>CM068985.1:21040681-23618285 GCA_035357415.1 Ophraella communa
CTATTGTCACCCGCCCTGACTTGACCGCCTTGACACTTAAAAATCAAATACCTATGTATTTACACTTACTAAAAGAGACAAAAATAATACGGAAAAAATCCGCAATGCCTACTTATTTTTTAAGAACTTTGTAAATACTCTGTAATAAAACTTCCACTATTTATTTAAAACCCAATTTTTTAGTCAATTACAGCTGCTTTGATAAATAATCATCGTTACATGATGGATAATTATTTTAAATAAATTATTGAAGGTTTGTTGCAAAAATTATTTGTTTAGTTTTCGTAGATGAACTTCCACAATTTGGGGATTCGATAATCCTTAAACTAGAAAAAAATATATTTCAGAACACAAAACCATTTCGACAGTTGATAAAATTTGTGAATTATAAAGCATTAGTAGAGTATCCTCTATAACTTCCATACGAAGACCTAAAAAAAGATTTTGGTCAAATAAAGAGCTGATGAGTGTGCTGCATAGATGTATTATACAGACCAAACCGCTACAGAGATGGGATTCATAAAATGGAACAAGTGTATTGATGCTGATGGAAAATATACATAATAATAAAGTATATCACAACTCAAAAATGTACAATAACTGATCAGAACACAAAAGAGAGCAAGTGCCGATTATCTTCTGTCATTTAATCCAGTTCTCCTCTTGGTTGACACAGTTTCAAAATGTGCCTTGGTATAAAATTCCTTTTATAATAATAATAATAATAATAATATGTTAAGTATATTATTGTATTTACTACCTATATTATTTATATATTTCAATAAAAAACTTAAATATGTGTATGTATTGCGTCGAATATATTATAATTAAATATAATGCAATATTTTAATAGTATACTTAGGTAAAATGATAATATTTAGTTGTTAAAAAATTAAAAAGTGTTACATATTTATCAATCAACTGTTAACAACAATGCGGCATTTCATTCACAATAATACCGTTTCGCATTCCATGAAAGCCGTCATAATTTTTAGTAAAATACTTTCTCATGATAATATCTCTGTTCGGATTGGCGACTGTTTCTTTTCAAAAAGTAGACATCCTGTTTTTTTTTTCGGCGAGTTGATAGATATAGCTCTCTACGAGGGTCTTCTTAAGAACGCCCTAAAAGCCATAAGTAACGCCTGTGTTCATTTTAAAAATTATTACGTGCCATTTGTACATAAATCTACTTGTCACAAGTACGTCTAATCCTATATGAAAAGAAAGCACCTCAACCAACAATAGCCGAATATTACCTTTGAGTAAACAGTTGCCGATTGCCGAGTAACACTGATTTGAAACGGCTGATTTTGGTGATTTACCACTTATGCTGATTCACCTGGTATAATAGACAACAGCGTTGCCAATACCGCAATACTTGTCGCATTTTAAGAAAAAACGTTAAAAAGCATGTAAAATCAAATAGGCTGTTATACTAAGGCATTAATTTTGTCAGGCCGTTTTTATCCATATCTTAAATCCTATTAAAAAATAATGAGATCATTTGATGTAAATATTTAAAAGAAGAAGTATTGTTATTTATATTTTAATTCGTTATTTTTAAATTTTGCTTTTAGTGTTTCTTAGTTTAGTACATGTTTTAAAGAAAATAGAGCAGGTGTGACACCGTGGCGCAATTTGCTACCAAAGAGGGTGGTATGGGTTGACAGGCAGTAACCGTAAATGGGAGGTCCGGTGTGAGGCATGTTTTTAAACAATTGTGAATTTGGACAGGATTTATGATATGCTAAAGGTAGGAACATTGGTGTGAAAAAAGATTAAATGATCTTTATCTCGATATATACATGATGAGGAGGTTTCTTCAAGGTCTTTACCGGCAAGCCACGTATAAATTTGTTATGAAAGTTTTATAGCCGTTGCAATTTTTTTCGTAAATTATTTATTTTTATGTTGAGATACAAATGGCAACATCTTGGTCCTGCCAAAATTTTCCACAAAAATATTTATTTGTTTGATCAAACTTTCAAAATGATATTTATTAATAAATTTCTTCTTAACATAATATTTTAATCAAAACAAACAAAGTAAATAATTTAAATTTCTAATATGAGTGAAAGGAAAACCGAAAGAAATATTACAAAATCAATTTCGCCGAATTTTGTTAAAATCAAGATGGACAAATATAGGTATATCAGCGGCTAGTCTCGGCCCAGCATGAAGGCCATCATCAGGCTATAGAAAACAGTGTTGTCTAAGCGTCAAAATTACAAAAAGAAAGAACATAGGCTAAAAACTAGCATCTTCAGAAACAGCTGTTATTAAGTTAAAAAAACAATTTTTTTTAATAACATCTAGGCTTTAATATTGTTATGTCTTATTACTTCCTTACTTGGTCTAGCCTTAACTCCTTATCAACATCAAGTATCTAGTTACAAACAAACAAAATGTAATTTCAATAGCTTTGTTCGGGTTTACTTGATTACTGTTTTCAAACTGTCAGGATTCTGCGCACTAAAAAATCCTGTGTTCGGGTTTTTCTTGTACGGTTTTCGAACCGTTCTATAATTTGACCGAGCTCTGGCTTGGACGCGGTCTCCTGTCTCAAATGGTCTGGTCGTTGATGCTACATCATCAGGATGGGTCGTTGACGGAATGTTCAATCCCCTGAACATCACCTCCATCTTAGTCCTGATGTTTCGACCAAACATAAGTTGGTAGGGTGTTTGTCTGTTCTGTGTTGGGGTACGCCGGATTTGATCCTTAATGATGAGAAGTTTGTCGGTTAATGTTAGGTTATCCCCCTCCCCCTCCATCGAGCGTAATGCTTTCTTAATTGTTTGCACGTAACGTTCGGCTTGACCGTTCGTGGCTGGATGATAAGGAGCAGACGTTAAATGTGTTATATCGCAACTAGAGAGATAACTTTTGAATTCTTTGGACACAAATTGTCGTCCATTGTCTGAGACTAGTATGTGAGGAAACCCGAATGTGCTAAATAGTTCTTTAAGTTTGAGAATGCACCACGAACTTGTTGTAATTTTAGTGGGAAACACTTCTACCCATTTTGTGTAAGCGTCCACAATTATGAGGAGTCGGTATCCCTGTACCGGTCCAGCCAAATCCACATGTATCCTTTGCCATGGTTCTATGGGTTGTTCCCAATGATGAATTGGTACTTTAGATGGTTCTTTTTGTTCCAATCTGCATGCTCTGCAAGACCTTACCTTATTATCAATATCTTTATCAATGTTTTTCCAGTACACGTAACTGCGTGCAAGCATTTTCATTTTTATTATTCCTATATGTCCAGAGTGAAGTTCATCAAGAACAATCTTGCGTAAACTGGGTGGTATCATTACTCGCGTTCCCTTCAATAAACAGTTATCCTGAATTGTTATTTCATTATCATTATAGCCATAATTTCGCAAAGATCGACCAGTTTTTAATGCTTCCCATATTGCTTTAAATTCATTGTCATTTTTAGTCTCCTTGGCTATAATTTGTGGTCGAACTTCAAGCGCGTTTATTTGCTGAATTTGAAATAAAGAATGTTGGTCTATAGAAGTGTTTTTACTTTTTCTACTGGGAATCTTGATAGGTAATCAGCATTAGCGTTTTTGAGTGAGCTTCTGTATTCCACGTTGTAGTCGAATCCGGACAGAAAATGAGCGTAATGGAACAGCCTCATTGTACTGAGGGCAGGTAATGTTTTATGAGGATGAAATATTGACGTGAGTGGTTTGTGGTCTGTTATTAAAGTAAATTTTCGACCATAGCAGTAATGAAAAAAAAAATTATGCCCCAAAATATAGCTGTAGCTTCTTTGTCGATTTGGCTGTATTTCTTTTCGCTCGATGACAGTGTTCTGGATGCAAATGCTATTGGTCTTTCTGATCCATCATCTAATTTATGTGATAATACGACTCCCAAACCTGTTGGCGATGCGTCAGTCGCAAGAATTAATGGTTTATTTGGATCAAAATGGATCAAAACTCTTTCGCTCAATATTTCCTTCTTTAATTTTTAAAACTGTTTTCGCATTCCGATGACCAGATGAAGTTTTTGTCTTTCTTTAAAAGTTTGTTTAAGGGATGTGTGATGGACGCCAGGTTTGGAATGAATTTATTATAATAATTTGCCATCCCAAGGAAAGTTCTAAGTTCATTTATGTTAGTAGGTCGTTCAGCATTCAGTATGGCTTTGATTTTGTCTTTATTTTTGTGTAATCCATCTTGATCTATTGTATATCCCAGATAATTAATGCTTCGTTTAAAGAAATGGCATTTTTCTTTATTCAAACGTAAATTATTTTCCTTCAGTTTTTGCAGTACTATTTCTAATCGAGTTAAAAGCTGATCTTCAGATGCTCCTTGAATAATTATGTCATCGAAGAAACATTTTACTCCATCCAGTCCCTGAAGTAGTTGGTCCATAAATTTTTGCCAAAGACTTGGGGCTATTTTCACCCCAAACATTAATCGATTGACCTTATATGTGCCCTTATGCGTGCTCAATGTTTGTAGGAGGGCACTTTCCTCGTCCATCACCATGTTCATGTATGCTTGACAAATATCTAAAGTGCAAAAATACTTGCCTCCATTCATTTCAGCAAATATGTCTTCGATTATGGGTATTGGATAGTTATCTTCTTTAATAACCTTGTTAAGGGTTACTTTGTAGTCTGCACATAGTCTAATGCTACCGTTGGGTTTCACAATAGGTACTATTGGAGTACCCCAATCCGAGTGATCTATCTTAGTTATGACTCCTTCTGAACATAGTCTCTCTATTTCCTTGTCTACTTTTTCTTTTAGTGCATAAGGTATGCGTCTAGCTTTAACAAAAATGGGTTGAGAATTTTCTATTAAGTTAAGATGCGCTTCGTAATTGGGTATTTTTCCTAGATCCGATCGAAATACAGTGGTTGCATATTCTTCTAAAAGTGTATCAAGTTTTTTAGCTGACTCTGAATATTGTATTATTTTCATATCTACTAATTGAACATTTACTTCTTTCATCCAACTCCTTCCGAATATTGGGTCTACGTTTTGTGTTATCAAGTACAATTTTCCACTGAATATTTGATTTTTATAGCGGCATTGAACAAATACCACTCCTGCAGGTTTGATTATTTCGCCAGTGTATGTTTTTAGTTTAATGTCTGTTTTAAATACCTTCTTTCCTAAATTCATATCTTTAAACTGTTTGTAAGACATCGAAGATAATGTTGCGCCAGTATCAAATTCCATACTCACAGGTTTGTTCTCTATTTTTATAGTGATTATATATTTATCTGAAATCTCGCTCTTAATAAGATTAATGTCTCCTATACTTCCATTGCTTGTGTCACTGTCGTCATCTACTTGGTTGGAATTTGTTATTTTCTGTAGGCATACTCGTGCTAGGTGACCAATTTTCTTACATTTCATGCAAGTAGATTTAACAGCTCCACATTCACCTGATCTGTGATCGTCCTTGCCACAACGAAAACACCTTCCTTTTAAATCTTTTACAGTAATTGGACCCGAACGAGAATAAAAAGAACGAGGAGATTTGATGCTTTTCTTTTTGGTGTTTGTTATTTTATTCATCGTGTCGGCCGGCTTATGTATGTCATCAGAAATTCTCGAGTTTTCAGCTTTGCCCATTTCTATAGATGTAGCCATGTTTACCATTTTTGAAAAATTAGTAGTATCCCTTTCTTGAATAATTTTTGTTCTTATTTCACTGTCCTTCAACCCTCGAATAAATTGAAGAGATAGAAAACTTTCTGACGTGGGTTTAAAGCAATTTTGACACTTAAATTCACAATTTATAGATAGTTTCTTTAACTCGGAAGCATATGTAGCCACAGTTTCATGTTCCAATTTTAAACGGGTAATAAATCTGTGCTGCAATGCCCAAATACTTGGTTTTGGATCTATATAGTCGTCTAATAATTGTGCAAGTTCTTCGAATTTTTTAGCAAGAGGATCATCCGGGGAGCATAAATCATAAAGCCTTTCGTGTAGTGGCAGTGACAATGAAGAAAGAAGTATATAAACTTTCGTATCAGCGTCTTCAATATTATTAAGCAGGAAAAACACTGAAAGTCTTTTTATAAAATTCCTAAAACTTTCATTTTCTTGAAATGGTTGAAAATTCATATTTGGCATACGGGTTTGCTGGTTGCGTACATCCGATTGTTGTGTTGACGAAGCAGGCGATATAAAAGCGCGGTTGATAGTATTTTGTAGCATCATAAGTTTCGTTTTAAGAACTGTGCATTTTTCTTCAAACTCATATCTAATATCTATCTCCTGTTCGAGTTCGTCATCTGGAGTGTCTAATTCTATGCTTTCTTGCAAATTTTGAAGTTTCCCTAAAGTTTCTTTAAGAGATTGAAGTCTTGTTTCTATTTCCTCCTGGGGAATAATTTCTTGCGAATTCACGTAGTTTTCTAGTTTTGTAATTAAACCTCGTAGTGAGGCGCGGGTTTTCTTTAGTTTTTTAATATCTATTGTCGACATCCTCGTCGCCATTTTGTTATATACACATTAATTGTAACACATATTTATATATTGACAATCAATCATAATTTAAATATATCTGTCAAATTGACATAAAAACTAAAATACGGTAACGGCTAGTATATAACAAAACAATTTACCCCTTCAACTCTCCCTTCAATTTACTCCTTCAACTTGCATTTAAATGTCAAAAACCAACTCATAGGCGTATCATTCGGTTCTTATAAATAATAAATGATTTACTACACTAATTGTATTCACAAACTTGATTGGTTGAAATTTATTAAAAATAAGAACCTTGTATATTTTTTAATGTTTTTCGGTACGTCAATGGAAACGGAAATTAAAAGTGACAATTGGCCGCCATATGCAAGCTCCTTTCTGGACTCAAGGTCATTTTGCATATACTCCTTCCTGTATCTTTTTGTTCTAAGGTTCGGAGAGCACGCTATTTGCGCCAATTGGCGCTATCTAGTACTATTCTTTGTTTGCGTTATATGGCGCTTGGCGCTACATAGCTCGAAAGCGTGCTCCCCGAACACACCCTCTAGTGCAATAGTCGCTGATATTTGATTCTGATTGGTACGATTCTAAAAAATTATGACATACAATTGGTTAATTTGAATTAAAGGAAATAATCATTTAAAGCACATAATAATGTGGAAAAATTTGACAACTAGAAAATCAATACTGTTTTGAAGTTTAAGACTACAAAGTTTTTGTTATCAAATTTTAAAGGTCCATTTTTAAATATTCTTTTTAATAAAACATTTACAGGAAACAAGTGTTTACCGTCATAACAGAAGCCCATATGAAATGCGTTGTTTAATATACTATTTTATAAGTGTAAAATATAAAAAGGTATATCAAAGATATGGAGTTCTTTAAGTCAGGTATTTGCAAACATGCTTGGACATCAAGTCTAATCATAACGAAAAATTAAAGGAAGTGCTTTAATAGAACTAAATATGGATAAATGTGTAGCTAGTATTTCAGCCGAATGTAGTCAAATTTGGTTATCAATGTTAAAAAGAGAAATTTCCAATAATCAATTACCTGCATTATCAGGATAGTATTATAAGCTTTTATCCAGGTTTTCTTATGATTTATTATTGGAATTATGGTTAATCGATACACACTTCAATACACAGATACACAAAACTGTTTAGAAACAATTTAAAAACGAAAATAATCATCACAAAAAAGTAACAATAACCCGTTTTATTAACATTTTCAAAATAAGCAAAAAACGCGCTATCCCTTCCTGAAGCGTGCACTTCACTGGATCCCATCCCTAGTGGACTATGAAATTGTTAGAATCTTAAAATAAAAGTTTTTATTAATTTCAAATTTTACCAATGACATTGTCTACTGTGAATGGATCCTTAAAATTTGACAACAAAAATGTTGTAGTCTTAAACGTCAAAATATTGATCATTTCAGAATGATGTCATTGACGGTCGGCCATGTTTGCTGGGCGGCATACAAACTCATTAATTCCATTTGTTTATACAGAGTTTTGCACTTTTTGCAATTTCTTGAATAGACCCAGCTTCATATTGTTTATAAGCTTGGGTGCTTTTATAAGCCTTAAACTGCTGTCCAGTATAAAAGCTGTGAGACAATATTAAATAGTTCATAAGGTCTACTGTTGTAATATTTGGCACTAACATTATATATCTAACTTGCAATCTGTGAGAGGGATTGCGTATGGGTCGATATTATTAGTTGTTTAGTTGTTTTATTAGTATGGATAAATTCATAACATTGTCAAAAATTCAATAACAATAATGAATACACAATTTTTTTTATTTTATTAGTAACTAAAAGAACGTTAATTTATATTATGTAAATATTCTGAAATATATTTTGTTGATATTACCACAATTTAATTCATCTAAACGACAATGAAATATCAAATACTTTAGGGGGTAACCCACTTCCTGATTTTGGATGCATTTAAAACTTTTAGGTAACTACGATTATTGCCTTGTTGGTAAACTAGATATACCTAATAATTTACATTTTGGCAATTTGGTAATATAATTGTGTAAATAAGTACGAAAAAGTAATTGTCTCATGATAACTGACAACTGTTAATACTACCTAGTGCAAAGGACGAGTCAATAAGAGGGGTAACGGCATTTCGTGTATACCAGTTGTTTTAAGTTTTTTTAAATAAAGTAGTTTTTATATTTTGCCCTTATAAAAACCTTCATTATAAAACGCATTTGCACGCAAATTTTTGTTTTAAATGGTTGGCAACTTGAATGAAGTATTTAATGACAAGACTATTACAATAAAAAATTTGCGGCTAGTAACAATTTATTAATTTTATATTGTTTTAAAAAAGTACTTGTGAATAAGAATATTTTTTCTACTTATATAATATATTATTAGTGGGGTATTATTCATTTTAAAATATTAACACATTTGATAATTTAAATTTCAAATCTGTCAAATGTTATAAATTACACAGTGCTACCAAAATACTTTTTAAAATCAACATTTTCGTAATTTATTGCATTTATTTCATATGGCGGTTGTGACACTCGTTCTTTAAAAAACGAATCGCTTGAACTCGTGTCATAACAGAAAGCCATATGAAATGCGTTGTTTAATAACTATTTTGTACAGAATAGTCCAAAAAATAATCTTCTCAAATACCACTCGTCCTGTAAAATTTTCTTGTAAAATTTTAAGGACTCGGTGTCCTACTTTTAACTATTTGTTTGTCCCTGATCTTCGTGAAATATTGACTATGATCAGCAGTGAGCAACTGCATCTGATTTGAGCCACATTAGACCTAGATTTCACAAACCATGGTAGAAATAAAATGAATATTACCACAGGAAATAATTCTTATTTAAATACATTGCTTAATACGGCTGGATTTAGTTGTCGACATTCATTTTCTATCCTCTCTCGTAAATCATCCAGAGATTCTGGTTGGGTAGCATAAACTTTTGATTTTAAATACCCCCATAAAAAGAAGTCTAGGGGTATTAAATCCTAACCTAACCTAACCATCATCTGCCCTTTTCTACCTATCCGACGAGCAGGGAATGTTTCGTTTAAAAATTGTCGGACAGGCATAGCATAGTGTGGGGGAGCTCCGTCTTGTTAAAATACCAGTAAATCTTCGGAAAGGTTATCATCATTTTCTATTATTGTTGTAATACGTGGGCCAACCCCTTCCCTGAGTAACTCAAGATATGATTCACCATTTCAATTTCCGTTTATGAAGAAAGGTCCGACAATGTGGTCACCTAGGATAGCACACCAAACGTTTAACTTTTGGGGATGTTGTGTATGGAATTCACGCATAATATGTGGATCACTTTCAGCCCAATATCTACAATTATACCTATTTACTAAGCCATTTAATGAAAATGAGCATTCATCAGAAAAGCAAATATTGTTTAACAATTGTGGATTGTTATTGATAAATTGCGTCATTGATTCGCAAAACTCTAGACGACGATCAAAATAATTTTCATTCAACTCGTGCACCAACTTAACTTTGTATGGGTGGGACTTGAATTTATGTAGAACTCGGAAAACTGTAGAAGATGAAACACCGATTGTTATACTTATTGTTGACAACGATTGGGGTTGTTGAGCCTCTAAGCTGACTTGCCCTAAAATTGCCACTTGGATTGCTTCGTTATTTACGAGTTCCTCTCGCTTATGCACTTTATTGCAAACAGCCCTGTTGTGGTAAATTTCTCCATCAGTTGAATTACATACTTATGATAATCGTAGTAATAAAACTCAAAGTCTATCCACAACGTTTAATAGTAAGGTTCAAAAGTTAGAGCAACATGTTTCGGTCTTCAGACCATCATCAGGCTATAAAGAAAACAATGGTATCAGGAGAATCAAAAATAGTTATTAATATTAATAGATTAATCATTGATGTAATCGGACAACCGACACCACTCGCTCTTTTTATAACTATTTTTGATTCTCCTGATACCATTGTTTTCTTTATAGCCTGATGATGGTCTGAAGACCGAAACATGTTGCACTAACTTTTGAACCTTAATATTAAACGTTGTGGATAGACTTTGAGTTTTATTACTACGATTATCTACATCATCCACATTTGAGAGATGGATTTCCTTTTCAATTTGACATACTTATGAGTTGCATGTCTTCCGTCATGTAATTCGTTAAATATTCTAGCAGCAGCTCTTGCACAATGATTATTTTGGTAGTGTAAACCTAAAATTTCAACTCTTTCTTGCAAAGAGTAAACCATGTTAGCGAAACAAAATAAATAAGGTTTCAAAGTACACTATCAATACAGTTGACAGAAGCAAACATGAACCCTGGGTGGGCGTGTCCTTGTCGCTGTAGTTGTATTTTCATCTCACTTATGCAGCCACTAAAATTGATATTATCGTTAACATTGGCTCGTGATTGGCTGATTGTGATAACCTTGAAATTAGTTGGCATATTTTCCGCGGACCATGTTTGCTTCTGTCGACTGTAGTGACTACAAATTCTAGTTGACAATGTCAAACTTTAATAAAAAGTAGAATTTTTTGTTGTTTGGATTTTTGAAGTAGAATAAATAGCACAGTTAAAAAGAGTTTTAACTGTTGTTCATTCCATTTTATTACAGGCAAATAAGGTGAAAGTAAAAAATAAGTAAAATTAGTGCTATTAAAAGAAAAATTGTTTATCTCATAAACTAACCACTTTAACCTACAAGTATTATATATTTTTGAAATAAGCTCAAAGAGGAGTATCGAAATTTTACATAAAAAATGGGAAGTAATTTAAAAAAAAAGGAAGCTGTTAGGGGTGAGGGCTGGCTTTTCCAGTAAGTTTAAATAAGCCATATGCTTGCACCTTCCAACATAAATTGACCTGTTTTTGGATTTTCCCTAAATACCAGTATTACAAAAGTTATTAAAGGTGGATACTTTTTTTCCTGAAAGCACTGTATATATAATATTCCAATTTAATACAGTATTATCAATACCATTGACATTACTGATAATTACCGAGGTTTCTATTTAAAGAAATCAATAATAAGATAAAAAAAAGTAAAAACTAAACCAAAAAAAAATAAATAAAATAAGTTCCCCTTAAACATAGACTAAATAAGATACTTACATATAATAACACTTATTAAGTTTTACCAACAAATAATACCTTTAGGCAATGTTATTAAACAAACAAAATAAGTAGAAGCCTCTTATTATATAGTGAGATAAACTTTCCAAATAAAAGAAGGAAAAAATTCACTGCAGCTAACACTACAATGTTAGTATACATTCCGAAACCAGAAGAAGAAAATGTGGAATAAATTTTGGGAACTGTTATCTTGCCAAGAACAATAAACAACTAAACGTTTGAACAAAACTTCCACGTTTATTTAAAAAATTAACTTTTTTAGTTTAATGACAGCTATATCGGTAAAACTATAATCGTCAGTTTAGTTGTTTATTGTCCTAAGTAAGATGGAATTCCACAGAGTATAGGTTAGTACAATTTAATATATTGCCCTTTAAAATACTTTATAAAATATTTTTTTAAGAATGCAGAAGTGATGAAAAGGTGTATTTTCGTTTCTAAGAAATGAAGAAAATAATATTTGGTTGAAAGCAGTAATATTCTATTTTTATGAGATTTACCGATATAGTCCAAGGTTACAAATAAGAGTACCCATATTTGCATGTTAAATTATCGTTTAGATCATTTGTGAACAAGGAGTTTCCTCAGGCTTAGCTGGTCGTTGTAAATGGTTTTATTTATTTTAACTTAGATTTACAAAAAATTCACAGCGTTAAAATTTAGTTTGCAAGACCAATGCTGTATCTTATTTATGTCTCTTACCACGAGAATTTTTTTCGTAGTGGTTAACTTTTTGTTGTTTTTACATTGAAAATCTTGTATTTGCTTTACAAATTAGCATTTTGCAATCGGTTTTTAAACTATTTTGTTAACGAAGTGAATGTGACTATCGAATTCCACTGATGATATTCTCCTCTTTAGATAGCTCTCGATCGTCTCAGCAACTTTGATTGATGCACGACCGTCTGAGTCTGTGTGACCAAGCGAAATGACGCGTTTTTATGCATGCACGAAACGCGCTGACAATTTATTATTGTTATTATTTAATGTTTGCATTCGCGGTCACGTACACCGTCTGTCTTAAACCACCGGATCAATGGTTCGCCAATACTGACAAAATGACGGAAACGAATCGTTTTGCCGCATAGTAAGTAATTATCCGACTCTGTCTTTTTCGTTGCACTTTGAACTTGACAGTTTCGCCGATTGGAATTTATTTAGTTGGGTCGGTTAGATCGAATTTTTCAAATATTTATAAGAAAGCGGCATTTCACTAAATATAATTTTTCTATGTTAGCAGATACCTTGTTTTGTTCTGTCTTAATTAAATTATTCTATGTTTTAAAATATTACTCCTTCATTTTCAGGTTTTTCTTATTTTGGCATCAAATCAGATTCAATCTTGGGTGAGAAATTGGTTGTGACAAGTAAACCATTCAATAAAACCCTTTTTTATATATAGGTGTGCTTGAAATGAGTAATGTCTGGTAAGTATTCTGTTTTTAAAGGCGTGCTAGCAACATAAATAAAATAAATAGGAGCAAAAGCTTGTAGGACAGATTAATATTGCTGTTTATATTTAGAAAAGCTGTTTCTTTTCTGATAATTATAAATTAAAGTGGTGAAATTAATAAAATAAACAGAATCTAGTGAAAAAACACACAAATCAAAACGTAGTAATTTGCTATATTATTGCTGAATATTTTTAATAGACTTTCAACTGAAGACACCTTATATTTTTGGTTCTGACTAAGGCGTATCTTTTAATAATAATAAATAATAATAATAATAATCTTTATTTTTACATAATAACATATACCTTGGTTACAAACTATATATCATTAAAAAAAAATAGTATCAGAAAATGTAATATTTAATTATTGATTAAAGTAACACTCCAGTGTGTAAGGTTCCAGATCTATGAGTAGTGTTTTAATTTCTTTTTTAAATTTGTTTATAGTACTTATTTTTTTAATTGACTCAGGTAACCTATTAAAAAATCTAATACTTGCGTAAGATGGATGCTTTTCAGACAACACTAATCTGTGCTTTGGGTACAGGATATTATACTTTCGTGTATCATATGGATGAACTTCTCCTTAGTGCAAGAGAACAAGTTTAAACTTTTTTTGTAAAGAAACTCATTTGCATGAACGTTAGGGACATTTTAATATTTTTATTATTTTCAAATTTTGTTGTCGTCTCTTTCTCCCTCTGGGTAGGACAGACTGTTAAATCTTTATTCTACCGATTTCATTATTATGCTTCCCTCTACACCGAGGAAAATGATTCAATAAGAATGTGTTACTACTAAAAAGTTTACTAAGGCTGAAAATATTTTAATTGCCATTATTAGATTGTCTAACTGTTAGCCGTACTAGTAAAACTGTAAGATATATTTTACCGTTTAAATTTTTACTGTGGCTGTAATATTTTTTTTTTGTAACGGATAGAAATCAAATACATAATATTTATATTACCATAACATTTCTTACTGCATCAGTCATTTTTATTGCTACCGCAGTTACACCATTACCAGTAATAGTTTTCTAACCACCTCCGTAAAACACGCGAATTTAATCTGCGGAATAGTAATATTTTTCGAACTATGGTGGTAAAATAGTTCTGCAAAATATCTCACGAGCCCTTACCGTTAATGCCGAAATTAGTCCCGACACGCTAAACGGCTAATCAACCGGGAAAAAATTAATATCTTTGGTGGTGTGATTCAGTTGAGATGAGGCACATCGCATTCATATTTTTCCGCATTGTGCATTCTATGTTAGGTATCCTTGCAGGATAAATTGGCATCGCAAAATCTATACAAGAAAAATGATTAATGTTTCCAGGTATTACCAAATTGAATTTGAACAACAATATAGACCTATTATGATCTAATATTCATCTAGTAATTAAAAAAATTCGAAAGCATTTTATATACGAATCTTATCAAGTTAGGCTGTTAGATGCTACATCAACTGCATAGATTTTAAATTATTCCCATACACTGAGTTTTTACAATAATACTAAAGACTGCTGAAAATTTCTGTGTCAATTATAGACTTATAATTTTCTAGTACGAATCTCCTGTGCTAAATATACATTTTTCATTATTTTCTTTTATTTTTTTTCAAAACCATTATATACAAACGGTGACCAAACAACTTAACAACAAACCGCCCAAGAAGCCGAAAGAACCTTGATGGTGTTCTTTTCCATTGATCCAACACCTCCCATCACAAAAGGTCCATATTTCACACTTTATTGGCATTGTCAGTATCTCAGTATGACTCCGGGTGTAAAACTTTTATATATAAATTAATACAATAAGTAAATATTTTTTTCTGACCCGAGAAATCTTTCTATTTTTGCGCCAGTCCGGCGAGGAATTTCTGAATAATTGATCGATCTTTGTCACTTAATTTTAAATAGTTTTCTTGATCTTTTTTTATAGAAAACTTTGGTTGTTACTTTTAAAATCTCTTATTGATGACAAAGTCAACAGATTGAAAAAATTGTAAACAAAAGTTTGGAAAAAAAAATGGTGCAGAGGGACCAAAATAAATAAAAATCTAACCTCTAGAGTTAAGTTGGAATCATGCAACATCAACCAAACTAAAACTAATTTAAGATTAAATTTAAACTAAGTATATTCAGATGTTCATACAACATAAATTAAGAAAATTATTAAATTGGCCGGACATGCGCAATATGTGCATTTCGTTCAAAAATTTATAATTATTCAGAGGTCAAAAAAAAACTAGCTAACCTTTTGCTAGTAGCTGTAGAACCTAACTTTATTGACTTTTGCTGAGGTAGTAAAGTTGTTCATTATTAACCACAACAACAATAACATATCCCATAAATTTGGTTCTGATTGAAACAGTTTTAAGTTTAAATATTTAAATCGAAATTTAGATGTAGTAAATAGCTGTCATTATTTAGGAATTCAGTTTTCACGGTCAGCTTTATTTCTGGAAATGTCCAAAACAGCGGCTCTAAAGTCCCCCCAAGCCATTGGAGCTGTTTCAAAAATTATTCAGGCTTCTAAAATTTATAGTTGGCAGACTAAAGTCAAATTGTATGAGTCCATTATCCTGTCATCTCTATCTTACAGTGCAGGAATCTGGGGCCTTCGTTAGGCAAATATGCTAGGACGTGTACAAGAAGGTTTTTTTAAACGTCATTTGTACCTTTCTAGAAATACTCCTGACTATATAGTTCGTCTCGACACAGGTGTACCAGGGATCAGTTTTATTATTTAAACTAGGACTTTCTTGGTTAAACAAGTTAAAGACCATAGAAAATAGTAGACTTGCTAAACTATATTTTTTAAGACTTTTTTCTAGAACAGGGTACAACTAAATATAATTGCGTTAATCAAATTTGGGACTATTTTTACTTATCTGGGCAACAAAATTCATACGATGATACCAAAAGAATTTCAAACCGTTTTAAAGAGTATTTACTAATTGAAAATCTACAAGGAGCTCAGCAATCCACTTTTTGCATTATGTACAAGGATTTAAGAATTTTTGAATATTGAATCATCTTTCCCCTATCATGGTACACGTTTTATTGCTCAATTAAGAACAACTAATAAAATATATAGTAAATTCTACGTCAGTGGATCCGCTTGCTTTGTTCAAATTTAAGAAGTATGTTCCATTTGCAATCTAAAAGAATACGAAAGTTTGGGACACATACTTTATTATTGTCCAATGAATGGTGAAGTACGGAATTCTACATTATTCCGTAATAAAAACTTTGAAAGCTTGACTACTATATTAAACTTCGGTAGTTCGGAAGACCTTACAAAGTTGGCGTACTGTGTAATGAACATATTCAAACTTGGGTGATTTATTTTAAACAAACATTATTTGTACAATTTTTAGTTTTGTGTTGCATGTTTTAAATAATAATTTTAGTTTCAATATTAGTTGTGTATCAAAAGTTATTAATTGTATATATACCGAACCTTTGTAACAAGATATTTCTTTTTATATAAAATAAAAATTTACTTTTACTTTACATTATGTTTTGTTTTGATTTGATAATAAGAATTGTGTTGTAAATATCGCTTTGAAGATGCGTGAATACGTCAACTGATTATTAAATAGTTACGTGGATGTGGCTATTAAATAGGTAAGGAAAAATATTTTATCATTTGTTCTTTGCATTGAGATTTAGTTCTCATCAAGTAGTCCCTATATTTTTCTACCTTGGTTAAAAATGAACAACCTTATTACTTCAACAAAGGTCAATAAGCGTCAAAGCGTGTTAAGCGTAATAGGTGTTAAAGTAAAATTCGTATAATTAAAAATGTTGATGTTTTAGAAATCAAAGATAGCTGGAAAAATGTAGGTGTTATGCTCCATTCTGATTTCAACTTTTTACCACATGTTTCCATGATAATTAGAATAGGATATAATAATTTAAAATTAATATATTCCAACAAAGATATGCTAGTAGTAAAAAATACTAAGATATGAGCCACAGTAGAAAAGTGTATTATTGTCTCGGATTCATTAAAAACCACTAACCTCGAACATAATAACTCACTTTTCTACCTTGGCGCTTAATTCCAATTGGGCCATAGTTGGGTGGAAAAGCAGTTACATCTAAAGATAAGTTTTCACTACTTTAGCTGTAATCTGAATCCTGCCTTTTAAATCTCTGTACTCCTTTTGTAACAGTACTATTATGTAATGTTGAGATTTAATTAAAGCATTATTATTATTATCAAAATACTTATGTCCATATTTATTGATCAGTTTTTGGAGGATAATGTTACACAGTTTGTTGTGCCTGCGTAAATAATCCGTGTTGGCTATCGTTGAACATCCTGATCTTATATGTTACCTCCAAAAAGTACTGCGAAAGGACAGGAAACCAATACCTCCGCTCCACGGAGCAAGAGGTATTGTATACACCGACGAGGAGAAAGGACAAGCACTTCTCGAGACTCTGGAGCGGGAATGCCAACTCAACCAGCATGAAGACGACGACATAGATTTTGAGGAGGTTGTCGAGGATGCCGTTGAGGAAATGATGAACGAAGAAGACGACGAGGTCATCGACCCAACGAGTCCAGCGGAGGTCAGAGACATCATCCGGAAACTACCTCCGAGGAAAGCGCCGGGGTACGACTCTGTGTCAAACCTAATGCTAAAGAAACTTCCGTTGAAGGGCGTAGTATTTTTTACTGCGATCATCAACGGAATTCTGAGGCAAAGGCACTTTCCGGAGAGGTGGAAGAAGGCGGATGTCATCATGATCAGGAAGCCGGGG
This sequence comes from Ophraella communa, assembly GCA_035357415.1. Classification (NCBI taxonomy): domain Eukaryota; kingdom Metazoa; phylum Arthropoda; class Insecta; order Coleoptera; family Chrysomelidae; genus Ophraella; species Ophraella communa. The sequence goes on from CM068985.1 coordinate 21,058,534, forward strand.
AAAGATTCACTCTTTCCCCAAAACTACAGGCCGATCAGCCTACTGCCTGCGATGTCAAAGATAGCCGAAAGGGTTATCAAGAAGAGACTTCAACGCGTCTGCGACAACCTCAACTTAATCCCAGACGAACAGTTTGGCTTCAGAGCAAAACACTCTACAGAGCACCAAGTCTTGCGACTGGTAGAGCACATCAGTGAAGGTTTCAGCAGAAACCAAATCACTGGCACTGTTCTGCTGGACGTAAGCAAGGCGTTCGACAGAGTGTGGCATGAAGGTCTACTCTTCAAAATGGACGAGTTTGGCATCCCGAGATCCCTAGTAAAACTACTAGGATCCTTCCTTGATGGAAGACTCTCCAGAGTCAAGATCAACAACACAACCACCAGATACACGAGATTGGAGGCTGGGGTGCCACAAGGAGCAGTCCTTTCACCCTTGCTGTACACCATATACACAGCGGATATACCAAAAACGATGAACACCAGGTTATCCCTGCACGCTGACGATACAGCAATATCAGCGCGTAGCACACATTCCCGCCTGGTATCCAGATATCTACAAGAAGCAGCTACCCTTGTAGAAAGATGGTGTACAAAATGGAAAATAAAAATCAACGCAGACAAGACACAGGCCATACTGTGTCAAAAAAGAAGACAACCAACACCGGAAGAAGTGGAAATCAGCGAGCAGAGAGTTCCATGGAGTTCCACGGCGAAGTACTTGGGAGTCACCCTTGACAAAGGGCTGACTTTCAAAGAGCATGTCCAAACGGTTGTAGCGAAAGCTAAAACAGCAAGGTCTCAACTACAGTGTCTGATAGGACGCAACAGCGACCTACAACTGCGCACAAAACTGCTGCTCATCCGGACCGTAATCATGCCGATCCTGACATACGCATCCCTGGCTTGGGGGCAAACTTGCAAAACCAACAGGAACATGGTACAAGTTCAGCAGAACCTATGTATCCGACAGGCAGTGAACGCACCCTGGTACGTTCGCAACCAAGACATCTTCAGAGATCTGGAATTGGAAACAATTCTAGATCTTATGAACGATAAAGCGGAGATAGGTTTTGCCAGACTTGAAGACCATCCAAATGCGGAACTCAGGTACCTGCTAGATTACGACCCGGGCGATGGGCAGTGGAAGTACGTTAGACCGAAGCACCAGCTTCTACCACACTAAATCAAAATCTAAGTATGTTACAGGTACACCAAGAAGAAGATGACCCAAAGAAAAAGACGAGGCCGATCTAATCGGATAACAAGAGATGACCAATGCAGCCTGCCAAACCGAGAGAGACAACAAGAAGAGGATACCAGTAAAAGATGCCTAGCATCAAACTGGTTCAACGGACAAGACAACAAGTCTGTTCTTTGAACCGAAGAACTGAAATTTGTACAGACCGGTACCAGGAGGACCGGGGGTGGTTGGAAAAGGGGCGCGGGAGTCGATATCCTAAAGACTGGATATGAACCCTTCGCTTCGGGCTTGTACAAATTAGGCTAGGCTAGGCTCTTATATGTTGTATCGTGTCCGACATTTGTTGGCATCATCTACACTTGTCCGATGTAATAGTTTGGTCCCTGATAACAAATTTCTAGTAGTTGTTAGTATTTATAACCTGTTCCCGAATAGCCATCATGAATCCTTCAGTTTCTGGGAAGAAGGCACCGTCAGCTAGCCACCTATTTGATGCACTTTTATCAATGTGTGGTTTATATAGGTCGTGATGATGTCGACCATGTAGATCTTTTTGGGACCATTTTTCTTGTATCTCAGCATCTGTTGTTATTTCTAAATACACATTGGGACCTACTAAATTTAGAAAGGAATAATTTTTATCTGCTTCTATATGCGCTGGTCATGATTGTAGCTGTAATTAAATTTTAAAATGTGTTTATGTAAAAGGTAAAATTTTATGTTTTTGTGTAATATGTATAAATTTATTAAAGAAATATGTCATTTAAATTCACAAAAATATAACCTGTTAGATTCAATTAAATATAAAATTGTAGTGATTGTAGGTTCTAACTCACAACTTACTTCGTGAGTAGTAGGTACTCATATTCTATAGTTTATTTATTTGATTAGGAAACACTTTATATTTTAAATTATGTAAATTTAAATAAATAAACATTATTATAACAAATTTGTGTAAATTAGATGATGGTGATTTGGTAATAAGGAAGTTATTATTATTATTAAGTTTGTTTCAGAGTGAAAAAAAGAGTATTATTGTCTCGCATCCATTAAAGACCTTGACAATAATAACTCACTTTTATACCTTGGCGCATAATTACAATTTTAGTATTTTTACAAGCGATTCTTTTATTATGAACATTAAAAAATGAAAGTTTTTGATAAAACTTAAAATTAAAAATTAGCTTTTACGACTCAATGACAGATTTAGCGAAACAGTTTGTTGGTTTGGGATTGACGCATGCGTTATGACGAATTCATGTAAAAAATTAATTTCTTATGGTGGATTTATGCAGGAGTTTTAAGTCTTAGTCATAAATCATAAGTTTTATGTAATAAGTCATAAGAAAGTTCAATCATTTTTTTTCAATTAAAATGTTTATACACTTGGTCATAAGTTTTAGTCATAATAAGTCTTAAAAGTTGGCCAACATTCATCATAAATTGACTCTGCGCATGTCTGTTAACAATTGCATTTCAAAAGATATTCAAAACATAACATAACCTCGTACAGAGTCGTAGGTACTCGTATCTTGCTTTGTGCCATTTTGGTAAATTTTTTCATTTATTTCAATTTCAATATAAAATAGGTACCAAAATGCATACAGATGACGGCCAATTTATAGAACTGGTGAGGCAGTTCTCAGTACTTTATGATATAAATAAGTATGCCGAAATAATAAACGAAAAAATAATGGATGGAAAACAATCAGTGCAGTGATGAATGCATCAGATGATGTAATGTGTGTTTAAAATTAATATGAATGGGAGTCTTCTTCTGCATAAATGCAAGTAAGTCTTAAGACTTATGACTTAGATATAAATTTTAAGTTTCTTGCATGAACATCTACATTACAGTACTTGGTTTTTTTCTTAGTTTTAATTTTTGCTTGCATGAATCCACCTTTAGAGTTAAACAAATATTTTCAAATTTCTAACAGTAGGCTCTAGCAATTGTTCCATTAATTTTAATTAACAAATTAGATTTTATAATTTTTAATATTAATGACAGCTGTTTTGCTAAAAAAACATCATCAGATTAATATTTTTATGTCTTATTACTTCCAAACTTGTTAACATCAGGTCGCTTAAAAACAAAATGTAGCGAAACAGCTGTCATTGTATTGTAAAAGCTAATTTTTTAATTAAACGTGGAAGTTTAGTTCAAACGTTTAATTGTTTATTATTCTTGGTAAGATAGACTACAATAAATTTTAAACTAATTATGTTTGTCAAGTTTTTAACAACTTAAAATGATTCAAGAGATCAGGCTACAAAATAAAACCAATCCCATAATCCTTTAAAAATTAAAAAAAGGCTATTAAATCCCTAGTTAAATGTCAAGTTCTGTGTCACCCTATTAAAAAATGATTTCAACAACTGTTACTATGATTAGAATCACACTCTATTCTTTAAAACATTATAGGTAGGTGAATCAGTGTACAAAGTGGAAACTTAAACGGTTCAGAAATTGAGACGTCAAACTTAGTAGGGGTTAAATAGATAACAAGATGAAGTATCAAAATATGTAGTTGAGGTATGAAGCGGTAGGCATCAAAGAATCTAGAATGGTTTTTGGTAATGGACCACCGAACTCAGTGAAACAACTAAGACAATCCTACACTAAGAAAAATTATCATTAATGAAACACGAAACAAATATATAAAATGACAACTGTTTCGATAAATTATTATCATTAGATTGACAGATTAAAGTCTTCGTGCATAGTTATTTGCTCATGTGATCAACTTACACATTGGTAGAATAAATTTATAAATGGTTTTCCTTCATGTATCTAAATGCTCGCTAAATCCCTTTAAAGAATATCACATTATATGAGAGTTTTAATTTTTTTTAAATATAGCGTTAAACAAATTATTTGTAAATCTATAACATTGAAAAGATGTAAAGATTAAACAAATCAAACAGCAAAATATACTTTTATATACGTTAACTATATAAACATAATGAACAATAAAATTAAGAAACAAGAGTACCTACTTACCAGAGTCACAAGAATAGAAATTGCAGGTTATATTTATCATAAATTGAATTTGAAAGTTACGGTTTATGGTTTGAAAAAGTCAAATTAGCAAATAACAATAAAAAAGAAGGGAAAGAAAAAGGGGTAAAATTCTACTAGATGTAGTAAGAAACCAAAAGTAGGACGAAAGGATAGGATGAAGAGTTCCCACAAAATGGATTAAAAAACCAAGTGTAGGAAAGAAGGGTAGAGGATGAAGAAAGAATCACGGTAGACAAAATAAGAAGAAAAGAAAAAGAAACAATTCGTTGTAGTAACTAATTCTGTTTGTTGGAAGTTGAGGATTGTCTTTATTCAACTTGATGGTTGATGATGTTATTCATATTTAAAACAACAAATATATAATTAAAAAAATGTACACAATATTCTGTTTCTATACTTTAATGTATCTATGGCTAAATAAGTAAGTAAGACTATTTTGTAAGTTTAAACTATTAAAAAATGTTCTGATAAATGTAGGGAAATAAATCACTGCCTAAATGGATTAATATAACAAATAAATGTTCGATAATTCGAAAACACTCTCCGATACTTTAATAAAATACTTAAATACACAGAATTTTATTTAAATTAAAGACATTGAAACAATCAAACATGTCCTTTGTAGAGGTGGTAGAGAATCTGACACGAGACTAAATGAGTTACAAATACATAGAATATCTGGTATATATATCTGGTCTACAAACTTAAATGTCCAAAATGTATTACTGTATACATAGGTCAAACAATGAGAAATTATCAGGTGGAAAACAAGAATTGGATTCTTGAAAAATTAGAAATGAAGAAGTTATATAGCAGATAATTAAAGGAAAGTTGTTAATAAGGATATAAATCTTCATAACTCTACACTATTGAGCTATTTATAGTTCTTTTATTTACTGATCTTAATAAGATGGACTTCCACAGAGTAAGCCTCAATTCAATGAATTTCAATTCAACGTAGGTCATCAATGAAAAGCAGCTTAATATAGAAATAAACTATTTATTTTTATTTATTCTATATATTTCATATTTATCAGATTTTGATTATTGACATTTACACTTGAAATAAGGTTGAATCAATTTAAGTCATTAAGTATAATTAAAAAGTTCTTTATTTACTGTTCTTAATAAGATGGACTTCCACAGAGTAAGCGTTAATTCAATGAATTTCAATTCAACGCAGGTCATCAATAAAAAGCAGATTAGTATATAAATAAACTATTTATTTCTACATAATGTTATAATGTTTGGATTTTTAGCTATGTACTTTTCCTATAAAATGACAGAAACACATTTCTCATCCAGGGATGAGAGAGTGAGTTATAGTTGGTGTAATATAAATCTCAACCCACGTGACAAGTGTCTAAAAAAGTCACGTCATACATTGTTGCCAATAACAACAAAATGTCTGAATATATGAAATATTTTTAAACCGGAAATAAAATTTGCAGAAGTGGATTGTATATATTGTACGTACAAAAATACAATTTTCAAGAAAACAAAAAATATTAACATTACAGGGTGGGCAATTGGAAATTAATTAAAAACAAAGAAATAATGATGTAATGGTTTAATGTAAAAACAACATTAGGTGGTTGCTATTGAAGCCTTTGAACGTTTAGATACCTTTCACTACTCTACAAAGTAGAAAAAAAAGTTCATTTATGAATAGTGACTTCAGCTTGGAATTTCAAAGTTACACGAACATGTTTGTTTTTGGATTTTATTCTTCTTTTTTCTTCCTTTCTACTAGCTCTTTGCAACGTCTATTTAACTTCTTATGCGACATACTGAAATTAAATCACAAAATTTTGTTCTAAAAAGAACAGATTTTACTAATAAATAATTAAAATTAATTTCGCTTGACAAATAAACAAAATGGTGACAACGTCGTAAATGTAAAAGAAGTTTAACCAATTTATGTCAAAATGTTACGTTTTTTCGCATTGTACCGAAACTACTTTCGATTCAAAAATGTTTGACAGAAACTATTTATAATCCACTTATATTAATGAAATTAGCCGAATTATGATTTATTTTCTTAAATATACATCAATACAAATCTTAAAATATAATTTCTACGTGAATATATTAAAATATGACTAGTTACTTTAGCTCCAGTGCACTCAGATTAATGGTTATACAAGCGAACCGACCTACAGACGAAATTTATCGAAATATTTTGGGTTGGTATAATTTCACGTAATTTTTTTAGACATTTGTCACGTGGGTTGAGATTTATATTACACCAACTATAGTTTACTAGGCTTCAAAGTAGAAAGAATGGCATGAAAACGACATATTTGTCCCGTTAAACATCCACTCTGTATCGTCGGAACCCAGCTCTCTCTAGACTGGTAGTCTGTATGACACTTTTAAATGGATTAGCAATTAATATTGGAAAGACTATACCTGTGTATATAACTAGACTTTTTTTATAAATACTAATATAAATGACATGAAATTATTACAGAATTGTTGCACATTGTTCTTAATACAGTGCTTAGAGATGTTGTGTCCAATAACTATCTGATAAATAACATATTTATTACAAAATCTCTTATTTGTAGTTATTATAATTTTAACCATACATTTTTCACAGACCTTAGTCAGTTAAGGTTCTAAAGCTTTATCGTAAAGAGTGGCTATTGAAGTAGCAACATCCTAATTTTATATTATTATTACTATTAAGAACACATTAAATAGTTCACAGCAATATTTTTATTTTAATAGTGTAGTTTGCATTATTGTTTGAGATAAAAGAGAAATATTTTAACCAACATTGCAAATTGGAAGAACGTTTAATATTTTTTCAAGTGTAGAACGTGAGAGAGTTTTTAAAATTTGTCCTGCAGGCTAACTCGCCCGCCGCTGTGAGGACGGTGAGATAACACAGCGGTTGGTGGTATATATTTATTGAATTGATCCTGTGAGGTTTTTATTTCGCAGGTAGATGCTTAATAATCCATCGGTAGTCAAGATATTCGCACAACAATAATGATTATTCAGTCAAGTAAGCAAAATTGTATCCCTATAAATAGTTTAAAACTATTAAACAAATAATACCCCTTTATATAATCAATATAATACTAGGCACTTAGAAAACCATGAATAAGTGAAACGTAAAACATGACTAGAGAATATAAAATACTTTTTGTGTTCTGTGAGTACGGCAGACTTTGCAAATAACCACTATCTTATTACAAACATATCGCTTTCATTGAACGGCTACTTCATTAATATTAGTAGTTATTTTTGGTGTTCTGTTTTTTTTTGGTGTTTATTAAGCTTTTGCATCACATTTTAGTTCTTGATTTGATTGGAGGGAATGTCTTTACATTTAATTTATTTTAAAAGTTGCGATAACATTTTTTGATACAGAATAAGAGGACCCTTCAAACCATCTATCACAAGCCTATAGTTTCCATTTTAATAATTGTTTCAATACCTGTCATTCGAAGGGGGTTGAAGTAAGGGGTCGCATTTTAGTATTAAAGAATGTTAATTTATAATTTAAAGAGTTTTTATTAATATTTACAGTAACTAAAATAATAAAACTATTTCATTTGGTTTTTACACGGTGTATATAGTGTATATAGTTTTATAGTGAGACACATAGAAATTAAATAAATAGAACACATATTTTTATAGTGAATAAAAAAATAGACTTTCTCTTACTATAAGTGATATTTTCAGAATTATAAATGAAGAAAAGAGCAAGTGAAGTCTGTTCTAATGGAACTACTATTTCTACTGTAAAAAAATTCTTATACCAGGAAGAATTTTACAAACCATTGGAAAATGTAGTGCAGGTTCGTCTAATCCATTGGAATGTCAGTGCGAAACTTTCTGTTCTGAGTGCAAAAAGTTCCGCTCGAGGTCTCGTGGTTGTGCGGCACCAGTTTCTATAGAAAATTTGGCGGGTAGAGTATAATTGTACTTTTTCCTTGATCTGTGTTTTGTGTGTTTATGATTTTAATTTTTTTACCATGAAAAAAGAATTAAATAAAAATAAAGAGCAGGAACTATTGCTTGTTTCATCATTGCTTTCTTCATGCTGTTGTAGTGCTGAAGAATATTATTTCCTGTTGTTAGGAGAAAGAACATATTTACCAATATGCAAAGAAAACGACAAATAAATTAACAAAATATCATATCACATAAATAAGAGGGTGTTAAATTGTTATAACAATGAAATAGATAAAACCATAGCTTATGAGTTCCCAACGAGACGGTCCAAAAACTAGGTGCCATTTTATTACTCTAGAGACCGTGTAAAAAGTATGGGGAACGACGTAACCAAGACTTTTGGACCACTGCCGTCAATTTCTGGTGGCCCGATTTTCCGCCATAATTAAATAAACATTGCATCTGGAAACGTCATTTTGTATAAAATTATTACTGACGGCATACTGTTTATATTAACAGTAGTAGTTAAAAATTAAATTTAAACTTATTGCCGTCAAAAAAAAATGGCACCGACGGCTATTATAATTAAAAAAAGTTTATAGCGTACGTGATACGCCGTCAAAAATATTTTTTTATATTTTGCACTTATAAAAATCTTCATTATAAAACGCATTTGCGTATCGTAATGTAACTTTTACGCACGCAAATTTTTGTTTTAAATGGTTGGCGACATGAGTGAAGTTTCTAAAGGCAAGACTATTGACAATGACATTTGTGGCTAATAGCAATTTATTAATTTTATATTGTTCTTTAAGAAAGTATCTGTGAATATGAATATAATATTTTACTTATATAATATATTATTATTATTGGTGTATTATTCATTTTAAAATATTTTAAAACATTAACATTTGATAATCTAAATGTCACAACTGTCAAATTTTATAAATTACACAGTGCTGCCGACATACTTTTTAAAATAAAAATTTTCGTAATTACATAAAAATAAAAAATTAATTTAAAAAATGGTAAAAAAGGGCAAAATATAAAAAATATTATAAACAACTTATTTCATATGGCTGTTGTGACACTCGTTCTTTAAAAAACTCATCGCTTCGCGATTCGTTTTTTAAACTTGAACTCGTGTCATAACAGAATTCCATATGAAATGCGTTGCTTAATATACTATTATGGCACTTGAAATATTTAAAAGAAAAGTCTTAAAAAACAGAAACCACATATTTAGAACAGAAATTAAACTATTTTTTAATAATTAACAGTATCGTTTTTAGTTTAATATTTTAGGCTGCAAGCATCAAGGGCGGCCGTCCACCCTGTTCAAAATATAGAATATCAATGTAGTTAACCTGAAACTGTCTTTTGTTTTTGTTTACATATAAATCTGTCAATCGTTATATAAAAACTGTCCAACTACGAGACCTGGAGAATTTCCATGAGAGCGGTTTTGATAAAAAATGACGCTTGGAAGTATGTGAACGGTACGATTGCAAAACCAGCACCAGCGGCAGAAAATGCAGACGCTGCGACGAAGGCAGCAGTAGAGGCAAGAATTGAGGCGTGGGTCGACAACGATCTCAAGGCGCAGTCAGACATGATCCTGGCGATCAGCTCATCTGTCATAACACAGGTAACTGAATGTGAGTCAGCGCGCGAGGTCTGGACTACGTTGGAGGAAATATATCAATCCAAGGGTCCAATACGCAAAGCAGCCCTGCTGAACGATTTGATGTCACACAAAATGAAGGAAGGCGAAGACGCTCGAGAAAGCACGCAGAAATTCATGGATATTGTCAACAAACTCCGTCATTTACAAATTGAGGTAAATAAAGATTTATTGACAGTGATCATGCTTCGCGGCCTACCGGACAGCTACGAGAATTTCAGATGCGCAATTTCGTCCCGCGATGAGCTTCCTTCACCAGACGTACTTCGTGTGAAGATTATTGAAGAATTCGGATCCAGAAAAGCCGATCAGAAGAAAGAAGACCAGAATGCAATGATCGTGCAGAAGAAACCGTTCAGGAAGCGCAGCAAGAAGAAACCAAACGAAAATTCGGAGCAAAGTCGGCAAGGCAGCCATAGCGGATTTGAAGAAAAGAAGTGCTTCACGTGCCAGGGATTTGGTCACCTAGCCAAACAGTGTCCAACAAAGAAGAAGGGTAACCAATCATCGCATTATGTAAACGACGTGAGTTTATTTGCAGAAGCGAAGATGATTCAGGACGCTACTTATCGTGCGGAGGAGACCAGTGGTTCGAAAATGTGGTGCGTGGACAGCGGCTGCTCGTCACATATGTCTTGCGAGAAGGAGGTGTTCTTGGACATGGATACCAGTCAGCGAGGCGGTCTGAATCTGGCTAGCAGCGACGCGTGCACGGATATTAACGGTCGTGGTACAGCTACTGCGAGATGCGACGTCAACGGAGGTGAGACATTTCTGCGCTTCACAGATGCTTTGTACGTTCCGGATCTTCGTACAAATCTGATATCAGTCGGAAAGATCACGGACAAGGGCTACAGTGTCATTTTCGACAAGAAGAAAGCTGAGGCTGTTGATGTAGATGGAAATGTGGTGATGATGGCTGAACGAGACGGGAAAGGACTCTACTATTTGAAGACCATCGATAGTGTTGAGTGCCGAAATGTAAACGATGCAGAATCTCCAGAGAAGACACCGAAGAAAGACTCCTTGGAATACTGGCATGTTCGATTGGGGCATCTGAACGAGCAATCTTTGCGGAAGGCTGTCCAGTCAGGTGTTTTCAGCGGCGTGAAGATCAAGGATCTACAATCCAAGTTGAAGTGCACCGTGTGTCTCGAGGGTAAGATGTCTCGGAAACCATTTCCTTCATCGAAGAGAGAGTCCAGTCCTGGGGATATTATCCACTCTGATGTCTGCGGTCCAATGCGTGTTATCTCAAGAAACGGCAAGAGCAGGTACGTCCTGACTTTCATCGATGACTGTTCTGACTGGTGTGAGGTGAGGTTTATAGCGCATAAAAGTGATGTTTTCGAAGAGTTCCAGAAGTTGAGAAGTTTGCTGGAAAACCAATTCAGCAGGAAGATAAAATTTCTTCAATCTGACAACGGTGGCGAGTACACAAGCAAGAAGTTCGATGATTTCCTGAGCGAGCACGGTATCAGGCGTCGTTTGACTGTGGTTCACACGCCACAACAAAACGGGATAGCCGAGCGCCGAAATCGGACTTTGATGGAAACCGCCAGATGTCTCCTGATACAGTCTGGTCTGCCAACCTCATTTTGGGCGGAGGCTGTAAACACAGCGAACTACATTCGGAACCGATGTCCGACAAGCAAGTTGGACGGAAAGACACCACATGAAGTCTGGCGAGGTCAAGTACCAGATGTGAGCGCTTTCCAACCATTTGGTGTAGAAGTTCGTGTCCTGGATCTCGACCCACAGAAGAGCAAACTGCAGCCTCGTTCGAAGAAGGGTGTCTTCGTCGGCTACAGTGATGAATCAAAAGGGTACCGAGTATATCTTCCGAGCGAGGGGAAGATCTGCATATCCAGAGACGTAAGCTTTCTAGAAAACATGGCGAGTCAGCCGAACAGCGGCCAAGGTGATTTTTGGACAGAAGATGATGGAAAATCAACGAATGTTAACAAGTCGGATGGCGAAACTGTCGAAGTTTCGTTACTTCGAAGCTTTCAAGAGGTAGAGCTTCCTGCAGATAAAGCGGTCGAGCACAATCCTGCAGAAGAGGTCGTCAATGACAACCCTGTTGGCCATCAGCCTATACAAGAGCAGGAGGAGATGTCCGATGAAGAGTTTCTTGACGCCGAAGACTTACAGAACATTCCTGATCTTCTACCCGAGGTAAACCCTGCAGTGTTTGAACCGGTTGAGGGCGGTATCGAAGAACAGCCGAGGATGGTCACGAAACGTGGTCCTGGAAGACCAAAAATCATTCGAACCGGAAGACGCGAGAAGAAGTAGCAGAACTTGCTTTCCTGACCGAGGTAAAGATGTCCGAAGCTCTATCCAATGAAGATTCCTCAGAGTGGATGCGAGCCATGGCTGATGAAGTCTGTGCTATCTTGAAGAACAAAACCTGGAAACTGGTGAAACGTCCAAAGGACCGAAGCATTGTCGGAAGCAGATTTGTTCTACGGAACAAATATGGAACAGACGGTGTCTTAGAGAAGAGGAAAGCCAGAATCGTCGCCAGAGGTTTCTCTCAACGGCCTGGAATCGACTTCCACGAAACCTACGCTCCCGTTGCGAGGCTGAGCACTGTCCGCCTGGCATTGGCTGTGGCAGCCAAGTACGAGATGTCCATCAAGCAGTACGACATTGCTACTGCCTATCTCAACGGTAAGCTCGAGGAGGAGGTGTACATGGAGACTCCAGAAATGTTCGAGAAAGTGCTTTGTTACATCGTTCAACAAAGAAGTTGCAGTCCGGAAGTTGAAGCCTACGCGAGAAACATGCTGCAGCAGCTGAAAACAGGTGACATGGTGTGTCTGATGGAGAAGGCGCTATACGGGTTGAAGCAAGCTGGTCGAGCGTGGCATTCTCAACTGGACAAGAGACTTCGAGATATGGGTGCGCGTCCCACGAAGGGAGATCCGTGCCTGTACACCATGGCTGAGGGTTTCGATTACACCCTTGTCGTAATCTACGTGGATGACATCCTGGTCATGTCACGTAACACGGAGAAGACGGTCCTTTTTGGAAAGAATCTGGCAAAGTACTTCGATGTGAAGAACATCGGCGAGCTGAAAAGGTGTCTAGGAATGGACTTCCAAGTCGATGACGAGGGCATCAAGGTATGTCAACGCACGTACGTGAACGAGTTGCTGGATCGTTTCGGAATGAAGGACTGCCGATGTGTTTCAACCCCTATTGATGCTGGCACCAAGCTAGTGAAGGCCGAGCCTTGGACTTCAAGCGACGGATCCAAACCACCATACCGCGAGCTAGTGGGCTGTATCCTCTACTTGGCTGTGGCTACTCGTCCCGACGTGGCACATGCTGCAAGCGTACTGGGACAGTACAACGACTGTTTTGGAAAGGCGCACTGGACTGCAGCGAAGAGAGTGCTGCGTTATTTGAAGGGCACAGCAGAAGTCGGACTTATCTTCAAGTTCAAAGAGGGCAACTTCGAAGGATTTGTTGATGCTGACTGGGCTGGATCCTTAGATGATCGGAGATCGTTCACCGGTTATGCGTTCAAGCTGGGTAGCGGCTGCATATCCTGGGACTCCCGGAAGCAGAGAACTGTTGCGCTTTCATCAACCGAGGCGGAATACATGGCCCTGAGCGAGGCAGCAAAGGAAGCTTTGTATCTGCGACGGCTACTACGCGAACTTGGCATTGCAGTGGGTACTGTGAAGATATTTAACGATAACGTTGGAGCTGAGAAACTGGCCTCGAACCCAGTGTTCCACGCACGAACGAAACATATTGCTGTTCGCCATCATTTTATTCGCGAAGTCGTTGAATGTCAAGCAATCGAAGTAGAACATCTAGCTTCAGAAGAAATGCCTGCTGACGTTCTAACTAAAGGACTAACGAAGTTGAAGCATGAAAAGTGTGTGTCTCTACTGGGTCTACAGAGCACCAATTGATCAGAATTAACTCATTGAGGGGAAGTGTTCAAAATATAGAATATCAATGTAGTTAACCTGAAACTGTCTTTTGTTTTTGTTTACATATAAATCTGTCAATCGTTATATAAAAACTGTCAAGGATTAAAATATATGTTGTTGTGTTCGATAAACTGTGTCCTGTGTGTTTTTACTCTGCAATACACCCCCTTTTCTCAACCCCCGGGCCACCAAATTTTGACGGCGATAATAAAAAATCAAACATTATTATAAAATAAAATAAATTTTACAACTGCCGTCAATAATAATTTGATACAGAAATAGTACCTCTACTAGACGTAAATAAACAATTTTTCTGACTTCGTTTACTTTTTTTTTGACGGCACCAACTTTAAATCGTTTTTTTATTGATTTTGATGTGAAATATAAGTGCCAAACACTATGCAAAAATTCTCCACCCAGGGTGCCCGACGTTGGGGTGACCACCCTTTTTTTCAACCCCGGGCCAGTAAATTTTGACGGCATTAATAAAACACGAAATAACATCAAAAAGTATAATAAATTATGCTATTGCCGTCAATAATGATTTGATACTAAAATGGATAACTCAACTTTCAAATTTTCAAAATTTTTCCTGACTTCCGGTGCCATTTTTTTTGACGGCAATAAGTTTAAATTTAATTTTTAACTACTACTGTTAACATAAACAGTATGCCGTCAGTAATAATTTTATACAAAATCACGTTTCCAGATGCAATTTTTATTTAATTATGGCGGAAAATCGGGCCACCAGAAATTGACGGCAGTGGTCCAAAAGTCTTAGTTACGTCGTTCCCCATACTTTTTACACGGTCTCTAGAGTAATAAAATGGCACCTAGTTTTTGGGCCGTCTCGTTGGGAACTATATTATGTACAACTGGTTAATTTGATGCAACTGGTTAATTTAAATAAATTATATGAACTATTCACCGGTTCATTGATTAAAATTTACTGCGTATTTATTCTAAAATGGATTTTAAAAAATTCTTCAGTCATTTTCTATTTGTAAATAAAAATTAACGTCAACATAAACATTTTAATATAACCCTCAAGACCAAATGCAAAATCCATTGACACTGTACCAGTGCGGTTTTTAACTGTACGCATCCAGTGTCAGTTTTGCTCTTAGCGTCAAACTTTTTCCCAACGAAATACCTACGCTATTATTTAAATGGTCAGGATCGATATTAACATTGCCGGATGAATTTTCTTTATTTCTTAAATTTAAAGACATTTAACATTCCACATTTTCATTTGAATATTTTTTTCTTTAAATAATTGTATTTATTGTATTTTTGTTCTATAGATAACTTCTAAAAATGTATCAATATCGGTTAGGTTAAGGAACTTTTTGCTGTTATTGAATATTTTTTGTAAAACTTTATTGTTAATATCGAAAAAAAACACTAATGAAGTTTAAATAAAGTGATATTACTTATATTTATTCAATATTTGCTGGTTTAAAAATAAATCTGCATCGTGTACTTGGTACTATTTGATTTATGATATCTTACTCGAGTACTTACTTTTTGTAACTCCTCCGTACTGCACCAAAGGAGCGAGTGGCATTTCCGGCCAAGTATTAGTATATCATTTAAACAGCAAATCACCGTCGCTCTAAGTGGGTCAAGTCATTGAATCCTATCTAAATTTAATACCGACGAAGTTTTTGCCTTGATTTTGTCTAGAGAGAGAAAAAGGTTTCTATATGAGGTATTTCCGGTGACAAACAACTTAATTCGGTAAAATTTGCTGTGGTTTTTTTTTATTATCTTTGAAGTAAAATGTTGCAAGAAATATTCATTAGTGACCCCTACATGGAAGACAGAGACGTTTACTCTTTTGGAGTGTTTTGAAATTTAGTAAATTAGACTGATGTTTTATGCATTATTTACTTGAACAAACAGTTAAGTAGGTATACAGCGCGTACCATATGTATGGAATAAATCTAACTTTAGCGTTTTTATGTACTATGTGACAAAAACCTGAAAAAGGTCGATTCTTATTCTTAAATTGACAATTTCCAATGTAAAAATATTATTCCCCTCCAACACCCCTTCTGAATTATAAGCAGCCCTCGAAAATTTTATTCCTAATCTGCTTGTATGATTCAGTTGTAGTAAATTTAAATAGAGTATCTATGTACTAATGACTCTTCACTAGTTTGAACTAATTTAACAAATGGTGCTTATCCTATGACTTATTTTTGATAATAATACTTAATCCTAGTAGTTTTTGGAGTTTTTTTTGAGTAGTTTTGAGGTTTTTAACTTGTCTACTATTCTCTACTAAGTTAATTAGCCCCTCCCCACTCCAAGCCTCGATAATGCACCCAACATGGCCATTTTCTGACACAATTGAAAGCATTTCCGACGCCCAGTGCAGATATACATGACTTCCCCTTCACAAACCCATGCTGGTTTTCCCTATTTCTTACCACTTTCTTTTCAATTCTGGTCTTTATTATCCCCTTCAACACTTTACTTATCCCGCACAGCAGACTGATGGGCCTGTAGTCCCCTTCTTCCCCTCTTCACCTCTCTACCCGCCTTCTTCTCCAGTATCGGCCAACAGTCTCTTTATTAACTCCCCTGTCAAGCCTGTGGCCTTCCTATCCTTGATACCACGCCCATCCTTCTCTATCTGCTTCATCTCTACCGGCCGTATCCCCCTCATTTTACCTCTCCTATTGAATTCCTGCTCTACCCCAATTAAATTATCCCCTATTCCTTCTCCCACTGCGAATAGTTTGTTAATAATCTCTTTCTCCCAATCTTCCTCTAGCACCTAATTCCTAGTTCCCCCCCATTACTTTCACTGCTACCTCATAATCCTTACCCCATGGACGATTTTCCAATTT
This sequence comes from Ophraella communa, assembly GCA_035357415.1. Classification (NCBI taxonomy): domain Eukaryota; kingdom Metazoa; phylum Arthropoda; class Insecta; order Coleoptera; family Chrysomelidae; genus Ophraella; species Ophraella communa. The sequence continues at coordinate 21,075,166 of CM068985.1, forward strand.
CCCTAGCAACATTTCTTACTAACCTTTTTTCGACCTTCACCTCAAGCTCCTTCTTTTTCTCCTTGAAACTCTCCTTACCCTTCTATTCTATTCTATTCTTCTGGGGTGCGTTTCATGCATGTACTGGAGCTCTAGGCTCATTGTACCCCCCTGAAGTAATCATACCAGGTTCGTTTCCTTCATGTATTCTAGAATGTCCCTGATATTCGCTTTCACGATTTCCTCTGGCTCAGGAAACTGAATGCCAAAGTGTCTCTGTCTAAGCCACTTAAGGCTCGGACAGTGACATATTACGTGAAGAGGAGTTTCGTCTTCCTCACCACATTTTCTGCATAATGGGTCCTCAGCGAGTCCTATTATGTTCATGTGTTTTCGGAGATGGCAGTGTCCTGTAAGCATTCCCACTGCCTTTCTCAATTGGGTTCTACTTAGGCTGAGTAGTTCTGTAGTTTTCTGCCTGGATGGACCTGTTATGAATAATCTGGATTGCCTGAGTCCAGGCAGTTCCATCCAGAGTTTCTTATGTTGTTCCCTTAGTCGTTCCTCTATTGTTTCCCTTACATGTTGGTATGACACCCCACATGTGGGAAGAGGTCCGATCAGGGTTCCTTCTGAAGCTTCCCTGGCTAGGAGGTCAGCTTTTTCATTTCCAAGAATCCCTGTGTGTCCTGGTACCCATTCAAGGATAACCTTGTGGCGTTGTGCCAGTTCAGCTACAGTTCCTTGGCAGTGCTTCACTGTTCGTGACGCAGTGTGTACGCTCTCTATTGCTTTGAGAGCTGCTTGGCTATCACTTCTGATCCTGACAGTCCTGTTAGGGACTGTCTCGTTCAGGATGATTTCCGAGCATGTGTTGATGGCAACCACTTCATCTTGCAGGATAGTCTCTACTGAACCCAGGTTGAGACTATACGTCTTCCCTGTATTTTCATTGTTGATTCCAATCCCAGTGCTGGTGCTTGTTTTGGATCCGTCTGTGTACCAAACGGATTCATGTTGTTTCCTAGTCTTGGTACGAGCTTCGTCCCTATCCGGAATATGAACCGTATATGGTTTGGAAAGGTCGTAGCAGATAGGTATTCTATCTGAGGGCATGCTCAGTAATTGATTATGTTCAATCTCTTTCGAGATTGTAGAATGGTACCTAGGGATCGCCCTGCCCCATTCGTTGTTTATTTTCAGCCTGTAAGCAGCTGCCAGTGCTTCCCTTTCCACAATAAGATGTAGTGGAGGTAGTCCCAGCATAGCTTCCAGGGCCGCCGTGGGCGTTGTTCTCATCGCCCCGGTTATGGCTAGACAGGCTACTCTCTGTACCCTGCCTAGCTGTCTAGATGCTACTGAGCATCTCGCTTTATGCCACCACACAACAGAACAATAGGTTATGATGGGTGCCACCACCCTCGTATAAAGCCAGTGCATCATACTGGGTTTAAGCCCCCACGTATTGCCCACAGCTCTTCTGCATGCCCAGAGAGCTCTTAGACCTTTATCTGTTGTGTTTCTAATGTGGTTGGAAAGGGTTAGTTTGCTATCTAGGGTTACCCCTAGGTATTTGACTTCCCCTTTAAACTTTAGCGTTTGGCCCCACATACGAAGTTCCCTCAAATCAAGGTTCCTTCTGAGGGTGAACGCTATAACTGAGGTTTTTGCCGGATTAGTTGACAATCCCTCTTGTCTGCACCATTTTTCGGTAATCCTCAGTGCCAGCTGCATTCTCTCGGACACAGTGGCCCCGAATCTACCGTTTACAACTATGCTGACGTCATCAGCAAAGGCTTGGGCATAGATACCCTCGTCATTGAGTCTACAAAGGAGCTCGTCAACCACCAGGTTCCACAGAAGAGGAGATAACACCCCTCCTTGCGGACACCCCTTAGTGGCTGAGACCATTCTCGTGTCCCCCAAAGAGCGTACCTATTATTGTTCTTTCCCGTAACATATTACCAGTCCATCTTACAATGTACTGTTCTATGCCACGGTTCTGCATGGCCCTAAGAATGGAATCGAAGGAGGCAACATTAATTGCCCCTTCAATATCCAGAAACGTACCTAGGGCTATCTCTTTATTTAAGAGTACCTGCTCCGCTTTCAGGAGCAGCTTGTGTACCGCGACTTCGCAGGACACCCCACTCTTATACGCAAACTGGTTTCGATGCAGAGGTTTTACCCTCAAAGCACCGTCCCGTAGGTACCTGTCCACCAGTTTTTCTAAAGTTTTAATAAAAAAGGAGGTCAGGCTGATAGGTCTGAAGGAGCCCGTCTCAGCATACGTGGCCTTACCAGGCTTCGGTATAAAGACTACTCTTCCAGACCTCCAGTTCATAGGGACTCCTTACCCTTACAGTTTCCTACTTCCATACAAACTTCCAGATGTTAGAAATTTTAAAGTAGTTACTTCCATGCATGGTGCCCCAGAAAATACTTTTAAAATTTAAAGTCTACAACAATTTCTGTTTCCCAAATTAATTTATCTTATTACATTGCAGATTTTGTTTTTTTATTAAGCTCTTAACTTTACTTCTGTTCGTTTCTCCGCATCAGGTCTAGCTCTCTTACAGAGATTACCCTGACAGCCCCCTTTTTGGACTTTTCCTCCACTTTAAAAGTGCTCTCTGAGCTTCTCTACTATCTTTTTTTCCCATCTGATTATATTCATCACAATCCTACGAGTAGTTGGCGGTAGCTGAAAATTTAACATCCTCTGGAATTTTCTACAGACTTCTAATTTAATGATAGATTGTTTTATTTTTCATTCTACGTTTTAAAATACATTTTAGGTAGTTAAAAATAAACCGTAGGCTTAGAAAATGTTTTGCATACGAATTATAATACATTCAAAATGAAAATGTCACCTTACATACGAACATATTATATTCATTTGAAGAGTTCCACAAATCGCAATAAAATTACAGGTATATATCAACTTAAATGAATGTTTCTGCAGCAGACGATTTAATCATTCACTTCAAAAAAGTTGTAAATCAAATATTGAAATGTTCCATAATGTGCTCAAATACCTATAAATGTGCCGACAAAACGCGACATTTTGCATCCTGTCGTGGGAATCCGACAGCTTAGAACGACAGGTACGTACTCAATATCATTTACTCATTAATTGAAAAGTTCACTTTTTGTCTCTGACATGCTGGAATTTTTCATCCTGTAACCTAAGAGGTCTACAGTTTGAGATATAAGCTAATGTTTGATTAAGAACTATTAAGACTAATAGTATATTACGTACCATGCAGGTGTAGATACCGCGATGTGCGTACTATACTTTTTCTACTGCCCGTAGACAGGACCGATACAATAAATTTGTTTGATATTATGGATTTGGATAATAAACGTATTCAGTGAGCCAAAACGCAATGAAATTATTTAAAAATTGGTGAAATGATTTCCTATACATTATTTTATCAGAATTTATTAAAAAAAAGAATGTCACTTTATTACTTTAAATTAAAATTTACAATACTAGGTTAGGTTAGGTTAGGTTAGGTTTGTGGTGAGTGGGTCTATAAAGGCCCTCCACTGCGACTGGCAAGAGTCTATTATGGCTCACACATATTGAGATTTCACCAAACAGATTCAGTTTTTTAACAAAGCCGATTAGTTTGTTTGATGAATGATATTTCAGGTTCGAATGCGAGAGAGACCCTACCAAACATCAGATATATGATTCCAGCCACCGCGGGACAGTCACATAATCTATGCTCTGCTGTTTTATCATATTCCAGACAAAGACGACAGATCGGATCCACCGACAGTGTAAGTTTGTGCATATGATGATTCACATGACAGTGGCCTGTTAAAAGATCTGTTAGACAACGTAGGTCGTATCTGCTATATTCTAACCTTTGGTTGGAAGCACTCTTCGACGGATGTATAAAAGCCTTTGAACGAACCAATCCTGGTAAATTATGCCAGAAGTCTAATGCTTTTCTTGCTGTCCACGTATTTAGTGTTTGTTTGACAAAGCTTATTGCGATACCAATTGTAGGTTCTGATCCAATAGAAGTAGGTACGTGCAGTACCCATCCTTGCGAGAGAGTCTGCCTTCTTATTTCCCTCCCACCCAGAAGGGCCACGAATCCAGACTTGCAATACTTTATTGCGCTCTCCTATTGAGAAGAGTATGTTTTGGCAGTCTTAAACCAATTTTGACGTTACGCGGTAAGAGCTAAGTGCTTTCAAAGCCGCTTTGCTGTCGAAGAAAATTTTTATTGACTTATGTATAGGATTGGTTTCCTCCAATCTGTCCACGCATGAAACAATAGCGTAAATTTCAGCCTAAAATACGGTTGCATAGGATCCTAGACACACTGAAATTTCTGTGCTAGGTCTGCACCAGCACCAGAGCCTAATAGTGTTTTAGAGCCATCTGTGTACCAACAGCTGTCCGCTCTTATTAGTTAATCCTTACGGAGGACCCAATTGTTGGACGTTATGGAGGTTGTCGGATGTTCAAAGTGTAAAATTCCCACCTTGACTTCCGATACAGCCTGCCGATATGAGGATTTTTGTAAAACAGTTCTACCTGACGTTACAACTAATTCAGCCATGCAGAGCTTTTTTGCCTCTTGTTTGGGTGAATCATCATTAGAGCGTAAGCGCTTACTAAAGCAAACGTCAGAGGGAATATGCTTCACCTCTTGTGACTGGTCCTGCTTCCGCTGCTCTATACTTGGTGCAAGGCGGATTGGTATGATACCCCGCTCTTGAGGAGTCGACTGTGTCGCTTCCTAGCTGCACCACCTAGGTTTGCTTTCAGGAGTTGGAGAGCCAGTGAGCTCCCGTTCCTGATCCGAAGTTACAGGGAGGTTAGTTGGAGCCGATAAAGCGACTTCCATCTTTTCTGAACGTTCTGTAGTTTTTGTTGTTTTTTGGTGTTACTTCTTCCATAAAAAACCCACGAGTAGCTAGGGAAAAGATGTCCATCACGGCAGAGCCCTGAATTACCATGATAAGGCAAGCTTACGACGAGAGGACGCCCGGTATCTCGAAGTTTCCGTTAGTAACAGATGATAAGCTCAATGTCATTCATCCCTTAGGCACAGATACACACACCTTAGAATTAAGCCATAACCGTTGGAATGTCATTCAGTCAAAGAATAACAGCACCAAAAATGATCCCATTACCAGCGGTTCTAACGTGGAAGCAAACACCCGATAGCTGAATTTGCCCAACAATCCATAACTTAAGCCAACATACATGCAAAAGCAGCAAGCAGTAGTTCAAGCAATGCAACAATGAACAAAGACAGCCAACCCCACGGTGGAGCATACAGTGCATGATTGTGAGCAGTGTCTTGCCAAAATAATGAGAGTGGAGGAAGAGCTGGGAACATATCTCACAGTGGAGAATGCCAAGGCATTAATAGCAGATCTTGTCACATGCTTGAGAGTAACGATAGAAGCCATGATACGCAAAACAGTGCAGAATCGGTGGATGCATTGGTTCCACGAAGTATACTTTAGTGGTGATCCCGTGGTTACCAAGAAGGTCAAGGAGGATCTGAGCTCTTAAGTAACAAAAGGAAAAATTTTAATTTTAAGAATCTATTTTTTATTATAGTACCTACATGACCTATATTGTTTACAGGTTCTTTATATATTAACCAAATTAAAATGAAGGCTTTAGATGTTTTAATGTAAACAATGCAGACAGTAAGTGTTTAAAAAATAAAAATCTTATAAAAATCCTGGACGACAAATTCTAATGTATTGGGGAGGTTGTTCTTATTTTTAATACAGTATTGCCCATGGCCATCCTAGTTGATTTTTGGTAAAAACCTAAACTTTTTGATGGATTTGAAATAAAAGCTAAAAAATGTAAATAATATTTTTCGATGTAAATTGTTTTATGTTAAGGCAGTCCTATTGCACCTCTGGCGAAGTCGAATATAAGAACAGTTGAATTACCAGTGAGACGGTAGGGTGGTGAAATAGCTGTAAATCATACCGGTATATATACAGATATATTTTTTAAATAACCCATATTGACCGATATAATCGCCCATTATAATAACTCCGTCAAAAATCATAACGTTTGATGTTTATTATTCCTGAGAATAAACCGAGGCGATAAAATTAAAAAAATATATTCGAATACTAATAAAATTTTTTAACAATGCAACCGGCTACTAAAAAAAGCATTAAACATATTGGTTAGCGTTTTATTTTAAACTTGGTCGATATTAATACCCGGCAAAATTTTAGGTCAGGTTTTAATGTGAAGTTTCTTCAAAACATATTATGTCCGTGTTCTTTGCAAATATCTTGCTGCTAAAATGAAAGCGTTGTTTTTCTGTAAAATTACAAAAATTTTCGGTTTGGGAATTTTTATGCCTCGCATATCTAAACTTAGCTTTTTCTTTTTTTTTTATCTCAATAATCTCAAAATGAAATTAATCTTCTATACCACATAACATTGTAAATATTGTAAGTGGTTTGAATGAAATATTTTCGAAATATATAAATTGTTTATATTATGTACATTAAGTAAATACCTATTATGTCGTTGAGTATATTTCTAAATGATAAACATTTTCTTGTATTGCTTCTTAACTTTGTATGTATACAAAACTTTTTTTAAATTCTTTTTTTGTATTGTTTTAAATTTATATTTATTATTTATTTTTATTTTATGAATGAATTTTGTTTTAAATTATAATTTAAATGTTTATTATATATAAAAAATCACATAAATGTTTTATTATATTTGCCGAAATATTGAATTTTGAATGCTCTCAAACTGTTGCGAGAAACAGAAAACCTTCTGAGTTGAGTATCTCTATACCTAGACTTCAATTATTGAATATGAAAAAAAATTAATTTTAAATAAAAATAACCTTTAATATAAATAATTCATTAGTTAAAATGATTTGCCTGATAAAATATATTAAATGTTCCTTTAGAGGTACCTGTCAAATTCAATTGTAACAAAGAAATGTCAAAACTTAAGTCACCTTGAGAGTTTCTTCTGACAAACTTACAATAAATACAAAACAATATTAAATATTGAATAAAAAAAAATTAGGACTAAATTAAAAGGCCGAAATAAATATTTGTGCACTATGACATTTTAAATTGTTCACATATTAAAAGTTCCTTTAACGTCAAACGTTGATACTTCTGAATTTTAAGACTCCAGGATGCTTTTGGTGCTATATTGAACCAAACTAGGTTCGTATCGGAATTTCACTGATGTTCCACGATGTCTCACGGCTATTCAATATTCCAACTAGATAACAGTTGTCGGATATTGTATTCGATTCTGGATACTGGATTCAATTACCCTTTTTATGATACAAAAGTTGTTTATTTGTCTTCGCAACACTCACTCTACACACTGGCTTTATAATATAAATTTTCACTCTGTCAAACATCTTTTATAAAACAAAGTTAAATATTAAAGTTACCAAATGTCAACTAATCGACGAGTTGTATTTTTCTGAGAGAGAGTCTAAATTTTATATTCCTTATATAGGGTTATAGCTAGTTATCCAAGCCTTTTTTATTCACAATAAACTTAATCTTAATCCTATCTCCATTCTAAACCCCTTTTTACATTTTTAGATATCGTTTACAAAGTTTGTAGATACATTTTACCAAATTTGGTAATATTAAAGTTTTTTTCATGTTTGACGATTTATCAAGATAATTTTGTTTTTAACATCTGCTTTTCTAATTTCCTGAAATTTTAATACGGTTACATTTATTTTCCATCTGTTAATTTATATTTTATACTCCAAATTAATACCTAAATATTACCATTATGGTTCCTTTTAAAACATTTTTCTTTTTACATATACCAAATTCTGAGCCCTAAATTGTTTATACGAGTAATTATTATTGATGACATAATAAAAACTTTAAAAAGTAACATCAATAAATCAAATATAGGTTACCACAAACTGAAAATGATTGGTTTATTAGAATGTTTATCTGGCAATATTTAGACCAATTTTAACATACGGAAGTGAAAGCTGGATTCTAAATAACACGCTAAAAAGTAAAATACAGGCCATGGATATGAAATATCTGAGGAGGGTGTTAAGGGCATCACGCGTAGGGATAAACTTAAAAAATCTATATAGAATAGAATCACAACAGCTAAGGTGGTTTGGTTATGTAAACCGTATGAATTATAAAAGGCCTACAAAGCCAATATGGAAGGCAAGAGTACAAGGTAAAAGAACAAGAGGTACACCCAAGAAGACATGGAATGACGAAATAGCAGATGCCTTAAAGAAGAGAAATATAAATTGGAAAGAAGCTACAAAAATAGCACATAAAAAGAAAAAATGGGCTGCTATAGTGCATATGGACTTAACAATATGTATACATCATTACTTTGTTTTCTTTATATTTTTATTCACCTTTTTCACCTAGATTTTTGGTTTTAATGCTGATTTTTTACAATTATTCAAGGATTTCTTATTTAATACCAAATGTTTATAAATCTAATGGAATCTCTATCTTTATTATAAATATAATTACTCGATCTAATATTAATCCTAATTTATCGATTATCTAACCATGAATGAAATTCATTCTTACTTATTTTATTTTATTTTATTTTATTTTAGGAGCTACCAGTAGAATTATATTGAAACGAAAACCTCTACCTTAGAATTCAAGTTTATTGGTTTCATTTTATGCTAAATGGTTCACTTGAAATGTGCAAATTTAATTTTACTATAGGTATTTATGTGATTATCTGATTTTATTTATCTTTCTTTTCAAATTTACCCAATCTACTTATCTTAATACATTATTATTGCACTCACTTATTTATGTAATTTATTATTTAGGAACAATAAAGTATTCATTATTGATAATTATTAATAATTAGCATCATCCTGTAATATTTAATACGTAATATTTGTAAAGCTATATAGGTACATAGATTTTCGTGTAAAACAGTATAGGATTATAGTTTTTTATATAACTATGTACCTACTGAGAATAAATGAACAATTATGTTATCTATGAAATATTTGTTAGAATAAAATAATAGTGTTTTCAAAAACATATATGTAATAAAACAAAATGAAATTTATTGTACTAACTCTTACTACGTATGTGAAAGTCCAACTTAGTAAGTAAACAACGAAACGGTTGAACTAAACTTCCACTATTTATTCGCAAAATACGTTTTTAAATGCAATGATGTTGATTAGGTAGTATTAAGACTAGGACAAGTATGAAAGTAATAAAGCCTAGATGTTATTAGCCCTAAGGGATAATCCTGGATGTATTTCCCTCTAAGATCAGAATAACTGTGCAATGATATAGAAAAACCAGGAAAAAACTATATTATGCTGATCTTTACAATAATTTAATTTATTTCTGTTAGAATTACGTATTATCTATGTATAAATATTTTAATAGTAGAGAACTTCCAAGATTTATTTGTTCATTAACTACTTTATATTGTTGATCTGCTAGATGTCTTTTTATTTTGCGAATAACTAGTGGACGTTTAGTTCAACCGTTTAGTTGATTACTGTTGTTATGTTTTCACAACAAAATCCCCACCAAAAATATTTAGTAGTCCTGGATAAAGTATAGTATTCTACTATATTGGTATAATGACTTTAATATTATACGTTCTTTGAATAATATATTTTTTCACCTCTTACGCTATAAAATAAACCAAAATGTGAGATAGATAGAATATTCCAAAATTCCACCTTTTTTATAAAAACTGCATTAAACAAAACAGCAGTTTTGATTAAGATTTGTATATTAAAAGTTAACTTGGCTCTGAGTGATATTACTGTATTTTTCTTTATTGTCTATTCTATGTTAATGTGTAAAATATACCGGTTAAAATCACTGATATCACCAAATAATATTAATATACTCCTTTATAGTAAGTTTCCTTTGATCAGTTTATTTACAAAAAACATATTTAAATATTTTGTCTGTCACAAAAGCTGCTACTTCATGTTACACTAACACAGCAATTTCGTTTAATATTGATAGGGAACTAAAATGATTGAAGGATAATCTAGGCCATTAATTAACTGTAAATCATTTTGGTTTTTGGTGATCTAATTATTACAAAAACTAAAGTTTCACTTTCACTATAAAATTAATGTTAAAGTATTATGAACTTTACTTTTAGTTTTAAATTGCAAGTTTTTTTCTAATATTTATTCTAAAGTATACTTAAATAGGATATTTGACTGGTCTATACTGGCCACAGTCTATTTTAAATGTGGCTGCGACATTTTTGGGTGTAGGTACGTGTTTATATCTCTTTTGGCAACAATGTTACACTTTTGTTTGCGAAACTTTATTACCACGCAGTCATCAACTGAAACTGATTAATTAAAAAAAACACTATTTACAAAAATAAATCTTTAAAATAAAAAAACTTTAAATGACTGAAGCTTAGAGCTTTTTCATGGAAACGAAACTTATTAGAACTTCAAAGAGAAGAATATTTTTTGTTGGGACACTATAACTAAAATATTAAATTTATAGTATATGTATGTATTGTAAGGATTAAAAAGCAAATTAAATTATCTTACCTTAATTATAAAATAATCCATATATTATTAAGAAAAGGATATATGATAAGAATAATAGTCTTCTGTAAAATGAATTTCAAAACTTCTTTTATTCTGAATTATACACATAAACTAAGTACACTGAATAAACTTGAGTCCAATAATCATATGAGTTTGAAAACACTATAATTCAGTAGTCTGTTTGAATCATCTTTGTCTTGGTTGTCGAAACATGCATCAAGTCCAAGTTACCTAGAAATCAATTAAAAGTAAACATATTAGGTCCAATAAATTGTATTTAAGTATCATTAGTAAAATAAGTGTTATCAGAAATATAAAATAAAAATAACAAGTTGAGATTAATATTAATAAAACAAAAAGTAGTTGTTGTTATAAAAGTATGAGTACGTTATAGGCTATGATGTAGATTTAATATTTTAAACAAACAATAATATAAAAAGAAAACTATTAATAAATAATACATACAAATAAAGTAAATCATATCTAAGTTTGTAATAGAATAATGAAAATACTTACAGATAGAATGGTCTATGATTTTAACCTCCATAATAGTAGGTATAGCATTGAGAATCCCAATAGTTGAATATACCTAAAAACATTCAGTTTATTAAATAATAACTTATGTATTGTGAACAAATAAACAAATATGTGATTTAGAAACTGAGAGTGATAGGGTGAAACCAAAATAGAACAGTGATAGTGCACCCAACTATCTAAAGTGATAGGACACTTAAATCGAACTATTTGACATTAGAACTATATTAAAACAAATAATGAGAGTGATAGGACACTAAAAGTAAACAATAACTATTAGATGTACAGTATGAACCGTGAAATTATAATGTGAGAGGACACTAGAGACACTTGTTACGAAATACCATAATAGAATAAAATTTGTTATTATTATTTGTAGAGATTATTGATATGTTTTACACCGATATTTTATATGTTATAGCGTACAAATGTTTGTGAATTATGTAATTTAAGTTAAATTTTGTATACAAAAATGGCGGTGATAAAGTAATTTTAACAAAACAATTTATAAAGAAATTATGGAATATTAGTTATGGAAAATAAAATCCATAAATATTTTAAACCCTAAGAAATATAAATATGTAGAAATTTATTATGTATTAAGTGTTTCAGCAAATAATTGTTTTTGAAATTTTCATTTTGTTTGATAACTTGTAGCTGTCACTTCGCTCCGTTTAACAGGGAAAAAATGAAGTTTAATTAATGAAAGCTGTTTTATTACCAATTATTAAGGCTAAAGTTTGATTATTAACCAATAATAGAACCAATAAAGCAAGATAAATGAATTAGATTTATCAGAAAATCACGAAAAATTCCCTTATTAAACAAAAGAAATGCAATTACATGTCAATTTCAGGGAAAACGTATAAATACCGTGAATTTATTTGTTTTTTGGTCAGTTCCATTTGATTCAACGCCAAATCCACGTTAAAAAAAAAACAAAAGAAATCTATAAAAATTTAATGGCCGCCTAGTTGAAAATTGTTACCCCCACTTGTTCAACTGTCTATATTAAAAGTATAAGTTTATATCATCAAATATTGGAGAAATTTACAATAAATTGGAAAATATAGTAAATGGAAGTGTATTAAATAACCACCTTCCTGAATATCACAAAAACCGTCGAGGAGCATCAAGCGTTGTGTATCCAAAGGAGCAGTCGACGCCATATTAGTATACATGGTTGCCTAGAACACCATTTCCGACGGATTGACGTGTGAAGTGTAAACGCCGCTGCCAACATCAATAGAAGAATATTCACGGTATGTGCTTAAGAAACAAATTTATATTAGTATAAATATTGTTGATCTTTTTATTATCTTTTTAAATCACATATCTCAACAATTTAATTGTGAAATAAACTGAATGATTTTATAATGAGATTCAAATTGTTATAAAAGTAAAATCGAATGAGTAGAAGGTAGATGTGGAATCGATTATCGATTTATTCAGTAAAATCGAAGTTTTAGAATTTAAACAATTAATTGCAAATCAAATTATAGACAGGGCTGTATTGTAAATTTTATGATCACTTATACATGTCAATTTAGATCTGAATAAAACAATTTTGATCCGACTACTGAGTGATAGAGTTCTCATGTGTATGAATTGTATACCGGGTAGATCACAAATTAATTTTAAAAAACAACAAGATAAATATTAAACTTTAAACAGGTAATAATATTGATAGTCCCACAAATTATAAACTTAATAATTAAAAATAAAAGAAAAGGTAAATTTATTTATCAGAAGTGTGTAATAATTAACCAAAATAATTTATATTAAAGAAATTTTTAAATAATAAAATTAATCAAGAAACAAAATACATAATTCTACGAATAATTGAAACCTCATTATATTTGTATACATTACAGTATATTAATTTTGTGCTTTTAAACCAACACGATTTTGAGCATTTTCTTTAAAATATTTAATTAAATTGAATAAACAAATGAATAATAGGGTAGTTTTTAAATTATGGAGTCTCTAAAACAATCTAGATATACATATTTCATGTTTAATATCTAAAAAATTTTGATGCACGATAATTTTCTAAAAATATTCGTGACCGATAGAAAATTTAATTTAAGCTTGCGAGGTATCCGGTAAGAAAATTTCACACCTCTACTTTTTAACCAATAAGATGCCTTAATTTTGTCTAGTAACCATGGCAACTAAAAATAATTTCGGACATTTTTTCGTAGCTCCTCGATATTTAAGTGAACATTTTTTTACAACTGAAACCACAGAGAACGCTGAAACCTCAACGTACATAAACAAAAAAAATGTATTAGATTTCTCTATGGTACATACGTTCAAACTAGTCATTATTAAGCTATGTGATAGATGTCAGATTGGAATTTCTGGTCAAATTATGGTGTGAAATGAATGGTTAAATATGTTAACGGAACAATCATATTTTTTGGAAAAAGAAGAAGTTACATCATCAGTATTTGTCTTGCTTCTCAAGTATACGCATGCCCTGGTCCCTAAGCTTGCATCCGAGAAACCTTAGATTTGATTCATTAAATATTGTGAACTAGGACTGTAATAAGGAATTTGAAGGATATTAAGTTGTAATTTTTGATGAAAAGTTTAAATATTTGGAAAGGAACTGACTCATTCCAAACTTTACAATATAATTTTTCAAATTATTACAAGAGTTCCAATGGGTCGCAGATTTGACCAATTTCTTGTTCTTTCTTTCACAGAAATTGTTACCTTACCTACCTTACTGTTGCGTTCTGACAGGCCACGTGGGTTCTTGACTTTCTTTGACCAGGTTTCGCCATTCCAATCTATTGTATCCGTACAAAAATTAAATTGTCCGTAGTGCTGGAATATTACAACCCTAGGGTTTTTGTCTTCTTATGGCTTGAAACCTATTTAAAGTTCATAACACTCTCAGCTTAAATGGTACAATTTCCAATTGACTTAGGGTCTACTTTTAAATAAATTTTAACAATTAATCTCTATCTTGTTTGACAGTTGTGTGAAATATATTCTCTCACTATTTTTCTAGAGAGAAAGCGCTGGACGGTTGAAAAGGCTCTGCAATTTCCCATAACCTCTAGAGTAACTGCGCCAATTTAGAGTTAATAGCTAGGTTGGAGGACAAAGGACTGATTTTTTGGAGTATAGTCAGCCTTAAGCTCTGCTCTAATTAATAAACCAATATTACTACCTATCGCAGTCAGCATAATGTATGAGGAATTATTAGATTATGAGATTATGGACTGGATAATCTGGTAAATTTTTATTAGTACAAGGTGAAACAAACCAAGAAATTTTGAATGCTTTCATAAACAACCAACCAAAATTCAGTGCTATACAAGATTATAACTTATTTATTGTAAAATTAGTTCCATTAAATTGACAATTCTATCTGTAGCTAAAACATTTCTTTCAATAATTTGTTGGCTCGTTTTTCGTAATTCAGTTAACTAAGAGGTTTTTTTGTTTTTGTTAATATTATACTTGAATTTATTTGAAACTAGGTTATTAAAGGTAATTTGCTCACGACATGTTCATTTCTAGATCCAGAATGTATTCATAGCACCTACCAAACCAAACTAAAACTACCATAGGCAACTAACAAATAAAAAACTACACACTTCACCAATGTGTAAATAAAATTTAATTGAAACAATTAAAAAATCATAAAATATTCGTTTATTATTGGTTACTTCTCTTCCTTCCTACAACCATATTGTAAACATACCCCTTCTTGGGAATCTACATTCTAGTTTGACACAATTGACAGAATACGTAGGAAAAATTCTATTACAAAACAATTTGACATTCGCGGAATTAGCCAATTTGCATTATGGTTTACATCTTTTGGTTTAGCGCTGAATTTTTCTAACCAAATAAGTTATTTTGTATGTAAATAAATCTAAAAACTTATTATACGTGCAAAATAAGAAGGTTGATGTTATTTATTTAACACACTATTTATTTAACAAAGTACTTTAAATAATCCACATAAATATTAGTCGACATAATATATAATCTGTCTTTCCCGAATATATTCTGATTAATTTATTATTGAGTTTATTTGATTTGGCATAAATATAGTATAAAAACAAACAATTTAGCTATATATTATTTTTTCCTGTAATCAATGAAGTGGTCTTACAATTTTTCTTGTAGTCTCGAGAACCTGACTACGTTCGCTGCGAATTTCACCGCTTTTGCGGCACTCACTTTGTGGCATTGAGTGAATTATTACAGCGTACCTGAAATTCTTCAGCAAGAACTTTTTGATGGTAACTACAGATACCTTCATGACCGGCGAAGTGATATATACCAACTTAAAACCTTTATTCCATCCTCTCATTATCTAATATAAATCGAAGCCTAAATCCGTTGATTGTTTGGTTTTCGTTAGTATTACCAAATTATAATTAAATATTTTTACAAACTTTGTATACCAATTAAGGTTTATCTAATTCAAATTCAAACCTACAAGCAAACTTGCTGCATAAAATATTCTACTGAAACGATCATATTTTCGTTTTATTTGGTGTTGCAAATGAGCCGATCTAATATGTAATTCACTCATCACAAACACCTTGTTTACATCGTTGTTTGTCCTCTTTCGTTTTGCACCTACCCTAATTAGCGGTAAGTGCTAAAAGAATGAACGAGAAAGCTGAGAATCAGTCGGTAGCCTAGTGGGTGGCCGGTGTCCCTGGGTGTCTTGATCCTCGTTAAGCCACCAGCGTGTAACATTGGTTAATCACTTGTTCAGGGGGTGGGCGTCAGTGACGAGCTCAGAGATTGAACTGATCAGTCCCACGTCTACGGCTCTGCTTTTCGTTTATGGGCGTAACAATGGAATTTATCTAAATAAACGAGGGGTTTCGTCAAATCTTAGTTCTCACTTATATTGAAAAATATAATTTTACCTAATAGTAGAATTAAGTATTTTGCTTAAATTTATTGTAATATGTAAACGGTTTAATTATTCTTCCAGTATTTTCTTAATCTATAATCTATTATTTGGATATTAATAAAAAAGTAATCAATTATTTAAAGAAGTTTGATTCATAAACATGTAGAGAAAGTTTGAAACATTTATATGATGTTGCATGAAATTTCAAGAATCATACATAAAGTAACGAAATTGTTACGACACTGTTCACTGTTTTCCTCTCTGATATACATACCACGACATCTAGAAGACTAGAGGTCGCCGGCGCTATGGTCATTCATAAAATTCCGATCAAATGATTCGGTACTAAAAGGATCACGCTGGTTTCGGACTAAAAATTAATATGCCAATTTCGTGTGAGATCTTTTGAATTCGAAAGTATACCGAGGCGGTAAAATTCAGGTATTTTTTTCTATTGTGTTCGATGACTCGTTCATTTTAAGTGTTATTTGCAAAATATGTGCTAAATGATCCATTTTTAAATAGGCCCAACGAAAACTTACCAACGGATCAACCCAAAAAATTGTTAAAATTTCAATTTATAGGAATAATATTATAAATTTTATCAAAGCTTAGATTTGATACGTATTAACGAATGAATAATAGTTATTTATTGAGAATACAACAAAATTATATACTTCTATTTCATTGACTTCCAGGCTTTTGATAAAGTCCTACACGATAAAAGAGAACTTAAACAATATTAATTAATTTATGTTTTAAAAATAAGTACCGTTTTGAAATTACGCCGCCGCAGCGCTGCAGTTGTCGTTTAGTGCATGTGCATAGTGTAGTTACATCAGTTGGGAAGCCACAGATGCCATTATGGCACCTTTTGATCGAGTCTTCGTTTTGGTTACGTGATTTTAACTTGCCGCCGACTATCTAGAATCCCGCCGACTGTGTTACACCAGAATCAAAACAGCAATTAATGAAATGGCGGTATTGAACATCCCCTAGGAAAGTTAAATTTAAGTATTTCTGCCTAGAAAATTATGTGAACTGTATTTTGGGACAGATAGGGTGATTGTTGGTCTATTTTCGGCCTCGCGGTGAAACCATCACTGCAACTGTGTACTGTGAAACTTTAAAAGAACTGCGCCAGGCTATTCAAAACAAAAGGCATGCTGAGGGCAGGCGTCGCTTTGTTCTACAATAATGCTCGTCCATATTCAGCAAATACGACGCAGGAGCTCATCACTTCATTTGGCTGGGAAAAATTGGGCCATTGTCCATACAGTTCCGATCTAGTGCCTAGCGACTACCATATGTTTCTGCATCATTATATGTCTACAATATTGATAATAAATGCAATTAGTATAAAACTCATAGAAAATGAGATACTAGCAAAAATTGTGCAAAATTTGACCTTTGACCTCCGAATTTTAGTGACGAACATGATATGTGAATTTTGAGAACAGTTTTAGGATGTTTATACGAGGTTACAGCTAGGTATCTCGATATTCTAAGATTCAACCCTAAATTGACCTAAAATGGAACATACATACCGCTGCAGAACATAATGCACGGTAGAGGGAAGAAATATATCGTTTTTGTTTTTGAGTTAAAAAGAAAAAAAATCTAAATATTTACAGTGAGCAAATAAAAAATCAAATGAACAATCCTGAAACCTGAAAGTCAATGTTTATATTTAAAAATCCACCTGTTTAATAAAAACTACTGTTTTTCAAATTTTCAAAAACTGTTTTAAAAAAATGTAGGTATTACAAAATGGGGGGTTTTCTAACAGTTTTGAAATTATAAACTCGGCTTTCAAACTATAAAGTGAGCTTTGAAATTAAAAGAATTTTGAACTGTCAAAAGATTCACAAGAAAATTATTCAAAATTCTTTAGAAAATCTGGTGTAGACTCAAGAATCGATTTCGACTAATCTAGTAGAATTGGGCAGTGTGTTCGAAAAGTCTGGATCGTTTGTATTCAATAGCTGCCAGAATATAACTATAAATATAAATGTGCATAAATAAAAATTGTAAAGTACTCAGATGTCAGACTTTCAGTAGTAGAAAAAGTATAGTACAAAACTTGTGTTGTAATGATGACTTTCTTTGGCCTCGTGTCAATTATAGCACGAACGATGACATAGAGGCCAAAGAAAAAGTAGCTATCGTGGAAATACCAGAGCCAGAGAAACAAACACCAAAAACAGGAAGGTAGAAGAAAACAAAAACATCTGCAGTTCATCTAGATCAAGAACGAATCCAAGTAGTTCCCATAGAACTACGAGGGCAAAAACCCAAAAATAACTAAATACCAAAATAAAACAATTGTAGAACTATTGAGGAAAGAGAGTAGAGTATTGTCAGATCTCTCTCTGGTTTCTTCATCTTTTCTTGTAATGCTGAAACAAGTGAAATCTGCGGTACTCCTATTGTTTTTTGTTTCTCAATAAGTTTAAAGTAATTGATTTTTTTTTTATTATAATATTTATTTTAATGCGTAACTAAAAAAGTATGAATAAATAATATCTAATTTCATTCAAATCATTTATTCGCATTACCTTAACCTTCAATTACTTTAAATTTTTCATTGTAAATTTTTATTTTAACAATACTTTAATATAAATAATGAATTCTTATACTTATTCGAGATTTTAACGTAGAAAATAAATACAATTGTCAATTAAATAGCTCCACCGAGATAAAAGAAGTATTAGCAATAAACAATAATAATCCAAACATAAAAATTATTCACAATAATATTCGAAGTATAGCAAAAAACCTAGATGAGTTTGAAATATTTTTGGAAGACCTCGACACATCATTTGATTGTATTGTATTTACTGAGACTAGAAGTATACCAAATTTTCAACATTTGGTATACTATTATACTATTGAGGGTTCACTTTATAACTGTGGCACTCGAAATCAAAATGAAGGGTATAGGGGTATAGCTAATAATTTATTAAAATTATATCTTACAAATAGAATACAGAAAACTAAAATAAGCAAAATTATTATAAATAGCAGCAATCAAATGATCTTATGTGATGTACCTCAGGGAACAGTACTGGGG
The DNA here is from genome assembly GCA_035357415.1 of Ophraella communa. Classification (NCBI taxonomy): domain Eukaryota; kingdom Metazoa; phylum Arthropoda; class Insecta; order Coleoptera; family Chrysomelidae; genus Ophraella; species Ophraella communa. The sequence goes on from CM068985.1 coordinate 21,094,214, forward strand.
CCTCTTCTATTTATAGTCTAGAACAATTTCTTTTTAATCGAAATTAGGGCACATATTATTAGCTTTGTTGATGACAAAGTAATGCATTATAAAGCTATTTACTGTTTTTGGACAATTTAGACATTTGATTTTTTAGTATTTTTATTTTTGTTTTTTAATTGGATAAATAATGGAAGTAAAGTATTTCTGGATATATGGTATACATTAATGTTAGTGATGTTCCGTTGATTTGAAACTTGTTTTTTAAAAACAAATATTTCAATTAGAACTAACAAATCTATTTTATTCCAGGAATTTTGCTTTGTTTTATCTTCATTCTTGTTTTCTTGCATTTTTTCCAAACTATACAATTTATTATTCCAATAATTTTTAAGTACATAAGTATAGTCCAAAAACTCGATTTTGTATAATATTATACTGGTTGATTAATTTCTTCTAATTCTTCTTTTTGTTCCATTATTCGTTGTTTGATTTCTTGAGTTTTTTTTAGATTAATTTAATTTAAAGAATTAAATGATAAATGTGTTTGATTATTAGTTTTTAAAGAAAATTTTGAATTTACATTTATGCTTGGCGAAGATATTTTTTTTTACTTTACTATACTTATTTGCTTGAAATATTAATGAGTCAAATTAAACAATTTGGTTTTAATTCTATAAGATATGTTCCTATTAATGGTATTCTTTACATTTTACTTTTGCTACTGTTTCTTGAGGAGTTGATAAAATTCATGTTCCTTCTTGAATTTTAGTATATTGAATTTCAGTAATTTTTATTTTATAAGGTTCACAATTTGAAGGGTCTTTAAAGTTTCGACTTCACAAGTTCGACTTCACAAGGAGCACTATTTTTAATAACAGTTTTTTGATTTTCTTCATAAATATACTATCTTTTTATTATATTTTTACATATATTGTCTGTAATCACATAATTATTGTCCGTGAGTGCTAGGAAAGGTTTTTTTGGAAGGGAATCATTTGTAGTAACAAATATAGGAAATAACTGATAAAAGTGATACATTTCTCTTTCAACTATAGGAATTTCTAAAATAAACGTTACCGTAGCTCCTAATAAAAAACTTTTTATATTTATTAATTTTTCTGACTGAATTATGTTGTCTGTGGATAATTCAAATGGAAACGTTAAACTTTTTGGTAAATCCCATTGTTTAATTGCTTTTAAAAACTCTACTGGGTTTATGATCGAATTATGTTACGTATTAATTTTTGCCAAAAAAATGGCTACTTCAATTTTTTCAAAGATATCATAAATTGGAATAATTTATTTTTAGTTTTAATATGTTCAATTTCAATTTTTCCGTTTTCCAAAATTTTAGTTAAGGGATAGGGACCTTCAAAATTATTTTTCTGTTTACCTCTATTTTCAACATTTTCATAAACAATCGGCTTAAAAGGCATCATTAAAACACTTGTTATGTAATATACCATTAACTCACATACTTGAAAATTTGAGTTTAATTGCTAGGTACTATTTTCTTAATTTGTTTAAGAGAATTTGTTTTTCATGTTTTCCAAAATGAAGAACCACATAAAAAATGTCTCAAAGTATTAGTTACATAAAGTATTATTAAAAATAAGTAAGTAGATTTAATTAAATATTTAATTGTCTAGATTTACCAACATTGTAAAAATTCTCTCGTACTCGTACTTGAGTGGGTACATCATTTAGATTATTTGGTTAAGTGCATACCGGTTATGTTGGCAATCTATAAATCTACAAAGAACTTTGCTTTACATCACACTGTTGTTGGTTTATTAAACCAGCTGGGAAAAACAAATACGACTTTGTCTGGTCAACTTCTTTTTTTATTTTTTTTTTCATTCATTCTTTGTTTTATTATCATCGGATTGTATTTCTTGGGAATTATATTAAAATTCTTAGAATGATTTTACGATTCGTTTAAACGTTCGAAAATGATTTATTCGGTCGATTAATAATGATACATTATGATTTTTTACTGTAATAAAAGTGCGTTGAGCGAAATCAAATATTTTATTTAAATTTGTTATTCTATTTTTATTAGTTAGGGTATGGTTCAGAAACAACATTTAATTTAATGGTTAATATAACATTAATAATAATATTAATGAAAAGAAATACCAACAAATACATCTTTTTTATATGGATGACATAAAAATGTTTGCTTCCAATCAGCAAGAAATCCAACATGGAGATGTGGCGCTGCCTAATGGAGATATAATCGCTGCCATGGAAAAGGGAGAAACATACAAATACCTAAAATTTTAACAGGCCAGGTTGTTAGACCAAAAACAGTCCAAGTCCAAAATCAGGGATCAGTATTCACAGACGGTTAGTTCATTACTAAAATCTAAATTTTATGCCGCACCTGTTTTAACTTATTAGTTCGGGATTCAAAAGTGGACAAAAACTGAATTGGAAGATATTCGAAGAACAGCAAGGACTATGATTATCAAGCACTAATATCACCATCTAATATCATCAGTGCTTAGAACACCACTACCGAGAAAGGAGGGAGGAAGAGCTCTATGCGACATAATTAATTACTGCCATCGAATTTACATATTTGTTATAGAAGGAGATAAGAATTATTTCCCTCTAAATTTAGCAGGTCCTAATATGAATTAAGAAATAATACCAAATGCTAAAGACTAAATAAAATGGACCCAAAAAGCTCTATATGGTCGACATCATCACGACCTAAACCAACCACATATTGATAGAATTACATCAAATAGGTGGCTTGCTGACGGTACCCTATTCCCAAAGACTGAAGGAATTATGATGGCTATTCAGGTTCAGGTTATAAATACTAACAACAACAAAAAATGTGTTATCAGGGACCAAACTATTACATCGGAAAGGTGCCAACATACGACAGAAACGATACAACACATAACATCAGGACTATAGCTAACACGGATTATTTACTCAGACACAACCAACTGTGCAACGTTATGCACCAGAAACTGGACTGGTCAATACCTATATACCATAACAAATACAACCTACAGGCAGTGCTCGAGAATGCAGATTTTAGACTTTACTAGACAGGTGACGAGTAATTGATCCAATATTGTAGTGGTGAATAAAAAAGCTAAATCGGTACTGCTAGTCAATGTTGCAGTTTCAATCTATAACAACATTTTGGATAAGTATAATGAAAAGATATCAAAGTACGCCGATCTTGCTATAGAAGTAGAACAGCTGTGGAAAATGTGGATGTGGTGCCGATCATCGTATCATCAACTAGACATCAACTATACAGTCTTTATAAAAATACCTTTATTGACTTGCAAAAGCAGGAATTTTAATACATGTCACACAGTTCGTAAATTTTTAAATATGTTATTTTTGAGCCTAAGAGTCCAATCCCATTTTCGTTTAAGATCGAGATAGGTAAATATTACCAGCAACTACTGAGTAAGTGCGTAAGTCTTTTGATAATAAAAATAATAATTAAATTACAAAAACTACAGATAATCTCTTCTAACGAATTTATCTAATTTCTTTAATTTAACTAACCTTAACTACCGTAGGGTCCTTTTCTCTTCTATATTAACTATTTTTTTAACACTTTGTATATTGTTCTGTCCTCTTATATAATTTTACTAACTATCAAACTCCCCCGAGAACCATCTCATACGTCCTTGATGTCCCAATTATTAGGGTGCCCAAATAAGATACCCAAATACGGTTTACCATACTACACTATATAGTAGTATAGTTAGTACATTACATTTTTGAAACAACCTATATTTTGATGAACTTCAATTTAAATTTAAAATTTGACATCACGCTCTATAATAAAAAAGTAAATTATACATTTTTATAATGTTCCCCAAAAAAATGTTTTAATAATTTACAAAATTTTAATGTTTGGATGCTTTTAGCTAGGGAAAATAATAATAAATATTTTAAACTCTAAATTATGATTTGGGAAAACCATAGAGTTGTATTATAAAAAGCAATTGAACATATTATTAATTATTCACTTTTTTTTTGGTGACAAATTTTATTTATAGAATATGGAAGTATTTTTAAGTCATCGGCGCCTTTGCTATTATTAACGAGGTGTATAGTATTGTGTAATGTGTTACTCACTCTAGAGATTTCTATTACTATATTTGGAAATTATAATTTGGTTTATTTTTTTCCGTGCATAGCAAAATAAAATTCTGAAGTACCTACCTAGATTATTTAAGGTATTATTTTTATTTCTTTTTAATTAAAGTTAATTTTGTTTTTAAGATGTTAAATATTATGAAATTTTTTTACAGGTTACTTTCTGGCCGCTTTAACAATGGAAAATTATTTTAAAATTCAATTTTCCAAGGAATGTCTACAGAATTTAAATAGAATGCCATAAAGTGGCTTACGGACGCCTCCCAGCGAGAAGAGGAAACTGAAGTAGAAGTTTTTGAACTAAATAGCTAAATACTCAGAAAGTTTAGGCGCATAAGCAAGCATCTTTCAAACAGAAATCCGTGCCATCAAAAGATATTTCAATATTGAAAGAAAATGCCTCAGATAAGAGATTGTGATCATGTTGGATTGTCAAGCATCCATCAAATCAGTTTGAAGAAGGTTTAGGAATGCCTAGGCAAGCTAAATGAACTAGGCCAGAAGAACACACTCTCCTATAGGTCCTAGGGTCCATAAGAAGCAAAAAAGGAGCTGAAACCCTACATCTGCTACCAGAACCATCTAATGGGGGCATCAGTAGCCCAATCTTAGAAAAACTAAGAAAAGAAATTGAGAGAGACACTACAAACAGAAGAAATCTCTTAGCTACCTCAACCTTAGTAAAAGAGGCTTCCTATTTTAACGGGAATATTAACCGGTTTTTGCCGGTTAAGAAGTCATATGAAGAAACTAGGGTTAATAAATGAAACAACGTGCAGATTCTGTGAGCAAGAGGATGAAACCTCAATACACATACTCTCTAAATGCCCTGCCTTGCGTAATTCTAAGACCAGATACCTAGGTGCACATGAAATAGAAGAGAACGATCTACCTGATTTGAAGCCCGACAGAAAGGGGGTGATAGGTCGCAGGTGTAACTGTTTTTTTTATAGTAGCAATAAAACTCGAAGTCAAACCCACAATATATATATAATTTAATGGAAAAAATTTACATCAATTCAGCGACATGTTTCGGTCTACTGACCATCATCAGGCTATAAGAGAAACACAAAGTTAGAGCGAAGTATTAACATGAGTCACAAGATATTGAACAAGTTAAAAAAGGTTAATTAACATATTGTAGAATATGGTACATAAGTAGATTATTGATAAATTAATACTAACTAAACAATGGAAGTAAACAAAAAGCAAGTTAATGTTAATAAAAATATATATAGTATTGAAACTCACCTATATATGCAGACAGCAAGGTTTAAAGAATCATAATAATAAAATTATTTGAAATTTAGAGAAAAATTAGTAAATTTAAATGACGTACATGTGGGGTTGAAAAAAGAAATATGAAAATTGAAAATATGTAGATTAAAAATTTTTATATATGGTTAAAGAAGGGTATGAAATATGAAAAATTGGCAAATAAGAGTAAATACATGAGTAATAAAGAGAGGGTTGAATTAACAAGTAAGAAGAGAGATCCTCCTAAACGGGGTTCAATCTCTTGCAAACTTTATTGTATACACCACATTCATCGGGTGGTTTGAGAATATCACCCTTGAAAAGAGGTTTAAACCTCCTAATAAAGAAGGGAAAAAACAATATAATAATCGTCAAGATTAACATTGTTACCCATAATTGAAGTTACAAGTAATTAGTAAAAAGACTTTAAATAATCTAAAAATCACCACTAAATGACCATCACATGTATGGATGGACTGTAACGGAAATGTTGAAACAGGAAAAACAAAAATTGTCAATCAATTACAATGTAGCCAACTAATAATTAGTCTTGGTGGAAACATAAAAAAAGAGAGTCTAAGGACGTATGTGAGAAAATGAAATTGAGGAAAAAGGAAATGTTAAAGTTAAAACATTTTTTAAGTTAAAAAATTCAAAGGATCTACCGTCTGCAAACATAGCGTGATATAACATGAATAACATACATTAGCAAATACGTGAAGGTCTATTCAAAAAGAAGAACCCGAAACGTCAAAGTGAATTAACATATATGAAAAACAATAACAAAGTATTACAAATTTTCAAATGATATGTTTAGAAACAAATAATTCTCATTAGGTTGAATCTGTTCATTTAAGCAATTGAGAGATCTATCCAAAATAGCGGATCTAATTTCCAAGGACTCCAATAAATTCAATCTGACGCCTTTATTACAATTATGAAGTAATTTAACATTATTAAAATCACAAGAATGATTTTCTTCCAAAATATGATTAGCAAAGGATGATGGTGAGTTCTTAACTTCTGAATCGGAATATTTCTTAACAAAATTTATGTGTTCTAGAATACGATATTCAAGTCTTCTTCCACACTGGCCAATGTAAACCGCATTACAATCTGAACAAGATAATTTGTATACTCCTGATTTGTGTAAAAGTGGAACTATATCTTTAGTGTTAATCAACTTGGATAAAGTGTTCTCAGTTCTAAAAGCTAAATCTACATTATACTTTTTAAAAACATTTTTAATCTTATATGAGAAAATACCAGTGTAAAGTAAGGATCCAAAATAGGATCTTTGAATTGTGTTGTTGTCACAAGTGACCAAATTGAAAGAAAACCTGAATTTACAAAAATGTTTAGAATAGCATTTGTGAATTAAATCTAATGGATAGTTATTATTTACAGCTAATTGTTTTATTAAATTGACCTCACTCTCAAAAGCATCCCGAGACAAAGGTAAAGAGAAACATCTATAGAACAAAGCATTAAAGGCAGCGAGTTTGTGAGACATAGGATGACAAGAATTATAGTCAATAAGGCAATCTGTAGTGGTAGGTTTTCTGTAGATATCAAATGTGAAAGAATTATGTTGAATGTCTTTGGTGATTAGTAAATCTAGGAATGGAATTTGGTTATTAACCTCACCTTCAAAGGAAAATTTAATATTCACATGTAAAGAGTTAATGTATGTAAGAAATTCATCTACATCAGACCAAGTACCCATAAACAAAACAAAGCAATCGTCTACATACCTAGAATAAAATAGCAACTTATGTCCAAAATGAGAATTAAGATATCTCTTCTCTAAATTAGCCATAAATACCTCAGCTAGAAACGGGGATAAATTAGAACCCATTGCTAAACCTGAAGTTTGTTTATAAAAACAGTTATTAAATTTAAAAAAATTTTGTTCAAGTGTGAGACCTAAGAGGGAAATTAAATCCAAAATAATGTGAGTAGGAACATTGTTAGCAAATAATAAGTCTCTAACCAAGGAAATACACTCTGATGGAGGGATACTAGGGAATAGATTGTTAACATCAAGCGAGAACATAATTGAACCTTTAGGGACTTTGAAATGTGAAAGTTTATTAGCTAAAGTCAAAGAATTCTTTATTGAATAATCATTAGAAAAATTAGTTAAATCTCTGAGAATGGAATTAAGAAAGTTAGCAAGTTTAGAAACAGGTGAATTGGTAAAGCTAACAACAGGTCTAATAGCATTGTATAAAAAGACATAGTAGGACAATCCTTATGGTAGATAATTTTGAAGCTCTGTACGCCCGTAACGTGGTGGTACCTGGTGACGAATAGAGTAAATATACAAAATAAATTACAGTTTTTGATCGCAAAGAAAATAGGGGTTGTTCGATAAATTTATTATTTAGCCGAATTTCTTCATGGAGATGTAGGCGTAAAACTTTTAGCCAATACATTTTAAATAGAATGATTTTTTTAATACTAAAAAAGTGAGTAAGTATTTTTAAAAAAATTAAACATAGAAAGAAATATTCTGTTGGTACTGAGAGCAGAAAGTCAGTATAAATTATCTGTAAAAATTGATTTTCATTAATTACAGGGTTGTAAAGATAAAGTAAATTAAATTTAATTTTTTAATACATAGCTTATTAAAATAAAAAGTATTGTTATTCTAAAGTACCTTCGGACCTCGGTACTATTTTATGACCTTTCTTTGTACGTTTCAATTTTTCAAAAATTTTACCCTTTTTTGGGATTTAAAAAAAATTGATTATCCCGGAAATGTTTTCATCTAAGATCAGCGCTGTGCAATGATATAGAAAAAACAGTTGAAAACTATATCGTACTGATGCTTAGAATAGCTTATTATTTTATTGTATTATCTATTTATAAAATTAAGCTTAATCAAAACAAACAGTTTATATATTGATAAAACATAAAGTTATAGTAAAAATCAGGATTATTCCTTAGGGCTAATAATATATCTTTAAAATTTTTATCTTTCATTTAGTCGAAAAAGCTGTCATTTACTATAAAAAGGATTGTTAGAATACATAGTGGGAATTTTTACTAAAAATGTATTTGTTTAATTTTCATATTACGGATTTCCAAAAGTAAAGATTTCTACAATAAATAAAAAAATACTACAAAAAATATTTATTCATAAATAATTACATCATCATAAATACCAAAAAAAAATTAATGTTTAAAGAATATTTCAACGATCTATTAAAAAAATTCAATAATTCAATGAGAGCTGTTTGGATAATAATTACCATCGTCAGATTCTAAGCAGCTGTGATTGATTTATAAAAAGAAATGTTTTAATAAATCGTGGAAATATTCGTTAAACATTTTTGTGTGTGGTTTATAATAACATGGATTTTTACAAAGAGTTTCTACAATAATAATCTAATTACATTTTTGTTCTGAGCAACTAAAAACATTTATTAAAGTAAAAATCATACATAAAGTAAATGTAAATTAAAAGAATAGTTGGATTTTGTACTTAACAATGCAGAAATATGTTAGTAATTGTTGTCCGTTACATCTTTAAAATTGTTTCAAACCTTTTTTCTACCTGCGGTTTATTGCCTAAAATTATGATAGGAATGAAATATTCCGTTAAAATTAAATACACAAGGATTTTATGTAAAAATTTTATATCACTTAAAATTATATTTTAGGATGGATAAATAGATAACATTATTTGTTTTGTAGTATTGCTAACTTAGAGTTTTTTTTTACTTCTTGAGAATTTTTACTTTTTTTATGTTAGTTTGTTAATCTGTTAATTTTTTTTTTGAAACTCCTGTAAACGCTTTTTAAGAGTCGTTATTTCTTTATGATCTTTTTCCAAAAGAAGAGGAGATGAGGGCATATCAATCAACTGGAGTACAAATGGATCGATGGTTTTTGTACTCGTTTCGCTCAAACTCTCACTTTCGTCACAATCAAAAGTATTTTTATTGGTTGATGGTACTGTCGCAAACCTGCTGCTACAGATAACTCAGAAAACGGCATTTGATCATCATATTTTTGTGGAACAGCAGTCTTTGGTAAACGTTTGGAATTCAGAAGTACAGGATCGAAATGCTTGCTACATATAAATTTTCCCTTCAGAATATTCGAACTCAGGGTCGCCAAAGAAGTATTTCCTACAATGTAAATAATTACTATTAATAAAAAATGCCAATAACTAATCTAATTTAATTAAAACTTATAAATATGATTTATTAAACTATGTTGTAATAATAAAATATATGTAACCAAACCGTTGCTGTAATTTTTTTTTAGAAACATTAAAGATTATTAGTATTCTATCATTATTATTATTGTTAAGCGCGACAAATTCAAAGCACTAATTTGATTTCTTTTTATTATTTTTTTCACGCTAGTACATGGTGAAAATAGTATAGAGTTACAATTCCGTGAAATGAGAATTTTTGTTGAAATTTACCGCACTTTCAGAATTTTTTTTATTATTTAAACAATCGCAGTTATACTTTTTTGGAGGTATTGGGAAGAAGCTGGTGGGCTTTTTTTCTAACAGTTTTTTGCTAATAACATTTGTAATTTTTTAACCGAAAAAAATAAAAATACTTCTTTTCTAAAACTATTTCGAATCGTTTAAGCCATTAACTACATTTTTAGGAATTTTATCTTGTACACTGTTGTACAATGTTGAGTGACCAAATTTTTATATTCATAAATTATTGGTTTATTTAGAATTATCGAGATTATCGATATTACCGGAAGTACGGTAAAATTGTTGTGGAGAAAACGGTACCTATTGTTATATTAAAGTAGAGGTTGAATCATGGGGTTTAACATAACGGCTTGTTTATAGCAACAAAAATTTAGTGTCTAAGCTAATAAATTATCAAAATAATTTTTTGCAAGAAAAAATATGAAAATGTTTATTAAGCCAGTCCAAAATTGAATTACATTTTCATATTTATTTAATATTTTTCAATTATAAAACTTTTAAAGCAGAAAATATTTTAATTTTTTAAAAAAGTAGCCAAGTGAAGAGAATTCAAGTCGTTTTTTTAATTATAAGTACACATATAAAATTTAATAATGTTACAATGGTAATAACCATAGATACATAAAAAAGAATAACAACGTTGCGATTTATTATGAAGTGACAGTTGATTTTTTGTTTGATGTTTGTCGAACAAAATTAAAAATTAAGTTTACATCAAATTGTTGCTTTTAGAAAAATGTTTAAAAATTTTAGTTTTTTAAGTCTACTACTTGTCTTTATCAGGATGGTCCATTTTTAAAAATATATCAACAAATTTTATTTCCGTAATACAGAAAACTTTATGCAAGTCAGCTGATTTCAAATTAACAAAATTCCAGTGTCATAGTCTTAATGTACACATTATAGTTTTATAAGAACTGTGTCAATGACCACGGTATTTCAATAAAAAAATTAATTTAATGTTTTCAAATGTTATGTTTTATTTCTTTATTGTAATGAAAAACATTTTAAAAATCACCGGTTTAAGACTTTTATATTAAACATAGTTTAACATAAAACATTTTTAACAACTATTAAGTTAAAAATAGACATTGATTATATTATATATATTTCAAAATGTTTTTAATTTGATTTTTGATTAAAAACAATTAATCCGTCTTAGTGTCATTTAAAATTTTAATATAATTCAATTATTTTAAGGGTATAAATTTATTATTTTTTATTTGAAAAAATATTAGTCTTACCTGAGTTTATTATCCATTGTTGACATACTGCTGCGTATGGGAATAGAAACATTCTGATAGTTGAATCTTTGTATGTGGAATTACCGAATTGGTAGTAAACATACTAATGTCCTGACATCTGTAAAATTTATATATGTATTATTTACCGGATATAAATGTATGTCTAATGAATAGCAATAATTTTTGATTTATGCTTACCTCAAAATAAAAAATCAATCACAACACTATTCAGTTTTTCTGATACTAAGTAAAGTTTTTTAATAATAAATAAACTATAACTATAATACAAACACTCCAAAAACAAAACAACCGCAAACCACAAAATATAACAACGTATCAGTTGATACTAAGATCGTCAACAATAAACTTTGCAACAAGAGCACAACAAATGCAACTACCCCTATAGAAAATAGTGAGAATTTAGTTTCTGACGCACCGCCATCTACCAAATATTAGTAAAATTAGTATTTATTTTTAAAATTGGGACCAAGTCTTTACCGACATCTGGTGGTCGTCCCAAATTGTGTCAAAGAAAATAAAGCATTGGGTTGTCCTACTATGTCTTTTTATACAATGCTAATAGGGATATCTATCTTGTGGATCTTAGGTAATCCATATAATAAGGGGGTAACCGCAGCCATAGGACATAATTTAAGATAATGTGTATTGAAAAAGGAAAGGATATTGTTGTAATTAATTCTAAGACATTTTTTAAAATTGTTATAAAATTTGACTGTAGGGTCTAATGGTAAAGTAACAAAAGAAGTATCAGACTGAAGAAATGACTCAACCTTAGAAATATATTGGTTTTTATTTAATACTACCACACAATTACCTTTATCCGCCTTAGTCAAAATCAAATCATTAGTTTTGAGAGTCCTAGACTCTCTGACTAAGGCGGATAAAGGTAATTGTGTGGTAGTATTAAATAAAAACCAATATATTTCTAAGGTTGAGTCATTTCTTCAGTCTGATACTTCTTTTGTTACTTTACCATTAGACCCTACAGTCAAAATTTATAACAATTTTAAAAAATGTCTTAGAATTAATTACAACAATATCCTTTCCTTTTTCAATACACATTATCTTAAATTATGTCCTATGGCTGCGGTTACCCCCTTATTATATGGATTACCTAAGATCCACAAGATAGATATCCCTATTAGACCTGTTGTTAGCTTTACCAATTCACCTGTTTCTAAACTTGCTAACTTTCTTAATTCCATTCTCAGAGATTTAACTAATTTTTCTAATGATTATTCAATAAAGAATTCTTTGACTTTAGCTAATAAACTTTCACATTTCAAAGTCCCTAAAGGTTCAATTATGTTCTCGCTTGATGTTAACAATCTATTCCCTAGTATCCCTCCATCAGAGTGTATTTCCTTGGTTAGAGACTTATTATTTGCTAACAATGTTCCTACTCACATTATTTTGGATTTAATTTCCCTCTTAGGTCTCACACTTGAACAAAATTTTTTAAATTTAATAACTGTTTTTATAAACAAACTTCAGGTTTAGCAATGGGTTCTAATTTATCCCCGTTTCTAGCTGAGGTATTTATGGCTAATTTAGAGAAGAGATATCTTAATTCTCATTTTGGACATAAGTTGCTATTTTATTCTAGGTATGTAGACGATTGCTTTGTTTTGTTTATGGGTACTTGGTCTGATGTAGATGAATTTCTTACATACATTAACTCTTTACATGTGAATATTAAATTTTCCTTTGAAGGTGAGGTTAATAACCAAATTCCATTCCTAGATTTACTAATCACCAAAGACATTCAACATAATTCTTTCACATTTGATATCTACAGAAAACCTACCACTACAGATTGCCTTATTGACTATAATTCTTGTCATCCTATGTCTCACAAACTCGCTGCCTTTAATGCTTTGTTCTATAGATGTTTCTCTTTACCTTTGTCTCGGGATGCTTTTGAGAGTGAGGTCAATTTAATAAAACAATTAGCTGTAAATAATAACTATCCATTAGATTTAATTCACAAATGCTATTCTAAACATTTTTGTAAATTCAGGTTTTCTTTCAATTTGGTCACTTGTGACAACAACACAATTCAAAGATCCTATTTTGGATCCTTACTTTACACTGGTATTTTCTCATATAAGATTAAAAATGTTTTTAAAAAGTATAATGTAGATTTAGCTTTTAGAACTGAGAACACTTTATCCAAGTTGATTAACACTAAAGATATAGTTCCACTTTTACACAAATCAGGAGTATACAAATTATCTTGTTCAGATTGTAATGCGGTTTACATTGGCCAGTGTGGAAGAAGACTTGAATATCGTATTCTAGAACACATAAATTTTGTTAAGAAATATTCCGATTCAGAAGTTAAGAACTCACCATCATCCTTTGCTAATCATATTTTGGAAGAAAATCATTCTTGTGATTTTAATAATGTTAAATTACTTCATAATTGTAATAAAGGCGTCAGATTGAATTTATTGGAGTCCTTGGAAATTAGATCCGCTATTTTGGATAGATCTCTCAATTGCTTAAATGAACAGATTCAACCTAATGAGAATTATTTGTTTCTAAACATATCATTTGAAAATTTGTAATACTTTGTTATTGTTTTTCATATATGTTAATTCACTTTGACGTTTCGGGTTCTTCTTTTTTGAATAGACCTTCACGTATTTGCTAATGTATGTTATTCATGTTATATCACGCTATGTTTGCAGACGGTAGATCCTTTGAATTTTTTAACTTAAAAAATGTTTTAACTTTAACATTTCCTTTTTCCTCAATTTCATTTTCTCACATACGTCCTTAGACTCTCTTTTTTTATGTTTCCACCAAGACTAATTATTAGTTGGCTACATTGTAATTGATTGACAATTTTTGTTTTTCCTGTTTCAACATTTCCGTTACAGTCCATCCATACATGTGATGGTCATTTAGTGGTGATTTATAGATTATTTAAAGTCTTTTACTAATTACTTGTAACTTCAATTATGGGTAACAATGTTAATCTTGACGATTATTATATTGTTTTTTCCCTTCTTTATTAGGAGGTTTAAACCTCTTTTCAAGGGTGATATTCTCAAACCACCCGATGAATGTGGTGTATACAATAAAGTTTGCAAGAGATTGAACCCCGTTTAGGAGGATCTCTCTTCTTACTTGTTAATTCAACCCTCTCTTTATTACTCATGTATTTACTCTTATTTGCCAATTTTTCATATTTCATACCCTTCTTTAACCATATATAAAAATTTTTAATCTACATATTTTCAATTTTCATATTTCTTTTTTCAACCCCACACGTATGTCATTTAAATTTACTAATTTTTCTCTAAATTTCAAATAATTTTATTATTATGATTCTTTAAACCTTGCTGTCTGCATATATAGGTGAGTTTCAATACTATATATATTTTTATTAACATTAACTTGCTTTTTGTTTACTTCCATTGTTTAGTTAGTATTAATTTATCAATAATCTACTTATGTACCATATTCTACAATATGTTAATTAACCTTTTTTAACTTGTTCAATATCTTGTGACTCATGTTAATACTTCGCTCTAACTTTGTGTTTCTCTTATAGCCTGATGATGGTCAGTAGACCGAAACATGTCGCTGAATTGATGTAAATTTTTTCCATTAAATTATATATATATTGTGGGTTTGACTTCGAGTTTTATTGCTACTATTCGTACCACCCACATTCGAGTCATGGATAACCTCTACGATTTGTTTTTTTTATGACAAATTTATTGATTTTATTTTTTTGGGAATATTGTAACGGGAAAGAATATTTACTTATTTTATCGAATTTTGATTTATTATTAACCAATAAGAAAAGAAAATTACAAATTTTTGTAATATCCATCTGAATTGTTGAGCAGTGTTTTTGGAAAGACCATGAAGACCTTCTGGTCATACTAAAAGATTATCAAGCCCATGGTTATCAGTGCCATCACTTCTACGGTTGTCAAAATTCAACAATCACCAACATGTGGCTTGTCTTCGAATACTAGGGGTAATGACAAAGTGCTCTTCAGCAGCCCTAAAGGCGAAGCGAGTCCTCAGCTGCAAGATTGCATAATGAGTAAAGCTGCAGCTGAAATAAATGCTTAAAACCTGGTGATTTGGTTGATCATCTAAAATTCTAAAAAAACTCCACTGGCAACGAAAACGTGAAAACAGATGTCACTGCTAACTATTCCTTCACCTACTTTTTAGGAGGAAAAATACACCTGCCGGTAGTTACAGGGGAGCCTTCGTAAAGGCATTTGAAGAAAAATTCTATATTCTCACTTAAAGGTTTAAAGGATCTGAGTTATTTTACTTATCAGTCAAAGCCTGTTTTGAAATATACACATTTCCTTAAGAAACTGGCAAAAACAAACAGGTTTCCTTTGATGTAGGTGTCAGGTCTACTAGAAAATAGGAAAGGTGAAACACTTCCAAAAAAGGGTTAAATAGACCCTATATTTTGGTTCCGATACCTTTTATGGTCTCACAAAAAACCACACCAAAAAGGACTTCTGTTTCTGGGAACAAGATCGACTGTAATCCCTCTGAATGAATACGTCAGGATTAAAAAAACCAAAACGTTTGTAATTATATCACCTGAAAGAGTAAAAGGTTTTCTCGAGATTATTAAAACGTTTGACCACAGATCTTCTCACTGAACACTGCCTTTCAAAAGTATTAGTTTATTACAATTTCAAAAAATATCTTACCAGACAAGTGAAACTCCTTTAAGGCAATAAATAACGTTGTTATTCGTTTGAACAATTCGTTTGGTTTAATAACTAGGAAAATTATGATTAAATGACCTTTGACTAATTTTAATATTTGAATGATTACGAATGAAAAAGAAAATTCTTTATAAATTTATATTATGTGTTATGAATTCATAAGAGTATAATTAATTATATTCCAAAATATATACCTGTCCAAATAGAATATAAGACATGTTATGATTAATATCGTCATTTCTCTGTGTAGGTGGGTACCACTGTTTGCATCTGATTAAATGTAATTATATTTACAAAATTTTTCACAAAGTACCGCAATATTAAACAATTTTACGACAACTATGTTAATTGTCCATTGACTCACTTTTAATTTATTTAAATTTATTTAAATAAATATATAATATTATTACCAAGTAGAATAAGAAATCTATTGCTGATATTACTAAGAGCATAAAAAATGGATGTTTGTAATAGTATATTGCAATATTACGTACCGTGTATCATAAAAAGCGAATTACCCACTAGCTTGTAAACTTGTAAAGACGAGGCATTAGCCGAGGGCGCTATTTCTTGAGTGGACCTAATAAGCCATATCCTCGAAGTGTGTGTACTATACTTTTTCTACGACTGATCCTATAAAGGAATGGTACAATAGGTTGGCTTATAATTATTGCTTTGGATAATCAACTCATTCAGTCAGTCAGTCAAAACTGAATCAAATGATTTTAAATTGGTGATATTATTTCTTACTATTTATTGTTCTACTGTTTATAGGTTGGTAATGGAACTTGTTATGTCCGTGAATCAGAAATCCTGGATTTAATTATAAGCTGTCATTCAGTATTGTACATTGTAAAATTGTAAATAACCGTAATAGTGCAACTATAAATTAATGTACTCTTAACAAAAATAACCAAAAATAAAATAATTTTTAGGAAATAATGCCAGAGAACCATAGAACGTTCACGTCAAGCCGCAATCTCCAGTTGTGCATATTTTACAAATTTGTTAGCTAAATATAACTGCCTCCATTCTGTTAAGGGAGAGAGGTATGGTGCCAACAACTTTCTCTCTGGTCTTGAGCAGAGGAGCAATTAAATAGAGCTAATTAGGTGACCAGAAACATCATAGGAAGATGTTTTGGTTCTCTTAAGATGCTACTGTTGTAGTTTCTTTTTGAGAAGTACTCTTTGAGAGTACTTCTCAAAAAAAAATTGAAGACTTACTCACAGTAATCAGTGCAGTGAGTAGTAGTTTGATGAAGTGCCTGTATTAATTAATCAAACCAATGAAAACACTGCTTTTAATACTGTTCTTATTAAGAGACTGTTTAATTAAATATTCATATACAGGGTGTACCAACCTTACGACAAAGTTCGATATATTATGTGTTGTTTTAGAAGATATCAAAAAATGTTATTTACAAAAATAGTAGATGTCTTTAGGGTCCATATTTTGAAATTACCTTCAACTATACAGAGTGTTGTATAACTCCGTTACAAACTAAACATATGATTTTTTAAATGGGAACCCCTGTATATTATACCGAATTCGGACTGCTCACATTTTTTTGAAAATTTTGATATACGGTTTTGATACATTATACAGAGTCCTTTAGAAGTTATGGACACGTTTGTGTGAAAATCGTAGGTAAATCAACGCTCTGTATCTTATTGTACGTTGAAGAAAAAAAAAGTATTTTGCCTAACAGAGTTTCGTAATATGATACAATATCACCGTATTCTATTAAATGTTAATTATTTTCCTTTTTGTATACAGGGTGGAGAATAACTCGACCTTTTCATTTTCTCTCTTTTTTCAAATGAAACACCCTGTAAATACACCTTGTAAATAAATAGAATACCCGATTATGTATCTTTAATTTTTGTTAAGCATTCCCTATACCCAAAGTTTACGAAAACAGAGTTATTTTGTAATATTTATTGTAGGGTGGACGATAACTCGTAACTTTTAAATGGAGCACCCTTTATTTTATATCATAAATAGAATATTCGATTATGTAACTTTAATTTTTGTTAAGCATTCCCTATACCCTAAGTTTATGGTAATACTTTTTTTTTCAACGTACAATAAGATACAGAGCGTTGATTTACCTACGATTTTCACACAAACGTGTCAATAACTTCTGAAGGACTCTGTATAACATATTAAAACCATATATCAAAATCTTCAAAAAAATGTGAGCAGTCCGAATTCGGTATAATATACAGGGGTTCCCATTTAAAAAATCATATGTTTGGTTTGTAACGGAGTTATACAACACTCTGTATAGTTGCAGGTAATTTCAAAATATGGACCCTAAAGACATCTACTATTTTTGTTAATAACATGTTTTGATATCTTCTAAAAAAACCCATATATCGAAGTTTGTCGTATGGTTGGTACACCCTGTAGGTAATAATATGATCTGTATGAACATTTTTGCTGTAGTAGAATTCCAATGAAATCAGTTAATTTTAGGTCATTTGATTGAACACAAACAATCAAAATAACATACTTAAAACAACCTATGGGCTTTTTTCACTCTAATAAATAAGTTGCCATGAATACATTTTGATTTTCAAGTTTCAAATAATTAATATTTCGAAATGTCGTCACGATTTGAGCTCTATGGTTTTCTATAATTAGCAAAACATTTTCTGTTCAAATAACCCTTGAATATTGCGAGGGGTGAATCACTCCGCGAAATACTGTCACAAATTCGGTCGAAATACCGCGAAATCGCACGGAATCCATTGAAATCGCACGAAATTAATCGAAATACCAAGGAATCTTGAAACGTTTAAGCCGTTTAACCACTCAAAACCCTTAATGAACTGTCACGTGATGTCTGAACCTGTTTTTGGTTGAGCACGTTCTCGCTGTTTTTTCTGTTCTGGCTACTATATAAATAGTGTTTTCACTTTTTAGGCGCATCCGCATTCGCATCCGAATCACGGCGTGCACCGCGATTTTCCAACAGTCCACACTCGCAGGGTTCGCGCCAGGCAGTTAGCGCTCTTGACGCGTATGCACTGAGCGACTGAGCAACCCGCGAGTGTGGATCCTTGTCGTGTTAGCGGCGCGAAGCGCGGCTGCGAACTCTCTTTGACACGGGTCAAAAAACCGACAATTTTCGGGGAACGAGTCGCGAAAGCGCGAAGAATATGCGAATCGGATCCACATTCATGCTTCGCAGGTATTTCGCGCCTTCGCACGCGAGTGCGGATGCGCCTTAAATAGTGCATCCTGTTTTTTTAAGTTAGCTACAGGTAAGGATTGTTTTTGTTTATTTTTTTAATGTTTATTGTTATAAAGTTTTGGGAAAAATATGTTGCTGAAGCGCTTCACTTGTTCCAATTTTAATGTTAAGTGTTAAGTAACTGAGTGTAATAAAGTATTTAAATAAACCAGGGTTGGGCTGAAAAATCAAGTGATTATAATCACAACTAAAATCATGATTTAAATCAATTTTTTTCTATTTTGTTCAGAACCAGATAACAACATAATATAACAGTTTTCTCAAAAACAACAAAAAAGAAGTAATAATTCCAAATTTATTGGTCTAGGTGTTTACCTGTAATTTAACATTTATGAATGTTTTTATTGGCTTAGATTAGATTCCCTATGTGCACCTATCTGTGCCCAATCTTTCCGTGGTCCTCTAGTTTGTGTGAATTGCTTATATAGACCCATAAGCGTAAACGTATCCTTGTGTCCTCAAAAAAATAAAAAAAATAAAATAAAAAAATATAAAAAAAAATATAAAAAAAATATAAATACATATAAATAAAAAATTTTAATAAAAAAAGAAAATATATTTAAAAAAAAAATTATTAAATAAAAAAAATGAAAAAAAATGTAAACATGTTTAAATACAATTTTTTTTTAGATAATAAAAATGTATACAGTTCACAATAGGTCTTCATTATATCATTATATAACGTATAATAATACAATCAATATACATGATTTCAAAAGAGCGGTTTGGCGAATGGGCTCAGTTCCCGTAGTCAAAAAGGAGAAGGAAAAAAAAAGGAGAACGTTTCGTGTTTGCCAGAGAAAGAAACAATAAGCTTGGTGCAAATAATAAAAGCCCGAGATAATGATATTAAAGATTGTAAATCACTTGGAATCAATTTGCCAGAAAACCAGTGGGAAACAGCTTTAATGGTAGTCTATGTTTCAAAACTTGATACCTTTGACCATAACCACGAGGCTTCACTACTTTCAGGATATTGTGGCGGTCTCATCTGTAATACAAAATATAAAAGGCTCGGAAAAAGAAGATGTATTAGACGCTGAGTTAGGGGCTAATAAAGAGGATTTACAAGATTTTGACAACACAGCGGCATCGGACACATCATTACTTACTGTCAAGATTATTAACAAAGAAATGGTGGTTAAAACATCTACTTTGTGTTGGTTGTTTTTCAAAAAAAAGGACGTTTATCAAGCGACAGATTAGTTCGGTGCAGAGCTATAGGCGGTTCAGCAACTACTGCAAAGAGAAAAAAACAACTACTGCAAAGAAGAAAATTCAAAAGCACGAAAGGTAAGAGATAAAAATGAGTAAAATCTTAAAAGCAAACGACAAAAGAAAAGTAACATTTCTGATTCTGAAACGTCATTCAGTGATTCGTATTCCGTGCACAGTGTATTTGAGAATGAAGGCTCTTCAGAACCAGACAACATATTATGGATAAAAAAAAGAATACTATGCAGTTCGTTATGAAAGATGGTATATTGAAAGTAAAATAAACGTTATGGATAGCGAAAAAGTGAAACAAAATTTTTAAAATTAGAATTTGATAAGTACGCCTGGCCAAGAGAAGAAGACAAACAAATTGTTGAAAATAAGTTTATTTATTTTTTTTAGTCCAATTCAATTAATTGGTAATGGTCCATTTCAGCTACTGAGTAGCGTAAAAATAAAACAAATGGGTATAAAAAAGAAATTAAAAGATTATGTGTACAATATTATGATTTTACCGAAACCGTTTACACTACCACTACACCAACAGGTTAGTTTGTAGACATAGCTTTAGTTTACCTTCGGTTTCTGAAGAAGATAACTTGGTTATCGAAACGCGCGTCAGGCAGTTAAAAAAGTATGTGTTGGTGTAGTGGTAGTGTAAACGGTTTCGGTATCAGTTTTTCTAACGGTTCCAGATTCAACATTTTAATTACGATTTTAGTTCTTATACATAGGGTATATTTTTAATAAATGTCAAAATGACGTGCAATGTCAGCACTTTTGACAAATAAATAATTTTTTATGATTGCATAAAAGTATTGCATAAAAGTAATTTTTTATACTTACTAAGAAATTACGCTCTATAAAATGTTTGTATTTGTGTTAACTTGTTTTTACTTAGTAAGGAAATACTTAGTCGTAGATAAAACTGTTTTATTACTCTGTGCAATCCCGCGAAATCACGAGCAATCCTGCGAAATCACGCGCAATCCTGCGAAATCACGCGCAATCCAGCGAAATCAAGCGCAATCATACGAAATCGCTAAATATTACGCGAAATCCCAAGTTTTCCGCAATACTGTCACATTTTCCCCTAAGTGATCTCCAAATATTGATAAAGACTTAAAACTTTTGTAACAACATTCTCAATATTGTTGCTTATGAGCAACATACTTTCGAAATCTGTTATAAAATGTTTTCGAACAATTATCAGTGTTCTTGTGTTATGACTACTGAACATTTTTTAATTGAGTTAATAACAATATAATATTTAAAGGTGAATCTTTTTCATTAAAAATAAATTTTCTTTTGAATGAAGTTCACATTTTAGGATCTACTCTCTACTCTTTTTTCAATCTATGTACAAAGTACCTCTTTTTCCACATTTCTGCTGTTATACGTGTAACATTTGTAGTAAAAATTCAGCAAACCAGTAATTATGATAAAATTAAAACAAAATATTATTGAACTAACTCTTAAATTTTGTATAATTATAAGAAATATTTTTTGTCCGTTTTCCTTAATTTACTCCTCTTTTAAATTTTGTATATTTCATTTTTAAAGTACCCAAGTAATCAACAATCAAAATTTTACAGCTAAAATCAAAATGGAGCGTTGTCTGTAGCATAGATGGTTAAGTTAGCAATTGATTAAGGTTGGTACATACGAAGTAATTTGATATTTGTTTAATTTAACAGTTGATTAAGGAGATTGATGCATACGGCTGTAAATATTACAAATCTCATCATTTTCTTAAATTTCATATCGACTGAAAAATCTCTTAAAAATGTTTCAGTATTACCTAATAGATAGATAGAATTATATAGTGCAGAGGTCATAGTTTGTTAAGTTGGCGAAAAAAAAATTTAGGAAATAGTTAAAGTGCTATATCAGAGATTTTAAGAATTAAATTTTTCAAAATTTGTCTTGTATCACCAGGACATACGTCTTAAAATACCTAATATCTTCCCTTTCATAATTTTGTTCGGAAACAACTAGCAATCACTACATTTTATCTTGGAACCAAAACAAGCAAGTTTCATCAATTTAAATGAGTGATGGTTTAATTAGAAACGAGCAAAATCTCTGTTTTTGCTTAAATATCCAGCAGCAAGCCAGCTCTTAACACAAAGTTTTGTAGCCAGCCACTAATTAAAAAAATTAATTATTGTAATAAGATAAAGTATCAAAGTAGTTTAAGAGTCTCAGAGATTTTTAATATGATAAATAAAGTACTATCTTACGAATACAAATTAGAAATAATAATAATAATTTTATTGACACATTAAAATAGTATAGTTACAATGCAATGACATAAAGTAGGAGAAAAACATAATGTGGCCAAAAGGCGGAGTTCAGTTTCTAATATGCCAGGCAACATTAGAATCCTGCTCTTCTACTGAACCTGTACAAAAAAAATTAAATTAAACAAATATCTAGAAAATAACATTTACTGGAAACAACCGACAGAATAAATAAATTTTACATATTAGGAAGTGTTTGTTTTCCATCCATTAAATCCTGCTTTATAACTTTCTTTAATTTTGAATTACTAAAAGTAAAATATAGATCGGTTGACCGGTTCAATAGATATTTTGTTGTACAAATAGGCTGGGGTTTTTGTAGCCATTATCTTTAGAAACAATGTACAAGCATGCACAGCACGCCTTTCAGCCATATTTAACCAACCTATTTGCCGAAGGCTGGCTGTCACATGGTCTCTTCTGCGTAAACCAAATATAAATCGGACACAAGAATTTTGAATACGTTGTATCCTATCTACCCTCGACAAACACGGCCCATAAACAACGTCACAATAATTTGCGTAAGATAAAACCAAAGAGTCACACAATATTTTCTTGAGAATGAGAATCTTAATGTGCCATCAAAATTAAGACCTAAATTTTTAACACTGGATTGAAGCTGCAGCTTATCACCATTAATGGAAACGTTAATTTTATCTAAGCAACGCTTTTTAGCAGCTGAACGCCCAAGTTGAAGTTGAAGGGATGATTTTAAGGTATTAATAGTTAGGCAATATTTATCAGACAAACCAATAATAGATAATAAATTGCAATAAACTTTCAGACGCGCTTCACTAATATCTTTCTCTGCAAAATAATAGTATAGCTGGGTATCATCGGCATAACAATGTAGATGACTTAAGTTTAGAACTGACGGAAATTGTGAGGTGTTTATAACAAACAAAAATGGTCCCAAGATTGAACCTTGAGGTACGCCCGAGTGAATATTACGAAATTGCTTATTATTTAGAGTAACGGCCTGACATCGATTAGTAAGATAACTTTAAAAAAATTCTCTTGCATTGTCTGAGAATCCAAGATAATTCATAAGAGATAACAGCAGCGAATGATTGATCATATCAAAGGCTTTGGAATAGTCCAGAAGAACTAGGAAGGTTAATAAATTATTATCACAAGCACTAAGAATATCAAATTTATTGTACCAACCCTTACTTTTTGAAAGTCCATCTGACGATGGTAATCAGCAAAACGGCCGTCATTGTAATTTAAAACATAATTTTTTAAATAAACTTGAAAGTTACGTTTATTATTCTTACTATGAATATCGTCGGTCACCTTAAGTAAAACCGTAGTGCAGCTAAAACCTTTTCTAAATCCCGACTGCAATGGAGGCAACCATTCAAATTTACTCAAATAAGTTTTAGTTTGTCTATTAATGATTTTTTCAAAAATTTTAGAAAGGCAGCATAAGATACTTCGTAGGTCAGAAAGATTTTCCGGGGATGTTTTTTAGGAACAGGAACAACAAGAGATTTCTTCCAGATAGGTGGAAAAGAAGCAGTATTTATGATACAATTAAATATGTGGTAGTAAAAAAGTATCATAATATGAGCATTCTAATACTAATCCCGTCTGCCCCAGTCGCTTGAGATTTGATCGACAACAATTGTTCATATACTTCGTTATTTATTTCTTCTACTTCCGATAAAACTTCAGGAACTCTAGTACGAGATTTATTATAGATATTCAATTGATTTAATTCCTTCCATATTTTTTTTTGCTTGCGTTTTTCAGTTGAAATTGAAGATAAGACCTCTTTTCTAACATTATAGTTTTATTTGTTAAATTTCTTAAGTCTTTGTAATACTCAAAGTGCTGAGGAAACCTAGTTTTCTAATATGTGTTCAAAGCTTTATCACGTAAATTATTCACAAATTTTAAATTTGAAGTAAGCCAAGGGGCTTTCTTTTTGGAAACTTTTGTAGTTCTAATGGGGGCGTGTTTATTAAACAAATGCAAGAAAGCATCAGAAAGAAAATTAATCTTATCATCAGCAGTGAAAAGTTGATAGATGTAATTAAAATCTGTATTAGTCAAATCAGAAGTAAATTGCGATTCGTTTAATTAGAAAAGTCTCTAAATGTGTGAGGTTTAGGAGAAGTTTTTATTTTATTTATAACAAAGTTACATGCAACTAAATGATGATCAGAAAAAGTAGAACAGTCTCTCACACTAACACTTCCACATTTTAGTTCATTAGAACAAATAATCAAATCCAATAGGGTAGAAGTGGAGGAAAAGTGTGTAGCCTGATCCACAACTTGTTTTAAATTAAATATATATATAAGGTTTTTGAAAATTAAGAAGGAGCTACTGTGTTTAAATGTTTAAATCTCCACCCAAAATTAAATTATTATACACACGAGTTAATTCATTAAATACATCTTCCATTGTTGATAAAAATGCAGCTGGAGAGTAGTCAGGAGGTCTATACAAAGAGCCGATTGCATAAGAGGTCTTAATAATATTAAAAGATATCCAGATTTGTTCAGTATCATTAATCGGTAAGTCTTGTATTACTTTAGCTTTAAATACGTCGTTTGCAAAAATAGCAACTCCACCACCTCCAGAAAAATTAATACTTTTACTGGATATATTGCGATTAAGCTACGTTTCCAAGACGGTTATAATATCATAGTTGTCAGGAACAGCACGTTTAAATTCCAGTATAAGTTACCTAAAATTGATCTAGCATTATGTGACATACTTTACAAATACGCATGATAAGAAGTAACGTGCAGAAATACTAACAACAAATAAAATACCATTAAGCTAAGCAAAGAGCATACACCAAAAACATTACACAATATTTTGAACTGTGGAAGTACAGTTATTAAATAATTACTTGCTTTTGTTATTTGACCCTAACCTGGTTCTTGATTTAGAGTTTTCTGCGGGTTTCTAGGCGTGGTCCTATATGAATTTTCTGTTTGTTTCGGTAGTACAGCTTTAAGCTTCGCCTCAAAAAACAGTCTTTCTTGTTTCCTTTCCTGTCCTTCTAGCAATGTCTCTTCCTTCTTTTCTTGACTGCTTTCCTGAGAAATTTGCTGTGTAGGAGTAGCGGAGGCACTATTGGGCCGAATACAGCCCCTGTTCGCGCCGCCTTCTTATTTAAATAAAAATTCGAAGTGACGCTCATGGACTAATTTAACTGGAATTTAGTACTCGTTTGAAAATTAATATATTTTTAAAAAAAGACTAATTTGGTCATTGTAAAACCCGCTGGATTGCGAGAAGCAACTCGATTCCATTCATTTTGTTCTAATTTATAATACTCACTTATAAAATCAAAGTTTTGTTACACCGCGACATTGTGTCATCTCCGTTAATATTAAAATTCGTAAATATAATATTAATTACATGGACTTTACTTGTGTCACCGAGGGCAAGAAATAAGCTAAGGCGAAACGATCGATCGTGGAGCTAGAATAGCAAGAAGCCAACATTTAGGTAAGTCCCTTTACATTTAAACTGCATGTAAAAACGATTCGCCAATTGCAACAGGATCCTATTTTTTTCTTTCTTTTCATTTTATACAGTCCACATTAAGACGCTGAGCTTACATTGGTCCTTCGAGCCGGATTTCATTGCAGTTAGTGAATCTACTTTATATTTACGAATAGTTTTTTCATATCTCCTTAATTTTGCACTCATTATAATTTTGTTATATTTAAAGTTTTACTACGTTTATCGTTACTGAGTAAAAACGAGAACTGGTTTTAAATTGTTGTAAATTATTTCCAGTTCTATATCGATTATTGGCCATCTATACTCTTAGTTTTTTATTGTTTAATAGTATTTATAGTTGCTAAATTTTACAGTTAAATTAGTTATTGATTATTCTTAAAAATATTTTACGTTTACCGGGGCAGAACGATATATTCTCAAACCATTAACTTTATTTTTGCGTGTTTATCTCATTGGTTTATTTTTTTTACTCTCATTTCTTACTTAACTTTGCTTAATATTTGAAGATACTAACAATTTATTTTATATTCACTGTCTCTATTTCACTGTACCTTAATTTACGTTTATCGGAATGGCTGCAGACGAAAAAAATCGTAAATTAATGTTACAATATGTAGCAAGGCGACAAACGATTTTCTCTGACGCTACTAGCAGCTGGGATGCAGTTAAAGAATGCACTTATGGTGAAGCTGCTGTTGCGCAAGTATATCATGATGATACCGCACGATTGTTAGATGATTTTAAACTTGTCAATGATAAAATTAGCGATATAAACTGTCTCCTACCTCCAGAGGATAGAGTCGATACAGAAGCACCTTCCCAAGCTTTTCGCACTATCCTTTTTAAAATAAGAGCCAAGTTTGTACAACTTCATAGTGAACAATCCACTTCACATACTACTCCTGCTGTAAGTGCCAGTCAAACCTCTCAAATTAATGTTGTATTGCCTAAAATTCATTTACCAACTTTCTCAGGTGACATTGAGAAATGGCCCGAATTCTTTGCACTGTTTAAATCTCTTATACACAATAGCTCGTCTCTCTCTCCTATCGAAAAGCTCCACTTCTTACGCTCTAATCTGAGCGGTAGTGCTCTCTCAGTTGTTTCTAACTTGCAGCTGACAGTTGAAAATTACGAATTAGCCTATTCGGCTCTGGTAAGCAGATATCAATCTCCCCGCAGAATAGCTCAAGCCTATTTAAATAAAATTCTCAAATTCAAACCAATTTCTTCAAATTCACTCAGCAATTTGAAACATTTTCACGAGACGCATCAAAATTCCGTACAGGCTATTAAATCATTATCCATAGATGATCTAGCTAACTTCATTTTGTTAACTTTATCATTAAACAATCTTGATCCTCGTACCGCTAAAGCCTTTGAAGATAGACATTCTTCTGAAGGAGTTCCGCAATTTGATGATTTATTAGATTTCATAATACTGCAAATCAAAACTTTAGAAATAATCCCGAGTACCGCAAGTTCCAGCCACCCTACTCGTTCTACGATCACCTCTAGATCAAATTTTTTCATTGCCAGATGCAATACAACTTCTTCAGATTCAAATTCACGTCTTCCTGTTCACTCTGGTTCAAAACTCCTCTCTTGTATATTTTGTCATCAGGCACACTCGTTGTCCTCTTGTTCCGCATTTTTTCCTCTTTCTCGAGATGAAAAGATCGATTTCATCAAGCAACACAAACGTTGTTTCAATTGTTTAGGTTCTCACTTGAAATCACAATGTAAATCTACATCGGGTTGTCGGAAATGTAATTCTCGTAATCATCATACACTCTTGCACCCCATTCAATTAGACGATCCAGGTCACAGTTCTGCGTCCAATCGCACCTCGGATAATGTCAATCATGCATCCAATATTGCATCTACTTCCTCTGTAGAACAACCCGCTTCTGGTTCTTCACTCTCGTTTAGTTGTACGACCACAATGCCTGTGGCGTCACTTTTAGGTACATTTCGTGCATGCATCTTAGATCAACACAAAGGTTACATCCCCGTGCGGGGAGTTATTGACCCTGGCTCCCAACTGTCTTTTATCTCAAAGCGTTTATCTAATCAGTTATGTCAAAAGATACAAGATCTGCCAGTTTCTGTATCAGGTATTGGTGGGCACTGCTCTACCTCTCCCGGCACTATCACTTGCAAAATTTTCTCTAGGCTTTCTCCACATCACATTGACATAAACCCATCAGTGGTCACCCATATTGCTGATCATTTGCCTCCTTCTAACATTAGTACAGAAGTTGCCCAAGCTTTTCGATATTTAACATTGGCAGATCCTGAATTTCACCGTTCTGACAAAATAGAGTTACTTTTGGGTGCTGACGTTTATCCCCAGTTATTACTACCTCAACCTTTTGTTCCAAGCTCTCTTGGTCCGGTCGCTATCAGTACCATATTTGGTTGGACAATTATAGGCCCTATTCAAACGCCTAATCGAAATAAACGAATCACTTCACTGATATCTTCTTGTCAGATTTCCCACGACCTCGTTAAATTCTGGGAAATTGAAAATGTTTCGAATCTCACACCACAAGATCCTCTTGACATTCTAGCAGAACAACATTTTATCGCCACTCATAAAAGAAATAAAGACGGCAGATATTCAGTCTCTTTGCCAGTGAAACCCGATGCGCAACCACTCAATAGCAATCGGAAGGTTGCTCGTCATTCACTTGCTCAACTTCTCAAACGTCTTGACAAGACTCCCTCACTCAAATTGGAATACGAACAATTTCTTCAAGAATATTTGGACGTAGGGCACATGACCACGTCTTTGCAGCCCACTCAATATATTATCCCCCACCATGTAGTAACAAAATCTACAAATCAGGGCAACAAAATCCGGGTAGTTTTCAATGCATCAAGCCCCGACTCATCCGGTCTCTCTTTAAATGATCGCTTGATCAAAGGACCCAAGCTACAGTTAGCTGTATCGGACATATTACTCAATTTTAGGCTCACTCGAATTGCTCTATGCTGCGACATTCGACAAATGTATCGACAAAGCTTGGTTCATGAACAGGATCGTTCCATGCAGCATATCATCTGGAAACCCAAAGCCGACCTTCCTGAACAAGAAGCTGAACTCAATACTGTAACCTACGGACTGGCTCCCTCCGCTTTTCTTGCCATGCGCGTTCTCCAGCAACTTGTTCAAGATGAAGGACATCGCTTTCCGTCGGCGTCACATGCCTTATTGAACCAGACGTATGTTGACGATATAATTTCTGGTGCTGACGACATTGGATCGGCATTGGATTTGCAAATGCAATTAATTCAGTTACTTTCGTCTGGAGGTTTTGAACTACGTAAATGGTCGTCTAGTCACCCGCAGATCCTTAGAGACTTGCCTCCAAGCCATGTAGAATTCCCCCTACAGTTTAATGATGAGGAAAATTCGTTAAAGGTTTTAGGTTTGAATTGGGAACCATCTCTCGACTGTCTTGTATTCAGAGTTCAGCCTTTTCAAGCGCCTTGTACTAAGCGAAACATGCTTTCCTTTTTAGCTAAAATTTTTGACCCAAATGGGTTTTTGTCTCCTCTTATCATTTCATTTAAAATCATTATCCAAAAAATATGGCTCGCTAAAATTGATTGGGATCAACTAGTCACCGCTGAAATTGCTTTACATTGGAACCAACTGATCAATAATCTTGATCGCATTACCTCGTTTCACCTCCCTCGTTGTGTGCTTCCTGATATGAATTTTGATCAGATACACCTAATAGGATTTGCTGATGCCTCGTCTACCGCTTATGCTGCAGTAGTGTACTTATGTTTCGAATCAGGTAACTCGCGTCATTCTTTTCTGTGGAAAGCCAAAACTCGTGTGGCTCCATTAAAAACACTCTCCATCCCTAGACTTGAACTTTGCGCCGCAGTACTTTTAATTGACTTAATCAATTCGGTATTGCATATTCGGTATCCGAAAGCACCTTCTGATATCAGACTTTTTTCAGATTCTGAAATAGTCCTTGCATGGTTACGCACTCCCCCTCATACTCTTAAAACTTTTGTTTCGCATCGCATTGCTCATATTGTAAGTCAATCACCTCCTAATGCAACATGGTCACACTGTCCTTCTTCTCTCAATCCCGCTGATATGGCCTCTCGTGGATTATCTGTTTCTCAATTTCTTCAAGATAAGATATTTCATTTGTGGTCTCAGGGTCCTCCCCTTTTAACCGATTATCACCAGCCATGGCCCATTCCCTTTCGCGGCACCAACTTGAACTCCGCATCTTTACCAGAGTTTAAGCCAAATCCTCTAGCACTCCTTGCCGTTCAACCCGATCCTTCATTTGAGGAATTTTCTCTGCGATTTTCTTCCTTTGCACGTTTCCAACGAGTTGTCGCTTGGATGCGGCGCTTCGTTTTCAATTGTAGATTCCGTGCTGCTTCTAAACCTCCCTCCACAGGTCCTTTGACCGTTCTTGAATTGCAAGATGCATTACGTACTATCATCTTGAGTACACAGTCACAACATTTTGCGGATGTTATACAGGAATTCCGTGTCACTAAGGCGATCAAATCTCTTTGCAAACTGACACCCTTTCTTGATGATCATGGCGTCCTCAGGGTGGGCGGTAGACTCGCAAACTCACGCCTCAGTTACGATTCCCAACATCCAATATTATTACCCCGATCAGCTCACCTTTCTATGCTCATATGCAAGCACTATCATTTATCTGCTTTGCACGCTGGACCTACCACGTGTCAAGCTTTAATACGCGTTCGTTATTGGATTCTCTCCTTACGTCAACTCATACGTAAAGTAATTCACCAATGCCTCACTTGTCATCGCTTTCGAGCTTCCACGTTTCAGCCCATCATGGCCGATTTACCCCCCTGTCGAGTTCAGCCAGGTAGACCCTTTCTTAACACAGGTGTTGATTATGCCGGACCATTTCAAGTTCGCGCATCTCGTCTTCGCAAAGCCAGCATTACCAAGGGCTATCTATGCATTTTTGTATGTACCACGACCAAGGCCGTGCATTTGGAGTTCGCTTCCGAACTTTCTACCGACGTTTTTTTAGCGGCATTCGATAGATTTATTACTCGTAGAGGACTTCCTCATTCCATCCTATCCGATCAAGGTAGGAATATTATTGGTGCCAACAGGCACATACAGGAAGTTTATCGTTTCCTCAACACTAAGCATGACGAGATCTTTAACAACTTGGACACAACGCGAAATTAAATGGATTTTCAATCCTCCATCTGCCCCTAACTTTGGCGGGCTATGGGAAGCAGCCGTCAAATCTGTTAAAAATTTATTGTATCGCTTATGTGCTGAAATAACCTTTACCCCGGAAGAGTATGCTACTCTTTTTGCACGAATCGAAGCTATTCTCAATAGTCGACCTCTATGTTCACTGTCCTCAGACCCTAATGAAGCATCTCTGTACCTCAGTCCAGGTCATTTTCTTATTGGTGTCCCTCTGTTGTCAAGACCTGAAATCCCTTTCTCTGAGGATATTTCTTTAACCTCCCGTTGGAAGATCATCTCACAGATTTCGCAATCCTTTTGGCGTCGTTGGTCCCGGGAATACCTCAATACCTTGATTCAACGTACCAAGTGGACTTCATCGTCCACTAACCTCAAAGCGGGCGACGTTGTAATATTGAAAGGAATGGATAGTTCTCCCCTTTCCTGGCCCTTGGCTCGCATTACTGAATTGAAGTACGGTCAAGACGGAGTTTCACGCGTTGTCATTCTTAAAACTCCCAATGGCATTCTTACACGTCCCGTTAACAAGCTCATTCCCCTCCCGGAATGACTTCCCCTTTTTCTTTCATTTTTCTTTTTATTTTATTTTTACTTATTTTTTTTTCTTTAATCTCTTGTATTTTGCTTTGTTACCTTACCGGGTAACCCTCTTCGTTCTGCTATCATTGCAATTTTGTTTATTCCTCCAGTAGTAAAATTGGACAATCATTCCAATTTTGGTGGGCGGTATGTTCGCGCCGCCTTCTTATTTAAATAAAAATTCGAAGTGACGCTCATGGACCAATTTTAACTAGCTTAAAAATTAATATATTTTTAAAAAAGACTAATTTTGTCATTGTAAAACCCGCTGGATTGCGAGAAGCAACTCGATTCCATTCATTTTGTTCTAATTTATAATACTCACTTATAAAATCAAAGTTTTGTTACACCGCGACATTGTGTCATCTCCGTTAATATTAAAATTCGTAAATATAATATTAATTACATGGACTTTACTTGTGTCACCGAGGGCAAGAAATAAGCTAAGGCGAAACGATCGATCGTGGAGCTAGAATAGCAAGAAGCCAACATTTAGGTAAGTCCCTTTACATTTAAACTGCATGTAAAAACGATTCGCCAATTGCAACAGGATCCTATTTTTTTTCTTTCTTTTCATTGCCCCTATTCTCGCTCTCTAGTAAGTCGTGAGTTGTAAACGCTTTGTTGTTTATATACAGGTAATTACCCTGTTCCTTTATTCCAAACACCACCACATTATTTTTTTTGGTCAACCGTTCTAGCTGCTCAACTTTATCTAGCACATCTAAATTTGTTTTTTCCAACTTTCTTATTTTTTCATTTAAAGTCTCAACATTAAACAAAATTTTAGCCTCTGAAGCTGCTATTGCATTTTTCAATTCCTTTCTAGAATTTACAATTTCATGCAATAGTGATTTAGGCATATTTTATAGCAATATTTATAATAATTGTATGTAGAATTATTTAATTTTTAAAGTTCCACTGTGGTGGAATATTTATAATGTTTTAATGAGTTATTTACAAAAAAAGTTCGTTAAAATCATACCAAGGAACGCCTACAAACGCAGTATATACTGTTTATCTACTTTATTTATACCCAAAATGCATTTAAAAGGTATGTAATATCCACTTCAATTGTTGAGCAGTGTATTTACATAAATTTTTACTAAGACTTTAAGTTTGTGCAATCAAATGTCTGTGTCGTGTGGATCCACTTTTCCCAGACACAAAGAGAGATACTGTAATGATATAAGTAAATTCATTGATTGTATTTTATTTTTAAAGATTTTTATTAAATCTCAAATCTGAACATACATAAAGTAGAAAAAATTGACCTGACGTCACACCTACAAATCTTGCGAAATGAATCAATGAGTCAAAAATGGCTACTGTTACTTTGCCGTGAGCGTAAATATTTTCATTGTTAGCTTATCTTGTCACTTTTGTTATGTATTATACATAATTAAATATTGCTGTTGGTTGAAGTCAAAAAGTGTTACTGTTACATTATTCACTAAAACTTATTTTGTCTGCTACCAATACACCAAAAAACTATTAACACCGCCATTAACGAAAGTAGAGATAGAGGTATCCAATGAAGGTTTGTAAACTAGACTTTGGTTAAATTCTGTAAACTAATGAAACTATTCCAAAAATGACATTTTCCTGGAAATATATAGGTAACAAACTTTGAATCGTAACAAATAACACTGCATTAATTATTAATATACATAATTCACAATTTCAAACCAAAAAATAAAAAAAAAATTACTTTCTTTTTTACCAGAAATTACAATTATGATTATTTGTAATATTTTTCTAATATTTACTTATTCATTATTCTTGATAAGTGATCATTTACTTTACAAAGTTTATAAAGAACAATTAACACAGTATAAATATAATTAGTGATCACAGGTCGGTAAAAGAAATAAGTGTAGTCCATTAAAATGTCACAGTCAGGGACGAGTTTATCTGCTGTCAGTGAACAAATAAATCTAGGGAAGTGGGTCCCCACGTATTATTGCCAATGTCAAGGATCTCTCTTATCCGTTTTAATTGTTTGAATAAGAGTCGTTTCATGAAGAACAATCTCTTAATATATATATAATAAATACCATAAATAGTGTAAGCTAGAACGTCATGTAATTATTTTTTAATGAAAAGTTTAGTTGGAATTTTATGGTTTCCTAATTACATTAAATTATTAAATATAGTGGTTTAAAATATACAGAATCTTAATAATATACCCTTCACAAAATGTTTCGCATAATTTTATAAGTCGAATCAAAGCTAAAATCTAAACAGTTAGTTAAAAACAGGAATAAACATGAGAGGAACTAAATGAAAATACATTTGCCTTGTCGTGTCATTTGTATAAGGAAAGTCTTGTATGCAGTTTGATTTTTCATTTTAAAGGCGTAAAGGAGTATTTTAAGTACTAAATGAGTGCTTTAATCTTGGAAAAAGAATAAGTTGAGAGACATATTGTAGTAGGTTTTCTATTTATTACGCTTCCAGGACGCATCAGGTTTACTAACCCTATAGATGTCCGTTATTCACGAACATAGATTTTGCATAAACGTCATGTTATATCCAACCAACTCTGACCAGTCTGGAAAATTTTTATTTATTTCTTTATTTTTCTTTAGAGTTTTCCCAGTTTGGAAAATATATAATTGTAATTAATTTAGATGTTGCCAAAAGTGAGTTTATGATTTGATTAGGAACAGAAGCATGATCTTGAGCCTTTTTCTGATTGCAAAATCCGCTTGATTTTAGTATTGCACTAAATAAGGATACTAAAATTTCTTATTGCAAATTTAATTCCTTCTTCCATATTTTTAATAATTTCTGTAGTAATAATAATTTTCTGGAATTTCCCTTTTTAAAGTTTTTGTGGCTTCTATCAGTGCTTCCCTTTGTGAAGAACTCAAAACATTGCTTAAGTTTTCCCAGGCTTCCTGTAGGACTGCATTTTTAGAGTTTTTACATTTTTCTGTGTTCTTTGTAATAGCTGTAGATGATTTTCTTTTTATCTAGTGCTATTTCACTTATCACTATTTTTATGTTTTACGTACCTCTTCTATACCCAGATGTTCTTTATTTTGCTTGTTAGTTTGCATTGAACTATGTAATAATGCCTTATACTTTCTATTCTTTTGGGGTGCGTTTCATGCATGTACTGAAGCTCTAGGCTTATTGTTCCCCTCTGAAGTGATCATACCAGGTTCGCTTCCTTCATGTATTCTAGAATGTCTCTGATATTCGCTTTCACGATTTCCTCTGGCCCAGGAAACTGAATGCCAAAGTGTCTCTGTCTAAGCCACTTAAGGCTTGGACAGTGACATATTACGTGAAGAGGAGTTTCATCTTCCTCACCACATTTTCTGCATAACGGGTCCTCGGCAAGTCCCATTATTTTCATGTGTTTTCGGACAGGGCAGTGTTCTTAGTTGGGTTCCACTTAGGCTGAGTAGTTTTGTAGTTTTGTTCCTGGATGGACCTGTTATAAATAATCTGGATTGCCTGAGTCCAGGCAGTTCCACCCAGAGTTTCTTATGTTGTTCCCTTAACCTTGCCTCTATTATTTCCTTTGCATGTCGGTATGAGATCCTGCATGTGGGGAGAGGTCCGATCAGGATTCCTTCTGAAGCTTCCCTGGCTAGGAGGTGAGCTTTTTCGTTTCCAAGGATCCCTGTGTGTCCTGGCACCCATTCAAGAATAACCTTGTAGCGTTGTGCAAGTTCAGCTACAGTTCCTTGGCAGTGCTTCACTGTTTGTGACGCAGTGTGTACGCTCTCTATTGCTTTGAGAGCTGCTTGGCTATCACTTCTGATCCTGACAGTCCTGTTAGGGACGGTCTCGTTCAGGATGATTTCCGAGCATGCATTGATGGCAACCACTTCAGCTTGCAGGATAGTATCTACTGAGCCCAGGTTGAGACTATACGTCTTCCCTGTGTTTTCATTGTAGATCCCAATCCCAGTGCAATCCCTATCCGGAATATGAACCGTATATGGTTTCGTAAGGTCGTAGCAGGTATTCTGTCAGAGGGCATGCTCAGTAATTAGTTGTAATCAATCTCTTTCGAGATTGGGAAATGGTACCTAGGGATCGCCCTGCCCCAATCGTTGTTTATTTTCAGCCTGTAAGCAGCTGCCAGTGCTTCCCTTTCCACAATAAGATGTAGTGGAGGTAGTCCCAGCAAAACTTCCAGGGTCGCCGTAGGCGTTGTTCTTATCGCTCTGGTGATGGCTAGGCATGCTACTCTCTGTACCCTGTCTAGTTGTCTAGACGCTACTGAGCATCTCGCTTTATTCCACCACACAACAGAACAATAGGTTATGATGGGTGCCACTACCCTAGTATAAAGCCAGTGCATTATACTAGGTTTAAGCCCCCACGTATCTCCCACAGCTCTTCTACATGCCCAGATAGATCTTAGGCCTTTATCTGTTGTGTTTCTAGTCAAGGTTCCTTCTATGGGTGAACGCTATCACGGAGATTTTTGTCGGATTAGTTGTCAGTCCCTCTTGTCTGCACCAATTTTCGGTAATCCTCAGTGCCAACTGCATCCTCTCGGACACAGTGGCCCCGAATTTACCGTTTACAACTATGCTGACGTCATCAGCAAAGGTTTGGGCATAGATACCCTCGTGATTGAGTCTACACAGGAGCTCGTCAACCACCAGGTTCCACAGAAGAGGAGATAGCACCCCTCCTTGCGGACACTCTTTAGTAGCTGAGACCATCCTCGTCTCCCCAAAGAGCGTACCTATTATTGTTCTTTCCCGTAACATATTAGCAGTCCATCTTACAATGTCCTGTTCAATGCCACGGTTCTGCATGGCCCTAAATATGGTATCGAAGGAGGCAACATTAAATGCCCCTTCAATATCCAGAAACGTACCTAGAGCTATCTCTTTATTTAAGAGTGCCTGCTCCGCTTTCAGGAGCAGCTTGTGTACCGTCCCATAAGTACCTGTCCACAGGTTTTTCGAAAGTTTTAAGAAAAAAGGAGGTCAGGCTGATAGGTCTAAAGGAGCCCGTCTCAGCATACGTGGCCTTGCCAGGCTTGGGTATGAAGACTACTTTTCTAGGACGCCAGTTCGTTGGGATATGGCTCAGTGCCAAACTTACGTTCTGCAGAACAGAACATTTTACAACTGGTAATAAAACCAAAGTAAATATGATACACTTAGATGCATTTCCTAGTACATTTTCTTTCTATTTCTTAAATTTATATTAAAAACTCAAACTACTACTGTATACTTGTGACTACATTCAGGTTTCAGTAGTTTAAGTTCTGCGTGTTTTTTACTTATGTACTACAGTTTTTGTTTTATTTAAACCCTAATTTGTCAAGTTTCAATATAAGGGTTTAGTCCGACAAACTACTGTCAAAAAACAAAATGTGTGAACCAAAAGAATAACAACAAGCGCCGGCTAGAAAATAGAAATAAATATAAAGTAACAAGATGCGGTGAGCTGTTAAATCCGTTAACAAAGCATCCGAACACGTCAAATCTTTAAGATAAACAAATAATCTTTACCAAGGTCCGAAAACTCACCACATATAAAGAGATAAAGATGAGATAGGTAAATAAAAGACTGCGTGTCAATAGTCTTGAATAAAATTCTGTTTTCATAGCTAATAATGAATGAGTCGACAATGAGCAACATTATGGATAGTACACACATTTTGGAATTGACAACTGCGTTAAGAGCCTCTATTATAAACAAAACGTGATCATAAAATTGAAAAAGGTAGCCGCAGAGACGGAACAGGCCCACGGGTCACTATAAAATTTACAAATTGGTACTCCTTAAACGTGGGAAAATTCAGTATTGTAACAAAATCATTTGGTATTAATTTTATTATGCATAAGTGACCACAAAAAATGATGATACCTCATAATAATTAAAGAATTATGTAAAATAAAATCATTGTTTAGTAATATTAGCATGTCTTGGTTGTGTATTTCAACGACAAACAATACGAGATCTAAATGGGTGCTAGTTTAATGGTAACTCCTGAAATTAATTTTTAGCGTAAAATATTGTATAACAACTTAAAATACAATAAAAACCGCCCTTAGAGAATAAAATGACTTCCAAGTAATTGTTCAAAATATGTTAGAAAAACATTCTCGAAGAAAGATTTTACCTCAATTGCTTTGAGCAATTGCAAAAAAATACATATTTTGTTGTATACCTTATTTTGGATTACTGAGACAGAAGGAGAAGATGGCCAATGACTTTCATCACACATAGGCAACAACTCTTCGTGGAGTACTATCGGCTTCAGAATAGCATATACATTTTCAAACTCAAATGGCTTGCATTGAATTCATTTTAAGGATGGTCTATTTATTGTGTATACCCAATCACGGTTTAAATAATAATAAACTTGAAATCAGTCAAACAGTCGTCCACGCTCACTTCTTTAATGTTACACAGAGAGGGATAATATTAAGTGAGGGAAGATTGCAGCATAAGTTATTCTATTGAAAAATTGCCTGTGTATTATAAAGTACGGTTTTATTTGTTTTTATTGCAACCTCTTTACTGATTCCTTTTTTGTGACAACGTTGGCTATTTACACGGATTTTGAATTTTGTTTAGTGATTTTTTATTACCACGAAGTTTGGATAATGACACGGAATCAGAATTTTATTTATTTATATTATATTTACTGGATTTTCTTATTCTACGACGACATTGGCACGGATTTTGGTTTTCTATTTAACTATTGTGATATTTTAATTTTAAGATATCAAATAAAATATTAAGATTTAGATTTAGAGATTTATTTTTTTTATCCTCTTTTCACCTAAATTAAAAAGAAAGCATTACATTTGAAATTTCCTAGAAAAATAAAAAAATAATTGATTTTTTTACGTAGCAGAGACAAAATTGTTTAATTTTGCTATTTTTGTTATGTTTTAACAATTGACACTCCTATCTTGTTAAAGCAGAGTGTTTTTATAACTTTGGTAGGTAAAGGAAATTCAAATTAAACATGTATATGCTATTCTAAAGCCGACTGTACATTTTAAAGTCACTCGATACATGTAAACATTTTCAGAATCTTGAATCGTTCGTAAATAAAACTGCAGCCCAATCGATTTTATTACAATTTTGATATTCTGGACAGCAGATAGTTAAACTTCATTCAGTACATTTAATGTTAATAAAGTAATTATAACTTTTTTTCTCTACCTACCTACCTCTTATTTGTATATTGGTTTTAACCATTATTTCATAAATACTACTTTCATATTATAAAATATATTTTGACTCATATTTTTAATGTATTTTTTTTCTTTTCAGAATAATGATGACCTCCAAATAGGCCGAAACATGTAGCGTTATAGTAACGTCTGTATATATTTTATAAAAACTTGTGGCATTGACATCGGTTTTTCTTTTCTTTATTTACCAAGTCACATTTTAGCAATAAACTATAAAGTTTGGGATAGGTCCTTTGTAATAAGTGTAAGACAAAGGACCTACCCCAGATAGTTCACTTTATTATTAGAAAACTTATTGTAAAAATGGATTCGCTCAAAAAATTGGCTTTACCGCCAAAATATTTACCGCGAAAACATTTGGCGCTAAAAATGTTATATATATGTAAGGTTAGTTTGTAGACATAGCTTTAGTTTAATTTTTTTGAGTAAGTCAAAAATATTCTAAAACAAAATATTTTACTTTTCAACTAATTGGATGTTCTACTCCATGTAATATATACTACTTTCTGCAAACGCATGATATAAATGAAATTTAAACAACAAATTTATTCATTTTATTCTGAAATACTTGGTAGCCATCTTACTGTCTTTGAAATCTGTATCGACAACGTTGAAGATGGACGACACAGAATATTTATTTACTTCGTTTCTTTTTTAATTTGTATTATTAATAATGGTTCATTGAATATTGATAAATTGATCGTTATTATAAAATTATCAATTATGTTTTTATGGTCAATTATTTTATAAATAATCATGACATCTTCATAAAATAAAACAATAATACAGCATAGGTAGTCATAATCATGCTGATCTTTACAATAACTTAATATATTTGTGTTACAATTACGTCTTATTACGAATAAATAATGAAAGTTTAATTCAACCTTTTAGTTGTTTACTGTTCTTAATAAGATGGACTTTCACGTAGTAAGGGTTAGTACAATAAATTTGATTAAGTCTGTTTCAAATTAAAATGAACAAGAGATAAGAGACTGTCAGTTTTTTACGTCAACGCAAGGTTGACATAGGAACTTTAATGAGAGAAGTGAATCAGTAGTTGGGTTTGTGAATCTTACTATATTTAGCAAAAGTATATTTTCATTTTCACCATCAAAACTCCATTTTGGATATACATTTTTCATAAAAATAATTTGACATAAGGATATGAATAAACAAGATAATTTGAAATATGTGTAAGTATTGTATGGATGCGTAAACAAGGTAATAGAAACACAAATATTAATAATAATTAAATGTCATTCTGAAAAGTCGTTTGAATAGCGATTATTTAGAAAAGATAAGCAAATAATACAGTAAAAACTAAAATTAATGGTTGTTGGCTACAATGTAAGTTATTCAGAAAATAATCTGGCCATATTGAAGCAGAAAAAAGATAAAATAATTTAGATTTGGGTAATTTTGTTATAGCTATTTCCAGAAAGCGAATGACACTGTAAATTATGAGATATTGCTCCAAAGATTGGAGAGAATAGGAGTAAGAGTTGAATGTTTAAATATGTTTAAGAGCTTTCTACATACTAGATTACAATTTATTTCACTTAATGAATTTCAGACTAAAATTAAAACTGTTACATTAGGAACATCTCAAGGTTCTGTGCTTGGTCGAATATTTATTCAAAATTTATAAGATTTAAATTTAAATGCAGCCTACTTTATATTCGCGGATGATACAACACTACTATATTGGAAAAAGGTTCCCAATGCCTTATAGACAAAATTAACACCGATTTAAAATTTTTAAAATAATGGCTATCTTAAAATAAATTGTTGATTAATAAGAAATTATTTAGAGAATGTGATAATTAAATTTAATAATACATATAAAGAAGCTAAGGAACAAAAAAATTTAGGGCTCTTCATTGATAACAATTTAAATTGGTATACTCATATTAAATAAATTTATTCAAAATTATCCTCTCTAATTGGCCCATTAAAAGAATGGGAGATTTATCTAAAAACACTGCGTATTTAACACATTCAAAGTAATTTAATATATTTAGTACTAGCTTGGAGCTCTAAAAAATCATATAAACTTTATACTTATATAAATTACAAAATAACGCTTTGAAAACCCTTTTAAGGTTACCATGGTTTATTCAATCAAAAAAATTATATAAACAATTATGTTGGTGTATTAAATTTTTAAGAATAATCTACTTTTGAAAAATGTAAACTTGCATTCTAAGTTCTAAAAAACAAACTAAAATATATTGTTGTCACAGATAATAAGAAAATACATAACCATAACACAAGAAATAGAGATTTAACTCATAAGCTTAGTGTTTATACAAATTATGGTAATAAATTCTTAATCTATGATTCTATAAAACAATATTAAAAACTTCCGCAAATCATTAAAAATTATTCAAATATTGAAACTTTTAAAAGAATCTTGAAAAAATATATATTTGCAATTCGAAATGATTAAAATAAAATTTTAATTTATTATTACCTAATTAATATTTTTTTTTTGTTATTTCACCTTACACTAGCTTAAGCTGTCTGGTGATAGATTTTTGAAATTATAAATAAAATAAAATAAATATATACCTCTTGACCTATAAATTTAAGTAGATTAAACAAATAATTTAAACTGTTGTATATAGATACTAGCTTCAAAAAAGCTTACTTTTGTTTATACAGAAGTTAGATAAAATCTTATTTTTGACCATAGGTTTCAATAAAAAAACTGCAATTTACTTTTAAATATTTAAGGATTTTGACGATTACCAGAATATTCGTTAATATCCCCTTGCCAAGTATATTATGTGGACAATCTCAGTTAAAATTTTTATTTTAAAGGAACAATAATTTTAGGTTATGTGTTGTACAAAGAGAATATTAATACTTCTTTGTACTTATAACTTTTTTTATACACGATAATTTACATATTAGCTGATATAAAAATTGTACTATCGAAATGAAAATGGTGCTTATTCTTATGTCTTGAGAAGCTTTAAAAAATAATTTCATAAAGAAATTTAAATGCTCAGTGAATACTGGTTTGTCGAATTATGGATAAAAAGGTGCAGGATTTATGGTGCGAATAATTTATTTACAAATTGTTGTTTGGTAATATTTGTAGTCTGGACATGTCAAGAGTAACAAGGATAAATCAAAGAGTTGAATTCAGAAAAATCAAATTTTATTGAAGTGCTATGTAATATCATATCACAGTTATAATTAAAAATTACCAATTTTAAAAATTTCAGTCGTAGAATTAAAAATCGATGTCATTTTATTATCATTATTGTATAAAAAATAAATAAATAAAATATGTGCAGCTTACAATAAAGAATAAATAAACTTAGGGTAAA
The DNA here is from genome assembly GCA_035357415.1 of Ophraella communa. Classification (NCBI taxonomy): domain Eukaryota; kingdom Metazoa; phylum Arthropoda; class Insecta; order Coleoptera; family Chrysomelidae; genus Ophraella; species Ophraella communa. Next base: position 21,136,689 of record CM068985.1, read on the forward strand.
AATAAATTAAATTATTAGATAATAATACTACATTTATATATAATATATGTAAAAAAATAAATAAATTATTTAACGCCGCTGGAGCGTGATTATATCTAGTAGTTAGTCTCTTTGAAGAACTGGAAATTTTTCACATAGCTGCCACAAAAATTACAAAAACAAAAAAAAACGTCTAGCACCTATGTTAACAGTAATACTTACAATACATACAAGATAAATTTTTTATATAAACAGGAACAACTTTTTCATTAACAACAAACAACCGTATCAAAAAATGTATCACTTTTTTTGAAAATAATTACAAAAGAGTGTATGAGTACGTGTATGTGAACAAGAACAATTTTCTTTTTTCATTACAAAATTTTAGTCAAACTGTAAAAACCCATTGTTTCAAACGTTGTCGCAATGTATTATTTGACAAGAGTAACAATTTAAAAATAGTTAAATGCAAATGTTACTCAAAACTTTTTTATAAACCAATTTAACGTCCAATAACATATTGCATCAACGTTCACACGTCAAAACAATGTAAAATAGCTTCTTTCTATATATAAGTACAATTTTAAGAAAATCTTTTTCTTGTTTACTTGTTGCCTTGCTGGAGAGCTTTAAAATACTTCAACGTTTGATCGAGGTACTCTAAGCAATTTAAGTACTCCTTGTACATAATGTAATTTCTCATATCACTTCTTGTTGTATCCAAGTTCTTGAACTCTGCCGGTATGATTTCTTCGGTTACGTCAAACGATGGAAGAATTTTGACTGTGATCAAAAATGTGTTGAATTCGCACAACAAAGATTTTAATTCTTCTCTTTTTAACCTGAAAAAATAGTCTGGGCTATTTTGGATGCTTTCTTCGTTAGCTGCTATGTCTATTCCTACTCCATAGATCTGAAGATTCCGATAAATTTCTTTGAGGAGTTCAGCAGGCTGGAAACAAAAATTAAATTATTAGTTTTAACTACATAAATTTATAAATATATGCATTTTCATTTAAAGTAGATGCAATTTATTGATCCAACTACAACTGTTTAACAAAACTTCCACAATTTATTTAGAAATTTTTTTTATTGCTTAATTGAAACAGCTGTAATTTATTATAATTTTCCTAAATAAATGGCGAAATTTTTTGTTCTTACTCTTTTTGTTGAAATTAAATCTATTATACCATTAATAACAATTATAAAAATAGAAAACTAGAGATATTTTTTTATTAAGCCTATAAGTAATAGATTGTTTCAATTTGTTGCAAAAAAATTCAATTGCTTGGATTGGGCCTTTGTATAAAAATAGAGAAGCATCCTATTTTATTATTCTTTTAAATATTTTCTAATAGTTAATAAACTTAGGTTTAATTCGTAAAACCAAATTATTTATTAATTAGTAACAGCGCATCAATAGTGAAGATGGAAGAAGGTAAAAAGACATCCTACACGCTTGTGCATGTTTTGGTTGTTTTTTAAGCTGTTTTGGAATTATTGTTTTTTTTTGTTTTATCCAATATAATATAATTACTTATATAATATAAAAAATGAAAAAACTAAAAAACCAACAAACAAATGAAACAAACGTAAAAAAATCAATTAAATCTTCTTATTTTTCTTCTGTATCTGGTCTCAGTAGGAGACCGTCTGATATTAATCAAAGCAAATAATATTGCAGATAGAAAGCGTTTTATATTATAATAAAAATGCAATTTTAGTAAAACCTTGAGTTGATTTTATAGTTTTAATTCATAAACAAAGTAAATAATACATGAGTTGTGGCTACTTTTATAAACACAAATACACCGATTTAAAAATTAAATAATAATAATAAAAATTTTTTTGAAGAAAATAAGTAAATAAAAAGATAAAAATTTGGTACCTTCCAATTACTTTATTGATATATGAATTGAGGAAACTCTTTTTTAAACTTAAAACTTTTCCCAACAACTTTATTTTATACAGAAGGTTGATAAAATAAGAGAAAAATACTAAACAATAACATGAAACTTACAGTTTTAGATTTGAGTACATTCTCCGGAACTTGTTCTCTATATTGTTTGGGTAGGCGAGGCAACCACTCTTGAAATCCGTCCACAAATAGTTCGTCGAATGATTTGGAGAACGTTTTCTGAGCCTGAAAAAAAAATAATGTTATATTGTTTTTTATTTAGCATAGAATGAATATTCGTAAATTAAGTTTTTAAAAAACCAATCAAGATTTGTATTTTTTACCAAACAAAATTAATCGACAGAGCAACTAACTACATGCCGGTAATTGGTTATACTAATAAATTATTGGAATAAGTTGTTTGATTAAATTTATTGTTTTGATTTGTGTAACTTAATCAAGGGTTGAATGTGTTAAAGTAAAATGACTTAAGAAATGGAAAACAACCGTGGATGTAACGTAGATGATACGCTCGAATCAGTTCCGTTTTAAGGATAGACAACCGGAAAGATCCTTTGTTAGATGTTAGACTTCCGTTTCGCGGAAATTTAAACAAATTAAATAAATAATTTATAGTCGTGCATCGTTTTCATTTACGTACGTATTTCGGGGATTCACCAAAAAATACGCAAAGGTGTATTGTTTGATTGATGATTTTTTTAGTTAGAACAAAAAACATGCAACATCATGGTAAATAGTTTCATTAACTGAAAAGTAATCAACCATCGGTTTTTTTATTTAAATCTCATTATCTTAAATTTTTTAATTTAAAATGTGATATTTTTATACCTATATCATGTATAGTTAATGTCCAATTTTTTTGTTCAAATAATATTGATCGTTAGGAGAGGAAGTCTAGAATGGGCTTAGCGAATTGCAGCGACTTCCTCTTGAATAAATCGAATAAATCGATAGTATTGTTGACTCAGTAACAGGACCGGCTCCTCTAAGAAAATCCAAAAGAAACCAATGTTATTTTAATCACCAAAAAATCGTCAAAACACAAAATAAAACATCTCTTATTTAAATTATAGGCTTTTATTAAAAAACTAAGATTATAACAAAATTTTATCGATGATCTCTGAATACTTTCATAAACAATAAGGAAAAATACCACCACACTGTATAGCTTGGTATTGCGTCTTAAATTGAAAAAAGAGATTAATTACTTCAAAGTTTGGATGGAAAATTTTAGGTTAGCATTTATATTTATGTATTGACTACTTAACTATCTCAGTAACAACTCATTCATTTGTTCGTTTTCCGCAAAATACTGGTCCAGATATCTGATTATTGGTTTAGAAGATTCTTCAACAAAATCATGAAATTATATATAGCATAATGACCAGTACAGTACACTGCTGCAAGCATCATCTCTTCAAAGACGACTCTTTAAACAGCAAATAGATGAGAAGGAATCAGATTTAGCATTACAAACTGACGTAAGGTGGATGAGTCGAAGAAAGTTTTTGCAAAATTTCGAGATCTATTTGACGAAATAATAAAATTTCTTCAAGAAAGGGGTGATGATTATCAGCAATTGCGTGATTTAGACTGACAATGTGATTTAGCATGTTTGGCAGATTTTACTGGAAAACTAAGCATATTAAATCTGGAACTAGAAGGCAAGAATAAAAACATTAACAGATATAACGAGAGTTCTATTGAGCTGACCAAACTGCGCCTATGAAAGTTGACATACTACCTACAAGTTCAGTCATGACAATTACACGTCAGAAGGTGTTTGAATTTCACTTTGGTGATTTTAAAAGAATTTAAAAGTTGGTGGAATTCATGAGTTATCCGTTCCATTGGTCATAGTAATATTCATGAAATGTCGCCAAAATTTGCAGAAGATACATTTCAAATGGACCACATGATACGAAGGGCCTAATACACCTTTTCCTTGTGGTCTCACAAAAAACCGCACCAAAAAAAAGAACTCTGTTCTTTGGGAAGATGATCGACTAGGATCTCACTGGATGAATACACCAGGACTGACGCAAGCTAAAACGTTTGTAGATATACGACCCCGAAAAAGAAAAAAAGGCCTTCTAGAAATGAGCTAAAAAGATACAAAATTAATTTTAGACTTCTCTCTAAACATAATGGGCAAATCGGAATGTTGAAAGTATCGTTTCTGCCAAAGCAAAGAAACGAATGCGTAAAGGCTTAAATTCCTAAAATGAGGTGCTTTGACTCTCAATCAAATTAGTAATATGCCCTCTAGAAAGTTGCTCAATTTCGCTAGAAATATTGGCGATCTAGAGTTTTATTATATTAAGATAGGCACAAAAGATCGAAGTGCAGAGAATTCTAATTGGCTTATATAACCTAAAATAATCTAATATAATCTCTATTTCAGAACGAAGTTATTACTTTGCGCTGCGACATATTCCTAAGAGCAAGATCATCCAAATTTGTTGAAATGTGTTGAATTTATGTAAGTCAGCATTACTTAAAATAAACACCGTTCATGCTTGACAGAAGATGATTGGACTCTTTAAGTAAGAATAATAAAAAACTTTTCGTTTTAACAAAACTTCCACTATTTATTTAAAAAATTGTTTTTTTAAAACTCAATGCCAGCCGTTTCGCTAGAATTAGCATCGTTAGATTGACTTCAAATTACAAACCTGATTTTGCTAATTTAATAGAAGTTGTTCAGATGTAATGCTCACACTAATATTAGAAACTAAGAATATTTTTCAGTATGTTTGTTTGTATTATAATTTCCCTCATATTAAAATAAAAATACTTCATATTATTTGTGTACGAACTATGCTGTTTCATTTTCATGAGTTCATAAAGTATGTTATTGGTAGATCCCATTGGGTGGCGTCGGTGAAAAATCGATCTTGAATCTAAACAAGTTGGACACTCCTGTTCTATATCAAAGTTTAGAGCGGAATTTACATACATAAAAATGATCACTAATATTTGGTACTGATTATTAAAAAAACGGTCCTGGTAACGATAGTTATTTTATTAATGGCAGTAGAGAAAGACACTTTTTTACCGGATGTGTAAGAAAGACGCAAGTTATTTGTATCCGATAGAAAAAGACGGTGTTATAAACTGGCATTAAGATAGAGAACGGGACAAAAAATATGATAGTGTGTAATCAGACATCATGTGACGGTATAGAATAGTACGTACGGGGAATATTTAATGTTGTTAATACGTATCCGATTCTTAAATAATTCTGAATAATTATAATTAAGATATTTTCATCGATCGAAAATATCTTTACATTGAACAGTAAAAAACCTGTTCACCAAATTACAACTGTTGATATCTCATTCCGGACATAGTTTCTGTAATGTATTTTTAATGGATTGCATCCATTAATTATTAGTTTTAAATTTAAAGATTGAAATCAATTTCCATAGGCTACTAGTGAAATTTTTTGTTGTCGATTTATTTGTTTTGGTTGTTTCTCTTTAAGTTTCTGTTTTATCTCTGAATTAATAATATTTATTTTTGTTAAAAAATTAAGCAGCAGGACTCGCATAATAATAAAAATAATTTCTTAATTGTTTTTCTTTATAAAAATAAATTTAATTAAAAAATATTGTTCTCGATAAATAAGACTACGGTTTTCGTTGTTTGATGTGATGTTTTTTTACTCTTGACCTACTTGAATTTCATAGAAAAATAACAATCCTTGATTTAGTTATAAGTTTACGTACTTATATACAGAAAACCAAAAACCAACGATTTTTCTATGTGTAGAATATACAAGTAGCCAATTCAAGGTAGAATTTTCATAAATTCAAGTGGGTAGGTTATTTTGGGACGTATAGTTACTTATTAATGGGTAAGTCTTAAAAAATACTTACGTAGCCGTCTTTGGAGTCATTTGCGTCTGACCTGGTGATGTAAACTTGATTGATTAAAATTTCCAAGTTCCAAGTTTGGAAATTTTCAGGTACTGCATCTCGATCAGGAATTTCTAGGCCTTTGTCGCAGATATTGTTCCACCATCCTGTAGACATGGTTTCTAATGGCGCCGTTTTCGTCGCTGGCAGATTTAATAAAGTGAGGTAGACTAACACTAAGAGGACGTGTTTGAGACCTGAAAATAAAACAAGTTTTAAATCAAAACTGCTCAGCAAGCTACATCTCCAACATTCTAGATAGTATTAGTACAGCTATATGAAAAATATTCTAGTTTGCTCTTTGCTTCCATTTATTTCTGGTCAAATAATAAAGGGCATTGAACAGTAACCATTAATTTTATGAAGAATGGTAAAGACCAATGTCAATGTCACAAAATATCTTTATTATAATAACAGTCGTTAGTAACAAGCTACTAGTTTCGTCCTATCGAGGCCATCATTAGGTTATAAAAGATATGAACACATTACAAAGTACAGTTACAAATTAACAATTTACAAATATCCTTACCAATAAAAATTAGCACCAGAGCAAAAAGGTAGTACACATTCCAAAATCATTGCAGAACAGCAATTAAAATATTTATAGTGACATTAAAAAATTATGAAGTTACTAAATATATTAATAAACCTAATGGTAAAAACCAAGAGGAAAAACATTGAATTAATAAAAATATTGTAGGTAATACCTTCTAAATACAAAAACTGTGGGCATTAAATTGACTAAAAAAATGTTTTTGTTTTTGTTGTAAACTAACGTCCGGTTTCACAATAGAGAGTTCAGGTTTAAGATTTAACCCAAAAGCCGACCAATAGCAAAATTTGTCAAACATGTAAAAAATGTTTCTATTGCTCCATTTTCGGGTAAAATCTTAAAGTTAACTCTCGATTGTGAAACCGAGCGTAAGGGGTTGAAGTAACTCAGCGAAAACTTGTACAAGAAAGGTGTTTGCGTAACGAAAAGGAAGAAATGAAATTTTGGTTTTCGACTGATTAAAAATAGGTGACTTCTACAGGTTTTGAGTCAAGTCAATGCCCACAATCTTTGTACTTAGTATTACTACAATATTTCTAATATTAATTAATTAATTCAAGGTTTTTCCCCTTTACCATTAGGTTTATTAATATACTTAGTAACTTTATAATGTTTTAATGTCACTATAACGGTACTTTGTAATGTATTAATTTCTGTTATAGCCTGATGATGGTCTCCATAGGCAGAAACTATCCTATCCCATTTAACACTAGTTGTTTGGAAATATTGGTAATTCTTCTGATGTTTTTCATTTTTTAAATGTATTTATTTACATTAATTAATGATGATCATTTGCGTTTTTTTTATGAAGCTCATTATTACAAAATATAATATTTTTATTAATACAAATTTTTTAACTGAAGTACCTACCTATATGCAAATTTAGACTATCTATCGAATGAAAATAACAATTTACAACTTTGTTTAAACTAACACTAATGGTGAACTTTAATTTTTTTACGACAACTCATAAAATGCATAAAAAAATAGTGTGTGTAAAGTTATTATGCTCTAGTCGGCAAAGATTGTCGAAAGACACCAAGCTATATAAATATACAGGATTGTGGACATATCATGAAGGACCGTGAGAAATTTTCAAAGTCACCGGGTCAGCGACAGTATAAACAAGACCGATGAACACAATTTTTATGATATTTTTTCACAATTTTTATGTTTTTTTTTACTTCTCTCAAATTTAATTGTCGAACCACTCGCTCGTTTTTATAATATTTTACCGTGCGTAATTAATTTACACCTCTAACTACAGTACTTATATCAATAAAAACCAATGTATTAATGTCCAAAAAATATTGTAATCTTTGTTCTACATTCAAATAGAGTTTTTAATCACACACCAGCACTGAGCTAGTACGTCATCAGGTCCAAGAAAAAAAATAACTTTGTTTTAGATGTCTGGACACAAAAGCGTACGAGGTAATGAAGAAGCCAATAACCTGACAAGACAAAGTTCAAGTTCCCAGTTAGTGGAACCAGAACCTTATTACCTCCTAAGAAAGAATATTTATATATCTGATATAAGCAATAAAGGAGTTTAGTAAAAATAATTTAAAACCACTTCGGCAATCTTAACAGAGCACTGTCCTTCGAGAATATCGTAAAAAACTGTTTCCAGAACCATCAGGTGAACGGATACATCTGCAGATGATCTATGCAGATGAAGCTGCAGATGATCTACCACCATTACTAGAACAGTCTACTTTCTTTCATTAGTACGCACCCTGAGTAAGTAAATGACTTTCTTAAGGGTGAAGATTATTTGAACAATAAATATTTGCTACCGAAAACCGTTTACACTACCACTACACCAACACACACTTTTATATGCCTTACGCGCGTTTCGATAACCAAGTTATCTTCTTCAGTTTACCTTCGGTCTCTGAAGAAGATAACTTGGTTATCGAAACGCGCGTAAGGCATATAAAAGTGTGTGTTGGTGTAGTGGTAGTGTAAACGGTTTTCGGTATCATTTTCGCCAACGGTTCCAGATTCAACATTTTAATAAATATTTGGTCATATTGAAATCTCTTTTTAATTCTGCTTTAATAAGAAGAGCACCTTTAAAAATTTAATTTTAGAACAATTAACTTTAGACAAGTATATCAAAAAATTTGGTCAAATACCAAATTCACTTACCGTCTTAGTTCCAGCAATGGGCTAAAGGGACACGCATGAATCGAATCTCATAATGGCTAACCAGAGTTGGTAGATGGATGGATCGAATATTTGCAACAGAGCTGCTTAAGCATGCCTGTAGAAATAAAACTGTAAACATAATTTTCGATTGCCAAAAGTCGTATAAGTTATGGAAATCATAACGGATCGACTCAAACTTCGTTTGGATGTGCCATCAGGATCTATTTTCTAGGTGAAAATAACAAAGGGCACCTGGACATATTGAAAGGCAATAAGAAAGTGGACTAGCAGGGAAATGTGCTAATGGAATATTTTTAAATCCGAAACCATTTCTAGGTATAGCAAGTAGGGAAAGCCTTAGGAATATTATTTAATTGCGGTGAAGCTAGAGAGTTTATTCACAAGAGAACTTTCTAAAAGTAGATCTTAAGAGCTGCTACAAGAATGACTAAGAAAGAAACGATGGAGCTAATTTTGTGTAACTAAACTCGAGAAACGAAAGATCAATAAATTTGGTCTCCATCTACTATAGCCCACATACTTCATAGAAGTTGCGCCAACCATCACGATGAGCTTTATTGGAGGCATAGGACGGATAGTATTACTTAACCTAGGGGTAAGCCATAGGGGTTCGCACATTAGTAGACTCATTCGCATTACCACAGAAGATAATTTTATAGTGAACTGTAGTGGAATCTCTTAACATTATTTTGTTTAAACCCGTCAAAATACGTGAGTTTCGCATTTTTGTTGGTCACTGTTATCTTTCAATTAATAATTTGGTATGTTTGATTTGTACGACAGAAATATTGTTTAAGAGGTGCCTATATATTTAATTACTTTTTGATTTTCTCCAAAATATATAAATTGATATACCATCAGTTGATGATGATTTATTTCCTGAGATAAGAAAAATATTTAACAATTTTAATTTCATTTAAATTCCATGAATGGAAATTATATATAAATAATATGACTTAAGTAATTAGTATAAAATGATAAGTTTACTTCTGGGGTAATATAAGAATAGCTTTTAATTTTCAAATAAATTTTAGAAAAATAATGTCCTTAGATGTCTACAAAACTGAACGACCTTGAGACACATTTTAAATATTAATATTAAATATAAAAACAACTGAATATATTAACTACCGAACCGGCAGGTAAAGAAGCCGAAATAGTTAGGAATGACAAAGCTGTCAAAACCTTATTATGAAGACGCCCTAAACAAGTGAAAAAAAATTGGTTGAGCAGGTAAACGACATAAACCATAGTTTATGTAGCCGATCTATTTTATGTGGGTTTTGCGGTTGGATTATAATACCTCTACATTTCATAATTGTGGAATATTTTTATGTTTTTTGGTGCACAAAATTTTATTATACAAAAAATGAATTTGTAAAACTAAAGGAAAAAGTAATCATTTAAAATTAAGCATTAATAATTAATACCACTAAAAGTTTTTCTAAAATAATTTAAATGAAAATTAATGATAAACTTTAACTTCACAGATATAAAAAAAATATATATTTTTGATTGTTCTCACAACATATTATGTAATGCATAATGTTTGGGTTCATTGACATGGTATGTAAAGTTTTTAAATTTTTGAAATTTTTGAATCGCGATGAACAAATTTAACTGGAAAAAGTGGGATATATTTGGTTGTGAAAAGAACAATTTTTAATGTTGCAACAATGGTGAACCTGATGAATTTTTTTTTGATAATACATTTTTGACGAAGTATATAATTGTAATTTATCTTAAACAATGAATATTGGTTTAAATCTATTTTTTATTTCCATATTTTATAACCTCTCAATAAAAAAGATCATGTAAAAACTTTCTAAATATGTGCAAAAGCAAGTTATTGCAATGAAATCTGGGTTTGATTTACCACAGTTACAGTCTATTTTTATGCAAAAGTGAGTAAATAAAGTATCTAATTTAATAAATTTACAATTAAATTTTTGATATAAAAACTAACAGCTAATTATTACAATTTCAAGTAATATTATCCAGCTCATTGCTATACCCTTTCCCAGTCTTCAGCTTTTACATTATTTATAGCTTCCAAAAACTACTGTTTAAAAGTTTCAGTCTTTATATGTGCATATCAGAGTTTAATTCACAATGATCTAACTAGTTAATCCGCGATTTTTTTTCAATTTCACCAATTTCATAGTTTTTTTATGTAGAGGGTACAAGAAATAAAGTTCTTAATGATCCGAAGTAAAAATTGATATTTTTTTTAATTCAGCAAATTTTGTAAATCTTATTGTAGCCAATTGGAGGTGGGGAATTTTTCAACATATTTATTTCGAGTGATATCATTTGTTCGAATCATTCTTGAAAAACATCATTCATAATTTTGTGGTAGTTACCGGAACGAGAAGATTTAATCGTTTCAGTACGCACACCTTTCCTGATGAATTTAAACCAGTGAATAAATCATTAAGAAAAGTATGTCTTCGACTTATCTGGTGCATGGTACACGTTAATCCAAGTTTCATCCAGATAAATTATTTTTCTTTTTAGGTTTCCTACTTTTTTTATGGCCATTAGGAAACATCTTCTCCATTTTACAATGTCGCTTTACTCTAATAAAATAGACTCGATGGCATGCTCTTTCTATCGGAAACCCATTTTTCTTAAAATGTTTTAATGGTGTGCTTCGACTGATTTCAGGGTAATCCTTATCATGTCCAATTTTTCGTCCTTCTTTTAATTGTATTAAATCTGAATTTTTGAGTTTTCTGAACTACTTCTTAAAACCACATTTCTCTTCTTAAACAAGTATGAAAATTGTAGATTTTTTAACACCAACAGTATTGCTAACTAGATATCGGTATCATCAACGCTTTTACACAAATGTTTATCTATAAATGATTTAAAACAATTAAATATTGATATTTTTTTTGGTTAACTGTTTAAGGACCAATTTTTCAGCGTTTATAAGGCAAATTTTCCCTAACACTAGGATTCATAGTGAACTACTAAGAATTAAGAGTACACAACTTGGAACTCCCTTTTGCATAAAAAATAAGGTTTTATTACACTCTCTTTCATAAAAATAGACTATATTTGAAGATTAACTCATTATTACCTACAACGTAGGTAATGTTAAGGTAGTTTTGTAGGTAAAAAATTAGTTGATATTTAAATTTAATTGGTAATTTATGTCTGAATCCTTATTAATGCATTATCAAAAAAACTAAGCTTTTCTAAAAAAACAGAGTTATAAGACAACTCGATAACAAAATTGAGATTCGTAGTCGACTGACGGAATTCCTTATAAATTGCGAATGATGTGACTTGTCCTTAAATACATTCTTACGTCTAAATAATGCAAGAAAACAGTATATAAAAGATCAGGTGTAGGAAACTCGATCTATTTATTGTTGTTCTTAAAGAGCGACTAGAATGAGCTATGACTACAGGATTCGTTAAATGGTCGATAATTACACTAATCAATGTATCGTTCTCAACTATTTACTGCATTTTTGTAAAATTATAATTGGAAGATAAAAAACGACTAATGGTCGAAGAAACACACAGGTGGACGCATAAAATGAAAATGATTTTAGAACGAGCAGAAATCGTAATGGTTTTAATTTAATTATGTTTTTTTGTAGGCATAGGTAACAAATTTACGGTTATATATCTACGGTTGTTTAAAAAAACGGATTAGCCATTACCGTTTAAACGCTAGGTATTTTTCAAATTACAATTAAAGCGGTTTATGCTTTGGAAAAAACAGAAATTTTCCTCAACTATACAGATACATCACACAAATATATATATATACATTTTTTATGCAGGTAGTAGAAAGTAGAGTAGACTTTAGTAGACTCCTTTTTACTAAAGTTATAGATACCTACTTGAGATAGAGGCCCATTGCCTGTACGAAACAATTAATTGGATGTATTAAAATTAGATAATTGTAGTTGTTCAGGAAATATTCTGAAGGTATTTGGCGAGGGGGCCAACACGGGGTGAAATATGTTGAAATGATGTACAGCCAAAGACAAATGAAACGCACAAGGCAACCACCAAAATTCATAAAAATTCAACTAGTTTCATTTACTTATTATATGCCTGGCAACGCCGATGAAATGTATTAGAAATACGAGTACCTACATCAATTATGACCGTAATAACGTAAATCTATCTATTTGGAGGGGATAGCAGACGTTTCAACGATACATTTTGGCAAATTTGGTTTATTCCACAGTTTTAGTATAAGTGACTAAAAAAATAATTATTGTTATAGTCACTGGTATTAGTCTATGGTTAATTGTGCATATTTAGAGAACATTGGGCCGAATATTAAATAATACGTCTACTGTGTAGTTTTCATAGTTTCTAAGGGATTTTTACATATTCATTTTCTGGTTCAACTATTTTGCATTGTTATAACAATCAAAATTTTCGTTGCCTGGGATTTAGTAAATAGATGTTGAGTTGAGGGTGTATTAATATTTACTGAATAGTAACTCATAAACCTTATTCTATGATAGTAATTAATATAAACCGTAGAACGATAGTTAACTTTCTAACATTTTTGTGTTTGTGCTGGTGGATATATGTCGAATATAAGTTTCGATATTTTTTATTTTTTCGACTGTTCGGTAATTTTTGATGGTTTTCGATTTTGTCGATTTGCTTTATAAAATTAACTAGTGTAAAGATATTTTTGAGCGATTCGTCTTTATTGGTCACCGAATACGACAAAAAGTTACAACGTATATGAACTCTCTTAAAATAATTTAAAATGAAGTAATAGTCTGGTCGAGAAGTCATTTAAATCAGATTTGGGTTACACCGATCCGAAAAATCTGATTTTGGAATCAATCGATTCGAAATGTCAAATATAAAAATGTTCCTGAGTATCAAAATCCGTTTAAAAAAATTTCCTATTTTTATTAACAATTTAAGGTTTTAAAAAAAGGGGGTTTACATTTTTGCTAATAACTCATAAACTATAATAGCTAGAACAAAAAACTGAACGGATTCTTAAAGGGCAGGAAATTTCCAACAAAAAAGTCCCAACTCCCCGAATTGTAGCTCAATTATTTATAATCTTAAATTGTTAATAACAATAGGAAATTTTTTAAAACGGATTTTGATAATCAGGAACATTTTTATATTTGTCATTTCGAATCGATTGACACCAAAATCAGATTTAAATGACTTCTCGACCAGACTATAACAAATGTTTTTGTTGTGAACATTATCCCGAGTCGAGGATGAGGGATAATATAATTTCTGAAATTAGTTCATCAAAGAAATGTAGAAAATCCCAAACTGTATAGGGTGTTCCATGGGGTGACCAATGGAGGGGAGCGGATTATGTAATATGTATTGAAAATGAATTAAAACACTGTGACTTTCATTACTAACGTTCCGTTCCTGTAATTGGGAACTTTCTTAAAGTTTAATATAAAATTAAAATACATCGATCGTTTGCAATACAGACAATAAAATTAAAAAAAAAAACATATAAGTAATATATAAATAAAATCATTTAAATAGTAATTAAAATAACATTATTTATATCTACATTAGTTGGTACCTGATTCATACAACGAGTTTGACGATATTATAAATATAAACCTTTTTTAAACTAAAGAGACCTGGTCACAATTCTATTCGCAGCGTTGCAACATGAGGTCAGCAATTAATCCCACCTGAATCTAGTTGTGCGTTTCATTTGTCTTTGGCTGTACATCCCTCTTGACATTTAATTTATTTATTTATTACATAGGAATAGGTCCGAACCAAACCGAGGTCCGGAGACTTAAATAGCTCCATTTAAGAAATAGTACCAAAAACAATTAATAATCAATAGTACATAATAAAAAAAATATTTCACATTGATTGATGGTAAGAATCGTATGTTTTTGAACAAGTTGATAGATTGGGCATTGATGACTTCATTTGGTAAAAAGTTTCACTCATCAAATATCCGCGGTTTGACAGAAAATGTTCACGAATTTTAGTGGGAAAAGTCTATTGTACCCATTTAAAAGAGTGACCCCTTAGTCTGTTGTCATAAGCTAGAGGAAACATATACGATCGATCTACTCCGAAAACGTAGTAATTAGATCTCCACGTAGCCTACGGTTCATAAATGTAAATTGGTTGACTAGCAGTAATCTTTCTTCATAAGAGGGTCGACGGCGACCGATTGAAACTTTTAAAGGCCATCTCTGGATTGACTCAAGGCGTTTGGAGTAGCTTATCCAATACACTCCAGGTCAGACCAGCGAATTACAGAATCGGCCTTGTGTAAAAATTAAAAATTGTCATTAAATTTTTGGGAGAAACATTCGTAAATGTTTTTAATAAAAGATAAACCGACGTTTTTGCTTTATTGCACGTAAATTTAATGTGTTCTGACTATGACAATAATAAGTACACCTAAATCCGTTGGCGACTTATAGAAGTCTCAAACAGAGTTTGAGAGTATTTGGGACTATTTTCACCTAGATGTAAAAATGCACATTTATAAGTATTCAACGGCAACAACGAAGACTGTACCCACTTTGACACTTCATTAAATTATTTCAAAATTATTGAAATATTCAGGGAAATATTCTTGTAATTATTTTTATGATTTTCTTAATAATTTAGCAACGACGCTCTGCTTTTAGCAATCGTCCAGCTGTTCCATTATTGTCAATCAGAATGTGAGGTTTTATTTGTGAAATCAGGTATAATCAGGTAGGTTGTGTTTCAAATTATTCATATTTATTCTTTTTCTGTATGTGTGTACAGATTTGCATACGCATGCTGTGAGCAGCTACGTGTGCAAATCTGGAAGTCGCATTAGTAAGCTCTCGTCGTATGCGCTGCCTCTCGCAAATGACTTGAGCGCGCATATCGCGAGCTAGATTGGTGTAGGTTTTTTAGAGCGCATCGAAGAAATGTACGTGTGCGTTCGCGCTCAACTTGGACTCGTTTGTGCCAATTCGCGTTTGCTGTAAAATGAAGTGGTGAAACGAACAATCGCGTTTTGTGCTCTAAAGTCTGTACGCAACTTAATAAGCTTAATAATATTAAGGAGTAGTTAATATTCGTTCCTCGTCGTTTAAAGTACATAAAACACCTACGAAGTTACGGTATTACTCCGTATAAACTAGCAATTATAAAACCCTTATTTTTATGATTTATCGAGGTTAAGTACTTAAAAGAGTAACAGATGTTTGCATGAAGTTTCAGTATCAAGATTTTTATTTACATAATCTGTTAAAATTTACTCGACATGCTAATAAGGATGCACTGGTAGATTTTGGAGAAAGATATTTTGAATCTTGAAAAAAGTGACTTATAGAGCCAAATGAAAATCTGAAAAATTATTTTGGAGTCCACAAAAATAAAGTAGATATTGTACCAGGTGAAAAACTTCTTTTGCTAATCTGCACAAAATCCGAAAAGAACGATTTGACCTTGTATACGCATTATTTTTTTGTACTGCGACAAAATTTCGATTATAAATAGTTTGTTAAATATTTTATTTTATTATATAAATATTAAGTTAACGTTCCAGTTTGCCTTTGTTATTTTTTTATTTGAAGATTAAATAAGTATTGTTTTTTATTCGTTTCAATTATAAACTATGTTTTGAAGAGGTTTTTTATTAATTACCACTATGAGGAAAACTTGTATTTGTCTTTATCAATAAGTTCCGAATAATTTAATATTTTTTGAAATTATTTTGAAATATTTGAAATATACTTTTTCAAAAAATGTAATCAAAATAGGACGTGTCGCCCCCTCAGTATTTGGTTTGCTGTTACAAACAACAGTTTTTGTAATCAAAAAGTCTTTTATAAACAGAAATAGGATAATAACCAAAAATTTCAAATTGTTTACGATTGAAAGCTCAAGAGATCCATCAAATGCTGAAATATACCAAATTTTTTATACATTCCCATTATAACCAAAAAAACTATAGTAATATTTTGACTACTTGCTATTGAGCTATAGAAAGACACATGAAAAAAAAACGAGGATATAAAAGATTTTTAATTTTATATAAAAATTTTATAGACACTTTGGATGAGTTTTGTAATTCTGTGAATTATTATTATTATTCGGAATAAAATGAGCGTTACGATAACCATAAAATTATTACATTTTTCACAATTCTGTATTTTTCTTGGTGGATAATGAATGGAAAAGAGAAAATGGATAATTACATTTCCGTAAATTACCAATTTCTTTTTGAATTAATTATAACAAATCAGGAACTATTTACACGAAGCGGAAAACTGTATGACCTAATTAAAAACGAATTAGTGTGTAATGTGTTAAGATATGTCATTAAATAACCTGACAAAAGACGTAGAAACTCCGATAATTATTTGATAATTATTACGTTATTGGCAGTACATTTCAATTTAGATTTGTGGTACCTAATTCTAATAACGAAAGAAAGGAAATGTTTTAATAACTTACATTCTAGAAGAAAAAATGATAGGAAATAAATTAATTCTTTTTATAATCAGGTAACCAGAACCACGATTAATTATTAGTCTTTAAAGATTGTTACAGGTAAAGTATCACGATACATCTAAATTAATGGTTAATATTGGTATAAACTTATATTAAATTATGACTGTATATGGCTTAATTTAAATATTTAATATTATATTATTAATTATTTAGTAGTTTAAGGATGATTATGCATAGAAAATAAACGATATTAATAATGTTTAACTAATCAAAATTTTTTAACTTAATTTAAACTTATCTTAATTTGATAAATAAAATAAAAAGGTTTGAGTTTTTAAGTTTGATAATTCCAGTCAATAAAAGAATATAAACATTGTGGTTATTTTGAATGGATATAATAAAAAAAAATGAAAAAATGGGAAGTACAGTAGTGTAGTTTAAAAAAAATATATTCTCTATATTAAAATTTCAATTATAAACTGAGAAAGAGATGATCATAAAGTGAGAAAAAATTTAGCTATTTAAATCTAAATAAATTTCAAGGAAAAGCAATTACAAAATATAAAATAAAATGCAAATACTTCAATATGTCTAATAAAACGTAATATTTTTTAAAAGAATTTTCTGTATTTTAACATTTTGTTCATTCACTAAATTCATAATATAACTTAATATTTTAAATCAATCTTTATAGTTATTCAACACGGAATTCCATCGATTGACTCATGAGAATTTTCCTCGAAACGAATTTCACAATAAAATTTAATTTTATAGTTAACTCGGTGGTGTAAGGATGATGATTCATCGCCAGCATCGAAATGATTTTGCTCCAAATAAAATACACTACTTCTCCTACACACAGACACACACCGGCTAGCAAGCAGATGTGTGTCCATATCGAACAAGGAATAACCCGAAGAGAATCTCTCGAATACCGAGAATAACGAGCCGTTTTCGATTTAAATCAAGCACACAAGCAAGCCGGTATCGAGAATTTGTAAATTCTTAGAGGGGAACACCATCCCATTGGCTACCTGTTGCTCCAAGTCCCGCCCTCTTACTACACGGATATCAACATTGTAAATCCTTTATGTTATCTTTTTAAGAAGAAAAATTAAGAAAAATACTTACGACTTAAACTATGTGCTAAGTATCCTTTATTACACAATAAATTTGTCTTCTTGTTAATACTGAGTATGTTGCTAATAATACTGGAATATCTCGTCCTGCTATTCGTTGTAAACGAGTTTCTAGTTCTTTTTGGCACTTTTATTATATCACCGCACTGACATAGTCTAATTTTGGCAGTCCTTTGATCCCTATCCAACATTCCTTCGGGATAGATGTCTTCCATGGTCGATTTTTCCTTTTACACTACCGCAATGATGGTAATTTATGAAACTCGCGTTTTTTGTTTTGTAAGTAACTCGTGTTGAGTGTGTGTATCACCGTCACAACGTCTGTCAGACTTTATACTGGACACTTCTAAGCGATACCTCTAACTTAGGTACAAATTTATGGGGAGTGTCCAAAGGCGGGTTTTATGAATGAGTTTCCCCCCTCCCCCTCCTTCTCCTTCGTATTCTTCTATATCTTTATTTTCAATGATATTACGTTTAGAGAAATTTAATGTTGTACATATGTTCTTACTATTATTTTATACCTACTGTTAAGTCACAAATGTTGTTAACACGGCATCGTGAACCCGAAGGTGTTGGTAACTTTATCGTCTAGGACATAAATCGAATTCAATCACTGGCACGTACTAAAGCAATTACGAGAATCAATTTTAATGCATTAATAAGTGATTTTATTAATTTTAATAATGGCTAAAGATTTTCTAAATTCCTACAAAGTAGGTAATGAATTTAAAAAAAAATATTTTTTTATACATTTATTGTTATTAACTTTTTCTTATATTATGATTAAAATTTAACATGCAGTTTTTATAAGAATATTCTTTTACTCAAATATTTTTTACATTTTTTATCTCTTGATAAGCATTTTATATGGTGGAATAAAAAGTATTTAAAATATAAAACTATTGCATATTCTAAATTGATGAAAGTGTGACTAAAAATATATCTGCTTGTCTTTGATTTATTTGGCACTTTAACAATTTTACTTTTTGTACTGTGTTGCTTATATGCTTATCTAATAAGTAATTTATAGCTACCCCTCGGGTAAAATGAAAAAAGGGTCCCTAGGACCCCCCCAAAAATTTGCAAAAAAAAATTTTTTAACGTTTGAAATTTTTTAATATAAAAATAAAAATTTAAAGCGGGGATCACTTTTATTAAGATGAACCGATATTGGTTTCTTCTAAGATATGACTCATTAAAATTTCTTTATCCATTTGAAGGTCATGAATTCTCTTTTAGCTGATGAAGGGATTTGCGCAACTTACACACGTCTCATCGATTGGAAATTCAGAAATCCGTATTAAATGTAGACTCTAATTTTGTCCATTTCAAATTATTCTAAAAGAGTTTTGTAAAAATAGTTTTTTTTATTAAAAGCCGATAAGGCGATGAACTTACGGTTTATCAATTTAAGATATAACAATCAAGAATTGAAAGTATACGAATTCGTTTTAAAAAAATACTTTTTATGATTTAAATCCACATTAAAAAAAAGGTACAAAATATATTATATTAGTATTAAATAAAATTGAGATATTAATAATTTTCTACTAAGAAAATATCTTTTCATTTAATGGTCTTTTTTTTCAGTCAATCGGTGTAGTAAAAATAAAATTAAATGGCTTTAGAATGTTATTCTAAACATTGTATTTACTTACTATATTGTTTCAACAATTTAAAATTACAGAAATCGATCTGTCAAATATGCAGCACCAAAGTTTTAAGATAATTTTTCTTTGTATACATTAAATATTCCAACAACTTTTTAATTCGGAGAGACATGAGACCCGTTAGGAAGTCGAAAATAACTGAAAGATAAACTATCGAATATAAACTTAAAGTAATAAACCACTACAGGTAGAAAAACAAGGTAATTATCACAGTATAATTCAAAAGAAATCATTAGAAGGTTAAGTGGAAATGTTCAAATCTATTTATTTTGCAACAATTGTATCTTACAGATAAAAAGATATATTAATTTTTAATAATCCAAAAAGAGTGAATAGCTTTTACGATTCTAAACCTTTTGACAAATAAGGCATTTTAATAAAGTTAGTCTAACAAGAAACATTGGAAAGCTCTATACATTGTGGAAAAGCCAAATGGAATAAATTCGTTATTTCGGTTACTGTACATATTTATAGAAAATCCCGAAACACGTCAAATTTAAATTGTAAATTGACATTCCTTAAAGTGAAAATTTGATCCCTACTTTCAAACCCCATTGAGTGACCGTTACAACCCCCGATTTTTTAAAATAAAAGTATAGGCTTGTGATATATCGTTTGAAAGGTCTCTTCATTCTCTATCCAAAAATGTTATTGTTTTTAAATTCATTGTAAAAATTAACATAAAGAAAATAAAATCACCTTACAAAAAATTGGGGGTTGTAGCTGTCGCCTAAAGGGTTAAAGGTAGGAATCAAATTTTCACTTTAAGGAATATCAACTTTTCTATAAATATGCTAATAAATAAATAAATGTTAATGGAAACATTATTATTATTAATGATTTATAAGCTAAAAACACTGTTTTTTACGGAAATACAGCTTAAGGATTCATCTTAAAACAATTTCAACTATGCCCTACTTCGTATACAATTTGACATCAAAAAAGCTGTGAATCAGTTTTCGCAGAATGTTTTCAAAAGATTCTAAATTTACAACCCGCGATAGTTTGTCAATGCAGATCATTTTATTATGAATAGTTTTAAGGCGCCAAGTCAGGGGAACCTTAGAAATTAAATTTTTAAAGAGTGAATAATACAAAATCATTGCCGTTCCCCGATGGTCTTCAAGCCAGCAAAAGTTTTCTTAAACCAAAAATCATCTTAAAACAAAGTTAAACATTAACAAGTTTTTCTTTTAAATTGACAAAATCAAATTACTAAGTAGTAATGAATTTGTTACTATCAATTAGAGATTTGAATTAGAAATTACTGGACATCTAACAACAGCTGTGATGATTTGCGGTTTACATTCTGACAATAGACACATTTAACTTAAAACTTATGCAATAGAACTGGCTGATTAATGTTTAGATGCATTTTGTTTAGTTAATCTTATTACACTTAACAACTCAAAAATTTTTTCGAGGAAAAAATAAGTAAAGTTTCCAGATATGTCACTAGTTATCAAGATGTAGATATAAATGGCAGGTATTAAAGAGAAGAAAATTAGTACATAAGACACATTATTGAAAACATTGAAAGGGCCCCAAAAGCAAAATCTTCTGTTTAGCAATTAAATTAGATTAGATTCAGACTGCACTTTGACCTATGAAGATCTTTTATGCCTACCTTAATCTACTTGAACTCTAGAATTCCAATACTTCTAGCGAAGTTAAGCAGCTTTCTAGAGGGCAAATTCCTAAGTTCATAAGGAGTCAGAGCAACTCCTTCTAGGAATTTAAGCCGTTTGCAGAACAATGCTACGCATTTGCATAGTGTATGTTCCGCCGTTTCTTTGGCGCTTTCGCAGAAACGACAGTTTTAACTTTCCGATTTGCCCATTATTTTGAGGTGATACCTGAAAGGGCAATGTCCAGTGAGAAGATCTAGGGTCAATTTTTTGTCTTTTTTGTTCATTTCAAGAAGATATTTTGCTCTTTCAGGTGATATATCTACAAACCTTTTAGCTTCACTCCTGGCGTATTCCTCCAGTGAGATCGTAGTCGATCCTCTTCCCAGGAACGGAGTTCCTTTTGATGTGGCTTTTTGTGACACCACAGAAGGGCTCCGGACTAAGGAAAGAGAGAGTCTATTAGCTTTTTCATTACCTATTATCCCTCTGTGACCTGGCACCCATATCAAAGTGACCTTATTGTTTCTTGCCGGTTTCTTAAGCGATTTTTTACATTCCCAGACTAGCTTTAACTAACAACTAAAAGAACTCAGAGCCTTTAAAACTGCCTGAGTTTCTGTAAGAATATACATGTTTGCCTCAACGGACGCACTCCTGGATACTAAGATATCGTATCTCCGCCTGAATGATAGTTGGGGCATTACCAAGGGATTTGGACAAACGAGAGTTTCGGTCCCATTACTCCCACTCCAACCCTTTCAACTATCTTTGACCCATCTGTGAACCACACCAGGGAGCCCTCTTCCAGCACTGGTTCTACTTCTTTAACCGTATGGCATTTTCTTTTAACAACTTCATTTAACTACTTATCATTAAAAATTATTCGAAATTAATATAAAAGTAAAATTGAAATTGGAAAAATAGAAATAAAGCATATTTGATTCAAAACAAACTAGTTCATTACATATTTTAGGAGAAAGAAGATATAGGAAGGTGCTAACTTAAACAACCAAGACTTGAAAATTATTGCAAAGCTGAGAAGAAATAAGCATACAATTTGCGAATTTACTATTTGTAAAAGATTTTCATTCACTATTTTTTTATCTCTTTGGTATGGTATCTTATCGTGTGGTGTAAACGGAGATTATGAATTGGCGGCGCCTAGGATAATAAATGACGAATTTGACGTCAACCATTTAACTATTTCTACGTAGCGCGTCGGTTACAACTAAAAATAAAATTGTTCAATTCATCCGGCAATGTTTCGTAGCTGGAGATATGAGACCTTGTGTCAATTTTGTAGGGAACGCGTATTGTGACTCATTATCATCAATGATATAAGCGTAAATAGATTAAATATTGTTTCGGAGTAAAGAACATGTAAATTTTTAACAGTCATCGAAGTATGGGAGAGTAATAAGTCGATTTTGTTGGCTATTTAAAGAAATGTATACAGATTTTTTAATATCTACACCAGTTTGGAATACCAATTCAAAGAAAAACTGAAAATCAAACTAAATGTTTAATGAATTTCCTTCATCATCATGCTATGATTAGTTACAGTAAATATATATTATATAGTAGTTTTCTAGAAATCACAATCTTAAAAGTCACTGGTAATGTGTGTAACAAATCAGAAGTACCCATGATTTGGTTAGAACTTCCGATATCTTTAAGAGGCCAATCAAAAATGACTCTAATGAACTCTACAAATCATGGTGTTAGAGAACATGCTCACTTTCTGCCAAAAAAAACGGGAATGAATGAGTTCTGTACTCACCAGCTATTAGAGTCGCATTGCAAAGCAACGCCAAGGGCTACATTAGAATTAAACTGGCTCTTTGTCCTATCCCACTGCGACCTTTGCAGATTTATCCCTATATTTAGAGCTCGATATCCAGCTTTATCCTTTTTATTAGACGTATTAGCCTGGACACCAAATACCTCTGCCCTCGGCTGGCTTTTCTTCTTCGAATAGGTAAAACAGCACCCTTGCTAAGCTTTCGCACTCACAGAGTATGTACTTTGCGGTTTTGTTTTCTTCCTAGCAGAACTTACAAAGGCTGTCATCTGTTAGGCCAATTGTGTACATGTCCTTCCTTAGCCTGCAGTTTCTGGCCCTATTATGACCTCAGTCCGTACTTGATCCCTTTGATTTATTTAAAAATATTATCCATATCAAAGAATACTCAAACCATACAGAAGCGAAAGCTTCCCTTTTTAACATAATCAAGTTGGTATAATTATTGTTGTTATAATTACTGCATTAAATTAAAAACTAAATTTTATATATGGTGTAGTTTATGGTTATAAATAAACATGGATTGTTTACAAGAAAAAGGGAAGATATGCTTACCGCCCTTGTCCTTTGCAATCAAGAAGATTTTCTATCCAGAGACACAAGTAGATACTCTTCACAAAAACTACATTTAATGCGAAAAGCATTTTTGGAAATAAAATGGAAAAAGCAAACGCTTGTTGATAATGCTATTCCAAAATTATTATGGTCCAGGATATATTGAAGAACATATTTCTGATTATCCTATACCTATCTCTATGCAATTGAATATATAAAAAATATTTGATTGTATAAAAAAAAATGTTTTGTACATTTCAGAGATCACAACCTCTTTTATCAGTAAGAGATGTGCCAACAAAAACATTTTTAGCAAAGTAAGGAGGATCTTGATCTTACTTGATGAGCTTATAATAAGAAGTTATATTACATAGATTATACATATGGATATAAACCAATGAATATTGAAATATTGCTAAGAATAATAAACGGGGACTACTCAGTACCAATTTTACATGACTTAATCCGGTAGCGTAAAAGGTTATCCCTTTTTGAGGGTTCAGTTGTACCAAAATATTCCAGGTAGATAATTCCAATTAATTTCTAAATTTTTAGAAAGTAAACGGATTTAAGTTTTACTTAAGTATAGGATTACGGGAAAACCCTGACCTTCGGTGCATCCGGACACACCGAAGTAACTAGGTTGAGAAAGTAGTAGGGAGTAATGCATATTTTAGTTTTATATAAGTATCTAACCGAACCTAACCTAACCTAACCTAACCTAACCTAACCTAACCTAACCTAACCTAACCTAACCTAACCTAACCTAACCTAACCTAACCTAACCTAACCTAACCTAACCTAACCTAACCTAACCTAACCTAACCTAACCTAACCTAACCTAACCAAACCTAACCTAACCTAACCTAACCTAACCTAACCTTCATATTAATCCTTAAATCCCCTCTAGAAATTTTTTGGTACAACTGAGCTATCGCAAATTTTCTACAGTTACATTTTGTTTTTACAAGATAACTACCTGAGTAAATTGATTAGGTATGTAGTAAAATGTTGAATCTGATACCGAACTGATACCGAAAACCGTTTACACTACCACTACACCAAGGTAAACCTTCGGTCTCTGAAGAAGATAACTTGGTTATCGAAACGCGCGTCAGACATATAAAAGTGTGTGTAGGTATGTAGTATTAAGACTAGACCAAGCATGGAAGTAATAAGACAAAACCATATTAGTCTAAAAGTAAGGGCTAGTACAAATAATTGAAATATTGAATACTATGAAAGATGATCATTTTTTAATAATTCCTGTTTCGAAATCATATAATATATAACTTTTTATTACGATTGTTTTTCACCGTAATGTACACAAATTGTGATATTAAAAACAATAAAAATAAAAACTTTATCACATCTTTAGTAAGTATAGAATATTTATATTTTTTTGTAAATATAAATACAATTAATCATTAACATATTGTTTTATTTAGTTTACCAACAATTTTTTCTGAATATTTTTTATTTAATCTCTTTAAACAGCAAAGAATAATTTTGGAATTATTAACAGAAATAAAATGAGAATTGATTCATAGACACTAATACTCAAAATGGATATGGGTGAAGAAGGTACTAATATCTTTATTTCATTAATTTAATATTAATTGTGTGATACACAATGTAAAAATGAACCTTAATTTATATTTTAATTTAAGAAAGCAAAATTTATTTTTACTCCAAAATCTAATTGGCTGTAGTTCCGATTAACTCCCCTCAGAATTTCGCCTTGGTATTAACACAGTCGATAATTCTCATGAAACTTGATCAAAAAAAGTTTTCTAGATGTTTTAATTTTAAGCTCTGAGAACGCTTCTTTTTGCCATTTCACTTTGAACTTTGCTTGTATAAGTTAAAGAAGATGTTAATTAGCAAAATAAAATAAATTGTTTTTTTATACTTTTTGTGTTTCTGTAAATTTCTCCCACTACAACTTTTTATTTTTAGGTTAGTTTTATATACAACATTTTGTCATTGGGCGACTATCGTGTGTTTGCTAAGATTAGGTTAGGTTAGGTTAGGTTAGGTTAGGTTAGGTTAGGTTAGGTTAGGATAGTTTAGTTTAAGTCAAAAGATCATATCCGGGTATATGAGACAATTTGGCATAAAAAAAACTCGTTTTTGTAGAAAAAATTCAATGCGCATGCGCAACTTCTGGACACGATTTTCGAATTCCGCATATTCGGAATGGTAGGTAATAAAATTCCAATGAGAGTTAATCGGAACCCTCTCCATCTAATTATCCATCGAAATAATATTGGAACCATTTTTTTCGTGCACCTATTTGTGGAAATTTGTTGAATATAATATTTTTCCCAATGTAATAAACGGAATTAAAGTCACTTGTTAGTGACCAAGTTCATATAAATTGGAAGAAAAAGATGAAAGAACCCGACAGAACTTTCGCATTTGTATAAAAGTGTTGCCAAGTTGCCATTCATCGCTCCGTCCCAAAGCCATTTTATTAGACGAATTTATTATTGGCATACATTCTACCAAAGTTGACGTATTATTTCCAGGGCTACATATCTGGAAATATCGATGATGAGAATAAATCCTAGAACCACTTCTCCAGAAGGACTTCTTTTCGATGGATTCTTATAAAGTTGCGAGCAATTCCTTAAACCGCGAAGCAAAGATCTAAAGATCTGTATGCTCTGAGTTTTTAACTTGTAACTGTTGGGCCTCCTCGAAATGAGCAACTGTTTTTCTAGACAATTAGGAACATATCATCTAGGAAGCTGAAAGCTTGGCTAGATAAGGGAAATCAAAACATCATTATTCCTTGTAACAATTAAAAAATACTTCATCTACGAACTTAATTGACACTATCCATAATACTAATCGAAAAAAGAACTTGTGAGCTGCTTATCATATTGAAGACAATAATAGTATAGATAAAACAGTAGTATGGTTTTCAGTTAAAAAATATTTCATTAAAAAATAAATAATGACACATTTTTATGTAATAGACACATAAATAACATAATTTCTTTTTGTTTTTTTTTCTCGGTTTCACGTAATAGCCAACCAATTTTAAAAACAATAATACAATATTAAATCACATACAATCATAATTTATGTTTACTCATTATTTAAACATTATCTCCTATTCCGCGTAAAATAATAATTTTTAGTTTAAACAAGTTCTGTTAAAACATTGACAGGGAATTCCCTACCATATGGAAGCGATTGAAATTATACTCAGGTGTATAATAATTGCATTACGGAGGTTCAACGTCGAGTCGTTAGTCTAGTTAAATTAGTGCAGATTTTTGAACAAAACAGTAAATTTTGTACAATATTCTTTAACTTCGCTCATTGTAAAGTCAATTAGTGATTACAGAATTATTTATCCTTTTTCATGCCTAGAACTTCACATGGAAAATTCAATCATCTCGTTCTCAATAAAAATAAGTCTCGTTTTAGTCTCGTTAAATATGATACAAAAATTTAATTGGACCTTTAACTTGAGTTTTTTTAAATATTTTACAGAATATAATATATATATATATAAGTTGTGTATACCTTAATTATTTCAAAAAAAAAATTATTAAAAAAAATTACTAGACCTTCTGGGGTGCACTACATTATGTAGTATGATTTTTTCCGACATTCAGACAAGCTTTACGAGTAAGTCCAAAGAATTATCAAACCAATCTTTCAATAGCTGCAACCCTTGAATGAGATGTACAACAAAAGTATTAAAATATCAGTTGTGGTGGTTAATTTTGAATAGACAAATTAAATAAAAATGAATATGAACTGTTTTTTACTTTTATTATACGTTAATATATTTTAATAGACCCGCCACCAACACCATAAGGCCGAAACCTGCCCAAAAAGTGCCACTCCTGTTTGAAGAAATTGCCAAGATCCACACCCATCATACCATCCCAGATGCCCCCAGCGTCTGGAAACCCCCACACTACCTCACGAAACAGCGCCCTATACTTTGTCTAGACCGACAAAAAGGCCTACTCTTTCGTACCAAAACCAAATGATCATTACCGTATTAACTAATGGTAGTGTAAACAGTTTCGGTATCAGTTTCGCCAACGGTTCCAGATTCAATATTTTTTTTATTAGTATTTATTGTCTCATCTTATCTTGCTACCACAGCTTTAATCTATATTTATTATTACTCCTCATTAAAATATTTAAAAACAACTATATTCTTCCTAATGCACCTGTTCACTCTCAAAAATATCAGTTTACCTTTTATGTAGGTCCAAAATTTTTTTCAGAATGAACTGCCCACGGATGACTTTTTTATTTGCCTTATTTTTCTCTTTGAAACATACCCAATTAAAAAACGTAAACAACCAGAGTTTTCCACTGGTTACACTTAAACAATCCATCTCCTTGGTCAAAACAAAAATCGCACATTTATTTAACAGCTCATGTATGTAAAGAATCACTACCAAGTTCCGCTGTACTAAAATGAATCATTGGCAAATGACCTTGAGAGTATAATAACATCGTGCCGAAGCTAAAGGCGAATCTTAACTACTTTCCTTGTGTAACAAACGGATATACAAAATGAGAAGCATCGATTGAAAATTTTTTGAATTGGTGTTGACCCCAAAATATAAATAAGGTACCGTTATTTTAGTACCTAATTACGAAAAATATTATGCAATATGCGGACATTCGAAAGTGATGAAATCGATAAAGATTTGTTCGCTTTTATTCAGTAGTTTAACTTGAAATTTATATTTTTATTGTGTTAATTTATTGTACTGAAAACATCCCTAAAGCACCGCAGATGTTAAATATGATGAAAGTCCGATTTTTGTGATACATTTATTGACGTTTCTAATAATAACAATGTTTTGGCCACCTTATTTTAATTTAACTTATGAATGTTCTAATTTAGGTGGCAAATGAACATGAAGACCTTTGTAGTGTGGTATTTTGCCATAGACAATATAACCTGAAATTAATGCAATAATTAATACATTTTAATTATATTATATTTTCAACCAAATACTTTGTATTATAAATCAAGTTTGTATGCCGAAAATGAATTATTTAGACAACAGCATTAAGTCTAGGGGATTAAAAATGTTTGCAAAAATTTGTTTTATCTTTAAAAATACCATACCTTTATGTAAGGACCAACTTTCGTGTTGATCTGGTTTGTATTACCGTTTTCTATGATTATAGACATCATTTTTTATTTTTATTTTCATAGAAATAGTCTTTTATTATTATTTTTTTTGCTTCTATAGGTCGTAAAAAAGGTAAAATCCATCTAGCTTAAGTTTTTAAAAAGAACTTAAATATTGATTACATTTAAAATTGCAAAAATGTTTTAAAAAAACATTAAAAACACATTGGAACTTTTTTTTAACAATTAAAATAAATGTAAACAAAACTAAAATAGAATTAATATTAATTTATATATAATTTTCTTTATGAAGTTAATGTGAGAGGTTTTACTTATTTTATTATTTGTGAATAACTCTTCATTCTTTCATGATAGGTGTATGGTATGTTTTTTTTTCGATTTAGCCACGATCCAGATTGTCACTCCACCTTTTTCTTGGTCGACCTGTACTTCGTTTGGCGGAACTAGTCTATCTTCTCCCATACGATTTATTCTTGATTTCCTTTCAACGCCCAATCGTGTTGCACAATTGTCTAATATTCTCACCCGATTCCCTATCTATCAAAGTATTTCCTGTAATTCTTCTTAATATTTTCATCTCCGTTGTTTCTAGAAGTTGTTTTGTTTTGAAAGTATCTGGTCTTGTTTCTGCTCTATAAGTCATAATTGCCGTTTTGTAAATCCTTGCTTTTGTTTCTTGTTTTAGGTGTTGATTACGCCATGTCTTTTAGACATCCGATTACCTTGCTGGCTTTAGCAACTAGTTCTCGTACTTCCTCTTCTACGTTTCCATAACTTGTAATTGCTATACCCAGGTATTTGAACTTCATTTTCTGATTAAATACTCCTCCCTTTATTTCAAGTGGTTCTTCTGATGTTGTCATACATTTTGTTATATTTTTCAGCTATTGTACAAAAAGTGAGAAGTAATCTCTGTAGATCGTTTTCATCTTCTGCAATGATTACGGCGTCGACCGCGTAACAGAGGATTTTTATTTCAATATCGCCCAGATGATACCCGTTGCCAAGTAGTACTTTTTTTATTATATCATCCACAATAATATTGAATAGGTATTTCATCTGTTAAATTTTCATTAATGCAGACCTGGATTTTGGTGCTGTGTTCAATGTGTTTTATCGTTTGGATTATATTGATAGGTATGTCTCAGGTGTACTATATCACCTATTAGTCCGGTCGACAAGTTGCAAGAAGTGGAGTTGGGTAGAAAAAGGTCGGAATTTAATGAAACTTGGAGATGTTGTTCAGGGATGGTTAATTAACATTTTGTCAAGTTTTGGACCTCGAGGACCCTGTGCAAAAAGAGGAGGGGGGGGGAGAACTGCAAAAATCTCGACCTTTCGTCAGTTTTTCGTCAATTACCTTTTTTCCTTACATCCATACGACAAAAGCGTTCAGAAACATTTTGTAGTACGTGAAATTATCTACAATTTGAGTACTCACATATGTCTGTATGTCAATTCCTTACAGAGATATGGCGCTTCGCAGAAAATATTTTTTTCCGAAATTCAGTAAAAATACCCCAAAAATCAGAAACCAACCTTATTTCTTACTTCACCCTTCATATCCCTTCACCCTTTATATTCCCTTCACCCTTCCCCCTTCCCCATAAAATAATTATTGAAAAAAAGTAGTAATATTCATTCATTCACATGAAGACGCCGACGTGTTGATCGTCAACACCGCCATATCCAAAGCTAGCGAATTCGACAGCGTCATTATTAATGCTGAAGATGTGGACAGACTTATTTTGTTGACGGCATTGGGTATGTCCATAAAGAACATCTATCTTCAGAAAAGTGGAAGAGGTGGTGGTCCTAGTGTCCTCTACTCACCAAGTTCCTGTTCCTTTCCTCCCAAAGATATACTTCTCCTCCACGCAGTGAGTGGGTGTGATACCACGTCAGCACCGTATGGATTGGTGAAGAACAAAATTTGCAGCACCTATATGAAGAATACCGCCCTCTCTGCAGTAGTGGTTCCATTTCTTACATCAAACGCTACTCCTCAGCAAATCAAGGACGCTGGAGAAAAGTTCCTGGTAGTAGTTTATGGAGGCAATATTGACAATGACAACCTTGACGACTTGCGGTACCGATTATTTACACGATCAGTGACGAAGGCTAAATTGGAACTAGCCCGCCTACCACCGACAAGGGACGCTGCCAATTACCACTCCCTCCGCACTTACCAGCAAGTACAAACGTGGTTAGCCCATCAGTTTGGGGCTGGAGCCTAACCACGCGAGGGGTACTACCAATCCCCACAACGAAAAATGCTGCGCCAGATAACATCCTCCAAATTGTTTCCTGCAAGTGCAGCAAAGGCTGTAGCACCGGAGCTTGCAGCTACAAAAAAGCAGGTCTTAGATGCTCAGCTATGTGCAAGTACTGCACAGGCCACTCCTGCGAAAACGCCCCTGCAATTGATTTGAACGAGGAGGACTCGTCAGACATAATCGACGAATACGACGACGGCGAGGACGTCCTTATCAGCCTGATTGTGCAGGAGGACGACGAGCAATTAGAAGCAGAACCAACGGCTAAAAAATCTCGACAGGAACTATAATGAGTACAAATGCGTACCTACTATGTATGAGAGACCTTTCAACAATAGCTCTGTTGCCTCTAGTGTATACTTTGTCAAAACCTTAATTTTGTTAATATAATTTTGTTTACGAAAGGACTACGTCTTTTTTTACCTACCCTGGAACAATTATGTAGTGGAGGGAAGGAGAGGGAGAGGGAATATCGGTCTAAAAAGTAACTAATGTCAATACCAATATTATCGACATGATATATGGTTGGTATGAAATTACAGTAGAAAATAAGCTTTTGAGAATTGGGGTTAGGTGGGGAAGGGAGGGGGGATTGGGGGGGTTCAAAATTAGTTATTCTAACAAGAGACCATAATAACAACAATTATTATTATTAAAATAAGAAATAAGGTTGGTTTCTGCTTTTTTAAGGTATTTTTAGCGAATTTCGGAAAATACTATTTTCTGCGAAGCGCCATATCTCAGTAAGGAATTGACATACAGACATATGTGAGTACTCAAATTGTAGATAATTTCACGTACTACAAAATGTTTCTGAACGCTTTTGTCGTATGGATGTAAGGAAAAAAGGTAATTGACGAAAAACTGACGAAAGGTCGAGATTTTTGCAGTTCTCCCCCCTCTCC
Source organism: Ophraella communa (assembly GCA_035357415.1). Lineage (NCBI taxonomy): Eukaryota > Metazoa > Arthropoda > Insecta > Coleoptera > Chrysomelidae > Ophraella > Ophraella communa. Next base: position 21,168,799 of record CM068985.1, read on the forward strand.
TCTTTTTGCACAGGGTCCTCGAGGTCCAAAACTTGACAAAATGTTAATTAACCATCCCTGAACAACATCTCCAAGTTTCATTAAATTCCGACCTTTTTCTATCTGAAACCACCTGTTGTCTGGCCTATATTTTTACACGATGGAATGATTTTGTCGGGTCAATAAAGCATAAAAAGGCCGGCTTTTTATATATTATGGATTCTACTATCTGTCTAAGTACAAATACAGCATGATCGTCCAGATCTGAAACCCTGTTGTTCATTTGAGAGTGAAATAGAGTTAAGTTAAGACTTTTTCTCCATCTGTCCACTTGCATTAGTTAACCACCTTTATACTTGCGTAATTCATTCTGGAGTTCGTCTTGTCCTGGGGATTTCCCATTTTTTAATTTTTTTAAGGTTATTTCAAATTAATTTATAGTAACTTTTACGTTTTGTCTAATGTATAGTGGTTCTATATTTACTTTTTCTTCAGTTGAACATCTCTGTCAGATATTTTATCCATTTCTTCTCCGATATTTTGTTCGTTTACTTTATTTCTGCTATTTCTTTTCGTTGCTGTCTTGTTAATCGCCATATTTGTTTAGGAGTGCTATAGAAATGTCTTTCTAACTTATTTGAAAAATAAAACCCCAGACAAACCGCTATACTATAACAAATGACCCAACATATTGTGTTAGTATCTCCCGGTCTAGAAGGTAGATCCTGTCAGAAGCACTTTTACTGTTATTGACTCCGTGTTCTAAGTTTCAACTCATCAAAATTCATAAATAAGCCTGACAAAGAGGTAATAAACGTAGTTTAGTGGAAGTTGGTCGGCACAGCATTTGATTATTATCATAATCGGTGATCTTCTTTTTAGAAATATTAATTTAAATTTTAAAACGTATAAAAAATTCTAATTTTACCGACAACACAACTAACACCGAGAAACTAGTTCAAGATCAAACAAAACCCACGAAAATATCGACACCTGGTCAATATAAAATGACTTTCTTTAAATGTACCGCAACAATAGAAGAAATAAGGAGTCGTAAATTCGAAATGGAAACTTTTAATATGATTAGTTCAAATAAAAATTTAAGAAACCCGCTAACAAATATGTAACAAAAAGCTAGAATTATTTGTTAAATTATTAATAACCTTTAATATTTACTATAATTATTACCCCACTTATAGATATATAAATAAAGTGTTACTTTCATGCTAGTTTATTTTTGTCATCCCAGAGACATATTGTCTGCAAACAATTCCTATTCAATTATTTGAATGGACAAAAACCAGGATTACCCATTTAATTTTAAGATTAATACTTCTTACCTGCTAGCGTTAAACAAGCTCGAACATGAAAAATATTTGTGTGGGTATAATACACAAGTATTTACCTACATCAGTAATTTATTTATTCGTATACAAGTTGGCACAAGAATTTTGTTATTTATTATTAAATTATTAAAAGAAGGAAACATAGAACTTCAAATCAATTAAAAGAAAACAAAATAAATTAGAATTAGTTTAAACACAAATGTAAATGTAGAAGGAAAATAAATTTAATAGGAAACATAATTTCGCTGTTTAGGATGCAAAATATATAAAAAAGAGGGCGCAGAAGTAAATGCGGAACAAACATTTCGTATGTCAAAGAACATTTGGAAATTAACATAACTTTCAGAAGCGGATTACTTTATGGATGTAAAATATTTGTCTTAATGGATAAAAAGAAACACTCTTATGGACCAACATCGGATCAAGAAATAAAGGAAGACCAGCTGTCACCTGGAAAAATTAACAGAAGAAGATAATATGCAGAAAAAAGGGATGACATGGAGTGAGCTATGCAAACTGACAAAAAACTAAAAGAAATGGCAGTGCTTTGTGAACGATACTGCAACATTTCCATGCCGCATTCACCAAAACACGATTTTTCGAAATAAACTCAAATACATCACGTTGTTTTTGTAAAAAGTGCAAGTGACTGTTAATAATATTTTAAATAGGGATAAAATATACCAGAAAAAGTATAAATTAAATTATTAGGTCCATTTATGATCCAAAAATCAGCGAATAAAATATTTTAAATCCGTATTGCCTTTTTCTCAAAAATTTCAAAATATTTTGATATGAAACTTTAGTCATGAATAGTTTGTTTCATTTTACGTGGTAGACGAAAAAAACATTTGTGTAATAAAAACATGCGTCTACTAAGCGAATAATTATATTATATCCATCCTGAAAATTCGATCAAATTTAACAAAAAAGTTACATGCCAAATAAAATAAAATTGGTGATTTTTGGATCATAAATGGACCTAATAATTTAATTTATACTTTTTCTGGTATATTTTATCCCTATTTAAAATATTTGAGTATTTGAGTTTATTTCGAAAAATCGTGTTTTGGTGAATGCGGACATGGAAATGTTGGAGTATATTACCTTAATCAGATATACTGTTACGATTTTGAAAATATTAAAAAAATAATGCAAAGAAAAAAATGTTTATAAATATTATTATTAGGTATTATTTATTATTTGAAGTGAAAATTAATTTTTTAAATTTGAAGTTTTAATGTAAAAATTAAATTAACAGGTTAAGAAAATGTCTGTAATGTTTCAAGTTTGTAATAGAGTAAGTTAGTATAGTGGGTGCATGTTTGGAATGTTTTAGAGACTGAGATTAAGAAGTGACAGAAAGATTGCCAGGAAAAAAATTATGATGACGTGCAGAAGAACGAAAGATATCATTAAAAAGTCAGATTCGGAATATTTAAAATAATAAAACTATAATATTATGAACATATTAATAAATAATAAACAACTAATATTAATTATGGAAAGTTTACAAAAATATTAAGTAAAAGTTATAAAAGAAAAAATACATGGAAAAAGAAAAGTGTTTAAGAAGAAGCTTGATCATTTGGCAAAAATAAGAAATTGGGAAAAAAGTATTTGGAAAGGAAATTGAAATATTTACTTAAGATTACTAAAATTAAATAGGTTATTATTACTACCAAGTGAAGTTTTTGTCCACAAGAGGGAGGACTATTGTTGGTGAGGCTTAATAATTTGATTGGAGAATTAGCAGAAAAACTGGCATGTAGGATTGTGTTACAATATTTCACTGTATGAATTCGGCTACAGAGTTGAGGCTGTATTATTTCTTTTCTATCGGTAAGATATTTAAACTTAATTAAGACTAGTAGACTGGGGATAAGAGGAGCTTGGTATTTGCAGAACTGAAGTATGTATTCCTATCAAGATTTAGATTTTTTAAATGACCGGTATCACGTAGTAGCTTTGTAGTCTGGATGTGGGCGATGAGATTACTAGGGTAGTAAGGCGAAAGATTCTTCTAAATCCTTGATAAAAATAGATTTTCTACGTACAAGTGCAACTGTATAACTAAGCTCTTGATTTTTCTAGTTTAGTTTTGAATTTAAATAAATAAAAGGTATTTGATCAACTTTATTTATTGTGGTTAGGCTTTGCTATGGATGCTAAATCAATTGTTTGTAGTAAAAGCCAGTGTAACTGGCTGTTATTTTTATAATTATCATTACGCGTTTACCTGCTGATTAAGTGTAATTTTGTGAAAGCAGATTTGTTCTTTTATTACTAATCTTAGATGTAAAAATTGCAATTGCAATGTATAAGTATTTTACTGATTTGGCAATTCTGGTACCGTCTAGTGAGTATACACAACAAACGTATTCGGTTCATATAAAATAAGATAATGAAAGCAGTCTCTCATCAGTACTGATAATAGTTTGCTGTCGTTATAAAAGATGTTTAAAGAGTCACTTTCCGCACTGGCTAGGTAAAGTACTACAGTATGCGCCAAAACAAACGACACTGTAAAACTTAAACTTTATTAAATATGAAAAATTAAATAACATTAACAATATAACATATAACAACTATAGAGGTATGACCCTCCTAAGCACTCCTTTTAAAGCTTATGAAAGACTACTGGAAAAAGGACTATTCAAAGAAGTGGATAGCAAACTGGAGTAGTCGCAGAGTGGATTCCGGAAAGGAAGGAGCATCCATGACCACATTTTCTCACCGAAACAGTTAATTCAAAATGCACGAAATACAACGACGTATTTAAAGTTAATAAAGGTAAAGACAAGATGGAGTATTGGGTCCCAATGTTGTATTGGATGATATAATAAAAGAAACCAGAGCAGGGATATCAACAATTTATAGTGCGGCTTTCGCTGGTAATATTAGGTAATATTTGAAAGGAGACGAGAAAGGTCTTAAAAAATTATACAAATATGAAGTGATCTCCAGAAACGTTAGGTTAAACGAAGACAAGAATAAAACTATTATGCCGGAAAAAAATCAAAAAACCTTAAATATAAAAATCAACAACAATTCACTAGAACAAGTTGATACCCTTAAAAATCTAGAAGTCCAATTAGAAAGTAGAGGTTCCCATGAAACTGAGATCATTAGACGGATAGCAAGCGCTGCCCAAATATACCATACAATTAAGAGTTCGTTTTTATCTACAAAGGGAGTATCACAAGAAATCAAGATAACAATATATAAAGTATTTGTCTCTGTCTTCACCTTTGGGTGTAAAAGCTGCACCCTCACCAGCAGATTAAGAAAGTAAATTCAAAGCCTGGAGATGAAGTATTAGAGAAGGGTATTAGGTATGGACAGAATGGACAAAGATTGACCATTAAGGACATATGGGAAGCCAGAAATGTCGCATTCTTTTCGCACTTGTTAGAAAAATAACTTTATTGAACTAATGAGTTTTAACCACATTTGATGAATTTTAGATATTTTTTGCATTTTATTTTTTAACATTGTCTGTTGGCATTACTCAGGTTATATTGTTTCTTTTAGTGGCGTATTTAGTGTAAACTTGTAAAATTTAAAATAGTTGCATTTTCATAGTACGAAATAATTTTATGTATTTTCTAAAAGTCTGACAAATATTCTATAAATATTCAAAACGTAATCAAATATTCAAAATCCATCTTTATATAATTTGTTTGTATTTGTGGTTAAAATGTGTTGAGGGCATCCTAATTTGTCATACTATTACGGTACATCCGTCTTAACGGAACAGACAAGATATACCTAACCACTTAAGGTACAAACTACTTTGGTTAAAAGTTAAACCGAAGCTTTGAAATATTTATGATCGTTGTCACTTTGCCAAGGATACGCAACCATCATAAAGAACAATAATGGATAATTGAAAAGGTGTAAAAAGCACCAAAAGGTGAAAAATTGCAGCCCACCAATGCGACAATGACTGCACACAAACGACTAAAAGTACCATAAAACTGATTTAGACCATAAATAATCATAAAACGATGTCACAATAATAAAGTTGTTTAGGAAATTGACAGGGGATTTCTCTAGATATCTCCAAGTGCTTTGTACTGGTTCATTCATAAACGGTATATTTACCGAAAGCGTAGCGAATTTTGAGAAATTGTAAGTAAGCGCAAAAAAGCTTTGTTTAGGTATTCGTTGTCAAACTGGGTAATTATAAGTAAAAGTTTAAGCTCAATTTTGACAAAAATAGACTAGAGGTAATAAGAATGCAAAAAGCAATGACATTTCTGGTTTTAGAAAACATTAAAACGACACTCTGAACATAACTCTGTGAACAAAATACTTAATTATCTTAAAAACATTAATAAAAATGATTATGAAGCACAATATAAAATTTTAAAAAAATAGTGTTATGACTAACTTAATGTAACGTTTTTCTAGTAGATTTCAACAAACATTTTACACAGACAGAACATCTGAACTAACTATGACGCTATTCTTTGTATGAACATCACCGAAATACGCAATTACACTAAGATAACGGTGTTCAGTTTTTTGTGGAGTGTAATTACATTCAAAATGTCGTTCAATCAGGTAGGTTGTTTTTGTGTTACAGTGAAATATCGTAATTCATATTTTGAAAGGTATATATATACACATTCACAGCATTTTCTTGTAATTACAATGAAAATGTATCAATTAAAAAATAATTTCAATAAAAAAAACACAAAGAAATAGAGGTATGTATTTAAACAACATACTTATGGTTTATTAAAGTGCATAAATAGTTTTGCTTTATTAATTGCTGACTATAAAAAATATACATAAAAAACAATGATCTGTCGGATATATTAATAGAATATTGGTAAAACACTGTAAAATTAGCTATTATTTCATTCATTTATTCTTTTGTTATATTGGTGTAAAAACTATTGTACCGTGCGTCCACAAAATAACGCATTAAATCATAATTAGTTAAATAAACAGTAATATAGGCAATTCCAAGAGCAGTTAGATTTTTTATTTTAATATACTATTTTTTCAAATTATTATCTAATATATTATAAGTTGAACCAGCTCCGTGTGATAACGTCATCAACTTTTTTTAACGAATCTTTCATTTTGTTCAATTTCTAAATTTTTCTTGATGAGCTGATTTAAAAAATATGTAACACATTATTGCTTTAAATTGGTACATAGTGGACAAAAATAAAGATATAATTACGAAGGTCGGTTTGTGTAGACTTTAGATAAAAACACCCTAAAAATAAATCTAACGGATTCAGATCCAGAAGTTATTTTACTGGTTCTCTTCTTACCTTCTTCCTATCCACCGTTGTGAAAAAATTCGCACATTTACTGTGAAATGTGGTGGTGTGCCATCTTGTTAAAACCAAATTGTTCGGTCTAAATTAGTGGGAATTTGCAAAAGTTGGAGAAAATGGAACACTTTGGCTCTTTAAATGGCAGATTTTGACTACATAATTGAAACTAATAGAAATTGTTATTTAGTGGTATAGTAATTCGACAGTTTTGTATTCCCATTCCGTTTTCCTGTTTAACAAAATTTAATATACCCATATTCTTTTTCTTACTGCAGGTACTCTTCTTGTATTATTATTTTCTTCATCAAGAATAGCTATAATAGCTAAGTCTCTAAGGAAAATCTAATGTTGACCGCAAATATTATAATAAGCAATTAAATATTTATATTATATTAAATTTATTATTAATTACCAACGAACTACGTCTGACTATTGATGGTACGTGAATAGATGATACAATTTGACTGGAGTCGTACTGTGTACGTGAACATAGTAAGATTTGACCAGACAGATCGGACCGAGAACGAACTGTGATCGATACTATAGTGTGGAGCGACTCTTAATATCCACTTGCCAAGTAGCCATAACCCAAAATAACTGTGCAAGCCTACTTAGGCATCAATCAAATAGCCATGAACACATTTTGATAGGCAATTTGTCAAAGGCTTGTTTATTAATTATATAATGGTAACTAATAAAAAATGTCTCATCTGGTTATCAGATGGGTGAAGATCGACCTTAGCTCTTAAACTACATTTCGCATTGCTTGCTTTTAAAAATTCATGTTCCTGGATGTAAGGGGAATGTTTTTAAATAGTCAGTATAATAAAATGAAGTATAGTTTAATATCATAAATTGTAAAGTCACCTTTAAGTTATAATATAATAGTAGCATGCGAAATGTGATTCAAAATAGTATAACATATTAAGTAAAAAATACATAAGAGTTAACAGTCCTGCTGACTTACTGACCTTCGTCCGTGTGAGTGTAGGTCTGCCGAATATCCCCTTATGAACTGTTTGGCCTGTCTTTGTCTAGTACTGGAAAACTCCTGCATAGCCAAGAATGAACAAAGCGAGCAATCAAAATTTAAAACCACGCTTGTCGTTTTTTTGACATCAATGTCATATTATGACATTGATATTCCAGAGGGCCAAACTTACTATTTAAATGTTTTGGCAACACTACGAGATCGAGTTCATAAAAAAGTTGTGGAAAATCAAGTCATGGCTCTTGCAGCAACATCCGCAGGTCTCGTCTAATTTAGCACCCTGTAATCCCCAAGATCCAGTCTGCCTTCGAAGCGAGTTGATAGAAGAGTTGAAGAGAAAATCGACGGAGCTTTGAAATGCCCTTTTAGAAAAAGACTTTCCACACTGTTTCGACCTATGCAAAAAGCGAATGGAGCAGTGTGAGGAGAGAGAAGAAGATTATTCTGTCGTTATTTAATAGCCAAATTTTTTTTATTTTGTTGAAAAATACTTTTTTTCTTCTTTCTGGTTACCTACAGTATTATAAATTGTGAATAACTGCAATAGTGCAATTATTAATGTACCGGGTGTCCGAATAAGAACGGCTCTCGGCCATATATCAGTAACCATTGATAGTACAGCTTCGGGAAAAAAAATTTTATAACAAAAATGGCCTCGAGAAACACCTGGAAATTATTTACAGACTCGTAGGTCTACCGCTAGAGGGCGTAATTTAATACTAAGAATTAAGAATTAATCTAGTTCTCTTTATGATGCTTTTAAATATTTCAATATCACTGTTACTGTCACCGGTAAACGCCTGTAAGGTAGTTGAAATGGAAAAAATATAAAAATAGTAGTGGGCCAAGAATAATATTGTTTATGGAGAAAATAATAAAATTGATGGTATTTACAAGAAAAACTTGGTAACACCGCCACATCGACCTAACCTTTAAGGTTCGAGTCGATTGACATTGACATATGTCATATTCCAGGCTCTTTATTATAATTTTTTGAATCGTTTATTGACTTTTCTAATTATAATTGACCTAATACGGGACTCATCAAGTTTACGTTTTCGTGCGAGTTCGTGGCCAAGTTGTGTTTACTTCGTTGTAAATAAACTTTTTCGTTGACGATTTTTTCCATTCCAACGGTATTTTTGCTCAGGTTTTGACATAATGATAAGAATATTTAATTCTGCATATTTGAATATGCAAAACCGTATACAAATGCTATTTAGTTCTAAAATTTAAAATACCTACCACAAATACCATTACCAACTATAAAAATTGCGGTGTTGTCAGGCGTAACTGAATAAAAATAGCATTTATTTTATCAAATTAAATCAAATAAAATCCAATTTTTAATTTGCGGCGGTGTAAACATTCTGATTTTTTTTAGTTCATTTGAATCATTTTCATCAGTGATTTGTGATAAAAAAAATTAAGGTATGTTATTTTTTTAAGTCCAAAATAAAATTCTTAAATATAAATGTTCTATTTAAAGATTTTAGCTTCTAGCATTTTAAAAGAAATTTATTGTAAACGTCATTAACCTTTGTTTCCGATTGTATCGCCAATCATCCTTAAAGGCTACAAACTTGTTTACAAACAGGAGTATTTGGAATAAATTTGACAGCGAAAATGAGGCAGTCTATGGGTACCTTTAGTCAATAAAGGAAGACTTCAACGTTCCTTTATTGTAAGGAAACCTAAAACGTGGCTTGAGCATTCCTTTGCATCATTTTAGGAGTTTTATATGTTATTAACAAATAATTGACAGTGTTTAAAAAAGTGTTTATTTTATTATGGATTATTAGTATTTTAGTACCATGTTGAATGGACTAGTTTAGTGATTTTTTTTATATTTGCATCTTATAAAATAGGTTTTTAGTGGTTCAACTGTACAAATAAAATTTTTATAATATTAATCCTCTAGCCATAATCGGCTATTGAAATTTAAATTTAATGGTTACATACGTCACAAGTGGTAAGTGACGTGTTTCAATAAGATTGGTAGAAAATTTGTGATGTTGTCGATATGCTTTAATATTAACCGAGAAACTTATCTCTCTCTCTTATTTGTTGTCATTAAAAAGAGAGAAACATATCGATATTTTTGTTCTCTCATTGACACTTTATCAAATAAGGAGTAAAACACTAAACAAAATATTCGTTAGTTTAAGTTGTTGTTTGGTTGTGTTTGGATTATGAAAGAAATTACTTCTATACTATTTTTGGTTCGAAAATAAAAATCCCTAACACCTTCTCTTGGTGTTATAGCGGTTCCTTCAAAAATAACAAATAGAAGTAATTGTTCTCTCGGGGAGCAACCCTTCTATCGGCACAGTGAGAGAACGAATTTCAAGAATACCGTTTTGGCATTTTCAATAGAACCACGCCCACTTTCTATTGACTGTTCTATTCTATCACCTTCAAGAATAGGGGTCTTGTTTGTTTATTACAGATAAACACGATTTTCTCTCCTATCATATATCTTTTCAACTGGTACAATCAGTTAGTCACAGAACACGGTGTTTTGTGCCGCCAGTTCTTTGAGAATACTTGAAACGAACGTAGCTAAAATGTGACAACGTTGACTTTTAAACACACTTCATTATTGGTTATTAGTTGGCGCTACGTTTAAAACTTACTAATTATTTATTGCTAAATTTTACGAAATGAGAAAAATTAATTGCAAAATGAATACCCATATAAGTAAGTAGGTATCTTATCCTAAATATATATTGCTATCATTTTGATTAATATGATCCTACTAAACTAGTCCATTTGTAGAGGAAATTGTTAATAGGATACCTAGAAGGTATATTAGGGCTCCGGAAAACCCATTCCAATCTTGTGAAGAATATCATTATAAGAGATGATGTAGGTTTTCCTCTCACTGTTACCCCATTAGTTCTTCTTAATTCAATAATTTCTCTGTGTTCATCAAGTAAATATATTAAGTTCTTTTCGGAATAAAATTTGCGGAAGCCAGTTAAGAATAGGTGCATACGAATTTCGAAAAACAATATTAACACTAAGAAGGGACTAGTGTCTATAGTAAATTTTCGTAAAAAAATTTGCGGATTATCCAGTATTTTTCGAGAAAAATGGAATCAAAAACTCAAATTCTGTAGGTTGAACACACAAAACATTCACTGTCCAAGTTATGTCATGTAGATACCAGCGTTGCGACATCTCTAAATAAAACCTAAATCACCATTCCGTCGTCATTTTTGTTATGTATATTTAATACATCTAAAATTTTCTTCATTTCCATTTTAAATTCAAAACTAAATAAAAACCGGTAATTAATATTCTAACCAACAATTGTGAAAAAAATATCGCAATGTTAACGTTGTTGTTAACGTTAAAACACTTATATTAAATGTCAACGTCGAAACAGTATATATATATCATAAAAATCGTAGTTCCATGGAAATAAATAATTCTAAAAGTTAGTTTAATCAATGGTTTATTAAAATTAGTTGCAATATAAATTAAATTAGCATATAAAACTCAATTTTTTGCATTTAATTTGAGTTAAAAACTTATAAGAAGTAAGTTCCTTTAATTTTCAAATGAGTAAACTTCGAAATGAGTGTGCACCTATACTAGAATGAAACCAATTTGCGTTTTTAACTCTTTATACAAAAAAGACCAAAAATAAGAAATAATTACAACCGCAAACAAACTGCACTTCTCAAAACCGTTCTAATTACTTCTTCTTTCAATGACATCTGCTAAATCATTTACCTAAATATTTATACAGTAGATGAAAAATATTAAGAAAAAGAAGAAATAAAATATACTCTCTTTTATTTAAGGATTTCTTCGTAAAGGTATCATCGAAATGTTACGTGATGAAAATATTAAAAAAGTAATATAAATAAATTAAGAAGAAACAATTATATGGCATATCTTTATCTTGTTTAACTATTGGGCTCGACTTTACTTTAACGCACGCAATAAAAATGGTCATGTGATATATCAATCGAAAGCCCTTGAGGAGCTGAGTCGATTGACACCTGTCTCAGTTGGCGCATACGCAGAACAAAAAAGTTACGGATTATTTAATTTCCCATTATATGTCTATGGGGATCAAACATTAGATATATAAGGTCAAAAAAACAACAGTAAATTGAACTGCCGACAATAGCTCAGTGATTATATTCCCACTTCGCCTGCGACGGTCCGAGTTCAAATCTCGGATAAGGAAAAAAATTAAAAAAATTTTCCTTGTATAGCCACGAGCTACTCTAATTCTCTCATATATCATCTCTTACAGTTTGGATTTGAATTTAAGGTTAGGTTGAATAGGTTTGGTAGGTTGGGTTGGGTTGGGTTGGATTAGGTTAGGTTAGTTTAGAATAGCTTAGGTTAGGTTAGGTTATGTTAGGTTAGGTTAGGTTAGGTTAGGTTAGGTTAGGTTAGGTTAGGTTAGGTTAGGTTAGGTTAGGTTAGGTTAGGTTAGGTTAGGTTAGGTTAGGTTAGGTTAGGTTAGGTTAGGTTAGGTTAGGTTAGGTTAGGTTAGGTTGGGTTGGGTTAGGTTAGGTTAAGTTAGGTTAGGTTAGGTTCCGTGCCTCGGAGGGTTGGATGAGAGAGGCTGGAAGTGGTTCTTCCCTAATCTCTCATACAAGTTTCCGGGGAGGGGGCTTTCCACCCGACACGGCGCGTCCCAATGGCTCATAGGGTGTCTCCAGGGGGTGTGGTCTGTTATGGGACTCATGCTCTTTTAGAGTTGTAAGAGCCGCATGACCGACCAACTCTCGGGATAAGCAATGAATAAGGTTCTGGATATGAGAACCCGAATAGTTGCTCGCGGATCAAATGGAATAGAGGAGTAAACCTCGATAAAAAATCCCCATTACTACGGTGTAAGGCATCGTGCCAATGGTACGGAAGGCGCAAGGGTTAGAGCGTCGCAAACGATCCCTCCGGGATACTCGGTGACCTCCCGGAGTAAGAAGCCTTAGCGGGGTAAGGGAGCACTGCCCCGCCAGACATGGAGTTCTACCCAACTCGTGGGATGGATATGGATAATGTTGTGGACAAAAAACAAACAAATAAAGAAGAAGTGAAGGATAAGGAGGTGGATAAAGACAAAGTAGAAACAAACAAGAAAGGATTGAGGGATGGTAGTATGACAAAAGCACAAGTTTTCGCAAGGGGAGGTTCTGTAAGCAGGACGCCAGAAAAGGAAAAGCAGGAGGAAGTAATAGATCTAGAAAAATGGGCAGGGCAGTTATATGACAATTCTAAAACTACAACTCCAATGCAAGGGGTAACAAGTTCGGGTAGTTACATTGAAGACAATGTATTTGAAAGTGCATTTTTCGCACTGATAGGAAATGACCACAAGGAAGCGGAAAATAAAAAGAAAAAAGGTTAAGGAGCCCAGATGAAATAGAACAAACGAAATTGGAACAAATAAATAAATTAATGGCAGATATAGAGGAAATTTCAAAAACTCTGTATGATTTAGCTATTGGAAATACAAATACAAAAGTTGAAATAAAGAAGGGAGTAAAGGAATTGAAAAGAAAAACAGAGAGGATGAAAATTAAATTGACAGACTTTGAAGAATATGAAAACGAAAGAAAAAGTAAGACAAGTCGAAGAGAAGTTACGGTAGAACCACAAAAAAATGAAATGAAAACAATATCTACACAAGTAGACACAAATATGCTGGAACAAGAAATGAAGGCATCAAAAAGAGAGGAGGAAAAATTATGTGATGAAACTTTAAATAATAAAGAAGGATGGGAAAAATTTAAAAACATAATAGATATCCAATGGGCCAGTAGACACTATACAAACACAAAAGTTGTACAGGACAGAAATAAAATCACCCCGGGAGATACGGTACTGATAATAGAAGCAACGAAACAGATGGATACAAATATTCTAAAAGAAGTTAACACACAATTTACTGATATTAGGTCGTTAATAAATAGGAAGGATGCAAAATCTATTGAACAAATAAAAAAGACTACGGAGATAATAAGTGAAACCGGTGAAAGCGAAGAAAAAACCAACTTTCTATGGATTGTCACTATGGCTGAGAATTACGGTCCCGAGATACTATATAAAACGATCAAAGAACTCAGGGATGTAATCAAAGAAAACGAAGAAGAAAAAAATATAAATATGTATATGATGAACAACCCGGAAGACCGATATTTAAGGAAATGCACAGAGGCAATATTCCATAAGACAAATATAAACATAACCATGTGGAGTAAAAATACTACAAATGATAAAGCTGGAGAAAAAACGGAGAAAATTATAATGAAGACAGACGGAAGGAATTATGCTAGTGCTTTAAAAGCTATGAAAGAAACGGTGGACCTAAATAAAATTGGAGTAAAAATAAAAAATGTAAGGAAAACGGCAAAAGGTGACATCATGGTCGAAGTAATGGGAGGAAGGCAAAAGGCACAGGCTCTAAAAGGTGCTATAGAGAAAGAAAAGAGTGACTCAAAAGTAGAAATTCGACAAGATACGAGTATTATTTATATATCGAATATAGAGGCTGATATAAGTGAGGAAGAAGTAAAATCGGCCATTATAAACAATGTCAAAAAACCAATGAAAACTGATATAGACGTGAAAATGAGGGAGAGCTGGAATGGAAATCAGAACGCAATGGTAACTTTGGATAGGGAAGCGGCGGGTATATTATTAAGAGAGGGAACAATTAAAATAGGATGGGTTTCATGTCATATTCGGAGCAGGGTAATGATAACAAGGTGTTATAAATGTCTTGATTTCGGACACCGCACGATCGAGTGTCAGGGACCAGATAGGTCCAACGTATGCTTGAACTGCAATCAAACAGGTCACCCGGCGAAAGGATGTACAAATGAAAGCTTATGCACAACATGTAAACAAAAAGGTCATAAAGCCGATCAAATGGCCTGTCCAGTATTCCGAAACGAAGTCTACAAAAAGAGGAGACAAATAGATGAAGAAAAAAAGAGGAGGACGACCACAAGGAGGACTACGGTCAGAAAGAGTCGAGGTGATGATGAAGTGTTTACAAATTAATATCGGAAGATCTAGAATAGCTCATGATTTAATACATTCCATGACTAAGAAACATAAGCTGGATATAGTAATTATTGGCGAACCAAATGTAAATATTTCAAAAAAAAACGGATACATTTTGGACGACAGAAATGGTGTGGCAATGTATATTGTCAACAAAGGTTTAGGAATTATTCAACACGACACAAGTGAAGGATACGTAAAGCTGGAATTCGCTGATTTCTGCATGTACGGCTGCTACTACCCCCCCAATACAACCTCCAGTAAATTTGAAAATGAAATCGATATTCTCATGAAGGATATTAAAGATTCCAAAGAAGCAATAATTGCAGGAGACATAAATTCGAAATCACCTCTATGGGGTTCGCCGACGGCGGATACAAGGGGGTGTTACATTGAAGAATGGATTACAGAACTGGAGTTACAAGTAATAAATAACGGTGATCCAACATTCGTAAGGGGCAGCAGCAAAACACATATAGATGTAACATTTGCTACAAACAAAACGTCAAAAAAAATTAGATCATGGAACGTGCTGGACGTAGAGGTAAACACTTATCATAAATATATATTATTCGAAATTGACAATAAGGAGAAAACGAACGTAAAAAAATATAAAATAAAACAGTTGGACACAAAGATACTAGGAGAAGTAATGGCAAGGGACCTTAAGCTCAACTATAATTCGGAAACTGACATCATAACGGACCTGGAAAATATAACTAAAAAAAGCATCATAACAAGAATTGTCCACAACAAAGAGGAAGCCTATTGGTGGACCAGTGAAATCGAACTAAAGCGAAAAGAGGCCATAAAAGCCCGAAGAATAAAAACAAGACTTAGAAGCAGACTCTCAAATGGACACCCACTACTAATATCTGCGGAAGAAAAAGTGAAAACATATAAAAATCAGCTGGGAAAACTCATAGAAAAAGAAAAAAGAAAAGCATGGACGAAAATTTGCAACGACTTGGAAAATGACATATGGGGACAAGGATATCAAATAGCAACACGCTTCACAACGAGACCAGCCCCTCCCTACAATCCGACAAGTGATCAAAAACTGAGGTGGTGTAAAGAACTATTCCCATACGCAAATGATAGGGAGAGTAGATATAATTATTTTGATGGGGAAATCAGAAGAATTACTTTAAACGAACTGATGGAAGCTGTAGAAGAAATAAAAATGAAACGGGCAGCTGGACCAGACGGTGTGCCCCCAGAAGCCGTTAAATACATAGCAACGAAGAACCCAAATTTAATTATTGACCTTTATAATGGATTAATGAAAAAACAAATATTTTCAGCCAGGTGGAAAGAGGCAATGGTAGTACTGATCCGGAAAGGGAAGCTAGAAGCTGTGTCGACGTCTTACCGACCTATCTGTCTCTTAAACACTTTTGGTAAATTTTACGAAAAGATAATACGAAATAGATTGGACAAGGAAATTGAAGAAAAGGGTGGACTCTCTCCGAACCAGTACGGTTTTCGAAAAGGATTCTCCACTATTTCAGCTATTGCAAAAGTAAAAGAGATGGTTGCAAAAATACGGTCGAAATGGGTAGTTATGCTTTCGTTCGATGTCAGAAACGCATTTAACAACGCATCATGGGATATTATATTGGACAACTTGGAAAAAAGAGGCATCTCAAGATATCTCATAAATATCATGGACAGCTATCTGAATGGGAGAAGAATATTGGTAGGAAAGAACAGCTTAGATACAAAAAGAGGTGTACCGCAGGGTTCGGCGCTTGGACCCACCCTGTGGAATATCCTATACGATAACGTCCTTCGATTAGAAATTGGTAAAAATGCCAGCCTTCTGATGATGTAACCGAATTAAATCATATTGTATCTATGGCATCGGATAAAGTAGGAAGATGGATGGAAAAAAATGAACTACAATTGGCGCCGGAGAAAACTGAACTAGTCGTGATAAAGGGACACAGAAGAAACCAAATTAATATAGAGGTAATGTCGAAGAGAATTGAACCAAAAAAGAACATAAGATATTTGGGAGTAATGATAGGACAAGGTTTGTCGTTTGGAAGTTATTTTAAATATATAAAAGAGAAGGCTGAAACCAGAATATCAGCACTAACGAAGATCACTAGAAACATGGGAGGACCAAATTATTATAAACGGTTGCTATTATACGGAGTAGTTCAATCTATAATACTATACGCCGCACCAATATGGGCCGACTGGACGACTTATGACAAGTATAGGAATATGATAGACAGCACACAAAGAAAGGTCCTTTTACGCGTAGGAATGGCATACAGAACAGTGTCGTCAGCTGCCATTCAGGTAGTCACAGGGGTCCCTTCCATGCATCTATTAGTTAAAGAACGCGAAAGGTTGCATAAGAGACCTGATGGACAAAGTGATGGAGCGAAACAAGAGGAAAGGGAGACGACAATTAAAGAGTGGCAAAGATACTGGGATACTCAGACCACGGGTAAGTGGACAAGAAAGATTATAAAAAACATAAAGGAATGGGAAAAATGCAGATTTAGGACAACGGATTATTTCTTAACTCAGGCCCTCACAGGACATGGCACTTTTGGTAGCTATACCAAAAGAATTAAGAAAACAAAAAACAAAAAAAGAAAGTATTTCCACCCGTCAAAAAAAAAAAAAAAAAAAAAAAAAAAAAAAAAAAAAAGTTAGGTTAGGTTAGGTTAGGTTAGCTAGGTTGACTTTTTTATTCTGCGCATGCGCCAACTATGAGGGGTGTCGATCGACTCAGCTCGTAGAGTACTATCGATTGGCATGCCCCATGACCATATCTATCGCGTGCGTTAAAGTAAAGCCCTGCCCACATTCATTGTAAAATTTTTGTTAAATATAAACTTCACCTAGTCAAGTTAAATTTAAAAAAGATCGTTTTGAAATTTTTAATTTATTTCAAAAGTTTTTATTTGTTTACATACGATCGCAATAGAAGACAAATTTGGATAAAACGATATTTAGTAAACAGTAAATCATATAATTTGTAACGGCTGGTACAAAGTAAAGTGTAAAGGGCGAAGAAAAAGAAAAATTAACTTAAACCTTATTTTTTAGGGAGACATCCAGATTTTCGTTTAAAAAAATGTTTGTTACTAAATATAAACAACTAGGTGGTAAAACATAATAAGATATGTATTTATTATTATTAAATACAATAGGAAAATGTTAATATCACTCACCATGAAAATATTTGCGAATCATTTGGCATTTTAGAATATTCTAGACAATTTCCTCTACCCGAGGCACTGGCGACAGCAAACACTTTAAACACTTGTTCAAAATCATTTTCCAGTATAGATTCATTAATAATAAATGTATAAAATAATAATTTTCCCACTAAAATTTATCAAAAAAGTAACTGTCAAAATTTGTATAAACACTACCATCAAAAAAATTTGTGGCGGTTAGGAAAATTTGAAAGTTTACCCGATCAGCTGTTTCGCCTCTAAGCAACTCATAGAATCGATGCAAACAAATGATGAAGGGTTCTTTATTATATCGCCCTCAGTTTGGACTCGTCTAGTTGATCCCAAATCTTGGAAAAACATCGACGATTATGAGTATGTGAAAAAACTGCGATAAATCAATTATATTCATCAGGATTACATTTAAAAAGAATATTATTATGGAAAGTTCGATGCTCGAATTTGCTACTTGATCAACATATAGTGTTCATTCTCTATCGATCCGTTTCTTTTTTTATGTAACGAGGGTACAAGTATTCATTAACAACAATTCTTGTAACTTCATGACGTAGTTTACAAGTTTGTATTACATAACTGTCTGAGCTTGAAAGTATTACAACGGTTAGTACGTGTTCGATAAATGAAAACACAACTTTTCAAACATTATTTAAATTTATTAATTAATATGGTTTTCTTCTAGGCTTATACAATCAGTTCAACGTCTCTCTAACGTTTCAATGTCACGGTGCATTGTCTTAACAGACAGACAGCACTTTTTTTTCATTTGAGGCCTTTCTTTGGCAATTTCGTTATTCAAACGATCCAACAAATCAATATATTATTAGCTATTGACTGTTTTTTTATGTTCCAGTCAATTAATATAATGCCTCCGCATCCAAAAATACAAAAGCCATATCCTTCCCCAGCTTATATTTGATTCTAAGGCTTTGGACGGCTTTAAACCTTTATATTACATTCAGCAAACTGCCGGTTTGACTGAAGTGAAATGGTGGATCCATGTTTCATCCATTTTATTCTTGCTAGTAAACATCTTCAAACAACGCTTTAAACCATAGATGCTTTGTCGTTTTTGCTCTGGTTAGAGTAAACCTGACACCCATATAGCTCTTACTACCTTTTGTTAACTTCAGAGTCATTCAGAGCACAAATCAGAGAGTAATGGCCGTATTCATAGTCATCCCTTAAGTATGAGTGTGAGGGTAGGGGTAGGTTGAGGGCACTTGGGTGTTTCATAAACAACCCTCAAGATCTAAGGGTCCCTCAAGTCACCCTTAACTCAAGTGAAGACGTGACTACCCTTGAGGGCACCTTGAGAGTTTTATATTCGACAGATTTGACATATCTTATGCTCTGTATAGGTTATTATATTACATTATTGACATTTTTTATGGTAGTACATAGGTATTACATATATAATAAGAAATAGTTATTTATGTTTAGGTAGTTTGTTATTAAGGAAGAATAGTTATTACCTATATTTATAGACAGTTTGCATACATAATGTTTTACTGCCACTTGTACTACAACATCTGATTAGACATAGGGTGTGTGTGTGTTCGGGGAGCACGCTATTTGCGCCATTTGCCGCTATCTACTACTATTCCTCGTTTGCGTTATATGGCTCTTGGCGCTACATAGCTCGAAAGCGTGATCCCCGAACACACCCATAGCAATCGACAAATTCAATAATGAAGATATCAAAAAGTATGTTATTATTTGGCGCATGCTCACAACCATAGAACGGTAAGATAAGCCAGCACAACCAACACAAATGCATTAAAAACCCCGAAAACGTGTTTACTCACTTAAGGGCTGGTTAAGTGACGTTTATGAAACAAGTAAGAGGTTGAGTGCTAAGTGACCCTTACCCAAGTCTCCCTCAGTGCTCAAGTTGAGGGTTGACTATGAATACCGGCATAATGGCCGTATTCATAGTCATCCCTTAAGTATGAGTGTGAGGGTAAGGGTAGGTTGAGGGCACTTGGGTGTTTCATAAACAACCCTCAAGATCTAAGGGTCCCTCAAGTCACCCTTAACTCAAGTGAAGACGTGACTACCCTTGAGGGCACCTTGAGAGTTTTATATTCGACAGATTTGACATATCTTATGCTCTGTATAGGTTATTATATTACATTATTGACATTTTTTATGGTAGTAAATAGGTATTACATATATAATAAGAAATAGTTATTTATGTTTAGGTAGTTTTTTATTAAGGAAGAATAGTTATTATATTTATAGACAGTTTGCATACATTTTTTTTGAAAATGGAAGAATTTGATGAACTTTTTGAGAGTGATGAGGAATTTAAAGAAGTAAATCGTTTGCCTAAAAAATATATTAGGGACATGCAGAATCCTTTGGAAACGTTTGAGGAACGAGAATTCCAAAGATGATTTAGATTTAGCAAAAACTGTGTCACCAATGTTTTACTGCCACTTGTACTACAACATCTGATTAGACATAGGGTGAGTTCGGGGAGCACGCTATTTGCGCCATTTGCCGCTATCTACTACTATTCCTCGTTTGCGTTATATGGCTCTTGGCGCTACATAGCTCAAAAGCGTGATCCCCGAACACACCCATAGCAATCGACAAATTCAATAATGAAGATATCAAAAAGTATGTTATTATTTGGCGCATGCTCACAACCATAGAACGGTAAGATAAGCCAGCACAACCAACACAAATGCATTAAAAACCCCGAAAACGTATTTACTCACTTAAGGGCTGGTTAAGTGACGTTTATGAAACAAGTAAGAGGTTGAGTGCTAAGTGACCCTTACCCAAGTCTCCCTCAGTGCTCAAGTTGAGGGTTGACTATGAATACCGGCATCAGAGTCTCTTCTATCTGTTGCAACTTCACGTTGTTTGTTCGTCTGTCAAACTTTTGTTACTTAGCAACGTCTTAACTCTATGTTAAATTGGTAAAGATTACATCCCCCTCAAGGCGTAATCGGCTATATCAACTTTTAAGAATAACTTGATTAGTCGACGAGAGATGAAAAAAATTATTCTTAGGCTACGTTTTTACATTTGTCAGAATGAATAAGTAGACTAGACTTTGGAAAGACGAAAGTTATATTATGTTTTGAAATTTAAACGAACTTCTTTACTTTTGTTTGGCTACTGAATTAACTAGATCCTTAACATAATGAGATTTATAGAGATATTTTAACCGATAGATATTTTTTATTGGTTTTGATCTTATGATTAAATGACAGTTCATCAAAATTACAGATTACCATAAAAATAAGAGCTATTAATATTTACTAAAAATATGATTTGAATAGAGAAAATAACCCTCTTTCATTTCTATTTTTAATTATGTTTTAAAATCTCCTATATATTTATTCTAGTAGTTTATATTTTTTATTCATTTGAAACCATATTAAAAAATTAAGGTCAGAGAATACCATCAAAGAGAATTATTTTATCATTTATAAATTTTGACAGTAAATACACTAAAATTTAACTATTCGGTTCATTCGATCTGTCATAAGATTTTTTGTTGGAGGTGCCATATACACTTATAACAAAAGGAAGGGGTATTTCCAAATTGACATTGAGTCCAGAAAGGAGCGTGAATATGGCAGTTTCCATTGACGTACCGTACCGTAAAAAAATTAAAATTAGGTTTTTTATTTTGAATAAAATTCAACCAATCAAGTGTGGGAATACAATAAGTGTAAATCATTTTGTGTATATAAGAACCGAATGATACGCCTATGCGCTCATTTTTGACATTTATATGCAAATATTGCTTAGACAGTAAACTGTAAACATAAACAATGAGTCATAATAGGACTTCAAGATGGCCGACTTCCATCGCAAATTTTCCTTAATGTTAATAAATGACAGACTCTTTCCTGTTTCTTTTTGTTCTAAGCATGTACATATCAGAACCTTCGAGTATATATACTAACGTAGAGACAGCGTCCAAATAAGCTTTGTTTTGTATCAGGGGGGGAAAATAAATGTCATATAGTGTCCAGCAATCTCATTGGTCCGTTTTGAATTTGCGTGTCAAGTCCAACTGTCACATATGTCATTATTGTCAATTTGTTTTGCATTTAGAAGTTATTTTTACAATTTAATAGTGTTTGGATATTACTTTTAAAGCCATTTTTTAAATTAATTTAAGTATATATTATATGGTGAGAGTTTGTGTGATTTGTAAATATAAATATGAAAATGAATCATCAAGGTCGTTTTACAAGTAAATATGCATTAGCGTCTCTTATACTTGTTTAAAAATAGGAAAATGCATAAAGCAAATATACCGCCATAATATTAAGAATACTGAAAATCTAGAAATTTATGCCATAAATTCAACTTTCTATTTTATAAAATATCTTATGATTCCATGTAAATAATTAATTACTATTACTACTTAAATTCAAGTCTAAAAAATATTTTGTTATGTTTCAAAATGTATTATAAAGGTATTAATTTTAAACCCCCTAAAAATGATACGACACTGGCTGTAGTGTCTGACAGTTTCCCCTCTGATACAAAACAATCACTATTGCTTGCTGTCTCTACGTTAGTATATATGCTCGAAGATCAGAACGGTGACTTATTGAGTGTTATGTCAAGTTTGCAGTGTCAATGAACGAGTTCAGTAATTTATACATACGCAACGCACCAATACTCTACATTATTGTGACGTCACTGTCACCATGTTGCTTGACAGTCATAGCATTATATCTAAACCAGAGACAAATCTAAACAAACTGTGGCCTTATGGTAGTTAGTTTGCATTGAAGTTTTTTGTATTTTGGTATTTTTTGTTTTTTGAAGAGTTTTTGACATTATAGTGCTATATAAACACATTATTTTCATTAAGGAATAGTTTGAGTTATACTTAAAGAAGTTTTATTTTGATCTCGGGTGAGAAAAAATTAAAATAATGTTACTTAACCCCAAAAGCAAACTTTTGTATATAAAAAAAAATAAAACTTCTTTAATGAAATTGATTGTGTTAACCTCTACTTTTTCATCTTACAAAGAACAATAAATAACTGCACAGTTAAACTAAACTTCCACTATTTATTCGAAAAATAAATACATCCAAGATAATCCCTTAGAGCTAATAACATCTAGGCTGTAATATTGTTATATCTTATTACTTCCTTACTTGGTCTAGCCTTAACTCCTTATCAACATCAAGTACCTAGTTACAAACAAACAACATGTAATTTCAATATGTCAATCTGACGATGCTAGTTATAGCGAAACAGCTGTAATTGAATTTTAAAGCGATTTTTCGAATAAATAGTGGAAGTTTAGTTTAACTGTGCAGTTATTTATTGTTCTTAAAACTTCTTTAAATACGACTCGAAATATTTCTTAACGATAATAATGTGTCTATTTAGCACTATGACGTTTCTAATAATGTGGCGTATTACAACTGTTATTGTTCTGAGATACGCCACATTATTGTGACGTCACTGTCACCATTGCTTGACATAAGTCATTATATCCAAACCTTAGACAAGAAAAGAGAGAGGACAGCGCATGTCAATGAAAACATGCGTTTGATTGAACCCAAGTTTCAAACGTTTGACATATGTTTGGTGGTAAACAAATTTGGAACGTCGGATTGTATTTTTTTAGTTTTTTTTTAATTAATTTTAACCTTTTTTAATTACCTGAATAGACATTTGGGTTATCTTCCAGTTTAACCATCCGCTAAAAATTCTCTGCGCATGTACATTAGAAGTATCAAGGATAATTTTATTGGTTGATAAGGAGCGGCAAACTTTAAATCACGAGCTGCATTGCCACATATGTATGAATAAATAAAGTGAGTGAATAGACATTGGAAAGATAAAAATTATAGGGCTGATTTTGGATTTAAATTTTATATGCATGTAAACATAATATACCTTAAATAAATCAGAAGACGTAATATAATATTTTAATAATATATTATTTAATTTTAATATAATATGCATTATTTAAAATGTTTTTTCCTTATAGTTTCTACTGCATTTATTGTGGTAGTTTATATTTTTCATTAATTTAAAACCATAATAAATTAAAATCACAGAATACCATTAAAACAACAGATGTTAATATTATATTTTATTTGAATTAATTAAAAAATAACACCTGTTTTACTTAAATTTTTTAACCATTGTTATATAAGGTTTTTCTTTATAGCTGAACTCATTGCCCCATTGCTTTAAAAATGAAAACCACAGAATATCATGAAAACGTGAGATTTTTATATTCGCATATTACAATATATTTAATTCAAAATAACGAAGAGAAGTACCTACCTACGTTATTATTCATATTTTCAACTGCTGTTCTCAGCATCTTAATTATTACTTATGAGTTTTAGCAGTAACGTGCGTCTTTTTTATAATCAAATTTACTAAATCAAAACTAAACTATTCGCTTTCAGAAAAAAATATTTGAACTGACAACACTGTGCGGCTGTCTCGCTGTCAATTTCGAATATTTTTGTACATGCGCAGAGAATTTTTAGCGGATGGTTAAATTGGAAGATAACCGACATTTGAAAATGGTTAATTGTGCAGCTTATAAGTACAACAGTCAGAGTGCTAAAAAAGAGGAAGGAATTTCATTTCATAGGTAAGAAGTATTATAAAACTATTTTTATATTTCGCACTTATAAAAATCTTCATTATAAAACGCATTTGCGTATCGTAATGTAACTTTTACGCACGCAAATTTTTGTTTTAAATGGTTGGCGACATGAGTGAAGTATCTAAAGGCAAGACTTGACAATGACATTTGTGGCTAATAGCAATTTATTAATTTTATATTCTTCTTTAAGAAAGTATCTGTGAATATGAATATAATATTTTACTTATATAATATATTATTATTGGTATATTATTCATTTTAAAATATTTTAAAACATTAACATTTGATAATTTAAATGTCACAACTGTCAAATTTTATAAATTACACAGTGCTGCCGACATACTTTTTAAAATAAAAATTTTCGTAATTACATAAAAATAAAAAATTAATTTAAAAAATGGTAAAAAGGGCAAAATATAAAAAATATTATAAACAACTTATTTCATATGGCTGTTGTGACACTCGTTCTTTAAAAAACTCATCGCTTCGCGATTCATTTTTTAAACTTGAACTCGTGTCATAACTGAATTCCATATGAAATGCGTTGTTTAATATACTATATCTTAAAATTTATTTCTATTAATATTACAGCTTTCAGGTAATAGATAATTAACTAAATCACATATGTTATGTATGATAACTTAATTAAATTAATTGTACATACATTTGAAACATTGTTTTCATTCAGTTTTAAAGATTATTTTTCATTTAATTGTTATTATCATAGATGTAATAGTTTTGCAGTGGCGTGGAATAAAAACATATATTTAAAATAAATAAAATTGTAATATTTATTAAATAAATATGTTTTAAAATGATTGTTGTTTTTTTTTTGGAGCAGTACATATTTAAAGACTTTTTTAAATTAGATTTGTAATACGAAAAAATAAAAATGATTATTTAATAATCGTATAAGAAAAATCGTATGATACGCCTATGTTAATATTGTCCGCCATTAGTTTGGTGGTAAATGGGTTACATAAATTGATTCCAATGCGCAGTCCTCTCTCTTTCCTTGTCTAAGACTCAGAGTAATAACCTAACCTAACCTAACCTAACCTAACCTAACCTAACCTAACCTAACCTAACCTAACCTAACCTAAGCTAACCTAAGCTAACCCAACCTAACCTA
This sequence comes from Ophraella communa, assembly GCA_035357415.1. Lineage (NCBI taxonomy): Eukaryota > Metazoa > Arthropoda > Insecta > Coleoptera > Chrysomelidae > Ophraella > Ophraella communa. The sequence goes on from CM068985.1 coordinate 21,194,427, forward strand.
ACCTAACCTAACCTAACCTTACCTAACCTAATCTAACCTAACCTAACCTAACCTAACCTAACCTAACCTAACCTAACCTAACCTAACCTAACCTAACCTAATCTAACCTAACATAACCTAACCTAACCTAACCAATTTTTTATTTTTGACTTACAAAGGTAAAAATCGTTTCATCAATAACAACAACTTAATTTGAATTAATTACAACGATAATTTTGCACAAAGCCAGATGCCCAGGTATGTTTTTGAGACAGTAATGTTCAACATCTTAATAAGGGGTATCAATTGTTGCAATTTTTCAAGACTGGATAAATTTGTTGATGAGAAAATTTTACCGATAAGGTTTTAAATTATAATTAAATGTTTAATGTAAAATAACATAATAGAATTGGAAGATAAAATTACTATTGAAAGCTTTAAAGAAACCAAATGTTTTGATGCACTTGTTTAGGTAGTTCATATACAAAAATTGGAAGTTCCAAAACATAAGAATAAAATAGCTTAAGTGGATATAATTCAATGTAAATATAAGATAATCATAATATAGGATTACATTGAAAACGAATTAAGAAGATAGTAAATTAAATTTATCAAAAGAAAACTACAAATAGTATATTATTACACGAGCAAGTAAAGAAGGTTTTTATCCACAAAAATGAAAGTTGCTGCACGAGCCACAGGCTCGTGCATGTAATCATTTGAGTGGATAAAAAACCTTTGCTTGCGAGTATAATACTATACTTTATCTACGATCAAGTATATAAAAAAATATCCACTTTAAAAACTTTTCATAAACATATTCGTACTTGTGCCGTGATTTTTGTGGTAGAAGATTTTCTATTGCAGTCGTTGCAATATTGCGAATGTCAGGTGGGTTACAGGACATCTCGTTCTCTTCTGTCGATATTTTCTTTAGTCACAGTCACAGAAAACTACCTTTAAACCCACGAATTTCACTTTGTACGTTTTTGCTGTCAATTGTGTGATTTTGTTTGTTTGAATTTTTGGTTATGTCACCGCAGCAACTGAAAGCTGTTGCCAACGTAGTAATGGGGAACATATAAAAATCCCAATATGTCCGGTTCTCATTCCATTCCTGACAATTTTACCCACAGTTGAGAACCAATTAAAGCTCTCCTTTAGGTTATCAATGGGTAAAATGAAAATTTACGGTGGGGTTTTCACATCAATAAAGTTTGTATTGTGCTATGATCGTAGATAAAAACTTTTAATTTACAGTCAAGACCTAAATATCTCATATAATTGATAAAAAACATTTTTTAAATTTGGTGAATAGGTTAGGTTAGGTTAGGCATATGGTTTTTTCTTTAACATGAGTAATAATCAAAAATAAAAATTAGCTTAATATATGTATATTTAGATATTCATAATCTAATAATAAAAATCTAAATCATATGATGAAAAAATAATAAAAATATAAAATAAAAAATTAAATTGAATAAATAAAATAAAAAATGCATGTAAAATAAAAAAATATTACAGGTAAGGTCGTGTAAGAATATACTTAAAACATATTAATGAAATTAATTTTAGTGCAGCTATGGGAATCCCGCAGTAAAGTAATCTAACAAAACATACATGCAAAAGCTCTGATCATAATGTTGAAATTTTAATATCTAAGGTTTTACAATAACATTCACAATTCCATGTTTATCTAGGATATTTTCAATTCCAAAAAGAAAGTGTACTGTCGAATAGATTTGATTGTTAGGATAAGAAATAAGGTTTAGAAATAATAAGTAAAAATAGTTCATTAGAAGTTTGGATATATCAAAAATAAGTTTTATGATTATATCATAAATAAATAAATTACTTAATTGTGTATTTATGAAATAAAGATTTTATTTAGTAAACCTAGTGATTTTTTTATCTACTGTATTTAAATTTGTAATTCAATAAATTAACTTGGGTGACCTCAAGTTTGACAAGTTGGAATTTTTAGTTATACTTGAATGGATTTAATTTTTGCTTTTAATTGTGATTTTGCGAAATGGGTATTGTTCTTATTGTATTTAATTTTAAAAACTTTAAAATAGTATTTTCCACAATAACGACAATGCGGTTAATGTTAAATGTGATCGGGTAGGCCGCTGACGTCAAAAAACATGATGGAACTATGACTATTCCTAGAAAAATTTACGAATCTACGTCAATACTTTTCTAGTTGAGTTTTTCTATCGATTCCATGGAAAAATTGCATAAAAATTTATCGTGGGACATACCAGTAAATAAAAAGGGAATTTCCTTTTATTAAAACTGTTGTATAACTAAAGAAAATATAGAAGTGGGTACTTCAGTTAATTTTATACAGTTTTTCCCATTTTTCTTATATATATATAATAATATGCAATTGCCAATTTTCTCTTCATACTAAACAAGATGTTGACACCGGTTCAAATAATATTTATCAGATTTCAATAAGTTTTCAATGCATTAAATGATGACAGATGCTCACGGATTCTAATGAAATTTTTAGAATTTATGTTTCCCATTTATTTATTCATTCCTGCAAGTGATTCGTACAATTTTCCAGAAATAACAATCGATAAGCGCAAAAATTAAGGTCAGGTCAACGTTACGTGACCTTTTTCGATGTATATATTTATTTATCGATCCGATCTCGTAGAATCGACCTTGACATTGACGAAAAGTAAAAGCGAGTCCATTTAAATATTACGCTAGAACATTTTCTAATTGACATCAGCTGAATAATTTGTTCTATATACATATATATATATACACATAAACATGATCTAGGGATATTTATAAAAAAGTAATTTAAATTTTTTAATATTAAATATTTTTTATTAACATTTTTGTATGATGTTTAGTTTAGTATTTATTTAAAATTGATAACATAAGAATTATTAAATTTATGACATTGTATGACCACCTCTCTAGCATTAATTGCAACTCTACATCTTTTTCCCACACTTAAAATCAACTCTCGCCCTGCTCAATAGCTGCCTATTCTCATTGAAAACTAGTAATTAATCCCTGCTGATTGTTAAAAAAAAGAACGTTGAAGTTCGTTGTAGCATATTCAAAGCATGTTTAATTGGATTAAGATCAGGGAATAGGCGGGAAACAATAATAAGTCGATTGACTCATTTTCCAAATAATCCACAATTATCCCAGCAACATGAGGAGAAGCATTGAACTGCATTAACAAAAATTGGGGTCTGATTACTGTAACATATGGATGCACAACAGGTCGAAGTATAATAATTAAGTAATTATTTGATCTTAAAAAACCTTGTAACAGAAAGAGATCGGTTCTTCCACCCATCCCATTACTGTGCCGCCTCGATAACTGTGTACTTCCTGATCGGTTTGCAAACGTAGCAGTGACCTGGTTGTCTCCAAACTCTTATTTTTCTACTGTCTGGTTGAAGGTCAAACCTGGATTCATCACCCTTGACCATTGTTCTTTAGTCCAGTTTTCGTGCTCTTGTGTCCAAATTGAAGCGTGATTGCCACGTGATAATGGTGCAACTTTTATTGGTCTTCCAGCATGTAAATAAGACTCATGTAAACTCCTTCTCACAGTTTGAGGACTTACTATAATATTATGCACTAACTGCAGGTCAGAATCCAACTCAGACGCTGTTACCGTTACCTTAATTCTGGCAGGTAAAGTTAAAAATAGGTCTTGATCTGGTGTATTCGCTTTTTGTGGGCCCAAATGCTGTTCAAGAACATTGCCTTTCAAAGTCTACAAATAACGCTTTGATATGTATGTATGTACCTACGGCCTCTGACACAGCGGTTTGAAAAGCACCAGTTTGTAGCATTTGCTTCTTTGTTAAATGTCGTCTTTCCATGATTACTTAAATTACACCAAGCACGAACAGTGTTTATTTAAGAATAAAATGTTTAAAAGCTCTTAAAGTAAAAAGTAGTTCAATATCGATATTTTATTGCTTCGGTTTTTTGTTATTAGCAATAAGGAATTTTGTTAAAATTTATACTATTCTATTAAGGCACAATGTGCTATAGTTACTCTATATAAAATTTAAATAAAGTGTCATTATACAATGCTTTTCAGATAAAAGTATTCACCATTAATTACTTTTGTAATATGATGATTTCAAAAATGTATAATACTTGTAGGTTAAAGTGGTTAGTTTATGAGATAGACAATTTAACTTATTTTTTACTTTCACCTTATTTGCCTGTAATAAAATGGTTTGTACAACAGTTCAAACTCTTTAATCTTTTTAAATGTGCTATTTATTATGAAGTTACAATAAGTGTTCAAAATGAGTACCATTCACTTCCATACAATGGAAATGCCCCTCTGACATTGCTTAATACGGCTGGATTTAATTGTCGATATTCATTTTCTGTCCTCTCTCGTAAATCATCCAGATATTCTGGTTGGATAGCATAATCTTTTGTTTTTAAAAACCCCCATAAAGAGAAGTCTAGGGGTGTTAAATCCAGTGACCTAGGTGGCCACTCCCCCTACCTATCCAACGAGCGGGGAATGTTTCGTTTAAAAATTGTCGGACAGGCATAGCATAGTGTGGGAGAGCTTCGTCTTATTGAAATACCAGTAAATCTTCGGAAAGGTTATCATCTTCTATTATTGTTGTAATACGAGGGTAAACCTTCCCTGAGTAAATCAAGATAAGATTCACCATTTAAATTTCCGTTGATAAAGAAATGTCCGAGAATGTGGTCACCTAGGATACCACACCAAACGTTTAACTTTTGGGGATGTTGTGTAACGAATTCACGCATAATGTGTGGATCACTTTCAGTCCAATATCTACAATTATGCCTATTTACTAAGCCATTTAATGAAAATGAGCATTCATTGCACTTTATTGCAGATAGACCCTGTTGTGGTAAATTTCTCCATCAGTTGAATTACATACTTATGAGTTGCATGTCTTCCGTCATGTAATTCGTTAAATATTCTAGCAGTAACTCTTGCACAATTATTATTTTGGTAGTATAAATCTACAATTTCAATTCTTTCTTGCAAAGAGTAAACCATTTCAGCGAAACAAAATAAATAATTTATCAAAGTACACTATCAATAGTGACTACAAATTCTAGTTGACAATGTTAAACTTTAATAAAAAGCTTTTTGTTGTTTGGATTTTTGAAGTAGAATAAATACAACCCATTTTATTACAGGCAAATAAGGTTAAAGTAAAAAATAAGTAAAATTTGTGCTGTAAGAAAAATTGTTTATCTCATAAACTAACCACTTTAACCTACAACTATTCATTTTTGAAATCAGCTCAAAGAGGAGTATCCAAATTTTACATAAAAAAATGTGAGAAGTAATTTAAAAAAAGGGATGCTGCTAGGGGTGAGGAGGTGGCTTTTCCAGTATGTTTAAATAAGCCATAATGCTTGCCCCTTCCAACATAAATTGACGTCCTAAATACCAGTATTACAAAAGTTATTAAAGGTGGATACTTTGATCTGAAAAGCAGTGTATAAAGAACCTGAATAAACTTTATTAAAATATCCCTAGGTAAATATGTATATTATATAAAGATTATTCTAAATAATCTTCTCTAAATTGACAAGAATGTATATTGGAAATTACTTTTAAAAAATGCGTTTTTAAATCTGACGAATCTAGTTTTTAGCGAAACAGATGGCATTGCATTATTTAAAAACGTATTTTGCGAATACTTAGGGGAAGTTTCGTTCAACCGTTTAGCTGTGTAATTAGCTAGGTATTATTTTTGTGCCACCAAAATTAGTAAAATCAGCACTGTATAATGAATAGGAATAATTAACACTCTTATTTAAAATAATTAAAGCAGTTTATTGAACAAGAACAGTTTCTTACTCTGGGGAAAATCAGATTGTGTTTAAAAATATTGATTGGTTAAAGATGCAGTTACCGAAGCTTTATTTTAGTAGATACCTGGTACATGTTATGGTCGGTGATTTTGCAAACTAGAAAAGTTGAATTTGTAATGTAAATGTAGCGATCTCGATTGTTGATTGAAACAATGGTTATTCGTGATGCGATGATGCACAATTCGAAACAAATCGGAAAATCTTTATTCCTCGAAATCTATCGAAAAATCTGTGATGGACACAGTCATACAAATACGCACGTCATAGTTGAATTAAAAATACAACAAATCACTATTACACCTACCTACGTGCCGCTATGTAAATAATCAAAACTATGTATTATTCATTGTGGAGGATTAATTCCGGTATAAAAAATTTCGAAGAATCGTGAATAAATGGGTTTTCCTTATATACTACCCCAAAGAACTTTCGCTATTTACCAAATAGGTGACCTAGTTTTTAAATAAAATCGATAAAACAAAAAACAAAGTGTGTATTATTGAATAGAGTACACTGAATCTTAGTTAACCAGCAGGGGAACCGCCGAACGTTGATAGAAAGAAATTTTCTACCTATTTCTATTTCTATACCAAAATCGCACCGGGTAAGCATCATCGTACAGAATCGGGAGATCCGAATGAAAATCCGAATGTTAGGAAATAGAAAGACCCTAAGAGGTCTTTCTATGTCTTTTTTAACCTCACTTTCGCCTCACTGTCACAGTCGTCATAGTTTTTCGTTAACTTTGGTTGTTTTTTGTAATAGTTTGTGTGAATTTTTAAACATGGTTAGGTTTTAGTTTTTGTTATAAAGTAATTATTATTGTACAGTGAACGGCATAAGTAAGAAATAAATACATTTTTGGCGTTGTTATTTTTTTTTATAAAAAATATCGAAAGACGTTAATTTTTAATTTTTTTTTTAAACTTTTTAACGCAACGATTTAAATTTTGACGTCAACAGCTTCTTAGGGGTAGCAACCCGTCATTTTTTTAAATAGAAAGGGGTAGCTTGCAATACTTTATTTGAAAGAATTTAATTGTCTTTTTGATACTATACTGCAAAAAAATATTAAGCTTCAAACTGATAAAAATTATGTTAAAAAACTGAAATTAAAATAGTATTTGATAAATATTCAAAAAACTTGTAATAGGGAATCGTAATTGTAATTTAATATGCTAGTTCTTGCCTTTGCTCTTCTTGTTCTGCATCATAAAATTCATTGTAAAATGCAGGTATCATTTTGCCTATAATAAATATGTTTTAATAGAAAATAAACAAATAAATTAATAAAAAAATATATCTAATAAAAATTATAAAGAGCTTACCCTTTGAAATTTGTTTTTAAATAAAACAATACAGTTGATCTCCAGATATATAAAAATAATACCTCAAAATAACACTAATAAAAATATTTAAAGACAAGAAACGAAAAAACACAAACATAAGATCAAATAAAAACGTTGAAAATGTAGCACAAACCAAATGTAAACACACCCCGTGATTACACTCTAGAAAAAGTTAGGTTACTGAAATTTGAAATATAACCATGATATAACGTGATATAACTAAATTTCCCCAAATAAATCCAATGTTTTTGAAAAGTTAGTATAATCAAGTAAGAGAACATAGAGAAACCCGAACGTTTCCGATCCATCGTAGAGAATTGTTTCTGCGGTGCGCTTAGGCGATAGAAAGACATTTCCTTTCTATACCTATATCTTGCTCTTCTCTATTTTTTATAAGTTACGCGGTTCCCCTGCAGTTCTCAGGAATTGGATATTAAGTGGTATTAAAGTTGGTGGTCTTGAGATAAGTGTATTAAACATAAGAATATACAACTATTCGTTTAAACTTAACTTCCACGTTTTATTAAAAAAATCGGTTTTAAATTACGACAGCTGTTTCGCTAGAATTAGCGTCGTCAGATTGACATATTAAAGTTACATTTTGTTTGTTTGTAGCTATAGGTACCTGATGTTGATTAGGTAATATTAAGGTTAGATCAAGTATGGAAATAGTAAGACATAACAATATTAAATTCTAGATGTTATTAGCCCTAAGGGATTATCCTGGATGTACTTCCCTCTAAGATCAGCATAACTGTGCAATGATATAAAAAAACCAGGAAAAAACTATATCATGCTGATTTTTTACAATAACTTAATATATTTGTGTTTTACAATTATGTCTTATCTATGTATAAAATGTAAACTCAATCAAAGTAAACAGTTTAACAGTGGAGAACTTCCAAGATTTATTTGTTCATTAACAACTTTAAATTGTGGATCTGCTATATGTCTTCTTATTTCAAGTTCTTTAAAAAAATATAAATTTTGTTTTTTATCGTCATTGGGGTGTATGAGTGGGCTTAGATGTTTAAGTAGTTTTGCATAATTTGACTTATCTGTTTGTTTTAATCTATACACTCTAAAGTGTTCATTGAATCTTATTTCAAAATTTCTTTGTATTTGACCTATATATACAGCATTACATTTGTGAAAATTTTGTAAACACCAGATTTTTTAATTTGGTTAATTTTGTTTTTACTTTTAACAATTTTGTACCAACATTCTTTTGTGTTTTAAATTATTTTAATGCTGATGTTGCCGAAGATATAATTTTTGAAATTGCATTGGAAATATTTCCACAATATGTATTATTTTTATAACTTTTGATTTCTTTCATTTGATTCCGAAATATTAGTTGTAGTGATACTGTCTGTTCTTTTTGGTTAATTAATTTATTTATCAAATGAATTGGATAGTTGCTATTTGTTTCATGATATCAATTTCTTTCTCAAAGTTAATTTTTTCCATTGCTAACACATAATCTATACCAAATTACAATATTGTTTTAATAACTAGAATTAAAGATTATGTTTTTTAAATTATCCATAAAAATATTTGCTAAAATTGGAGAAATGGGACTTCCCATTGGAAGACTCTTATTTTGAATATATACTTTGTAAGCAAAAGTAAAATAATTTTGACTAATGCATACATCAAAAGGTCAATTATATCTTATATTATACCTGGATGGATATTTCTTTCATCTAATACCTTTTTAACTAGAACTATACATTTTTAGGAGGTATTTTAGAGAACATATTAGTTACATTAAACGATACTAATTTAGTATTATTTTGTAATTTAGATTTCTTTATCAAATCTAACAAAGTTTGTACTGAATATTTAGATGTGTAAGCACAATTATTTAGAATAGTATTTAATTTTTTAGCTACCTTGGTATTATCATGGTCATTTAATAGATAATTTGAATCATTCGCATGTTCTCTGGGTTAGAAAATTTTTGAGTGGATTTGCACAGTTATACGGATCTTAGAGGGAAGTACATCCAGGATAATTCCTTAGGGCAAATAACATCTAGGCTTTAATATTGTTATGTCTTATGACTTCCATACTTGGTCTAGCCTTAATACTACCTAATCAACATCAGGTACTTAGCTACAAACAAACAAAATGTTGGTTCATGTCAAGTTTAAACGAATAGTTGTTTATTATTCTTAGTAAGATGGACTTCCATAGAGTAAGGGTTAGTACAATAAATCTAATAAACATATTTTAAATAATTTTTTTTCGGGGACTACCAAGTTTATCGACGGAAAATTCTGCAACAAGAAAATGAATCTTTCAAACACATAGGTTCAAATCTTTTCAGCAGAGAAAAGAAGCTTGGAGAGCCTACTGCGAAGAGATAGAAGACCTGTCTCAAGCAACAAGGCTCCAGGAAAAACTTTGTTTTAACTCATAAAGAGAAGTGGAGATGCTTTATCGAAATGCCAATAGAAACTCACTTTCCTGTCCTCACCAATATGAAAACTCACCAGCCCTCACACGCTGACTGGTATCTCAGCGACCATGTCTACATCAGAGACAAAGTGTTTGCAACGCACCTTTCGCACCTTTGCCGGCATATGACGCATTTTCGCCCCTTCTCTCAGCTTTTGGCGCGCTTTCGCCCCTTCCGCCGAAAAACAGTGGTGCCGTGAAGGCAGAAATTCGAGATGTGTGGACCATACCTACATAGGCGTACCGGAAGAAAATAAAAATAAAATACTTCCTACATATACAAAATAGAATAAAGGAAGCATATATCTTCTATGAACGATGCAGAAATACTATGGGGCAAAGCTGGAGTTTCTCTCCCAAATTTCTGCATCGATCTACACGGCAATCATAACATACGGAGCTATTGCATGAATTTCAAAAGCATATCAAATGACAGCTGAATGAAAAGTGGAACATATACCAAGAATGGCAAGCCCTAACAAACCAGAAGCCATGAAAATCACATCTACCAGGGCAATGGAAGTAAAATTAAATGTCACACCCTTCGACATTTGTTTCAAGGAGGTGGCCCTAATGGCACTACAATGTTTCTTATGATTGGTTTAAAACCTAATGTACATTGAGATGCGACAAGGTATTTCCTATTTGAAGGGTTCAAGTTTAGCAAACCCTACACTATATCACTATAACAATACATGGAACGGGATGTGAAGTTAACTCAGAATCCCTGCAAATTCAATGGGCTATATGTAAACATGCAAGATTGTTCGGACAAAGCTGACTTTCATAACTATAGAAGCAAACGAAATAACAGAAATAACAGAAATGTTACAGGTCAATCGTCATTCATATAGACAGTAGACAAATACTGCTCCGAAAAAGATTTGAAATCATTTCAGAAACAGTGCTAGTATGTCACCGAACCCTGACAAAGGCAACTGCCTATCTCATTTGCTAATCTGGTCACAATAAGTACAGCATAATTTTGACAATTTTTTAGAATATTTTAATATGAGCGTATGATATTCTTTAGATGTAAAAAAGCCCAAAATATTCACAGTTTAAATCGCCTTTTTGTTGAAAAACAAAAAATTAATAAATTTTAATAAAACCTATTTGTATTATTTACATTTTAAAAGTTCTTGTGTGCAGTACGTTTGTTAAATTTTTTATTTGGAAGTGTTTAGAAACATTTTGAGTAAAAATGAGTAATTTAATCCCAGAACAAGCAGCTCAAGTCGTGGCTTTAGTTGAAGATGGATGATCTCAGCAATATGTTGCTGAAGTCATGGGAATCAAACAATCCAGTGTTTCTAGAGTCTTGAGGAGGTTTAGAGAAACTGGAAGTTATAATAAAAGACCAGTTTCAGGACGTCCCAGGTGTACTAATTCTGCAGATGACCGTTATTTAAGAATTCAGACTTTGCAAACTCGTCAAGTTGCAGCCAGGCAACTGCAAAATGTTCTCTCAGGAGTTCGTAATGTTAAAATATCTGTCAATACGGTTAGAAACAAATTAAGGAATTTTGGAAGGAGACCCAGATTGCCTGTTAACCAGAGCACACCGTGTAGCTGGTTTAAGGTTCGCAAGAGAACATGTTAATTGGGATATTAACGATTGGGCTAATATTATTTTTACGGATGAATCAAGATTTTCACTTTTTGGATCCGATAGACGAATTCCAGTTTATAGATGCACAGGTGAGCGATTTGCTCAGTGTAACATAACAGCAGCCAGAAATTATGGTGGTTCGATTATGGTATGGGGAGGCATCTGTTTTGAAGGCCACACGGAGTTAATAGTGTTTCGTATGGGATCACTGACAGCTGATCGGCATATATAAGGGAGGTTCTTGAGGAAAATGTAGTGCCTTTTTTCCAATCATTGGAGAGAATTTTATTTGATAACAGTCGCCCGCACGTTGCCAGAATAACAATGGAATACCTTGAAGAAGTTGGTATCCAAGTTTAAGATTGGCCAGAAGTTAGTCCAGACCTAAACCCAATTGAACATGTTTGGGACTACCTGGACAGGTGCATAAGAACTTGTAATAGACAATCTTGAGCTGAGCAATATTTTAATAGAAGAATGGGAAAACTTTGATTTGGATTACATAAGTAACCTGATGAGAAGCCATCCACGGAGAATGAGAGATGTCATTAGAGCCAGAGGTGGCAATACAAGATACTAAAATGTTAAATTTATCGTTTAAATTTTTTAGTTTGTTACTTTGTATTATTTGATTTTTCTAGAATAATTGTTATTTTCATTACTTATGTCCTTTATTTTTTGATTTTTAATTTTTAATTTAATTTTAATTAAATAAACTACTTTGAATCTTAATTCCAAATTAATTTTCTATCATTTCCCAAAAAAAAGGGAATTCTAAGAACTTTATTCATAAATCACTTATGCGATACTTATGTGACGAGTGTATTTTAATAAAATCATGATGAGATCCAGTAAATGTTGCTAATATTAAAGTTTGTTTGATCCGTAGTATTTCAAATTTTAAATGTAATAATCAGCTTGTAATAAATTGCTTACCTTAGGATATTCCTCTCGGTAGTCCTGCAACAATATTAATTAAATATTAATAAATTGCCTGGTTTACAATACAATTTATAAATGATTTTGTTTGTTTTGATATCTGTCAAAATATGCTTAATGTTTAAAGTATTTATTTCGTTTGGCGCCAAAATACGAGTTCCCATACAATATCATCAAAAAAATAATTTTTTATTTATTGAAGAGTAAACAATTCTGTAAATTCTCACAGACCAGTATTTAATACTATCTATTTAATGTTATTAAAAACAACAAATAAGAGATCGTAATATTACGTGTCATAATGGTAACAGGAAATTGTATAGTAGGCGATATGTGTGTTGAACGCCCTCTTGATCTTTATGTATATTCATTGATACTTAACATTTCATTCATAAATCGAGACACACATCAGGTTGCTTGAAGAAACTGATTACTTGTACGATTACCGTGCGCTTTAACTCACTAGCAATGCAAATAATAATAATGTTTATTCCACAACAAAAAATATTTATACAAGTGTATTACTATATTTAATACGAATTGCTAATAATTAATATTTCAGAAGTTAGCAACAAGACAGACATTTTATTAATAAACTTTGATTTCATTATTATAATTTGTAGTTATATTGTTAATATTATTAGTAGAATTTAATGTTTAATAGTTGTTTTGTGTAAACTTAACCACAACCAATACGAATGAGTACACCTAAAGAGAAAGGATAATATAATAATACCTTGCAATTCAATGGCGCATCCAAATAAAATGTAACGGGAAAAATAATTAGTACATATTATGGCCGGAATATGCAGCAGGAGTAATGGGTATCCTTTATCCGCCATCCGAACCGCAGTCCTAGCATGTTCTAAGTTAACTGACCCACAGAAACTCAGATAACATTTGCTTGTTCTCTTTTTTGTAATTGAGTTTGATTACTGTTCTGTTAATACGAAGCCTAAAATGGATACCAGGTATATCATTTTGGGATGTCTGTCCCCAGTACTGTGAGAGTCCGGTGGTAACATTTACCCACTAAAACAACACTTGTGCCGTTTCTACTCTTCGCCCGGAATCACTTTTCATTATCAAATCTCCCACAGTGAAAAAGTGTGTGCTCTGCTGTGTCTTGTAATAATCAATATCTATAGGCATCTCTATCGCTCTTTCCAATTTTTTTTACAAAGGACTGAAAGGATCCATGTCCAGAAAGCATTTGTTTTGTACAATAATTTTTGTTTTATGTTTGCATTTTTTCCATGATATTACGTCCGGTATAAGTTCCTTAGTCCACTAAGCTACTCTGTCCGTCCTTTTCCATCTTTTCTCCCAAATTCTTAAGCTTCTCTGACTTTATTTGTTCCTTAAAGCACTTCCTTGAATATTGTAGATTCTTTATATTTTTTTTGCCAGTATGTGTATGGGTATGATTACCACAATAACTTGCGCTGACTCTAAAGATAAATATAATACGGTAACCCCTTATTATTTTTATAGCCATTCTTCGATGTACTCTTTCTGTTTTTGTTCGGTAGCGCACGTACTTATTTATATCGATGTTATGAAATTTTTTACATCATATTTTAATACTCTTAGGTAACGGATAAGTAGTCATAATATGATATTTAGAATATTTTGTTTTTCGATTTTAACGAGAATAATTGTGGTCGTTAGGGGTGTTAAGGGATTAAGGTAACCCTATGTGTATAATTGCAAAAACAGGTACGTTATTAGTCTATAAATTGAGGATTTGTTTATATCCTAATACATAAGAATATAAGTACTCCTTAGTGTTGGTGGTTTATATTGTGATCTATATATTGATTATTTTACCCCAAGAACATTTTCGATAGTGAAAATGTCGTTAAGTTCGAGTTTTGTTCCAGTGGCTTATTTAAAACGAAGTGCGTTTTCTTAAAGAGAAAAAACTATTGTTTTAAATATTCATGATGCACTAATATATCAAGATGCATCAGCAACTGTTCGTGATGTGGTGACTAGGCGCTCCAATATGACCGGTGTGAACGAACTATCTATCGATAGTAAGTGAAAGAAAACAGGGAAATGTTAGTGAACAACAAAATCATATAGGAAAAAGTCCATTATGGTCGATAACTTTAATAGAGATATCATTAGAAGACCAGTCCATTATTTGTACTTAAATAAAGGGATTCCGACTTTGAACAAAGTAATGACTGTTGTAGCAGAAGTAGATACGATTCCCAAATTTGGACGAAATACGTTATGGAAACTCCTAAAAAAAATTGGTTTTAAGTATAAGTTGCATTAAAAACAAAAAAGAAATTATTTGCTGAAGAACAAAATACTTAAGAAGTATTAAGAACTTTCGGAGCGAGGGAAGCACTATTTTTTATTTAGATGAAACATGGTTGAATGAAGGACACATAATCGCACACATTGGCAGTGAACATGGTTTTGTAGAAAATGGGTTATTAGACTTTGTACCAAAGTCAACCAAAGATTATCACGAGGAATTGACCTCTGATGTTTGTGTAATGTACCTATTTTTCCCAGCTATTGGACTTTTTGCCAATTGCTGCAGTGGATGTCTTAGACAACGCCAGTTATCATTTAAAATTGGTAGACAAGTTATCAACGACGTCATGAAAAAAAGGAGATATTAAAGAATGGCTCCAGAGCAAGAATATTTCTTTTGACGACACTATGCTGAAACCGGAGTTACTGCAAATTGCAAAGCGCCACAAATTACAATATAACAGATATGTAATTAACGAAATGGCAAAGGAAAAAGGAATAACTGTATTACGTTTGCCACCTTATCACTGTCAATTAAACACTATAGAAATAATATGGGCATAGGTAAAAGGTGAGGTAGCAAGAAACAATATAACTTTTAAATTGAATGACGTTAGACATCTTTTGATAAAGTCTTTTGGAAAAGTAACACGGGAAAATTGGACCAATGCCATAAACCATGTGAAGAAGGAATAAGAACGATTGTGGAGTGTTGATATCAATATTGAAGAACTGTTCGAACCCATTCTAATTCCTATCCGACCAGACAACGAATCTGACTCATCGACGAAACGGACGTCGAAAATTAAATAATTACAGAATGGACTCTGAAAAATAACAAAAATGACTATGTTTCAATAGAAATGTATACTACTTTTGGTTATATTTTTATAAACCACCCTTGCTTGGGCTTTGATGGATTTGCATTTATAATGAATTCACTGGGCTGCCATCTCCAAACAAATATAGTATAATAGGGTATTTTTCTCTATACGAGAAAAAATCCAAAAAAATATTATTTAAACTCAGGCAAAAAGAAATCGGTATGTGTAAGTTTTAATTCTTAAAATAATCAAATAATTTTTAAAATTCAATTCAAAATTTTCAGTATTTTTTTAACTGTTCTTTATCACGAAGAAATAGTAGCCGCCATGTTATTACGTCATTCGACTGTGTAAACTAAAGTGCCAAAATGATCTTCGCAAAAGTACAAACGGGTTTAATTGTGTAATAGTTCGAGATCTCTTTTAACAATTTTAAACCAATTTTTCCCAAATTTACATTATTTGGCACTCGAATCCACAATTGGACCGGTGTTTTTAGGCTAGTGTTCTTGCATTCCGGAACAGCATACCATCGACATTTAAAGAAAAACCGTAAATAATAGACATATTATTCCATGGTGTAGAAAAACAAATTTATTTACAAATACTGATATTATAATGGACAGGTATTATGATGAAATATTTCCAAGACTGTGGAAAGATATTATTTGGTCACAGATCGGCAGATTTTGGATCAATGGGGTTAATATACCATTTGCGTTTGGAGCTACATTTTTCATTTGGTTGAATTCAGGACTTTCAGGAGAATTGATTCTTATAAGGATCAGGAAAATTACAAAAGAGGATAGACTTTTTTAAATTTTATTTTGCGTCTTAGAAAATCTGAATTAGACGGGAAGAGTTGGATGATTTGTTGTGATAATGATTTGCAAAGATATTTGATAGGTATTTATGTTACACAATTAGTGTCTATATGGATCCCAGGGAATTGACGAGAAAGCATCGCTTTAATTTTATCGCAAATTATTTTGTTGAGAGTTGTGATTTAAATTGGTGATTAATTAATTTCAAGATCTGGTTTTGGTAATAGTAATAATCTTTTTAGAATATATAGACCCTAAGTTTTTTAAACTTAATAAAATGTTCCTTATTGGTATGTCGTTCAAGAGGTATTTAAACCCTTTTTTGACCACGAAACAGGAATTTTATTTTTCCTGAATGGAAACTGACGAAGCTTGAAGGATATTTGAAAAAAAGCATTAATGAAGAAGTAGGGATAAGTGAAGGAAGAGAAAAAGAGGATTGTCCAGTCAGCTTTTTTATTATTACATCTTTTATTTTACCCTTTGTTGTAAACTTCTACTTATAATTCGGATGTGGTCACTTCCATGTGTCTTCCATGTGTTCCAGGTGTCTTCTTTATTTTTGCATTGAAAATGGAAGAATTGTTAAGGAGCATACAGAGATAGATCTATGTTTGAAAAATAATTACCAGAATTCCATAAAAATTGGGAATACCAAGGAGGCGACCCTTACAAATTACATTGAAGTAGGTAAAACCTCCAGTTTTAAGTTTTTATGTATACATGTCCAAAACCGTTAAAAATATTCTACAAATCATAAGATTTAACTTTTACCAATCTGTATATTATTTTAAGAACATTTTATTAAAGCAAGATTTTCAATTTGCAATATTATAAAGTGAGGAATCTACCAAATTTCTATGTACAATTACTTAAGGACCACCCTGTTTAACCAGCGTTTTTAGGCTTGTCTTGTAATGGATAGATACTTTAAATTCTTAAAACCTAATTTAATAGTAACCAGTCCGGAATCCCCCGTTATTTCAGTTTTACTTCAGTTAAATAATATTTAAATTTCTATAAAAATTTATGAATTATTCATTAATTAATTAAGAATTAAAATAAAAAAAATATTGTAATAGGTAGCAAGAATTGGAAATAAGGGAATATCTAGCTGATCAGCAATGTAGGTATCCCAATGGGAAATTCTCTACTAATAAAAATCATTTTCCCTGTTGCTTACATAATTGCACAATAGTATTACTAATATTCTTGATCTTAATATGTTTTTTTTCTTTTAATTTAACGTATAAAATTATTAAAAACGAAGTAACACATCCATATCTCAAATGTGCCTTAATGGAAAAAGCCAAATGAAAAACCAAAGTCAATGTTACAGAATTATATGAATTATGATGGACAAAAAATTCGCGAGTAAAAATAAGGGGACAATCATCTGTCAAACTTAAGATCCAAGACGCGACAGCTCTTCAACAGAGCCAAACGTAATGGAGATTGGCAGAGCTACACCGAGAAATTTACAACTTATAATAAGATCAGAAGAGCTAAAAGAAACAGCTTCATAAAATTCTGCGAAGAAATAGACGCTACACCCTTTGTGTAGCAAGGCTACACAAAGTAGACACTCTAATGGCACAACGGAAGGCAGATGGAAGCTTCACAGAAAGTAAAAAAGAACGAGCTCTGCTCCTATTAAAAACTCACTTTCCCGGAGAAATAGTCCCTTCGGGAAAAACAAGTGAGAAAGCTAAAAGACCTACCAGGGAGGACACTGCAGTGGCAAAACACATATGCAGTGAGGAACGGCTGATGGGCTATGAATACCTTCCAGCCGTTCAAAACCCCTGGAACGGATGGAATATTTTCTGCCCTACTCCAACAGGGCCAAGAGGCAATCATTCCACATTTAAACCTTAAACTGGGATACATATCAGAAGCGTGGAGAAGGGCCAAAATCACATTCATCCTAAAAGCAGGAAAATGGGACACTGCGCACCCCAAATCCCTTAGACCGCCTCACATCGATGGAAAAAGCTGTACACAACTACATTAGAACAGATATCTTGGAACAGGTGCTATTGCACCCCGTCAACATGCGCACCAAGCGGGAAAGTCCACGGAAACAGCTTTAACACAATTGACTGACGAAATCCAAGACGCTCTGAATAAAAAAGAGACCATGGTATGTGCCTTTCTAGACATAGAAGGGGCCTTTGACAATACGCCACATGAGGCAGTCAAAAGAGCACTGATTGAGAAAGGAGTAGATAGAACGATTTCCATCTGGACCCACTGCTATATACAAGAATCGCAGAAATGGAGGCAGGGCAAGACACTATCTTCATTAATGTGACCAGAGGCTGTACACAGGGGGGAGTTGCATCCCCGCTTATGAGGAGTCTCACTGTGGACAGTCTACTCTGTCATTTGACTAGGGAAGGCATACCATTTCAAGATTATTCCGACGACATAGTTATCCTGGCAAAAGAAAAGTATGAAAATGTCCTCTGTGATATTGTTCAAAGAGGACTGAACATTGCAAAACAATGGTATGACTCGGTGGGACTCAGCATGAACCCCACCAAAACCACACTTGTAACCTATACAAGGAAAAAGGAACCTAATCTAAAAATCATAAAAATAGGGGAGAACATCGTCGAGTGGGAAACATAGGTAAAATATGTAGGGCTAATCCTATGTAGCAGGTTACTCTGGAACAAACACGAAGACGAAGTAATACACAAAGCAACCAACGCCCTCATGGTGTGCAGGAACATTGCAGGGAAGAACTGGGGATGTAACCCACGTATTCTGCAAGGAATGTACACAGCAATAGTAAGACCAGTAATCACATATGGGGCAGTGACTTGGGGCGCAACTAGCCTGTTCATGAATCACTGGAGCAATGGAAATTGCCCCACGGCTGCAATGGAGGTGATCTTAAAATTGACCATTCTGTTAGAAAGTGTAAGGAAGAAAACGATATATAGAATGATCAAAGAAGGAATTATCAGGGAAAAACCTCGTTAATTCATTTTGATCAAACTTGGGAAATGTCCCAAGATGATATGCCAAAGAAATTCAACTTTGTGAGAAAATTCATCACAAAGTTGAGTAATAAATCGGAATGGGATGAAGACACCATACAGAATTTAAACCAGAATACCATAAAGTGGTATACGGACGGTTCCAAGCTAGAGGATGGAACTGGGTTAGGAGTTTTTGGACCGAGAGCCAAATACTCAGAAAGCTTGGGCACATACCCAACCATCTTTCAAGCAGAAGTCCGCGCCATCGAAAGATGTGGAGGGAACGAAACAGCAGACCAACTGGCAAAAAAACAAAGCTGAAACCCCACATTTGGCACCAGAACCATCCTGTGGGATCAGCAGTAGAGTAATCTTAGGAAAACTAAGAGAAGAAATCGATAAGGAAAAATCCAAGTACTGAAATCAGCTGGAAGGACTGAGGCAATCTAAGATACTACTGGGGAATACTAACCGGGCATTGCCGGTTAAAAAGCCACATGAAGAAACTAGGGTTAGCAGATGAAGCAAAGTGCAGAATCTGTGAGGAAGAGGATGAAACCTCAATACACATACTCTCAGAATGCCCTGCCTTGCAGAATTCTAGGGCCAGATACCTAGGAGCACATAAAATAGAAGAGGGGGATCTACCTGATTTGAAGCCCGACGATGTTCTAAACTTTCTCAGGAAAATAGGACTCGAAGAGCTGCTATAAATCTGAGAAAACATCAGAACTTGGCAAGTAAGGGGGGACACAATAGATCCTATAGGTCGCAGTGTACTTATCACTGTGAGATTAAATGGATTAAATGTATGCTGATCTTGAATGTCAAGTAAGGCTTAATGTATGGAGACATTTGAAAGTTGAATGGGAATAGAATGCAATAATATCTGGAGTTGGCAAGTTGACGGAAAAATAAGATTCTAGTTGCAAAATCCAGTTGTATCTTTTATCAGAAGCACCACACTGCGTTTAATAAAACATTTTTTTGGATAACGACAGTTTTCTATACTTAAAATTTTGACCAACCAGTTTAAAGCGTGTTTAAAAATTAGATAAGATAGGTGGGTTGATCCTGTTTCCAACCTTACTAAATAATCCGGTGTATTTTGCGGAAAAAGACGGATTCGCTTGAAAAAACAACTTATACTCTTTCCACTATACTTGGGTACTCAAGGCTCCAGATGGGCATACAGGCCGAAAGCGTATTGACAACGATGGAATCATATAACTTAATTCGAGCATCCCAGCAGATTCAAAACCACACCAATAGCCTATTTTGACTTAAAAAAAGCCGTTTCGCTCATTTGGCGGAATAGTCCAGAAGAAGTAAATTGGACCCCTAAATAGGAGAAGGTATTAACTATATCTATCTCAGAGTTATTGATTAAAAATCTATAGTTACATTTTCTTCTTTAGCAACCATGCGAGAAACGCATTATTTTGGATTTTTGAGTGTTTACCACAATACTTTTATCAACAGCATATTGTTTTAATATGGAGAATTTACGAGAAATATCGATTTCTGATTCACCCAATATTACAAGATCATCTGCGTACAATAATATAGAGATTTCCGTTTGGTGCTCAATGGAAAACCACGTGAATTTCTAGCGTAGAAATAATCTTCGATATCAGACATAATATAGGACTGAGAGATTCACCCTGTAGAACGCCAGAAGATACTTCAAATGTTTTCGAAAGTGTGTTGGCCAACTTAATCATAATGGTTGCATTATTATACAAACTGCAGATGATGCTTATGAAGTTGGAACTTACGCCCAAGTTTTTGCCATAATAATCTGTGACTGATACTGTCGAAAGCTCTTTTGAAATCAATATAAGCGACAAAAATTTGCAACTGAATAAGTGAGGATAAAGTAAAAACATTGTATATGCATCCACGTGATTTTCTGAAACCTGTAGCATTCAGGTAATGCGTTCGTCGGCGGGTGAATACTCGACGCATTTTACCCCAACTACTTGCTAGAAAAAAAAAAGGTTCATAATCCAACATGAATATTCGACACAGAATGTTCAGAAAACGTATTTCCTTAATCCCTTTATTGCCAATAAAATGTGCACCTTCCAATTTGATATTTTTATAATTAACAGATAAATTTCTTACACTTAGGTACAATTTTCTCAGTTTTGTTAATAATTGTGAGTTTTAATGTTGTTTTGTTAAAATGAGTATAATTAAAAGTTGTCGTAATAGAGATTTGCTATTGTTAGAAAATTATATATTTTCTAAAAGTAGTAGGTTAGGTTAGGTTTGGTTAGATCATTTCATTTATTTATTTGACTAAATATTATTGCTAAAAATTTTATATTATATTTTGCAATAAAACTATGTTATTTTTAACTTAATTTGTCTGGATTATAAGTATACTATGGCTCTGTAGTAAACCCAAACCGATGTTTTTAGTTTTCACTTTATGAGTTTAGTGCGTTGTTGCCTTGCATTATCGCGCATCTATTTTCAAGGCTATAACTCATCTCAAAATCCATTACCTATAATAAATGTCAATAAGTTACAAATCGAAATTCTTATTTTTTTGTGAAAATTTAACGTTTGATTTTATTATATTTGTTCTTTCATATTGAAAATTATTAATAAATATAATTAACCGTCTCTGCACATTCAGTATTTACTAAGTATTCATGTTTTGCACACTAGTTGCGTCTGGGTAAGAGTTTTCTGAGAAAACGCTGCCAATCCGGAAGAGACAAAAATGAACATCATGTTTGCGGTTATTTCATTTAGTTGTACTTTGGCGGCTTTTAGCTAGAGGATGACCTATTCTTAAAACGATTATTCACTAGTGGTCGATTTAATTATACGTATCTGTTAGTCAGATCAAGAAGGATCAAAGTTCCCCGATATTATCCTTTTTTCGTTTCCCGGTAAATCGAACGGGGATTTTATTGGGGTACTGGGTAAACGATAAGTATTAGGCTGTCAGTTTTCTAGACCGACTTATGTTTTTTTTGCCAAAGTTTGTCTGACCACTTGTCGGGTAGTTCTTTATTCGCAAAAATGTTTAGGGTGAATATCATTCTTCCCAGAATAAAATTGATTATTAAACGATTCTTGTTTTCGATGAAATCATTTAGGAAACTACGCCTTTCAATTTAGAATTTTGGTACTTCCGTTTCATTAAATGCGGCATTTTTTAAAAATTTAGAACATTCAAAACTTTTAAAAATGTTTTCCATACCTGCTGATAAAGCAATATTATCTACAAGTATAAATATGTTGCAATGAGTGAATTGTTTCTGGAAAAACTACTTTTTAATCTATATAAAAATTAAAAATATATATAAAGTTTAAATTTAATTTTTAATATGTAAAATTCTCGTGTCATGCTCTACCGATTTTCGTGTGCATATCGGCAAAGGTGGAGAATCAAATAATCTATTTTTCATCCCCTAAATCGTTTTTTATTTTAATTTTTTGGACAAATTTTTTTTAATGATACAGCATACAAAACTACATAACACCCCTCTACGATAAACCCTTATTTTTTATTTGTTAATTAAAAGTTTTATTTTTTTGCGAGAATTTTTTTTATTTTGTTATTTATTTTTTAAAATAACATTATAACATTTGACTTAGAATTGACAGAATGCGTACTGCCACTATCATCAAAGTTTGCACGGGGATATATCAAGAGGTTGGCAGATGACGACAGGACATTATTTAACAAAAATATAATACGACGTTACATCAAATAGTTGATAGATGGCAAAAGAACATTATTCAACAAAAAATGTAATACGAGTTGATGGATGGCGAACGGATACTATTTAAAAAATATATTACGAGGGTACATAAAAAAATCGGCAGATGGAGAAAGGACATTGTTTAAGAAAAATAATACGAAGGTACATAAAAAAGTTCGTAGATGGCGCCTCCCCTGAGAGCACGCTTAATGGTTTTAGAGCCGCTGGTATATCAATAAAATAACATCTAAGAAATCAAATATTTAATCCGCTGCTTTAAGACTATTTTTTATTTTTCTTTATTTATAATCATAAACATTGTAAATACGTAAATAAATAGTGAATGGTTGTAGTACCTACATGTTATAAGTTTGATATTTTTGAGCGACTAAAAAATAGAGAAATTTTGCTAATCAATTAGGAGAGGTAATATATATAAAATTAGCAATAATTTAATTAAAATATTTTAATATAATTAACTTCAGTATGTCAATTAAACGATGCTAATTTTAGCGAAACAGCTGTAATTGCATTTTAAAGACCTATTTTTCGAAAAAAGTTTCTTTCAAACATGTAGTTGTTTATTGTTCTTAACATATTGAACTCTTTTTCTTTTAAAATTACTATCAAATTTCTTGAAGTAGCACGTTTCAAATTTTGAAAGTCTTCTTGAACTAAGAACAATTCATCCAAACATGTTTGATTTTCTGCATAAATATTGCAAAATTTTAGTAAACTGGGATTAGCAGCATCTTTAGTACTTCGCATTTAGAAAATGGATGTAAGAACGCTTCTTTGTTTGCTTTAAAAACCACCAAACCACGGAGTTTACGAGAAAAGAGCATGCGGATAGGAATGTCATTTGGAGCTGCCTATAGGCAATTCCAAAATTTCCTTTACTTCTTATCTCACTCACTTATTGATGTCGTTTAAAATTTTAAATTCCATTTGCAAAGAATATATGACCAATTAAAAGTAGATATTAAGGATTGTAATCCTTTAGAAAATGAGAAGTTAACTTTTCAATTTTGTCTCCTTACTTTATTAAAATATGTAAACTATCGAGAATAATTTCATTTTGAAAGTTAACCCCTAAATATTTTATTATTAATTAAGACTTCAATTTAGGGAAAAATAATCTTGGATCGTGTTTAACTGAGCCATGGCGTTTTCAATGTTCTTTCCAATAATGACAATAATGCAAAACCTAAAAGATTTACATGTGGCAAACTAGCATTTATTTTGTAGCCTAAATTAGAATGTATAGATTCTGCTTTCGTAAAGTATGTGATCTATACACAGGTTATATTATGGCTGGTGATAATGGTGAACGTTGCATTACTCGATCCTTTCATAAAATATATTGTTTTACTTATACCTTGGCAATTTCTATGGGCACAGGTAATCTCGCCACTAGTAAATTTGTAAATCCTCTGCCCACACCAGTTATATTTAATCCTATGGGTAATTTCGCCACCGATATTTTCATGATTTATTAATGACGCTCCTTCTTGATAAGGATGAATTGTTTTGAACCGACAAATCATCAGTACCTCTTGTTACCTAACCTAACCTAACCTAACCTATTTTGGAATCTGTGTCCTATGATATCGTATTCATTTTGTCTGTTGTATTTTTTGTATTTTTTCAATAAAACTATACTACTTACATACTCCTGCTTTCATTTCCCCTTTTATGTCACATTATGTTAACATCAGACAATAATAAAGTATCTAGCAATAAATATGTTTACTTCATGTGCAGTGCGATTGATTTGAATAGTCTATCAAGGAAATTACCAGAATAAGCAAAATAGGTAGGTAAACGGATAATAATTCTCAGAAGTGCAGTGGCGAAATTACTGATGGGCTTAGTACGCCATTAAAGATTGGTGGCGAATTTAAGTGTAGTACTTAATGATACTTGGCGGCAAAATTACCATTACCGGTTTCTATGTGTGGTTTATTATTTTTTATTAAATTCAAAATTGTAGCACATAGGGAGGTTGGGATTAGTTTTGAATTCAATATTGTTTCCAAATGATCCATTCCAAACTTGTTATAAGCCTTCGAAACATCTAGAAACAAAATACATACACTTTTATTTTACTTTTTAGCAGAGTTTGATTACCTTAAACAACGAACCAGGAGTATTGGTAAAGCCTCTTTGATTTTCGTTAAAACGTATAAAATTTCTTAATCTGTCATCTAGAATTCGTTCAAAAACTCGACGGATAACTGAACATATTGAGATTGGCTGCCAACTATCGGTCCCTATATGTTATTTCCTTTATCAAGTAGTATGTTTCTTGCCAAATGGAAGCATTCAGGGATCATAGAAGTATCATTTATTCTTGTATATATTAGGGATAAAATAGATGCAACTTTTTCATTTTGAATAGCTTTTACATGACACCATCTTAAGCCGTATCGACTGTAATTCGATTTATTTTACCTAGTTTGTACTTCTTTATTGGTAATAATTGAAGAATATTCTAACCTAACCTAACCTAACCATATTTGATCTAAGGATGAGATAAGTGTTACGAATATTGCTATTTCGTTTAGAAAAACTTTCCGTAAATTTTTGATGTAATAATTGTAAACTAAGAATTATAAACAACTATTCTTTTGAACTCAACTTCCACGTTTAATTAAAAAATTATTTAAGTTACATTTTGTAAAAAACTCACCATCTATAATTTATTACTTTAGACTTTAATTCTAAAACAAATTATTACAATCGCTAAAATGGTAATTTTTATAATAAAATCCTCAAAGTGTTAAATGCTTCAGCACTCTTTATACATTTCTTACTTAGTTTAAAATCTTGAACATCCCACTGATAGTTGGATTAGTGACGTAAAATGTCTATTCAATTGGTCAAAAGAATTTTAATCTAATGGATCTTTTAGAATTTTTCTTAGTACGACAGGAAACAAGTTGAAACGCGAAACTTATTGGGAATTCTGAGCCTTTCCTACAAGCTCCAGAATCTGTAAGGTATAGGGATTTTTACAGAGTTTTGCTTACAGACCTTATAGATATGCTCAGAATCCCTCTATTAATCTAATTTCTTTAAATAATCCTTTTCTCAGATTCAGTACAATAAATTCACTGGCTATTTTGCGTGAAATTTTTATCCTAACAAAATAAATGTCTAATAAATTGTTAAATAAATATTTTCTGAAAAAAAAATGTTCAGTCGAAATTCCTCGGTGTAGATTCATTCTTCATTCATTTCCTCGTTTGAAAAAGTTCAGCCGCCCGCCTGCCGGCGCTAAGATTCTTTGACGTCTAGCCGAGTAAACTCATTGAGAAACTTAGCTGGTATTCGGTTTTTCGGGGAAATAACCCGGTATTCGATTGTATTTCTAGAGGATGGCGCGGTGTGTCGGTACACGATAGATAACAGAATGCGATTGTAAAATTTAGCGAGTTTAGTCTACCTGACTTGAATTTGATTTCTGTTCGAAAATTAATGTCCAAATTAATTAATTACATAACGTATCATTCTTTGTTTATGGCAAGACTGTACAAAGAAATGTGATAAGCAAAATGTCAGTTTTAAGAGTCATAATATAATGGATACATACGAAGAGAAAACCTAACTTAAGCAGAATGAAGCTACATCAAAAACTGATATCAAAATTGTTCATTAGCAGCTTTATTTACTATATGCTAAAGAAATTTTATCTTGCAACTAAAATGTAGTATCGGGTGTAATACCACTAGAGCTCAGATTTAGGCGAATATTTCTTATGGTTGTTTTACTTTCATTGGCAAGTATAAGAAAATAACCATAAAAATATCCCGCTAGATCTGTGCTCGCGTGGTATTTGGTAAGACAATCCCATGAATAGAAAACTTAATCCAATTAAACTTTATTTAACAAACTAAAAGAACAATGAGTAGAAACACATTTAGAAAGAACAATTATTAAAAATACAATTATTATATACAATTGGTCCAGTAGACATTTCGTCTAGGTAATAATATTTTATAAAACCATCTCACTGGGCATATGCTAGGGTTTTCTTTGTTTTTTATTAGCCATTTACTATCGCAGCACTTGTTTGAGCCACCCTGAGATGTTTTGGAAAATACTGTATTATATTCAATGCACAAGTTAAATCACAAGTATTTGATTTTTCTTCTTTAAAAAAGTGCAGTTTACAATTTGCAGCTTCACCTCCTTGCCACGCTAATTCATATGCAGCGATATCAAAAAAATCTTTTTAAAACATCTATGGGACAAATTTTTATCCCATAATAATGCCATTTTAACAATTTTACTTTCAGTCAATGGTGGTGAACCATTTTTACGTTTTTCTAAATTACCTTGTAAGTTCTTTCGCTTACAATTACGTGCATTACGGGATTTTTTCTGCCTCGCAAATATTTCGAAATCTCGATATATACTTATTTAAATATAATATGCTTTTTAACTCTTTCGGTTTTTGACATTTATAATTGTCAAATTGACGCGCATCTCTTGATACACAAACAGTAAATGCTAGACTTGTTACGGTAACGTAATTTATACGATATTTTTATCCACTTGCATTTCTGTTCCTTCCTATTTAGCCGATAGCAAACTACGATTGTTCTATTCACAAATGGAAATTATTAAACATGAATGGGAATGTCAGAATCATTTATATCAATATATTTTTTAATGACACTAAATTTTAATTTGGTACCATATAAAAAGCTTTTTGTAGATCTTTTAAATAACATTAATGGCATAAAATCGACTGTGACAATTCGCAATAATACACAAAGAGAAAACTAATCAACAGGTTGATTAGTTGTTTTTCTTCGATTGGGTATTTTGTTGGTTTTAGGGAATCGGAAGAGGAAGTTACAATTTCCTCAGTATAAACGTTCAGAGGAGTTAAAAATGTCATTCTGGGAATCAATTTAATAGTTTTATTCTAGGTAATTCCACAAAGTAATCAATTTTTAAATATTTTTTTTTGTATTCATGGAGAAAAGTTATAAAAAGAACTAAGAATTATTAAACATTGTTGTCATATTAACCGAGCTTGCTCTGTTTGTTTATTTATATATTTGGATTAATTGTAGTAATTTAACCCCTTTTCGTTTTACAGATTTACTGAAATTTGATTTAACTATAGTTCTGATACAATTAAATAAAGTATATTTTAATGTAAATCAAGCG
The DNA here is from genome assembly GCA_035357415.1 of Ophraella communa. Taxonomy (NCBI): domain Eukaryota; kingdom Metazoa; phylum Arthropoda; class Insecta; order Coleoptera; family Chrysomelidae; genus Ophraella; species Ophraella communa. The sequence continues at coordinate 21,222,464 of CM068985.1, forward strand.
GTCGCTACAAAATTGTAGATATGGGCCAAAAATGAAAATACTAGGCTTGTAGAACAGTTCGCTATGTTATTTTTTGTCTTTTAATACATTATTGTCAATAAAACTGTTTCCATTTAAATTTTCTTTAACGTACATTAACCAAACGCTAAAAGTTATCACAAATAAACACACGTGTTGTAATAATATCTAACTATTTCTCCAGTACCACACACACTAACATGTCAAGTTCTATTTTAAAGTACCGCTTGTTGGTGTATCTTTCTCGCGTCCGCAATCATTGGTGTAGAATAAGGGATAACTACAGTTTACCAAAATAATCTTTCTAAAACGACAAAGTTGCAAATTAAACATTTAGAGTGGACATATTTTGAAAATTTCGGTAGATAGGAAAAAAAGGGTTCCAAAGATTTATGGAAATAACAATAACGATTATCTATAAGGAGTATTTTTACTCGTCAGTTTTTCATTTCGGTTCTAATGAATATATTTGACTGACATTTGCAGGAATTAAGAACTATTATGCAAGAAATGCTCAAATTTAAACCAACTTTATTTAGTACCACAAAGCATCAATACTAGGTTTCAAGTATGTTGTTTATTTAAGGTTTTGACTTTGTTGGTATTCATTTTAACGTTCAGAAATAATTGAATTCTTAATTTACCTTTGTATTAAAATCTGGATTCAAAAATGGTAAAATATGACAGTGTTGATTTGGCAACACATCATAGGTTTGGAATTTAACAATAAATATTTTTATGGGAAATAAAATGATTAAAAATAATAATGTTTAATGTAAAAATTTTTAAAAAGTTCCAAAAAACAAAATGCAATTCAATTAAAAATATAGATTTAAATATATTATAGTAATAAATGACTTTGTGTAATTTTAAATCAAGTATTTTGTTATAGTTAATATATCCTTGGCATCTCTGGAAACTCCAAAATAAATTAAATTTCCCTCTAGTTTTGTATAAACAACCCGTCAACCTAAGTCTTATTAAGTCTAGGAAATCTAAGAATACTAAGTGATTCGTTCTAGACATAATAATATGTTCGTTAAAATTTACCCAATAATTGTAATAATCGTCTGAGCTTTATTACCAATGGATATTCCACATTTATTTAAAAACGGGAATTTTTTTAGAAAATAATAAATTATGTTTTTAATGTTTTAAGAATTAAAGTACAGTGTGACGTGTATTTAAAATTGCTGCTTTTTAATGCAAATCAATAAAAGTGTTTTTATGAAGAGCGAGCTTTTCATAACTTCTGGAGATGAGTCAAGTTGATGATACGATGATCGGTACCACATTCACGTTTTCTTCATGCCACATCTGTCCTACTTTTATAGCACGATCGGTGTACTTTGCTATCTTTTCATTATATTTGTCCAAAACAGTGTTATCGTTCGGAACTGCAACATCAACTAACAGCACTGATTTAGTTTTTTATCTACCACTACAATGTCGGGTTGATTATTCATCACCTGTCTATCAGTGATAATGGACCGATCGTGGTAGAGTCCATATATTTTCGAGCACTTCCTGTGGATTGTACTTGTAATACGGTATATAGGTATTCAGCAGTCCATATTTATTGGCCAGTTTCTGGTGGATAATTTTACACAGTTTGTTGTGCCTGCCTAAATAATTCGTGTTGGCTATCGTTGAACATCCTGATGTTGGGTTATGTGTATGGTTTCTGATATTTGTTAGCACCATCTACACTTGTCCGATGTAATATTTTTGACCCTGATGACAAATTTTTTTAGTCGTTGGTGTACGGCATAATGTATTATTAATATTATTATTATTATTTTATTTTTATTTTTAGCTTAATAAATTTTCCGCTGAAACTGCTATTTTTATGTTGGTGTAGAATTTCTGCCACCGAAGTTGAATAGAAGTTTTATACAATCATTTTTCTTGCTTTTGTTTTTGATAACTTTATTTTTATTTTTGTTACTATTACATTAAGTCCTATAAGGTAATACCTATCTTTGTAAACCTTTTCGAAACTGACCGGTATACGCTTCTGTCCGTGTGAGGAACACACATCCATTATAAGATATACATTTTATTTGTATTTTAAAATTTTTATAATATGCCAAAGCTGCGGCAGCGGTGAGTCGTCGGCAGCCATCAGAGTGACCCTCATAAATAACTGAACGCAGACCTGCCGCCGTGCCTTGTTAAAACCTTGGGAAATAAACTTTACACAGATCAAACAGAGATAAAAAAAGAATTTGGGACTAGTAACTTATTAACATGTTCACATTCCAAAATTTTGTTTCTCATACGTTTAGGAAACGGTTTGGGTTATATCTACATGTCTTTTTGGGATTTTTTTGGTCAAAACATTTACCTTAACCAAGTAAATTGGTTAAAAAACGACAGACCCGTCGCCAAGAAGTCTAGCCACTCTTATTACGCTTAAAAACATTTAAAACCTACAGTTCAATTTGACTTTTTTCTTGTACTGGTACTCCGATAAGAACAAACAACAAAAGTTCCAATAACTTGACGCTCAGTCCGATCAAAAAAATATTTTATAATTTTTAGTATCGTCCAACATTATATAATATAACATTCAGAAATAAATACAAAAAACGTTTTTGATTTTGTGCTCATTTGGATTACTTCTAATCTGACGAGTATTCACACTAACACACAGACAGGATAATTTTAATGGTTGTAATATACAGCAAATAAAATTTGAGTCTCTAAATTGTTAAATTTAGAGATTAGATTAAAATAATGTGACATAGATCCAAAATACGTAGTAACCAATGTTCGCAAGAGAGCATGACGATTAGAGTATTAATCATTGAGTCAACAAAGGTATGGAGAGTATGAAGAGGATCGTTGTCCGTAGTTTAAAGCAAATACCGTTCAATTTTTTCTAATTATGAAAGATAAGGCTGAATATTATTCTATCCTAAGAGATGTAGACCATCGACTCACAGGTATTTAACAGGTCTGGATATGCAAGTTTTTATAAATATAACTATTAAATATAAAATTTTAAAGATATATTCTTTCATGTAGTGCAAATAATACAGGTGGGCAAAGGAAAGTAAATGGCGAAATGTCGTGAGTAATGGCGTTGAACGGTACAAATTAAAGGCAAAAGAGTAAAAAATAGTAAGAACATTAAAAATAGAACTTTATAAATTTGGGGGCGTATGAATTCTCGACGCAAGAAAACAGGTAGATTTTTGGGACAGGAACTTTCGACGCACGGTTAGAATTATTACGTTTTTATTTATTTATTATTATTATTTATTATTATTATTTTTATTTATTATTTTATTTATTACAGGAATTTTCGACGCGAGAATTTAGGTAGGTACTTACAGACAGGTAAGTAGGTAATAAAACAAAATTATTTTCGAAAACTTATTACTATAACATGAATGATAAGACACTAATTTTATAAAAGCAAGTCTTGTTATTTGATTTAAATTTAGACTTTCAATCATTCGTTCTAGAAACGCAATTTTATTTTTTACATTTTGTCTTTAATTTTTGTTCTTTTGCTAAGACTATTTATTTTTATATAAATATTTAATCTAACCTAACCTAACCTAACCTACTACTTTTAGTATAGTTTTCTAACAATAGCAAATCACTATTACGACAACTTTTAATTATACTCATCAAAGCAACATCAAAACTCACAATTATAAACAAAACTGTAAGAAATTTACCTTTTAATAATAAAAATATCATATTGGAAGGGGCAGATTTTATTGGCAATGAAGAGATTAGGGAAATACTTTTTCTGAACATTCTGTGTCAAATATTCATGTTGAATTATGAACTTTTTTCTTTCTAGCATGTAGTTGGGGTAAAATGCGTCGACTATTCACCCGCCGAAATTTTGATACTAAAGAAAACAAAATCTTTAATACTAGTTACAAAAACAGTATTGTATTTTGGTATAGATATGTTGCTGATGTTTTAGCAGGTTTTGTAGATAGCGAACGACAGTTAGATATATTTTTTAATTATATTAATACCTTGCATCCTAAAATTAATTTAACTTTAGAAGTTGAAGAAAATAATTTAATTAATTTTTTATATTAAAAAATTGAAAAAAATAATTTACTAAAATATTCATTATACAGGAAACCAACAAAAACAGATGTAACCATACCATATAATTAAAATCATCCTATAACACATAGCAGCTTATAATTCTGTGATACAGAGCATAATATTATACAACAGGTAAGTAGAACAATGTAAAACACCTACTTGAGCATCCAAACTCACTCATACACACCAATGACAAGCATATACTGCACATAATTTAAAGTAGTTAATAAACATATAAATCTTGGAAGTTCTCCACTATTAAACTGTTCATTTTAATTAAGTCTTCATTTTATACATAGATAAGACGTAATTGTAACATAAATATATTAAGTGATTGTAAAGATCAGCACGATATATTTTTTTCCTGATGGTTTTTTTATATCATTGCACAGTTATACTGATCTTAGAGGGAAGTAGATCCAGGATAATCCCTTAGGGCTAATAACATCTATGCTTTAATATTTTTATGTCTTATTATTTCCATACTTGATCTAGCCTTAATATTACCTTATCAACATCAGCTACCTAGCTACAAACAAAGAAATTGTAACTTCAATATGTAAATCTGACAATGCTAATTCTAGCGAAACGGCTGTCATTGAGGTTAAAAAAGCAATTTTTTAAAAAGAAAAGTTTTGTTATAACGAAGAGTTTATATTATTCTTATTAAGATGGACTTCCAAAAAGTAAGGGTTAGTACAATAAATTCAAATGAAAACTGCTTTATTCTGAAAACAAAACGATAACTAAATTAGTTTTTCGTACTCTTTTATTAGTTTAAAATTTTGCTTTTAATAACTTTTTTGAATATTAGAAAAATGGTTTATTTAACAGCAATGCATAACATTTCTATATTTGCCCCTTATTTCTCAAGGAAAAGGTAGTGAAATAGAGAAACAGTTTGAAGAAAACAATAAAATAGATAATATCACCGGTTACAGTAGAAAAAATTGACCTTTTCCCTGACGTGTCAATAACAGCGAAAAGTAAATACAAACTTTATTGTACCCCATTATTTTCTACTGGTAGAGTAGAAACACATCGAACAATTTTGTACACTTGTCTCATTGTGCATGTTGCGAGGGTAGTAGGTATGACGTCAGGGTAATGGTCAATTTTCTTTACTATACATAGTATATTACCTAAATCATACTTTATATTTCTTATTACAGTAGAAATTAGCTTGATATTAAAATTGATTTCTGTTTATCATTTATAATTGAATTTATTTGTTTTTAGTTATTAATCCTAGAATAAGTACTTTTCAACCTAACCCATACCATATAGAGACCCTATCTGTAATTCTTGAAGGGTGGGTCGCCCCGCTGCCACATTTTGCTCATTCGGCGTCCTTCTGAGATTGAGCCTACCTATTAGCTCGTCTATCATCCTACTTATTTGAAGTAAGTGATAACGTCGCCAGTAGGCAGCTCCCTCAAATTGGCATGTGTTAGCCAGTTCTTGCCGAATACAGAAAGCCTTATAAGAGAGAGTGCCGGACAATCACGAAGGACGTGCTCAACAGTCTCATCTTCTTGTTTACATCCTCCACACAGTGGGGTGTCAGATCAACCCAACCTGTTCAGATGTTTTCGTACGTGACAATCTCCAGTAAATATACCTGTAACCAAACGCAGGTTCTTTTTGGTCAAGGCCACTTATTGCTCTGCTATTCATATACTTCAGAAGTTCCTTGGATAATATGCAACCTTTTTATCTGTCCCATCTTCCCTTGAATTTGTCAAGTAGTGATGAGCGAGACTGGTCTTGGTCTTGCGGTCTTGGTCTTACAGAAAATGCAAGCCAAGACCAATTTCAGGCTACACGATCAAGACCAAGATGAGCAGTGCAAGACTTATGCAAGACCAAGACTGAGCATTGCAAGACTTAGCATTGCAAGATATACGCAAGACCAAGACCTAGCCTGCAAGAGTATTGCGGTCTTGCGTCTTTTAAACATATAAACGGAAAAATAAAGCAGCCATGGATTATTTTAAACTCTAAAACTTTGATTTCCTAAGATATCGGTGCCGCAATAAAACGGCCGTAATTTGACGACCGTTCAAGACGGCCGCTATCGGTGAGCACAGATGTAAAGTAAGAGTTTAACGTTATTGACCGCCTAAATCAATTTTTGTATTTGCTTTCGTTTTGTGTGGTTATAGTTTGTTTTATATCCTGTGTTTAGTTTCATTATTTAACAATAAATAGAGTGTTTCTGTATTAAAAAAAGATGATTTAGACTTGGCATTGATGATATTTTAACACTTCATCGGAAGAAGAAACGAAAAGGTCGGAAGAAAGTAAGATTTTTAAGAAACGGAAAACTGAAGGCGTCTATAAAATCTTAATATGCCGTCACCTTCAAACAAATGATGAAAAATTTGGACAATATTTTCGTTTGACACCAGCATTGTTTGATTATGTTTTAAATCACATAAAAGATGACATTGTTTCAAAACCATGCAATAGAAATAAAAATTCAATAACTCCTAAACAAAACTATGTTTATTTCTAAGGTAAGTTCATGGATAAGCTTTATTAATGTTTACATATTAAAAAACTTGAACAATGTTATAAATCATTTGGAGAAAGAGGCATTGTCGTACTGTACTTCGGTGAAAACGCAGGTAGAGGAGTCCTTGACGAAGACGAAGAAGAAGCTTGGTTTTGAGGGTTATAATTACTGCTGGTACCATAACAAGCTGAAGTTGATCGGCTGTGCTTAGTTGCTATAGCTACAGTCGTGTATTACTTGACACTACCTATGAAATATTTTATTGTCACAATCGCATCTTTTCAAGTATCTAAATAATTTTCGAGGTGATTTTGCTTGTAAAAAAAATATTGATCCTAACTCTTGCGGAAATTAACTTTTCCCCACTTGTTAGGATAATAACATTTTCATACTTGATTTATCGCTACAATGTAATATAAAAAAACAAAATTTTTATAATAAAAAATACAATCCCTTTCATTTAATCTTTCTTTACTTGTAATGATTTTAAAAACTATTTTCCTTTTTTTTTGTAAAAATGGACCCCAGTAAATTTAAAAAAAAGTGCAAGACTTGCAAGGGTCTTGGTGCAAGACCAATACCAAGACTGGACCCTGCAAGAACAAGACCAAGATCAAGATTGCTTATTTGACTGCAAGACCAAGACCAAGACCTTGTATGCAAGACCAAGACCAAGACTGACCCGGTCTTGGTCAAGGGAGCGTCCCTTTACTAGGTCAACCACCGCTGATGCCGACAAGCCGACAAGACTGCCAGACCCCAGGTTCTCTTGGGAGGCAGCTTTTCTAGCCAACAAGTCAGCTATGCGGTTGCCTTTTGAAATTCCATGACCTTTGATCCAGCCCAGAGTAACCACATTGTTGTTACAGACTTCGGTAAGAGCCATGCCACATTCTAATACTATACCTGATGTGATCAGTCGTCTATTGTCGTCTGCTATCCGTAAGGATAAGGATGTTTTTACCAGTGATTCGTCTCTTGGTGATCTCTTTGGAGGCTATGGAGACGACAGTGAGCTCTGCCTGAGCTACACTGGCATTACAACGTTGCCCATTTTATATTTAATTTTAGGGATGTGGAATAAATTCCACATTCTGTACCTTCTTTTGTTTTAGATCCATCGGTGAAGATTCAAATAATAGTAGGTACCTTTCGCCAATACAATGATTACCTTGTAGGGCCTGTGAAAGGCAAATCTTAATGAAATGGATTCTGTATTTGCTTGTAGCAGTGGAAGCTCTATGTAGTGACCCTATTCTTTATATAAACTATAATATAATACAATTTCTTTTGTAATTAGCTATTTAGTTAATTTTTATGTGTTTTAATACGTTTTTTTTTCTATTTTTCAGATGTTTTAGTTTTGATACTGTTGTTAGCCCCCATAAATTCCTTATGGGGCGCAGGTACTGTTATTCCCGATTTAGCTAGTTCAGAGTTAATAGTTAGAGATAATAGTATTTCCCGTAGATTAGGGGGGTTCAATTATGTGTTATGAAAGAAAAATGTACAGATATAGTCACCCTAATGAATTTAATCTGAACAAACCCAAACATCAGTTAAGTTCTCTGGATGGTACCATCCAGCTCACAAAGGGTATATCACACTAGAATTTAACCTATTATATTCTATTATCAATTCATAATAAATACATAGATAAATTAGCTAATATAAAGTCTAGTTGACACTTCGATGGTAACTTGAATGTGCCAAGTGCTGGACTATATCAGTTTAATGCTGTCACTATGATGGATACAAAAAAACATATGGAAATCTCTTACTTGTGGTTCATCCAGGTGCCAAGGAGGCAGGCAGTAATGAGCACGCCTAGAAAAGGAGCTCCTACTTCTAATGAGCGCTTAAACAAAGCAAGCACATGCAAGCAAGGTGTGCAGCAGAGATGTGTAGGTGTGTAGTGTTGTACAGTAGGAGTAAGGAGCCCCAAGTTAGTTAGTGCAGGTGCTAAAGCCAGAAGTGGAAGAATGAAGTAAGGAAAAGCAGATTAAGAAAAAAAAACAGAAGTAGGTCTTAGAAAGCAAGAAGAGGTTTTTGGCCTAAAAAAAATTTACAAATTCAATATTTTTATTTGAAATTTAAGCTTAAACCCTTATGGACTTACCGGAGGTGAAATGTGGCCAATAAGTGAGAAAGACTGGATACAGATCCACAATTAAGTGTATTATGTAACTATTACAATGTAAATAAGGTCCTAATGTCTTCTATTACTTTTGTTTTTCTTGGCATAAAAATCCGAAATAAAATTCGAAGTTCTAAGAAACCATGTGCTTCATTCAGAACAATGCCAAGGACGAAAAAAGGAAACCGGTTTAAAGTACAAAGTTAAGCCTGGTAAAGTGGTGATTTTTATTAAAATTAAATGGTTGAATTGGCACTTCTGATTCGACTAAAGACTAGAAGAAGAGGCCCTCTTTTAACCTATTGAACTTTGACATTAAATGTTTTAAATCTAAATAAACAATGTTTACCTATTTTTATTGATATTTAATAAATTATTTTGGTTGTGTGTAGTTATTTTATATTTGTTTATCTATGTTTATTTTATTTTCATTGACATTTAATAAATTATTTTGGTTGTGTGTAGTTATTTTATATTTGTGTTTAAGGTTGTGTTTTTATTTTATTAAAGAGAATGGTAAGGTATGTTTTATTAACTTATTTTTAAAATTATTAATTAGATGAACAATCAAAAGATTTAGATGGATTAAAATTAAGGTTAAATTTATTGTATTAACTCTTACTTTTTGGAAGTCCATCTTATTAAGACTCTTGGTTTTAACGTTAAAACGAAGAGTTTTTATTAGTCTTAAAATTAAGGTTATAAATAACTTTAGTATATAAAAAATCTAAACCCATAAATAAATTTAAGATCAAATTTATTTTTAAAAACGAACCGTAACAACTCCCCCCTTTCCAAGAAGAAGGTTTTTGTTGGAAAACAACGAAATATAGGTAACACTAATATTTTTTTCCTGAGCGCAATGCAAATTCCCGCCCAAAATAAGCTTAACTATTGTAGTTCGATTTGTGAATACCGTCTGCAGATATTTATTGTAAGAATATTAATTTACAATGCGAAAGAAAAGCCATGCAAGTGTTGGGAGTGACAGTAAGGTGAAAAAAAAACTTTTACTCATAAGCATTCTAAATTCGTAAAAACTAACAGTGTTAGAAATGGAAATACAAAAATACAAAAATGAGGTTAACTGATAAAGTGCCATAGAGAGATCTCAGATGAACCTTGGCTGGCAGAAAAACGGTGTTGCCAAGTCTACAGATTAATCTTAAACTAAAGAAAATTGAATGACTTATTAAAATAAGAAGAAAAGGGGAAAAAATATATATCTCTATATTTCTACAAAGAAATAGCATTATGAATTCAACCAAAAAAATGACTATTTCCAGTCTATATATTCCTGAAACATTAGAGGAATTATCTAACAACCCAATGACTCTACAAAATATATACAGGAGGATGACTCTTCAGGTCTCGAGCCTGCCATACGCCCTTAGAACGTCCTCGAGAGTCACGTAACTCGTATGACCAGGGTGAGAGAATCTTTGCGATTGTAAATGGTCCCTCAAATTTGTGAGCTAGCTTGGAGGTTACTCCTTTTGCTTTATCTGATAAAGTGAATATCCTCTTCCAGACCTGAACACCTAGTTGGAACTTTACATCTCTCCGTCGAAGATTATACTGTTTTTCACTCTTGGTGAAGGCTTTCTTGATTCGGACGGCTACATCCTTAAAAACACCTTGAAGGGCCTTGTTTTGGGCAAAAGGATCATAGGTTTCATTCAAACCATCAGCAGGTATAGTACTCCTTCCACGAAGATAAATTTCTCTCGAGAATAAGACAAAATTTGGAGATAGCTGTGTAACTGTGTAACTTCATGCCGCCCTGAATGCGTAGCACAAGCAACTTTCTGCAAATTCTTGTCCCATAGACGTTGATTGTCCGCCACGTATGCGCTAAGTGCTGTTTTTGGAACACGATGGTAATGCTCAACGGCATTGGCCTGGGGAGAATAATTAGCACTATAACCCTTAGCAACATCATATTTCTCGAGCAGACATAACTTCGCGACTCCGAAATTGCTTTCCATTATTAAGGATGATCTTTTTGGGACCTCCGAACAACAAAAAAAACATAATCTTCAATAAACTCGACAATTTTTGGAGTAGTAGCCTTTCGAAGAGGGAAAAACAAAACAAATTTACTAAACAAATCGTTGACAGTTAAGATATATGAGAATCCTGAAGAAGAACGATGAAGAGGACCAACCAAATCCATACTGAGGATTTGCCATGGGCGATTGGTAGGTGGAGCTGGACTTAACATCAAGCCCCTTGGAGCTGCTTGTTCGGGCTTGGTCCTCAAGCAGATGTCACAACATAACGAGCTACGTCTTCGGCCAATAATACTTATGGCTGAGACGACCCAAGGTTTTGTAGACACCTAAGTGGCCACAGGTAGGCGAGTCATGATGTTCCCGTATTACATTCGTCCGATCTTCTTTAGGAACAACAATAAGCCATTCCATGTTGCGAAGGGATAAACTAGGGTAAAGTGGTTTAGCCAACTTAAAAAGTTTACCATTCTCAACCCTCTACCCTTTCATATTGCCACTTATACCAAAGGTCCTTAACGTCTTCGATGCTAGTGATGGGTTCTATGGCACTAGAGAAAACCTAAACAAATGAATAAATTTAAGATCAAATTTATTTTTAAAAACGAACCGTAACACTGTGTTTTGGTTTATTTTGCCATATTTTATTCTTTATTGGACGAGATGGATAAATTAAATTGACCTCCTACACCGGGGCGTGATTACGGCTTATGTATTAATTACTTTGTAATATTTCTAAAAAAGTTTTTCTTTTCATTTAGTGTAAAAGGTAACTAAATTTTTTGTTTTAGATTTTTTATATAATATGACATCTCTCATAATCCGTATGATTGTAAATGCTTGATATCTCATAGTTAGGCTAATGGCATTAATGCCAGCTTAAATTATTTCCTGAAGTTTTTTTGAGGGCACGAATACTATGAAAACGATAGAGAGTAGCGAAGCGACTTAAAATATTCGTGCCCGAAAGAAAATTTACAGGAATAATTTAAGCTTGCGTGATATTCAGTAATAAAATTTCACACCATATTTTGGCAAAACATTATTAATCAAATTTGACATATGTCACCAAGCTTAACGCTTACTAGTTTAAACGTCTGTACCATAGAGAAATAAAAAATATTTTTATTTGTCCATGGTCTGTACGTCGATGTTTCAGCATTTTCTATGGTTTCAGCTGTCAATAAATTTCCACCTAAATATCGAAAAAATTTATGGAATTTTTTGTAAATTGTAAATTTTTGGGACAGGAACTTTCGACGCACGGTTAGAAATATTATGTTTTTATTACAGGAATTTTCGACGCGAGAATTTAGGTAGGTACTTACAGACAGCTAAGTAGGTAATAAAAAGAATTATCTTCGAAAACTGATTTGATTTAATTTTAAATATTATTAAGAAACTAATTATTACTATTACATGAATGATAAGATACTAATTTTACAAAAGCATGTGTTGTTATTTGATTTAAATTTAGACTTTCACTCATTGGTTCTAGAAACGCAATTTAATTTTTTACATTTTTGTCTTTAATTTTTGTTGTTTTGCTAAGACTATTTATTTTTATATAAATATCTAATCTAACCTAACCTAACCTAACCTAACCTAACCTAACCTAACCTAACCTAACCTAACCTAACCTAACCTACTACATTTAGAATTGTATAATTTTCCAATAATAGCAAATCTCTATTACGACAACTTTTAATTATACTCATTTTCACAAGACATCAAAACTCACAATTATAAACAAAATTTAGAAAATTGTACTAAGTGTAAGAAATTACCCGTTATTTATAAAAATATCAAATGGAAAGGACAGATTTTAATGGCAATAAAGGGATTAGGGTAATATGTTTTCTGAACATTCTGTGTCGAATATTCATGTTGGATTATGAACCTTTTTCTTTCTAACAGGTAGTTGGGGTAAAATGCGTCGACTATTCACCCAGGTGTAAAATTTTCTACCAAATTATTGCAAGGTGTTTAGTTTTTTTTAGGCCTATAGTCTTCACAGAAACTAAACATTCTCTATGGATTATTGAACTTTAGGCAGCTAGTTTTTGAATTGCCTTATTCTCTATACATATATGCCTATATAGCTTTTAATTAAAAAATCCACAAATAAATTTAATGAGTAAATTTTATTTATGAATCACTCAATTTTAAAACACTTCATAACATTCTACTTACCTACTTGAATTTTGGTATGTAATGTTTTGCTCTGTATATCAAAATATCCATTTTTATTATTTATTAATTAAATTCGAAATCCTTTGAGATGTATAAATAATGATTTGTCTAAAAAAATATAGTAAATAAAAAGTGGATCCTAAGTGGAAACACAAACTTTATATACCTCATGCTTTTCTACTGGTAGTAGAAAAAATTTAAACAATTATGTAAACTTCTCTATCAAGTTTTTTTCAAAACCTCTTATTTGTTATTTTTATTTTTACGGTAAGTACAAAATTAACTTCAAACAACAGCTATATTTAGTGATGTATACCACAAAAAGAAATACTGACAAGATAAACAAGCAATTAAAATATTTATGCACACGACAAAGTAACAGTAGCCATTTTTGACTCCGATTCATTTCGTGAGGTTTGTAGTTATGACGTCAGGGCAAAGGACATTTTTTCTACCGCATAGAGTTAAAGTAATATTTGGTGTAGATTAGTTTTAAAAATAGCTATTATAATTATAAAACAAAATTCTTAACACAGTTTGGTAATGCCAAATTCAATTTAATGGATTAGCACATAAAGTATAATTAAGTAACCATAAGAATAAACAATAACAACAACTAAACAAATAAAAGTAATTTTTTGTACAAATAATTTCAAAGACAAGCTTTTACTTATTGTATACTTTAAAATATATTAAACAATAATAAACTTTGTTATACAAAAGCTTGTCTCAAGATTTATAAATAGAGGGTATCTTTTTTAGAAAAGTTTGCTTAAAAAACAATAACTAAAATTATTGTATTTCGAGTTTTTCATTTTTTGATAACTCAGAAAAATCAATAGATATAAACAAATAAGAAAACCTTCTTAAAATTTAACTGCAGAATCTAGTGTAATGTGTAAGGCTATTAAACTATAATAACGGATTTAAATTTAGCTTAAGCAATTAATAATTATTAGTTTTCAACGTAAAATTAAAATTATAAATAATGGAGCTACATCTCGGCTGATCAAGACTTTTTTGAGAAATTTTCTTTCTTTTAGCGTTGATTAGTATATTTTCTAATATTGGCGCTATCTTTAATAGTTTCATAGTTATTGCCAAAAAAACGGAGACCGTCTTATTGTCTTTTATTTTTTTGTTAGTAACAATTGAAATTTTTAATGGCAGAAAAATTCAAAAATTCCCCATTCTCATAATTTAATTCTGAATCTGATAAAACAAACCCCACATTTTTTAATTTATTTTTACTCTTTTTCGCAGAAAACACTTCTTAACTAGACTCATAATAAATTATTTATAATAACTATAACCCATTAGTCGTAGAGTGTCAGTGGAAAAATCTAAGTAATCGAGTAATCCAGAGTAAGATTTTGTTTTCGAGGCCAAGACCGAGACCATGTATATTATATATAGATATTTGTTTTATGGTCTTAATTTCTTTATCAAAGTAAATAGTATATTATTAAACGAGCAAGTAGGTAAAGAAGGTTTTTATCCACGAAATGAAAGTTGCATGTAATCATTTGAGTGGATAAAAACCTTTGCTTGCGAGTATAATTCTATACTTTATCTCCGATGTTGTATTTTGTTCTGCTCAACACTTTAAAAACTTTTCATAAACACATTCGTGGGCCGTGTGGTGATTTCTGTGGTAGAAGATTTTCTATTACAGTTGCAATATTGCGAATGTCAGGTGGCGTACGCAGGATATTTCGTTCTCTTCTGTCGACATTTTCTTCAGTCACAGTCACAAAAAACTACCTTAAAGCCCATGAATTTCACTTTGTACGTTTTTGCTGACAATTGTGTAATTTTGTTTATTTGAATTTTTGGTTATGTCACCATAGCAACTGAAAGCCAACGTAATAATGGGGAAAATATAAAAATCCCAATATGTCCGGTCCTCATTCCAGTGGATAAAAGTTCCTGTCAATTTTACCCGCAGATGAGAACCAATCAAAGCTCTCCTTTAGGTTATCGATGGGTAAAATGAAAATTTACAGTGGGGTTGTCACATCAATAAAGTTTGCATTATGCTCTGATCCTAGATAAAATTAATTTACAAATTAAAATATTTGCTACATTTACAATATATTTGTTTACAAAACACAGTTATAGTAGGAACACAATAAAAAAACAAAGGAAATTTTTAATTCAATTTTAATCTTGGATTTCTGTGTGTATGTGTGTGTGTGTCACTAATACAATAAATTGGAACGTGGCGTATCTGATCATAAAACATCGTGTCGTATACATGTTGACTATTTGTTTGTTTTAAAAAACACAGACACACAACATACCTTTCGCCTGTTCGAATTTACATTCGAATGCGAATGAGAAGCACCATAACTGATAAAAAAACAACCACATTTACAAATGTAAAACGGCCGAAAAGTGGCACTCTTTGCGGCACCGTGGGTTGCCGCTGCCGGCCGGCGTCCGAATATCGATTTTAATGGCAATCAATGGCGCTCAGGTATCTCTTTACCAGAGAAGTATCGAATATATCTTATGAACGGGCTGCAAAACATATAAACATCACTAAAATGTATCTTTTAAATAAATTTTTACCACCCTTCGCTTAAAATACTTAACACAAATAAAAAACTATAAAGATTATTAGCTTTTGCAAAGTTATGCTTTGTTTTATTGTTAAATTATATGGTTTTAGGTACTTTTTAGGCTAAATTTAACTTACCTTAGAATAAACAATAGAATAACAAATTTTCCAATACCTTATTGAAAAATTATCATTATCATCAGATTAATTCAAAATAGATCATTGACTAACATTTTTTTTAAATAGTAATTGTTTATTCTTTATTCTTAATATGATATAATTCCACAAATTAAAGGTGGGGGACAACAAACTATAAATTTATTTCATTTTGATTTAAATTAGTTGCTTGGGATATCCCTTCTAATAAAAATGTTGTTATTAATATTTATAATGAGGACCTCCAGCTGAAAAAGCCGCTTGTAAGCAGCAATATGGCGTTCGTAAGCGGTAAGTGCTGATACTGCTAAATAGCTATTTTTTTCTAGAACGCCAAGTTTGCGGTAGCCAGGAATTCCAATATAAATTTGATACAGTTGTAAAGTAGAAATTATTAATTTTAAAACACTAGAAATTATGAAAATACTAAATAGTATGTAGGGTGGCTGAAATATCAAATTCCTCCTTTGCGAAGATATTTAATAATTTTTTGGGCATACATAATTTCAATGATACCTACTATAAGCAAACTGGCGGATTATGTCAACGTTTGATAAAAGTTAGCAAACGTGTCATGGCCGACAACTGTTTAGTTTTTTCTCAGCGCTTGCAAGCGATGTCAATCGCTTCTATTGGCTCAAAATTATAATCAATGACATATAACGATCAAAATATGACAACTGTCAAAAGTAAAAAATTCAGGTATACCATATATTTAATACATAGATTAGAAAGAAGATTAATACTCCTATATGGACAGTTGATGCGGCAAAGAGCATCTCTACACAATGGTGACCACAATATTTCTTTCCCTCTCGCGTTGGTAGATTTTATCCATACAGCACATTCTCGAGAAATCTCAAAACACATTTACCCACTTGAATTTTTGTTTCGCTACATGCGCACAAAATATGCGTAGAATTGACTAGTCTACGTGCGAGAGAGCAAACAATACATCATATCGATACATCAGTATCAGAGTGCACCAACTCAAAATTTTTCAATATGGAGATAAGTACAAGGAAATGGTTAAAAGATGTTTATTTATCAGTTTCAAATTGCACCATCTAAAAATTCCAACACCATTGTAAAAATTTTGACTTGTAATCATGCAGAATTGAATATTTTGTTTACTCCGTCGTAGTTTCATACCGCATCATTTTGAATTAGTGAAGAACTATGTTTTTTGAATTGGTGCACTCTGATACTAATGTATCGAATGTTTCACCATATAGGAACACCTTCCACTTATAGGAACTGTTCATATAGGAGTATCAAATATATGGCATTGACATTAAATAGGAAAGTTGAAGAATGTATGACGTACCAGCAAAGGATGGTTAAACAAACTATACCTACATGTAAAGGACAATCAATAGATAAAGTAATGTTTTAATTCTAATCCCCGGGATTTGAATCTTTAATACTTTATACTAAAAATAGTAATTATGCGCCAAGATAGAACAGTGAGTGAAGCTTCGAGGGTTTTAATGGATACGAGACAGCAGTGTCCTTTTCTACAGTGACTCATATAGCATTTTTTAAAATAGTGTTATATTTTTTTAAATAGTTTATAAAACTAAAAAAAATTTGACGGGTTACCAGTCACCATGAGAATGACCAATAACATATCCAATAATTTTTGTTTTGATTTGATAATAAGTGTTCTAAACATCGCTTTGAAATGCATGGAAAACTCAATTGATTGATTTTAAATAAGTACGTGGATATGACTACTAAATAAGTAAGGAAAAATATGTTTTCATTTTATCTTTGTATCAGTTAACTTCAAAGTCTGTCAAATGAATTGAGATTTAGTTCTAATGAAGTACTTCCTGTATTTTTTTACCTTGGTTAATAAGAAAAAATTTTACTTCCTCAAAAAAAGTTAATCAAGTTAGGTTTAGAGGCTAGTAGTGAAAAAAAAAATAGTTATCGCCACGACACTTATTTAAGATTATAAATTGACAGTTGACGTAAAAGCACTTAGTATTAATCTAGACTCTAGGTAAACATTTTTATTTTTCTTATTACGTTAACGAAAAATAAAAATTTAAGTTACTTTTCCTAATTCTACTTGAGCTCTTAAGAGTACCCTAATAAAGTCAAATCCTTAACTTAAGGTTTCCTGGTTTCGAAGATCTTTATCCGCAAGCGTAGCCGTCAATATAAGGAAAAAGTTATTAAATCACAAAACTGATGTGTGATAACTCTCTAATAATTATGGTAATGGTAAAACATTGACAAAATTGTGTTAAAATTGTACCTTCTCAAGCTGATGTTTCAAGATATTTCTTGCTTGCGAAACACTAAACAAACTGAAGCCTCTAAAGAAGAAAACTTGGTACGACTTTGGAGTTATCTCGGAGTTCCTATCTTTTAAGGAATGTTTGTATGTTGTGACATTATCATATTATTTTACATGGCCCCTTTTTCCATTCAAACAACCGCACAAGCTCTGGCAACAAATCAGGAGTTCAGTATGCGCTACATTTATTGCATTTAACGTTTCTTTTTTTATTAATCGTGTTAGTTAAGTAGTTTAAAATGTTCATTATTAAAAATTAAGAGAACATTACAAATTATAGTTAAATGTTTTATGAAAAATTCGATTTTATTAAGCTTCATATTTCTCTTATTTATATATTTTTTTACAAAATTTATATCTAATACGATATCTATTTTGAAAACTTTATGGTATTCTTTTGATTAACTTAAGAATAATAAAAAACTCTTCGTTGTAACAAAACTTCCAATATTTATTTAAAAAATTGCTTTTTTAACTTTAATGACAGCCGTTTCGCTAGACAGCATCGTCAGATTAACATATTGAAGTTACATTTTGTTTGTTTGTAGTTAGGTACCTGATGTTTATTAGGTAGTTATAAGGCTAGACCAAGTATGGAAGTAATAAGACATAACAATATTAAAGCCTAGATGTTATGAGCCCTAAGGGATTATCCTGGATGTACTTCCCTCTAAGATCAGTATAACTGTACAATGATATAGAAAAACCAGGAAAAAACTATATCATGCTGATCTTTACAATAACTTAATATATTTGTGTTACAATTACGTCTTATTTATGTATAAAATGAAGACTCAATCAAAGCAAACACTTTAAAAGTGGAGAACTTCCCAGATTTATTTGTTCATTAACAACTTTAAATTGTGGAACTGCTAGGACTTTTTATTTCAAGTTCTTCAAGGAAATCTAAGTCTAGCGAAACGGCTGTCATTAAAGTTAAAAAAGCAATTTTTTAAATAAATATTGGAAGTTTTGTTAAAACGAAGAGTTTTTTATTATCCTTAATAAGATGGACTTCCAAAAAGTAAGGGTTAGTACAATCAACTTTTGATTAACGTTTAAGTTCTCCAGATATTTCATTCATATTCACTACGGATCAACTACTTTCACTATTAAATTCATCGTTAGTAAAGTTTTGGTTTAAAAATGCAATTCTCACATAGAAAATAAGGCGATTCAACTCATAATAGTACCGTTAATAACATATACGAAACCACAAAAAATATATATGGACGTGATTGTCAATCCAAAACACTTACTTTGTCAACATTTAAAGAAAGCGTGAGTCATGTTATTTGAGAAATGATACTGATTGACGTCACCGATGTCCTAAATTCTACAGGTGTCTTAAGATTTGATGTCGGTTTCAAGGTTATGTAATGTTGTGTCTTGGATCCGTATATTATTATAAAATTTATTACATTAGGTTCCGTTCATTTCCGCACGGTAGTAAGATTTTTAATTTCATAATATTGCATAAATATAGATTTATAAAAATTGGTTTTTTTAAACATTAGTCATTTTAAGGAATGCGCATCTTATTAATAATTAACAGTTAAATATTATCACAAGTATGAATAGGTATAAGTAAAAGTATTTTGTTATAATTTATTTTTGTACTGTCTTAGTAGCGCTACTAATATAACATTTGTAGTTAGACAACAGATATGACAATATTATTATATAAATAGATAAAGACCTTTTTGCAAAGTTGAAATTTGAAATACGTTTGAAGTATAATAATAAATGGTTGATTTAATAATATATTATAATTAATTCACAACAATGAGTTTTATTTTTACGGTATGTACGGTATGCGCCAAAGATTGGTGGTTTTCCCTATAAAATACAGATTGAGTAACATTTAACAAGACAAGAAATCAAGAGTTGTTTATTGTACTTCAGTCTTGGTAATGATTTATGAACAACCCCTATTTTTTTCTAATGTTTAGTTTACAGACGAATATCCATCTAAATGAATCTATCAATCTACAGACAAATCGTTTTCTTGGTTTTGAATGACCAGACATCATCATAGAGAAACATCTTCATAGTGATCGTGTAACGATTTGGTGCGCAGTGTCAGGTAATGAATTATTGGGCCCTTACTTCGTGGAAGATGAGCGTAAAAGTTTCGTTACACTAAATCAAGTGCGATATACACATTTTCACACCATTTTTTATTGATCTCATCAACCAATTCCGTCGTGCCAAAAATATACAGTTGAATACCCAATGGTTCCAACAGGATGGGGTTTTCCTGTCATAGCATCCTTAGATCTGATTCGAGAAATTTTTTCGTAATTTTCCGTAACACGAAATTTCCTTACCCTTCTCATTCACCTGATCTTCTTGATACTTACGTATGGTGTTTGCTGAATCAACCCATTGTACAGGACATCCACCGGCATTATTGATGAACTCCGTGAAAAAAATTTGACCTTTTTCAGAAAAATGCAGCAGCCTATTTTTAATAACATGCCAAGCAATCTGCCAAGCGTTATGAGTACTGCTTGGAACGCAATGGCGAGTACTTCAAACATATTTTGTATAGAAGAAAAACTTAAAATTCGCATTATTTGAAATGTTATTTAATTGTTTATGTTTAATAAAGCTTTAGCTTTTCAATGTCGTTTGTTTTGGCGCATACTGTATTTAACTGAAAGATTTTAACGAAATAATGTATAGGAAAGTAATCAAACAAGTATGTATAGGCTTAACTCTACCATTACAAATGTTATGTGTTCATTTACGTTTAACTTCTGTAATTACCCATTTTTTGTTGCTTTCGTTGCTGTTGAACGATTTTAACGTGGAACTAAAAGCATTTGGTTGTCTGAATATTACAACTCACAATCTTTTTTATTAAAGTATTAATTTGAAAAATATAATATAATGAACCAAAAAATCAATCATATCGAACAAATGCAAATCTTATCCAACACCTTAGTGGCGAGCTGGGCTTGCTGAATTTGAGAAAACATGTGATTTAAAACCAATAACATGCTGTACTTATAAGTTTTTCAAAAATAGTTTGAAGTCTACAGATTATTTTACCAATAATTTAAATACTAATATTAATTATTTTACCGGTAAAAATTAATTTGCTTTTTAGACGTACACGGTACATAACACCACACTGTAGCTTACTAGAAAAATAACTTTTACTTAAATGCTTGTACTAAGGAATCCATTCGACCAAATACAAGGTACCTACTTTTTTTTATAGGATATTTTATATACTATTTATTATACTTTTTTTGATAGTAAACAAATATTATTATACTCTCACGTTCCTAGAAGAATACTTAATTATTTAGTTCGCAAAATGTCACTGTCACTGTAAAATTGCACCTGTAGAATACAGGATGAATGGATATGTCTTATTACATAGAGATGTTATCTAGTGGAATTTCCGCGAACTCATAAAACAAGCAACACCACGTATTCTCAATCAAATTCATTAATATTTGAAGACCATCGTCCCTGTCGGATTGTGTCTACACGTGCTCGACCACGTCCTTCTTCCGTTCACTGTCCACCATCAATGACGCACGCCACTGAGTCTCGTGCGAACCAGCACACTGCTCGCCATCTCTCTTCTACCCACTCTTCTTTTGTACCAGAGTTGCAATATTTAAACCAATTATAAAAACACTTAATTGAAAAAAAACTTTTTTCACAAATTAAATTTTTCGGCTGCTAATAATTTTATAATTGATTTATTCAATAATATAGAAAACAAGAAAAATATAATAAATAAAAAATAAATAAAAGTAAATAGATGACTTTTATAAAAATTAAAATAAAAGCCAAAGTGGTTTTTAATATTAATTGACTGACTGACAAGGTTTTGTGTAAAGTAAACATAATTAGGTAGTATTGATTCAATTTTCCACTTCCATCGTTCGTAGGGTAGTTTGCATTGAAGATTTTTATATTTTGTATTTTCTTATTTTTGCTATAGTGCTATATTTACACATTATTATAGCTTAGGAATAATGTATATTATATTTGGTTTTAGGTTGAGACAAAATGAAAATAATATTACTTAACCTCAAAAATATTCAGAATAATTTTTTAATTAATTTGCAGTAATTTTCTCTTAATACCCTTTCGTTTTTCTAAACCAAAACCAGTTTTTTTGTTAAAACCAATATTTTTCGAAAATGACAGCTACACACAAAAGTACCTTTTCCAGGAGGATCTGACGTTCTAAAATTTTCTTTAATGAACACTTTCTTTGGTAAAATATTGCTTTAATTACCCACCTTAAGAAACTGACCAGTTTCTTCCTTAATTTATTTTTCATTGGGAAGCTATAAAATCTACAGGTCTCTCTATCATTAGTGATTGCCAAGCAAATAACCATTGTTGGAGAATTATGCTGCAGATAAGCCCACTTTAAAATATATTAACAACTTATACTCGTATTGTAGTAACTTTAAATGAATCCATTAAGATATTTGTATAGTGTTTTCAAGAAAAATGGTTGACTGCAGTTAAAAAGGCTGAGGCTATCTAATTATGTAAGCCAAATTCGGTCATAAAAATTCCCCGATAGCAAGAAATTTGGCAGTTTTCATTTCTCGCGAAGTCTTCAGTAGTATTTAATACCTAATACTTACGTTGTTCTATCGGCACACGCTAGCACCTGTTTTACTTATTACCGTATTAAATTACATAAATTTAATATTTAAATATCTAAAATTCGGCCCTTAATACTTTCCATTTTTATTGACAAGCTCTTTCATAGACAATGGAATTAAAGCAGGTAGCTTGACTGCAGTCAACCATTTTTCTTGAAAAACACTATACACACCTCTTGTTATTTAAAAAACATGGGCACATTATTTTTAGTTAACAAAAGAACAGAAAGTAATTATTTAAACTTTACAAATCATTGGCAACGTTGGAGCACCTGCTCTGAATCTTTTTAACTCCTCTACTACTACCACACATCAAAACGACATTGAAAATTACATTTACGTTTACGTATTGCCGTTAAAGTATTGTTAACTGAACGATTAATATCAAAATCTAGTCATCCCACAAGGCTTTTTCGTAACAAAGTTTATGTAAAGAAAGTTATTATCAAAATGTAGCACAGCAAAAATTTAAATATAGGTATTTGTATTTCAGAATATCAATCATGTTAACAAACATAAGAACGTAATTGTAATATATCTTAACTATATATCAATTACGTATTAATAAATATACTTCTTCAATTAAACAACGCACCACTAAAAAATTAAAAAATCTTTTCTTGTCCTTTATAAGAATCCTAATTAAAAAAGAATCTTTGTAAGCCCTTGGTATAAATTGTCCTTTTTAGTACCTACTTAAATTTATCGATATCTATTTGAAAGTTTTTTTGAAAATTACAAAAATAATTCGAAAAATAAGAAATAAACCAATTTAGTTCCTAAGTGTAGGGCAAGTAGTCCAGTCATTATAGATAGTGTGTTCAGCTCGGAATTCGAGATACCCAGCTGTAAGTCTGTAAATACTTCTATATTGACACCCTAAAAGTTGTCTCAAAACCTACATATGGTAGGGTGTAAGCAACTATTAAATTTCAATGTCAAAGGTCACAAAAATCGGTTTTTGGCGCTTTTTTGGAAATATCTTATTTCCTATCGGTTTTTTGCCATTTGTATTTATTATCAATATTATAGAATACAAAATTCTCTACCATTTTTGTCCAAAAAAATTTTTTATACGGTGAACCGTTTTCGAGAGAGCGCGCGGTCACGAAAACGCGCCATATATAGTTGATGAACTATCGTTAAATCAATTATTATAAATATTTGTCAATTTTTATTAACTATTATATTTTATCATTTTTTTCCTAACTTATCCGCTTTTTATTCAGTATTAATTTATTTAGCAACACTTACCTGCCCATGCAATTCCAGAATTGTTAATGAAAATATAGCATTTATATTTGAATTTTAACCTAATTAATATAACTTCTTACATGATGAAAAAAAACAAATAAATTATGAATTAATCTTTTTATTAAAAAATATCATTGAATACATTTATTTTTATTGAAAGTAAAGAAATGGAATAAAGGGTGCAAAAACTACAATTTATAATTTTAATCATCTTTATTATCATCTTCAACGACATTTGTCTCAAGTTCTTTCATGATTTCGGGGTCAAAGGTTCCATCTTCGTTAATATCGATCTGATATGGTAGAGTATTGAGACAAGCTTGCCCATTACATTGGCCACAAGCTAAAGAGCATTGCAAGCCCGCTTTCCTGCATCCGCATCGCGAACCACAACCACTCTTGCAGTTGCAGAAAATTGTATTTAGCAAATCTTCTGGAGCAGGTGGTAAAATTGTCATGATAGGCTCCAGAAAATCGTTTCGAATTGCCCAATCCCATACCTGGAGTTCCAAATCATGTCCTAACCAAGTTTGAACTTGATAATATACACGGTTAAAATGTTGATGAGCAGCTGCACTTGTTTGTGGAATATTTGAAAGCTGCACAGGTTTATTAAGTTTTGTAGACTTCACGTACTGCATATAACGAAGATGATCGAGACTTTTCACAGATTTCGCAGCATTATAGACTGCTAATAAGGTTTGAGTTCCACTCTCTAATAATCTCTGGGCCGAAAAATTTTCTTCCTCAAATGCTGCAGCTAGTTCAACCCCTTATTCATCTTATAAACAAAAGTTTCAATGACGAATATTTTCCAGACTGTTTAAAACCATCAAACCTCTATACAAAAGCGGCGATAAAACTCGAACTAAGAATTATCGTCCTATATCTTTACTTTCTATATCTATATCTTTTTAAACAAAATTTGTAGAGAATTTTGTATTCTACAATATTGATACAAATAGCAAAAAACCCATAAGAAATGAGATAAAGTGCGAAAAACCGATATTTGTGACCTTTGACCCTACCATATGTAGGTTTTGAGACAACTTTTAGGGTGTCAATATACAAGTATTTACAGACTTACAGCTGGGTATCTCGAATTCTGAGATTCTTACCTAATTTAAGCTTAAATGACTGGACTAAAGACTTTTGTTTCTTTAAATGTTTATTATGAAATGCCAAAATCGAAATTTAAGTCACAATGAATGCCCCCAAGCTCTAACCACTACGCGAAGTTGCTTGGAGCTACAATGGAACCGGTCGTAGTCATAATGTGAAGCACGTCTCTGGTACTAACTACAAAAATACAGATCATACTCACAGAGCAGGGCAAGCAAGAAATCAATCCAGGATCAGTTTTTAAGACTTTCAACACTTAGGCAGGGATTTTTTACATTCAAATTCAACTGCACGAGGTGCATAGACTACAAATTCGTGCAGAAACTGTAAGATTCTAATCTAAGATGTCCGAGGTTCTATATTAGACGTACATCACCGAAGAAAAATCCGTTGTGCCAGGGGACATCAAAATTGGATTAAAGCTGACTGGAAACCTGTGCTCTTTACACTTTATTTACATTTTATTTGAAGAATGATACGTTATGGTTTGGGGTGGTATTTCTTTGACAGCACGCAACCATCTAGTGTTCATAAATAATGAAAGTATGATAGATAACAGGTACTATCGGCTTCAGAATAGCATATACATTTTCAAACTCAAATCGCTTACATTGAATAGACGGCCTATTTATTGTGTATAACCAATCACGGTTTAAATAATAATAAATTTGAAATCAGTTAAACAGTTGTCCACGCCCACATCTTCACTTAGTTTGGAACCCTCGATAATAAATGTTTGTTTGGGATTAAAATCCCTTTTTTTATTATATCAGTGCAAAAATGCGAAAAAAACCTATTTATTCGGGACATGACCGACCCTTGTAAATAAACTTAATACCCCAAAACCATTTAATGTAGGCGTTTTAAAAATTGCCATTCCTATCTTGTTTAAGAAGGGCGTTTTTATAACTTCGCTAGGTAAACGAAATTCACATTTAACATGTATATGCTATTCTAAAGCCGACTGTACATAAAAGACATGTTACAATAATATTTTATACAGTTTGCCTTATATACAGTAGAAAAAAATGACCTTTATTCTGACGTCATAAATACAAACCTAACGAAATAATACCGAAAACCGTTTACACTACCACTACACCAACACACACTTTTATATGCCTGACGCGCGTTTCGATAACCAAGTTATCTTCTTCAGAGATCGAAACGCGCGTCAGGCATATAAAAGTGTGTGTTGGTGTAGTGGTAGTGTAAACGGTTTTTGGTATCATTTTCGCCAACGGTTCCAGATTCAACATTTTAGTTTTTTTACTAACGAAATAAATCAATGAATTGCTAATGTCGCGTGCGTAAATATTTTTTTTTTTTTTGCTTGTCAGTATTTTTTGTGTTATGCATAACCAAATGTTGCTTTTGGTTAAAGTCAATAAGTATTACTGTTTTGAAAAAGAAAATTTAGTTTAGTCATGTAATATTCACTAAAAATTATTTTGGCTGTTACTAATACACAAAAAAATTATCAACTATTAACTTCGCCATTAACGAATGTATTTTCTGAATTGTTATTTTACTATTTTGCTCTGTAAATGGGTGACGGTTCGGCAATAAAGCTTATTATTATGAAAATCGTTGGTACCTAATGAAGGTTGGTATTTAATGTATAATATTGATACATTTATTATTCTTCCGAAATTTACAATACAAATATATTAAGTAAGTGTATTGAAAATTATCATTAGACCTTGAAGAGGAACTGTTACCTGCATCCATAGTTAGTGATTTCACTTCAATATCACAAATATTTTTTTCTCTCTCGTACCACTGTCTAACAAGTGCTTAAGTGCAAAACCATTTTGTACACTTAAATCATAGCGAAAACTTATGGTATATCCTTAACAGGTTGTTAAGAACAGAACAAATCTAATTCAATAACCTGAAAGAGGAGGAGTGCTAATTTAAATCTTCAAGGAATTGGACCAAAATGAAATAAGGCAGCTTATTTTGAAACACTATTTTCCTTTTCTTTATTGTTCTAATTTTTTGTTTTCAAATTATATTTTCCTTTTATTTCTTCTAGAATTTTTATCTAAACCTAAATTACTATAAACCATTATTATAAAAACATATAATAGCTTTTTATTTTTATTTTATTTTATTTATTTTATTTTATTTTTATTAGTGCTGCCCACAGTTTTTTAAAGAACTTTTCTTAACAATATCGGATTTTGGACTGGGAAGGAATGCGTTCAAAGCATCTCAAAAAGGTGGAAGTTACTAAAATAAAATATAACAAATTAAGAATAATAAAAAACTCTTTGTTTTTTATTATTCTTAATAAGATGAACTTCCAAAAAGTAAATGTTATTACAAAAAATTTAAAATATAACAATAATGAATAAAGAAAACCAACTTATTTTACCGTTCAATTATTAATTATTTCAGGAAACGTAATTAATGAATATCCGTCAACTAAATATATTTCAAATAAAAATAGCTATTTATGCAATGAGTGCAAAATCTAAGACTAAATTAGCTTAGCTTTATGTTCTATTCAAAAACTGTCAAGAAAAGTATATTTTTTTCTCTACTAGCCTATATACCTAACTTTATTGACTTTTTTGAGATATTACAGTTCATTTTTAACCAAGGTAGAAAAATACAGGAACTACTTAATTAGCACTAAAATGTGAAGTTAACTAATGCAAAAACAAAATGAAAAAATATTTTTTCATTACCTACTCATTTAATAGTCCACTTACTTATTCAAAAATGAAAATCAATTGACTTATCCATGTATTTTCATAGCGATTTTAACAATGCAATACTTATTATCCAATTAAAAGAAAAATTGTTGGATATTTTATTGAATGCCTTGTCATGCCATGTCAAACGGGAACGACTGTCAAAAATTTTAAAAATAAATATGCAAAAAAAAATAATGCCAGTAGTGAAAAAAATGCTGTAGGAGCAACGGTAGAAAAGTGTATGATTGTCTCGCATCCATTAAAGACCTCGACCTACTTTTCTACCTTGGCGCATAATTACTATTATTTAGTGAAATATTTTATAGTATTTTTGCATTATCATGGATACGTTTCTAATGCAAAATGTATTGTAGTTATCATAAATATAACTAAGTACAAAATATTCTAATTATTCTTCAAACTTTTTAAACTTACCTAGGCTAATCCTAGGCTATTTGACAATGCAAAAAATAAATTATTAATTACCCTCATTAGCATAAATTAAGATTTTGGAATTGATTATTTGTTAAGATAAGTTTAATAATTAATTTATTTAAAAATCGAAAAATAAAAATTCATTGTTAAAAGTGTGTCATCTGACATAAAATGTTCCTGATTGGTCGAGTTTTTGATGACGTAATCTACTTGCAGCTTTTAAACTTTTTCTTCTATTATGCAAAACAATTTTGTAAGGGCAGACAGCAGAAACCCGCCTCAAGTCGACGCAATGGTGGTGGGAATATTTTTTAAAAACAATTCTTTTATGCTTCTATTATAAAAAATGTAAAAACATCAAAGTAAGTATAATTAGTAAGTTTAATTATATCATAAAAAAGTGAAATAATGATGAACTTGCACAACAAGCAAAATCTTATATGTAGGTTGTAATATTTGTAATACTCCCTATATCATTAGGAGCCATCCGAGAAATTTGCAACCACTATCGACGCACTTTAACATTCTTTGGGACACTTACAAATTGTTTTTCCGGACTTATTTGTAAATTTTGTAATTGCACAACATTTTTAACCCATTTTGATACATAAATCTCTGATAAAATGTAAATCTAATCGCACTTTCGTTTTTAGTTTGCAAAAAATATATGTGGGTGATATGTTCCACAGATCAAAATACAACAGGTTTTTATATAAAAACGGTACCTACTTACTTCAAAAACATGCCTCGTATAAAATAGATTAAAAAAACCTGTCAAATAGCCTATTTCTGGGTCTTTTCTGACAAAAACAACAGTGGAAAAAGGTTGGGGCAGAAACCCCACAGTTACAGATTATTTTCAATGTTCTTATTTGCAAAATAAATTAACCCAGCAACCCAAATTAAGTAGATAGATATCTTATGTCACAGAAAATACCGTGGAGATGAGAAATTCATAATTTACAGATTAATTAAAAAATATAAATGCGATTGTTTTTAAGAAGTCCGTAATGCTCTAGCTAGGAAAAGCAAAAACCCAAATAGAATTTCAGTTAAAGCACTCTTTTTTATTCCACTAGTTTAAATCCACCATAACAAAATAATAACAAATAGCTTTATAACAAAACTGTTTTATTCAAGAAACCTAATATTTTTTTATTAAATATATTAAGTTCCACAAAGTAAGGAATACCACAATAAATTGTTTTTTGTAATATTTTATAATTAAATACCTTGATAATTATTATAAAAATTTACATGGTAAAAATATCTCACGTTTTTATTTTCAATTAGTTAGAAAATATAGTAGGCACTTTAATTAGTTAAAAATATAATGTACCCACACAGGATTTCATCTAAATTTCATCAAATATTGTAGGATTCTTTTCTTTTTAAAGGAACTATAATTGATCAACCTGTTGTCGGTACCACCTGATACTAATTCAACATATACAAAAGAGGATATCAAAAAATTACTTAACTACTCATTCAATTATTATAAAACCGCAATTTGCGCCAGCAATATGTCATTTTAAATCGAAGAGGCTCATCCTATTCGGAAATACCGAAGATCCAAGGATAAAATGTCCGTTCATAGTACAAAAGATTTGGCAGGTGAATATGTATATACATCCGGATTTACTCATCAAATTACTATCTTGGGTTAACCCTGATTATTCGACTACGAAGTGTGTCATAGAGTTATTTAGTTGTTTAACTATTTCACGCTTTGTTTGCATTTCCTTTATTAGCTAAACACCAAATAGTTTAGCGAATATTATGTGTGTACAATAGGTTAGTCATTATCGTTTATATTTTTGCGGATTTCTAAATACGCTGCGACCCTGGTCCAATCGCTAAAATAAACACATTTTGAAAAAACTATTTGGTGAAAAAGGCGAATTTAACGCTTAGCTGCAAAAAAATTATACGAGTTAATATTAAGCATGTGATGACAGATAATTTGATTTATTTACTTGTATTGTGTGACCAAAAAAAGGCCCAAGTTTTATAACTTAACAAACTTGTTATAGAAAAAATGTATCACTGAATTAAAGGATTTTTGTGGATGTCGAGACCATCCATCATCCACTAGTCGGATTAAGTTACGTCGAGGTATATTATGTACTGCGTATTTACACAATAAAGGTAATTTTTAGATAACAATTAGACAACAAAACAATTAACAGCACATGTATTTTTTATATTACAGAAAAACAAAATAGTTAAAGCAGAATTAGGGCATAATCATAATGTTGATAATTCTATGGCAAAAAAATACATTAACAACAGTGTGAAAAGAAAAGTTCAAGAAGATATTTGTGAGAAGCCAACGAAGTTAATACAACGGGAAATCCAAGCACATAATTTATAGCATTGATATGCGGTCTATTGAACATTTTAGAAAAACTAGGCGATGAGTTTTACCACCGCTACCAAAAAACATTGCAGATGTACATGATGCTGTCAATGCAATGCAGATTAAATAAAAAAATGACAATTTCTTGTTGGTTAATGATGCAAACACTAATATAATTATATTTTCTTGTTTTAGGAATATACATTTTTTTGTTCAAATTTAATAAAGAAAAATGTAAATAAAGGAAATATTTCCTCTAGTAAAAGTAAGGGGCTGTTTATTTTATATAAAACAATCATGGTACCGTAAGATCCAAAAGTTGAGTGTATCTAATTTTTATAAGGATAACACGGAAATAGGAAAATGGATACATCACATTTATGGTTTGCTTTACTTATATCCAAAAGAAGTGGGAGGCTGCTTCGTAGAACTTATGGAATTAATGCCTATGTTCGAAAATTTTACATTATTTGCTGATTATCTAGTGGATAATTATATAGGAGAATAGTGTAGTTTCCGTCCACATATGTGGGCCGCTTTTTTGGCTAGTGCAACTCGCACGATAAATGCATGTGAGGGTTTTCTATCTCATTTTAAAAAAATAATTTTTATTCCAGCCATCCATCAATCTTTAGTACTAAGTTTTTAAACTTTTACCTATGCTAAAATAACTAGAGCACATCAGAATTAGAATATAAGATGAAATTTAAGAAAAAGACAAAATTTCTATGCAGTCTAATGAATAGTTTTACAAATGGAACCATAAATAATCTTGAATTTGTACAATACAATTTGTAAATAAATCGTTTTCTTTGACACCTGTTTTAATTAGTTAAATTTGAATTTAAATTTCTAGGCGCAAGTCAGAAAGTAACCGTAGGGAGGAACTCGGCTACGTCTCATTATTGAAAACGTAAATTTTTAAATTAGGGCATACCATTTTATCCAAGACAAATGCCTTCGTATAACGGTTTGGAATGGTGGACCTCGCTATCCCAGGGATACACGACTTTACTAGTTTTCCATTCATTATAGATTATAATGTAGAATTAGCAAAAAAGATTTTATAAATTCAACATTCCCGACAGTCTAAACCAAGTTCTTTTACTACTTGAAAAGATTTTCCATGCATCTTCTACCCATTCATCACACCTGCAATGTGATATTTTTACTTTTTTACCTGTTTTTTTCTTAAATATATTGTAATGTATACAAATTTTAAATAGTAGTATGTGTGATTAATTAAATTTATTAATTTTATGATAAATTTTTTTTTAAGTTTTTATTTTAATAAATTTGTATTTTATGATTTTAATTGTTAAATTTTAATATTTGTGGGGCTAAGGTTATTTAATTTATATTTTCAATTTAATTTTACCTTACTCGACTATTAATTGTATTCTGACTAACTTGATATAATTCTATGAGCATGTGAGAACTCTATATTCTCAGTAGTCGGTTCAATTAAGTTATAATTAATTTTAATTTACCTTTGTAAAAGTTATGATATATAGATTTTACCTTAATACAACACTGTTTATTTTAAAAATTCACTAGTCTTCATATATCGTACTAATTAATAATATCGATACTGAAATTATTAATCGATTCTTATATTTGTTCCTTGATAATTCGATTTTTTTTAATAGTATTTTGAATATATCATTAAGAAACATTTAATTTATTTTACAAAAAATTTTTAAAACATGTGATTAAATTTGATAATCGAAAGGTAATAAAGTTCACTGTATAATTTTAAATTTTAAAGACGTACCGCAATTGGTCCGTTTCTACGAATAACTACAGCAGCGCTTCTGCTCAGTGTTCTGTGTTCCAAGCAAACCTTGTAAGCAAAAATGGCGTCGACTACTTCCCTTGATGTACGATGCTTGATGGTTTTTTTGAAAATTTTGTTATCTTAACATCCAGGAACATAATAAAATTCAGGTGGGTAATTATTGAAATTATTTCCATTTATTAGTTTGGTTCGATTTATTTAATCCTCTCCAACTTTTAATGGTTAAAACATGGATTTTCTAAATTGACAGTTATTTGGGTGGGGGTATCCACTTCAAATAATTTTACACTAGACGGTCATTAAATTTTAACAAATTTCTTTTGTTTTTCGGTATAGATTCGCCGTTGAATCAAATGGAACTGACAAAAAAAAATAATTCCGCGGTATTTATACTCTTTCTCCCGAAATGACATAAATGACATATATTATTTAAATTGAATTGTTTATATAGGCAATTTTTCGAAATTTTTCAATGAATTTATTTAATTAATTCTACTTAATTGATTCTTTAATTGGGTGATAATAAAACTTGATATAATTGATAATAAATTAACTTCCATTAATTAAATTTTACTTTTTCCCTGTTAAATTTTACCTTTAAACGAAGCAATGTTATGGCTCCTGTAAACTTACAATAATATTTGAAAACAATTGTGAGCAAATACACTTTACATCTAATTAATTTTTACATAAACATATTCCTTAATACTTCAAATATTGATGGATATCTTTTGCTATGACTAAAACTCCATAAATTTTTTATAAATTGCTTTTTTAAATTAATTAACATCCGCCATTTTTTTATCCAAATTTTAACTAACATTATAAAATTAACAAAATATTTCTACACTACACATATACAAATTTGATACAAAACCTACCATTAACACATACAAATAATAATAACAACAAATTATATGTTGATCTTGTATTTCATATTCAGAGTCTAAAGTGTCTCTTCACCTTGTAATTATACTCTTGATACATAATAACTATTACATATTCTCCTGTTTCTAGTGTCCTTTCACCTTAATAATTCATTTAACATATTCTTTATTCCCTATAGATCGATTTCTAGTGTCTTTTCACTTTATAGGTTCGGGCACATTGTCACTGATTTTGGTTTTCACCATGTCACTCACAGTTTATTAATCACATGTTTTGTTTATATTTTATTACATATGTTGTTATTTAATAAATTTCAAGTTTTAGATATATTCAAATACTTGGATATTCAATGTTGTACCCATTGTTATGGATGTTAAAACTACTGTCTATTACTATCTGTAAGTAACTTCTTATTTTAATATAAACTTAATTATGACTTTATTTACTTGTATAGGTACCTTTTTTTATGGTATTAATTGTTTCTTACCAATATTAACTCTAAAATCATAATTTATAATGTACACTAATTTATAACAATGATATTTCATGTTTTGTTGATATCAAAACTTAATTTACTATTTTTATTTCATGTTTCTTAATAAAACCTCATTCTAATGATGATATATTAACATTAATTATCTCAACTAATATGTTTTATTTTTCTACTGGTTTTTTTAGGTAATTTAAACTTGATGCAAGATTCGACATCTAACTAGAAGATACTCCCACCACACTACAGAGATATAGTTTTTTTTACTCAAATTATTATTGGACTCATATTTATTCAGTGTTCCTAGTTAAATGTGTATAATTTCAAATTAAAGAAGCTTTGAATTTCATATATTTGAAGAATTTATTATTATATATCCTTTTTCTTAATAAAACATGGATTATTTTGGCAAATAGGGTAAGATTATTTTGATTTAATTTTGAATCATTACAATATATTCTTACATTTTGTTTATATACTATACATATTGTAATATTTAAATATTCGATAATAGTATAATGAGTATAATATTAACAGAAGTTGTTTAATATAACTTAAATAATTTTTATTATTTTATATTATTTTATTATAAATTTTGTTTATTTGTAAGAGAATTTTAAGTTAGAAATAATTTTTATTATGTAATGTATCAATATTATATTTTGTACATAAACATTTTATTTAAACCTACTGGAAACTTCGCGAATGTGTAAAAAAGAGACAGATATATTTTTGTCCTGGAATGATCGACAGTAGACAAGTGAGTATGTCTAGTTATACATAGGAAAGAAAGAGATACACATATTTTTCTAGAAATGACTAATCCATAGAACAATAACGAAGTTTCTAGAAGGTTACAAACCTATAAAAAGACTTGAGCAGAGGTCGTTAGGAGTAGTATATGATTGGAAATCAAACATAGAAGATCAGTTAGTGTGAACAGTCAATTAGAACAAAGTGAACAAACAGTTTTTAAAGTAGTTAAAATAAAGTGTTAAATAGTGACATTAAATATACAAATTAAAGTAATTAAGGAGTAAAACAAAGTGCTAAAAAGTGACAGTTAGAACTAATCAAAATTGTGATTAAAAAAAAAACAAAAATTTCGGCGCATAAAAAAGAAGACATTATAAGAGTACTTACTATTAATAATACAATTAAAGGAACTATAATCCAAAAAACACTAAACTATATCAATTTGGAGGAACAAACAAAGAATAATAATATTACACAAGAAACCAAACGTCTAACAACACGACATTTTACCAAAATCGGAAATTCCACGTATCACTTCGTTCGTTTCCGTTTTTCATAGAGCGACTACAGATTTTTTCCTCCAATCAGACAGCAAGACTCTACGTGTATAAAGGTCAGATAAATTTGTTAACATTTTGAAATTTTTGTAGTAGTTAGTTAAATTATAAAATTAAAAAGCAAGCCTTTCTTTTTTCTTATTTTTCGTACTAATTAGTTTCATTATTAATCTTTCAATATTACTGTTTTAACTTATTTCTTTTTATAATAAACTTGTAATTATAATTATTCAATTTTTCATTCACATACACCTAATTGTTCAATTAGAAACTTGCAGAACAAAGCACTCCTGAGAAAAAGAAGATATTGTTGCTATTAGAACATTTAAATAAGAATTAATCAATGAAATTCATAAATAAATAAATTAAACTATAATCATTGAATTATAATATTCATCACAATATATTTAATTTTTAAAAAAACTTTATACATAATTTTATAAATCATTAAACGAGGTCTCTTTTCAAC
The DNA here is from genome assembly GCA_035357415.1 of Ophraella communa. Taxonomy (NCBI): domain Eukaryota; kingdom Metazoa; phylum Arthropoda; class Insecta; order Coleoptera; family Chrysomelidae; genus Ophraella; species Ophraella communa. The sequence continues at coordinate 21,257,934 of CM068985.1, forward strand.
CACAGGCTATGAATGTGGTATGATTGTATTTATGCACACTTTTATATATATATATATACCCAACTTTTACAAATAATATATATTTATTATTTATTTTATTGTTTCTGGAACAAAAACTACTTTAAATAGCCTCCCTGGTTTTTTATTAGTTTTTTAAGGGCAGAACAACAAAAGCAATTGGGAATTACAACTAATAATCTACCCGATCTATTAAGAATCATTGTGCTTCGACAAGGTGCAACTGACCGGACTAGTAGAAGCAGACGAATGCAGCAGAAAAACTCAAGAAATATTATATAATTATTATTTTATTTTAGCTATTTTGTTATTTCCGTTTCTAAATTGGAAAGAAATTAATGAAAAATGAGATGCATTCTATTTTTAAAACAATTTTTCATCTCAAAACCATTTTTTTACACAATTTACTGTTTACAAATTTTTGAAATAGAAATATATAGTTTAAAACGGATTTTAATATAACAGGGCATTACCATTCGATTAGATTATATTGTCGTCTAAGGTCGTATAAGCCAGTTGGACTTGTCTCTCTCAGGTTGAAAAGGATTATTCCAACTGCCGATTTACATCAGCCTATGATCGTATTGTAGATTTACTGCTGTTCAACGTGCTACTGACTATCCCAACTGTACACTGGTTAGGGATGATGTATGATTATTCTGGATACCGGACTTTCTACCCTTTATTGATATAAAGGTATTTATTTGCCTCGTAGGGCACTATACTTACTGATTTACATAATAGAATATAGACTTTTACAAACATTTAACAAATAAATTAAAATATCGACTATCTAGAACTGTACACGGGTCGATGAACTGTTTCAAACTGAGAGAGGTTATCAAATTTTTGCTGTATTATATAGTATTTCCATAGTTTCATCTATCTATACATCATAATAAACTACTTCTAAATTTATAAGTCAAATTTCGAAATTTATAAGCCAAATTTCTCTTTTGTATAACTTTTCCCTCTGTACACAAAAATGTATCTCTTAAGATTAGAAAAAAAACACGTCTTTTTGTAATTTTTACATTTTCCCACAAAATTAAAAATTTTAATTATGAATAAATCCTCTTTAAATCAGCTTTTTTAATCCATACTTAAATATTACCATTATGGTTCAGTTGTCATGTTCTTGGTGTCTTGCTAATATTTATTTTTAGCATAAATATAACTATTTATTCAATCTATACTAATATTAATCTTACTTTATTGATTTTTTAACGATGAATAAAACTAACTCTTCCTACTTATAATTTTATTGTAGGTGCTACCTGTAGAATTACGGTGGAAAGAAAAACGCAGAGGTTCTGTTTATTTTATACAACTGCAGTTGTATAAAATAAACAGAACCTCTGCGTTTTTCTGGTTAATTCAACATGAATTTATTATGTAAATGTTTAATTTTGCTCTAATTAGGTGATTGTTGAACTCTATCTTATGAATTTGGCCCACTCTATCTCAATATATTTGCTTCTTATATTGCGTGGTGTGCATTAGCATTGATACCAAAATAAAGTGTCTGTTCTCCCTCCTACATCATCAACTTATAAGTCTTTGGACATCCTCTGGAGGTGGTTGTTCAGTAGAGTCACCAGGGAAGTAGTCCAAGGCAATAACTATCTGCCTCTTGCCTGCTTCTGTTGGAACTTCCACAATAGCGGTAGGCATTACCATACTGTTATGTACCTACACATTGTAGTATAATTTAGATGTACTTGGGAATGTATACCTAAAGTGTAGGTTACAAGCAATGGCTCATTTTTTACCTAAAAACTCCAATTACTCTAATTACCAACAAAAACTTTATTCAATAAAATATACTAATCTTGAAATCCTTTCAATTTACAATGGAATACAAAAATAGAGGTTAAATCAACGTTTCTCCAAATAAAAATTTGATAACGCACATGCCAATTTACAATATAGAAGTCCTAATTTTATTTGGGAGAATAATCAATTTCGTAGTTGCTGGTCTTAATTATGAACTCTAAAATGACCATATATGAAACATTGCCAACACAACCAACCATATTTTTTATATACAAATTTAAAAAGAACGTTTAACCCCCGCATTTAACTAATTATATGCGGTAAAGCAGAAACCGAAGCCCGAGCAGCACAACATCTGACAAAAAATAGGAAAATTCGGCTAATATTCACAATGGAAAATTTATCCATATCCATTATTTATAATTACCCTCCTATCTTAAGTTATAAGGCAGAGACTGCTTAAATTTAATTTATTTATTGTATAAAATATTATATAATACTTAAAATATCATAAAATCGGTTTTGGGTGACTCGACAAAAAATCGTTTTATAAAGTGGGCAATTGTTAATTGGTTAATTGACAGATATAATTAAAAAGTTAAAAAATTGCAATTTTATTATTTTAGCTAAAGATGTTAATTTGAATCAATAAAAATCCAATGCAACAACTGTAATCTATTTGAAAAAAGTAAAATGATTTGTCACCAGATTTAATTTAGTCATACTATGATTAGTTTTCGATTATTTATAGTGGCTATTGTTTCATATTAGAAAAATGTCTTGCTAAACGTTACTCATTTTCCAAGCTACATAATCTCACACATTTTAACTTTTTAAGTGGTTAATCAGCACTAACTAAATCAATTCCGTGTCAATACTGATTATTTTGTAGTAAACCAGCCGATTCTTAATGAAGTGTAAACTTCCAGTTTCATACAATTTAGTATTCTAAAAATAAATTTTAGTTTTAAATCATTCATTCATGTTTAACGAATTGTGTGAATTTGTAGTTTACGGATTTAAAGTTTTTTATCAAAGATTCGAGCGACGTAATAATATTTCTGTATGTAGTTTGTTGTAAATTTCCGTTGATGCTCTTTTAATTTAAAGAAACCCATCAAAACGAGTGCACAAACTATATTAGTTTTATTTAAGACGAATACTGAGTGATTCTTAAGTAATCTGTAATACTTTCATGCACAAACCTTAAAATGTTGTTTTTTTTAAATAATAAATTATTATATACTTACTTTAATTGTAATTGTTGAATGGCTGAAACAAAAAATATGAAATGTTTAAATAAATCTAGTAATAAATATCTTTTAATAAATAAATAAGTAAAAATGTAAATGAAAGGTTCCTGCAAATAATCAGGAATTGTATTAAATAAAATTGTTTACTAATAAGTTTATTTTTTATTAATTTATTGGTACCTATATTAAACAAGTATATGATTATTTTAAGTATCAAATCGTCTGACCGATCATCAAAATTTTTTGCGTGCAGGCAGATAGACGTCATAGAACATTAATTAATTTTAAATTAACAAGATGTACAATACCTTCTGGATTGTTATTAAAAATGTTTTATGAATTTATTTTTTGGGGGATTTGCGTCAATGCTATAGGTATAATTATTCATTTGAAATATTTCTCTGATACGCAATAAGTAGTTATTGATCTTCTATTTGAAGCTTAGTGAACGAGAATAATGTGTTTTTCATATTTTTTAAAAGTAATTTATATCTGAATGTGCACCTGTTGTTTATAACGGTTCGTTAACCCTAAATCGGGAAGATGCGAACAAAAAATATTTCAACTATTTATCTTCTGCTTACAATGTATGCATAATTTTCTTGTCAATTTTACGATTTTGTAAATAAGAACAAATTTATTTTATGCAAACAAATAACCTTGGAAGTCAGTTCTCAAAACAAAGTTAGGTCAAAAACCTAAACACAACCTACGTAAATTTTTACACTTTATCGGTCGGAGACCACTTGCGCCTTTGGTTTTAAACTCTAAGAATTTCGATAGGGAAATAAAATGGAACAATAATTACAGTTAAACTGTTGAATAATATAAAAAGTAAATTTACTGTGAGTTCATACATCTTTAGTTATATTACGACCATTAAGATATGATCTATGGACAATATTTTAATGAGGAAGAAAACGCAAAGCTAATTGTAGAGGGCACCCCTATAGCTCGACTCATAACAAGAATTTATTTGCTAGTATCCAAATTTTTGATTTCGTGATTTTTGAGTTTTTATAAAAAACAAGTACTTTCATTGTATTTTTGTGATTTCTGTGTAACTATTATAAGTACTTATTCAAGTGAGATCTTTTGATATTATCAAAGATTAACAAACTTATAACTAATGTACAAACTTAAATTACTAATTTACATACATGTTCTCTAAAATCTTATCAACTGTTGTTGAAATAGTCTTTTAAGTATTCATTATCTGAGTTTGGATAATGAAATAAGGTTACTCTGTCTATCACTGTAACATTTATAGTTTATACATTGATTTCATTTTTGTCTGATAGCATTCATTTACACAGTTTTTTAGGTATTTTTAGGTATTTCTTAGGTTATGAAGTTTTGCCTGAATGCATATCTGTTATCGAAGAACTACAAAATCTATTTTTACTGGAGCTTAGCTATCCATCTTAATATATATATATTTTTTTTAGCGCCAAAATATTTTCTAGGTAAATCTTTTGGCGGCAAAGCCAATTTTTAGCACGAAAAAATTTTTACAATAAGTTTTCTTCTAATAAACTTTAAAGTGGACTATCTGGGATAGTTCCTTTGTCCTTATTTAATCTATTTTTAAACTTAATACTTTATATACTTTCAAATGCATTTTTTAACAATTTTAAACTATCTACATTTACCGAATGGTTTTTGGTCAAAGCATGTTCGGCAATACTAGATTTTTCTATGCGTCCATATTTTAGATCAGCTATATATTCTTTACATCTAGTTTTAACCAATCTTTTTGTTTGCACAACATACTTTTTCAAATCACAATCATTACAACTTATTTCATATATACCGTCTTTTTCCAGATCTTCTCTTTTATCCTTATGATTTCCTAATAATTGTCTTAGGGTGGTACTAGTTTTATGAACTAAACCTAGTCCCACCGTACCGAAAATTGTATTCAATCTTTTGGTATACGGAGTCAAAATACAGTGGCGAGGCCTGGTTGCAAAAATCGGAGTCAATTACCAGTGACTATTTCACTAGACCTGATATCAGCGACTATTTCCCTAGAGGCATAGTCACTTCAAAACGTCACATAAAAATGTTAATTACTTTTGTCAGTCTTTACTTTAATTTCTTATTATTATTTTAACTATATTCCTGATGTTTGTGTTCTGTTAATAAAGTTTTGTTCTAATTTACTTATCCCTAATTAATTTAATCTTTGCGGGAAATAATCTTCCTAAATATAACACGACGTTGATTAATATTCTGCTATTTTTGTTGTTGCTAAATTTATCGAATATTTTACAATTTGATTCGACATATTTTTGGAATTAATAATCAGATTAAAAGCAACATAATGTCTCATCGCATATTGATATTAAATTTTTGAAATTTAGAAGCAATAAAATAACCGAGTATTTATCAACGTCTTGATATATTGCCGTAATTTAAAAATGGATCATCATGATCATCTATTGTCATTGTTGATTTTTAAATTCATCTGCTGAAGTGGTTTGTCGACAATGCATCCTTAAAAAGTAGGTATTAAGCATAGGGTGGCCATTAAATTTTTATAAAATACTAGCTTTTACCAGCGACTTGGTCGGCAAGTCAGTTGACGATGCATTTGAATTCTGAAGGGGTTTCCTTTTAACTTTTTACGCACTTTGGGATGGAGTTTCGAAAATCCTTTCTTAGGGCACACCTGCACTATAAAAGGTATCCAAAAACGGTGTGTCTACCTTCAGCTGTTTGGGCTTTAGTCGTATGCCAACAATCAATCAGCAAGTGAATTAATTTATAGTTTTATATGTACAGACTTAGTTATAATAAAAATGTAAGTATTAATTTGTTTATTTCTTAACATTTTTAAAACTTATATTGATTGTTTCGTTTGACAAACTGCTGAGCTAACTTAATAAAATGCAAAAAGATCCCACTACTTAAATCACCAACAATAAGACAATAATTAATGCAGTACAGGTTGGCAATGAAGGACTTTTTTTATACATTCGGAGGAAGTAAAGAACTTTCTCTTCCATACAGACAGAACACTTATAAATAAGAATTTTACAAAAAAATTAACCATTGTTACAATAAGTCTTTGTTGTATTTCTGTATTTGTTATATTTGTATATATTATATTCTAGTATATTTTTTTTAGAAAATATTTTTATAAATAATTTTTTATATATTTTACCCGTGTTTTACACTTACCGGTGTACACACTTTATTTATTGGTATTTTTATATGTAATTATTAAAATCTTATATTATTTAAATAAAGTATAACATTATATTATAAAAACTAGTATTTATTTGAAATAAATTAAAATTAATGATCTATTAATACATTTAAATAAAAAAGTAAATACTAAATTAAATATATATCAATATCCGTAATAAACTAATTGTTGGGAAATGGAAATAACTCGTTTAAAAAAAATGTCTTTTTGTATATTTAATATATTTTATTTTACTTTATTAGACGAAAGATCTTTACTCTATTAAGGTTATCGAAGAACTGTTTTGGAAAATATTCTTGTTTTCCATTTCAACTTTTTGTTTGGTATTAAACAAAGAATGTTTGGTGGTTGGTCATCTGTACAACAGATGATATAATCCTTAATTCCAAGAGTGTTATAAAATATCACACAGTTTGGAACCCTCGATAATAAATGTTTGTTTGGGATTAAAATCCCTTTTCAAAACATCTTTATTTTTTATTTCCTTCTTTTAGGTAGGTTGTTAAAAATAATAAATAATATTCCATAAAATGAAAAATGTAAAATATAAAAATATTTATTTTTGAATCTCCAACACTAATCATCAATGATCCAATACAAAACGCACAAATTAAGAAAATCATATTTACTGTCTTATTAAATCTGCTATCTCTGGACGTATTTTTAATAAATATATTTAATTTTTTTGAACGTATATAGTGAAGGGCTTACCGCATAGTTTTTAATGTTATTTCTGTTATTTGTTTTTATCTGAAATTTATTAGATTGTAATTTGCTAATATTTTGATTTCGCCATATTCTTATAATTCATATGAATATGTATTATTAAGATTTTATTATTTTATTGTTGTTGGGTTCTTATGTTTTCTTTTTTTTTTTATTATTTTAATTTTTTCTGATGATTGAATGTTATTTTAGTAAATTCACGTTAATTGTGACATGATATTATTAGTGGTTTGTTTAAATTGAAAATAAATACTATCGTTAATCGAAAAATTATATCTCAGGTCGTACAGGTTTCACCACAGATTTACGCTCAAACAAATTATAAATTTTCTATCAAAATGAAATTCAAAAATCTTTACAATAAAGTGGTATAAATGTTCTCTAGCGACTAATAATTATTATCGCTTTAAAACAGTTTATACGCACACTTAATACAAATTAAATAACGGTACCTTTTTGAACTTTGTCTCTCGAGTGTTCGCCATTCACATGTAGGTGTCGCTGGAACTGGTGGTTTATCTTCTCTTCTGGTGAGCACGTGGGATGTAGAACTTCCAATGGTTTAATTAAAGACAGAAACTCTTACGATGTAAAATTTATTGTTGTTTACTTGTGGATTTTTTTTTTTACAATTTACTGGTTGATAAGACTCCCTTTTTACAAGTGGTGTGTTACAAAGTTTTATACTAGGATTATTTCTGATATAAGGTAAGTCAAGCTTCTTATATTAATTTGATACTAACTTTTGTATCATTAAAATTACATTTGGAACTATTATATTATAAAGTGATTCTGCTTGATTCAACAAACTTATTTTCTATTCAAAGTCGAATACTGTTAACTTATAAAGTTAATAAAATTTATGATTAATCAAAGTCCTTTTTTAAAAATGTAAATTACGAGTTGTATATTTTTATAACTGTTGTTGAATGTTTTGAAAATGAGTCTTGAATCTTTCTAAAACTTGAGTGTTGAGTTGTGAAAGTTGTTTTTTAAAATTAAATATTAAATGTTTGTTGAAAGTTTAAAACGAGACTTGAATATTTGTATAAAGGGTCTTGACTCTCTTAAAATTAGGCTTGAATCTCCTTTTTCTTTCTGACTGGTTCTTTTACGTAAAACTGAGATCCCTCTCTCATTATTCTCTGACCAATAAAAATGCTTCAATGTAAAAACTCCACGAGAACCAATCAGAAGGAACTATTTCTTAATTTGCTTATTTCTAACTAACTACTTATATTTTACAAACAATTTTTTTACATAATATATACAATAATCATTTTTAATGTTCAATAATTTTTATATAATTTATTATGGTCGGAAAAGCTCTCAAATTATATTTACTGAGGCTTGAAGTCATAAATTCGACCGATATACTTCCGAGTAACTCATACGTCACAACGTGCACCTGCTATTCTAAGCTCTTGGAGTTCGAGGAAACTAAATATTTCAAACACGCGATGTGTTGTGTACGAGCACTCGTAGTTCTGATAATTTGACGTCACACAGGCACAGGTGCACTTCTAAAGTTTTGGAGTTCATGGAAACTTTTTTAACTTTTCAAACACGCGATGTTAGCAGTCGTAGTTCTGATAATTTTACGTCACACATATGCACAAGTGTTATTCGTAGAAGAACTTTTTATACACTTTTGTAGATCTTTGAAAATCCTTTTATATATTTAACAGAAAAATATTTTACAAAAATTTATAATTTGTTCGTTTGTTTTATTTTACATTTAGAATTATATTTTCATTATTATTTATTTTTTTAATGGTGATTTTGATTATTTTTATGTAATGTGATTACTTTTTTATTATATTTTTTGCTTTTAATTGACTTAACGATTTTGTTTTTGATTTAATCATCATAATACACATTCTTATTGAAATTAATATTTTCTTTAATGAATAAATTTTTTTATGATAATAAAACTTCGTCTCAACTTCCCCCCAAACTTGTAATAAATTTATCGACGGATAAATTTTTATAAGTTTCCATTTTCTATTTTAACTTCAACTATATCCTATTTTATTTTATTTACATATTTATTTACACTTAACTACTAAATATATTTCTTGAGTGAACTTACATGAAACACACCACGTGAAATTTTTGTGTTAGGAAACATTAGAATTTATTTTCTACTTTTTTTAAACATAAACGCATCGTATCATCTTTTTCTTACCCACTACTATAGGATTAATATAGAGTGTAGTACTATAACTTATAATTCCATCTGCCAACAGTTTCTTTAAATGTTTATCTACCGCTTCTTGATATTTATAGGGAATTGGATAACTTTTTTGACTAAAACTCTCTATTTTTTTAATTTTAATACTTTGGGAATAATTTTTAGCTACTCTAGATTCATCATTAATTAAACTTTTATATCTTTCTACCAATTTTATAACTTCATTTTTCCATCCTTTATTGCAATTTATCACCACCTCTAAATTCTTTTCATTAATCCTATCATCGGCATCAATTGCCCTTTCATCATAATCATAATTTAATTTATTTTTGGTATCTAAGACCCTTTCTAAATGATTATCATTTCCATTTTTATTTAAATTTAATTCGGCATCTATGGCCACATTATTAAATATATTTCGGCACCCTTGTACCATTAAATTGCAACTAGATTCGCAAATTTCACTTATTTTTTCTTGGCAGAAATTTTTATTACTATTTTCTAATGACTCGTCGAATATACTAATTATATTATAATTACTAGTTAATTTTAAATCATTTATTACCTCAAATTTTATTTCATTATCCCCAAATATTACTGCATTTTTGATATAATTTATTATAATTTTATTCTTTGATAATTCATCGTTACCCAATAATATATCATATTTTAATTTATTGACTATCAATAACTGAACATTTAATTTTACATTATTTATATTCAAAGAAGCAAAAACTGTTTTATTAGAATATCCCAAACTTTTATCATTTATCCCTGTAAAATTTACTTTTGGAATATTGATTATATTGTTTTTTAACATTGAGATTTTATTTACTGTATTTTCTGATATTAAAGAAACTGTAGACCCTGTATCTATTATAATGTTTAATAGATTGTTATCAATATTTGCTTTTATTAATACTAATTCTATTTCTTTATTTTCTAGATGCAGATTATCCTTGTCCATTAAAAATTCACGTGGGTGTACAAAGTCACATCTAGCGCTATTTACATTGTGCACCCCTATTGAAAATTTGTGGTTTGGGCATCATCTACTGGAGATCTGGCCCTAGGAGTTCTACTACCTGAACGTGCAATGTCTCTCGGTGTATTATTTGTCTCATTTATCCCCTCATTACTGTTACTCGTATTAATTGCGTTTACTTGTCTATTATTATTGTTTGTATTTGCTCGATTATTGTTATTTTGTTCAAATCTATTAAAATTTCTATTATTATAATTATTGTTAAAATTTCTAGTGTTCTGATTATTATTGTAATTTCTATTATTATTGAAATTGTTCCTATTTTCATTATTTTGATTTCTGTTTTGATTATAGTAGTTATTGTTAAAATTATTATTATTATTTTGTCTGTTAAAATTGTTACCGTTACTTTGCCTATTAAAACTTCTATCATTGTTATTAAAGTTTCTTACATTATCTCTATTCTGATTGTTGATACTATTACTTAAATTTCTTTCAATTCTCTGCAAATATGTTATTAAATGATCAAATTTATTAATATTTTGTACTGCAATTATCTCAGATATTTCAGGTTTGAAATGTCTTGATAAAAACATTACAATTTCTGCTTCTGGTATAGGAGGAGTTAAATATTGACAAGTAGCATAGAGTTGTAAAACATAGTTGGATAGATTATTCTTTGTATTATCAAATTTGCCAAAATACAATCTTTCCCTGACTTTACTCTGTTGTAATTCTGACCAGAAAGTATCTAGAAATACCTTTTCAAAGGTTTCAAATGAATCTACAAACATTTCTTTGCAATTCCACCATAATAGTGCATTGCCTGTTAAACTTGATCTGATAAATTCCTTAAAATCTTGCAAATTTTTAATTTTATAGTATTTATTTTTAATTGAATGTAAATAATTTATAGGATGTATCTTCCTATAATCCCCACAAAATTTCGAACTTTCTTCAAACTTCCCCCCTATATTTAAAATTTGAAAACCCAAGTCAGGTGTTACGCGATTGTCTGATAATTCAGAAATATTTTGATTCACTTGTTTTATTTTATTTTCGAGTTCCTCCTTTAATTTCTTGATTTCTTCACTGTTTCCCACGTTTATATTTGTATTTAATTTTTCTTCTATTTCTTTTCTTAATTGTCTCTCTGTTTTTCTGTTTTCCTGTTCGGCTATGTCCAAATTTATTTGTATTCCTCTTTTCACGTTATCTTCGATTTCTGATATTCTTGAGTTTAATTTCAGATTGTTTTCGCTTGTTCTTTTGTCTATATTTTGTACTTGTTTATTTAAAAATTCTTGTTTTTCCTCAATTACTTTAATCTTTTTCTCTTGATTTTCTACTTTCTTGTCCAATTTTTCCGTTATTTCATTCAATTTTCTCGTTATTTCCTCAGAATTTTGTCTATTTTGTTTTTTCATTTCTTCAGAGTTGGCTTCTAGTTTTTTCGCTATTTGTTCTGAATTGGCTAGGATGATGCTCATCAAATCTGCCAATGTGACATTTCCTCCAGTTTGTGAAGAAGTACCATCTTTTTGTTGAGGTTCGTCTTCTTGTTCCCCCCTTTCTTCTGGTTCTTCAGCATTGTAGTCTATGTCTATTTGTTCTTGGCTTTTCAATCTGTTAATTAGAATTTGTTTGGTTCCTTTATCATCCAAATTCCTGTTTCTAAGTTCTTGCCTGAGTTCTTCAACTTTCCAGGTGTCAAAATTAACTTCCTCTTTATCAGACATTATGTTTCGACTTTTTATATTTATAATAAAATGTTAGAAATATTTATTTTATAGGTTAATTACAGTTACAATAATGTATTAGTATTTTTATTTTTAAATAAATTTTAATGTAATGTTTATTGATTTATTTTTTGTTATTAAACTATTAAAATCTGTGATTTTAATCGAGCCCGATACGTTGGTCGCCAAGTTATTAAGATTTTATTAATTTATTTGTTGTTGGGTTCTTATGTTTTCTTTTTTTGTTTTATTATTTTAATTTTTTCTGATGATTGAATGTTATTTTAGTAAATTCACGTTAATTGTGACATGATATTATTAGTGGTTTGTTTAAATTGAAAATAAATACTATCGTTAATCGAAAAATTATATCTCAGGTCGTACAGGTTTCACCACAGATTTACGCTCAAACAAATTATAAATTTTCTATCAAAATGAAATTCAAAAATCTTTACAATAAAGTGGTATAAATGTTCTCTAGCGACTAATAATTATTATCGCTTTAAAACAGTTTATACGCACACTTAATACAAATTAAATAACGGTACCTTTTTGAACTTTGTCTCTCGAGTGTTCGCCATTCACATGTAGGTGTCGCTGGAACTGGTGGTTTATCTTCTCTTCTGGTGAGCACGTGGGATGTAGAACTTCCAATGGTTTAATTAAAGACAGAAACTCTTACGATGTAAAATTTATTGTTGTTTACTTGTGGATTTTTTTACAATTTACTGGTTGATAAGACTCCCTTTTTACAAGTGGTGTGTTACAAAGTTTTATACTAGGATTATTTCTGATATAAGGTAAGTCAAGCTTCTTATATTAATTTGATACTAACTTTTGTATCATTAAAATTACATTTGGAACTATTATATTATAAAGTGATTCTGCTTGATTCAACAAACTTATTTTCTATTCAAAGTCGAATACTGTTAACTTATAAAGTTAATAAAATTTATGATTAATCAAAGTCCTTTTTTAAAAATGTAAATTACGAGTTGTATATTTTTATAACTGTTGTTGAATGTTTTGAAAATGAGTCTTGAATCTTTCTAAAACTTGAGTGTTGAGTTGTGAAAGTTGTTTTTTAAAATTAAATATTAAATGTTTGTTGAAAGTTTAAAACGAGACTTGAATATTTGTATAAAGGGTCTTGACTCTCTTAAAATTAGGCTTGAATCTCCTTTTTCTTTCTGACTGGTTCTTTTACGTAAAACTGAGATCCCTCTCTCATTATTCTCTGACCAATAAAAATGCTTCAATGTAAAAACTCCACGAGAACCAATCAGAAGGAACTATTTCTTAATTTGCTTATTTCTAACTAACTACTTATATTTTACAAACAATTTTTTTACATAATATATACAATAATCATTTTTAATGTTCAATAATTTTTATATAATTTATTATGGTCGGAAAAGCTCTCAAATTATATTTACTGAGGCTTGAAGTCATAAATTCGACCGATATACTTCCGAGTAACTCATACGTCACAACGTGCACCTGCTATTCTAAGCTCTTGGAGTTCGAGGAAACTAAATATTTCAAACACGCGATGTGTTGTGTACGAGCACTCGTAGTTCTGATAATTTGACGTCACACAGGCACAGGTGCACTTCTAAAGTTTTGGAGTTCATGGAAACTTTTTTAACTTTTCAAACACGCGATGTTAGCAGTCGTAGTTCTGATAATTTTACGTCACACATATGCACAAGTGTTATTCGTAGAAGAACTTTTTATACACTTTTGTAGATCTTTGAAAATCCTTTTATATATTTAACAGAAAAATATTTTACAAAAATTTATAATTTGTTCGTTTGTTTTATTTTACATTTAGAATTATATTTTCATTATTATTTATTTTTTTTAATGGTGATTTTGATTATTTTTATGTAATGTGATTACTTTTTTATTATTTATTTTGCTTTTAATTGACTTAACGATTTTGTTTTTGATTTAATCATCATAATACACATTCTTATTGAAATTAATATTTTCTTTAATGAATAAATTTTTTTATGATAATAAAACTTCGTCTCAGTATATATATATATATATGTATATATGTTTTTACTTTTTTTCTTAGAGCCTGATGATGGTCTGTTAATGAAACATGTCGCACTGATGTAACTTTTAACATTAAATTAATTATTTATTGTACGTCGACTACGAGTTTTATTGCTACTATTTGTACCATTCACATTTAAGTTGCGTATAACCTTTACAATTTAAAAAATTAGAATACATATTTTAATAATTCTCTATTGAATCTACCACTGGTGAAAAATAATTTAGCTTATCGTTCCGTAACACTGTTCATTCAACATCAACAGATAAATTTGCAAAAAATTTAATCAACACCTGATTCAAACGCAGCATTTGTCAATGAACGTAGTAGAATGCGATGGGAATTTTGCTAAGCATTTCTAGACCATATTGCGCGAACTGCATCGTAGCCTCCTTTTTATGAGTTATGCAATAATATTTAAGTAATACGATAGTTACGGGATCGCCCGTCAAGGATTTTGATAATTATGCGTACAAAAATGTAAACAATTAGAATTTTTGTTAAAGAGTAACATGAAAATCTGGGAAAATGTTAATCGTATTTTAAACTGGAACAGAGTAAAATTTTAATTAAATACAGCTGAATGAAAATTATGTATAATAAAAATTAGATTTTTTTACTTTCTCCGTGTTGTCTTTGATATAGTCTAGGTTTAATAGGTACTTTTATTGATTTATTATTAAATGTTTAAATTAATTTGCAGACAAATTTAATTAAAGACATATATGTCTATTATTTATTAGATTATGTGGCATTTGGTTTGTAACTTTGTATTTACAATTTAATTTCTATTGTTATATACAGTGCTAGCCAAAATTCCCCTCTTCAAGGGTAATACTTCCATAATAGTAAAATTTGAAGGAAGAAAGTAAACGGACTTACGCTTCTCAACAAGTGGCGTAATGGTCATAGATGACGTAACACAACCATGGTGACCTATAATTTTGAATGGGACGTTATGGCAAGTGATATGTCGTTTGACAGGTATCAGTAATACCTATTCAATCATACTAATTTTGTTTGGGTTTAAGCTAATTTTAGTTTTTTTTCAGATTCTAATGGGTAATGGGAAGCATTTAAACGACTTTGATTGTTTAAGATTTTCGCGCTGTATTTTAAATATTTATGCATTGAAATAAAAATAAAGATCTTGATATCTATAGTTAAAAAATAATTAAAGTTTCCCCTGATATAAAGCAGTAATTAAAGATACAATTAATGGACCCTCCCACTATAAATTGTATAACATAATTTGATAAACAGGCGGTTATAGTTACCGTCACACATCACCTTGTCACTTTGAGACTTAATGCATCTTTATATTTTATAAGAAGAAGAAGCTTCCTATTAGGAACACCTCATCGGTATTCTTTGGTATATTAAAATTACTTTATTACTTATATTTAAATTACAAAAAAAATGTCTATATGTATTACCTCCCGCATGAACAATACATAATATAATGTGTATTGTTTGTAATTAAATTTATTGTACTAACCCTTACTTTTTGGAAGCCCATCTTACTAAGAATAATAAACTAAACTTTATACTGTTTTATATAATTTCTTTTTTTTGTATTAATTTAACAATACTATTTAATTGTGTATTAAATTTTATTTTATTGATATTGTTATCATATTCAAATGAATTGACTTGAAGTTTAAAGTACACATATTAATTAATCAATTCCATTATTAAATTTCAGCTAATATTATCAAAATTCTTTCTTTCTACTCTATTCACAACTCCTTTTATATCACAAAACTCTAGTTTTAGTTACATTTATTTACATTAATAATTACCCATTGTCTATATGTTATATTAAAACATATTTTAAATTTTAAGAAATTATCAACTAATTTAATTCTATGACAAATTAGTATTGATAAGGAAAGTACTTTTACTTTTTATTATTCTCCTAACTATTTAATAAATTTAACTATCTATTTAACTATAAATTTAATTATCTATTTGTTTTGTAAAATAATGCGATATTTCTTTCTAATCGAAACAACTTTCTAATTATTATTTATTTTTTAGAAAACGGATGTTTTTTTTAAATTATACAGAACTCTACCAAAGATCCCATTTAAAGGTAATATTAACCTCAACAGACGTTGATAAGACAATATCATCGTTTTTTTTAAATAATTAATAATAATAATTAATACCTGTACAACAAAAATGTTAAAAACGCTGGTATTCATTCGTATTGTGGTTAGGAATTATCAATCGGTTTTGGGTTGTATAATAAGCTCGAAAGATGTATAAATGAATATTTTTAATTATAGTCAATACACTTTTTTAAGTCTGGATTTTCCGCTAAGTTGGTAATAATTCAGTGCTTATAACTACCATTTTATTGCTTTTTAATAACACATAAATAAATAATACTGGGTGTTTGTTTTGTTTTGTTTATAAATAGTGTGTAAAATATTAATTAAAAAAAGATTTTTTTCAGAATCGGTATCAAAGAGTAAAAATAAAAGAGTAAAAAAATCATTTTTTAATATTTATATTTACACTGTAAATATATGTTGTTCCTAATATTGATCAACAATGAAGATTGAGTAGTATTTTTGTGACAATAATTTAATACCTACGTTATTACAATGAAATTTTGGACATTGTTCAACGTATTTGGATATTGACACAATAATTAAATACAATTTGTGAAAATAACTACAATACATTAATGAATAATAGAAAAGTCGTTCAGTCAATAAGATGGTTTCTTATCCTCTGTATGTTCCTTGTGGTATACTCATTTTCTTTTGTTAATTTTATGGCGGAATTAAACCACAATCCTTTTTATATGTTTTGATTTTGACGTTTCGGTAGCGATGCAGCTACCGTTATCAATGGGTACATTCAGGAGGTCCCAGCGGCTGAGATCGCTTAGTAAGGAGTCTCTCTGAATGTAGCGCTGCTTGAAAGCTAGTCAACAGCGGCTGACTGTTTTGCTCAGCGTAGAAATTTGTCGCTTTTTACAAAGCGCATCCCGATTTTGACATTAATGACATATCGAAATTGGGTTATGTAGGTTTGTGTTGATCTTAATTATATTCTAAGGTGTTGATTGTTGGGATAAGATTTATCCAATTGATAATTGAAGATAATTATTGTAGTTTTGTACATGAACACAATAGACATATAAAAACCAAAATAAAAATTGGGTTATGTTTTCAAATGTTTTGACTTTTGTTCCGCTGTCAGTGAGCCACGCATTCAGGCGAAACGAAGGCGCTTATTAACAGCGGCCACAGCATGCTGAGTGGCTAGATCTAGCCGCTGGGACCTCCTGAATGTACCCAATAACTTTAGTTATTAAATGACATGAAAAATTTGACAACTAGACAATCCATAATATTTTGAAGTTTAAGACTACAAAATTTTTGTTGTCATATTTTAAAGGTCCATTCACAGTAGACAATGTCATTGGTAAAATTTGAAATTAATAAAATATTTTATTGTAAGTTTCTAACAATTTCATAGTCCACTAGGGATGGGATCCAGTGGAGTACACGCTCTAGGAACGGTTTTCTTTGGGATAACTGCTTATTGCGGAAATGTTGTTAATAAAACGCGTTAGTGTTACTTTTTTGGAATAATTATTTTCGTTTTTAAAATATGTTGAGGCATAAGTGTAGACTATAAATTCTAAATATGAAATATCTTGTGCCAACACTTACCTACTTTGTGGAAGTTCATTACATTAAGAGTACTAATCAAATAACTTTGGCAACAATACTTGCAAAGTTTATTTAAACAATTAACTATTTTATCTTAATGACAGCTGTTTTAAGTCATTCAACTCGTCCTCAGATTGACAAATATTATTTAAAGTTAACTATTTGATGTTGATTAAGTAGCGTTTAGACTAGACCAAGTATTGAAGATATAACAATATTAAAGCCTAGATATTATTACCCATAAATAACCTTACGTGAACCATTAAATTGATGGTACAAATATTTTGTTATTATTGATGGTGAGTTAATATTAAAAACATATGCTAATCAGCTTCTTTAATTTTCGTACTATTCCATAAAATTAACTTACGTTAATCATAAATTTTGTCCAAAAATATTAAAATTACTTGATGTAAAACTTAGCACTCTTTCGCTTTAATTTTGCTAATTGTATACCTATTGCCCAAATCTGATCACATTTTATAAAAACAAAAAACAATGCAGAATTATTATCTCGGGTTAAGTTATAGGGTGTGTTCGGGAAGCCTATTTGCGCCATTTGGCGCGATCTAGTACTATTCCTCGTTTGCGTTATATTATGGCTCTTGGCGCTACATAGCTCGAAAGCGTGCTCCCCGAACACATCCTATGTGTTACCCATCTAATACAATTGAAGGAAACAAAGTATTTAAGCATCGGTCCACTCATTACTTCATTAATTATATAATAAATAAAAGCGGATGTTCAACTTTAAATGGTTTAGGTATTATCACTCGTAAAATTTAAAACAGAAATTTAGAAAATTTAAATAGGAAGAAATGGTCAAAGTTTGCAACTATTTACATAAATTTTGCTTGATTTGAATAAAATCATAATCGTAACATAGATATTATATCACGGAAAACTTATGTCATATTTTAGTATGTTCTAGAAACGCCGCATATGTTAATTCTTCTCGCTAAATACAAATTCTATTTTAACAAAACAAATAAATATATAGATATATATAAATCTAAGGAAATCCCCAGCTGAAAGTTGTTAATATGAATTGAGTCGGTGATGAAACGGGTTACGTCACTAGTATGCGTCAGAATACGAGGTCTACGTCAGCGTGATGAAATGTTCTCACAGTTTTCGATAGCCGGCAGCACTTGCTCATTTCGAAAAACGAACAAATTATTTAATAACAATTATAAAAATATGTTTTTAGTATAAAAAGAATCGAGTTATACCAAAAATGCGTTACTAGAACAAGACTGAATAAACATTAATCCTATTGTTTAATTGAATCCGAAACAAAATGTAAAGGTATCCATTTAAAAAAACTAAGTAACTAATTGATACTTTCCATGAGGGTTTAATTACTTTAAATGACACTTTTTATTTTTAGTTACGTAACTATTTTAATGTGTCTCCCAAATCAATTGTATTTTATTTTGCTGCATAATAGTATTGTTAAAAAATAAAATAATTTTTTGAACACACAGACGTTTGCATCATCTACCGGTTGTATTTAAACATTAAAATTTACAGTTAGTTTTATCATTTTGTTACAAATGAAACAGTGTAAATTTGTCCTCCAAACGATAGATGTCGGCGTAAGTAACAAAACGAATTATTTTATACTCAATATTTTTTTCAACTTGATTTGAATAAATAAAGAAATGGAATCTATGATCACAGTCAATACATAGTTTTTGGTAAAAATTAATAATGTGGGTAATTGTAGTGTTTTTAAAATTTTAATTTGTTTAATAAAATAGAATAAAATTAAAAAAATATATATACCTATTTATTACCTTTGAGCTCTTGACTTTAATAGGGTTGAAATAATATGTAGGTTTGAAATATTTTTAAAACACTTAAGCCAATAACCCAACTTTCTGATAATGTAAAAAACTATGTTTTTTTTTGAGGAGTTGGTGGGAAGTTGTGGACGGTTGAAAATAAGCTAGAAGTTATTTCCTCGAGGAGTTATCCCAGATTAAAAAAAACTGAAGGCCCTGTAAGTAGAATTCGAGATACTGCAAGTTTTTGAAACATTCACGGTTTTGAAGATCATTTTTTTCATGGCTCTGTTATTTACAAATAAATTTAACTTCCATCATATTGGTCGTACAAAGTTTTAAATGTTTTTTAACTACCATTCCAATGAAGAATAGTGACAATGAGTCCAAAATGGAAAAGCGAGTAAAATACTCTACTTTATCCACGACTACTAAATATTTTTGTTTAAAGTTTCACTTTAAAAATTTTGGTTACATTACATACATATTGTAATGTTTTTTTTTATTTATTTAAACTGTTTTTGTAGGTGGGATAAATTATACACAATATGGCTAACTCCTATCTATTTATTTACTAAAACACACACTTAAATTAATTATTTAAAGTTTAGTTAACCAGTGCCGTAGATTGAGGTTGGCGAGTTTGTAACAATATTTTTAAATTAAATTGATTGTACTAACCCTTACTTTTTGGAAGTCCATCTTATTAAGGATAATAAAAAAGCAATTTTTAAATAAATATTGGAAGTTTTGTTAAAACGAAGAGTTTTTTATTATCCTTAATATTTTTAAAATCCCTATGACTTTATTGTAACAAATATGTTAAAATAAAAAAAAAATAAAAATACTATAATTAAAAAAAATTAGACTAAAAAATATCTCAATATGATACTATTTAATGGAATAAGTCATAAAATAGCAGATGTTAAATAAATAATATAATAAAATAAAGCTGGACTGTCGCTTATAGAGGTGTAGCTAAGTAGCAGTCTCACTTGCGGAGGTCCATGAAGGAAAAACAACTCTTTCTGACTACTGACTTCCTCGCTGATAGCGGTTTTGGGAGCTTAAAATGACGAGTCCTGGCTGCTCTCATTTATAGAGTTTTCTCATTTATCCAGTTCTCACTAATCCAGGTTGGACTGTAATGGGTTATTGATTTTACTTCCAGATTTGAATCTGAAGGTTTCTAATATAGATTCGAAAAAAATGAATATAAAAGGTGTTTAATACAAACCACTGTTAAAGGAAAATTAATTAATTTGTTGGATAATTTACACGATGTTAAAAAGTTATTAAATTAAGTATATTTAAGCAGTAAATAATCAAAATCTATTTCCTATTTTCATTCGCAATATCGTTATCTAAACTTCCTGCGGTTCAAGCTATTGATAACTGTCATTCACCTATATTAAAAACTCTACAATGAATTATCAGTAAATAATTAAAAATAAAAATATTTGGGTTAGCGTGGGTGTATGATAATATCTATTTCAAAATATTTAATTATAATAAAATAACTATTAAAACGATAAGAAAAGGTATATAGGAGGATACTTCATGAATTATTATAACTAAGAAGAATGAAACTATTTTAGTATGTACAAAAAGTACGAGGAGTAATAAACCCTAATTAAGTATGCAAAACCTTTACAGGGAGCACCATGAAATTTTTGATAAATCTCTTACTTTAAATTACATTTCTTCCGTAAATCTAAAAACCAGGTAGATCGATCCCGTATTTGTTTCAGTTGTAGCAAAGTTTAGGGTTTCTTCATTGTTAAAGGATTAGCAACTAAGCAATAACGCAATGCAGTGGTGTGTATTTTGGGAAAAAATACGTTTTAAATTATAATATAATAAAAAATGAAAAGAAATAATTATTGGAATACATTTATTACTTACATTTTATTCTATATCCGACTCGGAAGAGAAAGAATCGTTGTTGACATTAATAATAACAGGGTCGATTAAATCATCACAAATATTGTCAATATTTGCCTCTACTTTGATAACATGCTTGATACAGTTTGTCCAATTTTCCTTACTAACATGACTTACAGCAATCTCAAACAATTTCACAACATCGTTTATTTTAAAAGTAGTATTTTTTCCAACTTTCCCCTTTACCTGAGCCCACATTAATTCTATGGGATTAAGTTCACAATGATAAGGGGGAAGTCGAAGAACTGATATACCACGAGAAGATGCCATTTCTTTTACAATGTAGGTTTTGTATTTATTCTTGTTCATTTTTGCAATTCTGTAAAGTTCTTTCCTTAGTGGATCTTTTGGAAACTTAATATTTTTCGAAATAAGCCACTCCAAAAGCTCTGCTTTACGCCAACGACTTGTGGGCAATGCTTCTCGTAACCGTGAATGGTAACTTGCGTTGTCCATAACAATAACAGCCCCTTTTGGAATCAGATCCAACATTTGAACAAACCATTCCTCGAAAACATCCCCATTCATATCTTCGTGATAGTTCCCCCGTGCGTTTTGAAATAAAAGTTAATAATCCACCATCAACAAAACCTTCAGAACTTCCAACATGGACAATGATAAGTCTTTTTCCTTTTCCAGATGGTGGCTGCAAACCTAACGACAAACCTTTCACGAATGCCTGCCTTCCGCTTTTAATGTTTTCATCTTGCC
Organism: Ophraella communa; assembly: GCA_035357415.1. NCBI lineage: Eukaryota > Metazoa > Arthropoda > Insecta > Coleoptera > Chrysomelidae > Ophraella > Ophraella communa. Next base: position 21,280,038 of record CM068985.1, read on the forward strand.
AAGATTTGGAAACTGTATATCCAGCATTTAACCATGTTTCATCTAAGTAGAAGATTTTCAAATTTTATTCTCTGGCATGTCGAATGCTTCTTAAATAATCTCTTCTCCAAACAACTATTTCCGGTTTATCTATCAAGAGAGATTTTCTATTATGTTTTGTATATCTGAAACCCACATCTTTCAAAAGTTTGTATAATGTCATTCTGGAGAATTTTGTATAGTCCGTATCTTCTTGCACTGATGTCATAATTTTGTCAAGTGTTGGAATTTCCTTTCGTAAGTAAAATCCATGGACTTTACGCTTTAGTCTTTGTTTTAATGACTCATCGATCTCATTTGGTTTTCGGCCTGAAGGAATTTTAGGGGGTTGAAGAGTTCCATTCTTGCTATCTTTTAGTAATCTATAAATTGTTGATTTAGCAACACACAACATAGCAGCCGTTAATTCCACAATATCATCAACACTTGCACTTGGATCCTTGTTTTTCAATGATATATAACAATTCAATATCAGAGTTTTTTCATTTAAAGATAATGGACCTGTTTTTGGTCGTTTAGATGGTCCTTGGCTTATCGATATTGTTTGGTACTTGTACAATTAACATTCAAAAAATGTTTTAAATATATTCCATCTGTTTACAATATTATGAAAACCATACAACTTCATACAACTTTACTCAAAGAACTAATACTAAATACTGATTTAATGTACCTACTTTCTTTTAAAATAATATTCCCGATTATGTTTCTAAGAAAACTGGGTTGTTTGAAAAATCCCTCTCAATAATCGAATAATCTGTAAATAGGTGAGATCGTATTAAGCTGATTACAGTAGGCCACTTGCCATTTAAAATTTCTGAGAAAAATTTCCCAAACACTACATATAGGAGTAATACAAATAAAAAATATTCATTTTGCTTCTTTGAATTTAATAAAAATTGTAACGATATGTTGCTATCTTGACTTTAATTAATTTTTAAAAAATATATTTCATTGTAATTTATTTGTGAGAATAATCAAATTTTGAATTAACCTTCTTACAAAAAGAACAAAAATATATAAAATAATTATTGTTACAGATTGGTTTGTTTTCTTTTATTAATAAACTGTGTTGCCTTTCTTTATCAAACTTACTAAAATTTATGTACCTCTATCACTTTTTTTTATTAAAATTAGTACATCCCGTTACCTCTGACCTAAATCGTATATTCTTTAGCATAGCTGCAACTCATTCGTTCAATACAAAATGTACCTTACGGTACATATATATTTTGGTACGTCTATGAAATCTACTTAAATGAATGATTTATTACTCCTTGTTGTTTCTATATAGACTATAATATAAGTAAGTGAATTATAAATAATGTCTGTCAAACATCATTGGAGCGAAAGCAGTTTGTAGGTATCACAATGCCAAAAAACGTAACATTTTGACTTATAGTAGGATTTTGAGCACATCTGTAAGGTCTTTAAGCAAAAATCTGTAAAAATTAACATGGCAAATCCTATATCTTACAGGTTCTGTAGCTTGTGGGAAAGGCTCAGAATTCCACCATTAATTTCTTTCACTTCTTACTTTTATAAGGTTTTCACTATTTTATTTGAATCTTTATTACTTTTTATTTATTTATAAGTAAAATTTGTTCTTTTTAGAATAAATGGTATTGGGACTTCAAATTAAGATTGTAGCGCTAAGCGGCGGACAGATAAACTACTAGATTTCATTGTTTACTTTGTCTATTTTGTGTTTCGAGTATTTGAAGCGTAGTTTAGACCTTTTAAACGTTATTATTTTCTTTTCAGTATATATTTTGGCCCAGGCATTGCACTGTGGACAATAACCATTTTTAGACGCTATTAATGGAAAAAGTAGAGGGCGTTCTGAAATGTCAATGTCTTAGCAAGGAGTAAAACAAATTAGCTGCCGTATAAGCTCTTTGATATTTAAGTGGTTTTATTTTGCTGTTTTTATTTTTTTACGGGTGTTTTATAAAAGATTTACTTTTTATTTGATTGTGATTTAGTATTTTGTGTTGAAACTAAAATTTGACTCCTAATATCATTATAAGTTTTATTCAAGCCCTCAATTTAGTGTTTAGTTTTAGGTCTGATTTAATGTTTTTATTTATTTCTAATATATTCATATCTACTTAAGTTGCAGGGAAGGTTCGTTTTAAATATTTAATACAAACTTATTTTCTTTTGTTTTAGTAAACTATAGATGTTACACTCACCATGAATTTTTAAATACTGGCCATACATTTTTGCATGATATAGAAGAAAGAAGTGACACTTTCGTTATGGCTTAAAAGCAGTGGTCTGCAAAAGGAACCACATGAACTAAGGGTTATTTTAAATGGTTTAGAGTAAAATAAAATTGACATGAAAGGTGTAATTTGTACCTGCATATCAGGAAATACTTCTAAATGTAAGCATTTTACAGCAATGGTCATGTTGTGTACAAGGTGGTAATTTGATTCTGCAAAATACCTACCTATTTTAACTATAAGATTCCTCAGATATGTCAATTAAAGAGCAAACAAAGCGCACGTCGTACCTACTATAGGTATAGAATTAAGGAAACACTTTTAATTTTTGATATAAAGTACTTTTTCCAGCGTCAGTTAAGTTTCATAAAATATTTATGATATCATAAAACCATTCAGTTTAATAAGAGTAAATACCTATTATTTCATAACTACACGTTTCTTCCTATTGTAGTCATGTAAAAGAAATTGTAGTAATGGATGATCTTGAACTGCTGGAAGACCTTGAAGAAGCTGAAGAAAATTTTGCAGATCCCCATAGAGTTGTTTTAAGAAATGATGATGAACAATTTAAGAAAATAATTCGGCAAACCAAACAAACTTTTAGATAGGTATGTTTTGGACATAATATGAATATATTTAGTTGAACCTGTAAAAACTATAGACTTGAATCCCGAATTAGTAGTAGGAACTGTTTTACTTTAAAATTTAGTTTTGATTTATATAAAACAATATGTTGGTGTTAGATAATTAATAAAATTAAATATACTATTGAATACTATTTAATTTCCACTTGCCCTTTGCTGTGGCACGTGTAAAATTATTATTGAATTACCCACTTATTAGCTATGATTTTTAATTCAAAATTTTAACCAATGCCCTTTTTTGTTACTAACTTATTTTCGTCATATCAGTACTAAAGGCACAAACAAAATATACATAAAACACCACATGAATAGAATCAAAATTTTTAGAAATATATTATTATAGACTAGACCCACTAGACCAAAATCTAAATAAATTAATATAGGTTAGAATTTCTTCCTCGCAAAGGAGAGGTTTGAGTTGAGAATACCGCCCCAGTAACTTTGTAGAAGTTATCCTTACTGAAAAAGTTTCAAATAAATCACCGCACTCTTGACGTGTGTTACGCAATCAACACCAAACTTTGTTTTTCGGGTTTGAATTTTGCAATTGTAACAAAGCTTCAGCAGCTACAATTTGATCGGTTCCTAGAGAAAAAAGATAATTTTGAAAGAATAACAAAGAATTATTCTATTTACCTTCTCTCCGAAAATTTGATAACATAACCTCGTCCATAATTTTTCTGATTATACCTTAGAACAAAGAGAAACACGAAAATATCACATCAGGGCCCTTATTCTGAACCAAGAGAAAGTGACTGACTTTGTTGCCAAATTTATCACAGACATTAGAGATACTTAGTAGTTAATACATATACAAAAAGTAGGTACCTAACTGAAGTATATATCCTATCTGTCAATTTTTGTTCTTTGTAGTGTTGTGTTTGAAGAAGTGGCATAGACTTATATATTCTTATTTTAAGATTAGTTATTTAGAATGACATTGTACATTTGTCTTGATAGATTATTAGCATCAGCTTCAGCTTGCAACATATCATTATTAATTTGGTTCACAACCATTAATTCCTCTATATCTAAATCCATTATAATTTATATTGATACTAAGTACGTGTATCTTATAGTAAATAATATAATAATAGTACCCCTACATTCCACCCCTTTAAGAGTGGACCTCCAGAAGTCACAGACTTGTGCGGAGGGAGGGACGGCTATTATTATTATTTGCCGTTGCGGCATAAATATATTCAAAAATAAGTTAAGATATCAACTTCACTCAAACTGAATAAACACAATTGCAAAAACACCAAGAACCAAAGCTGAAATATATAACAAAATTTAAACAAAGTTGATAGAAAAATAATTATAATTATAAACAACACAGATCCTACGACAATAACGACATATAAAATCTATAAAATTTAAAATTCGGCTTAGATAACTGCTTTACGTTATGAAAGATCAATTTGTAATCACTGCGCATGCAATCCACTTGAAAATACCCAATTCTCTTGGTTTATAGTGAGAGAACAAATTCCATCGAAAAGTTGTAGGAGAGGAATCAAACCCGCAGCAGCTGCGTGAGAGGCGAGTGCCTAAAACACTGCACCACGAATGATTATATATTATTTTAGATTTTTTTGCTTTATAATTTATAAAATTTTGTTTAAGAAAAGCTCTTTGTGGCATTGGTCGAAATTTACCTAACCTTGCAGGTTTTATTATAAAAATGTCTTTAACTGATCACTTTTTACTTATTTCTAGCAAAACATAAATTAAAAATCTCTTTATTAGAGTATATTGTAAATGGGTATATTCTTTCTTTAAAAACTTTTCTTTTTCCTGTATTTTCCATATTTATATCTATATTTATTAAATTAATAACCTCCTCAACAGCTTCTACACCTTATCGCAAACATATCTTTTAGGTTATACTACACTTAAACAAGGCTTAGGGTAGGTATAACTTTATACCGAGTTTTTATTCCGAGTATAAGTTATTCCATATTTATTAGTAGACATTTTGCCTATTCCGAATTTATTCTCGGTATAAATATTTATACTCCGTTTATTAGTAAGGCTGTTAAAGTTTAAATACAACATCGTAAGAGGAGATCAATACATAGCAGCAAAGTTGTTAAAAAATAAAGAATGAAATGACCTGTCAGTCGAGTAAATGTTGAAAATAACCACCATTACTTTCCATGCCATAATCGAAGCTAAATCTCAATCCATTTGACAAAATGTAAGGTTAACTGATGCAAAGACAAAACGAAAAAATATTTTCCCTCGATTTTTCCTTAGTTATTTAATATTCCACTTACTTATTAAAAAATTAAAATCAATTGACTTATCCATTTATTTTCATGGCAATTTTTACAATTCAATACTTTCAAAGAAAACCAAAAATTACTGAATATGTTATTGATTACCTTGTCAATGGCATGTATTGTGAAACGAGTGACTGGTGACACGTCAAACATTTTTATTTAAAAATATTTATATTTAAAAAAATAAAATACCGCAAGTTATTACAAAAAAATTAAGTGATTTAAGAAAGGCTTCGCAATTAATTTTATATCAAATATAACTCTAATAAAATATAAAATTCAAGCTAACTTTAGTCATGCTAAATATTTTATATGTTGGCAAACATGGCATAATATTGTAGTCAAATAAAAAGGAGAATACTAGATTCTAATACTATTTTCAACGCTTGAAAACAGAGTCCCATTGTGATAGTTGTGACGTGCAACCACATTTATACTGAAGGTATATACTATTGAGGGTAGAAGAAATGAGAACCAACCCAATGCATTTAAAAGTGTCCATCGAAAGGAAACCAATTGTTGGCACCCCAGTAGCAAGAGTAAATGTCACGGGAGTTTACAAATAGTTAGAGTAAGAGGAGAAATTAAATTACATTTGACTACGTAAAATATTTAGATTTTAAAAACTGCATAATTTTTAACTATACAAGTCACGAAAAATATTACATTTTTCAACCCAGCTCACTTCACTCTGTTTATAATCTATGGAGGGTTACTGACTTCACATAGTCTTTTTACCTTTTTCCTACTTTCGCGCCACCTACTATTTGCTCCTTACCACTAAGCAGTTTTTCGATATTAGAAGTTGGTCCTCCTTACCTCTACCCTCTATAGTATATACGAAATATTTCCGTAAAAACATGGTGACAAACAAACTGTAACTTCAATATGTCAATCTGACGATGCTAGTTTTTGACGAAACAGCTGTCATTGAATTTAAAAACATATTTTGCGAATAAATAGTGGAAGTTTCGTTCAACCGTTTACTTGTTTACTGTTCTTAGTAAGATGGACTTCCACAAAGTAAAGGTTACTACAATTAATTTCATTGTGCAATCTCAACAATTTTAAGAATACTACCCAAATAATGATACTTTAACAATGTAACGATTGTAACATTAGTAATTTTTATAAACGTGTACAAATCATTAATCCGCGCCCGCGGGGAATCATTTTACCATGATATTGCCAAAAAATAAGAATCATTGTTTGCAATTACATTTACTCCTTCCAAGTAAAAGCTTTTATTTAAACTGAGATTTCAGTAAGACTTTTCAGGTAGCCTTTAAGAGATTGAAGATGAATCATGGACGTTTCAGAGCTCATTTCCATAATATAGATTTATAAATACCCTTCTCCAATAGTATATTAAACAACGCATTTCATATGGGCTTCTGTTATGACACGAGTTCAAGTTTAAAAAACGAATCGCGAAGCGATGAGTTTTTTAAAGGACGAGTGTCACAACAGCCATATGAAATAAGATCCCGGCTATGAGGCTCTCTCAAGGAGTGGTTCGTCTCCAAGTTAATGCTTACTATAGAAAGGGTTGGTGGTATATAAGAGTTAAGGGCATCACTATCTTTTTATACGTTACGATTTAACAACTGAAACTACACAAAAACTAAGTGGAAAAAGATAGAAACACCTTGTAATTAAACTGAATTTGGAAGCAAAGGAAACTGATACTAAAGAATATTTGTAAAAGAAAATTGTAAATTGCCAAAGGAAGTATTAATGGAAAGTAGTAAGTGGACTAGAGTTATCTTTTATACTTTCGGTTGTCCGGTGAGCTCGGTTAATTCACTGATGTTCGTAGTTGGGGTGTCGGCTGATGGAACTTGCTTTTTCGTCTAAAGGAACTGCTTCGGTAATGGAACTTGCTTTTTTGTCAAAAGGAACTGTACTAGAGAGTATACCTCTCCCTACTAGCGGATTACCTCTCCGTACTAGCGTAGCGGGCTATATCTTCTGTGAAACAACCAGAGAAATGGATTGTCTTAATTCTGCAGACAACTTGCCACTCAGGGTTTTGTCGATGGAAAAGGGAAGAAACGAAATGTTTGCCCTAATTTATAATAGTGTTGACAGTGGTTTCCGGTTGGACGGTTGTGTTCGTGTTGGTAAGGGTTCTGTTTCGGGTACGTCCTATTGTAGGGGTGGGTTTGATAACGATGATAAGGTTGTGTCTAATATACAGTGGGTGGGGGTTGATTTTAGGGTTCGAACGTTAAACTAAGGAAATTAAAAACAGTAAACAACTAAACGCTGAATTAAACTTTCACTATTTATTAGAAAAATGCGTTTTTAAAATGCAATGACGGCCGTTTCGTTAAAATTAGTTTGGTTTAGCGTTTATTTGTTTACTGTTCTTAATAAGATGGACTTTCACATAGTAAGGGTTGGTACAATAAATTTCATAAACTAAGGACAGGTAGCATGGCGCTAGACATGTTACAGTGTTATTAAAATTGCTATGAAAATACATGGATAAGTCAATTGGTTTTCATTTTTAATAAGTAGGTCAGTAGGTAGACTATTAAATTAGTAATAAAAAATATTTTTTATTTTGTTTTTGCATCACTTAACCTTCCATTCTGTCAAATGGATTGAGATTTAGTGCTAATCAAATAGTCCCTGTTTTTGTCTACCTTGTTTAAAAATCAACAACTTTACTACCTCAACTAATGTCAATTAAGTTAGGTTTAGAGGCTAGTAGTAAAAAAAGATCATTATTTGTTAGAAAATAAATTTAGATTATATAAAAAAATTGAAATTATTCACCTAGTAGTTTCCATAAAAAATTTAAATAAATATAGGATAGTTAATATGGTGAACGTTAGTACTAAATCAAAAACTTTATGACTGGGCTGTCGCGAACGAATTAGGTACCTTATCAAGTATTCCTTATTTCAAAGATTTTTATACGCAAGTAGCTGTCAATATAAAGAAAAGTTTATTAACGCAAAATACAATCAAGTGGTGGGCGATAACTCTCTATAAACTTGGCATCTCTATCCATTCAATGTTAATAGTGTAAAAAATATTTAAGTAGCTGAAAGTAAATTAACATTAACTCGAAATATTTCGTAAGTTATTTTAAAATCGATGATGTATTTTTAGTAAATAAATCACGAAAACGTGCAAAATCATATAAATATTCGTTAATAATTGTCCACTTGAGAGTTGTTTCAACTTAGATACACCCGTATCGATTTTAAACTTAGTATTGATCTATTTTTACTCCGTTTTGCGTACAGTAAACACTTTCAGCTCATTAAGTGCCTATTACACGATAAACAGATTTAGCCAAGTATTTTATTAATATTTAAATAGACGAACGTACTTACTGTCTCCTGGGCAATAAACAACCTAAGCGTTAATTTGAATTCACAGTTAGGTATGTACTACCTATCACCCGGTCACACTATACGCCGTTACAACGAACGTAAAGAAACTACTAAAACTAAAATTTTATTCATCTAAAAATAACAAACACGTGCCGGAGTCACCTAAAATCAGCTATCGTGTATGCTCGAGTAGAAAAATCGACGCACCTAAAGGGCCACTGTATGCACGGTAATAAAAGATTAATTATCTAAGATCGAATTATGTAACAAAATATGTATGTAGGAAGTTGATGCTTTGGGTTATGCGGCGTTTTGAATCGAATGACCTTGTTTCTCAGACGTACTACACTTATTTAATCGGTTAAGGCTTTATTTTGTTTACTTGGAATAATTATAGAATATAGAACGGTTCACAACGAATAAATATTACCGAATAGTCCGGTCACTTAGTATTTTTTTCTTTAATGAGCAGAAAAAATATTCTCTACATTTACTTTGTGCCACATTTAATAATTTGACACACGTTTATCGTTTTGTTTGGCACATTATTATTAAAATATTATTCATTATTTTGAATATTAATATTATTTAAGTATTCTAAATGTGGTTTACTAACAATTATGGATTAACTGAAAAAAAGGAAGTCAATATATACTTCCCAGCAAATTTATTATTATTTTAAATTGCCCGTTAAGTCCTTCAAAATTTTTTTCAATATTTGTTTTGTAAGATGAACCGGTGAACCATCTCCCAAATTTGACCCTAAATCCGCGCCTGACTTGCACCTAATCTAAATTGATATCAGCCTACAGTGTTCACTACTTCATGTTAAAATATTAATATTTGCAATCAATAAAATAACTAATTTTTTAAAAATTTTTCATAGCTGTATCTGTAGTAAATAATTACATTTTTAATTATTTTGTGATTATTTTAGTTTAAAAATTATTTCTAGATTAAGTAATTCATTGCGTAATTTTAAAAATTTTCTTCTAAATAATTGAAAATGGACTGTGGATAAAGATAATTACCAAGTTAGGAGATATATCATTTGCAGCAAATGCTTTGAAGAGATTTTTTCACTTATAATATTAATTATATTTGTCTGTTGTCTGTACGTTGAGGTTTCAGCGTTCTATATCGTTTTAGGTGTCAAAAAATTTCTACTTAAATATAGTGGCCCCACGAAAAAATTTTTGGAATTTTTTTTAGTTACTAGACAAAATTAAGGCATTTTATTCGTTAAAAAGTAGAGGTGTGAAATTTTCACTTATAATATCACAAGAGATTAAATTATTTTCGGAAATTTTTTTGAGATCACGAATATTTTGAAATAAATATGTATAATTTTCTTAATTTTGTCTTAATTTGTCTGTGGTCTGTACGTTGAGGTTTCAGCGTTCTATGTCGTCTCAGCTGTCAAAAAATTTCCACCTAAATATCATGGTGCCACGAAAAATTCAATTTTTTAAATTGCTATGGTAACGAGTCAAAATTAAGACATTTTATTGGTTAAAAACTAGAGGTGTAAAATTTTCAGAATAATATTTATTACTTATTCAGATCCGGAGCAAAAAAATCTCCACAAACCGCAAATAAAAAAAAAAAGTTTTTGATTTAGATAATTAACCGTTATTGAATCAATTTGTAGTTGGAAAATTAAAAAAAATGGATTGATTTTCTCCATAGAAATTTTACAAATATAAAAAAAATAATTATTTAGAGAATTAAAAAACCATTATGAAGGCGTGAAAACAAGGTCGGGTAAAATTGTTCGATATATAAGCGTATTAAAATTTGAATTTGACCTTGAATCATACTTTAAACATAATAAAACGCGGTAGCAAAAAATAAACTACAATTTTGTTTGTTCATTGTTGTAACTATTGGGAAGCATTGAAAGTAATGGAAAGGTATTACCATGTCATTACCGAAATATCATTCTATTAATACGAATAAAGAAAATAACTATAATGGTTCATTATAGGATAGAAATAACTTTAACTAACAGATTCTAAGAATTTTCATTGATATAATGCATTTATTTTACTTAGTTTGAAAAGTGCGTTGTCATGTTCCTATGAAGCATTGGCGGATCTGTGTATAGGTACTGGTAAGGTATGTTTTATATACAGTGCTTTTCAGATAAAAGTATCCACCTTTAATAATTTTTGTAATACTGGTATTTACGAAAACTCCAAAAACACGTCAATTTATGTTGGAAGGGGCAAGCATTATGGCTTATTTAAACTTACTGGAAAAGCCACCCCCTCACCCCCAGCAGCATCCCTTTTTTTAAATTATGTAAAATTTGGATACTCCTCTTTGAGCTGATTTCAAAAATGTATAATACTTGTGGGCATATGCTTATTGGGTCCCAAGTAGCAGGTAGTTCAAAAATAACGTGCTTATTGGGTCCCGAACTTTTGTCCTACCTGAATAATAATGTATGGATTCGGTCCAGGCCACCTGTTGGTAAATGAACCAAATGAAAAACAGGTAATAAAACTAATTTGAAAATTTAATATATTTATTAGATTGAAATATTATTGTAAAGGTATACATTTTAGGATTTAAAAATTCCTTACCTAACCTAACCTAACCTAACCTAACCTAACCTAACCTAACCTAACCTAACCTAACCTAACCTAACCTAACCTAACCTAACCTAACCTAACCTAACCTAACCTAACCTAACCTAACCTAACCTAACCTAACCTAACCTAACCTAACCTAACCTAACCTAACCTAACCTAACCTAACCTAACCTAACCTAACCTAACCTAACCTAACCTAACCTAACCTAACCTAACCTAACCTAACCTAACCTAACCTAACCTAACCTAACCTAACCTAACCTAACCTAACCTAACCTAACCTAACCTAACCTAACCTAACCTAACCTAACCTAACCTAACCTAACCTAACCTAACCTAACCTAACCTAACCTAACCTAACCTAACCTAACCTAACCTAACCTAACCTAACCTAACCTAACCTAACCTAACCTAACCTAACCTAACCTAACCTTTTTTTTTTCGGGCTGAGGTGGAAAAACTCATGTTCGAACGGGTCCAGGACCCGAACAGTGTTGGACTCATCACCGTTAGGATGACGCCTACCAACCAAAACCACCTCAAAACTCGCCGTTGCTCCCGTCTCGGAATCACTACCCTAGCATACTTCAAGACGGGCGGCGGTCCCTCACACACTCTCCATTTATTCTGCCACTCATAAACGTTCTCTTCTTCTAACCATACTCTCCACTGCCTTATTTACCTCCATCCATTCCTCCTCACCTCTCAACATTATCTCCACCATATTTTCCCAGTATACAGCCACTCCGAGTCTTTCTTCCAAGTTCTTCAGCACTTCTTCATTTCTCCAGCATCTAAATACGTGTCCTACATCATCCTCCACTTCGCACCTTTCACACACTCCAGTCTCTCTTTTCCCAATCTTGTGAAGATATCCTGCTCTTGACCCATGTCCAGTCAGCACCTGGGTCAAGAAATAGTTCACTTCGCCGAATTTCCTAGTCATCCATTCTCTCCTACTTGCAATTACTCTTTTTAGCGCACCTTCATACTCCTTCCACCTTACTTCCATTTCCTCCTCCATCCAATCCATAACTTCCTCTTTCATCACGCCCTTCCACTGTAGTCTCCTGGCTCTAGCCATCACATCCAATGGGTAGGATCTTGCCAGCACCGCTGCTGCTAACCCTCCCACTGTCCTGTACCCTTGCACCACCCTCAGCAACATTCCTCTTTGAACCCTCAGTAATGGTTTAATCCTAGCATGTACTCCCGCTCTTTCACCCCATACTTCCGCTCCGTAAAGCATACTCTGCTCAATCGTTCTACCAATAACTCTTCTCTTCCATTCTCCCGGTCCTTTCACGTTACACATCAATCTCCCCAGCCATGCCGCCCGAATTTTCGCCTTCTCTGCCGCCTTCGACATGTGGTTTTTAAACGATAGCTGGCTATCCAACCACACACCTAGGTATTTCACCGATTCCTCCATCCTAATTTTCTTTCCCTTCACCATCACCTCCAACTCCCTCGCCTTGCTGCGTCCCTTCACCAGTAATCCCACCGTCTTCTCTTCGGCCACCTCCAATCCGCATTCCTCTATCTTTTCCACAATCTTTCTACACATTTTCTCCGCCTTTCTTTCTATTTCTGTCTCTCCCTTTGCCGTACATACCAAGCACACGTCATCCGCGTAAACCGTTATCTCGCATCCATCTTCACATTTTATCCCACAAACTTCATCAAACACACATTTCCAGAGCGTCGGTCCCAATACCGACCCCTGAGGCACTCCCATCTCCGTCCTATACCTCCGCCCTCTCGAGTCAACCAAAACCCGCCCCGTCAGATAATCCTCTATCAAGTTTATTATACCTTCCCCCACTCCAAGTCTAGCCAAGGCTCTCAGCACTGCCATTTTACTGACCCCATTCCCGCATTCCCAACGTCGAAGAATACAAGTAGGGCCAGTTTTTTTTTCCTCCAACTACCCTCCCTAGCATTTTCCACTAATCTCATCACTTTGCCCAGTGCGGAAATACAAGACTTCCCCTTCACAAACCCATGCTGGTTTTCCCTAAATCCTCCATTTCTTTCCACTTCCTCCTCGATTCTTGTTTTTATGATCCCCTCCAAAACTTTACTTATCCCGCACAGCAGACTGATGGGCCTGTAGTCCCCTGTCCGCTTCCCCTCTCTACCCGCCTTCCTCACCAGCACCACTTTGGCTACTTTCCATGCTTCCGGAAACTCTTCCTCCCTCAGAACCTTGTTGAAAAGTTCTAAGAAATACTCCCCATTATCATCCAACAGTCTTTTTACTAACTCCCCTGTCAGACCATCTATTCCTGGAGCCTTCCTCTCCTTGATACCACGCCATTCCTTCTCTATTTCCTCTCTCTCTACCGGCCTTATCCCCCTCATTTTATCTCTTCCCCTGAAAACCTGCTCTACCCGAATTATATTATCCCCTACTCCTTCTCCCACTGCAAATAGTTTTTTAATAATTTCTTTCTCCCAGTCTTCCTCTAGCACAATATTCCTAGTTCCCCCCATTCTTTTCACCGCAATCTCATATGCCTTTCCCCATGGATTATTGTCCAATTCCCCCAGTAACATTTCCCACTTACCTCTTTTCGACCTTTCGACCTTCCGCTCAAGCTCCTTCTTTTTCGCCTTGTATCTCTCCTTATCCTTACATTTACCTTTTATCCTTACCATCCTTCTTCGTTCTTTCTTGCACTCCTTCCACAACTTTTCTATTTCCTCATTCCACCAATAATTAGCCCTCCATACACGCCTGTTGCCACACTTCCCGTCCCTTTTACAGCCTTCTATCACTTCATACAAAACATTCACATCATGCCTGAGTCCTCTTTCTCCCCACCTAGTTTCTTCCTCAGTCTCTCCGCCTCGGCCTTCGTCCAACATTGCCTTCCACCTTCAGCGACCTCTTTATCCATCTTCCTTATATCTGTCTCCACGTACCTATGCAAGCTCAAGCTTTCCTCATCTTCCATCACCCTCCAGCTACTCACTCTTTTTCCCAGCCATTCGTCACATGCAGTCACATCTATATACGACGAACCCCCATCCCCCCTAACAAAGGTGGGCAGCAACCCATCATTTAAAACCCTTAATCCGTTGGATGTCAGTACTTCCTCTAGAATCACTCCCCTCCTGTCTTACACCCACCCCATGCAATATTTTTGGCGTTGAAGTCGCCCGTCACTACTCTCCTTATATGTCTCCCTTTCCCTTTAGACACCCTCAAATCGTCTTCCAAACCATTTATGCATCTTTCATACTCCTCCAGACTTACATTTGGGCTAATATACACGCTGTACACCGCCAAGTCTCCCATACGCACGACCACCCAGCCGATTCCCTTTCTCACTTCATCTGCTCTTAGTCCGTTTCCCACCACTCTTATTCCCGCCTCCTCTGAATCGTCCATAATCCATCCTTGCTTTTTAACATATTTTGCGTTCACCTCAGATCCACACACCACATCCACCTTCCTCCTAACAATTACCTCATCCAAAATATCATGTGCAACCCTACACTTCCCCAGGTTTATCTGCAAAAACCTCACTCCGTCTTCAGTCTTTCCTCTTCCTTTCGGTCTACCCCTACCTCCTCTATTACCTTGTTTCTCCCCTCTAAGGGGTCCAGAGGGGCTCTTACATTTTTTTCCAACCTCTTTGCGTCCCTCAGTCTGCAGACCATTTTCTCTCATTTCACAGACCATCTCCCCTGCCTTATGACCTCTTTTCCCACATTTTCTACAGAGCAATGCCTTTCTGCATTCTCTGGCCAAGTGCCCCTCCCCCTTGCATATCCAACATACGGCCTTTTCCTTCTCTCTCTCCACTCTACACATCGCTGCCTTATGGCCTCTCGCTCCACAGGCAAAGCATCTACCTTCCTCCCTCCCCTCTACAACTGTTACTCTATTCCATCCAAATTTCATTTCCCGCTTTCCCAATAAACATTCCGCCTTCTCCCATTCTGCCCTCACTACTGCCATCTTCATTCCGTTCCTCTCTCTTACCACTTTCATCACCTTAGATTCCTTTCCTACCAATTCTTCTACTCCTTCCTTCACTTCTTCATCATCCATCCAAGGATCTATCCCTATAACTTTGATAGTTTTTAGTGCTCTCCCCGCCACAACCGCCCTTGCACCTGTAACCCTTTCCACCTCTCCCAGCATTCCTTTCACCTCAACCCCCTTCTTTGCCTCTATAATCACCTCCTTATTTTTTGAGACCCTAAGTCTATCAACCCAACTGTTCATTTTTCCCAACCCTTTCTTGATCCTCTCAATGCCCTCCCGATCGATATCTCCCACATCCTTAAGGATGACCGCCTCGTTCCTTTTATCCATTACCCTTTCCCTTTCCGTGTATATTGTCACCCTAGTCCCTCTTATTCTCACCCATGCTAGCATCTTCCTCAACACTTCCGTCTCCATATATTCAAGCTTGTGAATCCCCACGCTGTCGCCGCTTCCTACACACTCAAACATCCGACTCAGTAGCTCGTAGACTTTCTTTTCGTCTCCACTATCCCCTTCCATCCTACAGATACGTTCTTGTTGATTAATTTTTGCTCCTTTCCATTCCGTTGTCCGTATTTCCTTGATACATTCTATTTCCTCCCCTCTTCAGCCAGTAACGGAAACCTTTCCCTAAACGATCTATGTACCCCCTTTTCCATTCCACTATCTCCCTTATTTAGCCACACTACTTTAATTGTTTCATCCCCTGCGACTGGATTCCCTATCTTGACTTCTATTCCCTCCCCTCTTTTCTCATCCCACTCCCTATCCTTAACTTCCTTCCATTCTTCCCAGTCCCTTTGTCCTACCTCCCATCTTGATTGTGTTTTCTCCCTCCCCTCTTCCTTTTTCCCTAACTTCTCCAATTCCCTCACCCTTCTCTCTGCCGCCATCTTCTGCTTTTCCAGCTTCTCAACTCTCTCCTTCAGCCGCCTTACCATTTCCTTTAGATCCTCTACATTCTCTTCATCTGCCTCAATATCTACCTTCCCTCCTTTCTTCTCCTTCTGCTTCCTCTTATACTCCTTATCCTCCAAAGGGGATACATCCTTTCTAACCTAACCTAACCTAACCTAACCTAACCTAACCTAACCTAACCTAACCTAACCTAACCTAACCTAACCTAACCTAACCTAACCTAACCTAACCCAACTTAACCTAAAAAAATATTTGCTACGTTATTTGTTGTAATGGTTGAAATTGAATTT
Organism: Ophraella communa; assembly: GCA_035357415.1. NCBI lineage: Eukaryota > Metazoa > Arthropoda > Insecta > Coleoptera > Chrysomelidae > Ophraella > Ophraella communa. The sequence continues at coordinate 21,296,395 of CM068985.1, forward strand.
TTATATTCATTTTTAAAATGTTTAAAACAACAGACACATTGATCTGAAATATGAAATGCACTCGATGAAATATAAACAAACACACAAATAAACATTCAGATACAATAAAAAGAGGGAGGATTGGATTTCCGAAAAGAGGTAAATTTCCCCGAAGAACATCTTGAGGTAGTTAAGTACCATTGGGACCCAATACGCCTATAGATAAAGGGATTAAAATTTACACATTTTAATCTATGACCTACCGGGACCGAATCGATTAGAGGCCGTGGATTCTGAGTAGACCTGTGACGTTAACCGGCGCAGTACACAAATTTGTGTTTGAAAATTGTCCTATTAACTATACTAATAATTGCAGCCCTTACTGATTCATTCTGGTCAGTCCGCCGTTTACGTCGTATTGTCTCTTTGAATAGCGCAGTAAATTTTACTTATTTTTAAATTCTATTATTTAGTTTAGTGTATTTTAATTATAGCAGTTATTTAGTTGTGCGCAACTATTTACGACGTCACGGGTCTACTTGGAATCCACGGCCTCTAACACCGATACTTGTAGGGTAAAGTAGTTAGTTTATGAGATAAACAATTTTTCTTTTAATGGCACAAATTTTATATATTTTTTAATTTCACCTTATTTGCCTGTAATAAAAAACCTAAGTATTATACATTTTTAAAATCAGCTCAAAGAGGAGTATCCAAATTTTACATAAAAATATGAGAAATAATTTAAAAAAAAGGGATGCTGCTAGGGGTGAGGGGGTGGCTTTTCCAGTAAGAGAAATAATTTAAAAAAAAGGGATGCTGCTAGGGGTGAGGGGGTGGCTTTTCCAGTAAGTTTAAATATGCCATAATGCTTGCCCCTTCCCACATAAATTGACGTTTTTTTGGATTTTTCCTAAATACCAGTATTACAAAAGTTATTAAAGGTGGATACTATTTTTGTCTTTTGATATATAAGAGGTTGAGCTCTCATACCACCACAAACAAAAAAAAGAAACTGTGTTAGTTGTCATTGCCCTTAAATAGATATTTTTTGCGCCATTTATAAAGTCTAGCTGGGTGTGGTAACTCACTTAAATTAGTAAGACATAAGTGAGTTTCCACACCCAGCTAGACTTTATAAATGGATAAATTAGTAAGACATATCAAAAACCAAGATTGTATCGTAATAATACCTGACCTAATCAGTATCCCATTACAGTAGATGTCCTTGACAGCTTTTTTAGTGTTATGATACTTTTTATATAAAGTATTTTCTATAAAGCAGATTAGGATACTAGGCAGGATGCTCTAAAAGAGAATCATTTCCAGACAGTTGTTTGACATAGATTTTTTAAGTTGGGAAAATTTTTATCTATAAAAATTCTACATAATTAGCGCGTGGCATTCTACGTTTTGGAATTTATAGTTTGTTGCCCCAAAACTAAAAAAAAAACACATGAAAGGATAAGCTTCGCATTCATTGATGAGACAAAATATAAAAAAAACATATTAGTGTTCTGCGAATAAAACATATCATATATTGTATTAATATAGATTTTTTTTCACCTGTCAAAATATCACAGTTTTTTAGTTTCATCCAATGAAAGCACTTATTCTTCCATGTTTTGTACTAAATACAAGCCAATCATTCCGATTTAGGTATACTGATAAAACCACTAGTCGTTTTATTAGTATTGATAAAATCATAGAACGGTCAAAACTTCAATAACAATATGGAACAATGAATTTTCTTGTTTATATGTAACTATAAATTAACATTCATTTATATTATCTAATTATTCTACAATATATTTTCTTAAGATTATCACAAAGTAATTCTTCTAAACGACAATAAGAAATTAAATAGGTAAACCTGATTCTGCATGCATTTAAAACTTTTAGATATCTAGGTACAGACAAATGTGGTCTTGTAGATAAATTTCAAATAGATATAATTATAATTTTCTTTTTGGCAATTATTTCAATATAATTATGGCTTGTCCAGTATAAATATAATTGCACGTCACAGCTGTAAGAACGGGACTATGTTGCCAAGCATTTAAAATAGTCAAACGAAGTTTCTCTAATATTCTTCTTTTTATTTGACTACAATACTACACCATTTTTGAACGCGCCAACAGAGCGCAATTTTGCCAACATCTAAAACATTTTAGCACGAGGTATGTTCGTTTAAAGTTTATATTTTATTAGTCCCGGAGTTGTATTTGATATAAAATTAATTACGTAACCTTTCTTAAAGCATTTATTTATTATTTGTAATAACTTGCGGCCTACGAATTTAAATATTTAGCAAATTTACTGATTGACAGTAGCAAACGAACGAAGGAAGTCTAACGAACAGAGCGATTTGTTCACTTTGATGACGTGCACTTATATTTATACTGGACAAGCCATATGTTAATAGGTATAAAAATAAATATTTATTCAAATTATAAATGTTTTCATTTGAAATCTGTCAATACTATCTAGTATACAGAATAAGTCAATAGGTGGAGACTTTTTGGGCAAAACTACTCAAAAAAAGATAAAATAACTTGTCATGAACTGGTCCTACGAACTCGTGATTTTCAGTTTGTTTTCGTATTTTTGCCAAATAAAAAAGTTATCGTTGAAACTAACAATTTATCGATAAAATTTTAAAGACTCGTGAAAAAAAAACAAAAAAGTGTCTTAATTTGCTCAAGTATATGTAAAAGTTTAAAAGTCACGGATTTAAGATTACGGGTCAAACAGCTGCTATAAAACACTGCGCAGAAGTATCTTATAAAGTATGCCAAACATTTTCCTAAGAATTATTAAACGTGTAATACATCTGAACATCAACGTACAGACCATAGACAAATACAAATACGAGTATATTATATTTCTCTATGGCACAGATGTAGTAATTATTAAGCTTAGACAGATGTCAGAATGGAATAATATTTTTTTTTCAAATTATGGTGTGAAATTTTCTTACCGAATACCACGCAAGCTTAAATTATTCTTGGAAATTTTCTTCCTCGCACGAATATTGTAAGAAAATTATCTCTCGGCACTTCGCGAATTTAATCGGATAATTTTCAAAATACTAGTGATATTATAAGTGAAAATTTTTAGAAAAAATTTTGGTGTACTTTTCGGTATAATTAAGAACAATAAATAACTGAACAGTTAAACTTCCACTATTTATTCGAAAAATTCGCTTTAAAATTCAATTACAGCTATTTCGCTATAACTAGCATCATCAGATTGACAAATTGAAATTACATTTTGTTTGTTTGTAACTAGGTACTTGATGTTGATAAAGAGGTAAGGCTAGACCAAGTAAGGCTAGACCTAAGGGATTATCCTGGATGTATTTCCCTCTAAGATCAGTAAAACTGTGCAATGATATAGAAAAACCAGGAAAAAACTATATCATGCTGATCTTTACAATAACTTAATATATTTATGTTACAATAATGTCTTATCTATGTATAAAATGAAAACTCAATCAAAGTAAACAGTTTAATAGTGGAGAACTTCCAAGATTTATTTGTTCATTAACTACTTTAAACTGTTGATCTGCTAGATGTTTTTTAATTTCAAGTTCTTCTAGAAAATCTAAATTTTGTTTTTATCACAAATGTGTAGTATATGAATGTCATTGGTGTGTATGAGTTTGGATGTTCCAGTAGTTGTTTTGCATAGTTCGACTTATCTGGTTGTTGTAATCTATATGCTCTTAAGTGTTCATTAAATCTTACTTCAAAATTTCTTTGTGTTTGACCTGTATATACTGCATTACATTTTGGACAATTAATTTTGTAAACACCAGATTTTTTTAATTTTGGTAATTTTGTTTTCACATTTAACAATTTTGTTCCAATACTATTTTGTGTTTTAAATGATATTAATGCTGATGTTGCCGAAGAAATTATTTTTGAAATTGCATTGGAAATATTTCCACAATATGTAATACTTTTATAGCTTTTAATTTCTTTGGTTTGTTTTGGAAATATTGGTTCTAGTGACACTTTTTGTTCTTTCTTATTAATTAATTTATTTATCAAATGTATTGGATAGCCATTAGATGTAGCTATTTGTTTTATGATCTCAATTTCTTTATTAAAATTATTTTTGTTCATTGGAATTGAAAATGCTCTATGTATCATATTTAACTGTTCAGTTATTTATTGTTCTTAGTAAGATGAACTTCCAAAAAGTAGAGGTTAACACAATCAATTTCGGTATAATTATTTACAATATGGGCAGGTAGGGATGTTTTCTCTGAATAGATACGTACCATATTGAAAATATTTTTCAAATCGTCTGACTGCTTACAATGGATATTTTTTATTTAAAACAACTGATTTAACTAATACCAGTTAAAAAAGTCATGCTGTGAGATTCTCCAATTTAATTTAATAAGGAATAAGTAATGTCATGTTTTATTCATCTGAATTATTTATACATCACCAAGATTTTGTATTTATTTGACAATTTCAAGGTTTTCGTTCGTAATTTCAATTCTGCCTTTACAGTATTATAATTTACAACAAAATTATTGATTTTATACCTTTTTATTTATAAAACCATTTTACTTTGGGAGAATTTAAGTAATATCTTAAGTATTATGTAAGCTTCTAAATAAATAACAGTTATTATCACGTTTAGGAAAATTTTTTGTTTGGTTTTGGTGTTAAATATAAATCACATCGCAAACACAAATGTTTGATTTAACAATATCCATACTTTTCTAACAATGTCGAGTAAAAATAATTAATTCTTAAATAAAACTAAATAAACTTTAAGAACACTTTACTAATAACTTTGTAACAAAACTTCCATTACAATTAAGTGGAGATGGTAGGGTGGATTTTTTCTTCAACAAGTAGGTGAAAAAACAGATAGTTCAATCCACAATAATATATTTTTTCTATTCTCTATGGAATCATTATCAAGTTCTATAATGAAAAAAAAACCGCATTATTACAACACTATAGACAGATACAAACATAAATTATTGATAAATTCCTAAATAATATTGAAATACATACTTATTTCTAGAAAATACTATACAATAAATACAATTAAAATCAGTCATTAAATTAAATCACAACGTTAACAAATAAAAATCAAGCAAAAACCAGTAAAAATCAAGTTGGACAAATTTAAAAAATTTAAAATCTTGATAACAAAAAATAGTAAGGTTCTTAGTCACTGCTAATTTATTGTTAAAAGGTAAAACTCACCTTGTCCTAAATAATAAATAAACAAAAATAAAACATCTAAATGAGGTGATAGTTTGCTAATGACTAGTAATCACTTAAACAATACTACTATGATAGTAGCCGATAGACTCACTCAATGTTCTAGTGGGGGTGACATTGAGGAGGGGGCTGCTCCACCTGACTCCCTACTTTGCTGAATTCGGCGTAAAAGTGACCGCATAACCGAAGGAGCATCAAACTCGGTAATGTTATTCAAGCATTTCAAGAGAGGATGTTGCTCTCTTTATGGTAAGTTTCCTTTTTCTGTTCTTAACCAACCGATTTATCAGATCGGTGTTATATCCATTCTTTAGGGCTAAGATTTTAATAGTTTCAAATTCTTTTTTGTAGTCCAGAGTGCTTAACGGGAGATGGAGCATATGGTCAATAAGCCATATGAAACCAGCTGTCTTTTGACACCAAGGATGAAAGGAATCAGCTGGGATCATCGCATCTGTAGTTGTTGGTTTTCTATATAAGTACATATTAAAAATGAAGCGATTATTATCAATTTTAATGTTTAAATCCAAAAAGTTTATGGATTTGTTCCCCCTTTCTATGGTAAATTTAATTTTAGGGTGTCGAGCATTCAAAAAACTCAAAAACAAGTCCAATTCCTCAGAAGACCCCGTCCAGACGCAAAAAATATCATCAACGCATCTCCTCCAAAATAGGACTTTGTCAATTAGACCTTCTTTTGATTCAAATACTTTGCTTTCCAAATTGTTCATAAACATTTCCGCACAAAGAGGAGAAAGTGGCGAGCCCATCGGCAAACCAACCATTTTAAAAAGTTTTTCATTAAACTTACAGTAGTTGGAATTAAGACACATTATTTTATTTAGAAACAAAACGTGATTCAGAAGTAAAGTTAGAGTTGGTAAAATAAATTTTGTTTAACTAAACTGAAGGTGCAAAGAGGGACTTTGCTGAAGAAGATGCAGGAATACAGGACAGTGTGGGTGGTCTAGCAGCGGCGGTATTGTCAAGGTCCTACCCATTAGATTGCTGGAGTAAAGAGGCAGCAGTGGAAAAGAGCCACAAGAGAAGTACAGAAGTGGTTTGAGGAGAAAATGGAGAGAAGGTGGAAGAAGTATTAAGGGGCGTTAAAGGGGGGTGATTAGTAGTAAGAGAGATTGGATGTATTGGAAGTTTGGCGAGGTAAACTACTTTTTGTCTCAGATGCTCACTGAACATGAAAAAGGAGTAGGGTATCTTCATAAGATTGAGAAGAGGGAGATAGGAATGTGCGAAAGGTGTGGAGTTGAGGATGATGTGAGGCACGTGATTAGATGTTGAAAGAATGAGGAAGTTTCCTAGAAGTTGGAGAGTAAAATTGGCAAGGCGGTGTATTGGGAAAACATGGTGGACATAATGTTGAGGGGGAAAGAAGAATGGGGGAAGGTAAGCGGAGTAGTTGACAGCATGGTTAGGGGAAGGAAATGGTGAGGTTGCGACTGGCAGGAGTAAAAGGAAAGTGTGTGAGGTACCGCCGCTCTTCTTAAAGTATATCATGGCACAGTTATATTGACCTTAGAGGGAAATACATCCAGGACAATCCCTTAAGGCTAATAACATCTAGGCTTTAATATTGTTATTTCCTATTACTTTAATACTTCGTCTAGTCATAACAATAATCGATCAATATAAGATAGCAATCTAATAAAATTAAATAAAACTGTTCAGTAATTTATTGTTCTTAAATAAAACTTCAATAATATGTCCATCTGAAAATTAGTCATAGACTAAAATGTTTAAATTTTGAATAGAGTTATTACCAAGTTATTTATTTGGTGTTCTAGACCCAAATTTTTTATTTTATGAAATTTTTACACTTGCAAATCTTTACATCTTGTAAATTTTTGCAAAATTTATTTTTTGTTATTCCAATAAACACACAATAATCATTACTATTCTTTTATTAATTTATATTACAGTAGATTACTTATAGGAAAATTAACTTTAACTCTATCCAGTTTATTAAAAATTACAGTGAATAATCGAACTTTCTATTTTTTTATAATGATGATATTTTAAATAAACAATGAAAGAAGCTATATATGATGCAGTATATTTTTATTTTCTTTTTAGATCTAAATTATCCAAATTACATCATAAAGATGTGGAAATCGTTAATTATAATTTTGTAATAGTTTTAATATTAACATATCTTTTAAATAAAAGCCTCTAACAAAGAAAGTTAACAAAATGAATTTTTTTATATTTTGTTTACTTTTTCTTATAATAATTTATCCCACGTCCGTTATTTGTTATTGTGCTCCAATGCAATATGTATTATTGTGGGAAAACGACACGAGTAATTCATAAATATCGTCAGATGCTATGATGGAGGCCAAGTATGTCAAAGAAGACGTGCAGGTCTGCGTTCTACGTGTGTGGTGATGCGTCAAGCCGACTAGGACATACCGTACATTCTCGGGCTATTGCTCAATTGTTTCATCTGTTTTTTTCAAATAAATACTGAAAATAATTTGATCCAATAAACATTATTTGAAATACAGTGTGTTCTAAGTAATACCATCATTTATTATTCTGGACAGTGTATATTAAAGAAAAATACATTTTTGCAATAATCATTATTTTTTTTTGGAAATTTTAATTTTGATGGGTAAATTACCTTAAGTTTTACTTATTGGCATCTCCCAAAATAAATAACTATGAATTTATATTAAACTTTCATATTTTGATATTTTACTGGTTCCTTGGTTATCTTGTATTTAACAATATAGTTTATTTGATTGTTGTAAGTTTTATAATTTGCTGCTTCTTTAAATACTTATTCGTTGATTAAAAACAGTCGTTCATAAAGTCAATTTATTCAAAAATTTTGATGCTTTTTATACAGAGTGTTCTGTATAGGTAATTCTAAATAATTTGGGTAATATATTGCTTAAAATGTTTGGTTAAAACAGAAAACTATTAATAGACATCAATAATAAGATTAATTAATAAATAATGATTTGAATTTTGTGTGTATTTGATTAGTAGCGATCTGAACCTGAACTTTGCCTGCTCTATAAAAAAATAGCTAAAATAGTCTCTAGTAAAATGATCAGGAAGTAGTAAAACGCTATCTGCACTTAGACTCGAACCTGCCTGCAATGCCTGCTCAGACAGACTGGCCATAATAGGTGCTATAGACATCTTCGTTGGCGCAGAACGATTCTGTGTAGTACCTTAGAGTTTAATCCAGCTTATCCCAGATAAGCAATAATACAGCCATTCAACTGTGGACAAATATGTCCGCAGGACATTTGGCAAGACTTGCTGCTTGATTCAACAACCAATGTGCTAAGTTGCAAAAAGTGCAACGACTGGCTTGTCTAACAATAACAGGGGAAATACAACGTGCCTTAAAGGCGCCTTAGAGACGTTGCTAGGTTTACCTCCGATGCAATATTGCAATTTGTGAAATGCTGCAGCTGGTATCTTACGATTGCAACATACACACAACTTAAAACATGGTAATTTAGTTGGTCACCTTGGATCCTGGAAAAAATCCAGTAGGATCGTTAAACCAATCATTAGTTACCATGTCAAGTAAGTTTAACTTTGAAACTCCGTTTGAAGTGGATATGGGAAACCGCTATACGGTTAAAGAAGTCGAACCAGAGCTGGAAGGGGGTTCAATGCGTACACATATGGGTCAAAGATAGATATGAAAGGGACAGAGTGGGAGTAATGGGACCGATTTTTCGGTTATCCAAATCTCTTGGAAACGCTTCAACTATATTTTAAGCGGAGATATACGGTATACATGTTAGTGTCCAGGCAGATTTAATGGTTCTGAGTTCTTTTACAATCCCTCAAAAAAGTAGCAAGAAAGAAAAGGTCACTTTGATGTGGGTACCAGGTCACAGAGGGATAATGATGAGGAAGCTCATAGACTCGCGAAAAAAAGGGTCTAATACCTTTCCTTGGTCTGGAGCTCTTTTTTGGTGTCACAAAAAGCTGCACCAAAAAGTACCTCCGTTCCTGGGAAAAGGACCGACTACGATCTCACTAGATGAATAAGTTAGAACTGAGGCAAGCTTCTTACTGAACACTGCTATTTGAGGAATTACTTCAAAATAATGAGCAAATCGGCAAGTGAAAACTGTCGTTTTTGCGAAAGCGGTGAGGAATCGCGGAATACATACTATGCGAATGCGTAGCATTGTTTTGCAAACTGCTTACATTCTTAGAAGGAGTTGCTCTGACCCCGTATCAAATTAGTTATTTGCCCCATAGAAATTTGCTTAACTTCGCTAGAAGTATTGGCGTCCTAGAGTTTTAGTAGATTAAGAAGAGGTCGAACTACAGAGAACTCTAACTGGCTTATACTACTTAAAACAATCGCTAATCTAATCTAAAGCTATAAAGGTAGAACATCATAGACCTAATGTCAGAGGAGACGGAACAATTTATTTTTTTACTTGCTCAAACATTACCTGTGAAGTCTTGATATGGCCGACTAGAATTTGTTGTGCTGTTGCCTGCTCCCTATTTAAGGTAAGAGTCTTGTGATTGTTATTGAATAATCTATCGTATTTGTTGATTACATTTGCAAAAATATTGTGACCATAATTATTAACATTTTATGAATTATAACTACCTAAATTATACAACTTATTTTATGAAATGTTTAACCATTGAACTATTTCATTCAGTAAGATCATAGAAATAAGTTGCTCAATAAGCGACAACGCCGCACGACTTGTCTGAGTAACACCGCGCGCAGAAGCAGTTATATTAAGAAATTTGACAAAGTCTATTTAATTATTTCAAGCATTATTGCCGAAACAACTGCATCGAGATTTTGGAGTTACATTAGTGTTTTTTGGCGAAAATATAGGTAATATTAATTGAAATTTAGTGGAAAAAATGATTCGTCATTACCAAGTTTGTAAAAAACCGAACTATTTGAGCCATAATGTTTTTTTTTCAGAGGTAAGTTAACATATTTGTTTGTTTACAATAATTTTATATAGTGGCGCAGCTATGACGATTTCAATATCAAAATAATATGGTAATTATTCCGTTAGTAGGCAATCTCGAATTTTTTCAAATCTTCTGATTGTTCCTAAATATTTATACAATTACCCATTTTAATTGTAACCTAATATTTTTATTTTTTAACCTGTATTAATATTTTGGTAAATATCACGTACTTATTATTATATAAAGGAACGAATATTGTCTGTGCTTTTAGCTTTAGTTTTAGTTCTGATGTTATAGTTTTGATTTTAAATTTCTTTGTAATTTCTATGTTAAGTAAATAAATTTGCTAGTTCAGTAGAAATATTCGCTTTAAAAAATAAGCTTCTATTATCCTGAACATAACTTGCATACTTAGTTTTTTAATTGTTTCTGAGCGAGTTTGTACAACCTTGAAGACGAAATACGTCGATTATTTGGCTGGTCTTTGCTCATTTTTATCAAGATTACCTTTTTGATGAAAATAAGAATGATTGTTAAGTCTAACCTTAATAAAATTATGTTTAAAACTACTTCACCTTTTATGAAACCCCTCAACCCTGAGTATAATATTTGAATTTTTTTTCTGTTGGTTATTTAAAAACTAATAATAAAGAGTTTCAAATTCAAAATTCATTACATTTTATTTCTACAATTAATATTAACGTTAATTAAATGGAAACTGAGAATTAACTATTCATAGATATAATTCCATAAATATAACTAAATATTACTCTGTCGGGTAATATCTAGTTATTTTTATGGGAATATATTGTGATGTTTTTAAGTGTTATTTTTATTTATTAATTAAGGCTCTAAATTTATCAAGCCCCACGTTGGGAACGTCAATTTGTAATGTTTCGATTTATAAGGTTTATTTTATAATTTATTTATTATTTAATTATTTAATATATTTATTTGTAATGATTTGTTTTAATTTGGTTTATTACTTTATTTATTTTATATTGTTTTTATTATTTGAGATGTTTGAATTTATTAAGGTATTATAATTAATTATTTTGATTGTTGAACGCCCTATAAAAATTTTACTAGCTCAGTGAAATTGTTAATTTATTTAATTTGAAACCCGACTCTTTACCTTATGTAGGATTCAATAAAACTCAATTTTAATCTTATATAAAACACTAAATTGTAATTGAAAAATTGTATGTTATAAACTATGCATAAAACTTAATATTGTTCAAGTGTTTATCACATGCAAAATTTTTTTTATACGAAAGAAATGCTACCTTTACCAAACTATATTATTCAACCTGGGTTTACATTTACAAAATCATACGCACACAGATAAATGCACTTACCTCGTATAACTGTCTATTCACTTGGTAACAATATCAAAGCTATTAGTCCCTGCTAGATGGATGGAACCCAAAATAGTCGTCACCTGCTTTGCAAGATGTCCGCTCCGCTGTATCTCCAGAAGCGATGAAATGAATCTTACAAATTCTGCTGTGATCTGGATAGTTTTTGTTGAATTGACTTTATTGGTAAGTACTTTTATACTGTTAAAATACTTTACAAATAATATTTTTGTTGAATACTTTGATTTACCAAAAAATGTTTAATAATAATGATTTATGGTGCTAATTAATTACCAATCGACGTATTCGGCATAGATCAGCGAGAAACAAGAGAGGGAAAATTCAATTTCCTGGTCCTTTTATACTTTTTTCCAATTATGACATATAATTAGGACTTCAATTCCTTAAATTTGTAAAAAATAACCTAAATTTACGAAAATTGATAAAATATTTTTACATGTTTGACTATTTTTTTGATAATATAAAGAAAATCTGTATATTCATGTGTATATTCATTAAAAATCTTTTTAAATTATTTTTTGATCAGTTTTTTCCTCTAAAATCGGAAATTGAAATGAGCTACTTCTAAATATGTCACTTACTTTAAAATCTTTATAAATTTGAGCTAATAACATAAAATGAACCTAAATCTATGCATAAATCTATTAAAATAGTCCTATTATAACTTTTAAATACTAATTTAACTTAAAAGAAATAAAAATTAAGCTTTTCATTTAATCTATTACATGATCTAGGTATTAACTATTATAAGTACTGATTTAACTAAAATCTCTTAATATTATGAAAGATTAACATCTTATAACTAATATACAAACTTAATTTACTAACTTATATACATTTTTTCCAACTAAAATGTCTCATATCAACCTTTATTAATTCTGGTTTGAAATGGTATTTTAAGCTTGCACTATATGAGTTTTTTTTATCATTAAATCAGGTTACTCTGTCTATCACTGTAAATTTAATAGTTTGTACACTGATTTCACCTTTATTTGATATATTTATTTATTTACAGTTTTTGTGATTTTAGGTAAATCTCAGGTTGTGATAATTAATCTGAATACTTATCTCATATCGAAGACTACCAAGTGTCTACCTGTCTCCATGTAAGTATTTTCACCTTATGCTGTAAGTTTTACTTTTTAATTTTAATGAGCTTAGTGTTATTCATCTCAATATCTATGAATAGTTACCAGCACGAGGACGAAGTAGAGAATCAGTAAATAGGCTTCTTCATACGGCCTCATGGCGGAGGCTCGTGACCTTGAAATGAGTCAAAAATGACGTTTTTAGACCTTAGCTTTTTTGATGATTTTCTTATGGAGATTCCCATATTAGCGCCTCCGCCATGGGGCCGTATGAAGATAGCCTATTTACTAGAATCAATTGATATTATTTGTCATACTTACAAACACTCTTGTAATCATTGCGACAAAGCCAACAGAGTTTTATGAATGGAACGTTGCGTCTCCTCTGATTCTAGGTTTATTTAGAACATGCAATTTTCATTTTAAATATTCACTTTTAACTTACTTTCTTGTTTTCGGATTACCTTCCGAAAATACAACAGTGTTTTAATTCGTAATATGGCAGTTCTGGTCTAATTATCTTTTTTATTTTGTTGGCTATAATCAGTCAGGCTTCCGTTTTTGAGTACTTGGGAAATGTAATTTTCTCGTATAGTTTTAAACTTGATTGTACTAACCATTACTTTGTGGAAGTCCATCTTTCTAAGAACATTAAAAATATAACTTTTTAACATAACTTTGCTTGATTTTTTTAAACTTAATGACCTGTTTCGCTAAAAACTAAAAAAAGTTCTATTTTTAATGTTCTTAGTTTTATTCACATGAGTGCCTTAAAAGGTACTTTTAACATGTATATCATACAATATTTTTTCTACAAACGTTTAAACAAAGTAATTGCACAAATTATACTATTAATATTAATGTTAATAAATAAAATCTAAATATTTTGACGTTTGCTTTCAAAATCTGACAATTCACTTTTGACAGCAGTGCCATAAACATTTTAAGGCACACTTTTGACAGCAGTGCCATAAAGTGATTTTAAGGCACTCAGTGCCTTAAAGGTACATTTTTAAGGCTTCTATGGAGTGCTAAAAATGGAATTTTTAACACGTTTGTAGAAAAACTTCTTTAAAACTCTTTTTAAACTTCTTTATAACTTTTTCATGTTTAAAACCTCACGAAAACATGACACTAAACAAATCTGATTTGTGAAATCTCTTAGCTTTATTAAATCTGTAGTTTAGGAATTTTCCTTTATTAGAGACATAAAGCAATTCTAAAAATTTATCACGTATCCTTATCCGTATACGAAACGTAACGGAGATACGTAACTAATCAAAAAGAAGTATAAAGCAAATGCGTTTGTAACGTAACGACCATTCATGTGTTTTAATTTTTATCCTAAAAAATAGCCCCGATATCTCCCTTAACAAAATAATGTCGTCATTGCCACTGTAAAATAATATTTTTCTTTTTAAATCCATTATCGCATATCACAGAAATGTTTGTTATGATTGATGAACAGAAAATAAGGTTATGATTTTTGAGCATACATCACTTTTATCGCTAAATTGTTGAAAAACACGATAACGTAACACAGTAATGCGATACGGTACGTTAGGTAAGTGGGACAGATTAATACGTTTCACGTAACGTAACGAAACCTTAGAACATAAAATAGTAAGGAAGTATTGCTCGTTCAAGGACAGTTGACCGGGATGGTTATCCAACATGGCTACCGGAAGTTACTTTTTAACAGTGGCGTCCTATATGTTTATTAATAGAAAAATAATTTCTTATTGAAATATACCTATTATTCAGTATGGACACTAATCCTTATATATTAAAATAACCATTTTAATAAGAAAAGTCAAGGAAAAAAATGGTATAACATTGCCTAAAATGGGGTTACCAGATTTAAAGAAATAAAACCAGTTATATAATACACAATTTTTATTAAAATTTTTCATTCTGCCACTATTGTCCCTTAAATTGAACTTTGTGTAAAAATGTATTTACTTTACTCGATAAAATTAAGGGTTTAGGAGAAATTTGAACTTTTAGATCTGATCGCCATATTTTGTAAAGACAGACATTCTGAAGGGAACTATCAATAATTGTCACAACTTATAATTAAAAATTCCTTAAGATCTAAAAGTTCAAATTTCTCATAAACCCCTTAATTTTATCGAGTTCAAACAAGAGTACATTTTCATTGGTAAATGGATTGGAAAATTTATTTTCGAAATTTAAATATTATTCAGATGGTCCCTATTAAAATTACGGATTATTAACCAATGGGCACAAGCCGTCTCTGCTTATCTGTACGTAATGTAGATTCATTTATACCGTCAAACACAGGACATGGATGTATGCAATCCGTCACTGGAATTTTATAGTATTCCAATGTATAGTTTAGAAATTATGACAAAACAAAGGTTTTTATTTCGAAACTTTAGAGGTCTATAACTCGGAAACGAAGGCTCGTATGACAAAAATTTATTTGAACTTCTAACATTATTTTGACCTCTTCTATTTGCTCCCGAATTTTTGGCATTAAGTTCCTGGTATAATAAATTCTTGTTTTTAAATATACTTCACAAATGCTTTTTATAAGTTGTTTCCTACGAGGTATATATTAGTGAAATATATGTTTAAGTAAAATATCTATAAATAGATTTGAGAAACAATATAGATTTGGTCAATGTTATTAAAGCAATTAGTGGATGTAATAATTACTTACATATTTCATTCTTGCGACTTTAATTGAAGGTATAGCATTTGGTACTAGTCTAATAATTACTGAAGAGGTTCTATCAAATGATTATTCTGTAAAATGTTGTGAGCATAAAAAGCTTATCTTTCCTGGACAGTTATCTTTATCCATAATATTTAAACCATTGCCGTCTAATATTTTCATCCCGTGGGAAACTGTGAATGTAATAATGTGTTAATTAATACACAAATACATTTATTGTACAAAGTTGCTTTAGAATACTCCATAGACATAAAAATAATTGACATATACAGTTATAAGCAGTTATAAGCAGTTATAACCAAAAAATTGTAAATTGATGATAATTAAAATAAAATATCCTTTTTCCATTATTGATACGCCTATGTCACTTTAAAAAGATAGGTTAGGGATCAATACAAAGTATTAATTTAATTTAAACATCAAAATATAGTTTACGTATATATAATGTATATTTATTATAATAATAGCTACTTACCGATGAAAAGTAATTTTCTTATGGTCGTTTTTATTAGTCTTTGAGCATCCACAAGCACTACAACTAACCATAGTCTTTAAAAGTATTTACAATATATATACCACTAAAACTGTGAATTAAAAAACTTACTTACATTTAAACAAACCTATTATAAACGAAAAATGTTCTAAATTTAAATAATTAATCCAAATTTTGAACAGAAAACTAAATTTATTTATATAACTTGTAAACAAAGTTTGACTCATAAATGGTTATCCAATATGGCCGACTTCCGTCACCAGATTTTAACATTGTAAATATAACATAAACTCCTTCCACGAATACATATAACAAGGATGTGAAACTCGAGTGGAGAGGGTAGCAGGAGAAAAGGCGCCTATCTGGACAGGGTTAAATTCTCGGTCGTTGCGTACTCCGTACTGCGCAACGGGCTGTCTTTTTCTTTGTGTGTGTGTGTGTTTTGTTTTATGGCACTGGAACTAAGCCAATTAGCCAGAGCAAGTCTTTTTCTTTGTGCGAGCGAGATAACCAACCGCATGTGTTTTCGAATAGTTATGATCGTATGATGTTCGAACTGATGAGCAGTACAAAGTACGCAACGACCGTGGAATAGACTCCGCCCAGATAGGAGCCGTAAATTTAGCCACGGGCGCTTATAGCTCGACATAGAAGTTTCACATCCTTGTTATATGTGTTCGTGACTCCTTCCTTACTATTTTATGTTCTAAGAACGAAACCCACGTATCGCTTCTGCACATGCGCATTGCGATACGTATACGGATAAGTAGTGATTTTTAGAACTGCTTTAAGTCCCTATTGATTTTATCTATAATAATATTATCTAAATAAAAAAACTGAAACCACTGATGATGAAGGAAACTATAAACAGACACTCGATTTATACAAAGTAACAGGTTGATATTAAAAATATATATATACGAGTATATATAAGTATCCTTTTTCCTGTAGATCTTTTAATATATAATTGCGCTTCTTATCACGCCTTACTGGCGGTAGATAATAAAATCAATCTATGGGGTTAACCGCATCATTTTCAACTAATAAATTTTTATGTAACGATCATAATCATACGTGTTTACATTTTATAAACGGAGCGGCTTCTCGGTGATAATTAATGGGTGTTTTGGAACAAACTGTTTCGACAGATTTCAGCTTGTATAAGAAACTATATTTATGTGGTTAATATTTTCATTATTATCATAATACGTACTATGTTAAGAGGATAATTTTTAATTTAAAATAGACCGTTGAAATAATAAATTAATTAAGAAAGTAAATTATCTGTCGATAATGTTTTGTAAACTGTAAAAAGAAGAATAATTTTGGTTTTGTTAACAGTGGATTATAACAGTGGATAATTTTGAAAGAACTAGTATTTATTTTCGATTTTTGTTTATTTAATTATAACAATTATAGCGATAAATGATTATTTTATAGTCGTGCTTATTAATCTTATTGAAAACATTAAAAATAGAACTTTTTAAACAAAACTTTCACTATTTATTTAAAAAATTGCTCTTTTAACTCAATGACAGCTGTTTCGCTAAAAACTAACATCATCATTGAATTTAAAGAGAATTTAAAGAATTTTTTAAACAAATAGTTCTATTTTTAATGTTCTTAGTAAAATGGACTTTCACAAAGTAAAGGTTACTTCAATCAATCAATCAAAAGCATTAAAAAGAAGAAGAGAGGAATCTAAGACATAGATTTGAAATTAGGATGGCTAAATGAAGCCTTTGCGAGACGCAAGATATTAAATGCTCTAGAATGGTTTCAGCTTGGGCGTCTGCTTACTCTTTTCACAGAAAATAATATTTTAGTTCGTTTTGCGTTCCGAGAATGCTATGTTCATTTCAGTAGGATAAATAGCCATATTGTCATTATTAAGAATAATAATGAACTAAACGTTTGAATTAAACCTTTTATTAATAAAAATCTATTTTTTTAAATAAAAGGTGGAAGTTTAATCCAAACATTTAGTTGTTTATTATTCTTAGTAAGATAGACTTCCGTAGAGTAAGGTTTAGTACAATAAACATATTGTGATTGATTGTTGTTTAATATTAACTGGTTGTGATTATATTTTTTCCAGTGATTAAAGTTTTAAATAGTATTTAGACTTTAAGAAGTTAAGTGATAATGGTGCGGACGTGATTGATTTGCACGAATAACAATCATACAAAATCCCAACATCTCCCAACTGACGTAGTTTCGGCTTAAGCTCGACCCCACTCTTCTTCGTTCCTCACCGCACTTTGTTATTGACCCCGCTCTTGTCCATGGGATGGAATCAACGGGACATAGAATTTATGAATGCCTATGATTGTCTCTATGTATTTTAATACTCTATGGTTTTTTCTTACATGCCCCCATTTATCAGTTTTCGAACTGATATCACATTGAGTGTTTTAAAAATTAATTTGTTTCTAATGAATACTTCTTAGAACGATTTTTATATTAAAAGACGATTAAATAAAACATGATTAGATTTATAGCATGGTTGAGGTTAAAATTATTGTGACTATATTTTCATTAATATTTTTGGCGCGCCAAAAAATTATTAAATATTTAATTTAGAACATTTAATTTAGCAGCTTAGAAACTAATCTTCCAATTATTGTTTCCCAATTTTCAAATCGCTGGTTTCCGGTTCGGTAAAAAAGTAGTAACACAAAGAAATATTTTATTATCGCCAAAATTAATATGTGGTCGATACCATTTTTTTGTGTTTTTTTTTCGGCGACCGACCACCTATTTAACAAGTATTTTAGTAACTTATTTGCACGTCGAAAAACACACCAATCAAAAAAAGGATCTGACCCGCGGCGGATTTTTTGGCCTTAACCAGCCGACAACCTCGCGGTTAGTTCACAACATGTAAAACCCATAATTACATATGTGTTAATTGTAAAAAGAAGGGTAAACGTCTACAGAGGGACGAGGCGGTGGTATCGTGGTTAACAAGGGATCAAAGAACTTGGAACTCCGAAGGACTAAAACGTCTCTCGACATTCCTTTATTAAGGACCACCGGTGTAAAAATAACAGTACCGGTCTGGGGAGCTATGATTAGTTTATGTTTCAGCGGGAAAATCACGATTGTATGATAACAGAAACCATTGTGATTGTCCTGCCACGAGGAAATTATTCTCTGTCCAAACTAAATATCATCAATATTTCGTTAAATAAAATTTAGAAAAAAAAGTTTTTTTTCTAAAATATGGATTCTATTTCACAATCACTTAACATACAACGCATCGGAAATATCTAGGTATATTTTTACAAAGGGACATATCTTTTTCTGAATTGTTTTGGATAAACAATAATAGATTTTCATAGTGCTTAAGTGTCTAATATTTGAGCCATTAGATGTAGCTGTTTATCTTATGATGTCAATTTCTTTATCAAATTTAATTTAGTCCATTGGAGTTGAAAATGCTCTATTTATCATAGAATTATAATCTGCTAATTTATGTGTTACAGGTATATGAGGTTTCCCTCATATATATGCCAACAAGCTTTTCTATCAAATTGAAAGATGTTAGACAAATAGGCCTGAACGCCTTCACCTGGGTGTACCATGGTTTTCCTGGCTTTGGCAAAAAGATGACCCGAGCTCTGCTCCATCTTTGGGGTATATTTTTAAATAGGTAAAATATTAATATATGACATAATTAGTGTAAAGTATGATCTCCATGTTGATTTATTACAAACATTTATCTATTGTGTATACTCAAAATAAAATTGTCAATGTCTTGTTAGATTATGTTTGTCCATTAGGCTGTCAGACGCTCACGGAAGCAAGAAGATGTTTGAATGTCGCCCATATACGTGAAGTAATTTTTTTTATTCGCATATTCCATATAAAGAGTCAGTCAAAATAAATTCAAAAGATTTAAGTAATGGTTTAGTGTCACGTATTTCCATATCAGTTACAACGTGTTCAACCCCTGTTACATTTTTCCCGATGGACAGAGCAAATAATTGCATGAAATAATCATTTTTTATCAAATATGTTGCTTACTGATAATTCAAACTTTTCCCTAGAAGAAATTACCAATTTGCATAACATTCGTGTATTTTTTTTTCGGACTGAGATGGAAAACTCATGTTCGATGGGTCCTTATCCAGAACCCAACAGTGTTGGACTCACCCTCGAGAGGATGCCTACTAACCAAACCCACCTCAAAAACTAGTCGTTACCCCCGCCTTGGAATCACTATCCTAGCATACTTCATACGGTGGTCCCTCACACACTCTTCACCCATTCATACTAATCTCCATCAGAACATTCGCTTCTCCTAACCATTTTCTCCTCAGCTTCGTTATCTTTCTCCCCTGTCAACATTATCTCCACCATGTTCTCCCAATACACTACTACCCCGATTCTCCTCTCCAAGTTCTCTAAATCCTTTTTGTTTTTCCAACATCTGAATACATGACCCTCATTATCCTCCACCTTACACCTCACGCATATTCCAGTCTCTCTCTTCCCAATCTTGTGTAGATACCCCACTCTTTACCCATGCCATTTTTTAATATGAAATTTAGGGCTAAAATGTTGAATCTGGAACTGTTGGCGAAACTGATACCGAAAACCGTTTACACTACCACTACACCAACGCACACTTTTATATGCCTGACGCGCGTTTCGATAACCAAGTTATCTTGAAGATAACCAACGCCAAGTTATCTTCAAGATAACAAAGTTATCTTGAACATAACTTGGTTATCGAAACGCGCGTCAGGCATATAAAAGTGTGTGTTGGTGTAGTGGTAGTGTAAACGGTTTTCGGTATGAAATTTAGGGAACAACCGGAAAATGCATGTTTGCAAATTTTATTTATTTACATAAAAACCACAAAGTTTATTAAATAAAATTATTTTTTTAATAAATTGAGAATAATAATACATATTTTTTTATTTTCAAATTGTGTTATAAGTTTTAACCCCTTTGATAATTATTAAGCGAAAAAAAATACCTGTAGATATCCAATTTATGGATACGAAAATTAAAATTAAAAAGATTTATTTGCTTCAGCTTTAAGTGGATGACACTTCTCGGGGAAGCATGCAAACCTATATAATAATTAAGAAAATAGTTATTAATTTTTAACAAGGACATATTTAACCCTAAATTTTTTTGCAATTATTTTTACGCACCCTGTATATACTTTTAATTTAATGTGGCGATAGCAACACATCGAGTTCCTTGTTGGTAAGCCGAATCTGTGGCTAGGTATGTGACAGGTGGACATGTATTATCATGTATGAGATGAGATTTCCATTCCAATTCGCGAAAATGTTTCCGATAGTTGGCGCTGCAGTAACTGTCAGTGGTATGGGGAAAACAATAACATCAGCTATTTGATTCAATGTTAATTCAACCTTTTCTATTTTGAATTTTGTGTGGTGAAGATCGTTAGTGAAAGATGGTAAGTGTCGTATTTAACTTATTCTAAAACTGCATGCAAACAAATGAATAATGGATTTGTTTTCCCCATTCTAGTAGTTCAGATAGAGGGCGCACCCTTTGCTCGTTTTCGCCAATATTGATATTCTTGGCACTACTCCAATTTGACAGCGCGACTGTCTATAAAAACAGGTAAACATATAAGTAGTCTTCGATTGTGGAGATTAATGGAGATGATTTCTTACAGTATCGCACCCATGGAGACCTTAAAAAATACCAAATTTAACTGAGTACGAGACAATATAAAGGTCTTGCAGGTTAATCTTCGTCAAGGCTGATGCAGGAGCAGGGACCAGTTACGGGCCTCACACCACAACTAGGTAAGGTATTATATAAAATTACAAATTTTTGATAAGGGCCTTTTAACTCGACAAGAGCGATGCTGTGATAGTTTTCGCTCGTAATTTTATATGTAACTGAATAGGCAAGTAGCAATTAAAATCTAGTCTTTATTAGAAACTAAAATATTTTTGGCTCTACGTACCAATATTTGAAAAGAGTATTTGAAAAATTACATTATATTATATTATATTGTACTGTGCTGGAAATCGAATTATTTTTATGATGCGAAAATGAATAAACTGAATTTATTAAAACATTTAAAGCTTTAAAAAGTTAATTATATTTATATTAAAACATTCACAAACGTGTAGCAGTTATTAATGATGTTACATTCATTAACCTGTACCAGTAAATGTTTCATTTTTTATGACGCGTGATGTGTTCTATTTTCTTTAAATCGGCAATTATATAGTATATTTACAGTAAAAAGACGACAATGATGTCATTTTTAGTTACTTTTCTGCTTATTAGAATAAATATAAATTTAACAACCGTAAATACATTTTAAACTCAATGCATAGTGCAATCTATAGTCTACGGGTTGGCAAAACTTCAAGACGGTAAATTTTCCCAGTTTGTTTTGACTTTTATTGGCATTATTTGATAATCGTTTTAGAATTTGCAAATTTTTCTGTACTTTTAAATTCATTGTTCCTCTAAGATTAAAAAAAAACAGTTATTTTGATAACTAATTATTTAGGCAAATCTGAAGTGTGTAACTAAACGCATTAAAAAGTCCAAGCAACTGAACAGTAAATGTCAAGAAATGGTAACCCACATAAATTTGGTTAAATAAAGAAAATAACGACAGCTTGGCAACATCACAATATTTTGTTTTGCGACGTCATCGTCATTTTAACGTAAATAAACAAATTTTAGAAAACGTTGTCATGTCCACAAACGAAGGTTTGTGGTCATGTCAAACAAAATATCAAACTTTATTACTGAGAAAATACTGTTGACATTTCCTCATGCAAAAGAAATACCTAACCTGGAATAAATATCCCAAATGCTCAAAATACAAACATTAATATATATAATTAGTTCATTTTTTCTAAATAAAATTTTTGAAAATTTGTTAGGCATTGCTGTTGTGTTCCTACAGACTATTCATTTTTTATCTTCATGCCGATTTTAAAAAATAGTATATTACATTACAAGGCATGAAAAAGTACACATGCAAATATTAACTTTCTTATTAGAAATATATATCTTAATAGACAGTTACCATACAAAATGTTAAGTCAAACAACTTTGAAATTGCGAAGAAAATTAAATAATTAACTAAAACGTCCCAAAGTGGAGGCTACAATGCGCGACTAGCGGCAAATGCTACAACCTTATTTATATTAAAAAAGTGTCCTTCTCTGGCATTACCCTGAAAAACTAATGATCTATTTTGTTTCCTTTTTTAGAAAAAATAAAGCAAAAAGAAGCCAATATGTCTAGAGTCTAGATATATACTAACTATATGATTGTTTATGTTCGCGCACTGTGGAAATAATTTCAATACTTTTGGGGCGGACTAAATAAATGTGGATATTTCTGATGTTCTTTCAGAAATGTTTAAATTGATTATTAAGGAAGCTGCTTCCAAACTTAAACTTTGGACGAACGACATGAGAGAAATCTAGTGCTTTGTTTAAAAATATAATTAAGATTTGCAGAGTGGCACACATACAGTGCAATGTTCAGCGACGAATGTTTAAGAGCGTAGAAAATGGAGGGCAACTTCGTGTGCTATCGTCAATCAGTATATTTGTTTATTGTAAATATTGAAATTCGTAGGCCGTAAGTTATAACAAAAAATACATTAAGAAAGGTTTCGTAATTAATTTTCTATCGAATACAACATAAAATTCAAACGAACATGTCTTGCTAAATATTTTATATTTTGGCAAAATTCCGCTCTGTTTCCGCGATAAAACATTGCGCAAAATTGTCACCATCATCATCTCGAGCTTATACTGTCCACTGTTAATAAAAAGCCCAACTCAAATTTTTCTACACATTTCGATCTTGCGCAGTTTGGATCCAGTTTCCGATATTCCATTTTAAGTTATCTGTCCAGCGTATAGGTGGCCTGCCTCTACTTCTAAAGGCTTCGGATCTTGGTCTTTCGTCCACCTTGCTATCTTTCATTTTGGCCACGTTGCCTGCCCAGTTTCATTTCTAATGTAAAATAGTCTTAACGGCGTCCCGTACTCCTGTTTTGTTTCGTATGGTTGAATTAGGGATTTTGTCAGAAAGCCTGATTTCCAGCATTGCTCTTTCCTTTCGTTGCATCACTTGTATTTTGTGAACATTCTTTTTCGATAACGTTAGCTTTTCCGCGCCATATGTCAATACTGGGATGACACATTGGTTTAAAACTTTTCCATGCTCTTAATTTGCCAAAAGCCTCCATGTTATTATTTAATAGCCCATGTTTATATTGTACTCAAATAGAAGAATATTAGAGAAACTTCATTTGACATTTACTAGATTCTAATACTATTTTAAATACTTGGCAGCATAGTCCCGTTCTGATAGCGTGCATCCAGAATGATACTGAACCAGGTATACACACATCTGCATTTCAGATTACAGCAACCAGTCATCGTTCCCAATGTCAAACACGTCGCAGTTTTTCCATAGTAATCGAAAAAGATAATGTGATAATGTATTGTTTCCGCACACTGAAGTAAAGGTTTCGTGAAAATTAAGGATTTTGTGACATTTTATAATCTAATTCTGGTATTGGTATACATTTTTTAGTGAGAATCCAAATAAAATTGGATACACAATAATTAAGCAAAGAAATACGTACGTATTACATTGAATATTTGCAAAAGCATTTTAGGTAATAATAATAGTAACTTCATTTTTAGTGTAATAAATTTTTTTCACCACCAGCTGTAAAAACTGACTTTATTGACTTTTGTTGAGGTAGTAAAATTATTCATTATTAACCAAGGTAAAAAAATATACGGTCTACTTGATTAAAACTAAATCTCAATCCGACAGAATGTGAGTTTACTGATGCAAAGACAAAATAATAAAAAATATTTTTCCCTCAGAGTAATAAGTAAACATAGAGGTGCCACAGCAATACAATAACATACAGTTTGTAGTCAATAGCAATGAACCTAAAATTGAGAGAGATAGAAAATAAAATTAACATTTAGAGGTGTAGGTAAACACAGCCGTACAGTGGCGTGTAATTGGTTAGAGTATCACCGTTATATAAAAATTTTTGTAAAATAAATAAAAACACTTTATAAAGTTCACTTAAATACACAAAAATTCAGGAAAAATCGAACCAAGCGCTAATCACCTCTAGACAATAACAAACTAAGGCACTGATGCCAAATTTTCGGTGTGGGTATTTGATACAATTGGTGCAAAACTTTTTTATCAGTAAAATTGATTGTGTTAACCTTTACTTTGTGGAAGTTCATCTTACTAAGAACAATAAAAAAATGAACGGTTAAACTAAACTTCCACTATTTATTCGAAAAATTCGCTTTAAAATTCCATTACAGCTGTTTCGCTATAACTAGCATCGTCAGATTGACATATTGAAATTACATTTTGTTTGTTTGTAACTAGGTCTTAGATCTTAGAGGGAAATACATCCAGGATAATCCCTTAGGGCTAATAACATTTAGGCTTTAATATTGTTATGTCTTATTACTTCCTTACTTGGTCTAGCCTTAACTACTTATCAACATCAAGTACCTAGTTACAAACAAACAAAATGTAATTTCAATATGTCAATCTGACGATGCTAGTTATAGCGAAACAGCTGTAATGGAATTTTAAAGCGAATTTTTCGAATAAATAGTGGAAGTTTAGTTTAACCGTTCAGTTTTTTATTGTTCTTTTTTATCAGTATTAAGAAAAGATAAAAAAGTGAATATTAAAATGTATTAAAGAATATTTTTTCTAAACAAATTCTCCTCTTAAAAGTAAAATAAAATTGTTGTAAATTATACTATTACGTTTTTGTTTCCTACTTTGTACTTACAAAGCACAACGTCTGGCAATGCTCTGCTGGTAAACAAATCTGTCTCGACGACAAGTAGTAGGGAATATGCCTACTCTATGTTTACTTATTACTCTGAGATTTTTCCATACTTATTTAATAGTCATATCCACCTGCCTATTCAAAAAAGAAAATCCATTAACTTATCCATGCATTTTCATAGTGATTTTTAAAATACAATACTTATCAAATCAAAACAAAAATTATTAGATATGTTATGGTTTTTAACTACTACTAAAATGTAGATGTATAAATGAAAAATTACTTTTACTTTTTACTGTCAAATTGTTTAAATATTTTTATCTCATTATATTTGACACAGTATGAAATTGATCATTAATTATTGTTGATTGGTTTTAATTGTAATTCAAATCCAAATGTGTCGAATTAGTTGTGAACAATAATCATGTAGGTAAAACTTACACGATTTTGCCTTCAGCAAATCCATTTTGTATTTAATATATGTCCAAAAAAAAGGTTGGATCTAGCTGTGATTTTTTGTTAGCCAGTTAATAAAAATTATAGGGGTCCATATTTATCGTTGTTGACAGATTCATCACGTCTAATAACTCACAGCGTACACTATTGCCGTTGTTTTAAAAGATAAATGTTTAAGTATATTATTGCTCTGAGTTAAATTCTTATAGAGTTAAATATATGGCAATGGTGCGTATTTGATCACTACAAGCGATTAGGAGCACCTTCTTTATAGCCCCCAGGTAATACAAAAACTGTTATTAATCATATGTGGCTTTTTATGAATGAGAAGGTAAAACGAGAGATTGCCCTTCTAGCGTAAATCAGGTAAAATCTACCACGACTATACACATTTGTAGGTTAGAAAAACACTGAGAAAAAGTGAAAAGTAATAAAAAGAAATTAAAATAATAAATTCTCTGAAATGCCAATAACTTTATTGAGAGTATAAAAATTATGAGTGATTTCGAAAAATACCTAAATCTTACTACCCATTTAAATGTTTATCTTCAGTTTTTTCATGAATATAATTTCAATAAGCCATCAAACAACTCATCCCCTGTAAAATTGTAGGAAGCTTTTTGGCTGGTTCCGGGTAACAGACTAGATTAAGTTAGGTTTGATGTGAGTGGGGGGCTGTATCGTACTTTCACTGCGGCCAGCCATGGACTACTAGGGCTCAAGTCTAGAGGTTGTACAGCCCACATCCCTTAACGAAGTCAATACTCAATTTAGGTGAAGCTTCCTTTAGACTTTAGGTCATTAGGCTCCCGTTCTGCGAAACCAAATGCACGTATGCTATTAATAACTAATAGGGGAAAAGCCTATAAAATGACATACTGAATATTGAACACTTTAAGCAACTATGTATTCTTTGGTTTATTACCTATCAGAATTATAGGGATGAGTTAACTCTATAAATAATAGAATTATTAAAAACTTTTTAAAATTTGAACAAAAACCATTTTGTCCGCCCAAGGCTTTGTTTTATTCAGAACATCTGCACATGTTACATGTGCCATTTTTTTACAGCTCAAGCACTTTAGCCAGACCTCTTTTGGCTTGGACCTGGAGTATAGGTCATTGCAATAAATACATCATTGGCTTCAGTATAACCTAAAAGAAGATATATCATTTTCACTGTCGGAACTAAAATCTAAAGCTTTTGTAACCTTTCTCGTATTTTTCTTTGGAACAGGTGGAGGAGCTGATATTGCTCTTTTCTCTTCTATATTTGGCGTTAAAGTTAACCACATTACTGTAGGTTTCTTACGTCAACTAAATTCTAAATAATTTAGTTGAGGATTACCTATCGGCTTGGGTTATAATAGATTCAAGGGGGAGGTAGGAGTGCCCCAGGGATCGGTACTTTAACCAACGCTCTGGAAGTGTGTGTTTGACGAAGTGTGTGGGATTATATACGAAGAGGGCGAAGAGGGATGTGAGATTACGGTGTATGCGGATGATGTGTGCCTGGTGTGTACGGAAAAGGGAAAAACAGAGATAGAAAGAAAGGCGGAGAAGATGTGTAGGAAGATTGTGGGGAAGATAGAACGATGCGGATTGGAAATGCCTGAAGATAAGATGGTGGGATTGCTCGTAAAGGGACGAAGCAAAACGAGGGAAGTTAGGGTGATGGTAAAGGGGAAGAAAATTCGCATGGAGGAGTCGGTGAAGTATCTAGGTGTTCGGTTGGATAGCCAACTATCCTTCAAGCACCATATGTTCAAGGCAGCAGAGAAGGTGAGAGTACGAGCAGCATGGTTGGGGAGATTGATGTGTATGTGAAAGGGCCGGGAGAATGGAAGAGGAGGGTTATTGGTAGGACGATTGAGCAGAGTATGCTGTACGGAGCGGAAGTGTGGGGTGAAAGAACGAGGATCCATGCGAGGATAAAGCCACTACTACAGGTGCAGAGGGGGATTTTGTAGAGAGTGGTACACAGGACAGTGGGTGCATTAACAGCAGCTGTGCTGTCAAGGTCATACCCCTTGGACCTGATGGCTAGGGCAAAGAGGCAGCGGTGGAAGGGTACCACAAAAGAGGAAGCTTAGGATTGGTTGGAGGAGGAAATGGTGAGGAAGTGGGAAGGATATGAAAATGCATTAAAAAGGGCGATTGGGAGTAGGAGTGAGTGGATGGACTGAGAGTTTGGGGAGGTAAACGTGCTTGCAATTATGAGTGATGTCGCAGCAGGCTCAAATAAATAATCTGGAAATATGTTTGGATCAACAGGCCAGAGACCTGTTTTTTGAAACCCATTGACGGCAGTTTGAACCGTTGCTACTTTGCCATAAGCTTTGATGAGTATTGCACCTATTGTGAGTTACAATTCTCCCTGGATGGCTCTTCAACCAAGTGCTCACTTCAGTGGACCATAGAAAGATACGTCTAATGGTTGCATGTGATTCGTGCAGTGAGGTGGCAAGCACACCATGATGATTTTATGCTCTTTTGCGAATGTTAAGCTTTCAAGACCTTTATGATTGATATGTCCATCAACTATTGAAAGAACTTTGTCATCTAGAATAAAGCTTTTGTCATTCAACCTCATACCTGCGCAATATTCATTGTACCGGTTGGAGCTTCACTATCAACTCTTGTTTCGTTATTTTTCTAGGATAAATTAAACACGGTGGGATAAAATGGCCGTCTATGTCATTTTGTGCCCGTCTTCCCTAACTATAAAATAACCGTTAAATGATATAATTAGAACAGTGGCTTAAACTATTTAGACTGGGAAAGTATTTGAATGGTAAAACCAGCCCTACTAAGGTGGTACTGGAAAGTGAAGATGAGATAAAAAAAATTTCTAAAATTCCAAGAAGTTTTATTTTTTTATGTTAATTTTTGCAATAAATTAAAAAAAAGTAACATTTTTGGATAGAGAATAAAGAGACCTTTCAAACGAAATATCACAAGCCCATATTTTCTTTTAAAAAATTAAAATTGGGGGTTGTAACTGTCACTCAAAGCGGGTTGGGATCACATTTTCACTTTAAAGAATGTCAATTTATAATTTAAATTTGACGTGTCCGAGATTTTTGGTAAATATGTACAGTAATCGAAATAATGAATTAATTTCATTTGGCTTTTCAACACTGTATAAATACAGTATGATGCAAATGTATGGAATAAATTCATTATTTCAGAAACACACGGCTTTTGAAAAAAATCTTAAAACACGTCAATTTTAATTTTTGAATGGCCATCAACTGCTATAGATATGTTGGACATTACGTCATTAGTGATGGTGTAATGACGTCATCGACGATTTTTT
This sequence comes from Ophraella communa, assembly GCA_035357415.1. Lineage (NCBI taxonomy): Eukaryota > Metazoa > Arthropoda > Insecta > Coleoptera > Chrysomelidae > Ophraella > Ophraella communa. Next base: position 21,325,835 of record CM068985.1, read on the forward strand.
TGAATACAAGCCGAGGTCACATGATAGCTCATTTGAAAGGTCTACTTATTGCCTTTGCAACAATGTAATCATTTGAATATTTATTTCTACAGGGTTAACCAAAACTGTTGGTTTATTAATACAATTAACTTAGAATAAATGTTTACTTGAATAAATTAAATTACAACAAATGTTCAAATTGCCGACCTTTAGCAGTGATACAATGAGAAGAGTGAGCACTAAATTTTTTTCTAAAGACTTCATGTGTTATTTGTGCAATTTCCATTCGGATTCGCTCCTTCAACTCTTCTACATTATTCGGTCGATTTTGATATACTATGTTCTTTAAATATCCTCACAAAAAAAAGTCTAACGGAGTCAAATATGGAGACCTTGGTGGCCCCCTTTTATCTATTCGCCTTCCTGGGAAAACGTTATTAATTAGCTGATTCAGCTGTGGCAACAGATAATTTTAAAGAAATTTCAGATAAATAGCAGCAGTTAGGTTTCCCAAAAAAAATGGCCCTACATTTTGATTGTTTATAATGCCGGCTCAAACATTCACCTTCTCGGGATATTATGTCCTATACTCTTCCATCCAATGTGGATTTTCACTTGCCCAATATCGACATGTCTGGCGATTTACGTGACCGTTCAGCATAAAAGGCGCTTCATCTGAAAAAGGTACCTTTTATATGAAACCCGGATCTCTGTTACATTGTTCCATAACGATTTCGCAGAATTCGATTCTTCTATCAAAGACATCTAATAGCTCATGGACCAGATGTACTTTGTATGGATACCACTTCTCCTTTTTTAGCACTCTTACAACAGTTGATTGGTGGACATTATTAGATAATAATGTTCACCAATCACCAATCAGTGCGACCTGCCTAGAACTGGTATGAGGATTTTCTTTAAACGCCAGTATAACGTCCAGTTTTTTGGCTTCGGATATTGATGTTCTACCACTTCTGGGAAGATCTTTAACATGGCCCGTTTCTCTAAATTTTTTTTCAATTTTACTTATTACTTATTAATAAATTTCATTAATTATTTGTTAGGAATACCGAAATCCTATTTTATTTTATTTTTTTATATGTCGATAGTTTAAATCCTAAAAACAATTAATTTGTTACGCCTATGACACAACAATATCACAACAAACTTTCAAAATGTATTCAAATAGGATATTTAATCAAAAATATACAGGTATTTTTCATCTGTTTATGGCCTCAAGGTCAAATGTAAGTGTATGTCGTGGAAACATTCAAAGATTTACGAAGCAAAATTCATATTTTCATCTCTGTCTTCGATAAAGAAAGTCAACAAGCTCTTTGTAGGGAAAAATTTAAATACTTTTCCAAAACGTTTGATGATTATTGCAAAAGTGTTACTATAATGTTTGTAAACATTAACAGGTTAGTCTGTCTTTAATATGACTTTAAGTAAGTACCTTGCTAATTATTTACTGCCTTAATAAATAAATATCATTTATTTTTAGAGAGTATTGGACATTCCTAAATTACCACCCAGATCCATGATTTAATGAAAAATGGAATACAAAGTAAAGTACACCCTACAATAAAGTTTACCTATAGTTTATTTTTATTTTAAGAATGTGGCGCAAGAAAAAAATATTTCCATGTTTTCAATAACCTACGATAATAACTAACCAATCTAGTATCTATAGAAATACACTTATTTGTGCACCTGTTTTCAAGATACCTAAAGAAGTGGGATAAGCTGACTACCAGCTATTGGCCAACAATACTCTTGCAAGTACTAAACATAATTGTTAATGTTATGAGTATATATTAATAAAACTAATTGTATCATTAAATTATGGCTATTAATTGTATTCCAAAAATGTCAACCCCATACTTTGTGGAATCAATTAAAAAAAAAAATGTATCCAATAGGATTGTAACTTTAATTTTTTAACTGGTATCTTTCACACAAATGAAAAAATCTTATTTTATACAGATCCATATTTTATTTACATTTGAAAGCGCTCTCCATCTAGTAATCAGAATTGATAAAAGGTAAGTTTTAATTTCTTTATTTACTGGTTTAATTTTTGTACAATTAATAGGTAGGTATTATTTATTTTATTATCTATGATTGAGATCTAAATATCAAATTTAGTTTTAAAAGATGTATTGATATAGGTATTTTGCATATTAGATATATGAATTTTCTTCTTTTTGAGTACCTATAGGTACCTATGCCTTTTTGAATTCATATAAGAGGCTTTACTAGGGCATCTCAGAGAAGTGTTAATGCTACTCGTCCGTTGAGCCATCCTTTGCTTACGTTAAATACTAGGATAGACCAAGAAGAATATTAGTATCATTTTCTACATCAAAACTATTTGATTATTTTACTAGGTGAAGTATGGAAACAAAATATTTCTACAAGATTCAATAGGTTACTACTTTTCTAAAGTAGTAACCTATTGAATCCTATTTTACTAGGTGGAGTATGGTAAACAAAATATTTCTACAAGATTCAATAGGTTACTACTTTTCTAAAATATTTCAAAAATGCCCTGAAAATACTATTAGCAATATACTTTATCTGGCAACCATATATGTTATTTCATTTATATTTAGATAATTAAATTGTTGGAGAAATAAATCAATGGTTTTCAAAATATATGCTACTGTTTCCTCAAAAACTTTGGACCTCAAGTAACTGCCTACACTGGTTGTATTCTGTTGATAGTAAGAAGACTGACAAAATTTGTAACTGAGTTAGTAATGTTATGAATTATTTTATATTTTATTTCTAATCTTTAATTTTTTAGAACTATTTCCTCAAAAACTTTGGACCTGAAGTAACTGCCTACACAGGTTTTATTCTATTTATGGTAAATAATTAATAATTTTTACGGTTAATTCTAATCTTTTATTTTTTAGAACTCTTTCTTCAAAAACATTGAATCTGGACCCTTATAGAACCCATGGCTACATCAATATGAAACCTCTTGTGGGCTACTATGTGTTTTAAAATACAAATGTTTATTTTAGGGTTCAATTACATTTTAAACATTACCAAATAACATCTGCATATTATTAGTAAATAACAAGTAAATGTTTTATGTTTTTCTTTTTTAGGACTCATTTTCTCAATTATATGTACCCTGTTATATTATGGAAATATATGAACTTCATTCATGAATATGGAACCCTTTGGTCTGTTTTATCATTTACCAACAAACTTTCCAACTTCCAACCCAAATTTGTAAAACTGTTTTAATAAAAATATTACATATTTGACTGTAAATTTTAATTCTTCACATTATCTAAAGAGAAAGCTATTATATTTATGTATATTGAACATGTAAATAAATATTGTAGAAACCCCTACTTTGTGGACACTACTATCATGCCTATTTAGAAAAACCGTTTAACACTTAGCGGTTAATATTTGCATATGTGGTTTTAATTTATAAATGTAAATTCCTTAGGTTGGGTTCGACTAAAATAAGACAACTGTGTTTAAGTAGAAAAAGTAATTTAGGAAATAACAACTGGGTTATCTTCCAGTTTAACCATCCGCTAAAAATTCTATGCGCATGTACAAAATTTGAAGTATCAAGGATAATTTTATTGGTTGATAAGGAGCGGCAAACTTTAAATCTCGAGCTGCGTTGCCACATATGTATGAATAAATAAAGTGAGTGAATAAACATTGAAAAGACGAAAATTACAGATATTATTTTTTAACAGATTGGTTAACTTAGGTTATGTAATCGATTTAAGTAAATCTATGAAATAATGCATGTTGAACATACAGTATGCACATTTTGCAGATAACGTTAATTTATTATAACAAGGAAATTCAATTACAGGGCTGATTTTGGATTTAAATTTTATATGCATGTAAACTAATATGCCTTAAGTAAATCAGAAGCCGTAATATAGTATTTTAATTATATATTATTTAATTTTAATATAATATGCATTAATTAAAATGTCTTTTCCTTATAGTTTCTAATGCATTTATTGTGATAGTTTGTATTTTTCATTAATTTAAAACCACAATAAATTAAAATCACAGAATACTGTTCTTGGCATCTTAATTATTACTTATGAATTTTAGCAGTAACGGTCCTTATTAACATGCGTCTTTTTTATAATCAAATTTACTAAATCAAAACTAAACTATTCGCTTTCAGAAAAAAAATATTTGAACTGACAACACTGTGCGGCTGTCCCGCTGTCAATTTCGAATATTTTTGTACATGTGCAGAGAATTTTTAGCGGATGGTTAAACTGGAAGATAACCAACAACTGTTCATAACACTAAATTCCTTGCACATATCACAGTTGGATAATGCTTTAAATGATGTAAAAACCAACGCAAATTGTGAAAATATACTTTAAAATTAATTTTTTATATTTAATAAAAACCAAAAAATGTAAAAAAATGTTTATTGGTATTTTAATAAGACAAAGGTTTTTGACTAAACATCTATTAACAAAAAATATATACACTTTAGTTATCAATGCCTAATTACAACACCAATACAACAAGATTTAGCCATTGTGAATAGCCCAACCTTTTTTATATCTAGAAAAAATGTGCTTATTAAAAGTCATTCTACAGTCACCTTGAACAGTTTCCTAACAAAATTGACTCAAAATGTAAAAATTTTGCGCCCTTAACAATTACACAAGGTTTTAATAACTAATGTTAAAACGTACAAACCTCCGGAAATTATTGTAGGAACAGCTTTGCGAGTGAGGCATTTTTGTTTCTACACCCAGAAACACAACACTCTCCAACCATTTTAAAATTATTATCATACGATAACAGTTACAGTACCTATTTAAAACAAAAATAAACAGTATCCACAGTATCTTATGTGACAACAGCTAAAATGACCATGGGTTATGGAAGCTAGAAGGAAGGCGAGGACCAGTATAGGAATAATATCGAAAAACTGTCCAGCGGTAAGCAGCAAATAGTAAATGGCGCGAGAAAAGCAGAAGGGTAAAACAACTTGAAGTCAGTAACACTCCATAGATTATAAACAGAATGAAGTGAGCTGGGTTGAAAAATTTAATATTTTTCGTTACTTGTGTAGTTAAAAATTATGCAATTAGACAAACCCAGTTGAAATATCAAAATTTTAAGTTAAATTTGGTAAATTATAAATGAATATTAATATAGTCAATTATATATTTAAAAGCAAAACACTAAAATTAATATATTTTGACGTTATAAACGAGAAATAAGGTTGGTTATGTTAAGTGAAGTTTGGATTTGGAGAATTAGAATCGACATACGTCTTTGAAAAAAGCGCCACCAAAACTGTTGAACTAAATTGACAGATTAGTGCAATGTACAAATTTTGCGTGCAACAAATCTTAAAAAATATACCTTTCTTTAACTTCATATTTTGCTAGTCGCATTCTCTATGCTTTCTTTAGAAGTTAAGCTTCTGGCGGTAAAATTCGTGATCACAAATTGTCAAACTTTTTAAAAAAACATACCACCTCTTAAACACCAAGATCTCTTTTATTACAATATAAAACTTAACTAAAAAACCTTATCTCCTAGAGAAAGGTCTAAACTATATCCTGTTAAAATTTGAATACGTAATTTAAAGGCGTTCTTTAAATTTGTTGTTTACAAAATGATTGAAATTTTGGGTACAATTCAGGCTTGCCAACCATTTTCAGCGGTCACATTTTTGACGCTCCTCTTAACGGTTAAGCTCTGCTTAAGCAGTTAAAAATAAATCTCAACGAATTTTAAGCAAATTATTAATACTTTAATTTTTTATCAACTTAATGTACAAACCGTAGCTTTTAGTTTGTCTAGTTGAATCTTTCCGTCCGGGTTTAAACAATATTTTTTTTAAACGCTTAACGTACTTTAGTAACAGTAACCATTTTATTTTATTTAATAAATTGATTCACCATTATATTATATCAAATCGAACTCAATATCTATCATTCTTAAATTTTTTTCAATGTTTTTATAGTACGCTACTGAAAGATTTCCTGCATCTGGTATGGCCAAGCCTACTGGGTTGTGTTTAATATATAATTTTATTTTCATGTAGTATCTATGCAACCAAATATACATTGATCATAAAAATCCACATTTTAAAATGCGTAATTACTAATTAAGTATATTTTTTATGTAAAAAACATTAAAGAACAAAATAAACTGAACTAGTCTATAGAAGCAGAAATGCAAAAATAATTAGTTTTTCTTAATAAAAATTGATGTAAAAATGTTTAAAATGGCAATTCTTAAGACATATTTAACGACATGTAGAATTAAAATTGTCAAAATTTGATTCTATAGACAAGTACATATGTGGTTTATGTTCAATAAGAAGTAATAAGAGTTTAAAAAAATCTTAAGGTAGAAGTGTAAGGACGCTCGCCCAAGACGGATTTTGGAGACCTTTAAGGCTAGCAGTAATACCCTCTTAATGTCAGTTTTAAATTTAAATCAGTGCAATAATATACTAAACAATTATGATAAATTGCTTGATCTAGTTTTGAGTAATATTAACTGTTCTGTTCTTAGAACAAAAAGATACAGGAAGGAGTATATGCAAAATGACCTTGAGTCCAGAAAGAAGTTTGCTTATGGCGCCCAATTGGTCATTTTAATTTCCGTTTCCATTGACGTACCGAAAGAAAATAAAAATTATATCCAGGTTTTTAATTTTAACAGATTTCAGCCAATCAAGTATGTGAATACAATTAGTGTTCTAAATAATTTAGTATTTATAAAAACCGAATGATACGACTATACGCTCATTTTCGACATTTATATGCAAATATTGCTTTGACAGTATACTGTATACATAAACAAGGAGTCATACTAGGAGCTTCAAGATGGCCGACTTCCGTCGCAAATTTTTCTTAAAGTTAATGACAGACTCCTTCCTGTTTCTTTTTGTTCTGAGGTTCTGTTGGTCGTGATCTTATTCCTTTGGCTAGAGAGGAATTAAATCACCCTTCTTTGTCAATTGAACTTCAAGGCTTTGGTAATAGTAATGTTAATGATAAAACTTATAACTTTTAAAAGGCAAATTGTAACTCACTCTATGAAGAATTTTTCATAATAGATTGGACTTTCTTGGATTTGTATTAATTCAGCTGCTAAAAGTTTTTATAACAAATTCTATGGCATTCCTGACAATCATGTTCCATTATTTAAAAAATTTAAATCCTGTTTGTTACGCAAGCGAAATTATAAATCTAGTTAAAGTAAAGGTTAAATTATATAAGCAATTTAAAAAAATTAATTATTTTGCATATTATAAGAAATTCAGTAAATATAGATATAAAATTAAAATCAGAGTTAAGCAAGCATATGCGAATTATTTGATTAACATACAAAGTAAGCTCAAAGATGAACTAAATTATTTAGGAATTTTGTCAATCGGATTAGTCAAACCTCACGATTATCTTTTAAAATGTGCTATCGGAATGAATCATTTATAGTAATCCCCAATCAATAGTAAACGAATTTAGCTCATTCTTTGAGAGTATTTACTCTGAGTCTGAAATTTCGAAAATGGCAATAACTTAAATTTAAATATAAGTTCTAATCCCATAGCTTAAACTGAAATCTTGGAAGCCGGTAAAAAACTGAAGAATAAATTTATATCAGGACCAGACAAATTACCATCATTTCTGGTAAAAGCTTACCTAAATGTGTTGGCCTATCCTTTATAGATACTTTTTAACTTAACCTTAAACCTTAAACACGTTTGTATTTCCTGATTGTTGGAAGATTGCTAAAGTATGTCCCATTCATAAAGCTGATAATAAATCCAATATAAAAAACTATAGACCTAAGTTATTGGAAACCATTTTGTGTAACAGAATCAGTTGGATAACAAAGAATTTTATTTCTATTCAACAGCATGGCGTTATGAAATCCAGATCCACTGTTAGCAATCTGGCAGTATTCAGTCAGTACATTTGTAAAAAATTGGACAACAGGTAACTGTTGGCCAATAAAGCTTATTTTTATTATTAATTTTGCATCGATCCACTGTATAAATGTATCCTGGTGGAGAGGATATCTGAGGCAACTTCAAGAATTTGGCGAGTAATAAAACATGAAAAGGATTCCGAATTAAGCTTTCGACGAGTAAACACATAATATAGTCTCGTATTAGCATTTTTTTGGGTAAATACCATTAAATACGCGTTAGTTTTTATGTGTATTGTTTTTCAATTGGTAAGTCGCCTTATATTTACCTACCATATAGCAACGTTAAAATAAATAGGCCAGTATATCTGGCCAATTTCAATAAATATTTTGGTATCCAAAATATTAAATATGTCAACCACAAAAAATCAACCACAACCAGCTGGACCTAGCTTCGCTTCAGTCACAAAAAATTCAGTAAAGAAACCGCAAGCACCTACATCATTCCCAAGTAGAAATCAAGTTATTGTAATGAATGCACTTCCAGAGGTCGTCCTTTTTGACTACATTAAGGCAATCGGCGAAATCGTAACACCGAAAGAGATTACTTTTGCATCTCGCATCTCCAATCACCGTATATGTATCTATCTATCTTCTATATCCGTAATAGACAATCTTATCAAAAATCATCCTTTTGTTACCGTCAAAGAACAAACCATAGCAGTACGTAGGCTTATCACACCGGCTAAAAGATTACTACTTTCCAATGTCTGTCCCTCCATTCCTAACTTACTTATCGAACAGTCACTTAAAAATGAACTTGGGCTACAACTGGCCTCTCCAATATCCTTCATTCGATGCGGTTCCCCAGAAGTCGAATATGCACACATTTTCAGTTTCCGAAGATCTATCTATATTATACCTGAAAAAGAATCTTTTTAAATACAAACTTCAATTGTAATCACACATGAAAACACTACAGAATCTTCATCACTTCAGATAAACTTGAATGCTTCCTTTGTAAAAAATCTGGTCACACCGGAGATTCCTGTCCAAATCTGGAAGATATATCCTGCAACACTCTTACTCCTTCCTCCTCCAGTCAGGTAGACCAAACCTTATCCTCTGATATATCATCTCCTCAACATACTCCATCCGAAGAGCAACCTCCTGATAAAGCATCAAACATAACCACAAAAACCATAGAACATCCTCAATTATTAGATGACATAACACCCAACTCTGGCATTAAGAGAGCACACTCCACGGACACCAGTCTCGAATCACCACCTGTACAGATAACTGCTAGTCCCCCAATACTCATTCTTGAAAACACTCCAACCCCCTCAACTTCCGCATTTGTAACACCTACTTCAGCACCAAAAAAGAAATCTAAAACTGAAAACAAAGACATCAGTAAAATAAGTCCCTCTAATCAATCAAAAATAGAAAAATTAGTTGGTTCCGATCCCCAAAAATTTTCATTATCATCAATACAGTTAATAGCCTTCCTGGAAAATTCTTTTGGTAGTTGTGATCCTCTAAAAGAAGCTTATAATTTTACCACCAATATTAAGTCACTCCTTGAAGATCTTCGACAAATTTACTCATCTCTATCTGATAGATCTCTTAAAAATCGAATTACTAGATTGCAGAAAAATTAAAACTCTCAATAAACTACAATGATGCTGAAATTTCAAGTCTATCGTCCATTAATTCAAACGATTCCATTCAGGATGATTCTAATCTATTTTAACACTTTTTTCAATTCTTTAAATTCATAATTCTTCAATGGAACTGCGACGGATATTATCCGCGCCTAGAACAAATTCAGCTTCTAACCTCAATTTACAGACCGGATTTCCTTTGCCTACAGGAGACCAATCTTAAAACAACTAATATCCCACAAATTAAATCTTTTGAAGGGTACCATTTTATTAGAAGTAACTGCATTAGAGCCAGCGGCGGTTCATCAATATTCGCCTCCAACGAAATATATTCAACTCTACTTCATTTGACAACGAACCTTGAAGCTGTTGTCATAACAGCTTATTGCCCCAATAAGCTAACCATATACTCCATATATATTCCTCCAGATTATTCTCTGAAAGAAGAAGAACTACTTGATTTAATATACCAACTCCCCCAGCCATTTATCCTCACAGGAGATTTTAACGCCCATAATAGCATGTGGGGTTCATATAAGACATTTGGACGCGGAAAGGTAGTTGAAAATATATTGAACTATACAGATTCTTGCCTACTTAATACAGGATGTAATACCCACTTAAATATTTCCTCCGGTACCTTTTCTGCTATAGACCTAAGCATTAGTGATCCCAAATCAACCCCTTTTATGACGTGGAAAACAGCTGATGGACTTTACGATAGTAATCACTATCCAATAATCATATCCAATAATCACAACGAAGCTGTTTCAGTGAAAAGCTATTGGTGCCTCAATGAAGCTAACTGGTCTGAGTATTCGTCGACAGTTGATACGCTCTTACTCACACATGATGCTTTGCCCCCCAACAACGTTAATAACTTGATAAAATCATTAACAGATGCACTTCTCTCAGCTGCCAAAGCCCACATTAGAAAAAAGACCTTTTCGCCAAATCATAAAGCTGTCCCCTGGTGGAACTCTAATTGTGATGACGCAACACGCCAATCTAAAAAGGCACTGAATCAATATTTGAAGAACAAAAGCCCCGAAAATCTTACTAACTACAAAAGACTTAAGGCTAAAGCGAAATACGTAGTAAATCAGAGTAAGAAATCATCTTGGCAGAATTACGTATCAACTATAAACAATAGCTCCAGTCCAAGTCAGCTATGGAAGAAAATCCGACAAATACAGGGTCACAAAACTAACCACAAAATTACACGTCTTATTTCAAACGGGTCGGTTTTGGATTCACATGAACGTATACCCAAAACTCTAGGAAATCATTTCGAAGCGAAGTATAGAAATAATTCATATATCAACATTTCACCTTCTTACGAATCGCCTCCTAATAACATTAATTCCCCTTTTACCATATACGAACTAACGTCTGCCTTAGCCAAATGCAAAAACACTGCTGCTGGTCCCGATGATATCCCCTATAGTTTTCTTAAAAACTTATCCATCTATAGCCTTACTAAGCTCCTCGATGTATACAATTACATATGGACGTCACAAAACTTCCCTTCCCAATGGCGTAAGTCTATAATTATTCCGGTACTTAAACCAAACCAGTCCCCTATCTTTCCGCAATCTTACAGACCGATTTCACTAACCTGCACCATGTGCAAACTAATGGAAAAAATGATTAATAGACGTCTTCTATGGTTTTTTGAAAAGCATAATATTATTCCAAAGGAACAATCCGGTTTTCAAAGACAGCGCTCAACCAGAGACAATCTTGTACTACTACAAACCCACATTTCCAACGCAATTAATAACAGACAAGATGTAATAGCCGCTATCTTTGACATTAATGGAGCATTTGACAACATCTCTAGAAAGGCAATTCTTGAAAAACTCATACATCACAACCTCACCGGGAACATATATGCATTCATAAAAAGTTTTTTAACATCTAGGACTTTTAGGGTCTCTGTCAACAACTCAATTTCTTCTTCATATACTCAACAAGATGGAGTCCCCCAAGGTTCTGTTTTAAGTACATCCTTGTTCATCCTCACCATTAGCAAGTTATGCGACAACCTTCCTCCCCCTGTCAAATGCTCTCTATATGCAGATGACCTAATAATGTACTGTCATGGCAAAACCAATGCCACTACTTGCAAAATACTTCAGCAAGCAGTAAATGTCCTACAAAACAAAATTTCCACTCTAGGACTTACCCTTTCACATGCAAAATCGAAAGTTATAAAATTTAGTAGGAGAGCCCAAACTTATGTTCCTATAATTACAGTCAATAACTTTCAATTACCTGTCGTAGATAATTGTAAAATCCTGGGAATGTTATTTGACTCCAAATTATCCTGGAAACAACATATACAGGAAATCAAAGGAATTTGTCTTAAGCGACTAAATATTATAAAAACGCTCTCTCATTATCATTGGGGCGCAGATGAAACTACCTTGCTAAAAGTATATAGAACCCTTATTCGTTCCAAACTTGATTATGGATGTTTTATTTACATGTCTGCAACAAAAACTATTTTACGCTCCCTAGACACAGTACATAATAGCGCCATCCGCCTATGCCTTGGAGCGTTTCGGTCGAGCCCAGCTGAAAGTCTTTACTGTGAAGGCAATCAACCCCCACTCTGGCTCCGACGACAATACCTCCTTCTCAACTGTACTCAATTTCCTTCAATCCAGTATATTCTATATTAATATCACATCAGCATCATCCCAACCCTCCATATAACTTTATTACACATTCTGTTCCTCAACTTATACAACCACTGATTCAAGACGTAAACCAATCTCAAACACGAACTCGCCCTCTCTCCAATTCTCCTCCATGGAACAAATCGCTTCGACAATTCGATCTCTCCCTCTGCAAATTTAAAAAAGATGAAACCCATTCTGATGTTATTCGAACAGCCTTTCTTGAGTTGCTTAATAATAAAAAATACAAAATGGTCTTATTTACGGATGCCTCAAAGACAGATTTTGGAGTTGGGTGTTCCGTAACTACGGTACAAGGATCGATCGGACTATATAAAATTCCCTCTAGTTGTAGCGTCCATACAGGTGAGCTATTTGCTATCTTACAAGCCTTCAAACATAGCCAAGAATTTGCAAATACAGACATAGCCATATGCACGGACTCATTATCCTCCATCCAGTCCATTAAGAATCCATTTACTAACCATCCCCTTGTACAAGATATCCATGATACATACCAAAAACTTCGAAGACAAAATACAACAGTTACAATAACATGGGTCCCATCCCACGTTGGGATTGTTGGTAAGGAAAAAGCCGATTGCCTTGCTAAAGAAGCTGCCTTAACTGATACTGTCACAGTAAATATCCAACTATGTAATGACCTAAAAGCTAACCAAAAGAAAACAAATCGTACCAACTGGCAAATTCACTGGAATCAAATTACATGCTTACTTCGTGAAATTCAACCAACAGTGCATCAATTTTTCTGCCCTGATTTATCGAGGAAAAATATGGCCGTGATAAGAAGACTACGTATAGGACATACTAGACTTACACATGGTTACCTAATGTCATCATCACTTCCACCGAAATGTCAGTATTGCGACGTAAAGCTGTGCATAAAGCATATTCTCGTTGATTGTCCACATTTCGCTACGAGACGCCTACAACTGGGTATAAAGTCTAACTACAAAGAGACTCTGAATAATGCGGATCAAGTTCGAAAAGTGATAAAGTTCCTAGAAGAAGAACAACTTATTAACAAAATTTAATGTAAAAAAAAACTTTTACCTATAATGTTTATATTAGTGTAAGCTTTCAGTCTTGAAATATGTTATCATATATATGTAATGTAATTTTGATTGTAACTCGTGCTAATGGCCATAGCTGTCTTATGCACGTTAAATTAAATAAAAAAAAAACATGAAAAAAAACATGAAAAAAAAAACTTGTGACCAATTACTAGTGTAACAAACTATGCAATGAGACACAGTAATAGTATATTAAACAACGCATTTCATATGGAATTCTGTTATGACACGAGTTCAAGTTTAAAAAACGAATCGCGAAGCGATGAGTTTTTTAAAGAACGAGTGTAACAACAGCCATATGAAATAAGTTGTTTATAATATTTTTTATAATTTGCCCTTTTTGCCATTTTTTAAATTAATTTATTAATTTTACGTAATACCGAAAATTTTTATTTTAAAAAGTATGTCGGTAGCACTGTGTTATTTATAACATTTGACAGATCTTGACAGTTTTGACATTTAAATTATGAAATGTAATGTTTTAAAATATTTTAAAATGACTAATACACCAATAATAATATATTATATAAGTAAAAAATGATATTCATATTCACAAATACTTTCTTAAAGAACAATATAAAATTAATAAATTGCTATTAGCCACAAATGTCAATGTCAATAGTCTTGCCTTTAGATACTTCACTCATGTCGCCAACCATTTAAAACAAAAATTTGCGTGCGCAAAAGTTACATTACGATACGCAAATGCGTTTTATAATGAAGATTTTTATAAGTGCAAAATATAAAAAAGTATGTTATCTTAATTAAAAACTGTTAATGTGATTCAGATGTTTTACTTTAGTCTCTTGGGATAGATATTGGCACTTTAGTCCCTGCAATGTAGGATTAAAGTAGTAGTGTTACTCCCTGTGTACATTATGTGAAATTTATTATTACTACTATATAATATTGGATCAAATATTAGTCTAAGATGTATACTGTAATGTTCTACAAATTTTAAAAAGTGTATATTGGTGTATATTGTGTGTTTAGATTAATTGAATTTATTTTTTTTATGAAATATAAATTATTTTTCTATGTTATTATAAGTTTCTATTTAAATAAATTTACTTTTTATGATTTTTATTATTAAGTTTTAATATTTGTGGGGCTATAAATATTTATTATATATTTTAATTTCATTTTACCTCATTTGATTGAAAATTACTTTATGATTAACCTGGTATAAATTTTTAAGCACATGAGAACTCTATAAATCAGTAGTCGGTTCAATTATATTATGTTCAATATTAAATCACCTTGTAAATATGATACCAAAAACTTTTTAATACAACCCTGTTTATCGGTTCATTCAAACTATTCGTTTATCACAGATCTATGATTCCGATACTTCAAAAGAAATCGTTAATCGATTTGAACATCTATTTTCTAATAACTCGATTTTATATTTATAATATTTTGAATATATCGTTGTAAAAACATTCAATTTATTTCACAAAAAGGAATTTTTTTTTTTTTTTTTTTGGATTTATTTAATGTCGCCCGAACCACGGAGGTTATAAGCGACACCGCTAATTCAAACATGTTACATTACAAACTTATAAATTAGATTTTGGACTTTATATATTGATTATTTTAATGTCTGTTAAAAACTTTATAATGTTGTCGAGGTTGCACTTTTGTCCAAGAAGGTCGGATATGTTTTGGGATAAGTTGAATTTAGTTCTTGCGGAGTTGTATTTTTGACATTCTATTAGGATATGTTTCACTGTTATATTGGTTTGACATTGATCACAAATTGGGAAGTTTTCTTTAGTGATTAAGTGGAGATGTGTGTGGCGAGTGTGACCGATTCGAAGGCGAGTAAAAATCACTTGTTTCCTTCTTGTTGTTATAAGGTTGGACCGTTGAAGTGCATTTTCTTTTATTTCTCTTAACTTTTCAGAGCACTGCAACCACTTGTTCTGCCACGCACTGAGAACCGCGTTTTTTACGTAAATTTTCACGTCACTAGGCACTATTTTGTGTAGTTGGTCACAACTTTTATTTGTAGTTGCTTCGCGGGCCATTTGATCCACTGTTTCGTTTCCTTCAATGCCGATGTGGGAAGGAATCCAGATGAATACCATCTGTTTATTTTCTTTTAAGGCTATATGAATTTCCCTGTCAATATCTTTGTGAATTGGGTTATTGGAGTACATATTTTTGATGTCGTAGAGAGCACTCATTGAGTCCGATATGATTGTAAATTTCTTTTGGTCAGTTCTGTTAATGAATTTAAGCGCTTCAAGGATTGCGTAGAGTTCAGCGTTGAAAATAGTGCAATTTTTATTCAGGTTAAATTTGCCGCTATGGATGTCTGTGAAAATTGCAGCGCCCACTCCTTCAGTTGTTTTTGATGCATCTGTATAAATGTGAAGATGTTCTTTAAATCTTTCCATGATTTCTCTGAAGTGGTTCAGAATTAATGCTGGTGGATTTTCGTGTTTATTGAATTTAGAGAGATCTGTGACTATTTCTGGTTTTCTGATGATCCATGGAGGAGGGCAGCTCTCGTGGGGGTGGTATATTGAAGGAAGAGTTATGGAGTATTGATGGAGTGTACGGTTTAGTCGTTCATAAAAAGGTGGGTTGGATCTGGGGTGAGTTGAGAAGTAAGAAGAGAAACGATTACTGATAACATTATGGATCACTGGGTTTTCTGGTGCTGCCAAAACTTTACTGGCGAAGGACAGTGTTTGAATATCTCTTCTGTATTCTAACGGGATTTCACCAGATTCACTGCAAATGCTGAGTGTGGGACTTGTACAGAGGGCACCTAATGCAATGCGAAGACCTGTATTATGAATGACATCCAGCTCTTTTAACAGGCATTTTTTGGCTGAGCTATATACTATCGATCCATAGTCTAGTTTTGATCGTACCAAGGATGTATATATGTTTAATAGAGTTGACGTGTCACTTCCCCAGGAGCTATTTGATAAACACTTCAAGATGTTAATACCCTGATGGCAGGTCTGTTTTAGGTTTTTGATGTGACTTTTCCATGACAAATTTCTGTCCAAGGTTAGACCAAGGAAATTTATTTCTTCCACAAAGTTTAGGTTCTTGCCATTCAGGGTTAATATTGGGTTATCTGCTCTACGTTTTTTGGAAAAGAGAATGCATTTTGTTTTGTCGGTAGAAAAATTGAGTCCTGTTTTATTGGACCATTCCTCTAGGTTATCCAGTGCATCTTGGAGAATCCTCTTGGTGGTGTTTAGGTTTGTTCCTCTTAGTATGAGAACAAGGTCGTCTGCATATAGCCTTCCTTTAACAGGTAAGTGGCACTGTTGTAAAATATCGTTGATTGCTGTTAAAAATAAGGTCACGCTTAAGACTGATCCTTGAGGGACTCCGTTTTCTTGGACTCTAGGAGTTGATATTGTTCCGTTTGAGCGTACTGTAAATGTTCTGTGTTGAAGGAAGTTTTGGATAAAGTTGAGGCAATGTCCATCAATACCCCAGGATTGAAGTTTTCTGCTGATTCCGTATCTCCAGGTACAATCATATGCTTTCGTTATGTCACAGAATATGGCCATACAGTGCTGTTTGTTTATTTGTGCTTCATGTATTTCCGATTCAAGATCAACTAGATTGTCCGTTGTAGATCTGTTCTGTCGAAATCCATTCTGTTCTGGTATAAGAAGTTTTTTGTTTTCCAAAAACCATACAAGCCGGCGGTTTATAATCTTCTCGAGTAGTTTGCAAGTTGATGAGGTTAGTGATATTGGCCTATAGGACTGTGGGTCAGATTTCGGTTTTTGAGGTTTCAGGATAGGGATTATATAAGATTCTGACCAGGATTTTGGGAAGTAATGCTTTACCCACATTAAGTTTAGAATATTGAGCAGGTATTTTCTTGCATTCTCACTAATTTTTTGAATAAATATAATTGGAATATTATCTGGACCTGGGGTCGAGTTTTTTATATTAAACAAGGCATCCTCCAGTTCTTCTAATGATATTGGAGAATTAATGGGATCGTCATTGGAATTTGCAACTATCAACTCCTCTGCTTCAATTCTGATTTTATGTTGGAGGAATTTTGAGGTGTAGTTTGTGTTACTTGAGTTTTCTTCGAACTGATCAGCAAATGTCTCTGCAATATCTTCTGTTGATGTAATTATTTTATCATTACGTTTTAAGAATTTAATTTCAGTATTGTGAGATTTACCAGATATTTGGCGAATCTTTTTCCATATAGAAGATATCGGTGTAGAATTGTTAATAGATGATACGAAATATTTCCAGCTTTGCTTTTTGCTTTGTTTAGTTTGATAGCGAGCTATGGCCCTAAGTTTCTTGTACTCGATCTGATGTTGTGTAGTAGGATGCCGTCTGAATTTATTAAAGGCTCGTTTATATTCCTTGATAGCTTCTTCACACTTGTCATTCCACCATGGTGCTGGTTTATGAGTTTTATGTGTTTTAGTTTCACCAATTCATCGTGAGCTGATTGTAATAATATATCTGAGAATTGTGAGAAAGCCAGAGATATATCAGAAGTAGCGGGATCCGGCAGGTCATGGAGATGTTGATCTACTAGATTTGTGAATAGTGTCCAATTAGCTTGGTCGAGTTTCCATCTCGAGAAAGGTGTCGTCTTAGCTAAGTCAAAACTACGAGTAATAAAAATGGGGTAATGATCGCTACCATACACGTAAGGGTGGACATCCCAGTTTAAGGATGCTTAAAGGGTTGGATCGCACATAGTTAGGTCGATAGCAGAGGATTCTCCGTTTCGGATGTTGAATCTTGTGGGTTCGCCTGAGTTTAGAATGTTTATGTTGTGGTTGTCGAGTAGTTGTTCTATAACTCTTCCTTTTGGTGAGCGATGTTTGGAGCCCCAGTATGGGCTATGACTGTTAAAATCTTCTAATATTATTCGAGGTGCTGGGATTTGTTGGAGAAGTTCTTCGATATCATGTATTGTAAGATTTTCACTGGGTGATATATAGAGGTTGCAGATAGAGATTTTTATGTCGCTATTAATTGTAACTGCGACAGCTTCTAGAGAGGTGTTTAGTGGTATTGGTTCCACTTCAAACATGTCACTAACGTATATGGCTACTCCACCACTAGCTGTTTCTCTGTTGGTTCTATTTTTGTGGAAACATTTAAAATTTTTGAGTTTAGCAGCGTGAGAGTTTTTGAAATTTGTTTCTTGAAGACAAATGATTGAAGGCAGATTTTGAGTTATTAACATTTTTAACATTTCATAACGGGTATAATACCCGTTAAGGTTCCACTGAATTATGGATTTGAATGTTGAGAGCTAAGGTTTTCTTGAGAGGAGGAGAGTTCACTGTCCAATGTGGCAGAGGTTCGGAGTTGGTAATTGAGCTTTCGTTTAATTTTCGTTATTTTTGTTTTCATTCTCTTTGAACTCTGAACATATATGGTATTCATGATATTGATAAATCCTGGTATGTCTTCTGTGTGAGTTTTAACAAGATCGAGTATGTCTGCGGTGTGTTGGGCTGATTCAAAAAAATTTAGCATTTGATTAT
Source organism: Ophraella communa (assembly GCA_035357415.1). Lineage (NCBI taxonomy): Eukaryota > Metazoa > Arthropoda > Insecta > Coleoptera > Chrysomelidae > Ophraella > Ophraella communa. The sequence goes on from CM068985.1 coordinate 21,344,689, forward strand.
AATTTATTATAAAGTTGTCTTTATTGTCGTCGAAAATTTGTTGTAATGATTTCATTTCTTCTTGAATTGATTTGTCGGATTTAGCTTTTTTGGGTGTGCGGAAAGCAGGTTTATTCTGAGGGTATTCAAGAGGTGGTGTTGTCGATTCAGATATTTGGCGTTTAACGGAATTCATGGGGGTTTCCTGTACTTTAATTTGGGATGTCTCCATTGGTTCATTTTCTTTAACATTGCATTTTTCGTTATTATCGCTGTTCGCCGGTTGAGATGATGGAGAACTCATTTTCAGATTGGCTATATCGTTATGACCTTGAGATGGAGGTGCTTCTGAAGTTTGGTTATTTACGGTAGAGTTGAGTGGTGAAACTGATATATTTGGTGATAATAGTGGGAATGATGCAGCTAAGTGTCCTATTTGTTTACAAGAGAAGCATTCAAGATTGTCAGCAGCTAGGAAGATTCTGTACGAAGTGTTATCAAAGTTTACAAGGAATGATGTTGGTAACATTTCATTGCTTTCTAGAGGAGTGATATAGGTTTGTCGGCGGAAGCTAAGTATGTGGCTAAATTCTGGGTTGGATATATTTATTTTAAGAAAATTAATAGGAGACAACAGTTTGAGGCCTAACTTTAGAAGCTCTGACTCCAGAATTGAGTGCGGAATACTAGGACATACATTTGATAGGACAATTATTTGGCTTGGCGTGATAAGTCTGCGAGCGAGTAGTACTTGATTGTTGATTTTGATTGAACCAAAATTTTTCAAAAATCTGTCTACTATTTCCTTAGATGTTAGATAAATACAGATTCTTGAGACAAAAATAATATCCTTAGGCTTTACGGTGCTCCCCAGAGCTATTAGATAATTCTCAATTTTTACGTTATCAATAGAGTTGAATAAGACCACTTGATGTTTATCAGGGAATTGAAACGATGTTAGATTTTTATTTGATACTGCTGCGTATGATTGGGAATTGGTTTGGGATACATTGATTGGTGTTGAGGAAGTGGGGGGTAACTCAGGGAAGTTACTTTCCATGATATTGGTTATCCATTATTCAAATGCGGCATCTGTGAACTCAGTGGAACTGGTCCGCTTATCAGTGTTTTCGATAAGCAGAAAAACAGTAAACTCGTGTGCTGTTTTATGTAAAAATAATTGTTGTACTCACAGTTTTCTTGTACTTATTAATAATTTTGGGTGAAAGGATGATGTCACTTTCAGAATTTGATTTGGTTAAATGACCACTAAAATCGTCGATTTATCAGGAGTTAATAACACTGAACTACTTCGATTTCTGCCAGGGCAGGATTCACAAAAAGGAATTGAAACATGCAATTTAAAATTTTATAATCAAGATAGGTACAATAATGTTTACTGCAATATAACTTTTTAAAAACATACCGCATTTTTGTGCTTTAAACTTCAATTATTGACATCATGGCGTCGGTTGGCTCTCCCGGTGAACAACATCAAATGGCTCGTGGAAATCTTATTGGTGTAATGTTCAAGAATACAATAAATACAGGTGGGTAACTATTTATTCCATTTCCATTTAATAAATTAGTCTAATTTATTCCAATATCTCCAATAATAATGATATAAACATAAATTTTCCTATTGACAGTTATGTGGTGGGGTAGCAATTTGTTATAACTTCATATAATAAGCCGCCATTAAAATTTAATTAAATTCTTTTTTTTTCCGGCATAAATCCACCAATTGATGAAATGTAACTAACCAAAAAACAGAGAAATCCGCAGTATTTATACTTTTTCTCCCAGAATGACATATTTGACTTAAATTGTTGAAATTCAATTGTTTATATAGGCAATTTTTCGTAATTTTCTGATAAATCTATTTAATTAGTATTACTTAATTGATTCTTTTATTGGGTGATAAATAAACTTTAATTATTGATAATAAATTATATTGCATTAATTAAATTTTACTTTTTCCTTTTTAATGTTTTAATCATTACAATATAAATAGTATATTGCACAACTAGTGCACAAAATTGTTGATTGCCCACAAAAGCGAAGTTATACACACGAGCGAAGCGAAGCTTGAGTGAGTAATAAACAACGGTGTGAGAGTTGCACATACTATTTTGTATCACAAATGCGGTGACTTGTAGGTACAAACTAACAAAAAGTTTAAAGAATGTAACGTTTTTAATGTCAGCTAGTGACTTTTACTGTTCGCTTTTGTAGCACGGAATGGGCAAAAGGCTCCTTGCCAAACGAAGTAACGTATGTTAATGAACTACTTTTTCTCTATGAGTAACACCGCGTAGCGGCAAGCGCAGTAATTTTACAAGCATGTAATAAGCTTACAACTCATGTTATGTACTATACTTTTTCTACGATTATTTTCATTAATAAAAATAAAAAAAATAACAAGTAACTGTTATTTATTTAACAATATTCGAGAACAATTTTAATCAAACATTTATTTATAATAAGTAATAGTAAAATTTTGGCAATTATTTATAACTATACTCTTATCCTTGACGGTTGACGGTTGTTCAATAATACGTGGTGAATGGTGCGATGACGTGAACTGCACGGGGTGTTCTTTTTGAAGATTGGTATTTTCAGTGTATTTTAAGGTCTGTAAATTACTTTCAATTGTATTTATAATTCTATTGGCAGTTGACGTCTTATTATTTATTGATTCCTCGGCATTTCCTTCGGTCGTTGTTGAAGATTAAGAAGATTAAGAGCAATTAAATCACCACCGGCATTTACCAAAATAGTGACCTGTGTACATTTTGAGATCTGGTAACTTTAAATATTCGGTTATTTGTTTAGGAACACCGCCTATTTTGTTTAATCCTACCACCTGTTTCGTACATTTACCTCTATAATTAAGAAAAAATTGATTTATTTGCGGATCGCTAATCTTTAGTCGAGTTTCTATATATTGTTTGCAGATTTTATAGGAATTTCCGGCAATAACGAAAGTTCTACATATTTTGGTTTTCGTATCAGGAATTTTAACCAATAACATGGTACTTAAATCATCAATGTCTCAAACTTTAATGTTTTTTAACTCTTGTTTCCTACAAGCTTCACATATTCGAATTGCAATAACTGTAAAATAAAAGTATTATAAATAGGCACATTTATGGTATAATTTTAAATAACATACCTTTATTAACAAGGACTGTAGGTATGTACATCAGGAGGATGTAAAATTTTAGATTTTTTGTTTTTAAAACCTTCTGATTGCCTTTTTATATAAGCTCACAATTTCGGGTAATTTTCAATAACATTATTTTTCAAATTTGTAACACTTCTTATCATACAACATATTAGTATGGTTTAAATTTCTGAGCGATTTCTCCAAAATAAGCCAAGAGTACATTTTTAGAAAATGAATTTAAATTATTTGTTGTTCGCCAATCCATAAATTGCTGATATACCTTTTCACATCTTCCTTTAGATTTTTCTGGTAATAGGTTCTCGGTAGTGTTCGCAGCTAACTGCATAATATTGGGTGGTGTGCTACTAAATTCATCTTCACTATTCGATGAACTCATTTTATTTAACTATATTTAAATGACCACTATGTTTACACTGACATAATTTTTAAACAAGGCTTATGTGATATTACACATTTTTATACAACTAAAGCGTAATTTTTTTTTAATTTTTTTTGCATTTATTAAAATATTCATTATAAAACGCATTTGCGTATCGTAATGTAACTTTTACGCAAGCAAATTTTTGTTTTAAATGGTTGGCGACATTAGTGAAGTGACAAGACTATTGACAATGACATTTGTGGCTAATAAGTTTTGGTAAATATAATCTTTTACTTATATAATATATTATTATTGGTGTATTATTCATTTTAAAGTATTTTAAAACATTAACATTTGATAATTTAAATGTCAAAACTGTCAAATGTTATAAATTACACAGTGCTACCGGCATACTTTTTAAAATCAAAATTTTCGTAATTACATAAAAATAATAAATTAATTTAAAAAATGATAAAATGGCAAAATATAAAAAATATTATAAACAACTTATTTCATACCTATAGCTGTTGTGACACTCGTTCTTTAAAATTCGTGTCATAACAGAAAGCCATATGAAATGCGTTGTTTAATATACTATTATATTTTGCAATTATAAAAATCTTTTTATATTTTGCACTTATAAAAATCTTCATTATAAAACGCATTTGCGTATCGTAATGTAACTTTTACGCACGCAAATTTTTGTTTTAAATGGTTGGCGACATGAGTGAAGTATCTAAAGGCAAGACTATTGACAATGACATTTGTGGCTAATAGCAATTTATTAATTTTATATTGTTTTTTAAAAAAGTATTTGTGAATATCAATATCATCTTTTAGTTATATAATATATTATTAATGGTATATTATTCATTTTAAAATATTTTAAAACATTAACATTTGATAATTTAAATGTCAAAACTGTCAAATTTTATAAATTACACAGTGCTGCCGACATACTTTTTAAAATAAAATTTTTCGTAATTACATAGAAATAAAAAATTAATTTAAAAAATGGTAAAAAGGGCAAAATATAAAAAATATTATAAACAACTTATTTCATATGGCTGTTGTGACACTCGTTCTTTAAAAAACTCATCGCTTCGCGATTTGTTTTTTAAACTTGAACTCGTGTCATAACAGAATTCCATATGAAATGCGTTGTTTAATATACTATTACTATAAAACTTTTACGCACGCAAATTTTTGTTTTAAATGTTTGGCAACATGACTGAAGTATCTAATGACAAGACTATTGACAATGACATTCGAGGCTAATAGCAATAATTTATTAATTTAATATTGTTCTTGAACGTCAACTCGTGTCATAAGAGAAAGCCATATGAAATGAGTTGTTTAATATACTATTATTACATCATTGCGTCTCAGTTTTGATGTATTTACTTAGCTTCCAAATAGTAGGTAATATACAATTTACTAGTAAGAGAGTAGAAAAAACTATTAAGTATCAGCTTGTCATTTATAACATTATTAAATAAAAATGAACTGATGACATTTAAAAGTTTGCAGAAATTTTCAATTTAGAACCATATTCAAAGAATCAACTTGGAGTTATAGTAAAACAGTCAAAGATTTACACAGCTGACGCCACAAAATGCTTTAGCTTTAGCTTAGAATTCCAGAGATACTTTTGTTAGATCGTTTTTGTTTTTGTTGTTAATTAATTTTGATTTTTAGTAAGACTTAAAAACCGATACATTTATATTCAGTTTATATTTCCTACCGAGAATATATTTTCCAAAAAGATACTTCCTGGTACTACTGTAAAATTAACATTGTTGCATAAGGTATGTACAAAATAGGTTCTTCGAGTAAATGCAATGATAAAATGACAATTAGATTTTCATTTCCACAAAAGCCGACCGAAATAACTTGGAGAAAATCCAGGACCACCTGCACAAATTTCAAAATTCGTTTAGTATTATAGCGTGCGTGACCGAGCTAACTATAAGTCGGTTAAATAAATGCAAAGAAGTTTATCAAAGTATGCGGAAAATTCGTGAAAACATTCCAGTGAAAGTAGTAAAAATAGATATTCTTCAAAATGAGTTGGAAAAGAAAATTATTCGAGGTAGGGCCTTATACGGAACTAAATACCTAAGTTCAATGTATAAAACGGTTTTACAAAAATTAAATATTTTTTTTAATATTTAAAATGCTGTTTCATTCAGAAAAAGTTTAAAATGTAGATTACTGTAATCGTTTTTTATCATAATAAATTAAACAATATATCTAATTTTTCAAGAATAAACAATTCGTTTTTTATAAATATTTTTCAACCACAAATAGAACTTAAGCGAGATAAAATTATCATTAAAAATTAATGATCTACAGTATAGGTAATAAAAAGCATGTGGACACTTTTTGTGTATGCGAACATATGTTATTTATAGAACTAAAACTAACGCTTCATCTAAATGTATAAAAGATTAAACAAAATATAATATATATTTATTTATGTAGCATACAACAAAGTAATCAGTTAAAATTTAATTTGAGTTGTAATTCATAAAGTAGCTATTTTCATTTAATAATAAATGGGACTATTAATAAAGTATCAGCGATCAGCGGATACAGCTTGCAAAAATAAATATTAACTTGTGTTTTCATATTAACTTTTCATGTTTGTATAGCAAATGGTTGTAAAAAGTAGACAAAAATAATTTAGTTAGAACACCTTTAAGAGGTTAGGAGTACATTTGAAATACGGCAACATTAAGATATTAACTAATAAGGAATTTAAAAAAAAATGAGAAACTAAAATTGTATTTAAATCGAAGATTTGATTTTCAAAAGTAAAGTAACAGTAAATAAAATAATATTTATGTTCATTAATAACAAAATAATAGTTTAAGATAACTAAGATAACGGTTTATTAAAATTTTTTGCACTAATAATTTTTTAGTTTGGAATTTATTTTATTTTTTATTTATTATTGTTAGTTTTTGCTAAAACTATTATTTACTACTTAAATACCGTATATTTTTTTATTCTTGTATCTTTAATTTTGTAGAAAGAAATTAATTCTTAGAACATTAAACACATAAACTTTTAAACAAAAGTTCCACGTTTATTTAAAAAAATGCTTTTTTAAATGCTTTTTTAATAGCTATTTCGATATACTGTCATCATCAGATTGACATATTAAAGTTACATTTTGTTATTTCAAGTTAGCTACCTGATGTTGATTAATTAGTGTTAAAACTAGATCAAGTGTGGAAGTAATGACATAACAATATTAAAGCCTAGATGTTTATAGCCCTAAGGGATTATTCTGGATGTATTTCCCTCTAAGATCAGTATAACTTTGCAGTGATATAGAAAAACCAGGAAACAACTATATCGTGCTGATCTTAACATTAATAACTTAATACATTTATGTTTCATTTACGTCTTATCTATGTATAAAAAATGAAGACTCATTCAAAGTAAACAGTTTAATAGTGAAGAACTTCCAAAATTTATTTGTTCTGTTTCTGTTTAAAAGATCCTCGGGTATGTGTCCAAGCTTTCTGAGTATATGGCTCTTGGCCCAAAAACTCCTACTTCCGTTCCCTCTTCTAACTGTAAGCCTTCCGTATACCACTGGCATTTTGGTTTAAATTCTGTTTGGTGTCTTCATCCCAATAAGATTTACAACTCAACTTTGAAATGAATTTTATAACAAAGTTGAATTTCTTTGGCATATCATGTTGGAGCATCTCCCAAGTTTTATCAACGAAGTTTTTCTTTGCTAATTCCTTCTTTAATAACTTTATATATTGTCTTCCTTACATTTTCTAGCTGAATGTGCAGTGGGGTCAAATTTAGAATTACTTCCATTGCAGTAGTGGGACAAGTTCCCAATGCTCCAGAAACACATGCACAGGCTAGTCGTGGGTTATACGTGGGTTACATCCCCAGTTTTTTCTTGCTATGCTCCTGCACGCCATGAGTGCCTTGTGGCTTTGTGTATTACTTCGTTTTCGTGTTTATTCCAGAATAACCTGGATTAGCTCTAAATATTTAAACTCTGTTTTCCACTGGACGATGTTCTTACCTATTTTTATGGTTTTTAAATTAGGTTCCTTTTTGCTTGTGAATGCTACTAGTGTGGTTTTGATGGGGTTGATGTTAAGTCCCACTGAGTCACACTATTGCTTCGCAATGTTAAGTCTTCTTTGGACTATATCACAGAGGACATTTTTATACTTTCTGTAAAAATAACCATGTCGTCGGAATACCCTTGACGTGAATTGACAGATTAAGCTGTCCACACTGAGACTCAGCATGAGTGGGGATGCGACTCCCCCTGCTAGCATTCTCTTGACTTGTCCTGCCTCCATTTCTGCGATTCTTGTAGCAGTTGCGACATCCATTCTACCTACTCCTCTCTCATTCAGTGCTCTTGTGACAGCCTCATGTGGAGTATTATCAAGGCAAGGTATCCGTCAAGGCTTTGTCCGTGGATTTTCTCGCTTTGTACACATGTTGACGAGGGGCAATGGCACCTGTTCCAAGATTTCTTATACAGTTTTCTACAGTTTTTTCCATCGTTTTGAAAACAAACGATGTAAGGCTGATCGGTCTAAGGGATTTGGGGAGCGTGGTGTATCCCACAGGCCTCTTGGTCATGTTGGAGATGGGCAGGAAATATTCTATCTGTTCAAGGGCTTTTAAACGTCTTTTAAAGGTCTTCTAGTTTGCTCACTGGTTTTTCCTGAAGTGACTAATTCTCCAGGAAAAAGCCCTTTTTTTTCGCTTTCTGTGGAGCTTACCATTACTGTGTCTGCTCTTATTTTTGCAAAGACTTTTTGGTACCTTGCTACAGTGGGTGTAGCGTCTATTTTCTTAAATAATTTCCAAAGCTATTTCTTTTAGCTTTTCTGATTTGTTTATTGTATGTTATTAGTTTCTCGGTGTAGCTCTGACAGCCTCCATTAAGTTTTACTCTTTTAAAGAGCTTTCTAGTCTCGGATCTTAGGTTTGGCAGATGACTGTTCCTCCATAACGCACCTTTTGATTTTCTACTCTTTTGGAAAAGAAAAATTGACTCATAAGCATCAAGTATTACCTAATTTATTTTGTTCTTTGAAATAATTCTTTAATACCAAGTGGTTTCTGGCATTTCTGTTAGTCCGAAGACTTGCAACATTTTTCTTCAGATTATAGTGTTGTAGTCTTCCCAATCAGTTTTCCTAGGGTTCTCTTGAGTGTTGGCTTTAATCTGAACATGATAATTCTATGATCGGAAAGTGATGGTTCGTCCGATACTCTCCAATCCTTCACCCGATCTTTTAGGCTCGTTGTACTTAGAGTTATGTCTAGCACTCTTTTCCTGTTCTAGTCACAAAATTAGGGGTAATCCCAATATTGTGTTTAACATGATTATTATTAAAGATAAATTCTAAATTTCTCTCACCTCTTTAGTTGGTTTCTGTGCTTGGTTTAATTACGTTTGTGCTTTTTTTATATATTATTAGTTTATTTATTATTTTGGATAAAACACAAAAATTGCAACAATTTACATAACAGAGGCCCAAAAACGAAAACACACAAAACTATGCACAAGTGTGTAAGACATCTATATACAGTATCCGCCAAAATAAACAGTACCGAAAATAAAAATAAAAATTAATTTTTAATTTCTGTAATGTAAGTGTTCAAAATGTTCATCATTTCGACGCAAACAAGCTTCATATCGATCAATAAACATATTTATAAAAAGAGGTTTTGTATTCTTTCCCGTAGTTCGGCAATATTCGCCGGCGGATTTTCCGAATGAAATATTTTTTCCTTCATTATGCCCCAAATGTATGCGTCAGGTGGCGTCAGATCAAATAAATGAGAAGGATATTCGAAGTCTGTTCCCCGAGAAATTATTCTATTATCGAAATCCTGACGGAGTAAGTGTAAGGTGCGCACAGCTGTATGGCTCGTTGCACCATCTTGTTGGAACCATTGTGTAAGAAACTGTAACAAAATTTATTTAGATCTCTCACAAAAGGTATAATAATTTTCTCTCTATAACGTTCTTGGTTTACAGTAAGTGGATTCTGATTAACATCTTCAACGAAATAAGGACCAATCATTCCATTACCAGATACCGCGCACCAAACGGTAACTCGAAGACTGTGGTGTGGTTTCTCTACAATGACAACAGAACGTTCAAATCCAAGGAATCTAGTTGTTTGTCGATTAATATAGCCGCTAAGATGAACGTCACTCTCGTCTGAAAACCATATTTTTTTCAAAAATTCGGGATCTTCGTAAATTAAACTCAACATGCAACCACAATAAATTTCTCTTGCACGTTTGTCCGCAGCATTTAGTCGTTGTCCAACTTAAATACGGTATGGATAACCACCAATTGATTTGAACATACGACGTAAGTACGTTTCACTAATGTTGAGTTTACATGCAGTTCTTACAAGACTTCTTTGAGGTGATTGCACAACTTGGTTAAAAACACGTCCTTCATTTTCGTTAGTGCATACTGTTTTTCGACGACCTGAAGAACATTTACGTTGACACAATACACTACCAGTGCGACGAAATTTTTCAACAACAGCTAACATCACACTTTTACTAGGAGCTGCTTTATTTTTTCATTTTGTTGATATTTTATTGACAACTGTTCTAAGCTTGGACCATCATTACGACCTTTTCCGCATGAACGAAAATAAATCTCTACCAAAAACACTTTTTCTTCCGTTGTTAGAACCATTTTTAAATCAAATTTAACTACAGCGTACTATTAATATATCAACTAATGACAATTAAGTCAAATATGACAAATCCATATTACATAAACAACTCCACAGCACTCTCTGTTTCGGTACTGTTTATTTTGTCGGATACCGTACAGTCGGCTTTAGAATAGCATATACATGTCAAATGTGAATTTCGTTTACCTACCGAAGTTATAAAAACGCCCTTTGGGGATTAAGTTTATTTACAAGGGACAGAGGGACAGGCAATTTGTCAATAAAATACCTTATGCTGCAAACATTAAAAATGTGGGCGTGGACAACTGTTTAACTGATTTCAAATTTATTATTATTTAAACCGTAATTGGTTATACACAATAAATAGGCCGTCCTTAAAATTAAGGCCGTCCTTAAAATTAATGCCGTCCTTAAAATTAATTAATTGCAAGCGATTTGAGTTTGAAAATGAATATGCTATTCTGAAGCCGATAGTAGATTTTTCAACCTTAGCAGAAGGTAGTTTCATGAACTAAACCTCAGTTTATTTTAATTATTAGGAATTAAGTATTTAAAACAAATAAAAAAAAATATTTTATTTGGGATAAAATTTGTAAATTATAATTCCGAAATTGTATAATAAATCGTTTACAACTATTTTATAACTTTTTTCGCAATTTGTAATGTGCGGTAATGTTTGTGATTACTTGTAGCTTTATTTTTTTGTTGATAGTAATCAGATCAAACCACTTTCATTATAAAACACAATAATAATTATTTAAAGTATAAGTACTAATTTTGTAACCATTTTTTGGATTGTATGTCAAGTCAATAGGGAATTAACCTACTTTTTTTAAACCACGACCGTATTTGAGTAATTGAATATTATAACCACGCCTATGCACTTGTCTATATTGGTCGTAGAAAATTATGATGTCCTTAATGTCGCCGTTGTAAACATAATCCGCTAGGGGCGCCACAAATTCGTTCGCCCTAGTAGTTTCAAATGAGTTACAAAAATAACCTCTAAAAGTTTTGAAATGTAAATAAAATGTTCAAGATTTAATTAAATATATTTCAAAGCGTTTACTGTTTGCTTTTCCCGTGTAAATACTACCTTGTCATAGGTATATTGCACCCGGTTGAAATTCGGGTTCTGACCGTTGAACAGAAAAATAACATTTTTTTACGATTCCTAAGGATCATATTAAACTAAAACAATGGGCAAAAGCCATTCCTAGGAATAACTTTCTAATGAAACCTCATCAAATGATTTGTATACGAAGAAGATAAAAAATAGTAGGACCAATAGGAATATTTTTGCTGAGGTATGTTTGAAAAATATCTATTTATTAAAAATAATTGATTATTCTCCCATTAATATGTATTCCTATGTTGTTGTATCTTATACCTTTTTTATAATATTAGGCATATTGTATCGACTCTTACTCTGCGGAAGTAAATCTTATTAAGAACGTTACCTAAGTAAAATAATATTTAATAGAAACTTCCAAAGTTTATTGGAATAGCTTTCTAATGACAGCTGTTTCGATATTCACTATCATCGTCAGATTGACATATTATTGAAGTTAAAATATGCTGTATGAGGTTAGGTTAGGAAAAAACTACATCGTGCTGATCTTTACAATAACTTGATATATTTGGTATATTTGTGTAACATTTAATGTTCTTAATATGTATATGATTTGCATAATATGTTAAATATTTATGTATGTTATATATTCTGATGTACCTAAACTGTTTTTGTTAAGTTTCGAAAGAATTATATTTGTTTTTAGAAAAAAGTAATAATTATATTCTATGTAACAGTGTTGTTTTTGTTTTAATTAAAAAATGACTAGATTAAATTTATACCCATTTAAATCTTCATCGACTTATGTCAACTTCATTGTCAAAATGATATTTGACTAATCAATTGTGATTAAGTAAAAAATTATAGACTACTATTCCTATAAAATTAATAAACTGCACGATGGGGTGCATTGTTTATATAGAGACTGTCCAAATAAATTTTAATCAGAAATAAAAATGGTGTTCTTTCTTTATCTTATTTTCATTGAAATTATTAATTTTTTCAAAAAAAACTAGATACTAGATACGGCACTGGAAATTGTTATTGTCCCTGATTCAATGTATCAATTTCAAAAATAAAAATACTTTGTAAGAAAGTTTTAAAACGTAATATATTTCGTAAAAACTTATTTTTATATCCACTTTTATTAAATACATATATAAATATTACATAGCTGTGCTTATTCAATCAATCACTTACGTAAATAAATTGCATATGTGTTCGTCTCTGAATTCTAGTTTCTTAAACACTAAAACAGTAATGTCTCAAATGTCAAAAAAACCGTCAATAACAATAATAGGTTTGTTCCCAAGAACGATAAACATTTACCAGGATTGCTTAATCCCATAAGACGTACATTCGCCAAAAAATCGATCGCACGTGGTGGCCTGTGACGTCACTGCAGTCCTCGGCCGTATTATTCCTATCTTGACAATGCATTTTAGGTCGTTTTCAATCGTCGTTTTTAGATTTATTGTAAAAATATTCAAAATTTTGACTGGTAGATATTGTGGATACATTAGTGTACGTTGCATTTTTGTGTAAAATTTTTAAAAAACTGTTCTTTTAAACTCCAGTTCGGACTTTTAAATTTCATGTGTTACACTGCTTGGCTGGACATTGCTTGGTTAGTATCGTTGAGTGTCAACGTTAATATTTAATAGTGAATACATTTTTTATTTTACGTTTTTAGTGAGATACTTTACTAATTTGAAAAGAAATATGCCTGGGATGAGATGTGCTATATATGGGTGCGATAAAAGTTATTTTGATGACAAAGGAAGTATTGCATTTCATCGCTTTACTAAAGGAAACGATCTTGTCTCTAAAACTATTCGGAATGAGTGGATAGCTCGATGTAAAAGAGAGGACAAGTTTAATGTAGATACTAGTTATGCCTGTTCAGTTTATTTTACTGAAAATTACTATGAAAGAGACTTTAAGAATGAGTTATTAGGTAATTTTTAAATTGTAATTGTAAATCTGTCACTTAAATGGGACATCCTGTATATATTTTTTTATAATACAATACTAAAAAAAAATTTTTTAGTATGTAGTTTTTTTTGTTAATTTTAAATTTGTAATTAAAAATTCTTTATAGAATACATTATGTCGCTCCATAAAAGATTCACGGATTGTACTAGTAATATGCTGCAAATTGTTTATTGTTTCTTTTTTTGTCAAAAAACACTAGGTTTAGGCATGATTTTGTGTAATAATAAATTTATTTGAATGTATTTTTTAAAATAAAAATAGAACTAAATAGTGTTTTCTTTACTCTACCTATTTCCCAAATAATATTCAATAAATTAATTAAATATAAGTATTAAAACGATTTTATGGGATTATTTATTTTAAATTATAAGTGTTTAATCTTAAAAATCCAAATAGTCGTACGTTAGTATTTCAGAAATCGTAAAAATACTGTCTAATTCCTATTATTTCCATGCATTTATATGGTAAACGTTATAATGAAGGACTGCAGTGACGTCACACAGCTGGCGGACAAATCAGGCCGATTAGGCAATCCTGGTAAATGTTTATCGTTCTTGGTTTGTTCCAACCAAGCAAAGAACCGTTCTAGAACGGTAATATTACCACTCACGAGACCAAATTAGTGCATTTCGCAACTCAGTATACCACTGCGCACAAAAATTACTATTTTAGAACAGTTCTCTGCTTGGTCGGAACAGACCTAATGATAAATCATATGGTATTTACAAATGGCCGCTGTGACGTAATTTCCGTCGTAAACTACCAACTTGGGAAAGGTGTTAGGCTCCTTCCTTAGTTTTTATATACTAAGCTCATTGGCTTTAAATTAAATATGACAAGAAAAATAACTTCTGCATGTTTTTGTAGAAACGGCAGTACGACGTCACGTAAATCATATAATATTTGACTTTTAGGTTTTATCTCTGATGAAAAAATTATAATGTAGATAAGTATAATGATATACCCTTTAACAGAGCGTTTGTTTGTAAGCTACAAAAACAACACAGCATGTAGAAGGGGGGACGAGATTTGTTTATATCACAGAGGCGTAACATATTATACAAATTTACTGGTTATTTGGTTTTAAAGCATAAAATCACTTAACTATGTTTTTTATCTCAACATAATTTATAAATTGCCACAAGCAATTTAGGTAAGTATCTATGAAAAATAATTTATTTCTTAGAGAAAAAAAAATGTTGTGACGATAATTGTTGCTGTATGGCTGTACTTTTATTGGCTAGTTCATCTGAGCCAATAAAATGTCAATAAATTCCCGGTTCCATTCAAACGCTTCAATCACTGTTAGGAACCAAACTGTCAAAGAGGTAAACACAAGTGAGCATGAGTTGATGTGAGTTACAAACAAGGGTTTTATGAATATTAAAATTAAAATTTAGCTACTTCAGCTAACAAGTAGGGCAAGCTACAGTGACTGTACTACTAACAATGGCGACAAGCGATTAAGAGGCAAACTTTTTGATAGATTTAATATTATTTAGCCCGCCCATACGCCATTAAGAGGCAAACTTTTGATGGATTTATATTATTTAGGACAGAGAATTTAAATGTTTCTTTTAAAAATCATTATTTTTAAAAGTATTTCAAGAAAATATATTTCATTTTGATACTTTATGAGAAATTAGGTGTTTGGGAGTGTTTTCCAATCAAAATAGATACATCGATTGTCGCCACTCAGGGTGTGTTCGGGGAGCACGCTATTTGCGCCAATTGGCGCTATCTAGTACTATTCCTCGTTTGCGTTATATGGCGCTTGGCACTACATAGCTCGAAAGCGTGCTCCCCGAACACACCCTTAGTAGTACAGTCACTGTAGGGCAAACTCATGTGTAGCGCTCCTAGCGGATTAATATGGAAATGCCTACAATAATACCTTCACAAAAATGTTATGTTCATGATGATAACTAACTTTGACTAAAGATATTGCGAACTTTGAGTCAAAAATTGTTTTTTCTCTTGAAATATTCATCTTTACGTGTTCCTGTATTTTAAAGTGCAATTAGCTTATTTAAAATTTCTTAGTAGATCTATATTCTTTCTTGGAAGGTTTTGCACATTTTCCGATGTCGAATTTCGGAACACCACTATTGATCACATAATATTTGAAACTCTAACTTATTGTACACTACAAAATACACTTTATTTAGCTAAAATATTTATATGTACGTAAATTTATAATAGGTGCAAAGTTTATTTATTTGATTGCCTTTAATAAAATTTTTATCCAGAGCAATATGTTCCAAAAAACAAATAAAATGTTTATTTTTCTTATCCACAAGCAAACTTTTCAACTTGATTTATTAACTGTTAAACGTACACATATTTTAGCAATAAATTTATCAACTTATTTTTAACATTTATTATGATAAGAGTGTGTGTATTAATAGTTATTTTCTTCTTTGAAAAGCAATTTTTCACAATATATATTTCAGGTAATTGGAAGGCATATGAATCACATGCCCCTTACAGCCTCCATAATAAATAAGAATTTAATTCTTTTTATATTAGATATAACGTTTTTAAGACAGATTCAGAAGATACATTACAACAAAAATTACTGTACTTATTGATTAGGTACTAGTTATTCTTCTTCTTGTAGTTGTGTTATCCAGAGTCACCAAACTATTAAAGTATGTCTTTTTAATGGCATCAATAATACCCTGACACCCTGACATTGGATGAGTTTAGTAACCATTTAGTAGGTGTGTGTTTAGTGACTTGAAACAGATAAAAAAATTAACTTTTTCGATTAAATTGTGGCAGTGACGGCTCGTCAGGGTTGGCAAGGTCGGTCGGACCAAATAATTTTGGAAAAACTGCTGAACCATTTAGGGCCGGTTGCATAAACGCTTGTCAATCCAAGCTAACAAGTTGTTAACTTTTGACAAGTGTATTTGCAACGATAGCGCGTGCGCGGGCATTTCATATTTATTGATTTTTAGATGAAGTTGGCGGTGCCGTGTTGTCGGCTTAAATAATTTTTCCCTGAAATCGAATAGTTAGATTTTGGTTTATTTAATTTGATTTTAAAAAAACGAATTTTACAGCCAAAATCTATAAATATCTATACATGATCCTCTTGTTTTGATGGTAATCTGTAATTTTAATGAACTAACTGTCATTTACTCATAAGATTAAAACCAATAAACCGTTAATAGTATATTAAACAACGCATTTCATATGGAATTCTGTTATGACACGAGTTCAAGTTTAAAAAAGGAATCGCGAAGCGATGAGTTTTTTAATGAACGAGTATCACAACAGCCATATGAAATAAGTTGTTTATAATATTTTTTATATTTTGCCATTTTATCATTTTTTAAATTAATTTATTTTTATGTAATTACGAAAATTTTGATTTTAAAAAGTATGTCGGTAGCAATGTGTAATTTATAAAATTTGACAGTTATGACATTTAGATTATGAAATGTTAATGTTTTAAAATATTTTAAAATAACTAATACACCAATAATAATACATTATATAAGTAAAATATTATATTCATATTCACAGATACTTTCTTAAAGAACAATATAAAATTAATAAATTGCCACAAATGTCATTGTCAATAGTCTTGTCATTAGATACTTCAATCATGTCGTCAACCATTTAAAACAAAAATTTGCGTGCGTAAATAGTATATTAAACAACGCATTTCATATGGAATTCTGTTATGACACGAGTTCAAGTTTAAAAAACGAATCGCGAAGCGATGAGTTTTTTAAAGAACGAGTGTTACAACAGCCATATGAAATAAGTTGTTTATAATATTTTTTATTTTTTGCCATTTTATCATTTTTTAAATTAATTTATTATTTTTACATAATTATGAAAATTTTGATTTTAAAAAGTATGCTGGTAGCACTGTGTAATTTATAAAATTTGACAGTTGTGACATTTAAATTATCGAATGTTAATGTTTTAAAATATTTTAAAAAGAATAATATACCAATAATAATATATTATATAAGTAAAATATTATATTTATATTCACAGATACTTTCTTAAAGAACAATATAAAATTAATAAATTGCTATTAGCCACAAATGTCAATGTCAATAGTCTTGCCTTTAGATACTTCACTCATGTCGCCAACCATTTAAAACGAAAATTTGCGTGCGTAAAAGTTACATTACGATACGCAAATGCGTTTTATAATGAAGATTTTTATAAGTGCGAAATATAAAAAGTTACATTACGATACGCAAATGCGTTTTATATTGAAGATTTTTATAAGTGCAAAATATAAAAAGAAAGTTTTATACATTCTGCACAAAGATCTATTTACCTCTTCCATAGTTAACAATTTCAACTTAAACTTGATCGTTAAACGCTTTAATCTAACCCATTCGTATTGTCTTGTCCTGTAAATTTGTTCTACCATGGTATTGCCCAGACTCGAATAGTCAGAGCAGTTTTTGGTGCACTCAGGTCATATCGAGAGAGAGCAGTCTGTTCAAAAGAACATGCATGACAGATTGCTCTCCCTAATGACATTTCAATAGAACACATAACTCGCTCTCAGTGTGCACTCAGTGCGTTGCCCTGGTCTCAAAAGAAAACGCTATAAGAATCAAATTTTACATCTCTCGTCAACTAATTAAATTATTAGGGTGATCTAACCTTTATAAATTTAACATAGTTTTAACACGTTGTTAAGTAACAGAGCTTTAACAAGCGTTTATGCAACCGGCCCTTAATGAATAATAGTAATGAGCGTATTATGATGGCTATTATTCACGAGGTGTAGTTTACGGTCGCGAGCCGCAGGCGAGTGGCCTAAATCACCGAGCCATTATACTATACTTTATCCACGACTACTAAATATTTTAATTGAAGTTTAATTTTTAAAATTTTGGTTACAGTACATAAATATTTATATTTAATATAGGAACACTATTATTTTATTGTAACAAATATTTGATACAATACGTTTTTGTTCATTTATGCACAGTAGTGCATATGTATTTGTTTTATAACCTCAATTTCAGATATGTAAGTTATTAAGAGTAAAGTCCAATGGCTTCATCCACACTTAGACTTCCGTTATGTCCACTACACGGTCCGGCCAACCTCTGTCGTAGTTCTCTAACTCTTATTGTATATAACTTACATATTTATTTATAAGGTATATGTAAAGGGTAATTAAAATCAAACATTTTAAAATTATATTCATGTATACAGAGTGGTCCATTAGTAAACTAGGCAATTGACTTAATTTCTTCACAAATGGAATGCTATACTTGTTTTCACCTTTTTAGAACCAAAATAGTTAGTACTATACACTCCCAAATTTTTTTGAAAAACTCCCATCATCTCCAATAAAACCACCTTTTTCCCAAAAAATTTGAGTTTGCGCATCCCTTTTTAAAAAACCGCAACTTTATGGGATTTAAAGATATAAAGCTTTTAAATTACAAATGTACATAGACAAAGAACTGAAGATTTTTTTGGACTCCGTTTGAAATTTTAGTTGGTATTGGATGGTCTTAAATTAATTTTACATTTCAAAAATTTGAATTGAAGCTTTTTCAATTTTTTCAAATGGGACACCCTGAATAAATATTCATCAATGGATATTGGAGTTATCCCCATTAACTTTGCTATTTACTGGCCTTACCTATTTTTCATCGTTTAAAAGTTATTTACTTATTTTTATAATATTTATAAATAATAGTTAAATAACAAGAAAAAAATCTGCTAAAGTGATAAGTTTAAAATATTTGGAATAACAAAACAAAAGCTTTTAATTGTTATATTTCTTATCCCATGAAAAATATTTATTGTGCATGCATCATGTATTTAATTAAATTGAAAACATTGTGTTATACCTAATATTTTTAAATTCGATCGATATTTATAATAAGACTTACTTTTGTATAATTATTTTTATTTTTTAAGCCAAGTATAATTATTGTAAACCTTATTAGTAACGTTATTGGTTACGTAGTCGGCAATAGATCTTGCTATAGGATCATAAATAGCAAATTTTCTACCATGACCGGCTGGGGATGAAGAAGATCGGTTCACGAAATCACCGAAAGCCATGTGAGATCGTTCCCAACCCTCTTCTGTCCTTTCATTTGCATCTTTCGAACTATTTTCGATTTTTGGTATTCCGGGATATTGCCTAGAGGATTTGGAACTACCAGCTGCTGTTACACCTGCTTCAGCTGTCTTAAGAGATGTTTGCAGTATTTCGTGTAAAGGACCTGTAGTTGGACGTCTTCTTGTTCTGTATTCTGATTTGGAGGCGGTATTCTCTGGGGGTCTTAAGGAGATTTCTTTGTTTAAATAGGTGGGTAATTTGGTTGTTTTAGTGCTTGTTTGGACAATAGCGTCTGATTCGGAAATTTGCTTTTTTGGAACTTTCAAATCACTACTCTTCCTTCTTTCCTTTTGTTCTTTGTCTTTAGCATTTTTCTTTGGACTTGATTCGGTGGATTTACAAGTCGTTGGGGTTTTGGTATGTCTTGTATCTGGGACAGAAGTATTCGGCATCGGAGCTCCTGAAGGAGCTTCCGACTTTTTTGGAGTTTTTACAGGTGGTAAGGAAATATCTTTTTGTTTGCTGTCCTTAGCTAACGGAGAAGAAATTTTTTGCGCTAGAGTAGCCGCATAAACTTTTCTTCTCAAACAAGGTGATTTGATATTTCTATAATCTATAGGTGAACTTTTAGTATGAGCAACTGGCTTCAGTGAACTAGGTCTGGTAGATTCATCAATTTTTTCCAGTATATGATCCTGCATTGTACTCGGTCTAACTTTGGACCATTTCTTCATTATTTTAGCTGATTTAATCTTTTCTTTTTCGGTAGAAGGGTTACTTTGTTTTGTACGAAGACCTTCATTTAAGGAAACCCGCGGTGAAAAGTCAGAATTTTTCGTTTGCGTTTGGGCCGATTGAGGTTTCTTGATTGCAGGCTGTGAAGTTTTGGACAAGCGTCCTTTGGGACTAGCCACTCTTTCTCTTTCCAAAGATTTGGTCAAATTAGCCAATTCGAAAATAGTTAATGAAGGTATAGTTCTTGATGTTCCATCTCCGTTGATCTGACTCAGCTGATATCTTCGTTTAAGGATATTAAACATACCACCAATTTTACCAAAGGGGTCTTGTAACATGGTAGATTTCAATATTTTAGGATCAATCTGTAGAACCGAATTGATTTTACTAATTATTTTACCCCTTTCATAAGATTCTAAATTCTTCAAAGGACTGGAACATATAATCCTTTTACCTTTATCGGTTATCCACTGATGCACCGTCAACTCTTTAGTAGTTATTCTTTTACTAGAATCAGCTACTAATAGTCTGCTCATCAAACTTCAAAATTCTGGGGTAAATACAGCAAGAGCTCTTCGATGGGAAGTACTTAAGCCTTTGTGTATTTGAGCTACCAGTTCCTTTCTTCTTTCCGCTGATGCTAATTGCTTTGATCTGTTGGTTACGAAAGGCAATGGACCCAGGACCATACCGTATAAAATAATGCCAAAACTCCACAAGTCAACTTCTGGCCCATATTTTTTCCGGTAATAAAAAGTTCAGGAGCAGCATATTCCGGAGAACCACAGTGCGTTCTCAATGGGCTGTCAGACGACCAAAAGTTACTGAGGCCAAAGTCTACTATTTTAATTTGCGTTTGGACACTGTTGAGCATTACATTTTCCATTTTTAAATCACGATGAACTATTTTGAGGTTATGCATGTGACTAAACGCAGAGGAAAATTGTCTAGCAAATATTTTGGTTTGTTTTTCGGCTAGCTTTCCATATACTTGTTTTTTAACAAAAGTACATAAGTCTCCACCACTTGCTACTTCCGCTACAAGGTAATAAACGTTGTCTGATCTTTGCATAGTTTGAAAGATACAAGCTATACAAGGATGATTTAATTTCGCCATTATTTTAGCTTCTCGATACAGGTTTTTAACAACATATTCCTCTTTAATGTGATTGATATCAATTATTTTAATGGCTACCTTTACATTGAGTATGGTGTGAACGGCTTCTTCCACTCTGGCGAAATTTCCTTTTCCTAAAGTTTTTCCGGTAAATAAATAATTGCCTACGGAAACCAACTTCTTTTTATGCAGCTCCGGAGACATACTGT
This sequence comes from Ophraella communa, assembly GCA_035357415.1. Classification (NCBI taxonomy): domain Eukaryota; kingdom Metazoa; phylum Arthropoda; class Insecta; order Coleoptera; family Chrysomelidae; genus Ophraella; species Ophraella communa. The sequence continues at coordinate 21,366,145 of CM068985.1, forward strand.
AGAATCAAATTTTGTTAACAATTTGGCGACTTTTGCTTAAAAAAAATTGGATGCTCTACCCTATCACAACTGTCAAAACTACACACTCGAGATGTTGACATTTTAACCTTAAAATAACTCAAATAATCTACCTAAGTTACTTGATTTTGTTATTATATTTTATAACAGATAAATTAGAACGGTGTATTGTCAATAGGTAATTAGTTCTTTAAAATGTTACTGGCATCAACTTTGTATGTAGAAGCAGGTAATACCTACATCAATGCACAAAGATAGTAGAAAATGTTGTTTATTCAGTTTATTTACATTTCCAGTTTTAAATAAAGAAAACACTTTATTGAAGTTTTGCTTAATAATCTATTATTACTGATTTTGACATTTGTCAGTAGTCATTTAAAAACTACCATTTGTTATGTTTATCTTTAAACTGGCGTGGTTTTCAACTTTCATACAATACCGTAAAGAGTTAAAATGTTTTCTATTTCTTCCGTTGTTACATAAACCTTAACCTCACTTTTTTGCATTTTATTTAAATATAATTACCACTCCATATCTCATATGAAAGCCAAAAAAAATGTAACATGGACAATGTTTTACTTTTATCAATTCTGCTTTTAAGGAAAAAAAATGTTAAATTCAATGAATTTTATGACATTAACCCTCACTTTATAGGTACCCACTAAACAAATAACTTTATATCGAAACTTTCACTATTTTAGTAGAACTTATTTTTTTTCAATGACAGCTATTTCAAACTATCAATCTGATGATAAATTATTTTGTAAAACAGCTGTCACTGAAAATAAGTAAAGTTTTATATTAAATTAGTAAAAGTTTTAAAACACAGTAATTTTATTATTGCTTGTTAAACAAATAGATATGAAAAGTGCACCTACATCAACTAAGAGTGTTCTATTTGTAAACTAGAAGTTAATTAGAATTCGGCGAATTCTAGTTCATCTATGACATCCGGATTTAAATTTTGAGTAGGTACTTTGGGACATCGTTTTGTCGGATAACGGATGCATTTAAGGCCAGCCTAAGCCAGTGCAATGGACTGGGAAAATAGTGACGTAAGTGTCAAACCAAATGATTCCAAACAACTTTTTTTTATAGTGTTATTAACTATTTTATTGTATTTTCTTGACTTTTGTGAGTTAATTACCATTTTTTCATAAGTAAGTGTTAATTCATATGATTTAAATATCACTAAAGTAGATATACGAACAATTTTCCTAAAAATATTACAACATAACCTTCAAAGTTGTGCATTGTTATAAATTATAAGACTACTTACAAAAATGGTACTTTAAAAATCTAATTTGGAAAGATTTTGCTTATATGTATTTAATTATGATACTTCCGTTATATTTCAAAGTATAATAATAACAAAATAACTCAAACAAAAGTTATTTCTGAAGATTTATAATGTTGCCGTTTGGAATCATTTCGTTGACATTCCCCAGTTCAACAGCATAGAACACAAATTCTGACGTTACACTTTCCCAGTCCATTCAGTAAAAGATACTTACTCTGTGGTTTATTGACAGAAATCATCATGTAGTATTCTGTGGTATGATTAATTGCTTTTAGAGTGGTCATATATTTATTTAATATTTTACATTGAAAAATAAGCAGCACAGAGTGGAACAAAAAAGACACCAACCGTATTATTTAAAAGAAAATTTGCAATTGCACATGATTTTTTTCTACATAACTAATTTTTATAAACCTACGAATAAAGAATAGAAAGGAAGGAATGTTGTCATATTTTAATCTAGCAAATAATCGCGACGGAAGTCGGCCATATTGAAGAACCAAATATGACTCATTCGAATCGTGACATTTGACATAAATCGTTTTTTAATGCTGTTTTATATATTATTTTCTGATTTAAGAGGGGCGTTTCTAATTTGGTAAGACTGCCTGAATTTAGTGAAAAATTTGGTTATTTTTAAATTACAAGAATGTAGAGTAGATGGCGATAGTGGTTTCAAATTAGTATTTTTATTATAAATTTGAATATTTTTAGAGCTTGTTGACTTTCTTTATCTTAGACAGAGATGAAAATATGAATTTTGCTTCGTAAATCTTTGAATATTTTCACGACACACACATACATTTGACCTTGAGACCATAAACAGATGAAAGATACCTGTATATTTTTTATTAAAAAATATTCTATTTGGATGCACTTAGGAAGTTTGTTGTGTTTCATAGGCGTAACAAATTAATTGTTTTTAGGATTTAAAATATGGATATATAAAAAAAATAAAATAAAATAAGATTTTGGCATTCCTAACAAATAATTAATTAATGAAATTTATTGTACTAACCAGAGTTGGGTCGGATATTGAAAAAAAGTATCCGGATTCCGGATACGGATACTCAAAATGTATCCGGATACTTCCTAGGATCCTTTTTTAAAAAGGGGCATAAATTATTAGTATTAAAACTATGTAATGTGCATGTATTTTTAATGTAATATATAATAATAAAAATACATTTAATGATGAGCTAACGAAAAACTTTTTCGTGTCACTGCCAGAGCTTTTGATATTGAATTTGGCCAGCGTCGGAGCAGCCGAGTTTTCAAACTTTTTAGGGGGTGTACTTATTTGTACTTGTAGATACACTAAAATAAAGATATAAATATTAGGATGTCCTTTATTATAATCCGAAAAATAATTTCTTCAAATAATTATAAATACAGGGTACAAGGGGGTTCTTGAAAAGAGAGATATAGAAAATATAAAAAATAAATAACGTACTTATGAAACTTTATAACTGATTTATAGGTAAAAACAAAGCCCCATTAGAATATAATAATATATGTGTAGTTCTTTTTCACGTGTATGAGGACAGGCATATAAAGAAACCAATTAAATTTTGGCCGACGTTTCGTCGATTTATTTCGACATCTTCAGGGCAAAAACTTATGAAGATGTCGAAATAAATCGATGAAACGTCGGCCAAAATTTAATTGGTTTCTTTATATGCCTGTCCTCATATCCGTGAAAAAGAACTACACTTTTCAGAAGGACGATAACAGTCAAAAGAATAATAATATATTATAACGGTAACCAGTACGAAAAATGGGATTTAACATGTTAGACACATCTGAATTAAAGGAAAAGCAGTGTTGTGCCTACGTTAGGTGCATTATCGGAGGGCGATAAATAATATTTAAAAGTATCTGAATATCAAAAACAGTATCCGGATACCGGGTAGAAAATTTAAAAAGTATTCTGGATACAGCTTTCGGATACATAAAAAATATCCGGATATTGTATCCGTATACAGAAGTATCCGGATACTACCCAGCTCTGGTACTAACCCTTACTAATTAAGGTATTTATTAGAATAAATATATTAATTATAATAAAAACATATTACGGTTTCTATATACACACATCTAAAGAAAAATTGAAATAAAGTGGAAAGTATATTTATAAATATACCTTTTTTAAAATTGAGATTGAAATGTATTGGCAACAATGCAAAATTAAACGAGGTTAGTTTGAGATTATTTTATTTACTTTCTGATGGATGTATTATTTGAAGGTGTTGAAGTAGATGTAAATTTTTAGAATATATTTTGTGGGGAAAAATTTATAAATACTTTTCCAAAACGTTTGATGATTATTGCAAAAGTGTTACTATAATGTTTGTAAACATTAACAGGTTAGTCTATCTTCAATATGACTTCAAGTAAGTACCTTGCTAATTATTTACTGCCTAAATAAATAAATATCATTTATTTTTTAGAGAGTATTGGACATTCCTAAATTACCACCCAGATCCATGATTTAATGAAAAATGGAGTACAAAGTAAAGTACACCCGACAATAAAACTTACCTATAGTTTATTTTTATTTTGAGATGCCTAAAGAATTGGGATAAGCTAACTATCAGCAATTGGCCAACAATACTCTTGCAAGTACTAAACATACCTAATTGTTAATGTTATGGGTATATCTTAATAAAACTAATTGTATCATTCAATTATGGCTATTAATTATATTCCAAAAATGTCAACCCCATACTTTGTGCAATCAATTGAAATTAAAATGTATCCAATAGGATACATACATACATACATAATAATTTTTTAACTGGTATCTTTCACACAAATGAAAAAATCTTATTTATTTTATAAAGATCCATATTTTATTTACATTTGAAAGCACTCTCCATCTAGTAATCAGAAGTGATAAGAGGTAAGTTTTAATTTGTTTATTTACTGTTTTAATTTTTTTACAATTAATAGGTAGGTATTATTTATTTTATTATCTATGATTGAGATCTAAATATCAAATTTAGTTTTAAAAGATGTATTGATATAGGTATTTTGCATATTAGATATATGAATTTTCTTCTTTTTGAGTACCTACCTACCTTAGGTTGGGTTTAGTTATTTAACAAATAAATATATAAGATAATGATTAGGTAACTTAAAAGATTAAAAAAAAGTATAAACAAAAATCGGGTCTCTCAAAACTCGCATTTTTACCAATTCGACTAAAATAAGACAACTGTGTTTAAGTAAAAAGTAATTTAGGAAATAACAACGGTTCATAACACTAAATTCCAACAACACTGCACATATCACAGTTGGATAATGCTATAAACAATGTAAACACCAACGCAAATTGTGAAAACATACTTTAAAATTAATTTTTTTTAACTTCTGGTAAATTATAAACGAATATTAATATAGACAAATATATATTTAAAAGCAAAACACTAAAATTAATATATTATTTTGACGTTATAAACGAGAAATAAGGTTAGGTTGGTTATGTTAAGTGAAGTTTGGATTTGGAGAATTAGAATCGACATACGTCTTTGAAAATAGCGCCACCAAAACTGTTGAACTAAATTGACAGATTAGTGCAATGTTCAAATTTTGCGTGCAACAAATCTCAAAAAATATATCTTTTTTTAACTTCATATTTTGCTAGTCGCATTCTCTATGCTTTCTTTAGGAGTTAAGCTTCTGGCGTTAAAATTCGTGATCACAAATTGTCAAACTTTTTAAAAACATACCATCACTTAGACACCAATATCTCTTTTATTACAATATAAAACTTAACTAAAAAACCTTATCTCCTAGAGAAAGGTCTAAGCTATATCCTGTTAAAATTTGAATACGTAATTTAAAGGCGTTCTTTAGATTTGTTGTTTACAAAAAGATTGAAATTTTGGGTACAATTCAGGCTTGCCACCCGTTTTCAGCTGTCACATTTTTGACGCCCCTCTTAAGTAGTTAACCCAACTCTTGAATGGGAATTACTTTTCATCTGTAGGGTTCTATTTATCTGAATTATTAAAAATTAACAAAATATTTTAATGACAACCACATTGTTATCATAGACGTTCCTTTATTTTTTATACAGATTACTATTATAATTACCTAGTTAGAAGTTTTTAATCTAAATTTATATTCCTACAACCTTATGACAATGTATATTACTGTACAGATAATTACAAGCGGAAAACAGTTATTTTTTTTTAACATTTAATAGGAGGCATAAGTATATAATATCCTGTGTGTGACACCACTGGTAACCGGAAACTTCAAGTCAGCCATATGCAAGAACCATTGCGGACATCGTCAAATTGTATTATACTCCTTCCTTTTTATTATTTATTCGTAGTTATAAACATTTTACTAACCCTACTCTTTTATTTAAAAAATAGATTTTTAAATGCAATGACAGCTATTTTAGTATCCTGTGTCGGACAAATAGGGGATCGGGATATGTATGCCGGAGTTCAATGATCACTACATTGCCATTTTTTTTAAATTAATCAATTAAATTCTGTAATATTTAACAAAATATTGTGGCTACTTTATTTTACAGAAATAAGGTCCGTGTAAAAAAATGCACTTGCATTATCACCATAATATTAATAAAATAAATAAACTTGTCCATAAGTGTCCAAAATATGCTCCATTTACTGCCAGACATTAAAACATCCTTCTTTCATTTTTTATTGAACTTGTTCAAATTCTTAATGTAACGATAGTATAGAAAGAAAAAATGGGGGGATTGGAAGTGAATAAAGGGAATTGCTTCCCCCTAAATAACTGTTTAGTATTTTGTGGTATTTGGAAAATATATGAAATAATTCTACTGTTTGCTACAAAAATGTTTGAAGATCATTGTCCATCCCAGACATTTATACATTTCTTGCACATAAGAACATTTTTTTTAATAAGGTTTTTCTAATAACATGAATAAATACCAATCAGTACATGACACAAATGTGATAGTTACACCAAAAGACTGTATCAAATTAACTGATATTTTGAATGTATAGAATGTTATGTAGTATGCAAAGATTATATTCTCAGCATTATATGGTAATATTCCATTTAAGTCCTAACAAAATCAATGTTCTTAGAACATATTTTTATACTGTTTAGCCTATAAGGATATTATATTCAGGTGATAAAAATGTTCTAAAGTAAGTAAATTTCATATTCTCAAGTATTGACATGTTCTATTTCTTACCTGAAGAACTTGCTTATCAATACTCGTTTTAGACAGTTAAAAGTGTGTGGTGTGGTGGTGTATAAACTGTTTACAGTATCAGTATCGCCAATGGCTCCCAATTTAGCACATGTATTATTTTGAATGAAATAACAAGAGCTGTTGAAAAATTAAACAAACTGAATGTAAATAAACTTTATTGTTTTCATTCATGTTATATTTTCAATTATCCAGTTGTTCTTTGGTTTGTTTTTCAATCTATAATTAAAATATATTTTATTATAATGACAAAAATAAAAAAAAAACTTTATTGGAGATTTTTTTATTGTTCCACTTTGGTTTTACTAGCAAAACCTTCATAATTTCAATTACCTGTTTGGGTTTCTTTTGCCTCAACATATATCATTTTTATAGAATATAAAATAAATGTTGAAATATTTATTTCATATATTTGCATGATTGACTGTGATTAAAGTGAAAAAATTTTCTCATTACAATTGATTTACTTAAAGCTTATTTATATAATCTATTATCAAACATCACAAATTTGTAAATTAGAATTTTATTGGAGATATTTACCTAAGTAAAATTAAGCTATGCAAAGGTTTTTAAACCATCTCTCCTTCTTTAGATTGTACTATGAAAATAACTCCACTACTTCCTTGCTAATTGTTCAACAAAATGTTTCTTATGTGGCTTGTGGCATTATTAGTCTGCCTTTCCAGCTTAAAGGTGACTACGCACTAAAATGTATGATCATGTCAGGTAAAAAAATATTTGTATTGAAAAGTACAAGACTATGCTGGTCAGTGATGGAATGGTCTAGTGAGCATGGTCTCATACTTTTCAATACAAATGATATTTTTTTATCCAAGTTTCTAGCATGGTCATAGTATGATACATTGTAATGGGTATTCACCTTTACTGTGAAACCTGAAAGATTTTTAAAAGATGTAGTAAATGATGGGTATTACATAACCAACAGCAGTCTTGTAGTTTTCATTTTAACTAAGCTATTCTTGTAAATGGGTAAATAACTCTGCTGAATTTACAGGAATCTTGCTAAACAATTTTTCAACTTCTTTTTTATTTCTATCTGATAGTACACCCATTTTTAATCCCTCTAGGGTTAAATCTAGTTTCAAGTGTGTCAAGAATATTGCTTTGAGAAATCTAAAACAATAATAATTATCAATATATTTTGAACCATTGTTATAAATATAGTTAACTGAATAAGAAAAAGTTAATCAGAACTAATACATAAGTGCTGTTCAAGCCAGTGTCACTTACTAATGTGCATTACTATTTCACTATACATTTAATGTGCCAACACAAGTGTGTATCTGTTGATGTACTTGGTTGAAAAACAGCATTAAGATTAATCTCATCATGTAGCTAATAATGTGCTGTATTATTATAACTTTGCAACAGTTTACTTTCAATTTCACATCTGGAGGTAACAGAGATATTGGTGACACTAGTATATAAGGCTCTATTATCAGCAATACCTGTAAGATTTCTACTACCTTCTTAAGCAATGTTTTTGGTAACCTATAATTAAAATTATTAAGAAGAATCCATAAAATATAATTTCCTAAAATTATAGGATTTCACTTTGGATTGGAGACGATGAAGATGAAGATCTATGCAGATTACTTTAACCTAAAATATCACTACTTCTTCTTTTTTATAAATATACTTAGATGATAAACTCCGTTTTTTATTAATTTACCTGATTAATCTGAAAATAAAATAATATTAAATTTGGGCTATTATTTACAACTTATGAATACACAATTCTAAAAAAAAGTTTTCAAAACTGAAGAAGAAAACCTTGGACTCGTTTTAAACACTGAACTCTATAATATTTAAATATTAAAGTTCAGTGGTTTTAAACCATGATACAAAATTTGTATCATGGTTTTAAACCACATTAGTTTAGTACCATGGATACCTATCGCTCTTAAAAGTAATAGGAAGTTATCGCACACACTTGATTAACGTCATAATTTTCCTTATTTTAATAAGGCAAAACCTTAATACTGCATGGTACAAATAGAGTCATCGCCACGGCACTTGTGTAACGTAAAAAGTTAGCAGTTGTGAACGTACCTATACTTGTTTTATTTATCTATTAACAAAGATCAACCATCAGATACAACCCCTATGAACTAATTTCATAAATTATAGTAATATAGTTTTATTATATATTACTCTTGTTTTGATATAGTTTTATTATTTATTTTAAATTTGTATCAGTAATTATAATAAATGTTTTATTTTTGTAAAATATTGTACTATTCTTTTTATTGTATAGTAATGTACAGTTGTGCTAATGCGGCAGGTATGGCAAAAAAATCCAGTTACCTATCTCCAAAATACTTTAAACATTAAATAAAATTAAATAATTGCATAAATTTATATATACCTAAATTTTCCTTTTATTTGTTATATAAGACCAAATTATAAACCTTTTCTGTGGACCAAATAAAATCAAATAAGAATGTTAGGCATAGGTTACCTGCGAATTTATTTACTTTCCGCTTAAAATGTACCTAACATTGTGACACCATAGTGAAAAAGAAGAATTTAAGTTATTTTCGTTTATTTTATTTGAGTCCTTAACATGTCCCAAAAAAGTAAATGCGTTAACTTATTTAAGTTTCCTTATTTCATAGTTCTTTGTACGCAAGTGTACCTGCCATTATAAGGAAAACTTTATTAAGGCAACGCACAAAAGTGTTGTGCGATAACTCCCTATTATTACGTTTAACGTTTAAATTAATTATGGTTATGTTAGGTTAGGATATGTTAGAATTTACGATAAATCGATAATACAAAACCTATTTATAAATATATTTTAAATATTTTCTATTTAATTCAATTTTTATGATATTTTCTTTGATAAAGCAGGTATTTATTTTTCGTTTTAGATTCGGACAAATATGCATAACGATGAAGAGATAGAGATGGCGAATTTTGCTAATTCTAATCCTCCACTTATAACGCCAAAGAAGTTTATATTTCCTTTGGAATGTTTTCGTTTTTTCAAAAGAAGTAAGTAATTCATTACTTAAATACTATCTCGTTTGCTTCATTTTTCATATTGCCTATACCACCTTCATATTTATAAAAATTAAATTATAAATACCTACACATAAAACCTTTTATTTCAAATCGTATAGATATTTTTATTTATTTGCAGCGTGGTCTAAGTTTACCGAAACCAAAGAAATACATCCCGATGATTTGGACAGTCTCGATTTGTATTATTTAAGTAAGTTGAAGAAAATCTTGGTTGTATAAAAACCCAATTTTATTATAACCACTTGAAGTAAAATAAATTTTTGTTTAAGAGGGGCGTCAAAAATTTGACAGCTGAAAAGAGTGGCAAGCCTGAATTGAACCCAAAATTTGAATCATTTTGTAAACAACAAATCTAAAGAAAACCAATACATTTTACAGAACTTAGTTTACACCTTTCTTTTGGGGATAAGGGAGTTTTATATTTTAATAAAAAAGATACTTCCGTTTAAGTGATAGTATGGTTTTAAAAAGTTTAACAAGGGGCCTTTACTATTCTACTGTCTTCCTTCGTCTGCATTTTCCTTCATTATGTTCCTGATGTATGCATGTATTATTCTCCATTTATTCTGTGACTCCATTATCTCTTCTACCAACGTGTCCCCTCCTAATCTGTTTGCGCCGAGTAGTATATATATACAGTACTCGAAATCTTCTGTTTCTGCTATTTGGAATCTGTTCAAATATTTTTTGAATTTTCCATGTCCTGTGAGTACTTGGGTCAAATAAAAGTGTGTGCAACGATGCCCACATTTTACCCATCTCTTAATGTCCGGTATCAGTTTTTTTATGTCCACTGTGCTACCTCCACCGTCTGCTCCCACTCATTTTGCCACATGTCGATCGTCGATTCTCTTTCCTCCTTTTGTATTGTTTTATTTATGTCCCCTCTATTTTGTAGTCGACACCTTTCTTTTACCAGAAGATGTATAGGAATTATCCCTGCCGCCACATTTAAGGCGTTTGTCGATGCTGTTCTGTAGGCGGTAGTTATCCGTAGTAGACTTTTTTTTTCAACTCTATTTAACAGGTTTTTGTAGTATTTTATGTCCATCATATTGTGCCATATTTGTGCTCCATACAGTACAATGGATTGAACGACCACGTGGAGAATTCTTCTCTTCAAGCTGCTGGGACCTCCTATGTTTGGCATCATGCAATACAGTTTGGTGATTCTTTCTTCCGCTTTCTTCGCTACAATTTGTAAGTGTTCCCCGTACCTTCCTTTCTCACTCAGAGTTGTTCCCAGATATTTCACGTGTTTTTTTGGCCTCAGTTCTGTTTCCCCTATATGTATGACAATGTTTTTTTCTGGGTCCCTTTAGGACTATCATTTCTGTCTTGTGTTTTGCTAGAACTAGCTTACAATCATCCATTCCCTTAATTAGTGCTTCATATAATTTACTGATGGCGTTCAGTAGACATATGGGTCTGTATTTCATATTTGCTAGATCACTTTGTGTATTTCCTTTCCGTTTTTTGCTATTTCCTTTTCCGTTTTTTGCTGTCTTATATTCATTTTCGGCTATTTCGATTTCTCTTTGTGCGTTTCCTACTAGCAATTCTCCTATATCTTATACACTCTTGCCTTTTGTTAGCAATTTCGGCCATCCACCAGTAAGGCATTTTTCTGTTTGCTTTATTCCTTGCCATACTTCCCTAACCTAACCTAACCAGTAAGGCATTTTTTGAAGGAGTTTGTGGATCGGATTCTTGTAATAAACACAGGTTTACTTATTTAGTATATATTGTAACATGTGAAGAAATACAGTACAAGCTTATATCCCGCCAACATATATTTTAACCTCCCCCTTGACTGTCTCCTGTCAATCATATATCACTTGACAGCGCAATCAGTTAGGCAAGTATTGGTGACTACGAATTAAGTTTTTAGCGATATATCAACACCCCTCCTCGCTAAAAACTTGTAGACATAAAAAACAGTTAAACACACAATACCAAAACAAAATGTATAACCAAAACAAAATATAAAATTATATCTGATTATAATATAACAAAATATTCACTATTACCTAAGCAAATACAAACTAAAATACATATTAAGAAGTTAATAAAAGTAGCATTTACTTTAAACAATATCTCTTAAATTAAGTTTGTCCCTGAATTTTGAAAAGGTTACATAAGGTAGGCCTTTTGTCAGGATATCTGCCTGCTGGCATTTCGTATCCACATAGATGATTTCAATTGACTTGTTTTGAACATGTTCACAAATAAAATTATATTTTAGATCAAGATGTTTTACTCTTCGGTTGTTACCAGGATTTTTAATTATAGCTATTGTCCCTTGATTATCTTCAAATACTGTTATAACATCGACTTTTAAATTAAAATCATTTATTAGCTTTTTGAGCCATAAACCTTCACAAACAGCTGCCGCAAGAGCAATCAGTTCAGCCTCAGAGGTTGACAAAGCAACACAATGTTGTTTTCTGGTTGCCCATGTCACAGTGTTGTCAAATATTTTGAAAAGAAAGCCTGAAACTGATTTTCTATCAATTTCATCGTTGCCCCAGTCTGCATCTACATAACATATTAAGTTTGTATTTAAATCTCCCCTTTTATATTCTAATCCCATGTTTATTGTTGATTTAAGATATCTTAGAATTCTTTTCAAGTGATTATATATTTCATTTGTGGCTTTATCCTGGTAACGACTGAAAAGGTTTAAAGCAAAACATATATCTGGTCTGGTACCAAGCATCAAATACATAAGGCTTCCAATCATTTGCCTAAACGGTTTTGAAGTTATACTTTGATCTTTACTACAAATATTTAATTTTAATTTTGGATCTATTGGTATATTTGTACCACTACAGTTTTCCATACTGAACCGTTTTAAAATATCTTTTGCATATTTCAATTGACTTAATTTTAATATCCCTTCTTCCCTGTCATATTGAATTTCAAGTCCGAGAAAATATTCCAGCTTGCCTTTAATTTTAATATCAAATTTTGAAACTAGTTTTGAAATTATTTTATTTATTACGTTTAAATTTGGCCCGGTAATGATTATGTCATCAACATAAATTATTAAATAAGTCCTTTCCTCCTGTGATAATAGAACATAAAGACAATAGTCATTTTCAGACCGTGTGAAACCAATGTTTAACAAATAATCATTTATTTCTTTATTCCAGTGTTTAGATGAGTCTTTTAGACCATAAAGAGATTTCTTTAATTTTAATACTTCGTCTGAATTACATTTCATACCTTTTGGTGGGTAAATATAAATATCATCCTTTATCTTTGCATTCAAAAAAGCAGACTTCACGTCTAGTTGTTTAAAATAAAACGATCGTTGATTCCCTATAATTAGTAACATTCTTATTGTTCCCAACCTTGCTACTGGCGAATATAATGAGTCATATTCATTTGTATCCTGTGCGAACCCCCTAGCTACCAATCGTGCTTTGTATCTGTTTTCTATATCTTCTAACGGCTTATAATTGTATACCCATTTTGTGTCGATTATTTTAGTATTTTCAGGTTTCTCTACCAGTTCCCAAGTTTCATTCTTGTTTAATGAATTCATTTCCTTTTCCATTGCCATGAACCAAAATTCCCTATCTTCCCTTTTATCTAAATCTTCATATCTTATTGGTATGTCATTTATATAATTCATTGCATTGAAAGACATGTACATTTCATAGTCTTGTTGCCAGCTAGGTGTGTGTATTGTTCTATTGCTTCTTCTGTTGCCTGCCTGACTGCTTCTTGAGTTGTTTGCATTGTCTGTATCATTTTCAGCTCCTTTTTCACCTGTTGTCTCATCTTCAAAACTTATTATATCGTCACCATCACTTTGATATTCCTGGTCTTCATTTTCCAACTCTTCTACCCTTTTCTTATAGTAAAACCTGTTTTCATCAAACTTGACATCTCTTGAAACAATGATTTTATGCCTATCTATACTCCATAGCCTATACCCGTTATCTGTGTACCCTACAAAAATACATTTTTCAACTTTCGAATCGAATTTACTTCTAAATTGCTCTGGTATATGACAATAAGCAATTGATCCGAATATTTTTAAATTGGACACATTTGGTTTTCTGCCATACCAGATCTCTGACGGTGTGACTTTTTCAGTAATACTACTAGTAGGGCTTCTATTCAAGATATAAGTTGTTACCCTGATAGCCTCACCCCAAAAATGTTTTGGCATGTTTGCCTGATTAACTATGGCCCTGCTTCGTTCAACTAATGTTCGATTCATACGTTCTGCTTTACCGTTTAATTGTGGAGTGTATGGTGTAGTATAGTCTAATATTATACCCTGATCTTTACAAAAGTCTTTAAATTGAGATGAAATATATTCCCCTCCATTGTCACAGCGCAATTTTGAAATTTTTGAATTAAATTTTGAATTTACCATGTTTACATATTCCCGGAATTTAAGAAACACCTCATCTTTAGTTTTTATTAAATATGTTATGGTGAAGTTAGAAAAATCTTCAATAAACGTTACAAAATATTTATAGCCGTCAAATGTTATTGGGTTAATTGGCCCACATACATCAGTGTGTATTATTTCTAAAAATCGTGTACTTTTAAATCTAGTGCTAAAAGGCAACCTGGACATTTTCCCTGCTACACAACCTTCACAAAAATCCAATTTAGATGTGCTTTCATTCTTATTGATTCCTAAAACCATATCATTTTTTATCAAATTTCTCAAGCTATCAAAATTAATGTGAGCAAATCTATTATGCCAAATCATTAAACTATTATTATTAATTATTTCTATATTTAAACATTCAGGTTTAATTAATTCAAATTTTATCTCATATAGATTATTTCTGCAACCTACGCCTATCAAGCCCAGATTGGCTTCAAAGAATTTTACTAAACCATTCTCGAATACTACTTTAATACCTGTGTCTTCTAATCTTTTGACAGACAATAAATTCTTTCTTAATTTTGGCACAAACAATACATTTTTAATTGTACATTGAATTTGTTTGTTGTTAATCTTTGAATATACTTTAATGTTCCCTGTACCTGTTGCTTCAATATAATTTTCATTTTTTGCTATAGCTATCTTAATTGGATTTTTTAAATATGCAAAATCAGTGAAATATTCTTTTTTATTAACCATATGATCAGTGCACCCACTGTCAATAATAAAATGCAAATCATTATTACCTTCTACATTCCCACTCACTTGTGTCATAAAACTTATACTTTCTTCATTTTGTTGTTGTGCATTGTGCTCATTCAACATAGCACTACCATTATCAAATCTTCCTGTTGCTTCTCCTTTTCTGTATCTATTAAAATTGGCCTTTCCTCTTCTACTCTGATTTCCATATTGGGCTTGATTTCTTTGACTGCCACTCCTTTCTGTATTACTAAAACTTTCATTGTTTCTTCTAAAATTTTGGCTATGTGAATAAGTACCTCTATGTCCCCTGTATGCTCGACATTCTCGTTTAAAGTGACCTGGTTTTCCACAATTGTAACAACCAGATAAAAATGCTGTATTTTCATTTCCATGTGACTCAGTTGTTATTCTCGTACTTTGTCTTTTTTCTGCCTCAATTTTTAATCTAGCTTTGACTTGTTCATAACTAAGTTTGCCTTCTAAGTTTTCTATTACTGTTACAACCATCTCGTATGATTTTGGGAGAGCTAATAGAAGGTTGCATATTACATCTTCATCTTCCAATTTTAGTCCACTTGCTTTCAACTGCCTTACTATTTCTTCAAATTTAACCAAAAACTGATCTATTGACTGACCTTCCTGCATTCTTATTTGCATCAATTTTTTTTTCAAAAACAATTGCCCTTGTACTCCTTTCTTCTCATACATTTCTTCTAACGTTTGCCACATTTTAAATGCATTACCTTTGTCCCTTAGGTTTTCTAACTGTGAATCTTCTACACATTGTGTAATTATACTTTGTGCTTTGGCATCCTTTTTCAGTACCTTTTCTTTAACGTCTTCTTCTAAACCTTGTGTACTTATTTCTGTTTTAATAACGTCTAATACTCTGTGTTCATCTAATATTCTCTCAATTCTAAATTTCCAATTGTAATAATTACGACCATTTAGCGGTTCCACATTTATTCTTGCATTTGTACCGGCCATCATCACGGTTCCCTTGAAATCTTGAAAAAATTACTTTTTCTTACTAATTTATTTCTTTCTACAGTCTGGGCCCATAACCTGAAGGAGTTTGTGGATCGGATTCTTGTAATAAACACAGGTTTACTTATTTAGTATATATTGTAACATGTGAAGAAATACAGTACAAGCTTATATCCCGCCAACATATATTTTAACCTCCCCCTTGACTGTCTCCTGTCAATCATATATCACTTGACAGCGCAATCAGTTAGGCAAGTATTGGTGACTACGAATTAAGTTTTTAGCGATATATCAACATTTTTCTGTTTGCTTTATTCCTTGCCATACTTCCCTTACAAATTTTGTTGATAACGGCACTAAATTTGTCTATGCCCATTGGTATTTCGTTTATGTACCACTCAATTAGGGTCTTGCATGCCTCCCAGTCTATGATAGTGGGGTTTCTATGATAGTGGGGTTTCTATGTTTATTTTTTGGTTTTCCGTCTACTGTAAATTCTATGAATTTATGCTGGGTTAAGGTTTCATCTTCTAAGACTTACCAGTTGGCTATGAGTTTGGAGATTCCTTGGCTAGCGCACGTAATGTCTATAAATGACTTTGATGAGCCTCTCACGAAGGTGGGTTTTCCACCTCTGTTTAGAACATTTAAGTTTAGAGTTGCAATCCAGTCCATGAATGCCTTTCCCCTTTCCCCTTTCGCCTGCAATTATTTTGAAGTCTCGTATTGTATTCTTGGTGCGATATATTTGGTGAGAGATATACCGCATAAGGTGCATTCTGGGAATTCAACAGTTAAGTAGTGGTCATAATATGCCTCGATTTTTTTGACGCAAGTATTTTTGTTCTTGATATACACAGCTACATTTTTAAAATTGTCTGTAAACCACCCTCGTCCTTCGCAAATTTTTTTATTTGGTTCCCCTACTATTATTATGGGTGTGTTCGGGGAGCACGCTTTCGAGCTATGTAGCGCCAAGAGCCATATAACGCAAACGAAGAATAGTACTAGATAGCGCCAAATGGCGCAAATAGCGTGCTCCCCGAACACAGCCTATGTCTGTCTATTATTATGTCAGTCTTACTAAATTAGAAAAGCCCCTCTTAAATACAAATGTAAATAGTATGCTAGTGCCATCTATTATAATAAAATAAAACAATGTATTGACAGAAGATTCTAGCGGTTCACTGTAACATTGTAATTCTTTTGTCTGTTACAAGATGGAACTACGTATTTCGCAGATGGTATTTTATTGCCATTTATAATAACATCTAGTGTCATATATGCTACCAGTAATGATTGATTTATTATTTTTATAAGTACAGTTCTAAGCAGTGCCTGTTATATGTAGTTAATTTATAATAGAGTAACCTTTAAATAAATATAAATTTGATATTTTATAAATATATAAATAAAAATTTGTGCAGAATTTTTGATGATTTAAAAAATATATCGAAGTATACAAACAATCTTAAAATCCTTGTTTTATCTTTTAAAGGCCACGATACGCTTCTAAAATTGATGTTTAAGTTAATAATTCCAAAAAAAATTATAACCCATCATTATCCCATGACGCGACTTGGCTAAAATTTGTGTTTTAAAGAGCAGATTTTTTTAGGATTTAAAAAAAGATCAAAGCATATAAACAATCTTAAAATCCTTGTTTTTTATTTTAAATACGGCAGTACACTTCTAAAACGGATGTTTAATTATTTAAAAATTTAAAAAATATTCTTAAAATACTTGCTTATGATGGATAATTAATTGAATAAATTTTTCAAAAAGACGAAATTAAACAGTCTTAGTAAACAGTGCGCGGAATGTAAGTGAACAGAGAACTAAGTGCATATAAATAGTGTTAAATCGGAGTGGTATAAATAAATTAGTACTGATATTCCGGGTAATAAATCGAGAGTAGTTAGACATAGTTTGGACACATAGAAAAACTTTGTCAATGGTGTCAGAAGTGGGATAATATAAACAAATATGTAAAAATGGCTAAGAGACTAAGTGACCTGACAGTAACAGATCTAAAATCGGAATTGAAAAATCGTGAGTTGAAAACGCGCGGAAGAGTAAATTAGTGGAAAGACAGAAAATGGCACTTATAAGTTGACGGCTTGGATCCGGAAACATTTTTATTCAATTACTTCTGCGTTGGAATACTATACAATTATTTGAAAATCATCTTTTCTTTAATTCAATGATTTTAACTACTATTTATTGAAAAATAAGTTACACTATTCATGAATTGAAAAAAAAAATAATTTGTTATAATTATAATATGATTTATAATAGAATTACCAAATTACAAGAAAATAGTAAATGTATAAATTAGACAGTAATTTTTCTGTTTAACGGAAAATTTAATTTACTTTATTATTATTGATTAATTTTAATTTATTCTAGTACCTTAGGCTTACGTGTACCAATAAATTTGTCTTAATTCCTTTATATGTTTTTGTAAACATTAGTTGTAGTTCCTTTTGTGAACAATGTGAAGTAATTAGAGTTAAATTTGTTAACATACTAACCGTATTAATAATATTTTTAATTAATTATAATTAATAACCTTGGTAAACAAAAACATATTCATATTTACGGATAGCAAGGCAGCTCTAAAAGTACTGAAATCCAACTGGGTTGACTCAAAGCTGGTGTATCGAATCCCTAAACAACCTTAGAGCAAGTAACTGAGTAACGCTACTCTGGGTTCCAGGGCATGCGGGAGTGGAGGACAATAAGAAGGCTGATACTCTGGGAAACGAGGAACCAGAGTCCTCGTTTATTGGACCGAAATCATTTCTTGGTATAGCGAAAAGCACTGCCAAGGGCATCATCTCCTGTTGAACAACAAGGAAAACACTTACACGAAAGCGTTCATATCTCAACCTTTGAGTAAACAGCACAGCTCCTCGAATAGAGTAGGAGTCAGCTGCGCGTTCTTACTGAATTGCTGACTAGACACTATCTGAGGAACCACCTGAAGAAGCTTAATGTAAGTAATACTTTGGAGTATCGCTACTGCAGTGTGGAAATGAAAAGGCTCGTTTGGTTTCATACAGCTTGAGCCTATCGACTTTTAGCAAGTCTGGTAAAAATCTATCTTGGACTTCTTTAAGAAGTGCAGACTGGAGGGCGAATTGTAACTTTAGGGGTGAGCCACAATAGGCCCGAGTTTGGCCGCAGCAGAGAGACGGGGTTGCGCCCCACTCCCATTAAACCTAACCTAGCTACTAGTGCTATGACAAGTACTCCAACAGCAGCTTTAGAAGTTTTATTAAACCTAACGCCCCTACTGCTGTTTATACCAGCTCACTAAAAGTACAACTCCTATAAGGATCTAAATATCTAGAGCTGCAAAAGCAGTTGGACAGCGAACCATTATTTGGAATACCATTGAATCAAATGGTGCCGAAATATAGCTCTGAGAAAACTTTTAAAACTATGATCACGGACAGAGAAACTTGGAACAGTGGAACGCCAATCCAAGTATAGATTGTCTATTACACAAATGGCTCAAAAACCGAAGAAAGAGTCTAGAGGTCTATTCATGGTAAAAGAAAAGGGTAAAATCTCTCTTAATCTAGGGCAGTATGCCACAGAATAGCAGAGATTGCTGTCATTCACTGCGGAGCCATCGAAATCAACAGGAAGGACCATTGTTGTATTATCAGTCAGCCAAGCGGCAATAAAGGCGTTAAATGCAACGAAGACCAATTGAAGACTAATATTGGGCTGCTTAGAAGTCTTGTTAGAAGTGGGCAGCAAAAACCATCTCACAGTCTTAGTGGACACAAACAGGCGGACCTACTAGCCCGAGAAAGCACAGCTAGCCTCAACGGACCTTCAGTGGCTTAACAAAATTAACCATAAAGAAGTATCAATAATGGTGGACAAGATCACAAGGATTGAGACAGGCGAAGGAATTCAAAACAGGTCCGACGTCAACAGTAACAGAGTAACAGAATTGAAGCACAAAAGAGACAATACGAGAAAGCCTTTTAACAAGGCACAATAGCCTCAACAAGAATATGCACTCTCTAAAACTGACAGATAGTCCTTTATGGATATTCCTTCAAGAAGAAGAGAAAAGCTCGAAACAGATTTTTGTAAGACAGAGGTTTATAAGTATAGGTGAAGAAAAGCCTATGGCTATGCCTTTGGATAGCAAGCAACAAGATCCATGCGAGGAACAAAATAAATAAAATGGCTAAAAAATTCACATCTCTAGATGAACATGACCACAAAGACTTTAAATATTTTCAAATTTGTGGGAATACTACTAGGAGTCAGATTGGTGAAGTTCTAGCAATGTATGTATATGTATATGTATGTATAAGTTAGGGGTGATAATTACACTGCGACCTATAGGATCTATTGTGTTCCCCCTTACTTGCCATGTTCTGATATTTTCTCAGACTTATAGCAGCTCTTCGAGTCCTATTTTCCTGAGGAAGTGTAGGACATCGTCGGGCTTCAAGTCAGGTAGATCCCCTTTCTCTATTCCATGTGCTCCTAGGTATCTAGCCCTAGAATTTTGCAAGGCAGGGCATTCTGCGAGTATGTGTATTGAGGTTTCATCCTCTTCCTCACAGAATCTGCACTTTGCTTCATCTGCTAACCCTAGTTTCTTAATGTGGCTTCTTAACCGGCAATGCCCGGTTAATATTCCCGTTAAAATTCGGAGCCTTTTTTTACTGAGGTTGAGGCAGCTAAGAGATCTCTTCTGGTCATAGTTCCCCAGTAGTATCTTAGATTGCCTCAGTTCTTCCAGCTGATTCCAGTACTTGGATTTTTCTTTCTCCATTTCTTCCCTTAGTTTTCCTAAGATTACTCTACTGCTGATCTCACAAGATGGTTCTGGTCCCAAATGTGGGGTTTCAGCTCCTTTTTTGCCAGCTTATCTGCTGTTTCGTTCCCCTCTATTCCTGTGTCCCGGGACCCATAGGAGGGTGACAGTGTTCTTCTGGCCCAGTTCATTTAGTTTGCCTAGGCATTCCCAAGCCATCTTCGAACTGATTATATTTGAACTCAGCGCTTTGATGGCTGCTTGACTATCCGACATGATCACAATCTCTTGTCTGCGGTAGTTTCTAGCAAAGAGCAGTTAGTAATAATAGTAACTTTTTTTAATTGAAGTTCATTGGTTGTTTACGATTGTGGTGTAAAACACGTTGGAAACATATCTGCAATAATTACTTGAAACACAAAAGAAAATTAAAACTAGGAACTGGTTTTGCAGCCTCCTCTAAACCAACAAAATGGCCATTATTTGAACATATGAAATTTTTGGAACTTAAATCTGAAAGAAGGAATGAAACCTATCAATGTTCTGTAAGTTTTTTAATAATTTATTATTTTTAGTCGCATTGAAAATTGTGACATAAGCCAAAATGAGGGAACTCAGAATTTACATGAAATATCGGATGGTGAAATCAGCAATGCCCAAAACCCACCCGAAACAGTATGTGATCCCAGATCGCCAGAATCAGTAGATGTCAATTTAAAAGGAGAAAATTAAATTCTGAAAATAGATCTATTTCGTCACAGACTCCAAGATCCCAAAGTTCAGCTCCCAGCACCTTTTTTGCAAAAACCAACAACAACAATAAAAAAAACTATCGCCACACTTAATATCTTAAACAAAATTGCAGATATTAACTTTGGTTACGAATCTGTTGAAGATAGTCGAAATAAGACTGCACCTCCGGCAACACAAACATTGTCAATGGCCCATTTAAGCAATTCGGTAGCTAGTACATCACAATTACTATGCACAACTTCATCTGATTCGTCATGTATTAGGTCAGAAACACCTGATTACTATAATATGTCTTCCCCATATACTTTACGTTATTTACAAGTATTAAAATTGACTAAAGATTAATAAAAAATGGTTTGTTTAAATTTTTTTTAACTTAAGTTACAGCTAATTTCACCTTCGGAGAAATAGGGATTTTCACACTGTTTGTGCACTGCTTTAAATTCAAATTGGTCTTTGTTTAGTCTGAAAAACTCCCTAAATTTTTGATCATCAACATTTAGATGATTTTCAATAAGTATTCGGGAATAACCCTCTACTAATTTCTACTTTTATATAGTTGATTGGTCCCTTTACGTGTCAGAAGCAAACGCAAAATATCATCTTCCTCTCCTTCAATCAAAATCAACGCAGCTAATATGTCTGGGTCCATGTTTAAGTACGTTCCACCTCGTAGTTTTATAAACAACTGGAGGAAAACGCATTCCTTCAGAAGATTTAACCAATGTGTGCGACCGTGACGGTTGGATCAGATTCTACAGAGTAAAAGGATTACCACAATGGATCTGGAAAAGGTCGAGGTGGAAAAAAGCGTGTAGCTGCAAGTGATGAATACCTCTCATTAGAACGACATATCAGAGTTACAATTTTTTTATAAAAAATATTTGATGTTAAATACGAGTAAGACTAGGACACGTATTGAATGAATAATATTGTTAAATGATTTAAATTATCTATTAAATAAATAAAATATAAATTTGTTATAAACAATCATGATCATTTTCTACAATTATATGGAACTATTAATCAAATTAATTTTACCAACCCTTACTTTATAAAAATTCATAGTGTTGAAAAGCGTAAACCAAAATAACTGTTGTGAAAAACACAACTTAACATATAGTTTTTAATTTCATTTTTTTTCAATAACGACTGTGTTTGAGAAACTTATTTAAGTATTTATTTTCTTTTTAGTTTTCAGAATAATAAAAAACTCTTCGTTTTAACAAAACTTCCACTATTTATTTAACAAACTGCTTTTTTTTAAAACTCAATGACAGCCGTTTCGCTAGATAACTAGCATCGTCAGATATTTCATTAACAAATTTATTTCTTTTTGTTTAACCTTCGTATACATTTAATAAATGTGTAAAATCAGTTAATTTTATTAGTTTTCAATAAAAACTAGCCCAGGTACTGGGCTACGAGTTAACACGGTAGAATTTATTCCGACCACATATTATTTTTGTATTTTTCCTACGACCACATATGAAAGTACTAATTTGCACACTTATTTGTACTTAAGAAAGTAGCTAATATCAATACACGTATTGAAAAGTAAAAAAATATAGTTCTATGATCTGTGACATTTACGTCAAATTTATCAATAGTAAAAACACATAAATGTCAAAGCAAGGACCATTTAAGGTCGGACCTGTACGTGACAGAAGTAACACATATCACAAACAGCTCCGAGTTTTTCAGTGCTAATATTTGTAATATCAAAAATTAAATTGAAGCAAGTGAATTAGTTGTGGTTCTAAAACCATTTTACATCACACGTGAGTACAGCTACAATTATAATTGCATCCATAACATCAAAATAAACATTAACAAATCAAGTTTTGCTGAATAAAACGATCAGGTACCTCGGGGAGCGGGGGCAATAGTCAGCCTGTCGTCGACGTTTCTGGTGGGCCAGGGTCGCATTCAGCCCATTTAATGAAGTTCAAAGTCATAAATCGATTGAAATGAATAACATGTTTTCATCTCAGAGTACCACCACAAAAACAAACAATATTAGTCCACAAACTACTACAAATGTAAACAGTCCAACCAAATCATATTCTGTAGCTTTATCACAAAATACGCCAGTTTTTCCAAGCAAAGAGCAAGCAATCGTATTTACTTCACTAGATGGATTGAAACTTCAAGACTACCTCTTAAATCTTGGGCCTCTAGTCAACCCGAAAAATATTATCTTTTCATCTCGAATTTCCAACAATCGAGTATGTATCTACCTGTCAAATAAAATAATAGTGGACCAGTTTCTAGATAATCATGGATCAATTTCAATAAATGGAATAGTCATCCCAGCTAGAAAACTAATAACACCTTCGGAAAGGCTTGTACTATCAAATGTTAGTCCTACCATTCCACATGACGTCATTATTCGAGAGTTAGAAAATATTGGGCTTAAGTTAATGTCACCTATGACATTTTTAAGGATAGGAGCAACAGATCCGACATACAGTCACATCCTTAGCTTTAGACGCCAGATTTACATATCCCCTCCAGAAAATTTGCAAATTCCTGAATTCATGGAAATCGAACATGATGATTTGTCATATCGAATTTTTCTCTCTACAGACACTACATGCTACAAATGCAAACAGGCAGGGCATATTGCGTCACAGTGTGTTAACCAAATATCGAATACCATCTTTTCTCAATCACTCACGCCATCCAACCCGCAATACACTCCAACCAATACTACTGAAACTCTCCAACAACCTCCACACTCCATACCGACCCCAGCCACATCTCAGACAAACTCCCAACTCCCACTAAACATCACCCACCAAAAGACAGTTCCTATAACGAACACACCAACCAAACCTGTATCAACCCACGATGAATCGATACCAATGGAACTAGCTGCAACGTCACAACAAAAATCAACAACGACAAAACGCAATGTATCAGAAATAGCAACTCCCAGTCCCGAAAATACACCTGACGATAAGCTAACTGCACAAAAAAATATTGTATTTCCAACACCATCGCGAAAACCGGTAGCCAAAAAACTAAAATCCAAGAAAAAATCGACTCAAGAAATTTTCTTATCTGAAAACTTAAAACAACACATAGAAAATCGTGTTCCTCGATACGTTCTTGACAGCCAACAATTCCAAGACTTATTAGAAAACACACATGGATGTAATGAAGTATTAAGTAGGTATTGCTAAAGAGTATACCTTAGATATCCCATCTATAATAACTATGCTAGATGAAGTGCATGCACAAACAGAAGACAGAAGTGTCAAAGTTAAATGTACAAAGCTGAGTAAAAAACTAACGAAACAATTAGAAAGCATATCATACGAAACCGAAAGCGACTCGTCCGTCAACGAATCAACACAAACTTAAATACTTTCATTAATTAAACAAATATATTAATAATGTACGATAACATATTGCAATGGAACATAAATAGTTACTATAGTCGTCTACCTTTAGTCCAACTACTTATTAATAGTCACTCTCCTGACATTATATGCCTTCAGGAAACCCACTTCAAGGATAGTAGTATTCACCAACTCAAATCTTACAATGTATATTTTAAAAATAGGACACATAGAAGTCATGCCAGTGGAGGCGTCGCCATTTATACCAAAAGCCATTTAGTGGCAACATATATTCCTATTAATACCAACCTAGAAGCGGTAGCAATCACAGTATCAGCAGGAGCAGCTCAAAAAATAAATATTTGCAGTATGACCAACAGATAGATGAAAATGAGCTGACCAATTTAATCACTCAAATACCATCACCTAAATTAATTCTCGGGGATCTCAATGGCCATAACCTTTTATGGGGATCCGAAAAAACAACCCCAAAGGGCAAGAAAATAGCTAATGTAGCAAATAACTCAAATCTCACTATTATGAATGACTGATCACCAACACGTTTCGACGCGGCTACAGGAAATTTTTCGGCAATCGATCTATCCCTTTGCGATACTAACTTGATGCTAAACCACACCTGGAAAACTCTAGATGATTTATATGGCAGTGACCATTTTCCAATTTTAATTACAAGAGCCAACAGCACAGCGGCAACCTTTAGTCCTATACAGAAATGGAAACTAAAACATGCAAAATGGGACCTGTATAAAGAAAAAATCAAAACAGGAATAAAGCATATCTCAACAAACGAAAATATAGATCAAACTATGGAGAACTTTAATAATTTAATCAAAGAAGCTGCCATGATTTCAATGGGAAAAACAAAATATATAAAAAAGGACAGAGTAGTGCCCTGGTGGAATGAGGAATGCGAAACAGCGATTAAACGGAGCAAAAGAGCACTAAATACCTATAAACGTCACAAATGTCCAGAAAACCTGGTAGAATTAAAAAATATAGAGCACTAGCTAAATTAGTCACAAATAAAAGTAAGAAAGAATCCTGGAAAAAATATGTGCAGACTATTAACACGAACACCAATATGTCCTCTGTGTGGAAGAAAGTAAAAAAAATAGCAGGGGTCAATCTACACTATGGAATTAAATCCTTGGAAATGGATGGTAACACAATTACAGATAACACAGAAATAGCAGAAGCACTAGCAGAAACCTACAGAAAACAATCTACAAATAGCAACTACACTGTAGAATTCTTAAAATACAAGGAAAAGGAAGAAGCAAATCAAATAGTCATTCAGCAGAATAATGACGCGATCAACGTACCCATTACAAAAGCGGAATTGTAAGAAACCCTTGCAACATTGAAAAACACTTCTCCCGGTCCAGATGATATACCTGCACCATTCTTACAGAATTTACCCGACGAGGCACTTAGTTTTTTATTAGAATTTTATAACATTATCTGGACTCAAAACAAGTTTCCCACATTATGGAAAGAAGCTATAGTCATTCCCATATTAAAACCCAACAAACAGCCAACTAAAACTGAATCCTACCGGCCGATCTCACTCACATGTACCACATGTAAACTTCTAGAAAAAATAATAAATAACAGGCTGATGTGGAAATTGGAAAATGACAATCTACTAATACCAGAACAAGCCGGCTTTCGTCCTCTTAGATCTACAACCGACAACCTTGTATATTTGGAGAGCCAAATTAATGAAGCCTTCTGTAAGAAGCAAAAGTGCATGGCCGTATATTTCGACATTTATAAAGCTTTTGACATGGCATGGCGACATAAAATCCTATCAACTCTGCAATCATGGGGCTATCAAGGTCATATATTAGCTTACATCAAAAATTTTCTTCAAAATAGAAATTTTAAAGTTCGCACAAATGGGCATTTAACCCCAAGAAAATGGAACACTACAGGGGTCCATTATTAGTCCAACACTATTCCTAATATGTATAAACGACATACTAAAAAACCTTAAGAAACCTACACAAGCAAGATTGTATGCAGACGACATGATTATATTCGTGAAAGGCAAGAACGTTAAAAGAATGGCACAAATTTTACAAGAAGGACTCGACAGAATAGACAACTGGTCCAAAAACAGTGGATTCAGATTCTCGGAAGATAAAACACAATATATAATCTTTTCAAAAAAACCAATAAAAACCAATAGGCCTAGCTTAAAATTAAATGGAAAATGTTTAAACTATAGTCAAGAAATAAAATACCTGGGATTAATAGTTGACGAAGCACTAAATTGGAGATCTCATATCAAAACACTAGCTGCAGCATGTCAAAGAGGACTTAACCTACTTAGATGTCTTGCAAACAAACACTGGGGTGCTGATGGAGACATGCTGTTAACGCTGTATAGAACTCCAATTCGTTCTAAAATTGACTACGGCTGCATAGCTTATTCGTCAGCAACAAAATCAACACTAAAACTTTTGGATGTAATACACAATAACGCACTTCGAATAATTTCTGGTGCATATAGAACAACCCCAATAGAAAACCTTCAATGGGAGCTAAACGAACCTTCGCTATGTCAAAGGAGACAATTAATGAGTCTATCGTATATGTCCAAAAAATCATCTTTGCAGGACAATAGAACTTATCTCAGAACACCAGCTCCACATATATATAAAACTCATTTACCATTTCAAACAAGAGTCCAACATATTTTAACATCATGGCAACTCCAGAGTATTCCTGAAGTTTATCGTACAAATAACTCTACCCCTCCTCCATGGCTTACACCTCTACCTCTTTCCAACTTCCAGCTACTATCTTATAATAAACACGAAACAAATCCACAAACAATCATTAATTCATATCACGAAATAACTGCCCTGTACCCTGAACACACAAAAATTTTCACAGACGCATCAAAGATAGATTCTGGAGTGGGATCTGCCGTTGTTGCACCAGACAGGATGCTCAAATTTAAACTACCAGAAGAATCAACAATCCTAACTGGGGAACTATACGCCATATATAAAGCACTCATTTATATTAAAACAGCAACAGCAAATAAATTCTTAGTGATCACTGACTCAGCGAACTCGCTCCATGTAATTTCGAAAATTTACAGCAACCATCCAATTGCCAGATTAATTAAAGGAAAATTGCATGAACTAACCGACAAGTCAATTTTATTCTTGTGGGTTCCATCGCATGTCGGTATACAAGGGAACGAACAAGCCGATAAAATTGCACGAGAAACTGCAACAAATGAAAACTTGGTACCATCCATCAAACCACTAGCAACAGACATGAAAGCCTTTTTCAAACAAAAATTAATAGACGAACGGAATAAAAACTGGAAAGAGACAAGTTCAAAACTAAAAGAAATCAAGCCAACTTGCGGGCCATGGAAGAACCAAGCTCCTAACCGTTTTTCACAAGTTATAACTACTAGACTTCGCCTGGGACACAGCAGATTAACTCATGAGCACCTGATTACAAACGAACCTCCACCGGAATGTGAAATCTGTGAAGTGCGACTGTCTGTAAAACATGTTTTAGTTGAGTGTCCTCGGTTTAGTATAGAAAGACTAGAGAACAAAATTCCCTCAGATATGTTCGACTTATTTCACACATGTACCGCACAAAGCATATGTAAGTTTTTACGCGACATAAGACTATTGTACCAAATTTAAAGATGTAATGTAAATTTCTACTCCATGTATTATAACTAACAATAACTAAGCTAATAACCATTTAGGTTGATGCGGTTATTGTAAATAAAAAAAAAAGGACAATTTAATTTTTTTTAAATCTTCCTTGTGTCAAATATTGTATTGTAATTGCCAATACAAATTTTTCTGTATAAAGTAAGAATAAAGAAAAAAGTTTCTTATAGGTTTTTAAATTTTTAAAAAATAAACATATTTTTATTCAGTATTATTATTTTTATAAAAACACTTTTAAAAAGAAGAACAGTTTATTCTTCTTTTTTATATTGTGTTTATGTTCCGTGCATGTGTCGAATGTGGATTTTTGAAGTTATGTTTGTGTTTCTGTTCACAATTATCTTTGTGTCTATTATGTCTATATATATATTATGTCTATATATATTATTATTACATTACTTTTCAATTAATTTCACCGACTGACCATTTTACTTTTTATTTTTATAGAGCCCACAAAAAAATTAAAATGTCATTTAGCTAATAAAGAATTTTGATGTGAATTCCTGAGAAAGGTGGTTATTTGATTTTAATTAATTATATTTCCATGCAATATAAAAACTCGTTTAAATCCTAATTTTTAACATGACTAACAATTGAAATAAATTTTATAAATAAATTTAAAATATTTATTATTATAAGAAATATTGGGGTCGTAGGAAAAATCGTGTACACATCGCGTTGGAAAGTGTATTTCTTGCACTCGTTACGTTTCCGCACTCGCCACCACGCGGCTCGTGCTAAACTTCTCTCGTGCGTAATACTTCACTTTCCACACTCGTTATGTGATATACTATTGTAAACCGAGTCTCTTTTATGTCGTGGTGTGTATGTCTATTGAAAAAAAAGAAGAAGCTGCCGAGGGAACCCTCAAGTCATCATCATCTGTCAACAGGTACTCCACTATTTTCCATATTCCATTTTGGTAAATATGTAGAATTTGGTGAACTCTCCGATTTTTATAAAAATTTTGAGCGGTCTAGGACATTGTAAGGAATACGAAAATAAAGTTTTTTTTTTCCGCGGAAACACTAAGAAATAGTAAAAATTGCTAAAAATGTAGGTTCAAAGTAAACATAACCTATCACTTACCAGTTGTAAATGTGGCAATTATATTAAACTTGAGACCATTTTCGTGTTAAACAAACATTCTTAAGATAATTTAAAACACAAAAATATAAAATTGCTATTTGGAAACTTATTTTCTTATTAATTTTGTTGCACAGAATCTTTAACTGTCAATTTTGTCAAAACCTCTTATTGGCCGATTTGGTTAAAAATGATTTGACAATGTTGCCAAGATTTACTATACATAGGTATATCGACTATTTGAGAATAAAACAGATATACTTTCAGTCAATTTTAATTTTTTCAAAATTTAAGTTTTGGTTTTTGTAGTTTTGAATAGCTAGTTTTTTGTTTTGTTTTACTGTCGAATTTCAGTCGTTTTATGTTAGTTTGGTTTTACCGTTGAGCGATAAATAACGTTTATTTGGTTTTAATCAACTTTGAACTTTTAAAATTTATGAATTGGTCAAAGATGACGATACATTAATAGAAACATTAATTGAATGGACCTTAATTCCGCATAGGGATAATTACAAATGTAAGAAATGTGGAGGGAATTATACTCTAACAAAAGATTGATATATTTATTTATTATTTAATTTCAACTAAAAATAATTAATTTTTAGATCTGATGGTTGGCGATGGCTTTGTCCTAATAAAGTCTCTGTAAGGAAGCAGAAGGCTAAACTTTGTAGAGACGTTTTCGAATTTAGGACTGGAACATTTTTTGCGAGAAGTACTCTATATACACTCTATATACAATATCAGGTTTCGTGCATTTATGAGTATCTGATTGTTTATTACAATTTATTTGTCAGGAAATGGAAATTTCAAATAAAACTGCCGTCGATTGGGCAAGTTTTTGTAGAGAGGTACTTTTGTATGCCTTTATGGATAATCCGATGAAAATTGGTGGCCCCGGTAAAATTGTGGAAATTGATGAAAGTAAATTTGGAAAAAGAAAATATAATCGGGGTCATCCGGTAGAAGGTCAGTGGGTCTTTGGAGGTTTTGAAAGAGAAACGGGTAAAATATTTATGGTCGCCGTTGAACATCGTAATAGTGATACTCTTTTACCTATTATAGAGCAATGGATAGAAAAGGTTACCACTATCTACTCTGATTGCTGGAAGGCATATGATTGTTTAACGGAAAATGGCTATAAACATTTGACTGTTAATCATTCAATAACTTTTAAAGATCCTGAAACTGGCTGTAATACTAATAGTATTGAAAGTTCATGGAGGCATGCAAAAGCCGTAATAACATCCATTGGCCGAAAAAAAGCACATATACCGGGTAATTTAGCTAGGTATATGTTCTATAAACATTGCCAAGAATTTTCTTTGAATCGTACAGAAGCCTTCTTAAAATTAGCAGGTAAACTGTACGATCCAAACAAAATTCAATCTCCGGAAATTTGCCCTTCTGATGATGAAGGTTTATTTTGAAATTTTGGATTTTTGTCAAATATGTTGTAAATATGAAGGTTTATTTTTTATTTATTTTCCGACTTATTTTTCATGTTTATTTTATCTATTGTTCCTGTTGGGATAAAACTAAGTTTCATTTGGGTTTTTCACTATTTTATTTCAGATATTAAGGTGAGCGATAGTAATTTATTACACACTTTGATCTGTGTCAGTTGGTCGGGAAGAGGATTTAAATATTTTTTTTTCTTTATATTTTATGTCTAATTTAGAATTTTGTTTAAGAATTGTTGCTTTTATTTATTTTACTTTTAAAAAATATTTTTTTATTATTCATAAATGCATTAAATTTGGTACTGTAAGATAGGTTAATATTTTCTACACATTTCAAGCATATATTTTATATTTCCTATATAATAAGGTACATTTTACAATATTTGTATATAATACACAAGAATAGCTATATATTTTTTTAGTCTGGCAACATGGCTTTTACTATTTTGACATCTGTCCGAAATGAAGTCAATAATTATGGAATTTATTTATTTAAAACTATATAAATATTATAGTTGTGGAAATTTTGTCGACCTTAAAAATGATGTAATTATAAAAAATAATGTTTTTGGAAACCATTTGATGCTGCTAAATATGAATTAATTTTCTTATTTATAACGGGTAAGCGTTAGGTTATGTTTATTTTGAGTTGAAATTTTTAGCATTTTTTACTGTTTCTAGTTATTTCCGCGGGAAAAAAATTTCATTGTCGTAATTATTATGGTGTCCTAGACATAAAATTTTTATGAAAATCGGAGAGTTCACCAAATTCTACATTTTTTCCGCATAATTTATTTTATTTTAAATGAACAATTCAATGTATTTTTTCAAAAGATTGGAGTAATTTTTTTTTAATCAAAGATAAAATATATTTTTAGATAAATAAAACATATACTTTAAGTTGTAGCATCATATAAAAGACTTAGGTAGGATAGAGAAAGCTCTCCAGATTCATAGTAAAGGCTTTGAATGGGGCTTATAGGATAAGCTCCAAGAGAAACCCGAATAGCAGTATTGTGAATTGTGTCTAATGTGTTAAGGGCTGTTTTTTGTAGACGCAGACCCGTAGTCCAGTTTTGAACGAATTATAGCTCTGTATACGTAAAGTAAGCAAGAGTATTCGGCTCCCCAGTTCTTAAAAGCAAGTGATCTAAGTAGATTTATTCCAGGTTGACAGGATTTCTTAAGATACTGTATGCGTGATTTCCACGTTAGTTTACGATCGAAGATCACTCCTAGAAACTGGATTTGTACAACATATTCGATTCGACCAGTAATTCACAATGTATTGGCTGATCGTTTCTCTTCTAAATTTGATTCAACTCAATTTTCAATTTCCTAACACTTATAGCCTTTCCTTTATTCTCATCCCGCCACCTTGGATAATACTCTTACCAAGTCTCGATCTTAGTCTGACGAGCTTCAACAAATCTGAGACTCCAATCTAAGACATGAATTCCATCACATAATAATTTCAAATAGTGGTACTTCTTCAAAAAAGATGACGGGTAGAAGCAGCCGTATATTCTAAAGAAGTTACAGCTTCATTTAAATTACCAAGTACTACCACTATTTTCTCTTCTGAATTATTTGCAATTTTACAAGCCATTATTCTTATCGATCAGAAAAATAAGCAAAATACCATAATAATCAGTGACTTTCTTAGTTCGCTCAAAGCAATACAACAGCTTTACTGCAATTACCCTTTGCTACTTCTTTAAAAGGAAACTTGTTCTTCGTAAACTGAACTTATCTTTAGATTTTAGTTTGTCCGGTGAGCTCGGTTAGTTTTCTAGGGCTGCTTGCATCAGAAAGGCCTGCTTGCGGTGGTTATATCTAATTGATTACATCAAAGGGAACTGCTACAGTAATTGCATCTAATGAGTTACATCAAAGTAAACTGCTACGGTAGTTGTATCTAATAGGTTACATCAAAGAGGACTGCTACGGCAATTCCATCTAACAGGTTACATCAAAGTGGACTTCTACGGTAATTGCATCAAATAAGTCACATAAGTCTGGGTACCTTGGCGGTAGTCTTGCCGTATCCTTTCGTCCGGGCTGTATCTTTCTACAAGTTTTAAAGTGGCTCAGAAGGAGTCAAAATGTTATGGGCGTTGATGTTGGTTAACTTTTAGGTCAAAAGAACAAGTATTTGATATTAAAAAAAGGTAATTTATACTAAAAGCTTTTCAACATTAAAGTCCCACAGTGAATGATAAAATGAAATAAAATGAGAATTTACTGAAATTCAGAACGGGTGAAGCCGCCTCTGTCTGATTGATTATTAATGAGTTTTATTATTAGCACAAAAAATTATCAGTTAAATTAGTGTGTTTTAAAAAAGTCAACTTGTTGATTGTTATACGTATACAAAAAGGTTCTAACTATTTAAAATAAACTTCTAAAATAATTAGAGCTAGTTGATTGTGTTTTACATGGACTCAGTTATATATGGCATGATTAAAAATGTGTTTCTCTGAATTTGTAATAAAAATAGATAAATTTGCAACAAAAAATGATATTTTTATAAGAAATTATTATATTATAAGAAATTATGTGAATTTTTTATTTATTAGCTATATTAAATGATTTTACTTGGAAATAGTATCCGGGAACATTTTTACAGGGACCACGCCCCAAAGTTTAACACATAAATTGCTCATTTTGGCCTCAAAAAATAACGTGTTAAGATGAAAGTAGTATGTACAATTACTTCTAGGAATAGAATTTATTATATTATTACTTACCAACAGCCAATATAGGTATGACAAATAAAGAAAGCATCTTACGTCTTACTGTGTTGAAGTTCAGTCGTCGAAAGTAAAGGTGTTAGCGTTCCCTCTTGTTATAAGGGTTTGTTTTAAGACAACTGTCTTTCGTTCGTTTGTTAGAGGGTGATTTCGGAAAAGTTTCATTGAGCGTGTTTTAGGGTGTATTCAGCTACGGTACTGGAAAGTGTCTAATATAACGGTAAACGGGGTTAATTTAAAGGTTCGCAACAACGGTAATCTAAAGTAAGATAGCATGGTTATAGACCTGTTAGTGTGTTAACCTACCGAATAAAATTAACTAAAATCGAAGGAATGATCTATATCTCAAATGTGGCTGATATCAAAATATCAATAAAATACCAATTCAAACAACAATAATTTAATGTAAAAAATATTATAAAAAGCGCTACTTTCAATTTTCTCACCTATATAAATTCTCTTCACCCTAGAATCAAATTTTTTATTTGATAACTAAGGATTTGGTTAATGGTTCTATTTGTTTTGATATATATAGAAAACCATTTACCACTGATTGTCTTCCTGATTATTACTCTTGCCAACCTCTTTTCCAAAAATTGGCTTCTTTTAGATCCTTCTTTTATAGATGTTTCTTCCTACCCTTGTCTTAAGATTCTTTCAATAGATATATTAATATAATCGAACAGTTAGCAGTTAACAACCATTATCCAATGGGACTGATTCATAATTGTTAATTTGATTTTTATTGTATTCAGACTTTCTTTCAACATTGTATATGACAATACTGCAATGTCATCAAAACACTTTGTTGGTTCGTTATTGTATGCAGGAGATATTTCATATAAATTATGTATTGTTTTTAAGAAATATAATATTGATTCTCATAATTCTCATTAAAATATCTGCTACTTTTCTTTATTTCATTTAAAGTATTCAGTATAATAATCTCAAATGTGAAACATTCATTGAAATGAAAGTTTTAATCTGAAACAAAAAGAATACAATTAAAACTATTAATTTAATTCATATGTTTAACAAACAACTGTGTAATTTAAGTAGTTAAATGTTTAAATATATAGTCTTCGATATTAGATAAGTATTCAGACAAATTATCAAAACCTGAGATATGCCTAAAAACCACAAAAACTGTATCAATAAATGTATCAAACAAAGGTGAAATCAGTGTACAAACTTTTAAAGTTACGGTGATAGACAGAATAGCCTGATTTAATGATAAAAAACTGATAAAGTGAAAGCTTAAAAGATTATTTCAAACCACATTTAATAAAGATTGATTTAAAAATAGCAAATTTCAAACTCAGATTTTATAGGGAGAAACTGATCAAAAAATAATTTAAACAGATTTTTAATGAATGTAAGAATACAGATTTTCTTTATATTATCAAAGAAATAGTCAAACATGTAAAAATATTTAATCATTTTTCGTATATTTAGGTTATTTTTTGCAAATTTAAACAATTGAAGCCCTAATTATATGTCATTATTGT
The DNA here is from genome assembly GCA_035357415.1 of Ophraella communa. NCBI lineage: Eukaryota > Metazoa > Arthropoda > Insecta > Coleoptera > Chrysomelidae > Ophraella > Ophraella communa. The sequence goes on from CM068985.1 coordinate 21,401,277, forward strand.
CATAATTGGAAAAAAGTATAAAAAGACCAGGAAATGGAAATGGAATTTTCGCTCTCTTGTTTCTCGCTGATCCATGCCGAATACGTCGAATGGTAATTAATTAGAACCATAAAATCATTATTAATAAAAAAATTTTGGTAAATCAAAGTATTCAACAAAAATATTATCTATAAAGTATTTTAACAATATAAAAGTACTTACCAATAAACTCAATTCATCAAAAACAATCCAGATTGTAGCCGAATTTATATGATTCATTTCATTGTTCCTGGAGATACAACCTAAGAGGACATTTTGGAAATAGCTGTTGACGACCGTCGTGCAAATCACATATCTATTAGGAATCGGATTTTGACATCTGTTTTTGAACATAGAAGATATTTATACGAGGTATGTGTGATTAAAAACTGTTTATTTGTGTACGTATGATATTGTAAATGTAAATCCAGGTTAAATAATAATTTGTAAAGGAATTTCTATTGCGTATAATAAATTTGTTTTTGCATATGATAAACACTTGAACAATTTTAATAGTTTTATTCATAGTTTATAATAAATAAATTTTCAATTACAATTTAGTGTTTTATATAAGATTAAAAATTAAGTTTTCTTGAATCCTACCCAAGGTGATGAGTCAGGTTTTAAATCAAATAATTTAATAATTTCACTGAGCTAGTCAAATTCTTATAGGGCGTTCAACAACAAAAATAATTAATTATATAATGCCATAAATAAAACAAACCATCACAAATTAATGTTCCCAGAGAGGAAATTGATAAATAAAATAAATTAAATAAATAAATTATAAAATAAACCACATAAAACATTTCAATATATATAAGGGTTGAATTTGTAGAATCTTTGGAGATTAGATCTTGTGTATTGAACACCTCAGTCAATTGTCGTAATGAACAAATACAACCAAATGATAACTATACCTATATTCTTAAATTTACCCTTTGATATTATTAAGTAGCTTTGTTTTGAAACTTTCTTCTTCTTTTTCTTCATGTTGATGTTAATTAGTCCACTATTGACGATTACTTTCTGTTATATACTTTGATTACTTTGTGTTGTTTTTGTTCATAGCGGATTCATTTTATTAAGATTATGTATAACTTTATGCATCATTATCTATTCTTTATTAAGCAATTCTTCAGTTATTAACTCACTCTTAGAACACTACTTCCCATTGTCAACTGTCTTTAATAACAATCATTTTTTTTATTTCCTGTCGATTTCTGCATTAATTTTTCAGTTGTCATTCTGTCCCCGACATGAGCGTCTCGTTGCTGTTGTTGGTCTTTTGGTTGAATTTTATTTTAACCAACCCCCAAGCTTCCACTAATGTTAGGGTTTCTATTCCCCCTTTCATTGGTGTCCTTCAATTTCGCTTAATACTTCCGTCTTGGACTCTCCCAATTGTGGAGTATTCTCTCTATATTTTCTCGATCGCCATTAGAGCATACTGAGTTTCCATTGGAATAATTTTTCTTTCCCTTTCAATAATTCTACATTGTTCAGAACGTTGTTTGAATTCCTTCTTCTTTCCAATATACTACATATTTTAATATTTTAACTTAACATTATATTACCTTTTTTTCATCCACAATTTAATATGATTTTTTAAAAATTTTAACTAATATAATTTTGGACATTACTTTATCAATGCATTGAAGGAAAACTTTTTCTTAATTACTTTTTTACTTATTTTTTTAGCGTACCTCACTCATTCTACATTAGCTGTTAAACTTAATATTTACTGTTATACACCGGTCTTGATGATGGTTTAAGACCGAAACTAGTAGCGCTTTTTATAATAATTTTTATATTAAATTATTGTGGTGTGAGTTGATGTTTTATATTTATATTTTAATAACCCTAAGCGGTTGATGCGTCTTTCTTTTAAATAAACAAAACATATATTATCTATAAGAACTCGTTTGAAAAATTTCGTAACAAAATAATTTTTTATGCGATTGATTCTCAAGAAACAAATATTTCCAAAAGAAATCAGCAAAACGCAGACAAACTAAAACTTCAAAGGCATCGGTAAAGAAGCTATTTGTAAAAAAAACTTCAAACGATCCTACGTTTTAGCTAAATAAAGGAATAAATAATTGATTCCAATCCTATACTATTAAATTTCTGAATAGACAGACACAAAAGAAATTGATGCAATACCTAATACTTAAAATATACTTACCTAAATACTCATTTTTTTATCATAATCATCATGTAATCATTAGTTAATTTTCTATTGAAATCGAACGTACATGTGCTCTATTTCTATAATTCCATACCAGTTCATTGGGTTTCATTTACATATTTAAATTGTCACGTAGGGAATTGGACGCTTCAATGATTTCCAGTTTATGGAATAAGCTTGGATTTAAACTAATTTGGTAGCCGCTACCGTTTCTGGGATACTGAGGATTGAATGGAGTTCCCTGCCGAGGTACACGATAAATCGTTTCTATAACCAAATTGGTCGTTGATAGTTTCAACAGAGGCAGACTTTATATTCCATTTTCAACGTTAATGGTGATGATTTCATTCGGTGCAGGGTTTTTATTTAAAAATTTCAATTCAACTCTATTTATTTATGTTGATCAGTTAATTTAAAAATTGGACTTGGGCGAGACCAAATTCTATATTCCTTTATACTCTATGGAATGTTGCCATTGATATATTACAATATATTATTTTATATAATACAAAGAAGTAAGGTGCCATGCGAATGTTTTAGGTTGTGTTTAATGTGTTGTATTTGAGACTTTTATTTTATTTACAGAACTTTTTCTTTTATCTTTAATTTACATTACACAAGAAAGAAAAAACATTACGGCTTTCATGTAAATTACATTTTCGAATAATTATGTTATATACACTGTTCAACAATTGGTTAATAATAAATCAAAATTCGATAAAATAAATTAATCTTTATTCTTTCAAGTTACAATTTAACCAAAAAAATAAAATTATCAAATTTTTTCATGAAAAAGAAACAGTTAAAATAAAACATAAAAAATTGAAAAATGTTAAATCATATACTGCGCAGGTCATTAAGTCCTTTCACGAAAATTAATATCGTGTGGGTTCACCCCTAGCTTACCTTAGTGCTGTCACCATGTTTTCACACCATTTTCAACTATATAGATCTCTCCTTTTTGGATACATCTATACCAGGGGTTCTTCAACCCTTCTTAAAGCCTCCAAACTTACCACATAATATCTACATTGAGCTCTAGGCTTCTCCTTTTGCTCTTTCAACCTTTATTTTCCATTTTCTCCTTTCTTTCTTTTTCTTTTTTGTTTTTCAATATCCAAAACCAAAAATTTTTTGACTCCCATTACATTTTAACTTCATCTACAGCCATTTAACTTGGATTTGATCATCGGTGGTCACCATATTTTGTATAAGTGCTTTTAAACCAAACAAAGTTAAAATTAAATTTAATTTCATATTTTCAAACCTTCAACTGCAATGCTTGCATACTTTTTGGAATTTTTCTTTAACAATATATATTGTATTTGACTTTAATAGCCTGATGATGGCCGTATTGTAGGCCGAAACTAGTCGCCTTTTTTACAACAATTCATATAACAATAAATAAATATTTATGACATTGACATTGGTGTTTCCTTTCTTCAAATTTATTTTATGTAAAAAACCTTGATATTTCATCACTTTTATGAAATAAAAACCCATACGGTGAATATCGTTATGAAAAACTAAGGCCCTTATACTGAGGGCAATAGCGGTATTTTGATAAAACGGTGATAATCGCTTTATTAATTGTGATAGGAGAAATACCAGAATGTGGAAAAAACTTAAAAACGTAATAAGCCTAAAGAAATTAAAAGTTATAAAAATATTACATACTGTGGAAATATTTCCAATACAATTTCAAAAATAATATCTTCGGCAACATCAGCATTAATATAATTTAAAACACAAAATAATGTTGGTACAAAATAGTTAAATGTAAAAAGAAAATTACCCAAATTAAAACAATCTGGTGTTTACAAAATTAATTGTCCAAAATGTAATGCTGTATATACAGGGTGTTTCAAAAAAAGGTAACACCGTCTCTAGGATAGGTAAAAAACTGAAAAATAATTGGGGTTTGCTTAGTAAAATTTTTTTCTAACGCCATCCGTTTTCAGGTCAGTATTTTGAAACATGAAAAGTATCAAAAACAGATAAATAAATTAGAAAAATTAATGAATGTCCAACATAAAACACATTATACACATCATAACGACACAGTAAATACTCACGTACCAGTGCATTTTGCTCCTCGGTATGTAAATCTATCAGACACCATTTTTTCAAATAATGAAAATAAATTTTTAGATAAGGGTTAAAAATATTGCATACCTCCCAAATTTACAAATAGTATAAAAGAAATTTTAGCTACAGATTCTGAAATAGCTTTAAGAACTATTACAAATAATTTCATTTATGAAAAAATGCAAATAGCAAATCTTATTAGAGACATAAAACCAGATAAATTCAAAAGTCAGAGTCAAATTATTAAAAATGACATTTTAGCTTTAAAATCAATCAGAAATAAAGTAGATCAAAATAACCTATTCATTACAAAATCAGATAAAGGTAACTCAAAAGTAATTTAAAAAAAAAGGAGATTATAAATCTAAAGTGAATGATTTCATAATGTCAAGTAATGTCAAAATTCTAAAAAACGATCCAACTCAAAAATTTTCCAACCAAATAAAAGAACATGTAAATAATTCAAATTATATATTTAATGACTATGATAAAAAATACCTAATTAATAAAAATCCTCAATGTCCAGAATTATATGGAACTATTAAATTACATAAAGAGTCAAAACCGATTAGACCTGTAGTTTCGTATGTTAACACTCCTAATACTAAGGTAGCTAAAAAATTAAATACTATTCTAAATAATTATGGTTACACATCTAAATATTCAGTACAAAATTCATTAGATTTGATAAATAAATTAAATAAATGTAATTTACAAAATAATACTAAATTAGTATCGTTTTATGTAACTTAGTACCATAAATTTTATTGCTTGGTGGCCAAAAGCTTTATAGCGAACGGCCCAAGCAAAGCTCCTGGTTTACAGAGACAGGCTTTTCTGGTATTAGTCCCACACCGTTAGCAGCCATGGAAATCCTGCTGCACCTACCATCTTTCCATATATTTTTGGAAAGGGAGGCCAGACATACAGAATTGCGCATATCTCTAAATGCACAAATCAGACTTATACAGAGCGAAGCAGAATGCTAGTGAACACAGAGTAACAGTGTTCTGGAAATGACCTCTGACATAATGCCTCCAACAGTAAACTACGATCTGCCTTATCCCATTCTATTTCCAAATAGAGATGATTGGGTCCTCCGTAAGGATGAACTATTAAGAGCGGACAGCTGTTGGTACACATATGGCTCTAAAACACCATTAGGCTCTGGTGCTGGTGTATATTGGTTAGGTTAGCAGAACTAGCACAGAAATTTCAATCTATCTAGGATCCTATGCAACCGTATTTCAGGCGGAAATTTACGCCATTGTCTCATGTGTGGAGAAATTGAAGCAAACCAATCCCATACATAAGGCAATAAAAATTATCTCGGACAGCCAAGCGGCTTTGAAAGCACTTAGCTCTGACCGTGTAAACGTTAAAATTGGTTTTAGACTGCCAAAAAAAGACTCTCCTCAATAGGAGAACGCAATAAAGTATTGCTTGTGGATTCCTTGCCATTCTGACTGGGAGGGAAATGAGAAGGCAGACTCTCTGAATAGGTGTGAGCAACAATATACTCTTGCGAGTCGCAGTGGAGGGCCTTTATAGACCCACTCACCACAAACCTAACCTAGGCTCTTTAACGACTCCTTAACCTGACGGTGAAAGGAGTCTGCAGACATAAAAGTATGTCCAGGCTCAAAACATTTAAGGGTGATAGTTTCTGCACAAATGGCTTAATTATTTATTATATGAATTAAAAATGAAAAAAGGAGCCCAATGTTTGTTTTGGCTTGAGCAATTGTCTAACCACAATATAAAATGTTTAACATCTCTGTTATGGATGAAAAATGATTTAAAAGTACTTATAATGTCTTGATTACGGTCACTTATGGCTTCATGCCACAAAACAGCAGTAATTGTGCCAATTGGCACAAAACTAGAATTATATGAAATAAGTCTTTGGGTAAAAACAGCTAGGAAACATTATGATTTTTTACAAATCGACTGACGGATAGGGTCATTTTATCGTGAATCTTTTGCTTATCCACAAGTATCGTATCATAAGCTTTTTTAATATGGACAATTCAAGTAACCTTCGTAACCTTCTTTTAGTGAGTAAGATGTATGTTCAGGATTGTGTAGTTAAAATTATTAGCAAAGTTTGCACTCTTCATTGCCAATTTCGCAAATGATATGTTCTTGGCCTTAACAATTTTTCTATACATTTCATAAGAGCAAATACTTCTTTTGAGTAACAGTTACATCGTTGCATTATTAGCCATTTGCAAAACTCTGTCGACACTTCTACAGAGTCTAATATCAAAGGAAGAGAAAGAGGAAAGTCAAAAGAGTTTAAAAATATTGGTGTGAATTATAAAAACTATGCTTGGCTGAGCGAATGGGCCGTTTTAGCTGCAAAAAATAAGGTTATATGCTGCTTTTCGGAAAACGAAAAATATAGTTCGCCGGGTAAGCTAGTAATTTTATAAGTTATTCAATAGTTGAGTAAGTAAAGGATTGTCTAATAATTGTAATCTGTTTGTTTTTAATTCTAGTTCCCTGATGATTTTAAATGTAATTGTGATTATTTATCTTAAATTAAAACTATGGTTTGGATTTCCTGGAATATAATTTTTAAATCTCTTTATTTTCTTACTTTTCAGGTGTCGAACTATGGGTTTCCATCCACTGATTAATTTTTTATCAGATCACTCTAATTTACAAACATTTACACTGGTTACTAATTATTCCAAAATATAAGAGAAATAAAACCAGATTGTCTTTTTTTTTGGTTAATATTAACATGTCCAAAATTTTTAAATAAACAATAATTAGTAGGTAGAAAAGGAAGAGTAAACAAAAGAAAATGGGGAAAATAATTAATTTACTTGTCAACCCAACAAATAAAAAAGCAGAAAGGGATAAATGATCTTTTTAGTAGTGGCTGTTACAACAACTGACGAATTTCAAAGATTGTCAATTAAGTAATTTAATAAATAACGCAAAATGAGAAATTTTGGGATAAAAATATCAAATTAATGAGTACCTATGATTTTAAATTTAAATAGATACTTTAAATAAAACACGTATAAACCACAAATTAATTAAAAGCAACAAAATTATTGTATATCATATTTTCCCAAATAGAAAACGGAACCTAATCAATTATTTAATAGACTGGTGCAGTAAATCAGATTTAGCCGATTTTAGTCAGGATACTTTGGTTAAAAAATCCCTATTATTCAGACAAATTGCCAAGGGCATTTAACTTTACTATTATTATTGCCATTCGTAAAACTGCATGTCAACAAATATAGTATTAAATTACATAATTTCAATTTATTTATGTTCAGAATCCACATTAGGGTTGCAGATATTTTGTTTACTTGTACAACGCTAGTTTTTGCCCAGATTAAAAAAACATCGATGTAAATAGTTTGTATCTATCATAGTATATTACGCAACGCGTTGTTTTTTTTCTTTTTGTTCGGGCTGAGATGGAAAAACTCGGACGGATCCTCCTCAGGACCCAAACAGTGTTGGACTCATCACCGTTAGGATGACGCCTACCAATCAAAACCACCTCAAAACTCGCCGTTGTCCCTGTCTCGGAATCACTGCACTAGCATACTTCAAGATAGTCGGCGATCCCACACACACTCTCCATTTACTCTGCACTTAGAAACATTCTCTTTTCCTAACCCTAGTCTCCACTGTCTTACTCACCCCCCATCCATTTCCCTTCCCCTCTCAACATTATCTCCACCATATTTTCCCAATACACTGCCTTCCCTAGTTTTTCCTCCAAGTTCTTCAGCACTTCTTTATTCTTTCAGTCTATCTTTTCCCAATCTTGTTAAGATATCCTGCTCTTGACTCTTGCCCAGTTTGCACCTGTGTCAAGAAGTAGTTTACTTCGCTGAATTTCCTAGTCATACATTCTCTCCTACTTCCAATTACTTTTTTTAGCGCACCTTCATACTCCTTCCATCTCATTTTCATTTCCTCCTCCATTCAGTCCATTACTTCATTTCTCATTCCGCCCTTCCATTGTAGTCTCCTGGCTCTAGCCATCACATCACATCTTGCCGCTGCTGCTAACCCTCCCCCTATCCTGTACCCTTGCACCACCCTCAGTCTTCTCTTCGGACACTTCCAATCCGCATTCCTCTATATTTTCCACAATCTTTCTACACATTTTCTCCGCCTTTCTTTCTATCTCTGCCTCTCCCTTTGTCCTACATACCAGGCACACGTCATCCGCATAAACCGTAATCTCGCATCCATCTTCACGTAAGAATCAATTACGCACAAGGGACAAAATTGCGAGGGCATAAGTGACCTTAACCTACGAGTAACGACATATTAAAAACTAAGGTGTTTATGTGCACGTTTGTTTTTAACAATTTATATGTATTTATACACCAAAATATTGAAATATACATCAAATTTAAGAATCTATAAAAATTATTTTGTATTAGTGTTAATGGTAAAATGAGAATGATTTAAAAATAAACTCTCATTAGAAAAACTCATAGGCACACTTGTGTAAATAGTCGTAATATAACGTACAATTAATTCAAACTAAATTGACATTAAAGGAAACTATTATTTTTTTAACATTTAATTTGACAAGTAAGAAATAAAAATAAAATAAAATACGTGGGAATCGAACTCATGTCCTGTCACTTACAAGGCGAAGCTCTACCTCTGACCCACTACCTTTCTGAAGTATGACAGGTAATGCTAATTTCATAAATTTTAACATTAACAGCTACGTAATATATATATATATTATTGCATCGCTATTACGAATCTGTTGTATAACTACGGTCGTACCCATGCAAGGCAATACTGATATTAGAATAGTTAAATTTATTGAAAATAATTATTGAATTAAAATCTTAGTTAGCGGCGTTCTGCATTTTTTCTTATGGGTATAACATATTGAACTCTCGCCAGATCATGTTTGGTGATTATGACAATATAAAGTGTTTAAAATGTGGGTACTAAACCTACCATTAATTGAATTTTTAAATAATAAATCTGGTTTGACAATAATAATAATAATAATATTAATAATTATTTGTTTCAATAATTAAGTTGTAATACAATTAAACATGAATAATTAACAGAAACAAAAGGTAAATTCCATTTTTTAGGTTGGTAGAACCTTTCCTACAACTTGCACTTCCACTTAACCTAAAAATATTTCAATATTCTATTATAATCTATATTCTATATCATTATTACTTTATGAAAGAACTGAAACATGCATTATGCTCGGTTTCACCAACGATAAATAGCGGCCTATTCGTCGAATAAAGTTATTTAATAATAAATCTGACAGATTTGCGTTTCACCAACGACAAATAAGGTTTATTCTAAGAATAAACTCCAGATAAATTATTTGTCGATTATCGGGCAAATAAATATTTATTCATCCAATAAAGTGACAGGTTAACCTCACTTTATGTGAATTTGTATGTTCGTTATTAAAGTTTGAATCTAAATTAAAAATTTGAATATAATTTAAAATGTATTGTGAATAATAAATGTCGAAATCAATATTAATATTTTTAAATTATATATTATATAAATACATTTTCAATACTGAAATTGTTTGAAAATGTTCTTAATAATAATATATATAATTTTTGTTGTTGTGACCAAACGCATTCAGTTTTTTGTTTTCTACAATGTGCTTATATTTTCCCAATATTGTAAGAAGATTCTCCTTTTCTTCTTCTAAATAATTTTTACTTCTTTAGCGTTTCGTACTCATATTGTAACACTAAATAATATTAAAAAAAAACCGGCAAAGAACGACAAAGCGCCAAGATTTAAATTTTAAATTTTGGGGTTATATTTTTTGACCAATCCTTGCAAATAAACGATTTGCGCATGCGCCTAAAAGTATAGTCCGTGAAAAATTTACTACATTATAACTTATTTGTCGAATAGCTATTTGTAGTTTTAAAAGCGTTATTGAAACAGGAATAAATTTAATCGACAAATAAATGTAATTCTTCGATTTATTTTTCTTCGTCGATTTATTTGACGTTGGTGAATCCGGGCATTAGTCATGTATTCTTTATATTCAACCATTTTGTTTCGACAATTTGTGCGAAATATATTCGCTTCTGCGAATTTCTTATATACAAACTTAATTATCATAAATAACCTTAATCCGTATTTATCTAATGAGATCGTAAAGGATCCTGCTCCGAAATAGAGTTCAAATTTGGTTTGGGTTGTTGTGGGTTCCGGACCAAGGGAAGGTGTATTCGATCCTTCTTTTACAAGTCTCATTACCTATTTCTTTGTGACCTTGCACGCACTTCACGGCAACCTTGTTGCTTCTTACCAATTTTAGGAATTGATAACTTTTCCAGACAAGCTTTGACTAAGTAAAAGAACCCAGAGCCTTTAAAATTGTCTGGGTGTCTGAAAGAATATAAATGTTTGTTTCTTCGAGAGATGGTTTGTCCGATTCATCCTTAGATGATCAATCAAATTACCAGGTTTTAAGTTTTGTGTCTGTTGCAGTCTTAAGATACCAGCTGCAACATCTTGGCAAATTATTGTTATTCCCTGACTGACCAGACTTTGCACTCTCTGCCGTTATTTGTTAAAGATCAATTTTAGTTTCAATCCCCATGTCTTTCTAAATATCCTGCGGCAAGTCCAGGGTTTTGGATAAGACTTTTCTAACCTAACCTATAAGATTAGTCCTAGATATTTTACCTCCTTGGTAAATTTTATTTTGATATTGGTCAGAGATGGAGTGGAGAGTATATGCGTCTTCTGGTGAACGGAATTAAAACTGAGATGACTTTAAGTCCTTTATTCTGGCACCAAATTTCTATGATTAATGTAGTTTGCATTGGATCGTAAAACAAGAGTTATGCAGATTTAATATTTCGTCGATGACAAGGACCGTTGCAAGTGCGTTAGAACTCTGTCTTGAGGACACCCCTTCCCTGCAGCCACGATCACCGATCTCTCGCCTATGTAAATCTGTAATAATTCTGGTCCTTAACTTTGCAATTGTTTATAAATATTAAGAAAAAGTAATTTTATTCTAATATAATACTAATTTTTTATTCTATTTATTCTAGGGTGATTGCCCTAATATTGTTTTTAGTTATGACAGTTATTTGTTCAACATAATTGATTAAGACTGATAAAAAACTCTTCGTTTTAATGTAACTTCCAAGTTTCATTAAAAAATATGTTTTATATCACAATGACGGTCGTTTCGCTAAGAAGCATCGTCAGATTGACATTTAAGTTACATTTTGTTTGTTTGTAGCTAGGTACCTGATGTATAGGTAGTATTGAGGCTAGACCAAGTATGGAAGTAATGAGACATAACAATATTAAAGCTTAGATGTTAATAGCCTTAAGGGATTATCCTGGATGTAATTCCCTCTAAGATCAGTATAACTGTGCAATAATATAGAAAAACCAGGAAAAAACTATATCATGCTGATCTTTACAATAACTTAATATATTTGTGTTTTACAATTATGTCTTATCTATGTATAAAATGTAAACTCAATCAAAGTAAACAGTTTAATAGTGGAGAACTTCCAAGATTTATTTGTTCATTAACAACTTTATATTGTGGATCTGCTAGATGTCTTTTTATTTCAAGTTCTTCAAGGAAATCTAAATTTTGTTTTTTATCACAAGTGTGTAGTATTTGGATGTCATTGGTGTGATATAAAACATATTTTTTAATTAAACTTGAAAGTTACATTAAAACGAAGAGTTTTTTATTAGTCTTAATAATATGGACTTCCAAAAAGTAAGAGTTCATACAATAAATTTAACAATTGATTAAACCGAAAAATATAAGCGACTGGAGTATTTCCATGAACTGCAGCAAAAAAAACAAGGGGATTGTTAAATTGTTTTAAACAAATTTTAGGCTGATTCGTCAGCAGTAAATAACAAAAGACAATAAATTATTACCCTTACGGATGTGGTTAACTGTAAATAACAGTGAAAATGCCGAAACAAATCGTTCGTAACGGGTTAGGGCTACAGAAAATCCCTTTCTGTCATTCTCTTTTTCCACTTATAATTTATACAGTACGCTCGGTTGAATAGAATTGTACTTTGTAATTATTATTCTTCTTATTGTACTTCGAGTCTAATGGTAATTATCGTTTTAATGATGTTTTTGATAGTTTTTATTTTTATATTGTATTTTTAATACATTGTCCATGTTTGATAAAAATCTCCAATTTTTATAGAGATCCTTCAACTAGAAATTCGGCAGCTAGCTTCTGACAGCTAAAAGAGGTTTTCCATTTAAATAGTGATATTCGTGGGCAGCAAGACGCTGTCTTCTATACCAAGACGTAGTGATATTTTAGCAGGGAAATCTTCCAAAATATTTGCGTATGGGTATTACATAATAAAATAAATAACAAATGTAATAACACGATATTACGTTTATAAACATAAAAAAAAGTAATACTGTATTTAGCTTGAAGGGCCTACACTCCTATTTCGGCTTTAAAAGGCCGACTTGAACAAAAGAAAATAGGAGGGTGCCCCTCTTCAGTCTGAATCCTACTAAAAAAAGAAAAAATTTTAGCATTTAAGTGAACTTGTTCGCCTCAATAAAACATATCTTTGTAAAAAAATTACTTAGACCCTTTTCATCAAAATGAAAAGAGACATAGATCAAACTGAATTATGTATTCAACAAAATGTTATCAAAACATGCTCTTGGATTTCTATTGCTTCCATTTGGAAAATTTTTTTGTGAGTTGTGAAGATGGTTTGGATATTGGCAGTTCTGAGAACCTCACTAATTGTCAGTTACACCTTTGATATATGGAAGGGTAATCCTATTTTCTAACCGCCGAATGGAAGATTTAGTAGCTGATGGAACCAGATTCTGTATGACAGATCTTTGGATATGATTTTTCTCGAAAGAAGTTCTGTTTTTCTGTTATTGATACCACTTAGACGAATAGAGCGAGATATTAAAGAATTAACAACCGAATTGAGTTGGGAAGGATGATGTGATTTGATATTCAAAATAACCGTTTGTATGAGTTTTCAATATACAGAGTGGGAGAAATAAGAGAAATAGAAATAAGAATATCTAGAAAAGGAAAACAAAGGTTTTCTTCTACCTCCATAACTACCTCTGAATACTAGGATGTATACCGTTTAGATGCTTCCTTTCCATGAGGTCAGATAACAAAAGTGTCATTAACATAACGTAGCCAACAAGTGGGTTTTAATGGAAAGGAGTGCAAGAGCCATTTGTTAAAAATTATCGATGAAAGTATTGGCGATAACTGGTGTGAGAGGAGTTCCCATTGGAGCTTTCTTCACTTGCCGGTAAAAATTGTTTTGGAATGTATTGGACAAACAATGCTTAATTAGAGTAGGTGTGTCTTCACGAATTTTGTGGATACGCATTCAGTTTTTTTGTTTTCTACAATGTGCTATTTTCCCAATATTGTAAGAAGATTCTCCTTTTCTTCTTCTAAATAATTTTTACTTCTTTCGCGTTTCTTACTCATATTGTAACATTAAATAATATTAAAAAAAAACCGGCAAAGAACGACAAAGCGCCAAGATTTAAATTTTAAATTTTGGGGTTATATTTTTTGACCAATCCTTGCAAATAAACGATTTGCGCATGCGCCTAAAAGTATAGTCCGTGAAAAAATTACTACATTATAACTTATTTGTCGAATAGCTATTTGTAGTTTTAAAAGCGTTATTGAAACAGAAATAAATTTAATCGACGAATAGCTATTCGAAGAATAACATTTTTTTGTTGGTGAAACCGGGCATTAGTCATGTATTCTTTATATTCAACCATTTTGTTTCGCTTCTGCGAATTTCTTATATAAAAACTTAATTACCATAAATAACCTAAATTAACCCGTATTTATCTAATGAGATCGTAAAGGATCCTGCTCCGGAATGTTCAAATTTGGTTTGGGTTGTTGTGGGATCCGGACCAAGGGAAGGTGTATTCGATCCTTCTTTTACAAGTCTCATTACCAACCTTGTTGTTTCTTACCAGTTTTAGGTATTGATAACTTTTCCATACAAGCTTTGCCTAAGTAAAAGAATCCAGAGCCTTTAAAATTGTCTGAGTGTCTGTAAGAATATAAATGTTTGTCCTTCGAGAGATGGTTCGTCCGATTCATCCTTAGATCATCAATCAAATTACCAGGTTTTAAGTTTTGTGTCTTTTGCAGTCTTAAGATACCAGCTGCAACCTCTTGGCAAATTATTGTTATTCTCTGACAGACCAGACTTTGCACTTTCTGCCGTTATTTGTTAAAGATCAATTTTGGTTTCAATCCTCATGTCTTTATAAATATCCTGCGGAAAGTCCAGGGTTTGGGATAAGACTTTTCTAACCTAACCTATAGGATAAGTCCTAGATATTTTACCTCCTTGGTAAATTTTATTTTGATATTGGTCAGAGATGGAGTGGTGAGAGAGTATATGCGTCTAATGGTGAACGGAATTAAAACTGAGATGACTTTAAGTCCTTCATTCTGGTACCATATTTCTATGATTAATGTAGTTTGCATTGGATCGTAAAACAAGAGTTATGCAGATTTAATATTTCGTCGATGACAAGGACCGTTGCAAGTACGTTAGAACTCTGTCTTGAGGACACCCCTTTCCTGCAGCCACGATCACCGATCTCTCTCCTATGTAAATCTGTATAATAATTCTGGTCCTTAACATTGCAATTGTTTATAAATATTAAGAAAAAGTAATTTTATTCTAATATAATTCTAATTTTTTATTCTATTTATTCTAAGGTGATTACGCTAATATTGTTTTTAGTTATGACAATGACACTTTAAAAGTTTTTATTTGTTCAACATAATTGATTAAGAAAAAAATATGTTTTATATCACAATGACGGCCGTTTCGCTAAGAAGCATAGTCAGATTGACATTTAAGTTACATTTTGTTTGTTTGTAGCTAGGTACCGAATGTTTAGGTAGTATTAAGGCTAGATGTTAATAGCCTTAAGGGATTATCCTGGATGTAATTCCCTCTAAGATCAGTATAACTGTGCAATGATATAGAAAAACCAGGAAAAAACTATATCATGCTGATCTGTACAATAACTTAATATATTTGTGTTTCACAATTATGTCTTATCTATGTATAAAATGTAAACTCAATCAAAGTAAGCAGTTTAATAGTGGAGAACTTCCAAGATTTATTTGTTCATTAACAACTCTAAATTGTGGATCTGCTAGATGTCTTTTTATTTCAAGTTCTTCAAGGAAATCTAAATTTTGTTTTTTATCACAAGTGTGTAGTATTTGGATGTCATTGGTGTGATATAAAACATATTTTTTAATTAAACTTGAAAGTTACATTAAAACGAAGAGTTTTTTATTAGTCTTAATAATATGGACTTCCAAAAAGTAAGAGTTCATACAATAAATTTAATAATTGATTAAACCGAAAAATATCAGCGACTGGAGTATTTCCATGAACTGCAGCAAAAAAAAAACAAGGGGATTGTTAAATTGTTTTAAACAAATTTTAGGCTGATTCGTCAGCAGTAAATAACAAAAGACAATAAATTATCACCCTTACGGATGTGGTTAACTGTAAATAACAGTGAAAATGCCGAAACAAATCGTTCGTAACGGGTTAGGGCTACAGAAAATCCCTTTCTGTCAGTCTATTTTTCCACTTATAATTTATACAGTACGCTCGGTTGAATAGAATTGTACTTTGTAATTATTATTCTTATTGTACTTCGAGTCTAATGGTAATTATCGTTTTAATGATGTTTTTGATAGTTTTTATTTTTATATTGTATTTTTAATACATTGTCCATGTGTGATAAAAATCTCCAATTTTTATAGAGATCCTTCAAATAGAAATTCGGCAGCTAGCTTTTGCTAAAAGGGGTTTTCCATTTAAATAGTGGTATTCGTGGGTAGCAAGACGCTGTCTTCTATACCAAGACGTAGTCATATTTTAGCAGTGGAAGGGAAAACTTCCAAAATATTTGCGTATGGGTATTACATAAAATAAATAACAAATGTAATAACACGATATTACGTTTATAAACAAAAAAAATGTAATACTATATTTAGCTTGAAGTTTTAAAAGGTCGACTTGAACAAAAGAAAATAGGAGGGTTCCCCTCTTCAGTCTGAATCCTACTAAAAGAAGAAACATTTTTAGTGAACTTGTTCGCCTCAATAAAACATATCTTTGTAAAAAAAATACTTAGACCCTTTGCATCAAAATGAAAAGAGACATAGAACAAACTGAATTATGTATTCAACAAAACGTTATCAAAGCACGCTCTTGGAATTCTATTGCTTCCATTTGGGAGATTTTTTTGTGAGTTGTGAAGATAGTTTGGATATTGGCAGTTCTGAGAACCTTACTAATTTTGTCAGTTACACCTTTGATATATGGAAGGGTAATCCTATTTTCTAACTGCCGAATGGAAGATTTAGTATATGATGGAACCAGATTCTGTCTTACAGATCTTTGGATATGATTTTTCTCGAAAGAAGTTCTGTTTCTCTGTTATTGATACCACTTAGACGAATAGAGCGAGATATTAAAGAATTAACAACCGAATTGAGTTGGGAAGGATGATGTGATTTGGTTAGGTAAATAACCGTTTGTATGAGTTTTCGATATACAGAGTGGAAGAAACCATTTTCAGGATTTTTAGAAATAAGAATATCTAGAAAAGGAAAACAAAGGTTTTCTTCTACCTCCATAACTACCTCTGAATACTAGGATGTATACCGTTTAGATGGATTAAGAAAAAGTCCAATGCTTCCTTTCCATGAGGTCAGATAACAAAAGTGTCATCAACATAACGTATCCAACAAGTGGGTTTTAATGGAAAGGAGTGCAAGAGCAATTTGGCGATAACTGGTGTGAGAGGAGTTCCCATTGGAGCTTCCTTCACTTGCCGGTAAAAATTGTTTTGGAATGTATTGGACAAACAATGCTTAATTAGAGAAGGTGTGTCTTTACGAATTTTGTGGATTGATTCAAGAATTGCTACTGTTTCCGGAATAGGTATATTCGTGAACAAAGAAATTATATTAAAACTGACAATAAATCGGTGGACGATATATTGTAATTTTTGAGAAGTTCAAGAAGATGAAATGAATTCTTAACGTAGGAAGGTTGGGGAGTTTTTGGGTCGGGCAATGAAAAGCACTGACAATAAGTCGTAGAAGAATGTTTGGTTTGTGAATTTTGGGCAAGCTCGTTGTTTTCTCTAAATAGGTAGTGGGGTCATTAGAAGATCGTTTCAAGGAGTTGTTTCATTTTTTCGATATAGGAGGAAGTATTTAAGATGTCAGTTGAGTTGCCTTTATCTGATGGAAGGATAACAATATTCTAATTTTTATAAAGGTCTTTCTAAAAAAGGTAAATTGGAAGGTGGAACTTTTTAAGTACGGAGAAATCGTACGTCTATGAACAGAACTAGTTAGACTTCAGATCAAGCTGGCGTTTGGAATTATCCTATTCAATAGAAGGTAAATCTGCTAGAGTTTCACTTCAGGAAAAAACATCTCTATTCGGACACCACTCAATCAGGACGGGCACTAGCCAACATAAGAAAGAAAGTTATTGAGAACATCTTTAACTTTAACTTTACCATCTACAACATTACCTATTTCTGGGGAACTGTGTCATCTTGATATGGCCCTTTGGAATTGCCTGTTCTCTATATAAGGTAAGAGATTGTTATTGAATCATCTATAGTATTTGTTGATTACATTTGCAAAAATATTGTGACCATAATGCTATCTCATATTATTTTATGAATTATAACCACCTAAATACAACAAATTTTACGGAATGTTTAACCATTGAACTATTTCATTCAGTTTGATCAGATAAATTAGTTGCTCAATAAGCGACAGAGCCACATGGCTTGTCTGAATGATACCGCGCCCAGTAGCGGTTATACTATTTACACAGTTTCTTTAATTATTTTAAGCATTGTTGCCGGAGTAATAGTTGTTGGAAAAACTATAGGTAATATAAAGGGAAATTTATTTTATTTATTTAAGCCCCATTGTTTTCTTCTACAAGTAAGTTAAAATATTTGTTTAAAATAATTTCATCCAGTGGCGTAGTGGTGACGATTTCAATCTCAAAATAAACAGGTATGGTAATTATTTCGCTAGTTGGAAATCTCGAGTTTTTTCCAATTTTCTGATTGTTCCTAAGTATTTTGAGTCGTAAAACACGAACAACCAACGGAAAATTACCACGTATATGACATGTATAAAAAACACCTTCACCAACTTTTAAACTTTGGTTTCTCGACTTTCCACGTGAAATCGATAAATTTTAGTTATATGCTTTGTGTTTAGTGTATTTGTGTTACTTCAGGTTTCCAACTGATAGTCAAAGGAGAAAAATATGGGTATCTCTTTTAGGCTGAGAACAAGATAATTGTGATATTAAATATCTTTATGAATGTTCCAACATTCTTTAATAAATAGAAAAATTAAAATAATACCATGGGATTTGCTCATTTTTTGCCTTTTTGGTGAAACATTTAAGTTTAACCTTAATAAATTTATGTTTAAAAACTACTTCACCTTATATGAAACATCATGTATATCCCTCAACTATTCAATACATCTCCTTAATTTTAATCCAATCGAGAAATCACTAAATCACTAAATCCTGAGTGTAATATTTGAATCCAATTTATTATTTATTATAAAACATTTTTTTAATAATTTTCAATAATGAATCGATGCGCCATGGTATCTTACACATTCAGCGATACATCTAGGCGTACTTCTACTTGTTATGATCAATATCCTTCCACCCACCATGTCCCACACATGTTCAACTCAGGACGAATCTGTAGACCGAGGTGGCCATGGAAGGAAATTTATTTCAGCGTTTTTTAAATAGTCCAATACAGCCATACAAGGCCGGGCATTATCCTTTTGGGAAATGAGGTTTTGGAGAGTTCTATGGTATGGGAGCGAATGTGATTCCAATATTTCATTAAGGTAACGCTGCGCGGACATGCTACCTCTAATAAATACTAAAAGTGACATAAAACCGTAAGCAATAGCTCCTCATACCATTATCCCAACAGTACGATGCACGTCTCTCAACAAAGACTATCGTGGGATTAGAAATGGAACACAGCATTTAGAGTGATGAATCGCTATTCTGTTTAGCAATGCTTGACGGCCCGACATGTAACAAGGCGTTGTGGAGAATGCAGTAATACTCAATTTTTTGTTGAGAGACATGTGCATCGTACTGTTGGAATATTGGTATGGGGTGTCATTACTTATGGTTTTAAGTCATCTTTAGTATTCATTAAAGGCAGCATGACCGCGCATGGTGACTGTGTAGCTACTACTACTAGTCTAATAATGTCTAACAACATAGCTAAATAAAAAAAAATTTAAAGTAAATTAACGAATATGTTATAACTCTTAGATATTAACTAATTCTTGCCTCACTCATAGATTCTAGCTCAGACAGGTCCTGAAAAATATGGAAAGATTAACATACAATGTATTTACATTTCTTAAATTCTATTATTCATGGAAAATGCCCATTATTAATACCCTCATCTAAAAATAAATATTTAACATTTTTTTAATGTACATTAAAATTAATATGAACATTATTTGATCATTGGAGAAATTATTGAGTTTTCACACCACAAAATAAACCTAAAAATACTGTAACGTATATATTATCTGAATTTGCTTCATCGGTGTAACCAGTGTAATATACTTACATAATTGTAAAATATAAACCCTAATTTCCTGTGTCCGGAGTATGCTCCAAAGCCAAAATCTTTTTTACAATATTTTACATATTACAGTATGTTGGTACTTACCTAGGAATGTACTTACTAAATCTCATGAACCGAATTATTTAAATAGTTGATATATTCTAACGTCATTCTCTTAACAAATCCACCAAAACTGCCAATAAACAATAATGTTTGTACTGCACAGGCACAATTCGAAAAAATATGGATACGATGTGCCTCGGATCACACCACTAAAGACAATAATTTTTTCCCGGTTGATTTGCCGATTAGCGTATCTAAACATTAATCGTAAGGGTTCCTGGGATATTTTGCAGAACTACTTTACTACCAGAGTTCAAAAAATATTACTATTTCGCAGATAAAATTCGCGTATTTTACGGAGGTGGTTATAAAAATTACTGATGCAGTAAGAAAGGTTTACTGTTATGGTAATGTAAATATTTGATTTCTTTAGTAAAAAATATTACTGCCACAGTAAAAATTTAGACGGTAAAATATATCTTACAGTTCTAGTAGTTCGGCTTACAGTTGTTGTTAGAAAATCTAATAATGACAGTAAAAAGATTTTTAGCCATAGTAAACTTTTTAGTAGTAACACATTATTATTCATTTTCCTCGCTGTACTTTTACCCTAACATCATTTACTTTTTTTGTTTCGTTAATGTTTAAACGCAAAGTTTTTTTGTCTGTTTCTAAGTATTGCTGTTACACAGTTTTTTTTTATTAAACTTTTGTCTTGTCGTAAATTTACTGCCACATTTTCTGTATTAGTAAAGATTGACTTTATAGTACCACGAAAACATGTTTTGATTTTAAGGGAAACCGGTGAAATTGGCTTGGATTTCCAAGGAAAATGTAAATACTCGGCATTGTTTGGATAGGATGAACGGCCGGAAATTAGTCTGACTTCGAAAGGTTGTACAGAGTTCTGTTTATTTGCTTGTTAGTTTATTTGTTAAATTCAAAATTGTTAAATGGGGGCGGGATATAACCAAAAAGTTTTGCAGAAATTCTAAATATCGCGGACCTGTTAAGGTTTCTTCGAAAAAGTATGGCCTAATAATTTTGTTACCTATTATTACCGCCCAAACATTTACTTTTTTGGATACTGAGATTGACATAACCGTTTAGTAAAAATGTACCTTCATTGGAAAAAAGTACATTTTTTAAAAACATTGTATTTATGTTGTTTTTGTTCATTAAAATTGCACAAAATTTAACCCGTTTATCAAAATCATCTTCCATAAGTTCTTGTACTAAAGTGATTTTGTAGGGATGCTTTTTTAGGATTCTAAGAACTGTCACGTGGGATATGTCATTATCTGTTGCTACTTGCCGTGAACTGGTGTGAGGATTATCTTCAAATGCTAACAGAATATCAATTTTTTTGTTTTCGGAAATTTCTTTTTTACAACCTTTAGGGATGTATTTCACATGAGCCGTTTCTCTGAATTTTTTTTCTGTTATACTCACAGTGGATTGTGAAATTAGTGAAATTTATGTGTCTGATTTTTAAATGACTTTTATTAAAAAAAAAAATTGTTATGCAACAAATTGCAAATAATATTTTTCCGAGTAGGAAATTGTAAGATGTATCAAAATCAAGAAAACAAATTGGGTCAATAGGGGCACCGCCAAGAAGGGTCAGTGGGGGAAATTTAAATTAATTTTTGTAAAATTGCTCTTTTAGTAAACAAAATTGACCGAGCGTTTTTTTAAAAATAAGACCAATTCCATTAAAATGAATTTATTCTTCTCATTTGTTCCATACTGTATACCCAACCCATATTAGTTGTGATAAAAATAAATGTTTTTATTATAAATTTTAATTATAATATACTTATTCTCCTTATACTAATTTCCAAGATTTTATTATAAAATAAATTAAATGTGTACGATTTTATCTTTTTTGCTGATCAATGCCTTAGTTTAATGAGAGGTTAGGGTTGTGATGACTTATTTAATTATTCGTTGTATAATGTTCTTCAAGTTTTTAGTTGTTAATTTCATTGTAAATAGCCATTTTATTAAAGACTATATTGGATTTTAATATTCATAGTGAACTAAGTACTTTCATTTAATACCCATATTGGCGGGTTAGTGAAAAAACATGTAACTAGCCATTTTGTTGACAGCCATCTTAGATTTAAATATTTTTTATAGTAAACTGTATTTGACTAGTGTAATACCCAAATTGGGGTCGTGAAAAAATTTGTAACCCTCCATTTTTTTTACTTAAACTAGTATCTTTTTTGGAGTTGTATTTGCAATGTGTTGTGAATTCTATTTACGAGTACTTGTAGGTATACATAATTATATTTATATTTGTAGTCATAAATCAGTTTTTTCTTTTATTCCATGTAAAATAAATGCCAAACACTATACATATGTTCATAACTCACTCTCAATTTAATCTCATAGCACTACATTGGCAGTTCATCAAAATGATCTTGTTAAGTGAAGTAATTGGAGTAATTTGTTCCAGATGGGATCTTAATTTACGACAAATTTCCTTCTCCAGACCTATGTTCATCCTCACTAAATCGAATTCCTCCAGCGGTGAAATTATGCCATGAAATCTTTATTTAACAAAACCTTCATTTTTGTTATGTTTCTACTATATCAAAAATGAAAAAAAAAGTTTTTAGAGTGTAATTTAAATGTATTTGTTGGAATAGTTAATTGTAATGTGTCTTAGCAACTTGTATTAAATAAAGAATGGACAATAACATTCTTATATTTCTTCCCCAATAACCATTCTTTCTGATAAATTCATGTTTGCTCCAGCTCTAGCTTTTTACTCTCGCTAGAGGGGTATAAAATGATATAATATGGGTGATTTATTTTCATATGTAGATATTATATGTTAGAAAGGGACGTTCAGAATCAGTGGCGACGCAATGCTTAAAATAATATATATTTACACTTTTACTAATAAAAATCTCTTATTGTTATGTTATTCCTTATTTAAACTTAGAATAGTTATCCTAAGTTAAGGTTGGTATAAATTGTTCACAATTAAATTCGGAATAAATGAATTATAACTATTCCCTCCACGAATACATATAACAAGGATGTGAAACTCGAGTGGAGAGGGTAGCAGGAGAAAAGGCGCCTATCTGGGCAGGGTTAAATTCTCGGTCGTTGCGTACTCCGTACTGCGCATCAGGCTGTCTTTTTCTTTGTGCGAGCGAGATAACCAACCGCATGTGTTTTTGAATATGATCGTATGATGTTCGAACTGATGCTCATTACAAAGTACGCAACGACCGTGGACTAGACTCCGCCCAGATAGGAGCCGTAAATTCATCCACGGGCGCTTATAGCTCGGCATAGGAGTTTTACATCCTTGTTATATGTATTCGTGATTCCCTCTTTATTTCAAAATATTGATTTGGCAACGTAGCAGACGTTGACACAAGTACATGGAACAGTGTTAAATTAAATGAAGTATGACATTTAAAAACAGTTTGTTTCTTGTTTATTAAAAAAAGTTCTTTTTGATAATTACATCTAATTCAGCCGAATTTTAGATCTTGTATCATTTTATTTGTTTGAGAACAAAAAAATTCCACTCGTGACTGAATTTATCTTATACTATATTTCTATATTTTATTTGACAACTAAACTGAGTGCTTAAATAAAACACTGTTTTGAAATTAATTATCTTTCAATTTTTGCATTGAAATCAGTTATTCGTGAAGAGAAGACTTTTTTATAAAATCATATCTTTTTTTGTAGTATAAATAGCCTTTGCAATACAATGACATACATTTGTTAGTCAGAGTTTATTGTAAATGGATCTATTCTTTCTTTAAAAACTTTTCTTTTTCTTGTATTTTCCAAATTAATTAAAGCAATAACTTCCTCAACAGCTTCTACACCTCTCGTAGCAAATATATTTTTTAGATTATACTTACTGCACTTTATTCCGAATATAAGTTGTTCCATATTTATTGGTAGACATTTTGTCTATTCCGAATTTATTCTCGGTATAAAATATTTATTCTCGGTATAAATATTTATAAACCGTTTAGTGGTAAGGCTGTTAGTGTTTAATATGGTATTTCACGAATAGAGAATATTTTGATGTACCTATTGAATCTTAATTATTGCATGAAATTTACCAGTGTGTATATAAAATATTGATCATTATTTTCATTTCTTCATTGTCAATATTTCCTAACCGTTCAACAAAAAAATTCAAACACATTTTATGTTATTTGCCTTTTAAAATTCGAGATATTTATAAATTACAGCTTTTATTAAACTAGTCTTAGTTGATTAATATCTGACAAATAAAGGAATTATAATTAGACTTTCAGAAGTTAATGTGTTTATGAATTGAAATTTATTACTTCATAGATATATACTCGTACATTTAAATAACCCAATAAACAATCGCAAACGATTCACCCGTGATGTAAGGCAAATAGTTAAGTTAATCTTATATATCCAGTAGAATAAATTATGAGACTGTTGTTTGTGGTATGATATGTTAATGAAAACTGCCTCGTAGACAGTGCTAAATTTTTACCGGCTTAAGCTATTCCCTTTGTCAGTGGACTCCCGGAATCACCGTCAGGCATTACTTCAGTAGGAACGATACAGAGTGATGTTACAAGTTTTAAATAATTTCCTTCTGTTCTTCTTATATTACACTATAGATAGTTAATATTAAAAATGACAGAGATGGTTTTAAGTATCGACGAAGTCGGTCGCCATCACGTTTTCTATTATTCAATGTCTGTTGGGGCATATAGCCCAGAAAGTAGTTGTTTTTTTATAGAAAACGTTCAAGCTTGGTATAGAAACTATTAAGTTTCTTTACCTTGGGTGCAGGCAGTCTGTTGTAAGCTATGTAGCCAGAACTGGCCATATATCGCAAGAATACCTTTATTTTATGATTTGATGAAAGAAAGCCTCCTCTTCTTTCAAGATTTTTACCCAAAAAGTACGGTGCCATCACATTTACATTTTCTTCATAAAATCTGTAAAATCTCGCCAATCAGCTTCCCTTCCCTTATATTGCTCCTATGCACGTAAATTCACGAATTATGCCATTTTATGACCAGCTTATTGCAGGCTGCATCTCCTACTAACGAGATGCAAACATTTTAGAGCAAACGCTCAACTAAGTAAGCAAAGCATACATTTTATTTATAACATAAGCAGGGTAAAGGTCAATTGTTTCTACTTTAGATAGTGTGAGCATCATCTAAACAGTAAATATTCTATCAGAATTGTCGTCCATGTTGTTTAGTATATAGTGGTATTTTTTTTTTAATAGTGGTATTAACAATTACTGCCAGAACAGCTGAATTAAACAATGTGAAAGGACAAAAAGCTGTGATAACGTTTAAATTGAAGCCAATTTTAACTACTGTAAATACTTTGAAATGAAAAAGTTACGTTAATAGGTAGGTCTTCTAATCCTTCTACGAGGACAGTAAAGTTAATAAAAAAACGTAATATTTTCTGCTTGGTTATATTAAAGTTATAATAAAACACAACAACAAAAATACACTACTTATAATAATTGTATTCATAGCAACATTCAAGTAACAAAACTGTATACAACTCAAATAACTACACACACCGGCAAATTTAAAGGAACAGATATAAAATTTAATTAGTTCTTCTATAATATACACATTGTAGGTAAATATTGTACAAATACACAGCACTCTTAAAAAATCTATAAATTTTACTAACTTATTATGGTAAGATAATACTCAAAATTAGTCAGAGTTATTCTGAGAAAAGTTATAACAGAAGAGTTGATGATATAACTCGAATAATTTATAATCAGTTTTCATATAAAAAGTCACAAACAACAAAATATAGGTACATGAGTTCATAAAAGAAAATGGCGAACATGAATATTGTTAATCAGCAAGTAAATATAAGTAGATACATTACAAAAAAAATAAAACAGACATTGCATGTTTAAATATTAGCCAATAATGAAAAATTTTTCAATTTACCTGAAATACATAAACTAAACACTGATTTTGTGTTAACAAAGTTTTATGTGTCTTATCATATTCATCGACCCTAATAATCGCTTCATCATCATTCTTTATTTTAATACACCCAGCCCTATAGCTACTACTATCCCATCTCTTTACCAAGTATAAAACTGTATGCGGACTTTTAAAATAAATAATGGTTTTAAAACTAAATAGAGGCATATTTAAATTTGGTACCCAGAGATGGGATGTTACGAATATAAAAATTAATTATAAACTACTATATAATAAAATTTTAATAGTACCTAGGTACGCAAAATTTAGCTGCTGGTCAATTCTGTCAACCCTATCCGCCACTGAACTACAAGGTTGATGGCAGTAATTCTCTCTTGGAGCCCGTGGCAATTAACAGGATTACTCTCACTTTTCTTTATTTATGCTTTTAATTAAACATCCAGTTGAATAATCACTGAAATTTAAGTTTTCTCTTGGATTATCTGTTTAAAAATTATTTTTTATTAAAAAAAGGTTCTTTTAGTTAATAATTTTGTAAATGTTTAAAGTAGTTAATGAAGGTTTAAAAAAACCTATGATATAATTTTTAATCAAACCAAATTGTAGGTAATATTTTTTTAATAAGACCAAAAAATATTTAATTATTTTGCCACTAATAAGGAAAAAAATTATTGTTTTTCTACAATTTTCACTTTTTCAGTGTACTTTTAGTTATTATAAGTTTTTTGAACATCTCAAAATAATTCGATAACTTTTCGAGTCTTTGTGGAATTTCTTTTGATTTGCTTGATACTCGTGACATGAATATAAAAATTCCGTATGAATTATTTATTTCTAAAAGAAATGTAGAATGTAAATTATGCACTTCCTATTGGTTCTAATAAAGAAAACATTAAGAATAATAAAAAACTCTTCGTTTTAACGTAACTTCCAAGTTTATTTGAAAAAATCACAATCACAGCCGCATCGCTAAGATTAGCGTTAAAACGAAGAGTTTTTTTATTATTCTTAATAAGCTGGACTTCCAAAAAGTCGGGGTTAGTACAATAAATTCAAGAAAACATTGAATTAATTGGGATATTTATTAACTCAATGTATATGTAAGAGATATCAAGACATGACTCAACTAACATCGCGGCAGAAGTTACTCCTAATGTCTCCAAAGACTGAAGTTGACATTGAAGACAATCATAAAGTGTGGAAAAATTAGTTTTAGCTCTTAAATTATTAAGAACCAGTTTTAACAATTCACGAACGTAAAATTCAATCAAGAGTTCGTCATTTCCAAATCTTGTTTTTAAATTAATAAATACTATAATTTTCTGCACTGGGCGGATAGCTTTCAATTGGCGAGCTCAGGATTTTGGTTTTATGGCTTGTATGTATGTATGTATGTATGTATGTATGTATGTATGTATGTATGTATGTATGTATGTATGTATGTATGTATGTATGTATGTATGTATGTATGAATTAGGGGTGAAAAGTACACTGCGACCTATAGTTAGGTCTTTGTGATGAATTTGCTTACAAAGTTGAATTTCTTTGGCATATCATCTTGGGGCATTTCCCAAGTTTGATCAAAATGAAGTGATCGAGGTTTTTCTCTGATAATTCCTCCTTTGATCATTCTATATATCGTTTTCTTTATTACACTTTCTAACATAATTTGCAGGGGGGTCAAGTTTAAGATCACCTCCATTGCAGCAGTGGGGCAAGTTCCCATGAACAGGCTAGTCTCTGAATTTTCGAGAGATTTTTCCTCGTCGTACTCAGATTAGCCCTTGCGCCCCAAGCCCCTGCCCCATATGTGATTACTGGTCTCACTAATGCTGTGTACATCGATTGCAGAATACGTGGGTTGCATCCCCAGTTCTTCCCTGCAATGTTCCTGCACACCATGAGGGCATTGGTTGCTTTGTGTGTTACTTCGTCTTCGTGTTTATTCCAGAGTAACCTGCTATCTTGATTAGGCCTAGATATTTTACCTCTGTTTTCCACTCGACGATGTTCTCCCCTATTTTTATGATTGTTAGATTAGGTTCCCTTTTCCTTGTAAAGGCTACTAGTGTGATTTTGGTGGGATTGATGCTGAGTCCAACTGAGTCACACCATTGTTTTGCAATGTTCAGTCCTCTTTGAACAATATCACAGAGGACATTTTCATACTTCCCTTTTGCCAGGATAACCATTTCGTCGGAATACCCTTGACATGGTATGCTTTCCCTAGTCAGTTGACAGAGTAGACTATCCACAGTGAGACTTCACATAAGCGGGGATGCAACTCCCCCCTGTGAACAGCCTCTGGTCACATTAATGAAGATAGTGTCTTGTCCTGCATCCATTTCTGCGATTCTTGTAGATAGCAGTTGCGACATCCAGATGGAAGTCGTTCTATCTACTCCTTTCTCAATCAGTGCTCTTTTGACTGCCTCATGTGGCGTATTGTCAAAGGCCCCTTCTATGCCTAGAAAGGCACATACCACGGTCTCTTTTTTATTCAGAGCGTCTTGGATTTCGTCAGTCAATTGTGTTAAAGCTGTTTCCGTGGACTTTCTCGCTTGGTACGCATGTTGACGGGGGTGCAATGGCACCTGTTCCAAGATTTTTGTTCTAATGTAGTTGTCTACAGCTTTTTCCATCGTTTTGAGAATAAACGATGTGAGGCTGATCGGTCTAAGGGATTTGGGGTGCGTAGTGTCCCGTTTCCCTGCTTTTGGGATAAAGGTGATTTTGGCCCTTCTCCACGCTTCTGGTATGTATCCCAGCTCAAGGCTGTTCCGACTAATTCGGATCAAGTGTGGAATTATTGCCTCTTGGCCCTGTTGGAGTAGGGCAGGAAATATTCCATCCGTTCCAGGGCTATTGAACGGCTGGAAGGTGTTCATAGCCCATCTCAGCCGTTCCTCACTGCATATATGTTTTGCCATTACAGTGTCTTCGCTGGTAGGTCTTTTAATTTTTTCACTTGTTTTTCCCGAAGGAACAATGCCTCCGGGAAAGTGAGTTTCTAACAGGAACAGAGCTCGTTCTTTTTCGCTTTCAGTGAAGCTTCCATCTGGCTTCCGTAATGCCATTACAGTGTCTACTTTTCCTTTTACCAAGACTTTGTGTAGCCTTGCTGCAGAGGGTGTAGCGTCTATTTCTTCGCAGAATTTTCTGAAGCTGTTTCTCTTAGCTTTTCTGATCTCCTTATTATATGTTGTAAGTTTCTTGGTGTAGCTCTGACAATCTCCATTACGTTTGGCTCTGTTGAAGAGCTGTCGCGTCTCGGATTTTAAGTTTGACAGATGACTGTTCCACCATATCGCATCTTTTGCTTTTCTACTCCTTTGGAGAGGACAACTGGATTTATAGGCATCGAGTATTGACTCGTTCAGTTCTATGAGATCATTTTCTAATACCAGATAATTCCTGGTCTTGTCTTGAGACTTGCAAGATTTATGTTCAGGTTAGTGTTGTAATTTTCCCAGTTAGTTTTCCTGGGGTTTCTCCTGAGTGCTGGCTCAAATTCTATACATGGGAGTTTTAAGTTAGATTTATAGGTTATGGAATGATTTAAATGACTAGCGCAAATGCTTTCTACAGAATTTTTAGCACAGAGTTCTTCAACTTGAAACTTTAGTTGATTATAGATATTTAGAATTTAGATTATCAGATTTACGTATTTCATTTATTATATCATTTTCGACTGTTTCGGGTTTATCTAGCAAAAAATCAATCAGCGGCTTACTGAGGAGGTTATCTTCAACTTTGTTATCTAACACACAAATACTTTAATGGAGGTGATGTCAGGTATACAGTTAATTTCAAATCGCTGAATATATCTTCGCAAGGCTCAATAAGAGCCTTTCATTGTGTATCCAAAAGGCGCTGAATTTTCTTCATGTCGTAAAACAACTGGAGTGTCCTGTCACGGTTTCCACAAATAATCAGAATGAATAAAACCTAACTGGTTATTTCTTCGGTATTAAAAAATGGAGATATCAATTGTATTAGACTGACTTTTTATTTTATATAAAATTAGACATTAATTATTTTTCTTTATATAACAACGTATCCAAAAAAAATAATAACTATGTAGACTAGAGTTTTATATGTATGGATTTGCACTTTTTACTTTGAAACTTAAATACTTCTAAAATCGCTACGCATTGATAAAATGGTCTCAAGCAAAGAAAACATCTACTCTGTGCTGATGATGAAACAACAATTTCGAAATCGGTTTACCTTCCTTTTGCGAAAGTTTAAAATAGTTGGTCCATCTATGTTTATTTCTTAATTCCTTCATATTTTTTTTTCCACAAGAAAAAACTGTAGTATGAAACTGAGAGTTGGAAAAAGTTACCATACAATAAAAGGAAATAATAACAGCAAGAATTTGATTTTATTATCACTCATTTTTTGTAACGCTTCTATACAATTTAAAATTACCTAAAATAATATCACTTTTTTCGTAAAGTTTTTCGTTTATTTTTTTATAATTTAGTTTATTGTATCCACCATATTCAGGAGGAACTAAATCTTTTTCAATATGTTTATACAATCCTTCCCAGTCCGTAAAACTCCAATGAATCTAAAACGTCAATCATAAAATAATTAATTAATACGGTAAACGTAGTAATGGAATTAATTCTGTTACCTGTTTTTTACTCTCTGCTGGTATAAAAGGACCCAAAACATTCAAACAAAGTTTGATAACTCTTGAATTATTCACTAAATGTATTTGGAGATCCTTTAAAGGCGTAGATCTTAATTTTGATAAAAATAATTTAAATTTTTGATAATTAAACTTCGTAGCGAATTTCCAACTCACTCCTTCAAAATCCAAAATAATGCATATACCTTTTCCACAGATTTCCGGATGTTTATCCACTATATACTCAAACCAGATATCTTCTAAAGCTGCTTCATCTGTTATTGTTATGGTGTGTGAGTCAACATTTCCTGTAACGTAAAATAAGAGATGTCATTTTTTGTTGGGCTTTGCAGGTGGCTTGAACTCACCAAGTTTTAATAAATATATAGGTTTACCATTCTTATCACAAGCGGAGGGTATTATGACTGAAGTATTGCTATCAATAAATGATTTTCTATCAATAGGTGAATCTTTGGTATACCATTCTGGATAATCCAGTATATTTTGATGATACTCTTTCATCTAAAAAGCTTTTTAATTAAAAATAGTTTTAAGTAAAAAAATATGATCTAATTACCCTAGAAAGAGCTTGAACAATGTCAAAATCTGTAGCATATAAGAATCTAAGTAAATATTCATCGTCCGTATTAATATTTTTAATGTTATTAACGCCTAAAATAATAAAAAAATCAAACTAAAAAACAGTTGCAAAATTATATGCAAAAAAACTTAAAAAGAAATGACTTAGTAGATCTATAAAAATTATAAATTTATTGGAAATAACTAAGGAGGTTAGATTAAGCTAATAATAAAGATTAAATGTACTTTAAGTGGAATCATTAGAAAATATTGCAAATTTAGTTACACTTACTGTTAATTTGTTGCCTAAGGTTTTCTATGCATTTTTTTTGATATTCCGATATTGATTTTTCTTCCTCATTTTGAACGTTTGACATATTTCTTGTGCAGTATTTATTATTTATTTTAATCTTGAAACGTAATAATTGTAATATTTACTTACATAAGATATTTTAAAATCTATGTTAATTCCAAAATAACATTTTGAATGTGATAATGTTATCATAGGGTCAACAAAAACTAACCCGTCTATTATTTCAGCAAAAATTAAGATATATTTTTGTGATACCAAAGAAATATTTATTTATATAGTTTAGTAGACATCAACTCTAAAGTAGGTATAATTCCAATACAAGCAGAATAATTCTTGAGTGTTATGTAGTTAAATAATAGAAATAAGGTTATCAGTTAACAAAACTGACTTTATACCAAGACGCAAAGTAAAGCCATTAACAAATTGACTCACTTTGTAACATGAGTGCAGATCACGGGTGCTGCAAATGATCATTTTGGCAAGTTTTACCTAATATTTTTTATTATTCGCATTTATTTATATTTTTGAAATAAAATTATTCAACAATTAGTACTTTTTGTCTTCATTAAATTATGTTGGTACTTACTAAAATGACTTATATGAGATATATCAATTTTGAATTTTAAATTTGATTTGAATATTAAATTGGAGTGACAAATAATTAAAAAAAAAATAATATAAGATATAAATATAACCAATTTAAAGGAAAATGGAAGAATCTTAGTTAATTTCAAAATTGTATAATAAAATGAACACAATTACCAACTGTGACATAAAACACAACTAGAAAAGTGTGTAAAGAGATTTCATTTCTACACTCCGTTGAGTGTTACAATGAAGTCTATTGTAAATGCGATTTCTAAAAAATGAATTGTTAAACTAATTAACTAATATTTTAACAATAATTATCCATGGAATACTGAAAAGAACATTACAAAATTTGTTTCTAAAAATAGAAAATACCAGGGGCTTCCAAAGTATATAAGGATGTGAGGTAAAGAAAGTTTGACTTTTATTTTATATGCGAAATAGTTAAAAGTGAAGAACGAAGTTGAAGTAATATATTTAGAGATTAAATTGTTACTTTGTAATAAGTGAATTAAGATAACCGTTATTTTACCTAACAAATGCGGAAAAGTATTACTTTACGGACGTGTAAGGTATACTAATTTTCCTACAGCTTGTGGGAAAGTTTTTTCCGCACTCATTTTAGTGTGGAATAATATATTCTGTGACAAGGTTAGGATGAAAATTCGATGTGAGTGGAAAGTTCAGAGCGCGAGCCGAAGGCGGGTGTGAGGAACAACGAGCATTACGAATTTTCATTCTAACCGAGTAGCAGACTATATTTTCTCCACGATCACAGATTTTAAATGCATGAATACTTTTCAAATTCATTCTCTGATATTTTTTTGTACTAAATTTTCCAGTATGTTAATTACGCGTTTTGTAATTTCAAATAGTGTATTTTCACATTCTAATTCTAAATCATAGGAAAAATTTATTATCTTTTCTATATTTTCGAATCGAAACGCGACACCAATAATTTTGACAGTTACTCAATTCTTGCATCACAGTGACAATCAACTGCGTCAATGGTAATGCTATTATTGCTAACCAGTGAAAATATCATTCTATTACAGGAGAGAGATTGTAAATGCATTTAAATAGCATGGGGGCAGAGGTGTTGCAGAATATTCTTTACCTTTTTCTTAGACCTTCAGAGTGCTTTGTTTTACTCAGTCAGAGCTGTCCTCCCAGGTATATATACTTTTAGCTCTATTAAGGAGCTGTCTAACTGTTCTTCTTGGTTTGAGTAGCTCCTTATTAAAGGCGCGTCCCTTGCCATATGTCTTATTTTAATTTTTTAAAATAGCTGCTAGGCTCTTTCAAGGTCTTTTTCTTTGTCGAGTGTTAATAGTTCATGAAATTTCCATTTATATTCTTCTGGTTTGTATTTATCATCACACAATTATCTAAGAGGGAAATTAATTTTATCATAAAATAGCTTTTTTGTAAAATGCAAAACGAGTAAGGCCAACCTGTAATTTAAGTCAATATCCTAGGAGTTTTTCAAACTCCTAGCTTACTAATTAGGCTATTAGGTAATTTTTTTGTTTTTTCGATTACGTTTCTTTTTAAAAGCCATTGGACTAATATCTTTGTAGAAAATGCCTACCGAAAAAATATTTTATCTCAAATTCTGATTTCTCCCCATTAGTTAGTGCTTCAAAGCTTGTTTCTGTATACCTTTTATCTTTTTCGGATAACACAATAATAATAATAAATTGCCAGTTATTGTTTATACATTTTTAAGGGATATCTGTACACCTACATCGAGAAGAATGATTCATTAAGAATGTGTTACTACCAAAAAGTTTACAATGCTGAAAATCTAACTGCCATTATTAGATTGTCTAAGATGCAGTTTACCATCTAAATTTTTAAATGAAATATGCGCAGTAGTAATATTTTTCGAACTATGGTGGTAAAATAGTTCTGCAAAATATCCCACGAACCCTTACGATTAATGTCTAGATCCGCTAATCGGCAAATCAACCGGGAAAAAATTATTGTATTTAGTGATGTGATTCAGTTGAGATGAGGCACATCGCATCCATATTTTTTCGCATTGTGCACGTGCAGTACAAATATTATTGTTTATTGGCAGTTTTGGTGGATTTGTTAAGAGGATAACGTTTCAATAATCAACCATTTAAATAAATGGGTTCAGGAGATTTAGTGAATACATACCGGGGTAATTACCAACATACTGTTTTATGTAAAAATATTGTAAAAAGATTTTGGCTCTGGCGCACACTACGGACACATAAAATTATGGTTTATATTTCAAAATTATGTAAGTATGTTACACTGGTTAAACTTAAGAAGCAAATTCAACTAGTGTATACATTACAGTATTTTTAGTTTTATTTTGTGGTTTGAAAACTCAACAATTTCTCCACTCATCAAAGGTTCATATTAATTTAATATACATTTATGATTTTATAATCCAAGTAACCACCGTATTCTTTGGGCAAACAGTTACGATCTATGTGCTGATGAAGGGTTTCCCAGTTGGTAAAATGAAAGAGCAACTAAAATATTACATGTGAATAATTATGCATGTAAGAACATTTTACAAAGAATATCAAACAAACCAACTTTTTGACCAAACTTCCACATTGAAAAATTTATTTTTTTAAAGCTGTTCCAATAATCCATCATCGTGTGAAACAGCTGTCATTGCATTAATTTAAAGAAGTAAATTTTTAAAAATAAAAATGACGTATAACTTTATTTGATTTGCGAACTTTAGTGAAAAGAAGATATAATTTAAATAATGTTTTTTATGACGCGCATAAAATGATTAACAGATTTCATTAAAATAATTAATTTACTCATTGGAAAACCGGACCCAGCCTTGTTGTATTTAGATTATAATGGTAAATTATTTTGAAAAAGTTCTATGTATATTATGTATAATTCATTATGGTTTTTACATTTGATTTAATGATTACAAATTTATAATTAAAGTTACGAAAAAAATTGTAATTTTGTTTTTAGAACTTAAATAGTTGGGAACATAAAACAAAAAACAATTTAATAAGAAGTAAATCATCCATAGCACAATTGTGACTGATTATTAAACGAAGAAAAAACCCAAAATCAATGTCACAAAATTTTTATTATTAATTGAGAGCTACTAGTTTCGGCCTATTTGTAGGCCATCATCAGGCTAAAAATAATTAAACAAAGAATAAACATTACAGAATAGCAATGATTCCAAGTCCATACCTTAAAAACTAATGTAAAAAATTGAAATTAACAACTTCCACCATGCTTGCATGTAGTTAGTACATAATGAAAAATTGTCTATTTGAAAAAACAATAAGGGGGGATAAACTAAATGTAAGAGGTATATATTAATTAGATTAAGTAGAAAAGAAACTAGTAAATAGCACTGGTTATAAAACTTATTAGTAATTAAAGGAAATTATAATGAAATTTAGGTTAAAGATACCCTAAAGCTTGGTGTATCAAAGTAAGAAAGTTGGGACAATATATATGGGACCTGTAACTTAAGTGGAAGCAGGTCAAAGACATGTTGGCAAGTGCATCATGACTGCCAAAAGGGATTAAATTTAATTATTTTTAGCCTGATGATGGCCTACAAATAGGCCGAACCTAGTAGCTGTCAATTAATAATAAAAATTTTGTGACAATGATTTTGGGTTTTTTCTTCGTTTAAAAACCAATTTAACCAAACTTCTACTATTTATTTGGAAAAGTTGACTTTTTGGGCAATGATAGCTGTTTTGAAATTATTTTTATAGTCAAATTGGTAGGTTTATAATATAACTTTTTAATGTTGTTTAAGTAGCATTTAGACTACACGAAGTATTAGAAGAATAAATAACAATGAATATTCAATCAAAGCAAACGGTTTAATTGTGGAGAAGTTTTTAGATGTAATTGTTCCTATGAAACTTTTAATTGTTGATCTTATAGATTTCTTTTAATATTTATTTTTTTAAGAAAATATTTTCGTCAAAAATGTGCAGGTACTGGGTAGATCGGAGGAGACGTTCTTAGTGGCTCATACTAGAGGATTTAAGACACCCAAATGCATTTGTAAGATATCTGTCCAAAAAGAGGTCTCATCGATAAATATGAGGAGACAGCAGAACAATTGGACTGGCAGAGAGTGCGGACTGCAGATTCTGTCAGGCTAAGGATGTAACGGAGGAGCATATCTTATGTAACTGCCGAGAGCTCAAAACTAGTCTGCAACAACTCGATTCCAAGGACTTCATGGAAGTGTCGCCAACGACCCCGATGAGCTTCATCAGAGGCATAGGGCTGTTAAAACGACTATAACCTATGAGCGACCCACATAGATCTTACAGTGGAAGTGACGTTGAAGGACCTTTCACATAAAACCCGTAGATACACAAAACTAAATCTATCCAGAAAATTAATGTGTCTTTAAGCTGCAGTGCGTCAAAGCTTACAATGAATTTCAAAATAGTATATTAAACAACGCATTTCATATGGAATTCTGTTATGACACGAGTTCAAGTTTAACGAATCGCGAAGCGATGAGTTTTTTAAAGAACGAGTGTCACAACAGCCATATGAAATAAGTTGTTTATAATATTTTTTATATTTTGCCCTTTTTACCATTTTTTAAATTAATTTTTTATTTTTATGTAATTACGAAAATTTTTATTTTAAAAAGTATGTCGGCAGCACTGTGTAATTTATAAAATTTGACAGTTGTGACATTTATATTATCAAATGTTAATGTTTTAAAACATTTTAAAATGAATAATATACCAATAATAATATATTATATAAGTAAAATATTATATTCATATTCACAGATACTTTCTTAAAGAACAATATAAAATTAATAAATTGCTATTAGCCACAAATGTCATTGTCAATAGTCTTGCCTTTAGAGACTTCACTCATGTCGCCAACCATTTAAAACAAAAATTTGCGTGCGTAAAAGTTACATTACGATACGCAAATGCGTTTTATAATGAAGATTTTTATAAGTGCAAAATATAAAAAAATAATAAATTGTTGTAACTGGTATGGGCAAAACAAAATATACATCTGCTAATATAAATAATTAATGGTAGTTAATTCTCATCAGTATAGGTCAAAAACTTTTCATTTCAATTACACATTACGTATTTATAATATGTAATATTTGGGTATTGAGTATGTGGCTTCACGCCTTTTCACACCTTCAGCTTCCCCAGACCGATTGTGGTAAATTTATAAATAACATAATTTTAAGTGTTATGAAATAAATGTTGTTAATTTGCATAGAGACCTAGTAATAATGAGAGTATTTTTAAATATGATTACAAATAGTTTTGAAACTAATTTTGATTTAAAATAAAAGGAGTTTATGTTTAACATATATAATAAATTTCAAATTCATATAACTTACATTCCTCTTGCTCTCCTTCGATAATAATGGAGAGCATAGTTTAGCAACTATTTGGACATATACCGATGTATTAACTACGTGTATCATGAAATTTTTTTTTTGAGTTTGCTACTTTTTTAATGCAATTTTAACGCTTTGAATATTCATCCATCTTAAAAAACCATAGTTTTGATCCTTTACGTCTTCAAGGTAACAAAGTGCCTTTCCTGCAATTTCGGGATTTTTATAGAGAACATATTCGGACCAATTGTCGTCCCATTGCACCATATCAATTAAACTCACTTTACCATAATTTATTTTTCCTAAAATAAGTTAAATATTATGTACCTACTTAAGTTCGCAGTGCTACATGTTTTAAAACATAAAATGCAACCATTGGCTATTTATTAGCTAACCATAATCAATATTAACCAAAGGTATGAGCCAATATAAAAAAATATTGATGCAAGTTTAAATTATATATATTTTGAAAAAAATGAAAAAAAGGTTATAAAGTTTAAATTTGAATAAAGTAGTTAAAAAGCTAAGCAGTATTAATAAAATTAGATGGATTAATTCTGAGAAACTTCCCTTCTGAGAGTAAATTAATGAATCAGCATCATTTTATTGTTTAATTTAGTGTAGTTTTCATATTACAAAATAATTTATTTCAAGAAATAAACATATTGATAATACAATTGTAAGTAGTAATTTTTCTGTCTCTTTTAGTAGCAAACAATTGATTTTAATGAAACAAAAAGAGTTCCGTTCTGTAGATTATAGGGAATACATTTTTGTCATAGACGTTGCATTTAAAAGGTCGCTTTGATTGCGTTTTTCATTATTCAATAACAATTCATGGTCATTGAATGACCGAGATGGATTGAAATTACGATGCAAAAAAAACAGAGATCCAACCTTCTTTTGTAAATATTGTGTACCTAGCTTATTCTATGGATTAAAAAAACTGGATAATTTCCACCTTCTCTGGCAAACTTCATCTACAGATTTGTATGATAACAAATCCCCTGGCAACAACTGTTGTATCTTGGTATTTAAAACATTGATGACAACATTGTTTTGCTACCAAAATCGCTCTTTCTGTGAGACAATTAAGATTTTTGTACTTTGTGTGTACAACGGAAAACATGTGACTGATAGAGTATTTAAAAATTCTTATGTATCTACAGAAATTGTTCCATAGCCAATATCCAACAATTGTTTTGAGAGAGTTTCTGCGAGAATGGATCCTTAGGCAACTAAACATACATGTTCACTGTTAGTTATACCTTTTCACTTGAAAGAAGTAACATATTGCTGTTCTATCCAATTCTTTAAGCGAATGGCTGTGTGTTATAGTGCATTTATCCTAGATGATAATTTTACACTGTTTTAGCACTCTGGCCATGGATGATTATTTTTTCATGTACACTGCATCTAAGTTATTTTAAATGGCAGCTTAGATGCTAATCTTCCTCCATCTAATATGGTTGCTGCAATATCAGATACTGCAATGTTGTTGAAAGCGATACCATTTTTTGATCAGAACAAGAAGTAGCATAATAAGGATTTTTTTGCGAGATAAACCTAGTGCAACAAAAAAAAAGAATGCCTCGTGTCTTGCTGAAACTGCCAATAAGGTGAGGTCGTTAATTGCTTTTTGTTCATCATTTAATAGTAGAACTCTGCTAGTAATAATCGCAGACATGTCTATGGTATCACTCTGCAGTTCACGATTGTATTGATTAAATCAGATGCTCTTCAATTTGGTGAACTTATTTCAAAATGACTAGTTTGTAAATTCACTATGATGATACAAAGATCCAATTAATGATTTATTGTACATTGCATCTCGGAATAATATTACCATTACACCATCATTACGTTGTCGATTGAATTTTTGTAGGTACATTCCGCGTCACATAAAACTGGTACACCTTTATTTTTCCTATGTAAACCAAAGTTAACTAATCAAAATGACAAACAGTCACATGTGTAAAATATGTCATAGCTCATTATCCACGATGCCAGCCCATTTGAGTGAATTTCATAAAATGCGAATAATTTACAAAATATAGGATAGTTGTTCCATTAGACGACTTGCACCAAGGTGGTATAGCGACCAAACTGTTAGCAGAGGAACTAGCAAAACATTTATAACTACAGCTGAGCAAGACGAAGCAATTACAGGAGAAAATTAATTTCATACGACAAGATATGAAAAAGTTGCAGTAAACTTTAATGCTTCAATGTAAACCGCATTAAGAAGAATTAAGAAAAACTAATTTAAAGAATTGTGCAGCCGCCCGGAAACATAAACTAAACAAGGTAGATTAATATTTGCCTTAAATTATGTTTAAAACGATAAATAATAAAAATCTGAAACTGGAAACTTTTCTATTGAAATTTTGTATTTTGTTATTTTTGAAATGTTATGTCTACAAATGCACTATTCTTTAAATCAGGTTTTCTAATTTTCCATAATGCTGTTGTTATTGAATTATTAGTTTTATGTATTCGTTGCATATCTTACCGTTTTAAAGAAGTTTTCAATTTTTTTATAATCAGTTAAAGCTTTGTTTAGTTCTATAATATATTGTAATGATTAAGAATTAAATCAAAATAATCTAACCTTGTTTGTCAGAATAGTCCATGCTTATATAAAGAAAAAGGATATATAATAATAAATTCTTCAAATATATTAATTTCAAAGCTTCTTTTATTTGAAATTATACACATTTAATTAGGAACACTAAATAAATTTAAGTCCAACAATAATTTTGAGTTAAAAAACACTATATCTCAGTAGTATGGTTGGATTATCTTTTTCTTAGA
Source organism: Ophraella communa (assembly GCA_035357415.1). NCBI lineage: Eukaryota > Metazoa > Arthropoda > Insecta > Coleoptera > Chrysomelidae > Ophraella > Ophraella communa. The sequence continues at coordinate 21,441,658 of CM068985.1, forward strand.
TGTCGAATCTTGCATCAAGTTTAAATTACCTAAAAAACCCAATAAAGAAATTAAAACATATTAGTTGCAGTAAGTAATGTTTTTATATCATTATTAGAATAAGTTTTTATTAAGAAATATGAAATGAAAATTGCAAATTAAGTTTTAATATCAACAAAACATGAAGTATTATTGTTATAAAGTAATGTAGTTTACAAACTATGATTTAGATTAATATTTTTATTTAATATTTTAAATAAACAATCAATACCAAAAAGATACTATTAGTAAATGATCTAGACAATTAAATAAAGTCATAATTAAGTTTATAACAAAATAAGAAAGTACTTACAGATAGTAATAGACAGTATATATAAAGAGAAAAGACATTAGAAATTAAACTATAGGGAATAAAAAATACGGTAAACGAGTTATTAAGGTGATAGGACACTAGAAACAAGACAATATGTATTAGTTCTAATGTATAAAGAGTATAATTGCAAGGTGATAGGAAATACAAGAACAACATATAATTTGTTGTTATTATTATTTCTATATGTTAATAATATGTTTTGTACCAAATTTATATATGTGTAGAGTAGAAATGTTTTGTTAATTATATAATTTTAGTATAAATTTTGATTAAAAAATGGCGGAAGTTAATTAATTTAAAAAGCAATTTATAAAAAATTTATAGAATATTAGTCATAGAAAACAATATCCATCAATATTTGAAGTATTAAGCAGTATGTTTATGTTAAAATTTATTAGATATAAAGTGTGTTTGCTCACAATTTTTTCAAATTTTACTCTAATTTTACCATATTTATTTTTAGCCATAACATCGCTCTGTTTAAAATTAAAATTTAACATGGAAAAATTAAATTTTATTTAATGCAAGTTAATTTATTATCTACTATAAAAGTTAAAGTTTATTTATCACCCAATTAAAGAATCAATTAAGTAATATTAATTAAATAAATTTATTAGAAAATTTCGAAAAATTGCCTATATAAACAATTGAATTTAAATAATTTATGTCATTTCGGGAGAAAGAGTATAAATACCGCGGAATTCTTTTTTTTTGGTCAGTTACATTTTATTCAAAGGCGAGTCTATGCCGGAAACAAAAGCATTTAATTAAAATATAATGGAGGCCTAATGTGAAGTTATAAGGAATTGCTACCCCCACCATATAACTGTTAATTGGGAAAATTTATGTTTATATAGTTAAAATTGAAGATAGAACAAATCAAATAAATTTAATAAATGGTGATGGTATAAGTAATCACCCACCTGAATTTTATTACGTTCCTGGACATTGGACCAACAAAATTTTAAAAAGCCATTCGATCATTGTGTTCAGTTTAGCTATGCTATAAACTAGTTTTAGTAACGATGGAAATATATGTTTTTTGACATTAATGTAATTAATAGAATTGTCAATCAATTTTTTGAAAATAAAATTATCTAACTAGTCCAGCAGTTATTCAACCAGCATATTCTCTCCGTTTCTTGGTTTCACGAAAAGATATATTCGAATCGTACCCAGAAACCCCACATGGTCCTTCGAGCCGGATGTTGAAGCTGTTGCACTGGTTGTAGAAAAGAAGCAAAAGATCGACAATTTGGATAGTGTGAGTAATTCAATTTGATAATATCTGTTGTAAGCAAAGTTTTCAATTTTTTTATTATCTTATATTGACGCTTGAAAATATTTCACTGAACGTATTGCATTTTACATTCAACTACACAACCGTTCTAGTTCTGTCTAATTCGTCTCAATTACATTGATTTATATCTGTATATTGAATATAATATAACTAAACAAAATCGCTTAATTTACATTGATCTTTATCTGTAAATTAAATTAAAAAGAAAGAACTACCGTATTATTTCGCAGGTTTACTTTCATATTCAGTTTTTGCATTAAAAATAGTCTTTATTTGATTTATTTTGCCTTTTTTACTATCTTTATTTGAAATGGAAGCCATTGGTGATTTAGTTGCTAAAAGGGGTAGAGCGAAGGGTATTATCACGCGTAATATTAATTGGTATGATTCAGTCGATAGAAATATTGTTACGAAAGCAGAGGTTGCACATAGATTAGAGAAGCTCCAGTCTGCTTATGATGACTTTGACGACTGTCAAAATCAGATTGAAGAATGTGGTTTAGATGCTGAAAATCTAGAAAGGCAATATGAGGAAAGATTTCGAGTCGAAAATGATTATTTTCGTATAATAGGCCTTTTAAAAGCAATAGTCCAACCAATTGACGCTTCATCGGAAGTATATGAAATTGATCGCAGATCTAGCAGTTCAAATGATAATTTGTCAATTAAAAATGTCAACAATTCCAATATAAAATTACCCACAATCTCTTTGCCTCAATTTTTCGGTGATTACGATAAGTGGTCTACTTTCCATGATCTATTCAAAAGTCTTATTCATAACAATAATTCATTAGCTAATGTTCAAAAACTTTATTATCTACAATCTTCTTTAAAGGGAGAGGCCGCTGAGATTATTGCTGAATTGGAGTTAATAGACGATAACTATTTCATTGCGTGGGATTTACTGGTAAAGCGGTATGAAAATAAAAGAAAAAGAATCAATATTCACTTGCAGAATATTTTAGATTTGCCAAATTTAGTGGAAGATTCTCCAAATTCTTTGAGGCAATTTTTGGATTCATTTTACAAAAATACTAGAGCCTTGAACAATTTGGAGAAGCCCAATGAACATTGGGATTCATTTTTGTTACTTTTGTTAGAATCTAGACTCGATCCCAATACCAGCCGAGACTGGGAGTCAAAGTCATCTGGTGATGACTCAGAAACATATAATATTTTAATTGAATTTTTAAATGAACGTTATAAAACTTTAAATAAGCATCCCGTGAATAAAGTTAGTACTCGTCCAAGAGCTGATTATGTAGCTAATACATCTAAAATTTCCAAAAAAAGTCATATTACTACTAACTCTTCTATTTTTTGCATAGTATGCAAGGAGAATCATTACACTAATCAATGTCAACGTTTCTTAAAAATGCCAGTTGTTTCTAGATTACATGAAATTAGAAAACTCAGAGCATGTACTAATTGCCTAAAAAAGGGACATTTCTCTTCTGATTGCACTAAAACTACTTGCAAACTGTGCCATCAGAAACATCATACACTTTTGCATTTGAACAAGAATCAAAATAACAAAAATTCTCAAATAGTGGACAATCAAAATACGATTACTCCAGAAGCAGAATTACCATCAGTAAGTTCACCTAACTCCTTAGGCGTATATACTCAGAGTGTAAACGAAGTAGTTATCTTATCTACAGCATTGGTTTATATTATTGATTCCAACAATATTCCAATTAAATGTAGAGCAATTTTGGACTCTGGAAGTCAATCTTCATTTATGACATCTGAATTATTTCATAAATTGAATTTGAAGCATAATACGAGCAATTTATCTATTGTAGGCATACATGAGAGTAGAGGAGTTCAAGTAAACAAAAGTACTCAAGCTAATATAAAGTCGTTGTTGTCGAATTTTGAAATATCTGTACCTTTTTTAGTGCTAGACAAAATAACTGGTATGGTGCCACAATTTAAAATCGATATTTCTTCTATTAATATTCCCCCAGGTTTAGCATTAGCAGATCCTACATTTTTTAAACCGTCTCAGATCGACTTGTTATTAGGTGCGAACATATTTTATGATTTACTCTTACCCGATCAAGTTAGAATGAATATGAATGAACCTGTATTACAAAATTCTAAATTAGGATGGATAGTGTCTGGTTCTATTAGCAAATTTCATAATAAAACAATTCATTCTTATGTCTCTCAAAATTTTGATGTACAAAGACAGCTGGAAGCGTTTTGGTTATTAGAAGATATTTCTAATAGAAAGTCAATCATATACAGTACAGAGGAAGTTGAATGTGAAGATGATTTTGTAAAAAAAAATAAAAAATCTCGGGATAATACTGGTCGATTTATTGTAAAATTACCAGTTAGGAATAACTTTTCTGAACTAGGCTCTTCTCAGATAATGGCATTGAAACGATTTCACAATCTCGAAAGGAAATTCTTAAATGATCTTGAATTAAAAGAAAAGTATTCTAATTTTATGAAAGAATATAGAGATGTGAATCATATGAGTTTAGTAGAGAATCCAAAAAATAAAGCAATATTCTATTTACCTCATCATTGTGTTAAAAAGGAAACATCAATAACTACAAAATTACGTGTCGTTTTTGATGCATCTGCTAAATCGGACAGTGGTCTGTCATTGAATGATGTTCTTAAAGTCGGTCCTACCATTCAGGAAGACATTTTTTCAATTTTATTGCGTTTCAGATCTCATGCGGTTGCTTTTACAGCGGACATTGCAAAGATGTACCGCCAAGTTTTAGTGTCTCCCGATCAAAGAAATCTCCAATGTATTTTTTGGCGTTTTAATTCCACTGAAGAGCTTCAAACTTATCAACTGAATACCGTCACATATGGTACAGGTCCAGCATCATTTTTAGCAACTCGATGTCTCAAGCAATTGGCTCTAGAGAATGAAGGAACTTTTTCTATGTCTAGTTCATCAATAGCAAACGACTTTTATATGGATGATTATATTTCTGGAGCAACTGATGAAAGGTCAGCTGTTATTAGAATAAAAGAAGTTTTTTCTATTTTAAATTCTGCTGGATTTGTTCTTAGACAGTGGTTAACTAATAAACCAGATATTTTACATGAGATGAACGTTGTCGGTATGAATGAAATCGAATATTTTGTAAAAAATGACATAGATTCCAAAATTTTAGGGTTGGTTTGGAATCCTTATGCAAGACATTTTTAAATTCACTTCTAGCTTCACTAGGAATTTTAAAACTAAAGTAACAAAACGAATTCTGCTTTCAACAATTTCTCAACTTTTTGATCCTCTTGGATTACTAGGTCCAATTATAGTTACTGCTAAAATCATGCTGCAAGATCTTTGGCAACTTAAATCTGATTGGGATGATATAGTTCCTGATAAAATGTGTATCCATTGGCAGAAATTTCTTTCTGATTTTATATACATACACGAAATAAAAATTCCTAGACATTTTATATTGAGTAATCACGAGTCTATCGAATTGCATGGGTTTTGCGATGCCTCAATTAAGGCTTACGGGGCTTGTATATATTTAAAATCTATTCGTAATGGTAATATTTTTGTCCAATTGAGTTGTTCGAAAAGCCGAGTAGCACCATTAAAAAGTGTAACATTACCACGTCTAGAACTTTGTGGTGCATTATTGCTTGTACAGTTGTATGAGCGTCTTAAATTATCGTTAAAAAACATTCAAATTTTGAATCATCATTTTTGGACAGATTCTACTATAGTTTTATCATGGCTGCGAATACAACCTAGCAAACTTAAAACTTTTGTATCTAATAGAGTTACTAAGATTCTAGAATCCACAAATTTGTCTTCTTGGTCTCACGTTCCTACGAAATTAAATCCTGCAGATATAATATCTCGTGGTGTCTATCCTCATCAATTAGTGGATAACCATTTGTGGTGGAACGGACCTGAGTTCTTACACAATGACCAAGAATACTGGCCTAAATCTAATTATACTACAAATATTATACCCGAACTAAAAGAGGTTAAATCAACTGTTTTAGCAACTCTTGTTGACGATAATTTAATCGAAAAATATTCATCATATACCCAATTAATTTATGTAGTAGCTTATTTGTTAAGATTTATAAATAATACCCGTTTCAAGAAAGAAAATAGAATTATTGGTCCTTTGGAAATTAAAGAAATTCAAAGTAGTAAACATACTTTGGTTCGAATGGTTCAATTAAAATATTTTCCTGAGGATCTTCATAATTTGAATAAAAATAAAAACGTGTCTAATACAAGTAAATTAAAAATGTTTAAATCCTTTTTTAGATGAATTGGGAATTATTAGAGTAGGTGGTAGACTATCAAAATCTAGTTTATCAGCTGATGCTAAATTTCCAATGGTACTTCCTGCAAACAGTAACTTTACCAAAATTGTCATTTTAAACGCTCATTTAAAGAATTTGCATGCTGGGCCTCAACAAGTCTTATCAACAGTAAGAACTGAATTTTGGCCCCTTTGCGGTCGCCGTACAGTTAGATCAATTTTAAGTAAATGTATGATTTGCTTCAAAGCAAAACCGTTAGATTTTGTTCAAAAAATGGGGAATTTACCATTTAATAGGGTCAATATTTCACGTGTTTTTTCTAAAGTTGGCATAGATTATGCCGGACCTTACTTAATCAAAGATAGTAAGTTTAGAAATAAAAAATATATCAAAGCGTACATATGTATTTTTATTTGTTTGGCCACAAAAGCTGTACACATTGAACTCGTTTCTGAACTCACTACAGAAGGATTTTTAAACATGCTTAAAAGATTCATTGCTAGGCGGGGTTTATGTAGTGATATTTATTCTGATAATGCTAGCAATTTTGTTGGAGCGGATCGCGAATTACGAGAATTGGCGATTCTATCACAAACCAATAAGTTAAATTCTTTTTTATTAGATTCTAAAATTCAGTGGCACTTTATACCACCTCTTTCACCACATTTTGGTGGTTTGTGGGAGAGTGCTGTTCGTTCAGTGAAATATCATCTTAAGAGAATTCTTAAAAACGTTTATCTTTCATATGAAGATTTTTATACATTGCTTACACAGATCAAATCAATTTTGAATTCAAGACCTCTTACTCCACTCTCTGAAGATCCGAATGATCTTCAACCCTTGACTCCAGGACACTTTATTATTGGTGAACCTTTTAACAGTATTAGAGAGCCTCCTTTGAAGCCATGCCCAGTCAATTTATCTTCTAGATATAAACATATTAAAATTATGGCACAACATTTCTGGACAAGGTGGTCAAAAGAATATCTTCATCATCTTCAAGTAAGATCCAAATGGAATACCAGCTCTAGCATTTTGAGGGTAGGATCTTTGGTATTGATCAAAGAAAATTCAACATCACCTATGAATTGGCAAATGGGAAGAATATTGGAACTTCACCCAGGTTCGGACAATGTAGTCAGAGTGGTGACTATTAAAACATGCACCGGAAAAATAAAACGAGCTGTCACCAACATTTGTATATTGCCTATCGATTCTTGAAGTTGTATTAACTTCAAGGGGGGCGGCATGTTCAGTTTAGCTATGCTATAAACTAGTTTTAGTAACGATGGAAATATATGTTTTTTGACATTAATGTAATTAATAGAATTGTCAATCAATTTTTTGAAAATAAAATTATCTAACTAGTCCAGCAGTTATTCAACCAGCATATTCTCTCCGTTTCTTGGTTTCACGAAAAGATATATTCGAATCGTACCCAGAAACCCCACACATTGTACACCGGGAGAAGCAGCCGACGCCATCATTGTCTACAAGTGATGCTTGGAACACAGAACGCCGAAAGAAAGCGCTGCTGTCATCATCCATAGAAGCGGACCAATGCGGTACGTTTTTAAAAATTGAATTATACAGTAAACATTATTATCTTTCGATTATAAATTTTATTCACATGTTTTAATGTTTTCTTTGTGAAATAAATTGAATGTTTTTCTAATGATATATTTAAAATAATAATAATAGAGAATCGAGTTATCAGAGAACAGTTGTACGAATCGATTAACAAATTCATTTAAAGTATCGAAATCACAGATCTGTATGATATATGAATAGTAGTGAATTTAACAAATAAACAGGATTGTATTAAGGAAAGTTTTAGGTATTATAATATTTACAAAGCTGATTTAATATTAATTATAACATAATTTGAACCGAGTACTGAAAATATAGAGTTCTCATATGCTGACAAATTTATACCAAGTTAATCATAAAGTAATTAATAATCAAATGAGGTAAAATTAAATTGAAAACATTTAATCAAATAATCATAGCCCCACAATAAAAATAATTAAAAAATAAATTTAATAAAATAGAAATTTATTATAACTTAAAAAAATGTATCTATCATAAAATTAATAAATTTAATTGATCAAACACATACTACTACTATTATACATTTTAAAATTTGTATACATTACAATATATTGTAATGGATCATTATTACTAATAAAAACAAAACTTACCTTTTAAGCATCCATCATAGCCATTACACTAATGGATTAATTAAAAAAAGGATATGCATAATGAAATACACTTTTCTTCTTAAACCATGTAATTACCCAAAAAGAAGTATTGTCTTGACTACAGTATGAACTTGATTATATCATAAATTTGGTCACAACAGGTTTTCATTTGGACTTAGTGGATACATCTTGTTAGAAAATGAGATGAATTTCCTGACCTAAAAATAATACATATAATTAGTATGAATTTGTATAAACAAACAGTATCTCTACAGTTACACTAAAACAAAGTAGTATAACTTACATATCTGATAATAATAAACATCATAAGATAAAAGTCAATATAGGGTAGATAGTCATATTGGAAAGTCAACATGTAAAAATAAACAATACACATTAGTAAATGAACAAAATAGAATTAAAGTTACTTACCACAATAATTTACAAAAAAGGGATATCTTAATAAGTTTAATTGAATCTGCAGTTACTTTTTCTTTAGTACATCTTAAATTTTCAATATTTACTCTTCAATTACAAACATTCAAATAAGTAAAGAATGTATATGACATCTTATCTTGTATAGGATCCATATTCAATTATTGTATCACAATCAAAATTTTCCAATCCATAATGAATGCATTTTCACATAACAATTCACTTTTCACCTAGTTCTTTTTCAAAATTCTCAGTTTAATCTGAAACAATAAAAAGAAAATAAAAATCAAGAAGTGTTAATGGTTTCCACATGTTTAAGAAATTAACATGTAATTTTAGTTAGTAAAATATTTAAATTAATAGTATAAAAAGGAAGTACTTACAAAATCATAGTCTTCGATTTGTACAAACAAATATACCAACAGATTGTGAGTACCTAAAAAAGACACAAGATTAATTATAAACATTAACAAATGACAATTTATGTAACAAAAAGTATGTAGGATAATTGAGGAAGTTGTTTATATAAATTTTAAAATGTTAACCTATGATAACACAGAAAATATCAGCTTATATAAGGTATAAGTAATACAAATAACAAAATCTTTTAAAAGTTTAAATTGTAGTTGTTAGAGTTAAAATAGTAAGTAATCAGTTAAAATAGTACTAGTTAAGTGGATTTAGAGTAATTTTAAATATAATAGCTAGTGTTAATTCAAAATTTGAAAGTCTAAAATAAGTTGACAGCTCAAGGAAGTTGTGTATTTTGAATCTAAAATTTCATAGGAAAAAGTACTTAGAAAATTATACAAACAGAATTTAAGCAAAAATAAGGATGAGATCTATCTGTACGTTATCAAAGGTATTATCAGAATTGTGAATTTATTACCTGGATTTTCGGAAATGTAGGTTATTTTTTTCTGAAATTCGAACAGTTGAAATCCGATGACGTCATTTTTTTGTTTTGTTTCAAGAAGCTATAAAAGGCCGGAGAATCCATGATTAAGTCTCTTATGTTTTTGGTAGTAGAGCAGTTAACATCTATTCACTCTCTTATGTTCCTGGTCGCAGAGCAATTGATATCGTATGTATTAATTGATTATCAACTAGAAGAAAATTTTTTAATAATTAAAAGCTGTTTATATTAAAGTAATACATGTAATATTAAAAATACATACAGAAAAGTAATCAGCTATTATTAAATTACTTACCAAAGTAATAAACTGCATAAAGCAAGTGCAGATTCTATAGAATTTTAAAGATTAAATTCGAGAGACGTTTCCAAAACGGAACCATAGTAGCCATCTTGTCAATTTGAATACGCTGTTGTCGCTGTTCCATTTGCGGGAGTAAACGAAGCACAAGCCGATCTCAGTTTTGTTACGTTGCGCATGACAAGGACAATATTTGAAAAACTCTGTTATACAAGGTACGTCCGATAATTAAGGATTTGTATTTTTATTTTTAATTATTTGCAATTGTAAATTAATATTTTGTTTATCATCTCCATTTTGTCATATCCGAATATTTGTTATTTATTTGTACTGAACGTGTGAAGACCAATTAATAATTTTTTTTTAAGTACTTGACATTAAATTTATTGTGTATTAGTTATTAAACAATATTTAATTTGAACCCTACCCAAGATAAGAGTCAGACTTTAAATTTCAACTTTAAAATTGAGTAAACTGAGCTAGTTTGAACTTCTGATAAGGCGCCCAAACTTAAAAGTAAAAAGAAAAAGTGAACTGTATATAAAATTAAATAATATTAAATTATAAAGTTCAGTTAAAACATTACAAATAATATCAAAGCATTAAAAATCTATAATTGGAGGTAAACATTAATAAGAACCCAACTAATTAAGTAAAACAAATCATAACGTAACAAGATCAAAATAATTAAAATATATTAAAATAATAGAACTAAGTCGGGATATTGATAAAATAAACCATAACTAATTAAATAATAGAAGTAACTCAATAAAAAAAAAAAATCATAACAATATATTCATAACCGGCCTTGTTAGCTGAACATCTATTTTTTTGATTGAGCCTCTGTAAAATAGTATGGTACTTCTGAATACAGCAGTATTTGTGCGAAAGCACTAAAAGCATTCTAACCTTACATATTTTAAAAAAATTTTGTAGTTTCTGTTAGATTTATAGTATAATCAAGCGCTTGTGGAAAATACGCGCTGGCCGTTTTCAAGATAAAATATTAAAATTACGATTTATAAATAGGAGTTACAAAGAATGCAAGTAAAGACAAAATAAAAATAAAACTAAGAATAATAAACAACTATTCGTTTGAATTTAACTTCCATGTTTAATTAACAAATTACAATTATAGCTGTTTCGCTAAAAACTTTCATCGTTAGATTGACATATTTACGTTACATTTTATTTGTTTGTAACTAGTTACCTGATATTGATTAAGTAGTATTAAGGCTAGATCAAGTATGGAAGTAATAAGACAACAATATTAAAGCCTAGTCTTAACACTACTTAATCAACATCAGATAGTTACCTTAAAAAAAAAATGTAACTTAAATATGTCAATCTGTCGATGCTGTAATTGTAATTTAGAAGCTAATTTTTTAATTAGACGTGGAAGTTGAGTTCAAACGTATAGTTGTTTATTATCTTTGTAAGGTTTAAGAAAGGTGAAAATTTGTAGTTTCAATGCTGAATAACAAATTAAACCAAAAATAGAAAAATGGGGTTAACTACCATTAACATTTAGGGGTATGAAAAATGATTTTTTTTTATTCTCAGACTACCGGATGTGCACAACTTTCATAAGAATCGGTCGAGGAGTCAAGTCACAAACACCGTCACAGCACAAAAATCTCAGAAATTGTATGATATTTTAAGGAACATACTTTTTGTCTATTTTTCTTTTGCTACATGCCGCAAATGTACTTTAAAATGTATATCACAAAAATTAATAATGTAAAGTTTTTTACTACTTAATTCAAGTATTTTTTAATACCCACCTATTTTAACAAGCAAAATTGGTCTTTCATCTTTATCACAATACGGCAAAATCGTGGAAATATTTTCACCTACTAAAGATTTTCTTTCTAACGGTCCGGAAACAGTATAAAAATTTGGATATTGCTGAATGTTTTCCTGATATCCCTTCATCTGGAATTTACATTTCAAATCTATTAGCTTTTCGTCAAATTTTAACTTAAAGAATATACGAGAATACATTTTGTTAAAAAGGTAAGAAAATAACTTCCGACGTTTAGACCTACTCTAGTAATAACACTTACTCTTTTGAATGCTTCTTCTACATTAAATTTTGTGCTATACAAATCCTTAAAATATAGTTCTCGCTAACGTGAACATTGCTGAAGACATCCAAATCTATCATGCAAAAAATATAATATATTTGTATTATGTATTTAAAACTTTTTTGTTATTGTTACTAAATCTATTGCAAGCTACTACTGTTAAGCAGATATAAAGGTGAATACTGAGAATGATCCGCAAATATCTACCGAGAAACTTGGCTTACCTTTTATCTTTCTTTTTAATTCGTTTCAAGATTCATTTGTTGTATAGTTCTTAGATTTTTTTTAAATTTTTGCACATGTTTAACAGTAAACTTTTTTCAGATAGTTAACAAATAACATACATATAATAAAAATGATCTTAATGTTTTTTCAAGTATAATAGTGAAGGTAATTGTGTGCAAACTTGTTCCTTTACATCAATAATTACAAACGATTTATTACTAAGTACATACCAATCGAATATATTTTTATCTTTACATTTGCAATTAAATACATAGTAGTTTTTTTATTTATCAAATGTATCTTAAAATACATTTAGTTAAACAAAAGATAAGATAAAAGGGATAATCCCTTAGGGCTTATAACATCTAGGCTTTAATATTGTTATGTCTTATTACTTCCATACTTGATCTAGCCTTATAACTACCTAATAAACATCAGGTACCTAGCTACAAACAAACAAAATGTAACCTCAATATGTCAATCTGACGATGCTAAGTCTAGCGAAACGGCTGTCATTAAAGTTAAGAAAGCAATTTTTTTAAATAAATATTGGAAGTTTTGGTAAAACGAAGAGTTTTTTATTATTCCTAAACGTATAGTAATCTTTATCTATCTAAATTCCTAGAGCACAGATTATCCCTCAGGTTACAGTTTGCTTATTTTGCATCGCCCGAGGGTTATGTTGCCTGGTTCGTTTCCCATCCTGTATTTTTCAAGAAGATACACAAGTTACATGAAGATTTTTTTGGCAGTTTTATATTCTTGCTTACATAATCTCTTTTTTCAATCGTATAGAGGAGCTTCTTACGTACATAATGACCAGTAAGAAAGCTACAAGTAGGTTATTCCTGATCCTCCCCTAACATTTTCGTCTGCAACTGCTTTTGCTGACAAAGTATATTCCACATGCTGCAGTTTTAGATCCATCTGTGTATATGCGAATTCGATGGCTTATTTGCAATAGGTCGTAACTCTCAAGTTTGTCGAAATGGGGTTTTTTGTTTCAATTGCTTTCTGCAGTTAAACTGCGCATGCCTGCAATCTCTCGTAATCCTAAGAAATTTGTACCATACTGTATTAAAGTTATAGTAATAGGACGTATCGTTCTCAAACCATTTTGTAACTGCAATGAGACGTAACCCACACCGTTTGCATGGAAGATCGCAACACGACAAGACAAGTCACAGTGCGTATTTTCCGTATTATATGTAATCTGTGAAGTGTATTTGGAAAAGCAGAAGTACTAGTAATATCGTAAGTATTCTTTTATCAAGTCTTTGTTGTTATATTGGTATTATAAATTGCATTGTAACTGTTTTTCACTAAATGAAATTTATGGTACTAACCCTTACTGTGTGAAAGTTCATCTTATTCAGAACAATAAACAAAAATAATTTTAATAAAGAAATTGAGATTATAAAACAAATAGCAATATCTAATGGCTATCCAATACATTTGATAAATAAATTAATTAATAAGAAAGAACAGAAAGTGTCACTACAACTAATATTCCCTCAACACCCTAAAGAAATTAAAAGTTATAAAAGTATTACATATTGTGGAAATATTTCTAATACAATTTCAAAAATAATATCTTCGGCAACATCTTCAATAATTTCATTCAAATCACACAATAATGTTGGTACAAAATTGTTAAATGTAAAAACAAAATTACCTAAATTAAAAAAATCTGGTGTTTACAAAATTAATTGTCCAAAATGTAATGCTGTATATATAGGTCAAACACAAAGAAATTTTGAAATAAGATTCAATGAACATTTAAGAGCATATAGATTACAACAACCAGATAAGTCAAACTATGCAAAACATGTTCTTGAACATCCACATTCACTCATACACACCAATGACATTCAAATATTACACACCTGTGATAAAAAACAAAATTTAGATTTCCTCGAAGAACTTGAAATCAAAAGACATCTAGCAGATCAACAATATAAAGTAGTTAATGAACAAATAAATCTTGGAAGTTCACCACTATTAAACTGTTTACTTTGATTGAGTCTTCATTTTATACATAGATAAGACGTAATTACAACACAAATATATTAAGTTATTGTAAAGATCAGCAGGATATAGTTTTTTCCTGGTTTTTCTATATCATTGCACAGTTATACTGATCTTAGAGGGAAATACATCCAGGATAATCCCTTAGGGCTAATAACATCTTGGCTTTAATATTGTTATGTCTTATTACTTCCTTACTTGGTCTAGCCTTAACTACTTATCAACATCAAGTACCTAGTTACAAACAAACAAAATGTAACTTCAATATGTCAATCTGACGATGCTATTCCGATAGCGAAACGGCTGTCATTGCATTTAAAATATTTATAGAATAAATAGTGGAAGTTAATTCAACCTTTTAGTTGTTTATTGTTCTGTTTTCACTAGTTTTACCAAAGATTATGATACGTCTTTTTGCCATTTGCGTGTTAAACGTAAAATGTGTGAGACGACATATTGAATTTAAGGTTTTTTTCTTTTTGTTAAGCTTTTAAAATAATAATAATTGTATTGATTGTACTAACCCTTACTTTTTGGAAGTCCATCTTATTAAGGATAATAAAAAACTCTTCGTTTTAACAAAACTTCCTATATTTATTTAAAAAAAGCAGTTTTTAAATAAATATTGGAAGTTTTGTTAAAACGAAGAGTTTTTTATTATCCTTAATAATAATTGTGTTATTAAATAAGGAAAAGATTCGTAATGCATGCCCGTTTTTACTTTTACAGAAAATGGCTGGTGGAGAACGTGGCAAACATTTGGTCAACTTAGCTCTTCTTGCTACAAGTGCATCAGACGATTCTGAGAAACAGTATGTAAATATAGCGAGTAATAATATAGCAGAAATTGTTGACGCAGGGTTAATTTTTAAAGATGGGACTTATTACGTTGATCCAAAAACTAATACTCCAAATATTAATATTATACAAAATTACGCCATTACCTATAAAGAATCTGAATCCGATTTAAATACTGTGTTAGCTGAATCTGTTTTTAAAAATGTACCAGTTACAAACTATAACCAGACAATATTACCTTCAAGTTTAAAAGTTGCCAGTGACTCCGACTTTGTTCCAGAATCTGAAAATGAAAGTGAAGACAGTTTGCATGTGTACCTCGAATAAAGTTTTAGATCCAAAGCACAACTTTATGAATTTTATAAGGAAAAATGCCAGCAGGACAACGTGCAGCCGTGTACAATCTCTACATTTAATAGCATGTTTGACGATATGAAAGTATCAATATTTAACCCGAGAAAAGACGAATGCGATACTTGCCATTCATATAAAATTAATCAGATATCGGAGGAAGAATATAGAAGTCATATTTTGAGTAAAGACAGAGGAAGAGACAAAAAAATTATGAATAAAAAAATGCTTTGAAGAAATTAAATTACACCTTTACAATGGATACTCAAGCTGTAAAACTATGTCCTGTTCTAAATGTTAGCGACGCATACTATAAAACTAAGCTTCAGGTCCATAACTTTACAATATTCAATCTGGCTACGCATCAGTGCTCCAACTATTTATGGGACGAAACTGAAGGTGATCTAAGTGCCTCATCGGTATTTGTCACTTCTACCATTAAACATTTAGAAGAACAATGTTTAACTGAAAAACGAAAAATTATTCTGTATTCTGACGGTTGCGGATACCAAAATAGAAACAAATGCTCTGTTACATTTTTCAGTAAAACATGATGTCGAGATTGAACAAAAGTATTTAGAGAAGGGTCATACCCGAATAGAATATGACTCGGAACATGCGCTGATTGAACGCAAATTGAAAAGAAGACTGATTCATCTTCTCAGCGAATACATTAGTATCATCCTTGAAGCACGTAAAAATCCCATGCCTTTAGACCAGGAAAAAGGACACATAAACATACAGTATCCAACTTGCGAACTATAAAAATATACCCCAGAGGAAAAAAATTTTACAAGCTAAACTTTGACGATAATTATATGGAACTAGACCAAAGAGCGAAAGAATGTAATAAAAACAATTTTACCTAATTTTACTTAATTTTACCTAACTACTTATCTTACCTAACGTAACCTAACCTAACCTAACCTAACCTAACCTAACCTAACCTAACCTAACCTAACCTAACCTAACCTAACCTAACCTAACCTAACCTAACCTAACCTAACCTAACCTAACCTAACCTAACCTAACCTAACCTAACCTAACCTAACCTAACCTAACCTAACCTAACCTAACCTAACCTAACCTAACCTAACCTAACCTAACCTGACCTAACCTGACCTAACCTAACCTAACCTAACCTAACCTAACCTAACCTAACCTAACCTAACCTAACCTAACCTAACCTAACCTAACCTAACCTAACGTAACCTAACTATAAAATATACCCCAGAGGAAAACATTTTTTACAAGTTAAACTGAAGATAATTATATGGAACTAGACCAAAGAGCGAAATAATGTAAATGTCAATATGACGTCATTACATCTCCCCGTACATACATGTCGGACAAAAATAACAATGATAGATAATAGTATTCTAATTACAAATATCGATTTGTCCGACAAATATATTGAGTTATATAGTCAGTCCGACAAGAAAATGAAAAAAAAAACATCAAAAACAATGGCATAGTTATATCATACTAGACATAAAATTGTTATGGTCCAGTCACATACACTACCTAATAAACAAATGTGAAAAAGGCATTAACCTACTTAAATGTGTTACAAACCACAGTTGGGGTGCAACTCCACGTATAGCTTTAATGTTCTATAGAGCCTATGTGCGATCCATTATTGATTATGGATGTTGTTTATACGGATCATCCTGTAACACTAACCTTAAAAAAATTGACAGGGTACAATATAAATGCCTAAGAATCTGTATAGGTGGAATGATTTCTTCTCCGGTGAATGCAATACTGGCAGAATGTAATGAATATCCATTAGATTTGCGACGACAAATATTATCGAAAAAATATTTAATGAAACTAAAATCTCGGGAGTCACACATGATCAGCACATTAGGTAATATCGCGAGAGAAAATCTCACAAACCGCTATTGGAAAATTAAAAATTCCCCACCACTGGTAGATGCTTTTATTGAGACCAATGATTTTCAAAATATATTTGGTAAAATGAAAATGATGCTCATGTATACCATTCCATATAAATCATTAATTCACAGACATAGAGTCATAATTCCCAAATATCACGAATCTCGTCAAATAAATTACGTGCTTGTAAAATCCATACTGGCTGACTTTGCAGATAAAACTGTTATATTTACTGATGGATCTAAGTCAAACGATGGTGTAGGCTGTGGGGTATTTATCCAAAGTACAAACCAGGCATTAACTTTTAAATTGCCATATATGTGCAGCATATATACGGCTGAACTTTTTGCAGTCTTAAAGGGTGCTACTTGGTTAACAACCCACAATGTGCACGAAGCAGTTATATTGACCGACTCTAAATCTGTTTTAGAGTCTATTAAAAATATGACATTCGAAGGAATGAAATGTCCCATGCTTTGCACTTTAAAAAACATGATTGCAGGGTTAAAAATAACATTTGTTTGGGTAAAGAGCCATATTGGGATAACAGGCAACGAAAAAGCGGATAGTCTAGCTAAGGAAGCGGTTCAAAGTGGAGTTTTCTGTAACATTTATACCTTAAAAGATTTGCACAACTTAATTAAAAATGATACAAGATTAAAATGGAAACAGCAATGGAAAGGGGTAGCTAAAAAATCTCGGAATACGTATTTCCAGATCCACTCCACCTTACCTCCTCCCAACCAACATCCTCTAAATTTTGATTTCACAAAATTCCACTTTGCTACTATTTTTAGATTAAAAACAAACCACGGACGATTCCCATCGCATCTGGCTAAACTTGGCCTGGTACAATCATCTGCCTGTAGTTGTGATAATAACTCCACCGGAGATCTGAACCACATATTCTTTGGCTGTAAGAAATATCTTGGTAAAATCAATGAGCTAGTTAGTACCCTAATTAAAAGAAACTATTCACTACCATTAAACCTTACCCATATTTTGACAACAGCAGACATTAATACACTGAAACTTTTAATAGATTTTATAAAGGAGGTAAAGGTGCAAATATAATTGTAGGAAAGGTCTTAATAACGGTCTGTGGCTGATGGACTTGCTTCCGAGCCATTTTTCCCCCTCACACACACACACAATGGCATAGTTACTTTTGTCGTTTTCTGACTGAATAAGTTTTACTGGATAACACAAAATTTATAAATCAACAATTCAATTATAAAATAATTTCAATTGACAAATCTGGAAAATTCAAAATCTGTTTTCGTTTATATTGATATTTTATTTTATATAAAAAGGTATATTTTATTCTTTATTGAAACACAAAAAACATTCATTTTACATCAGAATTACTAATTAAATCATCATAATCATCATCATTTTTAGACCTTCATCAATGTCGTCTTCACCACTATAAAGCATCATCAGATTTACATATCGTATTTGTATTTTTTAAAAAGATTTTTTGAATAAAAGTTGAAGATTTTGTGAAAAAGTTATATTTTCAATGTTTCAATGGACTTCAACAGAGTAATGGTTAAAATTTCAGTAATTTAAATTGTTTCTGAAGAAATATTATTTTATAATCTAACCAGAAAGTAGATGGTACCTACTAAAAATTAAAAACATGAAGATGAGGCTACAGAAGAATGAAATGTGCTAGAAATATTTTTGTCAGCTGACGATGGTTCAAAGCAGAAATCGGTAACAAGAATTATTTTTAAAAATTTTTTATCCTACATTTCTTTTATTAATTGTTTTTTATCATTTTTATTTAATTTAAATGTTTTATTGTATTAACTTAACTGCTCATTTAATTTTTTATTTCATAAGTTTCGTTTTATTTCTATTGAAAAGAATAGAAATTACATTTCTATAAGGACACACATATTCTCTTATCCTATACTAATATACAGGAGACAAATATATGTGTTGCTGGATAACTAATTTGGACAAATTCTAAAGTAACTATTAATACCCATAATAATTGATGTATATTTTTAAAAAATTAGAAGTATTATAGTTGTAAGTATTGTAAGTCACCTTTGAGAAATGGATGGTTTACTTCGTTTGTAATAATATGTCAAAGATGAATTATTATATAATAGAAATATTAAATAATTCATCAATTTTTTTTTATTAGTTTGCAGTATTATATATATTTTTATAATCAGTATTTTATTTCAAATCGAAAAATATTAAATTTATTATTATATGTACGGGGAGATGTAATGACGTCATATCGACATTTTCAGAGCGGTGGACACTCTATACGCTGCATGATTTTTGTCGGACAAGTTGACCACAATTTTTAACGTAATTTCATGAAACAA
Source organism: Ophraella communa (assembly GCA_035357415.1). Lineage (NCBI taxonomy): Eukaryota > Metazoa > Arthropoda > Insecta > Coleoptera > Chrysomelidae > Ophraella > Ophraella communa. The sequence goes on from CM068985.1 coordinate 21,461,165, forward strand.
TTTTAAAAAAATCAAACTTATATGTACGGGGAGTCATAGTGACGTTATATCGACAATTTCGAGAATCGGGCATTCAAAAACGCAGGAGCACGGAAAGTTTTCGCAGAGGAAAAGTTTGTCGGACTCGACGCGAAGAAAGCACTCACAAAGTATGAAATTTGTATGTGTCAAAAAAATTAGAGGTCCTTGTACTGGGAACTAAAAGTTGTATCCCACAAAAATAATAAAAGCAATTCAAAAATTGTTTTGATTTAAAACAAATATTTCAGGTGAGTAAACTGTTAAAAAAAATATTTCACAAAAATTCAATGAAAATTTATAATGCTATGCAGTTTTTTGTACCTCCTATAAAATTTGCTGTCTCGGGGTTACGTCCTATTGCAAATAAGCCATCGATATAATTTTAAAGAGTTTAACAAAATTTAAAAAAAATTGATTGTGGTAACCTTTACTTTGTGGAAGTCCACTAAGAACAATAAATAACTGAACTGAACTGAACTTTTTAAATGCAATTACAGCTGTTTCGCTAAAAACTAGCATCGTCAGATTGACATATTGAAGTTACATTTTGTTTGTTTGTAGCTAGGTATCTGATGTTTATAAGTAGTTAAGGCTAGGCCAAGTAAGGAAGTAATAAGCAATAACAATATTAAAGCCTAGATATTATTAGCCCTAAGGGATTATCCTGGATGTATTTTCCTCTAAGATCAGTATAACTGTAAAATAATATAGAAAAACCAGGAAAAAACTATATCATGCTGATCTTTAAAATATCTTAATATATTTATGTTACAATAATGTCTTATCTATGTATAAAATGAAGACTAAATCAAAGTAAACAGTCTAATAGTGGACCAAGATTTATTTGTTCATTAACTACTTTAAATTGTTGATCTGCTAGATGTCTTTTACACACCAATAACATTCATATACTACACATTTGTGATAAAAATCCTTTGAGCATATGATTATTTTCTGACGAAAGTGGTGAAACAATAGACTAGGCCCAAGATCCTCAGATATTACACCACTTGATTTTTTCCTATGGGGATACCTAAAATTATCAATAGACCACAAAATTTGGAAGAGTAGAAACATTATTAGAATTAGAATGGAAATGATCTGCAATATTCAAAAAGAATGTCGTCCCCGGTCAATTAAGAACAATAAACAACTAAAGGTTTGAACGAAACTTTTTTTATTCGAAAAATTTGTTTTAAAATGCAATTACAGCTTTTCGCATCGTCAGATTGACATATTGAAGTTACATTTTGTTTGCATTTTAAAAACCTATTTTTTGAATAAAAAGTGGAAGTTTCATTCAAACGTTTAGTTGTTTATTGTTCATAATAAGATGGACTTTCACAGAGTATGGGTTGGTACTAAGAATTCGTCTGTATAGCCACATCTCAAAGGTCTCCAGGTTTTATGTGGACACTTTCGTCAAGGTCCAGGACTCAGCACCATACAGGAGCACCGACCAAACGTAGCATTTTAGCAGTCTTAGTTTCGTACTGGTCTCTGCATGGAAATAAATTTCCCATTTTAACGAAAGTGGCCTTTGCTTTTTCTATGCGGCATTTTATTTCTACTTCTTCTTTAAGTGCCATCTCCACGACGAAGGTTGGCAATCATCATGGCTACTTTGACCTTTGAGACCGCTGCTCTAAACAGCTGCCTTGAACTGCATTCGAACCATTCTCTTAGGTTCCTCAACCAACAGTGGTCCTATTGCTTATTGATCGAAGTACCCAAATATGTATAACTGGTTACTCTTTCAATTTGTTGGCTGTTAATCAACAACCTTAGGATTTAAAAAAAAATTGATTTTCATAAAAAAGTACTCTCTTAGGTAGTAACAACATTTTTACCGAACTATTATTAAAGTATAATCTATAAGGTAATGAGACTAAATGTTTCAGCTGTCTGTACCTTGTAATAAGATTTCAAAATCTTTATCGGGAAGTTTGAAAATCTACTCAACAAACAAAATAGTTTTTCTGTTAAAAATTCATTAGAATTTATTAATAAAAATGATGGTAAAGTTTAAATCTCCTTCATTTTTTCTAGTGCTCTAATTCTTAAGTCTTTGCATTATCTGGAAGACTTACTTATTTTAAATAATCTGGTTGTTAAAACTAGGACGGAATAATTTCATTTCGTCAAATAATACAGAAATCAAAATTATTTTTAATATCAACTAAAGCAGAAACCATTGTCAATGTCAAACATTTTTTTATTGGTTACTGCCAATAAGTTGACCGTCATCAGGCTTAAAATATGATGTGTAAAACAAATACTATTGCAAACACATACAAAGCAAGCATCTTATGTTATAAATTAATATGGGTGGAAATTTAATTTTGACAAGTAAGAACACAATAAAATTTAAGTAACCTTTGGTGATTATATTTATTGTACCAACCCTTACTTTTTGGAAGTCCATCTTATTAAGAATAATAAAAACTCTTCAATTAAACGTAACTTCCAAGATTATTAAAAAAAATATGTTTTAAATTACAATGACGGCCGTTTCGCTGATTAGCTTCGTCAGATTGACATTTAAGTTACATTTTTTTTGTTTGTAGCTAAGTACCTGAGGCTGTTTAAGTAGTATTAAGGCTAGACCAAGTATGGAAGTAATAAGACATAACAATATTAAAACCTAGATGTTAATAGCCTTAAGGGATTATCCTGGATGTACTTCTCTCTAAGATCAGTACATTCACAAACATATTTTAATCTTTAAAATATAATTTTCACCTGGTTTACAGATCGGTGAAGGTCGTTCTTATGTGGGATCCTCTACCATAAGGGATTATCCTGGATGTAATTCCCTCTAAGATCAGAATAACTGTGCAATGATATAGAAAAACCAGGAAAAAACTATATCATGCTGATATTTACAATAACTTGTTGGCGTTCGTACACATCTGATGTATTGGAGATTTTATCATTAAATTAGTACTAGCTCTATTGCATAGAAAAGTATCACTATATCTAGAGTTAAATCTGGGTACTAGAAAGCGTATTTGTGTTAGCAATATTGGACAAACAACTTTACCATGCAACAGTTTATACAAAAATATAACAAATGCCCAATTTCTCTGCTTTTCCAATGAGACAAAATCAAATCGTTCCAATAAGTCAAAGTAGCAGCAATCTCTTGGAGGATAGAAATTATATTTTTTAAAGTTAATAAATTTTAAGAATTTCTTCTGAACTTTTTTAGTACATTGTTTTTATTGCAAATATATAGGATTCCATAAAGTAATAAATAATGGGGTAAACGCTGAAATACTACTAAATCCATTACAATTTCTCTAAATAAAACCATATATGCGACAAGCCTGACCAACGACAATGTTAATGTGATTGTTGAACGTTAACTGACTATTAAAGTACACACCTAAGTCTTTAATGGTGTTCGGCCTATTTAGTATAATTTTATAATCAGAAAGCACTGGATTATTTTTACGACAATAAGTCATGATCATACACTTTGAATTATTTAAGTAAAGGTAATTCCTCGAACACCATTCCTGCAATATATTTAATTGATCCTGGTTGCGTAATAAGTATTGGATACAAAGCCATCAAAATAAACATATTGACTGCGGTTGAATAAGTAGCGTTTCAGAAGCATATACATTCCTTGATGAAATCCTAGAGATTCAATTGTCCTTAACAGAATTGTGTGACTGATCTTGTCAAACGCTTTAGAGAAATCTGTATAAATTGCGTCCACCTGACCCTTGTTATATAATGTTTCACATAAATATTGAGTAATTACAGATAAATTACTTATTGTCGATCTTGCATTAGTAAAATTATGTTGATATATTAGATATTAAGCTTTTAGTGGCCAAATAGATGCGACTGTAAATAATCGATTCAAAAACTTTCGAGACATTATTTAATATTGAAATAGGTTTAAAGAAGGTTGTAAGATATAGATGAACAGAGAAGGTTAAAAACTTTTAACCATTTATAACAAACTTTTTTATAATCAATTTTGCGACACAGATTAGTTAAGAACTTAGGTATTTTTCAAGAATATGGTATAGAGATGTCGGTGATATTTTTTGATGTATTTATTGATGTATTTGTTGGATACATTTATTTAAAATAAAATTGTTAACAAATGTATCTAACAATAAATTGTTGGATGCATTTGAAAGTGTAAAATTAGATTAAAAAAGAGAAAAGGCCGTTTCCACATAGTCCACTTTAAAAAGAAGAATTATTATATTTGTTTTTGCGAGTAGTAGCTAAAATTTACCAAGAAAAAATTTTAGTTTAGTTAGTAGACATAGCATTAGTTTACTTCGGTCTCTAAAAAAGATAAATTACTCATCGAAACGCGCGTTCCACTGTTAAAACTGTATTGGTTAGGTTAGGTAATTATTATTAGGTAATCTATGTTTAGTATCAATATGCTATGTGACTATTCGGTTATTTTTAAATAAATAAAGCTTCAGGGGCCCTATTCTTGAAATCGTAGGAATCGATTCTCCAAAAAAAATTCTCCTGAGAACTGCCAGTCCTATTCTTGAATGTGTGGGAATTCAATTTCTAGAGAATTAGGAAAAGTGGCGTATGTCTGAACTAAATTCAAGTATTTCAACTACATAACCAATCAAATATTCGGATTTTGTATTATAATTTCTTTTATTAAGTTGGCAGAATTGACTTTTTTGACATTTTTATAGTTCGTGAATATAACCTATACCTTTTGTTAGTGTTTTGCTGTTTTGTTTATTGTATTGCTAATAAAGGGCGTGTATTTTTTTCCTCTATTATGGCGAAAAGAAATTTTATGAGCAAAGCTTAGAAAAAATACATAGTCGAATATTTTGAAACTGACACGGAATTTTTAAAAGGTAAATTTTCCAGTAGTTTTACGCATAAGGAGGCTCAGCAGCGATGGGAGTTGATAAGCCTCCATCTAAATTCGATACCGGGAGCTTCAAAGACACCTTGAAGAACAAAATTATTAATTTTAACTCTATTGAACACAACACAAAAAAATAATATATTCAGTATCAACGAATAGATTATAAAAAAACTACTACAAAATGCAAAACAGGCACTATTGGCAGATGACAACTCAAATTCTCAGGAGAATTTCAGTTTTCTCCACCAAATGACATGGGGAATTAATTCTCGATATTTGTGGAGAATCGATTCCTATGAAATATTTCAAGAATAGGGCCCCTGGTCGGAAAGTACCTTCATGTTAAAATATTTTCACACTCTGAATCGTACAGTTCCTGGAAGGGTTTTTATTTTAGGCCAATTTCAAGTTTTATATTCAAGAAAAACACAAAGGTCGACCCTAGTTTTCCAGTAAATCCATCAGGACGAATATATATATATATACACCAATATGTTGGGAATATATGAATTATTTTTTTTCCATTGGGATTCTTTCCCCTAGAACTCTACGAAAAAAATCGTTAGGGAGTTTATTTTTCGCATCATGAAAACGAATACAATAATAGTTTATTATAATAAAGGTACCTAAACTAAATTTTAAATTTTTCCCATAAAAATGAAAAAGTAATTAAATGATTTTACTTGTATTCTATTTTTCATATGTTTTCGATATTCGATAATAGGGTAACCTTAATAAAGGTTTTAAAAACAGATTTGCTTAACATAAAAGTGTAGTTAGCTTGTCGTGTTTTCTCATAAAACAGTTTCGGATTAATTGGAAACTTCTTACCGCACCGAGCATCATTGAATTCCCTTACAAATTTCCTTAAAGCTCTTTCGCAGGACCCTGATAAGGGGCACATAAATCAGTTAATGTCGACTAGAAATTGTAAATCAACCGGCTCAGTATTTCGATTTTTTAGGCCTGTTCTTTTAACAACAAATCTCTTTTAACAGAAGTGGTGGCCTTTCTGCTTTAAGGAAGTCTCATTATAAAATTATAAACCTATTCATTTGAATTTAGCAGGTGAAAAAATACGATTCTTATTAGCTAGATCATAAAATTTAGTAAGAATAATAAAAAACTCTTCTTTGTGTTTGACCCATATATACAGCATTACATTTTGGACAATTAATTTTGTAAACGCCAGATTTTTTTAAGTTTTAAGTAAGATTCAATAAACATTTAAGAGCATAATATAGATTAAAACAACCAGATAAGTCAAATTATGCAAAACACCTACTTGAACATCCATCCTCACTCTTACATACCAATGACATCCAAATACTACACACTTGTGATAAAAAACAAAATTTAGGTTTTCTTGAAGAACCTGAAATAAAAAGACATCTAGCAGATCCACAATTTAAAGTTGTTAATGAACAAATAAATCTTGGATGTTCTCCACTATTAAACTTTGATTGAGTTTACATTTTATACATAGATAAGACGTAATTGTAGAACAAATATATTAAGTTATTGTAAATATCAGCATGATATAGTCTTTTCCTGGTTTTCCTATATCATTGCACATTTATACTGATCTTAGAAGGAAATACATCCAGGATAATCCCTTAGGGCTAATAACATCTTGGCTTTAATATTGTCTCTTTATTTCCATACTTGGTCAAGCCTTAATACTACCTAATCAACATCAGGTACCTAGCTTCAAACAAACAAAATGTAACTTAAATATGTCAATCTGACGATGATAATTCTAGCGAAACGGCTTTCATTGTGATTTAAAACTTTATTTTTTCAATTAAACTTGGATGTCACGTTAAACGAAGAGTTTTTTTATTATTCTTAGTAAGATGGACCAAAAAGTAAGGGTTAGTCCAATAAATTTACATAAAATTTACCTTATATTGATATTTTTAGCTGAAACTATTTTGTGCTCTCTTTAGAATGAACATAACTGAAAATGGGAATATTGTTTGTCGATCAAGTATCACACAACTTGTGTTTGTTTAAACAGTAACAGTACATGTAATTGCGCTACAAAAAGAGTTCCTTAAACAGTGTCTATTGTGCTATTAAAGAATAGGATAGGATTTTTGAATTGATATGTAGCTAAACTAACAAAGTATATTTTTGTTTAAGCAAATAGGTCTTCTGTTGAATAATTAATAGGTTTATTTATAACAATTTTTAAGAATCTTTTTTGCATAATTTCTAACAAGCGAAGATGAGTTTTATTTACCTACTGCACTCCATCTAATAATACCATAAGTCAAATGATTTTTCACTAAGCTATGATAAAATATTTCAATGTGAGGCTGGGTTAGTATATTCGAAAAACGTTTGAACTCATAGAGTACACATCTTCATTTCTGCATTAAATATTTTATGTGCTCGTCCTATCTCAAATGACTATCTATCATAATGCCTAGGTATTTTGTTTCACTTTTGGAATCTATGTATGTATCTGTACTAAGCTGAATTTGATGATAATATGGCAGTCCATTAGCATATAATATTGCACTATATTATTAATTTTTAAATTTTTAATCCAACATCGCACAAAAATATTAGTGTAAGTAAAAAAGTAAACCCCACTACAGTCCGATGAATCAAAACCAGGCTAGAAAATGGGCCAGAGTATTCTGTACACTATTGTGAATCAAATCCTCCACAAGATAGCTAAACTTGAAAACCCAGGGCTACGAAAATGACCTGGTTGTGATTGTGAGAGGAAATTGCTTTACTACTTTATATCGTATCTGATACAGATGGTGTCGAACACGATTAACTCTTTGTGTAAAACCACTGATTAAAAGCTTGTTAAGCTTTCACATTTGCAAAAAATAGGAAAACTCTTCCGTTTTCAAGAGAGGTTAAGTATTTAGGGTAATACTGGATCAGAAGCTTACCTGGGATGCTGGAATGTTGACAGAAGTGTGCAAAAGGCTAAAAAAGCTACACAGGCATCATAAGGCCGATGGGGTCTTACGCTATCTTCGACCCCAACTGCAGTTCTAGAGACAATACAAACGACCACATACATATTTAGAGAAAGGATCGAGGGTAAGCATTTATATATATTAGCGTTGAGCCGAAAATATGGCTCTGAAGTAACGAGGTACTTAAACTACTTTGTTAATATAACGTTTGGGGATGCCATCAAACACAATGCCCACAAAACTTCACTTCACAAAGAGACGTGTCCGCTAGAAAGGATGTGGAATCTATAGAGAGAACGCTAAGAAGGCAATAAGCTCAAATATGGGAAAATCTTCCCAATTTTCCAGGCAAAGGGGTAAGCCGTTCTTGAGTGTGCGGTAGTTAATCTGCAAAACAACTACCTGAATCATACTATCTACATTTACTTAGATAGTGAATCTGCACTCTCAGCGCTAACCTCTGTCTCTGGATTGAGAGCTTAAGACAAGTACTGAACACTTTCGGCAACAACAACAAAGTAATGAAATCTATTGGACTAACCCTACTATGTGAACTTATCATTAAGTTTAGTTGTTTACTGTTTTTAATAACAAAGTATTTATGTATTGAGTTCCAGAGCACCAGGGTAAAGAGCAGACATACAGACTGAAAAATAAGGTGCCAAAGACAATCTTGTTGGTCCGAACCCATTATGTGGAGTACCTAAGACTTTCTAAGAACATTAAAAAAGTGTTTTCTAACATAAAAGTTTATTTGTATAATATTCTTAGCAAGAAGGACTTCATTTTACCTAAGGCTTTAACATATTCAGTGGTCAAAAAATGTGCAGGCTATGTAAAGAGGACAAAATTCCCCTCCAGATTTTGACTGAGTGCCCATCGGTAATGTGAATGCGTTATGCAACCAGATGAGAATAGAACACTCTCAGCCAATAAACAAGCAAACAATAAGGGATACTGTCTATCATATTGGGTGTGTTCGTGGAGCACGCTTTCGAGCTATGTAGCGCCAACTGGCACAAATAGCGTGCTCCCCGAACACACCCATTATTAAATACACAGTTTCTTAAATACTAATGGCTAAAGATGTTACAGACGGATGTTCGGTCATTCACCTAAGCAGAAATTTTCCGACCTACTTTCAACGTTCTTGCTGGACCTTTTTTTACATTTAACATAATAAGTTTTCAAAGGTAATACGTCCTTAATATTTTATCGATAAACGAGTGATTTTATCTTATTTAGGGGTCTATTTTGTAACCATTCCGTTAAATTTTAGAGGGCGTTAAGGTTTTAACGGACGTTAATATTACTTCGGTATTCACTAACAAAATTTCCGTTACAATTTTAAAGGATTCCGTTAAACAATCCGTTAAAATTGTATTATTTAGAGGCATGTTAAAACAAAGCTTTAAAAAATAAAGAAGTGTTAAAATGGCGTATTTTGATATTGTTAGAGAAATTTTAAAAGATAAAAGTGTTGAAGAAGAAACAGTAGATTTAGATGATCACAATGAGGATAATAATATTCATAGAAACAACAAATGGCAAGGAAGATATCAATAAACAAGGGCTATGATTATGCAGCAATATTTTATAAATTAATAATGCTAATATAATTATTAAAAAATACTCCACCAATGGACTAGTTTAGTAGGATCATATTATTCAAAATGATAGCAATATATATTTAGGGTAAGATACCTACTTACTTATATTGGTATTCATTTTGCAAGTAATTTTTCTCATTTCGTAAAATTTAGCAATAAATAATTAGTAAGTTTTAAACGTAGCGCCAACTAATAACTAATAATGAAGTGTGTTTAAAAGTCAACGTTGTCACATTTTAGCTACGTTCGTTTCAAGTATTCTCAAAGAACTGGCGGCACAAAACACCGTGTTCTGTGACTAACTGATTGTACCAGTTGACAAGATATATGACAGGAGAGAAAATCGTGTTTATCTGTAATAAACAAACAAGACCCCTATTCTTGACGGTGATAGAATAGAACAGCCAATAGAAAGTGGGCGTGGTTCTATTGAAAATGCCAAAACGGTATTCTTGAAATTCGTTCTCTCACTGTACCGATAGAAGGGTTGCTCACCGAGAGAACAATTACTTCTATTGGTTATTTTTGAAGGAACCGCTATAACACCAAGAGAAGGTGTTAGGGATTTTTATTTTCGAACCAAAAATAGTATCTATAGAAGTAATTTCTTTCATAAACCAAACACAACCAAACAACAAATTAAACTAACGAAAATGACAGAATATTTTGTTTAGTGTTTTACTCCTTATTTGATAAAGTGTCAATCAGAGAACAAAAATATCAATATGTTTATCTCTTTTTAATGACAACAAATAAGAGAGAGAGATAAGTTTCTCGGTTAATATTAAAGCATATCGACAACATCGCAAATTTTCTACCAATCTTATTGAAACACGTCACTTACCACTTATGACGTATGTAACCATTAAATTTAAATTTCAAAAGCCGATTATGGCTAGAGGATTAATTTTATAAAAATTTTATTTGTACAGTTGAACCACTAAAAACCTATTTTATAAGATGCAAATATAAAAAAAATCACTAAACTAGTCCATTTATAAGAATCTTTGAAATAAAATTTTTGATTATTTATTTTAATGATTGTATAATTATAACAAAATCTATTATAACAAAATATTAATTAAAAAACATAAAAACATTACTAGATTTTAAAATAAACAATCATTTAATTCCTGGCAGAAAAACAAAAACACTGATCTGAAAATAACAACATGAGTAACACTATTTTTGTCTCTTTTCTACTTGTTTTTAGCCAATTGGTTTAAAACTGTGGCTAAACTTCTAATAGAGGGGGCAATTGCAAATTTGAAATTTGCTAAATTTTGCAATTGCTTATTGTGTGAGTTTATTGCATGTTCAGCAAACACTTTTCTAGTTTTACCCTGTTCCTTTCTATTTTATTTTTTTTTCTTCTCTTGATACATTTCCAACAGGGAGAGGCAACTTTTTCCCATACGCCGCATTATTGTGACGTCACTGTCACCATTGCTTGACATAAGTCATAGCATTATACCCAAACAAACTGTGACCTTATGATAGTTAGGTTACATTGAAGTTTTTGTATTGTGGATTTTCTTGTTTTTGACATTATAAACACATTATAAAGGAATAATTCGAGTTATATTTAAAAAAGTTATATTTTGTTCTAAGATGAGAAAAAATTAAAATAATATTACTTAACCTCAAAAGCAAACTTTTATATAAAACGAAATAAAACTTCTTTAAATAAGACTCGAAATATTCCTTAATGATAATAATATCATCAACCAAGAAAATACATCATATAAAAATCTTCAATGTAAATTAACTACAATAAGGCAAAAGCTTATTTGGATATAATGCGCATAATGCGAAAGTGACGTTTCTAATAATGTGACGTATTAAGGTGTTTCCTTGGTTGGGAATTCCTTAAAATAATATTATATGAATGAGTATAAATTAGTTTTGAAAAAGAGTTTAAAAAATACTATGATAATTTCTTAATAGGTACCTACTATGTTTACAGTCTCATATTATATATAGGTGCATTGCCAGCTTCATTATAATATGAAGGTGTATTTTGGGTCTAATTATAAGTAGATATAGTATCAGACTCAATATTTATAAATATAATCTGTCTGGTATTTCTTCAACTGAATTATTTAAATTTTGAGAGATTCCAGCCTCCACTAAATCTGCTTCATCTGCACTAATACTTAAAATAAGGGCCAGTAGTCTTTTTTCTAAGTCAAAGGTTTATCTGGACCCCCTCCTCCTGTGCCTTGGGGACCATATTTGATGTCCCTTGTCCCTATTTTAATATTTGCCCCCCAACACAGATAGCTTATTTTTTTAAAGGTTTAAAAATCTGCATTGTAATGTAATGTATTTCATTATGATACAGTTTTTTCGCCTTGATTAAATGTATTATACAACAGATGTATAGTGTTTTTTAATTTCGTTGTAATTCATCTCCACAGTTCATTTAATTTAAATAAATCCATAGGTTTTATCTTGTGACCCATCAAAATTTTCGCTTCTATTAGGAAACTTATAAAATATTCCTTTTGTTTTCTTTTTATTCTTTTAGCTCTACACAAATTCAATATTTCACTATTATAGGTTAGAATTTCTTCTTTTTTGTTTTCTTTGATTGACCAAGCTAACTTATATCAATGTTGCCAAATGTTGTATACTATTTTTAACGGCATCCTTTAAAATTCCATATTTTTAAAGGCCTTTAAAATTTAACGGAATAGTTAAATAATAGACCCCTTTCGTTTGTTGAGTAATTTTACCTTAAATAAAAAAGTTTGAGTCTGGAAAGTAAAATTTTACAGGACGAGTGGTATTTGAGAAGATTCTTTTATTGAATCATTCTGTACAAAAACCACTTTATTTAATAATTTATTTATATCTTTTCACTAAATCTATTTTCGTTATTGGACTCCATTTTTAATTATAAAAAGTAAAGATGCAGCAGTGACAGACGATTTAATTTTAAATTGCTTCAAATTTTATGTTGCCTACCTATGGTCTAATTTATTAAAATATTAATAATCAAGAGACAGAAAAAAAGTGGGTTTACACATAATAATATTTACTAATTACATTGTTTTTTAAAAGAAAATACTCATAATCTTTTGATTTTTCAATAAATTTAACAAATAATATCTTTTCAAGGTTACAACCATGGCTTAGCAGGATAAGTAAATGGGAAGGGTAACGATATTCGGTGATATTATGGAGAAGAGGGCAATTGAGGTAAGAGAAAAGAACAAGTCAAAGGAAACTGGCAGTAGAACTTCCAAATGTTTTGAATGTATTTTTTTCTTTTTATGACAGTTTTATAAATCTATCTCATTCTTTACAAGGCGCCGTAGTCAATGCCGTTAACCGTCCTATTGATTTAACCTGTAAACTAGATAATATTGTCAGTTGTCGTGAGAATTGTTAAAACACAGTTATAATTTGAATAATCATTTATTTTTAGATCTATTCACATTACATCAAGAGAAAATTGCCAAAATCAAATTTATTGGGTCTATCTATTTGTAGTTTACCTACAAGATTACATTTATCTGCAGTTACCTATCTAAATGTTTTAAATGCATACAGAACCATGTTAGTTTTAAAGTACCTACCTATTTGAATTTTTATTGTCTTTTAGATGAATTGAATTGTGGTAATATTAACAAAATATATTTTAGAATATTTGGATAATATAATTATTAAATGTAATGTTGATTTATAGTTAGGTACTTGTAAGCAAGAAAGATTAAGCGCTTTTATTGGACGAAATCACAAAACTGTGATAAATGAACTTTGTAACAGAAAAATTTCCAAATAAAATTAAACCTATAAAATACATCAACAAAGAAAACGTTTCTCTGAATTCTCGGTGGGAGAAAACTACAATTCCCTCTAGAAAACGTGAGATTAGAATAATAAATCGCATTAAACCAAAAATCTAATAAATCATTTTTTATAAAAAGTTTGTAGTCATAGTAGCTGGTTGAATGTAAATCGACCAAATTATAATCTCCTAATAAAATTGCGGTCGGGGCAAATAATCTTATTTAAATTTTTATTATTATAGGTAGTTATCTGATATCGGTAAGCGAAAACGTTTTATTATTCGTTTTGCTTTCAAATCTACTTTCATTATACCAACTAGAGCCGGTAGTAATTTAGTATTAGGTTGTTTTAAATATTTAATGACTGGCCTAATTAATCCTTAAAACCGCATGATCGGGAAATTGAGCCCTTTAGACACTCGATAGGGTCGCTACAGCTGAAGTGACCACTTACATGATTTACAAAGAAAGATTCACAAGGGAATGCTGGCGATCTTGGTTTCACTAATGTATTAGAGTCAAAGAAAATGCCTCGTCATTGTTTTTAACATTTAACGATGCTTGAAATTCATATAATACCGTTTGAATAAACATTTTGTTATTAGTAGATAATTAAATTTGTAATTTGTTCGTTTGTTAGTTATTATCTCGGAGATATAATTATACTGGAAAAAGCCCTCCAGCAACTTTCTCTGTTCATTTTCTTATCTCAAACAAAGTTTCACCAAATGTAAACTTATCTACCTCCATATTATAATAATACGGTTTGCTAAATGCTCATTAATGATTATTTATTTAAATTGGTAAATTTGCGTAGGTTATACCTAATTAGCTGTGTGTCTAATACCCCTCTGCATCAATTCTTTTTAAAATTTATCAGAAAAAAACTTTTACACTAAATATTGATTGTTAAAGTGTGATAAAAATTATCGAAAATAATGTTCAAATTGCCCACACATTTATTGAGCCAACGAATAATGTTTCATTGTACTTAAAACAACATTTCTGGATTGTTCCTTATGGCATCGCAATCAAAATAAATTTGATCAAACAATTCATTCCTTGTTTGTATGGGAGTTGCCTTATAGGTAGCCTCAAAGAAATGCATCCAATGGATTTAGAACTGGACTACGCGAGGGTCATAATATTGGATCTTTCCTTCCAATCCATTTTTGGGGGTTTTCCTAAAAATTTTAATTACAACTGTCCATCTAATCGACCATCAATTATAAATGAACCAACTAAGTGGTCCATTTCTCGTAAATCCCGCTTTATCTGTAAATAATACTGATTTAATAAAATCTCGATTATGTCTTTGATCTTTTAAAAACCAGCTCGCATATTGGAGGCGCAATGAATAGCCTCCTGGACCTAAATCCAATACGTTTTAAAGAGGGCACGGGCGTAATAGTATATTACATACCCAGCGGCAAAGTACTCTATTTCAGCCGAGTGGCTGCAGACGTGAGGCTAGAATATGTTCCCGCGAGGTTTGTATACTATTTTACTCACAATCGGTTAGTAGTTTATGGATTTCTAATACTCAAAATCTACCAATAATAATTTCGTTTCAAATATTATGTGATAAGATAATTATTTTAAGTAACCTTTGAGATCGTTGCTAGGTAACAAAACAAGTTTTTTGAATCTGGCGATACAGGACGCCATTAATTGTACATATAATCATATTGAGTTTATTTTACAAAAGTTATAATTAATAGTAATTATAATTCCAATGTAACTATTAATATGTATAATTCCAAATAGTTTTCTTTTTTTTATTGTTGTTTCTTAATTAAATAAATATTGAGTGGAACCTATTCTTTGTAAACCATCTTTTAATCAAAAATGACATTGACATTTGCAGGTAAGAAAAATTACATATCCTAACCGGGAAATTACTTTCTCGGCTAGCTGGGAAAGTAAAGTAAGTGATAAGTTGCTTCCTGCTTACTTCAAAGGTTAGAAATCCATAAATTACTAACCGATTGTGAGTAAAAGATTTTTTTGAAGTATTCTATGCGCGTAGATTTCTGAAACATTTACTGGATCAAGTTTTCTTATACTTGATGTTGGGTTGTTATCTACTTTATCTAGGATATCCTGATTTAAAACAGATATTTCTTCCGGGACCTACACCACCTGCTTTTCGTATATCTAAATGTACCTAAAAATAATGTGCATTACTTTTTAAAATGGATAATTAAGAACAATGTATCTCTGCTTCGACAGAATTTCCAGATACCTTTCCATGCATTAAATGAAAATAAAATATTAATACTTAAAACTCCGGGTATGACAAATAAATTGACAGCTGTCTACTTGATAAAATTACATTTTTTAAACTAAAGGATAGTTACCTAATGAATTTGACAAAAAATTGATGGCAGCCTACTTGGTTATAACCCATTTCCTAAATATTAATAGAATGTCTTACGAAATTCCTTTTTTTTTGAAACCACTGAGATTATGAATTTGGACAAAGGATAAATTTTTTCAGTTAAGGAATAAACTGACACTATTTTAATGTTTTTCACTTTAAAAGGTCTGAACTTTTATCCGGTAATCCAAGTCCGATCCTGACTTTCTACAATATTAATATGCTTACACGTATAGAAAAAATAAATGAATTGATGTACTCGACAAATTCTCATCAAGTTTGAAATTATAGGTTTGGAGTTATGAACAAAAATGTGTTTTTTATTTCTAACTTTAAAGCCTTATAACTCAAGAATGGGGTTCCGTAGAAAGAAAATGTTGTATTGACATTATTTTAACGTCACCCATGTTTTGGCCTCTTATTCCTAGAATATTAAGTTCTCCAATAAAAAAATGGAATATTGTTAAATTGAACACAGAAAAGTTGTAGTACCAATTTGGCTAAAAATAAAAAAAGGTATTTAAAAAAAATTGTAATTTGTGGTACTTCTCCAGCAATTTTGCTGAAGCAATTATTTGAGTTTCAGAAATGATAAAAGTAATAATAATAATGAAAAACAAGTAAAATGGATCCAAAAAGCTCTACATGGTCGATAAACCAACCACACATTGATAAAATTGCATAAGATGATGCTTTGCTGACAGTACCTTGTTCCCAAAGACTAAAGGAATTATGATGGCTATTCAGGATCAAGATAAATACTAACAACTACAAAAATTTTTTTATTAAGCACCCAATCATTACATAGGACAAGTGTAAAAAGTGCCAATAAACGTCGGAAACGATACAATATATAATATCAGGATGTTCAATGATAGCCAACACGGATTATTTACGCAGACATAACCAACTGTGTAACATTATCCATTATAAACTGGTTACCTTATTACAAATATAACCCACAGGCAGTGTTTGAGAATGCAGATGGGTCCATTATCACCAATAGGCAGGTGACGAATAATCGACCTGACATCGTAGTGGTGGATTAAAAAGCTGAATCAGTGCTATTAGTTGATGTTGCAGTTCAAAACAACAATAACATTTTGTTTAAGTATAATGAAACTATAGCAAAGTACACCGATCTTGCTATAGAAGTAGGATAGATGTGGCATGCAGAAAAAGTGGAGGTAGTCTTGAAGACAGTTTTAAAAAACTCTCTTCATAAAAACACTTTTATTGATTTGCAAAAAGCGGCAATTTAAAATTTTGAGCCCAATCCCATTTGCGTTTACACTCGGGTTAGGTAAATATTACTAGAAATTGCTTAGTAAGTGCCTAAATCATTTGATAGTAACAATAACAATTGGATTAAATAGTTTAGAAGTAACTAAAAACATTTTTTTTTTGTTAAACTAAATTAATTTAAACTGTCAGGAATTGTTAAGGTAGTCAAACACACAAACCATATACAGATACAGAAAATTCTTGGTTTAAAAGAAAGAATAAAAGAGAAAAGTTAACTTAAGGAAGTATTATTTCCTTCCGTCGCACACAATATGTGTACGTCTCTTATGCTATCTCTCTTAATGAATGCTGGTAAAAATAGTTAAAACAGCCAAGAAAAAATGGAGAAAAAACAAAGTTTTTAATACTTTTTACTTAAAGTTTTGCGTTTCCTGATTATACTTTTTTGCTTTCTACCTTCCCAGGTTAACCAACCCTATCTTTAAATTTCAAGTAGAGCAATGTGGGAAAATTGATATTTCGATGGATCAAAAAAACAGACTAATAATGTGAGGATCGGCATATAACCGAACGCTTTACTGGCAGCCTGCCAATTCTTGGAGTAATTTACTGAAATGTTGTAGAGATAGTTTTCTTGATAAATGATTTTCTAGCTCAACCCTTTTTTACAACGGTGTTTTGGGTATTAATTTAAGTGAGAAAAACTATTCGCTTAAATTAAAGTTACAGAAAGTAAACTATTTTAAATAGGTAAAAAGACAAGAGTGTAAAAACAAATAATCTAATTAAAAAAAAAATCTATAACTAACTCTTTCCAGCGACTATACAGTTGTTTGGTGCCACACTAATTTAAACTAAATTATTACTTTAAGATTATACTATAATGGGTTCATTTAGTCACTGCTTTATTATTTTTAAATTCTAATGAGATTAATACCAAAATAATTGTCATGATTCCTTCAGCATATGGTCAGAGACAATCCTTATGGTTGAATCATAATTTGGATTTACGTTTTATAACAGTATATACCGGATGTTTGAAAAATTTAATTAGTTATTTTATTTTTAGTTTTCTATTTCAGTTACAAATTTATTTCTTTTTGTTTAACTTTATTATTAATTTTATTAGTATTCAATAAAAACTAGCCCAGTTACTGGGCAGAGGGGCATAAAAACTGTTGTTGAGTTGTACGCGACAAGTTAACACGGGAGAATTCATTCCGACTCGGAATCGGAACTTTTTGTTTTATGTCGTGTATGTCTACTGAAAAAAGGAAGAAGCTGCGGAGGGTACCCTCAAGTCATCATCAACTATCAACTATGCCGCTATTTTCCATTTACTTATTTTAACTAAACAAAGAAAACATTTTTTTTGAACATTTATTATACCGCAAATGCACGGAAAGACATTTTTCAAACTCTCTTCAACATTTTGGTTCTTTGAGCCGGATGATCAAGTAAAAATCTTTCTTGGTAACTATTTTTAAATTCATTATTTTAAAAGAAAATTCAAAATTTTTATTTAACAATAAATTATTTTATTTTGCACATTGATCAATTCATTTTTGTCATCTTGGTGAGTAGAACCGAACGCACACATGGTTGATGGAGTTTTGTTTTTGATCACCGCATGTCGATTCTGGCGTAACAGGTTTTAAAAACATAATTTTAAGAAAACGACGTTTCTTAGCGCCCGGCGTCGATAATTAGCTTTTTTCCATTTACTTTTGTTATATAAACAAAAAAATAACATTTTTTTCTTTTGTTAATTTATCAAACCGCAAATACACTAAAAGACATTTTTCATATTTTCTTCAACACCGGAATTTAGTAGTAATGGACAACGCGGAATATAAATTTAGTGAGGAATGTTTGTTACAGTAATATTACAGTGCATTTCCAATTACAAACCGCTCTACGACAAATCTGATAAGGGGAATAAAATGTAAAATACTTAAATAAAAAAAACCATGGCGTACACGAATTGCAAGTCGAAGGGAAAGTTAGCAGCTTGCAAGAAATTTTGATCACTTCAACTTCAACTCTGACGTCAAATTGCGTTGTGAACGATCACACTGAAATAGATCTGCTCAGCTTGCGTGCCAAAGTGCCACTTGACCGGCGAATTGATTACGAATGTAGCCTAATGGCGAAAGCGCCGGGTCTAATTCACCGGTTTAATTTTGAAGTTCTCGGCGGATTGGACGGGTATATCTTGTAATGATTCAAAATTAAATCAAAACAATCTAGCCTTATTTGCCAGAACAGTCTGTTTTATTAAGAAAAAGGATATATAACAATAATAAATTAAATTGTCCATCTTATTAAGAATAATAAATTCTTCAAATATATGAATTTCAAATCTTCTTTTATTTGAAATTATACACATTTAACTAGGAACACTGAATAAATTTGAGTCCAACAATAATTTTGTGTAAAAAAACACTATATCTCAGTAGTATGGTTGGATTATCTTCTTATTAGATGTCGAATCTGGCATCAAGTTTGAATTACCTAAAAATCCAATAGAAACAATAAAACATAGTTGTGATAAGGAACGTTTATATAGAAATGTGAACGCTACTTCCAAAGAAGCCGCATCAGCATTAAAAGTTTATAAATTACACTGTAACATGATTTTTATGGTTCTTTTTGCTTTTATCTTGGTATTGTCATAATTCTAAATAAATCATTGTGAAAAGTTCCGCTAGTTTATTTTTCGGCAAGTTTAAATAGTAAATAAATTTCTTTTTTAAAAGACACATTTTCGTAAGTGTAACATTTCTGGCGCTGCGAACAGGATTTTCGTACAGAAACATCCGCGTTTCCTGGTCAACTTCAGTTGTTTAACGAAGATTTCTCGAACTCTGTGAAAATCAAGTAATAGTGACATGCAAAGGACATCATTCGTGATCATCCTACTGTAAGTACAATTCCTTATTTTCCTTTTTACTTATGAGCATTTTTAACGAAATTACTGACGAAAACCTACATTTATTATTTGCCGACATCAGTTTATCTCCTGACAATTTCAAAAATACAAATAGTTCTCGTTCTTCTCAAAATATAAGTAATAATTTATTTTTTGAAAGATCTCGAAACATTAATTGTAAAGAAATGTCTGTAAGTAATAGCGATATTTCCAGCCTTTGTGCTACTCTACCAGAGTTTTCTAAACAAGACGATAATATTTCTACATTTATAAAATCAGTTGATAATTTAATTGCATTTTTTGCTGGTCAAAACTTAACTGCATCTCAAGAATTTATTTTAAATGCTAATATTGTATCTCGCATTAAAGGTGAGCCCCGAGATTTTTTAAACTATTCAAATAAAACTATATGGACAGATATTAAACCAGCTTTATTAAGTAAATACGGAGACAGACGCTCCGAAGACATTTTAGTTACGCAACTATCAACAACGGTTCAAAAATATAACGAATCTTACGATCAATACCATCAAAGAGTTTGCAATAATTTAAATGACTTATTACAACATATCACGCTAAATGACAATGAACCAACTGCTCATTTTAAAACACCATATTTTAAAAACATAGCACTTAGAACATTTTGCACGGGTGTTAACGAACCTTATTGTGAATATTTATCTCATTTCCAAGTAACCACATTAGAAGAAGCTCTTCAAAAATGTATTGCTTATGATAATCACAAAAATCAACAACAATATATGAACTTTTTAAAGAGTCAACAAAATAAAAAACAAAATTCACCCACAATGAGACCTAATACCTCAAATGGCAGACCCAACATCTTCCGCAATAATTTTACACAGAATACCACAAATCATCCTCAATCGAATTTCTCAAATGTCAGACCCAACATTTTCCGCAATAATTCTCCACAAAATATCTCAAATCATCCTCAATCAAATTTCTCCCCATTTCAAAATAATGTTCCAAACAATGTAAACTCTCTCAGAAATAATTTTCGCCCCAATAACTACAGAAACAATTATTCTCCAGCTTTAAATCGTCCCCAGAATCAAAGAAACCCCATTAATTCTCAGAATAACTCTCATCAAACTCCCATGAGTGGTGTTCAAACTATTAATTCTAGAAACGAACCCATGAGTATTTCTACGAGAAGAACTCATCATTTTAATGTAAACTCCACCGAGGACCCCGAATTTTCTGAAATCACTTATGATAATAATGAAGATATCAACTGTCAGGATTTTCAGTTAAGCCCGACCAACGACCCGCCTCCTCAATAATTTTAAATAACATTAGAAACTATCCCCAATTACCTTATTTTATTCTGCCAAAAACAGGTTTAAAAGTTTTAATTGATTCCGGAGGATCGGATAGTATTATCTCTCCAAGAGCTTCCAAATATTTTAATCAGTCACATAAATACGAAAAACCATTTTTTCTAACTTCAATGAAAATAACTCATAAACATTTCTTTAATATTAAGACTCCTTTATTTAGTGAAATTGGTATTGACGAGCCAATCAATGCACGAATTGCTGATTGGAGTAAAGATTTTGATATATTACTTGGAAATATAGATTTAGAACGTTTAAATTCTTTAATTGATTATGAAAACAAAACTTTAACTTTAAGAAAATATAATTTAATAATTCCATTTTTTACCTTATGCAATAAAATTCCTGTGAACATATCACACGGTGATATACTACTACCGGAAATAGAAATTAATAACATAAAAATTCCTCAATCTATTCACACAGCTACAGACGGTTATGTAGAAAACATCATATTACCTAGTCCGTTACAACTTGATCCTGTACATGTTGAACGTCTAGACAATTATGAAATATCAAACGGTCCCGCGAATTTTGATCCCACGATGATAAGAACTCAACATTTAAATCCCGAAGAAAAAGAAAAAATTTTAAATCTTTGCAAAAAATATAAAGACATTTTTTACGACGAAAAATCTGACTTGACATTTACTTCAGAAATAAAACATGAAATTAGAACTCGAGATGAACACCCTATATACGTTAGAGGATTTCGTCATCCTAAGGCAATGCAAGAAGAAATTTCTAGACAAATCAATAAACTGTTAGACAATAAAATAATTAGACCTTCTATATCTCCTTATTCTGCCCCAGTTTGGATAGTACCGAAAAAGACAGACGCATCCAGTGAAAAGAAATTCCGTATGGTCATTGACTATCGCAAACTCAACGAAAATACAATAGACGACAAATACCCTTTACCAAAAATTGACGAAATCTTGGATAATCTAGGCAAAGCCACCTACTTTACTACCCTCGATCTTGCTCAAGGTTTTCACCAGATTGAAGTTCACCCAAATTCCATAGAAAAGACCGCTTTTTCAGTTCCCCATGGCCATTTCGAATTTTTAAGAACACCTTTCGGGCTAAAAAATGCCCCCGCTACTTTCGAAAAGTTAATGGATAATATTCTTAGACCATATCTTTACAAATCTTGTTTCGTCTATATGGACGATGTCATTATTTTTTCTAAATCTTTGCAAGAACACCTCGTTCATATAGCCCAAATTTTCGAAGTTTTCAGAAAAACTAATCTTAAAGTTCAGTTAAATAAATCCGAATTTTTAACTAAGGAAGTTGCCTTCCTCGGTCACGTTGTTACCCCACAAGGAATAAAACCAAACCCATCTAAATTAGAAGCAATTCAAAAGTATCCATTACCAAAAACTGTCAAAGAAATCAAATCTTTCCTAGGACTTATTGGCTATTATCGCCGATTTATTCCCAATTTTGCGAGAATTACTTCTCCTTTTTCCAGATGTACTCGTAAGGGTGCAGTAATAGACATTAACAACTCTCAATACATAGAATGTTTTAATAAATGTAAACAACTACTTTGTAATGCTCCAGTTCTTAAATACCCTGACTTCTCTAAAACATTTACCCTTACTACCGACGCCTCAAACATAGCCATTGGTTCTGTTTTGTCGCAAGACAATCACCCTATTGCATACTACTCTCGCACACTAAATTCCGCTGAACAAAATTACTCAACAGTGGAAAAAGAGCTATTAGCTATAATCGACTCATGTAAACACTTTCGTCCCTATTTATACTCCCAAAAATTTATTGTAGAAACCGATCATAATCCTTTAGTGTGGATTTATAAAATTAAAGACCCCACCTCTCGTTTAGCCCGCTGGCGACTTAAACTCGAAGATTATAATTTTGAAGTTAAGTATAAAAAAGGTAAAGAAAATCAGGTAGCTGACGCTCTTTCCCGTGTACAAATTAACGCCTTAGACGCTATAAGTTCAAATGTTGCAGAACCTCCTGACGAAACTGAATTTGACGCAGACGATTTTTTAGACGAATTTGACAGAATGCAATCATCAAAAAATACTCAACATACTGATAATGAGCATCCAATAGTGGGAATTCAAATTTCAGAAGAACCTATTAATTTATCAACAAATCAAATTGTTATTACATCCAATTCTTCAAATTACGAAATAACCTATAAAAAAATATTTAATAAACATAGATACTTAATAACAGTAACTGAAAATTGGAAATCAGAAATTTTAGATG
Source organism: Ophraella communa (assembly GCA_035357415.1). Classification (NCBI taxonomy): domain Eukaryota; kingdom Metazoa; phylum Arthropoda; class Insecta; order Coleoptera; family Chrysomelidae; genus Ophraella; species Ophraella communa. The sequence continues at coordinate 21,484,582 of CM068985.1, forward strand.
CATTCAAACAAATTTTAAAACCTAGTCAAAAATTTGCTATAAAAGTACCTTACGATTTTAGACCTTTTATTTGTAATTATTTTAAAGATAACATAAATTCATTAGTCAAGGCTATATTTTGTGACAAAATTTTAACAGATATCGAAGAACAAGAAAAACAAATACAATGCGTTAAAACTTATCACACCGACAATCACAACGGAATTGTCGAAACCTATAAACATTTAAAATCAACATTTTATTGGCCATCAATGCAAACTACCATTTCTGATTATATTAATCAATGTGATATTTGCTTGAAAAACAAGTACGAACGACACCCATATAAGTTACCCCAACTAGGGCCCTTACTAGGGCAAAAACCGTTCGACATTTTACATATAGATCTATTTCATTGTAACAAAAATATTTATTTAACAATAGTCGATTCTTTTTCAAAATATGCACAATGTTATAAAGTACAAGACAAAACATCTATCTCAATTTTAAGTAAATTAAGACATTATTTTTCCCATCACAACTATCCAAGGAAAATAGTTTGTGATAGCGGAACAGAATTCAATTCTGCAGTTATTAAAGAGTTCCTAAGACTTCACAAAATCGAAATCCACTTCACTACCGTTAATAATTCTTCTATTCTTCTTCTAACTCTCCCGTGGAACGATTTCATTCAACACTAATTGAAAAACTTAGAACTTTACAGGAACAAAATCCTCATGATGCTCTCGACGATATATTTACCCACGCTATATTAATCTATAACCAATCAATACACAGTGCTACAAATTTCTCACCTTTTTCAATTCTGTATGGGCCTTATGCCGAAGAAATACATTTTAATTTTGACCTTCCCCTGTATGAAACGTACAACCAGAAACATAAAGACGAACTACAACCTTTCCTAGCAAGCCTATATCAAAAGCAAATTGAAAAACGGCAACAAATACTTGATAGGCAAAATCAAAATGCCGAACCTATACCCGAAATTAATCCCGATCAAACCCTGTACGTTACAAAGAAAAAACATAAAGCAAAAATGCAAGCTCCTTATACTAAAATACAATCAAAAGATCAAAAGAAAACAAAAATTTCAGGTAAAACAAACAAGCAAAATGAAACTAGTACACACCTAAAATATGTTAAAAGAATTCGTAAAATAAAAGATAATAAAAATTCTGAAAATGTAAATTCTTTACAGGAGGACAATCCTATGCCTGGGACATCCTCTCAGTATCCATGAGATTCCTAATAACGGATATTACGCCGAAGAAATCGGAATTTCTAGAGAAATTTCCCACTTTCACAAACATATATTACACATTGATTTAGACAAATTAGAAGAAATTTTAACCTTAGATCCAAATAACTATTTTGAAATACCTCTTAATAAAAGTCCCCTTTCGTCGATATATTCTCAATTTAATCATTTACTTAGCGAAGCACGAGATAACTTACATAAAATTACACGTAAACAGAAAAAAGGTTTATTCAACTTTCTAGGCACTGCAATAAAATACGTGACAGGTAATCCAGACGACACTGACCTAGACTTACTTAAAACACATGTGACCGCAATAGAATTAAAACAGAACGAAATTATAAGAAAATTTAATAACCAAATATCTTTTGGCAAATCGATTGATACGAGATTCAATAAATTGGTAGATAAAATTAATAACAATACCTTTATACTTTCAGCTGCTCTTAATAAACTATCAGCTGATTTTGACGGATACGTTGCTCTTCATAATGAAGTTATTAATCTTAATTTAGTTAATGAGTTTTTATTGAAACTGATTCGAACTATCACTTTATCATACTTAAATCTTTCAAATATCGAATTATTTACTTTAAATGAATTAGAAAGTTTAAAAGCAGAACTTATAAAAATTTATTCCAGAAAATCTCTTTTTATTTCCGATGAACATCCTTATGAACTAATAGAATATTCAAAAACCATAATTTGTGTTACTCCAAAAACAATGCTCATAATTATAAAAATTCCAATTTTCTATACCAATACCTTCCTTACCCATAGAATTTATCCTGTACCTAACATTGATCACGTTATGATTCTACCGCCCACGTCATTTTACGCCAATAACAAATGGTATGAAGAATGCAAGGGAGAAGCAGAATACATGATTTGTGCCAAACCTGTAAAATCCAGATGCCAACTACCAAACGTCCAAAACTGTACGAAAACCATAGTAACAGAAAACTTCTACAGAGAAACTAATAAAGCAATCTTGTTGGGTATCATTAATCCAACAAAAATTCAAGATCAGCTAGTAAAATCAAGTAGTATTTTAATGTCCGATAACCCAGTTACAATAGACAATGTTATTTTCAATAAGAAGACAATTCACGAAATATCGTTACCAGATATTGTTCCTATTAAATTATTGCCACAACATAAATTGGAAATTGAAAAATTAACAATACCAGAAACACATGGTCATCTACAACCCATAGAAGAAACGGAAGTCTTACCACCAATTTCTACGGGCCTCAGCATCACCTCATTTGTACTAATAATATTTGTTTTAGCCTTTTTAGTAATTATCTGTTTGAAAAAGAAGAAAAGAATTTGCAAAATCCTTTTTGGACCAAAATTAAAGCCCGCTCAAATCCAAGTTTTACAAGAATTCCTTGAAGAAGCCACTTCGAGGACGAAGGACAATCTAAAGGAGGGAGGAGAAATGTGAACGCTACTTCCAAAGAAGCCGCATCAGCATTAAAAGTTTATAAATTACACTGTAACATGATTTTTATGATTCTTTTTGCTTTTATCTTGGTATTGTCATAATTCTAAATAAATCATTGTGAAAAGTTCCGCTAGTTTATTTTTCGGCAAGTTTAAATAGTAAATAAATTTCTTTTTTAAAAGACACATTTTCGTAAGTGTAACATTTCTATATATCATTATAAGAATGAGTTTTATTAAGACATATGAAATGAAAATAGCAAATTAATTTTTAATATCAACAAAACATAAAGTATTATTGTTATAAAGTAGTGTAGGTTATAAACTATGATTTTAGAGTTAATATTTTAATTAAACAATTAATACCAAAAAGAAAGTTATTAGTATATGAACTATACAATTAAATAAAGTCATAATTAAGTTTATAACAAAATAAGAAATTACTTACAAATAGGTATTAATAGACAGTAGTTTCAACATCCATAACAGTGGGTACAACATTGTAAATCCAAGTACTTGAATATATCTGAAAACATTGAATTTGTTAAAAAACAGCATATGTAATATAATGTAAACATAACATGTGATTAATAAACCGTGAGTGAAATGGCGAAACCCATCAAAAATCAGTGACAATTTACCCGAACCAATAAAGTGAAAAGACACTAAAAACAAGACAATATGTAATAGTTATAATGTATTAAGAGTATAATTGCAAGGTGAAAGGACACTTGGGACTCTGAGTATGAAGTTCAAGAACAACATATAATTTGTTGTTATTATTATTTGTTTATGTTAGTAATATGTTTTGTATCAAATGTGTATATGTGTAGTGTAGAAATATTTTGTCAATTATATAATTTTAGTTAAAATTTGGATAAAAAATGGCGGAAGTTAATTAATTTAAAAAGCAATTTATAAAAAATTTATAGAATTTTAGTAATAGCAAAAGATGTCCATCAATATTTGAAGTATTAAAGAGTAAATTAATTAGATGTAAAGTGTATTTGCTCATAATTTTTTTCAAATATCATTATAAGTTTACTAGAGGTAGCCATAACATCGCTCTGTTTAAAGTTAAAATTAACCATGGAAAAAGTGAAATTTAATTAATGGAAGTTAATTTATTATCAATTATAATAGTTAAAGTTTATTTATCACCTAATTATAGAATTAATTAAATAGATTTATTAGAAAGTTTCAAAAAATTGACTATATAAACAATTTAATTTAAATAATTTATGTCATTTATGTCATTTCGGGAGAAAGAGTATAAATACCGCGGAAGTATCTTTTTTTTTGGTCAGTTCCATTTGATTCGAAAGCGAACCTATGCCGAAAAACAAAATAATTTAGTTAAAATTTAATGGCCGCCTAGTGTAAAATTATAAATCGATACCCCCACCTAAATAACTGTCAATTTGGAAATGTATGTTTAAACCATTATAAATTGGAGAGATCGAAATGAATTGAACAAATTTAATAAATTGAAATAATATAAATACCCACCCACCTGAATGATTTTATTAAGATCCTGGACATTAAGTCAATAAAATCTTAAAAAACTTTTAATCATCGTGCACCAAGGGAAGCAGCCGACGCCATTGTTGTCTACAGGTAATGCTTTTTTGTAAAATAAATTAATTGTTTTTTTAATGATGTATGAATCGATAAATAATTTCAGTTAAAGTATCGATATGATAAATCTGTATGATATATGAAGAGTAGTGAGTTTTAAAATAGACAGGGTTGTATTAAGGCTAATTTTAGATATAACATTTACAAAGATGAGTTAAAATTAATTATAACCTAATTGAATCGACTACTGAGAATATAGAGTTCTCATAAGCTTATAAATTTATATCAAGTTAGTCACAACGTAATTAATAATCAAATAAAGTAAAATTAAACTGAAAAGATATAACTAAATAATTATAGATTGAAAAGGAAATCCATCTCTCAAATGTGGATGATGTAGATAATCGTAGTAATAAAACTCAAAGTCTATCCACAACGTTTAATAGTGAGGTTCAATAGTAAGTGCAACATGTTTCGGTCTTTAGACCATCATCAGGCTATAAAGAAAAACAATGGTATCAGGAGAATCCAAAAATAGTTATAGTTATTAAAAGAGCGAATGGTGTCGGTTGTCCGATTACATCAATGATTAAAGTTAAAACATTTTAAATATGACAAATAATTACAAGTAGAAAAATACAAATTTAAAGTAAAAAGTTAAATACATGAATTGCAAAAACTTATACTATGGCAAAACAGCAAGTTAATTATGTTACACAATCAATATAGACTCACCTGTATGTGCAGAACGTAGGAATTGTAAATAATTTAAATTTAAAAACTTAAACATCCATACATAAGTGAAGAATAATGGATGAATAAGAAAGTTAATATATAAAAAAGAAGAGGAAAAGGAACTTTAGAAGTTATTTAGATAGAGAATGATGGTTGTGTTGGTTTTGGTTAGATTAAAGTGGATAGAAATGTGGGACCATATTCGTACTAAGAAAATTGTATACACGAAAATTCAATTAACAAGTTTTACATTATTAAAAGAAACAAGAAGAAAAGAACATAAGTGGAGGTATAAAGAAATGATTGTAAAAAACAATCAAAAAAGGAGAGATCCATGAAAGAGGTTCGATCTCCTTATAATCAAGAAGACAGGTCGATCCCAAACCGTGAGTAAAGGTTCTTGTTAGTCTTCTCAATCTAAGCAGCAATGCTATGTAAATTAAGATGAACAGCATAAGGTACATTTCAAAAATTGCCGAACCGGAAAAGTTTACCAGCACCAACGCACTTGAAGAACCTTATAACATATGAAGGGCAGTTACAGTTAAAGAAAGCATAAAGCGGAAATGGTTTAGTGCCAACCTACATCCGAAAGGGTTACCAACTAAATAACTAGTCAAGAAGGAACTTAGATGTAGAGGGTAATTAAAAGGAATGAATATAAGAATTGAGTTCCATATAACAATTTCAAAAATCAAAATCAAAACAAAGACCCACTATCTACACATATCGATGAAAATAGTTACAAACATCAGTAAAGAGTAAGAAGTCCTGAAACAAAATTTGTGTTAAGACTAGAAAAGAAGAAGATCTGAAATCAAGTCGAAAATATAAACTTAACCTAATTACATGTATAAATAAACAGTTGTTAAAAGTTTAAATTTAGAAATAAATAATTTTCATTAGGTTGAATTTGTTCGTTCAAACAATTGAGAGTACTATTATTTGTAGCAGATTTAATTTCCAAAAACTCAAGCAAATTCAATCTAATTCCCTTATTACAAACATGAATTAATTCAACATTATCGACATCAAAAAAGTGATTGTATTCTAAGATGTGATTAGCGAAAGAGGAAGGTGAGTTCTTAACTTCTAAAACCGAATATTTTTTAACAAAATTCATATGTTCCAGAATACGGGATTCAAGTCTCCTCCCACATTGACCAACATATACTGCATTACAATTTGAGCATGAAAGTTTATAAACACCTGGTTTATGTAACAATGGAATGGTATCTTTAGTATTGATTAATTTAGCAAGGGTATTATTGGTTTTGAAAGCTATGTTGATATTAAATCTGTAAAAAATATTTTTGATCTTATAAGACAGTAAACCTGTAAATAGTAAAGAGCCTAAAAACAACTTCTGTGTAGTATTATTATGATTATCTTTAGTGGTTATATGGAAGGAAAGTCTAAACCTGCAAAAGTACTTGGAATATACTTTGTGGATTAAGTCTAAAGGGTAATGATTATTGACTGCCAGTTGTTTAATAATGCCTATCTCTTTCTCAAAAGAATGATCAGATAAGGGGAGTGAAAAGCATCTATAGAATAGAGAGTTAAAAGCAGCAAGTTTATGCGACATAGGATGACAAGAGTTGTAATCTATGAGACAGTCAGTAGTTGTGGGTTTCCTAAAAATGTCCAAACTGAAAGTGTTCAGAATAGGATCTTTAGTTATCAGTAAATCCAAAAATGGTAATTGATTGTTAACTTCCATCTCTAAGGTGAACTTAATATTAGGGTGTAAAGAATTAATATAAAGAAGAAAATTCTCAATATCTGATATAGTACCATCAAATAAAACAAAACAGTCATCTACATATCTCGAATAGAACAGCAACTGATTATTAAATTGTGAATTAATAAATTTTTGCTCAAAATTAGCCATGAAAACTTCAGCTAGGAATGGGGACAGGTTGGAACCCATAGAGAGTCCCGAGGTTTGTTTATAGTAACAATCATTAAACTTGAAAAAGTTTTGTTCTAGAGTAAGACCTAAAAGAGAGATTAAATCTAAAGAGATATGTGTAGGAACATTATTAGAAAACAATAAATCTCTTACCAAAGCAATACACTCTGAAGGAGGAATACTAGGGAATAAATTGGTAACGTCTAAAGAAAGCATTAAGCAATTATTAGGAACTTTAAATGAAGAGAGTTTATTAGCTAAAGACAAAGAATTTTTGATAGAAAGTTCATTATGAAAGTTAGTTAAATCTCGAAGAGTGGAATTAAGGAAAGAAGCTAATTTTGAAACTGGAGAATTGGTAAAGCTGACAACAGGTCTTATGGGAATATTTTCTTTATGGATTTTTGGTAAACCGTATAAAAGTGGAGTAACTGCAGTCATTGGAATTAACTTGAGATAACTCAAGTTGAAGTAAGATAAAATATCTTTATAATTGGATCTTAAGCAACTTCTGAAATAGTTATAGAATTTAACGGTAGGATCTAAAGGTAAAGTTATAAATGAAGGATCAGAACTAAGAAATTGTTCCACTTTGGAAACATAATGTGCGTTATTTAAAATAACAACACAATTGCCTTTATCAGCCTTTGTAAGAATTAGATTGTTATTCCTCAGAACGTTAGATATAGATTTCAAGTGATCAGTTTTATTGGGATTAGTTATACGAATGGAGGAAGTATCAAGTTTGATAAATTCTTTCTGGATTTCATGTAATAGATCTGATCTAATAAGATCTTTATTGGATAAATCTGAGTAAGCTAAGATGTTCTCACAATCGACTGTAATATTTTTAAAATTATTTTTGGAACATTTTGAATAGTTGTACTTTAAACCCTTACCCAAAACATCTAGAGTACTATCAAAAAACTTATAATCACTCAAATTCAAAACCCTATCATGGAACTTAAAATCTGAAAAACGAGGTGTATTAACATGAAGTCTTTTATTAAATTTTGATTTGGAAAGCAGTAGATTATTAAATTTATTTTGTAAATTGTGATATAAGTCCTCACCAACATCTTCAACCCAATCTCTAACATTGTTATCTAAGGCAGTAAATTCGGAATGATCTAAACGAGAATTTAACAAGAAATATAAAAATTTTAACTTAACATTAGTGAAATTTAGACTGTTGTAATGTCTCTTGACTTCATTTATCAACCAAATCATCTTCGCTCTATTCAACGTAAAACGAGATGTAGTTGTATCAACATTAGTATGTAAAGATATTGACTTAGGAAAGACACCAGCACGCTTACATTTCTGTAGAAACCATATTCTCAGTAACGTTTTCTTCCTTAGGACCATCGTATTCTGATATTGACGGATAATAGTAGCTTGACTAGCAGATCTCAAATTGAAAAGGAAATCCATCTCTCAAATGTGGATGATGTAGATAATCGTAGTAATAAAACTCAAAGTCTATCCACAACGTTTAATAGTGAGGTTCAATAGTAAGTGCAACATGTTTCGGTCTTTAGACCATCATCAGGCTATAAAGAAAAACAATGGTATCAGGAGAATCCAAAAATAGTTATAGTTATTAAAAGAGCGAATGGTGTCGGTTGTCCGATTACATCAATGATTAAAGTTAAAACATTTTAAATATGACAAATAATTACAAGTAGAAAAATACAAATTTAAAGTAAAAAGTTAAATACATGAATTGCAAAAACTTATACTATGGCAAAACAGCAAGTTAATTATGTTACACAATCAATATAGACTCACCTGTATGTGCAGAACGTAGGAATTGTAAATAATTTAAATTTAAAAACTTAAACATCCATACATAAGTGAAGAATAATGGATGAATAAGAAAGTTAATATATAAAAAAGAAGAGGAAAAGGAACTTTAGAAGTTATTTAGATAGAGAATGATGGTTGTGTTGGTTTTGGTTAGATTAAAGTGGATAGAAATGTGGGACCATATTCGTACTAAGAAAATTGTATACACGAAAATTCAATTAACAAGTTTTACATTATTAAAAGAAACAAGAAGAAAAGAACATAAGTGGAGGTATAAAGAAATGATTGTAAAAAACAATCAAAAAAAGGAGAGATCCATGAAAGAGGTTCGATCTCCTTATAATCAAGAAGACAGGTCGATCCCAAACCGTGAGTAAAGGTTCTTGTTAGTCTTCTCAATCTAAGCAGCAATGCTATGTAAATTAAGATGAACAGCATAAGGTACATTTCAAAAATTGCCGAACCGGAAAAGTTTACCAGCACCAACGCACTTGAAGAACCTTATAACATATATGAAGGGCAGTTACAGTTAAAGAAAGCATAAAGCGGAAATGGTTTAGTGCCAACCTACATCCGAAAGGGTTACCAACTAAATAACTAGTCAAGAAGGAACTTAGATGTAGAGGGTAATTAAAAGGAATGAATATAAGAATTGAGTTCCATATAACAATTTCAAAAATCAAAATCAAAACAAAGACCCACTATCTACACATATCGATGAAAATAGTTACAAACATCAGTAAAGAGTAAGAAGTCCTGAAACAAAATTTGTGTTAAGACTAGAAAAGAAGAAGATCTGAAATCAAGTCGAAAATATAAACTTAACCTAATTACATGTATAAATAAACAGTTGTTAAAAGTTTAAATTTAGAAATAAATAAATAAATAATAATTAACTTTCTTATTCATCCATTATTCTTCACTTATGTATGGATGTTTAAGTTTTTAAATTTAAATTATTTACAATTCCTACGTTCTGCACATACAGGTGAGTCTATATTGATTGTGTAACATAATTAACTTGCTGTTTTGCCATAGTATAAGTTTTTGCAATTCATGTATTTAACTTTTTACTTTAAATTTGTATTTTTCTACTTGTAATTATTTGTCATATTTAAAATGTTTTAACTTTAATCATTGATGTAATCGGACAACCGACACCATTCGCTCTTTTAATAACTATAACTATTTTTGGATTCTCCTGATACCATTGTTTTTCTTTATAGCCTGATGATGGTCTAAAGACCGAAACATGTTGCACTTACTATTGAACCTCACTATTAAACGTTGTGGATAGACTTTGAGTTTTATTACTACGATTATCTACATCATCCACATTTGAGAGATGGATTTCCTTTTCAATTTGAGATCTGCTAGTCAAGCTACTATTATCCGTCAATATCAGAATACGATGGTCCTAAGGAAGAAAACGTTACTGAGAATATGGTTTCTACAGAAATGTAAGCGTGCTGGTGTCTTTCCTAAGTCAATATCTTTACATACTAATGTTGATACAACTACATCTCGTTTTACGTTGAATAGAGCGAAGATGATTTGGTTGATAAATGAAGTCAAGAGACATTACAACAGTCTAAATTTCACTAATGTTAAGTTAAAATTTTTATATTTCTTGTTAAATTCTCGTTTAGATCATTCCGAATTTACTGCCTTAGATAACAATGTTAGAGATTGGGTTGAAGATGTTGGTGAGGACTTATATCACAATTTACAAAATAAATTTAATAATCTACTGCTTTCCAAATCAAAATTTAATAAAAGACTTCATGTTAATACACCTCGTTTTTCAGATTTTAAGTTCCATGATAGGGTTTTGAATTTGAGCGATTATAGGTTTTCTGATGGTACTCTGGATGTTTTGGGTAAAGGTTTAAAGTACAACTATTCAAAATGTTCCAAAAATAATTTTAAAAATATTACAGTCGATTGTGAGAACATCTTAGCTTACTCAGATTTATCCAATAAAGATCTTATTAGATCGGATCTATTACATGAAATCCAGAAAGAATTTATCAAACTTGATACTTCCTCCATCCGTATAACTAATCCCAATAAAACTGATCACTTGAAATCTATATCTAACGTTCTGAGGAATAACAATCTAATTCTTACAAAGGCTGATAAAGGCAATTGTGTTGTTATTTTAAATAACGCACATTATGTTTCCAAAGTGGAACAATTTCTTAGTTCTGATCCTTCATTTATAACTTTACCTTTAGATCCTACCGTTAAATTCTATAACTATTTCAGAAGTTGCTTAAGATCCAATTATAAAGATATTTTATCTTACTTCAACTTGAGTTATCTCAAGTTAATTCCAATGACTGCAGTTACTCCACTTTTATACGGTTTACCAAAAATCCATAAAGAAAATATTCCCATAAGACCTGTTGTCAGCTTTACCAATTCTCCAGTTTCAAAATTAGCTTCTTTCCTTAATTCCACTCTTCGAGATTTAACTAACTTTCATAATGAACTTTCTATCAAAAATTCTTTGTCTTTAGCTAATAAACTCTCTTCATTTAAAGTTCCTAATAATTGCTTAATGCTTTCTTTAGACGTTACCAATTTATTCCCTAGTATTCCTCCTTCAGAGTGTATTGCTTTGGTAAGAGATTTATTGTTTTCTAATAATGTTCCTACACATATCTCTTTAGATTTAATCTCTCTTTTAGGTCTTACTCTAGAACAAAACTTTTTCAAGTTTAATGATTGTTACTATAAACAAACCTCGGGACTCTCTATGGGTTCCAACCTGTCCCCATTCCTAGCTGAAGTTTTCATGGCTAATTTTGAGCAAAAATTTATTAATTCACAATTTAATAATCAGTTGCTGTTCTATTCGAGATATGTAGATGACTGTTTTGTTTTATTTGATGGTACTATATCAGATATTGAGAATTTTCTTCTTTATATTAATTCTTTACACCCTAATATTAAGTTCACCTTAGAGATGGAAGTTAACAATCAATTACCATTTTTGGATTTACTGATAACTAAAGATCCTATTCTGAACACTTTCAGTTTGGACATTTTTAGGAAACCCACAACTACTGACTGTCTCATAGATTACAACTCTTGTCATCCTATGTCGCATAAACTTGCTGCTTTTAACTCTCTATTCTATAGATGCTTTTCACTCCCCTTATCTGATCATTCTTTTGAGAAAGAGATAGGCATTATTAAACAACTGGCAGTCAATAATCATTACCCTTTAGACTTAATCCACAAAGTATATTCCAAGTACTTTTGCAGGTTTAGACTTTCCTTCCATATAACCACTAAAGATAATCATAATAATACTACACAGAAGTTGTTTTTAGGCTCTTTACTATTTACAGGTTTACTGTCTTATAAGATCAAAAATATTTTTTACAGATTTAATATCAACATAGCTTTCAAAACCAATAATACCCTTGCTAAATTAATCAATACTAAAGATACCATTCCATTGTTACATAAACCAGGTGTTTATAAACTTTCATGCTCAAATTGTAATGCAGTATATGTTGGTCAATGTGGGAGGAGACTTGAATCCCGTATTCTGGAACATATGAATTTTGTTAAAAAATATTCGGTTTTAGAAGTTAAGAACTCACCTTCCTCTTTCGCTAATCACATCTTAGAATACAATCACTTTTTTGATGTCGATAATGTTGAATTAATTCATGTTTGTAATAAGGGAATTAGATTGAATTTGCTTGAGTTTTTGGAAATTAAATCTGCTACAAATAATAGTACTCTCAATTGTTTGAACGAACAAATTCAACCTAATGAAAATTATTTATTTCTAAATTTAAACTTTTAACAACTGTTTATTTATACATGTAATTAGGTTAAGTTTATATTTTCGACTTGATTTCAGATCTTCTTCTTTTCTAGTCTTAACACAAATTTTGTTTCAGGACTTCTTACTCTTTACTGATGTTTGTAACTATTTTCATCGATATGTGTAGATAGTGGGTCTTTGTTTTGATTTTGATTTTTGAAATTGTTATATGGAACTCAATTCTTATATTCATTCCTTTTAATTACCCTCTACATCTAAGTTCCTTCTTGACTAGTTATTTAGTTGGTAACCCTTTCGGATGTAGGTTGGCACTAAACCATTTCCGCTTTATGCTTTCTTTAACTGTAACTGCCCTTCATATGTTATAAGGTTCTTCAAGTGCGTTGGTGCTGGTAAACTTTTCCGGTTCGGCAATTTTTGAAATGTACCTTATGCTGTTCATCTTAATTTACATAGCATTGCTGCTTAGATTGAGAAGACTAACAAGAACCTTTACTCACGGTTTGGGATCGACCTGTCTTCTTGATTATAAGGAGATCGAACCTCTTTCATGGATCTCTCCTTTTTTGATTGTTTTTTACAATCATTTCTTTATACCTCCACTTATGTTCTTTTCTTCTTGTTTCTTTTAATAATGTAAAACTTGTTAATTGAATTTTCGTGTATACAATTTTCTTAGTACGAATATGGTCCCACATTTCTATCCACTTTAATCTAACCAAAACCAACACAACCATCATTCTCTATCTAAATAACTTCTAAAGTTCCTTTTCCTCTTCTTTTTATATATTAACTTTCTTATTCATCCATTATTCTTCACTTATGTATGGATGTTTAAGTTTTTAAATTTAAATTATTTACAATTCCTACGTTCTGCACATACAGGTGAGTCTATATTGATTGTGTAACATAATTAACTTGCTGTTTTGCCATAGTATAAGTTTTTGCAATTCATGTATTTAACTTTTTACTTTAAATTTGTATTTTTCTACTTGTAATTATTTGTCATATTTAAAATGTTTTAACTTTAATCATTGATGTAATCGGACAACCGACACCATTCGCTCTTTTAATAACTATAACTATTTTTGGATTCTCCTGATACCATTGTTTTTCTTTATAGCCTGATGATGGTCTAAAGACCGAAACATGTTGCACTTACTATTGAACCTCACTATTAAACGTTGTGGATAGACTTTGAGTTTTATTACTACGATTATCTACATCATCCACATTTGAGAGATGGATTTCCTTTTCAATTTGAGATCTGCTAGTCAAGCTACTATTATCCGTCAATATCAGAATACGATGGTCCTAAGGAAGAAAACGTTACTGAGAATATGGTTTCTACAGAAATGTAAGCGTGCTGGTGTCTTTCCTAAGTCAATATCTTTACATACTAATGTTGATACAACTACATCTCGTTTTACGTTGAATAGAGCGAAGATGATTTGGTTGATAAATGAAGTCAAGAGACATTACAACAGTCTAAATTTCACTAATGTTAAGTTAAAATTTTTATATTTCTTGTTAAATTCTCGTTTAGATCATTCCGAATTTACTGCCTTAGATAACAATGTTAGAGATTGGGTTGAAGATGTTGGTGAGGACTTATATCACAATTTACAAAATAAATTTAATAATCTACTGCTTTCCAAATCAAAATTTAATAAAAAACTTCATGTTAATACACCTCGTTTTTCAGATTTTAAGTTCCATGATAGGGTTTTGAATTTGAGTGATTATAAGTTTTCTGATAGTGCTCTGGATGTTTTGGGTAAGGGTTTAAAGTACAACTATTCAAAATGTTCCAAAAATAATTTTAAAAATATTACAGTCGATTGTGAGAACATCTTAGCTTACTCAGATTTATCCAATAAAGATCTTATTAGATCAGATCTATTACATGAAATCCAGAAAGAATTTATCAAACTTGATACTTCCTCCATCCGTATAACTAATCCCAATAAAACTGATCACTTGAAATCTATATCTAACGTTCTGAGGAATAACAATCTAATTCTTACAAAGGCTGATAAAGGCAATTGTGTTGTTATTTTAAATAACGCACATTATGTTTCCAAAGTGGAACAATTTCTTAGTTCTGATCCTTCATTTATAACTTTACCTTTAGATCCTACCGTTAAATTCTATAACTATTTCAGAAGTTGCTTAAGATCCAATTATAAAGATATTTTATCTTACTTCAACTTGAGTTATCTCAAGTTAATTCCAATGACTGCAGTTACTCCACTTTTATACGGTTTACCAAAAATCCATAAAGAAAATATTCCCATAAGACCTGTTGTCAGCTTTACCAATTCTCCAGTTTCAAAATTAGCTTCTTTCCTTAATTCCACTCTTCGAGATTTAACTAACTTTCATAATGAACTTTCTATCAAAAATTCTTTGTCTTTAGCTAATAAACTCTCTTCATTTAAAGTTCCTAATAATTGCTTAATGCTTTCTTTAGACGTTACCAATTTATTCCCTAGTATTCCTCCTTCAGAGTGTATTGCTTTGGTAAGAGATTTATTGTTTTCTAATAATGTTCCTACACATATCTCTTTAGATTTAATCTCTCTTTTAGGTCTTACTCTAGAACAAAACTTTTTCAAGTTTAATGATTGTTACTATAAACAAACCTCGGGACTCTCTATGGGTTCCAACCTGTCCCCATTCCTAGCTGAAGTTTTCATGGCTAATTTTGAGCAAAAATTTATTAATTCACAATTTAATAATCAGTTGCTGTTCTATTCGAGATATGTAGATGACTGTTTTGTTTTATTTGATGGTACTATATCAGATATTGAGAATTTTCTTCTTTATATTAATTCTTTACACCCTAATATTAAGTTCACCTTAGAGATGGAAGTTAACAATCAATTACCATTTTTGGATTTACTGATAACTAAAGATCCTATTCTGAACACTTTCAGTTTGGACATTTTTAGGAAACCCACAACTACTGACTGTCTCATAGATTACAACTCTTGTCATCCTATGTCGCATAAACTTGCTGCTTTTAACTCTCTATTCTATAGATGCTTTTCACTCCCCTTATCTGATCATTCTTTTGAGAAAGAGATAGGCATTATTAAACAACTGGCAGTCAATAATCATTACCCTTTAGACTTAATCCACAAAGTATATTCCAAGTACTTTTGCAGGTTTAGACTTTCCTTCCATATAACCACTAAAGATAATCATAATAATACTACACAGAAGTTGTTTTTAGGCTCTTTACTATTTACAGGTTTACTGTCTTATAAGATCAAAAAATATTTTTTACAGATTTAATATCAACATAGCTTTCAAAACCAATAATACCCTTGCTAAATTAATCAATACTAAAGATACCATTCCATTGTTACATAAACCAGGTGTTTATAAACTTTCATGCTCAAATTGTAATGCAGTATATGTTGGTCAATGTGGGAGGAGACTTGAATCCCGTATTCTGGAACATATGAATTTTGTTAAAAAATATTCGGTTTTAGAAGTTAAGAACTCACCTTCCTCTTTCGCTAATCACATCTTAGAATACAATCACTTTTTTGATGTCGATAATGTTGAATTAATTCATGTTTGTAATAAGGGAATTAGATTGAATTTGCTTGAGTTTTTGGAAATTAAATCTGCTACAAATAATAGTACTCTCAATTGTTTGAACGAACAAATTCAACCTAATGAAAATTATTTATTTCTAAATTTAAACTTTTAACAACTGTTTATTTATACATGTAATTAGGTTAAGTTTATATTTTCGACTTGATTTCAGATCTTCTTCTTTTCTAGTCTTAACACAAATTTTGTTTCAGGACTTCTTACTCTTTACTGATGTTTGTAACTATTTTCATCGATATGTGTAGATAGTGGGTCTTTGTTTTGATTTTGATTTTTGAAATTGTTATATGGAACTCAATTCTTATATTCATTCCTTTTAATTACCCTCTACATCTAAGTTCCTTCTTGACTAGTTATTTAGTTGGTAACCCTTTCGGATGTAGGTTGGCACTAAACCATTTCCGCTTTATGCTTTCTTTAACTGTAACTGCCCTTCATATGTTATAAGGTTCTTCAAGTGCGTTGGTGCTGGTAAACTTTTCCGGTTCGGCAATTTTTGAAATGTACCTTATGCTGTTCATCTTAATTTACATAGCATTGCTGCTTAGATTGAGAAGACTAACAAGAACCTTTACTCACGGTTTGGGATCGACCTGTCTTCTTGATTATAAGGAGATCGAACCTCTTTCATGGATCTCTCCTTTTTTGATTGTTTTTTACAATCATTTCTTTATACCTCCACTTATGTTCTTTTCTTCTTGTTTCTTTTAATAATGTAAAACTTGTTAATTGAATTTTCGTGTATACAATTTTCTTAGTACGAATATGGTCCCACATTTCTATCCACTTTAATCTAACCAAAACCAACACAACCATCATTCTCTATCTAAATAACTTCTAAAGTTCCTTTTCCTCTTCTTTTTTATATATTAACTTTCTTATTCATCCATTATTCTTCACTTATGTATGGATGTTTAAGTTTTTAAATTTAAATTATTTACAATTCCTACGTTCTGCACATACAGGTGAGTCTATATTGATTGTGTAACATAATTAACTTGCTGTTTTGCCATAGTATAAGTTTTTGCAATTCATGTATTTAACTTTTTACTTTAAATTTGTATTTTTCTACTTGTAATTATTTGTCATATTTAAAATGTTTTAACTTTAATCATTGATGTAATCGGACAACCGACACCATTCGCTCTTTTAATAACTATAACTATTTTTGGATTCTCCTGATACCATTGTTTTTCTTTATAGCCTGATGATGGTCTAAAGACCGAAACATGTTGCACTTACTATTGAACCTCACTATTAAACGTTGTGGATAGACTTTGAGTTTTATTACTACGATTAAATAATTATAGCCCCACAAATATTAAAATTTAATAATAAAAATCATAAAAAATAAATTTTATAAAATAAAAAACTTATAAGAACAAAAAAAATAAAAAAAAATATCATAAAATTAATAAATTTAATTAATCACACACATAATACTATATTTAAAATTTGTATACATTACAATATATAAGCGATTTGTGGCGGAGAAGAGTCAGTTTTTAATCTAACGGTCTTAAGAAGTGCGAAAGTAAGGAAAGCGTAAAATAAGTCTATATAAATAATGTTTTATTATAGTGGTATAAATAAATTAGGATTAATGTACCATTAATACCATTAATAAAATATTATATTCATTTTTTTCAAATTGACATTACTGCCATTACTCTTAGGTCTATTTAGCGAGTGCCGAACACCAACTTTTAAACTGTTTCACTAGCAAAGGTATATTGCCTAAATAATAATAAGAGATTTATCATTGTGTCAACATTAATGTTTTTGTTCGCTTCTAATAACAATCTTTCCTTGATTGTGGCATATTCCAGCAAGAATCCCATTTGAAACCGGAATGTGAAAGTATATTTTACTGGAGACCAACCTTTATTTCCATAACTCTCACAAAAATTTTCTTTTCAATCCTCCCATTTAGAATTCACTGTCAAATTTATTATCATACTATAACAATCAACACATTGTTTTTTCTACAGATGTTTTAAAATTTTAATTCTTTCGTTGTCTTTTATAACTTCTAATCTTGCACATTCACTTTTAAACTTGCTTATCTATTGATTAGCTTTCAATGTTTTATTTGTAAATTTCTCAATTACAAAGTTTTTATTAAACATACATTTTTCAAACAGTTGTAAGTTAACTAAAAGTTAACTTACCTAAAATAATAGCGGAACAACAATTAAAGTCTATGGACCATTTCCCTTTTAATAAAATAGTTTATCATTAATTACACTTTTAATATTCTATTTACCGTCGTTACTCTTAGCTCCATCTAGCGAGTACCAAACAACAACTTTTAAACTGTTTCACCAGCAAAGGTATACCGTGTTGATCTAATAAGTACAATTAGAACAACTGATGATATGAATACCTTGAGATTTTGGAAAGTCTTGTTATACATTTGCTGTGTTGTCAATTTCACGGGCATTAACATTTAATACTTGAAGTGAAAAGAATGATGTTGTAACTCTGGAAACGGTTAAAATTATTATATGCAGCAATAGCTATCTTTGTAAGAAATATATTGATCGTAACCCTCAGCTACTGTTGTAGATTTCCATTCTCCTTGATTCTTAATATTCTTTAAATTTGTTCCTAATTCTGCTAGCAAAGAAACAGAAGACCTTCTGAAACAGTTACCTGCATATTCCTTTACTTCGGGAAGGTTCAGAAACTTGCAATGGGAGAGGGCATTTTCCTTAACGTGTTTACACCAACTAAGTTGGCAGAGCATTTATAATTCGGGTATTTCAGGAAAAAAAAACGTTAAAATAGTCAATGTTCTTAAACAATGGATAAAGAATGACATTTTCGTTTTTGATTTTGGAATTTGAACAATTAATGACTTTTTTATCAATTTAATGCCTAATTAAATTTATTGTACTAACTCTTACTTTTTGAAAGTCCATCTTACTAAGAATAATCAAAAACTCTTCCCTCTCACATGCTAATAACATCTATGCTTTAATCTTAGTATGCCTTATTACTTGCATACTTGGTCAGGCCTTTATACTACCTAATCAAAATCAGATACCTATCTACAAACAAATGTAACTTCAATATGTCAATATGACAATTTTTTAAATAAATAGTGGAAGTTTTAGTGCCTTTTGCTAATAAATAGAACAGCTCCTATATTCCGAAAATATAAAATATTATTCATCTGGCGCTGCATTAATAGACCTCTGAACTTGTTCGTAAGGGGTTTTGATTGTTTGAGTCTGTTACTTTCATTTTTCGTACTGTCGGTATTGGTCAGTTGAAAATCACAAACTAATCGCAAAAGTAAGTACTCCTTCACTATTTTACCTGTAATTTCCTTATCGATGGAAATTTTGGAGCTAAATTTTAGGATCAGATAGTACTTGATAAGAGGTTCAAAATGAGATATCACAAAATCCCTCATACCTATTCAAAATCAAGGGGTTGTGCTCACCCCCGGTTAGGAGTTGAAGCGGATGCAGAGTTAAGTTTCCGTTGGACCACCTTGTATAATATAAAACTGAAATATACCTTGGACGAATTAAGCCGCATTAAGGTTAGCTTATTGTATGATATGTTAATAATACTACAGGAATTTATTAAATGCTTGGATGCAACTAAAAATGGAAAAGCAGCTGGTCCAGATTATTAAGTGTTTAAGTCCAAAAACTACTTGTCACGAGAAAAATATTAATATATTTACGTTATTTGAGAGCAACGCTCAATTTTTTAAATGTATATTTTAAACTCAGAAAACAACCTAATAAGAAGAAAGAGTAACAATTCCTAATTAAAGTCTATTTACTGTACACCTACCAAGTAACAAGAGTATCAAATGTTGAAAATAATAAACTGTTGATATAAGTTTAATGAAGAAAAGGTTACGAATTTGGTTACATCTTTAGAAACTATTAGTATGGTTTTTTAAAATTCTCTTGACTGTGAAATCTACTTCAATGATTCAAAATGTTCTAAATTATAAACCAAGTTTCTAGCTTTATTATTATTATTTTTTTTTGAGCTTGCTGTTGACCATATTTTAACTTTAAACCACCTTTGTATTTGTACTCGGTAGTTACTTTTCTCTCCTCTTCTTGAATATTTCGCCATGAAAAATTGCAATGTGTTAAATTTAATAAGACCCGAACAACTCTTAAACAAATGTCGTGGATCTTTTTTTAATAAACGCTCCCTATTCCCACTTTATTTCCGGTTCTTCCAAGAAATCCTCCCATTTAAAAGCTTTAACATCTTCTATACATCCTGCGCACAAAATACTACAAACAAAAAGAGAGAGGCTGTAAAGACAAAATAAAAAACGTGGGATTTGCTAAATTTAATTTTGGTAATAAGAAAGAATGTTTTACATGTTTGGAAAACGGGTAATATAAAAAAAATTGATAATTGTCCTTATTAATTTTTCTTTATTTTTTTAAAATAATTTATTTATGTAGAAATATTTTTTTGTAGATGTCGTTCTTTTGCAAATTACTTTTTTATGTTACAAAAGGAGTATTTACAAGGTCACACTTTTTCGCGTAGGAGTCGTTCAAGGCGTTATCAAACAGATATATAGTAGACCTCGGATAAGAAGGTATATTAACATTTGGAACCATACCAGAGGGTATGATTGTCATTTTGATAAACCTTACAATACAATTCAGAACTGCAAATTTATTTAATGCCAGTAGATGTAATAAATTGACAGAAAGATCAATAGCTTTTTTAGCATTATATCAGTTGCTCTAAATTTGAGTCTATTACTTCTATCTTGTATAAATGAGCTGAGTGTGTCCGAAATTATCGTACTGATTTATCTATGTGAATCATTTGTATTTTTATGCCACAGTTGTTTTGGTATTTCTTAATGTACTAATATATATATCTGGTATGTTTTGCCAAACATTTTGATTTCATTCTTGTTTCCATGTTTCTCGGCACTTTTTTTGTATAATATATTTACGCAATCAATTACGGCTAGTTCGTTAGTTGAAAGATCGGCGTCTTGTTCAGTGCTTTCTTTTGCTAGTTGAATGAAGAAATGTTGTTGAAGCAAATCAATACAATGTATATATTGGAATAATGAAACTAAAATATGTGATCTTAAATTAAACATTGCGTAAAATAAAACCAATTTCCATCAACAGAGCAAACTTCATTATTTAAATAACTCTAAACCTTTTTGGGGTGCTATGTTAATTGCATCTCAATTAAACAATAATAATAAAAGACGTACATGGTTCAGACGAGCCTGCGAGGACCTAATACTTAATTTAAATTTTTAGCACATTAGTGGTTTCTGCACAAATTTCACGAGATTGACACCCACTGATATTGAAAATATATTATTGAAAATCGGACCAAAAATTTAAAAACAAGTAACATACATGAGTCTGCTAATTTCTACTCAGGATGGGTAAGCTGTTGCAATTGTTATAAATTAGTTTTTTGTTCATTGATAAATTTATATTTTTTAGATAAGCTGTCGCATTAAGTTTTAATTTAATGCATATAAAACCTCTGTTGGGATGCTATTATTCATTATCTAAGCTACGCTGAAGATCTAGTAATAGTCACGAAAGGTAAATTTACAGGCATCAGAGTACAAGAACAAAGTGCTGATAATTTTTGACAAATGATGTAGTAAAAAATAGGGTCTAGCAGTAAATCCACAAATAACTACCATAGTCAACTTCACAAGGAATAGGCTGCTACATGGTCTAAGACCACTGGTACTCCATAAGGAGGAAATTTCATAAGAGGAAAAATACCTAGGAGTTATTTTGACCAAAGGTATGCTTGGAACAGCCATCTTCAGAGGATCACAAATAAATATATATTGTCCTTCAACACACGTAGAAGAAGGTGTGGAAAAAATTGGGGTCTTTTCTCAAAATAAATCTATGATCATATACACATGTTATAAGACATTTGGTGAGCTAGTCTTGATGGAATGGTGACCAAAAACAAAGCAGGGTGGAGTAGTCAGGATCCTCAATTACATATAAAGGCAAGCATACCTAAGTGCTACGGGTGCCATGACAAGTACTTTACCAGCAGCTTTAGAAGTCTTATTAAACCTAATGTCTCTACGGCTGATTATTCACGCGAAGGGCGGTCACGTACCTGTTCACTTAAAAGACAACGCCCATAATAAGCCTACATGAATCCAAGCGGAGCTTGTCTACTACACAAGCAAAGATAGCTGCCATTCACTGTAGAGCCCTTGAAATTAACACGCGAAAGGTACAAGCAAAGACTATTGCTTTATTCTCACATATAGGCGTTAAATGCAACGGAGGTTAATTTAAGGCTGGTCTGGGACTTCCTAGAAGCCTTGGCAGAAGCGGGCAACAAAAACAAGTTTACAATTGCGTGTAGCTACACAGTCCCTACACAACCTAACTAGTTGATGTCCTGACTCGACTAGTGCATACTGGTGGCTAGTAAGTAGCCTCTATTCCCGTCTACATAGAGCCACGCGCTCCCTTTGATCAGTTGTCGAAAAACCGACAGAAAACGTATAGCTACATTACACGCCTTGTTGAGGCGAATGTGCACCGCTTGCGCTCAACGTCAACACATTGAACATTTGAAGTGTCGCGTGTATGTCTCACGTGTACAGCGTCAGGTCTGTACACAAGTTTGTTACTTGGGCAAAGAAAGAAAGAAATTGCTGAGAAAACTGCGAAAGCAATAGGGCAAATCATTCCAGTTAAGTCTGAAAAGTTAAGTCTGAAAAGATATGAAAAAGAATATGCGCTGTTTTGCAAGTGGCGTGAACAACACAATTTGGAAAGTAGTGCTGATGAAAATGTGATTTTGGCTTACTTTTTGGAAGTGGCAAGAACAGTTTTTTAAAGAATATTCTTTTCAACAGTTTAAATTTTCAGTCAAAAACATTCAACCCTTTTTCATTATGGTCTAAATACTCGACGATGAAATCAATGATTATGGTTAATGAGAATATCAACATATCAAGTTTCCCAAAGCTTTTTTGAAAAATCAAAATGTAGACCATCAGCCAAACCAGTCAAAGGTGCTGACAAAGAAACAAATTGAAAGCTTAATGTGGGACGCTCCAGATAAAGAATATCTATTACTCAAAGTGATAGCATTACTTGGAGCTCCTGGAGGTTGCCGAAGGGAAGAGATCTATAATTTAGAAGTTAATGAGGTGGAGGATACGGGTACCTAGCTAGTAGTTAGTTTTAACCAGACAAAAATGCATATTCGACGAGCTTTTACTGTGATTAACAGTGATGAGGTTCACTATTTGGATGTGTTTAGAAAAAAAAGGGATTACGGCAACACGTTATAGAAAAGGAAAATGTCTGTCTCAAAGAGCTGGTATATATACTGTTGGCGGAGCACCTAAGAAAATTGCAAGAATAATTCAAGGGGCGAAACTTTTGTTGAAGTGCTACATCACAGCCACACGTCTTCCGCGATTACAGAAAACACTGTAAATCCATCAACAACTCCATTTTTAATACATATTGCTGGCAACAGCAGTTGTACAACTAATGTCAATCTTCAAAAACTAGAATAAAAGCTTAGTTTGATTCACTTATTATTTCAAACATTAGGAGAATTAAATAGTACTGTAAAGTACAAGTGTACCGTAAAGTGCCATCTGTAAATCCATCAACAACTCCATTATTAATACATATTGCTGGCAACAGCAGTTGTACAATTAATGTCAATCTTCAAAAACTAGAATAAAAGCTTAGTTTATGTTGATTCACTTCATTCACATTATTTCGAACAACATTGGGAGAATTAAATAGTACTGTAAAGTACAAGTTTACCGTAAAGTGCCATCTCCCGGACTTAAACGTGTCCGGGAGTATAAAAAAAATTTATTTTCACATTCCTATAAAAGATTTGGCTGTATCAAAGCAATACTACGGATAATGTGATAAACCCTAGCTTTTGGACTATTTCAGTGAAATAATTTCACGTTGGTAAAGCCTTTTATGATTGATAATTTGGAGATCTGAATGGACATGGAAATGCCTTAAGGTTAATTTTATGTTTACATTTTACCTAGTTTTTCGAACAATGTATACAAAACTACGATAGTAATAAAAAATAATTTACCCCACTTATATTTTATTATGACTATCATACAATACCTTGTTGAACTAAAAAGAAAACAACTCCTAATTATTTTAAACATTTATTAAACATTTTAGCACTGTATTTACATTGTTGCAAGACTGTTTTGATGTCGTAGTAGCCACTGCCGGAAAAGAAATTAGTTTCTTTTGTATCGGAAGCATGTGGTCAATAGGTGGTAAATTGCCTTTTCCTGCTGTTTTTGTAGAAAAACACCACTTATCTATCGTGGTAACATTCCATGTGTTTCTTTAAAAAACATGTAATGCACAAGTATGTGATATATTATAACCATTTTATTTAAACAAATAAAATTTAAAAAATAATCATTTATAATACACATTACACTGGATTTATTGTACTAACTCTTACTTTTTGGAAGTCCATCTTATTAAGAATAATAAAAAACTCTTCGTTTCAACGTAACTTCCAAGTTTATTTAAAAAATAAAAAAGTTACGTTGAAACGAAGAGTTTTTTATTATTCTTAACATTACACTGGCTTAAAAAACTCAAAGTCAATGTCACAGAATTTTAATAAATTATGATGAGAAGATTCTAGAGACTAGTTTTATCCTAGAATGGAGACCGTCATCAGTCTATAATAAACAACTATGTTAATCGTACAAATTATAAAAAGGAAAGAACGTACCTTGTGCAAAGTAAATTCAAAACTGATCCTGTTTTATAAACACTCAAACAACACTTGCAAGCATTCGCCATCTACAAACTTTTCTATGTAACCTCGTGTAATATTTTTTGTTAAATAATATCCGTTCGCTATCTACAAATATTTGATAAACCCTTGTATTAATTACATTTTTGTTAAATAATGTCCTTATGCCATCTAAAAACTTTTTGATGTGTTATATTTTTATTAAATAGTATACCCTTGTATTCAATTTTTGTTAAATAATGTCCTATCGTCATATGACAAGCTTTTGATATATTTCCTTTCGTCATCTACCAAATTTTGAATGTACATACCTGATGCGTATTGTGTAGATAGAAGTATTGTTAAATTTTTAAATTTTTAAAAAAGTACAGAACGATCTCCTGACAATAACAAACGCGGAATTTATTGTACTAACCTTTAGTATGTGAAAGTCTATCTTATTCAGAACAATAAACAACTAAAAGGTTGAATTAACTTTCGCTATTTATTCTTTAAATACTTTAAATGTAACGACAGCCGTTTCGCTATCGAAATAGCATCGTCAGATTGACATATGTATTACTGTCATTACATTTAAAGTATTTAAAGAATAAATAGTGAAAGTTAATTCAACCTTTTAGTTCTTTATTGTTCTGAATAACAAACGCAACAAAAAAATAGGGAAATCGGTCCGGCCTTCACTCGTGATGTGCTGACAAAAAATAAGGATTCATTTTTATATATAGAGAATACCTGGCAGGGATATCTTATCGATTGATAGTTGATCAGTAGTCCACCGGCGAGGGCGGGAGATCAAATTGAATTTAAAACAAAATCACTCCGAATAAGAATTTATCATACTACAATAATTATTATAATAATATATTATGATTGTCATCTTGCAACCTTATTGAGGATCTATGGATAGAATAAAAAAATTAAAAAATTGGGATGGAAAAACAGGGGTTGTATAAGAGTAATAGAGAAATGTTTGATTCTAAATTATAAAAATATAAAAAAATCTTGCAAAAAAATCATTTTTTTAAAATAGGAGTTAATCGTAGGGGGATTTAGGGTTGTTTATATTTTTGTATGCTGCATCGGAAAAAATTAAAACAAAAATCTCTGTCCTTCCGTTTTTTGCTAATTTCCATACAAATTTTTTTCTTGTTTTTTTGCGAGTCTCGTAATGATTAATTTATGCCGGCTAGGTTTTTTATACGTGTAAGGTAGTATAGAATTCGTATAACGCTCTCTGGTGTCGCTTTCGATTGGCAGAATAAATATTTAGTAGGATATCTCTTTTTCACATATATTATTCTTTTAACACTTTTTTGTGTTAATTTTTTTAAAAGGTTTTTACTTTATCTACCGCTCCACCCTAAAATTCAATATCTTAGTCTAACTTAGACCAATGAGTGAAATAATATTTTTAGCTGTTTTATGTCAATTATATTTATTTAAATTTCAGAAATTATATGGGAATAGGTTATTAAAAATAATTTAATTTCTATTAGAAAACAGTCTACAGATAGAAAAACAATATAGGATTTAGATTTCGAACAGCTGTTACGAAATTGTTATGGTTTGTTGTGGTTTAAAATAATTAAAAATAATTGGGTTCCATAATAATTCCGAAACTGTTTTGACTTTTTTTACGGATTGATTGAATTATGACTATGCTTTTTAATTGCAGTAATAAAATCTGCAAAATTATTTGTTTTTTATTAGCTTTAGGATATTTAAAAAAAAATATATCTCAATAAACGGATAAATTTTTTTCTATCCAGATGCTTATTTAATAATTACAGCTTTACGTAAGAATACTCCTTTATAACTGTGAATTTATAAAAGTACAATAGGTTGTAATTAAAAGTTTGCAAAACGAAACATTTATCATTAAGTTCTGCAATGTATAAGGTTCACAAAGTCAGTACAATACGTATATTTGTAGAATTGTTTTAAAAGAAAAAGTAGCAGTTTTTAAATTTACGCCACAACTTATGTTTATCTAATGCTCATCGCTGTAGTAAAAAACAGTAAATTCTTACTTTAATAAACTTTTATTAAATACGTTACCAACTATTTTATACATATATATTATAATATATACTCCTCAACAATTATTGGAGTGGATATTGAAGTGGATATTTTTTAAATTTCAAAAAATTGGGTACAAAAATAATATTTTAAATATACGTTTCATGCTATCAGTAAACTCTATTAATTTATAGCAAATTGTTTTTGTCGTTTTCTTTTTCTTTTTATACGCTATCTCTTTAACCAGAATTGTAGAAATCCGATTTCAAAATTTTAACATCTTAGTCGCGTAGAAGTGCTTGCAGTGACTTTAACATTGTTACTATAGTCCATAAATCTGTTTACCTGAAAAAAATGGCGCTACGGCGATTAGCCCGCATGGAGTTATTAGTCCCCCATTGAGCGCCTCCCCAGATGGCAGATAGGGGAATGCCTCCCAGATATGGGTGGTACCGGGGAAATGAAATACTCGGGGCGGACCAAAACTAGCAAGTAGTGACTTAGATTAGCCGACTGCATTACTATTACTGCTGCCTTGTAGTTGGTCATTGGTTTGAAACAGTCATAAGTGGATTCCCTAATAAAGAAATGATATTCATCATCGGAGATTTTAATGCTAAGAT
Organism: Ophraella communa; assembly: GCA_035357415.1. Classification (NCBI taxonomy): domain Eukaryota; kingdom Metazoa; phylum Arthropoda; class Insecta; order Coleoptera; family Chrysomelidae; genus Ophraella; species Ophraella communa. The sequence goes on from CM068985.1 coordinate 21,512,196, forward strand.
TGGTAAGACTGTACATGATGACCACATCAGACACGTTGTTGGTAAATTCGGACTGGGAGGAGGAGAAAAACTTATAAACTTCTGCATAAATAATAATTGTACCACTACTACCAGTTTGTTTAATCATCATCCTAGACGACAGTACACATGAACCTCCCCAGGAGGCCAACACATAAATCAGATTCATTATATTCTTATCCAGAACTGATGGAAATCAAGTGTGAACAATGTTAAAACATATCCGGGGATGGATTGTGGAAGTGATCATGAATTACTTATGGCCACAGTTAAAATACACATCAAAGTACAAAAAAGAAAAAACAAAGACAACTTACCACCTCTGCTCCTAGAAGAATATAAATTAACGTTAGAGAAAAACATAGACAAGACACTGGACGCTGGAAATACAAATAACGCAGAAGAACAATGGAATTTTATAAAATCAGTTATGATGGAAACTAAAAAGCATGTTATGGAGAACAATCAGGATAATAATAACAAAAAGTTCAAGAACTGGATTACAGCAGACACTTGGAACGCCATCCAAAGAAGAAAAACACTGAGGATAAGAGCACTCGATATGAATGAAAAAAAGATTATAATACCAAGTTTTAAACAGAGTAGTACAACGTCTATTCAGCAGAGACAATAATGAATACATCAACGACATCTGTAGACAAATAGAGGCCTGTTCGAATACTGGAGAAATTCGTGATTTATTCAGGAGGATAAAAGTGATAACAAGGAACTTCAACCCAAGAACATGAAAAATAAAAATGAAAACGGAGAAGTACTCACTCACAGAGAACATAGTGGGAGCATGGAGAAAGTACTGTCGGGACTTATATGCAGATAAGGACAATGATCAAGCAATGAGAGTGTCACAAGAAATAAAAACATTAGCGCAAGAAGAGGAAGGAGAACTAGATATACTTGGATGTGAAGTGTAATATGCCATTCATATACTGAAGAACAATAAAAGTGTCGGCGAAGATGAAATAAGTGGGGAAATGTTAAAGCAACTAAATGAGAAAGGAACGCATTTATTATGGCAAGTATGCAATGAGGCATGGAGGTCAACATGATGGCCTAAGAACTGGACAAAATCTATAAGAAAGGATCAGAAGAAAACTGCTGTGGAAACTATAGAACCATTGCACTTATCTCGCATGCCAGTAAAATAATGTTAACCATTATTCTACAGAGGTTAACTGCTCTTCAGAAATACGAAGACGTTTAGGTATGGGCAGAACCGCTATGACTAGACTCAGTAGAATATGGAAGGACCAAAACATATCTAACTACATTAAAAATAAACCAGTAAATGCAATAGTTTTCTCAATAGCTATATACGGCTCTGAGTCATGGACGTTGAAGGTGATAGACAGACAAAAGATTGATGCGTTCGAGATGTGATGCTGGAGAAGGCTGTTAAGAATTCCATGGACAGCTCACAGAACTAATGCTTTCATACTGAGGGAATTTAATATTACTGACCGCTTGTCAACTATAATAAGCTGAAGAATTTTGAAATACTTCGGACATATCTCCAGGAGAGACACTAATAACCTAGAAAAGCTAGTAGTACAGGGGAAAACGTCCTAGAGGACGCTCTCCGAAGAGATGGATAGACCAAATTGAGGACGTAACAGAGACATCGTTCTAGGAAAATCTAAGAGCGGCTAGCGATAGGGAGAGATGGAGAGGAATTGTAAACAGCATTACATGAAATCACGACGTTTCAGATATGAAACATACGACTGAGAAGAAGACGGCGATTAGAAACAGTGCAACTCGATTCAATTGGTCCGTTGGATACACGAAGGCTTAAGTCAAGAAGAAGTTGCTACACGGTTAAATGTATCCCAAAGTGTTGTCAGTGGTGTATGGAATCGACATTTGGAAACTGGATCTGCAGCGTATAGGAATGGAGGGGGACGAGAACGAGCTGTAACTCTTGCTCAAGACCGCTTTATAGCTGTAACTGCAAGAAGAAACCGAACATTTACTGCTTCGAGAATTAACAGCTTCTTTAGGCATGCTACCGAAAGAGTGATATCTAGTCAAACTGTTAGAAGAAGGTTGCATGCATGTAATTCAAGAGCGTAGTTCACATACACCGTTAACTGCGGATCAGCGTGCATGCAGATATCGGTGGCCGAGAGAACACAGTCGATGGAATTTTTGGAACTAGAGGTACTGTACGTTTACGTATAACTCCAGATTTCGGCTGAATATGTGTGATAGTCAAATATTGGTGTGGAGAAAGAGAGAAGACAGCAATATAATGAATGTTTGATGGTGCCAACCAGTCTTTTTGGTGGTGGCTCAGTTTGTGTGTGGGGAGACGTATGTTGTGTTAATGAATATGATGGTGTCAATGAATATGGCAATGACGGCTGTACGATATATATAGAGCCGATAATTATACCATTTTTTGGTGCAATAGGCAAACAATTTGTCTTTATCGACAAAAATGCGCGCCCGCACCGTGTGAGAATTGTATATAATCACAATGAATATTACGGTTTTATAATAATAATAATATGACTTTCTTTAATTTTGAATTATTAAAACTAAAATATAGATCGGGTAACCGGTTCAATAGCCAAGGCATATAATAAGAAAACTTGCCTCTATATAAATTGGTTTTATGGTGTGGAGTTGTGAGCTTATTCCTAAACCGAATATTTATATTATGTACGATAAGATATTTTGTTGTACAAATAGGCTGGAGTTTTTGTAGCCATTATCTTTAGAAACAATGTACAAGCATGCACAGCACGCCTTTCAGCCATATTTAACCAACCTATTTGCCGAATATGGTCTCTTCTGCGTAAACCGCATATAAATCGGACACAAGAATTTTGAATACGTTGTATCCTATTACTATCGCCCCTCGACAAACACGGCCCATAAACAACGTCACAATAATTTGCGTGAGATAAAACCAAAGAGTCACACAATATTTTCTTGGTATTCCGGTCTAGTAAGCTTCTATTGGAGTATAATAACTTTAGGTTACAATAAGTCTTTTTAGCCACAGAAGAGACATGCGATGAGAATCTTAATGTGTCATCAAAATTAAGACCTAAATTTTTAACACTGGATTCAAGCTGCAGCGTATCACCATTAATGGAAACGTTAATTTTGTCTAAACAACGCTTTTTAGCAGCTGAACGCCCAAAAAGTTGAAGGGATGATTTTAAGGTATTAATAGTTAGGCAATATTTATCAGACAAACCAGCAATAGATGATAAATCGTGATTAACTTTTAGACATGCTTCACTAATATCTTTCTCTGCAAAAGAGTAGTACAGCTGGGTATCATCGGCATAACAATGTAGATGACTAAAGTTTAGAACTGACGGAAATTGTGAGGTGTATATAACAAACAAAAGTGGTCCCAAGATTGAACCTTGAGGTACACCCGAGTGAATATTACGAAATTGCGAACACCTATTACTTAGAGTAACGGCCTGACATCGATTAGTTAGATAACTTTTAAAAAATTCTCTTACATTGTCTGAGAATCCAAGATAATTCATAAGAGATAACAGCAGCGAATGATTGATCATATCAAAGGCTTTAGAATAGTCCAGAAGAACTAGTAGGGTTAACAAATTATTATCACAAGCACTATTGATATCGTCGGTCACCTTAAGTAAAGCCGTAGTGCAGCTAAATCCTTTTCTAAATCCCGACTGCAATGGGGGTAACAATTCAAATTTACTCAAATAAGTTTTAGTTTGTCTATTAATGATTTTTTCAAAAATTTTAGAAAGGCAGCATAAGATACTTATTGGTCGTAGGTCAGAAAGATTTTCCGGGGATGTTTTTTTAGGAACAGGAACAACAAGAGATTTCTTCCAGATAAGTGGAAAAGAAGCGGTATTTATGATACAATTAAATATGTTAGTTATATATGGTAGTAAAAAAGGACAGCATAATAAGAGCATTCTAATACTAATCCCGTCTGCCCCAGTCGCTTGAGATTTGATCGACAACAATTGTTCATATACTTCGTTCTCCTCAATGGGCAAAAGAGAAAATTTTTCAATACTTTGTTTAACGTTATTTTAAAAAATGAAATTATATCGTCATCAGGAATTTTGGAAGAGTGAGTAATGGTAGTAAAAACTTTATTTATTTCTTCTACTTCCGATAAAGCTTCAGGAACTATGGTACGAGATTTACTATAGATATTCAATTGATTTAATTCCTTCCATATATTTTTTTTGCTTGCGTTTTTCAGTTGGAACTGAAGATAAGCCCTCTTTTCTAACATTATAGTTTTATTAGTTAAATTTCTTAAGTCTTTATAATACTCAAAGTGTTGAGGAAACCTAGTTTTCTTATATTTGTTCAAAGCTTTATCGCGTAAATTCATCATAAATTTTAAATTTGAAGTAAGCCAAGGGGCTTTCTTTTTGGAAACTTTTATAGTTCTAATGGGGGCGTGTTTATTAAACAAATTTAAGACAACATCAGAAAGGTAATTAATCTTATCATCAGCAGTACAAAGTTGATAGATGTAATTAGAATCAGTATTAGTCAAATCAGAAGTAAATTGCGATTCGTTCAATTTAGAAAAGTCTCTAAATGTGTGAAGTTTAGGAGATGTTTTTATTTTATTTATAACGAAGTTACATGCAACTAAATGATGATCAGAAAAAGTAGAACAGTCTCTCACACTAACACTTCCACATTTTAGTTCATTAGAACAAATAATCAAATCCAATAGAGTAGAAGAAGTGGGGGAAAAGTGTGTAGGCTGATCCACAACTTGTTTTAAATTAAATATATCTATAAGGTTTTCTAAAATTAAGAAGGAGCTACTGTGAATATCTAGAAAGTCAATGTTTAAATCTCCACCCAAAATTAAATTATTATACACAGGAGTTAATTCATTAAATACATCTTCCATTGTTGATAAAAATGCAGCTGGAGAGTAGTCAGGAGGTCTATACAAAGAGCCGATTGCATAAGAGGTCTTATTAATATTAAAAGATATCCAGATTTGTTCAGTATCATTAATCGGTAAGTCTTGTATTATTTTAGCTTTAAATACGTCTTTTGCAAAAATAGCAACTCCACCACCCCTACGGCCAGCAGCTCGATCTTTACGAAATAACCTATAACCAGAAAAATTAATACTTTTACTGGATATATTGCGATTAAGCCACGTTTCTGAGACGGTTATAATATCATAGTTGTCATGAACAGCACGTTTAAATTCCACTAAGTTACCTAAAATTGACCTAGCATTTATGTGACACACTTTACAAATACGCATGATAAGGAGTAATGCGCAGAAATACTAACAACAAATAAAATACCATTAAGCTAAGCAAAGAGCATACGCCAAAAACATTACACAATATTTTGAACAGTTATTAAATAATTATTTGCTTTTGTTATTTGACCCTAACCTAGTTCTTGGTTTAGAGTTTTCTGCGGGCTTTCTAGGCGTTGTCCTACATGAATTTTCTGTTTGTTTCAGTAGTACAGCTTTAAGCTTCGCCTCAAAAAACAGTCTTTCTTGTTTCCTTTCCTTCTAGCAATGTCTCTTCCTTCTTTTCTTGACTGCTTTCCTGAGAAATTTGCTGTGTAGGAGTAGCGGAGGCACTATTGGGCCGAATACAGCCTCGATTCTCGCTCTCTAGTAAGTCGTGAGTTGTAAACGCTTTGTTGTTTATATACAGGTAATCACCCTTTATATAACAATTATCGTTCCTTTCTCTGGCTTTATTCAAATGATGTCTTAGGACTTTATTTGTCTCCCTCTGTATTGTTGTTAGGTCCTGAGCAGTTCTTGAGTACAGCTATTTTATGCAGATTTGATATAAATTCTATTTTAATAGGGGCATTTACAGATTTGCCCAAAGGATAAATATTATTCACTTGCTGTGGTGTCACTTCGACAGACAAAAGATCGCTAATTTTTTCGCACACGCTTACAGCGTATCCTTCAGTTGTTGCTTTATTCCAAACACCACCACATTATTTTTTTTGGTCAAACGTTCTAGCTGCTCAACTTTATCTAGCACCTCTAAATTTGTTTTTTCCAACTTTCTTATTTTTTCATTTAAAGTCTCAACCTTAAGAAAAATTTTAGCCTCTGAAGCTTCTATTGCATTTTTCAATTCCTTTCTAGAATTTATAATTTCATGCAATAGCGATTCCAGGGTTAATTCTTCAGACATATTTTATAGCAATATTAATAATAATCGTATGTAGGTATGATAGATTTATTAAATTTTGAAAGTTCCACTGTGGTGGAATATTTATGATGTTTTAATGAGTTATTTACAAAAAAGGTTCGTTAAAAACATACCAAGAAACGCCTACAAATGCATTATATACTGTTTATCTACTACATTTATACCCAAAATGCATTTAAAAAGTATGTAATAGCACTCGTATTTATAGTTAGTTCCGCAGTCTCACTTTTAACTATTTAATTTGATTAATTTCCACTCAAATAATACAACTTTTACCAAAGGCACAGTGATCGTACACACACACGACTTATCTCCATAATATAATGACTGAATAAACTGGCCACCATGTTCAACCGATATGATTTGCATTAAGCATGTCTGAGCCAAAATATCTAGACAATTAAACCTACTTGAACAGCACCCCATAATCCTAGAACAGCTCGCCAATGCCTTGTATTATGGGAAAACATACCTCAGCAATTTATTAATAATTTAATAAGGACAATGCCAAATAGATTGACAGTACTAAGGCAAGCTAGGGGTGGACCCACACGATATTAATTTTCCTGAAAAGACTTTATGACCTGAGCAGTAAATGATTTAACATTTCTAAATTTTTTCTGTTTTAGTGTAACTGTTTTCTTTTCATTAAAAATGTGTTTATTTAATTTTTTTTGGTATATTGCACGTGAAAGTATATAGATTAACTTATTTTATAGAATTTTGATTTATTATTGAGCAATGACAAAAGAAAATTATAGATTTTGTAATATCCACTTTGTTGAGCAGTGTAGTATTACTGGAATTTGTAAAAAAATATTATTCCAATCTGCCATCTGTCACAAAGATTTATAATTACTAGTTTAAGCGTTTATACCCTAGTGAAATATAATATATTTTTTTTATTTGTCGATGGTCTGTAGACGCGTACAAAATGACATAGGCGGGTAAAACAGCATACCTACTTTTCTCCAAAACCACAGACATACTAGTTGTTATAATGGCCTGTAAAGGACCGCTTAGTGACAGGTCGAAACCTGTCGCAAAGCCAATCGCGATCATGGAACCGTATAGTGCGGACACGTGTTTGTTTCATTTTTTCCGTTACGAGTTTTATTCAGGGGATTTAGATTTTTACAAAAGTAAGTATTTTTTACGTTAATTTGGTATTGTATTTTGCATTGATTTATTGTAGTTTTACTAAGTAGCTTCCAGAATGTTTTAAAATCATTAAATTTTTAGTTATTGTTTTCCAATGTGGAAGGTGATAAAGTGGACAAAATGACATACACCTTGTTCGAGTAAAATAGCATAATAGTCATTTGACCCATCTTTTTTCTTTTTACAGATAATTTGAACATCTATTCTAGAAAAACAGACCGAAAGGAATGGGATTAAACCTCCAGGCAAAAGGCTATTGAAGCTGTGATTATTTGTTTGAGCCTGCTGAGACGCCAAATATCCCCATGCAACAGGATCGGATAGAGCTCGAAAAAGATTCAACGGCAGCAGAAAACCTATGCATACCCTCAGAAGGTAGCAGGAGCAGTTCGACATCACTCATAATTGCAAGCACGTCAGCCGCAGATAACCCACGTCTAATCTCAGCAGCTCAATCTAGAGGCACAGCTACTGCAATAACCACGATACCCATATCAAATAAATTAACACTCAAAGGCATAGATATCAATGTTCCAGTCAGCGTGCTATCTCCATTACCGAAAGGAACATATGTGGTTGGACAAGGTAAAAGGAAACCACGTAAGAAACCTACAGTAATGTTATTAACTTCAACGCCAAATATAGAAGAGGCAAGAGCAAAATCAGCTCCTCAGCCTATTCCAAAGAAAAATACGAAAAAGGTTACAAAAGTTTTGGATTTTAGTTCCAGCAGTGAAAATGATATATCTTCTTTTCAAGGTTACACTGAAGCCGATGATGATGAAGATTGTCCTTGTATTTATTGCAATGACCTCTACTCCAGGTCCAAGCCAAAAGAGGTCTGGCTAAAGTGCTTGAGCTGTAAAAAAGGGCACATGCAACATGTGCAGATGCTCCGAAAAAAATAAAGCATTTTACGTCTGAACTATGCATGTAATCCACTGATTTTCATGAAAAATTTCGTATGCCGTTTTGTTTACACCAAGTATGTCATTTTACCCGCCTAGGGCGGACAAAATGGTTTTTGTTTAAATTTTAAAAAGTGTTTAGTAATTCTATTGTTTATGTATAGAGTTAACTCATCTCTATAATTCTGACAGGTAATAAACTAAAGAATGCATAGTTGCTTAAGTGTTCAATTATATCAATAAATAATTTGATGACTGATTTTATAACTAGTATGTCATTTTGTACGCTTCTTCCCTACGTTGATGTTTCAGCACTCTATTTCGTTTCAACTGTAAAAAAAATTCCACTTAAATATCGTGGCATCACGAAAAAATTTCGGGATATTTTTTAAGTTACCATGGAAATGAGTTAAAATGAAGGCCTTTTATTGGGTAAGAAGTAGAGATGTGAGATTTTCACTTATATCCTACGAATAAATAATAGAAAGGAAGGAATGTTGTCATATTTTAATTTAGCAAACAATTGCGACGGAAGTCGGCCATATTGAAGAACCAAATATGACTCATTCGAATCGTGACATTTGACATGTATAGTTTTTTCATGCTGTTTTATATATTATTTTCTGATTTAAGTAGTTAACCCAACTCTTGAATGGGAATTACTTTTCATCTGTAGGGTTCTATTTATCTGAATTATTAAAAATTAACAAAATATTTTAATGACAACCACATTGTTATCATAGACGTTCCTTTATTTTTTATACAGACAAACCAAGTCAACTATTTATAATTACCTGTTTAGAAGTTTTTAATCTAAATTTATATTCCTACAACTTTATGACAATGTATATTACTGTACAGATAATTACAAGCAGAAAACAGTTATTTTTTTTTAATAATTAATACAAGACATAAGTTTATAATACCCTGTGTGTGACACCACTGGTAACCGGAAACTTCAAGTCAGCCATATGCAAGAACCATTGCGGACATCGTCAAATCGTATTATACTCCTTCTTTTTATTATTTATTCGTAGCTTATATCACATGAGCTTAAATTTTTTCCGGAAATTTTATTTAGGACACGAATAAAATTTTAAAAATATTCGTGCCTGAAAGTTACAGGAATAATTTAAGCTTGCCTAGTATTCGGTAAGAAAATTACCCGCTATAATTTGGAAAAAAATGATTATTATATTTATATTATATTATATTTTTATTTAATTGAAGTCTTAGGTACACAAATTTTAGTAAGATAAAAACACCATTTATTAAAAATTATTTATTACTAACACATTAATAATAATAACAACAATATTATATTTATATAACAATAAAAAGCATAGAAAAATGTAGTGAATTCTAACCAAAATAATTTTGTCGCATTACATTCGACCCTTTTTATAAGGGTAGTGCCTGCCTTTGATCTAATAAATTAGTTAGGTAACAAGAAACCCCTCGAAACTTGTAACCCATGTAAAATGTCACATGCCCACTGGTCTGTCGCTTTTGTTAATGACGTCATCGTTTGATAACTGTACGGTTAAGTACAGAATATTAACAAAACAACTTTTGAACGGATGGTGTTTATAGACATGGCAAATACTCGTGATACCAATTATTTCCATCTTATATCAAATATTAACTAGACTCAGGGGCAGATGTAGAGGGTTTTCAGTAAATGAATCTTATAGTCAAAGTTATTGAGGAATATAATAATAATTCTAACAAAAACTGCATGGAAACTATCGCTACTGTTAGAAATATCCTTAAAATAAATGAAAACAACATACTAAGAATAATAAAAACTCTTCGTTTGAACAAAACTTCCACTATTTATTTAAGAAAATTGCTTTTTTAAACCCAATGACAGCCGTTTCGCTAGAATTTGCATCGTCAGATTGACATATTGAAGTTAAATTTTGTTTGTTTGTAGCTAGGTAACTGATGTTGATTAGGTAGTATTAAGGCTAGGTTAATTATGGAAGTAATAAGACATAACAATATTAAAGCATTAATGTTATTAGCCCTAAGGGATTATCCTGGATTTACTTCCCTCTAAGATCAGTATAACTGAGGAATGATATAGAAAGCAAACAGTTTAATAGTAGAGAACTTCCAAGATTTATTTGTTCGTTAATAACTTTAAATTGTGGATCTGCTAGATGTCTTCTCATTTCAAGTTCTTCAAGGAAATTTACATTTTATTTATTTATTTATTTATTTATTTATTAATATCCAAACAGACACAAAGGTCTAATTACATGGATAAAATATCTTAATTAGTGCAATAACAAAAAGCAAATAATCAGCAAACAACATGGATAAGCGTAAGCATAAACACTGTTACATAATATACATTCATACATACATAGACACATATACATGCAAGCACCAAACTCCAACTTGGATCTAACTAAACTGTAATAAAGCACTTTAAGACTATTAATATTAGTAAACGTATTGGTTTGTCTGACTATGTATCCCAGCATCTTATTTGCTGCATTGGCAATTTTTTTAATATGTGCTATAAAAGAAAATGAGTTATTATACGTTAAACCTAAATCTTTTACTTCAAGGCAACGTGTCAGAGCCTCTTGTTCAAATCTATATTCAAATATTACAGGATCCTTCAGACGCGTTATTGTTAGAACATGACATTTGTTAATATTAAAACATAATTTATTATCTATACTCCATTCATAAATAGCATTTAAATCTTTTTGTAGATTAACACTGTCTCTTACCGTTTGAATCCGTTTAAAAATTTTGAAGTCGTCTGCAAAGATGAGATAGTCAGAATATTTTACTACATCTGGTAAGTCATTAATAAAAAGTATGAACAGTAACGGTCCCAAATTGGACCCCTGAGGTACTCCAGAATTGGCCTCAAATTTACCGGAAGAATTACCAGCATGTTTAACAATAAGTTGCCTGTTTTTTAAATAGTTTTTTATTAATTTAAGAAAGTTATTTGACAGTCCATACTTATTTAACTTAGCCAAAAGTACGTCATGATCTACTGTATCAAAAGCCTTACGAAAATCAGTATATATCACATCTAACTGAGATTTGCAATCAAAAGTTTCATATACATGATTGGTAAATAAAGAAAGGTTTGAATTAATTGATCTGTTTGTGACGAAACCGTGTTCACAACTTCTATAAAACTTCATGTAACTTGTGTACCTTCCTGAAAAATACAGGATGGGAAACGAACCAGGCAAGATAACTCTCGGAGGATGCAAAAAAAGCAAGCTGTAACTTGAGGGGTTATCTGTGCTCTAGGAATTTAGATAGATAAAGGTTACTATAGGTTTATTTAATTTTTACGATAGCACAATCTTTGTGCTAGTATTTGGATGTCATTGTAAGAGTGAGGTTGTATGTTCAAGTAGTTGTTTTGCAGAATTTGACTTGGTTTTTTTAATCTATATGCTCTTAAATGTTCATTAAATCTTACTTCAAAATTTCTTTGTGTTATAAACAGCACTACATTTTGGACAATTAGTTTTGTAAACACCAGATTTTTTAATTTGGGTAATTTTGTTATTACATTTAACAACTTTTTACCAACATTATTTTGTATTTTAAATGATGTTAATGCTGATGTTGCCGAAGATTTTTTTTGAAATTTTATTGGAAATACTTTCACTTCATTAAAGACAATATATTTTTTTTATTTTACATTCATATATGTAAATTCGGGAAGCAAGCCGAAATAGAAAAAATGTAAAAATAAAATTACAATGGTTGAATGTTTTTAAAATTAATCAGGAAAAACAGAAAATGCAACTTTTTAACAGATTAGTCGAGTGTTTAAATAAGCACAAAATAATGTAGGTAGGTATATTTTGCAGGGGGATTAATTTTGTCAAATAACCGGTTTATTTTACTTTATCTACGCATATATTTAATGGTCTTTTTATTCATACATTAAAAATGCGGTAATAGTTTTACTAGGGGCTTACCTTGCCATGTCATTTTAGATACATATTTTCCACGCTGGAAGTTAATTCTGTGAAAATTTATTCCAGGCAACAGAAAATGCACCAGAAAAACCATTATGCGGCATTGCGGTTTCATGAAGGGATTCATATATTTCAGTTCACAAAGTGCTAATTTTGTGATGTATTCCAAAAAAATCAAATAACATTCAACAACGAAATGAAATAATGTATGCAAATATTTTTTTTATTATTGACTTAGTGGAAATAAACGTTTTTTTAACCAGTTCAGTAAAAAAGGCTTTGTTTTTAAGCATATTTTTTAATACAGAGTGATGTCCTATATATTTCAAACATATATTAAAAAAAATTAACATAATTTTATGTTTTTAAAGCAGATCTTAGTCTTATAATGAAACACTATAAATTTTGGAATTATTAACAACTTATACTTGCAAAATGTTGTTAATAAGATTTGACGGATTTGGTATTATTATCTAATGTTAAAAATACAGTTTTATAAAAAGATAATAAATCGAAAATATAATATTTAATCTTACATTTTTAGTCCGTCCGCTTTTGCGCAAAATCGTTCATTTAGGTTTTTTATCTCTAAGGCTATGTAGATGCGCAACAACAAAACACGATATGTAATAAAATCAAGATTTTGTGATTTAAGATTTTTCTCTTTAGAGAGATTTGAAGCCTCATAAATTTTTGACATACATTACACGCTAAACGTTAAAGTGAGCAAACGCAGTCTACTTAAAATAGCGGACGACATTTTCAAAGCTTTTAGTTTTTGAAGCCATAACCTGCAAAGTACGTTGCACGTTAAACGTTATTTTGTATTATATTGACTTATTTCCCAGCACACAGCAGTCGAAATTGACGTTAGAAATCCATTTTGTCAAGTTAAAAGATGTTTATACTAGGTACAAACTATATACAAAAGTATAATTAAGTAATCCATTAAAAATTATTTGTGAATAGTTTTAATACATTTTACATAGTTTTCCATATTATTTTTTTTTATTTAACAAAATAAACATAATACACTTGGCAATGATGTAAAAACCTTACCGTCTAATACTGTTTCGTTTATTTCGACGTAAGTAACAGAGTACGTTATCTCTTATTTTTTAACTAATAATCATGAGCAAAATAACCCATAAAGTATAACGTCAATCAAATAAGAAGCGTAAAACCTTTCTTTTATCTAAAATGTGCATTAAGGTGTCAAGGATATTTGAACCAGTAACGAAAATAATACGGACAGAATAAAGATGATAGATGCACAAATACTTTTAACTGTTTGTAAGTGACAAGAAAAAAGATTGCCATTACAGTAATTGATAAAACACTGGCATTAACTGTGTACCGTAAACGCGGATGACTTCGGACAGATTTTGGACTTTTTTATATGTAACCTAACCTTGTTACGAACATTTTTGAAAAAAAATAGGTAGGTACCCACATATATATTCAATACATCTATGCAAAAAGTCACTTAAAATTTTAACCATTACATATTTTTTTTAATTCTTTTATGTCCGAAGTCACCTACACTTTGGAGGTGACTCCATTTAAAAATGCTTAAAAACGAAGCTAGGGAACGTGATTATGACACAATTAAAAAAAAATAATACGCAGGCACAAATTCATCAACAAAATAAGACAATACTAAAAGAGGTTTATTTTTTATTCCAGGTTTAATAAAATATTTTTGTTGGATAGGGAACTAAACATATTACTAAGATCCAGTCTTTGGTAAAAGTAAAACAATTAATAATTGTATTATAAACAAAGGTTAATATTCAATAAAACACAAGTAAAAACATTCTGAGATCAAAAGTAAAAACAAAAATTATTCTAGTAAAATATCACTTGGTAAATTATTAAAAATATGGCGACCCCTGTGAAGAGGAATCGAAATGAATGTTTTCAGGATTTGCAACAGCCTTAAAATAAAAATATGTCTCCAGAAGTGAATTATTTCGTCTAAGGAATTTAACTAAGAGGTTATTGGAATCTTCATTTATGTGAAATCTATAATCTGAGCAGCATAATATTTATATTTAGTTGAAAGGCACCTTCACTATCACAAAATCATTTTTTTTCTAAACGCCTGTCTTCTTGATCCTCATCATTTGTATCGGTAGTCTTAAGTTCATCCTGACTTTCTTTTTCAGCTTGACTTAGAGAAGCATTATCTTCACTGTCCTGGTCATTAACATGCTGCTATTGGAGAAGTCCGCGGTTTTCTTTTGGTGAAAAGTCTTTAATTGTGATTGCCCTCCCAGCACTGACGTCTATGCATTTTCGTCTTGTTTTAACTTTTGGTTCTGGCGTTCTATTTTCTTTTATCGCCTTATAAACGTCCATTTTCGTTTTGAGATTCGGTGAAAAATTGCTTTGGAAGCCTTTTCAGACAATGCTAAGGATTATAATATGACCCAGAGGTAATATTGCGTTCACGTGATGGTTCTATACCTTTTAGAGTTTTTTTCAAGAGATATGGGAAATATGATTTTTGAAAGGCCCTTTCTTCTTCAGTTTCCATTCACTCAAGATGGTGCGCCATTTTTTCTTGGGAGGTGCAAAAATGACACATCCAAAGGTTGGCATAATGTGTCGAGTTTGGCGGTAGCAACACAAATCATATTATTTTTTTCACATTCTTGTATGACTGGAAAGGTTATCACCCATTAATATTTTAGATCCTTACTGATGCCTTACATATGGGAGTAATATCTGTCTGAAACATTCAACAACAGTTACACTTTCAAACCATCCAGATTTGCTAACGCTGTAGCGGCATCCCACAGGACCATTTTTTTCCTATTCTTGGTAGCGGTGTTTGGCCTTGTACATCAGAAAAGGAGGCAGCAATGTCGCACTTACAGAAGCTGCCATCATTACTAAAATGCTGGTTTTGGATGAGTCTATGATACGTCCACAAAGCCTAACGCCTCTCTTGCAGATCACTTTTGGTCGTCCGAGATCATCACTAAAATTGGTTTCATCGTGGTTGATGATATTCTCCGAAGAAACACCAACCAATTGCCTCTTAAGCTCTTCGAAATAGTTGGTGAGAGTTTGAGCAGTCACCTCTGCGCTGTTTCTTTTAATATTTTGTGCTAGCCTACTAGATAATACTGGATGCCGTCCTAAGTATGCTTTAGCCCAAATTCGTCCAAGTATATCATTTTTGAATTTTGTGGTCACATCTTTACGGTTTAAATAGTGCTGAATTATTTTTCTAATATCTAATTCAGTTAGCGGAAATCCCCATTCTGCACAGGTTACAATTCCTACGATAATGTTTTCTTCTTCGCGTGAAGATAAAATTAGTTGACCTCCGTGTTTTTTACTATGCATGCCCTTGATTTTGTCACTTATGGTTGACTTCCCTTATAGACAGCTTTTTTTGATTTTACGTCTCTAGTAGCTTTTTCTACATTTTCCTATACTTACTAGGCACGTCCGAAGTCACCTGCAACAATGACAATTTTTTTATGTATATAAAATACTACTATAGATAAGACTACAATTCACGCCAGTTATTATGAATACTTGTAGTTAGACATTGCCATAAAACAGATCTGAATATTATTAATACGACAGACTACACAACAGTTACTTTTTAACATTTCTGAAAATTATATGGCATCTCTCAGTCAAACTGCACAAGTCAAACTGTTTGCTAATAGTAACCGACGTAGCCGATTGTCAGAACCGGTTTTTCCCACTCAAAAACACCACCTTCCCACCCAGACGCCATGTGTCCGAAGTAATCGTTGCTGTCCGAAGTCACCCGCGTTTACGGTACATTAGTATATTCAGTAGTTGTTCTTTGTTAAGGAATTTAATAGTTATACAGAGTGTTTCAAAAAAAGGTAACACCGTCTCTAGGATAGGTAAAAAACTGAAAAATAATTGGGGTATGCTTAGTCAAATTTTTTTCTAACGCCATCCGTTTTCAAGATAAAGGGCGTTGAAGAAAATAAAAAATTACACATTTCTTACGATTTTGCCGAAATTACTGGCACCATTGCAATGAAATTTTATACGAATATGTTTTGGAAGCTAATATATCCCATGAATTTGTTTTTATAACTAACTCTCATAGAGGGCGCTAGTTACACGATTCATACAACGTATTATTCAACATAACTTTTTTTAGGGTAGAATTATTAGTCAAAACTCCAAGTGAACATAAACATCGTTATTTTCAAATCAAAATATTTCGAAAACGGTACATAATATCGAGTTTTACCAAGAGTACCTTTTTGGTGTAGAATTAAACGATGTTTATGTTTACTTGAAGTTTTGACTAATAATTCTACACTAAAAAAAGTTATGTTGAATAATACGTTGTATGAATCGTGTAACTAGCGCCCTTTATGAGAGTTAGTTATAAAAACAAATTCATGGGATATATCAGCTTCCAAAACATATTCGTATAAAATTTCATTGCAATGGTGCCAGTAGTTTCGGCAAAATCGTAAGAAATGTGTAATTTTTTATTTTCTTCAACGCCCTTTATCTTGAAAACGGATGGCGTTAGAAAAAAATTTTACTAAGCAAACCCCAATTATTTTTCAGTTTTTTACCTAGTCAGTAGACTAATGATTTACACGCATTTTGGGAAAGTAAGCCACAGCAGTGCATCGATAATTTAATAAGATGTCTTCCAAATAAAGTTAGAGTACTCTGGTAATTCAGGAGTGGACCTACACACTATTAATTTTTATTTTTGGGATATTAGAAACTGAGCAAAAATAGAAATTAGAGTTAAGTTTTTGTTTTGTTTTTTTCTCCTTTATTAAAATAGGGAATAATAAATATTTACTTTTAATGTTCTTATATAATTCCATTTATCGATATGAACTTATTAACAAACAATAAAATACTTATTAGATTTTTAAAGGGAAATTGGCTTAACAATTGTTCTTCAAATAATAAAAAGCTACAGTTTTCTCGATTTTCTTTAACCAAATAGTACAGAAGCAGCTAGGAAAAATTTTCCAATATTTCTATTGACTACTGTTGTTGAAATATCAACCCACGGAGGAAATATCCTAATATTGACCTCAATATTAATTAAAACCAACCAAGCGAGATGATTGCTTTCTACACTATAACACAGTGTGATAGGCTTAAGATGGTTAAACTCTTTTAATTGACAATCAGTGGAGCATGTCTGAAGAAAAGGTCTGTAGTTCAGTTGTTAGTTACTTAGTTACCAATTATAGATAAATAAAAATATCTTAAATGTGTTGATTCAAGGCTCGCATTATACAGAGTGTGGTATTAGTAGAGAAAAATCCAATTACTCAGTATTTGTTTATAAAAGATATGTTGAAGAAGTACTTACTAAAAAAATATGTTTTGATAAAAAATGTTATCCATAGGTATAGGGCCAATCAAACTAATACTCTTTTAAATGCAATGCGTTGTTAATTTAATAAATTATTTTTTCTCTATATAATAATATGATATATTATGTAACATTAAAAATATTAAATAAGGGTATAATAATATTGAAACACTTGTGAGGACTTTAACCACAATTTATTTACAAATTGTTTGAATACAAGAATTCAGCTGGTTACAAATTACTAACTGTCACTTTTTACTTTTAAACTACACAAAAGCTGAACAAATACTAACTCCCTCAACGTGAATGACCCGCTTTATATACTAAAATACTTGACATCTCGATTTTTCTCGAAACAACTATTTACTAAAATCCAAATAATACTAGAATGTTCCCGAATAACTACCAACCTAAAATAATTATATATCGTGTCAAGTTACTGTCAAAATCTTCTTCCTCATTCACGGACTCTTCCCTTTATGACACGCAGCTATATCAAAATACATGCCTTCCTTTCGCATCTGTCACGATCATCCGTCATATTCATCCGTCACACATCTGTCACCCGTTGCACTGCCCCCTCCTTAAGTTCATTTCTCCAGAAATGTGATAACTATACGGAGTAGAATCCTGTTCATCTTTGAAGCTGGTCGAACCCTCTACCCAGAGTTCGGTTCATTTCTATGTTTACAATTGATCCAGGCCTTAATATTTGGTATTTGGTGTCTTTGTCCACTGTCCTAATTTTGTATTTTACTACCATTCTCTCTGCCATTTTTCTATCTTTTCGCTTTGTATAAAGTTTTTCGTTGTTATTTTAGGTATTGTCTTCCTCTTTCCGAAGAGAGAGGAATGGGAAATGGGGATCATCTCTTTCTCTGGGACGGACTACGTACTATACACTGATGGCTCCAAAACTCCAGAAGGTGTTGGAGCAGGAGTGTATGGTAGCAAACCGAGGGTTGAAATCGCAGTAAACCTCGGCTCATATGCTACCATCTTTCAGGCAGAGGTTTTCGCCATTGAATTGTGTGCAAGAGAGCTGATAAATCACCCTCTTGTAAACAAAAACATACATATTGTATCAGATAGCCAGGCAGCTCTTAAGGCACTGAGCTCCAACCGGCTTAATTCAAAGTTGGTATGGAACTGTATTAAAGCCTTAGAACGTCTTGGTTTCAACAACAGGGTAACTTTGCTCTGGGCACCAGGACATAGCGGAGTGGTGGGTAACGAAAAAGCCGACACTCTTGCCAAAAAAGGAGCAGAGTCTAGATTTATAGGACCTGAACCATTCTTTGGCATTACCAAAAGTACTGCCAAAGATATTATCTCCGGCTCGATAGAGAGGAAAATCCTCATGTACTGGAATGATATCCCAGGATTAATCCATTCGAAGGCTTTCATCTCCAAATCCTCGAAAATTATTACTAAGCAGATTCTAGAGTGGGATAGGAAAGACCTACGCATTCTTATAGGACTGCTTACGGGACACTGTCGTCTAAGATACCACCTGAAGAAAATAGGTCTGAGTCAAACTTCAGACTGCCGCTTCTGCAGTGTGGAAGACGAGACTGCAGAACACATATTATGTTCTTGCTCCGCCCTGGAAAATACTAGGCACCGCATTTTTGGTTTCCCAAAATTGGCGCCTAACGACTTTAAACAGGTCTCGCCGCAGACAACCATTGACTTCGCAAGGAGGATTGGCTTGTATGGCGATTTATAACCCTAGGGGTGAGCTACAATAGACCCAACGGTGGTCGCAGAGGAGGGGTGGATGAGCGCCCCACTCACATTGAACCTAACCTAACCTAGGTATTGTCTCTAATTCGTAGTACTTTTTCCTCTCTCTGCTAATAGGTAGATGGGTGGGATGCCTGCTATTACCTGCAGTAATTTTGTTGGAACCGTCTTAAAAGCTCTTGTAACCCTTATTAACATCTTTTTTTATATTTTTTCCAGTTTACAGCGATATCTTGTATACTTCATTGTGTCGTACCAAATTGGGGCTGCATACAAAATTATTGAATTTACTACTCCACAGAGTGCATCTCTTTTTTTACTTCTCGAGCCTGCTATATCAGGCATGATTCTGGTGAGATTTGCTATTTTTTGTTCAGCCTTAGTCACAGTTTTCTGTTCCCCTTTCAAGCCATATTCCTAGATAGTTAGCTGTGTTAATTTCGAATTCTCCAAGATTAAATCTCACCTGCTTTATATCTCTTGGTCCTTTTAAAATTACCGCTTCGGTTTTATGTACTGCTAACTTCAGACCCCGTTCTTCCATCCATAATCTTGTAATTTCAAAGGATTTCCTTGTACGGTATAGTAACTGGTCTAGGTTACTTGCTTGTATAATAATTCCAATATCATCGACGAAATCAATTTGCTCCGTCCCTTCTGTGAGTTTCAATCTTAAAACTTTATCATAGAAGATAATTTTTTATATTTTGCACTTATATAAATCTTCATTATAAAACGCATTTACGTATCGAAATGTAACTTTTACGCACGCCAATTTTTGTTTTAAATAGTTGGCATAATGAGTTAAGTATCTAATGACAAGAATATTGACAATGACATTTTTGTGGCTAATAGCAATTTATTAATTTTATATTTTTCTTTAAGAAAGAATTGGTGAATATGAATATCATCTTTTACTTATATAATATATTATTATTGTTGTATTAGTAATTTTAAAATATTTTAAAACATTAACATTTCATAATTTAAATGTCAAAACTGTCAAATGTTATAACACAGTACTACCGACATACTTTTCAAAATCAAAATTTTCGTAAGTTACATAAAAATAATAAATTAATTTAAAAAAAGATAAAATGGCAAAATATTAAAAATATTATATAAAACTTATTTCATATGGCTGTTGTGACACTCGTTCTTTAAAAAACTCATCGCTCCGCGATTCGTTTCTTAAACTTGAACTCTTGTCATAACAGAAAGCCATATAAAATGAGTTGTTTATAATAGACAGTATGATGTAAATCTATGGAATAAATTCGAATAAATTCGAATAAATATTCGAATGATAACATTGTTGCAAAGGCAATAAGGAGACCTTTCAAATGAGCTGTCACTTGACCTCGGTTTGTATTTAAAAAAATCGTCGATGACGTCATTACGCCATCACTAATGACGTAATGTCCAACACATCTATAGCAGTTGATGGCCATTTAAAAATTAAAATTTTAGGTGTTTTAACATTTTTTTTAAAGTCGTCTGTTTCTAAAATAATGAATTTATTCCATACATTTGCATCATACTGTATGTTTATAATAATATGTAGTAGTTAGTTTAAGTTATAGAATTTAAACCAAAATAATTTATTTGATATGTAATAATCAATGAATTTCGTTAATAACTTATAATTGTATAAATAAAAATGTATTTGACACAAGTTACACTTCAAGGAAGTTCTCTTCTGGTTCATTAAAGGCTTTTTCTTATTTTTTCTACTTATTATTTTTTTTTAAGTCATTGAATATATTACTGCTTTAAATTAGCTTTTTATAATAAATTTCAAATAATAAATAAGTTAAATTAGATAGGTCATCCATCTCAAATGTGGTTGAATCCAATAGAAATGATCCAATAAAACTCAAAGTCAAAAACCACAGACTTTTATTGAGGTAAAATTTTTATAATAATCCGAAACTAGTTGCGATTATTATAAAAATTTTACCTCAATAAAAGTCTGTGGTTTTTGACTTTGAGTTTTATTGGATCATTTCTAATAAATAAGTTATTGACTTTTTTTATATACCTAATAATCCAATAAGAAACTTGCAGAACATAACCACTCTCAGAAATAGAAAATCATGCTTTTTTGTAAAACAAATAATATCAAAAAAATCTATGAATACAAATTAATTGAACTACGAATTATCATTAAAATCATAATATTCGTTACAATTAATACCAATATATATTTTTCATGAAAAGAACTGGCTGGTTTTTGTACTGAGTAAAATAACAATAAATTGCGTAACTAACTAATAATATAATATTTTTGACTAAGTAATTTTAGTGTCTCAATTTTTAATGCTTAAAATTATCTTGACCTAACGAAACCAAATTTAAACTGGTCATTGGTAAATAAGTATTTTGAATTTGATGCAGGTTAGAAGATTCTTAAGAAATTAATAAATAAATAATGTCATTTTATATAAGCTTATCCAGGCAAACATCAAACCTGTTATCAATTTAAACTTTTGTTACCTATTTTGAGCAGACACGGATAATATGTTTACCTTTTAGATAACCTTATTCGTGTATCATATTCGCTGAAACGAAGTTCAACTACTGTATTAATCTGGGTTAAAAGGGCCAAAGGCCAATTCTCTTAGCAGTTTGTGACCTCAGTTCCAAATGGTTAATTTGCTGTTTTCCTTCAGCTTCTTTAGCACTTATTTACATTTTTATATCAACTTTAAGTCATGAATAAAAACACAAATAAGAACTTAACATTTTTTACTTATATATAATGTAATATAAATTTTGGTTTAAGTTAAATTTGGTAAAAAATGAAGAATATCACAAATTAGGCACAAGACAATAAAAATAATTTTATTAATTAACAATTTTCTAGGAAGTAACTGATACTATTATTGAGTATATATAAACATTAAACAATTACCTACATAAGAAAAGGCTTTGCAGTTTTATTGCAACATTTGCCGTCACTTCTGTAATAATGTTAATGGTTTCTGAGTTTTATAATAGCATCATTGTTTACCTTTTTAAAAATTATTTAGATATATTAGTTCTTCTATAAATACGTTATGGAACTTGGAGTAACTAACTGATGTTTTCTCTTTATGTGCTCAATAAAAAGTTAACCTATAAAAGGAGTTGTCTGAATCGCACTTTATTAGTGGTGTAGGTTCTAACCACAGACATATAAAATACAACAGACAGAGTTTTTAATTCACAATATATAAAAGTAAAACTTAATAAATAACTGTGTAATGAAAAGTTATAAATATTGTTCTTTGCATTAAATATATTAGATATTGTTTAAAAAATTATTTATATACCTGCCTATGACTAAATTAATTACTCCAACTTACCAGTAAAAAAATAGGTAAGGGTTTAAATTTTCCGGCACTCCACACACACTGATGGAATATGGCGGCAGCGTGTTGTGTAGTTTGCTAGCAGCATTGCCGGGTTTCTTGAAGTTTAGAAAATTAGTTAAAATTATCCTACATATTACTAATTAAAATACAAATTATCGTACTCAACAAATAACAAATTTCCACATATTATATATTATATTTTATATGTCTGCGGTTCTTACCTATAATTGTGAAAAATGATTTATAGCTGAAAAAAATACAGCAGTACATTTTTCCGGAAGGCTCTTAGGTGTTTTAACAGAACACCACTAGTAGTAAATATAATAGTATTACATTATAAGGTACCATTATCGTTGAATTAATGAATGAATGTAGCGGGCGGGGTGGCTGATGCCTGGCAAGTAGGCCCTTCCGTGTCTTTTTGCTATACCCCAGGTTCTCCCCCCTCTGTATTTCACTCGTTCGGCGGCCTCTCGAAATCCCTCGACCATCGTATGAAAGCCATGACGTCCCTTGGAGGGAGGGTGTGCAAGTTTACTTCCTCGATTCTTCGCACCTCAAAGATGTCTTGTCTGAGTTGTGTGTACACCTCACAGGCGCTTAAGAAGCGGTAAGTAGTATCCTCCGACAAGCAGGCGCAGCTGTGATCTGGACTTATCCAGTAACCACTTTGCCCTAGCTATGTCAGGATAGGCGATTGTTTGTTTCGCCTGCCTAAGGCCAGTGCAGTTGATCCATTGTTCTCGTCTCTCCACCCCTATTATTGGCTCGAGTCCGTAGCAAGGTTTGTTGGCTCCCTGTCTGGCAAATTAATCTGCCTGCTCGTTGCCTACTATACCGCTATGTCCCGATACCCATAATAGGGTTACATCCCGTCTTGAGGCCAGTCTGTATAGGGTATTTGCGCATTCCTGGAAGCAAATTCTTCTTGTTCGTCGCCCCACTGCCCCCTTGATGGGATTACGACCTTGTACTTGTTTTCCGTTCTTACTTTATCAGCTTTTGGGACAGGTAATTTCTATCAACAAGAGAAGAAAAGTTTTGCAAAATCATGGGAATGCCAGTTACAGTGATACACTGAGAAAAATGGATTGAAGTCGACGTAATAAAATATTATGCAAACACTGTGAAATACTCTGCTTACAACTAATAAAATAGTGCGCATTACTCTAAATAGTGACAGGAATGTATATTTATTCTGCAGGGCATTAAACTTCATTGTGCAAGAAACCTCATCAAAACTTTATGTTCAAATGTCGTATCTTTTATCGTGCAAGAACTATTATGCATAGTAAAAGTATGGATTTAACATCATAATTTACAGTGATCAAAGCACAATAAATTATGACGTCTTAAATTCACCATATAATATAGTTTTTTGCATAGAAAATTACGGTGCAAAGAGTTGCACCATAAAATTCGATGCAATGCATGTATATATTTAAAACTACGTAGAAAATTTTATAGTGACATTCCCGATTATTTGCATAATAAGTACATTAATCCTGAGGAACAATAAAATTTAGTGCGTATGCACGTTGAAGAATCGTGCCAGGTTGAAAAAATCATTGCTTAGCACAAAAATGTTTGAAAATTCACTAAAATGTATTGTGCGTATGCACTAAACATTACGTGCATTTTGAGAATTCATAAAAAAAATATGGTGCGTATGCATAGAAACATTACATCTGTCCCCGCGCGCGCCGACATCGACACCACCGCGCCGCCGGATCCAACCAAACACCACACACCATTCTGTGCTGTGACCTCCGCGCGTGAGTGTCGTTCAATACTACTATATTAAATTTTGCTGTGTTGTGTTGTGTGAAATGGACGAGTTACTGAGAAAGTTATATTTAATTAAGTTTATGTTTAATCTAGATTAAGATTAACTTTCTTATGGAAAATAAATGTTTGTATGATTTTAAGATTTTTTAAATTACCTACATAGTACATACATACCTGCTCTAGACTCTGTGTGATTAGATTATTACTATGTGAATTTCAGCACTTTTTTCTGCACTGTACTGTGACATGTGTGGATATTTTTTAGGATTAACAACAAATATTTGCACGGTGTTTCTAAACGGTGAAATTATATTCATAATCAGATTAGTCTTTGGACAGGTAGGTATCTTCAGTCAAAATTGATAGTCCAAACAAAAAAAAAATTTTACACAAAAAATCGGGCGTTTTTTTGACTCTCCTTAAACAAATCGTTCACTACGAGTATTTTTCGGTGAAGTCAAAAAAACTACCAAATTTTTTTGTTTTACCTATCTTTTCTGACTGACACAGAATACCTCTCCGAACACTTTATTTGATTATACAGAGTGTAATGTAAGGGAAGCTTTTCGAATTTTTAACAATGTCTTTAGTAGGCCATCATCCCAAACAACGTACAGCAAGAATTTTTTGTCGAAAACGAAAAAAAAATCGACTCTCCATACAAATAAAACAAATCAGTTTGTATGAAGTGCCAAAAGGTTTTTTTTGGACGATGATCTGAAGACATTGTTAAAGTTTTCGGAAAGTTGTCTCTTACACCCTTTATTATTTATTTAATCGTCCGAAAATACCGTGTAGAGATTAAGTGCTGATCCTGAAAAATATCAATCCCGTCACGATATTAAATAGTGCGGAAAAAAATACTAGGGCACGTAAAAGGATCATGCCCAGCTAAAAAAGCACTATGAAATTTAGTGCAGTCGCATATAAAGATATGCTTCCAGCAGCAAATAATATCATGGGCAGGCACGATATATTATAGGGTACGACCTGGTACGCATCAAAAAGTAAAATGCAAAGGCACATAATAGGATTATGAATGCATTATAATATAAAATGCTGTCAATTACGTATTTTAAACAGTGCACTTTATATTTTCGTTCATTAGAGTTATACAATATGATGTCTTGACCTATATCTTATAGTGCGAGCAGCAAATAAGTTTGTGACGTCGCTAATTGGCGGAGGAACCATAATTTTATGTGCACCACGGTAGAATAACTTTATGTGTAGGCACGATTGTTGAAAAAAGTGTGCATGCATAATAGTTTATAGTGCCTCATTTTTCTCAGTGTAAATATAGGATGAAATGAATTTGAAGAACCAGAACAAGGACATATTATTGATGCAGAACATATAGAATAGGGAGAAAAACAATATTTATAAAGGATTTAAGAAAATATCTCATTCAAGACTTAAGACACAGAGAGAACAGGAAAAATGTATGTAGGTAGTAAAATTTTTCTTCTTTACCATTGAATATTACTACCTATAGTTCTCTAACACTTGTGGTGTGATCTGGCACTGAATAATTATAAATAATAATTTTGAGTAGGCTTAAAGTTTTATAAAATCAAAATTTAGAGATATATAGTGTTACCGGCAGTAATTTTAATTTTTAGATTCTATCCGTGAAGATAATTTTCTAAAATGCAGATTTAAACATGATTCAAAAATTAGATATTTAACACATTTTTGAAAAATATATTACAAAATGATTTTTTTATTTTTATTTTCTGTGCCGTTGTGTCAGTATTATGTGTTTATTTAAAATCAGGGTCAATTCTCTGACTATACGTTGTACCAAGTCTCATTAACTTAACGAGTTAATATCCTAATGAAATTTTAAAGAATTAACTGAAAGCTTAATAATGTAAAAAAAAGTTTTACTTACCTTTGCCAGTCTCCTGACTACACCCCCCGTTTTTTTAAGATCAATTATAAGATATTTAATACATTAGATATAATTTTCTTAGTAGTGTAATGTTTTTCTTATTTATTTATACTGTTTTTGTGGGTGGAATGTGTTATATACACTATGGATAACTACTGTCAATTTATTTATTAAAATACACAATTAAATTAATTAATTTATATAAAAATTTATATATCATTCTGATTCCTGGAATAACGCCTCAAATATTATTTTCTTCTTCTTCTATCGATTGTTCTCGATTAGACCAGGCGCATTCGCCATTATTTAGGATTTGAACAGAACCGCCATTTGAACGACTGTAACAATAAGTTTCAATATTTAGGGTATGATAGCCTGGTATGAGAGTAACAAACACTGAAACATTTTTTTCTTTAGAAGACGGTCAAGTCTCGTTGGGAATCGATTTAGTTTCTAAAACTCAGAGTGAGCAAGTAGAAATATTTTTCTAATTTTTAATCTATTGGAAAAGTTTATAATAAAGTCAATAATAATATTAAATATTATTTCATCCTCTTCCTAGAAGTTTTATGGAAACTTTAAAAAACTTTAGTTACAAACTTAAAATAAAGGTTTTGTTACCTACGTTACTAAATAAAAGTGTTCGCAACTCTGATAAATTATTTAATTTAAGTGGTGTAAAGGGTTTATAAAAATATTACTGTGCTTTTTCTGAATGTGCCTATCCGTTCCGGATACTGGCGATAAGCAAGGTAATTTGAACTTTATTGGCTGTTGCTCTAAACAGTCCTCGTGTAGATAGACTGGTTTCTCAACCAGGAGATTCTACGCCTTCCAGATCCCTTCTAAGATATTTATTATTATTCGTTTTATATATTTATTTGTATTATTATTATTGGCTCGGCTTTTTTACTATTTTTTGTTGATAACTTGAATTTATGTGGACTGTATTATTTTTATTCAAAAGACTTACCCTTTCTCGTAGTGGAAAATGATAACTAATAACTTACAACAGGTTTAAGGAATAAATCTGGGATTGGTTAAAAATAAATTGTATGGATAGGATTGTGGCATAAATTCCGCGAACCGACAATTGCCTATTTTAACTATCTATACGAGGACCAAAACGTGTTATCAATGCTATTTTCAAAATGATACTAACTAATTCATTTGTACCTTCGGTACTTATATTACATAGAAACTAGGCAACCAGTTTTACAATAAATACCAAAATTTAAAACTAAATTAATAATAACTGGCCGAAACAATTATTATGGAATGATATTGTTCATTTTGATTTACTTCTTGAAAATTTACAATTCTATCACATACACAGTTTGACAGTTTCAACACTCCTAACGTCGAATGTTTTGGTCGGCGTTATTTTAACAGCTAAAATGTAAAAATACATCGATGTAAATTACAGTAAGAGCGTACAGAATAGCATTTTCATAACATCTCTCGACCTTGAAAATTTACAGTGCTGTTACCGCTAACATTTTTGTACAGAATAAGCCCATAAATATATACTTAATATCAGTATAAATTAGTAGTAGTATTAGTAGTTATAAATCAGTATAATATAAGTATAAATATATACTTAATTTATATACACCTGGTATATCAGTCCTAATTTATATATGCCACTCGGATACAACATGCACTTATTTCGCTTTCGCTGAAAAACGTTTTTACGAACCGTGTGTACAATTACCTTTTTACTAATTAACTCGATAAAATATTTTTAGAGACTGAGGTAAGATACATTTCATTTGGTGTTGAGATTTTTTACATAGAATTATGTTTTATAAAAAATTGTAAATAAGAGTATAATAACATTAGTTAACGAAGCTCCAATAAATGGGCCATTTTGTGTAGCAAACTTCCTTGAGATATCATATTTTTTTATAAAAGCCTTATTATAATCTTTGGTATTAAAAAAAATTTAAACTTGTTTTGAAAACGCATGTTATATTCACAATAATATAATTTTTTGTAAATCTACGTTAGAAAAACAATTTTGGTTAACTGAAAAACTGTAGTAAATCTTGCAGCTTTCTAAAATTACTTGTGCTACCAATATGTTTTTATTTTATTTTTATTTTATTATTTAATAATAATAAAAAACTCTTGTTTTAACTCCACTTCCAAGAGTTTTTTAAAATTAACATATTTTTATTTATTTTTTTATTTACTTTCAGAATATTTTAATTAGTCAACTTTTAAATTCAAAACTTGTTTTTATAACTAATTTATCAACGCATCAGCTAATAAAAAAATGTGGAATTGTAGATTATTATAAGATAATGGAAGTTCTTACAGACATTAGTCTCAATATATTTTCAATCATCCCCGGGTTTCAAATCTATTTTACATATAATTTCCACCAATATCTGTCAAAGAGTAATTCCGAGATGTTCTTTCCACGTAGGCGGGGTTCTGTTGCTAAGCAGCGTGGATGAGGGGTAGAATAAACTGATTCGGCATCGTCAGTCGGTGTCTGTAAAGCTTCGATAGTGGTTTGTCTGGCGGGATAAAAGGTCATCGTCGGGGTGTTTGTGACGCGTCCATATGGAGACTATTTTTTTTCCACTAGGATCAAGGTAGGAGACAGTTTTTCTTATACCAAGACGTAGTACATATAAAGAGTTATAAAAGTTTTCTAAATGGATTTGGAAAGTTTAGAAAACACAAACGAAGAAAAGAAAGTTTTCTATACTTTTATTAACTTGGAAACTAGACTAACGATTGGCTTGGCTTGAAAGTTGACAAATTGTAAACAGCGATAACGTTTTTTTTTGTAAAAAAAGAAAAATAATTGTTTTGTTCTATATATAAGTTACTTTTACACGAAATTTAGACACAACTTTGTTAACCAGCATACAAATTGTTTTTTTTTATTATGAAATCCTACAGTATTTTTTCTTAAAAAAGTTAAAAAAGAATATCAATAATTTTTTATATTTAACCTAACTTCAATTAGGGGTGATTAAATTAAAATAAGCCTACTTAGGTACTTATCAAACTAAAAATCTAAACAATTATTCAATATTCTTTTTTTATAAAATATATGTAACTTTTTCTTTGTATTTTTACCTTTTGTAAATTTATAGTAGTACCTACCATGTTTTTATAATATTCATAATATTCACTGCAATTATTTATTCAACAATATTAAAAAACTTTCCAAAAGTTTTATCTCTAAAATGGAAACACCCTGTTTTAAAAAGGTCTTTTTATTCAGCAATTTTTACAATTTATCATTACTATTCTCACCAGAATTGGCTCACGTTTCCGTATTGAGGATAATGTCCCGGATGCCATATCGTTGAACATCATCTCTCTAAATTCTACTGTAGTTGCACTCGCCAGGAATGTCATTTTACTATGCGTAGATGAATAAAAAAATAAAGTTGATATTTTTTGACTAGGAAATAATTGGTAAAGTGCATTTTATTAATTACCTGTTTTAATTTTAATAATTCTTGTTTATATATCTTTAATACTAAAATGAATAAGTAAATTATTTTAGCTTACAAAGGTTTTTCTGCATAGCACTTTACAGTCCTCAAGAGTCCCAGAATGGATTAGTTTAATCTAGTAAAAAGATGCCTTAATTTTTTCTAGTTACCGTGACAACTAAAAAATTTCTGTAAATTAGCCTCGATATTTAAGTGGAAATTTTTTGACAGCTGAGACCAGAGAGAACGCTGAAACCTTAACGTACAGACCATAGATATATGTTATATTTTTCTATAAAGCTTTGTAACAGATGTCAGATTTGATTTTTTTTCCAAATTATGATGTGAAATGTTCTTACCGAATATCACTCAAGCTTAAATTATTCCAGGAAATTTTCTTTGTCACGAATATTTTGGGAAAATCATCAAAATATTCGTGATATTATGTATTTTGTTGTAAAAATCTCTTTAAAGAAGCATGAATAAGTCAATTGATTTTTGAATAGGTGCGTGGATATGATTATTAAGTAAGGAAAAATATTTTTTCATTTTGTCTTTGCAGCTGTTAACCTCACATTCTGTCAAATAGATTTAGATTTAGCTCTAGCTTAATCATATTCATTTAGTTTTAAAGTAAATGTTTTGATAGAAGACCCATATCTGCTATATATTCTTGTTTTTCTAAAGAGGATTTTGAGGAATCTCTTTTGCGAAACCTGGAGAATGTTAAAGTAAGTGCCACTTCACCCCACTTACTAGACCATAAATTAGGTGAGATTCTACTAAACTTTCTATATTGTAAATGATACAACATTTAGCGAAACGGGTGTCATTGCATTTAAAAACGTATTTTGCGAATAAATATTGGAAGTTTAGTTCAACCGTTTAGTTGTTTACTATTCTTAATAATGACATGAAACATATTTATATAGAATACACCTTAATTTTGGATCTAGATAATTAATATGTTTATCCGACCTAAGATGTGGGTCTCTCATAATTCCTAAATATTTAATTTGTCTTGAAAGTTGAATCTTGGTATATATTGTGTTGAATGTCGAGTGTGTAGTTTGGAAGATCTGGTTCTAATAATGCAAATGGCAAGTAAACCTTTTTTATAATTGATTGAAAAAAACCGATAATTAAATTACTACTATACAATACAATTGAAAGGTCTGTTCCAACCAAGCAGAGAACTGTTCTAAAATAGTAATTTTTGTGCGTAGTGATGTACTGAGTTGCGCAGTGCACTAATTTGGTCTCGTGAGTGGTAATATTACCGTTCTAGAACGGTTCTTTGCTTGGTTGGAACAAACCTGATATAATTTTTAATACCTATTGTCTTTTAGATCGTACCAATTCTTATCGGTGTATAATGAGGACTGTACCATCTGCAAAACTGATTATTTTACTGTTACTTTCAACTATAAATTTATAAGTTATTTAATAAAATAGGGCCTAGAACTGTACCTTGTGATACACCACAGGTAATTTTCTGTTCTTTACTGCATTTATTACCCACGCTTACTTTTTGAGATCGTTTTGTAAAATAGATTTTTAGAAAAGCTTCTGTTCTACCTATATGGTCAATGGTCGCGAATGTCTTTGCCTTCGACACCTTCTAGGAAGATCGGCATTGTGGGTACACTCTCATAAATATTTTTATACTTCATATTTTGTTACTTCCAGAAGAGTATCCTCAGTGGACTTTTTTTTTGGATACCAAATTGAAACCTTGACGTTAACTGGTATTTGTCTAGAAATGAATTAAGTCGAACATTTACTACTTTTTCTAGTATTTTTGATAAACAAGTTGTCAAAGTCGATATAAAACAGACGATGCAGAAACTTAATAACGTGGGAATGAAAACTTCACGATCAATAAAGGGTATTACATTGAGAGATAAACAAACAAACAAAAGCATAAGGGAAAGCTGCATGTGGAAACAATGGAACCCAATCGAATGGCAAGAATATGTATGAAAAATAAGCCATTTAGTAGAAGACCAGTAGGAAGACCACCTAAGAGGTGGAAGGATAATTGTAACTCAACATCAACGGAAACCAAATGAGGCCGATAAACAGAAAACATCCTTGTCGAATGAATATGATGATTTGATGAAGTAGTTAACTGTATTGGTCTGTAGTTTTTTCATCTCTTTCTTCACTTTTATAAATAGGTTTTACAATAGATGTCTTGAAAACCAAAGAAAGTTGTCCTATTCCTAATGACTTATTTATTATAATCATTAGCGGATATGCAATAAAATCCGAAATATATTTCATCTTTTATTCCATCCCATTCCGGTGCTTTTTTATTCTTTAGTTCATTAATTATATTTTGTATTTCTGAAATAGGTATGCTAGTACCAGTTACAGTAGTATACCAGTACTACTTATACTAGTATTACTAATATTTTATATCTATTTCGTGCATTATGTATCGATGTGATTTTATATCTTTACTAATATATTGTAAAGAATATTATGATTTTAAATATTTTTTATTGATTGATTAAATAATTTGTATTATTATTTAAAAGTAATGTAGCAACAAGATCTTTTTCTCAGGGGTGTTTGGTTATGCTGGTTTCTATTGGATTATTAGGCACAAGGTATTTGAATAAAATTGATTAATTATAAATTTATTATAAAATAGTTACATTAAAACAGTAATATTGAAAGTAATTAGGAAAATTAAGAAAAGGAAAGGCCTTTAGTAACTATAAAGGAACTTACTTGATGTGAATTAAGTTAAACTAACCAATGTTGTTTATGTAATGGCAAGTAAGATTATCAAATACACTAATTATTAAATATCAAGTAAATTCCTTTGTTTTTTTAAATTATAAAACTTAACTAACTTCTACAAAAGTTTTCAAAATGTCTACAATTTTATCTGACCTTGATGTAGAGTCCTGTTTCCTGATTGGTGGAAAAAGTCTGTAGTCGCTCTATGAAAAATGGAGACGAACGAAGTGTCCCGTGGAATTTCCAACTTCGGTAAAATGTGTTGTTAGACGATTGGTTTCTTGTGTGATTATTGTTCTTTGTTTGTTCCTCAAATTGTAGTGTTTAGTGTTGATGGATTATAGTTCCTTTAGTTGTATTAATAATAGTAAGTACTCTCCTTTTTTTTATATCGACCGAAAATGTTTTAATTTCACTTTTTTTATTCGATCTTAATGTCACTTTTTTGGCACTTTATTTTACTTTTTGATTGTTTTACTTTATTCTTAACGTCACTATTTAACACTTTGTTATAATAACTATTTTAAAAACTGTTTGTTTAAATTGACTGTTCACACTCAGATCTTCAATGTTTGACTACCAATTATAAACTCCCCCTTACGACCTCTATTCAAGTCTTTTATAGGTTTCAAACTTTCTAGAAATTTCCTGAATTTTCATTTGCTAAGAACACTATATGCCTCTCTTTCTTTTTTAAATATGACTAGACATATTCACTTCGTCTTCTGTCCGATCATTCGAGAATAAAATATAGTAAAATATATCTGTCTCCTTTTTACACATTATATAATCAATTTTCGCGACATTTCTAGTAAGTTTTAAATAACATATTTATGTACTAAATATAATATTGATAAAATACATAATAAAATAATTTCTAACTTAAAATTCTCTTACAAATACACAAACTATATAATAAAATAATACAATATAATAAAAATTATTTGATTTAGTTATTATTAAACAACTTCTGTTGATAATGCTCATTATACTATTATAGAATATTTAATTATTACAATAAATTTAAGTTGTAAGTTTTATAAATGTATAAATTTTACGCAAGCATCTACGATGGTCAATATCCTGCACATAAGAATGAATATTATTAAATAAAGATTTTTTTAATAAAACTTCCACATGTAAATCTAACGATGATAATATATCGTAACAGCTGTCATTGAGCTAAGTTAAATTTTTATACAGGGTGTTTCAAAAAGGTTTGTCATAAATTAAATTACGCATTCCGGGGACAAAAATAAGTTGATTAAATCCAACTTACCTTAGTACAAAAGTGTACACAAAAAAGTTATAGCCCTTTGAAGTTACAAATTAAATTTTATTGAATTAACAAGTACAATTAATGTCTATAACCTCTGTAAATATGATATTACAATAAATGTTCAAAATGACCCCCATTTTATTCAATACACATTCGGTATCGTTTTAATAAGGAACACCGAATGCGCTGAAAAATCATATTTTTTTGACGAAATTGATTTGCAGCCTCAATTATTCTAACCCTTAATTGTTGTTGGTCCTCTATTGTTACAGTATACACTTTCTCTTTCATAAACCTCCAAAAACAAAAGTCCATGGGGTTAAGACCTGGACTTCTTCTGGGTGGCCAAGAAATAGGTGCGTCACTACCCCTTCCAATCCACCGACCAGGATACTGCCTGCAAAGGTATTCCCTGACTTCATTACTGTAATGTGGTGGAGCGCCATCTTGTAGAAACCACATATTTTTCCTTATTACAATATTCACATCTTCCAAATACCCTTGTAAATCGTTTTCCAAAAAATGCAAATAATTATGACCATTTAAATTGTTGGGAAGAAATACTGGGCCTATTAGATTGTTATCCACAATTCCTGCCCAAACATTAACTTTGCAAGTCCTTTGGTGATGAGTCGTTTTTTTGCGTGTGGATTTTCGTCGGCCCAAATGTGCTCGTTATGATGATTTGTTATTCCATTTCTATTGAAGGAAGCCTCGTCAGTAAACAAAATATGTCTAATAAAATTAACATTTCGAGTGTTGTCCATTTACAACCAATCACAAAATCCAATGCTTTTAGGATAATCTTCAACCAGTAACTCTTGAACCATTGTTAAGTGATAGGGTTTAAGCAGCTAATCATTCAAACGACTCCAAACCCTTACGTGATGAACATTTAGTGGAGCAGCTATTACCCTTGTACTTGTTCCAGGCATTTCATCAATGATATCTAAAATGTCTTCATTATTTGCATCCACTTTTGGACGACCACTATTGCCAGAAACTCGCGGTTTAAATGTCCCTGTTTCCCGTAAATGACGATCAATGGTCAGAAATAATCGTCTATCGGGTGTATTTCGATTGGGGTATTTCACTGCATAACGCCTTGCGGCTGCTGCACAATTTCCTTGACATTCACCTACGAAATTCCCTATAGTTTCTTTAAATCATAATTTGATCAGATACAACTTACCCAAAGTTAAATGCATATCTGCCATTTCCTGAAACGTGTAGGCCATTGTAATATCACAATTTTTAATATTAATCTTATTCACACAATAAATGATAGCTTCCAATTATTGACTATTATTGATGAAACTGTTTGTAATTATATCCGTAGAAACTAATTGATGGGCCAACTAGGAAAAAACTAGTTTTGCGAAAAAGTGATAAGACGCAAAAAAGTTTTAAAACGATACCGAATGTGTATTGAAGAAAATGGGGGTCATTTGGAACATTTATTGTAATATCATACTTACAGAGGTTACAGACATTTTTTGTACTTGTTAATTTATTTAAGCCATTATTTTTAGTTGCACCTTATTTTTTAAAGGTTAATTAATAAAAGGGCCGTATCTCAATAATAGCTGTTTTTTGACAAAAGTAATAAGACGCAAAAAAGTTTACAAATAATGTGTTAAACTAATGATGCCACAGAATTCATTTGATTTGAACGTACTCAAAAGTTTGGGGGGGATTTAGGGCTGCACACCCCCTTAAAATTTTTCTCAGCTCTGAGATTTTGTTTTTTCTTTTTGCTTTCAGAACAAGAAAGTAACGTGTCAATTTTTATTAGAAAATGTCAAGTAGTTTGGGAGATAATGTAAAAAAATAAAATTTAATTTCAAAGGAGTTTAAACTTTTTTTGTGTACACTTTTGTACTAAGGTAAGTTGGATTCAATCAATTTATTATTGTCCCTGGAATGCGTGATTTAATTTATGACATACCTTTTTAAAACACCCTGTATAAACCGTCAGTAGAGTTTTTTGAAATATCTTAAATAATTAAACTTTTTAAAGGTAACGATAGTTTAATGTATGTCGGCATTTTAAAATTTGTATTTGTCCTAATACGAAAGACCGTTATCTGAGAGAAGTTTAACATGTTTTTGCAATACTATTTATTAAATCAACTTCTTAATTTGTTTTCGAAAACCCGTCTGTCTATATAAACTCCACTTACTAACTCGACGTACCTCCTTCTTTTCCAATTTGTGTTAAGATGAACATCACATTTCGAATGTCTCCAATGTCAACGTTCGCTTTTGTTCAGTATAATGCTGAATACAAATTCAATTTGTGAGTGATTGTTGTTTTTTACTTTTACTGATAATTTCTTCAGTTATTTTTCAATAGGATTCTAGTTGAATTATAATTGATCAATGACAAACCGAATCATCACCGTTTAATCAATATTTTATTACTCAATTTAAATTGTATCTATGTTTTGTACAAGAATATATTTCTCTTTAAACTTCCAACAATAACTACTTATTTGTATATTAAATATATATTTGCGTGGTAGATTGAATTGTTATTTGTTTGACGCATATGTTCTATTGTATTATTTTGCTGTTTATTGTATTGGTTAGGTTAATAATAATAATAATAATCGCTATTATAATACAATTGGAAAGACACCTTTTATTCGAGAGATAATGCACCTGCATAATTCACTTATAATGATTCAGCTGATTCTTTAGTGAATCTGAACATTTTGATAAACTTTCTATCAGGTAAAAATGTAAAATCGCTTCTATATACACTTCGGTCTCTTTCCAGGCCGCTGATACACTTCTTGATTTTCTAAATTTTCAATAGTAGGTAATTAAAAAAGCTGCCAAACTAACTTGGAGTCGAACCGATTTGATTTCAGTGACATTAGCGACCCATGCCCATCGAAAATGATTTTTATAGTTCTATTCCTACACTCACGTTTACAAATATCCTGCAGAAACATCTCCATTGCAAAAACCTCTGCTTGTAAAAATTGTGGATAGGTTACCCAAGTTCTGGCTTAGACCCACCTTTAGCTTTTCTCCATGTATCCAAGCTCTAACACCTTTCTCGATTGCATCTGGTACTTCAGTATTGGCCCTGGATCTAAAACTGATCTGCTCTGCATGCTATTTCACTAGTCTTCTGTATGCACCAGCCATCGGCTTCCTTTCCAGCCAGATATGAAGTGGAGAAAGATCTTTTAAAATTTCGATGGCAGCGGTGGGAGTGGTGGACATAGCTCTCGTTATGATTAAGCATGCCCGCCATTGAAGCATCTGCCTAGTAGTCTTGCCGTTGACCATTCTATAATCTGCAAAGACGACATTTGAAAATAAGGAAATTCTGATTTTTTTTTATAAATAGGATATCTCACATGCGACAAAATCTCGGACAAAATATGTCACTGTTCAAGAATAAGGTCCTTGGTATCTAATCTCAAATGTCTAACACAAAGTTTCGAATTCGACATTTCTAGATAAAATTGTCTCACAGCTTGAAATTTTTTGTACACCGATTTAACTGTTCTCAAATATATTCAATTCAACGTGATATGTGCTATGGGTTTTTTGAAAGTTATAATATTTGAAAAAGAACAGAAAATAAACAATAACTTTTATTAAGATAACCTACATAATAGGAATTTCAACAACTGTAACCATGGAGCACAAGAAAAGAATAAATATTTTCTTGTTTTTTCGTTTTGTGCTCTGCGCCTGTTTCGTCAGTTTCGTAAATATTGTATTCACCATATTTAATACTCCTATATGGACAGTTGATACGGCAAAGAACATCACTACATTACGGTATCGACAATATTTCTTTTCTCCCTCGCATTCCCGAGCTTTTATCCATACAGCGCATGCTTGAGATCTGTAAAATATATTTTCTGTTTCGTTACAGTCGAATAAAATATGCGCAGAACTGATTGAACTGAACACTATCTGTTTCACTCTGTTAAAAAACCATTCACTTATAGAAACTGTAGGTTCCTACACTGTGGAAAATCCGAAGGGAATAAATTCATTATTTCGGTTACTGTATATATTTATAGAAAATCCCGTAACACGTCAAACTTAAATTATAAATTGATATTCTTTAAAGTAAAAATGTGATCCCTACCTTCAACCCCCTTTGAGTGACAGTTACAACCCCCATTTTGTTTTAAATGGGAAGTATGGGCTTGTGATATATCGCTTGAAAGGTCTCTGCATTCCCTAATGGCCCAGTCATCAGTAAGTAGTGTGTTAAGACGGTATAGGGAGACTTAGTGATTCTCAAGATTCTCAAGAGGTTGTGGCCAAGGCCGTAAAAGGGTTACCACTGCAGCACCAGATGGATTTTATCTTTTAAGAAACCGTTAAACTACAGCTAGGAACTTACAAAATGCTCTAAGAAAAACTTACCAGGATAGGATAAGTGATTAAATGGATAGAAAAAGATTAAGAGAATCTGACTTAAGGACAAGACGACCAGTAATGGAACCCCGACTCACCAGGTAATACCGCGTACGCAAATTAGCCTTCGCCAAAGAACACCTGAACTGGAGAGCAGCTGAATGGTACAGTTTTGTTCACTGATGAGTCCAGATTTATACATTCAACAAATAACCGTAGTGTAAGGGTGTATAGAAGACCTGGAACCCGATTTGTTGGACGCATACGGTGAAGGATGCATTATAGTTTGGGAAGGAATAAACTTTCATGGACGTACTGATCTCCATATCGTACAACACGGTACTTTGAATGCTGAACCGTACATTTATGATATCCTTCAAGAGCACGTGATTCTTTTGCCCCATTTATAGGCGATAATTTCATATTAATGCCCGTACACATATAACACACATTGTGACTAAGTTCTTGCAAGACATGGATTGACCAGCAAGGTACCTGACTTAAATCCACTTGAACATATGTGGAAAATTAAGACCACCTCAAACTTTGGGACAATTATCTGAAGCTCTTATAGAGGAATGGTATAGAATTCCCGAACATGAATATTAAGTTATTTTTCATATTGTAAAATTTATTATGGTTGGACAGTAATGTTAACTATGTTTTTTGGTTTTGATGCAAATAAATACTAAAAAATTAAAAGTTGTTTAGGTTAGGTATACATTTTGCAACACTTCGTAAAATCCCATGAAACATGTCCTTATTTGACAAAAAACTATTAAAACCATTGTAATTATTATTTTATGATTAAATATTAGACATTTAAGTTAGAGTAAATTTCTCGATCATCTACAAACAAGTAGGTACGCTTCAACTAAAGGCGCGTTCTCACGAGTCAAGTTTAATAATTGATCAACTCTAGTTGATAAACAGAAAATCAATAAAAACTGTAGTGAGAAGATGTTGTTCAATAGAGATAATCCAGAAAAGTCATGAAAAATCGTATGAAATAAGCAGTCAACATTCTGCACTTTTGACAGCAGCTCCTCAATTTTTAGAGATTTCTTTACCCTACTTTATCCTCTGATACCAGTCCTATTAACAACGTTTTGGATGCTCCCAATCTATTTCCTCGTAAAATCCACTGTAGCTATTATCCAAAACCGACGTTTCTTACGGATTTCGTTCATATTATTAGCAATGATTTTGGGTTATTCTGTTAACAAACAGCAATACTATTTGTACATTCAGGCACAACCGCATTCGACGCCATTTTTACATTGAACCGTTGATTCAATTTTAATTGAAATATGTGAACAAAATTAAATGCAAGATGTATTCAACTTTTGTTGATCATTTATAATTGAATCGTGAGAACTCGTCTTAAAAAAGAATATGAATTGCCTATATTATTAATTGCAATCAGGGACAAACAATTATTTTAATATGCTATTTGATTGATGAGCTTACGTTAAATTTTAAATTAGACTCATTCAGATTAAATGAGGAGAACTCATAATCAAAAATAAAAATAATTGCATTTTAAAAAAGCTATACAAATATAAATAAGTGCGATTAATAATAAAATATAGGTTTTTTATCAAAATACATTGCTGGATGATTAAATCTAAATTAACTTGTAAAATATCAACATAAGTTAAGCAAACTAACCACTGCTAGTGTATTTGGATATACAAGGACAGTTTTGTAATAAAAATAATGAAGTTATAGCCTCAAACCAAACCAAATTAAACAGTAAACTAAGTTACTTACTTAATAGACCTTCCTTTGTGTAAAATCGAGGAATTTTACTAGTCCGCAATGCAGGATTTTTAAATTATACAAAATTTTATAGCTTGGTTATATTAAAAGTAAATTGAATACTCACTTAGAAATAGTTCTTAAATAAAACTATAAGTATTCTATAGTTTATCAAGATACAAAGTCACGTTAAACAAATGACAATGTTATCTCTATCTTTCAGATTTATGAATTTAAACTGGAAATACGATGTTTTTTGTGCAATATGGTAATATATATGCTAATACTAAAGTGACTGGTTGGTTATTCTGTATAGCAAATTATAAAATTAAAACTTGCTTGTTTCACAATTGGATCTTTTATCTTATTTTTTTTCTTATTTGTGGAGAATTCATGAGATGTATTTTAACCCAATTTTTCTTTGTTTCAGGTAAGAGTGAAGTATTGTTGGTAAGCTCTTCATTAACTATACAAGTGGAGATTTCTCTTTATTTTCTCACAAAGATTCGCGTCTTACAAAATATTGTAGGTATTTCCGTCCCCTAAATAACTATTTATAATATTTTATCACAGAAATTAAACCTTGATGATATGTTATAAGATAAAACCACAGACAGAAAAAAAATTGTATGAGAGATCAATTATTGCCTGATTGTATTTGCGTCCCATGTGCGTGCAGTTTTTTTTTATTTTTCTAA
The DNA here is from genome assembly GCA_035357415.1 of Ophraella communa. Lineage (NCBI taxonomy): Eukaryota > Metazoa > Arthropoda > Insecta > Coleoptera > Chrysomelidae > Ophraella > Ophraella communa. Next base: position 21,552,948 of record CM068985.1, read on the forward strand.
ATTAGAGCACGCACAATAGTGGATGGACGTAGAGAAATTTGATAAATATTTACTTTATAATTTAAATTCACTTATACTTGAATCATAAATCAATTATTCGATACCAAAAAAAAATACACATAAACAAACCCGAAATTATTTCCTGTCTGAACCGCGTAAATATTCTAGAATACGACAAATGAATGATCTACAGATACATCGATTTAAAATATTATATTATCAATATATTAATCATTGGTCTGTTAATAAGTTAAAAAAAATAAAGAAGAAAGAAGCGCTCTATCTTAAACATAACTGAACTTTAAATACATACATTAAAATATTTTATACTACTATTCGTCTTTCTCAAGAATCAATTGACAGGTAAGCCTACTTAAATTTGACGATTTTGTCAGCATTAATTATTTTTCTGGTATTACCAGTTATTATGAATTTTAAGGAATTAAAAAATTTGTAAGAATTTTGTTATCATCTTTTTTGTTATTTATTTATATTTTTTAAGCGGAATAAATTTTACACACTATGTGTAACTATTGTCTATTTATTTAATAAAATACCCACTTAAATTACTTAATTTATGTGCACACTTAACATCTACTTAATTTATATACACCTGGTATATCACTCCTAATTTATTTATACCACTCCAATATGTCACTATTTATTTTCATTGTTTAATTATTTTCCCACACTAGTTGTCACTGTTAACTAAGACTTCTAGCCGATAACTGACTGCCTCACGTGTATTATGTTTCATATATATTTTAATGATTCAAAATTAAATCAAAATAATCTTACCTTACTTGTCAAAACAGTCAATGTTTTATTAAGAAAAAGGATATATTATAATAATAAACTCTTCAAATATATGAATTTCAAAGCTTCTTTAATTTGAAATTATACACATTTAACTAGGAACACTGAATAAATCCAACAATAATTTGAGTGACACACTATATCTCAGTAGTATGGTTGGATTATCTTCCTGTTAGATGTCGAATCTTTCATCAAGTTTAAATTACCTAAAAACCAGTAGAAAAATAAAACATATTAGTTAAGATTATTAATGTTTACATATCATCATTAGAATGCGGTTTTATTAAGAAATATAAAATGAAAATAGTAAATTAAGTTTTGATATCAACAAAACATGAAATATCATTGCTATAAAGTAGTGTATATTATAAATTAAGATTTTAGAGTTAATATTGGTAATAAACCATTTAAACCATAAAAAAGAGTTATTAGTAAATGACCTATACAAGTAAATAAAGTCAAGTTATTTAACTACTTAAATTACATATTTATTTGCTAAACATATGAATGAAATTAATAGTTTTAATTTTATTCCATTTATATTGTTTCACATTAAAACTTTAATTTCAAAAGAAAACTATGTCAATTGTAAATTATTACATGAATTGGGACTTGTTATTTGAATTGGACATATTTTGATTGTTATTGAATAATACCATGGATCCTATCCAAGATAAGTTTGCCAAGTACATTCTCTATCTGTTTGAATGTTTCATATTTGAGAATATTATATTGATGCAATAAAGAAAAGTAGCTGATGATTAAATAAAAATTATTGTGATATCCTTTTTATAATTACTTGTTAATTTTACTGAGCTTAGTTAGTCATCTCAATATATACTGCCCTAACGGTTTCTCGAACAATTTTAAATATTCCAGTGGTAATTATTTTCAAGAAATAGAACAACGGGGACTTAATCTGGAAGAAGGCGCATTCGCCATTATTTAAAGTTTGAAAAGTGCCGACTTTTCAACTAGACGACTTTGTAACATTATGTTCGTGTAATGTTAGAAGTCTTACTTAAATTTAATTACCTGCTGGTTAATTCTCTTTCACCAGAATTGTAGGAATTCGATTTTGGTCACGCAGAAGTGCTTGCAGTGACTTTAACATTGTTTACCTGAAAAAAAATGGCGCTACGGCGATTAGAATACTCACTTAGAAACTCGATCAACTCGATCAATTAGTACGTTGGATACACGAAGGCTTAAGTCAAGAAGAAGTTGCTACACGGCTAAATGTGTCCCAAAGTTATGTCAGTCGTGCATGGAATCGATATTTGGAAAATGGGTCTGCAGCGTACAGGTATGGAGGAGGGCGAGAACGAGCTATAACTCTTGCTCAAGACCGGTTTATAGCTGTAACTGCAAGAAGAAACCGAACATTTACTGCTTCGAGAATTAACAGCTTCTTTAAGCATGCTACCGGAAGAATGATATGTAGTCAAACTGTTAGAAGAAGGTTGCATGCATGTAATTAAAGAGCCAGAAGGCGTAGTTCACATCCACGGTTGACTGCGGATCTAAGCGTACATGCAGATATCGGTAGGCGAGAGAACACAGTCGGTATAATTTTCAGAACTAGAGGTACTGTACGTTTACGGATAAGTTCAGATTTCGGCTGAATATGTGTGATAGTCGAATATTGGTGTCGAGAGAAAAAGGAAAACAATACAATGAACTTTAGATGGTGTCAACCACTCTTTTTGGTGGTGGCTCAGTTTGTGTGTGGCATATGTTGTGTTAATGAATATGGTGGTGTTAATGAATACGGCTGTACGATATACGGACATGGTTATAGAGCCAATAATTGTACCATTTTTTGATGCAATAGGCGAACAATTTGTCTTTATCGATGATAATGCGCGCCCGCACCGTGCGGGCGCGCATTATCATCTCATTATCATTATCATCAACTCGAACAGCCCCCCATAACCCCAGAACAGCTCGCCAATGCCAATGCCAATGCCTTGCAGAGAATATGAGAAAACATACCTCAGCAATTTTTTAATAATTTAATAAGGACCATGCCAAATAGAATGACACTAAGGCAAGTGAGGGGTGGACCCAAACAATATTAATTTTCATGAAAGGACTTTATGACCTTTTTACTGTTTCATTGTAACTGTTTTTTTTTTTTATATGAAAAATTTGTTTATTTTATTTTTTTGGGTATATTGTAACGTGAAAGAATAAAAATTAACTATTATCAAATGTCAAAAAAATTACAGATTTTCGAAATATCTACCTTAATTGTTGAGCACTGTATATACTACTTAATTATATATTATCCTTTAAGAAAGCATTTGTGAATATGAATATCATCTTTTACTTACATAATACATTCCTTTCAATAAGAAAATAATACATAGGCAATCAATTATTATATGCCTCTCCGCAATTTATTTTTATTTGGTATTTATTTGGTGCATTTGGTATATTATTCATTTTAAAATATTAATATTGGATAATGTTATAAATTAGACACGTAGGTTACATAAAAATTATAAATTAATTAAAAACAATAATTATAAAATGGCAAAATAAAAAAAATATTTCATATGGCGGTTGTGACACTCCTTCAAAAAAATAATTTCTTCGCGTTTCGTTTTTTTAAATTTGAACTCGTCATAACATAAAGCCATATGAATTGCGTTGTTTAATATACTATAGTTATATTTATACAAAAACGCTCCAACCATAAAAAAGAATCCAATTTATTTATCACACTACGGCTTAAAAGTGCTTCACGTACCTTTCATGTATAAAATAAAAAAACTTAGTGTTGGAAAGATCTTTTTCTTCCGTAAATTTTACAATTTGTCGTCACCACTCTCAGTAGAATTGGATCACGTTTTCGAATAAAGAATAATGTTTCTGATCCCATATCGTTAACCGTCATCTCTAAATTCTATTGTAGTTACACATGCCAGAAATGTCATTTCACTATTTGTGGGTGAATAGAAACAGCACGTGAACTGGAAATATCAAACTGACATTTTTTTATATCAATAATTAAATAAGAAAGTGCCTTTTGTTATAAATATTTATGAACTGTTTAAATTTATTTAATCGTTTTGTGAAATACGATATAATAAAAAAACAATAATAAAAAGAACAAATATCTTTAAATATAACAAAAACGTTCGATTCTACTGAAAATAAAATTAAACAGCTGAAAAAATGTTAAGCTTAATGGGATTATTTCATCCAAGACATTTTTATTAAAGACCTTTTGCAACATTGTTTACTTTAATGCTTTATTTCTGTGTTAGATTAATATCTCATTTGTTTGTACTTTTTAGTCGCGAAAAAATAATTAGAATGGCATTAAACCAAAAACCCTTTATCATTTTAAAAATGAATTATTTTTTTTATTAAAAATAAGAATATTTAAACAGAATTCTTCAATACAACAACTCAACAAATATTTAATTCACAGATGACATTTATTTGTAGCTTAAAATTTGCTAATTACTTTGTATTGCGTTGCATTTTAATTTTAATTGAGCTTCATAAAATTGATAGTTTTGTCGTTATTTTTAACTCTGTGTTTGTCCTGATACAGAAACATTCTTTATGTCAGTAGTTTAATTAATTTTTTACAATGCTTTGTGTCATGCAATTTCTTATATAATTACCAAATCAATAATTTTTATGATATTAGTTTAGTTTTTTAACTAAATAAAAGTGAGAAATAAGTGTTTTCCTCAATTAAAGGTTAATTTTGTTTTGTTAAAATGCTACATATGCTCAATATGATATAGCTATCTGGTGCTATAGCTTTGGTATCAGTTTGGACACCAGGTTAAGTTGACTAGTCACATTTCTGATAAGTCCTTAAATATACTATTAAATGTTTGTATTCCGATAGTTATGTGTATCATAAGATGCGGCATAATACTTTGATAATACAGTATCCGCCAAAATAAACAGTACCGAAAATAAAAATAAAAATTAATTTTTAATTTCTGTAATGTAAGTGTTCAAAATGTTCACGCAAACAAGCTTCATATCGATTTTGTAAGTCAATAAACATATTTATAAAAAGTGATTGATGGTACTGCCGAAAAATATTTTGTATTCTTTCCCGTAGTTCGGCAATATTCGCCGGCGGATTTTCCGAATGAAATATTTTTTCCTTCATTATGCCCCAAATGTATGCGTCAGGTGGCGCATACATGAAGGATATTCTAAGTCTGCTCCCCGAGAAATTATTCTATTATCCAAATGCTGACGGAGTAAGTCTAAGGTGCGCACAGCTGTATGGCATCTTCTTGGAACCGTTCTCTGCATGCACGGCAAAAGTTATTTAGATCTCTCATAAAAAGTATAATAATTTTCTCTCTATAACGTTCTTGGTTGACAGTAAGTGGATTCTGATTATCAACTTCAACGAAATAAGGACCAATCATTCCATTACCAGATACCGCGCACCAACCGGTAACTCGAAGACTGTGGAGTGGTTTCTCTACAATGATATCAGGACGTTCAAATCCAAGAAATCTGGTTGTTTGTCGATTAATATAGCCGCTAAGATGAACGTGACTCTCGTCTGAAAACCATATGTTTTTCAAAAATTCGGGATCTTCGTAAATTAAACTCAACATGCGACCACAGTAAATTTCTCTTGCACGTTTGTCCGCAGCATTTAGACGTTGTTCAACTTGAATACGGTATGGATAACCACCAATTGATTTGAACATGCGACGTAAAGACGTTTCAATAATGTTGAGTTTAAATACAGTTCTCACAAGACTTCTTTGAGGTGATTGTACAACTTGGTTAAAAACACGTCCTTCATTTTCGTTAGTGCATACTGAAGAACCTTTATGTTGACACAATACACTACCAGTCCGACGAAATTTTTCAACAACAGCTTACATCACACTTTTACTAGGAGCTGCTTTATTAAATTTTTGTTGATATTTTATTCTAAGCTTGGACCATCATTACGACCTTTTCCGTATGAACGAAAGTAATGCTCTATCAAAAACACTTTTTCTTCCGTTGTTAGAACCATTTTTAAATCAAATTTAACTGCAGCGTACTATTAATATATCAACTAATGGGAATTAAGTCAAATATGACAAATCCATATTACATAAACAACTCCACAGCACTCTCTGTTTCGGTACTGTTTATTTTGGCGGATACCGTACTAGCTTGGTCGACAAATTACAACGAACGACAACGCAACGGATAACGGTTCTGACTGTGAATTAGAAAATTCCAGGTTCGAATCCGGGCAGGATCGGCATGTGGTGTGATATTAGGTCGCTTGATGAGGTATTTTAATTAAAACTCACTTTAACATTTTATATATAAACTATACATACTGATACACAACTTAAGACAGATAATTTAAATAATATAATACAAATAAGCTGATTCGACTGAACTCATGAACGACGGTAATTGACCTCACATCCCGTCAAACAGATGTATTTATATAGGTTGGTTACTAAATACCGGAGTTAAGTTATTCTATCGAAATCACGTACGTTCATTGCTCGTGAAATTAGTTAAAGGTCGAGCCATCAACCTTTCTTCGCTTTGTTTACATACTATTTAATTATTAAATATAAAATGATATATTACACAGTGTAGTATTTGTCAATTGGTCAACTTTTCAAAAACACTTATTCATAGTTACCAAACAAGGCAAGCAGAATGTACAGTTATTCCGTATTGTAGAATTTGCATGTTACAAAAAAGTGGAGTTAAGACTATATAATAAAATGTATTCTCTCTAGTTGAATTTAAAAATTTAAAGGAAATAAATTTAACATCTATTAAAAAGTTAACAATAGTAATTGTGCGCCAAGGTAGAAAAGTGAGTTATTATTTTCGAGGTAAATTAAAGGCCGAGAAGCGAAGCTTTGAGATTTTCAAAGAATCCGAGACAATCATACACTTTTCTACCGTGGCTCATATAGCATTTTTTTCACTACTAGCAGTCTATTTTTTAAAATATTAGTTTTTAAAGCGATTAAAAGCTATTTTGACTGGTCAACAGTCACGTTTCACATGACTTAAGAGTGACAAGTCCATCAATAACATATCCAATAATTTTGTTTTGATTTCAAAAGTATTGTATTGTTAAAATCGCTATAAAAGTACATGGATAAGTTAATTGATTTTCATTTTTGAATAAGTAGAGTCCATAAAAAATATTTTTTTATGTTGTCTTTGGATCAGTTGTCACATTCTGTCAAATGGATTGAGATTTATTGCTAATCAAGTAGATCTTGTCTTTTTCTACCTTGGTTAAAGATGAACAACTTTACTACCTCAACAAAAATAAATAAAGTTTGGTATATACGCCAGTAGCGAACAAAGAATTTTTATATGGAACATTGCTTCTATAGTGTGGATGCTTTTTTGTGTTTAGTTTGAACCGGTTATATTAAATAATAATTTATTGTTTATTTGTTTTTTTTACTAAACTGCACTTTATTTTTAATAACGGCCGTTAAAAATTAAAATTATTGTAAAATGAGTAAATTAAATATCACTTTATTTTTATTTAAATTAAATAAGGGCTTTAAACGTACTTATTTGTAAGTTTGCCAATAAATGCAAATGACAATACTATCTGGTGTTAATTGAGTAAACAAAGTATTAAAGTTTTAAAACAACAACAATAAAGCCTATTAATCCAGGGATTAACAATATAATGTATTTTGGTTAAATTTATGTCTTCTCTAAGCAAGTCAATAAAAGTAAACTGTTAATTAGTGGAGAACTTCCACGAATTATTTGTTGATTTTCAACTTTAAATTGCTGATCTGATAAATGTCTTTTTATTTCGATTATAGTATATCAAAATAGCTGTCCTTGGACTTAAAAGCGTATTTTTTAAACAAACGTTTAAAGTTTTGTTAAAATGTTATTTATAAGTTCTTAATATAATGGACTTCCACAGAGTAAGGGTTAGTACAATAAATTATATAACATACTTATTGTATACCCTCAATTAACTAATATGTATAAAAAAATTAAAAATCCTTTTATCTTTTTATAACAACTTTAACACTTTCTCAGATAACCTTATTTTGATTGCTTTTGTACGAAAGTTCCTTTCAAAAGTAAAAAGTTTAAATCCATCAATCAACGAGTGCAAACCTTTTATTCCAAGAAAAAATCTTATTTTTACATTCGGGATTATTTATTAGGAATATTTTCAACGTTACAGATAAACGAACACAGTCAGCATCTATTTCTAGGTCAACACCATCACCGGAACTGATTTTTTTTAACATTGACGTACGCATATTCCACTGTTTCCATTAACTAATTAATGTTGTTACCCAGAGGCACGTGGTGCGTGATACCCTAATGACATGGCTATCAACCTAATTTTCACTGTAAATAATACATCAAAGAGAAGTGGTTAATAAAATTTATCGGAACAATCCGATCATTACGATGATATAAAATTTAAAAAAAGGATTTTCCAATCATGTTTAATATTGTTTTACAAAAACAAAGAGTTACATCATGGAAATTATATGAAATATCATCCAGAAGGTCTTTATATATATAAAATGAGTTTGTAAATATCGGAAATGAACCAATTTAGAAATTTTCATAGAGAGCTTCCATAAGTTTCTGATGGCAGAACGCTTTAAAATATTATTACAATTGGTGTATTATACCATCTCCATTTCAATGATTGGAATCTTTACTCCTCCGTAATTGAGACAGTATAAGTCGCGAGCTTTATTTATTTATATCATTTAGTTGGAAAAAATTACAAATTCTGCTATTTTATGACTTTTGTTAACTTTTGTTGAACTTCCTGCCATTGTTTATGTATTTTTTCTCGTAAATATTGTATCTATTCTATTTCGTGGAACTAAATATCGTTGCTGTGTCACTTGCTGTAACTGTAACACTCTAACTGCTGTAACAAAGTAACCTTAATTTAAGCACCTGGCCATACCGGTTTTAAGGGGAACGAAAATGTGAACATTCTAGCCAGAAAAGGTGCTGAAGAATTATTTATAGACCCAGAGCCATTCCTAGGCATAGTTAGAGCTAGAGGGTTTAAGACACTCAAAGACATTTGTAAGAGATATCTCTAAAGAGAGGTCTCAATAGCTACTGAATATAAGCAAACGGGACCTTCGAATGATGATAGGACTGCTGACTTGACACAGTCGCCTTAATGGGCTTATGAAAACAATTGGACTGACAGAGAGTGCGGACTGCAGACTATTTCAGGCTAAGGATAAAACGGCGGAGATATCTTGTGTAACTGATGAGGGCTCGAGTGACTAAGGATCAATAAATTTGATCTGCATTAACTCGAGCCCAAAGACTTTATTGGAAGTGTCGCCAACGACACTGAAGAGGTTTATCAGAGGCTTAGGGCTGATATAACGACTACAGTCCAAGGGTGAGCCATAATAGATCTTTCAGGTCGTAGTGGAAGGGACGTTGAACGACCACTCACAAATAACCTTGCCTAACCTGCTGAGAAATTTGGGTTAGTGGGAAACCTTTATAAACTAGAATGAGATTGTGCTCCCTTGAACCCTAACTTATTCTAGTTAACTTATTCTAGTTTGACTGTATTATTAGGAATAATAAAAAACTCTTCGTTTTAACAAAACTTCCACTATTTATTTAAAAAACTGCTTTTTTAAACTCAATGACAGCCGTTTCGCAAGTTGTCTAGCTCGTTGTAACGAAACAGCTGTAATTGTAATTTAAAAGCTAATTTTTTCTATTGAACCTGGAAGTTAAGTTCAAATGAATTGTAGTTGTTTATTATTCTCAATATAAGATATAATACAATTTGTTGTACTTACCCTTACTTTGTAAAAGTCCAGCTAATTAAGAATTCTAAACATTGACGGTTAACAATTTACGAAAATCCATTCTTACGAATTCTTAAGAAATTTGTTCTTGCGAATACGTAGAGACGCAAAAAATAGTGTATATATTGTAATGGATCATTATTACTGATAAAAACAAAACTTACCTTTTAAGCATCCATCATAGCCATTACACTAATGGATTAATTAAAAAAAAAGGATATGCATAATGAAACACACTTTTCTTCTTAAACCATGTAATTACCCAAAAAGAAGTATTGTTTTGACTACAGTATAAACTTGATTATATCATAAATTTGGTCACAACAGGTTTTCATTTGACTTAGTGGATACATCTTATTAGTAAATGAGATGAATTTCCATGACCTAAAAATAATACATATAATTAGTGTGAATTTGTATAAACAAACAGTATCTCTACAGTTACACTAAAACAAAGTAGTATAACTTACATATCAGATAATAATAAACAAACATCATAAGATAAAAGTCAATATAGGGTAGATAGTCATATTGGAAAGTCAACATGTAAAAATAAACAATACACAGTAGTAAATGAACAAAATAGAATTAAAGTTACTTACCACAATAATCTACAAAAAAGGGATATCTTAATAAGTTTAATTGAATCTGCAGTTACTTTTTCTTTCGTACATCTTAAATTTTCAATATTTACTCTTCAATTACAAACATTCAAATAAGTAAAGAATGTATTGACATCTTATCTTGTATAGGATCCATATTCAATTATTGTATCACAATTAAAATTTTCTAATCCATAATGAATGCATTTTCACATAACAATTCACTTTTCACCTAGTTCTTTTTCAAAATTCTCAGTTTAACCTGAAACAATAAAAAGAAAATAAAAATCAAGAAGTATTAATGGTTTCCACATGTTTAAGAAATCAACATGTAATTTTAGTTAGTGAAATATTTAAATTAATAGTATAAAAAGGAAGTACTTACAAAATCATGGTCTTCGATTTGTACAAACAAATATGCAAATAGATTGTGAGTACCTAAAAAGGACACAAGATTAATTATAAACATTAATAAATGACAATTTATGTAAAAAAAAAAGTATGTAGGATAATTAAGGAAGTTGTTTATATAAAATTTAAAATGTTAACCTATGATAACACAGAAAATATCAGCTTATATAAGGTATAAGTAATACAAATAACAAAATGTTTTAAAAGTTTAAATTGTAGTTGTTAGAGTTAAAATAGTAAGTAATCAGTTTAAATAGTACTAGTTAAGTGGATTTAGAGTAATTTTAAATATAATAGCTAGTGTTAATTCAAAATTTGAAAGTCTAAAATAAGTTGACAGCTCAATGAAGTTATGTATTTTGAATCTAAAATTTCATAGGAAAAAGTACTTAGAAAATTATACAAACAGAATTTAAGTAAAAATAAGGATGAGATTTATCTGTACGTTATCAAAGGTATTATCAGAATTGTGAATTTATTACCTGGATTTTCGGAAATGTAGGTTATTTTTTTCTGAAATTCGAACAGTTGAAATCCGATGACGTAGTATTTTTGTTTTGTTTCAAGAAGCTATAAAAGGCTGGAGAATTCATGATTAAGCTCTCTTATGTTTTTGGTAGCAGAATAGTTAACATTTACGCTCTTATATTCCTGGTCGCAGAGCAATTGATATCGTATGTATTAATTGATTATCAACTAGAAGAAAATTTTAATAATTAAAAGCTGTTTATATTAAAATAATACGTGTAACATTAAAAATACATACAGAAAAGTAATCAGCTATTATTAAATTACTTACCAAAGTGATAAACTGCATAAAGCAAGTGCAGATTCCATAGAATTTTAAAGATCAAATTCGAGAGACGCTTCCAAAACGGAACCATAGTAGCCATCTTGTCGATTTGAATACGCTGCCGTCCCTGTTCCATTTGCGGGAGTAAACGAAGCACAAGCCGATCTCAGTTTTGTTACGTTGCGCATGACAAGGACAATATTTGAAAACCTCTGTTATACAAGGTACGTCCGATAATTAAGGATTTGTATTTTTATTTTTAATTATTTGCAATTGTAAATTAATATTTTATTTATCATCTCCATTTTGTCATATCTGAATATTTGTTATCAATTTGTATAGAACGTGTGAAAACCAATTAATAATCTTTTTGAAGTACTTGACATTAAATTTATTGCGTATTGGTTATTAAACAATATTTAATTTGAACCCTACCCAAGATAAGAGTCAGACTTTAAATTTTAACTTTAAAATTGAGTAAACTGAGCTAGTTTGAACTTCTAATAAGGCGCCCAAACTTAAAAATAAAAAGAAAAAGTGGATTGTATATAAAATCAAATAATATTAAATTATAAACATTACAAATAATATCAAATCATTAAAATCTATAATTGAAGGTAAACATTAATAAAAACCCAACTAATTAAGTAAAACAAATCATAACACAACAAAATCAAAATAATTAAAATATATTAAAACAATAGAAGTAACTCAATATTAAAAAAAAAACATATCAATCATAACAATTGTCGCAACCAACGTGGGGCTCGCAAAATTGCATTTTCAGAAATAAAATAAACAAATAAAATAAATTAAATTAATAACTTAATAAATCTATAAATTAAACAACAACATGGCGGACAAAAAGATGACATTGAGAGATGGTAAACAAGTAGGGGAGAAGGCAGGAGAAGAAGTAGGTACCCAGGTAGAAGAGGAAAGGAATCAGGGAGCTGGAGATTATGGAGCACGGGAAGTGAGACATGAAGACCAAGAAGAAACGATTCAACAACAAATGCAGGAAACGAGAAGAGTAGAAGAAAAAGAGGATCAGAGTGAAGTAATGAAGATGTTGATAAATTTAACCAAAATGGTGGGTGACAACAACAAGAAAATAGATAAAACTAATGAAGATTTAAAAAGAGACATAAACAAATTGGACAAAAATAATGAAGATTTGCGAAAAGACATGAAAGAAATGGATAAGAAATTAGATAAGAAGTTTCAAGAAACTAAAGAAGATTTAAGCCATACATTTAATAAGAAATTTGAGGAGATAAAGGAAGAAATGGGGGAACAAAACAGAACATTGCGAGAAGAGATACGAAATACAAAACAAGAAATAAGAGAAGAGATGATAGAAAGAATAATGGAAGTGGAAGACAGACAGTCTAAAGAAATAAATGAATTAAAGAAGAATGAGAAAGAGCTTGAAGATAAAATCAAAGAAAACTCCAAGAAGATGGATCGTGAAGTAATAAAAATAAACAAGAATATACAGGGTGTTAAAGAAGATTTAAGCAAAGAAATAAAAACAAATTTTCAAGTAGCTGAAGATGAAAATAAGAAGATCAAAGGAGAGTTAAGAATGGAAATCAAAAACATTCATGAAGTAGGTAAACCAAAACGATGCATAGTTGATAATGCTACTTATTTTAACAATCAAAGATTTAGGAATTTTATGATTAAAAACGATATAACACTAACTTTCACTAGCATAAGACACCCAGCTTCCAACCCTACCGAAAGATATATTAGAGAAATTATCAAATATCTTAGAATTTTGACTAGTGAAGAACATAGGAATTGGCAAAACAACATAAGGAAAATTGAATATTTTATTAATAATACCCCAAATACAACGACACAGGAAACACCAATTCAATTATTGAAAAATATCGAACCTGATAGACCATGGATTCAAGAAGAACAAAAGAAATATGATCTATTAATTGAAAAAGTCAATCGTAGATTACAAAGAAGTGCAGATAGATACATTAAAAGAAGAAATAAAATTATTAAAAACCCAGTTAAATTTAAAGTAGGTGAATGGGTGATAGAAAGATCATTGCAAGTTGCAAATAAAAAGGAGAATGAATGTGCAAAATTAAAACTTCCTTTTAATGGACCATTTATAGTAGACAAAGCTTATGAAAATAGTTACATTTTAAAGAATCCTTATAACCAACAATTACGAGGAATGGTGAATGTGCAAAACCTGTATCGATACTATGAATAGCAACATTTTAAAAATCTATGACATTTCTATGTGAATAAGTATTAATTTATGTAAATATTAATTAAGGTTTGGAATAAAATAATAATAGATAGGTATATAGAGATTAGAGAAACATAAGTAAAAATTTCAAATTAATTAAATTTTAAAAATTATTAATGTAAAATAATTTATTAAAATTAAATTGGGGGAAATTGTAATGGATCATTATTACTGATAAAAACAAAACTTACCTTTTAAGCATCCATCATAGCCATTACACTAATGGATTAATTAAAAAAAGGATATGCATAATGAAACACACTTTTCTTCTTAAACCATGTAATTACCCAAAAAGAAGTATTGTTTTGACTACAGTATGAACTTGATTATATCATAAATTTGGTCACAACAGGTTTTCATTTGACTTAGTGGATACATCTTATTAGTAAATGAGATGAATTTCCATGACCTAAAAATAATACATATAATTAGTGTGAATTTGTATAAACAAACAGTATCTCTACAGTTACACTAAAACAAAGTAGTATAACTTACATATCAGATAATAATAAACAAACATCATAAGATAAAAGTCAATATAGGGTAGATAGTCATATTGGAAAGTCAACATGTAAAAATAAACAATACACAGTAGTAAATGAACAAAATAGAATTAAAGTTACTTACCACAATAATCTACAAAAAAGGGATATCTTAATAAGTTTAATTGAATCTGCAGTTACTTTTTCTTTCGTACATCTTAAATTTTCAATATTTACTCTTCAATTACAAACATTCAAATAAGTAAAGAATGTATTGACATCTTATCTTGTATAGGATCCATATTCAATTATTGTATCACAATTAAAATTTTCTAATCCATAATGAATGCATTTTCACATAACAATTCACTTTTCACCTAGTTCTTTTTCAAAATTCTCAGTTTAACCTGAAACAATAAAAAGAAAATAAAAATCAAGAAGTATTAATGGTTTCCACATGTTTAAGAAATCAACATGTAATTTTAGTTAGTGAAATATTTAAATTAATAGTATAAAAAGGAAGTACTTACAAAATCATGGTCTTCGATTTGTACAAACAAATATGCAAATAGATTGTGAGTACCTAAAAAGGACACAAGATTAATTATAAACATTAATAAATGACAATTTATGTAAAAAAAAGTATGTAGGATAATTAAGGAAGTTGTTTATATAAAATTTAAAATGTTAACCTATGATAACACAGAAAATATCAGCTTATATAAGGTATAAGTAATACAAATAACAAAATGTTTTAAAAGTTTAAATTGTAGTTGTTAGAGTTAAAATAGTAAGTAATCAGTTTAAATAGTACTAGTTAAGTGGATTTAGAGTAATTTTAAATATAATAGCTAGTGTTAATTCAAAATTTGAAAGTCTAAAATAAGTTGACAGCTCAATGAAGTTATGTATTTTGAATCTAAAATTTCATAGGAAAAAGTACTTAGAAAATTATACAAACAGAATTTAAGTAAAAATAAGGATGAGATTTATCTGTACGTTATCAAAGGTATTATCAGAATTGTGAATTTATTACCTGGATTTTCGGAAATGTAGGTTATTTTTTTCTGAAATTCGAACAGTTGAAATCCGATGACGTAGTATTTTTGTTTTGTTTCAAGAAGCTATAAAAGGCTGGAGAATTCATGATTAAGCTCTCTTATGTTTTTGGTAGCAGAATAGTTAACATTTACGCTCTTATATTCCTGGTCGCAGAGCAATTGATATCGTATGTATTAATTGATTATCAACTAGAAGAAAATTTTAATAATTAAAAGCTGTTTATATTAAAATAATACGTGTAACATTAAAAATACATACAGAAAAGTAATCAGCTATTATTAAATTACTTACCAAAGTGATAAACTGCATAAAGCAAGTGCAGATTCCATAGAATTTTAAAGATCAAATTCGAGAGACGCTTCCAAAACGGAACCATAGTAGCCATCTTGTCGATTTGAATACGCTGCCGTCCCTGTTCCATTTGCGGGAGTAAACGAAGCACAAGCCGATCTCAGTTTTGTTACGTTGCGCATGACAAGGACAATATTTGAAAACCTCTGTTATACAAGGTACGTCCGATAATTAAGGATTTGTATTTTTATTTTTAATTATTTGCAATTGTAAATTAATATTTTATTTATCATCTCCATTTTGTCATATCTGAATATTTGTTATCAATTTGTATAGAACGTGTGAAAACCAATTAATAATCTTTTTGAAGTACTTGACATTAAATTTATTGCGTATTGGTTATTAAACAATATTTAATTTGAACCCTACCCAAGATAAGAGTCAGACTTTAAATTTTAACTTTAAAATTGAGTAAACTGAGCTAGTTTGAACTTCTAATAAGGCGCCCAAACTTAAAAATAAAAAGAAAAAGTGGATTGTATATAAAATCAAATAATATTAAATTATAAACATTACAAATAATATCAAATCATTAAAATCTATAATTGAAGGTAAACATTAATAAAAACCCAACTAATTAAGTAAAACAAATCATAACACAACAAAATCAAAATAATTAAAATATATTAAAACAATAGAAGTAACTCAATATTAAAAAAAAAAACATATCAATCATAACAATATATATGCATATAGTTCATAGTTTGTAGTTCGTATGAAACTACAAATATAGAAAAATAAAATACGTTTCAGAAATGTAACGATTACAGTAAAATACATGTATACCTTCGAGTTTAAATAAATCGAAAACAGTGATATCTATCGA
Organism: Ophraella communa; assembly: GCA_035357415.1. Classification (NCBI taxonomy): domain Eukaryota; kingdom Metazoa; phylum Arthropoda; class Insecta; order Coleoptera; family Chrysomelidae; genus Ophraella; species Ophraella communa. The sequence goes on from CM068985.1 coordinate 21,569,397, forward strand.
ATTATTACAAGAGCACCTTTTTTGAGTGGAAAAGTGTAAGGAAAAAATTTAAATTAAAAAAAATGTGACGCAATAACCCCCCAAAACTACCCTGTATTCACATGGGATGTGGTGTCTTATAATCCCTTCCAAAATATGAACTCCGTAGTCAAAGCCGTTTGGAAGATATTAGAAAAAATAAGAATTTTAATTCGGCCTTTAAAGGGATGTATCTCCCTTATTATTCGGTTTTATACAAAAGCGTACATAAAGAAGTAACCTTATTTTTGACGTATTATGACCTCTAAAAATTAATGTACATAATTCTGGACCACCCTGTATATATTTCTTGTATTATAATTCTTTTTATTGATTACTCTTTTATGTCTTCTGACAAGGGATGAAACGGGATAAAAAAATGCATACATTCGGAAAAAGGAAAATTGTGTTTTGTTGGTTGGAAAGGCATTAAATTGAATAAATTTAAAAATGCTTATGAAAAATATACACTAGAGAAATGTTTTTTGTGCATTTGTATTGTGAATAAAAATAATAAGAAGGTTATACTAGTATGTACACTTTTGTGAGCGCAAACTGAAAGATTAATATTAGATAAATTTTTTTCTTCAAGCGGCCAAAAAGTGCATTTTTATGTACATTTGTAAAAGTAGAAAACAATATACTTTACCCACGATCTACTTGTACTTATATTAATAATATTATAAATAATACTTGAACATCATCAACAATAGATATTTTTGATGGTTTTATAGTATAATATTTAATTACTTTATATTAGTTATTGTTAATTGTAACAGTACAATTATTAAATATTAATGGTACTTCCGTTATTTTGCTTTTGAAGTATAAGAAACATTTATATCAAAAATATAATCGTTAACTGGCTAAATAATAACGTACGCGCATACTGTCAGACGCATGTTCTAATCTACAAAGAATATTTCAAATATGTCGGTCTGTGTAGTGAGACACATTTTCGTTGTTTTGTAGTAATTAATTTATTGATCGGTTTCTCGCGTAATATTAAAATATAGTGCATTCTAGATATCCCAAAGGGTTTTGTTAGTTGAATAAAGTGAAGAACAATAAACAACTAAAAGATTGAATTAACTTTCACTATTTATTCGTTAAATACTTTAAATGTAGTGACGGCCGTTTCGCTATAGAAATAGCATCGTCAGATTGACATATTGAAGTTACATTTTGTTTGTTTGTAGCTAGGTACCTGCTGTTGATTAGGTAGTATTAAGGCTAGACCAAGTATGGAAGTAATGAGACATTATATTAAAGCCTAGATATTATCCCTAAGGGATTATCCTGGATGTATTTCCCTCTAAGATCAGTATACCTGTGCAATGATATAGAAAAACCAGGAAAAACCTATATCATGCTGATCTTTACAATAACTTAATATATTTGTGTTATAATTACGTCTTATCTATGTATAAAATGAAGACTCAATCAAAGTAAACAGTTTAATAGTGGAGAACTTCCTAGATTTATTTGTTCATTAACTACTTTATATTGTTGATCTGTCTTTTTATTTCAAGTTCTTCGAGGAAATCTAAATTTGATCTATTTAATGTATGCATTAGCCAAAATTATTTTACCTTTGATAAGAAAGTATATATTCAAAATGAAGGTCTTCCAATGGGAAGTCCTATCTCTCCAATTTTAGCAAATATTTTTATGGATAATTTAGAAAACAAAAAATCTTTAATTCTAGTTATAAAAACAATATTGTATTTTGGTATAGATATGTTGATGATGTGTTAGCAGGTTTTGTAGATAGCGAACGACAATTAGATATATTTTTTAATTATATTAATACCTTAGATCCTAAAATTAATTTCACCTTAGAAGTTGAAGAAAACAATTCAATTAATTTTCTAAATTTGAGAATTAAAAAAGTTAATAATTCATTAAATTATTCAATATACAGAAAACCAACACAAACAGATGAAACCATACCATATCATTCAAATCATCCTATATTACATAAATTAGCAGCTTATAACTCTATGATACATAGAGGATTTTCAAGTTCCAATGAACAAAAATAATTTTGATTGTGTTAACCTCTACTTTTTGGAAGTTCATCTTACTAAGAACAATAAATAACTGAACAGTTAAACTAAACTTCCACTATTTATTCGAAAAATTCGCTTTAAAATTCAATTACAGCTGTTTCGCTATAACTAGCATCGTCAGATTGACATATTGAAATTACATTTGTTTGTTTGTAACTATACTCCGGGTCACAGTTATTATGCAGCGTGGCCGGCATAGGCCAATGTAATGGCGAATATTCAACACTGTTGCCGCTTTGGTTAAATTTATTGGTAAAATTTATCTAAAAGCATAATTATAGCGAAACAGCTGTAATTGAATTTTAAAGCGAATTTTTCGAATAAATAGTGGAAGTTTAGTTTAACTGTTCAGTTATTTATTGTTCTTAGAAAAATAATTTTAATAAAGAAATTGAGATTATAAAACAAATAGCAACATCTAATGGCTATCCAATACATTTGATAAATAAATTAATTAATAAGATAGAACAGAAAATGTCACTACAACTAATATTTCCTCAACAACCTAAAGAAATTAAAATTATAAAAGTATTACATATTGTGGAAATATTTCTAATACAATATCAAAAATAATATCTTCGGCAAAATCTGCAATAATTTTATTCAAATCACACAATAATGTTGGTACAAAATTGTTAAAGGTAAAAACAAAATTACCTGAATTAAAAAAATCTGGTGTTTACAAAATTAATTGTCCAAAATGTAATGCTGTATATATAGGTCAAACACAAAGAAATTTTGAAATAAAATTCAATGAACTTTTAAGAGCATATAGATTACAACAACCAGATAAGTCAAACTATGCAAAACACATTCTTGAACATCCACACTCACTCATACACACCAATGACATTCAAATATTACAAATTGGTTATAAAAATTAAATTAAGATTTCCTCGAACTTGAAATCAAAAGACATCTAGCAGATCAACAATATAAAGTAGTTAATGAACAAATAAATCTTGGAAGTTCACCACTATTAAACTGTTTACTTTGATTGAGTCTTCATTTTATACATAGATAAGACGTAATTGTAACACAAATATATTAAGTTATTGTAAAGATCAGCATGATATAGTTTTTTTCTGGTTGTTCTATATCATTGCACAGTTATACTGATTTTAGAGGGAAATACATCCAGGATAATCCCTTAGGGCTAATAACATCTAGGCTTTAATATTGTTATGTCTTATTACTTTCATACTTGGTCTAGCCTTAATACTACCTAATCAACATCAGGTACCTAGCTACAAACAAACAAAATGTAACTTCAATATGTCAATCTGACGATGCTATTTTCATAGCGAAACGGCCGTCATTACATTTAAAGTATTTAACGAATAAGTAGTGAAAGTTAATTCAACCTTTTAGTTGTTTACAGAACAAGTAATAGTATCTTCTTATATGTTACGATTATTTAGTATTTTTAAAAAGTATCCCGCTAATAAAATATTTTAATTGTTCTAGTAATTAACTTTATTATACAAAAATAACGTAAATTAGTCCGGAAAACGTAATAAAATACAATTATTATTATAATATGATCTATTTAGAGAGTTAAAAAAGTGGGTTGATGAAACGGAACAAATATATAATTTAAAATAACTAAATATTACATGCAATCCTATATCTAATAAGTGTTATTTGTCATTTATATATAGTATGAAATTCAACTTATGTAAATAGGAGATTTTGAATAACATTCTGACGTCTATTGACAGTTATTAAGTGGTTGCTAGGGGAACTGTGCGAATTATTTTACAACTGTGCGTTTTTTTTACCGTGCGTTATAAGGTATCTTACATTGACTGTGTGTTATTGACCGCTTACAGGGGTGGTAAAGTATTTTAAGGCCTAGGGATATAAGTAAGTAATGGGTGAAGCCTCAACGATTTATTTATCAAGATTTTTTATAAAATATTCAAGTAAAATTCAGCAATTATCCAAATTTATAAAATAAATGAAATATAATAGACAATTTTTATTTATTGTAGTACATCTGCAACTATAAACGAGTTTAATTTTAAATTTCAATTATTTCACGCGCTTAAGGGTCTAAATATTTAAGCAAAAACAGAGGTTTTGCTCGTGGCTAATTGTACCTTGATTTTTTTAAATTATTTAAAACTGCATGTTGAGGCTACAAGAGAAAAGGTGTTGCTAGGGATTTATAGAAACAAAATAATAAATTTTTTTTAACATTGCTATTCTTGAGGGGAAAAAATGTTAAAAATTAGGTATTTTGAGATTCAGTTTACGCCGTTATCAGAAAAAAATTGAAAAATCTAATTCTATACATATCTAGTATCGTCCTTTAACTATTTTCCAAGTTTTTCTTTTTTCAAAAATGTTAAGAAATAAGGTAATAATCAGCTCTCACCTGAACCTCTGCACGCTGTATTTTTCGATCCATAATGTGGCGCAATCCACACTGAAATTTATTAACACCAAAACTTTTGTATATGGGCGTGTTTTACATTTTGGACGGACTAAAAATTTTTACAAGTAATTCATGAACTTGTACTCTGGGTATCTATTTATTTGTAAGACTAAAAAATAAATGTAAAAGAGTTGAAACAATAATTTTTAAAAGTAAAAAAATGTATTTTTTATTTTTACTTAACTATTGTATAATAAAATGGATTTTTTTTGAAAAATTTCGAATAATGTTATAAATACCCACAGTGTGGAAACCACTATAATAAAATTAATTATTGATCTTAGTTTACAGAATTATAGAAAACACATCAATTTTTATTTTCAATTCTACACTATTTGAAATAAAACATAAATACGAGTAGATTATTTATATAATATTTCAAATTATTATAAAGTTTTGCTTTATCAATTTTAAAAACGAATAAAAAATACGAATAATAATCCATGATACAAATGAACAATTTAAAACTTATATAAACATGTTTTCCTGAAAATGCGTGTGCGAGTGTATGCGTATGTGTATAGAAAGTTTCAAATGGATTTTCACAAACTCAATAATTTTAGCAGGAAATTAATTCAGCCTATTTCCAAAATATTAAACTCATATGCTTACGTTAAAGGGGTTTATTAGGTTTTATATATAAAAAAAACATTATAATGAAACATTTCCTTTATTCTTTCTTTATAATCATATTTACAAGAGAACAACCGAATTTATCTGAATAACTAGAAAAACTGATAAGCGAGCCAATAAAATAGTTTAGATCTAATATACGTCGACCTTCTAAAAATAATTAAGATTCGTGATCATTAATTGACTTTGATTCTAGCTCTTTATCTGACTCTAGCTCTAGATTTGGTCCTAGATGTACATATTTTTCAGCAATTCTATTTTCAGGTGTTTCCTAAAAAAATAATATAGTATCAGTTTGAGCCATAATATTTGGGTTTTCTTGATTAGACACCAGTAACTTCTTATGCAATTAGCAATAGTTAGGACAAATATAGATATTGCAACTTGCATAAAAAGGTAAAATAGCACCATAAGAAAAACCCAAACATTACCACGACCGCACACCATTCTTGCGTAACAGGAGATTGTGTGAAATATTGGAATTAGAAAACTTAGTCCTAACCCAAAAAAAACGAAACTATTATTAAGAGTTTTTTTTTACTTTAAGGGATAATTATCAATAAAAAAAATAACAAAAGTAGACATTACATTATTTAGAAATGTATTATTATATTAATAACAAAACTTACCTGAACCTCACTATTACTTTATATAGATCGGATATAATTTGATATATTATAATATTAAGGGTATACCCACTTGAACCTTACTATCGCTTTCAATAACTGATGTCGTAACTGGTGCAGGACCTTATTTCTTCTGCGATAAAAATTTTCTTTTTTATTTTGTACCTTATCCACTTCTAAATGTCTGCAAACGTCTTTAAAAAATACAACACAATACACAATCACGAAAAATATCTATCCCACAGAGAACTTTTAACGAAAAAAATCTAAATAAATCCTGACCTGTGCTGTGTAACCCCAGAATCCGAATAGTTTCTCACTCTAACGGCAAAATAAGTGGGAAAGGGATAAATACTCAACTGACACGCCTTCGTTAGCCTTGAAATTTTTAACCGCTCGCACCCCCCTGATATTTTAAGTTCGCAACCGTTTGAAGGATGAGCCTTAAGTAAAAAATAGTATATGTTACACTGAGTGAAATGCTGTTTTGTTTTCATCCTTTTGCAGTCTTAGCTTCTCCTCTTCTCCAAACTAAGGACTCACAAAAAGAATCACTTCTACTCCTGCCTAGTGATATATTCCACTATTATTTGTGAGCACTTTAATTTTAGTTTCATAAAGCATGTTGATGGATTTAAAAAAGTGACTAAAGTGAATTATTGAAATTTAGTCATAAACAGACAATGAAGTGAAAATTATCACACTATCTTCGTGGTTTTAGAGAAGGTAATTTATGGTACATATTTATCTATTTTATCAAATGATTCATCATTTTACCTGATTCAGAATTGAAGGTTGAATAATTCAAAATACCCTAAGTGGTTATTTCTAAGCTCAATCATTATTGATACTTGGTTTGTGACAAAGCTTGTGGTCGATAGCGTGATAATCATGGAATATATGCTGGAATTTTCGCGAAGATCATAAGAACCGATGATGATTATTATAAATAGACATCATTATTATTATGTAGTCTTATTCGTTATAATGGTGCAATTACATATTAAATAAAAGTAATGTCTAGAATATTTTGAATTGAATATTTAAATACGATTTTTTTACCTGTCAAAATATCACAATTTAGTGATTTTATATGATATTTTGACAGGTAAAAAAAATAATCACTTACATTAGCAATTATATTGAAATTAAATTATTTCCGAAATTTTTTTGAGGGCACGAATATTTTGAAATTATCCCAAATCGCAAAGCGATGAGGAATAATTTTCTAAAAATTCGTGGCATTCGGTAAGAAAATTCTACACCATAAATTGGAAAAAAAATTATCAATTCAATCTTAATAATTAAAAGCTTAATAATGACTGGTTTAAACGTCTGTGTACCATAAAGAAATATAATATATTTTTATTTGTCTATGGTCTATATTTTGAGGCTTCAGTGTTCTCTATGTTTTCAGATGACATTAAGGCATCTTATCGGTTAAAAAGTAGGTGTGAAACTTTCAATAAAATTTTAAGGACTCGTGATATTACCTTAGAAAAAATATCAGGGAAATTCTTTTGCACAAAAAAGCTTACCTATGTTGCTGTTATATACACTATTTTTTCTACGACCTCAATATTTATCACATGTATATGTATATCTGGTTGCGTAGATATTGCAACCCATCTAGGTTTTTTCATGAAAGTAGTAGTTTGAAATTTATTTTGGCCAAAATAATTTAAAAATATCTTTATTCGTTATTCTCTTTTAGAAATTATCTGCACGGTATTTTTTTTTCTATTTTTCCGAACTCGTATGATATTAGTCAAAACTGTGTGTCAAGTGTCACTTTTAAGAAGGGGGTTTGGGAAATAGTAGGTATATAATCCAATAGAATGTTTAAATTGTCACAAAAACAAATTTGAAAAGTTTATTCAAAGTTAAAAAAAAACAATATTATTTAAAAGATCAATTTTCATACCTACCTAAAAATTTAACCCACCAGAGCCCCGCACCAACACCCTGATTATGATAAGTTATATCCAATGTATTTAGGGTGTTTCAGTGGCAGATGAAGTCCAAATGAGTGGCCGGAAGGATCACCTGATTTTTCGTCTTAGGTTTCCCTTTTTTAGAGACCCCTAAAATAAAAAATTACAGAGTTACAAAAGAGAAATGGCAGAATGTTGATTACTGTCACCGAGTTATTCACAAAATGTGTACAGTGTGTAAAAGCCAAATGGAATAAATTCATTATTTCGGTTACTGTACATATTTATAAGAAATCCCGAAACACATCAAATTTAAATTATAACCTGACATTCTTTAACGTGAAAATGCAATCCCTACCTTCAACCCCCTTAGAATGACAGGTACAACCCCCAATTTTTTAAATGGAAAGTATAGGCTTGTGATATATCATTTAAAAGGTCTCTTTATTCTCTATTCAAAAATGTTAATGTTTTTAAATTTAATGCAAAAATTAACATAAAAAATATTAATATCATGTTGTTACCGAAATTCGCTACAATACAATCAAAAACTAAAATGTAATGCAAAACGTAATAAAATGTAGAACACGAAAAAGAACTATAAATGTTAATGAAGTAGATGTTCAAAATGTTCTTCGCGAACGTCTTGGCAACATCCCAATCTCAAATAAAACTGTCTTCTAACATTATTTAACATATCAGGCGTGATCGACCTAATAGCAAGCGTTATTCGTTCTTTTAAGTCATTTAAATCAGAAGGTTTAGTTTTGTACACATGGCTCTTCACATATCTTCATAAAAAGAAATCTAATAATGTAAGATCAGGTTATCGCGCTGGCCATTCAATCGATCCTCTCCTCCCTATCCACCGATTGGGAAATATTGTATCGAGGTGCTGCCGGACATTAAGTTGGTAATGTGGTGGTGCTCCATCCTGCTGAAACCATATCGTATTCGCTGGAACTTGAGGGTTACCTGGATCAGGATATAAATTTGCCAACGTTGGAATGACATCATTTTGAAGTAGTGCCAAATAATTGTTGCCATTCAAGTTGCCCTCAATAAAAAAGGGACCAATGATATTGTTCCGTACAATCCCTACCCAAACATTAACCTTTTGAGGGTATTGAGTGTGTTCTTCTCTCATCCAGTGAGGATTTTCCGTGGACCAATAGCGGCAATTTTGCCGATTAGCATGACCGTTAAGTAAAAAAGTACACTCATCAGAAAACATAACGTCTTCTAATTGGATAATATTGTTATCCAACATGTCCATCATTTGCTCACAAAAAAAAGTTCTATCAAAATCGTCTTCCATGAGCTCCTGAGTAAGTATCATCTTATACGGATGTAATTTATTTTCTTTTAATATGTTTGCTATCGATGTATGCATTGAATGTAGTGGATGCCTGTCTACTCGATGTATATGGGTTTTCCTGAAACTCAAGCAACACATCTAATTTGAGTTCATCACTCAGTGCATTGGCAGCTGCTTTTTTTATTTGCCTTACATGACCAAACTCGCAAAACTGCTTTTTTATTTTACTTATTGTTCCTTTGGATATAGGCGGTAAATTAGGAAATTTCTCATGAAATAGGCGAGTTACTTCCTGTTGTGTTCGGATGTTATCTCCGTAACCAATCATTTGTAAAACTGTTATTTTATGCATTTCCGTTAATCTAACCATTTTTCAAAATTGAATTGGACAAACTTTGTACTTAAATTACAACAATGATAACTTAAATAAAACAATTTACTACTGCTTGTTAAAATAGCGTTGCCACGGAAATTCTTTAAGGGTTTTTAATGGTTACCATCTAAAAACCACATTGCTATGGTTTTTGTTCACTTTCTCATTATCAAGACCTAAACGGGAAATAAGTTTTAAGTATATTGTAATAAGTTTCGAGTATATTTTAGCAAATTTCGGTAACAACATGATTTTAATTTTTTTTATGTTAATTTTTTCATCAAATTTAAAAACAATAACATTTTTGAATAGAGAATGAAGAGACCTTTCAAATGATATATCACAAGCCTATACTTCCCATTTAAAAAATTGGGGGTTGTACCTGTCATTCTAAGGGGGTTGAAGGTAGGGGTTGCATTTTCACGTTAAAGAATGTCAAGTTATAATTTAAATTTGACGTGTTTCGGGATTTTTTATAAATATGTACAGTAACCGAAATAATGAATTTATTCCATTTGGCTTTTACACACTGTATGAAGAGGTTTTGAAAACAAGTTGTTATCTTTATGTAGGTTAATTTTGTTTCTGAGGGGGAGGGTCGTGTTTCCGATGAAACAACTTTTATTTATTTATCATTTACGTTGGTTTTATATGTCGTATGCTTAAGGTCATTCGAGACGTTTGCTTTTTTAATATAATCCATTAATGGTACCATTTCTCTGATTTTATACCAGATGGTTCCTATTATTTTTAATTTAAATAAAACGGTGACCTTTCATTTCAAATTATTGTTTTTATTACATATTAATAAATGCCGAGAAACAAAGCATGTCTTTAAATACGTGGATAGATGCTGCTGTAATGATATTTTTATGTAAATTATTTCATGTACTGAAAATTTCGTTCAATAAAAAGTTGCATCTTGATTTTACAGAAGCATTCTCTGTTTTCAATTTGAACTAAGGCGGAGTTTTTAAATAAAAGGGAAAAAGTTGTACTTTAATATTTTAAGGTAATCATTAATTCTCAACGAAGTGAGCTAAACTGAAAAGACTTTCTATATAGGAATAGGCAACTTTTCTTTCTACATTTTCTTACATAAGTTAAGTTCATTCACTGTTTTTTTTTTAATTTTTCATAAAATCTATTTAGTTATCAGTGTACAAGTAATAATAATTATAAGAGGGTTGCAGTAAAGGCTGGGTCTCACCAGGACACTTTTATGGACACCACAAGTTGATGCCCTGAAATGTCCTGGTTTGTTTTTAATATTAAGTATTAAGCTACTATTTCAATATAAATCTAAATTTAAAAAGTTTTAAATATTAATTTTACCATCGAATCACAGTGTAATATTTGTTTCCCGATTGCGTTGTAGAACCACTTGAAGGAAATCAATTTTTTCGACCGCGATATTCAAAAAATATTTGCTTTTATTTAGGATCTTCATGTATTATAATTTTATAAGGTAGTACATTTACTTAATTTACGATTTTGCTTTTTGTGAAATATTAATAAATAATAAATTCAGACTATAATGTTCCAGCGGTATTCTTCCTACCCGTTTGTGGGTTTTGGTTATTTTTGTAGGCATATTTATTTAATTAGTGGTATATCTGTAGTTGTGCAGCTCTATACTTCTGGGTTATCTATTCGTCAGTTTTCCATATGCAAACATTTGTTGTTCACAACTTATAAGCGTTGATAGGCTTTGACTGCGAGGATGTAAAATACGGTACATGTATATATATTCTAGGATGCAAAAACTGTTTATATAGTAAACTTTTGTTAAATTCAGATAGTTTGTTAACCATCGGAATGATGTAGCCTAGATACTTAATTTGTCAGTGCTGAAGTTTCACCTTGGTTGTTAAGCTTGTTGAACAAGTAATGCTAAGCCTTCGAGTTTCTCCCAAGTTATGTGGGTTTAAAGTATAGAATATAAAAGAGGGATATCATCTTTTACATAAATAAAACCGCCAACAACTGTTCGCAGTCTATTTTTGGTCAAAAATTGATAAATGACCAATTACCAATTACGATAAATTGCCATCGTCAGATTGATAGATTAAAATTACATTTTGCTTTATGATACATTTATCTAAAATTTATTGAGTAATGTTACAAGAGAAAAAAAATAACAGTATTAAAGCCTATATGTTATTATTCCTAAGGGAAATAAATCTGCTTATGTAGATCTCTAGAATTAGAAAATATATTCACAGACATACTGACTTTTCAGATTGACGAATCTAATTTGATAAACGAGAGTGGTGTCATCTTGGCAACCGCGCATTTGCTCACCGTATGATTTGGGTTTTTCTTTACTATTTTTTCCAACAATCCGTTGCTATGGCAACAGTTTTTCCATAACTGATATCAGCTAAACTAAAATTGACCCCAGTACTGTTTATTCGCTGTCATACTGTATTTGGCAGCTAGAATTAAAATGGTGGTTAGAAAATAACTTCTAATTTTACAACAATTGATTCCTGAGGTGTATAATAAGAAGTTAGTTTATCAGGTTATAAAATAAGAGAAAATTAACTTATTTAGTAATAGAGGGGTATCACTTATTACTATTTTTTTTTGATACGTTTCGAATCAAAACAAAGCTTCAGTAACTTTGATAAGGCTTGAAACAGTATTACTATTTTATTTGAGGTAAATTATTTACTGTTTATTGAAACAATCAAATTTTCCGTTGTAAATGCAATTGTTTTGGTAATATGAACCATAATCGGTCCTTTTGATTTTAATCAAAATGGTATATGGCAAAATTCCTATTCGTTAATACCTCAATAGAATATTTATGAAAGTATTTGCAATAAACGATATTATTTTGGTATTAAAAAGCTTCCCTGGAAGCCGACATACAATACATACATACCTTTTTAAAAGAAAAACATAGTTTTTCCGCAAAAAGTTATTAAACTCTACCAGAGAGCGTCCTTGACTCTTTATTTATGTTCGAATGACCCACTTGTCCTTTTCCCGACCCTTATAATAAAGTAATAAAAAGTGGGGATATTTAATATCTCAAAACTCATCCCTTTGTAGAGGAAAACTGGAATTCTTTTGAAAATTAAGGGCACATAATCGTGCAGAGGCTATTTCATAGTGGCTAATAAATTTTTCTAGAATTTATAATAAATATTGACTTCCAAAAAGATAAAAGAAAATTTACGACATTTTTTGTAACGAGTATAAAATATTGCAACGTAAATATGTGTTGATAAAACGCTATAAAAGAAGAAAGCTATTAAGATCAAGTTAATCACCAAAAAATATAAAATTTTATAGCTTCTTGTAAGTATCTCAAACGATGTAACTGTTGACGTAGAGCACGAACGTAGTAAAAGGGTGTAAATACCGAATAGAGATCAAAACCACATAATGAATTTATGGAACAGTTTCCTCCTAACTTTAACAGTTTATGTTTCTTTTGGGAATGACTTGAATGATGTTCAAACTTCAATCGGTACTCCACGGCTGGAAAAATACTTCCTTGAGGTTTTTGGAAAAAAGCTTTCATAAATCTGAAAGGAACTGAGTTTTCTTTCTGGTAACGTTTAACAAATCCTGTTAACAGATCTCTAAATGTCGGCGTGTGTAACGAACTAACTTTATCGTAGCTGAATGGACAGTACGGCCCAGTTAATATTTTATTGTTCACATAATTCCTAATTAATATGAATAGTCGGTTATAACATAAAAAATTAATAAATCCGTTACTTTTCCAATTATTTTTATACAGGGTGATTTATTACTGTGAGAAAGCTCAGTAGATCTGTTATAGTAAACATTATAAAAAAAAGTTATTAACAAAAATTGTAGGCAGCTTTACGCTCCACAATTTAAAATAAGTCAGAAACCGAAAGTTTGACATTATTGTTTATTAATTTAGTATTGTGGTACACCGTAAATTAGCACTATTTATTATTTAGTAATATAGTAATTAATTCAATTTAAAACAGCAATAATAAATTTTACTGCTGATGAAATGGTATATGTAGTGACTAACTCATTCTCTTACATGTTTTTTATTTCTTTTAAGTTAGTTAGCAGACAATTATTTTTTGAGGGGATTCAACTGTTTTTTGGTTGCTGATATTGACTTGCATTAAAGATGTTAAAAACTGGTTCACCAAAACTACCAAAGTAGGGGAGACAAGCAATAAAGTGGACACTTCGCGTTAAATTGTCATATCTATCTCAAGATATCTTCAAAATCGAGTAATTTTAAGATGAACTAGAGTTAAATATCTTCTGTTCCCTAAAGTGAAACGGATAGTGTTATATCTTTTCTCACAAATATCTCATTCGACCTTTTAGAAAAATAGAAAAATTTCCGTTTTATGACATTGATGTTTTGAAGTGGACAATTGGTGCTTTGAAACGGACGCAGTCCACACTTATGAAATGATGGATAGGAAGAATATAATAAAACAAACGTGAAAAACCATTAATATAATTCAAATACGTATAAGAAAGCTTAAATATGCTAAAAACATATATTGCAAAAGAAGTTGAGACTACCTTTAACTCCGCAACTTTCGTGGGCCCAACTGCTGCAAATCTTGCATTGTAACCAATCAACCGTGCTCTCACTGTATTTTCCATGAAGTATCCTTTAACATTTTGAACCTTTTTTTTGTATTAAGATTAGCAATCCTTTTGTTTTTCTTTTTTTCTTTTCTTCTGATGCTTCTATAAGCTTATCTTTCTCTGGAGTGCCTATAATAATTATAGTTGTGCTCCTTTTTTCGTCCTTTGTTTTGTTGCTTCCTGGGAAGAGCTTCTAGATATGGTCTTACTTGTTCAGGTGATATAACGGGAGGGGAAACTCCTGAAGTAGAAGGCTGATTATTTTTTGAAGTTGGCGCCGATGTGCATTTTGAGTTGGAGATTGTATGATTTGTCAAGTTATTACTCTGCGGTGCGTTATTAGAAACCTCAGGAGGAGTTTGAATTGAATCTGACCTATCGGTAAAATATGCAAGAAATCGGCATCCGAAAAAGTGTTTTTATTAAACGGATGAATTCCTGTTTTAGCAAACCCACTCAGAACATTTTCCATCTTAAAACTATAAATAAATGTTTCATTGGCCAAGTGGGCTACTTCATAGATGGTTACAGTTTTACCCGGATTTGATAGATGCCATCCATACATTGCTTCTTTATAATGAGCTTTAAAGGAAGCATAAACGGAAACATCCAGAGGTTGTAGTTTATGGCTACAGTGAGGAGATAAAGTTAAAATGGATAAACCGTTTTCTTTAGCAAGGTTGATGACTATTGTTATAAGAGTTTTATAATTGTCGTACAAAATTAGACAGGGATTTTCTTTTGAGGGCTTTACAAATTTTATGAAGTGTTTGAGTGATTCTAGAAAACCATCTTCCATAATCCATTTACTTGAGTTAGTCACAACCATGGATCTTTTAGGTGCCCCATGTAACATTATATTCTTGAAATGAACCCTTGGAAATACAAAAACAGGTGGTGCAGTACCTCCATCAGCGTTTATGAAATAAAGCATTGTCACCAGCTGACCTCTTTCGGCTGAGCTTATTTCTCCCACTTGTTTAGTCCCAAGAACTGCGATAACTTTAGGGGGATTGACAACTGTCATACATCCAGTCTCGTCGAGATTTCAAATCATGTGGGGCTCGAAATGATATTTCTCTAAAATATTTTCTAAATTACTGAAAAACATCGAAACGTTTTCCTTGTTGAAAGACATTGCTCTGGCTTCCTTACAGAAAGTGTCTGATTCCTCCTGAGAAAACCATGAAACTGTTCCCACAGCGGAAGAGCCTTTCGTAAACCAGTCGGATATTGGAATGCCAACTCCTTTACTTTTGTTGTAGACAAACCATGACATATTTGAGAACACATAGATAAATAATCAGTGAGACAACATTCTTCGTTATAACTATAAAGATTTTCTTATTTCCTATGTTGGGATTGTGCTCATATAGACCATCATTCTCCTTGGCTTTCTTAACTAGGTCTGCTAAGTATGATTTCGAAATTTCAAATGCCTTAGCTACAGAACGTATTGATTGCTTTTTTTCCAAGACTGTAAACGTTGAAAGTGCATACGTTATTAGTCTCAGTAAAACACACAAATACTTTTCTTCCGCTAAGACTGCAAACAACTAATGTTATTTCTTAGTTGCCTGTTGGATCGCTGTTAGTAGGATGAAACGGTTGGAGGTATAGGAGGTTGTCAAATTGTGAAAACAAATATTGTTGCTTACTTCGCACATTCTAGATACCAAGCTTGTCCGTTTCATAACGCGTCTGTTTCATTGCGTCTCTCCCCTATTTATTACTCCCAAAGTAGAATGCAATAAAACTCATTACTATTAGCTAGAATTGATCAAGAACTTTCTCCAGATAGGCGGCAACCTATAGACAAGATACATTTGAAAAATTGAAGGATCGATTTAAGGGCACTGGTTCAGTGAATTATGAAAAAAATTTAACGAACAAAAACTAGTGTGACAGAGGAAAACGAAATGAGTGTTTTGATGGCAGTTATACAAAATCAGTACACAAGTATAAGGAGTGTTTCCAATGAACAAGAACTTAGTTACTACTCTGTTCAAAACATTCTATCTAAAAACAAGATGCACCCTTATCATATTCAAAAACACCAAGAATTAAATAATGATGATTTTCAGAAACGAATAGTATATTGTGAATGGGCCTTAGAAAAATTAATGAGCAGAGAGAGTTTTTGATTATGTTCTATTTGGTGATGAAGTTACATTCCATCGAAACGGTTTTGTACTAATATCATTTAAAACACAAAATAGTATTGGAACAAAATTGTTAAATGTAAAAACAAAACTACCAAAATTAAAAAAATCTGGTGTTTACAAAATTAATTGTCCAAAATGTAATGCAGTATATATAGGTCAAACACAAAGAAATTTTGAAGTAAGATTTAATGAACACTTAAGAGCATATAGATTACAACAACCAGATAAGTCGAACTATGCAAAACACCTACTGGAACATTCAAACTCACTTATACACACCAATGACATTCATATACTACACATTTGTGATAAAAAACAAAATTTAGATTTTCTAGAAGAACTTGAAATTAAAAGACATCTAGCAGATCAACAGTTTAAAGTAGTTAATGAACAAATAAATCTTGGAAGTTCTCCACTATTAAACTGTTTACTTTGATTGAGTCTTCATTTTATACATAGATAAGACATTATTATAACATAAATATATTAAGTTATTGTAAAGATCAGCATGATATAGTTTTTTCCTGGTTTTTCTATATCATTGCACAGTTATACTGATCTTAGAGGGAAATACATCCAGGATAATCCCTTAGGGCTAATAACATCTAGGCTTTAATATTGTTATGTCTTATTACTTCCTTACTTGGTCTAGCCTTAACTCCTTATCAACATCAAGCACCTAGTTACAAACAAACAACATGTAATTTCAATATGTCAATCTGACGATGCTAGTTATAGCGAAACAGCTGTAATTGATTTTAAAGCGAATTTTTCAAATAAATAGTGGAAGTTTAGTTTAACTGTGCAGTTATTTATAGTTCTTAGTAATATGAACTTCCAAAAAGTAGAGGTTAACACAATCAATTTCATAAGATTTATTTATTTTCTTTAGTTTGTAACACCTAATGGTGCAGGAATGACAGTACTGAATAATATTCTACAAAGTTAAATAAATGTGTACTAAATTAACCAGTGGTATGGAATGTAAGATTTTCTATGTAGTTCGTAGAAAAACATTCTTGAGAACAATAGCATTAAATTTTATTTTTTGCTGTGTTCGATTAAATTTTTGTTAAATAATAAAAAAAAAATAAATCGTCAGCCTGTATATATTTAAAAGATATATAATTTAAAATCATTATTTTTTTTAATTTACAATTTTAATGTATTGGAGTACAACTAATTTTAAATTTATTTTCAGAAATTAAATTTAAAATTATTGAATTTCAGTTCCAAATGAAAAGCCGTTGATATTTGTTCTGCAGCACAAGGGACATGATAAAGGTTTTCTTGTGGTCGTATAGAATAGAGGATGTTCATAATTCATTATTGGTCATTACATGCTTATAGGGTAAGAGTTTGTTTCAACAATCGATATAGCGATCCGATTGTTATTTTGGCCTTTGAGAGCATGTTGTGGAGATTATTATTTTAACGATATATCCGAGATAATATATTAAATTTTGGTTCTCCTATTGTGTTTTCCACCCTTGAATCGATTAAAAAGGTAAACTTTGTAAAAGTGTTTTGACAGTTTGATTAAATTTAATCATTTGTTTAATTTAACAATTGATTAGGAAGATTGGTGCATACGAATGTTTGCTTATAAATAGGTAAAACAAATTTGTTGTTAGTTAAGTTAGGACTTTATATGCTCCTTAATTTTCTTGATGGCTGTCAGTTGTCCTTTATTCTTGATTTACGTAAAGTTTGTAAGCATATATAATATTATAGTTGGACACTTAGCTTTAATTATATTTGAAACCCAGAACGTTGCTCTTAGTTTCTTTGCGTCAAATTTCTCATACATGACATTAATTTTGGCGAGATTGAGATCGTCGCTGCTGAAAATTGTAACTAAAAACGATTATCTCATAAAATTACTTTAATTTTTAAGGATTATTGAAAAAGCTAATCTCTATAATTTTTACTCCTTACATTTATTGAAATTGATTGTAGTAACCTTTATGTCAATCTGAAGATGCTAGTTTTTAGAGAAACAGCTGTCATTGAATTTACAAACGTATTTTGCGATTAGTTGAAAATATCTTAAGTATCATTATCAGTTAAATAATTAAGCATTAAGGTAAAAATAATTAAATTAAATTATTTAAAAAATCTATAATTTGGGTTTAAAAGAATTGAAATTAAATTTTTGATGTCATTTTTGTCATTTCTGGGAAAAGGGTATAAATACCAAGAATTTTCGAATCTCGCGAGCAGTTTCATTTGATACGTAGGCAAATCCACGTTAAAAATAATTGAAAATTGATAAATTAATGGCTGAGATTACCACATAAAATAATGGAATTATACCCTCACTCAATAGAAGATGTTATATTAAAATTATAAAGTTAAAATCAAGTGATAGATGTTAATAATTAAAACTGGAAATTTAAAAATAACTGAAAGTTGTTTAATATTTACCTGCTAACTAAAATATTCCCGGAGAAAATATTAAAATTCAAAAAGAAGCTTTGCTGATTTAATGGAATGGTCGATTGACGCCATCTTGATAACTAGCCGACATCGAACATCCACAGACTCTTAGACACAGACCAATAAAAATGGTACGTTTTTAAATGCGTTTCAAACCAGTGTCATTTTTTTTTAAAACGTTTAAATGCATGATTAATTTATATATTTACAATAAATTTAAATATTCAAAGGATATTTTCAAACACATGCATCGCAATTCGGACACGTAGCGGGATTTATAAAATCGATGTTTATTGGTACAAGGAAATAATCGATATTTTATGCCTTACTCGCATGTCAATATTTTACAAACAGGGCCGTAGTAAGACTTATGTGAGCTTATTACATTGTTAAATAAAGGTAAATTAAATTTTTTAAATCAATTTGAACCGACTACTGTAGATATAGAGTTTTCTCACGCTCATATAAATTATACACAGGGAAAATAATAATAACTTTAAATTTTAATAATAAAACTAAACATAACAAGTCAAAATTAATCACAGTTGTGAATAAGTTGAAGAAGTTTTAAAAGTGCAATACTAAACATTAAAAAAAAGAAAAGAAAATAAAAATAAAAGAAAATATATTATTAAAAGTTTAGCCCCACACATACACAACATTATACACAACACATAATTTATTTAATATAATTCACAATTTGTAATTTGTATTATAACAATATATTGTAATGAATGTTATGATTTTAATGATTATTTATAGTTTAATTTATTTATTTATAAATTTTATTGAATATTTGATATTATTTAAATGTTCTAATAGTAGCAAGATCTTCTTTTTCTCAGGAGTGCTTTGTTCTGCAAGCTTCTAGTTGGACAATTAGGTATATGTGAATGAAAAATTGATTAATTACAAATTTATTATAAAATAGTTAAATTAAAATAGTAATATTGAAAGTTTAATAATGGAACTAATTAGTAGGAAAAATAAGAAAAAAGAAAGAAAGGCCTTTTATTAACTATAAAAGAACTTACTTGATGTTGAATTTGTGCTAAATTAATTAATGTTATTTATGTAATGTTAAGTAAGATATTATCGAAATACAGTAATTATTGAATATCAAATAAATTATTTTCTTTTTAAATTATAAAACTTAACTAACTACTACAAAAATTCAAATGGTTAACAATGTTATCTGACCTTAATGTAGAGTCCTGCTTTCTGATTGGTGAAAAGAACTGTAGTCACTCTATGAAAAACGGAAACCAACGAAGGTATTCGTGGAATCTCCGACTTTGGCAAATTTTAGTGATTGTTACACGTTTGGTTTCTTGTGTAATATAATAATTGTTCCTTGTTTGTTCCTCCAAATGGATATAGTTTGGTGTTTGTTGGATTGTAGTTCTTTTAATTGTATTATAAATAGTAAGTACACTTATAATTTTTTCTTTTTTATGCGTCGAAAATGTTTTAATTACACTTTTGATTAGTTCTGGTATTAATTTTAAACTTATGTTCTTAATGTCACTATTTAGCACTTTGTTTCATTTCTTGATTGTTTTAACTTGTATTGTTAAAGTCACTATTTAAAACTTTATTTTTACAACTTTTAAAAACTGTTCACTGACTGATCTTCTGTGGTTAACTTCCAATCATATACTACTCCCAACTACCTCTGCTCAAGTCCTTTTATAGGTTTTTTTATCCTTCCAGAAAATATAAAATTTTAAAACTGGTAAAACAATCTTTTTAAAATGTTATATATATTGATGGTTTTATTACACTTCTTCATTTACAACGAGTATTGTTTAGAATTGTTTTCAATTGTGATGTTTTAATTGTATTGTCCTGAAATGATTGTGTTGTGTTTTTATTCTTGGTAATGTTAGTTTTACATGGCAGCTTACTCAAACTTTCGTTAAGTAAGTCCTTTTTTAACTTAATTTTAACACTACCAATGTTCATTTTTGTATTGTCTTTAGTTGAAAAGTATAGATAATTGTTTGTATTAATACAACGTAGTAGGAAATAAACGAGTACCATCTAGTATGTAACTGTTACTGAACTAATTGACGGAAATTGTATTAAAAAAGGTTCATTTGAGTGAAAAAGATCGTATTGAAATATTAATGATAATCGGTTATGCTGATCGTATTACAACTCATGAAAAGGTTTGTACCCTAATATTTTTAATCATGTGGTGTGAACACCCCGTATATTTTGTATATTTAATTAAATTGTTTATTAGAAACGATGGCCTAGACTACCGTAGTTTGTTTATAGTATATAGTAATGTCACATCGTGTCTTTAACAAAGGTTGAATAAACAAAAGATAAACATAAATACACAGCAATGCGTAGACGACAGGGTCAATATCTGATATTCACGATCAAGTACACTATGTTGCTGATACAGCATTAATTTAATTTATTTATAGTAATTAAATGTTGTAGGTACTCTAATTCATTCATAGAAAATATAGTTTAATATCTCTAGTGTGAAAATTGTTTATTCCATACAACCCCCAATATTAAATATTGCAATCATTTGCATCCCGAAAGAAATTCTATATCACGTTCAAAGGCTAAACATTGCACTGTTTTAGTGCCACTGCGATTGAAAAATTTACCAAAAACTGGATGATAATGAACTGAACGAAGTTATTGAACAAAAATTTTGCAACTGATTTAAAGGAATGAGCTTAAACATTCACAACAAATTGGCACTAAACCATGGAATAAGTCAAAGTTCTATAAGGAAAATATTAAAAATGAAAAAATATCATCCGTATAAGATACAATTGGTTTAACAATTGTCAGATGATGTTTTTTACCGACAGCCGGAATTTTGCGAACGAGTTATGGACATTTGTAATGATGACGAGCATTTTGCAAGTAATGTAGTGTTTTCTGATGAGGCAACTTTTTGGAAATGGAACATTTAACCGATTTGATGTTTCGATGGGAATTGTAATAGGCCCATTTTTATAGACAGAAATTTGAATGATGAT
Source organism: Ophraella communa (assembly GCA_035357415.1). Taxonomy (NCBI): domain Eukaryota; kingdom Metazoa; phylum Arthropoda; class Insecta; order Coleoptera; family Chrysomelidae; genus Ophraella; species Ophraella communa. The sequence goes on from CM068985.1 coordinate 21,591,034, forward strand.
AAGTATTTAAATTTACTAAAAAAACAAATTATTCGTGCATTTCAACAGAATGTCCAGTTACAACAAAATTTTGGGTTTCAACAAGATGGAGCATCTCCCCACTATGATAGACGGATTAGGAATCTTTTGGGGGTGAAATTTCCAAATCTATAAATTGGAGGTAGAGGATTCATAGAGTGGCCCCCTCGTTTTCTGGACCTCAACCCGTTAGATGTTTTTGGGGTTATCTTAAATCACGTGTTAGGCGACTAACATGCTTGCAAGATTTGAGAAAAAGAATAAATGATTAATTTAAACTAATACTTGAAGAGATCTTCCAAAGAGTGACTTACGAATTTATTTATAGCCTTGCACAAGCACCAAACTTTCACAAATGCTTGAGTGTCATTTACACGCTTGCGAATACGTGTATTCTAGTTAGCAAACTTGGCATAGGTATACGTCAAAATTGTTTCAGCTCTCGCATTTTTATTTAAAATAAAAACAGGGACATAGAAAAGGAAAAGTACGGCAAAGAAGGTGGTGGATGTTAAAAATCCATTTCTTTTTAAAATATATTCGAAACATTACCATTAACATTTCTTTTTTTCACTTTTGATTCTCTTACGAGGTTTTATGTCGAGACCAACCGTCTGCCGCTTTCTTGTCTTATGATTTGTATCCTTCGAATTTCAAATACAAGGTTCAGTTTGATATGCTTCTAGAATAGTTAAATTATTTTACTTTTGACAGCAAAGGTTTTCCTATGGAACGTTATATATCTGCAATTTTAGCAAATATTTTGATGGATAATTTAGAAAAAAATCTTTAATTTCAGTTCTACAATCAACATTCTGTTAATAGAAATGTAGATGTTTCGGCTGGTTATATTTAAAAATTGCAAAAAAATAAAAAAATTAACTAAATTATTTATTTATACATAAAACCAAATCAAAAAGATGTACCTTATCATACCATATAATTCAAATAATCCTATTTAACATAAATAAGAAGCTTGTAAATATGTGGTACATAGAGCTTTTCAATTCATTAAAAAAATAACTTTGATAAAGAAAACGAGATCGTAAAACTAATAGTTACATCCAAAGGATATCCATTACATCTGATAAAAAAATTATTAATAAAAAGAAGAGAGAATGTCACTACATCTAATAATTCCTAAACAACACACATTGTGAAACTATGTTTGAAGTCCGAAGGTGCTTGTTGTAGCGAAACAGCTGTCATTGAAATTAAAAAGCTATTTTTTAAATAAAAGGTGGAAGTTTAGTTGAAACGTTTAGTTGTTTATTATTCTTAGTCTTTACATTAAACTTTAAAATTACAATATTTTGTGTACAAGTTTCTTATCGAAATGTAAATATATGATACTATATTTCTCTATTTAAATATCTGCAAAGCGTCAAAAGCAAGCAATATATTCGTGTTTTCAGGTTTATATTGATAAGCTTCCTTATAAAATTCTGAATCATAAAAATAAAACGAAATGCTTTTATATATCCAGAGCGGTCCAAGGATTTTCTCTTATCTGTAAGCAACAAAAATCCGAGCAAAAGATATATATATCATTAAAGCTACAAAATAAAATACTTCCTTCTGATATTAGGACAGAAAAATATGAACTAGTTTAGGAATGAAAGTCTTTTTAGACGCGTTTGTTTCATAGAATCAAGGATCAGATCGGTCAACATAAAAAATTAGAGAAACCAAACTTTTTCGCATTGAAGGTAGGGATGCAAGTTTAAATTATGGTTAAAGGAGATGTAGTTTACAGAAAGATTTCATAGATGGTAACCATTGACTTATCTTACCTCTACTTACGGTGAATACATAAATTTACCTAAGTTTGATTTATTAATATTTAAAACATCAATTAAACTATTAATTTAGAAAAGTAACCGGAACCAAAAATAAAAAAGAAATGATAAAGACTGACTACGATATAACTACTGACTCAAAATCGGAAACAGAGATCTTTCTTAAAAGTCAACTGAGAGACTTAAAGGAATTTAAAGCCAAATTCGAGAAAGAAATACAAAAACAAATGGAAAAAAAACGGAAACTATTGGAATAAACTAAGAAAGCCAACGAAAAATTTAGGACAGAAAATTAAGAGAACAAGAAAACTACTCAAAATCTTAGGAAAAAGCAAATCAAAAGAAAACACAAGAAGAAACCAGATCAAGCAGTCCAATAAGAACAACACAAACAACGACCAATATAGAAAATGGCGCAGGCAAACGAAGTGATGGAAATAGAAGACTTCCAAATAATCTAAAAATAACAAAGGAACGAGAAGAACAAAAATAACAACACGGAAGCAAATAAAGAACCAAGAATAGGAAGATAGCCACCTCCTATTTTCATAAAAACGACGAAGGGATTTCCCAAAATGGGGAAAGAAGCACAAGCGAGAAGAATTAATACGAAATAATATGAAAAAAATGAAAAAGTTAATGTACAAACCCGTGAAGGAATATAGGAAACTGACAAAGTACCTAGAAGAACTGAACTAAACAAAATAGTCATCTTCACCTGGCGAACAAATAGAGGACATAAAAGATGACAAAAGTTAGGTTTGGAGATACAAGAAATCTCGCTATATTCAGTAGTAGAATTTCATAAAGAAGACCAAGATCACATAAAGAATTTCGAATACATACTAAGTACAAGAATACAAAAGAAGCTCTACAAGAAAGCAGAACGCCAACACAATGTTTGAACTGCCAAGGATATACCATGTGACAGTCAACCTGCCTTATGGAAACGTGATGTGTCAGATGCGGAGGAAAGCACCAAAGCACCGATCTGGCGAATGCGAATAAATACAAAACTCAAACTGGAACATGCGCCAACTGCCAAAGAGAACACCCTGACAGCTACAAACTACGCCCCAAAGAAGAAACCAACGCCAGTCGCAAGGAAACAAGAACTTATTACGCAAACGTAACAAAAACAAAAGAAAACAAAAATTCCTAAATTGTAGAAAACCATAAAAAAACAGGGCGGACAAAAGAAGGGGAACCACTTTTGAATGACCAGTCTCATCAATAAAAAGATGGGAGGGTTCCTAGTAAGGACAGATTTAGCAAGTGGATCCACTCTTTAAGGTTATCTTTTGTCGCAGTCCGTCGACTAAGGATGCAACTTTCTGGGCGCATCGAAAAACACACACTCGAGGACGAAGAATACCAGAGAATAGAGGTAAAAAGAGTAGATCTAGTAACTATCCCTAATAAACCACGCCAGTGCAAAGAACCAGCAAGGCTCCGAGGGTTGGCAGTGGAAGTTCTTGCTCCTTGAGAAGGGATGGGTTTGGAATAAGTGTGTGGTTATTACTAGTCTCTCCTAAAAGTGGTAGGTAATCAATGTTAAATTTAATATATTTATCTAGTAATTTTATACTATAAATCTAAGTATAGATAATAAAACTACGATAATTAATTGTTTGTTGATAATTTTTAACTAAAATTAGGTAAAAAGTTTTTATTAAAATACGTACAATTTATTTAGAATTAATTTATATATAAAAAAAATCAGACGTGTATTTATCAGAATACACGGATTTTCACTATTTTTTCTATTATAAATTTGCATTGATCGTTTATTGGAATGGTTTTATTTATTTATGTATGTTTTGATGTTTTTTTTTCATAAAAAAGTAATATCCATTGAATTGCAATAGATATTCCTATATCAATTTATGCAACTCTTTTTATTTGTGTAGCTCTCATACTCGTATATACTTCAATACTTAAATATTAAATTATTGTTCAACGTGCACACATAAAACGAATTCTTACCTTCCGCATCTAGGGAGATTACTTGAAATGTACCTGATGAAAAAGTTTTATATTCGGAAGCTACATTTCCAGAATAAAAGGTACGCAAACGATTTTGTATAAAAAGAGAGCTAATTTGTAAGCGTATCAGATAACAAGTTTTGGAGTTATGTTTCTATTAAAAGTAAAAACTTTTGAATGCAAATGCAAAAAATAAGCACAGTTTTTGTTGTCTATATGAAATTGCTTGTAAAGAACATTAAAAGGTAAAAGTTTTTAACAAAACTTCAACTTTTATTAAAAAATTAGCTTTTTTAAACTCAATATGTTAATATGAGGATAATAGTTTTATTGAAACAGCGGTCATTGAGTTTAAACAATCTATATTTTATTTGTTTGGAGTTGGCAGCTAAGAAAAGTCATTAAATCGTAAAATGTTGTAAACAAGATCCTAAATCAGTAGCGCACGTTTTTATTTATATCGGAATTAAGAAATTTCTTTTAATCATATTTCAATCTTCTTAGGTAAATGATAAGTAGTCATAATATGATGTTTAGAATATTTTGTTTTTCGATTTTAACGAGAATAATTGTGGTTATTAGGGGTGTTAAGGGATTAAGGTAACCCTATGTGTATAATTGCAAAAACAGATATTAGTCTTTAAATTTTCATTTCTCAGTTCACAATGTAACTTTCCTAAATCTTGGATTTTTCGACGGAATATTTTATACAATACATTTTATTGTCCTATTGGAATAATTATTATTTTATCCGTATTTTTTATTCTTAAATCAAGAATTGTAATAAATCTATTCTTTTTCATTTATTGGGAAAATATTTCTTTCATTCGTTATAACTGTAATTGCCTGATACATTCCATGATTTCATCCTAAAATCAAAGTGATTTCTCTGAAACCTCTGATTTATTCAATTATGGTCTCACCTAAGCATAGAAAACCGATGTCACATCGTTGAAGTTAAAGTTTGTTTTGTAATTCGATAAAACAGTATTTTCTAATTGATTAAATAAAAAATCTTGAATTCATATTTTTAAATAGCTTTTTATAATCATTCGAAATACTTATTTGAAAGGTGTAGGAATTTGTGAAATAACAAAAAATAATTAACTTTTTTATTGAACTAAACAAATTTATTTTTGTTGAAGTTTGTTGGAAGTTTAAACGTTTTTAGAAAAGGAATTTTTATATATGATACGAGTTAATTTTTTATTAATGACAGCAAAAAAATGAGTAATTTTTTCCACATTCTATATCATTGTACTCAAAAAAGAACAATACATAGAAACAAAGTTGTTGATCGTAAACTTTTCACAGTTAAAAATTTTATATACTCCAACGGCAGTGGCGTACAAACAGCTTCTTTTCGTTTACCGCAATGCATATCATAATATTAAATGATCTTTCTCAGGATATTGTGGTTTAGAGAGAGATGGTACAACCACAAAGGGATTTGTTCAAGTTACCGAAGACCGACCGTACTAAAACCACTCCAATTCCCTCTTCATCCCCGGTACCATCATGTAGAATATTCATCAGGACCACCTCCACTCAGTTTCTTTTATACACATTTCTTATGACCGATCACTGGGGTATACAAAAACACCTATACAGGATGAAAATAATATACCTCTAGACAGAGGATATAAACCAGAAAAAGAACCAGTCGAGCACAATCAGTGTGACTGCTTGGCTCACTCAACTATACAGAAATCCTACCTTAACAAGTACTAATCAACACAAACCAACACAAGACTACTTTAAAGCAGTAGGTTGGAGAATGAACTAAAGGTGTAAGTTTAGGAGAAAGCACGATGGCCTTAATGAGCTCTAAGTGCGGCTTTTGGCTCCATTCTTCCTAATTTAAAGATACAAATGCGGATCTACTGGCCTGATTCCAAGAGCCTAGAAAAGAGTTTCACAGAAAGAGGACTCCAAGCACTTTTATAGAACTTTCATCCTGAAGAATTCAGAATTTTAAATAAATGACAAAGAAGCTTAACACTTTTTATACCTGGGACGGGTGAAATTGCAAAATGTCTAATTCTATTTGAAAATAATCATTGCTATACTGTCAAGCATACTGTGAACCAGAAGAATTTTACACAACAAACTAAATTAACATTAAAAACCTAGGACTCAGTCAGAGAGTTACAGAAAGTGGTGCTATTATCTACTGCTCGTATTGTTTGGGATCCAATACGTAGATCCATATACCTACGAAAAGGTGAACCTTCCACCGCTACATTGTATAAATAATAATGAACATATTTCCAACCATTCTGGAAATATCACTAGACCACAAAGTTACTTATAGAAAGGGACACTCAGAAATCAAAAATGTGGAAGATGAAATTGATTGTGTTAACCTCTACTTTTTGGAAGTTCATCTTACTAAGAACAATTAATAACTGCACAGTTAAACTAAACTTCCACTATTTATTTGAAAAATTTAATTTAATGAACACTTAAGAGCATATAGATTACAACAACCAGATAAGTCGAACTATGCAAAACACCTACTGGAACATCCAAACTCACTTATACACACCAATGACATTCATATACTACACATTTGTGATAAAAAACAAAACTTAGATTTTCTAGAAGAACTTGAAATTAAAAGACATCTAGCAGATCAACAGTTTAAAGTAGTTAATGAACAAATAAATCTTGGAAGTTCTCCACTATTAAACTGTTTACTTTGATTGAGTCTTCATTTTATACATAGATAAGACATTATTATAACATAAATATATTAAGTTATTGTAAAGATCAGCATGATATAGTTTTTTCCTGTTTTTTCTATATCATTGCACAGTTATACTGATCTTAGAGGGAAATACATCCAGGATAATCCCTTAGGGCTAATAACATCTAGGCTTTAATATTGTTATGTCTTATTACTTCCTTACTTGGTCTAGCCTTAACTCCTTATCAACATCAAGCACCTAGTTACAAACAAACAACATGTAATTTCAATATGTCAATCTGACGATGCTAGTGATAGCGAAACAGCTGTAATTGATTTTAAAGCGAATTTTTCAAATAAATAGTGGAAGTTTAGTTTAACTGTGCAGTTATTAATTGTTCTTAATGTGGAAGATGATATTCTAAAAATGCTAATAGACCAAACATGCTAACGAAACAACTTTAACAGGTATAAAATTGTATTACACATCGAAAGGAACCAGAGAAGGCTAATTTACCCCATATAAGTAAACCGAATGAACTAATCTGGTACACAGATGGATCAAAAAACGAGCTCGGTCGGTACTGAAGCGGAAGCTTATAGTTAGATAAGAAAACAGCTTTCCACTTTGCAAATACACATCTGTATTTCAAGCAGAAATCTATGATATTCTTGTTCGCGTAAAAGAAAATAATATAAGAGCCTACGACAGAAGGTACAGCCACAACTAAGCTGCCCTTAAAGCTCTAGAGAGATTTAAGGTGACATCAAGGTTGATATGGAATTGCGGCAAAAAATTGACGACCCGGAACAGTGTTACACTGGAGTGGGTACCAGGCCATTAACGAATCACTGACAATGAAAAAGCTGACAAACCAGCTTTATTAGGTCATAGTCAAAAGGATGGGTTTAAAAGAAACAAAAAACTCACTGGATGGACACGAGAAGACAAATACATGATAACCGTCTCAAAAAGTAGAAAAAAAACTGCTTAAATGATCAGGAACAAACTACCCATTACTGACGAGAGGCCAAAACTTGGGAATGAGTAGGTGGTGTAAAAATAATGCCAGTACATTAGATAACTTTGTTGGACAAAGTGTACCTTTTCTTTCAAATAAGTAGTTGGAGAATAAACAGTAATTTAAAGTTTGTTGCCTAGTCACTTTAATAGCTCTGACACTTTATCCGTTGAGGAAAGTCCGATCCTGACTTTCTGCAACATTGGTATACTTACTGGTATGGACAAAATAAATGTATCGATATACTTAACAATTTTCATCAAGTTTGAAATGATGTCTTGGAGATGGATAAACATTTATTTTTAATTTCTAACCTTAAAGTCCTATAACTCAACAAAGGAGGTCCGTAGAAGTAAGTTATGACATTATTTTAACATCAACTACTCATTCTCAAGGTTTGGTCTTTCATTCCTAGGACACCCTGTCTATTTTTCGTATTTGCGTTTGCAAATAACTTATTTCTAGCCTAACCTCAATGTTATATATAGGCCCTTTAAACAAAATAAATTCATCTAAGAACCAACAGACGCCTTTAAACCATAAAAATCAAGACAAGCCTAAAAAGAAGTTACTGAAGTTAAAGCTTATTTTATAAGATGGCTATTTAATGTTTATTGAGTAGTGTTTAAACTAGACCAAGTACTGAAGCTATAAGACATAACAATATTAAAGCTCATATTATTATGCTAAGAAATATATGTAAGAAATAATTAGATGCCTCTATGCTTTCTATGTGCCAGTTTGGGGTAAAATAATGGAATGAATGTTAAATAATTAAATGTCAAATATTTTTAAAGGTTGTTCTTTGTCCTAATAAGTCACAATTACAGATCGTTACATTAACGAATTTTAAATGGTTCCAATGGTGTAATAAAAATTTTCACTTTTTCTAACCAACCCTGAACAAAATCATTGAATAACACATCCCTGTCGGTCAATTCGCAGTGCATGGCAGTCTCTACCGCACGTAATGGTTTTGCTTATAAGAAATTAATTAAATATTCACTTAAATATAACGCAAACTCTTAAATAAATTAAATCTAAAACGAAAAAAAAAAACGATTTAAAAGCATTTTTTTATTAATTTTTCCTAAAACGGGAATGGATTGATATGAATTACTTTTCCTCGGGGAAAACGTAGATGAAGTAGGAAAATGAAATATTTCATTTTGGTTTGAAACATAATAAAAACTAATAGAAATCGGTTCTGCAAAGCAAATAGTATTCAGCAAGTATAGATTTTTGATAAAACCGACAAAATGAAAGAATATTTTTGTTCCAAATATTAAAAATAAAACTTTGAATAATTGTAATAATACTTAAATAACCAGAACCACAAAACATATTAAACCTACTTGTATATATACTGAGATAGATTGGGTAACATTGGTATACAAAGTCATTAATAAAACAATTATTTCAAAACTTTTGGATTTCAAACATAACTAAAAATAAACAAATTCACATAAAATATTATCAATAGACATGGAACTCTTAGGTAGAGTTTTTCTCTCTAATTTTAATAAACATCCAGCTCTTAAAATGAGACATAATTAGAAATAAGTTTAATTTACAGTAACATTTTAACTTAGATAATATATATTTAAATAGTAGAATTTTTTGGAGTAATTAGTTTATCATACTTACAGAAAGGTAGATTGTTATTAGTAAATAGTTATCCTAAAATAGGAAGAGATATTGTTGACAATTCCTTCTTATAAAACAATTTGATGAAAACAAGAAATGTTTGAACAACCAAGTAAAATTAGCTTAAAAACCAAAAATTTATAACTTTATATATTTTAAATCACAAATGTCAAAAAAGGACCATATTGGTAATTTTTCGATAAGAATTCGAACCATAAACTATGAATTAACATGTGGAGAAAAAATTTATCATCATTATATTCCCAGAATGGTTTCAAAGCAAAATTGTAGTTTCGAAAACCAACTGTAAAACACAACATTTTTAAAAACTTTAATATTTTTAAATTTGGTTCAAAACGGTTCAAAATGTACTTCTAAAATTTGTAAACGTTACAGAAAGAAGTCTGTTTAGGAAATTAATTGGATTTGAGGCGTAATTGTCCATAATTTGATTTTAAAAATTATAGGAAAAAAGAATTTATTGAGACGTGTATTTTTTAAGACTATTTTCATATTATAAGAGTGATTTTTCGATACCAAAATGTGATTAAAATGAAGTTAAAGAATCAGTTTCTCCAAATTGTCAGTATGAAAGAGAAGTTTGGGTTTAACATTTAAAAATTTGAGATTAAAATTCATATATTGTTTGTTATGAAGCTAGTAACTAAGGAAAAATCTATTTAAACAACGGATTTTTTATCGACAACTGTGAAAACTATTTGAAAAATGGTTAAAATTTTAATTTATAAAGTCAGTGTTGTGATTTGAAGTGTTCTACGATAGCGAATAAATATCTCGAATGTAAGTAAAAATAAACATCTTAAGGGTTTTATATTGTCCAGCATCAGTTAAATGGATTGAAGATACCGTTGCACATCCGCACAACAGAAAAGATACTTGAATTTTTTTATATTATTTGAAAAGTTTTAAAAAAATGTTTGTACCATTTGATTTGTTTGTTTGTATTGTACATTGTCAGGAAGGAACAGTAAATGTGAATTATATTTTGCAGTCTCGTCTCATATTACAAAACACCCTGTAGTAGCAGCTTGCTGCATGAACCGATACGACGTTTTAAGCTGAAAAAAAAGATAACACACAAGTTCCGAATTCGTCACCTATCACCTCGATATAGCCTCGATCGTCACTATTGTTTGTCGTATGAACCGGTATAGATATTCGCTGTGAATAAATTTTAAATAGTGTGTGCTGGAAGGAAAAAAAATGGGAAGACATACTAAAAACGTTAGGAAAGTCAGAAAAATAAAGAAATTATTAAGTTCAATATTAAAAGAAATAGACGATAGTTGTAGTTCTTCAAGTAAGTGTTTAATAAGATTTTTAAACTAATTACAGGTATAACAATATATTTGTGAAAATTTACTACACTTATTGTGTACAATTAGTCGCTTATTAGAAATAGAACCCAAACGGCCCGCCATTTTGCAGGTGGCAAATTTTTTTTAGTCCAAACTACCCCAAAATCGCTAAAAAAATTAACCAGCCACCATACTAATCTCAGTAGAGTTTTGAAAAAAAAATACCAAGGTATTTGTTTTAAATGATATATTGGCAGGTATATGATTAGGACATGCATGTTACATTTTTAGTAAAGGATGTAATTATTATATTAAAATAATTAATAAAAATAATAAGAGTCTAGACATGGCACTTTGTCTCGTTTCATTGCGAATTAACTTAAACGTTAAGTAGAACTTACTTCTACTAGAATATAAAAACTGCTGCTGTTACTCACTTCGCTTATACAGTTCACACAAACACAAATTATTAAAACTGCAACACCGATATTCACGTAGTTTGCGCATTCGTACCGGTGATAGTATATGTAAGCGCCGCGCCGTGCCAGCGCTGAAGTCGCGGGATGGCCGGCTGATAGAAATGTCCAAATTTCAGTATATTGTGACGCCAATATCTGGTAGCAATTTCGTGGTATCAGATATTTGCGGCTGATACTGCTTTATTTCTAAAGTTTAATTTTATATTTTTAAAATAATTTCAACATAACATTTAGCTGTATAATCTGGTCAAAAAATTTAAAATTTCAAGGGGGGCTAGTGGTGAGCTTAGAACCCCCTAGCCCCCCCCTAGTTGCGCCTATGTGAACTATCCACTTATTGTGTGCACAATCAGGCCAATTATGTTGTGCAATGTCTAGCCACTTATTGTGTGCAATATTTAATCACTTATTGTGGATGTCACTCATTGTGATAAAGTTGGGCTAATGATTAAATAAACAATACATATGTATTGTAATGAATATTATGATTCAATTATTATAGTTGATTGATATTATTTATTTGATTGATTAATATTATTTAAATGTTTTAATAGTAGCAATAAGATCTTCTTTTTCTCAGGGGTGTTTGGTTATGCAAGTTTCTAGTTGGATTATTAAGTAGAAGGTATTTGAATAAAATTTGATTAATTATAATTACAAATTTATTATAAAATGAGTTAAGTTAAAACAGTAATATTGAAAGTTTAATAATGAAACTAATTAGGAAAAATAAGAAAAAAGAAAGGCCTTTTATCAACTATAAAAGAACTTACTTGATGTTGAATTTGTGCTAAATTAATTAATGTTATTTATGTTATGATAAGTAAGTTATTATCGAAATACAGTAATTATTGGATATCAAATAAGTTCTTTTATTTTTAAATTATAAAACTAAACTAACTACTACAAAAATTTCAAAATGTTTACAATTTTATCTGACCTTAATACACGTAGAGTCCTGCTGTCTAATTGGTGGAAAAAATCTGTAGTCGCTCTATGAAAAACGGAAACCAACGAAGTTATACGTGGAATCTCTAACTGTTGAAAAATGTCGTGGTTGTAGACCTTTGGTTTCTTGTGTAATATAAAATTGTTCTTTTTTTTTCCTCCAAATGGATATAGTTCAGTGTTTGTTAGAATTATCCTTCTTTTCTTTGTATCATAAATACACTTATACTTTCTCCTTTTTTTATACGCAGAAAAGGTTTTTTGAATTACAGTTTTGTTTAGTTTTTACTGTCACTTTTTTACACTTTGTTTTACTCCTTGATTACTCTAATTTGTATTCTTAATGTCACTATTTAACACTTTATTTTAACTACTTTAAAAAATGTTTGTTCACTTTGTTTAAATTGACTGTTCACACTGACTGATCTTCTATGTCTGACTTCCAATAATATACTACTTTTCTAACGAGCTCTGCTCAAGGCCGGTGTTAAATCAAAGTGGTATAAATACAAACCTATATTCAGGTAGTATTAAACATGCAGTTGTATCATCTGCAGACAGGGCTGGGGTAAATATTGAAGTTATTAGGAAAGCAGCCGGCTGGTCAGGTAGATCCAGCGTTGTTTGCTCATTTTATAAAAGGCCTATTAGACTCCACCGGACACCTTTGCTAAGGCAGTCTTTAAGGGGGCAGAAATAAATTTTGATTAGAAAATAGAATATTAAGACTGTTTATAAAAAATTGTTTATTTAAAAAAAAGTGTTATTGTTATTTAAGAGAAAAATAAAATAATTCAAATATTCATCCTAATTATTTGCCTAATTACCTCTATTAATTTAGGTCTAGGTTGACCCACAATGTTCTTTAAGGTTAGTTTTCATTTACGAGGTAAATAAATAAGAAGTAGATAAATAATAATATTCACTTACCATAGGCAGAAAGACTACGGTCGATAGCCTTTTGGGTAACCAATAAAGATATCTCTCTCTCTCTCTCTCACTTACCATAATAATCCAACCACTCAAGAATAGTCATTGTAACAACTGTTTTTGAAATAAATTTATATGCAAGTGGCAATAGATAAAAATGTAAAATTAAAATGTAGTCTTTGCTTTGTTAATGTACGGATAAACCACAGAACACCCTCTGTTGTGTGGGTTACACTTATCGCTGACATTCATTATATGGCTATCTCTGTTTGTTATATTATGTTGTAATGAAACAAACGGTCCTATTTCAGGGGTTTTCATTCTGTGAGTAGAAAAGAGACGTACTATAAAAAGTGTACGTGAATAATTTCATACATGGGAAAAGATCCACAGAAACAAACTATATCTGTCCTGTATGGCAGGGTCCACTGAAAGAAATTTGTGTTCCATCCTCCAATATGATGTTTTGTGGTGTTACTCCAATTCACATTGATTTTGTCTTCTTAAAGTTTACTTCCAGACCTTTCGTATTCTTCTACTAATTTTTTTGTCATATAATTAATGTCGTCTTGATCTTGTGTTCTCAGGATTTAATTATCTCAGAGTATGTATTTATTATTTGTGTATATGTATTATTTAAAAAGTATAAGGTACCATACCTTATACTTTTTATATATTATTATGGCTATCGCTACATGGAAACAAAGTAGTGTTAATAAAAAATTGATATATATATTGATATATATTTTTCGTTTTAATGAACGTTACTATTTTAACACAACTGACACGTTTTCATTATACGATTTTAAACGATGTGTATATCTGTAAATTAAAATTTACTGCATGTTAAGCTACGGTTTGATAAATTTCCATTATTGTGGATTTTCGAAACACATTAATTGTCGCATAGTTTTTATTTAATTTAAAACGAAACAATTGTTTTGAAACAAAAGATAAAAAACCATTTTAAAAAAGTTAATTTTTAACAGGTGTCTTTTATATGTGACCAAAATGTATTTACTAACTGTTAAATATATTTTTATTTGCATTTAATAAATAAAATTTACCGGCTATGGTATTATTTCATCGGATGTATTTAAGAATTTTGAATAAAGCGAAGTACAATTTGTTTTTGCCTTGCCAATACGTTTTTTATAGCAAAAAATGGACCAGTATTGAGAATATAAAAAAAATCAATTTCCTCTTTATTAAACGGTCGCCATAAAGAGAGGAGTTTGGGTATATTTATTTTCTTTTTAAACCTTTATATAAACAAATAATGATTGAAAAAACGTGTATAAATCTTATCTTAAAAGATGGATTCAAAAATTCATATCTATTTTAGAATGGATCAAACAAAGACAAAAAGAAACATTATGATGTCTAAAATAACATAATAAAATTTAAAATAAATTATTTAAATATATTTTCTATTCTATTATCTATCACACCCCTTTCCGTCTCTCTTAGATTAATAGGAGTAATGGGAGAGAGTGAATTTAAATGCTTCAGTTTAATCTACTTCATGTAGTTTCCACGCAGTGAAGAAACCAATTGATAAATATCTGAGAACAGATAATCTAACCGAACCACGCTACTTAGTGCAACTAACTGATTAATCGTAGATACATGCATGCAGTCTTTGATACAAAGTTATGAGACATTTTGGACATGGAAGTTTAATATTTTCCCTAATAAGTAAGTTTAAGAGATAATATTAAAAAGTAGGGGCGTGTTGACGTATTCTCTTTTCTATTCTGGAGTCTGAGCCTACACAGCGGAAAATGTTTAAAATATCAAATCATTTACCATAATAATTAGAGTAAAAATAATAATAAAAAAACTGATGTTTAGGTAGTACCTAACAAACAAACAAATTGTAACTTAAATGTCAATCTGACGATGCTTCTTAGCGAAACGGCCGTCATTGTGATTTAAAACATATTTTTTCAAATAAAAATGGAAGTTACGTTGAAACGAAGAGTTTTTTATTATTCTTAATAAGATGGACTTTCAAAAAGTAAGAGTTAGTACAATAAATTTAATTAGAGTAAATATATAGAACAATAAACAAACAACAGATGTACTTTCCCAGAGTCAAGGTTGATAGAAAATATATATTATATAATTGCTCTTTACTTAATCATGGGATTCTTATAATAAAATTAACATTGGAGTAATACAAATCACACAAAACACTTCTGTAAAAAACTAGCCAAATCTAGATGGAGCTGCTTATTTACCTATCTAAAAAGTGATAAAATCCAGACAAAATTTGTGTCAAGTATAATATTCCTAACTGCAATTTCTTTATTATTATAGGTGATAAGTTATACAACAGATGTAACATTACTAACTACTTCGGTTATTTTGCTTGTAGAACCATAAGAATTATTTATTTCAAAATTATAATGCTCTAATATACAAATAATATTTCAAATATGTCGGTTTGGAATGAACGCCATAGTGAGACACATTTCCGTTGGTTTTTAGTAATTATTTTAGTGTTACTGATCTGTTTCTCGCGTAATGTTAAAATATAGTGCATTCTAAATATTCAAAAGTGTTTTGTAAATTGACTGAAAGAGTTACAAAACAAGTAAAAAGTATCTTCTTATACGTTACGATTGTATCTACAAGTTAAAACACAATCGTAAAAATTTTTAAAAATTATATAGATAATAAAAATGTACCTAAATTATAGGTTCGTTCCAACAAGAGTCCGAAACTATCAGAGATTGTTATGCGCATTTTAGCGTTCCAACAACAATCTCTGACAGTTTGGTGACTGATAGTAAGCTGTTCCAACGTTACATGGAAACGGTTTGAAAACTATCATAAAAGTTTGTGAATTTGTTAGGAACTATAAATCAGACGCATGCGCAAAGGACATTTGATTATTCGAAACCACGTGTTTGTCCATTTAATTCAACTTTTAACCTTTTTTGCGTATTATATATTTATCTCGTGAGGAGATCTAATTAATATAAATAAGAGTTACAGTGGCTCGGATAAAAATATTGGCAACAGCGATTTGTTAGACGAAAGTATTGGTGCATTCCACACTTCGAGCATATATACTAACGTAGAGACCGCATGCAATAGTGATTGTTTTGTATCAGAGGGGAAACTGTCAGACACTACAGCCAGTGTCGTATCATTTTTAGGGGGTTTGAAATTAATACCTTTATAATACATTTTGAAACGTAACAAAATATTTTTTAGACTTAAATTTAAGTAGTAATAGTAATTAATTATTTACATGGAATCATAAGATATTTTATAAAATAGAAAGTTGAATTTATGGCATAAATTTCTAGATTTTCAGTATTCTTAATATTATGACGGTATATTTGCTTTATGAATTTTCCTATTTTTAAACAAGTATAAGAGACGCTAATGCATATTTACTTGTAAAACGACCTTGATGATTCATTTTCATATTTATATATACAAATCACACAAACTCTCACCATATAATATATACTCAAATTAATTTAAAAAATGGCTTTAAAAGTAATATCCAAACACTATTAAATTGTAAAAATAACTTCTAAATGCAAAACAAATTGACAATAATGACATATGTGACAATTCAACTTGACACGCAAATTCAAAACGGACCAATGAGATTGCTGGACACTATATGACATTTATTTTCCCCCCCCCTGATACAAAACAAAGCTCATTTGGACGCTGTCTCTACGTTAGTATATATGCTCGAAGATTCCACAGTGAAGACGAATCCAGTCACGTTCTCGAGTACCTAAATAATTGAGGAAATTGGTGTTCGCTCGAAAATTTTGGAATGGGAAAATATTTTCCACTTGTTGCACTGTCATGTGTTAAATGTCAAACTAGTACTACAGTGTTCCAACAGAACAGTTGTGGACTAGTTTCAAATTTCATCAAATGCGCGCATGCGTAGAAACAAATTTGAAAACAATCCGAAACGCATCCCTGATTGTTTGTTGGAACGAACCTAATATTTCATAAATCTAATAGTACATAATTATATCCGTACTAAATTGGTCAATTTGAATTATACTTTACAGAATTATTATTCCTTCATTAAACTTGATAAATAATTACTGGTAATGTGTTGTAAATGAATTAGTTTATAATTACATCTCATTAAAAATTTAAATGGATTATAGTGAAATTGGTAGTGACGGTTCGTGCAATTTAAATAATTAGATACATTTTAGCAATAAAGATATAATTTTGGTTAGGTTGATGTCTTGATACATATATTTTTTCTGCTGTTGGTATTGGTACTATTCATCTCAAAGGCAATTATTTAATACTCCTAGTGGAAGGTAAAACAGATAATGTATCGTTTGCTCCTGCGCATAATAATTCAATTAGGTTAGGTTAAGTTAGGGTTAGGGTTAGCATAATAATTCAATTAGGTATATATGTTTTAAAGATTTTTCAAGCATGCGCAGTATGAATACAATCTACGAACGCGAGAGAAAAAGAAATGTTGTCGGCACCGTAGTGTACTGATGTTATTTGCCGTATCAGCTGTCCCTATAGGAGTACTAAATACATGCTTAAAGGATACCTTTACTTTTACCGGTGTACACTTATAGTAATTAAGTAATTAGAATATCTCATACCTTTCACTCTTCCAAAGGGAACTGCTTTCCCATCTGCTTTCTTTTTGTCCTCAGTTAAACTGAGCGCTCATTTGATACAGCACTTGGGTTCTACTAGGACTGGTTTTATTTCGTAAGACAACTCGTACTGAACGTAATTTATTAAATTTCTTTGACATACCATTGACAATCAGAAAAAATAAATTACTGATAACTACACATATATATATAATACTAATTTAAAGACGTTATAGCCTAACAAAACATAATAATATGTAGGTGTAAAATTGGTTTACATCCAACATTAGCCTTTATTTCTTATTTCAAAAAATCTTATTTGATGCGACTTTAATTGAAGTTACAATATAAATTTTTCTCACTTTTTCAGCGAGTGGGAGAGAGATACACATGGGAATTGATACTTTTACAAATCCCTTACGGATTTTTACAAATTGCTACTATGATATATTCCTTTGCAATTTAGTACAATCGCGGATTAGTAAAATAATTTTAAGCTAGAAGGTTTAGTAAGTGATTATTCTATTTTTGAGATGAGTTTCTACTACAATTTGGTTTTATAATAAGTGAAATAATTAAATTTTTTAATGTATCTAATTTTTTTACTTTAAAATTAATTTTAGTACAATTCAATTTTTTTAATATTATTTTGTTGAAACTGTTACTTGTCAGCCTTTATTATAGAGATTCTGAAAAATAAGAATTGATATGTCTTTGTTTGGCGACCCTCGGTTCATAATGGAGATCTCGTGTTTCAGAATTCTGGAAAGCACTTCGTACACCATCAGTTAAATCGGTGACGATCCTTTTTCAAAATGAACGTCAGTATTTTCGGATACCTCGTGGAACTAGTAAATTAATTGCATTTAAAGTAAATAGAAATGCATTTAATTTTAGAGAGTAAAATTTTACGAGTCTTTAAGTTCTTACAAAAAATCTAAAGAAAATGTTCCATTAAACTAAGAGATCGTAAAAGAAAAATATAATTTCACATAAATAACTATAAACTGCACACTTTTCTTGTACACACATAAAAACGATGAAAAATCCAAAATCTTTTATATGGCATCGATTCTCGACTTCTGAATTAGAAAGGTTTGCTCCCGAAAGAAGCCACTTAAGAAATGGCCGTTTCCTTGGTATGAAGTCGTTTTATAGAACTAAAGAAGAAATCAAGAAACTCGAAAGTAATTGACTTCCAGGAGCGTACTAATTTCTTATATATACATACTTAGCATTTAATTGATTTAATTTTTTTATACAAAAAAAGAAATTTTTTTTAAAATTATATCGTAAAACCTAACCTAATGCTTTCAGGGAGACGTGTTGTCGTAAATTCATGTATTTTCTAAACACATCCAAATAGTGAACCTCATTACTGTTAATCACAGTAAAAGCTCGTCGAATATGCGTTTTTGTCTGGTTAATCTTAACTACTATATGAGTACCCGTATCCTCCACATCACTAACTTCTAAATTATAGATCTCTTCCCTTCGGCAACCTCCAGCAACTCCAAGTAATCCTATCACTTTGAGTAATAGACATTCTTTATCTGAAGCGTCCCTCATGAAGCTTTCAATTTGTTCCTTTGTCAGCACCTTTGACTGGTTTGGCTGATGGTCTACATTTTGTTTTTTCAAAAAAACTATCAACTTGATATGTTGACATTCGCATTAACCATAATTATTGATATTACCGAGTAGGTATTTGGACCATAATGACGAAGGGTTGAATGTTTTTGACTGAAAATTTAAACTGTTAAAAAAAATATTCTTTAAAAAAACTGTTCTTGCCACATTCAAAAAGTAAACCAACATCACATTTTCATCAGAACTACTTTTCAAATTGTGTTGTTCACGCCAGTTGCAAAACAGCGCATATTATTTTTCATATCTTTTCGCAGACTTAGCTGGAATGATTTGCCCTATCGCTTCCGCAGTTTTCTCAGCAATTTCATCTAATTTCAGATCCAATTTCCCCGCAGTTATTTCGTGGGTGCAGAAAAATTTAATATGTCTGCCTTTATTTACATTGTTACTTGGTAACCGCTGTTCATTTTTTATTTATAAAGCAAATCAACCATGTTAAGAATAAATCAATTAAAATAATTTCAAATATATCATTTCAGTTTCATATTTTAACCAAAGGCAGTTTGAAAAAAATAGTGATCATTACAGTACTCGATTAGATATTCTTGACTCGGCACATAGATCTAGTTGGGATCATTGTGCTTCCTGTTGAACCAACTCCTTTATTTATTGGTCTAATCTACTGATTTAAAGTAGATTCTTTTGTTTAAATACTCTGAATATACTTGAAGTTAGTCTCTGTCAATGCTCAAGGTCTCAAGTATTTATGTACTGAGCAGTGTCTGTGATTAGATATAAATAGGTAAGAGTTTGGGCACTGCTAATAATAGTAACAGTAACTTTTAACATTTATCTCGCTGCTACAGTTATGCCAGTCAGGACACATTTCGATTCCTCACAAAATATACCCAGAACTGAATGAAGACTACCTGCGAGAGAGCAAACGTTTCATTATCTGTTTTACCATAGCGGAACACCTCCCACGTATAGAAACTATTCATATAGAACTGTTAAATATATACTTATTTACTAGACCCGGAATATTGATGTCGGCTAGGAGGACGTCTTAAAGAAGATAAACATCTCTTTTCTGATGGATCTTTTTTATCATTTACGTTAGAAATATGTGGGGTTTGTTGGAATAGAATACTAGCTCCACAATTTACCGGAGTTGGACTGGATATATGCCATCCGGTTCTGGTCTTTTAAAGGAGGCTGACCAGGAACATTTTTCTAAGGTCCCTGAGGAATTCCATTTTCAGAACTGTTTGCTCAGAGTTAGAATCATCTTTAAATTTTCTTGGAGCATATATTACTGTCAGAGGTTGATTATTGCTTAGAAAGCTAAACATTTTACCACTTAGTTTTTCCAACCTAACGACTTTCCTTATCTTAAACCAAAGTTGTTTGGAACAATAAACAATTAAAAGGTTGAATTAACTTTTACTATTTATTCGTTAAATACTTTAAATGTAATGACGGCCGTTTCGCTATAGAAATAGCATCGTCATTACTTTTAAAGTATTTAACGAATAAATAGTGAAAGTTAATTCAACCTTTTAGTTGTTTATTGTTCTGAATAAGATGAACTTTCACATAGTAAGGGTTGGTACAATAAATTTCAAAGTTGTTTGTCCTAGTGCTCACTTAGACGGAAGAATAAAGCTGATGTAGCCACCCTACAGGTGGTGTACCTACAGGGTACACCGTAAACTATTTACAAATGTATTGACTGATTTGGAAACAGTAGCAATAGTAGTGATTTGGAAACTTTTTTAGATATACATTGGAGACTATAATTTTTTCTTCTACATCTCTATCCTAAATACCACACGGGATCCTGTTCTTTTTTGCCGCTTCTGGCCTTTCTTTTTGCTCTGAGTTTAACTGCAGGACTAACGAGGTGAACCCATAGCTTATCCTCCTAATCCTATTTTAGGTCAGGTCCTTGTCTTCGATTCGAAAATAAAGAACCCAACATAATATTAATAGAAATTTCAAAAGTAATTGATCAACTTATCCTAATGTAAAGTTCTGCTTAATAAAATTTCGTAATTTTGATTTTTCAATAATTTTCCATTTTTATTTAAAAGTCGTTTATATGATGACTATATAAAACAGAAAAAGTGTCATTACCTACGTTTGTAGTACGAAAAATTTTTTTGTAGTTGACGAAATTATAGTTGTTGCTTTGACTTTTGTCAAGTAGCAATTTAGCACTTGTTTCGGAGCGAAGGATTTTCTTTGAAATCTTGGCGTTTTACTGCAAATAAAACCATTGTTTTATAATCATTATTTGGGCATTTAGAAAATCTCTGTAGAAATAATATTATTGGATATATTGGTAAACTTGAAGTTTTATTACAAAAAAAGATGTAACAAAAAACTGGCTATATAAATATTGATTGCTTGATTTGCAAGAAAAGTTTAAAATTTAATTAAATTAACAAATTTATATTAGTATATTATTCAACAAGCATATGATAGCCATTATATTCTAGTAGATTATCTACGACTTTCATGTAAAATTTATAATTACTTTCTATCTTTACCACATAAAAGAAAAAAAACACCAAAATTATGTAGGAAAAAGTTCCCCTGAAATTTTTGTATTTTATTTGGTTCAAATTATTAACTTTAAAAATGTACAAAATTATTTGTGAGCTTTTCTAATCATAAAATAGTTGCAACTAAAAATGATATAATGATGAAATATTCAATTAGACGATGATAGTTTTATCGAAACAGCTGTCATTGACTTAAGAAAGCTGATTTTTTAAATAAACGTTTATTTGTTTATTGTTCTTAGTAAGATAGACTTCAACAAAGATATTGTTAGTACAATAAACTTCATTATTTCTATAAAAGTTTTTTTTTACTTTAAATGCCTTTTTATTGCTGTAACTCGCGTTTTTCTTTAAAATAAAAAGTTATATGGCTTTCATCCAACACAAAATGTATATTTACTAGTAACAAAAGCAAACAATGTAGTAAATTTCGAGTTTTAAATCTCCAAGCCTCTACTGATACGTTATTAAAATTTTATCGAAGCAATCAGTTATTTAATTCTATAGGATATATTATGTACATTTAATTTAGGCTAATTCTTTAATCGGTACCTAGCTTAAAATTATAAAAGCAAGGGTTATAAAAGCATTTGGTCAAGTATATAACTATTTAATTACCCGGAGTTAATTCTTTATCAGATCAATATGTCTGATAATTAAGAATATCTATTCAAAAACCGAGCTATTAGTTTTTTCCTCGAAAAGATTATTTATAGCTAGTTCAAATTTTGTTTAATATCATTTAAAAAACTTTTTTTATATGTTTAAATTGTTAAGTTTTATTTGTATCTATTATAATATGTGCGAAACTTGAAAAATTTGGTACAATAAATTTAATTAATAAAGTAAACTATTCCTTCGACATTCTCTAGATTTCTCCACTGCCTTCTAAGTTCGGCAGATAAATACATGATTGGTAGGTCTAATCTAAGACTCAATGCGACACCACTATACACAAGCTTGTAGAAATCTGGCAAAAGTTATTTAATATAGTGCAGAAGTGCTTTATAAATTTATTGATCCTGATCCAGGAGGCAAACCGGTTACGGTTGTAAAGAAAATGATTAAGAGCTCTATTGTATATATCAATCACCAGAATAGAAGACATCTCATTCCCTTGTTAAGAAGAAACACTTCAAATGGGCTACGGGCTAAATCCCGTAAACAAGTTTAAAGGTAAAAGGTCCAGAATTGATTTCAACCGTGGCTATGTTGCTCTAAATACAACCAAGATATTGTAACAAAAAACTGGCTATATAAATATTGATTGCTTGATTTGCAAGAAAAGTTTAAAATTTAATTCAATTAATAAATTTACAAAACTGAAAAAGTAAAAAATTGTTTCCACCTGCACTCAAGGAAAAGAAACTTAACAGTTTCTATACCAAGTTTGACCGCTACTTCCTGGGAAAACGTGATGGCGACCGACTTCGTCGATACTTAAAACCATCTCTATCGATTTGCAAATCAACGGAAAGAACACTACTCGTAGACCGGTTTCGGCATTATTGTGTCTCATCAGTACGAGGTAAGTAGTTCTTCTCATCCCGCAGAGCACGATGCAGAATGATTCTTTTACGCCAATAGATAAACCGTGAATCAACTATTTCATGATAAAGTCGCAAAAGCGCCATCCTACCGTTCATTTGCAAACCAACAGATCAAAGGTAACTGCTAATCGAAAGATAAACAATACATGAAATCATTTCAATAAGGTGCAGTCAATAATGAAACTGAAAAAGTAGAAAATTGTTACCACCTGCACCCAAGGTAAAGAAACTTAACAGTTTCTATACCAAGCTTGACCGTTTTCTATGCAAAAACAACTACTTTGTGGGCTATAGGCCCCAACGAACATTGAATTACATTCCAATAGAAAACGTAATGGCGACCGACTTCGTCGATACCTAAGACCATCTCTATCGATTTGCAAATCAACGGGAAGAACACTACTCGTAGACCGGTTTCGACATTATTGTGTCTCATCAGTACGAGGTAAGTAGTTCTTCTTATCCCGCAGAGCAGGATGCAGAATGATTCTCTTACGCCAATACATAAAGCGTGAATCCACGATTCCATAATAAAGTCGCAAAAGCGCCATCCTACCGTTTACTTAGAAACCAATAAAAATTTACATTAGTATATTATTTAACAAACATATGATAGCCATTGTATTCGAGTAAAATACTATACTTTGTCTACGACTATCATATAAAATAAAAGACCTAAAGAGGCTTACATATTAATCGCTACCATTCGGTCTGTGGGCAGCCCTACAACACGGTTTGCCTTCAGCTTATTGGTGACTGACCTGGCATTACTCAATGTACTTTTGCCATAGCTTTCACTATAAATATTCAAAGGTTGTAAGATTAGTAATACTTCTTTGGTAAAAACTAATTATTCACAAGGTAATTTCATCTTTGACTAAATATAACATTGCATTAAATAAAGTTACACTGATACGGAAGTAGTTAAAAAATTGTTTGGGATTTCCCCTCCATTTTGGTTACAGCATCACAACTGAGTCCATGATTAAGCTATCATCTATTACACAATGCACCCACCATCTTCCTTGTCTTCTTCGCATTGCCTTGTATCTACGGTATAACAACTAAAGACATGTTAACTCGTGTAACTCCTTAGTGGCACTGGTAGTAGACTTGTTCAACAACGCCTAGCTCTGTCATGTGTACGTTATTCACATTTGCTAGCGCTCAACGCGGCGTCTAATGCCCTCTTTAAATTTGCTAAATAGACCGAAAAAAGCGTCACCAAAACGGTGGAACTAAATTGGTAGGTGTTTATTTTTCGTGCAACAAATCTCAAAAAATCTAAGTACTTTTATTTAACTCCATATTTTAATTAAGGTACGGACTAAGACAAGAACTATAATAAATAATAATAATATAAAGTTAAATAAACTACGGTGTAAAATAAAATAAAGAAATTATTAAGTTGAAGTAAATATATAGGGAACATAGACGAACAATATGGAATTTTTTAAAAAACAATTAATAGGTCATAAGAAAGGACGTAAAATAAAGAAGGAATTCAAACATTGCTATACGTAAACAATGTAGGAATATCGAAAGAAGAAATAAAGGAAATAAATAGTTATGCATAAAGTTATACATAATCTTTAAAATAATACAGAGTAATTCTATGAGTACTACAACATGAAGTAATCAAAATATACAACAGAACTAATTTGAAAGTAGTGGACTAATTAGCAACAACATTCAGACAGTCAAAGAAACAGAAGAAGAAAGCATCAAATCAAAGTCACGTAATAATAATATCAAAAGGTAAATTCAAGAAAATGTAGTTATCATTGGGCTGTATTTTTTTATTAAGACAAATATTTAACAAAGAAGATCTAGTCTCCAAAGATTCTAAAAATTGAACCTATTGCCCTTATTACATAGGTATATGTAAAAGTTTGATGTCCAATGCACCAGTAGAATGAATTTTTAATAAAACATTATTAGCAAAGTTAGAAGGTGAGTTCGTATATTCCGAATCACTATATTTTCTAATACAGTTTCTGTGTTCCAATTTCTTCTTCCACATTTATCAACATATACCGCATTACAATCAGGGCAAGATAATTTGTTAACTCTAAATTTGTGTAGCAAAGGTGTAGGAACTTTTGTATTAACCAAGCGAGAAATAGAGTTGTTTAGATAACTTATATAAAATATCTCCGACATACAACAATGAACCATTGCATGACATTGCATTTTTGACGAATAACTTCAATACTTTTAGTGATATTATTCTGCGTTAATGTAATGAAATTCAAAGAACGAATATCCAGTAAAATTTTAAAAATCATATTTTGTTTCGTTTGTCACGAACAGAATCCACAAACTACCGATTGTTTTATATTCAGTTCTCGTATCCAACGAATCCGTGGTGATTACGTAAAATGAAAAATATTATCCCTGTATATCTTTCTATCTATCTTTTTCCATAACTTACCCGAAATCTAGAAAGAATTACAGTTGCCCTTTAAAAACGATTCATTTCTTTCAAAATCGTCGTCGTCCTTTGGACCCTTTTTTATACATAATAGATAAATATGCTCCGGAATAATGTGAAAGGAATATTTTTTTTGGAAAATTGACACTTTAAATGACTTTCGGAAAATTCCAATGTCCTTTACGTTAACCTTTACCACCCGTTTTTTATCACACAAAAAGTTTTCTTCTAATTTGTCGATCTTTCTGGTTGTTTGCTGTCGAACTGTTGCTATTATATCTACGTCTGTTTTTGCTGATTTCGTAAGCTTAAATGAATAAATTATTCTTCAATCAAGATGATAAAATATTTAATTTGAATTTCATGTTTGAATTATCATTTCGATAACCTAAAAAAATCAATTTTTAGATAAATTAGCAAAAAATTATTATTACAGTTAGAAATTAGCATGATTATCAGAGAATCAAAGTACAGTGGATTATTAATACAGTGTATAGGATTGTTTCATTTAATTATATTATATTAATTAAACTTCACTTAATGAATGGACCAAGGTATCAATATCAACAAGTTTTGCCATCTAAACTGAAAATATAAATTAGAACATTTTGACTGTGTAAATATATAAATAGAATTAGACGTTACAATTGATTTATAGTATATTATTCAACGAGAATATAATAGCAGATATTTTCGTGAATAATAGTCATTACATGCGAATAGAATACTAAGTATACTTTGTCCACGACTTTCAAATAAAATCTACTAGACATAAAAAATCTGTATGATATCACGGTAGCATCATATTATACACACCAATATACACATAGGTACTATGTGTGGCCTACTCAGAATATAATTTGGTGCGGAAAGCTGTCACTCACACACCTCACACACGAACATGGAACCCGGTTTATTTGCAATATTTTACATGATATTTGATTTACATGTTATTGTTGGCAATTTTCTTTGTATTTGTAGTCATATTGGTTTGTTATTTTGTGCTAAATAATAAGTATAATAAAAAACTCTTCGTTTGAACACAACTTCCAAGTTTATTTGAAAAATTATGTTTTAAATTACAATGACGGCCAATTCGCTGAATAGCATCGATTGACATTTTGTTTGTTTGTAGCTAGGAATCTGATGTTGTTTAGGTAGTATTAAGGCTAGACCAAGTATGGAAGTAATAAGTTATAACAATATTAAAGCCTAGAGGTTAATAGCCCTAAGGTATTATCCTGGATGTACTTTCCTCTAAGATCAGTATGACTGTACAATGATATAGAAAAACCAGGAAAAAACTATATCATGCTGATCTTTACAATAACTTAATATATTTGTGTTTTACAATTACGTCTTATCTATGTATAAAATGTAAACTCAATCAAAGTAAACAGTTTAATAGTGGAAAACTTCCAAGATTTATTTGTTCATTAACAACTTTAAATTGTGGATCAGCTAGATGTCTTTTTATCTCAAGTTTTTCAAGGAAATCTAAATTTTGATTTTTATCACAAGTGTGTAGTATTTGGATGTCATTGGTCTGTAAGAGTGAGGTTGGATGTTCAAGTAAACTTGGAAGTTGCGTTCAAACGAAGAGTTTTTTATTATTCTTAATAAGATGGACTTCCAAAAAGCAAGGGTTAGTACAATAAATTTAAATAATAAGTATTTAACAAAGTAAAATCCAAATTTATCGGATAGTTGATGATGCTTTTAAGGTTAGATTTTATTTTAATACATTTAAATTTATTTTTATTTGATTAAATAGATTTGGCACAACAATCATAAATATAATTTTGTCCAAAAATATGTGTTAAAAATCAAATCATACTGTTTAAAAAAAATATAAGGAATATTCTCATTACAAGTTTAGACATACGTTCTGTTGTGACGTCATACAGAGAATAATGGTTCATTATTCACTAGTCACTAATGGGTAACATTATGCTGAAGAAAGCACATGTATAATTAAGGTTTTATATCGTGCGAACAAAGTGAAATTTCAAGTGAATTCACAAACGTATAAAGTATGAATAAACAAAAGTAAAAATAAAATTAAAAACAATATTGTGTAGTTTTTGCGTTAGTATTAAAATGTTTTAGTTTAGGTTAGGGTTTTCTTTTTTAAATATTATATATAAAAAAATGTATGTGTGTTTCTATTGTTCATACATATATTTAAAAAAAATTACTGCTAGTTAACGTTTTTAATACAAAAATTTTATTTCCAACACATGGTGTACTCCGACCGTAACATAAATTATACAATTATTGCTGTAAAATATGTTTTATTATCTACGACACCATATATTTTCTCTACGCGAACAGCACATAAAATGAGAATGCTTGGTTGAGAACTAATTTTGCCGTTTGAAGAGCCTGCAAAGTCAAAAAGGTTTTTCCTTCTAGTGAGATCACAAAATTTATCCTTTGGGACCATCTAATAAAATGAAATTATGATGTATGTACGTGCATAATGGGAAGCGGCAACAAATGAAACCAAATACGTAATAAAATCTTAATAGTTTATATATTAAAGAATTAAGAGTAAAAAAAATAAGAAGAATAAAAATAAAACTTTTTAAAACAAATCTTCCACGTGGTTTTTAAAAACCTTTTTTTTTTAATTAATGATAGCTATTTATCTAAAAACTAGCATCGTCAGATTGACATATTGTAGTTTTGTTTTAAAAAGTTTTATTTTTAACGTTCTTAGTAAGATGGACTTCCACAAAGTAAAGGTTAATACAATTAATTTCGTAGAATAAAGAACAGGATTAAAACAGTTTAACTAAAAGCAATGTTTTAAATTAAAAAATAAAGAGTTCTAAGTTCAGTTGTCACTTTTTTAACATAGTGAAAATTTAATTACGTACTCTTATTATTTGAATTGGTGAACAACATTTTTTTTATTTGCAAATTTGCAAAATATTAGACCAACAATTTTGAATTCTTTCTTTAGCTCTTAATTGCGGTTGATTTCTATACTTTTTAGATTTCTATGAATATTTTGTCATAAATCTTCAGATTAGGTTTGGTGGTTTTAGGTAATTTTGTCTGTCAGCTCCAATAATCTATTACTTTCTTTCTTTTTCTTTTCTAAAGAAAGCTGCCCCATTTCCTGATCCATATATCCACCTTCATTTCACTCACCGCCACGTCGTGACATTATAATCAATCAAGAGATTTCCGAGCTCAGCCCTTTATGGGATTCAATCAAGGCAAAACAGTGCAGTAGTAATTGTGTTTCGTTTTTTGATTTTTCCTGCAAGTATTGGTCATATTAAGTAATACGTTTGCTTATATCCCTACTTTCAAGGATTGTGGAGAAATAGAAAAATATGTTAATATCTTAAACATTAAATAATCCTTTTAATAATACCCTTATTTAAGAAAGCTAAAACAAAATATGTAGATTAATTAGACGCAGAGTTAGTTGTGGATTCTAAGCAAATCTGTAAGGACTGTAAGTAAAACACTGTAAAATTAAATATGGCAAACCCTATACCTTCTGTAGCTTATAGAAACTGCTCAGAATTTCACCATAAGACTAACGAATCATGAACATTCCTTCCACGAACAGTTCCTCCTAGCTGTTGCCCTCTTTCCTTCGACCTTACCTTTCACCCTGGGAAATTCATAATTTTTTCCTGTGTATATATGCCCAAGGCAATATCATTAAACACTGGTGCAAAGATCGCTCTCTGTTCATAAACCCAAAAAAAGACATAGATATTTCTTTTCACAGAAAAAAGGAGGCTTGTGAATCTCCTCCTTCTAGACTGCTAAAAACTGAATTAAACTTCTCTGCAAGGGTAAAATATGTAGGGATCAATTACAGAGAATAGCATAGCATAAGAACTACATGTACTTAAGTAATAGAGGTGATTCTCGGTCTTATCCCTCTTGATATACATATAAAGTAGATGGCCACACTCTATTGGAACACCAAAATCGATTGCATTAAGATATACCTTTTACAGATAACTCTTAATATGCATTGGCGGCAGGTACTATTTGCATCTACACCAATTGATCTAAAACAGAAGAAATTAAATATAAAATGGACAATAAGTTATAATGCCAGTGTAGCCTTAACAGAGCTTACTGCAATTTCCATAGCCGTAAAAGGGATTACCAAAAGAGCAATCACTGTTAATAATATCCGCATTCTTACAGACAGCTGGCAAACACTCCTAGCCCTGAACAGGCCAAGTATCACATCAGGACTGATATTAGTACGTCACATGTCATAAGCCAAACGTGGCTTATGTGCTGTGGGGCGTCTTCTTAGAGAATGGCATGGATTTACATCAAAGGACTTTTCAGAGCAGCCACTTCCAAAATACGAATCGCTATGATGATAGCCGCGGAGATGGCACTTGAAGAAGAACTAGTTTTGTTTTTCTTAATTTCTCTTAAAAGAATTCTTTCTTGTTCCAATTTCCATAAGACAAATATTCTGTCCACTATATTTTTAGAAGTCTTCTATAAACCCGCCAATCAAAGGCCATTTTTAGACGAGGGGAATTAAATGATCAGAATTCACCGGCTATTTTTAATTGCGTTCGACTTAATAATATGTCAAAAAGAAAATTACAGAAAAAATGAATAAATTTAAAGTAAAAGCTAAAATCCTTTATCTAATAAATGCAACTACTAGTAAAGAGGTGTTATTTTACTTAAATGTTTTATTTTATTGCATCTATTGCTGCCGAAAACTGAAAAGATTTTTTATTAAATAAT
Source organism: Ophraella communa (assembly GCA_035357415.1). Lineage (NCBI taxonomy): Eukaryota > Metazoa > Arthropoda > Insecta > Coleoptera > Chrysomelidae > Ophraella > Ophraella communa. The sequence continues at coordinate 21,621,383 of CM068985.1, forward strand.
TAAAAATGGTTTTATTGGATCTTTTTTTCTTAATTACTTTTTTACTATAAAACCGATTATTATAATAGATTAACTGTTTATAGAGATATATGTATCGAAATATTTTCTTCATACTAAATTTTTTAAATCTTTTAATTTGTGCAGAGGTAATGTTTTCATATTAGGAAATTCTATTTAAAAAGGTAGAGCAGTTTCTAAGAATGTTCGCAACCAAGCAGATAATAAAAAAAAATAATTATTAATCCACGTCTGTCCAAATTAAAGACCTCCAGTGAGCTACGCCCATGTTTTGAACGCAACAAGCTTCCTTGGCGTCAGAATGAATTTGATACTTCATTATGTGAAAATATTTCATAACTGGGGGAGATATGAACTTGTTCCGAGGAAGAAAACAATGTCTTTCAAGATAAAAGATAACTGGGTCGGTAATAGAAAGCATCCATCATACCAATACAACCAAATTCGACATTTAGAATACATTTTGGTTTGCTTAATAACTTGAATTGAATGACATAAACATCTATGCAATTATTAAACTTTGTTGGAAAATAATTGTATTAAAAACTCTGAGGAAAATGGTAACTTTTAGATTTTATTCTTAAAACGGGTAACATCTAATTAAGAATATTTTTTTGGGTTGAATAAACAAGTTCTTTTTCTTTTAAAAATGAATTACCGTTTATATCCCTTTAAAAAAAGTAGAAAATTAATGTAAAAATAAATTTATATTTCTACATACCGAAACATAAACATCAATAAATCCCTATCCATGGATAAAAGCTTTTTCCAACATTGGCCTCAAAAATCATAACGCAAAGAGATAGAAAAATAAAGTAACTGAGCAGTCTAATAATAAATTTCTATTATTTCCATCACCGCTTTGAACCACAAAGTTTTCTGTTTTGATCTTGTGTGTGATCTTTTAAAAGAATTTAGAAGCGGATACACATTGTAGCGGGGACATACATTTTTCTGTTATCGAAAATCGAAAAACGTCTATAATTACTAGAAAAGAAAATTTCTTACTATTGAATGAAAATGTAAATTTATAGATAAATAATAATATTTCACCCAAAATTTGTTCTGACATTTATTAACACAACGTGGACATGTAATCTAAGCAGCCGCCTTCCTTAAAAAAGCAGCTGTTTGGTTTTCAGGCGATATAATATGCAATTGAAACTCTTTTTCTTTTAATACGTCCCGAACAAAATGATGCCGTAGGCCGACGTGCACCACGATTGTCTCCAAAAACGATTACCTCGTAGTCACCGATGTTGATCCCTGCCAAAAATCTATTCAGAAAAATAGCCTCCTTGGAGGCATTTTGATGCCTAAGTTCATACGTGTGGAGGCAGGATTGTAGTCGCTGATTCCAAAGCGCGATACTAAATCGTGGATATAGCCCCGCTGGTGTAGCAGTACGAGATCTTCACGTTGCTCTGACTCAATGCCAAGACAGTACTTTGCCTTTCCCAGGTCCTTGATAGTGAAAATCGAAGCAAACCCACTGGCGATCTGTTCTATCTTCTGCCCCTTCTTTGATGCGTTTAGAATATCATCAACATAAATGGATATGAGAACAACCTTCTGACCATAGCGGGTCGTATTTGGATTGATCAGCTCATAGGCTCTTTAAGACATCTATTTAACGGTTGTACCAACTCCTACCAGCATACCAGCATAGAGCGATTTTACACAATGGCATATCTTATTTCCTTGTTGAAATTTTCTTGACCGTCTTTACCACATGATAGTTCTTGCAAGAATTGATAATGTTCCGCAGGATTTCTTCTATATTTAGACTTCCTCCTCCAGAAATCCGTTCAGATACGCGATCTTAACGTCGATTTGACGTATCATCATTTTGTGTTGAGCTGCCAAAGATTCCCTCAAATAAATAGTGCTCCAACGAGCCACTGGAGCAAATGTAAAATGTACACCTGGTTGTTGACTGAAACCTTGAACAACCAGTGTAGCCTGTCTCTTCTGAACTAATCCGTCGGAATTTAATTTCCTCAGAATCAGACATCCCACAATCTTCTGATCGTTTGGACGATCGACAATTACCAAAGTCTCGTTCTTGAGAATGGAAATGATCTCTGTGTTGTCAGTCGTGCATAAAATCCATATTTGGAAACTAGACCTACAGCGTACAGGCATGGAGGAGGACTAAAACGAGCTCAAGACCGCTTTATAGCTGTAACTGCAAGAAGAAACCAAACATTTACTGCTTCAGCAATTAACAGCTTTTTTAGACATGCTACCGGAAGAGTGATATCTAGTCAAACTATTATAAGAAGATTGCATCCATGTAAATTAAGAGCCAGAAAGCGTACACGGTTGATTGCGGATCAGCGTGCATGCAGATATCCGTGGGCGAGAACACACAGTCCTTAGAATTTTCAGAACTGGAGGTACTGTATGTTTACGGATGAGTCCAGATTTCGGCTGAATATTTGTAATGGTCGAATGTGGAGAAAAAAGGACAGCGATACATACAATGAACGTTTGATGGCGCCAACCACTCTTTTTGGTGGTAGCTCAGTTTGCGTGTGGGGAGGCATATGTTATGATGGCCGCACTGATTTAGTGGTGTTAATGAATATGACAATGACGGCTGTACGATATAGGGACATGGTTATAGAGCCAATAATTGTACGATTCTTGTGTGCAATAGGCGAACAATTTGTCTTTTTTGACGATAATGGTAAGAGTGAACATCCTACTGAACATTACCTTTTATCGCAAGTATGGAAAAAACCAGGAGAGCCTTAGCACTACAAAGATTAGCTTTTACATGAATTTGTGATAATCTAGATGATAGCTTGTCCCAAGAAGTGTGTGATCTTCTAGAAGTGCAAAGTAATATTAGAATTCTAGACGATAGAATACTTCAGATAAATGTACTGAATCAACTTATGTTAGATATGATGTTAGATTCAGGTGAAGACGAAGCGACTATGAATTTAGAACTAAAAGCAATGGATAAGATAAGCTATAAATACCATAAAATGAAATTCCAAATTTGACAAGCTGACAAGTGAGAAGACAGGTTCCAAAAAATCCGAAACGAAGAGTAAACTTAAGATCCCGAAGATTGACTTTGGACAATTTGGAGGTGAGATACGAAACTGGCTCAATTTTTGGAATTAATTTAGGAGAATTGATGAAGATTCTGATATTGAAGAAGAGGACAAACTACAATATTTGGTCCAAGCCACAACTCCAGGTTCTAAAGCGAGACAATTGATTGAAAGTTACCCCGCTACCAAAGGTAACTATCATAAAGCATTGAGTAATTTAAAACAACGATTTGGAAGGGAAGATTTGTTGATTGAATTTTATGTAAGAGAACTACTGAATTTAGTTTTGACAAATCTTAACGCTAAAAATAAACTGAAATTTTTTGACAAAATTGAATCGCAACTAAGAGCCTTGGAAAGTTTAAGTGTTAAATCCGATGCATGCGCTGCAATGTTGTATCCTTTAGTGGAATCCTGCTTAAGAGAATATTTAAGGTCGATTCAAACACATCAGTTCCGTCACAGTGCCGGCGCCGAACCGGTACCGTCTCGTTACAGAACTATTCGTTTCGTCTGTTCATACACACCCGGAATGCATCATTCTTCGGCGACCACTCTGTTGAAAAGATGGCAAGTTTCTCGATCATGATGCATGGAAAAAAAGAGATACCGAAGGAGAATACGCGACACTGTATAACGAATTGCTTCATGATGATGTAAAATTTCATCAATATTTTAGGATGTCGAAATATTATTTTTGAAATTAATGTCCATGTATTTTGCATGTGACAAATCATATAAAACATTATATTCTCTCACACATTCTATTAATTGTTCGTCGTTAATTTTATTTTGTTCGCTTGTACCGCCCGGCATGTTTCCGGCAAAATCAAAAAATATCGTCGCGGAGATTATAAACTCGACCGGACGTTAGACGGGTCGCAACCAGACTACCTGGAAACTGTTCGGCAACTGATGAATGTGAACGCCGGCGGCATATTTCTATTAAAGAATATTTTTTATGACGGACTGTTCGGTTCGGCACCAGCACTGTGACGTGACGGAACTGATGTGTTTGAATCGACCTTTAATTCGAGCTTGGCACCGAAGTCAACTTTACTCAACAGAATCTAGTCTGAGAAAGCACCTTCCTAAAAGAAAAAGTGATGAACGAAGACAGAATTTCCCTTGCTGTTAACAGTTTTAAAGATCGTAAGAAAACTGAAGATACTACTGGTAAAAGTGTTCCCACTGTGTCTGAACTGTTTAATAAGGGAGCTACTCGATGTGCATTTTGTAAAGGATCAGATTATTTCGAAAAATTTAACGAAGCATTGAAGCTTTCTTTAAATGAAAGAAAACAAAAGCTAACCAATTCTGCTTACTGTCATTTGTGCACATGTTTTGGTCATATTGCACGTAGATGTCGTTTGAGAGAAAAATGTCCTATCTGTGACGGAAAACGTTGTAAAGTTATGTGTCAGAAAAATACGTTAAGCATCAAAACTTAGGAACAGAATTTAGCGAATCATAGGTATCCTAATATCCTTTTACAAACTATGGTTGTAGAGGTAAACGGAGATAAGAAATCTTGTAAAATAAGACTTTTAATTGATACTGGATCCCATAAATCTTATATAACTAAAAGAATAGCTGAAGAAGTAGGCTATACACCCATTCGAGAAGAACAGTTAGTACACTCACTTTTTGGGGGTACCCAAACTGAAGCCGTGAACCATACTTGTTATAAAGCCAGACTTTATAGTCCAACTGAGAACTATAGTTGTCATTTTAACGTTTTAGACCAACCATTAATTTGTAATAATGTTGGTTCCGTAAAAAAGGGTCCTTGGTTGGACGAACTAAAACGATCGGGAATGGAGATTACAGATACAAAATATGGGCCTATTGATTTATTAGTAGGAGCGGACGTAGCCGGCAAATTATTTTCTGGACGCAAACAAGAGTTAGAATGTCGACTAGTAGCAGTTCATACTTTACTTGGATGGACACTTATGGGTAAATTAAACCAAGGGCCAATACATTCAATAAAGACATCCTTACTTGTAACCTCATTGTTTTCGAAAGATGCTGTAATATCTGACTCATGGAGCTTAGATGTTCTTGGTATTCAAGATCCTGGTAGAATTAAAACACAAAAAGAGCAAGAAAAATTAGTTATGGAGCATTTTTTATCAACAGTTAAACAGAGAGATGACAAAAGGTATGAAGTGAGTATGCCATGGACTGAAGGTCACCCTCCGCTACATACAATTACGATTTAGCTTATAAAAGACTTCTTAACACTACCAGAACATTAAAAAAGAATAACTTTTACGATACTTAAAATAAATTATTTGATGATTGGTTAGTTGAAGGAGTTATCGAATGTATTTCCGAGAATGTAGCACCCGAAACATTAAAGAAATCTGGTCATTTTCTACCTCACCATCCAGTGTATAAGCCTAGTAGTACTACAACACCCGTACGACCTGTTTTTGATGCTTCGTCCAGAGAAAAGGTCAACCGTCTTTAAATCAATGTTTAGAAAAAGGAGCTAATCTTATTGAACTTATTCCATCTATGATTTTACGTTTCCGTACAGAGAAGTACGGTGTAACGGCTGACATAAGAAAGGCATTTTTACAAATTGGCTTACAAGAAAGTGACAGAAATTTTTTAAAGTTTCTTTGGTAGGATAAGAATAAAAATTTAAAAGTTTTTCTTTATGCACGGGTAGTTTTTGGAGTGTCATGTAGCCCTTTTTTGTTGGGAGCAGTTTTGGAATATCATCTAAAAGAAACATTACAAAAATCCCTTTGTGAAGAACATTCTTACAGTCCAGAGTTCATATCCAAATTATTAAAGTCTTTTTACGTTGATAACGTTTTAACAAGTGTACCAGATAAGGAAGCTTTTAATCTATTTATTGAACAGTCTACTTACATTTTGGCAGATGGAAAGTTTGACCTAAGAGGGTGGAAGCATTCTATAGACACTGATAAAAGACTTTGAGACTTTGTTTGGTTAATCAACTAGCTGATGGAAGATGTTGGGAGGGACCTCAATGGTTATATAGTCCAATTTCACACTGGCCCGATCAAAATTTTGAATGCAATGATGAAGAAATTAACAGAAAAAGCTTAAAATCAGTTAAGAATAATATAAAACTCTTCAGTATGTCAATCTGACTTTGCTAGTTGTATAGCGAAACGGCTGTCATTGAGTTTAAAAAAGCAATTTTTTAAATAAATCGTGGAAGTTTTGTTAAAACGAAGAGTTTTCTATTATTCCTAATAAGTAAGGGTTAGTACAATCAATTTGATTAAAATCAGTTGTTTCTGTCTTGACCACAACAAAAGAGTTTACATGGTATTACAAATATTTTTCCAAATTTAGCAAAATTGTTAACCTGATTGCATGGATTAGACGTTTTGTAAACAATTGTAGGAAGCAAAATATTGAAAAGAAAAATATTCTGTCCGTGGAGGAACTAGAAGCATCTAAAAAATTAGTTATTCGTCTTATTCAGGAAGGAAGTTTTAAGTTAGAACAAGATAAAAACTTTAGCGCCTGTGCCCTTTTATTGATAACAAAGGACTAGACTACGAACAAAGATTTCAGATAGACCTGATGCAGTAGATTTTCATTTTTCTTATGTTCTTCCCTCAAAACACGAAGCTGTCAGGCGTTTAATTATGGAAGAATACGTAAAACATATTCATGTTGGATGATTATATTGAGAGAAAACTACTGGATACTCCAATGTAGACGCACTGTTAAAGCCGTGATTGCTAGCTGCATCATTTGTAAAAGATTTAAAGGTAAATTACTAGAAACTCCTGCGATATGTTTACCAGAGAACCGAGTACGTGATGCTGCTGTGTTTGAAATTGTGGGTATTGATTTAACAGGACCTTTGTACCTTAAATCCAAACAGAAAACCTGGATGGTGTTATAGACATTATATCTGGACGAGATGGAAAAGTAAGAATTGTGAAGCTAAAGACTAGTAGGTACTGGTGAGTTGTTAAGACCAGTACAACGCGTATCTTCAGTGGAAAAAAAAATTTTACATTTGACTAGATCCCATACACAAATAGCTGAGCGTGATTTGACTGTTCCAGACAAAACCAACGTAGTTGAAAATTTTCATGAACCTGTGTTAAAATCGAGATCTGGTAGACTAGTGAAGAAACCTAAAAGATATTGATTGCGTTATTATTAGTATTAGATTCAAATAACGCAAGGTGGGAGTGTGTAAGAAAGTTGTCAATAAATTACATTTTTCTGTGAACGTCACATTTATTCTTTGTAAAAGATAAAAGTAGCTTTGAAGCAGTTTCGACTTTTCTGTTTAGCCATACAGGGTAAGAGTGAACATCCTACTGAAGTTTCAACAGCAATATTTCCACAACAGGTAATATTTTTATAACTCTTACTTTCTTTAGTTTGTTAAGGATATGTTAGTTTTAGTAAAACTTCCTGTTCTTTCTTATTAATTAGTTTATTTATCAAATTAATTGGTTAGCCATTAGATGTAGGTAGCTATTTGTTTTATGATAATTTCTTTATTAAGGTTAGTTTTGTCAATTTGAATTGAAAATGCAATGTATCATTGTTATAGGATAATTTGAATTATAGGGTATGATTACATCTGTTTGTGTTGGTTTCCTGTATATTTAATAATATAGTAAATTATTGACTTTAAAAATTCTTAAATCTAGAAAATTGAATTATTTTTTTTAACTTCTAATGTAAAATTAATTTTGGGAAGGATGGTATTAATGTAAAAAAATACATGTAACTGTCGTTAAATTTAAATTATATTAAATTTAATTATATTAACTTGTCCTGGTTAAATGTAAATTTAGCTAAATTATGTCAAGTGTTACATGAAAAATCTTCAAAATTCTTAAACGACTATAAAACTAATAAAATAAATATTACAAAAGAATCTAGTAATAAAAAGTAAATATGTAATATATATAATAATCTAATTATAACTTTAAGTTAATGACCAGCCGTGCAGCTAAAACTAAAATGTTTATTTAAAATGTTAGCAGATGATTATAAAATAATTGTAGTTTAGTTCAACTTGCTGCCAAACACACGATTATGTGCTATAACACGAAAGGTTAGAATACACAGCAACAGGTATCATTTCGCTATATCAAATTACAAAGCAACAATCTGTGCTAATGAAATTTTCAACGTTGTGGTTATGTGGTTTTTGTCTACAATTGTAGGTATTTTCTAACAATTATCACGAATAATCTCTCAATTTATAAAGCTGTTACCGCTACCTATAATTTGCATCTTTGACATAAGTACTTTAGACATGAATGTGTGAAAATGTTCATTGTATATGATATATGACGCTTCTAATTGACTGAAAATTAAGGATTTTATTACGATATAATTAAGAACAGTAAATAAACTAAACGGTTGAACAAAATTAACAAAACATTCGTTTTAAATTCCATGAAAGCTGTTTCGCTAAAAGCTAGCATCGTCAGATTGCCATATTGAAGTTACATTTTGTTTGTTTGTAGCTAGATATAATTTTTCCAATATTGTACCAACTCCTGGACTCAACGGGTACAAACGAGACGAGGTCCGTTGCTCAGTAACAGTAGAACTTTTAATGGGGGGGGTCATACTAGTAATACCAGAAAAAGAAAACTAATAAATTAGGGCGCCACTCGATTCTTTATTTTGCAACTGCAAGAATGAGAAGAACAGTTTCAACTATATACATAAGAACATAAAAAAAAATCAAAATCAGTATAACAGCAATTTTTCAAATAACAAAAAAAAATATAACATATACCTGTAAGAGAAATAAAACAACAAAACAACTTTTCTCATATCTGAGTCATCAATAAGCATGCAATAACAGAGGTTTTAACAACTTGATAATTGCGAAATCAAATAAATATATAAAAATCATATTAAAATGTTCGAACTAAATAAATAAATATAAAAATATATTAAAGTTTCCGAAACAAAGTGAATAAATAGAAATAAATATTTTAAAATGTACGAAACAAACTAAATAAATAAATAAATATATTAAAATGTCTGAAACAAACTAAATAAATGAAAAGACATATTAAAATGTCACTTTGTTTTATAGTACACCTGGTGATCACTGGGTTACTCGTCAGAAACCAATAAATAAATCTTAACGATTAAAATTAAAATAAAAGATTATTTTTACAACAAAAGAACATACTCGTAATTTCTGAAACGATTTAAATAGAACAAAGATATATAATATGTAAAAATAAAAACTGTAAATAAGATGGTAGTAAAAAAGAAACAAATGAAAAGTTCACTTTTGTATTATCACAAATATTTAGTCAATCAGTAAAAGTCTAAAAGGAAATGAAAAGTAGATACGTATTGTTCAATATCCACGTATTACAGGTGTAACAAACTACTAGTTTAATCACTATATTTCAAATCCATAATGTATCTAGTTTTTGTTTTACTTTTTACGTAAATGAAAAGTTCAATATTTACGGTTTTGTCTCCTATCAATCTTGAATTTTGTCCTGATGACGAGAATGGCGTAACCGGCTTTTTGTTGCACTGCCGCTGCTGTGTACTGGGTGTGGTGGAACACAATGAAACGACGATATATTACGATTTTACACTTAAAATTGAGATTTACAAAAATATCTCTTATAATCGTGACGATAATTACTTTACTAATATGTAATAGAATAACGATAAATATTTAGCCCTACTATGCGAGGGCGATATTATAATTTTTACACAAAACGATAAAAAAACATAACGGTAAATACGAAATCTGGTTCGCTATTTCAACCACCTTGCTCTTCAACGTCTCATCGGGAAAGAGAGCGTGGCGTGCACCTGCACCCCACTCATGAACCTGCCACCCTGGCGCGCTTTTTCGTAAATTTAAACTTGACTAATCACAGCAAAGCAAGGGTTGCTCGGTTTGAACTGGTAAGAATGACGTGAATATAAGATACGGGGGGAATATACAATACAGGGGTCGTCTGGGAAATTGGGCGGTAATATAAGAAACATTTTCGAACTGTTACACAGCCCCTCCTTACGATTTTAACCTGGCCACAGGTCAGCGTTAACATCGGAATTACCAAACAAAACGTAACAGTGCGAAATAACGAATGAAGACGGTAGCGGTAAAAGAGAAAAACCGAGCTATGAATCTTCGAAACCTAAACCAAAGCTGAAATGATCTGTCGTATAAAATGAGAAACTGGAAATCCCTTACGTGATATTATCTTGAAAAGAATAAAACATTACATGTTAGGATTGGTGATAACTACGCGTATCAAACGCCTGTAAACAGGGACAAATTCGGTGAGGTCATCATTGGTAGAGTTAAAATCGGGTAAGGTCTTTATCCTAACATGGGTGAAAGAGAAATGTATCCACCTCTTGTCTATATCAATTGCGGTAAGATAAAATCTCGAAAAGGGTTCGTTAGCATCAATAACACAATAAAAATTATTGGGTTTCGGAGAGAATAGAAATTGTAAAGGGATTCGGTTGCGAAGAAATATTCGGTAAAGTCTTCTCTTTGCGATACGATAGGGATAAGGTTTTTTCTGTTAACGGTACAATTATCAGAAAACAAAACGATATACAAGCGGTAGACGGTAACAAAGAAAAGGTCTCTTTAATCGTCATCTTGTAGGGACTCGGTATCTGTGTCATCATTAGAAAGGTAAGGTTTTAAATCTTTGACGTGCCAGTTGCCAGCACTTGAGCCGTCTTGATTTTTTAAGCGATAAACTAAGGGCGATAGTTTCTTCACAACGGTGCACAGTACATACTTAGGGGCTAACTTGGCCATAAACTGCTTTGGGGCACTCGAGAGAACCATATTTCTTCGCCAGACTTTATCTCCTTCATTGAATTGGACATTTCTCCTGCGCAAGTTATATGTTTTAGCATTTCTCTGATATGCTTTCCGGATGTTCGTCCTTACTCTTGAAAAGACTTCAGATAGGCCTTTTACTTGGGCTGCGTAGTTATTACGGTCCCCAGGGACAACTTCCATATCAGATAATTCCGGTGGGACTTGACCATAATAGTTGCCGGAAATCGGGACATGTCTGGCAAAATTTAGGAATGCTGGAGTAAACTGGGTAGCTTCGTGCTTGGCTGTATTTATTGCTTGACGAATTTTGGGTAGTTCTTTGTCCCATTCATTGTGGTCGTTCACGTAGCTGCGAATGGCGGTACCAATGGTTCGATTATTCCGTTCTACGAAGTTACATTGTGGTGAATAAACGGCGTTAAACCAAATCTTTTGAACGTCGTATTGATCGCACAGATTCTTCAATAACTTACAGTTGAGGTTCGAAGCGTTGTCGCATATAAGATGCTGAGGGACTCCGAACATAAGAAAGACTTGATTTTCCAGAAAGTTGCAAATGTTTGAAGCCGTGGCCTTCCTTAAGGGATGCAGAAGAGTATACTTCGAAAACCAATCCGAAACTACTAATAACCAAGAATGACCTCGTTTGCTGCGAGTAAGAGGTCCGATAAGGTCGATAGCTATTATTTGCCAGGGAAAGTCCGCTTTTTTCTGGTGGCCCATTAGTCCTAGTGGTGCGGTATTTGGTGGTTTTTGGGCGCCGCAAGTCTGGCAGCGTCGAATATACTTAACGACGTCGTTGCGCATCTTCGGCCAGTAATAACGTTCTTGGATCCGAGCTAGTGTTTTATAAACACCAAAGTGAGCACACACAGGTGGTTCGTGACAACAACGAATTATTTCCTCTCGTTGAGGTTTGGGTACCAACGTTTTCCATTCTACGGAATTCGAACTAAATGGCAAACAGGATGGGACATATTTGTAAACCCGCTCGTTTTCCACTTTCCATTGAGGGAATTTTTCCGGTGTAGAGATAATTTTGGAACGTAGATTGTCAAACCAAGGGTCAATTCGATCGATATCGACTGCAAGATAGGCCACCTCGGAGGTTTCTTCTGCAATGTCCTTTTCATGCATTCTACTTAAAGCGTCTGGAACCTGATGGGACGCACCTTTCCGGTGAACGATGACAAAATCGTGTTGTTTTAACCGCATCGCCCAGCGGGATAGACGTCCTGTCGGATTCTTTAGGGTAGTGAGCCATAAAAGTGAATAATGGTCTGTAACCACGGTAAATCTTGCTCCTTCGACGTAAGGGCGAAACTTTTCAACCGCAAAAATAACAGCAAGGCATTCGCGTTCTGTGACCGAATAATTCCTTTCTGTCTTTGTCAATGTTCTGCTTGCGTACGAGATAACTCTTTCTCCACCGTCTATTTCCTGCGTGAGGACAGCTCCAAGGCCAGTATCACTAGCGTCACATTGAATAGAGAAGGGTTTAGTAAAATCTGGTTGTACTAATACGGGGGCTGACACCAAAGCCTCTTTTATGGAAAGAAATGCTGACTCTGCTGCAGGTGTCCAGGAAATAGCTTCTTTCTTTCTTTTTCCTTTAAGTAAATCATTTATTGGGGATACCAGGGTAGAGAAATCTTTAATAAAACGCCGATACCACGAACAGAGGCCAATAAAGCGTTTGATTTGAGTCGTATTTGTGGGTCGGGGATAATTTATCATCGCCGATATCTTGTCAGGGTCGGATCTCAGGGAATTATCACCAACGATATAACCAAGGTATTTTAAGTGGGTCTTAAAAAATTCACATTTTTTAACGTTAATGGTCAGATTAGCTGCCTTAAGTTTTTCCTTGACTTGATGTAACAAAGAGATGTGTTCTTCAAAAGTAGCCGAACAGATAATTATATCGTCTAGGTAGCAAAATATGTACGGTTCAAATTCAGGTCCAAAGATTGCATCAACCAATCGTTGCTGGGTTTGTGCAGAGTTACACAGACCAAAAGGAACCACAGTAAATTGAAAAGAACCACGTCCTACTACGGCAAATGCAGTTTTTTCACGGGAAGAAGGGTCTAAAGGTATTTGCCAAAAAGCCTTCTTGAGATCTATTGAGCTAATGTATTTAGCACCCCGAAGTAATGAGAGAATGCGATCTATATTCGGTAAGGGGTATGTATCATGACGAGTGACTTCATTAAGACAACGTCCATCAAAACAGAACCTAAATTCACCTGTCTTCTTTTTTACTAACAGCACTGGGGAACACCAGGGACTGTTGGAAGGTTCGACGACTCCCAATCGGAGCATTTCATCTAGTTCATCATTTAGGATTTTAGACATGTAGGGAGACATAGGAAAAGGGCGTTTCTTGAATGGTTTTGCGTTTCCGGTATCAATTGTCAAGCTAATCTTGTCGGTGCGGCCAATTCCATCTTTACCACTGATTTCATCGAAACTAAGAATAACATGTTCGGCAAATTCAAGCTGCTCTGTATCCAGGGACTCTATGGAGCATAGGGATGGAGAAGGTATACTAACTGTGGAGGTGGATGCCTGATGAAGGGACTCACTACCCCTATTTGTTTTCCAGGTATTTTGACTGAAATTAATGGACAAACAGAACTGTGTAATGAAATTACTACCGAGAATAAACGTTACGGGGAGAGATGGAACTATGAGGCAGTTTATGACATGACAAGTAGCATCAGCTACTATGGGGAGGTCGGCCGTGCCAACGACTTTCTTGGTAGAACCGTCTGCCAAAGAAACATTTTTGTGGGAAGAAGTATTTATTTTAACCTTGTTTTGCTCAAGAAACTTCATCCCTAAAGAACCGATGACAGTAGTTGAACAGCCTGTGTCCAATAAAAGTGTAAAATCCTGGGAGAAAATTTTTACTTCAAGATATGGTCGCTCATCTGGGGATTTATGAATAATTAAAGGAGAAACTTGGGCTTGTTTTTTCTGGCGATAAAAGTTTCTTACTACTTCTAACCATTTTGACCACTCTTTAGATGTAGTAAATTCTTGGTGTGGGCCAGGAGCTGAATAGGCCGCTGTTACGATTTATTTTCTCATTGCCTCGTATACATTAATATCTATTGCTTGACCCTGTAATATGGCAAACAAAACCCAGAAATTATTAGTATTGCTAGGTTTGTATTATATCCCATCATAAAATAATATTCAATTAGTATTATCTTATTTCTATATTTTTGATATTCACCGTATATTAAGTGTAGGTCATGCCCTCTATTAATCGTTTTCAATAAGTTTATGTTAAAGTCATGCTTTAAGTAATTTCATTTATTTTTAATTCTTAATGATTGATAAGTTCTCATAGGTGCCTCTGTATGCCCGAATAAATAAAATAATTTCTTGTTCTACTAGAAAAAGTTATCCTTCGAGCTAACAAAAAAGTATCGATGTTTTCGAGAGAGAAACGAATTGGATTTTTAGTTGATTTTCGTTAAAATTAAAACAGTGAATTTGAGAGGTTCTAAAAGAAAAGTGATACAGTAAGTGAACTGTTTTTCTCAACCTTATTTGGAAGTAAGGGATTATAGTCATTTTCTTACTTGGAAATTTTTATTGAGCAAATTTTATCTTTGGGGAACAAAATTTCCATCCGCACCGCGGGATTTTTCCTCTCACAGCTGTTTTTTTCCACTACATAATAAAAAAAAAATTGTCATCATTATTATTTTCTCGAGAAGTCTTTGAAATCTAAATACGGAAAAATCAAGCCAACACTTACCGGACAACTAAACGTTACCTGTAAAAAAAAAAAGGACAAAAAAAAAAAAACCCTCCCAGTGAGGTAAGCATTATTATTACAATTCTTTTGTTATCTTTTTTTTTGGGGTCTAAAATTTTTACTTAATTTATTTTATGTATAAAAATATTCATATTTTAAATGTTTTAGTGATTTTTCTTATCTAGTTTCATTCCCAAATAATTTTCACGTTTTTCTATATATACTTAAACTTAATTCATTTTAGGTATAAAATTATTTTCATGTCAAATATTTTAGTAATCTTTTGATATTTCATTTTCATTAATTTTTATAGTACGGTCAATAGGTAACAAATTTTGTCTCTGTTAAATACTATCTTTCCTTTGTTGAAAAATTAACCCGGTGTTAACCTACCTACTAGTATTAGAGGTGTTTTCTACAACGTAATGTTATTTTGGGTTTTTGTTATTCTGGGTTTTATTGTGATTTGGAGTTTTAAAACAACATACTTACCATTGAATTCTGGAGTACTTCTTCCGATCGACTAGATACTTACCTACCCCATCAATTGGATCCTATATGTTGATGACCTATCTTGGAAGTAACTCCTCGAGAAAGTTCCAGAATATCAGTCAATCAGATAAGTTTTGATTTAAGTAGTAATTTGGACAATAGAAACATTTTTTTTTTTTATATACATATTTTCTTTATTCTACATATATAACCAGACTGTTATTCGAATAATCATTATATTTTAATAGTATCAACATATACGCCTTAGACAAGTATTTATTGTTGTAAACAAACGTGTACACGTCTGGTATAATTTTATTTTTATTATATATGAGCAATTATTTTACGTAGTGTTACCTACATAATTTCACTACATTAAGCTGTTAAGTATGTCTGATTATTTTTTTTCTAATATTAATTAAACATTATTGACAATTACTTATTAATTTTGATTGAAATTCTAGCGGCTAAAAAGTAACTTATTTTACATCAATTTGTTATATCTTCTTAAAGTCCAACTGGGAGGCTTTTCTTGATTTTAGCTTAATAAGTGCACTGTCGGGTAGTAAAATCAAGTGGCGCCCTTATTATTATATTTTTTTTGTTCTAAACCCCGCCCATCTCCACTGTTAGCTGGCGGCAACTACCTCGACAGTTTAAAATAAATATTTCTAGTTGGTCAATTAGAGTTGTGTTTTTTTTTTTACGCCACATATTTGGCGCCCAACGTGGGGCCGATTTTTATTAATTATCTATAAATTCTTAGTAAGTTAATGGCAATATATTTTCCTTAGGTATTCAGTTTTGCATTTTGTTAGGGTAAGTTGGAGTATTTATAACAGCTTATTTATAAGTTTAAGAGTTCAGTCTTTTGGAGTGTAACTTGAATCAAGCAGGGTCTTGTCCATTTTTATATATATTTATTACTACCCCTTATTAA
The DNA here is from genome assembly GCA_035357415.1 of Ophraella communa. Taxonomy (NCBI): domain Eukaryota; kingdom Metazoa; phylum Arthropoda; class Insecta; order Coleoptera; family Chrysomelidae; genus Ophraella; species Ophraella communa. Next base: position 21,637,501 of record CM068985.1, read on the forward strand.
TTATTCTTAGTAGTTGATTCTATTTCTAATATAATAGTTTATCATGGCATCGTTTAACATATATAGACTTAATCAGGAAGAACTTGCATATGAGGCGCGAATAAGAGGTTTAGCTGTGGGTACAGTGGATCAGATGAGAATGGCATTAGCCTCGGCTCGTCGTTTAGAACAGGCAAATGAAAGTGTGGTATATCCAAAGTACCCATTTACACCCGAAGAAGATATAGAAGCAGTTCAATCTAAGCTAGAAGAATTGACCCCATTGGTCGGTGATTTTAGGGAGAGTTTTGCGAGTAACATTTATAAGAAATACTTATCAAAGCTGGCTCATGTTTTGGGTAGGGTAAATCATATTCCTGAGGATAATGTGGAACGTCCCAATCTTCTATCCAAGGCGTTGCTATTAATGGAGGAACTTCATGATAAGGCTACCAATTATAGAACACCTGAAGCAGTACCACCACAACTGAGTTTACTTCAACAAACCAGCTTTGATGCCAATATCTTGCAGCACAGAAGATCCTCAAGTGCCTCACAGGCGAATCTTGTACCCACTACAGCACCTCAATCGACTGCTAATGTAAAACCAATTTTGCCTAATAAGTGGGACTGTAAGTTTTCTGGGGATAAGAAGGGAATGTCTTTAAGCGCATTTCTAGAACGAGTGGAGGAGTTGCGAATTGCACGTCATGTTAGCAAGGCAACGCTATTAGAGTCAGGTATAGATTTGTTTAGCGGTAGAGCATATCAATTTTATCTGGCGTATAGAGGTGAAGTGAGTACTTGGGACGAGTTTGTGTTGTTACTGCGTGAGGAATACCTCTCCTCTTCTTATAACGAAAAATTATTTGAAGAAATTCGGAAGCGAACTCAAGGTCCAGATGAATCGATAGGGGTATATTTAGCCGTCATGGCTGGGTACTTTAATCGATTGACTTGTAGCGTTTCTGAGGAAGTTAAACTTCAAATTTTGCTTAAAAATATTGCACCTTTTATCAAGATAAGTTAGCATTGGTTGATATTACGTCTTTAGCCCAACTGCGTGAGTTTGGTAGGAAACTTGAAGCTAGGAAGGAAGCTGTTGAGAATTTTGTGCCTCCTTCTCGTAGAATGAATGCGTTAGAGCCTGATTTGGCGTATGTTAGCGTTAGTAGTGTAGATAGTTGTTCTGTTACAAACACAAACGCGGTTCCGAATCCCGGGAGGGAATCCGTTGTTTGTTTTAAATGTAATCAGCCAGGTCACTATGCTAGAGGTTGTGTGATGAAGACCAAGAGATTCTGTTATCGTTGTAGGAAGGATGGAGTAACGGTTAGAACCTGCCCAAATTGTAAGCCGAAGGGAAACGAGAAACAGCGTGCATAGATGATCGGGCTTTGCATGCTGAGAGTTCACACTCGATCGATAAGTATCAAATCTTGTTAGACTTCATCTTAGAACATGCTGATGGGGATGAAAGACCGTACGTTACAGTTAGTGTTTTAGGAAAATCGGTATTGGGTTTGTTGGATTCCGGGGCTTCTCATACCGTCATCGGTAGCAAGGGTCTGTCTATTATCAGTGAGTTAGGTTTGTCTGTTGACTATAATCGTAAGTCTTCGTGTGTAGTAGCTAATGGAGCTCGCTGTGAGATCATAGGAGTGGTAGTGTTGCCCATTACCCTTAGAGAGCGTTTTCGTTTAGTGGAAGCCGTCATAGTACCACATATTCCTCATTTACTGGTTTTAGGGGCAAACTTTTGGCGGATCATGGGTATTGTTCCAGATTTGCATCACAATGAGTGGCATTTTTCTAGCGAACCTGTAGTTGTCAATGCGGTGGAGCATGTTAATGGTCAGACTTGTTTATCACCGCTCGAGAAGTCTAGATTACAAGCTGTCATTGATAGAAACGTAGCGTTAGTGGATCGAAAGTTAGGGTGTACTAACAGAACGGAGCATGTTATTGTTACGAATAGTCCACCAATTAAACAACGGTTCTACAGAGTTAATCCCATAGTCCAGAAGCAGATTGATGAAGAACTCGACGAAATGCTGCGTCAAGGCATTGTAGAACCTAGTAACAGTCCTTGGGCATCCCCTATTTTGTTGGTAAAAAAAAAAGACCGGTGGTTTCAGGTTTTGTGTGGACTTTCGTAAATTGAATGCAGTAACTGTTCGAGATAGTTACCCATTACCGTTAGTTTCCGATACATTAGATAAGCTAAGAGATGCAAAATATTTATCAAGTCTTGATGTCAAGAGTGCTTATTGGCAGGTGCCTATGGCTAAGTCCTCTAAACAATATACTGCATTTACGGTGCCTAATAGGGGTCTGTTTCAGTTTTGTAGAATGCCTTTTGGCTTGCATAATGCCCCGTCAACCTGGCAACGGCTTATCGATAATGTTTTGGGCCATGATTTGGAGCCGCATGTTTTCGTATACCTGGATGATGTGGTGATAGTCAGCCAGACGTTTGAGCAGCACCTAGGAATTTTAGAGGAGGTGTTTCGTCGTCTTAGGGAAGCCAATATTACAGTCAGTATCGAGAAATGCCAGTTTTGTCGACCGGAGTTGAAATTTTTGGGGTACGTCGTGGACCGTAATGGCCTGCATTGTGATTTCGATAAAGTTCGTGCAATGGTGGAATTACCAGCTCCTACTAATGTAACAGAGGTTCGTCGCCTTGTGGGTACATTTTCGTGGTATCGCAGGTTCATCCCCGATTTTTCTTCGGTTATCACACCGATTACTCGTTTGTTACGTAAGGGGGTAAAATTTGAATGGAATGATGAATGTGTAAATGCTTTTAGGGTTATTAAAGAGAAATTAGTGTCGGCTCCTGTACTTAGCTGTCCAGATTATTCGTTGGAATTTACAGTTCAAACAGACGCTTCCGCGTATGGTATTGGGGCCGTTTTGTCGCAACCACACCCTCAAGGGGAACGTGTAATATCGTACCTCAGTAGATCCCTAACTCGTCAGGAACGTAACTACTCCACAACAGAACGAGAGTGTTTGGCAGTGCTATGGGCAGTGGAAAAACTTCGTCCCTATTTAGAAGGTGTGCAGTTTACAGTGGTAACTGATCATTATAGTCTTTTGTGGCTGCAAAACTTGAAGGATTTGAATGGTCGTTTATGTCGTTGGTCGGTTCGTTTGCAGCAGTACGACTTTAAAGTAGTGCATCGTAAAGGTAAACTGAATATAGTGCCTGACACCCTCAGTAGAGCCGTGCCCGTAGCGGAGAGTGAGTCTGTTGAATCTGAGCTTGGAGTTGATGTTATCTCAGAGGTTTCGGTGACGTGGAATGTTGATAATGATAACTGGTATCAGTGTATGCTTGATAAAGTAAAAGCCAATCCCAAGAAATTTGGAAACTGGCGTGTAACTAACGGTCGGCTATGGAAGTATGTAGAGCCTGTCTATCCGGAATTGTCGCATCCAGCCGATCCGTGGAAATTAGTGGTACCTAAAAGTGAGAGAAAGCGTGTTATATTAGATGCTCATGAACCAGCTATTGCGGGACACCCTGGGGTTTTCAAGACTTTTTGTAGGGTAGCCGAAAGATACTATTGGCCCAAGATGCGTTGTGATATTGCTCGGATCATTCGTAGTTGCAAGGTGTGTGCGCAGTACAAAGTACCTCAAGGAATCCCGATGGATAGGGTTGTTTCTCATCCCAAGACGAGTCGTCCTTGGGAGACGATCTGTACCGATATAATGGGTCCGTTCCTAGATCAAAACAGGGAAATTGCTACTTATTAGTTGTTACAGACTATCTTAGTAAATTTACTGTAATGTGGGCTTTAAAAAAGGCTACTGGGGTAGCAATCTGTCGTAAATTAGAGAATGAAGTATTTTTAATGTTTGGTGCCCCACGTACCATTATCTGTGATAATGGAGTACAGTACCGTAGTAGGGAATTTTTGAAACTAACCAATAAATATCACTGTACCATTAAATTTAGTGCGCTTTACAATCCTCGGGCTAATCCAACTGAAAGAGTCAATAGGGTTATTAAGACAATGATCTCCATGTATGTTTCGGATAATCACCGTAGTTGGGATGATAAAATAGCTGAAATTGGGTGTGCGCTTCGAACAAGTACCCACGAAGGAACCAATCTGACCCCTTACTTCATTAATTTTGGGCGTAATATGTTAGTGTCTGGTAAAGATTATGAGCATAATGAGCTTGTGGAGAATGAGAATGGAACTCAGCTACAAAAAGCCAGTCGTAACGAGCATTTTCGAACGATGTTCGCAGACGTAAGGAACGACTACATATCGCTGCGGAGAAGAGTTGTGATCGTTATAACCTGAGGCGTCGTAATGTGGAGTACCTCCCCAACCAAATGGTTTGGCGCAAAAATTATATCTTGTCGGATGCTGCTAACTACTATACAAAGAAGTTAGCACCCAAGTACGTAGGCCCGTTTTATGTCAAACGAAGAATCTCGCCTTGGACCTATGAGCTCTGGGATGATGTAGGTAACGCGAAGGGGACTTGGCAGGTTAAGGATCTAAAACCATGCCCAGAGTCGGATTCTGAGTAGTCACCGTAGGCAGTGTAGTTGCTGAAGATATTTGCGAGGCAAATATCTGTAAGAAGGGGGGGAGTCTGTTACGATTTATTTTCTCATTGCCTCGTATACATTAATATCTATTGCTTGACCCTGTAATATGGCAAACAAAACCCAGAAATTATTAGTATTGCTAGGTTTGTATTATATCCCTTCATAAAATAATATTCAATTAGTATTATCTTATTTCTATATTTTTGATATTCACCGTATATTAAGTGTAGGTCATGCCCTCTATTAATCGTTTTCAATAAGTTTATGTTAAAGTCATGCTTTAAGTAATTTCATTTATTTTTAATTCTTAATGATTGATAAGTTCTCATAGGTGCCTCTGTATGCCCGAATAAATAAAATAATTTCTTGTTCTACTAGAAAAAGTTATCCTTCGAGCTAACAAAAAGTATCGATGTTTTTCGAGAGAGAAACGAATTGGATTTTTAGTTGATTTTCGTTAAAATTAAAACAGTGAATTTGAGAGGTTCTAAAAAGAAAAGTGATACAGTAAGTGAACTGTTTTTCTCAACCTTATTTGGAAGTAAGGGATTATAGTCATTTTCTTACTTGGAAATTTTTATTGAGCAAATTTTATCTTTGGGGAACAAAATTTCCATCCGCACCGCGGGATTTTTCCTCTCACAGCTGTTTTTTCCACTACATAATAAAAAAAAAATTGTCATCATTATTATTTTCTCGAGAAGTCTTTGAAATCTAAATACGGAAAAATCAAGCCAACACTTACCGGACAACTAAACGTTACCTGTAAAAAAAGGACAAAAAAAAAAACCCTCCCAGTGAGGTAAGCATTATTATTACAATTCTTTTGTTATCTTTTTTTTTGGGGTCTAAAATTTTTACTTAATTTATTTTATGTATAAAAATATTCATATTTTAAATGTTTTAGTGATTTTTCTTATCTAGTTTCATTCCCAAATAATTTTCACGTTTTTCTATATATACTTAAACTTAATTCATTTTAGGTATAAAATTATTTTCATGTCAAATATTTTAGTAATCTTTTGATATTTCATTTTCATTAATTTTTATAGTACGGTCAATAGGTAACAAATTTTGTCTCTGTTAAATACTATCTTTCCTTTGTTGAAAAATTAACCCGATTTTAAACTTACCTACTTGTATTAGAGGTGTTTTCTATAAAGTAATATTATTTTAAGTTTTTTTTTTTATTCTGGGATTTATCGTGATTTGGAATTTGAACCAACATACTTACCATCGGATTCTGGAGTACTTCTGATCGATTAGATACTTACCTGTCCCATCAATTGGATCCTATATCTTGACGACCTATCTTGGAAGTAACTCCTCGAGAAAGTTCCAGAATATCAGTCAATCAGATAAGTTTTGATTTAAGTAGTAATTTGGACAATAGAAACATTTTTTTTTTTTATATACATATTTTCTTTATTCTACATATATAACCAGACTGTTATTCGAATAATCATTATATTTTAATAGTATCAACATATACGCCTTAGACAAGTATTTATTGATGTAAACAAACGTGTACACGTCTGGTATAATTTTATTTTTATTATATATGAGCAATTATTTTACGTAGTGTTACCTACATAATTTCACTACATTAAGCTGTTAAGTATGTCTGATTATTTTTTTTTCTAATATTAATTAAACATTATTGACAATTACTTATTAATTTTGATTGAAATTCTAGCGGCTAAAAAGTAACTTATTTTACATCAATTTGTTATATCTTCTTAAAGTCCAACTGGGAGGCTTTTCTTGATTTTAGCTTAATAAGTGCACTGTCGGGTAGTAAAATCAAGTGGCGCCCTTATTATTATATTTTTTTTGTTCTAAACCCCGCCCATCTCCACTGTTAGCTGGCGGCAACTACCTCGACAGTTTAAAATAAATATTTCTAGTTGGTCAATTAGAGTTGTGTTTTTTTTTTTACGCCACACCGCACAACAGGAAGGTTCGGGTTTGAAGTTTACTGGTGAGACACTCCTACCGAACTGGGGAGTCTCGGCAACTAGTTTTTTGAACAAGTGGGACAGGTGGTGACTGTAAAGCCCTCAGCACCGCATCGGAAACAAAATCTTTTTCTCTTGTGCTTACATTCTGAGAAAGAATGTCCTGTTTCTTTACAGTTCCAACACTGATAAGATTGTCGGATTCTTGAACTTGGGGACGAGAGAATTTTTTTGGGTGTTTGGATGTAGATGGTTTCATAGTTGGTCCATTTTCTACATAAGACAAGCTAGATGAATTCTCTTTTTTCACCTGAGGGAGCTGAGCGTTGTTCTCCAATTTACGAATTATTACGGATAGTTCGTCGATAGTGTTTGTGTCGACGAGGGCTGTGAGTGGGATATATTCGGGCAATATGTTTTGTCGAAGATACTTAACCAGAGTTTTCTCTAAAGGGGTTACTGTGAGACGCTTCGAAAGAGAGAGTATATGGGCTTGAAAAAGAGCAAAAGGTTCGTTGCGCTTTTGCTTGCGTAATTTAATTTGGTTCCACAGGTCTTCATCATAATCGTGTGGCAGAAAAGTGGATTTTAGAAGAATAACTAGTTCCTGCCAGTTAGAAACTGTACTTCGAACGCTCCTGAACCATGTAGATGCACTGCCAGAAAACAGTTCAACAGCTGAACGGAAGAGCACTTCGTCAGAAATATTTCGAGAGTCTGCTATATCTCGAATTTTTTCGAGAAATGTGAAAACTGACTTAGGATCTCCATTGAACTTTATGTTCCACTCAGATAAATTCACGGGGTGCGAGACCTGTATTATAGAAGTGGGAGGTATCGCTGACGACGGGCTGTGCGAGTGGTTTGTCAATGGGGTTGGGGAATTGGTAAGAATCTTATCATCTAAACGACCTTCAAGCAAAAAACACATGGACAATGACTCGTTCTTAAACTCTGTCTCATCCGGATTATTTGCCTCAATCGGTAATCGTTCAATCCTAGATAACAAGTGACCTAAACGTGCCTTAGCCCTACGATATGTTGAATCATTCACATCACCTTCGAATTCCTCAACTATGCCTGTAATGTCACCAATGATATTGTCTATCTCAATTTTTTCTTCAGGAAAATTCAAAACATTCTCATTAAGATCAATTTGAGTTCCCTTGCTAAGAAGTTTTCTAAGAATGGTTTTCTTTTCACTAATGTTTTTTCTTGTTTTAATACCCCTAATATATAATTCATAGTCAAGCTCGCCGCTTTTCAAAAACTGTACGAAAGAAGACTCCATCATGGAAGACAGCGAGAGCGAAATTAGAATATTGCCTAATGAAAAATACAGGGCATGAGCGCCAGAATGACTTTTGACCACAATAAAGATAATAGAGACAAAATAGATGAACTAAAAACATAAGATTTATACTCGTTAAACTCAACAGCCCCACGTTGGGCGCCAAATTTGTGTACCAACTCCTGGACTCAACGGGTACAAACGAGACGAGGTCCGTTGCTCAGTAACAGTAGAACTTTTAATGGGGGGGGTCATACTAGTAATACCAGAAAAAGAAAACTAATAAATTAGGGCGCCACTCGATTCTTTATTTTGCAACTGCAAGAATGAGAAGAACAGTTTCAACTATATACATAAGAACATAAAAAAAAATCAAAATCAGTATAACAGCAATTTTTCAAATAACAAAAAAAATATAACATATACCTGTAAGAGAAATAAAACAACAAAACAACTTTTCTCATATCTGAGTCATCAATAAGCATGCAATAACAGAGGTTTTAACAACTTGATAATTGCGAAATCAAATAAATATATAAAAATCATATTAAAATGTTCGAACTAAATAAATAAATATAAAAATATATTAAAGTTTCCGAAACAAAGTGAATAAATAGAAATAAATATTTTAAAATGTACGAAACAAACTAAATAAATAAATAAATATATTAAAATGTCTGAAACAAACTAAATAAATGAAAAGACATATTAAAATGTCACTTTGTTTTATAGTACACCTGGTGATCACTGGGTTACTCGTCAGAAACCAATAAATAAATCTTAACGATTAAAATTAAAATAAAAGATTATTTTTACAACAAAAGAACATACTCGTAATTTCTGAAACGATTTAAATAGAACAAAGATATATAATATGTAAAAATAAAAACTGTAAATAAGATGGTAGTAAAAAAGAAACAAATGAAAAGTTCACTTTTGTATTATCACAAATATTTAGTCAATCAGTAAAAGTCTAAAAGGAAATGAAAAGTAGATACGTATTGTTCAATATCCACGTATTACAGGTGTAACAAACTACTAGTTTAATCACTATATTTCAAATCCATAATGTATCTAGTTTTTGTTTTACTTTTTACGTAAATGAAAAGTTCAATATTTACGGTTTTGTCTCCTATCAATCTTGAATTTTGTCCTGATGACGAGAATGGCGTAACCGGCTTTTTGTTGCACTGCCGCTGCTGTGTACTGGGTGTGGTGGAACACAATGAAACGACGATATATTACGATTTTACACTTAAAATTGAGATTTACAAAAATATCTCTTATAATCGTGACGATAATTACTTTACTAATATGTAATAGAATAACGATAAATATTTAGCCCTACTATGCGAGGGCGATATTATAATTTTTACACAAAACGATAAAAAAACATAACGGTAAATACGAAATCTGGTTCGTTATTTCAACCACCTTGCTCTTCAACGTCTCATCGGGAAAGAGAGCGTGGCGTGCACCTGCACCCCACTCATGAACCTGCCACCCTGGCGCGCTTTTTCGTAAATTTAAACTTGACTAATCACAGCAAAGCAAGGGTTGCTCGGTTTGAACTGGTAAGAATGACGTGAATATAAGATACGGGGGGAATATACAATACAGGGGTCGTCTGGGAAATTGGGCGGTAATATAAGAAACATTTTCGAACTGTTACAATATTAATTGCTAAAATCAATTTAAAAGTACTAGGCTTCAAAGTAGAAAGAATGGCATGAAAACGACATATTTCTCCCGTTAAACATCCACTCTGTATCGTCGGAACCCAGCTCTCTCTAGACTGGTAGTCTGTATGACACTTTTAAATGGATTTTAACAATTAATATTGGAAAGACTATACTTGATGTTGATTAAGTAGTTAAAAAAGTTATGGAAGTAATAAGACATAACAATATTAAAGCCTAGATGTAATAACACCAACGATCTAATTTTTCCCGGCCTAGTCCGGAAAGTAAAAAAAAAAGTAATTTTAGAAGGAGTTTATTAATTAATTACCTTTGGAATAAAATTTAACTTACTACGCCAAAGTTTTATTAAAATATGTCTTCTATTCAGGAGAGAGTAGAAATTGTTGAATGTGTTAACACTGCTTGTACAATTTTCAATGAGCGACACTCAAATAAACTGGTTAAACGTAAAAGCGGCTACACACACGCCTGCCGCAGGGGCGATCTACGGTGTAAGATGGGAGTGACCCTAAATCGCCTCCTTGATTGTAACTTGTGTAGGTAAGCAGGGGCGATTTCCTCGATCGCCTACTTTGCAAGTTGGCAGGGTGCGCCGGATCTTCCTGCTTTCTAGATCGGGTCCAGCCTGCCACAACTCGAGTGTGTAGCGTGATCGGGCCGATTTCAACTCAGCAGTTCTGTAGAGAAAGCCGTTGGAAATGTTTGTTTTTATTGTGCAGCTGGCTGAGGTAGATCGAATATAGTTATCATGGAATACAACAACCAAGAGCGTGATGTTTGAACGCGGGTTATAGAAGTTTTTAAAGACCGGCCCCACATGTGGGATAAAAATAACAAACATTATTTCAACAGGGACATGAGGCCAATTCTTCACCCAGTACTTTCTTTTTCTTTTTTTCTGCGGTAGCTCTACTGACGCAGCCAAGGCAATGCTGATCTTTTGATTTTTCGAAAGTGTTGGCACCATCTTCACGACTCAAGTGTAATCTGCTCTGCAGCACGTCAACTGTTGCACTGAACGGCAGGCCGGCAGGCGGTGGCGGCAGGTACGTGTGTAGAGACGCCTCCTAGATTGCCCCAACCACTCTGCACCCTAGATCGGCGTGTGTGTAGCCGCTTTAAGTATGCTCATTTTAAAATTGTTACAAATAGGATCTATTCAAAATAAAAAATAGCGGATTCAAAATCCAGTAAAAAACAAAGCGGTAGAGGTAGCCGTTTTAGGAAAAGTTGTTTCAGATCCAACTGAATACAAGAAAGCTTGTAGAATTATCTGGAGTAAGTCAACGTACCGTCGGGCACATATTGAAAGCCAACAAATTCCATCCCTATAAAATTAATTTAATCGCCGCTTGCAATTTTGTGTAATCATGAGCGAGCATGCCATACAAAATCCACATTTTCTTTGTGACTATTTTTTTTGTTTTTCATATCTTTGTTTTATATTAGCACATTAATGTATGTTTTATATTTTTATAGTAAATAATTATTTAAATTTTAAGCGGTCTTACGCCCCACGGTGTAAAAATAGGTTTTTCATATTGTTATAATAAATCATTAATTGAATTTTGAGAGGTCTTTGGCCCCACGGAGTAAAAATTAGCATATACACGACAGGTGGTTGTTATGCACTCTAGTTCCTTGGTGTATATTATACTATTGAATACTTACATTCTCTCCTCAGCTAACTGGCATAGATCAAATTGTATTGTATGTTAAAATCGCTCTTCTTAGTATCCGATAGAAAAAAGGGGTAAATGAGAAATAAAACCAATATATTTTCTATCGGATATTAAGTTGAGCGATATTAACATGAAATACACTTATGTTCGTGTTAGTTGGTCGAGAAGCGGATTAAGTTAACCAGTCAAGCACATTTAATAAACGAAAGCCACACTAAACAGGAACTCCGTTCCTAAGAATAGGATCTACTACGATCTTACTAGAGGAATACCTTCATGAAATGACAAAAAAGTCTTAAAGTTTATTGCAGGTCTTTTCACTCAACGTTGCCCATTGTATTATTACCTCAAAATAATGGGCAAATCAGAAAGTGAAAACTGTCCTTTCTGCGAAAGCCCTAAAGCAATGGCCGAAGATATAATATTAGCACGCTTGTCTCCAAACGGATTAAGTTTCTAAAAAGAGTTATCAAATTTCAAATAATAAATTAAATCTCAATAACCGAACTCACTTTCCCAATACTTCAAAAATTTACTCCTATGTGTCTTCCTACCATTTCATCGACTGTGTGTTCAAGACGGTATCGCGCGTAGGCTTCCAAGCGCGGCCTGTACTCTCGTCGAGTTGCTGAAGATTTTTCCTGTGGTTATAGGTTCTACGATTTTACTTGCAACGTGTGGCCGGTCATTCAATCCGTCCTTCAGTCCAGCAAAAGGTTTTTAGCCAAATAGATGAAATGAGCGATATAAGAAGCCTTTCAAAACAATTTTTATACAAATCTTTGCCGGCATTGTGGAAGGTGAAAAGTAAGGAATATTCTGACAGAAATAAGAAATATGAAGTCTTTTTTATTAATAAACAATACAATAACGCTTTCGTTAAAAAAATCTCTGCTGTACTCCTCATCGTGTATAACTTGCGAGCTATTGACACTGAAATTTGCGCAATCCAGAATTTATTTTAAGCTTTCGCTTATAGCCAACGTATGGTGTAACACCATACGCACGGTTTTGGACTGCAGATAAAACGTTGTGTGTAGCCGGACCAAAAAGGTACTCCGTGTCTCGCAATTACGTTGTTTACGAAAGCATCTGCTACTGCCATTGTGTCATTGTGTCTTGATTAGAAAGTGGTGCTATTTCAGACCATTTGAAAAAATAATCCATTACCACCATCGGATATTTGTTTCCTCTTTATGTCAAAGGGAGTGGACCAAGAATATCAATTGCAAGTCGTTCAAAGGGTTCTCCTGAAAAATATTGTGCCATTTTTCCTCTACTTCTTTTTTTAGGACCATTTCTACTATTGCTTAGGTCACATTAGGTTCGTTCGCAGAGTCGATTTCCAACCGACTGCAAATTATTAACTGCGCATGCTTGGTTTACAATCGATTACAAATTAGTTGCTGATTGTTGTACTGTGTGAACACAAAACAACTATTTTGGATTGTCAGTCAAATACAACTGACATGTGTTATATGTTTTGTAAACACAATAACATAATAACCCTACATATTTCGAATAATACGCAAATACGTTTGAGATCGGCGGGTGTTTCAATAGAGTCGGATAGAAGTAATAGAATCGGAATCAGTATTTAGTATTTATTCATGAACGTTGATTTAAAATGGAGAGTAAGTAGTTTATTTGCAAGCTAATAATTATATCCAATAAAAATTCTTCAATTTTAGATCAAGATGTACCCAATGCCATGGAAGAGGGAAATAGAGTTGTAATATGGAACCGCGGATATACTTTAAAATTATTAGAGCAGTATAAAATATATAGAGAAAAAGTAGGGACAATCCAACTGTGTTATTAGCAACAGACACAATTGTGTCTGTTGCTAATATTGAAGAAAGGGTGGAAGTGTCTGAGGGACCACCAAGTGAAACAAAAAATGAAGGACATTCTTTACAACCGAAGCCTGCAAAACGAAGAATATTAACGCCAAAAACATTTAAAAAGGACATTTTAGAGTCAATTCGACAAGATAAAATAGCAAGACATAAAGAAAAGATGCAATTTGAAAAAGAAAAATTTGAAAAATTTTACCAACTGGAAATGGACAAACACGCTACAAAAATTGAAAAAAATAATATTTTAAAGGAAAGAAATGCACTGATGAAGGAAGCCATTAAAAGAAAAGTGGATAATGTTTAAAATCGATTCAGTTTTTATTTTATTTATGATATTTAAAGAATATTTGTTTAGTTTGTTTTTTGTTATATTTTTGAATCATATTTTTTTAACAAGTTTTATTAGGAATAAGTAATATTTTCAATTATCTCAAAGAATCAAAGAACCATTTATTTTTTTTTTTTTAGTTTTTTTTTGTTATTTGTGTTTTGTGAATTATATTTTTTAGTTTTAGTAAGTTGATTTTAGTAATAAGCGATATTTGTGTTTTTTGTTATTTATTTTTTTATTATAAACAGTTTAATTTAAATTATTTACAATTTGGTTTCTCATTTGAACTCCATCAAGGTGATCCCTATTATCCTCTTCTGCTGGAAGGTTATAATTGTGTTCTTCCATTGGATTATTTGGATTTCTTGGATTTTCAACTACCTGGAAATCATCTTCCAGTGCTAAATTATGCAGGACACAGCAAGCCCTAATAAAATTGGCAATTAGATGATCTCCTCTAAGTTTTAGATGATACAGCTGTCGAAATTTCTGTTTGAGGATACCAAAACAGTGCTCTATTGTGTATCTTGTTTTAGCCAATTTTATGTTATAATTTAGCTGTTGCCTATTTAAATTTTCCAAATCTTTAAACGGGGTCAGCAAATGTCGAAGACATGGGTAACCACTATCGCCCAAAATGTAATTGTTCTGACATTTTTCCTGAAGACTGCCTGATAGAGGAGATGCTCTAAAAACTCTACTATCATGGACCCTGGGAAGCCGATAAAGACATCTCTAATCTTTCTTCTATGATCACAAACTACCTGAAACTAATGATTTCTATTAATATCATAGCTACGCAAATTGAATATGAATACCATGTATAAATTTTAACAGCTTACCTGCATAGAATAATAGCCTTTTCTATTTAGATAGGAATCCGAATCTTCTGATGGTTTATCAATACGTACATGGCTACCATCAATTGCACCCACAACCCCATGGAAACCATTCAAAGAAAATGCTTCAGATATATTAATCTGTTCTTCAGGGGTAGGCCAGCTTATAACATTTACCGACATGTTGCTTAAGAAATATACCATTCTCAAAACAACTTTATGCAAAGTACTGGGTGCAATTCCAAATCTATCAGCTACATCTCTGTAAGATGCCGCTTCATGTCCAGCAAACCATAAAAAAATTATTGTGTATTCAAAAGGACTTAATTTTCCATATTCTCCACTCTGGGGATAAAAATATTCCGATTGTTCTAATTGGTTTGCAATTTCGTTAGCCACGTTCCTACTAACACGAAAATGTTCAACAAATTCAGCATAGTTATATCGAGGTACAGTAATTTGTATATAGTCTTCATTTTTAGGCTTAAATCTCCTATATTCCAAGTATAGTTCATCATCACTCGAAGAAGATAAATCACTATTTTCAAGCATCTAAAAAAGACTAATATATTTTAAAAATAAAAATAAATTAGTTGTACTTACACTGATTTTCAGGTAGTTTGTTTGTATTAGGTAAAAATTTGCTTTATTTGAGTTGACAATCTCGTTTTGTTATTTTGTTGTGTCTGGTTTCTATTTTTTTATGGTTATGTTAACCAGCGTTACAACTGCGCAGGTCTCAAACTGATAGTCACTTAAAAATACGCGGACTGTTCCAACGGTTGGAAAATAGTTGGCAACTGGTAAATTTTCTTCTGTGAACATCGGATTCTTAGTAAGAAATCAGGGTTTGCTTGTCTGTGAACACATTTTTTGTACCGCGCATGAGTCGGACGGTCAGAAACTGCTCTGCGAACGAACCTATTTTTTGCATCAATCTTCTACGTCCCGTCGACAGTTGAACCAATAATATCTTTCCCGAACTCGTGGCAGCGTACTTTTTGTACCAAAATGTCCTCCCAAGCGGCTGCTAAGTTCTGATCTGACGACAGCTTTATAAAAGAACTAGTTAAAAATTATCACCCTCCTCTCATTTTACGTTCCAGACAACTCCCGACTTTTTTTTGATGACATGTCTATATGATTCTAGATGTATGTCTTCTTCTTTTTTCTTGTGGATCTCTATATAAACCTATTACTGTTCCGACGTAACAGTGTGTTTTTTGCAATTTTATTTTATTTTTGTTTGTTAGCTCGTAAAAAAATCTTACGGTACCAAAGTACTCATTTTTTGAACATAAATACAATTAGCTCTTAAATGTGAAAATGCTATAATCTTTATGTTACAAATATATTTGTAGTACTTTTTAAAAACATACTTTCCTTTTTATAAATAAAACCTTATTTTCTTCGTGTAAGCTGTATAATATGAATATATTATATGAAAGAAAAACGTAAATAGGGCATTAGATCTCTCGAGGCAGCATCTTAGTGCCCTATTCCTTCGCAAATATTTCAGAAGCGTAAATGATACCAAAAGTGACGCACCCCAATCGAATCAACTACCGGTGCTATGGCGGTGAAAATATTAAAGTACACAAAAGACTTCACTCACAAAAAAAAACGTAAACAAAATTTTCCTCGCCTACACATTTTTTAATTAACAGAACTGTTTTTAATCAACTTTTATATAATAAACGGCTGATATTTACTTTACACTTGCTCGTACAAGTTCAACTTGGTATTGCACGATAAAGTTGGTTCTCCCTTGAGAGTGGATCACAAAATAGTGATTCCTTCTTACCTAAGATAAATCATACAAGTTGTACGGAATTCCGAGTTAACAAACAATAGCTGAAGGATATATAAACTGCTACGTCTACGAACATCTAACGTTTTAGTTTTGGGTGTTGTAAATTTAATTCTGTGTATTTGCGAGATATCAAGTGGCAGGAGAAAAGGAGCGCATAATTGTCCTAAATTAAATGATGTCGACTCAAAACTGCTAAAATTCGGTTAACTTTAAAGTTAAGATAAATTGAATTTACTTTTTTTTCTTAAATAAAATTACATAACTCCGCATATTTGTTTAACCTATCTTTATTGTCTTTTGTTAAGGTAGTAAAGTTATTCATTATTAACCAAGGTAGAAAAAAACAGGGACTACTTGATTAGAACTTAATCACAATCTATTTGACAGTATGTGAAATTAAATAAAGCAAAGACAAAATAAAAAAAATTTCCTTACTTATTTTGCATTGCATTGTAATTGTCATGTCATGTGAAACGGAAGTGACTGGTGACCCAGCAACAATTTTTATTGGTTTTAAAAACTAATATTTTAAAAAATATAATGCAAGTAGTGAAAAATGTTATATGAGCCACGGTAAAAAAGTGTATTATTGTCTCGGATCCACTTAAGACCTCGACAATAATAACTCACTTTTCTATCTTGGAGCATAATTATTATTTTCTACCATTACACAATTGACTTTATTTGCTAATGGTGAATCTATAAATATTTGCTAGAAACGTTTACGGTTTTTCTTTAAATAATAGTAGTAGTTATATTTACCTGTTGGCTTATGAACCATAAGCCAACGGTATTTTGACCAATCACAGGCCACGAATTTCATAAGCCAACAGATATTCTAAGGTTTTATTAGTTGTCCATGGCAACGGAAAAGGTTCAATGATGTACAATAATTGTACTAAATCTACTTTTTTAGTACCTCATTAAAACATTTGGATGAAATTTTGATGAAATAAAATTGATAAATAATCTTTGTATTACATAATTACACAAATTATTAAATTTTAATGCAAATTAATGTAAAATGGTTTATTTAAATAAATTTAATTTAATCTGTTCTTTAATTATTCCATAAGTGTGGAAAAAGTATAGTATTATACTCGGGATTATGGCCATTATTCACTCGAGTGATTGAGCAACTCGCCTTCGGCTCGTGGACCCTCGTGAATAATGGCCTACATAATCGCTCGTGTAATAATATACTATTATTGAATGACATTGTTGATATAATCTTCTAATAAACTGTTACTTAAAACAAAAAAGTTTCAAAATCAACGCCCAAAAATTTTACTAAAATCATCTTCAAACTATTAAAATAGAAATGTATAAGGGTAAAGATTACAGAAATAAATAGTAAACCTTAAACTGTATACTGAAAAACTTAAGTTTATAAAGGCGTTTGTCAAGAAGCTTGACTTTTTAGAATAAAACTTAATCAAGGCATTTTCCTTTTCCTCCAGAAAAGATATTTTACATATTTTAAATTCATATAAGTTAATATCATATAGAAATATCAGGTAGAAATTGTTTGTTTTGTTTTTTGTTTCGTTTTTCTTGAAAATTGATATCCAACAGTTTGGAACTTTTGTTTGGAATTTTTAAAAAGACGTCGCTGCAGAAATAAAGGTTATTAAATAATTAGTCTCAAATATTCAATCCCTTGTTGTCATAAAAGCGAAGATGTCATTTAGTTTAACCTAATTGTGGGTATCTTCTTTTTTTACAGAAAGTTTATTAAAAACAAATATTAAATATATTAAATATTAAAAACAAATTGGACTGACAGATAAACATTTCGATAATTTTATTCTTATTACTTTATCAAATTATAGTGTAATTATTAAAAAATTGTCAGTCAGTTTGAGTCTCAGGCTCCTCATTGAACAAGCAGACATATTTTTTTTAAATAGTGCGTTGCTCTTTTAATGTCACTTTTATTAAATTATAATATGTGATTGTAGTTCACTTATTTTTTTATTTTTCAAAACTCCCACGTTTGAAGGAATGGATATATTATATATTAGTTATTAAATTAGAAGTATTGGTAAGTATTGGTAAAATAAACACATACTTCGAAAATAACAAACTCTTTAATTCCAATTAAATTGACATAAATCTCTTACGACTAGAATAGCTAAATGGTTATTGCAAAATTATCAAAGTAATTAAACTCGCTGAAAAGACATTCGCTGGTGTAAAGATTCATTGGTGTTCGCAAGCCCTCTCACCACAACTTATGTTTCGTTAATGTAGAGATGCATGTAGAGGCAACTATAGGTGACAATAGGTAGATACAAAACTTTTTATGAATTAAAATCGGAATACAAATTATGGAAGTTACAAATTTCGTATTTATTACTTCTAGAACATGTTGGAGAATGCTTACAATAAGTGTTAACTTCCCCATTCTGTTTATATTAAATAATATTGAAAAAAGCATTTATTTTATACTATATGGAGTATTCCGTGCAAACTTATTCTACCGATTGGGTTTGTCTTTTCGATTTTGCTAAACTTTGGGCATCTTTTTGTACCGTTTTATTTTTCAGTAGGCCAATCGAGAAATGAATTTTTGAAAATTTCAGGGACTTTTTTTTCAGTAAGCCATAACTTGGTGAAAAATTGTTCGATTTTGGACTTAAATTTCGTGTTTTTTTATGAACTTATTGAAAAATTTTTGCAAATAATTATCCATCATAAATTTGATTGTTTCTTTTTATTTCAAAGTGGAAACAAGGATTTTAAGATTGTTTTTATCCTTCAATTCTCAATAATTCTACTTTACAAAACAAAAATTTTAGGCCTAATGTTGAAATGGGATAATGATGGGTTATAACTTTTAATTGTTATTTAATTAATTTACGAATTAAAAAAAAATTAGAAGCGTATTTAAAAGTTTAAACATGGATTATAAGATTGTTTGTACCCTTCGATTTTATTTAAATTCTCAAAAATTCTACTCTTAAAAACACAAATTTTAAAGCCTAGTCTCGTAATGGGTTATATTTTTTTAATTTTAAATTATTATTTTTTGTTTATTTTGTTTTTTATGTAATAAGTTTCCAAGATGGCAAGAAAATATTATAATTATTGTAATTCGATAAATTCTTATTCAGAGTTTATAATTTCAAGTTCTTTTATTTTTTTTATTCAATTTAATCTCCTTTCCTCGCCGGTCCACTACTGATCAACTATTAATCGATCAGTTATCCCCGCCAGGTGTTCTCTATATAAAAATGAATCCCTATTTTTTGTCTCTAAACTTTTCCGTAAAATGCTACGAAGAACAGGAGTAACCGACA
This sequence comes from Ophraella communa, assembly GCA_035357415.1. Lineage (NCBI taxonomy): Eukaryota > Metazoa > Arthropoda > Insecta > Coleoptera > Chrysomelidae > Ophraella > Ophraella communa. The sequence continues at coordinate 21,656,837 of CM068985.1, forward strand.
TTATGGAACGAATTGCGAGGCAACAGTGGAGATGGACATGAGATATAGCAAGGCAGGATAGAGAGAAATGGGAACACAGACTAATTTTCTGGAGACCGCACGAAACAAAAAGAAGACCAAGGAAAAGATGCACCGATTATGTTGTGTCAACGGCCGGGAGGCAGTGGGTTAGAGTAGCTAGACATAGGGAAGCATGAAAAGAATTAGAGGATCCAACACTGGATGAATCAAGGCGGAATAAGAAGAAGATATTTGGCTACGACATCACGGCTGAACGTATGGGCCTATTTTAATATCTCTTTGTTGTGTTTGTTCATTCAAAAAATTGAGTGGACAATTTAACAATACTTATTTAAGCACCTAAGAATACTCCTATTTAACCTTAGCGCTTTAGACAATGTAAACTCTTTTTAAGTAACATTATGACAGAATTGAAACAATGCGTACCTACTGCAAATTTCATCAAAGTTTATGGGACCTTTTTTTCGTGCTATATATTTGTAAGTATACATCAAAAGTTGGTAGATGGCGAAAGGATAATATTTAACACAAAATATAATACGGGGGTACATCAAAAAGTTGGCAGACGGAGAAAGGACATTATTTTTTTTTAAATATAATACGAGGGTACATAAAAAAGTTGGCGGATGGCGGACGGATACTATTTAACAAAAATATAATACGAGGATACATAAATCTTCAAAATCTATGTTTTTCAACTAGAAAGTTATATGTCGCTTGTTTTCATGTCGGAATACCAACAAAACTATTTATATACACGTAAGAAAGCTTTAAAATAATCAACACATAATTTTTTTATTAAAAAGACCAATTCGAATTCAAAATTCATTCAAGTATTTTAAGATTATTACTCATACTTTTTAATTTATAGTTTAATTTTAATTTCTTTTTAAAGAGTTTGTTTATTTCAATTCATGTCCATGTCTTCTACGCTCGTCTTCCACGTAGTTAGGGCCCAATAATTAATTACCTGACACTGCACACCAAATCGTTACACGGTCACTTTAAAGAGGTCCCTTAACGATGATGTCTGGTCGTTCAAAATCAAGAAAACGATTTGTTTGTTGATTGATAAATCCATTCAGATGGATCTGACATTCGTCTGTAAACCCCACAGTAGAAAAACAGGGGTTGTTCATAAACCATTGCCAAAACTGGAGCCTAATAGACAACTCTTGATTTCTTGTTTTGTCTTATCAAATTTTGCCCAATCTTTATTTTATGGGGAAAACCACTAATATTTTTAAACATTCTTCGGGTAGAAGTTTCACTCAAATTCATTTATAGAGATGTTCTGCGGAGACTTCTTTTGGTGATTAACACCTGTTGAAATAGCCTTCCTTGATTCGCATTTGTCATGGTAACCGGATGACCAGTACAGCTTTTGCATTGAGTTAGAATGCTTCCTGACATTTTGCATTGCAAGTCCTTATTAGGAGGTGCAGGCTTCTGAAGCTATTCCCGAAATTGATTGGCAACCATTAACAAACTAGGTCCATTTGATCGTCCTTTCCCGTATGAGCGAAAATAATACTCAATAATAAATATTTTTTCTTACGTTTTAAGCACCATTTTGAATCTCTTTGACAGTTTGTTAAAATAAAAAATGGTTAAAAATACCATGACAACTATTGTTACTTATTTCATATGATGCGATTATATTTTACAGGCCTCCTGATTTCAGATTACAAATCATTTTTCCTTTTTTTTTATAATTAAATACCCATTAGTATTCAAGGTTTTGGAGTATTTTGTTTTTAAATTTTTTTGTTAACATAACAATTAATTTTAATTTGATGATATTTTAGAGTAACTTTACGTTTCTTAATTACCTTCTCTTTTGCTTAAAATTCTGATAAATATTTGTACAACAACAAAAATAAACTTTTAAAATAAATTTACTGAGTCGGGAGATAATTTGTGAATTTCTCGGTGATCGTTAATGATCTAAATGTTATTAGATTAAACATTCCGTACAATTTTTGTTTAATTAATAAAGGTTGCAACAATTTCAAATTTATTTATGAGCGTTTTAACCTATTTAAAATTAAAATAATAGTTATTTATACATTAAGAGCAAAAAGTGATACATTATTGCTTGAGATTAATAGTTAACGGTAATTACTCGAATGTCACTTTATGCTTGTAATACTTTATGCTAAATGAATCTATTTTTAAATTATTAACTTTATTGTAACTAATTAATAAAGAGTTAACTTTATTACAGTGATCACTATTTTAGTGTGTCTTAGACAAACAAATACGTTTTCTGAGTATCTATTTGCAAATTTTTTGCTCACTACACCACGTTGCGAAAAAATTATAATGCTTTTCGTGTATGTCTTTTTCTGGCAACAAAGTCAAAGTTACTTTTGATTTCAGGAGATGTACTCGGGAGATCACTATTTTCCATAATCATATTACTATTATTTCAATTTTAAGTAAACTTTTATATTTGTCAGTTTGAAGGTTCAATTTTATTGTACTGTATATAGGGCTTTTTATCGTACAGGCGCAAGCCTAGCCGTCATATTAAAACTATTGATGGTGCTTTATTTAAATATGATTTAGTTGAAGCTAATAATTGTAAAAAATTGATAAGGTGGCTAAAATGTGATGGGCGTCAGCAAAACGGGAAAAAGTGAGCTAATTGACAGGTTGGGTATCGTTATTTGTCTACCAGCTGCAAAATTATGCGTACGTAAACGAAATTAATATTTTCAATTCTATTGTATGGTTGTTTTATTTTTCTCGGACATATAAATGGTTTTAATAAAGTGATAAATTTATTATGTAAAAAATAAATCAAAGTTGTAAATATTTTTGTAATAAACCCAGTTGAAATATCGAAATTGTTAAATCTATTAAATATTTCATTTGTTATTAATTTTAATAGTACAAAAATTAAATAGTACAATGAAGTTAATTACCTATTTGTATTTACTATTAGGTATCTTCAGAACATTCTTGCTTGATTCTCGAGCTTCGCAAGTTGGGTTACTGCGGTTTGCTCAAAAAGCGGATTTAAAAATATGCATTTTTTCATCATATCGTATAGAATGAATAAATTATTCAGAACAGTAAACAACTAAAAGCTTGAATTAACTTTCACTATTTATTCATAAAATACTTTAAATGTAATGACGGCCGTTTCGCTATAGAACTAGCATCGTCAGATTGAATAAATAGTGAAAGTTAATTCAACCTTTTAGTTGTTTACTGTTCTTAATAAGATGAACTTTCACGTAGTAAGGGTTTGTACAATAAATTATTCCATTGCTGAAATTGTTTGAAACTTATATTTCAGGCAATGATTGATTTTTCAATATTTTGAAATTTTTGATATCTTAAAGAATCAGGGTTTAGTTTAGTTGAGCTACGCCTTCCATGAAAAAATAATAGATTATAAAATAACTTTTTCTTGCATATTTCCAACAGTTATTATCAACCTTTATTCCCTGTTATTTTGACTTCCTAGAACGGAAAAAATCACATGCTAATGCATGCGCACAAAAAATTTCTTTGATGAAAAGCCCTATACTAACTGATCTGAATGATGCCCCCTTATTATACTTTAACGCGATAGAGCGTACTCAGTAAACGTCAACTTTTCGTTGTCATTGAAAAGCAAAAATGCCCTCTTTATCAAGTAATTGTACAAAAAGGAAATTATTATTTGCATCAGACACTTTAAAATCAAAAAAATTTTTATATTCTGCACTTATAAAAATCTTCATTATAAAACGCATTTACTTATCGTAATGTAACTTTTACGCACGCAAATTTTTGTTCTAAATCATTTGGCGACATGAGTGACAAGACTATTGACAATGACATTTTTGGCTAATAGCAATTTATTAATTTTATATAGTTCTTTAAGAAAGTATTTGTGAATATAAATATCATCTTTTACTTATGTAATATATTATTATTGGTGTATTAGTCATTTTAAAATATTTTAAAACATAAACATTTCATAATTTAAATGTCAAAACTGTCAAATGTTATAAATTACACCAACATACTTTTTAGAATTAAAATTTTCGTAATTTACGTACAAATAATAAATTAATTTAAAAAATGGTAAAATGGCAAAATATAATAGTAGTTTGTGCAACAAGTGCGCAAAGTGGTACTTTTTGCGCACATGTTGCACACAATACTTTTTCTTCGATCATGATTTATAATAATTAAAATAAGAAACTTATTTGAAATCTGAAACCATTTTTATTATTATTAGGTATATTACAGGAATGCAAAATAATAATTATAACACTTCTTGTCTAATTCGGTCTTGTTGACGAATATGATCTGGGCTGCGATTTTCGAGCTTGTGCGATGCGCTGTCGCATGCTTTTTTGCACGTAATTGAAAGAACATGTATTTTTGAATCCCCGTAACCGACACCAAAGATAATATACCACCGACACAATCTATCGTGTGCGATATGACATCGGTTGATCTGAAGTGGTCGATGTTTTCTGTCGTGTACGACGGTAATTTTGTATGTTATTAGTCATTTCAGTATTGGTTTATTTATTTGTTATTTATGTATTACATTTAATACATGCCATCATGAATTTTAATAATCATATCAATTTAAATGGAGTAGATGTATTAGAAGATAAAATAACAATGTTCTATTAAATTCCATACTCAAAAAATATATATATAATTTGTATCATAACTACCTTCCTCCATTGTTTCCAACTTTTTTGCGATCGAGGAATTCCATTTAATATGGTAGTTATTTCTACCCAATGTTTTTCTCCCTCTTTAAATGAAAAATCTTTTGAAAATTTTCCACTTTGTAATTGTGGGTGCCGCTTAACATACTCAATTAATATTTTTTTTGTTTCTCTGTCATTCCTGCCACTTTTCCTGACATTTTTTTAATAATAATGCCCAAGACTGAAGACAATCCACCTCTTAAAACAACCGCTATGTTATTTAATTTCCAAAGAAATAAAATTAGAGGTCATATTTTTGACATCTACTGTGTTGCCACGTTCAAAATTTTAAAATAGGAAAAAACAATCGGTCGGAAGTCGAAAATACAACATTTATAATTCATTCGATCACAAAATATTAACTAACGTTTAATATTTTGTGCATTCGATGCGACCGTCGCATGCGGTTAGTCGATTGAATTCGAAAATCGCAGCCCTGGTCTGTTCGTATTGACTTTAGATTTTAAATAAACCTACGAAAACAAACCTAATGGGTTTAGTTCAGGTCAGTCTACTGGTCCCCTCCTTTGTGGAGAAATTCTATAGTAATATTTATAATATAAAGTAAACAAACCATAAAGCTAGATGTTTCATACAGGTAACACAAGACCCTATCAATTCAAATGACATTTATAGTACTGATACTGATTGTGAACTATGTAGACAGGGAAATATTTATATAAATATTGTTCTAACGAACGTCTCATGTTTCTAATGTCACTTGACTAGACTGCCAAATCTTGCATTGCAGGTTCCCAGTAGGTTTTACTTGATTCTAGCTCAGGTATGAAATGAAAGTTTACTATTTTGGTGCTAGTAGTAGTAGTATTATAAATTGGAAATATACAAAACAATTCTAATCAAAAAGAATTTAGTTTTACACTAAATTCGAAAATAAATCTCTTTATACTTTAAATTAAAAATGAAAATGTACAACAATATACAAGGAAAAAGGGAAAGGAAAAAACACTGTTTTACACTTAGCTTGGTTCCGTGAGGAAGTCCCTCTACGATTACTATTGCTCAATCGACCTGGCCAGGGGTGATACCAAATATCACTCGATTAAGGAGCTGTATTGTGTACCCATTACTGCTTTTTTTTTTATTTTAGTCATTCGCAAGAGGGCATACACCCTTTTATACTGCACTCGAAGGTACAGTACTGCGAGTGGGCGAACACTGGATGTTGTATGTATCTGGAAATACTGATGTTGGTGGTTTGTTCCAGTCCATGGCTGTTCTATAAAAGAAAGATTTCTGGTTCAGAGGTGTCCTTGATGTTTCCAGTTGCACAGTCCATGTATGCGAATTTTGTGCCATTGTAGATGTTACGTCTAAATGTAGCTTGTGGTGGTATTAAGAAAGCCATATCTTTGAAACACTGACCGTAAAGTATTTTTAAAAAAATGTTAGATACCTAAGAATTTTTCGGTGTTCTAGTGTTTACAATGAATCGGCGAGCGTCGGATTGTTGATTAATTTTATAGCTCGCTTTTGAATTGAGTCTAGTAGTTTGAGACAATGTTTAGGAGCTGATTTCCAGATATGCGAACAGTGTGGTCTTATCTGTGTTTTATAGATCATCAGTAGTTGCGTAGTAAAATATTTTTGGCTCTATATATAGGAATCCTGGTTTCTAGGCAGCCATTTTGGTAATAGTCTTAACGTGCTCTGCATATGAAATATTTGAAAATATTGTTGGAGACTGTCATTCCTAGAATTGACAAAGATGTATTTGATATTATATTATTGCCATTCATTGTTAAGGTTCCATCCTGGGAAACTCGTTTTAAGAGAAAATGTGGTGTATTGTGTTTTGGCCGCATTAAAGTTGAACAGGTTCCTACTTTCCCACTCTATTATTATTTTTAAGGCTCTGTTAATGGATTGAATTTGTAGGGTTCTTCTTCTGTTAGACTCCGGCATGGAAAGCGGGCGATTTGATGAAAATGATGAGATTAATGTACTGTCATCTGCAAAACTGTAAATAGAATTATGAGTAGCACAGAGGTCGTTGATATGTAGAAGGAATAAAGTCGGTGATATGACGCACCCTTTTTGGTATCCACCCACACAGCTTTGTAGGAAATCCATAAGAAGGAAGCTTATTCAGAAGTTCCTCATGCCAGACTCGATCGAATGCCTTGGAAATATCCAGAGCTACAGTTCTGGATTCACCATATTTTTCGATTGTATTGGTCCAGACATGAGATGCGTAAGATAGCAGGACACCCATAGATCTTCGTTGCCTGAATCCGTATAGCCTGTCATTATTGATTCTATGCTTCTCGAGGTAGGTACTTGATGAGTTCCATGTTAATCGCTTTTTCCCTAACTTTGGAGATGACTGATACCAAAGCGACGGGCCTATAGTTTTCTACTGCTACTGATATTACTATTTACTCCAGGTGTTAACATCTGGATACTAAGTGGATACTAAGTGGCTGCCAACCTCCAAGATAATTGTCTGAGGTAATAACTGGGTGATGGTTAGGTTAGCGGCTGCCAAAAAGTAAAATTTGTCCTTTAGTACCCAAAATTGTAACAAAATATTAATACTAAGCAAAAACGGATGATAATCTCGAGATAAAGATAGACAGCCGACAATTTTCCATGTTTTATCGTAAAAATACAATAACTAACTAGTTATGTGACTAATATATACTTTTAACTGAATTCTGTCCTTTTTAACAAACGATTATTATTAAAAATAAATGTACAAACATGTGTTAACAGCTGTCGTACTAAGAGAGAGGGACATGCTTTATTGTCAAAAATGTATGAAGAAAAAACGGTAAATAAACTTTTTATGCACTGTTTGGCATTAAAACTACTTTAATTTAATTTAATTGCTAAGGTGTACGCCATAATTTAGCAATAAACAATTTAAAATTTTTTTAAGTCAGAAGTACCGCAGAAAATCAAATAACCACAATAGTATATTGGACACAAGGTGGAAAAGTGTCTTTTCCACCGTGTTGCATACCATACTTTTTCTACGGCTGCATATTAATAATAAAAATAAAGAAGTGAATTCATAACATTTTATTATTATTATTGGTTATAAAATAAACGGCACATACTTAATACAAAAAAACACTAATTTAATTAATATTGTAATTGTACTGCAATTTTGTATTGAGATTCCTGGTGTTTAATTTTTTCGTAACGTATTGCTATCAACTGTGGGAAAAAATCTACCTCACGGCTAAATTCCCATTTAAATGTAAGACCCGTGAGGTAAATTTTTTCCCACAGTTGATAGCAATACGTCACTTTGTAGTTCTGTCAAATATGTCAAAAGCACCACATTCTATAGCAGCCGTAGAAAAAATGAAATTTTAATCAATGAACGGAATATTTGACATAAAAAGGCCAGGCTAGACTACTTAATAAAAATTCTGAAAAATCCTATATTATAGGCAACCAAAAATATATATATATATATATAATCAAATCCCCTTGTACCGTTAGGTGTCGGGGTTTTCTTTATTATTCATTTACAAATTTTCTCCATGCTGCTCTGTCTCCTGTTATTGTTATCGCTTCTTTCCATGATTTTCCTCTAGTCTGGAGTATTTTGCTAATTGTTTGGTTCCAAGTGGTCCTACGTCTTCCTCTTTTTCTTTTTATCTGTATTCTTGCTTCATATATTTGTTTAACTTGTCTTTCTTTCGGCATTCGTTGTAAGTGTCCCCACCAGCTCAACTGTCGTTGTTCAATAAATTTGGTTATGGGTTGTACTCCAAGTTCTTCTCTGATTTGTATATTTCTAATTCTATCTAGTCTAGTTATATTTTTTATTCTTCTTAGGTATTTCATTTCTGTGGATTGTATTTTGCTTTTCTGGCTATTTGTTAGGTTCCATGATTCGCATCCGTATGTTAGTATTGGTCTGAATATTGTATTGAAAACTTTTAATATTGTCTACACCGAGATTTCTCTGTTAATGGTAAATTTATTATTCATCGAGTAATACAATTTTATTGCTTTTTCAATTCTTTTGTTGGTTTCTGCGTCCTGTTTTCCTGTCTGATCTAGTGTAACTCCTAAGTATTTAAAATTTTTGACCTGTTCTATTTTATTGTTGTCTATTATTATCTGGGTATCAGTTCTTTGGTCTCCCACTATCAATATTTTTGTTTTATTAATGTTCATTTTCATACCTTCCTCTTCCATAGTTTCTTTCCATATTTTTAGATTTTGTTGTAGGTGTTTTTCATTCCCTGCTATTAGCACCACATCATCTGCAAAAGTTGCTTCGCAACCAAAAATACAAACCATAATTAGTTTTATTAATTCGAATGGTTCCTTATATCGACTTTTATCAAAATACGCCAAAAAATTAAGTATTAATTTAGTATGTTTTATATTTTTTACCAAATATAGGTACAAAATGCAGTTACTTGGTATTCTTACTTATTACATTTATTTATTACATTTATTACTTATTAACCGAATTTCATCTGTTGTAACACATCTGATACATACTTTTTAATTGCATATTTGCCATCCTAAATCTTTTAACCAAAATGTTAAGTAGGTATATTGTTTTGTTTTCTTGACTTTTAACGTCTATATTTAAATTATAATTTGTACGAATCCAATTTCGTTTTTGTCGTAATTAATGGATGGTGTGTAGTTTTAACAACAAAAATGAAAAAATAACAAATCCCTATTATTTTTGAAAACATATGCACTGCATTGATGCTAAAACAAACAATTATCCGTGTACAAAATCTAGAACATTATTATTACGAACGTAATTATGGTTTAATACACAAATATTTACTTCTTTTGATATAGCTGTACGGAAAGCATTACCTTTTATACACGAAATGTTGTCTAAAACTTACACAGCATTAAACATTAAAACGTAAAAATAATACGCTTATACGCTTTGAAATCTCACACTTCAGACAGGTATTTCACGTTAACGTTATTTCAAAGAGAAATGTAAATACTAGAGCATAAATAACTGACGAAATATTTTCCAAAGGAGTCTCTAGATTGCTGTTTTCTTTTGTTGCCACAAACTTTTAACAGGATTTATTATCTGCATAAGGGGCGTGTAATTTAAAGCTCGTCCAACTGAAAAAATATCCTTCAAATGCTTCAAATATTACACAGAATCAGTCATCTGTGGTTACATCTCGTTAAAAATGAAAGCTGTACTTAAAAAATGTGATACATTATGTTATATTTATTCTTGTTTCTTCAGCCGACTTAAACATAGTGAGTTTTAAGTTTAGATCTTGTCAATTATTTCGGTACTGGCATTTACATTGTTGTCCGATTTTTTCTTTGTCATTTTAAATCTTAGACAAGGAAAGAGAGAGGACTGCGCATTGGAATCAATTTATGTAACCCATTTACCACCAAACTAATGGCGGACAATATTGACATAGGCGTATCATACGATTTTTCTTATAGGATTATTAAATAATCATTTTCATTATTTCGTATTACAAATCTAATTTAAAAAAGCCTTTAAATATGTACTGCTCCAAAAAAAAACAACAATCATTTTAAAACATATTTATTTAATAAATATTACAATTTTAATCCATTTTATCCATTTTAAATATATGTTTTTATTCCACGCCACTGCAAAACTATTACATCTATAAGAAAATAATAACAATTAATTGAAAAATAATCCTTAAAACTGAATAAAAACTATTTTCAAAATGCATGTACAATTAATTTAAGTTATCATACATAACATAATATGTGATTTAGTTAAACATCTATTACCTGAAAGCTGTAATATTAATAAAAATAAAATTGAAAATTGGCTTCACTCACACGCATAAGGTTTTCATTGCCATGCGCTGTCCTCTCTCTTTCCTAGTCTAAGTTTTAAATGGATCACCTTCTCCTTAAGGGTGGGTTATAATGAACAGAATAAGTTAATACTTGGTCAATCAACATGTTTCTTTTTTTACTTTATATAGACTACTGTTGGTTTTAGTTAGTAATAAGAAATACAATGCGTGGAATTTTTCAGGAGATTAAAATACTTTTTTTTCAATAATAGACCAATTGTGGTATTTGTTTGACATTTATGAAGTCAATAATGTATTACACCTTTTTAAATAAAAAAATGCAGTCTTCCTCGGTATACATACCCAGGGACCCTATTCTCAAACAGTGACATATTTTGTCGCATGCGAGAAATCCTCTTTGTCGAAGAAAATCTGAATAACCTTATTCTCAAAAGTCACCTTTGCAAATTTTTTATAGAAAAATTGTAGAATGGTCAAAGGCAGCCGACAATTTATGTCGAATGCGAGAATTTCATTACTTGCGAAATTTGTAGCTTATCATTATACGTGTTAATTTTTGTTAATTTATATGCTTTATGTTTTTTATCTATCAATAGTTTTGTTTGGTACTTTTTCAGATATTTTTGTAGAGAGAAAATGGCAGTTTTATTAATTGCCATTGTAAATTTAGAAAATCAAGAAATGTATTAACGGCCTCGAGAGAGACGAGAAATATGTAGAAAAGTTTTTACATTATTTTCATCTCATAGAAAGTTTATTAAAACGTTCGAATTAACTAAAGAATTAGGTAGAGACTAATAATTAATCTAGAACCCTTAATAGAACAAGGGAATCGTGAAAGTGCATTACATCCCTTGAAGAAAGGTACCTATTTTTTCGATTGTATCATATAGATATTATTAATCTAACCAATATAATACTAAAGTAAGTGTAATTGTAAGCATAAGTGGAAACACTAATTTAAATTTTATGAGTATTGTTAGTCATATGCCAAGCTTTTACTACTAATTCTAAGTACTAATTGTAATTGTAATTTGCTGGTTTTAAATGAAGCTTTTTAATTTTTGCTTGCATGAATCCACCTTAAACACGAGCCTCAAACAAAAAACAATCCAATCTACCACACAAATACAAATTGATACAAATATAACTATCAAAAAACCAAAACTCACATCCTACATTGGCATAGAACATATTTGAGAATCGTTAAATCGGTGTTGCCAGCTCCTGATATTCGACAAAATATGTCTCATGCGAATTGGAAGACGAAACCAGTCGAGAATACCACTAATTCAAGTTGTGCGACAATTTTCATAGACAAATGTCGAATTCGAAATATTTTGTTCGACATTCGAGAATAGGCCGCCAGGATTCACAATAAAGTAGGTAAGTCTACTAATATATTGTATCATATGAATGAATTTTGTATTGCATTGTAATTCAAATGTTAAATATTATATACAATTACATAATAGTAAAATTAAAACAAAAAGCGTTGCACGTCATGATTGTGATGTTGCCATATATCAAAACTAGTAAGGAAAATCGGGATTTGTCAAGTTTAATAATCAGAGAACTCATAATTATACCATAGAACAAGAATAATTACATACAGTTACGGGATTCAATTGATGCGGTGTCAGTGATGATGACATATTTGCATTGAATATTTTTATATTATGTATTTTCATGTATTTTCTTGTTTATGAGTTATTAAATGTGCTAAATAGACACATTATTATCGTTAAGGAATATTTCCAGTCGTATTTAAAGAAGTTTTATTTTGTTTTATATAAAAAAAGTTTGCTTTTGAGGTTAAGTAATATTATTTTAATTTTTTCTCACCTTGGAACAAAATAATACTTCTTTAAATATAACTTAAAATATTCCTTAATGATAATAATGTGTTTATATAGCACTATAATGTCAAAAACTCTACAAAAAACAAGAAAATCCACAATACAAAAAACTTCAATGCAAACTAAGTACCATAAGGCCACAGTTTGTTGGGATATAATCCCATGACATATGTCAAGCAATGGTGACAGTGACGTCAGAATAATGTGGCTTATATAATTTATATTTATGGACATATTTCACAGTTTTTTACCATATTTTGTTGTCAAGGTTAATGTTTCTTTCCACATTTCTAAGCAATTTTCTTGTATTTCCATCTCTGCCAACATGTTGATTATAATAATTTTTTGTTGGCAATATAAATCCATTTATATTGCCAGCATGTAGAATAATATAACGCTAACCATCAACTATATTTTTTTTAACACTACTTTCATTAGTATCTTGCCAGGAATGTACTATTCTGAAAAATCCAGGTTTCATCCAAAAAAACAAATTGATAAGGTCCTTCCTCTCTCAGCTGGTTATGTTCTTAAAAACTGTGGAATGAGGAAGTTCCATTAGATATCTACGTGGATTGTCTTTTTGTCATTTAAAGCCAATTTTATGTAGCGCGTTGTACGCAAAAAAGACTCACTACCTTCAAATATATCTTGGTCCTTAAGCAAGGAATGTACAGCTTTTAAAAGCATCCAAATAAAAATGATACAGATATACTACTTTGTTCTAGTGAGAACAGATTTATTTATTATTATTAATTTTCGTTTATTAATTTTGTTGATACCACAAGAAATAACCTTAAATAATTCTTAAATAGTTGTTTACAACTTGATAATAACAATTTTCGAAACTAATAGTTTTCTTCGTTTAATATTTGGAGAAGACGAAGAGAACAATATATCCGATATTTTTTGTTTGGCAAAAGCGCTTTTTTATACAACAATGCCATTTTAAAATAACTAAATTTTAAACGAGAGATATTTTTATTTTTTTAAATATTGTGTTGTTATCACTGACGAATGACGACATTGAAATCTATGACGTGCAACGCTTTTTGTTTTATTTTACTATAAATATTTTATTACATTTGCCCGAATGTTGAATTGTTAATGCTGGCTCAAACTTGCGAGAAACATGAAACCTTATCACCAGGGTAGAGTCCCGTATTTTTATACCCAAGACTTCATATGAAAAAAATGTTTAAATGTAAATAACCCTTATTGTTAATAATTTTAAATTATTTGCCTCATAAAATACCTTAATGTTCCTTTATCTTTAGAAACAACTTTAACTGTCAAATTTAATTGTAACAATAAAATGATAGTTCCTTTTAACAAACGTACAGCAAATACATATAAATTTCAAACAAGATTAAAAATGGTTTTTGCAAAATTAGAGTTCCATTAAAAAGGCCGAAAAAATGTTAGTGCACTAAGAAGTTTTAAATTGTTCACATACCAAAAGTTCTTGTAACATCAAACGTTGATACTGCTGAATTTTTAAACTTCAAATTTCTGATGGTAATGAATTGAACCAAACTACGGTTCGTATCGTAAATTCACTGATGATGGATTCTGGATTATCCGTTTGATAACACAAAAGGTTTTTTTTATTTATTTAAAAAAGCAGTTTTTTAAATAAATAGTGGAAGTTTTGTTAAAACGAAGAGTTTTTTATTTCAAAAAGTAAGGGTTAGTACAATCAATTTAACAGAAAAGGTATTTATTTGCACTCACTATTTGCATAGACTTTTTATCTAGTGTTTGATATTTTTTGTTGAATCACCTGTACAAAAACTACCTTATACAGAATAATATTTAATATATGTATATACTTTTATATACAAATATTTATTTTTCTGTAAGAAAATATTTATAATCTCAATAACTTTTATAAAATATTATGAAGATTCCATTTTCTGGTAAAATTTAACTATTGGTAGTACTGATTCTTCTAAATCTAGTTATATCTGGGAATCAACAACCATTTGTAGGTAAACTAGGAATTTTACAGTCGTGTAATGACGTCATTTTCGTGGGAAAAACGTATGTCCTATTAAATTTATTTGTTGCTAAGTAACTGACTACTAGTGTCTAATGGTCCTGCTACACACAACGTTTTGCCTGAGAGCATGCCTGCAGAGACTTGTTTGCGCAGGTAAGAGCGTGCGTATAGACGGCAAGACGGTATCGCGCGTCATATAAACATCGCGAGTCTTGCCGTCTATACGCACGCTCCTACCTGCGCAAACAAGTCTCTGCAGGCGTGCTCTCAGGCAAAACGTTGTGTGTAGCCGGACCATAATGGACTAGTTTAGTAGGATCATATTAATCAAAATGATAGCAATATATATTTAGGATAAGATACCTACTTACTCATATTGGTATTCATTTTGCAATTAATTTTTCTTATTTCGTAAAATTTACCAATAAATTATTAGTAAGTTTTAAGCGTAGCGCCAACTAATAACCAATAATGAAGTGTCTTTAAAAGTCAACGTTTTCACATTTTGGCTACGTTCGTTTCAAGTATTCTCAAAGAACTGGCGGCACAAAACACCGTGTTCTGTGACTAACTGATTGTACCAGTCACAGAGTATATAATACAAACCAGAGTATCGATTCGCTGTCGACACCTTTGATGTTTATAAGACAAGAGCGGCCATTTTTTGGGAGTATAAACCACAAAACAGAAAATGGTTTAGTCTGTTTTGTGCTAACCAATATTCTGTTTTGTGGTATAAGCTCAGGGTAGTACTAAAAAATTGCTATTATAAATAAGACCCGTACTTAAAATTTTTCTTTATTGTTGAGATAATTGTTATTTTCAGAAAGTTTAGAAAAATAGAATTTGTTTTCAACAAGATTAATAATATTAACTAAATGTTGATTTATTTGTTTTTAAAAAAAAGTAAAATTGGTTTTTTTAGGTTAAATAATTACATATAAATAGAATTTCTACGCAAAAAAAATGACCGAATATGTATGTCTTACATGCAATGTTCCTCTTTAGTAAGGAAGGATATAAAAAAAAACACATCAACAGCTTTAACACTTATTTATTTCTCCAAATTACCTAACAATTTATCTTTATTTTTATTACTTTTAAAATTTCTGTTGATACATTTAATGGTAGTGTATAGTCTTAACCTAAAATATAATGTTTTTACATACAGTAATGGAAAATTTGTACAAGGATGTATAAAAGTTTCATTACTACTAATATTTAATATAGTTTGAAGAACATGATCTTTTATTGCCAATTCTTCAAATAGTTTTTTAAAAATGTTATTTAGTTTAGCAATAAATATAATAAAACTATTACCAGGCATTAAAATATTTCCATAGACACTATTATCTTTATTTCTATATGCTTTAAATAAACAGAATAAAGCTGAATCATCTAAATTTTCAATGGATTTAGAATAATGTTCACATTGTATATTATTGTAAACATTTTTTTATTAAATATCCACTTACAGAACACTGAGAAGTAGTATTTATTTTAATGTAATTTAATGTAAGTAACATTTATTCCGTATTCCACACAATACAAATGCTACCACTGATTTATTCACATACAACCAACTGCCTACCTTAACCAAAACTAATGGCGACGACTATGGATACTCCCAAAGTGTCATGGCGATACCTGCAAATGGATGCTTACCCCCTCCATATAGAGTCGATACTCTGGTTTGTATTATATACTCTGTGGTACCAGTTGACAAGATATATGACAGGAGAGAAAATCGTGTTTATCCGTAATAAACAAACAAGACCCCTATTCTTGACGGTGATAGAATAGAACAGCCAATAGAAAGTGGGCGTGGTTCTATTGAAAATGCCAAAACGGTATTCTTGAAATTCGTTCTCTCACTGTACCGATAGAAGGGTTGCTCCCCGACAGAACAATTACTTCTATTGGTTATTTTTGAAGGAACCGCTATAACACCAAGAGAAGGTGTTAGGGATTTTTATTTTCGAACCAAAAATAGTATAGAAGTAATTTCTTTCATAAACCAAACACAACCAAACAACAAATTAAACTAACGAAAATGACAAAATATTTTGTTTAGTGTTTTACTCCTTATTTGATAAAGTGTCAATCAGAGAACAAAAATATCGATATATTTATCTCTTTTTAATGACAACAAATAAGAGAGAGAGATAAGTTTCTCGGTTAATATTAAAGCATATCGACAACATCGCAAATTTTCTACCAATTTTATTGAAACACGTCACTTACCACTTATGACGAATGTAACCATTAGCCGATTATGCAAATATAAAAAAAATCACTAAACTAGTCCATTATCTGTATACAGTGGTGTACATAATATTTTAGCATTTTTTGATAATAATTAAGTCCATTTCCACATTTAGAATTATTAACTGTGTTTGTTCGTTAAATCGATGAGGGTTTTTGGGCGGCATATTTTGACGCTTTGGCGTTTTCAAAACTTCAAAACTGACAATCACTTGACAAGCATTTAGCCACGACAACATCATTTCGGCAAAATTTTTTGTCATTGTCATTTTACACTAGTTAAACAAGGATAGACAAAAATGACGTCATTACAAGACTGTAAAATTCCGAGTATATTGTAAATTGGAATTACACTTGAATCGCTGAAAGATTACCCCTTGCGTCACGATTCAACGGTCATATCACCGACACCTTTTCTATGTGCTGTCCTTTTTTATAAATATCAAACAATAATATTAAATTATGAACTGTTGTCTTCTCTATCCTATTCGTATGCTTACATACAATGACGCACGGGTAATCTTTCAGCGTTTTAAGTTTAACTATAATAATGTAACTATACATACAATATTTAAGTAAACATCTATTGTGACTTAATTGTATTAATAAACTAACAGTTTTGGTTAACCCGGTAGAAATAAATATTTAAATTGTTGCAAAGGCGATAAGAAGACCTTTCAAATCAGCTGTCACGTAACTTCGGTTTGTATTTAAAAAAGTCGTCGATGATGTCATTACGTCATCACTAATGACGTAATTGCTACAGCAGTTGATGGCCATTCAAAAATTAAAATTGACGTGTTTTAAGATTTTTTATAAAAGTTGTTTGTTTCTGAAATAATAAATATATTCCATACATTTGCATCATACTGTTCATAATTTTAACTAAAAATTATAGGAAGGAAATGATGTTAAAAATTACTACGATCAATCTCAGAAAAAGTATATTTTATATTTAATGATAATACAATTTTAACATAACATTTACGAATAAAGTAACAGTTAAAACTTAATTGTGCTTGCTCAGGTTTAGTTAGATTTTGTAAACTGTAATAAGAGATGGTACCCCATATATTCCAACAGTTTGTATTGTTGTGCTTTGTCTAAAATGGTCCGAAATTACAAACGTAAATCTAACAGGGGAACATGCTCCGAAGAAGCTATGCGTCAAACCATAACGTTATTTTAGAGAAGGAAATACAAAACAGTTAACAAAGCCTCCGGTTGCCACAAAAACTATACGAATAGTAAAACGAGAAAAATAACGATTATTACATCTTCACCTTATTAAAGAGAATTGTAAAATAAGTTATTCACAAGAAAAGGAAAGCAGAAGTTATAGGAAGAAACAGAATTGCTACTACATCATTTAGGGACCTTTAAAATATATAAATATTTTTGGTGAATGTGTTTGTTCTGCACAACGGTTTTTGGCATATTAAACAAATAATGTGTTGGATTTGAGAACAACGTTTGCCATTTATTTTAGTTACCAAATAGCACTACAAGACTAATCGATGGTACATTACAGGCCGCGAGGTTTACATTATTGTGATTAACGCCAAAATTTGCATAATTTTTGACATCGGTACATGTTCGGTGAGATAATATTGATATATGCCGGTCTTGTCTAGCGATAACATTAATTAATTATGCAACGATGCATTCATCAACGAGAAAACGCCGATTGTTATAAATTTTGGTTTTAACTTCCAACCTGTTTCATAAATTATATTTAATAAATTACCCCTTGATTTATGAAGCAATTAATTGTTACCTACTGTGTTAGCGATGAGATCTCTGCCTCTTCTATTCTACCTACATGTAGGAAATAGTAAATTCTATATTAGTTGATACATATTGCATGCTGTTTATTAAAATGGTATGAAAGTAACCGCAGAATTTCTAATAAATAACAGGTCGGCTGAAAAGTCCCAGGTCTGACCTATAGATGACGACACTAGAGTTAAATCCATTTCAGTTTTAGATAGTATCACCCTTCAAAAGATTCGTGTAAAAATTTGACAGCTGTCGGACTATTAGTTTGTGAGATGTTGCATTTTTAGTGAAGCAACTTTTGTTATTTTCAAAAAGATGGAAAAAAAAGGATTTCGTGTGCTTATTAAATATTGTTATTTGAAAGGAAAAAATACAGTTGAAGCAAAAGCTTGGCTTAATAATGAGTTTCCGGACTCTGCGCCAGGAAAATCAACAATCATTGACTGGTACGCAAAATTCAAGCGTGGTGAAATGAGCACCGAAGACGGTGAACGCAGTGGACGCCCAAAAGAGGTGGTTACCGACGGAAATATCAAAAAAATCCACAAAATGATTTTGAGTGACCGTAAAGTGAATATGATCGAGATAGCTGACACTCTAAAGATATCTAAGGAACGTGTTGGACATATCGTTCACGAATATTTGGGTATGCGGAAGCTCTGTGCGAAATGGGTGCCGCGCGTGCTCACAATCGACCAAAAACAGCAACGAATTGATGATTCTGAGCAGTGTTTGCAGCTGTTAAGTCGTAATAAACCCGATTTTTTGCGTTGATATGTGACTATGGATGAAACTTGGCTCCATCACTACACGCCTGAGTCCAATCGACAGTCAGCTGAGTGGACTGCGGCCGGTGAACCGCCACCAAAGCGTGAAAAGTCAGCTGGCAAAGTTATGGCCTCAGTTTTTTGGGATACACACGGTATATTGTTCATCGACTATTTGGAAAAGGGAAAAACAATCAACAGCGACTATTACTGTGCATTATTGGAGCGATTGAAGACCGAAATCGTGAAAAAACGGCCTCATATGAAGAAGAAAAACGTGTTGTTTCATCGAGACAATGCACCGTGTCACAAATCATCGAAAACGATGGCAAAATTGCATGAGTTGGGCTTAGAATTGCTTCCTCGCCCACCGTATTCTCCAGATCTAGCCCCCAGCGACTTTTTCCTTTTCTCTGACCTGAAGAGAATGCTCGCGGGAAAAAAATTTGGCTCTGATACTGAGGTAATCGCCGAAACTGAAGCCTATTTTGAGGACAAACCGAAGGAGTACTACAAAAATGGTATCGAAAAGTTGGAAGGTCGCTATAATCGCTGTATCGCCCTTGAAGGCAACTATGTTGAATAAAAAAAATGCATTTTGTCAAAATATTGTGTTTTACTATGGTAGACCGGGGACTTTTCAGCCGACCTGTTATCTTGTATATAGTTCAAGCATTTATAATAAACTTAATCATTTATTCATTTAATGGCTGATCCCATTAATTGAATTTTAAAAATAATGCTTAGTTTAAGTTGTTGCTGTGTTGCTTAAAAACTTTTTAGTTATCTAATATATATAAAATTCTTATGTCATGGTGTGCGTGATTGAACTCTTTTGAAACGGTTCTACCAATTTTTGTAAATCTTAGCGTGCATATTGGCTAGGCTGGAGAATCGGAGAATATCTATTTTTTATCCCCCTAAATGTTAGGGCCAATCAATCCCAACAATTTACAGTATACAAAAATACATAAAACCCTAACTTTTCACCCCTCTACGATCAACCCATATATTTTATTGGTTAAATAAAAATTTTTTTTGGAAGAAACATAAAATTTAATATTACTCTCATACAATCCCTACTTTCCATTTCGATTTTTATTTTTTTATAATGTATGTATGTCAACAAATATTATGATTGTAGTACGATAAATTATTATTCAAAGTTTATAACTTCCTTTAATTCAATTTGATGTCTCGCCCTCGCCGGTCGACTATACTGATCAACTTTCAATCCATCAGTTATCTCCGCCAGGTTTTCTCTATATATAAAAATGAGACCTGGAGATGGTTGTTATGAAAAAACAAATTCTAAAAATTGCACGGGAAATTAAAAAATGTAAGAATACTTATTAAATAATACTTCTATATAACCTTAGCGCTTTCGACAATGTAAACTTTTTTAAAGTAACATTATGACAGAATTGACACAATGTGTACTGCAAATATCATCAAAGTTTATAGCGTTTTCTTTCGTGCTAAACATTTGTACACATACGAAGGTACAGCAAATAGTTGGTGGATGTCAAAATAATACTTTTTCACAAAACTGTAATACGAAAAAGTTGGCAGATGGCGAATGGATACTATTTAATAAAAATATATTACGAGGGTATATCAAAAGGTTGGCAGATGACGACAGGACATTATTTAACAAAAATATAACATAAGGGGACATTTTTTGTGTTGCAGACAACAAGTGAATAATTTGTGAATAAATTAAGAATAAATACTTAAAAGCTATTGCTATGTGAAGGCAACTAAATAGTTCTTATGTTTCCAAAAATGCTCAAGACTAAGACATTTTCGGATATAGTGTATAAAGTCGAAACATTTTTGTAATTCTGAAAAATATACGAATAAACATTAAAAATAAATCTTTACGTCTTACTGGAAATGTCATGTCAACATTTTTCTGAACTCCATTACATAAAAATTAAATTCAGTTTTGCCGAGGAAACATTTTTTAGAATCGTTAAAATGTCAGATTCAAGAAGGCATAAGTGGTGTTACTACTTTTCAATATTTTATCCTATAAAAGTATACAAATAAAAAAAGTTGTAACTGGAAGAAACGGATAAAAATTTATATATTTGTGACGCGAATGTTTCAATTGAACAGAGCTTTCCCACATATAAAGAAACGTGACCTAATCGATAAATGTATCGCTATATTTATCTCCTTTTGTGCATGCGGCATTATTGGAGAAAAGACAAGACGAGATGGTCTGTAAGAAAATTGCTTTATTGAAAATATATAAAAAATATAATTTTAACTTAAAAAAATTAGAAACAATGTTTCTCAGAAAATCAATTTTTGTTGTATTGTCCAAAATTATATTTTTACTATCCCTATTGACTATAATAATAAAATATTTAGAATAATGTAATAATGTATATAATTTTAAATACGTAATGATTAGTTTTAAATGGAGGTAGTAAAAAAATATTATTACTTTCATATTGATCACCCCCAGACTTAATTTTGTTAACACCAAAGCCACACCGTAAATTTATTTTAAAATTTTTATCGTCATTAACAGATCGTATAATAAATATTACCTGTACAAAATTGCAACTGAAAGAATTTTATCAAATTTGATCATAAGAATTGATCAACTAATAGTTCACAATGTTTACATGTAGTTATTTTAAAATATTTTAAAAGTAATACCACGAGTCCTTAAAATTTTATCAGGACACACTTTTACGTTGAATTCTGTAATAAGTGTTTTTACAAAATGGAGGTTTTTAAAATCTATTTTATATTATGTAGTAAAATTCAAAGAACACATTATATTTTTTTCTTAAATTCTGGTGCGTATTTGCTAAAAAATATCAAATTAAAAATGCAATATTTAAATAGCATGCCAAAACAAAAAATTAAAGTGCTATTAGATGCACAATGCACATTTTATCAGTGATTAATGTTACAAAATGAGTTACAAATGGTGTCCAGCTCCAAAATGTACAAATACGTCGGGAAATGCTCCGGAAAAACTATTTGTAAGTGTTTCAAGTGTTAAATGGCGTCGAAAGTGGTTGCAAATTTCTCGGAGGGCTCCTAATGAAATAGCAAATAGTACAAAAAAGATTACATCCTAAAAAAGTTCTTGCTTGCTGTGCCAGTTCATCATTATTTCACTTTCTTATTATATAATTTAAGTAACTTACTTTGCTATTTTTAAATTTTTTAATTCTTAAGCATAAAATTGGAATTGTTTTGAAAATTATTTCCACCATAATTGTGTTGACTTGGGGCAGGTTTCTGCTGTCTGCTTTTACAAAGCCATTATAAAATATTTAAATGCAGGTGATGTCATCAAAAACTCTACCAATTAGGAGCATGTTATGTGACGTGACACACACTTTTAATAATGCATTTTTATTTTCGGATTTTCTAATAAATTAATTATTACTTTCAATTAACCTTAACAAACATTAATTCTAAAATATTAACTTGTGCTAATGACAGTAATTGGCAATTTATATTTTCTGATTCAGTTACGAAATATCATAACTTTGTGACACTCATTCTATATACTAAATGTTGTTCATTTCACTTGCCATTTGTTTTCATTTTGTCACTCAATTTAAATAACATTTTTATTGAGAAAATAAACACGTACCAACACATTATATATTAAACAGCTATTTGAATTGTCATGAAAAATGCTTCATTAGAAAATCAAGTTACACCTCCATGACTAACTTTTTTCTTTCTATCAAATTTTTTATAAATCATCTCAAAACTATAATTTTTTATGATCTTGCTCTATGGAATTCTACATATTCAGAATTCAAAATAGCTGGCAAATAAACTGCAGCATAATAATGGACGTGTGTTTGTAAAATTAAAAATTATATATTGTTCGAGATTTTATTTAAATATTAATATTTTAATCAAGCTTACTAACTGACTAACGTTTTATTTCAGATAACCCACTAACAGCTACGTTTTGCTTCTTCGAACTAATTTTGCAGCTTGCTCATTTTGCAGTAAAATAATGAATAGTTGAACGATAGCAGCGTATTTAAGCGCTAGCTTAAAGGCCTCAAGATGCCCCACCCATAATGTACCCCATGGTGCAATCACAGAACAAAGATCGAAGGCAACCCCATATAGCGCTCATCGGTGAGCAGAGGCTACAGCCTTTGGCCGAGCAAGCTGCCCCTTCTGACGAAGAAACTGCCGAAGAAAATTCAGTCAAGAGAAGGCACAGGCGACCGTTGCACAGAAGATTTTTTACCTACGTTAGAGAAGCCTGGACAGGAGTAAAATCAGCCTTAGGTATGACGAAATTATTTCATTTTAAAAAAATTTATTATTTTATATGATGTTAGTTACGATTATAGCCGATGCGTTGCCAATTTAAAAGTTTTGCGATGATATCTCCCCTATTTTTTATCGAGAAAGTCTTAATTAAGAGGAAAGTTTGTTGGGGAACATTAATTGGAAAAATAAATATCGCATTTCATACGCCGAATTTGATATAATCGTCAAATTAACACGATAAAGTTAGTTTATTTAATAAGTAATAATTAGCGAATATAAATTTAGTATTATAAAATAAATTGAAAATTTATTTATTATACATTAAAATATGGTGAAAGCGATGGGAACATTACACCTTGTAGTTTTTAAATCTAACTTTATTAACAGTCGACTAACATTTTAAAGAAATTAAATATTGAATTAAAATATTTTGCCTCACTAACTTTATTATATTTCGACATGAAATCAGTTTCATCAAATTTTTAAAAATATGGTGAAAGCACATTTAATATTTTTCCCGCCAAAAAACGACCCGAAATAGAAAGCGAAGTACAAAATTATGGCGTAGTTGTCGGATTCACTTACAAACGTGGTGGGATCTAAATAAGTGCCAAGTTCTAAGAGCAATTTTCTGGTCTTAAAGATTTATCATCTACTCTGCTAATACAGTCTTTACTTTTAAAAAATATTATTATTTACAAAGCAATAAGTAGATAACTTTATGATCTATTGAACATCAAAATCCGACTTGGCTCGTTTTGACACATGAAGTAAAAAAATGAAACTTTATTTTTTTTATTTTCTTTTAAAAATTTTAATATCAGAATAATGATTCTGGGATGTGAATTAGTGGCAACAGTATTACATTTTTGTTTAAAATTATTGTACTAACCCTTACTTTGTGGAAGTCCATCTTACTAAGAATAATCCACTATTAGTTTGAACTCAACTTCCACGTTTTATTAAAAAAATCGCTTTTAAATTACAATGACATCTTTTTTACTAGAATTAGAATCGTCAGATTGACATATTGAAGTAACATTTTGTTTTTTTGTAGCTAGAAAACAAAATTATAGTTATAAAAACAATAATGTATTTTGGTATAGATATGTTGATGCTTTAATAAGTAGCGAACGGCAGTTACCTATAGTTTTTAATTATATTCCCGTAAAGGATGATTTTGGGCTAGATTTTAATTCGCGCCACTTATAGATTTCAATTTTTAAAATAAACATATTATATATTGTACAAGAGAAACTAAACAATGTATTATATAAATATATTTCCGCACGGGTTCAACAACAATATAAACTAAATTTACTAAAAATGGATGCTAAAGTGTAATATTCTTTTAGTTTATTCCATCTGAATGAAACAAAAAATGTATCTATAATTTAAAAAAAAATGGTGAATGCGAAAGGATATTAAGTTTTATATTATTCCCATCTTATTTTTAAAGTTAACATATGTTTACTATAGAAACGTTTTTTTAAATCAATGCCATAATTTTATTTTACTAACAATGTTTACATAAATAAAATTGAAAGATTTCAGTTTTTAAAAATATCGTGCAAGCACCTGGGAAAATACATTTTTATATATTTTTGTTTGTAAATAAAGTAGAATAAAATAAACCATTTTTCTTTCATTAAATAAAATTGATTTAATATAAACTAATACTTTTGCGTTATTTATATGGTGGAAGTACAATAGAAATGGTATTTTATCATTTTTCGGAATTTATTATTTTAATATTAAATGTATAAACTGTTTTAATATTTATAGCCCATTAAATTATTTGTTAGGTGCTAAAAGTAATAAGATAATCAAATAAATTAAAATAGTGTAATAACTTCCAATTGATAGAATTATTTATAGGTTTTGATGAAAAAGTTATTGAGTTATTTTAAAATATTTACAAATTAGTACAAAACTTTTTGTGTTTAACTTACAATATAAATTATTTACTATCTGCTTTAGAATCTTTCAGTATTTTTGTTATCTGAAATATTCATTTTTCTATCAATTTTACCACAACGTAAAAATCCGATAAACTATTTTTATTTGATTTTTATATTTTTTTTTCGTCGTCTCTGCAGATAAATTATAATGACGATAATTTTCGATTGCAGTTAGTGGTCGTTTGAAGAGTTGTAATAAATTCAATTGGCTCTTTCCCAAATATCGAGGAACTAGCATTCAGTTGATTGATTATCAAATCGTGGTGAATTTCCCAGATCTAGATAACAATAATTGTAATCAATTGTACAAATTTTCAAAAAGATTTAAAAAATGTATACAAAAATGTGAATGTTAACAAATATTTAATTTTGCAGTTGTTATTTTATAGCTTGTTACATAGTTTTATATTAAAAATAATTTTTTTTTGTTTTATTTATATTCATACAAATAATAATAAACAACTTAACTCTCACCTTTTATTTAATAAATGCAATTACGGCTCTGTCGCTAGAATTAGCATAGTCAGGTTGACATATTGATGTTATATTTTATTTATTTGTATGATTTGTATGATGTTGATTAAATAGTATTAAGACTAGACCAAGTACGGATTTTATTACGAGTAATTAAGAACAGTAAACAACTACACGGTTGAACAAAACTTCCACCATTTATTCAAAAATATGAAATGCAATGACGGTCGTTTCGCTATAGAAATAGCATCGTCAGAATGACATATTGAAGTTACATTTTGTTTATTTGTAGCTAGGTACCTGATGTTGATTAAGTAGTTAAGGCTAGACCAAGTATGAAAGTAATAAGACATAACAATATTAAAGCCTAGATGTTATTAGCCCTAAGGAATTATCCTGATTCGCCAGATCAGTATAACTGTGCAATGATATAGAAGAACCAGGAAAAAACTATATCATGCTGATATTTACAATAACTTAATAAATGTTACAATTACGTCTTATCTATGTATAAAATGAAGACACAATCAAAGTAATCAGTTTAATAGTAAAGAACTTCCAGAAGGTTTAGTTCAGAAGTTTAGTTGTTTATTATTCTTAGTAAGTTGGACTTCCACATAGTAAGGGTTAGTACAAAAATTGAAATTTTTCTTAATAATGTCCAAAAAGGTGACGTAATATTATAACAACATATAATATTCTGACCTAACCCAATTTGTATTGATATATGTTTAAAAAAATCGTTATTCGTCTGATTTAATTAATAATAAATTTAATAATAATAAATAGTTTTTCTCATACATAAAGGAATACGGTTTAAATAACATTTTGAAATAAACTGGTAACATATTTACATATTTACCTTTACCTACAAGGTTGACACAATCATTTTAAAGATCCTTCAAATGGCTCTAATCGGAGTATGCAGGTGGCACGAGGACACAAAACAGTAATTATTCCGTGTACCCAAAGGACGAAGCTGGACTCTCGGACTCTCTAAGGCGAACTCATTCCATTTGCGGAGGAGGTAAAATATCTGGGAGTAATCCTATACAGCAAACTTACCTGGTAATTGGTAATTGGCAATTGGTAATTAAATCAAGGGGGAGGCACTATGGGACCACTCGGGACTGGTGAGGAACTTAATTTCCTACCAAATGCTTGGAATGGTTTCAGACATGCTCGCCACTAGGGCACACGTGGGATGCACGTCCGACATTATCTCCAGTTGCACAGCAAGGGAGATCCTTCAATAATGGGAGAAAGCGTTCATATCTCAACCGTCGAGAAACAAAACAGCATGGCTCCTGGAATGGAGTAGGAGTCACCTAAGCAGTTTAACTGGACTGCTAAAACAAAACTTTTGACTTGTGTTTCTAAAAGAAATGAGAAGGCTGTCACTACCTACGCTAACGTGGGAAACAGGACATGTCCGATCGGTTGGATTCGGCCTCCAGTGCTATTAGTTATTAGCTATTAGTTTATTTAAAATAAAAATTAATAAAAACAACATGAATAAAAATGGTCTCACAATATGATAATTTAACTACAATTAATAGGATTAGGAGACAACTTTGATTTTACCTGATACGTTAAGAGAATCTATACTAAATGAATAAAAACTACGAGTTACCAGCGCCGGCTAAATGCCAGCCATTTCAATTAAAAAAATAAAATTTTAAAACCCATGGTTTGCAGCAAAATAATGTAATATTAAAGCTAAATTAAGGAAGTCGTGATTAATGGGTAGTATTAAGGTAGAGCAAACATTATGAGCTCATTATTAGTCGTGGATAAAATATTTTTTGTTTAATGTTCTTAATAGTGATAGAATTATAAACTTTGTACTATTTATTTTTATGAGACTATGACTTAAAGTAATAAATCATTCAGTCAGTCAGTGATTAATAAAACTTTTTCGAAAAACGAAGTTAAGCTTTTCTTCTCTATAAAAATGTTTACAATAATTCTACTCGTCTTTCTCTTTTGATTTTGCTGACAGCAAATTATTTAACGCAATATTTTCTTGCTCGGTAATATCTGGTAGAGTACCACCACTTTCTTTATCGTAATCACTTATTTAAAATTTTTACGATTAATTGAATGACAGCCGATAATTAAAACGAGTGGTTTTTAATTAACATGGATATAGCTAGATTCATTACCGATCCACAAACTGTCAAACAATCAATTTATTGAAAACATGATTTTTATTTCGATTTTACAGAGAATTTGGAGAGAAAATTCACTGATTTGAATGCATTCATGAGATCATATATTTGTCAAAGTGAATGCTATACGAGTATATCTGATAATTTTTTAAAATTTCTCATGAAAATAGTCGCCTAAAATTTAGTATACTTATGTACGTTCTAAATGAGTCATTACCTACCTTATATTATACTAACATTGAAGGATTATAAATACATTGTGGAAACCGCAATAAAATTATTTGTTGGGTTAGTTTAAAAGATTATAAAAAACGCTGGGACCCGTGAACTTTGAAATTCAAATGTGAGCTTTTTAAACATAAATTTAAATGTACATGGTGATACACGCAAGCAGACTGGCATCGTTGTTGATCTATATTTTTAATGAAACACCCTGTATATTTTGACGGTTTTTAAAGCTCCTTAACAATACGATCTCAAAGAACTATACCATGTAGGGTCTATTATGAATTGTACAGGGCGAAATTTTAAAATTATTTATAATTTTGTTCAAGTAAATACATAAAATACCTGACATTCTTAATTTTTTACATTAAAACAAATGCTCAAAATGTTCTCCACATTGTTGTTGGCAATAACACAGTCTCCTATAAAAGTCGTCCCGACTAGGATATAAGCTGGCCAACTCAGGAACAACTTTGTCTCTAATCATGCTTAAATATTTTTCGGCAATCACATTTGCATCTACAAAAATAGGACCAATAATATGATCACCTATGATACCTGCCCAAACGTTCAACTTTTGAGGATACTGAGTATGTGTCTCACGCATCCAATAAGGATTCTCCTGTGACCAATATCTACAGTTTTGTCTGTTTACTTCCCTGTTGAATGTTAATTGAAAAAAAAATTGTATCAACATCTATTGCATTTCTGTTCAATTTATTCAATTCTTACGCAGAAATCCATCCTATGATCTGGATCGTCTTCTATTAGTTCTTGTACGAAAGTCAATTTATATAGATGAAGTTTTTCTTTATGGAATCACTTTAGGACAGTTGTGTGACTTACATTATTTTGACGAGAAATTTGACGTGAACTTGACGTTGGATTCTCCACGACACTTAACATAATATCCACTATCACATGCGGTTTTCTCTTTAATGGTTTGACATGTCCAAGTTCTCTGAATTGTGCATGAATTTTAGACACAGTACCTTGTGAAATATTAGCAAATACGGATACCTTTGATTAAATAAGTTTGCAAGATATTAGTTTTTAAATTGAAATGGTAATCCATCTCTCAAATGTGGATGATACAGATATACAGTAGGAATAGTTTTTGATTAAGAATTGACAACTACGATATTTAAATGTCAACACATCAACAACTGACAGACATTATTTATCGATTTAGTTTAATTATATTGGCATAGTTATCTATACAGTTTTTACCTATACCGGTTAATGCTGTTTCTGGAGTATCGCAGGACGGTAAATCCATGACCACTAAAGCCGGAAAGCCCAGGAAGCATATGAAGTGGACTACTGAGATGAATTCCTTTATTATACGTATTGCTGACCAGCGTCGAACAATTATAAAAAACAATTTACTATCCGATTCGATAATGCAACAAATACGAGGCGAAGTACTTCTTGAGCTTCAAGCAGAAGATGTGCCTAATGTTAAAAAAAATGTTAACAAAACCCAAAATATTGATAGTAAAGAAATTTGAGGTCTGCATTTAGCTAATTAAAAATAAAACCATTATTTAAAGGGTGAAGCATTATTATTTTCACAATTTTATCTATTTACTATCTTGAACAAAATTATAAATAATTTCAAAATGTCACTCTACCCAATTCATAACAGACCCTACATGGTATAGTTCGTTGAGATCGTATTGTTAAGCAGCTTTGAAAATCATAAAAACATACAGGGTGTTTTATTAAAAATATAGATCATGGATGATGCCAGACTTGCGTGTATCACCTTGTACATTCTAATTTATGTTTAAATAGCTCACATTTGAATTTCAAAGTTAACGGGTCCCAGCGTTTTTTATAATCTTCTAAACTAACCCCACAATGATTTTATAATAAATAAATATTTTTTGTGTCCTGAAAAGTATACACTTAACGACTTGTTATAGCCACTACGACGATATGTAAGTATATTTATACTTTTATTGTACACTGAAAAAAACATATAAACAGGAAAATAATTATATGATTAAACTATAATAGTATATTACGTAACGTGTGTGGTAAAATGCTTTACAGCAATAGTTACGTACTATACTTCACCTACGACCTACTTGTACCTGCATTAATAATCTTTTTGTTAATAATAATTAAACAAGAGCTACAATAGATGTTTTTAATCATTTTATTCTATAATATTTTAATACTTAACATTAGTTATATTGGGTGGAGTTAAATTCATTTCACTATCACCTGACATTTTTTAATAGTTGTATAAAACTTCACGCATACAAACAAGTTATAAGAAGATATTTTTTGATAATCGTTTTTTGATAAATAATAACGTGTGCGCATGCGGTCATACGTCAGACGCATGCACAGACGCTCAATGTGTAAAAGATGTTAAATATGTCGGTTCAATGTACTCCTTATCATAGTAAAACTCATTTTCGTAATTTTTGAGTGATTAATTTAGTGTTACTGATCGGTTTATCGCGTAATAACATTTAGTGCATTCTTAATATTTAAAACGGTTTCGTATAGTAACTGAAGTGAAATTATAGTACAAAACGAGTAAAACCTGTCTTTTATATGTTATGATTGTATCCACAAGTTGAAACAGCTTTGTAAGTATTTTTAAAAAGTATCTCGGTAATAATATTTTTATAAATGTTAAAATAATTAACTTAATTACATAAAAATAACGTAAATTCATCTGGGAAACGTAATTAAGTACATTTATATTATGATCCATTTATACAGACAGAAAGTAGGGTTAATGGAAACGAATCAAATATATTGAGATAGATATCTAATAGTTAAAAATTTAATAAGTAGAACTTACCTCATAATTTACAATAAAAGGATATATTAATAAGTTTTATAGAATCAGCATTTACTTTTGTACATCTAAAGTTTCCAAGTTTATAATTTTCACAAGACATACATTTAATATAAACAAAGAATGTAATGGGCATTTTATATTGAATAGGATCCATATTTTGCTATTCTATCACAATCAAATATTTCCAATCCATAATAAGTACATTTTCACAGAACAATTCATCTTTGTCCTAGTTCTCTTTTAAAATTCTAAGTTTAATCTGAAACAATAAAAAGAAAATATAAATCAAAAGTATTAATGGTTTTCACATGTTTAAGAAATCAACATGTAATTTTAGTTAGTTAAGTATTTAAATTAGTATTATAAAAAGTAAGTACTTACAAAGGTATAAAGAGACAAATTGTAGTCTTCGATATTGTACAAACAAATATACCAATAGATCATGAGTACCTAAAAAAGACACAAGAACAATTAAAAACATGTAGCAGGTGTGGTGAAATACAGTAAACTAATTCCCATATCTATAGTGTTGGACATAATCACATAAACTTTTGATTGAACACTTTAATAGTGCATAGTGAAATAAATATTGAAAAACTTAGTTTATAAACATTAACAAATGACATTTTATGTAACAAAAAGTATGTAGGATAATTGAGTAAGTTGTTTATATAAATTTTAAAATGTTAATCTTTGATAACACAGATATTCTTACCTTATACCATGTGTAAGTGATACAAATAAAAGAATCTTTTAGAAGTTTAAATTTTAGTTGTTAGAGTTTAAAATAGTAATTTTCAGTTAAAATAGTATTAGTTTAACAGATTTATAGTAATTTTAAATACAAATGATGGTTTTATTTCAAATTTTGAAGGTCTAAAATAAGTTGACAGCTCAAGAAAGTTGTGCATTTTGAATCTAAAATTTCCTAGGAAAAGTCACTTAGAAAATTATACAAACAAAATTTTAGTAAATATAAGGATGAGATCTATCTGTACATTATCAAAGGTACTATTAGAATTGTAAATTTATTACCTGGATTTTCGGAAATGTAGGTTATTTTTTCTGAAATGTGAACAGTTGAAATCCGATATTACGTCATTTTTGTCATTTTCCTGGAAGCCTATAAAAAGGCCGGAAAATTGATGATTCTCTCTATGTTTTTGGTAGCAGAGCAGTTAACATCTATTCACTCTCTTATGATCCTGGTAGCAGAGCAATTAACATCGTATGTATTAATTACTAAAAGAAGAAAAAATTATGCATTAATAAAAATCAGTTTATGTTAAAGTAATACATGTAACATTAAAAATACATGCAGTAAAATAATCAACCATTATTAAATTACTTACCAAAGTAATAAATTGTACAAAACACGTCAAGATTCCAATAGAATTTAAAGGATTAGTTTCAAGCGTCCTGTCCATAACGTTAGTGCAGTAGACATCTTGGTTTTGGCAAGCTGTTCCTGTTCCGAAAGAAGACGAGGAGAAGCCGATCCGAGTTTTCGTGCCGTTCCATATTGACAATAGCAATTTTTAGAGAACGAACTTTATAATAAAAGGTACGTGTTATAGTTAAGGATTTGTATTTTTGTAGTTATTGTTTTGTGACGGTAAACTAATTTATTTGTATGTATCATCTCCATTCTTTTCATATAAGGCTATTCATTTATTTATTTGTATTAAGCATATGAAAACCAATTAATAGTGTGTATCATTTTATTTGTAAAATTTCTTTTAAAAAACCTTTGGTTATTAAATTCATTGTATTGTGATAATTAAATAATATTTTAATTTGAATCCTACTCTGATAAGAGTCATAATTCTAAATTTCAATTTGATAAAAAGTACATTGAGCTAGTTAAAAATTTTAAAAGGCACCCAACCATAGAATTACAGAGGAAAAAGTAAACTTTCTATAAAATTAAATAATATTTAATCATTAAACTCAATCAAAACAGTAGACAAAACCAATAAAACAAAACAAAATTCTAAATTATAATAATCAAACCAATTAAAACATATCAAATTAATAGAACTAAGTCGGGATATCGATGATTTAAACTAAACAAATTAAATATCTATTAAAATTTAAATCATTATAAATTGACAATACCAACGTGGGATATTGATAAATTAACTACAAACAATCAAATAATAATAATCATTACAATTTAAATCACAATAATATATATTTTCACATAACTCTAAATATATATATTAAATGCAATCTTATATTTAATAAATGTTATCTGCCATTTATATGTAGTATAAAATTCACCTTCAAATATGTAAATAGGAAATTTTGAATAAAATAGCGACGTCTATTGGTGCTAAATGTTGCTAGGGACGACGTGCGTTTATTTTACCGTGCGTAAAGAGATACATTACATAGGTTGTAGATTGTGTGTTATTGACGGTTTAGAGGGGTGGTCGTAGGTAAAGTTCATTATATTCATAGCCATTCATTTAGATATTATATTGAAATGATTTGTTTGGTATCTGCATGGTGACATTTAAATGGAAAGGATATTGATGTAAGATAATAATTAAAAATAGTTTAAAAACCATTTTATCATAGAACATGAACTACAGGAACTAGGTATTTCACGGATTCTAGATGATACTTTAGTTTGGGATGCTATCCTACATCCTTTTAATATCATTAAATCAACTAAATGTTTATCCTAGATCGTTCAAACGAAAAAACTCAATTAATGTCGGTTCACTTAATCATTCCTTCTCTACGGTTGAGCTGTATCTAAATTATTTAAAAGAGTTTTATGGCGATTAAAAGGATTTCAACTACTACTGCTTTAACTAAAATAAAATCAAATACTTAAATGAATGAAATAAAATTTAACATAAATTACTTTTTATAATTGGATATATAATTCAAATAACAATTAAAATTATATATTTTTTTAATACAGATGTCAATGAATTTGTTTAAAAAATACAAGCTTTGTTTAGTTTATAAATAATTAAACGGCTTCTTGGGTCCCCAACGTAAACGAGAGAAAGAGAGAGCGGAAGAGAGAGATGTTATGTTATTCAAGTACCTTTATTGTCGTAAATGAATCCCCCAGAGACTTTCTCCCACGGGAACAGTCTGCTACTCTATACATTTGTAATATTAAAACCATGATTATGCTACAATTGATATAATAATGGTAATTTGGCAAGGAGTGTCATTTAAATTTAGTGATAACGAATAATTAACTTTGATGTTTCAACAGTTAGTGGTATTTTATTTGATAGTATAATAAATAATAATTATATAGATTAGGTAAAATGAATTTATTAACTCATATATAATTACCTATATACCATTTATGATTAAGGAATTCAAAGATGCTTTTTAAAAAATTTATTTATTAACTATTTGACAATATATTATACTATTAACAATACTCTTCAAAATTTTATATTAAATATCAAATTCAAAACTGAAAGATTACATATTAAAGGCTCAAAATCAAAAGATCTAAAGATATTTTACAACGCAAAAATCTTGTTTACTACATTGAAACTAATAAAAACAATGAGAAATCTTGTAAACAAAATCATTAAGTCTTTTTATTAACTAAACTGAAAAAGGTTTTTTTTAAATTAAACAAAACAATGAAAAACGTTATTGCGTTTTAACTTAAACATTTCTTATTCTTCTAAGACTGTAACTTACCTTATTACTGTATATTTGTTTTTCTACGCCCGTACTATAATAATACACTTATATGTCCATAATCCGTTTCATAATAATATTCATTATAACACTAGTGTTATAATGGTTTTTATCAAGATACTGAACAATTGACTGCATACCACCTATATTTTACATTTAAGTAAGTGTCAAGTAGACGTCTCTCAAAAAGTGTTTGACAGTTATAACCTGTATTCCAAATTCACAAAATTTTCCTAAACAGCTAAACCAAGAGCTCTAGTCTCCTTGAGCTAAACTTTAAAAATTAATAATTATATTATCAAAATGTCTGATATGAGCTATATAGAAGAATTACCCACATATATCGGAGAAAGCAGAAAATGCAGTACAAAATATTTAGGCTCAAAAATCTAAGAAAGTATACGAAAAATTATATCAACGGTTTATGGACTGGAAGAGTACAAATTATGTTTCGACATTCTCCGAAAATGGTTTGATTGCTTATTGTCAAGAATTGATGGAAACTATGTATTTCCAATACAATATTAAACTCTATTGAGAGTAACAACAATGAAATAAATGTAAATATTCCTTCCACTTCCAGATCAGTGGGACCTGGAATAAACTATTCAAACTGCACAATAAATAATCTTAATATTTCAAGAAATCATGCAGATTAATTACAATTATTATTATGTTGAATATAATGTTTATAATTTTCCTACATCTATGGTAATACACCTCAGGTAATACCATCAATTAAAATTTTGAAATTGAAAAGGAAATCCATCTCTTTGACTTTGAGTTTTATTACTACGATTAATTAAAATTTTGTACAATTTTTTATAGAAATACGTGTACTGTTATTGTGTTCATTACAAAAATATAATATTTTTAGCTCTTGATTATTTATATCGGTCGTAGAAAAAATAGCGTATGCAACTCTCATGTAATGGTTATTAATACACTCTCATTAACCATACGAAACTCGCCTTCGGCTCGTTTCGTATCCCAGTTAATGCTCGCGTATTAATAACCATCATTACATGATCGTTGCATAATATACTAGTATTTGTCTAACAATACATAATTTTATTTAAATAAAGTAAACCGATAATTTAAGCAATTTGCGTCGATCCAGATAGACACTTCAGCTTTTCTTTTGGCAAACGATACAACCGTATCCAATTAAAGACTGTTTTTCTCTTTTCTTTCTCTTTTTTTAGATGGGGATATCGAGATAACTCGAGAACGTGATCAAGTAATGTCGACTGTTTTCTTTTTAATGTCGACTATTACATTTTCGACCCTTATCCATCATTTTCTAGATCCTTCACTTTCAGGTTGTCACGGTATTCGTTCCTTGCTATGGTTTGGGCGGTTGTTTTGTAAACCCTTTGGAATATACAAGCAAAAATTAAAACATTGATTTTAAATTTAAAACAATAGATGTAATTATATCTCGAATCTTATTAAAAAGATAGTGGAAGGAAATTTTTGTGAATGTCAGAGTTTTAAAAATTAAAATATTATTTAATAAGTAAAAATCTTGTTCGTCAAAAATCGCTTTGCGACTTTTATAACATTTGCTCACATTTATCAAAGCAAATAGTTTCATAATGAAGATTTTCCAAGATTCTTTTTTGACATATCAAGTGTTTATTGTTCTTAATAAGATGGACTTTCACATAGTAAGGGTTAGTACACCAGAAGAGATCTTTTAGCTGCCTCAACCTCAGTAAAAAAAGGCTCCGAATTCTAACGGGAATATTAACCGGGCATTGTCGGTTAAGAAGCCACATAAAGAAACTAGGGTTAGCAGATGAAGCAAAGTGCAGATTCTGTGAGGAAGAGGATGAAACCTCAATACACATACTCTCAGAATGCCTTGCCTTGCAAAATTCTAGGGCTAGATACCTAGGAGCACATGAA
Source organism: Ophraella communa (assembly GCA_035357415.1). Lineage (NCBI taxonomy): Eukaryota > Metazoa > Arthropoda > Insecta > Coleoptera > Chrysomelidae > Ophraella > Ophraella communa. The sequence continues at coordinate 21,693,577 of CM068985.1, forward strand.
ATAGAGGAAGGGGATCTATCTGATTTGAAGCCCAACGATGTCCTAAACTTCCTTCGGAAAATAGGACTTGAAGAGCTGCTATAGGTCTGAGAAAATATCAGAACATGGCAAGTAAGGGGGGACACAATAGATCCTATAGGTCGCAGTGTAATTATCACCCCCAACTCATACATACATACATACAAGGGTTAGTACAAGAAATTTCGTTATGAAACGACTTACTTTTCATAAACAATTACGAAAAATGAAATATTTAGTAACTGGTAATAAAATAGTATATTGTGAAAAACGGTTCACAAAGTATCAGTTATCGTGACACGAGTTTTACATACTGTTTTTTATAATTCGAGTCCAGATGCATTTTTAACAATTAAAAAAAAAAACTTAAATTAGAGATGTTAATCTTAATTTTTTGATGTTGGTATTGCAAATTTGAGTTTCCTAGCTAAATTATAAATTATAATTATATTTTTTGCTTAAATGATTTAGTGCTCTCGTTCGAATTACTTAACATAAGGATTAACTGAAAATGGGAATATTGCTTGTCATACAACTTGTGTCTCTCTAAACACTACATCCAATTGTGCGACTGCAAATTAATAAATAATTTAACAATTTCAAAGTAATATATTTTAAGTAGGTACTTATAAACTAATTGTTATGATAATTTATAGTTATATTAGAACAGTTTTTCAATATTATTCCTGGAGTTTCGTTTAGTGTTGACGATGTTGACGGCTCAGCACCAGTATTTATATAGGTGATCGTATTCGAATCAATTATATTATTTGTAGTTGCATTCTCATTTGCTTGAATGAAGTTCGTAATTTTTTTGGATATATCAATTTTATTTTGAAGTGAGTCATCTATGTACCCCTCAGCTACGGTACTTGAGCGCCAACCACCATGGCGCACAAAATTTAGTTGAATTAAACTAAAATTAAACACCTTCTCTCTACTTTCATAACACTAACATTTGGGTACTCTGTACTTTTTAACGTTTGACGTTTTATGACAGTAGTCCAAAGCATTCTATAATCGAAAATTGTGTTGATTATTTCACTATGGTACCGGAAAAAATCTTTCCCACGGCTTGGGCAACTTTTCCCACGGCTTAGGAAAAGTGACACTTTATAGTTTCGTAAACTGTGGGAAAAAGACTATTTTCCATAGCAGTCGTAAAAAAATAAAGTTTCTAAACCAGTGTCACAAACACTTTGTGACACTGTTACAAAGCAGATTTTCTATACCTCAGCTAATTATAAAATTGCTGTGCTGCACTCGTGTTATAAAGTGAGTCATTTTGGCAAAAGTTTTACACAATATTATTTATAATTCACATATATTTATGTTTTTTAATTAAAATTATTTAATAAGTACATTTTTGTTTATTAAATTATGGTGTTACTTACTAAAATGACATAATTCAAATATATCAAGGGTGAAAGTTAAATATTAAATTGGAGTGATAAATAATTTAAGAAAATATAAGATATAAATACAGAGTGATTCGCATAAGAACCGACATACAGCAAGGCATGTAGGGGAACTCAAAATAGGACGATTTAACGCATCTCACCTATTTATGCCAAGTTTCTTTCCTGAGATGTTATAAGCTTTAAAAGAGAAGTTTTAAATTTAGAAAAATATCAATATCTCCCTTATACTTGAATTTACAAGAACCAAATTTGGTACATGTTGTGGATGTACCAAGTGCAGTAGATGCCAGTAATTAGAGTTCAATTATAGTATTTTACAGGGTGGATGGGGAATATTGCGACTTTAAAATGACAGATATTTTTTTAACCCATTGACGGATTTAAAAAATGTGTACTTTGTTTTGTGGGCAATTTAATTATAAAACTTTCCTTATTTCAGTTATTTTTAAAAAATCCTCTTTGTTTAAAAAAAATCGAATAACTAAAAGGGCGCGCTATAAGAACGTTATCCAAAAGCAATGAAAATTCAAAAGTTGGCTATGAAATTAAACGTCAGACTTGACATTCAAGAAAGTATGTTATTCAATTGTATTATTTGTTGGTGTAGTCTTCTTAAAATGAGCAGAAAGTTTTCATTTAACGAGCAAGTTGACATGCTATTAGTGCTAGGTTTTTGTGAAGGAAACTTTAGAAGAATATTGTAGAAGATTTCCGAATCGTGCCATCCCCCAAGTACAAGTTGAAGTACCTATTTTAGATACTATAGCAAATAATCTACATATTAGTACTAGAAATTTATCTCGGCAAACTGGTATATCGCAGATTTGGTTAATCGTGTAAATATTTGTCAGTTTATTCTGCACCAAGAAATTAATTTTCAAATGAAGATTCTTTTTACGGATCAGGCTTCTTTTACTCGAAGACTTATCACAAATTTGCACAACCATCATGAGTATTCTAACGTGAACCCCCATGCAATAACTCCTCGACATTTCCAACGAGAATTTAAAATAAATTATTAAATGACGTAAACAAACGGCGTCGTGATGGCGTCTGTGGCTTTCCAACTGATGTAGCTACACTACGCGCATGCGCTAAACGGCAATTGCAGCACTGTAGCGTCGTGTTTTAAAAACATGCCTCGTAAAATGTCCTCAATTTACTTTTTATATTTTTTTGGTTTGTTTTCAAATAAGTACAATAAAAAGTATTGTTCATTGCACGTCCGAAAATGGGAATGGAGTGAGGTGAAGCTGAATTTGCCACCCGTGCATGTTAAAATCCTTATTTCCAGACTCTAGCTCCAGATTTATGAAATATACTATTTCACTAATCGGCTGTTTTAAAGTTATTGTTTATTATAAATTTAAATAATCCTTAACTTTGCATTTATCAGAAATAAGAATGCTCATTCACCAAAATTTCGACAGTTTTGATTATGACCACGTAAATCCAATTCAGCTACATTAGGAATTAATAAATATGTATTAAGGATGCAAAAGTCAGTGATGTTTTCACTTAGTAACTAAATTATTTAAATGCAATATTTATTTTTTATTATTTTATTTCTGATATCAGTTTGTAAAAAAATCATATTAAGTTTGCATTTTATTCATTTTTCAGCAAATTTTCCAATATTTCTTTTTAATCACAAATCATTGATGAACTAAAAAAAATTAGAATACATATGTACACCGTCGCAAATTTAAAAGTCCTTTTTATTTTAATTAATTTGATAAAATAAATGTTATTTTGATGGAGTAAAGCGTGACAACACTGCAATATTTTTAGTAGTTGTGGTATTTTAAATTTTGGAAGTAAATATAGTGAGGTTATGGTTTAACATATAAAATAAAAAATGAAAACAGCTTTAATAATATTATAATGTTTGTCTTTTGAAGGCAGTGGCGTTAAATTAAAAAAGTCTCATTAATAGTTTGCCCAAATACAAGTAGGTACATACTTACAATAATTGGAACCTGAATGTTTATGTTTACATGTAATTTGTTTATTTATACCTTGTCCAGTATTATTAATATAGGTGCACGTCACAGCTGCCAGAAAATATTATTTGAATCTAGTAACTGTCAAAGGAACTTTCTCTAATTTTCTTCTTTTTATTTGACTACAATACTACGCCCTGTTAGAAAGCTGCAACATAACGCGATTTTGCCAAAACAATTTTTCCGCAAACGTCAAAAAAAGTAGACAGTATTAACGTCAACTCATGAAGTTGAAGTATGATTTCACAGACGCCACTTTTTTGTACGGCCGTGAGGGGACAAAATAGTATATTAAACAACGCATTTCATATGGAATTCTGTTATGACACGAGTTCAAGTTTAAAAAACGAATCGCGAAGCGATGAGTTTTTTAAAGAACGAGTGTCACAACAGCCATATGAAATAAGTTGTTTATAATATTTTTTATATGTTGCCCTTTTTACCATTTTTTAAATTAATTTTTTATTTTTATGTAATTACGAAAATTTTTATTTTAAAAAGTATGTCGGCAGCACTGTGTAATTTATAAAATTTGACAGTTGTGACATTTAAATTATCAAATGTTAATGTTTTAAAATATTTTAAAATGAATAATATACCAATAATAATATATTATATAAGTCAAATATTATATTTATATTCACAGATACTTTCTTAAAGAACAATATAAAATTAATAAATTGCTATTAGCCACAAATGTCATTGTCAATAGTCTTGTAGATACTTCACTCATGTCGCCAACCATTTAAAACAAAAATTTGCGTGCGTAAAAGTTACATTACGATACGCAAATGCATTTTATAATGAAGATTTTTATAAGTGCGAAATATAAAAAAGTAGAAGTTTTAACAGGGAAAATAATTATTAGTTGGGTTCTGAATCCGACATAATATAATCTAAAAGAAAATTTCAGTACACCTTACTACAACAAACGAAATTTTGATGCTCAAGTACTTACCAAAAATGCACAGTCCAAATGTTGCTTACAATATTTCTGACATTGTAAAATATTATTGAACTGTCAAATTTGTTTTTGACTTGGCAATCACAAAATCAGTAACCACGGAAATGTAGTGCGCAGTTTTATAATTATTATTCTCTGAATTTATCAACTTCGTTGCGATCGTTTTGAATTTTTATTTAAATATTATTTAGTTCTATAGTCCGTTTGCGGAAAAAATAGCATGTTTCATTCGGAGCAAAAGCACTTTTTGTGGCTCGTCTGAAATTGTAGGCCTCACTAACGTTCGGCCATCAAACATTCAGACTCGCCACAAAAAGTTATACTTTTACTCCTAATAAAACAATATACTATTAGCATGAGTTATGTTCGTTGGAAGTTTATAGTTTATAAGCGCACGAGTTGTATTTGATATAAAATGAATTACGATACTTTTCTTAAAGCATTTATTTATCTCTTGTAATAAGTTGCGGCCTACGGATTTCAATATTGACCAAGTTTACAGTGAATAACCATTGACACTAGCAAACGGACGAAGGAAGTCAAACGAACAAAGCGGTTTGTTTACTTTGATGACGTGCATTTATATTTATACTGGACAAGGTGTATATAGCAAAAATATTCACTGAAGTTTGACATTGGCTTTGCATAATATTATTTAAGTCACAATTAATTTATTTTTTCGTTACTGTTTAAGTCCGGGAAATGGTAATTTACAGTACACTTTACACTTTACATTACTCTTCAATTCTCCCAATGTTGTTTGAAATAATAAATGAATTAACATAAACTAAGCTTTTATTCTAGTTTTTGAAGATAGACATTAATTGTTCAATTGCTGTTGCCAGCAATATTTATTAATGAAGTTGTTGATGAATTTACCGTGTTTTCTGTAATCGCGGAAGATGTATGGCTGTGATATAGAACTTTAACAAAAGTTTCGCCCCTTTGGATCATTCTTGCAATCTTGTCTTTGCCTTCAATCGATTCTTCTATATACTTTTCTGCAACTGAAGAACTCTTCATCCACCGCGCTGTTTTAGAACTTTAAGGTCAGCTTCAGCATTGGTCAACAACGTTGAAGATGTCCTCCTGAAGCAATGACCTGTATACTTTACTGGTTGGTCTAGTTTTAAGAACTCAGCTATTTTCTCAGGTGCTCCGCCAACAGTATGTATACCATATATTCTTTATCTGGAGCGTTCCTCATGATGCTTTCAATTTGTTCCTTTGTCAGCACCTTCGACTGGTTTGGCTGATGGTCTACATTTTGTTTTTTCAAAGAAGCTATCAACTTTGGGAAACTTGATATGTTGACATTCTCATTAACCATAATCATTGATTTTACCATCGAATATTTGGACCATAATAAAGAAGGGTTGAATGTTTTTGACTGAAAATTTAAACTGTTGAAAAGAATATTCTTTAAAAAAACTGTTGTTACCACATCCAAAAAGTAAGCCAACATCACATTTTCATCAGCACTACTTTTTAAATTGTGTTGTTCACGCCAGTTGCAAAACAGCGCATATTCTTTTTCATATCTTTTCGCAGACTTAACTGGAATGATTTTCCCCACCGCTTCCGCAGTTTTCTCAGCGATTTCATCTAATTTCAGATCCATTTTCTCCGCAGATATTTCGTGTTTGCAGAAAAATTCAATATGTCTGCCTTTATTTAAATTGTTACTTGGTAGCCGCTGTTCACTTTTTATATATAAAGCAAATCAACTATGTTAAGAATAAATCAAGTAACATAATTTTTTCACAGCAGTCTACATGAGTTCCTCACAAAATGATCAAATATGTCAATTCAGTTTCATATTTTATTGCGTTTAAAACCAAAGGCAGTAAGAAAAAAAAATATAGTACGATCCACGTCCGTGAAGTGATTATTACGGTACTCGATTAGATATTCTTGACTCGGCTCCTTCGTTTTACCTCGTCCATAAACTTCTATCTCGTACCGTAATAAGTCTCTTCCCGTACTTGTAACGTAAATAACTATTATAATAATATACATCACATTCTGACACTTCACAGAAAGAGAAGTTATTTTCACTAATTGTATTTGAGTCCTTAAACTGATCGAAATAAAGTCACAGCTTTAACTTATTAAATTGTCTTTATTTCAAAGACCTTTTTATGTAAGCGTAACTGTCAATATAAAAAAAAACTTAATTAAGGTAACGCATAAAACCGTTATGCTATATCTCTCTAATTTGTTCACAACGAGTGCTGTCGATAACTTTGTGGGGTGTTGCTTCCTTTTTTTTATAAATCCCACTTCTCATTCGGTAAATAACACCAATTTTATTATTTTTTTTCATTAACAATATTTAATAACTGCTAAAGATTAATTGATTATATAGTTTATAGATATTTTGGCTGTTTATATACCATTTTACGGATTTTTTCAATCATAATGTTAATACTATTTTTCCACTTAAGTCGGAATGATGGCATATTTTCCATTTAACTACGTGTAAATTTGTTGCAACTAAAAACTTTTATATCTTTTTAACGGGCTTGTGAAATTATTTTAAATTTTTAAAAGATCATCAGGAAACTACTAGTCAGAATTACATAATATATTTTTTCAACGGTTTTTCAGTATATCCAATACACCGACAAAACTTCCTGGTTGCAATTTTCCATAAATTTCCTCACATAGAATAATTATTTTCAGAAAAACCTTTATTATCATCTTTTTAGATGTAGATTTTCAGTAAAACTTCTTTCAATATAAAAAATCATTCTTTAAAATTTCACCTATAATTCAGACTAAAAAAAAATTATAAAAAATGTATTACTCAGATAAAAAAACTATAATTACCCTTTTTGCAGTCTGTAAGTTATTAATAAGATTTCTCATTTTATTGACCGAATGTAAAGAACAAATTTAAAAATGTTCTCTCCTAAAGAGCTGCTTTCGCAATTCTTAGACGATCGACTAGATTTATCGATATAAAGCTGCTGTACTCAAATAATCACGAGTACTACAAAATTTCTTTTAAATCCCCTAAGTCAAAGTCGTTTTTTCTTAGAATTTATATAAGTGCTTGTGTATTGAAATGTGGGTAGTCTTTTTTTGAAATACCCTAGGGACATTATATAACAAAATACAATTAAATTCGGGCCAATTTTCATCGGAAATTTGCAAATGTTTAAAGTATTTATGCAAGAAACATTTTTGGGTAGACTTAAATTTAAGTAATAAAAAACCATTTCATTTTTTTTGGTTTGTATACGCAATACAATGAGTACTTTTCATTTAATGTTTTAATGCATCAGAAAATTCAACGAGAAACCTGAAAATTAAATGAAAAGCTAATGGTAAAAGCCCTTTGTTTGTCTAAGTGAATTATATTTAATTTTCAGGATCTACCGTGTATGTTTGTGTATTTTCCTTATCAACTTTATAAAATTATTTTATCAAAGTGACGCCAAGCATTTAAATGGAAACATTCTTGTTTTTTTAATTCTTATTTAGTAATATCACATTATACATTTTATGGCTAAAATTATCAGTGATTATTTTTTCACCTGTCAAAATATCACAGTTTTGTGATTTCGTCCAATGAAAACGCTTAATCTTCAATGTTCTGTGCAAAATGCTAGCCAATCATTCCGTTTTATAGTGATTATTTTTTTTTTTGTAATATTAGTTGGTCGTTGGGAGTCAATTTGTAACCAAATTATTACGTTTAGCGTCAATTTGTGATATAATTTACATGTTGAGAGTGAATTTATAAAAATATTTAGTTAACTTTTAAAAAATAACAATATACCAAAAGAAAAAATGTAATTTAAAATAAAACAAACATTAATCTTAATTTCGTCTTTAATTAGGTGTAAAAGATATTAAAATAATTAACAAAATTTATAAATGTTTATAACAGCAAAAATTATGATAGTTAAATACCTCGGCTAGGGGTGAGTAAGTTCATTAGCTCTGACTATAGTACAATATTTGTTTCTTTAAGAAATTATAAGGGCGCCACTGAAATCTTTTTATTTTTTATGATACTACTGAAGTAAGTTGTTTTAAGCTGTTATTTAAATAAGTATCATAAGATGATAGAAAGATGTCAGAAAAAACTGTCTATGAAGATAAAAAAATAAAAATGTACCAAAAGATAAATAGATTTCCTTGGTGCTTAAATGAAATAAATTGAGAATACGTTACAAAAAAATATACCGCAAATAGTTCTTTACAAAAACTTATTCTAATACAGTTGACGGTACTAAAATGATTTTTATATTCCGTTTAAGAAATAAAGAAAAACGAGACAGCTGTATAATATTATAAATGCATTTACGTTGGTCGACTTATCTTTTTTTACATAGGATACGTTGGTTGATCCAGGAGAGGGCTGGTCCAGTGAAGGGTTGGTCTGATGAACCGTCCACCAATGTAGAACCAATCAGTGTAATGTGTTTGAAATTTGTAACGTCTTTTAACTTGGAATTTGTAACGTCTTTTAACTTTTGTAACGTCTTTGAACTTTTGTAACGTCTTTGGTATTGTATATTCCAATGCTGTGAAAAATTGTCAGCATCAGCCACGTGTTCGTTTATTTTTTCCGTACAAAAAGTACAAAACAGCGTATTCCGAAATTTTACATTTATCATTAGGATATATGACAGAAAATACAGTTAACAAAAGATAAATTAATATAACAATTATTAGAATTCCAAAAAAAGTACTCAACTCGCCATTTTGTATTTTTTTTTATAAAAAAATTTACAATTATTACTTTTAAATTGCCCTCAAAATATACTTGAAATAATTATTAATATGAAAATTCTTATCTGATTATATAGTCGGTACTGTCAAGATTTATAGAAATTATATTTAAAATCTTTTACCAAAAATAAAAATCAAAAAACATACCTGTGTATAACACCAATGACAATAAAAGAATGAATCGTGGTTTAAGGTATTGGACTAAGCCACATTAAAGATCGTGTATAAAGTTGGAATTACTGACAGGAATCGTTTATAATAATTAACATGTTAAGAACTCTATACAATAGATGGTGTTAGTGTTAGCCATATAATTAATTTAAAAATACTACGTTTTTAGTTAACATATCATGTTACAACCTGTCAAAATATCACAGTTTTGTGATTTCGTCCAATGAAAACGCTTAATCTTCAATGTTCTATGCTAAATGCTAGCCAATCATTCCGTTTTATAGCGATAAAACCACTAGTCGTTTTACCAGGATCGATAAAATTATAGAACTATCAAAAATCAATATTGCACAATCAATTTTCTTATTTATAAGTACCTTACTATAAATCAACATTTATTTATATTATCTAAATATTCTGAAATATATTTTGTTATTATTATTATCAAAATTCAATTCATCTGAACGATAATGAAAAACCAAATATGTAGTTATTTTAAAACTAACCTGCTTCCTGGTTCTGTATGCATTTAAAACTTTTATATGCCTACAGGCAAATGTGGTCTTGTAGGTAAACTTTAAATAGATATACCTAATAATTTTTATTTTGGTAATTTTCTCTTTAATAATATAATTGTATAAATAGGTATAAAAATGAATATTTATTCAATTTATAACTCTGTTCTCACGACGCTGACGACATCTGACAACTGTCAATACTATCTATGTACCTATAGGATAAGTTAATAGGAGGGGTAACGGCATTTCGTGGACCATATTGATTACGTCATTAAAGTCGGGCTTGTCAAATTTTTTATGAATGTTATTAAAAGATCAAAAGATTATAAGTTTTTTTTCTTAAAATAATAATATATTTATTAAATATAATTCTGTGTAAACCCATTTCCTTTCTTTCTCTTGATTACTAATGTGTTAATAAATTAGATCATTGGTAGGCAACAAAAAATACACCTATCCTAGTTGGCTTGTCAAATTTGTTATTAAAGTTATTAAAAGATCAAAACATTATAAGTAAAATAGTAAAAATTGGTTTAAAGATAACAATAAGTTATTAAATAAAGTGGTTTTTATACAGAATGGTTCAAAAAATAATCTTCTCAAATACCATTCGTCCTGTAAAATTTTACTAGATAAATTTTTATTTTCTATTTATTATTTATTTTTCTATTTCAGTTTGTTTTCGTATTTTTGCCAAATAAAAAAGTTTTCGTCGAAACTAAAAATTTATCGATAAAATTTTAAGGACGTGGTATTACCTTTGATTATTTTTTTGATCTGTCAAAATTCACAGCTTTATGATTTCATCCGATGAAAATGCTTAATCTTCAATGATTTGTGCTAAATGCTAGCCAATGATTCTCCTTTATGTTGATAAAACCACTAGTCGTTTTATTAGTATTGATAAAATAATTGAAATGTCAAAAATTAAATAATAATATTGAACAATTAATTTTCTTGTTAAGTAACTAAACATTTAGAAATGTACCTACAGATTAATGTGGTCTTGTAGGTAAACTTCAAATATGCCTAATAATTTTTATTTTGACAATTTTTTCTCTTAATATAATTAAGTAAATATGTTAAATTTTTTGTACTAACCCTTACATTTTGGAAGTCCATCTTATTAAGAATAATAAAAAACTTTTCGTTTGAAATTAACTTCCAAGTTTTTTTGAAAAAATTATGTTTTAAATTACAATGACGGCCGTTTCGCTGATTAGCATCGTCAGATTGACATTTAAGTTACATTTTGTTTGTTTGTAGCTAGGTATCTGATGTTGTTCAGGTAGTATTAAGGCTAGACCAAGTATGGAAGTAATAAGACATAACAATATTGAAGCCTAGTTGTTTACCTTCCGTAGCTAACATGATTAAATTTAACAAGAAAGTCTCTGAAACCGACTAAGAAAAACCTAACTATTAAGTGGAAAAAAATATGACTTGAAATTTTTTACTTTAGGGTAAGGTGGTTAAAAGGAAAAAATGCAAAAATTGTATTTGTTACACGATTTTTAATGAGATTATTAAATAACAAACAAATAAAAACAGAAACCGTTTCTATGGTAACTAAACTAATTATGTTATTTACAAAACATCAGAAAATATTAAAAATAAAAAAAAATTGCACATTTATTAAATATAAACTGAAAACAAATAAACAAACATGACCTTAAATTTCAGCACACTCCTTACAGATAGCAGATAAATAAGCACATGAATTTTTTACATTTACAGCAACTAAATCTGGTCTTTCTACTTTTTTTACTAGAGCAATAATGACATCGACCAAGTGTTGTAGGAGATTGATTTTGTACGTTCACAGTAGTTGAAATATTATAGATTTCTTGAATCCGCAACTTGGAAGTTTTAGGAACCGTATTACAGTTAAAACGCTTTTTTGCATGGTTTTCAACTAACTGTCTTGCCAGTGTTTCTAAAAATATTTTAAGAATTTTTTGTCTGTATTGTTATTTTCATAAATAATGTAAGAATTAATACCTGCTATATTCAACAGGCCACGGAAAACAACTAGAGGCCAGCGGCGGGTAATCCTAGCGCAGTTATAAGCTGCGCATAACTTGTCAACCGTATCCACTCCGCCTTTGGTCTTATTATAGTCGATTATAATCGATGGTTTTCCTGTTTCCCTATCAATGGAGTAGTCAAGATGCATAGTTGAAAGAAGAAATACATTTTTTCGTGGTTTGGGGATTTAGGATACTAAGGTACTTTTGTCTTCAAATGCGAACATAGTCGTCTTTTCGGGCCTCTTTATCATCATATCTGGTGGTATTTGCGGTTTATTTTTTCTCAAAGTAACTATAAGTGTCAGTTTATGCTTTTGGAGAAGAGTATATGCTAATGGAATACTTGAAAAGAAGTTGTCTGTCGTGAGATTGCGATTAGATCCAGAAATTGGTTGACATAATCTTGGCACTAGAAACATATTCGATGTGTTTACATAAAATGGTCCCTTTGGTTGTTGACCAACATATATTTCCGTTTTCGCCGTGGAAAAAATAGTTTTGCATCTACTAATGCATACACTTTTATGCCATATTTGTTGGGTTTCGATGGTTTATATACTCGAAACCCATATCTTTCTCTGAATGCCCATAACATTTCATCGATTGTTGTATACTTCGAAAGGTAGAAGAATTTTGGTAGGTTATTGTTAAAATCTTCAAAGACCTCTCTAATTGCTGCCAATTTATTAAATTCTTGTCTTGCAGGTCTTGTTTCTTTATCGTCAAGACGAATATTTCGAAGCAAAAATTTAAACCTCTCTAAGGACATGGCCAACCTAAATATTTCTAAACCCATACCATCTGATCTGAATAGATCAGCAGTATTTTGAAAATTGCTTTTCATTGCACCACCAAGATATAAAAGCCCCAGTAATGCTTTCAGTTCATCGACATCTGTCGTTCTTGCTGTTCTATATGTTTCCGAATTATTTTTTGCCACGATATATTTGTTGGTGTAAAGAACAATATTTTGTAACATTGCATCTGTAATAAATAAACTCCAGATTTCGATTGGTGTTTTTTTATTCTTAGCTTCACCTTTTACTCCCGGTAACCGGGTTATGATATTATGGCATCGAGTTCTTACATTGGGATATCGGTGACAATGTTTTCTCCACTTGGTTCCATCTGTCCCCATCATGCAAGGTATGCGAGTTTTTCTTCCCTTTTCACAGCTTCCACTTCCGTTTAGTTCGTTATCTGTTATGTCTTGTTCACTGTCGGAATTTTCGTATTGAATCTCAAAATTGTCTTTCCCCAAACTTGAATCGCTATCTTCTGCTACGTCTACGTCCGTTTCAACTTCATCAAACATACGTTGTAGTCGTCTTTGTTCTTCTTCATTAGTTAAAGAAGTCATATTTATGGAAATCTTTAAAAAAAATAATAATTAGTACAATTCTTATAAAATAAAACAAAAATGTAACTTACCCCAAAAGATACACCACAACTAACATCCGTCTCAGAGACCGAAAACTTAATAACACACGCTACAACAATTCACCTCCACTGTAATTTTGACACTGAGTCCACTAGCCCTAGAAAATCAGCTATTAAGAAAGGCCAAGCGCGTTAGCGATTTCTTCCGGAATAATCGGAAATTTCCTTAGGCGTCGGTCTCACAGACGGCGTGTTAGCTACGGAAGAAGGGATTATCCTGGATGTACTTCCCTCTAAGATCAGTATAACTGTGCAATGATATAGAAAAACCAGGAAAAAACTATATCATGCTGATCTTTACAATAGTTTAATATATTTGTGTTTTACAATTACGTCTTATCTATGTATAAAATGTAAACTCAATCAAAGTACCTAAACAGTTTAATAGTGGAGAACTTCCGAGATTTATTTGTTCATTAACAACTTTAAATTGTGGATCTGCTAGATGTCTTTTTATTTCAAGTTCTTCAAGGAAATCTAAATTTTGTTTTTTATTACAAGTGTGTAGTATTTGGATGTTATTGGTGTGTAAAAGTGAGGTTGGATGTTCAAGTAGGTAATTTGCATAATTTGACTTATCTGGTTGTTTTAATCTATATGTTCTTAAATGTTCGTTAAATCTTACTTCAAAATTTCTTTGTGTTTGACCTATATATACAGCATTACACTTTGGACAATTAATTTTGTAAACACCAGTTTTAATTTATCTAATTTTGTTTTTACAATTAACAATTTTGTACCAACATTATTTTGTGTTTTAAATTATATTAATGCTGATGTTGCCGAAGATATTATTTTTGAATTGTATTGGAAATATTTCCACAATATGTAATATTTATATAACTTTTAATTTCTTTAGTTTGTTTAGGAAATATTAGTTGTAGTGACACTTTCTGTTCTTTCTCATTAATTAATTTATTTATTAAATGAATTGGATAGCAATTAGACGTAGCTATTTGTTTTATGATACTCATTTCTTTATCAAAGTTAATTTTGTCCATTGGAATAGAAAATCAATTTGAATCAGCGTTCCAATTTCAAACAGGTAGGTAGTGCTTTAAGATAAACTCTGTTCTGTATAACATTATTATATTTTCATTATTTTTTTGAATTTGGTGTAAATTGCGAACCGTGAATAGAATCATTCTATATACCTACTGCAAAATATTTAACGTGTGCGTGTCCTTTGACCGTAAACTGATCTGGTACAAGCGCGTAAAGGCCTGCGCCATTTTTGCTCTCTACTTATTATTTGTAGATCTGTTATTTCAAATATTACAGAACAGCTTCATTTGTATTAGAAGTATAATTTGTCTGGTGATTAAAGTTTATCATTTAATACATCTTCAGTAATTTATGTTGTTTCTGGAAATTAATTTCTATACGAAGTAAGAAGCAGCCAAAGTAACATAAAATAAGGCGCGTCAGCTGGTGTGTCTAATCATTCATTTGCCAGACGACTGAGTATGTGGCAACCTCTCTTGCGACAGTAAACGAATTATTCCGCCAGAGTTATGTTACGAATTGAAATCGTAGAGAGATTATACTGAAAATATGTAATTTCAACTTTTACGTCTATTGCGAATCGGATTCGTAAATAGAATTTTAAACTAGACGTATAAATGTACCTGCTTAAATGGTGTTATTTTATAATTGAAGGTAATAAAACTGTAGCTTACTGATGTCTTTTTAAAACTGCTGCTAAAACATTTTTTCTTAACAATAAAAACAGGTGATATTTTGATCTACACAGAGTTAATTTTTAATTAAAATTCATGCGCCTTTATTTCCTCATAAAACTTTCATTCAACTCATGTTGTACATGCTTTACTCTATTATGAGTCAATTTAAAACGACTGATCGCTTGTTTAAACGATTTGATATACTTGTTTTTTTTTGTTCAAAAGACCGTAAAGTGTAATTTAATCAACAAAGAAAAACTCGCAATACAATACAAAATGTAGGACGACGGGGCATTTTTGCACAAAGCAATGTTATAT
The DNA here is from genome assembly GCA_035357415.1 of Ophraella communa. Taxonomy (NCBI): domain Eukaryota; kingdom Metazoa; phylum Arthropoda; class Insecta; order Coleoptera; family Chrysomelidae; genus Ophraella; species Ophraella communa. The sequence goes on from CM068985.1 coordinate 21,708,888, forward strand.
GATCCATTTCGTTAGGCGAGATTGACTACTCTTATAATATCGCGTTTCAATGATTGATAACACGAAACAGATTTATTAACTTTTCGTTACTATTTTATGATCTAATTAACTAAGTTTGGAAATTTATTACACTAACCCTACTTTCTGGAAGTCCATCATATTAACAACACTAAGCAAGTATTACCACGAATCCTTATAATTTTATGGATACATTTTTAGTTTCCACGAAGACTGAAAGTCCGTGATTATTCAGTTAGTTAGAGTAGATTTGCCTAACATAAAAATTAATCAAGTAAATTTTACAGAACGAGTGGTATTTGAGAAGATTATTTTTTGAACCATTTTGTAAAAAACCACTTTATTTAATAATTCATCTAATCTTTTCACTAAATTCATTTTAGCTGTTAGACTCAATTTTTAATTTTAAAAAGTAAAGATTAGATCAACAATGACAGATTTAAATAAAAATTGCATGTATTTTATTTTGCCTACCGATGATATAATTTATAAAACCATTAATAAACAATAGACAGAAAGGAAGTGGGTTTACACATAATAATATTTAATAAATACATTGTTTTTTAAAAGAAAATACTCATAATCTTTTGGTCTTTCAATAACTTTAACAAATAATATCTTCTCAAGGTTACGGCTACAGATACACTAGCAGGATAAGTAAATGGGTGGGGTAACGAAATTCAGTGGTATTATAGAAAAGGGGGCAAGTGGAGTAAGGAAATCAAAAAATTCGAAGGAAGAACTCGCGAATGTTTTGAATGAATTTCATTTTTCTTTGTATATCAGTTTTATAAATGTATTTCTACTACTTTATTGACGTAATCAATGTCGTTACCCTTCCTATTGATTTAACCAGTACGCTAGATAGTATTGACAGTTGTAATTGTCGTGAGCACCGTAAAAATACAGTTATAATTTGAATAAATATTTATTTTATTATCTATTAACATAATTATATTAAGAGAAAATTGTTAAAATAAAAATTATTAGGCATATCTACTTTAAACTTTAAGATTACCTACAAGACCACATTTATCTGAAGGCACCTATCTAAAAGTTTTAAATGCATGCACCAGATTAATTTTAAAGAACCTACCTATTTGACTTTTTATGGTCGTTTAGATGAATTGAATTTTAATAATATTAACAAAATATATTTAAGAATATTTAGATGTTGATTTATAGTTACTTATAAACAAGAAAATTCATTTTTCAATATTGTTATTGAATTTTTGACAGTTCAATGATTTTATCAATACTAATAAAACGACTAGTGGTTTTATCAAAGGTAGTGCCACGAGTAATGCGTACCAAGCGGGAAAGTCCACGGAAACCGCTTTAACACAGTTGACGGACGAAATCCAAGACGCACTGAACAAAAAAGAGACCGTGGTATGTGCCTTTCTAGACATAGAAGGGGCCTTTGACAATACGCCACATGAGGCAGTCAAAAGAGCATTGATTGAGAAAGGAGTAGATAGAACGACTTCCAGTTGGATGTCGCAACTGCTATCTACAAGAATCGCAGAAATGGAGGCAGGACAAGACACTATCTCCATTAATGTGACCAGAGGCTGTCCACAGGGGGGAGTTGCATCCCCGCTTATGTGGAGTCTCACTGTGGACAGTCTGCTCTGTCAATTGACTAGGGAAGGCATACCAAGTCAAGGGTATTCCGACGACATGGTTATCCTGGCAAAAGGGAAGTATGAAAACGTCCTCTGTGATATTGTTCAAAGAGGATTGAACATTGCGGAACAATGGTGTGACTCGGTGGGACTCAGCATCAACCCCACCAAAACCACACTAGTAGCCTTTACAAGGAAAAAGAAACCTAATCTAAAAATCATAAAAATAGGGGAGAACATCGTCGAGTGGAAAACAGAGGTAAAATATCTAGGGCTAATCCTAGATAGCAGGTTACTCTGGAACAAACACGAAGACGAAATAATACACAAAGCAACCAAGGCCCTCATGGTGTGTAGGAACATTGCAGGGAAGAACTGGGGATGTAACCCACGTATCCTGCAATGGATGTACACAGCAATAGTGAGACCATTAATCACATATGGGGCAGTGGCTTGGGGCGTAAGGGCTAATCTGAATACGACGAGGAAAAACCTCTCGAAAATTCAGAGACTAGCCTGTTCATGTATCACTGGAGCAATGGGAACTTGCCCCACTGCTGCAATGGAGGTGATTTTAAACTTGACCCCACTGCACATTCTGCTAGAAAGTGTAAGGAAGAAAACAATATATAGAATGATTAAAGAAGGAATTATCAGGGAAAAACCTTGATCACTTCACTTTGATCAAACTTGGGAAATGCTCCAAGATGATATGCCAAAGAAATTCAACTTTGTGAGAAAATTCATCACAAAGTTGAGTAATAAATCTGAATGGGATGAAGACACCATACAGAATTTAAACCAGAATACCATAAAGTGGTATACGGACGGTTCCAAGCTAGACGAGGGAACTGGGATAGGAGTTTTTGGACCGAGAGCCAAATACTCAGAAAGCTTGGGCACATACCCGAGCATCTTTCAAGCAGAAGTCCGCGCCATCGAAAGATGTGTGGAATTCAATATTGGAAGAAACTATCGCAGACAAGAGATTGTGATCATGTCGGATAGTCAAGCAGCCATCAAAGCGCTGAGTTCAAATATAATCAGTTCGAAGATGGTTTGGGAATGCCTAGGCAAACTAAATGAACTAGGCCAGAAGAACACTGTCACCCTCCTATGGGTCCCGGGACACATAGGAATAGAGGGGAATGAAACAGCAGATAAGCTGGCAAAAAAAGGAGCTGAAACCCCACATTTGGGACCAGAACCATCGTGTGGGATCAGCAGTAGAGTAATCTTAGGAAAACTAAGGGAGGAAATGGAGAAAGAAAAATCCGAGTACTGGAATCAGCTGGAACTATGGGGAACTATGACCAGAAGAGATCTCTTAGCTGCCTCAACCTCAGTAAAAAAAGGCTCCGTATTCTAACGGGAATATTAACCGGGCATTGCCGGTTAATATTCAGAATGTCCTGCCTTGCAAAATTCTAGGGCTAGATACCTAGGAGCACATGAAATAGAGGAAGGGGATCTACCTGATTTGAAGCCCGACGATGTCCTAAACTTCCTCAGGAAAATAGGACTCGAAGAGCTGCTATAAATCTGAGAAAACATCAGAACATGGCAAGTAAGGGGGGACACAATAGATCCTATGGGTCGCAGTGTAATCATCACCCCTAACTCATTCATACATACATACACGAGTCCTTAACTTTTTTATTTGGCAAAAATTCGAAAACAAACTGAAATATGATAAATTCACGAGTCCGTAGGACGAGTCAGTATAAAACGGAATGATTGGCCAGCATTAAGCACAGAACATTGAAGATTAAGCTTTTCATTGGACGAAATCACAAAACTATGATATTTTGACAGGTGAAAAAAATAATCAGCATAAAACGGAATAATTGGCTAGCATTTAGCACAAAACAATGAAGATTAAGCTTGTGCATTGGACGAAATCACAAAATCTAAATAAAAAATACACATCAAAATTTTAGACTCGATATTTCATAATTACAATGGGTATCTGGCAACGTTGCAATATAAATACATAAAAATTGTAATTATTTCTGCACTGCAAAATGTGTTGCCTAACTAACTACTTACTTGCTAAGCCCGTATGCACCAACGATCATACAAATCATTGGTTGAATAATTAACGGTTGGCTTCTAACCAATGAATGAGCTGCAAAATATTATTGTATTTTCTATGACCAACAATACCTATTTATCTAGGAGTAATACATTAATTTAAAAATACACACAGAACATATATTTACAATGTGAAGTAAATTGAGGTTATGAAACGTCGATTGAATTTAGTACCCAGCCGAATATAGGCGATCGGAACCGACGGTTGAACTGACTCTTGGTGAATACGGGCCCTAACCACAGAATTGTTTGTATCTGCAACTTTGTGTCTGTTATGTGACGTATCCAAATATGCGTGGTTGCCACGTCAGAAATTTATTTCACTAATTTAGATTTTAATAAATAGCAAACATTTTCTAATATTCTTCTTACATTCTTACAAATATAACTAAATACTCTGGCCTTTTAGATACACATAGAAGTAAACTAATTAGTATTAGTAAGTTTTTTGTCAGTCGAATGGTTCTTTCTTGCATTTAACATTTTTTTTTTTTTAATAATTGTTTTACCCGTTAAATATCCTATAAATTTGCTTAGTAAATAATAGAAATGAATTTTAAGCCGATAACTTAAATTTAAAAGCAAATCTCTGTTCATTTCTCTCAGATTAATAAGTTTTTTACTTAAAAAAAATTCCAGATTTTCCCAAAACAGCCATTTAAAACCCTCCTTTATAAGTTAAAGTTATAAAGAATTTAGGGTTCCGTTGACTTTCGCGACCCATGGAATTTCATGTTAATTGTAAATTTGTTTGAAAGATTATCGTAAACAATACAAATTAGAACAAAAATTTTGCTGGATCATTCATTAATTACTTTAAATATCACTTTTTAATTCTATTTTTTCTACGCCCTGTCTGTAAACGTCAAAAACATTGCTTGTAAGTGACATTTAACAATAACATGCGCGTAATGAGACATCATAACATACACGTGCGTTTAGATAAGATAACTTAAATATTCTTGTTTAATCAAATTGCAATAAAATTTTTATCTACGTAATACTTTATTTGGTCGATTTACATACTTTTAGTAAATAGAAAAACGTTAAAAAACTATGAATATTAAATACATTCCATTCAAATTAAAAGAGTAATGCCCCTAAATGTCGCAACACATTATGCAAGTTCTCAAAAATAAGTCTCATTTTCTCATAGTACGTTATGAAAAAAATTGTCATGTCATTTACACTACCAAGTTTTGTATGGGAATGAACATTTTCTCAACTTCACCTAGAAGTGAAAATGATGACATTATGAGCACTCCGCCGGAGACAGAAAAAACTCAAGCCGCCACACAAAATTTGTTACCGCGAAAATCCAAAGAAAGATACGAAATTACCTATTAAAAACTTATGTATTGGCGACTCAAGCACAACGTAAAATCATTTTTCTTGCGTACTTTCAAGAATTATCAAAAACTATGAAACCATCTTTAATATGGGCCATTTATTCCATGCGGAGAACTGCACTAAACATTAAAATATCAAATTATACAAAACTAATTACCCTACTGAAACGGCGATCGGATGGATTTAAAAGTAAAAAATCGCAAATCCTGTCTACGGAACAAATTGATACGTATTTGAAAGATACTCCAAAAGATAAGAATTTTTTGTTGTCAGAGGTAAAAAATTAAAATATTGTGTAATTATCGTCACATAATAATAGGTTTTCAGGTTATCCTCATTATTTGAATAAGCGGGGCTTGCGTAAACAAGAACTTTGAAAGACAATCAGGATATAGGAAATTCTTTTGTAATTAATTCTAAAAAACGGATTTGAAAACTGGGCATGAACGAGTTACATTCGTTTCTAGTGTAACGCGAGTTTTTCAAGTTTTCTGTGTTAAGAACAAACGTTTAAAGTTACTTTTCGGACTGTTTGAAGACTAAAGTGTTGTGCATTGTTTTACGCTATTTGAACTTGGGGAGGTACTGTGTTTTGATGTGATATTAGAAGTTTCTAAGTTGCGAACTACAAACATATCCTTGTTTGTTACCAAGCAATTAGTGATAAGACAATATACAAACCAGCTCAAACACCTACGCTGGTTCGATTTTCGAATAGGCAACCAGCATCACACGATGTTGTATAGTTGGTTGTCAATAATATTCACATATACGGGTAGTTCCACACCATGAGCGCGCCAGAAGGTGCTACCTATGACTACATGGGTAGCAAAAATAATTCTCCTACAGTAAATAATTCCACTATGTCTGAAAATCAAGTTACTTCTCCCACTACGTCCGCATCTTATGTGGCAGCTGCCAAATCCACACCAAAACCGACTTTTCCAAAAATAGAACAGGCAATATTATTACACTCAACAGATAACTTAAAATTAATTGATTATGTTGAAGCAGTAGGTGATGTCATCGGCCCAAAAAATATAAGCTTTGCATCAAGAATATCGAATCAAAGAATATGTATCTACTTAAACAAAATCGAACTTGTAGATGAACTCATTGTAAATAATCCCACGATTGATATTGGAGGTTCTCAACATACTATCAGAAGGTTTGTTACTCCAGCTAAACGGGTGACACTTTCGAATGTCTGTCCATCTATCCCACATGATCTCATCGAAACCACACTAAAACAATCCGGTTTACAGTTAGCCTCTCCAGTCACTTTTCTTAGGGCAGGAATTCCGGGAGACGAATACAGTCATATCCTATCCTTTAGAAGACAAGTTTACATTATACCCCCACAGTTAATTATGAAGTACAAACTTCGTTAGTTGTATCCTTTGAAAATAATGCATATCCCATATTTTTGTCTACCGACAGGATGGAGTGCTTTATCTGCAAGCAAACTAGCCATATTGCCGGTAAATGCCCAGCATCACACTCAGTCATTCCCACTCAGAATTCTATTCCCCCAACCCCACAGTCATCAAATAGTAATCAAATTCATACCGAACCGACTCCAATAGATCTACCCTCTACTCTGGTACAACCGTTCCTGCCAACAACTGGGGGAAAAAGACCACTATCTAGTTCAGCTGACTCTAATGACCTAACCACTCCAACTGAGGAAACACTACCTCCCAACATAGTAAACAAGGATTTGGTTTTCACGGCTCCAGAAGTTCCCCATAAGCCTCCTAAAAAAAAAGCAAAAGAAAGGAAACATAGATAATGCACAAACTATAACAGAAGATTTTAAGAAAAACATTATAGAAGCATATAAAAACGCAACGGAACCTTTCTCCATGCCAATTGATAAATTCTTAGCATTTTTAGAAAACTCTATGGGTAGTACCGATCCGTTAAGCGAAGCGCAACAGTACATGAATGACGTAAAATCTCTCTTAAAAGATATGTATATAATATATTCATCCTTAACGGAACGGGCTATTAAAAATAGATTTACCAGGATTAGAAAGAAAATACAAAAGCAAATGAATTTGGATGGTATAGAGAAGGAAAGTATAGCCTCTCAAACGTCCCTAGATACAGGAGAGGACAGCGACAGTGACAGTTCCCGTGCCTCACAAAAATCATCGTTCTAGGTATAAACATTCAAGCTTATTCAGTGGAACTGCGATGGATTCTATCCTCGGCTAGAACGAATTCAACAGTTGGTTTCCACTACTAAGGCCGATATTCTGTGTCTTCAAGAGACTAATCTTAAAGTAGACCACAAGTGCCACCTGAAGGATTTTGAAGGGTATCATCATATAACAACTGCATGTCACAGAGCTAGTGGTGGGGCATCTATATTTGTTTCAAACGATTTTTTCTCAGTCAGTTTCACTAAATACACCCCCGAACTATGACCTACCTGAAGCTGAGCTAGAAAACTTAAAACAGCAATTACCTGCGCCTTATGTTGTTGTGGGTGATTTTAACGCCCATAATTCCATGTGGGGTTCTGAAAAAACTTTTGGAAGAGGTAAGACTGTTGAAAATGTCTTATCTTACACCAGTGCATGTCTGCTAAATACAGGAAGTAGCACTCATTTCAACATATCTTCAGGTTCCTTTTCGTCAATTGATCTCAGTATTAGTGACCCTAGAACAGCCACCACCCTTACGTGGAATACATTAGACTCCTTATTCGATAGCAACCATTTCCCCATAGTTATCTCAAACAACCAATCTAAACCGTCGAACGACATCACTAAGTGGAAAATTGCTAGTGCAGACTGGGGTGGCTATGTGGCTTATACTGAGAGTCAATCTGTAAATCTACAACTTCCCGAAAATGTCGAAGATTTCGTCACTCTCTTTAACAACTTCATTATAACTGTGGCGGATGTATATGTCGGAAAAACTGTTTTAACCCCTACACGTAAATTAAATCCATGGTGGAATGAAAAGTGTGCAAGGGCAGTTAAAGAATCTAAGGCGGCTTTAAATAAATATCGTAAAGTACGTACAACAGAAAACCTTACAAACTTTAAGAAATTAAGAGCTAGAGCCAAACGAGTAGTCAAGCAATCTAAAAAAGACTCCTGGAATAACTACGTCTCGTCCATCACCTGTGATACTCCTCCTAGCCAAAAATGGTCAAAAATAAGACAAATGAAAGGCGACAGAACATTTACAAAAATTCCAGCATTAAATTACCAGGGAGATTTAACTACTGACCATCAAAAAATAGTGAAAGCAATTGGAGAAACTATTGGCGAAAAAAGTAAAAATGCTAATCCTTACGTCCTAAACCATATTGTTCAAACTCCTAACCACGTTATACAAGACATAACTACCTTGAATCTTCCATTTACCATTCATGAACTACTGTATGCCCTTTCATCGAGTAAGAACTCTGCTGCTGGTCCAGACAATATCCCGTTTCTTTTCCTAAAAAAACTATCCTCTAACGCACTTGCAAAACTCCTGCACCTTTACAACAAAATCTGGACTAACAGAGAATTCCCTAAACAATGGCGAGAATCAATTATTTTACCGAGTTTAAAGCAAAACAAACCTCCGACAGATCCAAATTCTTATCGTCCTATTTCGTTAACATCTACAATGTGTAAGCTACTAGAGAAAATGATAAATAAGAGATTACGGTGGTATCTTGAAAAACATAGCATTCTGTCTTCAGCTCAGTCAGGATTCAGACCCCATCGTAGCACCAGCGATAATTTAGCACAACTGCAGATACATGTGGCCAATGCACTTAACAAGCGCCAAGAAGTTTTAGCCGCTGTCTTCGACATTCAAAGTGCCTTCGACACCATTCTACGACCAGTAATTCTCAATAAAATCAGTGAATGTCACTTATCAGGAAACATATATGCATTTATTGAAAACTTTCTAGAAAATCGAACGTTTAAAGTTCGAGCCAACGGAACAATATCTGAAACATTTTCCCAATATAATGGTGTACCTCAAGGCTCAGTTTTAAGTCCAACTCTCTTCATATTAGCAATTAACGATATGTGCCTAAACATCCAACCTCCTGTAAAGATGGCTCTCTACGCAGACGACTTGATTCTATTTTGTCACCGCAAAAACTCAAAAACCACCTCCAGACTACTCCAAAAAGAAGTAAATCAGCTACAAGCGTGGTCGGCTAAAACAGGCCTCCTATTCTCTGCGGCGAAGTCTAAAGTAATTAAATTTAGATCAACTATCACACAAAACCCTGGAATAATTCTAAATGAAGATGTCATTTCTGTGGTGGACCAACACAAAATACTCGGACTTACGTTTGACAGCAGGCTTAACTGGAAACAGCACATCCAAGACATCAAAGGAAATTGTTTAAGTAGAATTAATTTGCTAAAATGCCTCGCTTACCATGACTGGGGTGCTGAAGAAGAAATCTTACTCCAAATGTATCGCTCTCCTGTTAACATGTGCTTCTAGAGTATCTGCCAACCCTCAAAACCCAGTGCATTCACTACTATTATCCGATAACACTTGTCCTTACCCCTCAGCCAGACTAAAGTCTTTACCTGAATTTCTTGCTCCACTGTTGTGTAACACTGATTTGTCCCGAACAGCTCACATTCCAATTACTTGTACAGCCCCATGGAAGAATCACACTCCAAACTTTAACCTCACCTTAATTAAATTCTCAAAAAACGAAACACCTAACGAACTCTTTAAACAATCCTTTTTTGAAATAGCTTCAAAATACAACAAAATCCTATACACTGATGCTTCCAAATGCGATAATGGAGTCGGCTGCTCTATATTCACAACATCCACTTGTTCAGTCAATACATAATACCCTAAATCGACTTGCATCTCAGGGGGTCACTGCTACGCTGATCTGGATTCCTTCACACGTGGGCATTCCAGGTAACGAAAAAGCCGACCAAGCTGCAAAACAAGCTTCACGCCTATCTAACCTAAGTTACGAAAACACCCAATTACCAGAGGACTTAAAGACTTTTTTCAAGCGGAGAATACGCGGTGCCTGGAAGGTTCACTGGGGTGGAAGTCGGTCGAAACTACACGAAATCCACCCAGACATCGACCCAGTAGTCATCCATAGAAAGAAAAGAGGAGATCGAATTATTATCCGAAGGCTACGGATTGGACACACCAGGTACACACATGGTTACCTAATGGCCTCCGAAAATCCTCCTTTGTGCGAGCAGTGTAACAGTCCAGTTACAGTGAGGCATATTCTGGTAGAATGCTTATATTATCAGAACATGCGTCGAGCCAACCAAATTAGTGACAATTTTCAGGATATTCTACGACTCCCAGAGCAACAGTCACGGGTTATTAACTACCTTCGAGACATTAAGATTTACTCTAAGATATAAAATTTCCCACTTTAGTATTTTGCCTGACATCATTCTAATGAACACTCTGTAAATTTTTATTCTAAAATGTATAGTGTAACATATTTTGTATGTACTGTATCTGTGTCAATGGCCTTCGCTGTCGAGACACGTTAATTATAATAAAAAAAAAAATCTAAAAAAACGAAAACTTAAACGAGACGTTCATTTGTATACCATAATATGTCAAAAGTATATAAGTTTGCATACTCCTGGAGTGGAACTTCCATTATTAGTTAATTACAGAAATGGAAAATATACAAAACAGGTTGTGGGGATAAACACAATCAGTAGTACACCTCGTAAAATTGCTGAATACCTTCAATTGCCGGAACCAAAGCAATATACTGTTTTAGGAGATCGGCATCCACTATATTAGTTGATGCAGGAGGTGATATGCTATCATTAAAGCGACTAGGTGGCTGACAATATTTTACAGTGACGGAAGTCTATGTGAATCAGTCACAAAAACTTTATGTCGGCAGCGATTATCAATAATAATTATCAATCGTCATCTTCTGACGTTACAATTATAGATAACCGTTCATCACCGTTAAGACATAAGGGACCAACAACTTACAATAATTGTTCTATTGTGATAATAAATAATAATAATTATTATTATAGTAATGTTTAAATAATTGCGATTTCCTTTATTTTATAGAAGAAAATAGATAGGCGTAGAAAAAGTATAGTAATTTATACGAGTTGTAATCCCCATATGCATTCGTAAAATTTACGTAATGGGTTACTTACAACCCTTACAGCTCTAGTTACGTAATATACTATTACGATGAAAATTTTGCTTTAAACTGTAAAGTTTATCAACTTAAATAAAATATAATTCTATTTCACACAAAAATCCGTGAAAAAATATTTAAATTTGGTTTATAATTAGGTATTTTAGAAAATTTCTTAAGCATAATTATTTTCAATTGACAATTAGGGGTTATAAGCAGATACTATTTAGATAGTCTGGGGAGAGAAGATCACAAATTATTATTAAAGTTTTTTGATCTGTTTATAGTTTTGGCGACGTTGTCAATTTTATATAGTTTCTTTTAGTTGCATTAATTTTGCATTGTAAAAGTTATCTACATAAATATATAAAGTTATTTGCTTTTAAAATAATAAAAATTGAAATAATAAACATCCTAAGAATGTTATATTTATCTTAGATTTGTTTTATACCTCACCTACATTAAATAAAACAGATAACAAACTTACTGCTAATCAGTTATGGAAAAAATTATTGAACGCCGCTATAAATATAAAATATAACTTAAATTGAATAAAATAATCCACTGGATTATTTAAAAATACTTTCGTGAAAGGACGTATACTTATATCCTTATCGGGAACTAAATATCATGAAAAGATATTTTTTTATATTTTCCCGTCACCTCAGTAAACTACTGTCATATTCTGGCTTGTCAACACTCTAAAAAACGCACTATACTATATCAAAATAATTTAAAAAATAATTAAGAATGAAAATGACAAATAAATAAAACTTTCTCATAGGTTAAAATCGGTAGAAATAGGATGATAAAGCAGGTGGCAAAGTTTTGACCCTCGTTTCATCAACTTCTACCAAAATCTGTTTATAACCACCGGTTGTCATTCAACCTTAGTCCAGTAACCAGAGGTTTAAGTTTACTGTTTATAATACCGGCCCCAATTTAGTCATTATTAAGTTATATTTCTGTTTATTGTTAAACAGATAATTATTTGACCTGGTTTGCATAAATTCTTAAAATGTTATTTTCCTGTATAAACGATGGAATGTTTACATTATATCTCATCAAATCATCATAAAATCGATTTATTAACTAAACATAGACGCCATTATATGAACCCGTAAAATCTCAATCTCTCCGTTATATAATACCACAGTTTATTATTTTTTTCATCTATTTTTGCATATTTCATAAACTTCTATGGATTTTAGATAATAAATAATCAATTAGAATGCCGCAAAGTTGGATAACATACATAATAAGATCGGATCAATCAACCATATCGACGGTTGTTTGGCTTTTTTGAAGTATAAATATTTATATTAACAATTTAAATATATCTATTATTTATGTGAAAGTACATTAAGGTTTATAGTATTATAATTAATGTTTGAATAACCTTTTTGCATACAAACGGTTTTAATTTTAACTAAATAATGCTAAATAACGATGAAACTTATTTAAATCATCCTGTTTATAATTTTTTTATTACTTATATAGGACTGGTTTGCTTATTCATAGTTGTAGTAAAGTTTTAACACATAAGCTCCAGTAAAGATAGGAAAAGGGAATATCTTCCACCCTATAGATAATTTAATTTGCTTAGAAAATAACATTACAAAATGTCTATATGAAAGTGACTCTAGCACTAACACTTAAAAGCCAAAATTAATTTAAAATTTAATTACAAAAAATATGCATAGGTAAAAGTTATTATACTTCGTTCAGTATAAATGTGGTTGCACGTCACAGTTCTCAAAAAGGGATTGTATTGCCAAGCATTTTAAAAATTCTCTTCTTTTTTTAAATGATTGTACGTTACTAGCCAATTGTTGCTGCTATCTATACAATATTTTATTTATTTGATTGTAGTTACTATCTGGTTAATGCATCGTTTGGCATGTGTACTTGAAAATGGTTACTGTTATTTTATAATGGTTTATATATTTATAATTTTTCCTTCTCCTCCTCTTTAATAATCAAACATAGATGGACTTTTAGATAGTAAGGGTTAGTACAATAAATTTAATCAAACACAGATCACAGATACAATTTAAATCTCATTCGTTGACTATATTTTATGCTCCCCACCTTTCTTTTTCTTTAATTTAATTTTAATTGTTAGTATATTTTATTTATTTTTATTCATCCTAAATGTTGGTTTTAAGTATTTAATTTTAATCTGTTGGTCTGTTATTTTACACTAGTTCATTGTTTGTGTTTTACTTGTTTTTAATTTTATTCTTACAATAACAATTTCCCCTAAATAATTTTTTCATCGATAAAATTCTGTGACATTTACTTTGGATTTTTCATTTGGTTTTTCACATGTCACATTTAAGACCTGGATGATTTATTGCATTTATATAAAATAGTATTAGAATCTAGTAAATGCCAAACAAAGTTTGGCATTTAAAATCCCACAGATAATATAGGTTGTGATTGATATCCCAAACAAAACTTTTAGTATGATTTTAGTTACCAAAAGAGTTTCACTTCGATGCTAATACCACAATACTAAATTTGAATATTATATTTTGATGATTTTGAACTGTCAGCTTCCAAAACAGTCTATTTCGCCCTCTTCGAGTCACATCTCCGATATGCACTTCCTTTTTGGGGTACATGTTGTGTGACTCAATTTGAACGTATTTTTAAATTACAAAAGAGAGCTGTTCAAAATACGCTGAAACTAAGCAGTAAAACTCACTGTAGTAAGTTCTTTCAAAAATATAAAATATTAACACTTCCATCCCTATTTATCTTTGAATCGATTTCCTTAATTCGGAAACCTGAAGTAAGACCATCTCATAACTACACTCTTAGATGTGACTTCTATTTACCAAAACCACGCACGGAAATAATCAAAAGCTCTATTTTTGATAACGCTAAGAAAATGCACAACAATCTACCCTTTGAAATAAAGTCCATTTCAACAATAACCGCATTTCCTAACGCTTTAAAATTATACTTGGTACAGAAAGCTTTGTATGCAGTTGACGACATTTTTACATAAAACATTTGAGACCATCTTACGCACTGGAAGGTTAATAATTAATTTATGATATTTATCTATTTTGTTTTTTGTTGTTTTTTTTTGTTGTTACTTTGACTAAATTAAAATCGTAAATTTTAAAATTTTTTATATCATTTATTTTTCTCATTATATAATGTATACATAAAGTATACATTTATTTTTTTAACTGACCTTTCGCAATGTTTATATTGTGAAGTTTTATTTGTTTGTAAGTTTTATGTTTTATTACTTGTAGATACTTTTGTTTTACTGTTTTAATATGTTTTGCTATTTTGTTTATGTGATTTGCTTTTTTATAAACAGCTTTGTCCACAAATTTAAAAAAAAATTCGACAATAAAGCTTATTATTACTAAAGGTACTCGTACATTTCAGCCTATTGCTCGCAATTCTTAGCTTTTTTGTGAAACAACTGCGCATGCGTTTCAGACTTTTGACTGCCAAAAAAAGGCGCACAAAAGTATAGAACCATTTCTATTTATTCAAGGTCAAATCCGCGCAATCTCGCCTGTTTTTAGGGAATTTTGATCGAACAACCCAAAATCTATGTTGGCAGAAATGTCAGTTTACGTCAGCGGATTCTATCCTGTTGCCCTATAAGCATAATAAACATTGAAGTATTTTATGATGATATCTATATGTTTATTCCGAAGTTCGTGTGAACTTACAGTTTGTATTTGTATGAAAATCCATATTTTAAATTAAAGGTAACTTAACCTCAAATATTCAGAAACTGACAACACTTGTCAAATGACAAAAAAAAAATCTCAAAAGTTGCGGCAATGTACCAAGGCATGGTCAAAATTTGCTAGCAATTCAAAATAGACTTGCAGGAAAAAGGCTGAAATGTACGAGTACCTTAATTAAATTTTAATACGGTATATATGTAATAGTAATATTTAATGGTACAACTTTTTTATTCTAAAATGTTTGATTAACATTAAATATTTTATATTATCCAAAATAAATTTAAGCCAATCTTCAACAAGCAAAATCTTGCCAATATAAATGTTTAAATAATAATAACTTAATACTTATATTAGTGTTACATTTATGTCTTATCTATGTATAAAATAAAGACTCAGTTAAAGTAAACAGTTTAATAGTGGAGAACTTCCAGGATTTATTGTTTTATTAACATAAAGAAAATACATCCAGGATAATCCCTTAGGGCTAATACCACCTAGGCTTTAATATTTTATGTCTTAATGTCTATCATTGTAATTTAAAAGCTAATTTTTGAATAAAACGTGGAAGTTAAGTTTAAACGAATAGTTTTTTATTATTCTTAGTAAGATGGACTTCTACAGAGTAGGGGTTAGTGCAATGAAATTACATTTTATTAGCCCACGAGTTGTATTTGATATAAAATTAATAGCGAAACCTCTCTTAAATCATTTTATTTTTTATAATTACTTGCGGCCTACGAATCTCGATATTTACCATGTTTACAATAAAAGAATATACTGATTGACAATAGCAAACATAGCAAACAAATGAAGTGGGTCAAATGAACAGAGCTATTTGTTAACTTTGATGATGTGCAACCACATTTATACTGAACGAGGTATACAATCTGTTGGGTGGATCTTTTCCCATGCGTCACAATTCAATGTCAATATAGTGATAGGCGATTCCGATAGGCGTTTAGTTCATATTGTTATAATGATATTCTAATTTCTTAAAAATTACACATTAACTAAAATAATGTTTAAAAACACATCAAAATTAACCTACAACAACTGTTTTTTAAGAAATTTAATAAATTTATAGTACAAATTAGAACCAAAAGCATAAATACGAATGTCTTTTGTAAAAACAATATTTACAAAACTGACATACAAAGCACAAAACGAGAAACAAAGGAGCATTTCTTATTTCTGAATGTAAGTAATAAAACGGTTTGAACAAAATAATTTATCAAAACAATGACAGTTGTCGAAAGAGGTCAAAATAAATACAACCATTTAAACGTTTTTGGCGCTATCCTTTCCCAACATTCGAAGGTCATAATTAGAGTTGAAAAGAACGTATGTTATTACTTGATTGCTCCTTATAATTAATAATAATCTTTATTCAAAGAAAAATATTACAAAAAATTTGTACGACTATTGACAAGAAAAGTGTCAACACACAAATTCAAAAGTCTTAAACAAATTATTTAAATTAGCACTATAAAAGTGTAATCGACATTTTATGAACTCGTTTTTTAAATAACTTAAAACTTATTAAGAATAATAAAAAACTTTTCTTTTTAACAAAACTTCCACTATTTATTTAAGAAACTGCTTATTTAAACTTAATGTCAATCTGACGTTGCTAGTTGTTTAGCGAAACGGCTGTCATTGAGAAAAGCAGTTTTTTAAATAAATAGAGGAAGTTTTGTTAAAAGTTTTGTTAAAAAGTTTTTTATTATTCTTAATAAGATGGACTTCCAAAAAGTAAGGGTTAGTACAATCAATTTAACTTAAAACTTTTTTCTGATTTTAATTGATTGGGTAATGTATTATAGATTTTAATGCAGCTATAAAACGCTCCTTTTTCTGTTGTTGTCAATGTGATGTGGAAAATGAAAATTTGTATTTCTAGTTATATACACTTATTATGAATTATATTCAGCAAATAATAATAATAATTAATAATAATAATACGATACGATACGATTTATTTCCACTTTACATATTATAATTTGTTTGAGGGTAGGCTTACATTTTAGCACTGTATAAATAAAATATTTGGAATAGAATAATACAATACAAATAAAAGTGACTTTACAAAATTAGAGTTACATACGTGTAGTAGTTATAGTGTTTCAGTAATTTAGCAAAACATTATCGACAGAATGCCATATATCGAAATAATCAAAATATAAAAAAAAGATTTTAATGGTGATTTAGAAAATCACTTATAGTATAAAAACCTTGTTTCAATAAAAATGTTTTAGAGTATTATGAAGAGATCTTGATGTCAGGTTTTGTATGCATTTTATATCTCTAAACAAAGTAACGGTTTTGTTATACAACCTAGTATCAACTTTATTATTCTGAGACATATGCAGCCTAGAAAACTGAGTTGCAATACTATTTGCATCCCGCGTGCCATAGTTGTGATAGTTACTATTTAATGGATACTTATTTAAGTTTTTATGAATTAACATGACCGTTTCAAGTATATATAAGCTGGGTAAGGTGAGTATTTTGTGTTTAATAAATAGATCCCTGCAGTGGTCATCGTAGTTGGCCCCTGCTATGATGCGAATTGCTTTTTTCTGTACACGAAACACTTTATCCATGCCAACGGAATTACCCCATAATGTAACCCTAGCAATGAGGTGAGAGTGGATTGTGGCAAAGTAAACAGTCCGAAGTATTTCATTGCTTACAGCAAAACTTAATTGCCGAAGTGCAAAGAGCTGCGATGCTAGTTTTGAGCACAACCAATCAATATGTGGTCTCCAATTTAAGTAGTACAGCAGTACACCTAGATATCTGATTGGTTCAGATTTAAAGAAATGTTTACTTGAGCAAAAAAAGATTTCGTTTGTTTTCTCGTCATTCAACTTAAGTTTGTTTGCGGAGAACCAGTCTTTAGCGATTTTGACTTTGATTTACCTGCGAACGAGTTTCCTGAGAAGCTAACACAGTATCATCAGCAAATAGCAAACATTTTGATCTCTTAAACATAGTCGGTAAGTCATTTACATATAATAAAAAAAGCAAAGGACCAAGTACAGAACCCTGCGGTACACCATTTGAAACTTTAATGAGAGTGGATTCAACATTTCCGCAACTGGTAAATTGTTGCCTCCCCGTTAAATATGAACGAAGAAGCCCCAGGATTTCGGACCTAAAGCCATAATATTCCATTTTACATAATAACAAATCTGTGTTTACACAATCGAATGCTTTTGTTAAGTCACACATAACTACTGTCGTATTTTTGCCCTCATCAAATCCATCCAATAATAATAATAATAATAATAATAATAATAATAATAATAATAATAATAATAATAATAATAATAATAATAATAATAATAATAATAATAATAATAATAATAATAATAATAATAATAATAATAATAATAATAATAATAATAATAATAATAATAATAATAATAATAATAATAATAATAATAATAATAATAAGGATTGTCAGAAGATTTTTAAGTCAAGAATAGTAAGATGGGAGTGCTTGGATAATACTCGTACCCCATTTGTCAACCAAGGAAACTTGAGATACAGGAAAGAAAAAAATAATAATAATAATAATAATAATAATAATAGCCAACACGGATTATTTACGTAGGCATAACCAGCTGTGTAATATTATCCACCAGAAACTGGCGAACAAATATGGACTGCTGAATACCTATACACCGTATTACAAGTATAATCCACAGGCAGTGCTCGAGAATGCTGATTTTAGACTCTACTACGATAGGTCCATTATCACCGATAGACAGGTGAAGAATAATCGATCCGACATTGTAGTAGTGGATAAGAAAGCTAAATCGGTGCTGTTAGTTGATGTTGCAGTTCCAAACAATAACAACGTTTTGGATAAGTATAATTAAAAGTACACCGATCTTGCCATAGAAGTGGGACAGATGTGGCATGCAGAAAAAGTGGAGGTGGTACCGATCATCGTATCATCAACTGGACTCATTCCCAAAAGTCTTGGAGACAGTCTTAAAAAACTCGATCTGCATAAAAACACTTTTATTGACTTGCAAAAAGCGGCAATTTTAAACACATGTCATACTGTTAGAAAATTTTTAAATATGTAAATTTTGAGCCTAATCCCATTTGCGTTTACGCTCGGGATAGGTAAATATTACCAGCAATAGCTGAGTAAGTGCATAAGTCTTTTGATAATAATAATAATAATAATAATAATAATAATAATAATAATAATAATAATAATAATAATAATAATAATAATAATAATAATAATAATAATAATAATAATAATAATAATAATAATAATAATAATAATAATAATAATAATAATAATAATAATAATAATAATAATAATAATAATAATAATAATAATAACCCCGCACGGGGTAGTTTTTCTACCTGGGGAGTGACGCCCCCACGGGTCCGAGTTACCTGGGCTACCAGGGGAAAATGGTAGTACCTGGCAGTAGGTATAAAATGCTTATATCACAATGTCGAGTTTTAAAACTAAATTACCCCAGGTGGGTAGAGTACTACGCTCACAATCCCACACGGCCGGTGTACCTGGTATGTCGGCTGTCTGCTCCACGGATTCTGGGGGGAGCAATAATTCGATTGTTACCGATACCTTAACACTTAGGAATCGTCCGGTGAATCGACATGGCAACACCTACAACTCTTGTCGCCTTCAAGTTGATGACAGAAGGGCTTGTTCGAAAAGTGATGCATCTTCTTCCTCGGTTAGCGGCATGCGCAGCGTGACACCGAGTATGGCTACTGCGACAACAGAAGAGGAAAAAAACACCAAATCTCCTCCACCGGTTTCTGCTGTTTCTGGAGTATCGCAGGACGGTACATCTATGACCACTAAAGCCGGAAAGCCCAGGAAGCGTATGAAGTGGACTACAGAGATGAATTCATTCATTATACGTTCCTATTTTAAAATCACTAAAATTGAGACAGATCTAACAACCTACAGATTCGCCCTTCATCGAGCATTTATAGAACAATATCCGGAGTTTCAACGAACACGAAAATGCTGCTGCCGAACTCTCTAAAGCAATAGCAGAATTTGATGGTACCAATCCAATTCAGCGACCAATATTGCCCAAACTGAGATCAAATAAGAATACCAATAGGATTATTGCACTTTTTAATCTACTTTTAAATGATCGTGCTAAGGACTGCCGAACACTGGAAGAAATCCACACCCTTATCTACTGTGGTGCAGTTGCAGTGCTACGAAGTCACAACCAACAAGTCCGGTTTCCGAACAAAAATTGTTCCGAAAAGAAGAAGCAACATAAACCTTGGTGGCAACAGCGACTCGAGAAGTCCATTAATGACATAAGGAAGGAGTTGGGACAACTTACAGAATTTAAAACCAGCACAAAACCCTCCAGACGCTTAACTAATAGGGTCAAGAAAATCTTTAAAAAAATTAAAACCAACACAGAACATCCAAGACATAAGGAACACTTATGCTCATATATGGACCTTCTTAGACAAAAGCTAAAAGCCAAATCTAAACGATTGTCTCGTTACGTTAAATGTACTAAAAAGAAGCAACAAAATCACTTATTTGACAACAATGAAAAGCTGTTCTATAGACAACTGAGTAGCGTCGGAACAAACAGCAACGATAATCTCCCAAGTAAGCATGAACTTACTGACTATTGGTCTTCAATATGGTCCAATCCTCAAAAACACAACGAGGGTGCCGAATGGATTCAATCTGAGAAGGATAAGTCAAACATTGCTCCAATGATGTTTGATAACATAACAACAGCTGAAGTAAACCAAGCCGTAGGAGAAACTAACAGTTGGAAAGCTCCAGGAATTGATAATATCCAAAATTTCTGGTACAAAAAATTTGACAGCTTACACGAGATAATCGCATCAAAATTTACACATATTCTTCAACATCCAGAAGACATTCCAGCCTTTCTTACTCATGGTTTAACCCATATGCTTCCCAAAACAGCTAACACACAGGACCCCTCACAGTATAGACCAATCACATGTCTTCCAACGCTTTACAAGATACTAACATCTTGCATTACTAACCGAATTTATAGGCATGTCGACCAAAATAACATCTTGGCAGAGGAGCAAAAGGGATGTAAACGTGGTCACCAGGGATGCAAAGAACAACTTGTTATTGACTCTGTGATCCTAAGGCAAGCGCAAAAGCAATGTCGCAACATCTCGACTGCTTTTGTAGACTACCGTAAGGCATTTGACAGCGTACCACATTCCTGGCTTTTAAGTGTTTTAAACATCTATAAAGTACATCCCACCATAGTTACTTTTCTTGAAACTTCGATGAAGCAATGGCGAACAAGCCTTCAGGTAAACATTAATGGACAGTATATTAAGACTAACGAAATTGTTATTCGCAGGGGAATATTCCAGGGTGACTCACTGAGTCCACTGTGGTTCTGTTTGGCAATGAACCCACTGTCTACCATGCTCAACGACACAAAATATGGCTTCAATCTTAAGACTAATAGAAACACCAACTGCACTGTATCCCATCTTCTTTATATGGATGATATAAAAATGTTTGCTTCTAAACAACAACAAATTCAACATCTTCTGGATATAACCGAAAGGTTCTCCAGTGATATACGAATGGAATTTGGTTTAGATAAGTGCAGAACCTTAAACATCGAAAAGGGAAAAATTGTCAATGGAGATGTGGCGCTACCTAATGGAGATATAATCGCTGCCATGCAGAATGGAAACCTATAAATACTTGGGATTTCAACAAGCCAGACTGCTAGACCAAAAACAGTCCAAGTCCAAAATCAAGGATCAGTATACACAGAGGGTTAGTTCATTACTAAAATCCGAACTAAACGCAGGAAACCTTAACCGAGCAATTAATACATATGCCGTACCTGTGTTAACTTATTCGTTTGGTATTCTACGATGGACAAAAACTGAATTGGAAGATATTCAGAGAACAACAAGGACTATGATGACCAAGCGCAGATATCACCATCCAACATCGTCAGTACTCCGAACAACACTACCGAGAAAGGAGGGAGGAAGAGCTCTATGCGACATAATCAATCTACACAACAAGCAGATAAATAAATTACGAGACTTCTTTATCACTAAATCAATGTCATCTAATTTACACAAATTTGTTATAGGAGCAGATAAAAATTATTCCCCTCTAAATTTAGCAGGTCCTAATATGGATTTAGAAATAACAACAGATGCTGAGAAACACGTGAAATGGGCCCAAAAAGCTCTACATGGTCGACATCATCACGACCTTAACCAACCACACATTGACAAACTAGCATCAAATAGGTGGCTTGCTGACGGTACCCTGTTCCCAGAGACTGAAGGATTTATGATAGCCATTCAGGATCAAGTAATTAATACGAACAACTACAAAAAATTTGTTATCAGGGACCCAACTATTACATCGGACAAGTGTAGACGGTGCCAACAAACGTCGGAAACCATACAACACATCACATCAGGATGTTCAACCATAGCCAACACGGATTATTTACGCAGGCACAACCAGCTGTGTAATATTATCCACCAGAAACTGGCCAACAAATATGGACTGCTGAATACCTATACACCGTATTACAAATACAATCCACAGGCAGTGCTGGAAAATGCAGATTTTAGACTCTACTACGATAGGTCCATTATCACCGATAGACAGGTGACGAATAATCGACCCAACATTGTAGTAGTGGATAAAAAAGCTAATTCAGTGCTGTTAGTCGATGTTGCAGTTCCAAACAACAACAATATTTTGGACAAATATAATGAAAAGATAGCAAAGTACACCGATCTTGCTATAGAAGTAGGGCAGATGTGGCATGCAGAAAAAGTGGAGGTGGTACCGATCATCGTATCATCAACTGGTCTCATTCCCAAAAGTCTTGAAGACAGTCTTAAAAAACTCGATCTTCATAAAAACACTTTTATTGACTTGCAAAAAGCGGCAATTTTAAACACATGTCATACTGTTAGAAAATTTTTAAATATGTAAATTTTGAGCCTAATCCCATTTGCGTTTACGCTCGGGATAGGTAAATATTACCAGCGAAAGCTGAGTAAGTGCATAAGTCTTTTGATAATAATAATAATAATAATAATAAATGTTAGGAATCATTATGCCTTGAGATCAATGATTACTATTATTTTTGTTTGTTTATAATATATAATTATGTTGTTGTCAATGTAAAAAAGAGAATTGTCAATGTCAAATATTTAAAAGTAAAAAGGTATATTTTAAAAGGATATTGGTTTTTCTTAGTAAATCCATTTGCAAAAAGGTAATCCTTAGTTATTTCTAACATTTGGCGACCGTGACAGGACCCTTTTCATTTGCAAGTATGGACAAAACTAAGAAAGCAATTGGACTACAACGAAGTATCTTTATGAAGATATGTGATAAAACATTAAAAGATCTTTTCGCAGATAATAAAGATCTAATAGAAATTCAAAGCAGTATTAAAGTATTGGAGGATAAAATGCCGCAGATTACTGAGTTGAATCAAGTATTGTTAGATTTAATGTTGGATGCAGATAGTCCTGAAGTCGAAATGCAAACTGAATTAGAAATTATGGATAATTTAGTTTCGCAGTATTATCAAATAAAGTGTAAATTTGATAATTTAGTATCATCAGATGGTTCTAAGAAATCGGAATTCAAAAATAAGCTGAAAATACCTAAATTGCAGTTAAGACAATACGAAGGTGATTTTAAGGAATGGCTTAGCTTTTGGAATCAATTTGGTAGAATAGACGAAGATTCTGACATAGAAGAAGAGGATAAACTACAGTACCTCATCCAGTCCACTACGCCAGGTTCTCGGGCAAGAAATATAGTAGAGAGTTACCCTGCCACAAAAGGTAACTATAAGAAAGCGATTAATAGTTTAAAGGAAAGGTTTGGCAGAGAAGATTTGCTTATAGAAGTCTACGTACGCGAACTGCTAAAATTAGTTCTAACAAATCTGAATGCGAAGAATAAATTATCCACTTTCTTTGATACTATAGAATCACAGTTAAGAGCCTTAGAAAGCTTAGGCGTAACGTCTGATGCCTGTGCAGCTATGTTGTATCCTTTAGTCGAGTCTTGTTTAGGAGAAGAGTTAATACGTGCTTGGCATCGAAGTCAGTCTTATTCCGACGAATCTAGTTTAAAGAAACGTCTTGATACTTTGATGAATTTCCTTAGACAAGAAGTAATGAACGAAGATAGAATTTCTCTAGCTGTAAGTAGTTTTAAAGATAAATCAAAATTTGAAGAGAAAACTACAACCAAAATTGCTAAAACCGTGCACACTGCTGCTGAACTCTTCAACAAGGGACTCTATAAATGTGTCTTTTGTAAAGGCTCACATTTATCAGATCAATGTAAACAAGCTATAAAGTTAAGTTTTGAAGATAGAAAACAGAAGTTGTCAGAGTCTGCTTGTTGTTATTTGTGTACCAAGTTTGGACATGTTGCTCGAAGATGTCGATTGAAACGAAAGTGTTCTGATTGCCAGGGAAATCATTGTTCAATAATGTGTCCAAAACAGAAAACCTTTAACATAACTGAAGATACTACCAAAGACGTTTGCAATATAAGTAGTGAACAGAATCTGAGTAACCACACTTACACTGAAGTTTTTTTACAAACCATGGTTGTAGAATTGAAAGGAGATAATCAATCACGAAGAGTACGAGTTCTTATTGATACTGGTTCCCACAAGTCTTATGTATCGAAAAGTATTGCAGAGGAACTGGGTTATACACCAATTCGAAAAGAAGAATTAATACATTCGCTTTTCGGAGGCACACAGTTGTACATACTTGTTATAAAATTCGTCTTTATAGCCTAACTGAAAATTATTGTTGTAATTTTGAAGTTCTTGACCAACCACTGATTTGCCAAAATGTTAGTTCTGTAAAAAAGGGACCCTGGTTGAATGAATTAAAAGAAAAGGGCATACAATTAACTGATATGACAGATGGTCCAATAGATGTCTTGGTAGGAGCTGATGTAGCTGGCAAGCTATTTTCCGGAAATAAACATAATCTAGACTGTGGATTGGTAGCAGTTCATACATTATTAGGCTGGACTGTTATGGGTAAATTAAAAGCTTGTGATTATCAAACATCATCAATGCTTATTACTTCATTATTTTCAAAGGATGTTTCCATAGCTAATCTGTGGAGCTTAGATGTTCTTGGTATTGAAGATCCTAATAAAATTAAAACCTCTCAAGAACATGAAAGAGATGTTATGGAACACTTTTTAAATTCTGTAAAAAGAAGAGATGATAATCGATACGTAGTAAGCATGCCCTGGATTGATGGTCACCGTCCTTTACCACTCAATTTTGATTTATCCTATAGAAGACTTTGTACTATTACCAAAAAACTTAAGAAAGACAATTTTTATGAAGTCTATGATAAAGTTTTTGATAATTGGTTAAATGAAGGTATTATAGAGTGCTTATCCAGTGATGATAAATCATTTGAAGTAAATTCAAGAAGTGGT
The DNA here is from genome assembly GCA_035357415.1 of Ophraella communa. Taxonomy (NCBI): domain Eukaryota; kingdom Metazoa; phylum Arthropoda; class Insecta; order Coleoptera; family Chrysomelidae; genus Ophraella; species Ophraella communa. The sequence goes on from CM068985.1 coordinate 21,734,373, forward strand.
CATTTTTTACCTCACCATCCTGTGTATAAACAAAATAGTAACACCACTCCTGTACGGCCAGTTTTTGACGCGTCCTCTAGAGAGAAAAATCAACCTTCTTTAAACCAGTGTTTAGAGAAAGGAGTAAATTTAATTGAACGAATTCCGGCAGTACTACTACGATTTCGGTCAGGAAAGATAGGAGTTATAGCCGACATACGAAAGGCATTTCTTCAAATTGGGTTGAACGACAGTGATAAACATTTTTTGAAGTTTCTTTGGTACGACAAAGAAGGAAATTTAAGAATTTTTCGACATGCACGTGTAGTATTTGGTGTCACATGCAGTCCATTCTTATTGGGAGCTGTTATAGAATACCACTTAAGAAATGTACTCCAAAAGTCAATTTGTAAAGAGAAACACTATTCTGTTATTTCAAAGTTAATTCAAGCTTTTTATGTCGACAATATCGTAACGAGTGTCCAAGATGAAGAAGCTCTTTACCAGTTTATAGAACAGTCAACCGAAATATTAGCTGAAGGAAAGATGGATCTCAGAGGGTGGGAGTATTCTTTACCAGAAAGTACAGAAGATGATGATAAAAGTAATGTTTTGGGATTGATTTGGAATCGTCGATTAGATACTTTGGAGATATCTTTAGAATGGTTTGATAAGATGGACACCACAAGAGTAACCAAGAGAACAATTTTGTCTGCTGCACATAAACTTTTTGATATGATTGGTTTCACGTGTCCCGTTTCATTAATTCCAAAATTGCTACTTCAACAGATTTGGTCAATGAATTTGAATTGGGATACAGAGATTGAAGGAAAAATTCGAAATAATTTTTTAAAATGGTTAGAAGAACTACCCTTTCTTGCTACTGTTAAAATTCCTCGTTGGATATTTTTGGATTCTAAGTTACCCGTAACTCATTCGGTACATATTTTCTGCGATGCCAGTGCGAATGCATATGGAGCTTGTATTTTCCTTAGAACAGAAACCAGTGACAACGTTGAGTTGAGATTAGTCGAAGCTAAATCTAGAGTAGCACCTGTGAAAAAATTGACGATACCACGCCTGGAACTTTTAGCTGCCACTATTGGTTAGCTGCCACTATTGGTGTAAGAATGCTTCAAAATTTTAAACTCAATTTTGAAAATAATATCCAGGTATATTACTGGTCAGATTCGTCTACTGTTCTTTCGTGGATTAAACGAGAAGATAATTGGAAACCATTCATTTGGATTAGAGTTGATGAAATTAGGCGTATCTCAAAACCTCAAGATTGGTATTTTGTTCCGGGTGAACTAAATCCAGCAGATCTCCCATCGAGAGGTTGTTTCGCTAAACAACTATCTAATGGGAGATGGTGGGAGGGTCCTAGTTGGTTATATAACTCGATTTCTAAATGGCCATCTCAAAATTTTCAATGCAAAGAAGATGAAATAAACCATGAAAAGCGGAAAACCGTTGTCTCGTCTGTATCTATAGACAAAGAAGCATCATGGTATTACAAGTATTTTTTCAAGTTTAGTAAAATTGTTAAGTTAATAGGCTGGATAAAACGTTTCATTAATATTGTTGTGAAACGAGTTAAAGTGCAGGAAATAATTTTGACCACTAAAGAATTAGAGGCGGCAAGAAAAACAGTTATTCGTCTAATTCAACAAGAATGCTTTAATCAGGATAAAGATTTAAAACTTGTTTCGTTGTGTTATTTTATTGATGACGAAGGACTTATTAGAATTCGCACCAAAATTTCTGATAGGAAAGATAGCGAAGAATTTTGTTTACCGTATGTTTTACCCTCGAGACATGAAGTTGTTAGACGATTGATTTTTGAAGAACATGTTAAACAGGGCCACGTAGGTGTCCAGTTCTTAATGAGAACTCTACGAGAAAATTATTGGATACTCAGATGTCGACGAACTGTTAGATCCGTAATTAGTAATTGCACTACCTGTAAGAGATTTAAAGGGAAAGCTCTTGAAGCACCAGCTATATGTTTACCAGAAGCCAGAGTACGTGATGCAGCAATATTCGAAGTTGTAGGTATAGATCTAAGAGGACCGTTATACCTTAAGACTAAAGAAAAGGTGTGGATTGTTCTATACACATGTGCAGTTTATCGAGCAGTACACCTAGAACTGGCATCATCCTTGTCAAGTAATGCATTTTTACAGACACTCAGGAGATTTATTGCTCGTCGGGGAAGACCTTCAATAATTTATACAGATTGTGGAAAGAATTTTACTGGATCAGAAAAGGCGTTTCATGAATTAGATTGGACAGAAGTAGCCAATATTTGTTCGACAATACAACCAATAACTTGGCGGTTGAATCCTCCAGCAGCACCATGGTGGGGAGGTTGGTGGGAGCGTCTTGTTAGAATTATGAAGGATATCTTACGGAAAATACTTGGAACATCATGTCTCAATTTTGAAGAATTGAATACCACACTTTGCGACTGTGAGGCTATACTGAATGCACGACCCCTTACCTATATGTCTGAAGACCCTGACGACTGTATTGTACTCACTCCGTCAATGTTTTTACAAGACATTAAAGAAATTGGTACAGTCGATATTGATGCAGTTGAAGCTAAAGACTTAACCAGAAGATATAGATATCGTCTAAGGTTAAAAGAAGATTTAAACAAACGGTTTAAATTAGAGTATTTGGGTCAATTGGCACTGTTTTCTAAGAAATCTATAGTAGAAAAAGTAAAAGTTGGAGATGTTGTGTTGATTGCGGATTCTTGTAAAAGAAAACTGGAGTGGCCAATGGGACGCATAATTGAAACAATTCCCGGACGCGATGGAACAATCAGACTAGTGCGATTAAAGACTGCTACAGGCGAATTAATAAGACCAGTGCAACGAATTTGTATGTTGGAGATGGAACGTTCAGAAAATTTACCGAACGCCGCAATATCCAAAAGATTAAATAAAGATACATTGAAGGGTCAAAATAGGAAAGAATCTGTGATTAAAACCAGATATGGAAGAACAGTTAAAACCCCTGATAGATATGGCAGTTAATTGTGTCATTTTTTTTTTGGAAGCAAAAATGACACAAGGTGGGAGTATGTTAGGAATCATTATGCCTTGTGATCAATGATTACTATTATTTTTGTTTGTTTATAATATATAATTATGTTGTTGTCAATGTAAAAAAGAGAATTGTCAATGTCAAATATTTAAAAGTAAAAAGGTATATTTTAAAAGGATATTGGTTTTTCTTAGTAAATCCATTTGCAAAAAGGTAATCCTTAGTTATTTCTAACATTCGGTCGCCAAATGTTAGAAATAACATCATATAAATATTCACCAAAAAATATACTAGAAAACGAACACACTAAACTATATTGGAACAGATCAATTATTACAGACAAGACAATACCACAGAACAAACCAGACATTTCACTAACACAGAAAAATAACAAAACTACTTACCTAATAGAAATCTCCATCCCTAACACACCCAATCTGCAAAAGAAGCTTGGAGAGAAAATAGAAAAATACATACACCTCTCAGAAGAAATAAAAGACATGTGGCATCAGGAAAAAGTAATCATAATACCCATAATATTGTCAAACACAGGAGTCATACCAAGAAATCTACACGACAGCATCCAGAAATTACAACTGCATCCAAACACATATATACCAATACAAAAGTCAGTTATACTAGATACTTGCTCTATAGTCAGAAAGTTTCTAAATCAAAATTACAACCAACTCTAGGCAGAATAAAATCTATGCTTGACCGAGGGTCCGCTTAGTTTTTTAAACCCACCAGATTAATTCTGAGGGAAAAAAGAATAATAATAATAATAATAATAATAATAATAATAATAATAATTATAATAATAATAATAATAATAATAATAATAATAATAATAATAATAATAATAATAATAATAATAATAATAATAATAATAATAATAATAATAATAATAATAATAATAATAATAATAATAAATGCTTTGATTAAATGTCATCATTACATAGTAGTAGCACAGATGAGAGAGGAGTACAGAGCTTTAACAGGCAGGATTCAGATGACACCTAAAGTAGTAAAAACTTAGCTTTAAATGTATCTGCTCTTCCACCCAACCATAGCAAAAGATGTATAAATATAGATGTTTATAATTTGCGTAGATAATAATTTTAGTCACAAAGAAGTTTTATATAAAATTCAAACACATATTACATACAATGCAAAAAAAGATAATAATAATAATACACATATATAATAATATTAATACACATCACAGGAACTAAAAAGATGTCAATTTCTATACCATTGGCGACTTTACAATACGATTTAATAGATCAGCATGCAGTTTTTTTTTTAATAAGTTTTACTAACATTAATATTAAATCTATCACAGAACCAATTGAATAGCTTCACAATATAGCAAGAGAAAGATCCACTGTAAGTATTGGTCCGATGTTTTGGTATAGTAAGACAGGTTTTTTTCCGAATATTAATGTTATGAATGTCTGTCCGCAACCTTATTTTATTATATAGATAAGAAGGAGTTTTCGTAGAGATGATTGAGAAAAACAGAGCAGATGCATTCAATACCCGTCGCTGAAGCGTTGTTAGCCATCCAATTTTTTTGAGATGACCAGAAATATGCTCCTTTCTCCTAACTCCACAAATTAGTCGGACACATGAATTTTGTAATTTTTGTGCTAATTTTGGGTCCATATACAACATCACCATAATCCAGGTGAGATAGTACAAGCGCATTACATAGTGTTTTCTAGTTTTTGCATTTAGCAAATATCTTTGTTGGAATATATTAATTTTAAATTATTGTATGCTCTTCTAATTATCATGGAGACATGTGAAGAAAAATTGAGACCAGAATCGATCATAATACCTACATTTTTGGAGCTATCTTTGGAGCTATCATTTATAGTTATACGCTTAGCACGCCCACCATTTATAGATAATTCGATTTTATTTGAAAAAGAACTAAGGTCTTCATTAATGAGATTAACAGCATCATTCAGATTATTTTCATCAAACATGTAATAAATTTGACTGTCATCGGCATAGTAGTAATGCAAGCAGAATTTTAAGCATTTATGTAACTTTGAAGTATATAAAAGAAAAAGGAAAGGTTCAAGAATTGAACCTTGTGGTACACCACTTGCAACGCTAATCCATTCTGATGTTTGTAGAATTAACCCTTTGGAAGCGATTTGAAAGGTATTGCTTTAAGATGATTTATAATTCTTAAAGCCTTTTTTTGTATAATAAATATTATTTCAATATACCTGGAATTTCCAAAGTACATGATCCCATATCTGAAGCGAGATTCAAATGTAGCATGATAAACCGATTTTAAGGTAGTCCTGTAAACGTAATTTTTAAGTACCCTTAAACTATAACAAATAACATTTAATTTTAAAGCAAAATATGCAATATGCTTATCTCAACGGAAAAAACCATCTATTACCAAACCCAAGAATTTTACTTCAAGTCACAAATCTAAGATCTGATTATTTATATTCACATTACTGGGTATACTACCTTATCATAGTTGGTCGTAAAATACACTATATATTTTTTTTAGTAAGTAACAACCCATTTTTATTAAACACTTCACCCTATTATACGTTTGATTAGCTCTATCCACCAAAACAGGATAGGATGTGGCTTTAACAAGTAAGTTTGTTTCATCATCATAACTAATTAGGTTGCTAAAACTGTTTTAAAAATGTCATTTAAAAAGATTAAAAATAGAATAGGACCTGCTGTGCTACCTTGTGGAACTTCAAGATCTTTAGTTTCTCTGGGGTAGTAAGCTATGTTGTCTTTTTTGATACATACTGTTTGTTTTCTATTAGATAAATATGATTTAAACCAATTTAAAGAGGTACCTACCTGTCACTTCATACTTTTCTTATTTCATAATGAGTAATTTATGATGGAGAAAGCCAAAAGCTTTTGATAAATCAAGGAAAAGATCAAGTAGCACTTCATCGTTTTCCAAACATTCTAATATACTATTAACAAAATCAAAAATAGCTGTAATAGTGGTCTATAACGTTCTTGGTTGACAGTAAGTGGATTGTGATTATCATCTTCGACGAAATAAGGACCATTCATTCCATTACCAGATACCGCGCACCAAACGGTAACTCGAAGACTGTGGAGTGGTTTCTCTACAATGACATAAGGACGTTCAAATCCAAGGAATCTGGTCGTTTGTCGATTAATATAGCCGCTAAGATGAACGTGACTCTCGTCTGAAAACCATATGTTTTTCAAAAATTCGGGATCTTCGCAAATTCCTCTTCGTAAATTTCTCTTGCACGTTTGTCCGCAGCATTTAGTCGTTGTCCAGCTTGAATACGGTATGGATAACCACCAATTGATTTGAACATGCGACGTAAAGACGTTTCACTAATGTTGAGTTTACATGCAGTTCTTACAAGACTTCTTTGAGGTGATTGCACAACTTGGTTAAAAACACGTCCTTCATTTTCGTTAGTTCACACTGTTTTTTTCGACGACCTGAAGAACCTTTACGTTGACACAATACACTACCAGTGCGACGAAATTTTTCAACAACAGCTAACATCACACTTTTACTAGGAGCTGCGTTATTAAATTTTTGTTGATATTTTATTGACACCTGTTCTAAGCTTGGACCATCATTACGACCTTTTCCGTATGAACGAAAATAATGCCCTACCAAAAACACTTTTTCTTTCGTTGTTAGGACCATTTTTAAATAAAATTTAATTGCAGCGTACTATTAATAGTATATCAGCTATAGACAATTAAGCCAAATATGACAAATCCATATTACATAAACAACTCCACAGCACTCTCTGTTTCGGTACTGTTTATTTTGGCGGATACCGTATATAAAATTTATGTTTACTACTGTTCGCTGTTAGTGACGTTAGGGTAAAGGTGAATTTTTTCTACTGTACACTAAAATTTGCATCAGCAAACGACATCGGTGAACGGCATAAGTAAACCTTCGAGCATATATACTAACGTAGAGACAGCAAGCAATAGTGATTGTTTTGTATCAGAGGGAAAACTGTCAGACACTACAGCGAGTGTCGTATCATTTTTAGGGGGTTTGAAATTAATACCTTTATAATACATTTTGAAACGTAACAAAATATTTTTTAGACTTGAATTTAAGTAGTAATAGTAATTAATTATTTACATGGAATCATAAGATATTTTATAAAATAGAAAGTTGAATTTATGGCATAAATTTCTAGATTTTCAGTATTCTTAATATTATGGCGGTATATTTGCTTTTTGCATTTTCCTATTTATAAACAAGTATAAGAGACGCTAATGCATATTTACTTGTAAAATGACCTTGATGATTCATTTTCATATTTATTTATACATATCACACAAACTCTCACCATATAATATATACTCAATTAATTTAAAAAATGGCTTTAAAAGTAATATCCAAACACTATTAAATTGTAAAAATAACTTCTTAATGCAAAACAAATTGACAATAATGACATATGTGACAATTCAACTTGACACGCAAATTCAAAACGGACCAATGAGATTGCTGGACACTATATGACATTTATTTTCCCCCCCTGATACAAAACAAAGCTCATTTGGACGCTGTCTCTACGTTAGTCTATATGCTCGAAGAAGTAAACGGCATCAACAACGGCATTGTAAAGTTTATGAATTGGCCTTAGACTTATTTAAGAACATAGTGTATTTGCACATCAAGTAAGTATAGTACAATAGTACAATAAATTTGCTGGTGTGCAAATTATTGTAACTGTATTGACTTTGTTCGTGACATAGTCCACAAAGTACCACTCGTGATAAGATTTATTTTATAAGTCTGTCTTTTACCTCTAAATTCAACTGATTCGTGGTGTTACTATTGATAATGCGTTATAACCGAGGTTAAAAAATGACCAACTAAGAAGGAGAAAATAGTATTATATCTTAATTTAAAAAAAGAAGAAAAATTTAACTTATACGTTAAGGAACGAATTTTAACAAAATAAGGTATGCAACACCATTTACGATGAATAACATTAAGAGACCCAACTGGTTTTAATATTGCTTTTTAAAAATATGATCTGCAAACATATAATTTTCGGCAGCTGATAAAAAATTCTGTAGTAAATTAACCAAGATTTTATAAATATACTGTAATACGAGTAAACAGGGATTATAGAGACCATAATAAAACCTGGACGACCCACTGACAAAAAACCTTCATTAATAGTATATAAAATATCTGTAGCCTAAATTTAAATATTTTCTACATTTTGTAATAAACGATCCCAATAAACAGAGTTTAATAAAAAAGTATTTACTACAGACGAGATTCAGGAGAAGCCTTTATTAAAAACATTAGTGGCCTTGCAAATTCCATTTATAATAATTTTGTGGATGAAAACAAAATAACTTTTACTCCAATAAAAAAACTATTTACAAAGAAACTGTATTCATATTTATATTGTTGAATCGCTCTCTGCTTTTAACGACAAGCACTTTACACTTCTGAAATATAAGAATAGCAAGTGTTTGGTTTTAAAAAGGATTTCTTTTAAAAATAGACGGCTAAATTTTTATCATTCAAACGAAAGACATTTTTAAATCACATAGAAACACAAAACTAAAATTTATTTACATATTTGTACAAATTATGGATATAAATTTCATAGTTTAGTTTTATTGTAGCTTCACCATCATTATCGAATATTTTATTTTAAAATCGTAAATTAAATGTGTTTCTTTACTTTTGGATTATTATAAATATTATATTTAAAAAATAACTTAATTGTTTTTTTCAACATTTAACAACGTTTCGCTAATATAGATTATGAACATAAATTAATCGATGCGTAAAAATATTCGCCGTCTCATTATTTTCCAGTCATAAAATCTCTCGCATAAATTTAGCCAGTAAAACGTTATGTGGAACGTAACTGTTTAAAGGTAAATGTGAATCTATTTTCTTTTTCGAAACTGCTAAAATACTATCGCATTACAACCAGTCCGAGAATATTTTTCATAAACATCAAAACATTTTTTTCTTACTGTCGGTCGAGTCAAATGTTGTGTACAAGTTTTTTTAATTCTATCGTGAAAGCATCTTTGGAGGATGACGAGAGCGGTAAGTAAAAAAATCGCTTTGTGATGGTTAACTGATATAGTAATTTACTTTTGAAACTTTATACGAAAATATCTAGTAGGTATCTAGTCACTTAAAGTCAAAAGACAGAGTTCATCCCTCTCTTTTAACTAAAATTTTAATTGAGATTTTTTGTTCACCCGTTCAGACCAAAAATAAATTAAAAGTATATTATAGACACTCCATTGAGCTAAAACAAAGCAACGATTAAATTTATTATTAGTTAAAACTCAATAATAGTGGATAATGCCGAAACAGGTTAATTTTCTATTTTAATTTACTATTTTATTAAATTATAATCTAATTTCTAGGTGTAGGTACATTTTAACCATTTAAGAGACATTATTTGCACCTATCATCTGATACCTGCTTTTTAAAGTGGATTCCATGCCATAGTGTGGGAAAGCCCATCCTGTTGGTACCATAAATAATTTCTATTTGGAAATAGCTGATTCAGCTGTGGCAACAGATAATTTTGAAAAAATTCCAGATAACTAGCAGCAGTTAGGTTTTCCTCAAAAAATATGACCCTACAATTTGATTGTTTATAATCCCGGCCCAAACATTTTCCTTCTCGGGATATTGTGTCCTATACTCTTCCATCCAATGTGGATTTTCACTTGATATCGACATGTCTGACGATTTACGTGAATGTTCAATATAAAAGACGCTTCATCTGAAAAAAGTACCTTTTGTATGAAACCCGGATCTCTGTTACATTGTTCCATAACAATTTCGCAGAATTCGATTCTACTATAAAAATCATCTTCTAATAGCTCCCAGATGTACTTTGTATGGATGCCACTTCTCCTTTTTTAGCACTCTTACAACAGTTGATTGGTGCATGGACATTATTATTTAGTGCGACCTGCCTAGAACTGGTATGAGAATTTTCTTGAAACGCCAGTACAACGTCCAGTTTTTTGGCTTCGAATATTGATGTCCTACCACTTCTGGGAAGATCTTTAACATGGCCCGTTTCTCTAATTTTTTTTTCAATTTTACTTACTGTTGATTGAATAATTGGATCGCGATTGGGGTATTTAGCATTAAATAAATTACGAACTTCTGCTTGAGTCCTCACTCTATCTCCATAACCAATCATGGTTAAAATCTCGATTCGTTCTGTTTCTGTTAGTGTCATTTTTGTAAATGCTGTTATTAATGTCGGCAAAAAACTCGATGAGTAAAAATTTGACGTCTATATATTATTTGACAAAATCACAGATCATTGACGAATAAAGACGAGTCAATGACAATATTGATTTAAATATTTTGTAAAAATAATTCCGAGTACTTACCTACTACAATAATTAATTTCAAATTATAATGTAGCATTGTTTTTATCAATGTATTCTTTTTTCGGAACCAACAATAAACACTATTTTGTTTTATTTCCAGTGGCGGTCTTTAGTGTATTTTAGTTCAGTAAATGAATATTTATTGTAATTCCATGTTACTTAACAAAGTTCATAATTTTGGTTACCCCTGTTGAAATAAATATTTAAATGATTACATTGTTGCAAAGGCGATAAGGAGACCTTTCAAATGAGCTGTCACGTGACCTCGGTTTTTATTTAAAAAAATCGTCGACGACGTCATTACGCCATCACTAATGACGTAATGTCCAACAAATCTATAGCAGTTGATGACCATTCAAAAATTAAAATTGACGTGTTTTAAGATTTTTTTAAAGTCGTCTGTTTCTGAAATAATGAATTTATTCAATACATTTGCATCATACTACTTTACTTTATAACTGTATATCTTATATTAAATCCTGTGCTTCGAAGTAAAGGTTGTGTTTTATTGTGCTCCGAAATCAAACTGAAATTTGGGAGGTTTCGAGTACGTAAATAAATTTTAAAGGTAGCATAGTGTGTTTATTAGTAACAACTGAGTAAGTTTAAGAATTTCTAAATATTATTAATACCACGATCTATAAAAATAGCAATGAGAAGAATCGAGTTTCCGAGGGGTGCGATTTTGATAACGTTTAACTCTCAACAAGAAACTAACAACAAAACAGGTGCGCACTAAGTTCTAATTAACAAAATTTTAAAACAAAATAATAAAGTCACAAAAATGGCTGGCGAATCGGCAGATTCAAAAAAGATACAACTAATGTTTGAACAAATACTAAAAGCCATGGATGATAAGATAGACTCCATTGTACAAGATAACAAAACACTAAGAGAAGAAAACAAAAAAATGAAAGAGTGTATCAGTAATTGCACGGTCAAAATAGCGTCATTAGAAAGGGAAATAAGAAGGAAAAACTTAATTATAAAAGTAGTAGAAGACAAGAATAATGAGACTAGAGAAGAAACACAGGAAATAATAAAAGCACTGGTATAAAAAATGGGAATACAATTAAATAGAAATATAGATATTGATGATATTGGGTTCCGAAATACTAGTAATAGACCTATAGTCTTGAAACTAACTTAAGGTAATAAAAAAATAGAAATATTGAAAGAGACTAAAACGCTCAAGGGAACAAATATTTGGATTGAAGAAGATTTTACTAAAGATATAATAGAAGAAAGAAAAGCACTTATTCCCTACTTGAAAGAGGCAAGAGAAAAAAAAGAGAAAGCGTTTATAAAATACAATAAACTGGTAATAAATGATAGAATGTATGAGTTAAAAGATCTAAAGATGAAAAATGACAAAGAAAAAGGTACATATAAAAACAAAAGAAGCATTAGCGAAAGATCTCCACCTAAGAACACAGTTGAGGAGCAAACAAGAAAAGTTACAAAAAAGACAAAAAACTAATTATGGAAGATACGATAGAAGTTAATAATGAAGAATTAAGCTTTGAAAATGGTAATGATTTGGAAACACGAATTGAACATGAAAAAAATGATAAGCAATTATGGAAAATTGGTAAATGGAATATTAGAAGTCTGACGGGAAAGGAAATTGAATTGGAACAGGAATTTGACATGCTAGATTTAGATATACTAGGTATTACAGAAACAAAAATCAAAGGAAAAGGCGAAAAATTGATAAATGGAAAACACTTGCTAATACATAGTGGAGTAGATATGAAACAACATGCTAAAGAAGGGGTAGGCTTTATAAGACCGGTTAGACGAATATTAAATTTTATTATTTGAATCTTGATTCTTTTCTATCAAATTAAATGTAATATTAAAGATTAATAGTTGTTTTAGTGTTAATTACCATCAAATTTAATAGCCTTCATTACAAATTAACCTTTATATTATAATTAAATTGATTGTACTAACCCTTACTTTTTGGAAGTCCACCTTATCAGCGAAACGGCCGTCATTGAGTTTTAAAAAGCAATTTTTTAAATAAATATTGGAAGTTTTATTAAAACGAAGAGTTTTTTATTATTCTTTATATTATAAATTTCCGAATAACGGTTGATAATATTACACAATCATCCTTAATATTTCAATCCTATCAATTTCGAGGTATTGTGTCAAAAAAAGTTGCAAAGTTGCTTCTGAAAGTCAAATAAAAAATACTGTAAAACATTAAAAATATTTTGTGATTTAGTGGCAAGGATCACTAATTAAGCTGTTAGATACAATGTTATCATTAAAGTTAATTTTTTATTAAAGTAGTTGTGTACCAATACGTGATAGTTTGACAAAAGATTTACCTACATTCTGTAATAACTACAAAAATTCAGTTTAATGTTCCACTCATAAATAATCGTAGCAACTTTGTCATGCAAAAAATAACAAATTTCTTTGATTTATCTCAAAAAGATTGGAATTCTTTTATCGAAAACCCAACGGATCCCGTATCGATGTGGGACATATTTTTAAAAAAGACCACAGATACAGTTAACGTTAACACAACTTATCGTAAATATTTTAGAAACAATGTTAAGCCACGAATTAAAGTTAATTAAACATAAACGACAACTTTGGCGTAACTACCAACGAGCAGGTCTTCACTCTGATTTTCAAGACCACAGTCGGTTCTCCAATTATGTTAAGTCCTTTATAAACAACCTAAAGCAAAATTATAAAGAATCGATCATTTGTGAAGGCAACAACAAGAGAATCTTTAAATATATTCGCAATTCCTTGGCATATAGAGTTTCTATACCCCTACTTCAAAAAATTGATGGTAATATCTGTTGTTCAAATAAGGAATCCGCAGAAACAGTTAGTATGGCTTTCTCCAATACTTTTACAGACGAACTAGACGATGGTAATTGGCCTGAAATAACACGCCCACGTCAGGAGGCCTCTCTTGAAAGCATTATGTTTACACCCGATCTTGTCAAATATCACCTACTCAAACTTCGTTGTAATGCCTCTCCTGGTTTGGATAATTTAACTCCTTACTTTTTACAACAATGTGCCCATGCTCTGGCTGTACCACTATCACTTATGATGCAAGTATCCTTTGCTGTTGGCATTTTTCCTACAAGTTGGAATTAGCATTAATTACTCCAATTTATAAAAATGTTGTTGATAGCAACAATTACCGTTTAATAAGTCTACTTCCCGTTGTCAGCAAGGTCATGGAATCTATTAGTTCCGAAGCTATGATAACATTTTTACTTTACAGCGTTATTTCCAATCAACCCCTTGGATTTATACCTGGCCGATCAACTCTCACCAATTAACTGAATTGTTTTAATAATGGAATATTATACTTGAATAATAAGCAACTAGTTGATATAGTGTACCTAGACTTCTCGAAAGCATTTGACAGAGTACCCACACAAAGATTACTTTATAAACTAGAACATTTTAGAATCCACGGGGCATTAATAAATTGGATTACAAATTTTTTAACAGACAGATCTTTAAAAGTAAGAGTTGGTGAGGATTTCTCCGTAGAAAAATCTGTAAAAAGTGGTGTCCCACAAGGGTTGGTGTTGTGTCCTTTATTATTCAACGTGTACACCAGTGATCTTCAGTATCATATTATCAACAATATCGCCTTTTATGCCGATGATACCAAAGTTTATGCTAACCCACATACACACTAGTTATCTTTGCAAGATGATTTAGATTCCATGTTTAGGTGGAGTCTCGAGTGGCTATTTCGTTTAAACTCAGATAAGTGTGTGGTTCTTAGAGTTGGCAAGAATAACCCTCTCTTTTCCTTAATGTTCCTTTTCGGGCATTTTGTAAACTCTATACTATTTACGTTAGACCTATTCTCGAATATGCGGGACCCGTGTGGTATCCTGATCTTCATCGTGATAACAATTTATTGGAAAACATCCAAAGAAAAGCTACCAGAATAACTTTCGGACGCGAAAGACCCTCCTATAATGAAAGACTTAGAATGGCCAATTTAACCTCTTTCGAATCTAGACGACTCCGCGGTGACTTAATAGTCACCTTTCGTATTTTAAAATAAAACCATATTTTTATACTTAACACTAATACTCGTCTTAGAGGTCATCCGTTTAAACTGAAGACGGAAAACGTAGTAGCCAAATCAAGAGGTAATTTTTGTCCAACCGAATTTTCAATACATGGAACAACTTAAGTCAAGACACAATAGCAGCAACATCCGTCAACTTGTTCAAAACTAAACTGGACAATACTGTTTTATTTAATTGATATTTTTTATCTATTTATCTAATTTTGTTTTCAGTTGTAGAACATGTTCATTTATTTATTTTTGTTTTGGGCATTATTATTTAATTTTTGGGCCATTATTTAATTGTAATAATAATAAAAGGAAGAAGTTCTGACAAATCGTTTATAGTAATACGTAATACCAAGGTCTCAATGAGACTTAAGGTATATAACTGCTTTGTTATGTTATATGAATCATTTTTAGCTGAATGAAAAATTTCTCATTTATACCTGTTGTAAAATCTAGCCATCTGTGTATATTTGTTTACACTTTACATTATTGATAAATCCATTTTATTGTTTATTTGTGAATCTACACCTCGTTGGTGTTAATAGTGAACATTATAAATCCACAAACAAATACCTATTTGATGTTTATTTTAGTTGATCTTAAATATTCTATTTGAAGAATAAAAAGAAATATGTATACATTGTTGAACCACTCTATATGTTAATTCTGTTAACCAACACATATTCCGGCTAAATGTACTTTGTAGTTGAATTCAAGCTTTTCTGATGTTTTATTCATACGTTACTGACCGTAGTGAAAGGCGGAAGTGATTTTCAAATTTGATTTCAACAGTTTTCGATGATATGGGTAAAGGATAAAATATACGATTTGGTAATTGCAGCATTTACGCCTGTACTGGAATTAAAATAAAATGATTGGAAATTTTAAATTTAAAAAAATTATTCTTAAACAATTACTCTTCTTGTGATACCATTTTTTTTATTTTTTATAAGTATATTCCATAATAACGTCGATGCCATTCTCAAATTATTTTCGAATTGCATCTATTTACATTTTCTGAAATGATATATATGCCTGTCAGGAATTTCTGTGAAAGGTTCTTGGGTATAAATTATTTATGCATTTTTTTACCTTTTTGGCAGTGGATGCAAATACATATTACGTATTTGAATATATTTTGAAGTTTTCGATGGGATTTATTGAAATATCGAAAATTTTAGGGATAAAAGCTTATAAAGGCATAAAAAATAACAAAGCCCTATTGCCAATACTTACAAATACATATATTGAGACAGTTAGAAATAGTATAGGTTAACATAAAAGTACTAATTCCAGTATCAGTTCCCAAAAACAATTAAATCATTTCAATAATAGATGATAAACAGAAATCAATTTTAATATCAAACTAACTTCTACTGTAATAAGAATGATAAATTATAATATAAGTAATGTTCTTTTGCAAATTAAGAATATTTTTGAATACAACTTAATTTTTCAATCAATTTCATATATTTATTTCCTAAAAACTAAATTTAAACTCACATAAATTATTCAAAATTTTTATTTGACTACAATATATAATTAAAATGGGTAAGTAAACTTTTATTGCATAAAAAATAAGGAAATCTTATTACAAGGGTCTACATCACGCATATCGGAACAGTCTAGAGATATTTTTATAATTTTTTTTTGAATTGTTTTACAATAAACGAAAAACAAAATCCGTTGCACGTCATACCATTCATTGACGTTATTCATCAATGAAACAACAATATTTAAAAAATAAAAATTTCTCTCATTTAAAATTTCGTCATTTTAGATCCGCTGTTAGCCGTACTACTAGAACAGTAAGATATATTTTACCATTTAAATTTTTGTGGCAAGAATATTTTTACTGCAACAGCTAGAAATCAAATAGGTACATAATATTTATATTACCATAACAGTAAAAATTTTTTACTGTAAAACACGCTAATTGAATCTGCGAAATAGTAATATTTTTCGAACTATGGTGGTAAAATAGTTGAGACGAGGCACATCGCATACATATTTCTTCGCAATGGGAACTTGCAGTACAAATATTATTATTTATTAGCAATTTTGGTGGTTTTGCTAAGAAAATAATGACGTTTCAATACATCAACGATTTAAATAATTGGGTTCAAGAGATTTAGTACATACATTCCTGTGTAAGTACCAACATATTGTTATACTTAACTTTATTTTGGTGTTTGAAAACTCAATAATTATGCCACTGTTTATTTTGATTTAGTATTCATTTTTTTCATAGATAAGACATTAATGTAATACAAATATATTAAGTTATTGTAAAAATCAGCATGATATAGTTTTTTCCTGATTTTTCTATATAATTGCTTCCATAATTGGTTAGTCTTAACTACTAAGAACAATAAATAACTAAGTGGTTAAACTAAACTTCCACTATTTATTAGAAAAATTCGCTTTAAAATTCAATTAAAGCTGTTTCGCTATAACTAGCATCGTCAGATTGACATATTGAAATTACATTTTGTTTGTTTGTAACTAGGTACTTGATGTTGATAAGGAGTTAAGGCTAGACCAAGTAAGGAAGTAATAAGACATAACAATATTAAAGCCTAGATGTTATTAGCCCTAAGGGATTATCCTGGATGTATTTCTAAGATCAGTATAACTGTGCAATGATATAGAAAAACCAGGAAAAAACTATATCTTGCTGATCTTTACAACAACTTAATATATTTATGTTACAATAATGTCTTATCCATGTATAAAATGAAGACTCAATCAAAGTAAACAGTTTAATAGTGGAGAACTTCCAAGATTTATTTGTTCATTAACTACTTTAAACTGTTGATCTGCTAGATGTCTTTTAATTTCAAGTTCCTCTAGAAAATCTAAATTTTGTTTTTTATCACAAATGTGTAGTATATGAATGTCATTGGTTTGTATAAGTGAGTTTGGATGTTCCAGTAGGTGTTTTGCATAGTTCGACTTATCTGGTTGTTGTAATCTATATGCTCTTAAGTGTCCATTAAATCTTATTTCAAAATTTCTTTATGATCTCAATTTCTTTATTAAAATTATTTTTGTTCATTGGAATTGAAAATGCTCTATGTATAATGGAATTATAAGCAGTCAAATTCTACTGAATACCTCCTAAAGAATGTATAGTTCTAGTTAAAAAGCTATTAGATGAAAGAAATATCCATCCAGGTATAATATCAGACATAATTGATCTATTTGATGTATGCATTAGTCAAAATTATTTTACTTTTGATAACAAAGTTTATATTCAAAATGAGGGTCTTCCCATGGGAAGTCCTATTTCTCCAATTTTAGCAAATATATTTATGGATAATTTAGAAAACAAATCTTTAATTCTAGTTATAAAAACAATATTGTATTTTGATATAGATATGTTGATGATGTGTTAGCAGGTTTTGTAGGTAGTGAGCGGTAGTTAAATATATTTTTTAATTATATTAATACCTTGCATCCTAAAATTAATTTTACTTTAGAAGTTGAAGAAAATTATTCAATTAATTTTCTAGATTTAAGAATTGAAAAAGTTAATAATTCATTAAATTATTCAATATATAGAAAACCTACACAAACAGATGTAACCATACCATATAATTCAAATCATCCACTATCACATAAATTAGCAGCTTATAATTCCATGATACATAGAGCATTTTCAATTCCAATGAACAAAAATAATTTTAATAAAGAAATTGAGATCATAAAACAAATAGCTACATCTAATGGCTATCCAATACATTTGATAAAAAAATTAATTAATAAGAAAGAACAAAAAGTGTCACTAGAACTAATATTTCCCAAACAAACTAAAGAAATTAAAAGCTATAAAAGTATTACATATTGTGGAAATATTTCAAATGCAATTTCAAAAATAATATCTTCGGCAACATCAGCATTAATATCATTTAAAACACAAAATAATATTGGAACAAAATTGTTAAATGTGAAAACAAAATTACCAAAATTAAAAAAATCTGGTGTTTACAAAATTAATTGACCAAAATGTAATGCAGTATATATAGGTCAAACACAAAGAAATTTTGAAGTAAGATTTAATGGACACTTAAGAGCATATAGATTACAACAACCAGATAAGTCGAACTATGCAAAACACCTACTGGAACATCCAAACTCACTTATACAAACCAATGACATTCATATACTACACATTTGTGATAAAAAACAAAATTTAGATTTTCTAGAAGAACTTGAAATTAAAAGACATCTAGCAGATCAACAGCTTAAAGTAGTTAATGAACAAATAAATCTTGGAAGTTCTTCACCATTAAACTGTTTACTTTGATTGAGTCTTCATTTTAAACATAGCTAAGACATTATTGTAACATAAATATATTAAGTTATTTTAAAGATCAGCAAGATATAGTTTTTTTCCTGGTTTTTCTATATCATTATACAGTTATACTGATCTTAGAGTGAAATACATCCAGGATAATCCCTTAGGGCTAATAACATCTAGGCTTTAATATTGTTATGTCTTATTACTTCCTTACTTGGTCTAGCCTTAACTCCTTATCAACATCAAGTACCTAGTTACAAACAAACTTTTGACCAAAATAGAGTTATATAGGTGCATAAAAAATTCGTAAAAATTAGCTTGTTCTATATCCAGAAAAATTATTAATATAATAGCGTTAGTAAGAAAGTTTTTTCTATAATTTTGTACTATATCCCTATGAGAGGAAAGGTGTTTACTTTAAACTTGCAGTGCGAGTCTGGAAAGAGGTAGACATTAAAGTGGTTTTCGACTGTGGGGATAATCTAAACGATTTTTTACAGTATCACGACCTATGGTAATTTGTTGCGCACGCTGCAAGTCGATAACCAAATCGGGAGTTGTTATTGTAGATTGTCTTTTTGCAGCAAGTTTAAAAATCGGACCTGTACAGCAGTTATAATGCGCCTATGCTTCGAATATTGTTCAGCTGGACTACCAGACTTCTCCAATGTCCTTTTCTTCCTCTTCTTAATAGGACTTCACCTGTTATTTCTACTGTTTTGCCTCAGTTGATCCTTATGTCTAGTTTTCATACCACCTTCTGCATGGCTGACCTGGAGATCTTGTTATGTGGTATGTGGTATTTAGCCCATTTCGCAATTCTGTCTTGTTCCATTCTATCTACGTGATCTCTCTATTGCCGTCTTCTTGATCTCACCAATCTAACTATATCGTCCACCTCTAATTATTCTCTTATAGTACTGGTCCGTACTTGATCCCTTAGTGTTTCTCCTTTGATTATTCTTAGAATTTTCATTTCGATACTTTTCCAATGTGTTAATTTGAATAGTTACCTACCTAACCAAAAATAACCCAAGGTATGTGCATGTTTGAAATACTTATTACTTAAATTGGGGTAAAAATGTTTATTACATTATTTATAAAATAAGCCTTTGTCCCTAAACGCCAATTATATTACCTCTATGCCAAGACACTATCTGACGTGCTTTTTATTACTCAATTGTCTTCTTCAGGAACTAAACAAGTTAAGTTAATTTTGGTTATCGAAACGCACGTTGGATGGTGAAAAGCTTTTGCTGGTGAAGTGATAGTGTAATTTATGTTCGCTATCAATAACGCCAACGGTTCCAGAATTCGCACATTAAAGCTTTGTCTAGTAACTGCATTTTTAGCGCGCTACATTTTAGCGGCAAATAAAATTACATGCTGAAATATTTTAACAGTCATTTTTCCCCTAACAAACTATAAAGTGGAATAATCACCGCGCGAGGCTTAAATTTCCATAACGCTCTTTGAACTATACAGTGCGAAAGTAAAAAAAGGTTTTAGTGACGATAATAGAACGTTTTTAATTAGGTATGATTCATTAAGGTGGGCAAGAACAAGTTAATGTAACCGATGATAGCACAAAACAAAAATTTATTTTCTTATTCCACAACGGTCCAATTTGGGATTTTTGTTTTTAATTTTATTTGTGAATTATTTATATGATTGTTTTAAGCAATAAAGATATTGAAACGCTGAATGTAACTGGAGTTATATTTACAATAATTTCCTTAATGTTAATTAGAGTTTTTGTATTTTATTTTTAAAACTTAAGACTTTTTTCAATTCCTATGGTTTAAACGATGCTGAAGTACACAGAGTTAATGAAATTCGTGATTTATGAGTTATTTTTAACAGAAATCTTTTATCTGCCATAAATTTGATACATGTATACCTGATTACATTGAGAACATTGGACGTAGCACCTGTTAGATCGGTTATGGAATGTACTTTTACAATTTGGTTTCCCTGCCACTCTAAACATATTATGTGCAGAGTGAAAGCTGTACAATGTGTTTTTTTAACATTCTTTGGATTATAGGCTCGAATATGTTCAGGGTATGTACAATTATAACACCATTCCAATGCATCGAACAAATTATGGATTTTTCAATCCTACGTCACGAAATCCACCAAATTTATCAATTGTTATGTTAGGTCATTTTTGTACTAAAAATATAACTATCGTAGTTGAGTACACCTTTAAATAGGTAATCGATTGACAATGAATGTTAATTCGAAATATCTGCTTCTTAGCCAAAAAGTTAATTTTTTATTATTTAATTACTTCTCTACTACTACTGCAATTTAAATTACACGTATTTTTTTAAATTAGTTATATGACAACAAAATATAGTTTGTATGACTCTAAGGTTAAAACCAGACGAGCGACAGTTGCTGTCCACGCTACTAGTGTCTGGTCCCTTTCAGACGAGCCACTTTTGATACCTGCTGCAGTTGTTTGCCAGAGTTTACACTGTGAGCCACTTTGCAGCACCACCGAGACGCGCTACAAAATCGCATTTTGTAGCGACTCGGTGGCGCCACTCAGCAGCGCTGCAAAGTGGCCCGTGTGGTTTTAACCATAGACCGCACTCACTTCGCTTTCGTGGGTTAAACTTTACCGTAGAAACCGTATCAAAATATCCAAGACAATAAATATTGAGGTGTACACTTTTTAAACCCTCGGGACATATTAGAATTTACTAATTACTTTCGTAAATTCTTCTTAAATCAATTTTGATACTTAATTCTCCAGTCTCGGGCCAAAAAGCGGCTTGATAAGCATATCTGCCAGTTGATTGTAGGATGGTACTTATTAATAACATCTAGGCTTTAATTTTGTTATGTCTTATTACTTCCATATTTGGTTTGGTCTTAACACTATTTAATCAACATAAGGTAGCTACAAACAAACAAAATGTAACTTCAATATGTCAATAAAAAGATGCTAATTCTAGTGAAACAGCTGTCATTACATTTAAAAAATTATTTTTTAAATACAAGATGGAAGTTTATTTCAAAAGTTAAGTTGTTTATTATCCTTAGTATTTTAAAAAATTATTTATTTGTTATTCAATTAGTTTTTTAGTTTTTTTAACAATAATTAAAAGTTAACTTTTAAAAAATTATAGCTGGATATGTATCAGAATTAGCAATAAACAATAATTTTTAGTGCCAGGTATTTGTAAGTGGAAAGCCCAATAAAAAATTAAAATTAATCAAAATAAATAAAATATAACAACAACTCATTAAGTTATTCGTAAAAAAAGGTCTGTAAAGTTTAATTGATAAAAATTGAAAAAATGAGTGGACTTCTTGTAAATATTTAGAAAACTTTTCTTTCTTGTCCTGCATAATAATGAAATTGTTAACATTTTTTGTATAATTATTAATGGGGAAGGTTATGCATGTCGCAACATGTCCTTGTGTCACCTCTTCTCCAGTGTTTAAAAGATCGCACATATTTTTTAATATAAAACTATGTAGGAAACTGTAATTTAAACCAAGTTTAAAGCAGAAACTTGATGCGTCAGGCACCTGGACGTTTTAAAAAGAAATATAAAATACTTTTGCCATATTGTTAATGTAAATTTGAATGTGACTAATATGGATTTTATTTTTTTAAATAATTTAAGCAGTAACACGTGAGTATGTTACCTGGACAAAAAAATCAAATCGAATGTATATACGCATTTTATTTGTTATAAAAATCGAGGCACTAATAGTCTGACAAATGTAAATTAAATATCTAAAATAAATATGTAAACAGATTTATTGGGACATATCAATGTTTAACAGTTTAATTAAAATCTTAATAACTACTAAAAGTTATAAAATAAGTTTCTTTTCAGATTCGGAACTTGAGGATTTAGAAACTCCCCCCCGATACAGGCCCGACAGTCTGGAAGCGCTTTGTAGGGCAACTCGTTTCACAGAAGCTGAAATCAAGAGAATTTATCGTGGATTCAAGGCCGAATGTCCTACCGGAGTTGTCAAAGAGGATACTTTTAAAATGATTTATGCACAGTTTTTTCCGCAAGGGGGTAAGTTATAAAAAGCAAAGAGCTATCTCGTTTTATCTGATTCTAATTAAGTAACTTTATAACGAAGCTTGTTTTTTAAATTTTTCACTTTGAACTACTCTCCAAGTGCCCTCAGGATTCTTTCACTTACTACTTACTTTTCTTCAAATTTAAATTTTCAGATAATATTTTAAATATCTTGTAACATTCAACTCGCCTTCAATGTTACTACTTAAAATATTTTTTTTATATTTTATGCCAACAAATTTAATCTGTGTAATAAACATCTATACAACAAATTTGTGTTTGGTTTTTCCAAAATTTAGTAAAGGTAGCAAATAATTTTAAGCTTTCATAATATCTTCAATATTAGATGATGCCAGGACATCGCATTCATTGCGTTCATCCATTTTTATGCAACTATTTCTATAGAAAATATTTTCAAGTATGACCGTTAAAAGCCAGTACCCTACTATATTCTAGAGTTACAGATGCTGAATGTAATTTTTTTATTATTATTTTGCTTCTCATTTGGTACATTTTTAATTTTACTTTTTACTTGTTAGGTTTTTATTGAAGTACAAACGTACGTCTATATTAATAATTCAAATAAATTCCGAGAAGCTTTGAGACTTGATTAATTTTTGTGTTCTATTTAATTATTTAAAGGCGCAGAAAGGCTAGACACCTTTAATAGGATCAAAATAAGGAAATAAAATATTTAAACAATAAAATAACACATTTACTAATAATAATCAAAATAAATCAAATAGTGTACTTTAATATTAAATTATTTAACAATAATACATAACTTTATTATAGAACTGAGAACCATATTATTTGTTTTAGCTTAATGTGCAGTAGATTAAGAAAATAACACCAAGACCAAAAAATTATTAATCATAGAAGGTATACATAGAGTAAATTAAGACAAAAATTATTTAGATTATTTAGAATTCAACGCTTTTGCGGAAACTTCAGTTCTCACTTGCGCAGCAGATTCTGTTCCCAGGAATGCAGTTTCTTTTTGGTGTGCGTTTTTGTGAGACCATAAAAGGACTCCATGCCAGGAAATGCAATATTCGCTCCTTCTGTGTCAGCTTTCTTATTTGCTATTATTTCTTTGTAACCTTGTTAAGTGTAATGTAATAAAGGGTTCCTATAATTTTAAGCACACAAATATTTCATAAAATAAAAGGATACAGTAATTTAGCAAAATATATTAAGTTAATAAATTTAAAAAAAAACATTAAAAGTAATAATTATTGCACTTTTAACTGGGTTGTTTCGAACTCGGGGAGTGAGTTACCGCCAAAAATAATATTAACCAAATTAATAGATTACATCAAGTAATTGTAAAGGCTGACGACATTTACATAACGACCCCAGTTCGATTTTGGCAACAGAAGAACAGTTGGAAAACAGTTGAAAGACAAAAACCCTCCATGGAAAACAGCCCGCTGACTTGAGCCTGGATCCTGTTGACAAAGAAGCGTCAAACTATTGGCTCACGCACGCAGATCTCTTTCCAGAAACCGAAGGCTTTGTTATTGCGCTCCAGGACCAAATTATCGCGACCAAGAGCTATCTCAAGTATATTATTAAAGATGGTAGTGTACAAGATGATAAGTGTCGACAATGTGCTGCTGCTCCAGAGACAATACAACATGTCACGTCAGATTGTGGGACGTTATCAGCCACTGACTACACACACAGGCACAACCAAATGGCCAAGATCATTTATCTACAACTTGCCAAAAAGTACCAACTGGTTAGTGACGTAGTACCATACTATGAATACACACCAGAAAACATATTTGAGAATGAAAGTTGTAAAATGTACTGGGACCGGTCGATAATCATTGATCTCTGCCAATAGACCCGACATCGTGCTAACATTGAAAGAAGAGAAAACCACCTACCTCATTCATATCACCATACCTAATACCTACAACCTACAACAGGCTAACATGTAGAAACTACAAAAATATTCCGATAAATAAAGAAAATATGGCGTCGAGATAAGGTGGTTATAGTTCCTTTAGTTTTATCGAAGACAGGATTAGTTTCACATTCTCTATTAAAAAGTCTCCAAAGTTTAGAATTAGAATACCAAATTATTATCCAAATGCAAAAAAGCAGTTTTAATCAACACGTGTAACTTAGTCAGAAAATTTTTAAACATACCACAATAAGCAATAGAAACTAACATCTTGCCTCTCTGCCGATGTTCAATAACAATATTAACCTTCGAAAAGAAGAGAATTGAAAGAATAATAATAATATTAATAAAAATAAAATATGAAATATAAACTTAATTTTATAATTATAATTACCATTGTACAATATTATCTCTGATTTATTATTAAAACAATAATCTAAGCATAATTAACCACGTCAGTTGTCAGTGTCAAAAATTATCTTCTTCTGGTTTTTAAATTTTAAAAATTATTTAAAAAGAACTTAGCATATAGCTAGAGACTTACACCAAGATTGTCAACGGTCGTTAATGTACGAGTATTTATCAGAAAAAAGAAAAAGGTCACTGACATTTCATTTGGACATTTCATAACTTTACCAATCTTATATAAGATATTATATTATTAGGTAGTACAGTTCACATATAAATATATAACATTATAAGTCATATGAAAAAGGTTAATTTCTTATTATTATTTTATTTTACTTTAGAGTAATTATCTAAAATAAATAACCTCTTCGCAAAAACAAAAGTAAAAGACTTTACTTTAAGGACAGTAAAAAAACCTACTATTAGTTACCGAACCCACGTAAAGAAAATTGAGAAACTGAGATTGATATCTTAAATTATTAATATTTATAGTGTGGGATTAATTATACTCGGTTATCGTTTTCTAGGGTATAACTCAAATTACTTTTAACAAAATGATAATAAAACCTTTAAATGTCGTTAATAGTTCGTCTTCGTCGTCCATCTTGAATCTCTTGTCAAAATCTTCTTCTTTTTTAATTATCTATTAGACAGGTTTGGATTAAGGCACAATCCCACAATAATGGAAATAAAATGCTATCAACAAAAAGTAGATAGAAGTAGTTAAAATTCGTAACAACCTGGCACACACATTTTTGTAACATGTTGTTGTTTGTCTGTTTCTTAAGGGAGGCTTTATCCTTTATAGTCGCGTCAACGCATGCGGAAATAGGCCTGCTGTCGGAAAAGTGGTGCAAGTGGGCAAGTGGACGGATCGGGATGCGGTTTTCTGCACACTCTTCCAAAAACGATGATCACAAAATATGGTGGGGTAGATTTTTTCTCCCACTGAAGGTTGTATTGCTGCAGCTTGCTAAAGTGCGGATCGAGTGCGCGGGGGTTTCAAACGTCACTAGATCGAGGTTAGTCCAGAACTACAGCCAAAAATTGACCACTCTGGGCAACAATAACAGAGTAGTTCTGTGTTGGGTTCTAAGTCATGCTGGGTACGAGGACAACGGGCGGGCGTGCAGACTGGCAAGAATTTGTGCTAGGTACACCCTACAGCCATTTAACTATTCCTTGTCTAATGCACTGACTAATCACTGTGGACTAAATAGACATTTTTTTTCGGGGTGAGATGGGAAATTTATGTTCGATGGGTCCTTATCCAGAACCCAACAGTGTTGGACTCACCCCCGAGAGGACGCTTACCAACCAAACCCACCTCAAAACTCGCCGTTACCCACGCCTCGGGATCACTACCCTAGCATACTTCAAGACGGGCGGCGGCCCCTCACACACTCTTCACCCATTCATACTATTCGCCATCAGAATATTCCCTTCTCCTAACCATTTTCCACAATATCGCTAACTTCTACCCATTCTTTCTCTCCTCTCAACATTATCTCCACTATGTTCCCCCAATACACTGCTACCCCGAGTCTTCTCTCCACCTATAAATCATCTTTGTTCTTCCAACATCTAAACATATGACTAAATAGACTTGTATAAAATTGGGGCCCACGGTACAAAAGTGAACCGATTATGTAAAGAGAAGAACTAGATATGGTTAAAGAATTTAGTGCCCCGCAAATTTCCAATTTATTGGAAAATGCAATTTTGACCAGAAACTGTAGTATATGGAGATCACAATAGATGGTCGTTGTGATACTGGACTGAGCGACCGTGAAGAACCGCAACTCGAAACTAACTAACTTAGATGTAAACGCTGCTTGTGCTTCTTCCTAGGCTTTTGATAGTTGGATTATCCTCTGATTTTTACTGAGATCCAGAAAGATTTGCTACTTGCTACTAAGACTTGCTACTTGCTTTTCGCAGTGTATTCTCTATTTGAGTATTAAGTAAGCAAAACCCGTTTATATGGTACGAGGCATGTTTTTCAAGTGCTGTTTTTAAATTACGCCGCCGCAGCCCTGAAGTTGCCGTTTAGTGTATACGCGTCGTAGTAGTATGACGCCGGTTGATCTAGTCTTCGTTTGTTTACGTGATTTTAAAATGCCGCCGATTATAAAATGCCCCTGTTAAGTTCGTGCTGTGCTGTGCGTTTTCTCTGTGCTAAAGGCTTAAAAGCAATTGACATTAATCGTCAAATCAGGAAAGTTTATGGTGAAAAAATTATGAATGAAGAAATGGTGCGGAAATGGGTTAAGGTTTTTTAAATATGGCCGCACAAACGTTCATAATGAGAAACCGATGATCTCCTTCAAAAAGTTCACTTTAAAGTGAAAGAACAGACTGCTTTCAATTTCGTTCTTAGCTGAAAAATTTCCTGTTGTATCATGAAGTCTACGAAATTGTGTCTGAACGTTTAAATTATCGGAACCTAAAATGTTGAATGATGAGTACAAAACCAAACGATTGGGCATTCCATTGAGCTTTCCCCAGCGTTACAGTAACGAGGGCGATGATTTTTTAAGCCATATCGTTACAGGTGATGAAACGTGGGTAGCCTACGTTACACCAGAATCCAAACAAGAGTTAATGGAATGGCGGCATTTAATATCCCCTAGAAGGAAGGCAAAATTCAAGAAAACAATTTCTACCCAGAAAATCATCTGTACTGGTTTTTGGGACGATAGGGTATGTTTTTGGTCGATTTTTTGCCTGCAACCATTAATACAGCTGCTTACTGCGAAAATTAAAAAAAATGCGATACGCAGTTCAAACCAAGGGCATGGAAAGCTGAGTGCAGGGTCGTTTTGCTCCACGATTATGCTCGTCCATATTCAGCAAAAGCAAAAAAAAACACAAAAGCTCATCACTTCATTTGGCTGGGAACAATTGGACCATTCTCCATATAGTCCCTATCTAGCGCCTAGCGACTACCATTTCTTTCTGCACTGGAAGACGCATTTAGCGGGGAAGCGGCATTCCAATGATGAAGTAAAAACGTCTGTTCAGCAGTGGTTGTCCAGTCTGTTTAAAAGCGGCTCCACACACGCCTGCCGCAGGGGCGATCTACGGTGTAAGATGGGAGTGACCCTAAATCGCCTCCTTGATTGTAACTTCTGTAGGTAAGCAGGGGCGATTTCCTAGATCTCCTCCTTTGCAGGGTGGCAGGATGCGCCAGACCTTCCTAGTTTTCAAAATCGGGTCCAGCCGCCCTGCCACAACTCGCGTGTGTAGTGTTATCGGGCCGATTTCAACTCGGTTCTCTAGAGAAATCCGTTGGGAATGTTTGTTTTTATTGTGCAGCTCGCTGAGGTAGATCGAATATAGTTATCTTGGAATACAATCAAAAGCGTGATGTTGGGACGCGGGTTATACAAGTCTTTAAAGACCTGCTCCACATGTGGGATAAAAAAAACAACCATTATTTCAACAGGGACATGAGGCCAATTCTTCACCCAGTACTTCCTTTTTCTTTTTTTCTGCGGTAGCTCTACGGACACTGCCAAGGCAATGCCGATCTTTTGATTTTTCGAAAGTATTGGCACCATTTTCACGACTCAAGTATAATCTGCTTTGCAGCACGTCAAGTGTCGCACTCGACGGCAGGCCAGCAGGCGGCGGCGACAGGTACGAATGTAGAGACGCTCCCAACCACCCTGCACCCTAGATCGCCCCTGCGGCAGGCGTGTGTGTAGCCGCTTTAAGGTATATTTTATAGCTGTAGCAGCAGTAAGAGTACGTCACGAATTTAATGAAAATAATATGATTTTATGACAATATTTCCAAGAACAGTGCTTGTTTGTTAATTAACTTAAGTCTTTAATAATTTGGTTTAATTGATAATTTTATCCAAAAGCAATAACAAAATTACGCTCTTAAACAAAACATCTTTTTTTGCATTTAATTTTACTTATTATTTTTTAATTATTAATGTTGCCACTGATGTTCTACATCGAAAAATAATTTGTTTTATTAAAGATAAAAAGAAAATTAATTGTTACCTAAAATACATGGTTCAATATATTTTGATAATGAACCAGTATGAAAAGAACACAAAGTAAAATCTAAAAATTGTAAAGTTGAAATTTAAGTCTAAATAGCTTTGATATGTTATTTGATGTACTCAGCATAAAAGAATCTATTAACATGCATTGCACAAACATGTGAAAATATAATTTTAAATAGTTAAACAAATGAGTATCCCCTGAATAAAAAAAATATTTCTTAAATACAAATATTGTTCGTTTTATGGAAATGATTTAAAATGTGAAAATACCAGCCTATTAATCATCTCACATAATTCATCATTTTGAGAAATTTATTTTACTTCGTAAAGTTGTTTGGAATAATTCATTTTGCCGTTTTCCGGTAATATTTACTGTAAATTGAACAAGACGTCTGAGCGCGGTAAACCAGTTTCGCAATTTGGAAAATCGCCATAGAACCATTAAGAAAAGGGTGGCAAATGATCCTCCTGATAATGGCATTAATATAGCACCAACTGATGTGGCTTTGAAAATTAATGGGGGACAATTTATGCAGATCATCTGAATTTGCCGAGGGACAGTGACAACGCCAGCGTCTTGAATATATTTTCACGGACGATTTTGGGATTTTTCAGTTGAGTGAACGGATCATAAATTAAATTTTATTACCATTATAGAATAGCGCTGGTCTAAAAGAATACCAAAGAATGAGCAATAAAGTTTAAGAAATTTAAAAAGTTTACTACAATACAATAGTTTGATTTTATGTTTTATTAAGATAAAAATTACAATAATTTAACAATTCTAATATCTTTATGTCTGTCCCCTTCAGTCAGGAAATATAAAAGCAGAAAAGTGGTTATATAATCGACTAAAATGTTTTCTTACTGACTTCTAACTATTTCTAAACTTGCTTTTATTTTTATATGCTACTAACTCTTCTCCCTACTTCACTAGAGATGTATTTACGAAAAGTTTTCATATTATATTTGTTTTTGTTTAGACCAACACCCACTTAAGAGGTTCTTGTAAACAAGTTTTATTATTTCAGAAACCATTGATACACATTTTTGTAAAGAAAAACAGTGGTGTTATATTAATATTTTAGTTATATATTAAGACGAAGTATTATTATTAGAAAAATTATTCATAAAAGAAAGAATTAATTTATGTAAGAAATATGTATTATGATGATCAAATAAAAAACAAAATCACTATAAAGTCAATTGAAATCAAATAAATAATAAAAAAAGGTAATCAAATTTCATAAAAACAGAAGATAAATTAATCAAAACTAATAAATTGAAACTAAATAAATATCCAACAAGTAACAAACATAAAAATAATCAAACTTACCATTAAGAAAATAATAATGAAAACATAATTCTAAATGAAAGAAACAAACGAACAAATTATTAATTTTCTAAGAACATGTTTTCCGTTAAACATATAAAAGGATTTTCAAGAATCTACTAAACGTGTATAAAAAACTCTTCACCTGCGTATGTGTGACGTAAAATTAACAGAAGTAAGAGTGCACGTGTATTACTAGGTATGAACAGCACCTGCGGTGTTGAAATGTAGTGTTCCGCGAACTGTAAAAACTTAGAAGGCCACCTGCGTGATTACGTAAAGTTACTCGGAAATATATCGGTCGAATTTGTGACTTTCAAGCCTCAGTGTTAATAGAATTTGAGAGCTTTTGTGACCATAATAAATTATAAAAAAATTATTGAACATTAGAAATGATTGTTGTGTATATTATGTAAAAAATTTGTTTGTAAAATATAAGTAGTTAGATAGAAATAAGCAAATTAAGGAATAGTTCCTTCTGATTGGTTCTCGTGAAGAATTTTTAATGAAGCATTCTTATTGGTCAAAGAATATTGAGAGAGGGATCTCAAGACTTTACGTAAAAGAACCAGTTAGGAAGAATTGTGGACATTCAACAACAGTTATTAAAAACATTCAAGACCCATTATACAGACATTCATCATACATATTATTACATCATACATATTATTTAAGGGACTAAGAACATTATTTAAATAAAAAACTTCAACAATTTTATCAAATCAGATAAATAAATAACAATAAATATAAAAAACAAACGGCTTGCAAAAATAGCATTTAAATAATTTAAAAAATTAAAATATACAAAAATAAACTATAATAACTTAACACAAAAATTAATCAATTCATAATAATGTATATACTAAATTGCAAATATAGTTTATATCAATCAAATCGTGTTTAGCAATCACTTGGTTCATCGATTGTTATTTTTAGCTGCAATGCGCAGTAAACTTTAAAATTCATACAGTTGTCTGCAACTTTTTCTCCATCTAATGTGAAACGTCAATCTATCTGGAACAACTTCATACACTATAAGAGGGCTGTGAAATTACGCACGCAAGTTGCATTTATCATATTTATGATATCTGGTATATATTTGTCAACTTGACATTATATTATGGTTAAAATATTTATCATTATGGTTCTTCTAGCTAAGAAAAAGTTTTTTTTTGTAAAACGTTTTTTCTGCAAATAAGGAATTGGACAAAATATTTAAAACAAATGAGAAATATATTAACGACATTTAACAAACCGTCCCCAATTAATGCTGTAATGCTAATGGTTGTTGAGAAATTTCATTGCACTGGTAAAGTATACAGGGTGTCCCATAACTAATGGACAATATAAGAACTGTAGAAAGAGGTGATAAAAATAAGTCGTTTGATACAAACATGCACCAGTAAAATGTTAATAGTAAGCGAGATATGAGGCGTTAAAGTTGACAAAATATTTTTGAAAATTCGTAATATTTAGAAAACAACTGAATGTATTGGTCTCAAAATTGGTACACTATGGTTTTTAATGGTAATAAGCATGATATTGCCTTAATTTTTAATAATACTTCTAGATATGCATTTTATTACAAAA
Source organism: Ophraella communa (assembly GCA_035357415.1). Taxonomy (NCBI): domain Eukaryota; kingdom Metazoa; phylum Arthropoda; class Insecta; order Coleoptera; family Chrysomelidae; genus Ophraella; species Ophraella communa. Next base: position 21,766,540 of record CM068985.1, read on the forward strand.
TAATAAAAACTGCATCATTTTAAAACAAAAAAGGTTTACTTGTTCAATTCCCATATTTTAAGTCGTTTTCAAGATATTGCTATTTTAATACTGATTGCCACGCCGGCATTTAAAAATTATTACCTAAATAAAACATTGGTTGTTCAAAGAATACAATTTGATTGGAAAAAGAAAAGAAAAAAACAATAATTATATTTATTTCATTAAATTATTGTTAAAAGTGACCACCGTTTACTTCAATACATTTTCGTAAACTTTTTTGTAAATGTTGTCTTACTTTAAAAAACATCGCGTTGCCATTTTTTAAAGTATTTGCGGCTTCATGAATTTTTGCTAATAGTTCGTTTTGATTATGAATTTCACTATTGTGGACTAACGATTTTAGATATCCCCATACAGAAAAGTCCAAAGGATTAAATTCTGGGGAACAAGGCGGCCAAGGAAACTCACTGCCCCGTCCAATCCAACGATGCGAAAAATTGTTATTTAAATACTCCCGGATTATAAGTGGATAATGTGGGACAGCACCGTCTTGCATAAACCACATATCGTGCCTTACAATTAAAGTAACTTTATCAAGTAAAATGACTAAATCATTTTGCAAAAATTCTAAATAATTTACCGCATTTAATCTGTTAGGGAGTTCAAATGGACCAATGAAATTATCGCCAATGATTCCACACCAGATGTTGATTAAAAACTCATGCTGAAAATGAATTTCTTTGTATTGATGAGGATTAGCAAAATCGTAATAGAGGTTATTTCTCCAATTAAATACTCCTCTGCGTGTGAATGTAGCCTCGTTCGTAAACAGTACCTTTTTTAAAAATATTAGATCTTGATTGATCTTACCGAGCATTGATTGACAAAATTATAATCTCCTTGGTAAGTCATTGGGTACAGGCGTGAAATGATATGGGTACAATTTTTCTGTATGTAAAATTCTTTACACTCTTGATTTACTTACACCAGTAGCTGCCTGCAAGCGCCGAGTACTCAATTCAGGATTTTCTATAATTCTTGTTAAAATTTCATCTTCCATATCAGCTGTAATTATTTAGGTCCACCACCAGAATTTTTCTTACGAAAAGAGCCGCTTTCACCTAAATTGGAGTACAATCTTTGAAGTTTTTTACGACTGGGTACAATTCGGTTTGGATATAACTGCACATATCGTCTAACTGCAGCACATGCATTATAATTTACTTGTGCATAAACACAAATCATAACCCTTAGTTCATTATTTGTAAATTCATTGCATCTAGGCATTTTTAATAAAAGCCGTATTGTTAGTTCAGAAGTTAAAAACACAGTAATGACAACTTTTCGCTTTTAACTAGTAAATGAATGACAGTTCTTTTAATAGTCACAGCCCTCTTTAAAATATTCTAGTAATTAAGTTGCAGTGTAAAGATATGCACTGCAATATTAAAATAGCAATATCTTGAAAACTACTTAAAATATGGGAATTGAACAAGTATACCTTTTTTGTTTCAAAATGATGCAGTTTTTATTATTTTGTAATAAAATGCACTTTATACAGGGGGTAAAAAATATCAAATTTTAACTGTGTAACCAGCGCTATATTTGAGACCAATACATTCAGTTGTTTTCTAAATATTACGAATTTTCAAAAATATTTTGTCAATATTTCGCCCCATATCTCGCTTACTATTAACATTTTACTGGTGCATGTTTGTATCAAACGACTTATTTTTATCACCTCTTTCTACAGTTCATATATTGTCCATTAATTATGGGACACCCTGTATATATTTAATATCATGTCAACGTAAAAAGGTCCGATAAAGAATAGATAAACACGAATTTCGCAAAAAAATATTAACACTAAAACGGGAATGAATTCTATTGTAAATTTTCGTAAAAAAATGGCGGGTTATCCAGTATTTTTCGAGAAAACTGAAATCAAAAATCCCACAAAAACACACAAAAAATTAATTTTCTTAGATGCAGGTACCAGCGTTGCCACATTAATAAATAAAATATAGAAGATTCCACTCCACATCGGCCTGAATGGAAACTGTTATTGAGATACTAAAAACACAGATCCAGAAATACGTAATTTTCTAAGTTCTGAATATAATATTCACGGACGTCCTTTTTTTCTGTCACTTTCAACTTAAAGCGTTAGATAAAATAAACTATGACGCACTGAAAGAAGAGTTGGGATTGAACTATATATACTGTATTTTAAATATTTAATTATTTTTAGACCACTCTAGACCACTCGACCACTCTGTCAACTAATAGCAAAACGGCTAGGTTCACATTTATTGTGGAACTTTATAACTTTGTGAAATGGATTTAAGTTTCTAAAAGTGTTTCCTAGAATTCCACAGAACTTGTATATCTTATTTAATAACAGCTTTGGGGAGTATCGTTACAGAACATTTCATTTTCCCCTTTTCTTTAGAAATACCTATTATCTATCAGTAGGTACTTTCTGCAGCACGGCGTCTATCTTTCTTTGAACGTGTCCAAGCAAGTAGTCTTTGAGATTTTATTTCTTCTTATCATTGATTATGACTATTCTGTGTATTCTTTCCATTACGAAGTTCTATTATCATAGAATTTTCTTAAGATTTTTGTTTTATTTCTTAGTTAAAATCTATAAAATTCAAAAATTGAAATTGAACAAATTATAAGCTACCTCTTAGAGAAATTGGATTGAAAAACTTTTATGGCACCGGTAAGAGATTTTAAAAAGATAATCGCCACTTATACAGTTACTAATGAAAAAACCGAGTTTGCACTGCTTTAAAAATTAAATTTGAAAGCAACCGTCGCATTTACTTTACTTTCCCTTTTTGCAATGCTCGGTTCGTCTTAATTAAGGTATAAATTTGAATGTTTTAATATAAAATTCAAACCAGCCCTTTTTCTTTCTCAGTTGCACAGAGACGTGCAAGCCTATTGTGTCAGTGAAATCCTTCCTACATCCCGTTGTAATTAAATTTTGTATATTAATCAAGCGAATTCGCTGATAGTGCTGAAACTATGGGCATAGAAGATATGCAAGGATTTCAATATTCAGGAAAACGAATTGAAGGATAAAAGGATCCTCAGTGTCTATCATTGTAAGCAGATAATACACTACAAAAATGTTGAACAATAACTTGTAATTACAAAATAAGAGCTAACCCAAAATTCCTTGAAAAATTAAAAACAAAGTTTTATTTGGTATATATATTTTCTGTCAGAATGTTTTGATATTTAGACATATGTTGCACATTTAAATGAATTACATAATGACTTTAAATTAGATTTTAAAATATTCTGTTTTCTACACAGTTAGTGCATATAGAATTTGCTATTATTACTCCTAGTATATCTAAGCATTAATTACACTGGGAGAGACCATTAGTATTTGAAAATCATATAAACGTGACCTTTATGCCTAGAACTTGTCACATAATTTTATATTTTTCTTTGCTATTTAGCATGAATTTTTAATTTCAAACGTACAATTTTATGCGCCAATTTTAGGATTGCTCTCATGTCATGTCTCTACATTCCCATCGACCTTGAACTGACCAACCATAGATACTTATTCAATCATAGTTATCCCGTCGAAAATGTTTTTCAAAAAGTGCTTGCCGTGTTCGAAAACCAACGAGAACTATAAAAATAAACTATTTATTTTGATCCCAAATAATAAAGACATGTTGTCGCACTAAAATGGACCAAGGAACAAGTCCTGAAATTTGCAAATGCCAATAAGGACCAGAATTCTCTACCATCTGAAATGTTCCTTGATAATGTTAGGTCCAATTCTATATCTGAATCTGCCAATCTGTTTGCTTCTCATTTTCTATCCGTGTATCGTAAGGATAATATAACTCAACATCAAATACTCGTAAGTGATAGTGATCTGAATGTTCCTAATTATTCTGTTAGCATCTCAGAAGTCTATCAACATCTAACTAATCTAAAACCACGGAATGGTCCAGGTCCTGATGCAGTACCTCCTATCTTATTGAAATACTGTAGTTTTGTATTGGCTCGTCCCTTATATTATATATTCAATGAGCCCTTATCATCAGGTCAATTCCCAAGTTACTGGAAATTGAGCTATATAACACCAATTTATAAAAGCGGTAATAAGCATGATATAAAGAACTATCGTCCTATAACTATATTGAGCACCATTTCCAAACTGTTTGAAGCCATATTAACAGAACATCTATCATTAGTATTTAGGCACAAAATAGCGTCTCAACAATATGGATTTTGCAGTGGCAGATCTACAGAAGTCAACCTTCTATATTTTATTAGTTATATAACACAAGCAATGGAGACAGGTCGTCAAGTTGATGATATTTATACAGACTTATCAAAAGCATTTGACAGAGTTAATCATGAGCTCCTATTAACTAAACTTGAAAATTTTGGTATCACTGGATCGTTACTAAAATGGTTTGCAGATTATATTTCCAATAGAAAACAAATTGTACGTTTCAACAGTATTATATCAAATGAAATTTCTGTAACTTCTGGTGTACCACAAGGATCCCACTTGGGACCTTTACTGTTTAATCTGTTTATTAATGATATAGTTAAAAGTTTTCACCATAGTGTGGTACTCCCATTTTCTGACGATTTGAAGGTATTTTCTGTAATAAGATCAAGTAAAGATGCTGAAAAATTACAAGACGATTTGACTAAGCTTCAAAGTTGGTGCATCAATATGGTATGGAACTAAATATAAGTAAGTGTCATGTCATCTTGGAATATGGCTAGATACCCTATTAACTTTTCATGAGCACTTTAAAACCATCATTAACAAATCTTTGAGGCTCCTGGGATATATCAAACGAGTTACTCCTGATTTTACGTCCATCCAACTATTAAAGATTCTATATTGTTCGTTGGTTAGATCTCATCTGGAATATTGCTCTTCGGTGTGGTCTCCCTATTATTAGTTGTATAGTGATAAAATTGAGAATGTGCAACATAAATTCCTTAGACATGTTGCATTTAAACTTGGCCAGTATATGCATTATGACGATATTTTACAGATGCTAAATATTACTACATTAAAAAGCCGTCGATTACATCACGACTTAATTCTATTATATAAGCTGGTTAACTCACAAATCGACTGCCCACATATGCTAGCCAAAATTAATTTCGCAGTTCCCAACCGCCAGACAAGACAATTGGTTTCATTTTCTGTACCAATGCATAGAACAAATTATGCGCATTATTCGTTCTTATCTCGAAGCCAAAGAATTGCAAATCAATTTCAGGAACTCGACTTTTCCTACAGCTTAAATAGATTCAAGGCCGTATTGTCAAATATCACTTGACGACAGTTATTATCAGATGTAGGTACCTACTTTTAATGTTTATTATGTATATTATTTGTATGTGTACCTTCATGTTTAAATGTCTTTTAAGTGCTAGCTTATAAATGTTTTATCTTGTTTAAACCTTTGACATGTTAATTGTATTTTTCCTTTTCTTTTTTGAAGTTATTGTACTTGTTTTAAAATTATTGTACTTATTTTGTAAAATGGGTTCGCCCGTAAATAAATAAAGAAATTAATGAAATCAGAAAAACATATTATTACTCATACGATTTATTCTGTTGTACAATTACATTATTATTATATAATATATACTATTATTATAAAAGAACTGCAAAAGTAATTCACAAATAACTTTGAATATACTGCACAATGCTTTCAGTAAAGGTATGTAATAAAAACAGAGAGCGACCGACATGTTACGGACTAGTATGTCATAGCGCCACTCAAAAGATTCTAGCTCGTTGTGTTAAATTATATAAATACATACACCTTGTAGGCAGCCATATTTTAAAATGATAAGGTTGATGCACATGCGCGTTTCCCTTTCACCGTTAGAAATTTCAAATTATTTGTCAGAAGAGTCGTTTGTGTCAATTGAACTGTTAATATTTGTTATAAATTAGGTATATGGTGCGTTATAAAGATTTTTGCTAGTGCCAGGCACAAAAAACTAATAAAATGATAAAAAGGTAAGAACAATAAATAATTAAACGTTTGAAAATATAAGCCACAATAACAAGATTTTAACAAAGATGATATAATCATTTTGAAGAAAGTGACTACAAAAATAGTGCACTGTCATCTTAAAAACTTCCAAAAATTGCAAGTTTTTAAAACAAGGAAAAAATATAAGTACAATCAGTTATCAAATTGTTTGGTATTTTTTTGGTATTTTCTTTTTGCAACTCACCACTTGACCCACAAGCTTACAAATTACAAATATTTCAAGTTAATTAAAACTTTAAGTTCCTGGTATAAAAAAAATATTTTTTAATACGGGCAAAAAGTTATTGAATAAAAAGCAACCCTATCCACAACTAAATTGACAGTTCAAGAATCAATAAAGATTGTTATGTGTTCTTGTTTTTTATTTAAGACATACATTACACCGCATCAACTACTAAGAGTTATTAGCAGGGGAGACATTTACAAAAATGGTGTTGTATATTTATAATAAATATTATTGGTTCCAATTTCAAGCATTATTTGCCTCAAATTGGTCTCAGTATCTATCCAGATGGATTGCTTTTTTTTATGTATGTATGTATGTTTTTATTGAGGATTTGTGTGGGGAAAGTTTGTGAGCAAAGGTAAATTATCAGTGGAAGTTGATTTTAGAGTAGGGAGACTGCTTCTTCGTTACCTTTTATTCCCATGTGTGATGGTACTCTGCAGTCCGCAATCTCTGCTAGTCTCTCTGCTAGTCCAATTGTTTTCATATGCCTATTAAGGCGACTGTGTCCAGTCAGTAGTCCAATATTATTCGTAGGCCTATAAATCCGGGCCTATAAATATTTGTTCAGCACCTTTTCTGGTTAGAAGTTCCGCGATTTCCTATCCTTTGGTAAAAAGGTAACTTTTTTGAAGGTTTGTTTCTAGCAAAATTTGTGTTGGTATCTTTAAATGTGGAAGAATATGATAAGTTGGAGATGGCTGATATTCTAGCTGCGTAGTTTGAGGAGAGCATTTGCCGGCGTAGATGCAGTGATGTATTTTTTATTTTATTTTTCGCATTAATAAAAGTTGAAGTAAGATTAAGTAATTTATTTATATAAATCACATAATTGAAAAAAGCTTCATACATTTAATTCAATACTAATAAGCTACAAAATTTAACTTAAATGTTTAACTTGTCAGTCCCGCTCTGAACGTTTCATTGCGCAGACGCGTGGATCTCCTATTATTAAAAAATGGCTACCTTCAACTGCATGCATTTTATCCAATTGACATTTTCTATCTAGTATCTTTAAATCTGTATATTGTTTATGTACTAAGCCAGCTTCATTATTTATTTACTGAATGGTGTTTAAGATTTCATCACTCAGTGGTTTTCTCTATTTTAGAAATATTGGATTCGTTGATTTCTATAATCTCAGCGAAATTAAAGTTGATTGAGTAAAACTGTTTTTATAACAATTGTATGTTATATTTTTTTGTTCCTTTAACTTTCCAAGATAATTATATTTTTAAAATAATTTATTTTTATTTCAGTGAACAGCAGCCAATATGCTCATTACGTATTTAATACTTTAGACCAGGACCACACCGGATTAATTAGTTTCGAGGTAAGTGATTTTTGTTATTTTGTTACTCTAAAAAATGTGTACAAATTTTAATAAAAACTAGTAATATGTGATAACCATCCACAAAGCGGTCAGTTCTAGTGTCATGACGATGACCACAAGAAAACTTCCTTTTCAGATAAAGTTAAACTGTCTTTTATTAAAAATTCTGTGAAGTCGAACCTAACCAATTTAAGTGGATTTATATCTTCGGCTTGTCAATATCAGGAAAAAATATAATTATTCATATTTTTCGCTTGACTAATAATTGTACCTAAGTTATATTTTTAAATCCGTTTTTTTAACTTCGTATTATTAAATTCTCTCTGCATTTCCAATCAGAATCGATGGTTTATTAAAGATGTAAATGAATCATTTTGACAGCATAAAAGGGGGTTGTTGAAGCGTTCAAATGGTGCGACAAATTCAATTAACGGGAGACAGAGGATTTGGGTAAACCGGTTCAGAGATGAAATATAAGAATAATGCTTAAAATATTTTCGTATTTTGTCGCAATCATACGTATAGTGTGTTCGTTCAACAATATAGTGCCTACAATAAAAGGGGACTGATGGTGATAATAAACTTCTTAGGTACTTTTATCTTAGGTATTGGCAAGTTTGGGTAAAGAATGCAGGTCAGGATTAAATTTGCAAAAATATTTTTTTAATAGAAACGCATATTAAAGGATATTCACAATAAAATTTAATAAAAATTTAAATATGTTAATATATCAATTCAGTTTCACTATCACTATCGTCATCTACATTATTAATAAGGGGTTCTATGTTAGTATAAAATACCCTGTATGAATCCTCCACGTTTATAACATTTTTATAACAGTTTATTGTTCTTTTCCAACAATCAGCATCTGGGACATCTATATATTGCCGGATTAATGAACAGAAGGACATAATGTAGGTTATTATTTTGGGTCTGCACTTTGTTCTTTATTTTTCTCCACATATGCTTAATCGGGTTGAATACGCAGTAGTAAGGAGGAAGACGAAGAACTGTATGTCCTGTAACTGTGTCACATTCATATGTCTTCTGTATATTAAATGTCCTTAGAACCTCTAAAAGCTGCGTTATCTTTTATCCTTCTTTAAAGTACATATTGTTTTGGATCATAAATTTCTGGATTTCCGCTTTTGTATTTGAAGGACGGGGCGTAACGTGGGTATCATACCAGGTCTCATCCAAATAGATTATTGGTCTTTGTAAGGACCTGTAATCACTTATGGCAGTCAAATATTCATAACGCCATTGCCTAATCCGTTGGGATTCTATAATAACTTGCCTTTTGTCAATTTTGCAGTATTTGAAATCTAGTTTGGATCAAAGTGTCCATAGGTTTCCAATTGATATCCTTATCTCAGTGGATCTCCTTAGTCTTGTTTGCTATGATCTGATAGTAGGCACCAATTTTTTTCGTACATAGAGTAGATAGTTCTCCTTATCTAATCTTTATCACCGTCATCAGTGATTCTGGAAACACCACTATCGTTTCGTTTTCGTCTCGGATGAATTGGCCTCGAAATGTGAACTCTCACTGATGAATCCGGTATCCCTGTCAAATTGGTGGTTTCTCTTACAGCAGGAGTAAAAGCCCAACTCCTTTGGACCAGCTTCTAATGAACATGTCTGACGATTTCTTTGGCATCAAGGGATAAAACTCGTCGTCGAACAGGAACAGTAACATAGGGCGCCGCTGATGCAGTTTCCCAAGGACGAAACATTTTTCACAAAAATTATTAAACAGCACAGACTAACTTTCACTACGGGAACAGTGAAACTCGATCAATTAGTACGTTGGATCCCCGAAGTCTTAACTCAAGAAGTTGCTACACGGTTAAATGTGTCAGTTATGCATAGAATCGATATTTGGAAACTGGGTCTGCAGCGTACAAGCATGGAGAAGGACGAGAACTTCTGCTCAAGATCGCTTTATAGCTGTAACTGCAAGAAGAAACCGAACATTTACTGCTTCGAGAATTAACAGCTTCTTTAGGCATGCTATTGGAAGAGTGATATCTAGTCAAACTGTCAGAAGAAGAATGTATGCAAGTAATTTGAGAGCCAGAAGGCGTAGTTCACATCCACGGCTGACTGCGGATCAGCGTGCATGCAGATATCGTTGGGCGAGAGAACACAGTCGTTGGAATTTTTAGAACTGAAGGTACTGTATGTTAACGGATGAGTTCAGATTTCGGCTGAATATTTGTTATGGTCGAATATTGGTGTAGAGAGAAAGAGGACAGCGATACAATGAACGTTTAATGGCGTCAACCACATACTTTTTTTGGTGATGGCTTAGTTTGCGTGTGGGGAGGCATATGTTATGGTGGCCGCACTGATTTAGTGGTGCTAATAAATATGACAATGACGGCTCTACGATATAGATACATGGTTATAGACTAGACTAGAACAGCCCCCCATAAGCCTTGAACAGCACGCCAATGCCTTGAAGAGAATATGGGAAAACATAACTCACCAATTTATTAATAATTTATTAAGGACCATTACAGATTTTTGAAATATCCAATTTAATTGTTGAACAGAATAGTTATTTATGTACCATGGACGAAAAACAATCTATTATAGTAGAGCGTTTTTCGCTGAGTAGCATATTACATTTTTCGTCGTCCTCTACATACCTTTATGGAAGTAAGCACTCACCTGTTCGCCGACCCCGGTTACGTCCCACTGTCCCAACTGGGAGAGTGGGACTACAAAATTAACTCTCGAAGATGGATATTGAAAGTACAGTTTGTGCAATTATTAATATTGAAATATAGCCTGTCCTTTGAATTAATTTTTTTTGTTATTTTATATAATTTTATATACAGTAGTGAAATTATTAACCCGAAAATCGCATCCTTTTTTTATTAAGAGGCTAATTTTTATATTTTTACGAAATATATATTACTTGGAAATTTGACGAGAACAAACAAATTGTCACAAAGCAATATTAGATTGAGTATTATTCGGTAAAAATTTGACAACAAATGGGTAAATAAATATTAAAAACAAACAGAAATCATTTTTCTCACTACTAGCCTATATACCTAACTTTATTGTCTTTTGTTGAAGTAAAGTTGTTCACTATTAACCAAGGTAGAAAAAGCCAGGAACTACTTGATTAGCACTAAATCCCAATCCATTTGACAGAATGTGACGTTAACTGATGCAAAGAGAAGAGATTAAGGTGATAAGATAAGTATTTTTCAGTTCCCCAAACCTAAAACTTGCGTTGGTGCAGGAAATCAGTACATAAAAATCAAGTGAGAATACGATTATCTACAGTAACCTCGCGGTCTTTAATAATGAAATACTAAAAGTATTGCTGAATACTAAGACATAAAGTAAAGTCAATTTTTATATTTTGCACTTATAAAAATCTCCATTATGATTTCGCAACTTTGCAAAATGTCTACTTGCATGAAATGATGACTTGAACATGAACATGTTTTTCCTCAATATTCGACATATGTGTATATAAGAATTCTTTAAAGTGGAAGTCCAGTCATAAAAACCCCTTGAAATTAAAAGACGACAAATTACCCTTCAATCGATTTCCAACAATAATAAATAAAATTACTCTACTCATCAGAGAAAACGGGCCATCCGAAAAATTTGCAACATTATCCAACTTTTTATATGAAGCTTATTTTTGTTGAAATAAACATATGATTATAATAATAATAATAATGCTTTTAGTATTTATAAATTTATTAAGACACTTTCAGATGAAAGTTCAATAATCTATACTCATCCGTGAACAAAACATTTCTCCAGGCGTCCATTGGTCCATTGTTCTATTGTCCAATTCATGTTTTTACTAACTAAACAAGGTGTTCGTTAGCCACAGGAAGAAAGAGTTCTTTAACTGAACAGCAAGCTGTTAAACCACTTTTTTAACCTTCGTCGAACATTATATTATTATGTACTGACTGCTATGCTATGAGTTGTTGAAGACCTCTTGGAGCATTCTAGGGGTTTTGCGAAATCGCTTTGGCCGCTGATAGGAGCTGATCTACAGATCCTCTGGTGTGTTCTTTGTATTATTGAACGACTAACATTCAAAGGTCTCGCTATTTATTATTATTGCCAACTATTATTTTCAACCATGCAAAATTGAACAAATTTTATGGACAAAGCTAAATAAAAATAACCTAATATCTAAATATCAATTAACAATAAAGGCTGCTGCACACGGCGTACGATAATATAATATATATTTTATGTTTGCACTCTAATATAATATATATTATATTAAGCCGGCTGCACACGGTGTGCGATAATATAATATATATTACATTATGGTGGCTGAAGACATGGTACGATATTCATATACCTTACGTCAGTTGTTGAAGAAAATGATCGAAGACGACGTGTTATTGCTAGATTCCGTAGATAGTTCGTCAGATGAAGACGATGATACTATGTATGACAACTTTATAGCAACAATAAACATTAAAAAGCAAAAAAAGTGTGGGATAAATGATCATATTAAATTTAGAAATTTACGCGGAGAATTTTTTTTATTTAATGAGTTAAATGATTAAGAATAATAAAAAACTCTTCGTTTTAACAAAACAATATTTATTTAAAAAATTGCTTTTTTAACTTTAATGACAGCCGTTTCGCTAGACTTAGCATCGTCAGATTGACATATTGAAGTTACATTTTGTTTGTTTGTAGCTAAGTACCAGATGTTTATTAGGTAGTTATAAGGCTAGACCAAGTATGGAAGTAATAAGACATAACAATATTAAAGCCTAGATGTTATGAGCCCTAAAGGCATGCTTTATCGTAGTAAAAATAACCCGACAGTTATATTAGACTATAGTATATGGTTACTTCTAGGCTTTAATATTGTTATGTCTTATTACTTCCATACTTGGTCTAGCCTTATAACTACCTAATAAACATTAACTTCAATATGTCAATCTGACGATGCTAAGTCTAGCCAAACGGCTGTCATTAAAGATAAAAAAGCAATTTTTTAAATAAATATTGGAAGTTTTGTTAAAACGAAGAGTTTTTTATTATTCTTAATAAGATGGACTTCCAAAAAGTAAGGGTTAGTACAATCAATTTGAATTAAATGATACTTAAAACACACAAAAGCTTTGAAAAACAAGTGTATAGACTAAAATGCCGGTTCGTCTAAACTCAAAAACATCGAAATGTGGGCTTCTGCAGACAACGGGACGCAAGGGGCTGGTAAGATATGACCAGATATATTTGTAAAATATCGCTCAGCGGGCATATTTTTACAGAGATATAATATATCGCCTAGATATAGATATATATTAAAGCGCCCATGTGCGGCGTTGTGTGCTTTCTAATTATAAGCGATTTTTGTGTAATATATGAACTTTAATATATATTATATTATCGTACGCCGTGTGCAGCATGCTTAATTGATCGGTCACAATAAAAATCATCTAAATAAATAAACAAATACACACAAACAAAAATGAAAAAGATTGATATGCATGATTTAAATGTAAACATAGAAACATAAACATATCACACTAGCTAAAAAATAATTATGAAATACTTCATACTACATTTAACATGTCATTCAGAAGTCTAAGATATATCACAGAATTCAGCTACTTTATAGTATGGTCTTTCCTGAAGGTGTGCTTTAGTCAATTTGCGGAATTTAATATAAGGGCTGGTGGCTTTTATGTGTGTTGGTAGACAGTTGTACATTTTTCTTGCATTATAAATAATAGCATGTTTTGTAAGACTAGAGGTGGGCATAGTCAAATAAACATCTAAAACAGAGTTTCTCGTGGGGTATCTATGGAGTGGTCCCTGCTTTGAGATAAGGTTAGATTTACGAAATAAGAAAACAGGTTCACAATGCGCTCTGTGACGTAGGCCAAAAACATAACGTATTGCCCTTTTCTGTAGTTTAAGAACAGAGTCAAAAAGATGTACACAACAAAACCCTCAGAAAGCTAATCCATATCTTAAATTGGACTTAAACAGAGAAAAACGGTTTAAAAACGGTTTTTATGCAAAACACGCAGAAGATAATTTTTTTGTTAATATGTCAATATAAGTAAACCACCTAAGGGTGTCAATATAAATTCCCAAAAACTAAATTGAATTTTTTACTGGTATTAGTGTGTTATTTAATGCAATGGGTTGTAAGTTAAATTTGTAAGGTAGAGCAATAGTTTTCTCGGTATTAAAACAGAGTTTATTAGGATCGGCCCAGGATTTAATAATAAGAAGATCTCTGGATATTGTAGAATGTAATGTTTTCATATCTGAATTACTCCAGGTTACACTCATATCATCTACAATGTCAACAGCTCTCCAATAATTAACTCTATGAAGGCTACTTTAGTAGGTACAGCACTTAAAATCACATTAAATGTACAAAGAATACGTTTTAAATCATAATAAAGTTAGAAATAAATTTCCCGCCTGCCTTACCGGAAAACTAATCATATGAACACCAAAAATAGGACGAAAAGTATTATTTATCGATCCAACGGCGAAAAATGTATAATGCCACGATTTTTTTATTATTATATTAAAAAAATGTGCTTTGGATTTGACATTTGTAAATTATATTTGTCTAACCTTTTATTATAATTATTATAATTTTTTTAAATTTAATTTATAATTAGTTTAAATTAATTTGGTGCTGTGAACCTCGCTTCGCTCGGCACACAGTGATAGATTTATTATAATCCACACTTTCTTATAAAGTAATCTTTTTATGTATAACATTCTTTCGCATGTGACAAAACAAATACTAAATTTTTGAGAATGAATCATATGAATAATTACCTGGATATGAGCTCAGATGAGGATGTTCAATGTAACAATACTTAATAGTATAAATTTTACAATACGCGCAATGTTTTCTTAAACGCCTGCTGGGCCACTGATATACGTGCTTATCTCTCACGCGGACGGCTTGGGTTCAATTCTCAACCACAACGATTTTTAATTTTTAATTTTTTTTTATCGTCATAAAGGTAGGTGAAAAACATTTGTGTCACAACAAAAATAATTTATATATCTTGCCCCATTCTTCTGAAAAGCCCTAAATTATTTTTACATTTCAGAAAAACAATTGATGATATCTTTATAAATTGAGACTTTGGAATTTGGGGTCTAAAGTCTAAAGTTGTACATTGACAGGAAAAAACTAGTATTCATTCAATAGAGAAAAGTTTAAAAACTTATTAAGTACCTAATAAATATACACTTGCTTACCTTAATTAAAAAGTAATGAACACAAGTGACAATTATGTGACAAAAATGAATATATAATTGAGCAGTCCCCATGATCTACAAAACATACAAAACTACATTACATTTCTTAATTACATTTCTTATTATAACCATCAGTAATAATTTCAGAAAATTAACAAATTTCTGCAAAAGTTCATGTGCTTAAAGAATAATTCTAAATAACACAACAGACAGTCTTAGTGTTTTGTAAATCTTTTGAAGTAGTAATAAATTATGAATGTTATTTCCAGGCAGAACAAAAAATATCAAATAAGCTTTCAAGGAAATTTTAAGTATATTTTAAAATAACAAAGTCTTGAGAAGATTACTTTTTTGCTTCGAGATAATTTAATCTTTAAAAATGTACAAAATTTAAAAAAAATTGACATTATCTTAAAAAAAAACATTCTTTTTCAACCGTGTAACAAAGAATTTGCGGATAAAGTCCGCTTGAGATAAATATCGTTAACGTTCTGCTGAAAGGAATAAATAAAAAAAACTATCAATAGGACCCAATAACTATATCGACACTAAACAAAAATTTATTAACAGTCAAGAACCAAAAAGCAATATTATTCTTTATAAACTTTTGCTTATATACCTAATACTTTTGTATAATTTTAACCAACATTATAAAATATAGTAATACAAATATAATAATATATATAAATTCTCTTCACATTTACTTTAAAACATGCCTTTACCATTACCTACACCAAATTCTAGTAGTTTGATATTTAATTCAAACTTTATAAAGAATAATGTAGATAATAGGGCGTAAAACTTCTCCCATCCGTCTTTAGCAAATAGGAATATGTAAACAGTGCGGTTCTAAAGTCCCTTCCCCCCATTTATTTTTTGAACCGTTAGAATTAGAAATTTGAAATTTTGGGAAAGTGAACTAGGGAATGTATATTACTTTTTTATAGATAGTAGGTGATGTAATCATAAAAAATGGCGGACGTGGGCCCTTTTGAAAGATAATTTTAAATGGCACCATATGGCAAGTAATACATCATTTGAAAGTTTGTTTCAAACTCTTTCCAATGATACCAAAAAAATTAATTCTTCTTCCTTATTTACAACTTTCAACCCAAAATTATAAAATTATTAAAGTTTTTAAATATTTTATTTGGTAAAAAAAATACGTTCTAATAATAAAAAAAATTAAATATTATGTTCAAAATGTTAACCATTTACTTCTTCGTAATAAAAAAAATTTACCGACTTTTTATTTAAATCGAATTCAGACAGTACCTGAGACAACTCTTAGATAAATTTCATAGAACGGGAAACGTTGCAGACGCTAAGCGAAGTGGTCGACCTGGAATTAGTGAAGACAAACAAGTCGAAATAGTTGCCGAAATGGTAGTGAACCCCATACAATCCACCTCAAATGTTGCACAAAACTTGTGAAGTGTCTTCATCAACTGTAAAAAAGAGTTTTAAAGAAACAAAAATTTTATCCTTATAAAATGAAAATGCTCCATATGCTGACAGAAGATGATCCAGATCGCAGAATTGAATTCTGTGGGCAAATAAGAAATAAAATAGAACAGGATCCTTATTATCTTAAAACAATTTAATAATAATAATAATAATAATAATAATAATAATAATAATAATAATAATAATAATAATAATAATAATAATAATAATAATAATAATAATAATAATAATAATAATAATAATAATAATAATAATAAACGACTTTATTCAAGTATTTTGTTTTCAAAAAATAATATAGAGTAATCATGCTCAACGTGGCGAAGTCTAGCTAAGCTACTCCTACTTAACCACACTAAGCATGTTAGGTAGCAAAAAATATACATTTACGAAATAAAGAAAAGCTAATTCGGCAAACAGAAGAACAGAAAGAACAAAAAATATATATTGAAATAAAAGACATATAAACTCATTTAACTGAAACTGATTAAAATTGATTCCTCCCAATTCACAAGGGTGCATTCAAACAAGCATCATTTTTGGTCTTTAATCAGATAACATTTATATTTGTATTTAAACTTATTAATGTTAAATAATTTAAACTGCGCAGGAATAGAGTTGTATATTTTGACAGCATTGTAGGTAAAACATCTTTTAAACATAGCAGTCCGATACTTTGGTAATGACAATTTATGTTTGTTGCGAGTATTTCTATTGTGAATAAGAGAGTGTGGGATTAATTTATTAATTAGTACTAGAGGTTTAGAGTTACTGACTATTTTATGTACAAAAGTACCAAAATGTAGTTTAAAACGATTATTCATATTCAACCATTTACAATCATTAAGTTTATGAGAGATATGTTGGCCTTTTCTAATCGAGAAAATTAGGCGGCAACAGGAGTTTTGTAAAACTTGAATGCGTTGTTTATCGCGTTGTAATAAACAGGGCCAATAAATAAAATCACAATAATTGAAATTACTGAGCACAAGAGTCTCACAAAGAAGTATTTTTAGTTTAATATTTAGGAAGTGGCGACTACTATATAATAATCTAAGAGAAGTATATGATTTTCTTATTAATGATTTGACGTATTCGCGAAAACGAAGATCACTATCAATGATGATACCTAAATCACGTGCATTTTCAACAACTTGTAATGACTGGTTTGAAATGTTTATGTTAAGGTGTTCTTTGAGAAACTCTTTATGTGTACCAAAACATATAAGCTTGGACTTATTGGAATTTAATTTTAAGTCATGTTCAACAGATAACTGTTGAACTGACTGAAGTTCTGAGTTGAGAGTTTGTGAAGCTTCATTAAAGTTGTTAATATTGAATGCTAGATATATCTGAGTATCATCAGCATATGCTTGTGTGTTACAGTTTTTTATGGAATTAATGATATCAGCTGTATATATAATGAATAATAGGGGTCCCAAAATTGACCCTTGGGGTACCCCTGATAGAATTTCTATACCAGATGATAACTTATTTTCAACACTTATTTTTTGTGACCTACCAAGCAAATAAGACCATATAAGAAATAATGAACTATTATTAAATCCGAGAAATTTAAGTTTTGCACAAAGAAGTTCATGATTGATAGTATTAAAGACCTTAGAAAAATCAAGTAATACTAAAGCCACATTCATCTTACAATCTTGAGCAGCAATGATATCATCGGTTACTGCAGCCAAAGCAGTCCCACTACAAAAATCCACGCCTAAAACCACTTTGTTTATCAGGAATTAATTTGTTATCAGTGACATAAGAATAAATCTGATTGTAAATGATCTTCTCAAAAATTTTAGAAATAACAGGAAGAATGCTGATTATTCTTAGATCAGAGAATGTTTTGGGATTATTACACTTAGGCAGAGGTTTGCCTATCGCTATTTTCCAATTGTTAGGAAAATTGGACTTAAGGATACAAGAGTTGATAATATTAGCCAAATATTTATCAACAAAAGGACTACAATATTTTAACATGCTGGCAGTAATATTATCAGCTCCAGAGGCATAACTTTTGAGTTGATTTATTAAATTATTAATATCTACGTCTGTAACCAAGGAGAATGAAAATTTTAAACTATCTTTAAAACAGTTATTATGATAATATTCAATTTTTTTATCACAATTATTACTAACATTGCGAAAATACCTGGCAAAATAATTGTTTATTTCATCGGGATTAGACAAATATTGTGGAAGAACATAATTTTTTTGTTTACTATGAACATTTAAATTTCTCAGGGCGTTCCAAGTTTTCCTTGAATCACCATTAACACAGAAAGAATTCAAATATCCTTTTTTTTTCTTGTCTTACCGCTGACACAGTGAAGTTTCTAAGTTGTTTATAATAAGTCCAATCATCAGCGAGACGTGTTCTCTTAAATTTCTGTAAGGCATTATCCCTTTCCCTCATAATACGTTTCAAATTTGGTGTAAGCCACGGTGCTGGTGGTTTATCTTACCTGTCTAAGAGGAGCATGTTTATCAAAACTGAAATTATATATTCATTTAACAAAATAATCTTTTTATCTATATCATCTTCAAATACAATATTCATCCAAGGCATAGAACTTAAATCAGTTAAAAAATTTTCATAAGTGAAATGTTTAAAACAACGATATGACATAAACTTAGGACTCATTTTAAAACCATTGATTTTGAGATCTACATAACCTAACCTATGATCAGAAATATTGTCAACAACAATTACTCCATGTTTAATGACATAATCTTTATTGGACATAAAAATCGGATCAATTAATTTTGAGGAGGTTGCCGTAACTCTGGTTGGTTCAGTCAAGATTTGTTTAAATCCATAAGACTCAAAACAGTCATTAAGAGGGTTAGTCATATTCAAAAAATCAATGTTGGCATCACCACCAAAAAATATAAAATCATATTCTGGACAAACTGAAGCCAATATATTATCAAAATGATCTATGGCAGTACTTAAACTGGATTTAGGTGGTCTATAAAACGTTCCGAAATCTATATTTTTTGAATGCATTTTTAACTTAAAAAACTGATATTCCAGGTTATCGTTACAGTCTAGTTGGAGATCTACCTCCTGGCATTGATAATGATTATTTATGAAAGCACCTACACCACCACCCCTTTTATTACGACTGTTGTGAAAAAAGTAGTAACCTGGGATTTTTATTCGCGTGATATCTACCTTATCAGACAGCCATGTTTCAGATACCAAAACAATATCATATTCTTTCGCTATAATTAAAGAACAGAAAGCATTATAACCTGTAAATATTGATTGTAAATTAAGATTTGTTATCTTCATAGTTAAGGTCAAACAGGTTTTTTACGATTGAATAAATACCCATGTCGTACAAAAAAGTTAAGAAATAAACATTTGCTTTCGTGATGAGTGCTCTTTTTTTCTTAATGGTAAAGTTAATACCCAGAACGTAATATACTGGAGTGACACAAATCCTCACCTTTTTTATGAAGGTTACACCCAGTTTCCTCAAAAAGTGAATGTGTGGGCAGGGGAAACTACATTGTTGGGCCTATATTTTTGAACGTAAATTTAACTGGGGAAATTTACCTGGAATTACTCCAGAATGGTATTGAACCCCGAATCTTAGAGATTATTGAAGATCATGCTGACGAGTTCCATGATATGGAAATAACTTTTCAGTAGGATAGTGCTCCCAGTATTATCAACCTATTAGAAATTATTTAAATGAACAATATCCAGATAGGTGGATTGGACGACGGGGTCCAATAGAGTGGTTAGCGCGTTCTCCCGAAATGAATCCACTAGATTTCTTTTTATGGGTGTTATATATGTTATATACTTACTTATTTTATTTGCTGTTACCTTGTTAATACTATTGATTTAGTAACTGTCAAAGAATATATGTCAGATATTATTATAATATGAAATAAAAGTCATATCAATAGAGTACATTTCTATATTTATATATAATAATTTGGCGACGAGAGATAAGCAAATCCAGAGATCACCATACACATAGATGCACTAAGTGGATTAATTACAACACTTCAGAATCAACAGAAGCAGGAAAATAATGTTAAAAAAGTTCTTCAGACTCAAGCAATTTCGTTTGATCCATTTGATGAGTCTACGGAATCCTTTGATATTTACGTTCAACGTTTAGAAAACTTTTTCAAAATTAGAGGCTTAAGTGGTAACGATTATGAAACTAACGAAGCTAAAGTAATGGTTCTAATCAATTGTCTTGGAAGTAAATATTATAAACTACTTACAAATTTAACATCACCAGATTTACCAGCTTCTAAGAAATATGAAGAGCTTATTACCTTGTTAAAAAACCATTTATTACCAAAAATCAATATACTGTCGGAACAACATCGATTTTTCTGAAGAATTCAAGGTGTCGGTGAATAAATATCCATATACACGTTGCTGAACTTAAGGACCTTATCAAAAATTGTGAATTTAAAACAGAATGTAACAATTAAGTATGTGCCAAATCGATTATTGACATGATGCTTCGAGCTCAATTTATCAGAGGTATATTGGATACTTCAATCCGTGAACGAATTCTCCAGTTTGAGAACGTGTCATTTGAGAAAACCTTAGAAATAGCCTTATCTATTGAGACTGCAAGGATCCAAAATCAAGAGTTATACAATAATACACCATCGACTTCGAATGTTATCAACCGAATAAACGCTCAACAAAGAAGTTATAGTTCTAACAAGAAAATGTTAAAAAATGGAAATCAAAGAAAAGATCAAAACACAAATAACAATAAAATTAGTTTACACGAAATAGGCTTGGAAGGTAGATGTCTACACTGTGGAAAAAATAATCACTTTAAACTGTTATTCTAAAAATAAACTTCAATGTAAAAGCTGTAATAAACGTGGCCATATAGATAAAGTGTGTATAACTAGTCTGTTAAAAAAAGAACAATCTATGAACGCCATTGATTCTCAAGAAACTTCTGATGAAGATTATTCGATAAATCAAATTGTTGATGTTTTCTCCAGTTTTACTGCATCTTTTGAACCAAAAATGATTATTCAAATACAGATTGATGGCATACCCTGTCAATTCGAATGTGATACGGGAAGTCCTGTTTCAATTATTTCAAAAGAAGAGTACGATTCACTAAAATTAGACAAACCAATTCAAAAGACAAATGTCCAATTTAGATCATACACCCAACATTTATTTAAACCATTAGGATTTGTCAAAATTCAAGCTACACACAAAAATAAAACGATTACTGCTGATTTATACAATATTTCTAATTATGGGAAAACCATCATTGGAAGGAAATGGATTCGAGATTTAATGATCGATATTAGTAGTATTTCTTTAATTTCGTCAAATATACCCTCACTAGAAAATATATTCAATCAATTTCAAGACGTATTTGAACCGAAAGTTGGAACGGTTCCAGATTTCAAATGTAAATTAAAACTTGCACCTCAAGCTAAACCAGTGTTCCTAAAACCGCGTAGAGTGCCATATGCTCTCAAAGAAGAAGTTGACCGAGAATTGGATACATTAGAAAAAGAAGGTATAGTTACAAAAATTGATTATTGCGATTGGGGAACCCCTTTGGTCATAATACCAAAAAAAGGTTGGCAAAGTCCGAATTTGTGCTGATTATAAAGTGACTGTGAATAATCAACTACTAGAAAATTGTTATCCCATTCCAAGAATAGAAGACATACTTAATAAAATGGAAAAAGGAGTATATTTTTGTACGCTAAACATTTTTAAGGCTTATTTACATATTCCTGTTGATGAAGAGAGTGCAAAGGTTCAAGCTATTTCCACGCATCGTGGGACGTATCTTGCTAATCGCCTTTATTTTAGAATTAAAACGGCGCCGAATGAGTTTCAAAAGATTATTGACCAAATTTTTCTAGATTCAGAAGGTACAGTTCTATACTTTGACCACATCCTCATACAGGGTGCTACGATGAAGCAATGCAAATTTAGACTTGTTCGCTTCAAAAATCCGATGACAAAATCAAGGCAGTAAAAGACGCACATAGACCAAAAAGTCGTGAAGAGATACAGCAATTTTTAGAATTAATCACTTATTATTCAAAATTTATACCTGATGCATCAACACTTCTGCACCCATTAAATCGATTATTGAGAAAAGACGTCAAGTTTAAGTGGACAAATAGTTGCGACAAGCTTTTGTAAAGGCCAAGAAAGAAATAGCTAGTGATCGGGTTTTAATGCCATTTACTTCAGGGTTAGACATTACTTTGGCTACCGACGCAAGCCCATTTGGGTTAGCTGGTGTTTTATCACACGTATTAAAAGATGGTACCGAGAGACCCATAGCTTTCATATCTAGGTCATTGACTAAAGCTGAAAAAACTACAGCCAGTTGGATAAAAAAGCAACTGCCATATATTGGGCATGTAAACGTCTATATCATTACATATACGGCCGTAAATTTACATTAATTCTAGATAATCGACCACTTTTTGCCATGTTAAATCCAAAAAAATCACTTCCAGAACTATCTGCTACTAGAATGCTACGTTACGCACAATATTTGGCTGGATTCAACTATAACATTCAATGTCGAAGATCATCAGAACATTCCAATGCAGACTACTTTTCCAGAAATCCGACTAAAATCTCCTCAGACGAAGAAGAAATCGTAGATGCTAATATAGAATTAATAAATAAAATATATACTGACACTGTTACATCCCAAGAAAATAGAGAACAAACCAAAAAAGACAATGAATTTTTAAAGCTTAAGAGCGACTTAATAAAAGGGAACTTGAGAAATCCAGAATTCTCCTTACAGGATGGAATAATTTTTCGTGGCCACCGAGTAGTCATTCCGAAAAGTTTGCAACCTGCTATACTAAAAGAATTGCATTCGACTCATTTGGGAATTATAAAAATGAAAGCACTAGCACGAAACTATTGACTTATTACGACCGCTCCCAATTAAAAGAAAACAAGAAGATAGTGATTTTGACAAAATTTTTAATGTTGGTGATAGGATTCAGTCCAGGAATTATTCAAATGAAAACAAATGAAGATATGGCAAAGTAAATAAAAGACTGGGAAAACTTCATTATTTAATAGAATTATACTACGGGTACAAAATTAAACGTCATTATGATCAACTTCGTTTATGTAATGTGAAAACTCCCGATCCAACAAATTTTTATGAAGTAACCATACCAAGTGAAAACAGGAAAGAAACAGACCGACAAAAACAGAACGAAAATAAAGAACTACAAAACGAGACAACTCACAGCGAAAAAATATATAAAGAACTACAAAACGAGACAACCCACAGCGAAAAAATATATGAAGAACTACAAAAGGAGACAACCCAAAGTAAAGAATCATGTATAAATAATGAAAGTAGTCTAGAACTATCAAGTGCAATAGATTCTAGAGAAATGGAGGTGCCGTTAGCGGAGGAAACGACTTTGTTACGAAAATCCAATAGAATAAAAAAACCTGTTCAAAGTTTACAATATTGAAGAGATTACCTATTACCTCATATTAAAAGGGAAATAATTGTTATATATTGATATGGGCCGTCGAAGATGCGCACTCGTCGACCCCACTATCAAACTAAATACAATCTCAGGGTGGACTCAGTTGAAGGTTACCTAAAACAAATATAATAATATACAAAATTCACTATTATTTATCTTCTTGAGTTTATTGGAATGCTTTCTTTTATCTTCACTTTATTTCCCTCTTCTTTCTTCTTTTGTACACGGCTTGGACTACTGTCTCCTTTCTGGTATTTAATTTAGAATTTCTAATGGTTTTTCTACTTTGTTGTCGCCAAACGGAATTTTAATTTCGAAATTACCCTATGGAATATTTTCCTATATTTACTTTTAAAACTTCTGGAATTATTTATATTCTTTTCTTGTTATTAACAATTACTGTTATTTCTTTGAAAAATAATGCTCCTTACTCTATCATAAATATTTAATTAAAGAGTTAAACTTTTTAAAATAACAATCTGACAATTCTCTCAAAAAAAATTAATAATCTGACATTTCTTATCATATAATGACAATCAACCTTTTCTTTCAAAAAAAATCCTTGGTCACCTGGATTAGTTGATCTTAGGGCCGACAATTGCGATCTATCTCAATATGTTATATACTTACTTATTTTATTTGCTGTTACCTTGTTAATATTATTGATTTAGTAACTGTCAAAGAATATATATGTCAGATATTATTCTAATAGGAAATAAAAGTCATATCAATAGAGTACATTTCTATATTTATATATAATAATGGGGGTACCTAAAATCAAAAGTTTATGGTACACCAATTGAGATCATTGACGAATTAAAGTGAAGAATTAGTGAAGAATGCAGGTTAATTTCTAGAGAGACACTTGAACGCGTTCGGGAAGAGTTTTCTGTTAAAATTTTTTATTGCCAAGAAGTAAATGGTGAACATTTTGAATATATTATTTAATTTTTTTTATTATTAGAACGTATTTTTTACCAAATAAAATATTTAAAAACTTTAATAATTTTATAATTTTGGGTTGAAAGTTGTAAATAAGGAAGAAGAATTAATTTTTTTGGTATCATTGGAAAGAGTTTGAAACAAACTTTCAAATTATGTATTACTTGCCATATGGTGCCATTTAAAATTATCTTTCAAAAGGGCCCACGTCCGCCATTTTTTATGATTACGTCACCTACTATCTATAAAAAAGTAATATACATTCCCTACTTCACTTTCCCAAAATTTCAAATTTCTAATTCTAACGGTTCAAAAAATAAATGGGTGGGAAGGGAATTTAGAACCGCACATAAATTTTACATGAAACCTGTAGAATTTAAAGTTATTTGAACTAAATATATTATTTTTATTTTTGTTAAACTTTTAACCAACAGTTATCATTACAAAAACAGGATCTCATGGGCAATTTTATAGATCTTAATAGAACTAGGTATCTAATACATAAAGGAAGAAACTATTATTTTTAAGGTTGAGTACTTTAGGATTATTAAAAATTGGACGCGTTTGACTGAATCTAAATTACTGCCACTACCACCCATAAGCATATGATTTATTTGTCTTTAAAATACCTAAAGATTATACAAAATATCTTTTTGTTGTTTTTGTACGATCCACTAACCACTAACCACTAAGAAAATTTAATATTCCGTACTATTATTTAAACTAGAAGATTGTAAATTCCATGCACATGTACTAAAATGTGTGGAACATTATCTCACACCTTGCTATTCCAGTGCTCTTATGTCAATCTAAAGAAAATTATTAGTACTTTAATCGACACTACGACTTGGTGGTACAGTGACTAAACAAATATGTTTGCTTATATTTTTTCACATCATTACATAGGATATATACCAAAAAAAGGTAAAATTAAAGTTCATTACAATGGACTCTAAGCAGTAAAAAGTTTCGAAATTAAAGGAAAAAATGAATTAAATGATTAGCTGCGCTACTGTACAGGATGACATTCAGAAAGGAAACAACATAAATATCAAATTAAAAAAAAGGTTACTATAGTTCATTTGTTTTGAGTTGGCAGCTAAGAAAAGTCATTAAATCGTAAAATATTGTAAACAAGACCCTTAATCAGTAGTGCACGTACTTATTTATATCGGTATTAAGAAATTTCTTTTAATCATCATATTTTAATTTTCTTACAAACTTTATCGAAGATAATTTAAAGGCTAGTAACAAACGTTTTATGACTTTTATTCTTACAAATAATACTCTGTAAAATACTGTCACAATTTTTTTAATATTCCTGCGAATTCCTGCAAAATCTTGATACGTTTGACCAATCAAAACCCCTTAATGAACCCGATGTCTTAACGATAAGGTATATGGTTATTACTTTTTTATTAAATTAGATCAAATTTAAATAAATCTCTTAGATTAGTTAATAAGTAGTCATAATACGATGTTTAGAATATTTTGTTTTTCGATTTTAACGAGAATAATTGTGGTCGTTAGGGGTGTTAAGGGATTAAGGTAACTCTCTGTGTTTATATCCTATTACATAAGAATATAGGTACTCGTTAGTGTTGGTGGTTTATATTGTGATCTATATTTTTATTATTTTACTCCGAGAACATTTTCGGTAGTGAAAATGGCGTAAAGTTCGAGTTTTGTTCCAGTACAAGTGGCTCATTTAAAACAAAGTCAACCAAAGATTACCACGAGGAAATTACCTCTGTTGTTTTTAAAGATTATTTTTCCCAACTGGACTTTTTGCCAAGTACTGCAGTGGTTGTCTTAGATAACGTCATTTATCATTCAAAACTGGTAGAAAAGTTACTTAAAGAGTGGCTTCAGAGCAAGAATATTTCTTTTGACGACACCATGCTTAAAACGAAATTACTGCAAATTGCAAAGCGCCAAAAATTACAATAAAAAAAATATGTAATTGACGACATGGCGAAGGAAAAAGGAATAACTGTATTACGTTTGCCATCTTATCACTGTCACTTAAACCCTATAGAATTAATATGGGCAAGGTAAAAAGTTAAATTGAATAACATTAGACAATTTTTTATAAATTATTTTGGAAACGTAACACGGAAAAATTGGACCAATGTCATAAACACGTGTGAAGAAGGAAAAAGAACGATTGTGGATTTGGCAATAGAAAATTAACAGACATTCGAAGATTTTATGATGACTTTCCGTGGGAAATGGTATTAAGTATTGTTGAAGGATGTTTGGATGATCCAGAAGCACAGGCAGCGATACGTGTATTACAACCACCGAATGAAGCAGAGTTATTGAAATTGTTGGCTCGTTGTGATGCATCAAATAACGTTCGGAAACGACATAATCGATCTTATGATTTCTAAAAGAAACCACATAAAAATCGACATCACACTACCAGGTATGAGCCGTATACGAAAGGTGGTTTTCCGAAGAAATCGGAGTTCACTGGATCATGTAGAAACTGCAATCAAATAGGACATAAACAGTATGAGTGTCCTGTGAATCGAACAAAGAAACCACAATCACAATCAGCCGTGCCTTCAGTTTCTGAGAAAACATCCCAAGCCCAACACGTGAGTAAAAATAAAGGTAACGCGACCTGCACTCACTGTAAGAAATTTGGGCATACTGAAAGTGACTGTTTCTTCAAAAATGGATTTCCCAAAAGAGTTGCAATGATTAAAAAGGGTAGAGCTTTGAGTAAATGTTGTTCAGCGCTTTTGCATCAGCAAATAAACAATTGTTTTCCTACATCCTAGACACAGGGTAAGAAATTTCATTAATGCACTTGGGCGCAGCATGAAAATTGGAAGCTGTAATATTGCCTGGTAAATATCCTCTACAGGGTGTCGGTAAACAAGTTATTCACAGCATCGGTACAAGTTCTATCCTGGTTATGTTGCCTAACATGACAATAGAAGTTAATTTTTTCGTTGTTCCTGATCAAACCATTCCAGGATCGCTAGACGCTATTATTGGTTGGGATGTGATTAGTAGACCTGGTACAACACTGAAAGTCACCGAAAATGGTCTAGAAATACAATATGAAAATCAAATCAAGAAAATGGTTTTGAACATGACTATGGTGGATGAAACTGCTTTGAATGTGTCAGGATTGGACGAGCGTGTTGTACAGAAAATAAAAACTATAATTGAACAGACAACCAAAATGATCCCTGAAGCTGTTACCACAGGAAAACTGTCTATAAAGCTACTCAGTGAGAAAATAGTAGCATTCAAACCTCGCTCTTTAGCTTACTCAGAACGACAAAAACTGAAAAGAATAATTCAAGAGCAATTAGAAAAAGGTATCATAAGAGAAAGTTCATCATCTTATGCCAGCCCTGTCGTACTCGTCCAAAAGAAAAATGGCGAGACTAGAGTATGCGTTGATTTTAGAGAGCTCAATAAAGTCGTAATAAAAGAGAGATATCCGCTGCCAAGAATACAAGATCAAATAGACGCCTTGAGTAAAGCAATCTAATTTTGCACTCTAGATATATGAAATCAGGATTCCATCAAGTATTAGTTGAAGAAGAGTCGAAACATTTATTGGTTTTCATCACTCCAGATGGCCAATACGAATACAATAGAGTACAATTCGGATTTGTTAACCCACCTTCCTGTTATCAGAGAGCAATAGATCGAGCTCTGGGCCCCTTAAAAGACAAAGTTGCCTACGTTTATCTGGACGATGTACTGATTCCTAGCATTACTATTGAAGAGGGACTGACTAAGTTGGAAATGGTTATGACAGCATTCGCGAAGGCTGGTTTTGCAGTTAACTTAAGCAAATGTAAATTTTTTCAAACAACAATAGAATATTTGGGAGTGATAATTAAACAAGGAACAATATCACCCAATCCAAATAAAGTAGAGACTCTTAAACAAGCACCAGCACCTACCGACATCAAAGGTGTTCGTCAGTTTCTAGGATTAGCATCCTACTTTCGTCGCTTCATACGAAATTTTTCAATAATAACTGCTCCTATATCAGCTCTTCTCAAGAAAGACAGAAAATTCCAATGGTCAGCGGAGTGCGAAGAAATAAGAAAACAAGTGATTGAAAAACTTGTGACTGGGCCTATTCTTCACATTTTCGATCCAGATTTGGAAACGCAATTACATACTGATGCCACCTCAGTGGGACTTGGTGCAATACTTCTACAGAAAAACGAGAAAAACATTTGTCATCCGATAGCTTACTTCAGTCGAAAAACGAATGACTGTGAATCTCGTTATCATTCGTACGACCTCGAAACTCTAGCCGTTGTATCATCTGTAGAATATTTCCGAAACTACCTTTATGGAAGGAAATTCACCATATACACCGACTGCAATTCCGTTAGGGCAACAACTCTTACAAAAGATTTGCACCCTCGAGTAGCCCGTTGGTGGATCAGACTCCAAGATTTTGATTTTAATATCGAATACAGACCAGGAGAAAAGATGAAACACGTAGATTATCTAAGTAGGAATATACAAGCTCCTTTGATCACTTTACCGGTTAAACGATTGGAAAAGAACTCTTATAATTCAGATCATTTGAAGTCTCTAAACGAATACCAAGCAGAAGATCAGTTTTGTCAACAAGTAAAGTCGAATCCAGAAAATTATGAAGACTATACAGTGGAAAATGGAAGAGTATACTACAAGGAAAAATGTTTTATACCACAAGCTGCGCGACTAAATGTCATGAAGCTTTTTCATGACCAATCATCTCATATTGGGTTTGAGAGAAGCCTTTTCAAGATGAAAGAAGATGTTAACTGGCCACGAATGAGCAAATGCCTAAAAAACTATATTCAGAATTGTAGATCATGCATAACTGGGAAATCACACAGTGGCAAGAAGAAAGGTCTGCTTCAGCAAGGAATAAAGCCTACAGAAAAACTGCACACATGGTATGTCGATCACGCCGGTCCTCTTGTGGCATCAAGAGGATGTACGCAAATTCTTGTTGTAATAGACGCTTTCACCAAATATGTCAAATTCTGTCCTATCAAAAATAAAACAACAGAAGCTTCTATTCAAGCTCTTGCAAAGGTTTTCGATGAAATTGGGACCCCTCAAAGGATTGTGGCTGACAAGGGGACAGCATTTACAGCTACTCAATTCAAGAAATGGAAGAACATGGTATTACTTTACACTTCATCGCTACTGGCGTACCTAGGGGCAATGGACAGGTGGAAAGAATTATACGGTCCTTGTTTAATTCAATGAGAGCAGTTCTCAATGAACAAGATAAAAAGAAATGGACAACCGTATTGCCTCAAATTGAAGATGATTTTAATTCAGTATCCAATAAAACTACAGGAGTGTGTTCTCATGGCTTGATGTTTGGTAAAAATAAGAGGCTCTCTTCAACAGAAAAATTTCTAGATGAAATTCCTTATTCCGAGGAAGTGAATCAGACAGTTCTAGACGAAATGAAAAATAAGATGAAACAGAAAATTGATCATATGGTAAAACGCTTCAATGATAAAAGAGTGGAAGCAAAATTGTTTCAACAGGGTGACCAAGTTGTGGTTGAAGAATCACAGTTGGCTGGCCCTAATAAAGGGAAGCTCAAGGCTAAATATAAAGGTCCTTTCGTGATCGAAGCATTGCTACCGAATGAAAGATATGCACTAAAAAGAATAAACGGCAGAAGACAGGTGGTTACAGTAGCTGCACATGAGCAGTTGAGAGTATGGCCGAGTTTGGAAAGTCAGGTGAATGCAGCTCAAGAGTAAAAAAAAAATTCATTTGATGGGATATTTAATACTGCGGTATTAAAGTATCAAAATGTAAAATTCAAAAATCTGAAGTTAATTGGACAGACTGCGGCCAGTAATATAAAATTTGATACTGCGGTATCTAACTAGATATACAGGCTGCGGTCTGGTGAGACTAATACTGCGGTATTAGAATGTGAAATTGAATGTACAGGCTGAGGTCTGATGAGACTAATACTGCGGTATTAGAATGTGAAATCGAATGTACAGACTGCGGTCTGGTAAAAGAAAAGATTACTGCGGTAGTCAAATGGGCTGAGGTCTAGAAAAATGAATTAAATGTGTACAAAAAGATTCTTTTCTGTTTTAGCTAAATTTGTGCGAGGACGCCAATTTTCAGGATGACCGTGTTAGAAATCTTAGTATTGGAATATTACCGATTAGTATAATTAGCGGTCCTAATGATGAATCAACCGATGAATGTGTTGTCGATTAATCGAATTCGGGAAGATGAATGACAGCTCTGACGTTTGTTAATAATTGAAATATGAGTTCAGTTGAATTGTAATCGTGTGAAAAGCTAGTTGCAGTAAAATGTTCAGTAAATTTTGTGTTTCATTATTTAAAAATCATATAGAAACTATCAAAATAATATAAAAACTATCATGTATACTACTTTATTTATTTTTCATGAACCACTCTTACTTGAGCTTTGAAGGATTTGCATTTATAATAAATTCACTGTGCTGTCTACTCTAAACAAATAAACTATAACAATAATTATATTGGAGAAGTGGCAAAATATTGTTACTAAGCAAAAGACCATTTTGGTGATGTTAGTTGTCAGTTTGATAATTATAAGGTTCTAGAGCTTTTGAGGGACTTTCATAATAGTAGAGAACGTTCCATGGCATTAGAAAAAAGTCTAAAATATAGAAAAATTATGGAGGGACGGGGATGTAAACTGGAAGGTAGGATCCGTAAAGTTGACAGAATTGTTAATAGTAAAAAGTTATGCTGTGAATTCTTTCGCTGCATCCTTGTATTTGAGTAATCAAAACATTAAAAACTACCCCTAGTGTGTTGCAAGATTTTTGATTAATTTTTAAAATAGAAGATATCATTATTTTGTGATTTTTAATAATGCATAATATTAAAAACACAATCGACATATTAATATAAATTGAAATAATGTTTTTTCAACCATATTTAAAAAACTGTATCAGAATCATTTTATTCAACCAATGCATTGAAAAAAAAAAGTAAAATTTGGACATGAAGTTATTTCAGGTAAAACTTTGTGAGCAATATAAAGACTGTCATTTTTCTTTATATTATATTTCAGTGTATTGGAAATTCTATAGATTTAAAACAAAGAGGAAAAAAATCCTAAATGTATTTAAACCTTGAAAGGCATTGACGATTTAAGAAATGTAAAAATATTAATACGACTAAATCATTTTTCTTTCTTTTAAGAGAATTATAACATTGTACCACGAATTAGCCGAAATTTTAATATAATTATCGGAAAATCTAAATCATTGTTATGAATGCTTACAATGAACTAAATTAAATAATCTGTTTAAAAATAGGTACATTTTAGACAAACAATCGAAGTTTATTAATTATTAAAATTTGTTTATATTTTCCGAAATGCATATTCTAACAGTTAATAAGAGAGACATGATTCAAAATTAATGCCTTTATTTTGTATTTATTTTATTTAAATGTAAGTAACTTACAAAGAATTGAAACACTAATGATATCTTTTAATATTTATTTCTTTATTTTTTATTTCTTTCCCACTAGATATTATAGATATGGTTTTAATAATAAATATATTCGTAAATAATAGCTATTTATGTAACAAGTACATCATTTTAGAATTTAATGGAAGTTTAATTTCTCAGCAGAGGGCGCATGAGAGCGAGGCCTATTGTAAACACGCCATTTTAATACACTCATATTTTTTAATGATTTTTTTTATCGTGCTTCCAAAATAAAACTATTTTAACGGATTGTTTTAATGGAATCCTTTAAAATTTTAACGGGAATGTAGTTAGTGGGTACCCAAATATTTTTAAGGTTTGTTCAAATTTTAACAACCTCTAAAATTTAACGGAATGGTTACGAGTAACATACCTAATTAGCTTTATGAACACCAAAAATAGTGCTGAAAGTATTTTTTAACAACCGTAGGGTGGTAAATTCATAATGGCACGATTTTTTTATTCTAGCATTGAAAAGGTGTGCTTTGGATTTGATTTTTTTAAAACAGAAATAATATAAATTCCATTAAGTGAAAATTTCTCTTAAATAAAATTCTATAAATTATAAAGCACAAAATCTAAAACAGTTTCACAAGAAGAGTGATTTTTAAAGAAAGCTTCCGATTGTGAATACCTCTTGAGCAAATAAATAATAGTATTAATCTGCATTGTGAGCCTGATCGTGGTGAAGTGGTAAACGTGCTTGCCTCTTAGGAGGGCTCTTATTCTAATTTCAATCATTTTTTTTTTTCTATTTTTTTAATACCTATAAAGGTAGGCGGAAAACGGTTGTGTTTCACAAGTGCATAAATGCATTTGTTCAAACAACACTTTGAACATAGTGTTTTCTTTTCAAGCGAAGACGCCCCTGCTTACACTATGGTATAATTCGCCCCTGTTCAAAAAAGCATTCGCCTTAGAGTGCAAGACTGACAACCCCCTAGTCCTCTTCTATGAAGTTGGGTAAAAAAAATCATTAGGAGTCAGTAAGTTAAGCTATATATATATTCTTTGTTTTTGTTTTATTGTGTTAAGTGTAAACTTGTTCTTGATCGCGAAAGAAGCGTTAGTGATAGGTCGTAAGTCAACACCTTTTTTATTACCTATTTATAAACTTTATATTCCGGCATCCGCAATGTTGCCCAATTGCTCTACCAAGCTTATATAACTATTTTATATTTATTTGCTTTTAGCCGTTACAAATCTAAGACAATACTTGAGTTTGCTTTGTATTTTCTTTCTGTGTTTGTATTTCTTTTCCTATACGTAATATAAGGTATTGTTAAAGCTATACAGTCTCTAGCTGTTTAACTAGAGTGGTCTTTTGAGAAATTTAAGTTTTGACCCGCTCAAAAATATGTAAGGAAACCCGCTCAAAGCAAACAGCTTTGAATGTCTGTTTGGCACTAGCAAGTGAAAACTCCGTTTTCTTACAGCATTAGCAGATATTTGCTGCCCTCGTTACATTCCGGAAGCAAATATATCCTTTATTTTCTATGTTTTAGTTCGGTTAGCCACAAAATCGTGATTTTTAGTTTATTTCATTTTTTAGTTCGATTTATCAATTAGTGTTTTGTGTTATTCCTTATGAATAATTCTGCAATCTAATCATTATATTTAAAGCTTCACTGTTGCCTGGGGTTTCTCCTATTAACTTAAAGCAATCAAGTTCTTTATTGTACAATATTTATATTAAAAATTTCTAACAGAAAATGTATCGCTCCTGGCGGTCCTAATAAGGAAAATGGGAAACTGTTATCAAATATGCATTAACGTCATCGGATCTTGATACATATGCAAAGTCATTAATCAGACTTCTAGAGACCCTGTTAAAATAAAATCTTGTTTAAAAAGTATAGCAACTGTTAGATGTTTAAAATACATTGTAGGTATCTTAAATTTTTTAGTTAATTCGGTGTTTCCATTTTTTTCAAAATCATGCAGGAAGACAGAGCAACAATCAATTACCCCAAAAACCAAAAAACCTTAAATTAAAAAAATTTTGTAGCATAGTTATTCCATCCTCAAATTCAAATTCAGAAATTCGCCGCGTAAACGACTGTTGACGGGTGGCCTACGTCACTACTCATATGTGTCATTGAAAGCGCCATCATTTTATTGTAAACATTGTATCTGCGAGATTGTGCGAAGTTTTTTATTTATATTTATTCATTTATTTTCTTTTTTTTGTTGATTTTTATAAAAATAAGTCAGTTACACATTTTTTAATGCAAAAAGCACAAAATAAGTATTTACGCTGTTGCTTTTCCATTTCGAAATTCAGCTGCATTGAAACCTAACCTAACCCAACCTAACCTAACCATGAAAATGTCTAAGGATGGTAAATTGTTTGACAATGCTTTCACAAACCTTACTTATCATTTTATTATTGCATAACACAAATAACCAATAATTCACAATAAAATCAAAAATAAAAGTCCAACTCTCTTAATTACCACACATTAAATGTAAACAAACTGTCATCGATATGAGTTGTGACGTCACGACCAATGAAAGTGCGTTTCGACTTCTATTTGAATTTATCGATTTTAACTTACTTTCAAATTGATATTATATAAAAAATAACCAGAATTGTTGGGTTGTAATGAGTTTAGGATTAATTATTTATAATTTATTATATGATTACAAAGGAATTTCATTGATTTATTTCTAATGAAAACACCGAATTTCATTCTAAATTGTTTAATTGATTTTGATATTATCCCAGATTGTGACAATCACCTTACAATTTACAACTTAAAATCTAAAATAACCAGACAATTACTGCTTATCTTTTATACTATTTTTGAAAAAAATATATGTTGTGTTGTATTAAAAATAAAACTATTTTAAATTATTGTTTACCTAAAAGTGACAAATACCAGGTTATGACAACTTGAAAAATTAAATTCCAAATAATTACCAAAATATACCAATACGTATACGAATAAGCGACAACGCCGCATGGCTTGTGTGAATGATACCACGCCCAGAAGCGGTTATGGTATGAAATTTGATACAGTCTCTTTAATTATTTCAAGCATTTTTTCCGAAGCAAATTCAACAAGAATTTAAAGTTATATTGTTTTTAAAGAAGTTTTAGGTAATATTAAGTGAAATTTAGTGAAAGAAATGGTTCGTCATTGTCAAGTCCCTAATTTTATTTCAGTATTCAGTAAAAATTATTAGGTATAAGCGTAAGTATCTGACGCTTCAGTAAATATATGTTTTTTCACTACTAGCTCTTATACCCAACATTATTGACTTTTGTTGAGGTAGTAAAATTGTTTATTTACTCCTATTAAATTATACATTAATTATTCAACTGCTTTTGAGGAATTAATAGTATCCATAAACAAAAAGCGTGAGTTATAATAACTCTCTAGTGAGTTATTACACCATACTGTCACAGTAACTATATACTGTCAATGGAGGTTCGATCCCCTGTGCCTACCAAACCTTTTTTTTAATTTTATTAATTGTGTTTATTTTTTACATAAAAATGTCTACTCAATCTATGGAGTTAATTAAATTTTAATTCTAAATCACAATTAAAGAACCGAATACCAAAGGTGGCCGATTCGATGAAACGGAATAGTCCATTATTGTAATTGAGGGGAGTAATGTCAGATATTTTGACGTTTTCAAATCTGTTAAAAATTATAAAGGTGTTAAGAAAGATGAATTCAGAAAGTGAAGATGAATTATTATGTACACCTCCAGAATTGAGGCAAGTAGCTAATGCTACAGTATAAAATTTATTACCCGAAAAGTCACAAAACAAAGCGGACAACAAAAGTTTTTAAAATTGATGTATCAGTAAGGATGTAAACTCTTTTACAGAAAATGTTCTTTAGGTATATTTTAAAGAACTGAGCAGTAAGTATAAAGCATCTCTGTGGACTTTCTTCTCTATGCTGAGAAGCACACTCAATTTAAATAATAAAATAAATATAGAAAATTATTGGAAATTACTTGCGTTTCTTTAACGTCAATCAGAGAAGCATGTAGCTAGAAAGGCAAAAACATTTACACCAGAACTTAATAATTTTATGAAAAATATCTGGCGACAAAGGTACCTATCTAATAGATTTCACAATAATTCAAACTTTTTAATCATCTATTTATTGTTAAAGTCGTAGATAAAGTATAGTATTCAACTTGCGGTAATGGTCATAACTCGCTTGATGAATTACAGCACTCGTCTGCGGCTCGTGCTGCAAACTTCATCTGCGTGAGTTATGACCTACATTACCGCTCGTTAAATAATATACTATTATTTTTAACAACGGTAGAAAAAGTTAGGGACTACTTGATTAGCACTAAATCTCAATCCTTTTGGCAGAATGTGAGGTTAACTGATGCAAAGACAAAGTGAAAAAATATTTTTTATATATTGCACTTATAAAAATCTTCATTATAAAACGCATTTGCGTATCGTAATGTACGCAAATTTTCGTTTTAAATGGTTGGCGACATGAATGAAGTATCTAATGACAAGACTATTGACAATGACATTTGTGGCTAATAGCAATTTATTAATTTTATATTGTTCTTTAAGAAAGTATTTGTGAATATGAATATCATCTTTTACTTTTATAATATAGGTATTATTATTGGTGTATTAGTCATTTTAAAATATTTGAAAACATTAACATTTCATGATTTAAATGTCAAAACTGTCAAATGTTATAAATTACACAGTGCTACCGACATACTTTTTAAAATCAAAATTTTCGTAATTTACATAAAAATAATAAATAAATTTAAAAAATGATAAAATGGCAAAATATAAAAAATATTATAAACAACTTATTTCATATGGCTTCGCGATTCGTTTTTTAAACTTGAACTCGTGTCATAACAGAAGCCCATATGAAATGTGTTGTTTAATATACTATTTTAATATTCATTTAATAGACTTAATCTCCGAGGAAACGGAACTATTTATATTTTACACTGAGCAAACATTACCTATTTCTGGTCGACTGTGTCGTCTTGATATGACCGACTGGAATTTGTTGTGCTGTGATGTTGCCTGCTCTTAATTTAAGAAATTTGTGATTGTTGTTGAATTAACTATAGTATTTGTTAATTACATTTGCAAAAATATTGCGACTATGTTGCTATCTGTTAAAATCACATTTTAACAGCATGTGTTGGTTCCCGCCAATTTTTAAAACTGTAGGTTCGGTTCGACATCCCCCGAACCCAACCCCGAAATGAGCGCGGTAAAAAGCGTGCCCGTTCCCGCTTTCATTAAGTGGTAGCCTGTTGTCTGCCAAGAGTCAAGGTACAGGTACTAGTTGTTAACAATTTTTATTCTCGTAATTGGAAATGGTGTGAACCATCCATTCTCCCGATCATTCTTATGAATCTGCTACCGCTGCTTGTGCCGACACCTGTACGAATAATTCACGGAGTTGCCAAGTCTATTACATTTCCGTATCACAATTACTTTATACTCTGTAATATTATGTATGTATATATATGTTAGACTTAAATAAACTAGTGGTTCGGCTTATAGCTCGAGGAACACACGCTATTATAACTATGGTGGTTTAAGAACCAGTGCTTAAATAGTAGAATATAAAAAATATAATAAACTGTTCTCCATCACTATCTCTTATTAATATTTTATGAATAATTATAACCACCTAACTTATACAGCTTATTTTATGGAAAGTTTGACCATAGAATTATCTCCTTCGGTTATGTCATAGAAATGAGTTACTCAATAAGCGACAAAGTCGCACGGCTTGTATAAATGATACCACGCCGAGAAGCGGTTATACTCTGAAATTTGACACAGTCTATTTAATTACTTTAAGCATTGTTGCCGAAGCAAATGCAACTAGATTTTAAAGTTATATTGATGTTTTGAAGAAGTTAAAGGTAATATTAAGTGAAATTTAGTGAAAGAAATGGTTCGTCATTGTCAAGTGTGTAAAAAACCGAACTATCTAAGCCCCAACGTTTCTTTTCACTAGCAAGTTAAAATATTTAAAATAAATTCAATTTAAATTAAAATTTAAATTTACATTAAATTAAAAATGTTTAAAATTAATAAAATTATTTAAAATAATTTAAGTTTTAGTTCTGAAGTTATAGTT
Source organism: Ophraella communa (assembly GCA_035357415.1). Lineage (NCBI taxonomy): Eukaryota > Metazoa > Arthropoda > Insecta > Coleoptera > Chrysomelidae > Ophraella > Ophraella communa. The sequence continues at coordinate 21,804,968 of CM068985.1, forward strand.
ATAGTTTGTTGTTCAATAGTAATATTTGTTTTTTAAAACAAGTTTCTACTATCCTGAACGTAACTTGTATAGTTTTCTAATAGTTTCTGGGTAATAAGAACAAAGTTTATACAACCCTGAAGCCGAAATATGTCGATTGTTTAGCTCGTCGTGTTGTACTAAATTAAAATAATACCAAGAATAATAAACAACTTAACGTTTTAATTCAAAGTGGAGTTTAGTTCAAACGTTAAGTTGCTTATTATTCTTAGTAAGATAGACTTCCACAGAGTAAGGGTTAGTACAATTAATTTAAAATAATACCAATGAATTTGCTAATTTTTACCAAGATTCTTAAATCTAATATCAATAAATATATGTTCAAAACTACTTCACCTACTTCACATCCAATCGAGACATCAAGGAGTCACGAAATTCTGAGCTTAATATTTTAATCTTTTCCTTTTGGTTATTTATTACCTATTATTAAAAAGATTAAAAATTAAAATTTAAAATAAAGTTACATTATATTTCCATTTTTAACACATAGCAAGCCACTGATTACAAGCGTAAGCATATCTCCTGAATAATGATACAGCTTTGCCAGCTCGAAGACGGAACTAAGAGAATCGATTGGTATTCTCTGTCATACTCATGGTAAACACTCTCTTGTAATCATTGCCACAAAACAAACAGAGTTTTATGAATGGAATGTTACGTCTCCTCTGATAATAGGTCTATGGTCCACCTACTTATTCAAAAATGAATACTTATCAATTGACTTATCCATGTATTTTCATAGCGATTTTAACAATACAATACTTATTATAAAACCAAAACAAAAATTATTGAATATGTTATTGATATGAAAGGAAAATAACTGTTGCTATATGAGCCTCGGCAGAAAATTGTATTATTTTCTCGAATTCATCAAAGATCCCGAAGCTTCGCTTCTCGACAATAATAACCTTGGCGCATAATTACTATTATTTGTTCCTAATTTTAAAATGAAAATTTCTTTATGTGTAATGTTATATAATTTTATATGGAAAATGTCATATATTTATTGTATTTTCTTGTTGACTAAACATTATTATTATTAAACGTTTGTTTCAGGATTTCGTTCATAATTTGTCGATTTTATCGCGAGGTTCCTTAGACGAAAAACTAAGATGGGCTTTTTCCCTTTACGACATAAACGGTGATGGATGTATCACGCGCGAAGAAATGACCGACATCGTAACTGCTATTTACGACCTCATGGGCAAATTAGCGGAACCTTGCATCGAAGAAGATACCATCAAAGATAAAGTCGATAGAATTTTTCAAGTAAGTATCCAAAATAATGTAATTGAATTAAACAAAACATTGTTTGCAATTACTATATACCATACAACGAACAACCGTTTTGTATAACCCTGGAACAATATTTTACCTTTTTACCACTGTTCATTTCCCTTCTTTAGCATGAATATTGTACGAGAAACAATTTAAAAGTCTAACGTAATGTAAAATTTGTCGTTCGTATAAGTATATACGAAATAATCATATGTCGTCCTTTACAGAATGAATTCCATTTCGCGGTGGGCACAAAATAATAATCCACAAAGTTATTACTTTCGGTTACTTAGACCAGAAAATCCGCAGTGGTCGACATAAACAAAGAGGAATTTTAGCAAGATACTAAATTTGAAAATAAGAGAGTAGATACAAACATGTAGGAAAATAAATTTCGAGCATATAAAAAGAGCGTTACCGTTTAAAATACGAGCTCAAATTACCCATTCAGCGATTTCGGTCAAAACGACTCAAATGAAAATAAACGAAACACGTTAACGCTTCTAGTAAATGTCTGCTCTGTGTCCATTATAGCTGACCATATTTTTTTTCTTTTCGACTTAATCGTAAAAAAAAACATGCAACTGAATTTTTGTACAAAAAATATTTTGTTTAGATTCGTTGTGTCATTTTTTTTTAATTCGCAAAATATACATACAGTGAGTATCAAAGAAAGAGAATTCCTTTTTTTTGGTGTTGCATTGTTCTCTACAGCCTGTTTCAAAAAGTTATATAGTAATAAAATCTCATTAGGTATTCAAAAGGGCTATAGGGTAAATCATCAATAATTTTTGGCACTTTCATAGTTTACATTGCAAAATTCTTTAGCTTTATAAATGGGAAGTAGTATCACCCTGTTTTGGCTCACTCCACCAGAGGGGCGCAGGTGGGATATTGAAGAAAAAATATGCATTTATAAAAAATATATTAATAGGATTAAAATTTAATAAAGCCACATTTCTTGCTTTCTATAAGCTGACGTTGGTATATTATCTATGTGACTTGAATGGTAGCTTGCATTATCTATAATATAACCACGACCGAATCAGCTGGAAGAAATTTTAACATTTCACCAACAAGAGACTTTCGGATTCATGTCCTGATGCTAATCTTCCATCCTAAACGACTCAAGAAAGGTTGACAAACCTTTTAAAAATTCCTTCTTCACTTCCTCAATGACCGTTTATTAGTTTCTTCCCTTTTCCCTTCTATAAAAGTTGGATGGGCACTAGTTAAATATTTATCTTACCACATTTTTTGTACTATATAATCTTTCTTGATCCTTGTCTTATCAAGGTAAAAACTTGCTCTCTACAGTACTGCTTTATACTTCGCAAATATTTTCGTCTCCAGCAAACTATTTCATCGCTTTCTACAAATTTCTTTTTAAATCCACATTTTACGTTTGGTGTCTTCATCAAATATTTTTGTTGGTCTTCCTGAATTTTTCTTAGGCGGATTTACTTTGCCTAATATATTTCTTTTCCACAATAATTTACAAATCGTGGACGGACCAATTCCAGTCATTCGGGCACATCGCTCAGCACTTCTTTGGAAAGACAAATTAGGGTATTCGTTATTTATGCAATCATATATACCTTGTCCAGTATAAATATAGGTACACGTCATTTGCTACTGTAAAGCAGTATGTTCATTCACCCTAAAATTGGTAAATATTGAAATTCGTAGGCCGCAAATTATTACAAAAGTTTAATAATTGCTTTAAGAAAGATTTCGTAATTAATTTTATATCAAATACAGCTCGTGATAATATAAAATATAAACTTCAAACATAAATCATGCTGTATATTTTATATGTTGACAAAATTGCACTTTGTGGCTGCGTAATATTGTAGTCAAATAAAAAGAAGAATGTTAAGGAAACTGCGTTTGACATTTTCTGGTGACGTGCGTGTGACGTGTAGCCATATTTATACTAGACAAGGTATACTTATTTAAGATTATAAATATAATAGGTAAATTATAAAATTAGAGCAAAAAAATTATAAAATGGATACATACCTAACCTAATCTAACCTAACCTAACCTAACCTAACCTAATCACTATACCTACATCATTATTCCAATACATTTAGTTGGTGTAGTAGCCAGCACTAAATAGAATGTTTAAGGCCTCATGATAAGCGGGCGTTATCATGAGGCCCGCTTTTTATGGCCCGCGGGCGTAAAGGTCTTTATTATAATCTAGTAAGTTAATTGGGGGGAAAATGCCAAAAGGGGGAAGATGCATAATCTAAGTATTTTGGGCAATACCTAATAGAGCGCACCACATACACGGCTACGTTGTTATTGTGTTTATTATTAGAGAACATCATAGTTTTCGAAGCGCTTAAGTGCATGCAACAGTTCCTTGAGGTGATGTGTGTTTTTATGCCGGTAAGTTTTTTACGATTGAAATTAATTATGTGATATACAGTGTTAAATGTTTTTTGTTTGTGCTAATATAATTTATGTAGGGTTTTGGCATTCATTACGATACTCCTATTTTGAATGAGAAAAAGAGTTTTGTTATTTTGATTTGTGGGTTTGGCATCTTATACCTAAGGGTTGGGGTAAAATGCCAAGATCAGTGTGGGGTAAGATGCCTTATCTTAATTGTACTGTAAACTTTGTAACTCTTGTTTTTTCTCAGGTTTGCGTCTACCTAACCATGCTCCAAAGATGCAGTTCCAGACCATGCATATGCTTTAGCTGAGCACCAAACTGGAAATTCACAGGAAGAAGTGGAACATGTCGATGCAGAAAATACTGACGAACATAGCGGCGACGTAGTTGTAGACAACATACAGAAGTCCTTACTTCACCTGACTACTGCCAACAGAAACACAAAAAAATTGAAGATAAACAAAAGAAGCAACTTGAGAAGGCAGCTAAGAAGAAACTTCGTAAAAAAAGGTAACAAAAAAAAGAAGAATGTAGCACACGATAGCGGTAGTGAAGAAGTCAGTGAAGCTGAAAATATTGTCTCAGACCATAGCTCTGATGAACCAGACAATGACAAGGACTACTTCTGTGCAATTTGCGATGGCTTTTACTTTGACAAAAAGGGTCCCAAAGTTGACGGGATTTGCTGTGTGGTATGCAACAAGTGGCTACACGAAACCTGTGCTTCGGGGCCGAATATGTGCGATCCCTGCCAATACAATGTTTTCTGTGTATGGCATCACACCCTTAAATTTGTCATCTCACCCCAAGTCTGTCGGCATCTTACCTCGAAGTTGGGGTAAGTTGCCTAAATGACAGCGGTCAATGTTTATCCAACTTTTTCGTTTATTTTTAAGAAAATAAAAACTTTTTTGTGTTTAATCATCTGTTTATTGTATTTGTAATAGAATACACAGTTTTTGTAAGTTTTGAATAAAGTTAATTATTTTTTTCTGATTTTTAAAAAAATGTTACGCGTCTTCCCCCCAATTACCTTATAATAAGGGAATAGACTCATTTATAGTCAAATGTAATCTTTAGATAAATACCATTTTATCTACAACGTATATTAATTTTGAAAAAAAATCAATTAAAAATATTGTGTTTTGCAAATGGGTACTAAAACCACTGGTAGCGCCCAAAGAATTATTAAAGTAAATGTTTATGTGGAAGAAGTTAAAAAATTCCATTCTCTACTTCCCAATGTTTCATGGCAGCAAACGATGTTGAGCAAAAAAATGGCAAAAAAAAACAAAAGGGAAACACAAAGATATTAATAGAAAAACCAGATATTTGTGCCAAAAGAGAAGAATATCTAATAAAAACCAAATAATATAAATCAGACGGTTATGAAGAACAGTAAACAACTAAAAGGTTAAATAAAACTTCCACTGTTTATTCACGTTCTAAATTCAATGACAGCTAGAATTAGCATCGTCAGATTGTTATATTGAAGTTACATTTTGTTTGTTTGTAGCTAGGTTTCTGATGTTGATTAGGTAGTATTAAGGCTAGACCAAGTATGAAACTAATAAGACATAACAAGATGTTAATAGCCCTGGATGTACCTCTAAGATCAGTATAACTGTGCAATGATTAGAAAAACCAGGAAAAATAAATAGTGGAAGTTACATTCAACCTTTCGTTGATTACTGTTCTTAATAAGATAGACTTTCACATAGTAAAGGTTAGTAGAATAAATTTTAGACGGTTATGACAGTATCTATTCCGATTAAACCACAGTAGTCAAAAGATATTTAAATCAGGGGACGATGGCTATAACAACGATTTAAGGACTTCTGTTGTCAAAGGTTCAAATTGGATTAGAATTGAGAAGATTATCACAACGATATGAACCATGACAATTTCACAAAGTGGCTTAAAGAAAAAGATAATTTCCGAATTACAGAAATCCACGCTTGTATTGGACAATGCATTCTACCACAATTTTAAATTAGCAAATTTTATCTCCGAATAAAAAAAACTGTATCTGTCATAACAAATTTTGTCTATACTTACTGTATAATAACCCTACTCATTTTATTTTTCATACCTAGAAAGTACAATAATTCATTATAAAAACGAATGCTATAACACACAGTAGAAAACAAAAATAACATTGAACACAAAATAACACCAGTTTTGAAAACAAAACTTTTCAACTGAAATAATTAAAAATGTAAACATGACACCCTCACGAATCGAATATAAGATTAGGTTAGGTTCTAAGTCATTCCACATCCCTTTCACTGCGACCTGAAAGATCCATTGTGGCTCACCCCTAGATTATAGTCATTCTATCAGCCCTATGCCTATGATGAAGCTCATCAGGGTCGTTGGCGATACTTCCACAAAGTTCTTGGGCTTGAGTTGATGTAGACCAAATCTATTGATCCTTAGTCTCTCGAGCTCTTAGTAGTTGTACAAGATATGCTTTGCTGTTTCATCCTTAGCAAGAGATAATCTGCAGTCCGCACTCTCTGACAGTTGTATTAATTATTTTCGAAAACTATGATGTTCTCTAATAATAAACACAATAACAACGTAGCCGTGTATGTGGTGCGATCTATTAGGTATTGTCCAAAATACTTAGATTATGCATCTTCCCCCTTTTGGCATTTTCCCCCCAATTAACTTACTAGATTATAATAAAGACCTTTACGCCCGCGGGCCATAAAAAGCGGGCGTTATCATGAGGCCCGCTCTTTATGGCCTGCAAATTATATCCAGTAATTTAAAATAATCAAAACAGTTTGGACCAAGTTTTTCTTTCTCCATTCTTTAAATTTTTGGAAGTCTTCTTCGTGTAACGCTTTTAACACTGTTTCAAAAAATTTGTGCAAAATATTCTCTTCCATCACGAACACTGATCACGCACCACACAAACACGTTCGAGAAAATTTTTCAACAATTTGGTTACCAAGACAATTTTTGCCATAGATACAAACCAAAGCAAAGTGAAAAATTAAACGTTGCATCACGGGCGTAATTTAATGTCTATAAATCTAGGGCAATATTGCCCTTGAATATTAGCATCCTCATTACGCCCTTGGTACATAAGTTACTATTATTTCCTATAAAAACAACACCAAATGACAATGCAATTGACAATGCAAGTTTGTAACTGCTCCAGACTACCAGCATAATTATTTAGTAGACTAAAATCTATCATTAGTAATTAAATCATTAGAACATTAACATAATTAAAAAAGTAATTCTATAGATCTTGGCTTATTTGGGAATATTATAAAGATAATATAAAGTAGATTAATTCGACTTTATCTTAGAAACTAGTTAATTTCAACAGCACTTTGTCGCATTTGTCTTTTATGGCCTACATTTTTTGTATAGGATTTTTTCGAATGTAGACCCTTTTATCTATTATTTACAACCCAACTTCCACGCCAATTTAACAATTCTCCAATAAACCTTTCACGATCATCTCTAGTAACCTTTACTTTGGGCAAAAACTAAGCGCGATTTAACAAAGAACTATATACGAAGCGTATTTATAAAGTAGTACAGCGGCGTTATTGTAAATAGTACATTACCTAGATTTTATCAGATGCAGATCTGATCTTATTTATAATATAGTCATATAGTTCAGATGTTTTAAAAATCCCTACTTTTGATTAATTTTTATCCACAACACTAGTTCGCAATTGCAACTGCAGACACAGTTTTTGGTCTTCAAAGAGTATCAGCGAGATAGATAAATAGAATATCAAGAAAAGACTGAATTATAATAATAATAATGATATTAATAATAATAATCTTCGAAGCCTGGATGAAACAAAGGCGAACAAGCCTTCAGGTAAATATTAAGGGTCAGTAACTAACTAACGAAGTTGTCATTCGCAGAGGAATATTCCAGGAGACTCACTTAGTCCACTTTGGCAATGATTCCACCTTCTGCACTGCTCAACAACACTAAATTTGGCTTCGATCTTAAGATAAATATAAATACCAACTGGACCGTTTCCCAAAATGTTTGCCTCCAATTAGGAACAAATCCAACATCTTGTGGATATAACCGAAAGGTTTTCCAGTGATGAACGCATGGAATTTGGATTAGATGAGTATAGAACCTTAAACTTCAAAAAGGGAAAAACTGTAAATGAAGATGTGACACTGCCTAATGGAGATCGCTGCCATGTTCAATGATAGCCAACACGGATTATTTACTCAAACACAACTGACCAATAAACACAGACTGCTAAATACCTATACACATATACATTAAAAACACAACCCACAGGCAGTGCTCGAGAATGCCGATTTAAGACTGATTATTTATGCAGGGACAATCAACTGTGCAAAATTATCCATCATAAACTGGCCAATAAATACGTACCGCGCTGAAAGCCAACACCATTTTACAAATACAACCCACAGGTAATGCTCGAGATAGACAGGTGACGAATAATCGATCCGACATTTTAATGGTGGATAAAAAATCTAAATCAGTGCTGCTAGCCGATAGCAACATTTTGGATAAGTATAATGAAAATATAGCAAAGTAAACAGATCTTGCTAAAGAAGTAGGACAGATTTATCATCAATTGGACTCAATTTTCATAGAAACACTTTTATTGATTTGCAATAAGCGGGAATTTTAAATACATGTCACACTGTTCGTAAATTTTTATGTATTTAATTTTTGAGCCTAATCCCATTTGCGTTTACGCTCGGGATAGGTAAATATTACCAGCGAAAGCTGTGCATAAACTGCACAAACGTATTCTACATGAGGGTCAACATTTTTGTGATTTCAATTACCGATTGTATAAGAGAAATTCGAATATCGACACGGATGTCATTATAATATACGTGACAAATAGAAACAGACTACAAATTACAAATTGGACCGGCTGAACAGCCTTGGTACACTGACCTTTGTATGTTTAAATCACCTTATCTAACCCTGTTCTTCTGATGAACTTCTTTAGCTATTTCATATTGTCTATTGCTTCCAATTTTTCCTCAGCAGTTTTGTTTTGTTTTCACCTGAGAGCCTAAGTAATTACTTTATAAATGTTGCCAAAAACTTAACTAATTTTATAACTTCCACTCCTGATCCACTTTTCTATTTACCGAATGTTAATGAGAACTTAAACAGTTTCTTTTTTTCACCTGTAGTAACAGGAGAGCTTCGTAGTACAATTCGAGACATTAAAAACAAATCCGCATCTGGAGTAGATGGGCTTACCCTCAAAATGTTCGCAAATCTGCCGGACTGTATATTAGATCTTCTAACAAATTTTATTAATGAGTCGTTCCAAATTGGTATTTTTCCTACTTGCCTTAAGACAGCTATAATCATTCCTTTGCATAAAGGAGGTGATAAATATCAAGTTTCTACCTATCGCCCAATCGCGCTTCTTCCTACGTTATCCAAGATCATTGAAAGGTTGTTAAAAAAAGGCTCCTTTCATTTGTGGTTAAAATCAATTTGGATTTTCAAATGGTAAATGCACAAATGATGCAATGTTTTCCCTTTTTAATAATGTCTACTCCAGCTTAAATAATCAACACTTTACAGCTACAATATTTTGTGATTTCTCAAAAGCTTTCGATTGCGTGGATCATAAAATACTACTTAAAAAATTGCAGTACTATGGATTTAGAGGCACCTCGATCAGGTGGTTCGAGTCTTTTCTTACTGAGAGACTGCAGCTTGTACGAGTTGATGAAGGTCTTCATGCAAGTAAATAGAATATGGGGTTCCACAAGGTTCGGTATTGGGTCCTATATTGTTTTTGCTATTTATCAATGATATTGCTAGCTTAAGCATTGGCGGTAAAATTATTCTATTCGCAGACGACACCAGCTTTTCTTGGAGTCACCCGGATATGACCGAACTGCATAGAATCGTTTCACATGACTTAACCATAATTAAATCATGCTGTGATTCTAACCATATGTGTTTGAACGTTTTTAAGACGAAAGTTTTACCATACACATCTGCAATTCAACCTATTATGTTGAATAATTTCACTATAGAGGTCATTGACTCTGAGAGATTTTTGGGACTTGTCGTTGACAGCTCTCTAAAATGGGATGTACATATTCACGCTTTGTCAAAAAATCTAAGCTCCTCTTGTTACGCGCTGAGAACAATATCTAGGGAGCTTCACCTGTCAGATTCCAAAACAGTCTACTTTGCCCTCTTCGAGTCACATCTCCGATATGCACTTCCTTTTTGGGGTACATGTTGTGTGACTCAATTTGAACGTATTTTTAAATTACAAAAGAGAGCTGTTCGGTATACGTTGAAACTAAGCAGTAAAACTCACTATAGGGAATTCTTTTAAAAACATAAAATATTAACAATTCCATCCCTATTTATCTTTGGATCCATTTACTTAATTCGGAAACATTTACCTCTCTCAGACAGACCATCTCATAACTACCCTCTTAGAAGTGCAGAGTATGACCTCTATTTACCAAAACCACGCACGGAACTAATCAAAAGCTATATTTTTTATAACGCTAAGAAAATGCACTACAATCTACCCTTTGAAATAAATTCCATTTCATCAATAACCGCATTTCGTAACGCTTTAAAATTATACTTGTAGAGAGAGCTTTGTATTCAGTAGACGACTTTTTTACATAAAGTATTTGGGACTATCTCACGCACTGGAAGGTTAATTTATGATATTTGTTATTTTGATCTATGTGATTTGCTTTTTTTTTAAACAGCTTTGTCCACAAATTTTAAATAATTTTTTCGACAATAAAGCTTATTATTGTTAAAAGACAGAGCCTGTATATTTTTATTCAGGCTACAGTATCCCATTAACGGTTCTACTGCAGTCTTACTAATTTGCTTCCATGTAAGAGTAGGTCTGCCGTGAAGTTTGGCCTGCCTCTGTCCAGGTACCCCACCATTCACTAATGTTTGTGTTTTTATGTGTAAATAATTTATGTGTAAAATGTCACTGTATTCGATCTTATACTTCACATTAATAACTATTTGACGTTTGTTAATGTCAGTTATATTTATTTCAAAGCGACCTTTCCGTAAAATATTAACTAAAGTAACTTAATTACGAAAATTTTAGACCTAACTTTTGAGACTTGGCAAAGGTGTTGGGAAAAATTCTTCCTTATTAATCACTTTCACTTAATCATTTTCGAGATGACGATTCCCAGCTGTTGAAATGTGATACTTTACGTTTGGAAGTTCTTGATATTGTTTTATAAAAAATTTAATATTTCTATTAAAAGTTTAGCAAATGCAAATAATGTATACATTTTTGGATAAGGGGAAGAAACGGACTTTCAGATGGTATTAAAAAATATAGGAAGTTGTATTTAAAATAAACTGATAATTTCGCTTCAAAAAAGGTCATTTTTTTTTCGACGCTTTCGGGAAAATATATATACATTTGGCAACTATGTCAACAAAAACTTGCAGGAAAACTGCACATCAATGTATTTTTTCATTCTCGAGTAATAAGCCTTATTAATGTGTTACTTTATAGTGGGACATCAACACACTATATTTTTCGTTCAGTTCAAGAAGTTTCTAATTTTTTTCCGCGTCAAAAAAACGAGAGGATGTTTTTAAAAATGTCCATAGAAATTTCACTTTAAAACCCCTATCGGAGACGAGAATCTCGTTTTGAAACCTTAAAGTCGCACTCACTAAAGGTATTAGATGAGATAAGTATACGAATCTTTCTTTGAAATTCAAAGAGATTCAAAATTTGATAATGAAACCCGACACCAAGATGTTGATACTTTTTTGATATCAATTAAAAACATAATTAAATATATTAAAAACTACAGGAGTCATAAAAAAAGAGAATACATTATTCAAAGAAGCCATCAATCAAATTTCTAGTGAATTTGAACCAATACAATAACTTATTGGTTTGAAAAAAAAGCGTCAAAAAACAGTTCAGTTAGGTGTACGAAGCAGAAACTCCACAAACTCCAAAATATTAATATAGAATAAACTTTTTCTATGTAGTTTTTTACAAAACATTCTTTAGAAGAACAATAGGTATGAATAATTAGTACATCACAATGACTATATTGATTTTTTTATAATCTTGAAAAAATATGGAAATATAATCAGGAAACGCTTAAAGAAAATATTCAAGCTATAAAGACGTATTAAATTGATAAAGATTACAAAGATATTGTAACAATTGAATTGTTTAATGAACTGAAATATTGTAAACATGTTTTTCTGTAGTAGTAATTTTCGTGTCAAAACTGTATGTTAGGTGTCGTTTTCACAGGGGGTCGTAGGAAAAAGATTTTTCTACTCTGAGTCATACGCCTCGGTATATTAGGCAATAAATTCTACGCGCGTGAATATGTAGACATCAACCCTGTGAAACAGAAAGTTACAGCCCACTTTATATAAAGCCATCCTTATTACAACATGTATGTTTAAAATTAGAAACAAATAAACTATGTTTCAAGTGTACATCAATCATTTCTCATTGAATCAACACATTCTACATTTCATTTTACATTCAACATATACATACACTTTAAAGTACATAACGGTGTTACACAATCATTAGTCTTTAACAACTTTAGTAATTTATACAGGTTAGTTAATAATACCTAAGCTTCGAAAAAATTATTTGAGAAAAATAAATAATAAATAATATAAAAATAATTTAAGATTTTAAATTAGTCAGAGTAACAACAAAAAAAACAACAAACAACAAAATAAATAAATATCATAAATTAACCTTCCAGTGCATGAGTTCCAAATACTTTATGTAAAAAAGTCGTCTACTGAATACAAAGCTCTCTCTACCAAGTATAATTTTAAAGCGTTACGAAATGCGGTTATTGATGAAATGGAATTTATTTCAAAGGGCAGATAGTTGTGCATTTTTTAAGCGTTATAAAAAATAGAGCTTTTGATTAGTTCCGTGCGTGGTTTTGGTAAATAGAGGTCATACTCTGCACTTCTAAGAGGGTAGTTATGAGATGGTCTGTCTGAGAGAGGTAAATGTTTCCGAATTAAGGAAATGAATTCAAAGATAAATAGGGATGGAATTGTTAATATTTTATGTTTTTAAAAGAATTCCCTATAGTGAGTTTTACTGCTTAGTTTCAACGTATACCGAACAGCTCTCTTTGCGTTCAAACGAAGAGTTTTTTATTATTCTTAATAAGATAGACTTCCAAAAAGTAAGGGTTAGTACAATAAATTTAATAAAGTCTTATTAATTTATTCATTTAGTTTGTTTTTATGTGTGTTATGCCTTATTATTTTTATAAAAAATACTTTGATTTCAATAAGTGGAATTTGCGTATACTATGGGTATAACAGAAACAACAAAAAATGAAAAATTACAGGAGTTAAATGTTAATGAAAAAATTCAAAACAATTTACTAACACATAACGTTTCTCGAGTTCCAATTAATTTTACTATTCCGTAACCATTTAACTTTAAGTTTTTATGAAACCACGAAAAAATTAAAACGTCATTTAGCTAATAAAGAAAGTTGATGTTAACTTTGAGGTACGTTGTTGTATGATAGCTATTGAAAGTGATATTTGCGATTAATTTGATATTTAAATAATTCTAAATGATTTAGCTACGGCAAAGCAGAAAAAGTAATATTTTGAAATTCTTTTTTCCACTTTTATTTTATATTAGACGTTTATTATATTATATTATAAAATAAAATTTATTGTACTTACCCTTACTAAATGGAAGTCCTTCTTACTAAGAATGATAAAAAACTAAACGTTTGAACTAAACTTCCACCTTTTATTTAAAAAATAGATTATTAAATGAAGCTGTAAAATTAGCATCGTCAGATTGACACATATTAGTTACATTTTGTTTGTTTGTAGCTACCTGGTGTCGATTAAGTAGTATGATTCAAATCATCCTAAAATACAAATTCTCTGACACAGAGCATTTTCAATTGCAAATAACTTTGATAAAGAAATTGATATAAAACAAATAGCTACATCTAATAGCTAAGTGTCATTACAACTAATATTTTCTAAACAAAGTAAAGAAATTAAAAGTTATAAAAATATTACATATTGTGGAAATATATCCAATACAATTTCAAAAATAATAACTCAATACCCTCAAAAGGTTAATGTTTGGGCAAGGATTGTAGGGAACAATATCATTGGTCCCTTTTTTATTGAGGGCAACTTGAATGGCAACAATTATTTGGCACTACTTCAAAATGATGTCATTCCAACGTTGGCAAATTTATATCCTCATCCAGGTAACCCTCAAGTTCCAGCGAATACGATATGGTTTCAGCAGGATGGAGCACCACCACATTACCAACTTAATGTCCGGCAGTACCTCGATACAATATTTCCCAATCGGTGGATAGGGAGGCGAGGATCGATTGAATGGCCAGCCTTTTTATGGGAATATGTGAAGAGCCATGTGTACAAAACTAAACCTTCTGATTTAAATGACTTAAAAGAACGAATAACGCTTGCGATTAGGTCGATCACGCCTGATATGTTAAATAATGTTAGAAGACAGTTTTATTTGAGATTAGGATGTTGCTAAGACGTTCGCGGAGAACATTTTGAACATCTACTTCATTAACATTCATAGTTCTTTTTCGTGTTCTACATTTTATTACGTTTTGCATTACATTTTAGTTTTTGATTGTATTGTAGCGAATTTCGGTAACAACATGATATTAATTTTTTTTATGTTAATTTTTGCATTAGATTTAAAAACAATAACATTTTTGAATAGAGAATGAAGAGACCTTTTAAATGATATATCACAAGCCTATAATTGGGGGTTGTACCTGTCATTCTAAGGGGGTTGAAGGTAGGGTTTGCATTTTCACGTTAAAGAATGTCAAGTTATAATTTAAATTTGACGTGTTTCGGGATTTTTTATAAATATGTACAGTAACCGAAATAATGAATTTATTCCATTTGGCTTTTACACACTGTAGATCAAACACAAAGACATTTTGAAGTAAGATTTAATGAACTATTAAGAGCATATAGATTACAGCAACCAGATAAGTCGAACTATGCAAAACACCTACTTGAACATCCAAACTTACTCATTCACATCAATGACATTCAAATACTACACATTTGTGATAAAAAACAAAATTTAGATTTTCTTGGAGAACTTGAAATTAAAAGATATCTAACAGATCAACAATTTAAAGTTGTTGATAAACAAATAAATCTTGGAAGTTCTTCACTATTAAACTGTTTACTTTGATTAAGTCTTCATTTAACACAGACATAAATGTAACACAAATATATTAAGTTATTGTTTAGATCAGCATGATATAGTTTTTAACTAGTCTATATCATTGCACAGTTATACTGATCTCCAAGATAGTCCCCTTGGGCTGATAACATCTAGGCTTTAATATTGTTATGTCTTATTGCTTCGAGCCTTAATACCACTTAATCAACATTAGGTAGCTACAAACAAATAAAATGTAACTTTAATTCAATCAGACGATAATAATTCTAGCATTTAAAAATGTATTTTTTAAATAAAAGGTGAATGTTTAGTTGTTTATTATTCTTAATATTAGAAAACATGTCTTATCTTTTTTTTGTTTTAAAATATAGATGTTATAGTCTTAAATATTTTCAATATTTTGAAGATTGTAGAATATTCTATCTTTAATATTTTGCAACCTATCTAATACTATTATTTTGACATTGACATTCGACCTTTTTCCATTTCAATAATTTAATAATGCTGTTTCTTTTTTACAGAAAATGGACACTAATAGGGACGGTGTGGTAACCTTGGATGAATTTTTAGAATGTTGTCGAAAAGACGAAAGCATATCTTCATCGATGGCCGTCTTTGATACGTCAATATGACATTCGAACGGCGGCTTTCGTGTTGACGTTTCCATTCCAGAGACTTGAACGGATGCCGTTTAAAAGAAAACAGAATTGACCAACAACAAGACTTTTAAATATTTAAAAAATTAATTCAGTGATAAAGGATGGGAAACCTTATATCGGTATACGCGTAATTTTTGGTAAGGATGAGTCCAAGAAGAAGGTTTTATCTTATTATCTCAGAATCCAATCCGCCCGTGGCTATTACAATAAACAATTCAATAAATTTTAAGTAGTTTGGCTTATAAACAGATCTCTTAAATTTCCACCAACTTAACAGAAACTAAAATGGAATAGTCGGCTAGATTTTTATTTGGACGAAATATTAAATTTGTATTTGATCTGAAAATATTTAGTTCTGTAACTAAATGAAGAAATAAGTAAAACATTTGTAAATTCACATTGTAATTAATTTATACAAATATTTTTATAATAGTTAACCTCCCTCAAATACGTTCAAATTGTTTTGTATTAATGGGAGACAACGAAAATTCAATTTATAGTAAATTCAAGTAAAGTAGGTCGGGTGTACCTTAATTAATATATTAAAAATAATATAAATTAAATAAATAGACAAGAGAGTACAAAAATATAATTGGGATTTGACTTATTTACAGTTCTGATGCCATTATAAATGGATGGCTTTGTGATTAACATGCATCAATGCACATTAACGGAAAATCCATTAATTATCGCATTAATTGAGGTTACATGTTATTTTATTTATCGTCAGTTAATCACGTTAATAATTAACATAGTATTTGTTGCGGCTTTGGAAATTTTGTGTTAGTATGTCCCCAGTATTAATTCGCATTAGGAAATGATCTGTAGCCCTAGAGGAAATTTTAATCAACGCGATGATGGACGTTTAGCCTAGATTTAGTCACAATTTATCACTAAGATTTAACAATAATATTCTCTTTGTTGCTTAACGTTAGGCGAGAGCTGGGGTAGTAAGGATTTAGCCGAAAATTAATATCTTGCTTTAAATTTAACACCTAATTTTACTGAACAAAAGTAGCTTTACAAAATAGTAATCCCACTAACTAACCCTTGTATATCCCACATTTTTTTTACATTTCTGAATTTCAAATAGTTATCAGTAGTAATAATAAACCAAAGAAATTGATGATTGTTCGAGAATTTTATAAAGGTAATGGATTTTGAGATGAGCTATGGCCTTGAAAAGAGTTACGCGGTAATGCAAGGCAACAACGCACTAAATTCATAAAGTGAAAACTAAAAACATTGATTTGGTTTTATGACAGAGCCATGGTAAATTTATAGTCCAGTACAATTATGTTAAAATAACATAATTTTATTGCAAAATATAATATTTAGTTAAATAAATATATGAAATAAATAAATTGCCTTACACTTCAGATTAATAGTTCTTAATATTTATAAATTATTGCTTGAGAAGTATAATTATATTTAAATATCTAGTTGCCGCCTTTATTATAATTTTTGTACGTTACAGTTTAACAGGAACAAGTTTTATTATGAATAAAGGAGTACTGTCTTAACACCTAATGGACGTGTATTGTATGATATATTATTTCTTCCAGTTTTTATAAATTAATTTTAAAATCCTTGAATTTGTTCTTGAAGGTCAAATTATCTATAATAGTTTAACTTTCTCAAATACTGCATTCTTTTCGCTTTTATGTTGTACGTTTCCATTAAAACTTTCCTATTGTCATCAGTTTTTTTTTCCATCTAAATCCCATTTTTTTACCAATTTTTTAAATTTGTCAACTTTACCACTAAAGTTTATTGCTACCTTCTACTTCCTCGTAAATTCTTTTCATGGTAGGTCTTTTTTTATGTATTTACGTATAATTCTTCGGATTATTTCTTCCTCAAGCTCATCAACGTATCCTTTAAAAGTTGAAGGTTTGTTGGTGTTTTTACGAGGCGAATTAAATTTTTCATCAGGAGATATTTTGTTTGCTTCAACAAGAATCCGTTTTACAGTGGCAATAGAAACACCACAAGCTTTGGCTACTTTTTCCCACTAATGACTCAAAGGAAAATTTAGAGCCTCTAGTTCTTTTTCGTTTTTTTATAAAATCATATACACTATATAGTTTACCGACCAAAGCTATACCTAAATAATTTGGCTCGTACATTCATTAATTAAGCAATATAATAATATGAAATAGTATATTATATCACTAGGAGTAGAAGTAACTCTTTTTGTGTTGAGTCCTTAGTTTGCAGCCGAAGCGAAGCTGAGGCTGCAATCAGGACGAAACACAAAGAGAACGTTCTACTCCGTGTAATATATACCATTTTTTCTTCAAGCGTGTAAAATAAATAAAAATTAAACAAATATATTTTACTTACCTTAAACAACAAACTTTAGTTCTCACTGAAATAGTTGTCGCCATCTTACTTTTTTTGACAGTTGTCAAAGTAGTTGGTATTCGCGTATTGGAAAATAATATTCAATAACAATAACGTAACTGTTGTTTAATATATATTTTTTTAATTTGGATAATTGACAAATATTAATTAAATATTTTGTATAAATATTGATCAATAACCTTACTTTATGACGTCATAGGCTCCGCCCATAATTTTCTTTATATCCCATGGCCTTTTAAAGACTTTATCTCCCAGTAATCAATAAAGACGTACTTTTACTACGTATATACATGCACATAAAGATGCATTTATTGACCGCTTGAAGAAAAAAATTATTATTGTATAAAATATAGGAATACTAAATGAGTGAGATTGCAAACCAGATTTGTTATCATTTGAATAAAATAATAGTCATTATTTATAAGTAAAATAAACTTTTTAATATTTAAAATGTATCGTTTCTTTAACAATCATAGATCAATATATAGATATGAATTACAGTATTTTTATTATTATAATTTATTCAAATTTTAATAAAATACATACCTTACTATCAAGGATATTAACTCACTAAACAAAATATTTCCACAAATTATTGTTTTTACTACACTAACTAAAAGATTAAAATAATATAATTAATAACTACAAACTATAATTAACTAAAAAAAGACAGTCAAAGAATGAAATTTTAGGGCTAACTTTATTAGTACATCCTTTTTTGAACGGAAACTAGTGTTCAACTCATCTCAAAATCCATTAATAATTTTGCCAGATGGTTGTGTTTAACCTCAAATTAACTGATTTCATTGGATACTGTATAACTAGTTTCACGAATGCATTATGATGAAGCTCCAGATTACATCTCGAGCCGCAAACATGCCGAGGACAACTAACATGCTTTCCGCATATGTTGCGCACAGCATTTTTTCTACGTTCGAAGTTATTTTTTATTTTGAATAGTTTTTAACATTCTTTCAATTGATAAAAACATTACTTATTTCATTTTGTTTAATTTTTTTATTTGATGTCAGGGTTTGAGCAATTTACTATCGTAATCAGAAAAAATGTTTTATTATGTTTATTTTTCGTTATTGCTTGTGCAGATCCTGACTCAAAACTAATTTTCGGATTGTTGTTAAATTTTTTGGAACTGGTAGTCGGTATCAGCTTTCAGAAATTCAACATCTACTTCAGGAAATTGGAAAATGACTCTTCAATGTAGCTCTCGCACTCGTCCTACGGAGATTTTATCACATTTTAGTGTGTTTTGGTATTTTAGCCAAAGCTAAAATTTAACATCTGGTTGGCCTAAAAATAATAATAATAATAATAGTTTATTTCATTTTCATTTTCAAATAGAAAAACACTTTTTTATATTATTTTATAAAAGTCAATTTTTTTATTAAATAGTGAAAGTTTTATTACAAAGTTCTTTTAATGATTTTATGTAGCTGTTACAAAACAGCTGCAAATATAATTTTCAAAATTGTTCATTAGGAAACTAACTCGCATCTACCAGGACAGTTTATGTAAACTCCCTTTTACAAAACTGATTGCCTAATAAATCGAGTTTTTTAAGAAATAATTAATACTTATCATTTAAAAAAAGACAGGCTTATTTTTTGATAATGCAAATATAAAAAATCCTCAAATAGGCTCGTAGTTTAATCTAGGTAATAGAAATGAATAATATATACCTATATTAATTTTGGAGATCAAATTCTGTTATGGAAATCAACATCAAAAACAACAAACTTACAATGAAATTAAAAATCAGGTTCTTCCATTACATCAAAACCATGTCAACGTAATGCATTATGTTTAGATTATTTTATAATAAACGTTGTAAATGTAGCATTGAATTCAAAGTATTTCAGAACTAAATGCATTAATTTAATTAGTTTATAACAATTCCTGTAACAGATTCTGTACGTTTTAAGCAATAACCACTTTATATACCACAAATTTAACAATTTATAGGTACACTTAAAACGCTGAAAGATTACCCGTGCGTCATTGTATGTAAGCATACGAATAAAATAGAGAAGACAACAGTTTATAATTTAATATTATCGTTTGATATTTATAGAAAAGGGTGTCGGTGATATAATCGTTGAATCGTGACGCACGGGTTATCTTTCAGCGATTCAAGTGTACGTACAGTGGGATCAAATAGAGAATATATATGCATCGTCACACTTTGCATTTCCAACAGTAGTATTAGTAGTGTCAAAATTAATTTTGACATTTAAAATTTCGAGTTTTTGCTCCGCAAACAAATTGTGTTTATTTAGTGAAAAAGTGACTTTTATTTTGGAAAAAGCGTGCATGAGTGTAGAAGAGGCTCTTCTACACCCCAAGATATTTTTCAGTCCCGGCGCCATCAATTCAATAGAAAAAGTTTGTAAAGCAACAGAAACCGTGTCCGCGGATGCGGGTAAATTGCCCCCACAAATGGAGAATCCGACTGATAAATGTAATAAATCGACCAGACTAGTTGACTGTGTCCCGAATATAAACGTCAAGCAAATTGTCAGTGGACTAAATGAGAAAGACCTAGGTGAATTATTTATTCTAATTGCCGAAAGACTTGGTTATACTGTGTCAAAAAATACTTCTGTCTCCACCCCCGACTCTTCTCCAATTACCAAAAGGAGGAAAAAAACAATACGTTCTTCTCCCCCTTCACCGTCTCCTCAACCCACACTCACCCAAAATAGATTCACTCCACTTCAAATTGATAATGACAATGACACTGACACTGACGAAATGAATGTTGATTCGGACAATGACGACGACATTAAAACGAAAGTGAATAAAATGCTTAATGATAACTCTTCTAATACGACTAAATCAACCCGACTGTCTAATAAACATGACTCAATGCCCTCTAAAGAAATTCATCACCATAAAAAATTAAGAAACCTGGATAGATTTATTAAAAATATTCAAAATTAAGAATGTCTCAATCTCAAATGCTGCCAATAAAAAAGACGGCATACAATTCACCCCAAACTCAGTAGATGATCACAGGACAATAACCAAAGAACTTGATAGACAAAGGCAACTTTATTATACTTACCAACTACCAACTGACAAAATTCTTCGTGTGGTCTTGAGAGGCATCCTCAATCACATATCGGAATTAATAGTTGAGAGCGAACTCAAAGCCCTGGAGTTCGAGCCGATCAAGGTCACGCGAATGTACAGACTTGTCACGACCCAGCAAACAGATGACAAAACAAAAGAAACAATAATAGTAACGGACAAATTACATATGCCCTTGGTGCTTGTTGAGCTTCTTCGAACTGAGCACAGCAAGAACATTTATAATCTAACAAACATGTTTTTTATTGAAATTAAAGTTGAGACCCAGCGGTCCAACACACAATCGGCTCAGTGCCACAGATGTCAGGGCTTTGGTCACACCCAGAGAAACTGTCATCTGGAAGTACGATGCATCAAATGTGGGCTGGACCACTTAAGTTCAGAATGTAAAAAGATCCCGGATACTCCGGCTTGCTGTGCCAATTGCGGGGGAGCTTACCCCGCAAATTACAGGGGGTGCCCAGCGCACAAATCCCAGCCACAAAACAAAAACAAACCAACCACACAGACACCCAATACAAAAACAAGCACGAATAACAAAACATACGCCCAAACGGCAAAAACTAAACCCACAGAGACGCAACATAACACTAGGGAATTTAAAGATTTACTGACTGAGCTGAGATCAATCCTATCTGCTGAACTAAAGCAGATGGTGAGTGAAATCAAGAAATTTTACAATTCCAAATTACTTTTGTTATAGAACTGATAGGTTAACTGGTAGGAACGGCGGAACCGCGATCTTAATCCAAAAAGACATATGTCATTCTTTCTTAAACCGATATAACACCGAAAACATTGAAAATACAGTGGTTAAAATAACGATGGTTTCGAGAATCACTTACACTCTCGTTTCGGTATATCTATCACCCTTTAAGGAACTTCTGCAAGAAGACTTAGACAAAATTTTACCCCGCGACCATAACACCATAATCGGAGGCGACTTGAACTCCAAACATCCGTATTGGAATTCAAGGCGAACAAATAAAAAAGGGAAAACTCTAGATGCACATTCGACCAGCCATGGGTAGCTAGTTATTGGGTCTGACGAACCGACTCATTTTGGTACAGGGATCACTGATGTTCTTGATATTTTTATATTAAGAAATGTCAGTGTGAACTTCCAAATAGAGGCGAAAGCGGAACTCAGCTCGGACCACAATCCTATTCTTTGTAGAATTGGAGAACTGGCAACCGAATCTGATGAACGCAAGGCAATCACGAGTGAATTGGACCAAATACTCCGAAATACTAACAGTAACATCAACCGACCCCCCCCTTTGCTTAATAACATTTTTGGCCAACATCACAAACACAATTCTAAAATTACAAAAATTCCCCGCCAGATGGAAGAATGCCATTGTTATTTTAATAGAAAAACCTGGGAAAAATCCGCTTTACTCCCAAAACCACAGACCAATAAGTCTACTAAGTTCGATATCAAAGGTAATCAAGAAAGTTATTCTTGAGCGTATCAAAGATGAAGCTAACGAATTCTTCAAAAAATTTCTGACTTTTAATTTGGTTTTAGAGCTGAACACTCTTGTGAGCAGCAAGCTCTAAGACTTCAAAACGGACGTGTAGCGCTATCTTTTTAGACATTGAAAAAGCTTTTGACAAGACTTGGCATGAAGGGCTAATTTATAAATTAAATTTGGTTAATTTTCATTCAGGCCTGTTAAAGTTAATCAGATCTTTCCTAAAATCACGAACGTTTCAGGTTAGTGTAAAATCTTCCATCTCAACGATCAAGAGAATCGAAGCCGAAGTTCCTCAGGGTTCGGTTCTCTCTCCCATTCTATACAATTTGTATACGGCAGACATCCCCGAATGTATAAGACTTACAAAGATCTTTACATTTGCGGATGATACCGCGATTTTGTCTAGCTCATAGACAAGAGATATACATATACTGAGATAGATCGGAAACTGCCATTATAACCTCGACACCAAAACGATATTCGCGGCACCTCGCGTCTGGAACCAAGAACTATAAGATAAAGCGGGAAACTTAAATGTATTTAAATATTAATAGGTTTTGATTAATATTTTGATAGGAAAAATCTCCAGGTCTCTTCAATAATACACAAATATACATCTTTATGAAATATTTATTACATTCAATAAATTATTTACATGTGCATGACAAACTCTATGTAATTCATGAATTCTAGACAATGGTTTTTCTTTTAAATCTAACCATCCAATTAATGACCACCATATAGATTGCATAGCTGAAATTAAATGTTCAATTAATATTTATTAGATATTTCTCTCTTAAAATTATTAATTAATCCCAAAGTTCTCACAGTTAAAGTATTTTAGACACAACACAAACATTAAATAAAGAACTGTATAATAAATCTTTCAAGGTTCATTTAAAAATTAAATATCACGGTTAATTTAAATTAAAAATTGAATAACCGTGAATTATTAAAAAGTTATTATTTTAAGGCTTTTATTATTTTATATATTTTAATTCAACTTACTTGTTCATCTTTAGGAATTCGATGCATTTGATATCCTGTTTTATCGGAGTTATTGCATCCAGGAACACAACATTGAAAACCCTTTTTTATCTCTAATTAATCACGAATTGTAACAAATACTTCTTATACACTGTAAATTACTGTAAAGAGTAACCGAACTTGACTTACCATAAACACAAAATGGCAATGAAATTCACAAAACACGAAAATTCTTTGACAGATGCGACATATGAAAGCACACCAGCGTTTTTTGCGGTTGGAACCTCAACTAATAACATTGAACTTTTATTTACATATAAGATTCCTAGCCATGGTCTAGCTCTTGGAAATTCTCCAAGAGTGTAGAATATCTTCAAAATACGACCAATGCCTATGTAGAATGGGCGGAAAAATGGAAGATAAAAATTAATGCGGAAATATCGCAACTAATTAAATTCAGTAAAAATCGCGATCGACCAAATGTCGACTTTATGCTGAAAGATGTGGTTATCGATTGGAAAACCGAAGTCATGGCTAGGAATCTTATATGTAAATAAAAGTTCAATGTTATTAGTTGAGGTTCCAACCGCAAAAAACGCTGGTGTGCTTTCATATGTCGCATCTGTCAAAGAATTTTCGTGTTTTGTGAATTTCATTGCCATTTTGTGTTTATGGTAAGTCAAGTTCGGTTACTCTTTACAGTAATTTACAGTGTATAAGAAGTATTTGTTACAATTCGTGATTAATTAGAGATAAAAAAGGGTTTTCAATGTTGTGTTCCTGGATGCAATAACTCCGATAAAACAGGATATCAAATGCATCGAATTCCTAAAGATGAACAAGTAAGTTGAATTAAAATATATAAAATAATAAAAGCCTTAAAATAATAACTTTTTAATAATTCACGGTTATTCAATTTTTAATTTAAATTAACCGTGATATTTAATTTTTTAAATGAACCTTGAAAGATTTATTATACAGTTCTTTATTTAATGTTTGTGTTGTGTCTAAAATACTTTAACTGTGAGAACTTTGGGATTAATTAATAATTTTAAGAGAGAAATATCTAATAAATATTAATTGAACATTTAATTTCAGCTATGCAATCTATATGGTGGTCATTAATTGGATGGTTAGATTTAAAAGAAAAACCATTGTCTAGAATTCATGAATTACATAGAGTTTGTCATGCACATGTAAATAATTTATTGAATGTAATAAATATTTCATAAAGATGTATATTTGTGTATTATTGAAGAGACCTGGAGATTTTTCCTATCAAAATATTAATCAAAACCTATTAATATTTAAATACATTTAAGTTTCCCGCTTTATCTTATAGTTCTTGGTTCCAGACGCGAGGTGCCGCGAATATCGTTTTGGTGTCGAGGTTATAATGGCAGTTTCCGATCTATCTC
Organism: Ophraella communa; assembly: GCA_035357415.1. Taxonomy (NCBI): domain Eukaryota; kingdom Metazoa; phylum Arthropoda; class Insecta; order Coleoptera; family Chrysomelidae; genus Ophraella; species Ophraella communa. The sequence goes on from CM068985.1 coordinate 21,829,957, forward strand.
AGTATATGTATATCTCTTGTCTATGACCGAAGTAAAATATTTGGGAGTCATGTTTGACAGCAAGTTGACATGGCACCCACATATCCGTCATATATCAAAAACTAATGCTACAAAAGCCGCACTATGGCCCTTCATATTAAGAGACAGTCGTCTAAGTCTCCGCCACAAACTCACTCTTTACAAGACTTGCATCCTTCCTCAAATCATATATGCATCCACTGTATGGGGACAAACAGCTAATTCTCATCTTCATAGACTTGAGACTATACAAAATAAGACGCTACGATTCATTACCGGGTCACCTTGGTACTTGAGAAACTCTAATATCCGTAGAGATCTCATGGTGGGCTCAATAAGCCGCCAAATCCGACTGCGTAACATTGACTTGATCACCTCAATCCATAACCACATAAACCCACTTCTGAAGAGGGCACTTGACTATGACCCTGATGACTTTTCTCGGGCCCAACGTCCTAAACTGGTTCTCACGGTCCCTAATTTACATGACTGACGAGACGAAACCTTGTATCTGAAAAAACTCCAAATTTAATGTCAACCACCTAGGTCCATTAGTAAATAAAGGGTAAAAGTTCAAAAGAACTAACCCAACAAAATGGTGCAGCACATATACATTTAATATTGATCAAAGACGTGCTATGAATTTAAAGTCTACGTGCTGACAGATAACGTTTAGATATGTCACTTCTTTTGCGTTAATTTTGAAATATCCAGAAACTTTTTTTAATTCTTATACATACCTGTAATAACTGAATTACTAGAAAATCAAAAATAGTGAACGATGAATTTATAAACATTGCTGATTATGCTTTATTTATCTATATTTAAGTACCTAGATGTATTTAACAAATAGTTATGCCAATCAATACTCAGTACCAATGTTGTTATTAATAAAATTTAATAAGTGGTTTAAAATAAAATTAAATGTATCTATGCTATAATATTTAAGTTCTTTTGCGTTCAAATTATTGAGAGAACTTGAAAAGATCGGATAAAAACGTTTGAATGTAACTGTTACTTGCCAATTAAATAGATGGATTATCTAAACTTTTCAACTTTATTATTTGACAAATACAATTAGACTTACCATTTTTTTCTTTTTTTTATCTCCGCTGTCGTAACAACTTTTTATTTTGGAAACAACGAAATATATATAATATATTACTCATAGTATATTTTTGGAAAAAATGTAGAATTTAGTGAACTCTCCGAGTTTCCAAGATTATCGAGGAATAAAATTAATTAGAAAACAAGTTTCCAAATCATAATTTTTTTAATTAAATTATCTTAAGAATGTTCTCAAGTTTAATATGATTGCCGCATTTACAACAGGTAAGCGATAGGTTATGTTTACTTTGATCCTACTTTTTTATCAATTTTTACTATTATTCTAAGTGTTTCCTCTCATAAAATTTCTAATAAATTTTGTTTCAATGTTTTATTAAATAAGCTATTTGTTAAACATTTGATATAATTTTTTTAAACACTAAATAAATTTTAAATTTCATTTCATTTTTAACCTTATTGTGTTATGGTTTTTTAAAATATAATATAGGTTTTTTAATACAATAATTGCTATTTTGTATTTAAAAACTGCAATAAAAAATACCCTAAAAGAGATCTGTAGTTATTTTGTGCGTTTAGAACTTGAAATTAAAATTTCAGATTATTGATAAGGTTAAACAAATAAAGAATTTTATTGGTTTAATTAAATAGTCCTTATATCAAAATAAATGAATAATTTGTTTAATCGAAATCGCTATTTTCATCGTAACTCAAGCATATTGGCTATTTTTTCACATGATGAGGGATAATAAGCTGTTGTAAACTGAACTGAATTCCGTACCAAAAACCAATTTTATAGAGCAGTTAATGGTTGTCTTAATCTCTAGGAAATACAGCATGTGCCTTAAAAAATTGGTTTTAAGAATCTTTATATTTAGTTGTTTTTTAACACCAATTAATTTATACATGCACAGTTTCCTTTAAAAATGGTAAAACTATTTTGAAAGCTTGTAAAACAAGTATAGAAGTTTTCTTTGAAACATTCACACAAAGTAAGCCCAATAAAAAAAATAAGTATTTCATTTAAAATAACACTTCCGATATAACTGGAAGTGGTATGTCTGTGAAAATATTTTCTTTATATTCACCATAGTATTTAATCTACATACACCAACTTTCACGAATATCGTGTAAGTAGTTTCCAAAATACAGATAGTTGAAACTCGTCTTGAAGCATTAATCATTACGTACATTAAATTCAAATTTATTCAAACTTAATAAATGTTTCTTACTTAAAAAATTAGTTCGGCAAATTTAAACTAGTAGTTTGGTTAAATGTTAGTAAAGTTTCAAAAACAAAAGAAAAATTGAAATGAATATAAAATTAACCTGTTTGTGTACTAGATTGGTGTGCATATGCATAAAAAATGCTTCTGTGACAGGGAAAAACTAGCATAACTATCCTAGTTCACCTGACCTCAAAATGTACCAGACGCAGACGGACCAATCTATTTAATAGATTATTGTGGTTCCAATAGAGCAAAAACAATAGATGGTTATTATAAAAAACTACCCATAAAAAATCGAATGCATGAAATGGATAATTTAGACCAGTCGAATTGTACCAAATTTCATGAAAAACAAACTGTTATGCAATGTTTAACAATTAAAACAGGTCAAGAGGGTGTCATAATTAAAAGACTTATGAGTTCATCAGCTGGAAAGTTGAAGGGTAGTTTTAGGGGGTGAAAAGGTGGTAAAAGTGGGTGACGTAGTGGAAAACTCCGATTTTCCTACGAAACCTGACTTCTGGTCAAAAAACATTAAATGGCAAAGTTGTAGGCAATTATAAAAGCGACAATTTTTGTAGGATAATATTTTGTACAAGTACGTTACCTAAAAATATACAAAAAAAATACAAAAAACCATTTTTTTCACATTTTTCGTTTTTCATTTGTCATGTTTCAAAAAATAGTATGAAACTTGGAGAAAATATAGTTTTTTAAGCCCCAATAAACCTCCATTTTTTTGTAGCGCTTGGGTAAACATTTTCCAAAATACAGCGCTTTGCTTAAAAAAAAGATGTTTTTCTTAAACGAAATTTCTCCTTCAAAAAATTATTCTACAGAGTTCGTTCGGGTCTCGTTTTTTTATCTTTTTGTCTACTTTCTCTCAATATAAAGAACATATACACAATCTATTTAAAATCTTGGAAAAAACGCAAAAAAGAAAAAAAAAATATTTTGGTAACATACAAATTGTTAACTGCTAGACGAACAATCATTTTTACAATTGCATAATATTTTTTTAAGCAACTCATCAGGCACAAATGAAGCATCTGTTAATCACGACATCATTGGTTTCAAGTCATTATCTCAAACATCTTTCTAGTCCCACTTTGTAACATTTAATTTATTACCCAGGCAACTTTGGAGCTGATAATATGCCCTATAACAATGTTATAGGTTGAATAGTTTAATTAGATTATTTTTCAATATTTAAACAAATTATTAACAATTTTTATGTTGCAGATATAATTTTTTTATAATTTTAGATAGGAAGTATACAGGGTGTTTCTTAAGTAATCTAAAATATTATATGGGGCGCTTCGTTACTCAATTTTAAGACGAAAAGTTCATATAAACATGTGTGATAGGTGTTGTCGTTTATGAGATACAGGGTGTAGTACGTGAAATTAATTTTTCTTGGTGACGCTACTGATTTATATTTTTTTATTATTTTATTACAAGCAACATGTGTTAAACATAAAGAAAAAATAATACATTTCAGAGCAAATGTTCAAAATGTCCACCTCCAGCTAAAATGCAAGAATCCGCTCGATGTCTAATGGATTGTCGAATACGTTCGAAGATACCAGGATTGTTACGAATAACATTACAGCCGTCTATGATACGATTTTGAAGATCTTGTACGTTTAATATCAGTGTTGTGTAAACAAGCGATTTTAAATATCCCCACACACAAAAATCCAGAGGATTGTGTCCAGGTGATCTAGGGGGCCACGGGTGTGGAGATCCTCGTCCGATCCAATGGCCTGGAAAAACATTATTTAAAAACTCGCGTACAATCACTGAAAAATGTGGAGGAGCTCCGTCATGCATGAACCACATGCGCCTTCTAATAATAATAGGTACATCTTCCAAAAGAAGTGGAAGTTCATTTTCTAGAAAATGTTGGTATGTCTCACCGGTTAACCGTACAGGAAGGAAAAATGGTCCAATTTAATAATCATCGATGATGCCAAGCCAAACATTGACCGAAAATGTTTGTTGAAATCGTTTTACACTTATGGTATGTGGATTTACATCTGCCCATAAGTGGTCATTATGAAAATTCATAATCCCATGTCTAGAAAAGTTGGCTTCATCCGTAAATAGAATATTGGCCACAAAATTCGGATTGTTCGCGATTTCACGTAAAATCCATTGACAATACTGTATGCGTAATGGATAGTCAGTAGGTAACAAATGTTGAACACGTTGAACGTGATATGGATACAATAAATTATCTTTTAGAATATTCCAAACAGTTTTGTTACTAACATTTACTTCATCTGCAACTTTTCTTGTACTCGTTTCTGGATGTTGGTCAATAATTTGAAGAATCTGGTTTTCCAATTGGGGATTTCTCACAGTTCTGGGTCGTCCAATAATATTCTTCGATTTAGCAAAAGTTCCAGTTTCTTGTAAACGAATATGTAACTTAGTAAACGTATCTGAACATGGTAAACGATTATTTGGATAACGCTGGGCATACGTACGTCTAGCTTCTAAGGCATTACCATTCGCTAATCCGTACAAAAAATGCATATTAGCCATTTCAACATTAGTAAGCACTGGCATAGTTATTAACTAAACACAGAGTCAATCAAATAAAAATGTACGATTTTTGCGTTGGTTTTCAAATTTGACACTTGTCAACATTATTTCAAAGGCCACTTAGAATAAGCATGTTTTTGCGTATTACTTCTAAAAACCAGTAGCGTCACCGGGAAAAATTAATTTCACGTACAATCAGAACTGACTTATTACAATAAATTTAACACCCTGTATCTCATAAACGACAACACCTATCACACATGTTTATATGAACTTTTCGTCTTAAAATTGAGTAACGAAGCGCCCCATATAATATTTTAGATTACTTAAGAAACACCCTGTATATGTTCTTTGTATTGACAGAAAGAAAAAACGAGCTAAAAAAACATTGAGGTTTTTTGGATCATAACAAACTATATTTTCTAATTGTTTCATACAATTTGAATTATTTTTTGAAAAATGTTAAATGAAAAACGAAAAATCTGGAAAAAATAGTTTTTCGCATTTTATTCGTATATTTTTAGGTTATGTACAAAATATTATTGAACAAAATTATAGTCATCCATCCATTTATTGTGCACTACACTTGTCACACCTCCACTAAATCCAGTGTAACACCTTGTTTTTTGTGCTACATTTTAACAACGAACATAGTGTAAGTGTACACGGGAAATCACCGAACGGTATCAATGTTACACGATCTACTTTTCTGTACAATAGTCTAGTTAATGAAGACACAGCAAACAGACCTTTGGATAACGAGGTTAGGTGTGATATTTCGGGAAAAAATACTTTGCTGCTTTAAGTTTTTTGCATAAACTTGTGAACTTGATAAAAACTTGGTCAGAATATCTGGGTACAACTTCTTCAACTAAATTTCTGATAGACACATTGGAAGCTTGCGTTATCATAAACGAAATCACCGATATAATTGGCCCCATGGTACCTATATATAATCGTCGTCAGGTGAATTTGAAATCGATTCATCGTCCGAATTCGCAATGAAATTTGCTATGATTTCATCATCACTATCCATTTTAATTATATTAAAAAAAATACGTTAGTATTTATTTGAATTTTTTTAAATCACAGGTACCAAAATCTGTATTTTAAATTCGAAAGTTCTCTATCTCTTTCTAATATTAAGAAGAATCCTACAAAATGATTACACTCCACCCCACTAAACTCATCGACACTGACCAGTTAGTGTTAAAAAATGTTGCGTACAATATAAATTTCATGAACAAGCAGCGAACAGGCCTATAATAATGACATTTGCCTCAAGCAGCTATTTACTCCCTTTGACTACCCAAGAAATACTCATGAGCGGAATTTCAATGCATGCCGATGAAATAGTAATAATTGATCGGATCTTTGGCCAGTAGAAACGTCGTTTTCCCCATATTGTCTAAGCCAAGTAAGAATAGCCGTGAAATTAATTCTAATTTAGTAGTAACATGTGCAGTTCTTCACACGAAATCGAGAGAATTATTAATTAGGCTGAATAAAATGTATTTGTAAATAATTTTGAATGATATTAAATAAAAATAAGATACCGTGGACAACAGAAACGAGTAAAAATTTGCAATAATCTGTGTACACGAGTATTCGAGCGCATCCACAATAATTATTTACTTGCGGTTGGAGTAAACACGATTGTTTAGAGAGTATACTTACCCTCGATCTAGAAAATAAATGGTCATGAGGAAGCTATACACTTTATTCACATCGGTTTACTTAGGACACTTTAGCTATCAGTTTATATCCACACAGACACATTAGGTCTGAATCATGCAAAATAATTTCTTGAAATCGATAAAACCAATATTTCTAAAAACAGGAGATAAACCACTTCACAATATTTTACAACTGCATTTTTGTGTGCTTTTGGCCAAGGTATCAAAGTGATGTTTGATCTATCTTTAGAATTTAATGAAAAACCTTCTTAACCCTTAGTCGGAAATGTGCTAGAAGCTGAAAATTCCAGAAATATCAGTCTCTGGGACCGACAATTAAAATAGTAAAAAAATTCTTATTTTATAAACACTAACAATGGTTTTTATATTTACATAGCACTTATTTATTTTTAATTGCTAATTTTTAGCAAGAGAGTATTTATTTTTAAATTGTAGAGATCATTGAAGGTCATAAATTAAAACTATTCTGTTATGGGATAATATGTGCGTCGCCAAGAGGCAAGGGGGGCAGTGCCCCCCCCCCCTAAAAGTTCGAACAAAGTATATATAAATGTAATGATAAACGATAATTTTATTTAAATATTCGTGCCCGAAAGAGAATATCCAGGAATAATTTAAGTTTGCTTAATAGCTAGAAAATTTCTGGAAAATAATAATCCAATCTGACGTCTGTCACAAAACCTTATAATTACTAGTTTAAACTTGTGCACCATAGAGAAACATAACATATTTTTTCTACAAACATGTTAAAAATGCCATTTTTAGCACTCCATAGAAGCTTTAAAAATGTCACTTTAAGGCACTGAGTGCCTTATAGTATATTAAACAACGCATTTCATATGGATTTCTGTTATGACACGAGTTCAAGTTTAAAAAACGAATCGCGAAGCGATGAGTTTTTTAAAGAACGAGTGTCACAACAGCCATATGAAATAAGTTGTTTATAATATTTTTTATATTTTGCCCTTTTTACCATTTTTTAAATTAATTTTTTATTTTTATGTAATTACGAAAATTTTTATTTTAAGAAGTATGTCGGCAGCACTGTGTAATTTATAAAATTTGACAGTTGTGACATTTAAATTATCAAATGTTAATGTTTTAAAATATTTTAAAATGAATAATATACCAATAATAATATATCATATAAGTAAAATATTATATTCATATTCACAGATACTTTCTTAAAGAACAATATAAAATTAATAAATTGCTATTAGCCACAAATGTCATTGTCAATAGTCTTGCCTTTAGATACTTCACTCATGTCGCCAACCATATAAAACAAAAATTTGCGTGCGTAAAAGTTACATTACGATACGCAAATGCGTTTTATAATGAAGATTTTTATAAGTGCAAAATATAAAAAAATCTTTATGGCACTGCTGTCAAAAGTGAATTGTCACATTTTGATAGCAAAAGTCAAAATATTTAGATTTTATACATTAACATTAATATTAATAGTACAATTTCTGCAAATTACTTTATTTGAACGTTTGTAGAAAAAATATTGTATGTACGTGTTAAAAGTACCTTTTTAAGGCACTCATGTGAATTGCAGAATGAGCGAAGCGAATTCTGCAAACCTTCACAAATTTAAGTCTATCTCACACCAAGGTTCAATTGAGGGCTTTATTGTACGTACAGTTGATTGCGAAAGATTCCATTCTAGTGATGAGCGAGACTGGTCTTGTTTCAAAACCATGCAATGGAAATAAAAATCCAATAACTCCTGAACAAAAACTATGTTTATTTCTAAGGTAGGTTCATGGATAAGCTTTATTAATGTTTACATATTAAAAAACTTGGACAATGAATCATTTGGAGAAAGCGGCATTGTCGTACTGTACTCCGCTGAGAACGCAAGTAGAGGAGTCCTTGACGAAGACGAAGAAGAAGCTTGGTTTTGAGGGTTATAATTACTGATGGTACCATAACAAGCAGACGTTGATCGGCTGTGCTTAGTTGCTATAGCTACAGTCGTGTATTTATTGACACTATGAAAGATTTGTCACAATCGCATCTTTTCAAGTATCTTAATAATTTTCGAGGTGATTTTGCTTGTAAAAAAATATTGATCCTAACTATTGCGGAAATTAACTTTTTCGCACTTGTTAGGATAGGTAATAACTATTTCATACTTGATATATCGCTACAATGTAATATAAAGAAAACAAAATTTTTATAATGAAAAATACTATCCCTTTCATTTAATCTTTCTTTACTTTTAATGATTTTAAAAACTATTTTTCCTTTTTTTTTAAAAATGGACCCCAGTAAAAAAAGCGCAAGACTTGCAAGAGTCTTGGTGCAAGACCAAGACCAAGACTGGACCCTGCAAGAACAAGACCAAGACCAAGATTGCTTATTTGACTGCAAGACCAAGACCAAGACCTTGTATGCAAGACCAAGACCAATACCAAGACTAACCCGGTCTTGGTCTTGGTCTTGCATTTGCTCATTACTATTCCACTCGTTTTCCCATTTGCTTATCACTTTTCCTTTGAGGAATGCTTTGTAATCGGAAACAGGCACTAAGCTCACTAACACTGAGGACGCACTGCGTGTTGCTTCTTTGGCATGAAAATCTGCTTTTTCGTTTCCTTGCAGTCCAATGTGTGATGGAACCTTAGACAAGGAAAGAGAGAGGACTGCGCATTGGAATCAATTTATGTATGTACTATTAATTTAAGTTATCATACATAACATATGTGATTTAGTTAAACATCTATTACCTGAAAGCTGTAATATTAATAAAAATAAATTTCAAGGAAATAGTTTTAAAATACTTTTTACCTATGAAATTAAATTCCTTCCTCTTTTTTAGCACTCTGACTGTTGCACTTATAAACTGCACAATTAACCATTTTAAAATGTCTATTCAGGTAATTAAAAAAGGTGAAAATTAATAAAAAAACTAAAAAAATACAATTCGACGTTCCAAATTTGTTTACCACCAAACATATGTCAAACGTTTGAAACTTGGCTTCACTCACACGCATAAGGTTTTCATTGCCATGCGCTGTCCTCTCTCTTTCCTAGTCTAAGGATGGAACCTATATAAAGCCTAATTGCTGCATCGTGTTCTTTAGTAAATGTAATTGTTCTTTTATTAAAATGCTTATATGATTACTTGTATATAACTGTTCTATCGTATGTAATCCACTGAGAGAATCGGTAATTATGACATATTTTGGAATTTTTTGAGTACGAATATGAATGAGGGCTTGCAGAATTGAATATAGTTCTCCAGAGTAAATACTGCAAGTGGAAGATAATTTATATTGTAATATAGTGTTTGAATTTACTACTGCCCATCCCACACCATCAGTAGTCAGTAGATGAATCTGTATAAATATGACAATGATCTGGGAAAGAAGCAAGTATGTTGAGAAAAGACTGAATAATTGTTGCATGGGGGGTGTCAAACTTATTGTATTTAGAAAGAGTTAGATCACATATTGCGGGAAAAAAGGTCCAGGAGGGAGGAGTTACTGTATTGGTCTGATCAAAAAATTTTAGGAATTGACTATTATGGAGAGAGAGATATCTTCTGATTCTCTCGTAAAAGGGGGGATTCGTTCTTTTTTTATTTGCATAAGTTTCTTTGAAACGTTCTGCAATAGTGTGATGGAAAGTGGGATGCGATTTTATTGCATATATGGATGATGCGTAGGTTAATGACAAGTACCTTCTTCGGAAATTTAAAGGTGGTTCTCCAGTTAAGAATTGTAAACTATTAATGCGGCTAGTACAGAATGCTCCTGTGGATATTTATATTATATTTTTTTCCATATTATGTGAAATATTCTTATCGAATAGCACGCAAAATTATTCTTGGAAATTTTCTTTCTGGTGCAAATAGTTAAATAAAATTATTCCTCGTCGCTATTCACGATAATTCTCAAAATATTCGTGTCCTCAAAATTTCCGGAATTAATTTAAGTAAAAATTTCACACCTCTACTTTTTAACCAATAAGATGCCTAAATTTTGTCTAGTTGCCATGGCAATTAAAAAAATGTTATAGATTTTTTCGTGGCGGCTCGATATTTAAGTGGAAATTTTTTGACAGCTGAAAACAGAGAATGCTGAAACCTCAACGTACAGACCACATACAAATAAAAATACTATATTTCTCTATGGTATAGACATTTAAACTAGTAATTATTAAGCTTTGTGACAGATGTCAGATTGGATTAATAATTTTTTTCCAAATTATAGTGTAAAATATTCTCACCGAATTTCTCGCAGGCTTAAATTATTTCTGGAAATTAAGCTCTTGTGATATTATAAGTTAAAATTTGTTTGTGATTATTGCCTTTAAACATCTTTAAACGTATACACGCAGTTTTTTAAAACTGCTTTTAAGATGAGTATAAAATAAAATTCAACATTACAGTTTATTATCTCTTATTATTTGGACTGAGTTTTATTTATTTATTTATCAAAGTGAGACTATTCTTTCGAAGTTTAATTTTCGTACTGAAAACAGCGTTTTCGGTTAAATGAATTGTACCTAATCATACAAGCTAGACATATCTTTAACTCTTCTACAAATTTTGTAAATCGTTGATGTTCTAGAATGTTTATTATTAATAAATGTTACATCCGTTGAAGCAACATTATAATACTTGTGAAATATGTATGGTAAATACTTGAAACAAATAAAAATACTACACAAAACTATTTCTAATTGCAGGCGCTTCAGACACTTATCAGTCAAACTACAATATTAGGTATTCAAATTAACATGAAAGGACTTTGGTTTAGCTACCCTTTTTTCTTTTAGTTATATTTATTAAGTATAGTATATACATTGATGCATTTTTCAATAATCCAATATATTGTTAAATATAAAAACAGATTTAAATAAATATTTTACATGGATGGAATCTACCGGACTCAGGAAAAATCAGATAGATCATATATTGACAGAAAACAAGTATTTAAGAAGTGTGAATGACTTAAGAAACTACATGGAGCGGATGCAAACACTGACCATTTCTTAGTTTTAAATAACAATAAGACAGGATAAACAAATGATAATACAGAACAACGCTGAGTTGCATAGAAAACAGTTTTAACAGTAACAGCGCAAGAAGTATTAAGAAACAGAACTTAAAGGACTGAAACAGAAGAGCTACCTCAACCTTGGTAAAAAATGTTTTGGATTTTAACGGAAATATTAACCGAGCATTGCCGGTTAAGAAGTCTCATGAAGAAACTAGGGTTAGCAGATGAAGTAAAGTGCAGATTCTCTGAGGAAGAGGACGAAACCTCAATACACATACTCTCGGAATGACCTGCCTTGCAGAATTCTAGGGCCACATACCTACGAGCACATGAAATAGAAGAGGAGGATCTGCCTGACTTGATCCCTGACAATATCCTCAACTTTCTTATAAAAATAGGACTAGAAGAGCTATTATAAATCTAATAAAACATTAGACCCATGACCCAAAGGAGGGAAGATCCTAAAGGTCGCAGTGTAGTTATCTCCGCTAGCTCCATACATAGATATATACAAGAACTGAATAACATAAGTATAGAGAAAGTACAAAAAATAAAGGTTAGATACTAAATTAATAGCTTGCAGGAGGAGAATTAAAAACCGTAAGAAAATATGGCATTTTTATCAGGAAACCAAGAAATGTGTATCAAAGAAGTAGTTTAAAAATACATAAAATATGGACAGAACATTTAGAGTCAAAAAGCAAGAAAAAAATGGTTTGTTGGAATCCCGAGTTCCCATTTTAATTTTAAACCTTATTTAGAAGGTGTAGAGACAAGAAAACAATAAGAACTATTGTAACGATGCTATTATATGTCCGACTAAAAAAAAAAGATGATACACTTTACAGTAAATACCTTAAGATGTATTTTTTTACCAGATGTTACCATTTTCTATAGCTTTCTGAAATAGGCTGGATGTATTTAGTAATGGAGAAATAAAGAAACATTAAGGTGGATTTCGACAAGACAAAGCTCAACTTACGAACCACGGTTGCCTCTTTATATGTTATTTATAGATTTTTAACAAGCATATGGCCGGATTAAAATGTGATCGATGAAGATGTGTTACTGCTAAGATACGAATTACAAATTTGGGCTGGCTTCATATCCTGATACATAGACCTAATTTGCTACCCTGTCTATTTTAAAGCACTTCAATTAGTCTTGCTTCTTCAATGAAGTTCATCTGCCATAATGATAACTTCGTTTAGCGTGTTGTTTCCAATTTTCTATCTGCAAGTCAAAGAAACCGCAGTCTTGTTAGGCCTTGTGGCATAAGATGTGATAGATCAGTCTTTGGTCTGGCCATAGAACACTTATTCTTGCTGTAGGTTTGCCTTGACATTTGTTGGATTTCGCTCATGAATTGGCCCGCTAAAATAAAAATAAAAAACTAATACATGGCCATAATAACTTTGACGTTTCAATAAGCTATTATTTTTGGTGTTTATTAAAAGTCACAATTGATCGTTTAAAAAACGTTCTTTATAAATTGAAACCCAACAATATTCGGGAAGTCAGGATTACAGTAGAGACAATAATAATTGAGCAGTCAGGCATGTTGCAAAATGTGCAAAGTTTTAAAGATTGCATGGCTTGTTGAAGTAAACGGAAAACATTTTTAGCATCTACTGTAACAGCCTTTAATTTAGATTTCCTAACCACATAAACGGAACCTGCTTTTAACTTGATGCAAATATCTAAAGATTTGTCTTCAGTTGTTGCAATTTTTCTGCACCATGATTTCAATAAACCTTTTACTGCACCAGTTTTGTAAAAATTTTTGACTAATGCACTGAAGGTAGATTTTTTAAGGGATTAGGATATATATTGCTAAACATTATTAATATTAAACAAGTTTCTTTAATCCTAGCCATCTCAATACATTATTTTAACTTGAACAGATATAATAAAAAGCTATAACTCCGAAATTATGACGTTTAAGTATACCTAAGTATGAAAAATAGTATTTTTCGAGGATTTCAAAAAAAAACATAGGGTCATCCGTTTGAAATAACAAAGTTCATTGGATTTCCATAAAAACGGAATATCTGACAACAATGTAAACACTACCATAAGCTCGGCCGTATTACAAAATTGTCAAAAATCTAAATTTATAAAAAATCGTGCAAGCCGTTTCCGAGATAATTGAGGCGTTCCACACATAAAACTATGTATATCCAAGGATACATCACTGTATAGCATATGCAGTTAATGTGGTATTATTAGCTGCAGAAGATTCTCTTAGATTCTTTTTTTCTTTTGATAATTTTATGGATAAAAAAAATTTACCGACCTATTTTCAGTGAATCCATTGAAATTCATAATCTCTACAGTTTTTTTTAAATATTTTGTTTTTCAAGGAAATTATAACTGAATTATTTAAAATGTGCAAAGTACTGTATCGTTCCAAATTTATTAGTATTCAGAACTTTTTGCTTTTTATTTATACCTCTAAGATCCTCTTTACAACGACCAATCCTCTTATTCTGATGTTTTCTCCATACAGCCACATCTCATATTCTTCCATTCTTTTATAAATATTTTCGTCCATTCCATTACATCAGAGAGAAGAAAACAAATCTTTGCAGTATTCTTACCAAGAGAGAGATTGTAGCTATTTCTACTGGTCTATATTAACTGTGGTATGTGATTTTCAATGTGTGTATGCCTTGTAGATCTAAGTAGTTCGTAAATACAATGGTATGAACTACATTTAATATTGTTTAACCTCTTAATAGAATACCTTTTTTCAATTTCGTGCAAACCTGAAGCTATATTTCGCCACTATTAAACTGTTTACTTTAATTGAGTCTTCATTTTATACATAGATAAGACATTATTGTAACATATAGTATATTACATAACGAGTGTGGAAAGTGAAGTATTACGCACGAGTGAAGTTTAGCACAAGCCGCGTAGTGGCGAGTGCGGAAACGTAACGAGTGCAAGAAATACACTTTCCAACGCGTTGTGTACACGATTTTTCCTACGACCCCAATATTTCTTATAATAATAAATATTTTAAATTTATTTATAAAATTTATTTTAATTGTTAGTCATGTTAAAAATTAGGATTTAAACGAGTTTATATATTGCATGGAAATATAATTAATTAAAATCAAATAACCACCTTTCTCAGGAATTCACATCAAAATTCTTTATTAGCTAAGTGACATTTTAATTTTTTTTGTGGGCTCTATAAAAATTAAAAGTAAAATGGTCAGTCGATGAAATTAATTGAAAAGTAATGTAATAATAATAGACACAAAGATAATTGTGAACAGAAACACAAACATAACTTCAAAAATCCACATTCGACACATGCACGGAACATAAACACAATATAAAAAAGAAGAATAAACTGTTCTTCTTTCTAAAAGTATTTTTATAACAATAATAATACTGAAAAAAATATATTTTTTAAAAATTTAAAAACCTATAAGAAACTTTTTTCTTTATTCTTACTTTATACAGAAAAATTTGTTTTGGCAATTACAATACAATATTTGACACAAGGAAGATTTAAAAAAAAATTAAATGGTCCTTGCTTTGACATTTATGTGTTTTTACTATTGATAAATTTGACATAAATGTCACAGATCATAGAACTATATTTTTTTACTTTTCAATACGTGTATTGATATTTACTTTTCAATGCGTGTATTGATATTAGCTACTTTCTTAAGTACAAATAAGTGTGCAAACTAGCACTTTCATATGTGGTCGTAGGAAAAATATATTAAGTTATTGTAAAGATCAGCATGATATAGTTTTTTCCTGGTTTTTCTATATCATTGCACAGTTATACTGATCTTAGAGGGAAATTCATCCAGGATAATCCCTTAGGGCTAATAACATCTCTAGGCTTCAAAATTGTTATGTCTTATTACTTCCTTAATTGGTCTAGCCTTAACTACTTATCAACATCAGGTACCTAGCTACAAACAAACAAAATGTAACTTCAATATGTCAATCTGACGATACTAGTTTATAGCGAAACAGCTGTAATTGCATTTTAAAACGTATTTTTCGAATAAATAGTGGAAGTTTAGTTCAACCGTTCAGTTATTTAGACTGTAAATTGGCGATTTTATCGCATCTCTGCTTCTCTAAAATAGTACATGTAGTGAGAATAGAGATACTATAGGCACATTTATAAATTTGAACTGGTTGAAATAAATTCGACTCTCACACAGTATAAAATACAAAAATGGAACTAGCCGTTCGAAACATACCTACTTACACACCTACAAGTTATAAAATTAAACCAAATTTAATTAAACAAAAACGGAGAAAATATTATAATCTATATCAGTATTTTTTCCTATTAAAAAGTGCATATAATCACAGCATCCATGTAACAAATGCTACAAAAATACAAATAAAATTAAAATTCAATTTTAACAAACAGTTTGTTAAGTATCTTGAGGACTAACTTAAGGACTAGTATGTTACTAATGATTCTTTCGGTATTTTTCTTGACTCCAGGTTTTTACGGAAGTGTACCGGTGTTGTAGTAAGAGCCCGTAAACCCCAGGGACCCTATTCTCAAACAGTGACATATTTTGTCGCATGCGAGAAATCCTCTTTGTCGAAGAAAATCTGAATAACCTTATTCTCAAAAGTCACCTTTGCAAATTTTTGATAGACAAATTGTAGAATGGTCAAAGGCAGCCGACAATTTATGTCGAATGCGAGAATTTCATTACTTGTGAAATTTGCAGCTTAATTTTTGTTAATTTTTATGGGAAATGAAATCACAATCCTTTATGTTTTTATTTCAACGTAAAAAAAAACATAAAATGAATACACCATAAGGAATATACAGAAGCTATCAATGGTTTTGTTTGGTACTTTTTCATATATTTTTGTAGAGAGAAAATAACAGTTTTATTAATTGCTATTGAAAATTTAGAAAATCAAGAAATGTATTAACGGCCTCGAGAGAGACGAGGAATATGTAGAAAAGTTTTTACATTATTTTCATCTCATAGAAAGTTTATTAAAACGTTCAAATTACCTAAAGAATTAGGTAGAGACTAATAATTAATCTAGAACCCTTAATAGAACAAGGGAATCGTGAAAGTGCATTACATCTCTTGAAGAAAGGTATTTTTCCGATTGTATCATAATAAGTATAAAGATATTATTAATCTAACCAATATAATACTAAAGTAAGTGTAATTGTAAGTATAAGTGGAAACACTAATTTAAAAGTTATGAGTATTGTTAGTCATATGCCAAGCTTTTTGCTACATACTAATTCTAAGTACTAATTGTAATTGTAATTTGCTGGTTTTGAATGAAGCTGTTTAATTTTTGCTTGCATGAATCCACCTTAAACACCAGCCTCAAACAAAAAACAATCCAATCTACCACACAAATACAAATTGATACAAATATAACTATCAAAGAACCAAAGTCATCCTACATTGGCATAGAACATATTTGAGATTCGTTAAATCGGTGTTGCCAGCTCCTGATATTCGACAAAATATGTCTCTTGCGAATTGGAAGACGAATCCAATCGAGAATACCACAATTTGAAGTTGTGCGACAATTTTCATCGACAAATTGCGAATACGACATATTTTGTTCGACATTCGAGAATAGACCCCCAGACCTTCGTTATTTTATAAAAGCTGAAAGTTTGTTAGCGCATGCTTCCACCACAGGTAAGAACGATGTACTATTATGAAGTTTGGGTTACCGTGGCTTTGGCAGATAAACGGGACTAAATGTGTAAAATAACGATCTAAAGTCATCAAATAATTAAGTGTGATTTTTTGGTATTACCTTCAAAATATTATTAAGAATCACGTTTTTTATTGCCAGACACTTAACATCATGGCAACCCCTTGCCAGACACCCCTAATGTTCATGAAATTATAATTCTACTTATGTTATAGTATAAAAGCTGATTTTTATTTATAATACTTAGGTACAAATAAGATGATGTTTCCTCATCAGCCAGACATTTTTAATAGTTCCAACTCCTTGCCAGACAATGATGAAGGGTCGCTGTAGGAGCGAGCGCGAGACAGTATATGTATGGTGGGTGCGAGTGAGATGGCGAGATAGGTCTATCGCGATCCCTCAATAACAGATTATAAAAAAAACCAAATAAATAATACTCAAAAATTTAATTATTAATAACATTACAAGCTATTGTAAAGCATAAAAAAATGTATTGATGACATTACAGATTATTATTATTATAGTTTACTAAAAAAATTATTATTTTATTTATTATCATCATTATAACCAATGTTATCATTTTCTTCGTCACTTTTACTCCATTCCATATCGTCATCTTCTTCTTCTTCGTCAGGTCTGTAGAAATATGAAAAAGTTAATGGGATTGAAAATATCAAAAAATAATGTATAATAGTTTGAAATAGTATTATACTGGAGATATTTTTCAGTGATTCTCTGACGAACCATTTAAAATGGTACTGATTATCTTCGAGAACCCAATCATTATTCTCGGGTTCTAGACACATAGTTGGCTCGCAGAAATTGTTGTAGCAGCTGGGATTTGCATAAAAATTTCGTAGTTTTTTACGGCTAAACGCTTCATTAATATCTGAGACCTGATATGTATTAATGAATAGTTGAAGCCGTGCTTTTCTTACCTTACAAATAACACAAATTAATATATCACCCATGACTTAATTTTTTAAACAAAATCACTTTCATTTAAAAAATCACATAAACAAATTTTAAGCATATAATGTACGTATCATACACTAATATTATATTGAATATACTTTATAGTCAGTATAATATATTCGAAATATTTTATGTTGTAAATTTATAATAACTATTCAATTAATAATACTTGAAGATAGCATATAGGATTATTTTAGCTGATGTAAACATGTACTAAGTACTAAACAATACATACGCAGTAGAAAAAACAACTGCGCAATGAGGGATCGCGATAGACCTATCTCGCCATCTCACTCGCACCCACCATACATATACTGTCTCGTGCTCGCTCCTACAGCGACCCTTCATCATTGTCTGGCAAGGGGTTGGAACTATCAAAAATGTCTGGCTGATGAGGAAACATCATCTAATTATTACCAAAGTATTATATATAAAAATCAGCTTTTATACTATAACATAAGTAGATTTATAATTTCATGAACATTAGGGGTGTCTGGCAAGGGGTTGCCACGATGTTAAGTGTCTGGCAATCAATAACGTGATTTTTAATAATATTCTGAAGGTAATACCAAAAAATCACACTTTATTATTTGATGAATTTAGATCGGTATTTTACACACCTTTAGTACCGTTTACCTGCCAAAGCCACGGTAACCCAAACTTCATAATAGTCCATCGTTCTTACCCGAGTTGGGAGCATGCGCTGACAAACTTTCAGTTTTTATAAAATAACGAAGGTCTGGGGTTCACGGGCTCTTGCTCTATATTCTTGTAAAAATTGCGATTAATTCGTTGATAATTACTTTAGCTCGCTTACCATCATTTATCTGTGTTATTTTAAAATGTACCTACTGCAAGATTCTTGGCTTATCATTTTTTCTCCAAACTCAAAAATGATTTCTTTGATTCTAAATAATTTATTAATTATTGAATTTAGAATGGGAGGCAAGTTTCACTCAAAGTGATGAACTTTTGAGTGTATACTTACTTGAAATGAGTAATTAAAAAGAAAAAAAAATACAAAGTTCTATAAAATTTTATTTTATTTATTTATTATATAACTTACTCATTAAATAACTTATTTCACGGAATATTAGTGTCCAGGCGCTTGGTATTATAAAGTTAAAATGACCATGACGTTCTTTTACTTGATTTATATCAGATATTAACTGGACAGAGCCAAATGGAAGTTTTCAGTTAAATATTTCATTCCAATAAATGCACGTAGTTCAAAACTGTTATAAATCAAGTTACTATATGTTCCTAACACATTTGTGCTCCTGTTCCGACATTAATAATTTCCCAACCTGCTGCTGAATCTATTTTAGTTTGTTTACTAGTTAACCACAAATAGTCCCGCGAACAAAACTGTATTTTTTAATATTATGTGATTTCATTTAAACAATTACAAAATATTGTTGCTTCAACAGATTTTTGATATAAGATTTATTATCAATGTGTTGTTAATGTTAGCAAGACAATATATTCAAAGAAAAATTTTCATTTAGTTTTATTATGTTTTATTATGTTTTTTATTTCATGTAAACAATAGTACTAAGTAAGTTATTAATCCAATGTCTATTTTCTTTTAGAAAATCAGAAATTAATTTTTCTTTAAATATTGTAGGTACCTACCTAGATATGCTTCAACAGAAATATCTGAAACTGTGAAGAAACTAAATGATTGGGTGAAACTAGAAGCACAAAGTATGCTGCATTACGAAATAAAGATTTACACTATTATAATATTTATTCTTAAAAAATATTTTGTACATTTACAGTATTTGTTGGTCTAAATAATTTAACCCAAGCGTAAACTAAATAGAAAAAATGCCTAAAAATTCCATACCTGGATCTGCGCCAATTACTCAATTACATAATGTATTCAGCACTTTAATCGCCATTAGAATATTGTAACCAATATGCTGGTAATAATGGACACATCCTGGTAGAGAATAAATTCGACATTCCTTAGAACCGTATTGACAAAAATTAACTTGGTGAAATAATGTCTAAGTTTTAAAGTAAATAAATAGTTTATTTCCGCAGTTCACCCAATACGCTTACTGAAATTTCCGGTGGTAAACTATAAGAACTTCTAGTATACCATCTGTAGACTGATTTCAGACGAACAACTGAACCCAGTCACCTCCAACTTGACCAGTTTTACATATATCGATAAAACGCTAAGTCAAACCACAATAAATATAATGTTAAAACTATAAAAAAGTGTAACTAGTTTCGGTCTTAGACCATCATCAAGCTAAAAATAAAAAGATAGTAAGGTAAGGATTAAGATAAGTTGAACAACATAGTAAAATGAGTAAGATACAAAAGTAATAAAGAAAAGCTTACCTGGTCGTGTAAAAGTCAATGTATTTGTACAATAGTAGGAATATTGAAAAAAGAAATAAGAAAGAAAGAAAAAATAAAAGAGATAAATACTCGTATTCTTGTTTTTTCTTTATTTCTTCTTTCGATGGTTCTACATTGTCCAGGTATAGCAATGTTTGAATCCCTTCTTTATTTTACGTCTTTTCTTATAACCTTTTAGTTGCTTTTTTTAAAATCCCGTTTTCTCCCTCTACGTTCCCTTTACTTATATTTATTATAACTTATTAATTGCTTTCCTTTATTACTTTTGTCCCTCACTCATTTTACTGTGTTGATTAACTTTATATTTATTAATAGTATTGTTATAGTTCTTGTCTTAATTCTTACCCCCCTGTATCTTTTTATTTTTAGCCTGATGATGGTCTAAGATAAAAACTAGTTGCGGTTTTTTATACTTTTAACATTATATTGTGGTTTGACTTACCGTTCTATTGATATTTGTGATATCAGCTACATTTCAGTTATGGATCATTCCTGCGAGTTTTAAATATTTCTGTCGCAGCAAATTGGTAGTTAAATAAATTTCAAACATTGGTTTTAATAATTTTATTTGCCAAGATGATACTCAATAGGTATTGCTTGTTTGAATAAATCGAATTTTTAATTCTGTTATAAATTATAAAAACATATACTGTTTTGTAACAATTTACCTTTCCTAATACCATGCCAATAAGTTCATTTTTTATTGTTTATACTTCAAAACATGCCCCTTATTACTACATACATTTTGGAGAAAGAGTGCATATTTCTAACCTTAATAACTTAGATTCTGCTATAGTAAAAAACTTTGGGAAAATAGAGCACAAAT
This sequence comes from Ophraella communa, assembly GCA_035357415.1. Classification (NCBI taxonomy): domain Eukaryota; kingdom Metazoa; phylum Arthropoda; class Insecta; order Coleoptera; family Chrysomelidae; genus Ophraella; species Ophraella communa. The sequence continues at coordinate 21,851,408 of CM068985.1, forward strand.
AAATATCCAGTCAGTCAACTGAGAAAGAAATAAAATTATTTGCATTTTCCTGCACTTATAGTAAATGAACAACTATACCATGGAATTAGTTTCTAATAAATTTAATGAAAAATCGATAAATATTAAAATAAATGTATGAATAATAGTCCCACCTCTCAGTTGTCTTATTTTGAATAGTTTATAAGTTTGGTATTTCGGGGTATTTCAGAAAAGTGCATTTATTTGTCATAAAGATAAAAGATTGTGGGATTTATGATTATCTGACTATTTTTTGTACTCTGTGGTAAATAAAGAGGAAAATTGTTATTAAATGAATTCTGAAAAAGTTTTGAAACAAATAAGATAAAATGGTGCTTACTATATGGTTGAGAGAAGAATACGTATTATTTTTTGTTTATAGATTAAGATCCAAAATTATATGAATAATTTTATTATAAATATTGACTGTTAGCCAAGTTGTGTAAAAATTGTGTAAAATAATATCTAAATATAAATATGTTTTAAGTGTCTACAATGTTAAATTTGTATAGAAAAAATTTGAAAACAAAGAAGCTGCAAATTTTTAAAATGTATATAACTATGCCCTTTGCGTTTTTATACACATTTACCATAAAAATAAAATTTTGTAGCTTTCTTGCAACTTTTTTCATATATTGTGGTTTTTTGTCATATATTGAGACGAAGTTTTATTATCATAAAAAAATTTATTCATTAAAGAAAATATTAATTTCAATAAGAATGTGTATTATGATGATTAAATCAAAAACAAAATCGTTAAGTCAATTAAAAGCAAAAATAAATAATAAAAAAGTAATCACATTACATAAAAATAATCAAAATCACCATTAAAAAAATAAATAATAATGAAAATATAATTCTAAATGTAAAATAAAACAAACGAACAAATTATAAATTTTTGTAAAATATTTTTCTGTTAAATATATAAAAGGATTTTCAAAGATCTACAAAAGTATATAAAAAGTTCTTCTACGAATAACACTTGTGCATATGTGTGACGTAAAATTATCAGAACTACGACTGCTAACATCGCGTGTTTGAAAAGTTAAAAAAGTTTCCATGAACTCCAAAACTTTAGAAGTGCACCTGTGTCTGTGTGACGTCAAATTATCAGAACTACGAGTGCTTGTACACACCATCGCGTGTTTGAAATATTTTAGTTTCCTCGAACTCCAAGAGCTTAGAATAGCAGGTGCACGTTGTGACGTATGAGTTACTCGGAAGTATATCGGTCGAATTTATGACTTCAAGCCTCAGTAAATATAATTTGAGAGCTTTTCCGACCATAATAAATTATATAAAAATTATTGAACATTAAAAATGATTATTGTATATATTATGTAAAAAAATTGTTTGTAAAATATAAGTAGTTAGTTAGAAATAAGCAAATTAAGAAATAGTTCCTTCTGATTGGTTCTCGTGGAGTTTTTACATGAAGCATTTTTATTGGTCAGAGAATAATGAGAGAGGGATCTCAGTCTTTACGTAAAAGAACCAGTCAGAAAGAATAAAAGGAGATTCAAGCCAAATTTTAGGAGAGTCAAGACCCTTTATACAAATATTCAAGTCTCGTTTTAAACTTTCAACAAACATTTAATATTTAATTTTAAAAAACAACTTTCACAACTCAACACTCAAGTTTTAGAAAGATTCAAGACTCATTTTCAAAACATTCAACAACAGTTATAAAAATATTCAACTCGTAATTTACATTTTTAAAAAAAGACTTTGATTAATCATAAATTTTATTAACTTTATAAGTTAACAGTATTCGACTTTGAATAGAAAATAAGTTTGTTGAATCAAGCAGAATCACTTTATAATATAATAGTTCCAAATGTAATTTTAATGATACAAAAGTTAGTATCAAATTAATATAAGAAGCTTGACTTACCTTATATCAGAAATAATCCTAGTATAAAACTTTGTAACACACCACTTGTAAAAAGGGAGTCTTATCAACCAGTAAATTGTAAAAAAAAAAATCCACAAGTAAACAACAATAAATTTTACATCGTAAGAGTTTCTGTCTTTAATTAAACCATTGGAAGTTCTACATCCCACGTGCTCACCAGAAGAGAAGATAAACCACCAGTTCCAGCGACACCTACATCTGAATGGCGAACACTCGAGAGACAAAGTTCAAAAAGGTACCGTTATTTAATTTGTATTAAGTGTGCGTATAAACTGTTTTAAAGCGATAATAATTATTAATCGCTAGAGAACATTTATAATACTTTATTGTAAAGATTTTTGAATTTCATTTTGATAGAAAATTTATAATTTGTTTGAGCGTAAATCTGTGGTGAAACCTGTACGACCTGAGATATAATTTTTCGATTAACGATAGTGTCTATTTTCAAGAAACATTTAATTTTATTTGAGCTAGTCATCATTATACAACATATTATTCAAGGGGCTAAAAAAACATTATTATTGTAGTAAAAAACTTCAACAATTACGTCAAATCAAATAAAAACAAACCACTAATAATATCATGCCACAATTAACGTGAATTTACTAAAATAACATTCAATCATCAAAAAAAAATTAAAATAATAAAACAAAAAAGAAAACATAAGAACCCAACAACAATAAAAATAATAAAATCTTAATAACTTGGCGCCCAACGTGGGGCTCGATTAAAATCACAGATTTTAATAGTTTAATAACAAAAAAATAAATCAATAAACATTACATTAAAATTTATTTAAAAATAAAAATACTAATACATTATTGTAACTGTAATTAACCTATAAAATAAATATTTCTAACATTTTATTATAAATATAAAAAGTCGAAACATAATGTCTGATAAAGAGGAAGTTAATTTTGACACCTGGAAAGTTGAAGAACTCAGGCAAGAACTTAGAAACAGGAATTTGGATGATAAAGGAACCAAACAAATTCTAATTAACAGATTAAAAAGCCAAGAACAAATAGACATAGACTACAATGCTGAAGAACCAGAAGAAAGGGGGGAACAAGAAGACGAACCGCAACAAAAAGATGGTACTTCTTCACAAACTGGAGGAAATGTCACATTGGCAGATTTGATGAGCATCATCCTAGCCAATTCAGAACAAATAGCGAAAAAACTAGAAGCCAACTCTGAAGAAATGAAAAAACAAAATAGACAAAATTCTGAGGAAATAACGAGAAAATTGAATGAAATAACGGAAAAATTGGACAAGAAAGTAGAAAATCAAGAGAAAAAGATTAAAGTAATTGAGGAAAAACAAGAATTTTTAAATAAACAAGTACAAAATATAGACAAAAGAACAAGCGAAAACAATCTGAAATTAAACTCAAGAATATCAGAAATCGAAGATAACGTGAAAAGAGGAATACAAATAAATTTGGACATAGCCGAACAGGAAAACAGAAAAACAGAGAGACAATTAAGAAAAGAAATAGAAGAAAAATTAAATACAAATATAAACGTGGGAAACAGTGAAGAAATCAAGAAATTAAAGGAGGAACTCGAAAATAAAATAAAACAAGTGAATCAAAAATATTTCTGAATTATCAGACAATCGCGTAACACCTGACTTGGGTTTTCAAATTTTAAATATAGGGGGGAAGTTTGAAGAAAGTTCGAAATTTTGTGGGGATTATAGGAAGATACATCCTATAAATTATTTACATTCAATTAAAAATAAATACTATAAAATTAAAAATTTGCAAGATTTTAAAGAATTTATCAGATCAAGTTTAACAGGCAATGCACTATTATGGTGGAATTGCAAAGAAATGTTTGTAGATTCATTTGAAACCTTTGAAAAGGTATTTCTAGATACTTTCTGGTCAGAATTACAACAGAGTAAAGTCAGGGAAAGATTGTATTTTGGCAAATTTGATAATACAAAGAATAATCTATCCAACTATGTTTTACAACTCTATGCTACTTGTCAATATTTAACTCCTCCTATACCAGAAGCAGAAATTGTAATGTTTTTATCAAGACATTTCAAACCTGAAATATCTGAGATAATTGCAGTACAAAATATTAATAAATTTGATCATTTAATAACATATTTGCAGAGAATTGAAAGAAATTTAAGTAATAGTATCAACAATCAGAATAGAGATAATGTAAGAAACTTTAATAACAATGATAGAAGTTTTAATAGGCAAAGTAACGGTAACAATTTTAACAGACAAAATAATAATAATAATTTTAACAATAACTACTATAATCAAAACAGAAATCAAAATAATGAAAATAGGAACAATTTCAATAATAATAGAAATTACAATAATAATCAGAACACTAGAAATTTTAACAATAATTATAATAATAGAAATTTTAATAGATTTGAACAAAATAACAATAATCGAGCAAATACAAACAATAATAATAGACAAGTAAACGCAATTAATACGAGTAACAGTAATGAGGGGATAAATGAGACAAATAATACACCGAGAGACATTGCACGTTCAGGTAGTAGAACTCCTAGGGCCAGATCTCCAGTAGATGATGCCCAAACCACAAATTTTCAATAGGGGTGCACAATGTAAATAGCGCTAGATGTGACTTTGTACACCCACGTGAATTTTAATGGACAAGGATAATCTGCATCTAGAAAATAAAGAAATAGAATTAGTATTAATAAAAGCAAATATTGATAACAATTTATTAAGCATTATAATAGATACAGGGTCTACAGTTTCTTTAATATCAGAAAATACAGTAAATAAAATCTCAATGTTAAAAAACAATATAATCAATATTCCAAAAGTAAATTTTACAGGGATAAATGATAAAAGTTTAGGATATTCTAATAAAACAGTTTTTGCTTCTTTGAATATAAATAATGTAAAATTAAATGTTCAGTTATTGATAGTCAATAAATTAAAATATGATATATTATTGGGTAACGATGAATTATCAAAGAATAAAATTATAATAAATTATATGAAAAATGCAGTAATATTTGGGGATAATGAAATAAAATTTGAGGTAATAAATGATTTAAAATTAACTAGTAATTATAATATAATTAGTATATTCGACGAGTCATTAGAAAATAGTAATAAAAATTTCTGCCAAGAAAAAATAAGTGAAATTTGCGAATCTAGTTGCAATTTAATGGTACAAGGGTGCCGAAATATATTTAATAATGTGGCCATAGATGCCGAATTAAATTTAAATAAAAATGGAAATGATAATTATTTAGAAAGGGTCTTAGATACCAAAATTAAATTAAATTATGATTATGATGAAAGGGCAATTGATGCCGATGATAGGGTTAATGAAAAGAATTTAGAGGTGATGATAAACTGCAACAAAGGATGGAAAAAATGAAGTTATAAAATTGTTAGAAAGATATAAAAGTTTAATTAATGATGAATCTAGAGTAGCTAAAAATTATTCACATAGTATAAAAGTTAAAAATATAGAGAGTTTTTAGTCAAAAACTTATCCAATTCCCTATAAATATCAAGAAGCGGTAGATAAACATTTAAAGAAACTGTTGGCAGATGGAATTATAAGTTATAGTACTACACTCTATATTAATCCTATAGTAGTGGGTGAGAAAAAGATGATACGATGCGTTTATGTTTTAAAAAGTAGAAAATAAATTCTAATGTTTCCTAACACAAAAATTTCACGTGGTGTGTTTCATGTAAGTTCACTCAAGTAATATATTTAGTAGTTAAGTGTAAATAAATATGTAAATAAAATAAAATAGGATATAGTTTGAAGTTAAAGTAGAAAATGGAAACTTATAAAAATTTATCCGTCGATAAATTTATTACAAGTTTGGGGGGAAGTTGAGACGAAGTTTTATTATCATAAAAAATTTATTCATTAAAGAAAATATTAATTTCAATAAGAATGTGTATTATGATGATTAAATCAAAAACAAAATCGTTAAGTCAATTAAAAGCAAAAATAAATAATAAAAAAGTAATCACATTACATAAAAATAATCAAAATCACCATTAAAAAAATAAATAATAATGAAAATATAATTCTAAATGTAAAATAAAACAAACGAACAAATTATAAATTTTTGTAAAATATTTTTCTGTTAAATATATAAAAGGATTTTCAAAGATCTACAAAAGTATATAAAAAGTTCTTCTACGAATAACACTTGTGCATATGTGTGACGTAAAATTATCAGAACTACGACTGCTAACATCGCGTGTTTGAAAAGTTAAAAAAGTTTCCATGAACTCCAAAACTTTAGAAGTGCACCTGTGTCTGTGTGACGTCAAATTATCAGAACTACGAGTGCTTGTACACACCATCGCGTGTTTGAAATATTTTAGTTTCCTCGAACTCCAAGAGCTTAGAATAGCAGGTGCACGTTGTGACGTATGAGTTACTCGGAAGTATATCGGTCGAATTTATGACTTCAAGCCTCAGTAAATATAATTTGAGAGCTTTTCCGACCATAATAAATTATATAAAAATTATTGAACATTAAAAATGATTATTGTATATATTATGTAAAAAAATTGTTTGTAAAATATAAGTAGTTAGTTAGAAATAAGCAAATTAAGAAATAGTTCCTTCTGATTGGTTCTCGTGGAGTTTTTACATGAAGCATTTTTATTGGTCAGAGAATAATGAGAGAGGGATCTCAGTCTTTACGTAAAAGAACCAGTCAGAAAGAATAAAAGGAGATTCAAGCCAAATTTTAGGAGAGTCAAGACCCTTTATACAAATATTCAAGTCTCGTTTTAAACTTTCAACAAACATTTAATATTTAATTTTAAAAAAACAACTTTCACAACTCAACACTCAAGTTTTAGAAAGATTCAAGACTCATTTTCAAAACATTCAACAACAGTTATAAAAATATTCAACTCGTAATTTACATTTTTAAAAAAAGACTTTGATTAATCATAAATTTTATTAACTTTATAAGTTAACAGTATTCGACTTTGAATAGAAAATAAGTTTGTTGAATCAAGCAGAATCACTTTATAATATAATAGTTCCAAATGTAATTTTAATGATACAAAAGTTAGTATCAAATTAATATAAGAAGCTTGACTTACCTTATATCAGAAATAATCCTAGTATAAAACTTTGTAACACACCACTTGTAAAAAGGGAGTCTTATCAACCAGTAAATTGTAAAAAAAAATCCACAAGTAAACAACAATAAATTTTACATCGTAAGAGTTTCTGTCTTTAATTAAACCATTGGAAGTTCTACATCCCACGTGCTCACCAGAAGAGAAGATAAACCACCAGTTCCAGCGACACCTACATCTGAATGGCGAACACTCGAGAGACAAAGTTCAAAAAGGTACCGTTATTTAATTTGTATTAAGTGTGCGTATAAACTGTTTTAAAGCGATAATAATTATTAATCGCTAGAGAACATTTATAATACTTTATTGTAAAGATTTTTGAATTTCATTTTGATAGAAAATTTATAATTTGTTTGAGCGTAAATCTGTGGTGAAACCTGTACGACCTGAGATATAATTTTTCGATTAACGATAGTGTCTATTTTCAAGAAACATTTAATTTTATTTGAGCTAGTCATCATTATACAACATATTATTCAAGGGGCTAAAAAAACATTATTATTGTAGTAAAAAACTTCAACAATTACTTCAAATCAAATAAAAACAAACCACTAATAATATCATGTCACAATTAACGTGAATTTACTAAAATAACATTCAATCATCAAAAAAAAATTAAAATAATAAAACAAAAAAGAAAACATAAGAACCCAACAACAATAAAAATAATAAAATCTTAATAATATATGTCCACCTAAGTTCTCAGTTTTTTATTGTTAATATTACGAAAAAGAAATTTCTGCTTGTCCTAAAATAAATACTATAACCATCCAATAATAAAATACTTCATTTTCTATAATATCAAAAATTGTTATGAAGCAAATTTATATAAAATCGTAAACTGTTTTCAAATAAAGAGTATAAGAAAACAGTTGAAGTATATAATAAAACTCTTCAAGGGAAAACTATACACCATACAACAGTAAAGAGAATGAAAAATTTAAGGTACCTATACAGAGATAATAAAAGTAAAATTGCAAAAATTATTAAGTACTATAAATTTTCATGTAAGTAATATAATATATAGGGGGTTTTATCACTGCAACCTGCTGAGATCTGTTACTTGCTTAGACTATCGATGTAAGAGATCTCTATTATCTCCTTTATGAAAAACAGGATGTCAACCTGCTTTAGTTGAGGTAGATCTCCCTGGTCTATTTGATATTCAAACTGTAAATCCCTTGCAGTTGCATACTGAAACGATATTACTCGCTCTGTGGTTATAAAAGTTTAAGAGCACCACATCTTTTTATTCGTTTGTGGAAAAACAAAAATAAATATATCAAAAAGGAAACTAATATAAAAAAGAGAGAAGATTGAATTTATCAGTAAATTAAAGTAAACTACATCAGCAGTTAAACCGAACAGGATACATCCTATAGCTCTTACAGCCAAGTGGGTTTTATTAAATGAAACTGATAAAAAAGAACGTCTCTTGAGTGGTTTGGTGTGTTCTTAGGACTGTTGAATACTATTTGATATTCTTGTACTGGGTTTAATGGTTGGTATGTCTAACATATATCTACGAAATCTACGGACTGCTTACTGGTATTCTTACATTTAGGGAATCTACGGAATTTCGGGAACCTTAGTCGGTATACTTATTGCAACCTTGCTCTATCTATAGCATAGCGGTATACTTGCTGTACCCTGGCTTTGCTGACTGCAAGATTTGGTTGGGGTTAGAAAGGAATTTAACACGTTATGGGGCATATAATGGTTTAGCTTTCGGTTGCCAAGAACGGCAGATATTTAATATCAAAAAATTAATTTACTAAAAGATTTCCAACATTTATGTCCCATAGTGAAACAACATAAAGTAAAACATTTACTAAAATTCAGAACTAGTTTAATTAATTGTTGAGAGAGTTGAGTATTAAGAGTTTTATTAAATTACAAAAAAGGTAATGGTTGATATGATTGATTTTAAAAAATAGTAAACTCCTTAATTGATATATTAGTTTAACAAAAAAGTTTTAATTATTCCAAAATAATATGTATTTCGTATTGATTACTTATATTAAAGGATAACTTGTACATATTGTTCTAAGAAACTGTTTAATACAAACCTTTCTACGTTGCTGAGCGTTAAAAAGAAACATGATTTGATTAAATGAATATGTACATTTGCTTATAAAGCAGTTTAGTTTCATGAGATACACCAGCCAAAGAGATACGATAAGTTGCGGTAGAAAGACGACTGTCTTATTTGAGTTCTCGGCGAAAAATGGTGGTATATTAAAGGCATCGAAATTTATAGGCGAAAGTTGTCATTTATCTTGCTGGGATCTGGTTAGGGGTTGCATTCAATAAAGGGTTTTAATTCAGGTGCGTTCCATTGAACGTGCATTCGATTGAGAGCGCAATCAGCTATGGCAAGTAAGGTTCGTAATCTATAGTAAAGTTTTACCGATATCAACCATAATGTATGCATACATTAAAATCTAGATACTACCGTTTATACCTACTACGACTGGGTACCCACGCAATTATTAGCTTAGGTTAGGTTAGGTTCAATGTGAGTGGGGCGCTCAACCACCCCTAGGGTTATAAATCGCCATACAAGCCAATCCTCCTTGCGAAGTCAATGGTTGCGGCGAGACCTGTTTAAAGACGTTTGGCTCCAATTATGGGAAACCAAGAATGCGGTGCCTAGTATTTTCCAGGGTGGAGCAAGAACATAATAGTTTGAATCAGATCTATTTTCTTCAGGTAGTATCTTATACGCCAGTGTCCCGTAAGCAGTCCTATAAGAATGCCTAAGTCTTTACTATCCCACTCTAGAATCTGCTTAGTTATATTTTTCGAGCCGGAGATAATATCTTTGGCAGTACTTTTGGTATTGCCAAAGAATGGTTCAGGTCCTATAAATCTAGATTCTGTTCCTTTTTTGGCAAGACTGTCGGCTTTTTCCTTACCCACCACTCCTGTTCTGGTGCCCAGAGCAAAGTTACCCTGTTGTTGGAACCAAGACGCTCTAAGCTTTAATACAGTTCCATACCAGCTTTGAAATAACCCGGTTGAAGCTTAGTGCCTTAAGAGCTGCCTGGCTATCTGATACAATACGTATGTTTTTGTTTACAAGAGGGTGATTTATCAGCTCTCTTGCACACAATTCAATGATGAAAACCTCTGCCTGAAAGATGGTAGCATATGTGCCGAGGTTTACTTCGATTTCAACCCTCTGTTTGCTACCATACACTCCTGCTCCAACACCTTCTGGAGTTTTGGGGCCATCAGTGTATAGTACATAGTCCGTCCCAGAGAAAGAGATGATCCCCTTTTCCCATTCGTCTCTCTTCGGAAAGAGGACTTTAAAGGACTGTTCTACGTGCGTCCGGGTAGCTAGGATATCTGAGACCATCCCAAGCATGTGGTGATTTTCAATTTCACTCATCAGGCCCGAGTGGTCCCAGATCCTCTTCCCTTTTACTTGACTATCCACCGACAGCAGCCTATACGACACGATACTGGCCTCCTTCTTCAATAGTAAATGGAGTGGGGTTAGATCCAGGATGATATCCATTGCTTCTGTGGGAAGCAGACAATCTTGCTCTGGTGGATTTATGGAGTCCCTTGGACTACCAGGCCACCGAGCCATACGTTATCATTGATTTTACCACTGTTTGATAAATCCAGTAAATCTGTTTGGGGCTCGTTCCCCAAGATTTGCCACAGATTCTTCTGATATTCTACAGTGAAGTCCTGGCTTTATTTATTGTTCTTTCCAAATGGGCGTTCCAGGTAAGTTTACTATCCAAGATGATCTCCAGATATTTTTCCTCTGTCGCAAAGTGAAGAGTTTCGCCAGATAAAATTGGTTGGCGAAGCTTTCTCCTTTTTGTAAAAAGAACAATAACAGTCTTGCGGGGGTTAACGGACAACTGCTCCACCTCACACCAACTGTTAACCATATTTAGGGCATCCTGAGATAACGGTATCCGAGCTAACGTCTTTAAATTTGCCTCTAACTATTATAACCAGATCGTCTGCATAGCACTGAAAATCCACCCCCTGCCGAGAAAGGTTGTTCAGAAGGGAGTCAACCAGGAGAGACCACAGGATTTAATTCAAATGGTTAGGTAACTTCTTAAAATTGTCGATAGCGGAGTAACAATAATCCTTAACATTCGTGATCAGTATTCATTTTAAACAAAAATTGTGTAATTTTATGGATAACTTACTAATACATGAACGCAACAATGCTGGTATCAGCAGCACAACGTAGGATTAATAGAAGTAAGACAATATTTGAATAATACTTTTATTGGAAAACTAGTTCAGATATTTTTTGACCAGCTAGATCACGAGGTCTCCCTGTAAGATCATTTGGGGTTGGGGTTACCTAAAAGTAATACAAACGGGAGCAGTTTACAAACTTCTCCCAACATGATTAGAAATTAATTAAAAGTAATTTGTATTGAAAGAAAAGGTAAATATCTAAATTGGTTAAGAACTAAACATTCATGTTAAGTTATAAAATTAATCATTTTTTCTGCATCCGTTCTATAATGCACTTTTTCGACCATTATCCGTTTCTCAATGAAATTAATTATGATACAGATTTTTCGTAACGACACAGATTTTTAATTAAGTAATAGAAACTCACAATGTTCCGATCAAGTATGCAGTGCATTTGACGTTTGTTCCATTATTAATTTGTCATAATTAATAGTTAGATATTCACTAATAAGAAATAGGATTTACAATTACTTAATATGTTCAATATAATTACAAATAAATTGTTAAAACAAAATTGTATTTTATACTGACAATAGTACCTAATATTTATAGTTTTTAATGTCATAATATGTATCAATTATTTTAAAACATTAACAAAATACTGCAATGTTAGGAAAATCAAAGGTTTTAATATTTACAATTTTTTTTAGAATATAATTTTTGTTATTAAAAATATAAAAAATTAAAATGCTTGCTTTTTTACGTAATATTAACATTAAAATTTTTTTGTATGGTACGAATTTACATGAACATATAAATTTTATTTGAATAACATATTTATTATATGTAAATTGACGAAAAACTGCAGATTTATTATCTAACTTGTGTTAAATGTCTGGCCAAATGGTGCAAATAAAATAAAAATTATTATCAATGTGTTTTATTAAATTTTAAATTTAAATGAAGGGACAGTATTCCTAGGTAAAAAGAATTAAAACAAATCTGGAATATTGGAATTACTTTACTTTATAGCCGTTATTTTTGTTCTAACATGTGTCAAGTTCACAAACTAGTTTATAAAAAAGTTTGTTATAACTTCATCAAATGTGGTGTCTCCCTAGTCAGGCTAAACTATAAACATAATAAATCTGTTATGTACCCTGCTATTACTGAAATCAATTTAGCCTACGTACGAGAAATGGTTTGAAAGCATTGGCGTACAAACTAAATTTAATTACTATAAAACCCAGAGATATTGCCACGTTTCTTTCGGCCTACTACTATTTAAAAACTTATTGTGTCCCCGAGAGGATCATAAAGAAAGCCGAGGGAGCCACTACCAAGATAAATTACAGTGAATATATATAAAATAAAACAAAATTAATAGTGCATTGTGCTACAAGTGCGAAGTAGTATCTGATCCTTCAAATAAAATTTATGGGATTGTAATCCTTCAGTCAAAACAAGAACAAGGTAGATTTAGACGGTGAACTAAGAAGCTTATCGGTAATTCTGTAGTTACTCTGTGGTCCAATTCTGGTAGCGAACCTTGACTTCAAAAAGGTTAATTGATCTAGAAGCGTGGTTTTTCTAGTAGCTGATCCTTCAAAATAAAATCGTTGAAATTGAAATCTTTCAGTAAAAATAAGAAAAAAGTTACCGACACTGGTAAAATCACAGTAAAGTAGTATAACAGTGATGTAAAGCTAACTGCTGATAAAAAAAATAATAGACCGGGAGATAGTGACAAAAAATATTGATTCATTTGTATCAGTATGGCGGTTCATCAAAGGTCTTATTACGCAATGACAAATATATTTTTCGATAGTCCTTAAAAAAAGAAAAGGCGGTAGTGTGAGGCCACACAAACGCCTTCTTGTAGCAGAGCCCTGCTAAGAGACTCTTTCAAGGAGTGATTCGACTCCAAGTTAATGCTCACTATAGAAAGGATTGGTGAATATTAGAGTTAAAGGGCGCCACTATCTTTTATTCGTTTACGTTTGAACAACAATGAATATAAACAAGAGGAAACTAAGGTGAAAAAGTTACAACCAACTTGTATGAATTAAATTGAATCGTACATTATTAATTATTCAACGCCAGTTCTACTACTTATAGCCAGTGGGTTTATAAATAAAACTGATATAAAAAGAATATTTGTTCATTTAACTGTAAATTGTAATTCTGCCAAAGGAGGTCTAGACGGAAGGTTAGGTTAGGTTAGGTTAGGTTCAATGTGAGCGGGGCGTTTCCCACCCCTCCACTGCGGCCAAACTAGGGCCTATTGTGGCTCACCCCTAAGGGTCACAATTCGCCATCCAGTCTGCACTTCTTAACAAAGTCCAAGATCGATTTTGGCGAGACTTGTCTAAAGTCGGTAGGCTCTAGCCGTATGAGGCCAAACGAGCGGAGCCTGATCATTTCTAACGCGGGGCAATAGCAAAGAATGTGCTCTGCCGATTCGTCTGCCACACTGCAGTAGCGACAGTCCGACGTATTGCTCAGACTAAGCTTCCTCAGGTGGTTTCTCAGACGACAGTGTCCAGTCAACAGTCCAGTAAGAATGCGTAGGTTACTTCTACTCAATTCCAGGAGCTGTGCTGTTTTTCTGCTCGAAGGTTGAGATATAAACACTTTCGAGTGGGTAAGCCCCGGTATATTCTCCCAGTGCAGAAGGGTTTCCCTCGCTGCCCAGCTGGAGATAATGTCCTTGGCAGTGCTTTTTGCTATGCCAAGGAATGGTTCCGGTCCAATAAACGCGGACTCCGTTCCCTTTTTTGCCAGAGTGTTAGCTTTTTCATTGCCCTCCACTCCCGCATGCCCTGGAGCCCAGAGTAGCGTTACTCTGTTATTTGCTCCAAGGTTGTTAAGGGATTCGATACAGCTCCACACCAGCTTTGAATCAACCCGGGTAGAATTCAGTGCTTTTAACGCTGCCTGGCTGTCCGAAATTATATATATGCATTTGTTTACCAGGGGTTGGGCAATCAACTCCCTTGCGCACAAATCTATAGCAAACGTTTCCGCTGAAAGATAGTAGCGTACTTACCAAGGTTTATTGAAATGTCAACTCTCGGATTTCTGCTATACACCCCGGCTCCCACACCCAGTGAATTTTTCGAGCCATCCGTGTATACAACGCAGTCGGACCCAGAGAAGGAGATTGCACCTCCTTTCCATTCGTCCCTACTTGGGAATAGGACGTTAAAGGCCCTTTCCACGTGTACACGTGTGGCAAGCATGTCTGATACCATTCCAAGGACTTGGTGGGAATTTAACTTCCCCACTAGTTCCGCGTGGTCCCAAAGTGCCTCCCCCGTTATCTGGTTACCTATCGACTTGGCTCTGTAAGAGACCATCCTAGCCTCCTTCTCCAAAAGAATGGGGAGTGGAGTTAAACCTAGGAGTCTCTCCATTGCCGCCGTCGGAGTGGTGGACATAGCGCCCGTAATGGCCACGCATGCAGTTCTCTGCAGACCAGACAACTTCGCTGCAGCAGCTTGTTGTAGTCCTTTCGACCCCCACGCCACTGAGCCGTACGTGACCATTGGTTTTATCACCGTTTGATAAATCCAGTAAATTTGTTTGGGATTCATCCCCCATGATTTTCCACAGACCCTTCTGAGATTCCAGAGAGATACCCTGGCTTTGTTTATTGTTCTCTCCAGATGGGAGTTCCAGGTAAGTTTTCTATCTAGGATTACCCCCAGATATTTTACCTCCTCCGCAAAAGGAATGAGTTCACCGTAAAGAGTCGGCTGTCGCAGATTATCCAGCTTCCTCCTTTTGGTGAACGGAATAATTACTGTTTTGTGGGGGTTTACCGACATCTGCTCCTCCTCACACCACCTGTGTACTATATTTAGGGCCATTTGAAGGATCTCCGAGATGGTCTCCTCAAATTTTCCCCTTATTATTATAACCAGATCGTCCGCATAGCATTGGAAATCCACTCCCCGCAGGGAGAGAGTCCCAAGAAGCGAGTCAACCAGGAGTGACCACAGAAGTGGCGATAGAACACCCCCCTGTGGGCACCCCCGAGCCGCCCTGAATCGAACAGTCTCTCCCTGCAGTGATGACACTACGTACCGATTACCAAGCATGTTTTTATCCAGTTACAGATAATCCTGTTTACTCCCCTGCGCTGAAGAGCAGCACATAGGGAGTGAGGTAGTGCGTTGTTAAATGCTCCCTCAATGTCTAGGAAGGCTGCCAGCGCAATCTCTTTGTTCTCAAGAGAGTGGCTGATTTTTCCTACGAGGTTGTTAAGTGCCAAATCCGTGGACTTCCCAACCTGGTAAGCATATTGGTGGGGATTCAAAGGAAAATTCCTAAGGTTCCCTCCCTAATGTGCCTATCTAGAATTCTTTCTAGAGTCTTTAGTACGAACGATGTGAGGCTGATCGGCCTAAAGGATTTAGGGAGGGAGTTATTCACCGTCCCCGCTTTACGTATATATACGACCCTTGCGGTCGACCAGCTCAGCGGAAGATAACCCCACGCTAGACTCGCCCGTAATAATTTTGTTAGCAGAGGTAGCAACTCCTCTTCACCGTTTTGCAACAGCGCGGGAAAAATGCCATCCTCTCCCGGTGATTTGTATGGGGTGAACGCACTCATCGCCCACTTCACCGTTGATGGGGTAACCATTTTCGTTGCCGCCCCCCAGTCCTCCTTGTTTGGTCGTATCAGCGACCCAAAAGGAAGGGGGATCGGCTGCCGGTCTTCCAGAAGCAGACTGCCAGGAAAGTGGTTCTGTAGTAAGAGCTCCAACGTCTGTCTCTTGGAATCCGTGAAGGAACCGTCCGGTCGTTTTATCGAGCCGACTTCCTGTGCTGGATCCCTAGAGAGAATCTTGTGGATTCTTGTTCCGGCAGGTACATCAGATATACTCTGGCAGAACCTCCTCCAAGAATCCCTTTTTGCCCTTCTGATGGCCTTGTTATATTCCGTTAGAGCAGTCCTGTAGATATCCCAGCACCCTGCTACTTTAGCTCGATTGAAGAGACGTCGAACTTCTTTCCTTTTTTGTCCAGGCTGCTGCTCCACCAAGGTGACCCTCTATTGTCCCTCTTCTCCTTGAGTGGGCAGTTCTCCTGGTATGATAATAGAATTGCGTTTCGCATATGCTCATTCGCTGCTTCTATATCATTTTTGTTTTTTATAGACCCAATCCTCCCCTCCAAGTGCACTCGGAGGGACCTTCGGTATCCACTCCAGTCCGTGCATTTAGGATCACGGAATTGGACTATAGGCCTCTCCCCGACCTTCACCTCGAATCTCACATGTCTGTGGTCGGAACAGGAAGGTTCGGTGGAGACTCGCCAGTTAACAATCTTGGTGCTCATAAGCTGAGTGCTAATTGTTATATCTAAAACTTCCTTACGGACCCTAGTCACGAAAGTTGGTTCAGAACCTTCATTGTTAACTGAAAGTCCCTCCCCTAATATATAATTATAGAGTGACTCACCCCTTGCATTGGTGTTGGTACTTCCCCAGTCCAGATGGTGGGCATTTGCATCACATCCAATGATCAGTTGTCTGTTGTTCCTCTTGCAGAAGGCGATTAGGTCCCGCACTACCGCTGGAGGAGGTTGTCCTGGTTCATCCCCCGGGAAATACGCCGAACAGACTACTAGCTCGAGCCTGTTCTCTCCCACCGGGAGCGAGAGTTGCGCCGCAACTACATCTGCTGTGCAATACCCTGTTAACAAAAAATGATTAATGTTATTTCGAATAAGTAGACAAGCTCTAGGCTTGCCGCCTGAGCCGACCACCAGCTTACCCGAACTGTTCCCAAGGCCGCTAATTCGGCCTGTGTTGGAGATCCAGGGTTCCTGGATCATTGCCACGTCGATGTTTTCTCGGCCAAAAACCCTGCCAAGGAGGAATGACGCCGCTTTGGCATGTTGTATATTGGCCTGAAGAACACCAATATGGGACGGCATTTTTATACTACCTTTGGAGGAGGAGGAGGAGGAGGAGGATCTCTCTTCCCCTCCCCCCTGGGTTAGGTTTTTTCCCCCCCTTTGGTGCTCTCTTTTTCAGCGCCTTTCCGGACAGAGGGGTTTTTCCCTTCTTGTCCTTCGGGGCCGTTACAGAAGCAGCTGTTGACTGACTCCTTGAGTCCTCTACCGGAGTCCTAGCAGGAGGATTAACCCCTTTCTTTGACCCCACGGAGGCTACCGAGGTGCCAACAGCGGTAGACGCGGTGGTCTTTTCCTTGGGGGCCTTTTCCTCTCGTCCTCCCCGGGCCCTGCATCGGAAGTGAATCCGACCAAACCCGTAGAAAGGGCGGAGATTTAGCCTCTCCAGTTCTTGCATCGATTCATCGTCGATTGCAAACGTCTACGTTTGACCGGGACCCGTAGGTTCCCTACGTAGCACACTCCATTCCGGAGTGTTCAGGCCTCGGTTCATTGTCCGTAGACGTTTCAGTACCACTTTCCCCTCCAATCTAGGTGTTTCCCCTTCTTCGGGGATGTAGGCCACGCAGATGTGGGGTTTGGGTATTTCCTTCTTATGCACCTGTTTGAGTCTGGCGTCGTGCCATGGATGCTTGCTCCATCCACTCAACCGTCGTCGCATCGGCGCACTCAAGGATGAGCATTCCCGGGCGGATTGTGCTGCCCAGGAAACGGACTTGGGGTCCGTCGTCCGGCACCTCGTCTAATGCGGTCATAATCGACCGCTGTACGAGGCGCAGTTGCTCGTTTGAGAGACGGACGTTAGGGTGATCGAGGTGGATAATGCCCACTCTGACTCCCTGTGCCACGTCCCTAAACGAGCGTTCAGTGGTCTGCCCGGATACAGTCCCGGTGCGAGGTTTCTTCACCTTCGCTTCCGGGGTGCTGCCATCCGAGCGAGAACGCTTACCAGAAGAAGAGGCAGGGGGATCCTTTCTCCCTTCTTGCCCCACCTTCGGCAAGCGCTGATCAGACGAGGTCTTGGGTCGAGTTTTATCTCCTCCCTTCTCGTCCAGCTCCCTCAGGATCTGGGCCAACGCGACATCATATTCGATGCCGCTCTTCAGTAGCCGGCTTAGACGTTTTCTCGTCGCACCGGAGAACCTTGCCCTTTTGTTCAGGTCGAGGCGTTTGACCGCTTTCACGGCTTCGTCCTCGCCTAATTTGGTTTCACCTTTAGAGGATTGAGGGGATGATAACAACTCCCTTTCCACCTCCTCGGTGATCTCCATTGCTTCACCAGAAACCTGGCGACCAGTGGGATTATCTCCCTCCATGGTAGCGCCAGTACCCTGGTGAACAGGGGAGTTATCCCCCCTGTGGCCTGTTTTGTAGTCATCTATATTTTTACTCATATTGTTCCCACGAGTAGCAAGGGAAATAAAGGTCCACTGCGACAGAGCCCCGCATTATCGCAGTAAGGCTTCATACTTACGGGAGGTTGCCTGGTATCCCGAAGGCTCCGTTCACGACACCATAACCCCGGTGCCATCCAGTCTTAGGCACGGGTCGCGTAACACCTCTGACTTGGGGGATTTTATCGACTTACCTTGTCTAGATCCGCTGTGTTTTGTAAGAGCAGGGTCACCTCGTGCAGGATGCGAACGCGCACAGACGGTCTTGGTCAAAGTTTCCTCGGGGATTTGCCTGGTCCCCTCAACTTACAACCCTGGTGTCGGTGGCCTGTAGCCGACACCTTGACCCCAGGTCTAGACGGAAACTTGTGACAGACTTATCTTTAAGCTTTTGGTTGTCCGGTGGGCTCGGTTAGTTCACTGCTACTTGTTTGTGGTAGTTACATCTACTTCATATAAAAAGAACTTCTACAATAATTGGTTGCATCTACTTTACATCAAAAGAATACTACAATACAAAATTGGACTGCTAGGCGGTAATCTTGCCGAGTCCTTCCGTACGAACGGACTCTAATACAGCCCAAAAAATTATATTTAAATTGCAGATGAAATATTTGACTGGCTAGTCTAGTTCTTGTCGAGAGAAAGGGACAATGCAGAATGTGTAACTTAATTGGATGGTGGCGTTTGTTTTAAGGGTTCTATTGTAAGGGGTAGGTTTGGTAGCGGTGGTAAGGTAATGTCTAATATACGGTGAGTCGGAGTTGATTTTAGGGTTCGTAAAGATGGTAAACTAAAGAAAGGTAGCATGGCAATAGTAGGGGAAACAGTGCTGCTATACTTGAAAACTTAGGCGGTAAAGTGGCTTTTTTCAGCCCGAAAAAAGATATGGCCACCTTGTGAGGCCTATAATAAGGGGCACTTTACTGCCATAATTTTTTTATCCTACACAATAATTGATGTTATATTTTACATAACAAATTTATTTTATAAAATAAAATTTATTCTACCACACGGGCTCAGCCTTCCCACTCGTTGATAGCGCCGTCAACGGAAAAAAGGAGCAACACATAACCAACCAAGCAAGCTCGTCAAGTCGAATACAAAAACTATATCTGTATATCAATGTATGAACAATTTTATATAACGTTTATAAGTAATACATCATTCAAAATTATGCAGTTTAATCAATGAGAGAATAAAACATTAAGCAATACTTGCTACCAGTTTATTTTTATCTGACGTTTAATAGTGTTGCTTATTTGTAAATTGGGAAGCCAGCTAGCTTGGAGTCGTAAAATTTATTTTCTTGGCTAGCCGTGGAAAAGGTAATTTTCTCGCCTTCGTAAAGCTGGTAAAATACAACTTTCTCATAGTGTAGGATAAAAAATAATTTTTCATGGCATGAGATCATTATATTCTGTTTGTTTGTAACCAATTCTACCAACACAAAATTATACCAGGTTGTCACCATGGGGCAGACTACTGTGAGTCTGTGGGTCGCAAAAAAATTGTTCCCTTATGGCATTTGAATTTTTGGAAATTATATGATGCGAAGTGACCATTATTATATTTGCCATACTTCTAATTAAGGGAAAAAGGGGCGAAATACTTAAAAACGCTTGAAATTCTATACCCATATAGATATAACATTATTAGACTTTTAGTTATGCTCATACAGGACCTGCGGTATAGCGGATATTTGGAATCATCAGAAAAGTATGGTTTTAACAAACGCATTCTCGTCGGTATGGCGGGCTATATGTTACACCGGAGAAGTATGGAATGACACTCTTTTTTTTATGGATTATCGGAAAATACTAGAATTTCTGTGGAACAAGTCGTTTGTTAATCCGTAATTAATCCAACGAGTTCGACTAGCGTGAACACGGTTGAGTCGACGGTGCCAGCGCTATGACCATCATTTTTCTTTCTCTCATTGCTTAATAAGACAG
The DNA here is from genome assembly GCA_035357415.1 of Ophraella communa. Taxonomy (NCBI): domain Eukaryota; kingdom Metazoa; phylum Arthropoda; class Insecta; order Coleoptera; family Chrysomelidae; genus Ophraella; species Ophraella communa. The sequence continues at coordinate 21,871,943 of CM068985.1, forward strand.
CATCTGCTAACCAAAAATGGCTGCTTTTAAATAAATCCAAAATATCAACAACTAAGGAAAGACGCAATAAATTAAAAATCAAATGGTTTTCCTTTAAAATCCAATTAATATTGCCAAAATATAGCCAGATATTAAATAAAACCGTATAGATTGTTGCAGCACTTGTAACCTACACGAACCACATCAAAAAGATTTCTTCTTGCGCAAATTCAACGCCATATTAGTCGCAAAGTTATTATGACGTTAACATTCGCAACAATAATAATCGCCTTTATCATTGTTGACGATACTCAGAAATGTAAACAACACAAGACTATCAACCCAAATGAAAAACCCAAAATCTATATCACAGAATGACACAGAAATTCTGTGACATAGACTTTGGGTTTTTCATTCGGTTTCCCATTAGTCACATTTAAGATATGGATGGTTTACTTCGTTTAAAACAAGAATATAATTCAAATTAAAAGCCAGTCTTTATGTCCAGAGTTCACGTTCTTGTGCAGTTTTTTTTTTTAATGGTAATCATAAACTCCATTTCCTTCCCGAATATAGTAAGATGGCTCTAAATCTATTAGAGTATAATATAAAGTTTATTATTTTATTTTTAATAAATTTCAAAAAGTCAACCCAGTGAGTTTATTTTGAAAAATAAACTGAATTAACATATTAACCTCCTCAGTCCCTGAGTATTATATATAATACATAAGAAACAACATAAGATTTTAGCGCCATCTTACGTAATTGGGTCCAACTTTTTATTCTATACACTCTATAAACTACTAATGATTTCATGGTTACAGAAAACTTTACCATTGGTAAGTTACAGTTTGAGATTTTTAATAATTTACTAGTTGAGACGTGAACAATGGCGGCTCAGTGGCGGTCACGTGGTAAGTAATCTTCAAATACTCACATAATCATCTGCCTTTTTAGCTGTTTTTTTTTCAGTATGTTCTATAGTAGCAATCAATCTTGCATGCCCAGACAATAATTTGTAAATTTATTCCAACATATTTTGAAAATAAACGTCATTAGTTTTATGTCGTATATATAATACGTTCGGTCTCAATTACAACATAGGTTTTTTTTCTTTTTGCACAGCGTTGACAGAACAGGAGCTGATTGATGCTCTAAATGAAGCCGATGTTTCACTTTCCGATGACGGGGACGTCGATGCTGAACAGCTGTCATCAAATTATGCTTCAGAGAGTTCAGATAGTTTAATTGGTTCAGAAAAAATCGGAGAAAATCGTGCAGACTCAGAATTGTCACTTTCATCGTCAATTATGCCTGCTCGATGTGGCAATAGTAGTACCAGAACAAGAGGTAGTCGTGGCCGTGGCCGGGGGAGTAGCCGTGGCCGTGGACGAGGGCGTGGTAGACCAAGGGCTAGGGCGCAGTGTCAAAGTCGTCGTGATACTTCATCAAACCAGAATGGAAATGATTGTTGGACTCGAAAATTTTTCACCGCAAGAAAACCCCATTTACCAACCAAGGTATAAAATTCAAGAACATGAATCGTGTACTCCAGAAGATTTGTTCAAACAATATGTTGATTACCAAATATTGGATAAAATGGTTGTGGCAACAAATAGAACATATATTGAGAGAAAAGGAACGGAATTAAAATTGACGTTAAAGGAATTGAAAACCTTCATTGGTATGATCTTTGTTATGAGCGCCATAAATTTACCAATTATTAGAATGTATTGGACGAAGAAGTATGGGGTACCGGTTGTCAAAAATGCTATGATAAGGGATCTATTCTATACAATCAGAACTTCCCTGAAAGTCGTTTATGATAGTGATATCACCGATCAAGAAAAAACAAATAAGATTTGGAAGGTCTCGCCTCTTCTCGATTCCGTCCTACATGGATATCAGGCGCAAGAAAAATCTGACAATCTTAGCATCGATGAAATGATAATATCTTTCACTGGGCACTGCGGAATTCGACAATACTGCCCAGGAAAGCCAAATCCCGTTGGCATAAAGGTTTTTGTTCTGGCCAATCCTAATGGATTAGTTTGTGACATGGTCGTTTATCAAGGCGATTCTACATATCCGGATTTGAAAGCACAGAGTTATACTTTGGGTGAATCAGCTATTCTTTCTCTATGTGAAACGCTGGTTCCTGGTCACCACCTTTATTTTGACCGTTATTTCTCAACAGTTAAATTGGCTGATTTGCTACTAACTAGGGGTTTTCACGCAACAGCAACAATTCAAAAAAAACAGGGTTCCTAAAAACTGCATTTTCTCTTCTGAATCGTACTTTCTAAAAGAGGAAAGAGGAATATCTGAAACAAAGGTTCGAGGTAATGGAACCATTGCTATTGTCCGTTGGTTAGACAACAAACCTATCACTGTTATTTCAACGTACCACGCTGCTAACTTTCCAGATCAGTGTAGAAGATGGTCAAAGCGTAAACGTCAATACGAAATTGTCAGTCGTCCTGAAGTGATCAGATACTATAATCAGTTTATGGGTGGGGTTGACCTCGCTGACAGAATGTTATCAGTCGGCCCTACAAGAGCTCGTACAAGAAAATGGACTATTCGTTTTATCAGTCATATGTTTGATTTAACAGTTTGCAACGGTTGGTTTCAATTCAAGGAGATTCAAAAAAAGAAGCATATACCCAACAAAAATATTCCACAGCTCAGGGTATTCAAAATAGAACTGGGCGAAGCAATGATTGTCAATAACACACTTTCATCTGATTCTGAGACTGATATGAGAAGCTGGAACCAAAACATTCCAAGCGCAAAGTTGAAATCCAGCCGGTACCAAATGAAAATCTACGGTACCACAAAGCAGACCACTTAGTAGACTACGTGGATAAGCAAAACAGATGCAGAAAACCCAATTGTAAGTTTCTAACAACTGCTTTTTGTGTTAAATGCAAGATTTTTTTGTGTTGTACTAGAAAAAGAAATTGTTTTTTACTCTTTCATAAAAACGATTAATAAATAATTGCAAAAAATACGTTTTTTATTAGAAAATGCATACTTATTATTTAATAGTTTGACTTGGCATTGAGACCGGATGTCTTATATATACAACATTGAGGAAATGCAGAGTTTCCACTGAAAATTTTTTTAAATATTTTTTCTAGTAATAACTAAAGGTCCGATTTATATATCACCCAAAAAAACTTGAGTTTTAAAGAAAAAAATCCTGGGACTCAGGAGGTTAAACATATTAGAGATTTATAGTTTAAACGTCTTTTATATAAACTTTATTTAATTAATTTTTACTTCGTTTTAAAATTTTTAAACTTCTTGAAGAAACCTTTAATACTTTGTATAATAATTGACTCATATATTTTAATAGTATTAAACAACGCATTTCATATGGAATTCTGTTATGACACGAGTTCAAGTTTAAAAAAACCAGTGTCACAACAGCCATATGAAATAAGTTGTTTATAATATTTTTTATATTTTGCCATTTTATCATTTTTTAAATTAATTTATTATTTTTATGTAATTACGAAAATTTTGATTTTAAAAAGTATGTCGGTAGCACTGTGTAATTTATAACATTTGACAGTTTTGACATTTAAATTATGAAATGTTAATTTTTTCAAATATTTTAAAATGACTAAAGCCGGAGTCCCATTCATCCGTTATCCGATCGCACGATTCCGAAAAAAACTATATTTCGTACGATAATATTTGGCATGTCCTATGCATACGATCGATTGGATCCGAATGTACGAAAAGAGGGCGCGTCATAACCCCTATCTTCTTCTTTTTTGGGACCTTGGAAGATAGATAACCTTTATACGTTATAACCTCAAAAACTCTATTTGTTTTGGAACGTATGAAATGTATTTTTTTACATTCCAACGCCTGTAACCTGCTAGTTATTTGTGCTGTTACCCAATGATAATATTTTCTTGTATCGTGCATGATGGATACTTTTTATAACTCTTTGGATAACACTGAAACTTATAATGAATCAGAGGTAAGTGCCAGAGATCCAATTAACGGTAACTTATATTTACTGTTTCAACCCTAACTTTGTGGAATTTATGCATGTTATGTTATAAATGAAATAACTGATTCTAAATAAGTACACCTTATAATAAGAAAATTTAAACATTTATAATACTGAAACAATTGTCAACATTTGTTTCATTTACAACATAAGTGTAACTTGTTAAGTTTTACAATAAAGCCTAGTCTTCAGAACTGCATTTATTTACACATTTTTTTTTCGTTGTCTAATTTTACCACGAAATTTTTTTAAAAATCTATTTAAATATAAAATTTCTTTTTATTTGTAGGTTCTTGATGACATCCAGGAAATACCTGTGAACGATGAAAATATAACAGTGGAAGAGCTGCTTATAAATTGCGTTATGGCGAGGCCACCCTTATGGGATTCAAGATTACCAATAAAGGAGAGGTCAAAGACCGTAAGGGATAATGCATGGTTGCAAATTCATGAAGAATTTGGGAATAATCCCCAGTTTTCAGTAGAGTTTTTAATAAAAAAGTGGAGAAATCTAAGAGACACATATGTGAGGTTAAAAGGGGAGTATACTCCCAGTGGGTCTAGTGCGAAGAAGAAGAAAAAGTGGGAATTTTTTGATCTAATGACATTTTTAAATGATTCTATTAGTTACAGACCAACAACATCAAACATTAAATCTCCCATTATCACCATAGGTTCATCTCCGCTGGAATCTCCTGCAAATTCCTTGCTTGGCGAGTTAGAGGAACAAAAGCCTGTTTCCAAAAATGAGCAAACGCCAGTTTCGAGAAAAAAACACTCCGAGATCCCCCTACAGAAAATGGAGTCTGCCATTCTCGAAACTTTAAATAAAATTAATGTGCCTCTTACAGAAGCCTCAGTGAACCCCATCTGTATCAGGATATCTGAAATATTGAGCCAGATGCCTCAAAATGCACGTACTGCCTTGGAGATTAAACTTTTACAGGTAGCATATGAAGGTGCGAAAGATTTTTTGTAGTTAATAATAAATATATTGTAAATAATTAACATACTGTTTTAATTTCTAAGATAAGTACAAACATAAATCATTTGCTGAGATACTTAACCAATAAGCACATCTGCCAAAACAAAAAAAGACTACATAAACTGAATGTTTTATTTATTTTATGAATTATTTAATATGATGTAAAAACATAAAGTCAAAGTGATACCTATTTTTATTTATTCCACTGAAACGTGACCGAACCTTCATTCATAAAGTAGTTGCTTAAATAATGCCTCATTTGTTCTGCTTTTCTTCCATACATATTTGTACTTGTTCTTGTAACTGGAATAAGGTTGCTAATATCTTCACTCCTCCAGTCACCTTCTATCACTTCTCCCTCTTCAGTCTCTCGATCAATAGAAGTTGGTTTCAAGTAATGAGTCTTTCCTGATTTCATTAAAAAGTTATGAAGGCAAACTGTAGCTTTCACTATAGCTACTACAGTAGATTCGCAGGCTATGATAGGCTTTCTAAATATGCGCCACCTAGAAGCTAAAATTCCAAAGGTGTTTTCTATTACTCTACGTGCTCTGGATAATCTGAAAAGTAAGTATATCAATATTGTATATACACATATTTAAGTTAAATTTCTGCACCGGAATGATTAACAATCAAAATAAACAAAAAGTAAGACCTACCTGTAATTGAAAATACGTTTAATCTGTGATAAAAATCGACCTGAGTAAGGACGCATTATACTTGTTGAAAGAGGAAATGCCTCGTCTGCGCAAATGTAGTAATTGATAAGCTCTTTGAGTTGACCTAATTCACGTGGAGCAGGAAAATTTAAATCATTTGAAATCAAACGTTTACCAATAGGGCTATTTTTAAATATGCCTCCATCACTATGTCGACCTTCAGAACCAATATCTACCAGAGTAAATTTGTAGTTAGCATCACATAGTGCTAATAAAACAATACTATGTGTACCTTTATAGTTATAATATGTTGAACCTGCCTTTGGGGGAGCCTAAAAAATATGTTGTGTTACTAATGAAATTAGTTATATATTATGTTAAAGATAAAAAATAAATAAAAAGCAGACCTAAGTTACTCGCATTACCTGTATTATTATGTGCTTCCCATCAATAGCACCAACACAATGTGGAAACTGCCATTTTTGTCGAAAATCTTGAGCAATATTTAACCAAGCTTTCTCACTTGGTTCAAGTAGAACTGAACTGATTAAGCATTCCCAAATTATATCACATGTCTCTTTAATTATTTTTGATACTGTATTATGAGCAATACGAAAGGCATAACTGATAGAAATCATACTGTCTCCGCTAGCAAGGTACCTAAAGAAAGACATTTTTTAGATAAAAGTACTTATAGTAATAATTCCCTGTACAAAAAGTTACCTTAATGTTAGAGCAAGTCGTTCTCCAGAAGATATTGGTTCACGAACACAGTACATCTTTGTTAGTTTTGGTCCAACCAAGTTCAATAATTTTTTAAATGTATCACTCGACATTCTTAAATAATTAAAATATTTGTCCTGATCCGTGAGTCTCATTTCATTGAGTAAAGTGTGATAAGCTCCTTGATGTTTCCGATTTTCAAAAATACTTCTAATCCAAAATCTGCGTGGTCTTTGGGATCTCTTTCTCTTATGTTTTTGTAAAAGTAAGAGAGATAACAGTAATATGTTATTTAGATTCCGCAAATAATGCTGGCGAATTTGTAGCTGAGGATTATTCATTATTCCGTAATTCCAATCAAAAATAAACAACCCGAAACGCAATACAAATCACTATCAAAAATATAATAACAATAAAGTTAGGTTAAAAACTCTATCCGACGTCGTTCGACTTCTTAACTATCGGATGAATATTGGCGCCAAAAATTTCGTCCAATAGGAAGTCAGTCGGATCATCGTACCATCGGAAAACGGATGCATGGGACGCCTGCTTAATACACCAATAATAATACAAATAAAATTAATAAATTGGTATTAGCCACAAATGTCATTGTCAATAGTCTTGTCATTAGATACTTCACTCATGTCGCCAACCATTTAAAACAAAAATTTGCGTTCGTAAAAGTTACATTACGATACGCAAATGCGTTTTATAATGAAGATTTTTATAAGTGCAAAATATAAAATAGTATATTAAACAACGCATTTCATATGGAATTCTGTTATGACACGAGTTCAAGTTTAAAAAACGAATCGCGAAGCGATGAGTTTTTTAAAGAACGAGTGTCACAACAGCCATATGAAATAAGTTGTTTATAATATTTTTTATATTTTGCCCTTTTTACCATTTTTTAAATTAATTTTTTATTTTTATGTAATTACGAAAATTTTTATTTTAAAAAGTATGTCGGCAGCACTGTGTAATTTATAAGATTTGACAGTTGTGACATTTAAATTATCAAATGTTAATGTTTTAAAATATTTTAAAATGAATAATATACCAATAATAATATATTATATAAGTAAAATATTATATTCATATTCACAGATACTTTCTTAAAGAACAATATAAAATTAATAAATTGGTAATAGCCACAAATCTCATTGTCAATAGTCTTGTCATTAGATACTTCACTCATGTCGCCAACCTTTTAAAACAAAAATTTTTTGTTCGTAAAAGTTACATTACGATACGCATTTGCGTTTTATAATGAAGATTTTTATAAGTGCAAAATATAAAAATATATTTATAATTTTTATCAGATAGTTCTCCTTCTTTCACCTGTTTTTAATTTTGTTTATTGCATTTTCATATAATCGATTTTTGGTATAAAATTCGTAATAATTCGTTTAGCTGTTTTTTTAATCGTAAAAGGTATTGAAATAATAAAAGTTTCACTTAAATCCTTTAGTTCGACCCTGGTGTTTTTGATATTTCTCACTAGCGTGTAGCGCACTAACAGTAGCAAGAAGGCGAGAGAGCAGGAGGTACTTTTAATAGTTCCAAATAATATTATTTTTTTTTAAATTATTTACCTCAAAGTTTTTATTTTAGCAAAAAAAATTGTAAATAGAAAAAATATTTAAAAAAAATAAGGAACAGTCTAAAACCTACAGATTGTTCGGAGTTTTCTTTTGAATGTCTGCAAAAAATGAAAAGATTTTATTCATTAATAGCCGAAAATATTAGGGAAACGCTGAAAGGGTGCACCGATAAAACAGCCTTAAAAAACGTATATCTGTTTGTTTGTATTAAATATTAATTACATATGATACTGAAACTACAGTAATATAGCATGTGACTTTTCCAGTACCTACGCCAATGATATAAAGAAGTTGAGAATAATTTATGAAAATAAAACAATGATTTCTATATCAAAGCCTGGACAAACCATATAATTTTATCCATGGAATAAATAATAAGTGGGTTGTTTTAAGATTTACGATAAAAATCAACAAAAGTTAAATACCTGCATGGATCAGTCGATTTTAATTCAAGAACTACTATGAGCCAAGAAACAGCTGGAAAATTTGGTTATTCCACCAATTTTTTTCAATCCAACGATGTTGTTAAAATAGCTGCAGGTCTGTGGCGTCCCACAAAAGATAAATCCCTTTATCTCCGTATTTCGTACTTAATTTACATTGTCTTTATTTATTTAAACGCTTTCGGTTACCTTACGTGCGAATATTTAATTATTAAACATTTACTTAAGGATATTCCCAGGCTACTGAGTCACATCGGTATGATTTTGACACACACTTTGGGAATATTTAAACTAAGAATATCCGTCTGTCAACAAAAGAGCGTTAATGAAATCATGGATCGTTTGCAGGACGATCGATTTAAATACGTGTCACTGAACGACGATGGACCAAGGGAGATGCTGAAAACTGAGCAAGCTAATAGTTCACGACTTGTTTATTTGGTAAGTACCTACATCCATAAAATCATAATTATGTATTTATTAATATCCAGACACAAAGGTCTAATTACATGGATTATAGTTTTCACCTGTAAAAAATATCACAGTTCTGTGATTTCGTCCAATCGTCAATGTTTTGTACTAAAGCTAGCCAATCATTCCGTTTTATACTGATAAAGCCACGAGTCGTTTTATTAGTATTGATAAAATTATAGAACTGTCAACAATATTGAACAATTAATTTTTTTACTTACAAGTACCTAACTAAAAATCAACATTTATTTATATTATCTAAATATTCTAAAATATATATTGTAACCCTATTAGTCCCAAAAAGGCAGGGAGCCAATTTGTAACTACAAAACTCTCCAAAAGAGATCCCGGCTAAGAGACCCTCTCCAGGGGGTGGTTCGACTCCAAGTTAATGCTCACTATAGGAAGGATTGGAATGTATAAGTAATAAGGGCGCCGCTATCTTTTGAACGCTTTCGATTAAGCAAATAACAAACTACACAAAAACTAAGGTGAGAAAGATAGAAACACCTTGTAATTACTTTAATTAAACAACAAATAAAGAAGCTACTTGAAACAAAGACCGACCACGCTACACCCTTGAGACTTATAGTCTAAGGTATATAAATGAAACGGTTTTTAAAAATTGATTATTTATTGAAAGTGTAAGTACTTGCCGATAATGAACAGGAAGGAATTGTAAAAAAATAAACTTAACTTTAGGTTTCTGTACTGTCTAGAAGGGCGGCTTCAGCTTCTTCGTATAGAATTGGGGATGAAATTTTCTGGATGTTTATTTACTGGTTCTGGCAGTTTGATATGTAGTGGTTTTCTTGACGACTAAGAAGTGGTTTCCTAAAAGTTTTTATGTGTATGAGGAGGAATCATGGAGGTATGGGCGTTAGCGTTGGACAGGTTTTTCAGATAGGACAGCAAATTACTAAATTTTAACAAATAAATTGTCTTATCTTCAAGTTTTCCAACACAGCGTCCATAAATATAATAAGTAAATGAACCATATTGAAAATTATTAATGCACAGGACGGTGAATCCAGTCCTGTTCTTTATAATGCAAAAAAATTGTCATTAGACTAATGTGTTTTGAATGAAAAAGGTATACTAGTTTTAGTAAAACTATGAAACAATCATATATTTGTACTAAAGACATATTTGTGAAAAATGTATTTTTTATAACATTAAATATATTACAGCGCAGATGTGGTTTTTGTTTAATAACTGTTAATTGTTTGACTCTAAAGCAAGTTTTAATAGCGTGGTTGAAGACTACGCTCTACGATTTTTATGAACTTAAAATTTGTCAATAATTATGTTTTTAGCTTACGAAAAATATAATGTCTGATCAATTGTTATATTTTGTCTAAAAGTAATAGCTTACCTTGAACAATTATTGAAGACACGTGTTCGAAAGCACGCTTCTGATACATTTTATTAGTTTTCAAATAGTAGGTGTACAAATTGTGTGTGAATTGTGTAGAAAAGATTTCTATTATAATTAAATCATAATTAAATAACTAACAATGAAAAGAATAGAAAAAAGTCTACATACCAACAACCAAAATGGGAAATTTCACAAGATGAGATACTTGAACGTTTTTTCGACTCTTCAAGTCGGCTTAGTAGTCGATAAAAGGAAATAAAATTGTTGTACGAGTCTATATATAGACTACTCAAGACGTGTTCGTGTCATTTGTCATCAAAGATGCGTTCGTTACTCAATTGCAATCGAAATGCGTTTTTTAATTGGCTTCGTTCAAACAGATAAATAGTTAGCGTCTATAAGGGGTGTCTCGTGTACACTAGCATTAACATTGATTCGGGAACGGTTTTAACGTTAATAATAGCGGTATCATTTGCGGTAGGTAATAGTGCAAGGTGACATGACGATAGACATGTTACAATATGTGGTTAATAATATCACAATTCAATTCATCTAAACGACAATAAAAAATCAAATAGGTAGGTACTTTAAAACTAACCTGGTTCTGTATGCATTTAAAACTTTTAGATAGGATAAATGTGTTCTTACAGGTTAACTTCAAATAGATATGCCCATTAATATTCACTTTGGCCATTTTATCTTAATATAATAATGTAAATAGGTAAAAAAATAAATATTTATTCAAAATATAACTGTGTTTTACGGTTCTCACGACAGCTGACAACTGTCAATACTATCTAGTATACATCAATAGGAGAGGTAACGGCATTGATTACGTTAATAAAGTAACACCTGTTAAAGAATGAGCGTTTTAAAAAACCCGCACATACATAGTTTCAAACATTTGTGAGGCAAAAAAATTTTTGACTTGACAATATTGGTGCGAAAGTAGATAGAGGTTTTGCAAAAAATAGTCTAGACCTACTAAATCGACACCGTAGAATACGAAAATGAAGTAATAATTACAAAAAGACCAATGCTTTTACGAATAGCTTACTAAGTTTGCCCGCAACTAATTTTTTCAACCTCCATTAGAACGTGTTATAGACATTTTATCGAGAAACAGATTTCATTTATCCATTCAGCCACAAAAAAATGTTTAACCTAAAATTTCTCAAAAATCGTAAATCTGTTGATTTGCAAAAAAATAATCTAGACCTACTTAATCAACCCCGTAGAATACGAATATGATGTAATAATTGCAAAAACAGCGATACTTTTATGAAAAGCCTACTAAGTTTGACCGCAACTAAATTTTTCAACCTCCATTAGAACGTGTTCTAGACATGCTATCAAGAAACGGATTTCACCACTCGATTATGCGTCTTAATAAACCCTGATCTACATAGTTTTAAACATTTTTGAGGCAAATTTTTAACCTAAAAATATTGGTGGGATACTTTAACGAACTCCAGGTTCTACCCTCATGTTACTAATGAAGAGGTGCTACGTAGAATGAAGAAAGAAAAAAAATCTTATACCAGGTTAAAAAACATAAATTTGAATGCTTTGTTCACATCTAGAGAAATCCTCAAAAATAATGGCTTTTACAGCTTATACTCCAAGGCAAAATACATGGTAGAAGGAGTGTGGGAAGACGAAAAATCTCATGGCTGAAGAATCTCCGAGTGGGTTTTACTGCTACAACTGTGGGTTTATTCCGTGCATCGATGAATTAATTTTGTATAGCCTTTTTGCTAGCCAATATCCCTAAATAATTGACAGAAGAAACCTAAACCTTTAATTTCATGGCAACGTGTCAGAGCCTCTTGTTTAAATTTATATTCAATTATTACAGGATTTTTATTGCTAATGGCTAATAGTCGTATTAAACCTAATTCCACTACCACTGTATAGGCCAGGGTGGTCACGTACCTAAAGAACTTAATAAGCCTACACGGAATTAAATATCTTAAACTACAAAAGGAGCTGGACGTCTATGCAACATTCCGAATGTCATTGGATCAAATGGAGTCAAAATATATATAGTTTTGGAAAAAACCTTTAAACAACGTTCGCGGGCGCTGAAACTTTGTTATTGTTTTATTGTTAAATTTTACGAAATGAGAAAACTAATGCCAATATAAGCAACCAAGTATCTTATCCTAAATATTTACTATTACCATTTTAATGAATACGATCCTACTAAACTAGTCCATTATAGTAACATCAAATGCATTATTCATAATTGTAAAAATTTCATAAATATCTTTTCTCTCCGTTTCAAAGATATTTGCTTGAATCCATACTTTATCCCAACCCTGTAATAATAGAACAGTTTTCATCAAAAACCCAAAAAATGGATAATTCTTTCCGAACTAAGTTATACTATATAATAAAAATAAGGTTTCTAGTTGAACTAATATTCGAATTGATGCCTTCAGAAATGCTTTTACAAAATAACACAAACATTTGTACAATACTGGCCTAATTTTAAGTACCTAAACCTAAAGTTTCATAAGTGTCTTAAACATATCTATTTTTTTGTAGACCTTTATTATGTACGCATTTGTTGGAGGATCTGCACAAATTTCAACACTGTGCAAAATATTTAAGGAAATACCTCAAGATACTTTTGAAGGTACAAATAAAACCTGTTACGACTTTATGCCTTATTCATTTCAAATTCCTTTCTCTGCCGAAACAAAATGGAAATGTATTTTGGCTTCTACGTTTATGAATTTAGGACTAACATTATGGGCTTTTATCATATCCTGTAAGTATCTTTATTTTTTTTTATTTTTACTATATCAAAATAACAAAACCAAAAAAATGTGTACTTAATACATTTATTCTAGATTATGATGGAGTTTTTGTCAGCCTACTAAAATGTTTTAAAATCCAGCTAGTTATAGCAGAACACTTTTTAATTAATATCAGAGAAAGATGTATGAGTGCATTAGGGCTTAATGAACATTTCCAGATAATTCACGATGAAGATTATCCGAAATTAGAAGAAGAAATGCACAGACAATTGGGACACGTTATAGAACATTTAAAACTACTGTTGAAGTTAGTAACAATATTATAAGAAATTACTTTTTTGGGTTATTGTTGTCTTCTATCGTTTTTAGGATAAGAAATGATATAGAAAAACTCTCATCTTTTGTTTCTTTAGCACAAAGTCTATGTTCTTTGTTCATATTTGCTTCATGTCTCTACGTCGCATCTACTGTAAGTATATTATGACTTTAATAAAATCCAACAATGTGTTGGGCAACTGATGGGCCAGTGTCGGAAACGTCGGCTAATTGACTTACCTGTAAATTAACGAAAGGCCAGTGTTGGCCCGTTTGATTGTGGACCAGCAATTACGAAATACTGTTGGCCCATGGTTGGTTACTAGTTATTTACCCGAATATTATGTTTATTCCTTATTCACGTCCGTCACGCTGAATACTCGTGTGATTTTAAAAACAAGTGTTATTATTTCATTATAAAACGTTAAGATAAAATTTATTAATAACAATAAAAGACAGCTTTTTTTAACAGAAACTAAATTTTATCTTAAAAACCTGACAAAAGATTTCTTTTAAATTTTGACCAAGAAGGCTTGCTACTTTTTCAGTTGGCATAAAATCTTAATTGATATCGTATTAACGATTTTTATATATTTATTCACCAGAATAAGTATTTGAACATTATAAGATTATATATAACAAGTAAGATTACTTTGCAATGATTCCTTATTATATTTTTCAAATTTAAATTTATAGCTTCAGTCACAGCTGTCAAAAGTCGCGGGAACGGTGTGTGAAGAAAAGAGAGGCAAAAGGCAAAAAGTGACCTCAAACCTCATTTTTAAGTTAATATAGTGCTATTAGTACTTGGGCATTGTTTATTGCTTTAAAAATAAGGCACAAAAATGTCCGAAAAAGAGTTTTTAAACGACAAGTAAGTAAAAAATTATATAATTCTTGATTTAATGATTAGAGTATATGGAATTATGATTGGCGGTTAAAATGATCTGAATTATTGTTTCCTAGTAATAAGTAATAACAAACTTTTTGTAATAGTACCTAATACAGTTTAGGTAATTTGCAGTACAAATTTCTTATTGAAATACTTCTTTAATTAAAAAAAATAGTTATGATTATAATAGTTATTTATGTAATAAGGATCAGAAAGACGATCATTATGGTTCAAGTTGTGAATGTTATAACACGGCGTGTGCCATAATGATTGTTTATGATTCGTATTACATACAAAATTTTATCTGATGGCATTTATATTAATACATTTTCGAAAAATTAAAAACTGCATTTTCGACATGTCACAATGCAACTATTTTTAAAGGAGTAAGTATTGTGTAGTTTCAAATATTAGTAGGTGAGTGAGCTGTGCTTTGCCATTTCCTTGACAACGTCATCAGGTTGTAACGGCAATATCTATTTATCGCTGTTAAACTCAATAATTATTGTCAGGTAGAACTTAATATAATTTAAAAAATGAGTGATTTTGAAGCTGATAATTTACTTTCTGATTTGGAAGAAATTTCAAGAAATATCGTGGACTCCATTTTGCCGGAAAAATCACGGAGTGTATATGAAATGGTGTTTAACCGGTACGAAGAATGGTGTTCTGCTAAAAAATTCAATGAAAATTCATGAAAAAGTATTGTTGGCATACTTTGAATGCTTATCTAAGGAAAGAAAACCATCTTCTCTTTGGTCGTATTATTCGATGACAAGAAGTATTTTATAAACAAGAAAAAACGTCGATATTAGTAAGTACCTACAGCTGGTTGCATTACTAAAACGTAAATCAGAAGGTTACAGAGCTAAAAAATCCCAAATTTTTACTAAACAAGAAAGTTTTTAAGGGAAGCATCAGATGATACATACTTATTTAATAAAGTTGCCATGATAATTGGACTAAGCGGAGCATGCAGAAGAGAGGAATTGACAAATATGCTTGTTGAAAATGTAATAGATGAAGGATCCGTTTTTAGAATTACATTACCGAATACAAAAACAAAGGTAATGCGAGAATTTTTTGTAACTTCGGGGAATATCCCAGGATTGAATATGGTAGAACTTGTCAGACAATATGTGAAAATACCATCTACGTTTTTTTGTCACTTATAGAAATAAGAAATGCACAAAACAACCCGTTGGAATACATAAAATGGTAAAATGCCAAAAGATATTGCCACTTTTTTGAATTTACCTCGCCCTGAAGAATATACCGGACATTGTTTTCGGCGATAGTCTGCTTCATTTTTGGCTGATTCTGAAGCTGATCTGCAAAAGAAAAAAATATCAGAAGCAATTTTTGGTGCCAACAACCAAACAGGATTACAAGTTTGTCAACAATCATCAACTACTGATGTAAAAACTGTAAAATCCATTGGAATTAATATTACAAATTGTAGTAATTGTTCTTTTACCATTTATAATAAATAGTTTTGTACATATTATGCATTTTGAATAAACTTTTTTGATCAAACCATTACTGGTTTCCTTATAGAATTTCATTATGGTACTTAGTCCCATAATAAGCTTCCTTATGTCATTAAAATTGAGTGACATAACGTTGTCATTATGACATGCCATCAGATAAAAGAAATAAAAGAGAAATTGAAGAATGTGTAGCATTGTCTGATCTCGATGCTATGCATAAATGGTATATTCCATAATTACATTACTAGTCATTGTATTTTTTATAGCTATTGCAAGAAAAAGTGAAAAAGTCTTTTTTCAAAAAATATATCCCAAAAAGAGGTTGAAGGGGTAATTAAAGAATGGATTCCATTTGCAGGAGATAGTCTAATTTTGTGATATTTTCTTTGGCATGTTATATTTTTGTTTGTTCGGTTTTTGTAGGATTTTATATTTAAAATATAACAATATGATTTTTAAGAGGTTTTTTATTTAGAGAATATTCTGTGACAAGTATGGTAAAACAATATTGGGCCATTGATTAACCAACACAAAGGGTCATTGAACAGCCATTGAAGGGCCACTAACGGGCTGGTCAGCCGGTCCGGGGACAGCTGTGGGCCTGTTCGGCAAACCATGTAAAAGAACAATCAGTGACAGGTAGGGTAAAACATTACTGGTTCATTGAGAAGCCAACAGTTACTGTTTGTTAGGAAGTCTTTTAAAATGTATCTTTAACATTGCAAGACTATAAAAGAACTGTGAAGCTAGGTTTAAGAATAAAAAAAACAAGTGAAAAACTTTTTGTTATTAAAATAATAAGGGAAAGGCGGGTAATATAGTACGCAGTTTTTCGTAATGTATTTATTCTGGACAAAATATGAAAACAGTGATCAACTTAAAAATATAGGGAAAAATTTAAGGTACTTACTTAACTACTTAACCCTTTGTTAAAGCGTACTCTCAGCAGACATCGTTTAAGAGTCCAAAGTATACTGTGCAGTACTTATGAAACCAGCTCTTGCCCTTGATGCACTGAATCCAATCACGATCAGGGGGTCTTCATATATTTCTTGGCAAACTGGCAAATTCTTATTCAATGGCTGGATTTTATGGATACTATATGGAGGTAAACTAAACATGTATTGATAAAACCTGATCCTGATACAAGCTGAAGTTTTCCTGCTAGAGCTTTATCAGTTAGCTCAGGTTTAATTCGTTTTCGTGGAAACACAAGAGCGGCTGAAATATGTAGCTCCTAAACAGCACACTGCGTTTATTAACTCACCCATCTCCGATGAAACTATTTTGCCCACGGTTCTTTTTCCTTTGAGAGCAAAACAGTACGCATATAAGGCTAAGAGTACGCGTGCGTACCCACTTGTATTCTATCCGCTCTGAGGGAAGTGAAGACGAGGGCCTATGGGTCAATCCTCAAAAACAGCAGTGATCACTTCAAGGTTTAAAGCCACAAGCAATCAAGAGGATAAAGATTCCATTTGTAAGTCAGGCTAAATACCTAGGTATAGTTTATAACCAGAATCTGACATGAAATACACACATACAAAGAATCACACAAAAGTCTACAAGTACCCTTGAGAGATGTAGACGTTTGGCGGGAGAACAAGGGGTCTTAACCAAAAGATATACTGTGGTTATATTGACCTATGGTTCAGGGGTTTGGTGGAAAAAAACCAGCAGCTTAAAGCTATTTAAATGCTTAGTAAGTTTGAAAGCCAGGTATGCCTGAGCGTCACAGGACCGATGGAAGCAGCTTTAAAGAAAGCTTTAGAGGTTTTACCAAATTTACTACCCTTGCATATTTACATTCAAGGGGAGGCCACAATATGCTGTGGGCAAGGTACTCACCAGGAAAAGGTATACCAGGTAAAAGCACACCGAGTTTTAGGGTTTCCGTTGATCGAATGGTCCCTAGGTATATCTTAAATACCAGTTTTCAGATAGTGATAAAAACGAGGACTGAGAAACCAGATCGCCAGTAGGTGGGACAAACTAGCTTTGGTACACAGATAGTTCCCTATAGAGGCTGGCGTATAAGGCACAAAGCTAAAGACGGAAGTATGCCTAAGGAAGAACGTGACTGTATTTCAAGCAGAAATCCCTGCAACACAATGTTGCGCTATCGAACTAATTACCCAAAAGGTGGAGAAAGAGTTCATCTTAATCCATTCTGATAATCAAGCGGCTCTAGTGGCACTTAGTTCGTTGCAAGTCAACTCAAAGCTTGTAAGGAAATGTGTGTATACACTCAATCAGATGGGAAGCTACAATAGGCTAACACTTGTATGAGTATCGAGGTTCAAGAAAATCAGGGACAATGAGAAGGCTAACAAGTTGACCCGGGGAGATGCAAAGACTCCATTGATAGGACCTGATTCTGGCCTTGAAATCGGAAGTTCACTTAAAAAAAATAGCCAACAGTGAGTGAGTGCAAAGAAAGTATCTTTAATGGTGGTTGACAGTTATGTTAACGATTTTGGTCTTTCGTATAGTAAAACGAGCTTGAGTTAAATTTTCTAGCTGATCTGTACATCTTGGAATTGATTTGTTTATAGACAAAATGTATTTTTCCTTTTATATAAACTTCACATCGAAATCTTAAAGTGATTATACATCCAACTTTTCTTTGTCATTCTTCTAAAGAATAAGTGTTAACAATATTCGGCCCAAGTTCTGGGGTTTTCTTGTTCACTATAGTTTAAGAGTTTGAAAGGTAGTTAAGATCATCAAGCTTACAATGTAACTAAACAAAATGGATTTCCTTATATTTGCCAGAATATTTATACTTTTTTCCTTACTCGAGACAATTTTTCTTTCTCCATATCCGACATATTGCACTTATTACATCGTCTTTTGCAAATCTTTGCCGATTGTTGGAAAACTTGATATTAACTAGTTTACTATCATAAAATATATCTAGTACCTATTTGTATGTTGATTTCATATATATGATGTTCATCGTAATCATAATTATCATACTGAAAAAGTAGAAAATTGTTTCCACCTGCACCCAAGGTAAAGAAACTTAACAGTTTTTATACCAAGCTTGACCGTTATCTATGGACAAACAACTACTTCCTGGGCTATATGCCCCAACGGACATTGAATTACATTCCAATAGAAAACGTGATGGCGACCGACTTCGTCGATACTTAAAACCTTTTCTTTCGATTTGCAAATCAACGGGAAGAACACTACTCATAGACCGGTTTCGACATTATTGTGTCTCATCAGTACGAGGTTATTAGTTCTTCTCATTCCGCAGAGCAGGGATAAAATTATTTCATGTATTGTTTATAATTATCATAATTAAAGAGTTATGGAAAATATTCTATTTTCTTCTAATATAATCCACTGCACACATCTATAATTTTACAAAACAGATAATATGAGGAGAAACATACTTGACATATTCCAGTTATATTAAATACGTTTTTGTGACATAGATGGTAAATATGACTACGTAAATTATTAATTTTTCACCTTTAAAGCTGCGTATTGACTTGAGCATTTTAGTCCGAACGAACCGAACGAGCTGAGCGCGCACAGTCGAATTCGGCTAGTCAGTACGTCTCTTCGAGCCGAACTCTGACGAACCGAGCGCGCCAAACTTTTTCGGCAGCTTGTCGGTAAATGTGATTTGCTCAAAGGGAATTAGTCGTTCGTGCGCGCTCAGGGGGTACGGAGATTCGTCCCGGTTTTTCCGTTCTGAACATTCGCGCTAATTTTGTCAGATTTATTTGTTTGTATATTTGAAGAAAAATGGATTGGAGCAGAGAAAAATGTTTAGATTTAATAGATAGGTATGAAAGTCTTCTGCAGACATTCGAGTAAAATTCTTAACATGAATTCTGTCCATATCTCTCAGTAATGTCGCATTTTCACGCCGTAAAAACAGGCGTCTCGCCCACATTTTTTTGCATTTCTTCTTTTTCGTGTTAGTTAGAGCTTGTATAATTAAAAATGAAGCAGCCACGATCACATTTTCCGCGTCCATGTTTATATCGGAAGTTTGTACTCTACGAACACCAAAAACAAACTGGCGAATACGGGAACATAGCAAACAGTACAAACACTACGAACATCACGAGCTTTTCTCACACATGTTTGCTTGGTTCGTACGTGCGCGCTCGGTTCGTTCGGAATAAAATGCTCAAGTCAATACGCACCTTAAAACCCAAAATCTTATACTATATGATTAATTCCGTAATTGTGGCTATAAAACAATGCAGATTTTAATAAACTAATTATAATTTTCTAAAATCTGAACATAGTGTACCAAAATTCTATTATTTTAATCTACAATAAAAAAATTAATGTTTAAAAAAGATAATAAAAAAGACTATCCAACCACCTTTAGAGTTTGTTAGAACAGCCTTGGAATACATGTTGATTGCCAGACGAACTCGGAAACGTCTGGTTCGGTTTACATAAAGTGGCTTGAATTGTTTTACCTTGTCCTTTAGCAGATGCGGGCCAAGGTATCACAAATTCTTGCCCGTATTCCGAACTTCAAATCGGGGAAATTATATTATCATTGAAACAAAAGAAATAAAATGTTAAAAGCAGCGTCTCTCAAAGTATAAGTTTTCCTTGAATAATTTTCACCACATTGAATTGGACGGTCAACGACTTGGCAATTAAGAACAATTGAGAGGCGAGTTAAAAAAAAGAATTATGACATTTCTTTGTAAACACCTGTGTTTGTCAAACGTTTTAATGAATAAATTGATATTGTATTAAATTATTCAATACTGGTATATTTTAGGTTGAAATGATGTCTCCGGAATTTTTTGCACAGCTTCAATTCTTCTGCTGTGTTTTAATACAATTATCAATCATTTGTTGGTCTGCTAATGAAATTACTATAGCTGTAAGTAAATATTATATCATCCTTTCCTTTACAAAGTATCTTAAGATTTAAACATGATTTACAAACACCTAAGTCTAGTACTTCTGTTGCCAACTATCCACTGGCCATCTTAGTAGAATATTCCAGGATAGATAAATTAGCTGCTACAATAATTTATATGTTAAGTATGAAGCCATTAACGGTATATTAATGAATAAATAATGAAATGAATGAACTGGTCGATTTTAATTTTTAAATTATAACTTTTTGACATATATTATTCGATAAATATTGCATAAGAATTCAAAGATTTAATTCGCAGTTGGCACATTTATATTTAGAATAGTTATAGCTCATGAATTTTCTAAAGAGTTAAACCACGGCTATAACCTTGTAAATACGATATGCGCCAAAACAAAGGAATCAGTAAGCCTGTGATAATCGGGTCCTATAAAACATAGTATTTTTAAACATTGTTTATTATAATAAACGGTCAAAAAGGTTCGAAATGGTGCCTACAATGCAAGAAAAAATATTTGTTATTATTAATATTAATATTAATATTAGTATTATTTCCGCTCTTACGGAAATGGACGATCAAATGGATCTAGTTTGTTAATGGTTGCCAATCAATTTCGGGACGAGTTTCAGAAGCCTCCACCGACTAATAAGAACTTAGAGTCGATGCAAAATTTCGACGAACAGGAAGCGTTTTAATTCAACGCAAAAGGTGTACTGTATTTGATTGATAGACAATTCTGTCGTGCCAGAAACATACAGTTGAATACCCAATAGTTCCAACAGAATGAGGCTACTTGTCATACCACGACAGCATCCTTAGATCTGATTCGGGACAATTTTTACAGAAAACCCACATGTAACTATTGATGAACTCCATGAAAAATGCTTGACCTTTTTTAGAAGAATACAGCAGCCTATTTTTAATAACATCTAAGCAATCTTGTTAAGCGTTATGAGTACTGCTTGGAAGGCAATAGCGAGCACTCTGAACACATTTTGTATAGAAGCTAAACTTAAAATTCGCATTATTTGAAGTGTTAAGGATAATAAAAAACTCTTCGTTTTAACAAAACTTCCAATATTTATTAAAAAATTGCTTTTTTAAAAGCTCAATGACAGCTGTTTCGCTATGAAGCATCGTCAGATTGACATTTAAGTTACATTTTGTTTGTTTGTAGCTAGGTACCTGATGTTTAGGTAGTATTAAGGCTAGACCAAGTATGGAAGTAATAAGACATAACAATATTAAAGCCTAGATGTTATTAGCCCTAAGGGATTATCCTGGATGTATTTCCCTCTAAGATCAGTATAACTGTGCAATGATATAGAAAAACCAGGAAAAAACTATATCATGCTGATCTTTACAATAACTTAATATATTTGTGTTACAATTACGTCTTATCTATGTATAAAATGAAGACTCAATCAAAGCAAACACTTTAAAAGTGGAGAACTTCCCAGATTTATTTGTTCATTAACAACTTTAAATTGTGGATCTGCTAGATGTCTTTTTATTTCAAGTTCTTCAAGGAAATCTAAATTTTGTTTTTTATTACAAATGTGTAGTATTTGGATGTCATTGGTGTGAAAGAGTGAGGTTGGATGTTCAAGAAGGTGTTTTGCACTACAACTAATATTTCCTAAACAAACTAAAGAAATTAAAAGTTATAAAAATATTACATATTGTGGAAGTATTTCCAATAAAATATCAAAAATAATATCTTCGGCAACATCAGCAATAATATCATTTAAAACACAAAATAATGTTGGTACAAAATTGTTAAATGTAAAAACAAAATTACCTAAATTAAAAAAATCTGGTGTTTACAAAATTAATTGTCCAAAGTGTAATGCTGTATATATAGGTCAAACACAAAGAAATTTTGAAGTAAGATTTAACGAACATTTAAGAGCATCTAGATTAAAACAACCAGATAAGTCAAATTATGCAAAACACCTTCTTGAACATCCAACCTCACTCTTTCACACCAATGACATCCAAATACTACACATTTGTAATAAAAAACAAAATTTAGATTTCCTTGAAGAACTTGAAATAAAAAGACATCTAGCAGATCCACAATTTAAAGTTGTTAATGAACAAATAAATCTGGGAAGTTCTCCACTTTTAAAGTGTTTGCTTTGATTGAGTCTTCATTTTATACATAGATAAGACGTAATTGTAACACAAATATATTAAGTTATTGTAAAGATCAGCATGATATAGTTTTTTCCTGGTTTTTCTATATCATTGCACAGTTATACTGATCTTAGAGGGAAATACATCCAGGATAATCCCTTAGGGCTAATAACATCTAGGCTTTAATATTGTTATGTCTTATTACTTCCATACTTGGTCTAGCCTTAATACTACCTAAACATCAGGTACCTAGCTACAAACAAACAAAATGTAACTTAAATGTCAATCTGACGATGCTTCATAGCGAAACAGCTGTCATTGAGCTTTTAAAAAAGCAATTTTTTAATAAATATTGGAAGTTTTGTTAAAACGAAGAGTTTTTTATTATCCTTAATAAGATGGACTTCCAAAAAGTAAGGGTTAGTACAATCAATTTAATTTGAAGTGTTGTTATTTAATTTTTCATCCTTGATAAAGCTTTATTTTTTCAGTGTCGTTTGTTTTGGCGCATACTGTATTTGCGTAGATACAATGAATGTAAATATTTATCTACATATAATGAAAAAGTGTATGTGAATACTTTTGCGCAGAGAAAATTTTATAGAAGTCTGTGGAAAGTCGTCTAGAAGTACTTTTTAAGTGAAAACTAAAAATGTTTGGCACATTTATCGTTGTGTAAGATAACCCAGGCAAAGTGGGTTAAAAACAACGTAAGAATTTAATTGTAAAATGTAATTAAAAATGAAATATTTTAGTAAAGAATGTTGAAATTGTAAACAAAAATCAAATATAACATTATAGAGTAAATATATCTAATAAATATACGTAAATATCTAAAACTTAATGATTACTTATTTGTGAAGTATTTAACAATTATATAAGTATTTTAAAAGGGCAATGTAAAATTACTTCCAGGAAGCTTATAAAAAATAAGATGAGAAAAATAATTTACTATAATAATTTAAAAGTCTAATAGGGTCATTCTGTACAAATTTAACAGCGCGGTTAAAAATCGTATTCTGAACAATATCACATTGCAGCTACCTTCACTTTTATTGTGTTGGTTAATATAAATTGCCGACTTTTTAGGTTATCGTTATATTTATTAAAAGATATTTATTATTTTATATATTTATTTTTATTATTATTATTATGGAATGATATTATTCATTTTGATTTACTTCTTGAAAATTTACAATTCTATCACAAACATAGTTTGTCAGTTTCAACACTCCTAACATCGAATGTTTTGGTCGGCGTTATTTTAACATCGATGTAAATTACAGTAAGAGCGTACAGAATAGCATTTTCATAACATCTCTCGACCTTGAAAGTTTACAGCGTTGTTACCGCTAATTTTTGTACAGAATAAGCCCATAAGACTTAATTAAATTAATGTTAAAAATCAATTTAAAATAATATTCGAAGAATGCTATACCGCCTACCTTACCGGAAAACCACTGATATGGATACCAAAAATAGGGCAAAAAGTATTGTTTATCAATCCAACGGCGGAAAATTCATAAAGCCACGATTTTTTTATTCTAACATTGAAAAAGTTTACTTTGGATTTGATATTATCAAATCAGAAATAATAAATTTCGAGCAATTCTGCAAAGTGAGAGGTTTTTCCAAACAAAATTCTATAAATTATGAAGCAAAAAATTCTAAAATACTATCACAAGAAGAGTGGATTGGATTTTTAAAATAAATGTCCGATTCTGAATACCACCTGATGAAGGCGAGCAAATACATAATAGTATAAATTCTACAATATGAGCGTTCCTTACAGCGCCTGATCTTGCCGCAGTGGTATGAGTTCTTTAAAATATCCCCACTGACCTATAACAGGTGTTTTTTAGTTACAACTTTCTTGCATTTTAAAAAAGAATAAACTTTCTTATTCTTACTCACACGCTGTTGTGATCAACCTACATCTGCTTATGTTGGAGATAGAGGACAAGAAAAAGGACTAATAAAAGAATCAGGAAGCAAGAAATAAGTTATACAGGATGAAGCATGAATAAATTCCAATGCAACGTCCTAGATTATTAAAAACCACCTGTTATTAACAATAATAAAATAAATTTTCAAACCTTTATACCACATTTAGAAGCCCTAGACTATATTAAATCTCTCCTAAAAACAGTACTTTTATTGTTAACAGCATTTTATAACTATTTGCCTTGATTTGCAGGGCCAAAATATAGGAAATGCTCTGTACTGTAGCGACTGGTTTTCCTGCAGTAAGAGATTCAAGCGTTCGATGATTTTGACAATGATTCGTATGCAGCAGCCTATTATCCTTACAATAGGAAAATTTACACCGCTAACTATTACAACATTAGTAAATGTAAGTATAGGTAAATAAACAATTAAAATAATTGAAAATTAATTTTAATTTTACGCAATATTTTACATTTTAGGTTTGTAGAGGATCATTTTCGTATTTTGCCTTATTTAAATCAGTCAAATAAAATGTTAAATTTAAATATTTGGATTTTATGTAGTACTTTAATAAAAGATATTCAACAAGTGTTGTAGAGATTATTAAATTTGTAAAATGTAAATGGCCTATCTCCAAATGACTGGAAACTGACAACATACATAACCAGGGCCAATAAAATGCCATAGACTAATTTAACCCATAGAACTCCCCTGAGCCAGATAGGATGTATCCCACTCTGTTTCAAGAAGGATTGAATTTCATATTTATGTTACATATTTAAGTCTTGCATAGCTTAGAGACCCATACCAGGTGAAAGTCATCTGTTTACCCAAAGTAGGGAAAAGGTAAGATAAAAATACCTAAAGCATTTAGACCAGTAAGTCTTTCATCATTATTTCTTAATACATTAGAAAAATTGGTAGATAGATTTATAAAAACACATTGATTGGCTAGAAGACAATCAGATAAATGAAGCTAGCATTGTGTCGGACTCAAAATCTGTTCTTACTGGATTAAACAATAATGCAATGCTAAATAAAAATACGCTTATTTGGGCCAAGGGTTACTCTGATATTATGGGTTATGAGGTGGTTGACCGGCTGGCAAAGGATGCAGCCATTAATGGGGATTTTTTCAATATAATAAACTCCTTTGAATTATACAAATTTCACAATACTTCCTTAAAGGAGAAATGGCAATTAAAATTGTCTAAACAACTCCAATAATTTATATTACCTTCCTTGCCTTAAGATACATATATTCAAGTACAACTTTTGCCTTATCTGCGACCATATCTAGGTTAAAATGCAATCACCTAGCCCACTTTGCTAAGCTTAACTTAGTTTCATCAGCTTTATGTTCATGCGATAATATTTCTACTTGTGATATTAATCACATTATTCTTAAATGCTCCAATCATAAGCAAGACTTTTAACTGACTCCTCCATACGAATGACTCCTTCACCATCACTCCCATTACCTTGTCGTGCTTCGTCCTTTCACTATCAAACCCACAGTTTTATCTTCTACTACTTCCCATCCACACTGCTCTTCTTCACAATCTTCATACACATATTTTCCTCTATTCCGATTCCCCCACTCCATGCATAAACAACGCGCTTAACACCGCCCATTATCTGACACTACTGACAACATAATTCTGTCTAACGCTGGTTTTTTCTAAAAACCCCATAACTACTAACTTACTCCACAATAGCCTCATATAACTTATTATTTTTTTTGTATACAAGATGTGTTGGTGTAGTCCGTTAATCAAGGAGGTTTAGATACCAGGCCAAATTTAAGGATTTGTGTGTAAGGAATTTAAAAGTTTAAGAAATAGTGCTAAGCTAATATATAGATGAATCCTTACATTAACAAAAATTAAAACATCATTTATTGTACATTTGTTATTTAAAGATGGCGGATAATAAGAATTTTATATCAAAACAAAAATGATAAGGCGGATTGGAAAAATATCATTTTGGGAACATTTTTGAGCCTATCTGTTTGAGATGAGAACTTGTTATCATTGTTTTTAACTGAACTTCGAGGCTCTGTTGATATTACAAGCGACGGTTTGGAACTATGCTAGATCTCATTTGCATTAGAGTGATAAGAAAATGGATGAACAGTAAAAGTAACAGTAAAAATAGAAGCTTTGTACGACATTTATATACCAAATATTTGGACTCTAGGGTGAATGAAATAAAATACAAAATTAACAGTACCGGATATAAAACAATGTATTCATAAAATAATTTTTATTTTATTTTGTTCAAAATTTACACCATGCCATTGCAAACAAACTTCATAACGTTTCTGAAGATCATTAAATATTTAAGAAAAGTAGTTGCTACCAATGTAGAAAATAAGTTGTTACTCTTTGCCATAGTTTTCCAACAGTTTCTGGAGAATTTTCAGAGCGAAATATGGAATCCTTTATCAGTTATACTAATTGGTAAATTTATAATTTGCATAAAATTTTTCTTTATATATAACTATTTTTATTGGAGCTTTATTCTTTAAAATTAATATTTAATTTTTATAACAAATTATTAAAAAGAAATATTGGGCATTTAAAGTAATAAGTATATAAGATGGAAAAATTGGATTTAAATAATGATATACGAACAAACTAAAATTAATAAATATATAAAATTGAAATAATTTGAACCGATACATACTTCTAGCTAACAGATTGTAAATTCTAGTGAATTCTAGTGAAAAATTACACGGTACATTTTCCTTAGCCGGTGATAAATAGTTGCAAATCTTTGATGTTCTGATCAAACCTGATTTATTCAAACCCACCTTGTTAGTTAACCGGATTTCCCACACCTAGAAATATTTAATAATACAGTAACCATATTTCGAACAATAAATTTTAGTATAAAAGCAAAATCCAAGAGGAGAAAATTAAAGTCGCATTTAAAATGGAAACGGAAAATGTTAATCTGAAACGTTTGTATCGCTATCCAGATAATTTTTTCTATACAAATACAGTTATTTTGAAAATAATAGGCATGTGGATACCTTCGAAAGATTACAGTATATTTTTTAGACTCTTTTATCTACTATACGTTTTGTTTTTATATGGCGAAGGGTTGCTGTTTCTCTTCTACGAGTTATTGTTTTTTGGAGAAACGGATCAAATCAGTAATTTCATAACTTTCATAGGAATGGTTTTCACCCACATGGTGGGAATATTAAAATTCTCTATTTTAATGTTGGGAAGACATAAGATACGCAAACTTATGAATACCTTACAGGACGTCAAATATTTTTACGGACCTTTAGATGGTGTTTTTCCCGGTGAAATACTTTCGAAGGGAAAAGCAACTAGTTCAAAAATATCCAAACTGGTAAGTGAAAAATTTCAAGATAGATAGAAAAGCGAACGTTATTTTCTTAACATATTGAGTATAACTTTTTTTACTATAGTGGGAAATTGTGTATAACAATTAAATAATTTTAACGTTATTTATAATAAGTTTATATTTTTATATGAAATTTATTGTACTAACCCTTACTGTGTAAAAGTCCATCTTATTAAGAACAGTAAACAACTAAACGTTTGAACGAAACTTCCACTATTTATTCGAAAAATAGGATTTTAAATGCAATTACAGTTGTTTCGCAAAAATTAGCATCGTCAGATTGACACATGTTTCATTCAAACGTTTAGTTTTTTACTGTTTTTAATATAATAAACTGTAATATTTAGTTTCGACTACAGATGATTGAATATCTTCCCTAATAGGCGCACCAGCTTCTACTATTCGTAATCGTTCTTCTTCAGGTGAGCTTTTATTATTCACATACCAGGTTTTCGATAACATATTCGCCTGAGTATCACGAAAAGTTATAATAGTGAATGATTCAACCTTAGTCGTAATTATTAAATCAGTCAATTTAGAAATTCTCTATAGGAATTTCTTTCAGCTCTTTTAATATAAATTGTGAATCGCTTTTATTTTCTATATAAAAAAATCTCTTTCATATCCTGTGTGATGTTATTATCCTTGTGATGCTGTTTATCTGAAGGTATTCGATTTAAAAAATTAGAGTAGCAAACAGCATGATATTTAGCACCAGCAGATATTAAATCATATTCAAAAGGTATGCAGTTTTTAACTAATTTTCCTAAAGAATAGCCTCTTTTTTCTGTTTTTTAAAACATTATCTTTAAAATCAAGAGTACTTACTTTACTAATGGTGCGTTTATACTTTTTTTTCTGCGGCTTCATCGGCAGTTTGGAAATTCATCCTCATCTGCTCGTCCCTTCGATGAAGCAATTGAATTTTTACTTATATACACTTTTCGACAATCGACATGCACTCTTTACGCTCTATCTCAAGAATGGTTAAAGGTACATAAAAGTTCTTATGAAAAAGTTGAAGAAAATTTTCCGTTCTACATTCTTTTTAACCACCTTAAAAGTCATACAGTGTAAGGGAAACGAGATATTTCCAAACGTTAAATATCTCAAGTAGCGAACAAGTGATTATATGAGACTTTGAGGTAAGTTTTATACCATCAAAATAAAGACGTGTGCAGATTTTTCAAATTTTTAGCTTATTATCTTTCATTCCGAGGTTGCATCCTTATCTTACCGGAATATATTTAGTTTTGCAATTAAATATTTCCCTCTTAGGGAAGCTTTATAAAAAAGTTCATCATAAGACTATAAAAGCTGACAAGGACATTTACTATAGGAGATTGGTTAGGTTTGGTAATATTGCCAAAGAAACGTGGTCTATAGTAAATTATTTAAGAAATAAAGTTTCAATATGTAGTTCATCTGAGAGTCTTAATAATTAAGTACTTTATAAACGTTGACAAAAACTTAACGAATTCTACAACTTCCACCCTTGATCCATTTTCCTATATACCTTATGAACTTACATAGTTTTTGTCTCGCCTATAGTGATAACAGAGTTTTAAAGCACAATTGGAGACATTGTAAACAAATCCAAATCTGAAGTAGATGGACTTACCCTTAAAATGTTCGCAAACATGCCGTACTACTACACATTAGATCATCTTACAAATTTAATTAATGATTCATTTCAAATTGATATTTTTCAAGATCAAGCTTCCAACTATCTCCCAATCTCGCTTCTTCCTACCTTATCTAAGATCATTGAAAGGTTGGTCAAAAAAGGTTTGTCTTTTTTGGTTTAATACAAAATTCTAACTAAGCATCGATTTGGATTTTTAAGTGGCAATCATGCAATGGTCACCCTTTTTAATAATGTGTACTCCAGTAACAAACATCACTCGACAGCTACAGTAATCTGTGATTTAAGCGTGCATGCATGGTGCATAATATTCTACTTAAGTCGTTTTTTAGCGAGAGCATGCAGCTTATAGGGGTGGATGAGATGATGTGTCACGTGTGGGGTTCTTCAGAGTTCGGTGTTGGACCTTATCTTGTTTTTACTATTTTTCAATGACATTGCTAATCCAGGCATTAGAGATAAAATTTTTCTCTTCTCGGAAGATACCAGTTTTACTTGGGTTATCACTGAACTTCATGGAATCGTATCGAATGACTTAACCATTGTCAAGTCAAGATGTAATTCTAACCACATGTTCTTATGCGTTTCTAAAACCAAAGTGTTATCATACACTGAGATAGATTGTGTAAAATCAATAAGATAGAGCTATAAAGAAAATTAGGCAATCACATAGATATAGCAAAATTAAACTTTCTCTTAAAACCCCTCTCCTGAAATAAAATAAAAGAAGTAAGATTTAGTTTTATTCTTAGTTAGGCCATCGAGTAGGATTAATATTAGTTTAGATTGAATAATTGGTTATAATCATGATAAAGATAGAGATTAGGTAAAGTTCCTTATTTGTTATTAACAGTAGTAAAGTCAGAAAAGGTAGAGTTCATAATTCCTTCATAAGTATATGAAAATTTTGGTATTTAACAAGAAATGCTTGAATAATTGAAAAGTCAGCTTTAAAATTACAAATCTATAAATTGTTATATGTAAAATCAAAAATATATAAAAGGAACCATAATGGTAATATTTAGGTAGAGATTTGGGGAATAAATTATAAATAAATAAATAAATAAATGTATACTTATTAGAGTTTCAGGAAAGTAGAAAATTAGATGTAGAAGCAAAATTATGATCTCACCAAATCATCTGTCAAACTCCAAATTTAGACATTTAATAAATGAATCTAGAAAATTTGTAAACGTTATCGAGAGGTGTTTATTTGGGATTTGAGGAGTATTTACTCATAATTAAGATTTTAAATTTTGTTGGAAAATGTTAAATTGATAAAAATACGTGTTTCTTCTTTTCACGGAAAAAGAAGAATTTTACGACGATCAAAAAAGGGTTTAGAATCAATATCAACTTTTTTGTAGGTACTGGGGAAAAAATTATTCAAAAAGTTTAAATTAAAAAAGGATTTGGATTATCAATTTAGAAAATTGACGTTTGCATTCACAATTAAATTATTATGACTTAAAAAAGGCATAGATACAGGTAACCAGGAATAAACCTATATAAAGCAAAGAAAGTTGGAGAATTTCTCAGTCAAAAATATCTTGTCGACCCGTTAACAGCTTTTGATAACCTCAATATTCAATTATGATTAGGGTTTTTGTAAAAATCTAAATTTTATTGTCAGTTAGTGAATAGTGAGTGCTACGAGGCAAATAAATGCCTTTATACCAGTAAAAGGTTATTAAATCCAGTATCGTCAATCAAAACATACGATATCGCACAAATATGAATAGTAGAGGTATTCGTAGCAATGGAACTTCATTGAGTTTACGACACGAACCGTACGCTGGTTCGAATCGGCAATTGAAGTTATCATTTTCAACGCTAGACGTCACAGAAACTTTAGGGGTGCACTAATATTTTTCGACCTTTAATAGAACTTTATTTTCTTGCAAATTGTTTTAAATATTACATGTTGTTCAAATTACATTTAAACTGTACATAGCTAGCAAAAATACCTCCCCACACCGCTGATAAAATGCAAATAAATAGTTATGCCCCGAGCCACTGATTCCCTAAAACATAAGGTGCAAAAAGTAAACAGTTTGTTGTTGCTATGCTAGAACAACATTTTTCTTGTAGTTGTAAAGCCAAACGACCCTGTTCAGTGAGGATCCCGCTACCCATCGCCCCTCGAGCTACCGGCAGTTTTTGGTAGTCAGTCGGAATTTAGACACCGTAAGTGTTGATAAAAGTATATACCTAATTAGTGCTGATCGCTTTAATTACGAATGGCTCGTGTAGGCTATGATGCCAATTCTCTCAAAGTCTCCACACCTATTATAAACAATGTATCATAGTTTCTCTTTTGTCAGTTAAAAGTGTATGAAAGTGCAGTGCGTCAACAAGAAACAATTGCGCCACTCTATTGTAAGTAGAAGCTAGTATGTGCTCAAAGTTCTGACGCCTAGTCTCAGCAACATTGTTGCTAACACCGCTCTCTCATGTTTGTAAGTAGTAGTTGTAGTTTACTCTCGCTATTTCACACACTATGTATTTCTTACCCCTCTGTTTAATACTATTGTAGAGTACAATTCTCTAACATTTCATTCATAATTTATTTGTTCCTTTATGTTTAATGTTAAGTTCCTTTTAACATTAAAGGTGTTTACTGTTTTCTGTGGTCTTATTTCTTAGCATTTGAACCATAGGAACTGTCCCCTTGCTCTGACCAAGGTCTGAATGATTTACAACCATTCACGGCTAAAAAGTGCAAGAACCAGTGCGCATGAGCCAAAGCCCCTGGTTAGAACACATGTATTTATTATACGTTTTCCTACGACCACCATCCAAAACACTATTTTGCACATTGGTTACAGTACGCAAAATCAGCAATTTCTCATAGCAACAAAAGTTGTAGGAAAAGTGACATAAGGCATAGCCAAAGTAACATAAAGCATAGCCAAAGTGACAATAGGCATACCCAAAATAAATACCTGCAGCAAGTTGTCAATCTCGTTATCTGTAGTCTGTGGTATCTAAACGTTAAACCAGCAAAACAGTCCGACTTCTAATTCGTTGCTAGGCCACTGTTGCTTATTTATTTATTGTCAAACTATCGAGCTGAAGGCGCCATTTTAGCCGCATTATACTTATCAGAGTTTTAACAGTTTTCCTTTACTTTTGGTGTATCTGTGGGTGATTTTTATAATGGATTCTGATGTTTCTGATTTTAAAAATACACCCCCGAAAATTAAAGAAAAGGCAGACTTATTTTGCCAAAATTTATTGCCTGCTATTTCAAGAGAAAAATATGAAGCTGCTTACAGAAATTTCATGGAATGGAGAAGTCTTTCTCTGAAAATGTACTGATGGTGTATATGGAAGGCTTATCTAACACTAGAAAAGCCTCCACCATATGGTCGACTTATTGAATGCTGAAGTCAACTATAAGTATCTGGATGGTGGTCGTTTTAAATGGTGGTCGTAGGAGAAGTACAGTGTGCAACACGTGCGCAAAGCTAATTTCTCACTCGTGTGAAATTTTGCGCACTTGTTACACAATATACTATTGTCAGAAGGAACTGTCAAGGAATTGACATTTTGACATTTCGTTATTAAAATTGAATTTGACATATAATAGTATATTAAACAACGCATTTCATATGGAATTCTGTTATGACACGAGTTCAAGTTTAAAAAACGAATCGCGAAGCGATGAGTTTTTTAAAGAACGAGTGTCACAACAGCCATATGAAATAAGTTGTTTATAATATTTCTTATATTTTGCCCTTTTTACCATTTTTTAAATTAATTTTTTATTTTTATGTAATTACGAAAATTTTTGTTTTAAGAAGTATGTCGGCAGCACTGTGTAATTTATAAAATTTGACAGTTGTGACATTTAAATTATCAAATGTTAATGTTTTAAAATATTTTAAAATGAATAATATACCAATAATAATATATTATATAAGTAAAATATTATATTCATATTCACAGATACTTCCTTAAAGAACAATATAAAATTAATAAATTGCTATTAGCCACAAATGTCATTGTCAATAGTCTTGCCTTTAGATACTTCACTCATGTCGCCAACCATTTAAAACAAAAATTTGCGTGCGCAAAAGTTACATTACGATACGCAAATGCGTTTTATAATGAAGATTTTTATAAGTGCAAAATATAAATAAATATTTTTACATGAACTAGTAAAGTATTTTGTGGGACAAATTATTTTAATTCATTAATTTATTATAATAAAGATTATTTTCATTTAAAATATTTTTTATTTAATCTTAGGTACAAAGGTACTGAACTCTACCCTGGAGAAAATATTTTATGTTTCTTATAACTGAGTTAGCATTCTTAATTTAATTTTCGGGCAAATTAACAAGTATGTATGTATGTATGTATAAATTAGGGGTGATAAGTATACTGCGACCTATAGGATCTATTATGTTCCCCCTTACTTGCCATGTTCTGATGTTTTCCCAGATTTATAGCAGCTCTTCGAGTACTATTTTTCTGGGGAAGTTTAGGACATCGTCGGGCTTCAAATCAGGTAGATCCTCCTCTTCTATTTCATGTGTTCCTAGGTATCCAGCCCTAGAATTCTGCAAGGCAGGGCATTCTGATTCTGAGAATATGTTTATTGCTTCATCTGCTAACCCAAGTTCCTTCATGTGGCTTCTTAACCGGCAATGCCCGGTTAATATTCCCGTTAGAATTCGGAGCCTTTTTTTACTGAGGTTGAGGCAACTAAGAGATCTCTTCTGGTCATAGTTCCCCAGTAGTATCTTAGATTGCCTCAGTCCTTCCAGCTGATTCCAGTACTTAGATTTTTCCTTCTCCATTTCTTCCCTTTCCTAAGATTACTCTACTGCTGAACCCACAAGATGGTTATGGTCACAAATGTGAGCTCCTTTTTTTGCCAACTGATCTGCTGTTTCGTTTCCCTCTATTCCTATGTGTCCCGGGACCCTTAGGAGGGTGACATTGTTCTTCTGGCCTAGTTCATTTAGTTTGCCTAGGCATTCCCAAACCATCTTCGAACTGATTATATGTGAAATTTATGGTACTAACCCTTACTGTGTGAAAATTCATGTTATTCAGAACAATAAACAACTAAAAGGTTGTATTAACTTTCACTATTTATTCTATAAATTGCAATGACAGCCGTTTCGCTATCGAAATAGCATCGTCAGATTGACATATTGAAGTTACACTTTGTTTGTTTGTAACTAGGTACTTGATGTTGATAGGTAGTTAAGGCTAGACAGGGTAAGGAAGTAATAAGACATAACAATATTAAAGCCTAGATGTTATTAGCCCTAAGGGATTATCCTGGATGTATTTCCCTCTAAGATCAGTATAACTGTGCAATGATATAGAAAAACCAGGAAAAAACTATATCCTGCTGATCTTTACAATAACTTAATATATTTGTGTTATAATTACGTCTTATCTATGTATAAAATGAAGACTCAATCAAAGTAAACAGTTTAATAGTGGTGAACTTCCAAGATTTATTTGTTTATTAACTACTTTATATTGTTGATCTGCTAGATGTCTTTTGATTTCAAGTTCTTCGAGGAAATCTAAATTTTGTTTTTTATCAGAGGTGTGTAATATTTGAATGTCATTAGTGTGTATGAGTGAGTGTGGATGTTCAAGAACGTGTTTGGCATAGTTTGACTTATCTGGTTGTTGTAATCTATATGCTCTTAAATGTTCATTGAATCTTATTTCAAAGTTTCTTTGTGTTTGGCCTATATATACAGCATTACATTTTGGACAATTAATTTTGTAAACACCAGATTTTTTTAATTTAGGTAATTTTGTTTTTACATTTAACAATTTTTTACCAACATTATTGTGTGATTTGAATGAAATTATTGCAGATGTTGCCGAAGATATTTTTTAAAATTGTATTAGAAATATTTCCACAATATGTAATACTTTTATAACTTTTAATTTCTTTTGGTTGTTGAGGGAATATTAGTTGTAGTGACACTTTCTGTTCTTTCTTATTAATTAATTTATTTATCAAATGTATTGGATAGCCGTTAGATATTGCTATTTGTTTTATAATCTCAATTTCTTTATTAAAATTATTTTTGTTCATTGGAATTGAAAATGCTCTATGTATCATAGAATTATAAGCTATTATAATCTAGAAAATTAATTGAATTATTTTCTTCAACTTCTAAAGTAAAATTAATTTTAGGATGCAAGGTATTTATATAATTAAAAAATATATCTAGCTGTCGTTCGCTACCTACAAATCCTGCTAACACATCATCAACATATCTATACCAAAATACAATATTGTTTTTATAAGTAGAATTAAAGATTTTGCTTTCTAAATTATCCATAAAAATATTTGCTAAAATTGGAGAAATGGGACTTCCCATTGGAAGACCTTCATTTTGAATATATACTTTCTGATCAAAAGTAAAATAATTCTGGCTAATGCATACATTAAATAGGTCAATTATATCTGATATTATACCTGGATGGATATTTCTTTCATCTAATAGCTTTTTAACTAGAACTATACATTCTTTAGGAGGTATTTTAGAGAACATATTAGTTACATCAAACGATACTAATTTAGTATTATTTTGTAAATTTAATTTATTTATTAAATCTAATGAATTCTGTACTGAATATTTAGATGTGTAACCATAATTATTTAGAATAGTATTTAATTTTTTAGCTACCTTAGTATTAGGACTTCCCATTGGAAGACTTTCATTTTGAATATATACTTTCTGATCAAAAGTAATTTAAAAAGCTATTAGATGAAAGAAATATCCATCCAGGTATAATATCAGATATAATTGACCTATTTAATGTATGCATTAGCCAAAATTAATTGTCCAAAATGTAATGCTGTATATATAGGTCAAACACAAAGAAACTTTGAAATAAGATTCAATGAACATTTAAGAGCATATAGATTACAACAACCAGATAAGTCAAACTATGCCAAACACGTTCTTGAACATCCACACTCACTCATACACACTAATGACATTCAAATATTACACACCTCTGATAAAAAACAAACTTTAGATTTCCTCGAAGAACTTGAAATCAAAAGACATCTAGCAGATCAACAATATAAAGTAGTTAATGAACAAATAAATCTTGGAAGTTCACCACTATTAAACTGTTTACTTTGATTGAGTCTTCATTTTATACATAGATAAGACGTAATTATAACACAAATATATTAAGTTATTGTAAAGATCAGCAGGATATAGTTTTTTCCTGGTTTTTCTATATCATTGCACAGTTATACTGATCTTAGAGGGAAATACATCCAGGATAATCCCTTAGGGCTAATAACATCTAGGCTTTATTATTGTTATGTCTTATTACTTCCTTACCCTGTCTAGCCTTAACTACCTATCAACATCAAGTACCTAGTTACAAACAAACAAAGTGTAACTTCAATATGTCAATCTGACGATGCTATTTCGATAGCAAAACGGCTGTCATTGCAATTTATAGAATAAATAGTGAAAGTTAATACAACCTTTTAGTTGTTTATTGTTCTGATTATATGTGAGCTCAGCGCTTTGATGGCTGCTTGACTATCCGACATAATCACAATCTCTTGTCTACGGTAGTTTCTTCCAATATTAAGTCCACACATCTTTCGATGGCGCGGACTTCTGTTTGAAAGATGTTTGGGTATGTGCCCAAGCTTTCTGAGTATTTGGCTCTCGGTCCAAAAACTCCTATTCCAGTTCCCTCGTCCAGCTTGGAACCGTTCGTATACCATTTTATGGCATTCTGGTTTCAATTCTGTATGGTGTCTTCATCCCATTCAGAATTATTACTCAACTTTGCGATGAATTTTCTCACAAAGTTGAATTTCTTTGGCATATCATCTTGGGGCATTTCCCAAGTTTGATCAAATTGAAGTGATCGAGGTTTTTCCCTGATAATTCCTTCCCATTGCTACAGTGATACATGGACGGCTAGTCTCTGAATCTTCGAGAGATTTTTCCTCGTCGTACTCAGATTAGCCCTTGCGCCCAAAGCCACTGCCCCATATGTGATTAATGGTCTCACTATTGCTGTGTACATCCATTGCAGAATCGGTGGGTTACATCCCCAGTTCTTCCCTGTACACCTGCACACCATGAGGGCCTTGGTTGCTTTGTGTACTACTTCGTCTTCGTGTTTATGCCAGAGTAACCTGCTATCTAGGATTAGCCCTAGATATTTTACCTCTGTTTTCCACTCGACGATGTTTTCCCCTATTTTTATGATTTTTAGAAAATAAACAAGTAAAATTTAATCAAATATTTAGGTGATTGTTTATACAGAATATTTGAGATTTTAAAATAAGATTTAGTTAAACAAAATCCATTCGCATTAAACAATATATAAAGATTTATAAAGTGCAGCTGCTAATAATTTGCAACATATCGAATTTGTGATATTGACATACAGGTACATTTCACATAAAGAAAAATCGAACGCATCTGAATCAAATTTTCAAGTCTAGGAAATTTGTTATAATGTTTATGAAAATATATGGAGCGAAATCTTTGATACATGAAACTGCGGATTTGGCAGAGGTTCCTTATTCTACTATAAACAAAATAAACAGAATAATAAGAAATGCTCCTTACAAAAGAGTTAAGAGAGTTAATGATGTAAAAGTAATGGCTCTGGATCCTTCAATAGTAAAGATGTTGAAAACGATAATTTATGAATGCTACGAGAATGAGGAATACGTACTAGAACTACGACGTAAGTTGTTGTTGCTACAGGACAATTCACAACTGGTTTAAGACAATAGATAAACGATAGGCAATCCTGGAATGTAGAAAAATAATAGATAAACAGAATGAATATCTGGAAATGGTTTAGGAATTTAAAAAAGAAAATCTACCTATTTTTTACTTAAACGAAACATTAAATGCATGAAAAAAAGAGTTTTTAAGCAAAACTTCTACTTTTATTTAAAAAACTAGGATGGACTTTCACAGTGTAAGGGTTAGTACAATAAATTTCATGAGACATGGTACTTATAATACTGCAAAAAAAATTGAACAGGTGGATTAACCATCATAATGGCAGAAGTAACGAATGGGTTGAACAAGGACTAAAAAGAAGAAGTTAGGTTTAAGAATTGATTACTTCAAAATTTGCAGGCCAAATTTGCAGGGAAACATATTTCATAAAACTTCAACTATTCCTAACATCATTGGAATCGATAAAGTAGGTAGAAATAAACTAAGAGTTCAATTAAAATCCATAGCTAATGCTAACAAATCAATATGTACTCATAAATCTCAAAGCTTTAATCCCGAATAAACTTTTACAAAGGATAGGTATTAGTATACACGTGTCATTTTTAATGAAAAACACTTATTTGACAATATAAGATAATGCTTCTTATTATCATTCGTGACAATCTCAAAGCTTTAATCCCGAATAAACTTTTACAAAGGATAGGTATTAGTATACACGTGTCATTTTTAATGAAAAACACTTATTTGACAATATAAGATAATGCTTCTTATTATCATTCGTGGCAACTTTATAAAATTCCGAGCTCCACAAAAACTGAAATTCAAGATTAATGGCTAACAATCTAATTTGAAGAGACTTATACTAAGAACAAATTACGGATAGTCGAAAAACAAAAATATTTTAATATGAAGTATGCTGTTAACACTACTTCTTATTAATATGATCACGCTTAATCAAAGTTTACCATCCTACTTCTGAGTTTTTAACTTCAATGAATTGATTTGTGACCAGTTTCAAAAAGAATTAGACGAAATAATTCTTTTTCCAAATTCAATTGATTAAGTATAAGTTTCTAACATTACCCAAGAAGATTGGACAAAAATGAAAATACATGATTGCAAGAAAAATGGCGGTAATAAATTTATTATAGATGTGAATGACACAGAATTCGAAAATGAAGAAGAGGGAATACCTAAGTGAAAACTTAAAATAAATTGATAATATTATGTAATATGATTTTAAGTGCTGAGGCTTCTTTATTAAGTTGAGGTTCAGGTCCTATCAATGGGGTGTTTGCGTTTCCCCGAGCCAACTTATCAGCCTTCACATTGTTCCTGATTCCCTTGTGTCCTGGTACCCAGACCGGTGGTTAGTTTATTGCAGCTTCCCACCTGATCGAGCGCGCACACTCAGCTGAGCTAAGTGATAAGATATATAAGAGATTCATGCTGTTGTGTGTTTTGTATGTGCATGTTACTAAAAATAGGTAATAGGGTTAGATCGATGGATGCAAGATGAAGAGGTAATGAAGAAATTAGAAGTGTTAATTGGGAACGGAACTAAGGTGATTAAGGTGGTAAGGCAGAGGAATGGGATGAAGATGGCGGTGGTGACTGCGGAATGGAAAAAGGCGGAAGTTTTGCTTGGAAAAAGGGAGGTGAAATTTTGGTAGGATAGGGTTACATTAATGGAGGATAGAGAGGAGGGTAGATCCTTTGGTTGTGAAGAGAAAGGGCACAAGATTGCAGTTTGTAAAGCGAAGGGAGTCAAGGAAAAGGCCAAATGCTAGCTACACAGGAACGAGGAGCGCAGGTCCAGGGACTGTAGAGAGGCGTTCCCTTATAGAGTTTGTGGGGTAAGAGGGAAAAAGGTTCTCAGTGACGAAGGAAGTGAAGAGACGGAAAAAAATGAGGTCCCTTCTGGAAGTATGGTAAAATCGGAGGTAAGGGAAAGCAGCGAGAGGGAGAAAGGAAGAATTACGGGTGGACGTTTTTACAAATAAACCTGGGAAAAAGCTGGATAGCGCATGATTTGTTGGATAAGGTGATTTTTAGGAGAAAAGTGGATGTGATGTGTGGATCTGAGGTGAATACTAGATATTATGTGGAGAAGCAAGGATAGATTATAGACGATACCGGAGAGGCGGGAATAATAGTGATGGGAGACGTACCGAGAGTAGATGAGGTAAGGAAGGAAACGGATGGGTAGGAGTATGAATGGAAGACATGGTGGTGTACAGCGTGTACATTAGCCCTACTTCTTGACCCAGATGCTCACTTGACATGGGTCAAGGGTGAGATATCTACATAAGAGACAGGAATGTGCGAGAGGTGTGAGGTGGAGGATGATGAGGGACACGTGTTTAGATGCTGGAAGAATGAGAAAGTGTTAAAGCGGTTGGAGTGGAAAATTGGAGAGGCACTGTAGTGGGAGAACATGGTGGACGTAATGTTGAGAGGGAAGAAAGAATGTCTGGAGGTAAGCGAGGAAGTGGAGATTATGATTAGGGGAAAGGAACATTCTTGATGGCGTGAGTGGTATGATTGTATGACGGGAGTGTGTGAGGGACCGCCACCCGTTTTAAAGTATGCTAGGGTATTGATTCCGAGGCGGGGGTAGACGTTCTCTTAGGGATGAGTCCAACACTGTTGGGTTCTGATTGAAAACCCATCGAACATGAGTTTCCCATCTCAGCCCGAAAAAAAAATGTTACTAAAAACGAACTTACTAATTTTAAACATTATTTTTTATGTTACGGTTTCGGATCAATATTCGTAGAAAATGACTTGTTAGATTCCTAAATATTTCTGCTTGTTCTAGGTGTTCATCATGTACACATTTGTGGGCATCTCTGCTCACATCTCTTCAGATATCATTTTAAATAATGAGATTAAAGGACAGTATTTTGATGAATTTAATAAAACTTGTATTGAATATATGCCATACTATTTCAAAATTCCATTCGACGTGAGTATGAAAAAGCAATGCGAAATAGCTCTTACTTTCATGGACTTGGGATTGATTTTCGGCGCTTTTATTATAGGATGTAAGTAAAAGTATTTAGTCGTAATGATAAGCCGTTTGCAGAACAATATTACACGTAAACTCAGTAGGGGAACATCGGGTAGAACGGGGTACTTAACATTTGAAGAGAAAAATAACAACTTCCAGAAAATATTAGATTGTTAACATCATTGACAGTGTATTGTTCAGTGTTTGGATTATCTATATTCAAGAAAGATTTCAAAAATTTCAAGCCTGTCCATATGTTTTTGGTAATTATATTTCAAAGTGCACTTAACCCCGTTCCACCCCATGGAAGGGGCGAAATGGGGTACTCAGTAATTTTATTACTCATCTCAACACAGTATAAAATGATAATTAAGTGAAACTTATAATAAAGCACATTTCTTGAAAAAAAAAAGAAAAAAGGAACTCTAAAGTATTGCCATATCAACAAAATCGAAACAGTTCGTATTATTTGCATATTTCGCATTCGAACTCAACATCGTCATCTTCGCTATCAATTCCGGCACATGCGTTGTGAGCCCACTTAGAGCAAATTTTGCAGGCGATCCAACCCCCTCTTGAAGTCGAATTACTAAACAGGTCATTACAGTAAAGGCAGGGAGTGTTATCATCATCATCATCATCGCAAGAAGTGTCTGATGACTCATTATTTTCTTTTTGCCTCCTGGATTTTTTCTTTGTTTGGATTGTTTTCCCTTTGTTGGTTTTCATCATCACGCTTGTGATTTTCCTTTTCACTGAACTTTTACGTTGCTCCTTCGAAATTCTCTGATTCATGGTCTTCTCAAGTTCGCTCTTATATGGTGTTGAAGTCAAAACTGCAGCCTTGCCTCGTTTTCTGCTGACTCTTTTCAAAGAACCTGCAACCTTTGGTATCGGCAAAATATCTGATGGAGAGACAAAATGCATTGAATGTTTTTTACTTGGAGCACATGGAATATTAGGAAATACGAGCTGTGGAGGAGTGACATTTTTCGGAGGAGTTTGCTCTCTGAAACTATGAGACGGTGGGGTTCGATCTCTGGAGGAATGAGATGGTGGAGTTTGATCTCTGGAACAATGAGGTTGCTCTTCTGAATTGCTTGTCAGCGTATTCAGTTCTACAGCAGTTACAGACCTTGGCTGTGAATCAATATCATTTTCTTCTGCAGGATCCACTTCTCTGGGAATATCTGTTGTGTCGGAAGGAAGATAATCCGCTTCAGTAAAGACTTCTTGATCCACAGGTCAAATGCCAGTTTTTTTAAAAGCGCTTATTGCCGTTTTCATTGTTGCAGCATTTATAAAAGCTGCTCCAAAGAGAGTAGACATCTCAAATAATGTAATAACCTTCCCAGGGTGGTTTTGTCACCAACTTCTTGTCTCATGCTCGTAGAAAGTACTCAAAGGCTTCATGAATGCCACATCAAGCGGCTGAACCGGTGAGAACAATGTGGCGGAAAACACAATAAGATAACGCCGTTCTCTCTTGCATAGTTAATCAGTTCAAGGCTTTTGGTATGGCTAACATGGCCATCCAAAAGTAATAGGACTGGATTCTCTCGAGTTGCTCAGGAAAACTTTACAAAGTATTTGAACCACTCCAAGAATATTGCACCATTCATCCAGCCTGAATCGCCCAGCTTTACTACAGATCCTGAGGAAAGTCCAAGTTCGAATTCTTTTTGCATCCTTTTCCTGGGAAATACTAAAAGAGGTGGCATATAAAACACACCCCAACCATCACTGTTTGTCCTCTCTCTGCAGAAGTGAGAATGCCTACTTGACGCTTTCCCGTTGAGGACAGTATTTTAGAGTGGCCTTTCGGATTCACTGTGATACACCCAGCGTTGTTAGAAGCGGTACCCCGTTCCACCCCGTTACCCTGTTCTACCCCATGTTCCCCTATGTGTGGTTTCCTTTCGATTTTGGCAGAACAGTCCTCAATTTCCGACTTGTTCATTATTTTGAGGTGTTACTTCAAAGAGCAATTTTCAGTGAGAAGA
The DNA here is from genome assembly GCA_035357415.1 of Ophraella communa. NCBI lineage: Eukaryota > Metazoa > Arthropoda > Insecta > Coleoptera > Chrysomelidae > Ophraella > Ophraella communa. The sequence continues at coordinate 21,915,411 of CM068985.1, forward strand.
CCTGATCGGTTTTATGTGTGTTACAAACCTTTTAGCGAGTCTCAATGGCAGGATTAAAATGTTATCGTTTGAGTCTAGAAAATAAAAATTTATCTAGTAAAAATTTACAGGACGAATGGTATTTGAAAAGATTATTTTTTAAACAATTCTTACTTAGTACATGCCGTTAATTGTTGAATTTTCGGCCACCATTATAATTAGGTGGATCATAATTATCAACGAAACTTATAACTAATTGGAGGTAAACCTAAAGTCAATATAACAGACTTTTATTAGATAAGTTGTAATAGTTTTAAGATTATATGTAGAGTGTTATAAACTAGTCATCATTTATAATGCTTGCATGTTATTGAACATTGAAGCAAATGAGTACTTTTTAAAGTAAATTTATCAAACCATCAATCAATTTTTAAAAGAGTTTATAATAATATAAAATAAAATTAAAACAATCTATGTCTACTATTGTAGCTTTTTGACGATCTCTACATAGGGCGAAACACTTTATTATCTGAAATACAACAATAATATATTTTTGTGGTATTGACTAATTCAGTTTTAAAACAATTTAAAGTATATTATTGGCAACAATTTTCAATATTATTATTTATGGTAATAACATCAGAAATAAAATATGCGATAAGTTTTTCAAAATAAATTAGATAAAACAGTTCCAATAGCATATGAAGTGGTTTACTAGAAAATTTAAATTCAATCCACTTATCTTTTGACTGCATTTGTCTGTTCTCTTATTCTACATTTGGCCTCGATATCTTTCCATAACTAACTAAACCTTCCTCTTTAGTTTACATCTCACCAATGTCTTTAAGATTATAATGCATTTTATCTTAGATGTATAACTTACTCATAAGACATTTATGATAAAAACTATAAAATACTAAAGTTTGTTTTCTTATTTGAGGTTATGATGGAGTATTTGTAGCTTTATTAAATTGTTTACGTTGCCAATTGATAATAGTGTGTCACGTTTTTCGAACTTTGAGACAAAGAAGTTTAAAAAGTCTCGACCTTCCAAAAACATACACAGTATTTGTCGACACACAAAATCCAGCTTTGGAAGCGGAAATGTATAAACAACTGTCACACAGTACCGAACATTTGAAGATATTGTTAAGGTTAGTATATCTATATTTAATTTTTAGCAATGTCCAAGATGCTCGCGTTCTTCTGCTTATTTTGTTTTCCAATTAAATTAACTTATCAAACCTCGTATTTACCAATTAAGATTTTAGTAAAAATCTGTGGTTAAGGCATCTGCTTTAGGTATTCAAATTTTTTGCAAGTCAAGTCAAACTTTATTGGTAAAGCAATATTCTGGAAGATTATTTTAAATTAAGTTAACTATTTTGTAATTTTTTAAAATAGATTTGTTTTGCTTAATTTATACGAATTAAACTTAAAATTAATCAGTAAAACCTATTAACGACAATGGCTAATCGTTAATAATATCAACATTTTTTCTCAAATTTCAAATGAGACGAATACCTGTGTTTACGTTTTTTTATTACCAATAAATTTCAAATTTCACAAAGCACCCTTATACATTTGTATACGGGTGTAGGTTGCAGGTTGTTAAAAAATGTATCCATTTTTTGAAAATAGAAGATTTTTAAAATTAAAGATCTTTTAATATTTTTTTTGGAATGCTACGTTTATTATAATTTATTTAGACCAATCAATTTATTTTTCAATTTATTTGCACACTTATAAATGTTCTAATTTATATTTAAATATTAATATTTTCTATGATCTGTTATATTTCATTATTTCAAAATTTATTTCAAAAAGTAACAATTAATTGAAGCTTATTTATTTGTTTACAGAAATATAGTACAACACACTTAAAAGTTTATACTTAATTATTGAAAAGTAAATAAAAAAATAGTTTTGCTTACTTTATTATTAGTTCAAAACTTTGGTTTTAGTAACTCATTATCGTCTAAATTATAATAGAGAAATGGTTTATTTAAGAGAAATGTATAAGATTGCTATTTTACAAATGATTAGTTATATAAATAACAAAGGAGCGCGATTGAAAGTTGCTCATTTATTGAATGAAATACACACTTAAATTACTTAATTTATATACACCCAGTATATCCGTCCTAATTTATTTAGGCCACTCCGATATAACACTATTTGAATGCACTTATTTCACTGTTTACTTACTTTCCGCACACAAATTGTTCGCTGTTAACAAACCTCTATACGTGCGGTCCATATGTATGGAATAAATTCATTTGTAGCGTTATTATGTACTATATGAAAAAAACCTGAAACAGGTCGATTTTTATTCTTAAATTGACAATTTACAGTATGAAAATATTATCCCCCTCCAGCACCCCTTCGGAATTATAAGCACCCCCTCGAAAATTTTAAATTACAAAGGGGGTCGTGTGGCACCTCGTTGGAAAAGGATTTTAGTCCTCTGTTCAGCAATATAAAGTTTTTTAAGTTTGGTGCAATCATAACTGAGAAAATTGATTTTTAAGATGTAAAATTTTGATAATGTCTCTAACACAAAACTTTACGTAGAATGAAGATAATAATGTCACATAATGATTAGAATGTGTTTTTCAATGTATTTAACACTTAAATTAAATGTTCAAAATGACCAACATTCACTTCTTGACAATAACCGAGGCGATATTGGAATTCTCGTACAACATTTTGTATGACCTCGGGGTTATTTTGTTAAATTCTTCCGTTATCCTAACTTTTAAATCAGCAATATTGTTTGGTCTATTTAAATATACTTTAGATTTTAAATAACCTCATAAGAAGTAATCGAGAGGAGTCAAATCGGGGGATCTAGCCGGCCATTCGATCGCCCCACGTCTTCCAATCCACCTATTGGGAAAAACCTCGTTTAAATAATTTCTAACAGTACGTGCAAAATGCGGTGGAGCTCCGTCTTGTTGGTAGTAAATAGATCGATCTATCTCATTTGGATGATTAACATCAGGAAAAACTCTTTGTAATGTAGGCACTAAAAAGTTAATCAAAAAATCTAGATAAACCTCACCAGTAACTGTGCCCTCAAAAAATAAGGGCCAATAATTTTATTGTTAATGATACCAGCCCAAACGTTAACTTTTTTAGGATATTGAGTGTGAGCCTCACACATCCAGTGAGGATTTTCTCTGCTCCAATATCTACAGTTCTGTTTGTTAACCGTTCCGTTTAAATGAAACGTCGCTTCATCAGAAAAAACTATTTTGTTTATGAACTGCAAATCTGCGTTCATTCTATCCATCATCAATTCACAGAATTCTTGCCTTCTATTAGGATCATCTTCATTTAACTCCTGAACCAACTGAACTTTGTAAGGGTGGTATTTTTTTATGCAGAACTCTGCAGAACTCTCAAAATAGATGATTTACTTACATCATTGTCGGCGGCAAGTTCTCGAGTTGTCTTATGCGGATTTTCCTCAATCTCTAGAAGTACATCTAACTTTTTTTCATCAGTAAATTGAACATTTCTACCTGGTTTTTCAATATTTTTTACATGTCCAGTTTCACGAAACTTTTTTTCAATTTTGCTAACTGTAGACTGCAAAACGTGTTGACCAGGGTATTTATTATTAAAAATTTCACAAACCTCCTTTTGAGTTCTGGTTTTATTACCACAACCAATCATAATTAAAATGTCTATTCTTTGAGTCTCGGACAAATGAGCCATAATTAAATTTAATACGCGCACAAATATTATACTGACGACTTTTAGTAACTTTAAATACCTAAATGACAGCAGCCTACTAGATTTATATCAATTGTTTATTTAGTTTTTTGACTATTATTTTAATATCTTCAAAGTGTTTTCCTAATATTTAACATTATTGTGTCTCATCAGGGTAAAGAAACTAAATAGTTCCTATACCAAAGCTTGACCGTTTTCTTTCTTTGAAATGTAATTCAATGTCCGTTGGGGCATATAGCCCAGGAAGTAGTTGTTTTTTCATGGAAAACGGTCAAGCTTTGGTATAGGAACTATTTAGTTTCTTTACCCTGGGTGCAGGTGGAAACGATTTTTCCACTTTTTCAGTTTTATATTTTATTAAATTACCTAAACTATATTTCTTACTTGTGTTAACTAATAAATGTCCTTTAATTTTATTCAATTGCCTTTTTTATATAAATAGTTTGGAGGTATAATGCAGTTTATGCCTTAAAAGGCTTTTAAAGCTTAATTCATTAGTCCAAACACTACCTCCATTCACTTTCATTATCTGTCACCTATGAATGTTAGTTCGCACTGCCTCTACATATGTTTGTACAATAAATAAATGTTCTTAACACTTTGTCTATTGATAAATACAATTACATGGTATTCTATGAACATAAATCTTTGATTTATGAGTATTCAAATTCTAAATGACTTTATTCTCATATTTTACTTTCTTATTATTAATGATAAATGAACTTGATTAAATTATGTATTTTTTTATATCTACCTATTCTTTGTACTTCGTCTCAATATATTACCCTATGAGCTTCTCATAAAGTTTTGGACAGGGCTAGCTTCAGAACATGACGAGTTTGCAACATTATAATTGAATTTGCAGAAAACCCAATCCAATGTTCGTTGTTAGCCATTCATCAATTATTCGAACATTACAAGAAAATAAACTAAATTCCTATAAAAAACAAGCTCAAGGACAATTTTAATGGGAGAACGTATTTTTGTGATCAAATGATGATTGCACATTTACACTTCACGTTCAAGCTAACCGTTAAAATTGCCACTATTGGTTTAAGGAAAATACGCACTGGTTGAGGGAAGAATATCCACCACATGCCGAAAAGATTAATGTTTGTATCTTAAATATTTCCAAATTAATGAATAGGGAGGCGCGGATCGATGGAATAGCCAGCACGATTCCCTGATCTTAGGTCATTAGACTAGATGTGATAAATGGACGCCAATACGCAATACCATGTTAACCCACAAAAAATCAAAAACAGATATATGTACACAAACTGGAATCTTCTCTTGATAAGGAGCGTTTTTCAAAAGAGTGTTATGTGCCATACAAAATTTATTTTCACAAAATATCAATTTAGTGTTATTCCGGATTTTGCAAATGTTATCTGAAACTTTAACATCGTTTTTCTCAAAATAGCTGACTTGTGGGTTAACATGGTATTGCTTATTGACGTCCAAATAAGATGAGACATTTTTATTTAATATTGGGATGTTGCCAAGATGTGTGTGTTGAACATTTTCATCATTTACTACATTAATAATAGGGTTTTTTATGTTTAATTTATGTTGAAGTTTGTAAATAAAAAATTAATTTATTTTTATTTTTTACAATAAATTTTAAAACCCTTCATATTTCCGAAACACTAAATAGGGTATAGGACATTGTACATGATATACGTCTAGAATCCAAATATTTAACAATAATAAAACAAGCGCAATCGAAATACTCATCAACCGGTGCGAGCATTTTTTCAAACATGCTCTTATTTATCTATTTTTGAATTTATTCCTTTTGACTGTTCCACACTGTATAAGAGATTTTATTCAAAAAATTAAGCAAAAACATAAATGTATAATACTCATAGAACATCTATTTAATATTTATCTAGCTTAATAAAACTGTTTTTCTGGAAAGGCTCTGCATATAAAATATAATTATAAATAGTGAAAAAGTGATTTTTTTTTCTTTGGAAACATTTAATTTTTCGAATATAATATTTAAAATAAGTAAAAACAAATTTTAGAAATAATTAAAACTCTGAATTACCATATTGTTCAACGGACCCGTTGTTTGCTTTGAGAAATTGGTTTCCTACTACCTTTATGAAGGTCTTTGACCTAACCAAATTTCTGATTCTCTTTTCAATTTTGCTTATATTGTATTGTGAAATTAGTTTTTTAGGTTTTCGGGTGAGGTATTTATTATTTAATAACGTACACATTTCTTTCTGCCTGCCCGTTTGATCACCACAACCAATCATTATTAGAATCTTAATTCTTTGCGTTTTATCCAGTTTTATGTTGCTAGATATAAAGATCTGTTTAATAAGTATACTACAGTAATACTATTAATCATATCAGTCATAAACTTAATTAAGTTTGAATGTCCAACTATCAATGTTGATGAGGAACTAGAGGTAAAAAGTTAAAATGTAGGTAGATAACACATTTCAATACCAGTGACAGCGTTGCCAAACTTATTTTTGGGTTTTAGTAAATACATGATACCAATAACATAAATTTTATCAGGAAATATGTTTAATTTGATAATATTTTATGACAATACGCAAATCAATTAATGCCCTAGTTGACATACTTGTATCGGTATTTAAAAGACCTTTCAAATAATGTAGGACGTCACCAGACTCACATAAATTACGTCAAAAGAAAAAGGTATTCTTACGAATGGCCTGTTAAAAAATAAAGTCAAACGATTTCAGAACTTTTCCTTATATATTGAGATGAATAACTATGCTCAGCAAAATTAATAAGTTAAACTTACCTCAATAAGTAATAAGTAATAAAAAGGATATCTTAATAATTTTCATTTAATCATCAGCTACTTTTTCTTTATTTCATCAAAAGTATTCAATATAATAATTTCTTGTAGTAAACATTCAAATAGATAGAGGATGTACTTGACAAATTTATCTTGGATAGAATCCATTGTATCAATAAATAACAATCTAAATATGTACAATTCCAATAACAATTCCCATTCCATGTATTCATGTACAATTGACATAGTTTTATGTTGAAGCTAAAGTTGAAATCTAAAACAAATAAAAAAAAGGAACAAAATTAAAAACTATTAATATCTTTCATATGTTTAGTAAATAAATATGTAATTTTAAGTAGTTAAGTTTATTAATATTTCTTATAAAGTGAAAGGACTTACCAAGGTACAAAAAACAGTATAAACAAAGTTAAATTCAGTGTACAATCTTATATCGGCATTTTTGGATAAATAACTTGTACTAGTGATAAAGAACACTCCTATAGTGTAGAGTGAAAGGACAATATCAAACTATAATTAATAAACATTTATAAAAAACTTTTTAGGTAGAAAATTTATATGTAAATTAATTAAGTAAGTTTGTTTATTAGATATAAGATGTTAGTCTTTGATAATATCAAGAGATATTAAGTAAATCATTGCTTATAACAGTGAGTACAAAGCTCAAACCATAAAGTCATTTAAAAAGTTTAAATTTTAGTTCTTAGAGGTTAAAATAGTATTTAAAAGTTGAAATAGGATTAGTTTAATAGATTTATGAGTAATTTTAAGAGTAATTTATAGTTTTAACTCAAATTTAAAAAGTGTATAATGTATTTGACAGGACTAAAAACAGCCTATTTCAAATCAAATGTTTATAGGGAAAAAGAGAGATAAAAATAATTTAAATAGATTTTTTATAAATGTAAAAAGATAAGCTATCTTTATATTATCAAAGATATAATCAAAAATGTAAAATCATTACCTCATTATTTGAAAATTTAGGTTAGTTTTTGAAATTGTGAACAGTTGAATTTCGAATTTTACGTCAAATTTATCATAATCTGGCGAGAGTATAAAAAGGCTAAAAAAATTCTCTCTCTCTTGTTCCGGTCCGATTTAAGCAGAACACGTCAAATGGTAACTAGAAATATATCATTAATCAAAAGTTCATTTATGTTAAATTAAAACATTTAACCCCAAAAATATCCATATAAAAGTATTGTAAAAACATAAAAACACTTACCAAAGAAGTAAATTCAAAATAATATATCCAGATTACTGCAGAATTTGTTAGATTGTATTTCACAACCTTCACTCCGAGGACAGCCGGCAGACATCTTAAATAACATTCCGTTTTGGTATCATCGTTGGAGCCGATCTCTTTGTTTCGGCATTTTCCGCCTGACATGGACGAAATTCAAAAAACTTATATTTATTACGGTATTACGGTGAACTCTAACCAATTACACGCCACTGTACGACTGTGTTTACCTACACCTATAGATTTTTCATCTCTCTCAATTATAGGTTCATTGCTATTGACTACAAACTGTATGTTATTGTGCTGTTGTGGTACCTCTATGTTTACTTATTACGCTGAGTCAAAAACAGATAAGTAAATTAGAAAAATTTATGAATGTCCAACACAACAAAACATATACACAATATTATACACAACATATTGACACAGTAAATACTCACGTACCAGTACATTTGGCTCATCGGTATGTAAATCTATCAGACACCATTTTTTCAAATAATGAAAATCAACTCCCAAATTTACAAATAATATAATAGTATATTAAACAACGCATTTCATATGGAATTCTGTTATGACACGAGTTCAAGTTTAGAAAACGAATCGCGAAGCGATGAGTTTTTTAAAGAACGAGTGTCACAACAGCCATATGAAATAAGTTGTTTATAATATTTTTTATATTTTGCCATTTTATTAATTTTTTAAATTAATTTATTATTTTTATGTAATTACGAAAATTTTGATTTTAAAAAGTATGTCGGTAGCACTGTAGCACTGTGAAATTTATAACATTTGACAGTTTTGACATTTAAATTATGAAATGTTAATTTTTTAAAATATTTTAAAATGACTAATACACTAATAATAATATATTATATAAGTAAAAGATGATATTCTTATTCACAAATACTCTCTTAAAGAAGAATATAAAAGTAATAAATTGCCATTAGCCACAAATGTCATTGTCAATAGTCTTGTCATTAGATACTTCACTCATGTTGTCAACCTTTTAAAACAAAAATTTGCGTGCCTAAAAATTACATTACGATACGCAAATGCGTTTTATAATGAAGATTTTTATAAGTGCAAAATGTAAAAAAGAAATTTTAGCCTTAGATTCTGAAATAGCTTTGAGAACTAATTAAAATTATTTTATTTACGAAAAAATGCAAAAAGCAAATCTAATTATAGAGATATAAAACCAAACAAATTTAAAAGTCATAGCACATAAAGTAGATCAAAACAACCTAATTATTGCAAAATCAGATAAGGGTAACAGTAATTTTAAAAAAAGATTATAAATCTAAAGTGAATGATTTCATAATGTCAAGTAAAGTCAAAATTCTAAAAAACGATCCAACTCAAAAATTTTCTAACCAAATAAGAAAACATGTAAATGATTCAAATTAAAAAATACCTAATTAATAAAAATCCTCAATGTCCAGAATTATATGGAACTATTAAATTACATAAAGAGTCAAAACCAATTAGACCTGTAGTTTCGTATGTTAACACTCCTAACACTAAAGTAGCTAAAAAATTAAAAACTATTCTAAATAATTATGGTTACATATCTAAATATTCAATACAAAATTCATTAGATTTGATCCAAAATTAGTAGCGTTTGATGTTATCTAAAATACCTAAAGAATGTATAGTTCTTGTTAAAAAGCTATTAGATGAATGAAATATCCATCCAGGTATAATATCAGATATAATTGACTTAATATATGCATTAGCCAAAATTATTTTACTTTTGACAACAAAGTAGGTATATATTCAAAATAAAGGTCTTGCAATAGAAAGTCCTATTTCTCCTATTTTAGCCAATATCTTTATGGATAATTTAGAAAACAAAGATCAGCATGATATAGTTTTTATCTGGGATTTCTATATCACTGCACAGTTATACTGATCTTAGAGGGAAATACATCCAAGATAATCCCTTAGGGCTAATAACATCTAGGCTTTAATATTGTTATGTCTTATTACTTCCATACTTGGTCTAGCCTGTAACTACCCAACCGGGCACCAATTTGTAACCAAATTACTCTCCAAAAGAGATCCCGGGTAAGAGACCCATTCCAGGGGGTGGTTCGACTCCAAGTTAATGCTCACTATAGGAAGGATTGTGATGTATAAGTAAAAAGTGCGCCACTATCTTTTGAACGCTATCGATTAAGCAAACAAACTACACAAAAACTAAGGTGAGAAAGATAGAAACACCTTGTAATTACTTTAATTAAACAAATAAAGAAGCTACTTTAAATAAAATACCGACCACGCTACACCCTTAACACTTATAGTCTAAGGTATACAAATGAAACTGATTTTTAAAACTATTGTTTATTTATTGAAAATGTAAGTACTTGCTGATAATGAACTGGAGTTGTAAAAAGAGGACTTAACTTTGAGTTTCTGTGCTGTCTAGAAGGGCGGCTTCAGCTTCTTTGTGAAGAGATGAAAGTTTCTGTAATGGTTTTGGCTGCTCAAGATGTGATAGTATTTCTTAACAGTGCAGAAGTGGTTGGAAGGACTGTCTATACATAAGCGGTAACTGGGCTCTAAATTTAGGGGTATCTTGACTGTAACTCGACTCCAACTTAGAGGTATCTTGACTGTAACTCGACTCCAACTTAGAGATGTCAGGCTCCAGCTTAGGGATGTCAGGCTCCAACTTAGAGATGTCAGGCTCCAACTTAGAGGTAATTTAACTGTAGTTTGGCTCCAACTTGGAGGGTTGTATCTTTCTGAAAGTTTTATGTGTGTGAGAAGGAATCATGGAGGTATGGGCGTTGGTATTGGACAGACTTTTCAGATAGGACAGCAAATTACTAAATTTCAACAAATAAATTGTCTTATCTTCAAGTCTTCCAACACAGCGTCCATAAATATTATAAACACATAGGCAAAATTGGAAATCATTAATGCACAGGACGGTGAAGCCGGTCCTGTTCTTTATAATGCAAAAAAATTATCAATAGACTAATAATTGAATAAACAATGTAACTATTTCTAGTAAAGCTTTGAAACAATCATATATTTGTACTAAATGCATATTTGTGAAAAATTGATTTTTTAAAACATTGAATATATTACAGTGAAGTGGTTTTCGTTTTAATAACTACTATTAATTGTTTCTACAGCAAGTTTTAATAGCGTGGTTGAAGACTACGCTCTAAGATTTTTATGAACTTAAAATTTGACAATAATTATGTTTTTAGCTTACGAAAAATATAATGTATAGCGGTTTACTGATCAATTATTATATTTTGTCTAAAAGTAATAACTTACCTTGAACGGTTATTGAAGCCACGTGTTCGAAAACACGCTTCTGATACATTTTATTAGTTTTCAAATAGTATGTGTAGAAATTGTGTGTGTAATTGTGTGGAAAATATTTTTTATTATAATTAAAGCATAATTATGTACCTAGCAATGAAAAGAATAGAAAAAAAGTCTACATACCAACAACCAATTTCACAGGATGAAATACTGGAACGTTTTTCTTTCGACTGTTGGATCATAAAAGGAGCTATCGTTGCCTTGCGGGTCGTTTAAATAGTCTTGCTCAAAACAGAAATCGTGTTTTGTGTCATTTGTCAGAAGGAATGCGTTCTTTATTTGGCCTCGTTCAAACAAATAAATAGTTAGCGTCTACAAGGGCTGTCTTGTGTACAGTAGCATTAACAGTGAATAGGGGTCGGTTTTAACGGTAATAATAGCGGTATCGTTTACGGTCGATAATAGTGCAAGGTGACATGACGATAGACATGTTACAAGCCTTAAAACCAACCTACCGAAACCGTTTACACTATCACTAGAACAATACACACTTTTAACTGTCTGACGCGCGTTTCGATAACCAAGTTATTTTCTTCAGAGACCGAGGGTAAACTAAAGCTATGTCTACAAACTAACCTTATATATTGAGATGAATAGCTAAGCTCAAGTATAGATAAAATGTAAAATTTACCTCAGTATGGGAATATAAAAGGATATTCAAATAATTGTCATGAATATATCAGCCACTTTTCTTTATTTTATTTAAAATATTTGGTATAGTAATCTTAAATGTTAAACATTTAAATAGAGGAAGAATGTATTTGACAACTTTATCTTGGATAGAATTCTGTAATACTATTTCAAAACAATCAAGCAAGTCTCAATTCATATAGCTTTCTCTGAACGTTAAAGTCAGAATCTAAAACCAAAAGAATATAATTAAAACTATTAATTTAATTCATAAGTTTAATAAACAGTTGTGTAATTTAGGTAGTTAAATGTTTAAATTATTAGTTATAAGGTGGAAGTACTTACATTGTGGCATGTAAACATTTTGTAGTGCTTCGATAACAGATATGTATTCAGGCAAAACCTGAGAAATACCTAAAAATATAAAAACTGTGTTAATAAATGCTATCAGACAAGGGTGAAATCAGTGTATGAACTATAAATGTTACAGTGATAGACAGAGTAACCCCTACTTCAGTATCAAAACTCAAATAGTGACCACTTAAAGACCATTTCAACAACACTTGATAAAACTTAATGTTAAGCAATTTAGTTAGAAGAAATGTATGTAAATAGTTTGTACATTAGTTATAAGTTTTGTTAATCTTTGATGATATCAGAAAATCTCACTTAAACAAGTATAATAGTTGCTATCAAGTTCATATTAGAGATTAAAATTAAAAGCCTAATTTTCATTATTTCAAGTCAAATTAGTATTCAAAAGTTATAATAGAACTATCTTAAAAGATTTATGCACAAATTAATATCCATTTGATGTTATTTGCTTAAATTTACATAAATTCAAGGAGATGGACATGCCAAAATTAGCACATTTCAAACATCAGTTTAATAGGGAAAAACTGATCAAAAAATAATTTTAATAACTTATTCATGAATGTAAGAATAGAGATTTTCTATATATTATCAAAGAAATATTCATTTTATGTAATTTGCAAATTGAAACAATTGATTGCTAATTTAATGTCATTCGTATCATAATTAGGGGAAAGGTATAAAAGGCGTTGCATTTTGGTTTACGTGCTATTATTCTCTCTTATTCGCTCTTATTCCGCTAATTGGCAATTGAAATTGATCACGAAAACTGGTATCATAACCACACTTTTAATCAAAAATTGAGTTTAATTACATTATTTAACAAAAATATTATAATCAAAGTAATTAAATAGAATCAAAGTACTTACCAAAAAGTGCGATTCATCAGAATCAATCTAAAATCTGGTAAGATTGATAAGATTTGTTTCATCCTTATTGGACATCAAGCCGATTTGATAAAACTGGAAATTTGGTAGATGGAGGGTTGCCGGCCTGCCTAGCGAGATCGTTACCAACCTAAAGACAGTTATTTGAGGTACGTTCATTAAAAACATTTTATTGGTGTGCGCATGACTATTTAAAAGTAAATCAAGGACAAATATTAGCATTAATTAAATAATTAAGGTATTTCTATTTTATTAGGTAAAATATTGCATGTAATAAATCTTTGAAAGAAATTAAGAGTTTATATAATTTTTGTAAAGTCCGTAATTACAATTGGATGTTTTATAGAGTAGTCAAATTGAGTTTTACTTGAATCCTACCCAAGATAAAGAGTCGGGTCTCGAAATAAATCAAAATTTTACTGAGCTAGCAGATTTTTATTAGAGCGTTCAAAAAAAAAAGTATACAACAGTTAATAACTCAAACATTTTATTTTCTAAATATACAATATAAAAACAAAAACAATATATAAACAATTTATAAAAACAAACCATCACAACATATAACACTTTTAGCGCCAAAATGTTTTCGCGGTAAATCTTTTGGCGTCAAAGCCAATTTTAAGCGCGATAACATTTTTACGATAAGTTTTCTTCTAATAAACTATAAAGTGGACTAGCTGGTATAGGTCCTTTGTCCTTATTTAATCTATTTTTATACTTATAATAATTTCTATACTTTCAAATGCATGCAACAATCTACTGTTTTATACATTTTTTAACAATTTTTAACTATCTACATTTACCGAATAGTTTTTGGTAAAAGCATGTTCGGCAATACTAGATTTTTCTATGCGTACATATTTTAGATAAGCTAAATGTTCTGTAAATCCAGTTTTAACCGACCTTTTTGTTTGCCCAGCATACTTTTTATCACAACCATTACAACTTATTCCATATATTCCGATTGCTTTTTTTCAGATCCTCTCTCTTATCCTCAGGATTTCCTAACAATTGTTTCAGGGTGGTACTAGTTTTATGAACTAAACCTAATCCCACCGTACGGAAAATTGTATTCAATCCTTTGGTATACTGAGGGATAAATGGTAATGAAATGAATTTCATATCGTTGTGTTCTCGCTGGAAAAAGGTGGTTTCACAAAGAGATTTCTTAAAACTATGACGATTGATTAGCTTATGAATGAGTTTATTATCATATCCATTAAGTGCAGCTATATCCTCAACTAAATTCTCTTCTCTATTATATCTTGTTTTGTTTAAGGAAAAATTAATTAACCGATGAACCAAAAAATGAAAACTTGCCATTTTGTGTTGACTACAGTGAAAATAATCTACCGGAATATATCTATACGTAGCGGTGTCTTTCCTAAAAATATAAAATTCTTACTTATTATTTCTAATTACTAATGTGTCCAAAAATGGTAACTGTTCATTATTTTCTAGTTCAAATGTGAATTTTATGCTTATGAATTTTAAATTTAATTTTGAAATCTACACCATATCCTTGGGAAATACTCGAGCTCTTGACTAATCTGTGTTTCAAAATATTTCATAAAAAGGTTGGCTATAAAAATGGTGATAAAAAATTACCCATTGTTGTTCCTTCATATTGTTGATAAAACTGATTGTTATATTGACAATAATTTAGGTCCATGCATAGTTTAGCTAATCGTAGGTATTCAGTTTTAACTTCAACACCCAGATCATTCTAGATACTGTAAAGTTTGTGGAATCGGTACGCTAGTAAATAAAGAACTAACTACTAAACTAAACACTCTTGTTTGTTTATTATAACAACCTTGTTTCCTTTGTCAGCTTTTAAGTAAAAACATTCCTTCTGTCTCAAACTTTTGACAATATTACTAGTTTTCTTAATTCTTTGTACATATTTGTTTTTATTTGAAATGATTTTGGAAATTTGATTCTTACAAGCCTCCCGAATATAGACCCTGGCATCATGAGAGAGATATTGAACAGAACTTTCAATATGTTCAATCAATTCACCCAGGTCCCCACGAGAAGGCACGGCAAAGTTCAAACCCTTGTTTAGCAACTCTGTTTCACTACTGTCAAAAATTAGGTAGGAAATATTTTCAACAATATTAATAGGTTCCAACGAAACCGTTTTGGGTTTCGGTTTTAATTTTTTTAGGTTTTTACTCAAGATCGACATTTTCTTGTTAAATTTTGAATGAATAACCCTAAACACCTTTCTTTGGAATTCACACCAATATTCAAATTCTACATTACTTAACTTATGTTTTAATTTTCTGTAAAGTCCATATGCCTCTATTTCAAGCATACTTCGTTTACTGTACAGATATTTGGTTTCTAATGCTAACCATTTTCTCTTTGCAATTTCAAAAACTTTACCTAACACAGCACTTATATTTATTTTTACAACTTTTGGAAAAACATTAAATTTACGACATAATTTTAAAAAAGAATTATCTGCACTTGTTAACCTAATATTAGTACTAAGTTTTACATACCTGTTCTCTTCCGTTGACCGTGAAGCCATCACAACTAAAATGTTAAATATGGAACCGTTGGCGGAACTGATACCGAAACCGTTTACACTACCACTACACCAACACACACTTTTAACTGCCTTCAATATCTAACTGTAACGTTTATTTATTTTTACTAGTCTTTTAATTTATTTTTATACTATTTAAATCACTAACACTGTTTAATTTATATAACACAATTTATTTACAATACTTTAATTTATATAAGACAATCTTTCTAATCGCATTTATCTAACAACATACTACTAACTAACTAACTAAAATATTCATAATATATAGGCAAGTATTGTTCCAGCATACTCCAGAACTCCAGTCTGGTCTCGATCGTATCGAGTCTAGATGCTTCGCTCGTCGGGCGCCGTATATTCTCGAAGATTCTCGTATCATCTGTTTCCTTCGCGTCTGATCATAGCGCCAGGGGCGTACTCGCACAACATTGCCCCCTCCTTAAGAGATAGTTCCTCCTGGAACTTTTACGGAATTGAGACGATGGAGATACTTGCAACTGAATCCTCGTCTACAATTTCCCGTTGCATGGAAATAACATGGAATGGTCTTTGATGTCAGCTGGACACGGGGCGAATGGCTGCATACCAACACTTGGACTTCGGTATCTTGAAAGATTACTTCCACCATATTTCGGATGACCCTCCAATCCAATGAGTTGCACTCTATTTTTGGCATGGCTAGCTTCTGTACGTTGGACTTCAATATGTGCTCTCTCAAGTTAAGTAATGATTCCCATATATTTCGATAAGTGGGCTGGTCTTGGTAGGTATTCTTGGTAATCAGATAGAAGAGGCAACGGGAGTCATCTCGAAGTATCAAAGCCTTCCCAGTGGCTGGTAACTGATTTCGAAGTTCTGACAATCGACCAAACTTCCTTCGAAAGACAGACGCTAATCCTCGGCCGTCGCTGATAGTGGCGGAAACGCTATGGGCTAATGAGTAGTCATCAGGAAGTGTGAACAGGTCTTGCTGTCTCTCAATAGTCACGCCGTATCTAGCTTTCCCAGTACCTCCATATGCACCCATAAATTCTTCGAAAGCAAGGTCGGGTGTATCTTGGACTTGATTTACGACTTCTTCTTCCTGGTCATGATCTCCTTCAAATTTCGCCAGTCGGTTTCGGTGTACTACCTTAGGTTTTCCATTCGGGGTCTTTATTATACGGTATATGACGTCATTGATTCTTTTCTTGATGATGTATGGACCCTCCCAAGATTGTTGTAACTTTGGTGAGTACCCCTTCCGTCTTTTCGGGTTATGGAGCCAGACTTTGTCACCTTCTTGGAAACATCCTTCTATAGCTTGGGTATCATACCGTTTCTTCATCCTGTCACTGGCAACTTGGAGATGGGAGCGAACCAAATCATGCATGTCGTCCATTTTTCTACGTAACTGGATTACATAGTCTTCTCCAGCTATATCCTCTCCAGGTCGGCATCCAAACTCGAGGTCGCATGGTAACCTCATCTCGCGTCCAAACAAGACTTTTGCTGGTGTTTGACCTGTTGATTCATTGACGGCGGATCGATAAGCCATTGCAAAGAGCGAAATATACTGGTCCCAGTCTCTTTGGTGATTGGATACTACTTTTGATAGATATTTGCCAATGGTTTTATTCATGCGTTCTACCATTCCATCTGATTGTGGGTGCAATGCTGTAGTTCTTGTTTTCTTCATTCCTAAATTGTCGCAAATTCCTTGAAAGAGTTGACTTTCGAAGTTCCTTCCTTGGTCACTGTGAATCTCCAAGGGCACTCCATATCGGCAAATAAACTCCTTCACTAGCACGTCTGCGACAGTTGCTGCCTCTTGATTTGGAATGGCGTAGACTTCAACCCACTTCGTAAAATAATCCATCACCACCAACATGTATTTATTCTTATTCTCAGTAGTGGGGAACGGTCCAGCAATATCTAAAGCAATTCTCTCAAATGGGCTACCAACGTTATATTGTTTCATGGGAGCCTTTCCTCTTTTCTGAGGTCCATTACTAGCAGCACAGATGGTACACTTCTTACACCAGTCCTTAACATCATCGGAACTATTCATCCAATAAAACCTTTCACGAACTCTCTGCAGGGTTTTCTTAACACCAAGATGACCTCCTGATGGACTGTCGTGTAACTGTCGTAGTACTTCGGCTACTCTACTCTTTGGTATAACTAATTGCTTTCTGTTAACGGAACCGTCATCATTTTCAATTATTCTCTTTAATAAATCGCCTTCCAAAATGAAAGACTCCCACTGGGCCCAATATGATTTAAGGACTGTAGAGAATTTTGACACTTCTTGCCAAGTAGGTCGACGATCTTCTATCTTCCATTCTCTCATTTTCTTTAAGACAGGATCATTATCTTGTTCTTCTTTAATTTTAGTAGGTGCCCAGTCGTCGTTAACTACAGTTGTTCGTAGTATTGCAGTTTCTTTTAATTCTGTCTTACTGCAGTGAGAACACTCTTCTGGGCACGGTCTTCTGGAAAGGGAGTCTGCATTTCTGTGACTTATCCCAGCTCGATGTTCGATCCTAAAGTCGTACTCTTGGAGTCGTTCGATCCACCTGGCAATTTGACCTTCAGGGTTCTTAAACTGCATTAGCCATTTTAGGGCTGCATGGTCCGTCCGGATTAAGAATTTTCTTCCATAAAGATATTGGTAGAAGTGTTCCACCGATTTCACAACTGCCAGAAGTTCTCTTCTCGTAACGCAGTAATTCCGTTCAGGTTTGGAGAGCACTTTACTAAAATAACCCAGGACTCTCTCTTGTCCATCTTGAATCTGTGAAAGGACTCCTCCAATTCCGACATTACTGGCATCTGTATCCAAAATAAATTCTCCTTCCGGTTGTGGGTAGCCTAATATCGGTGCTGCGGTTAAATGCTTCTTCAGAGTTTCGAAAGCGGTTTGACAGTTTTCATCCCAGCAGAACTCTCTCGTTTCCTCTGTAAGGCGTGTTAATGGCTTAGCAATGTCTGAAAACTTTCTGATAAATCTGCGATAGTATGTACATAGACCAAGAAAACTTCTTATTTGATGTTTATCAGTTGGTTGTGGCCATTGTTTGATAGAAGCGACCTTGTCCTTATCTACAGACACGCCCTCTTTGCTGACAATATGACCCAGATAATTAACTTTGTCTTGGAATAACTGACATTTCTTTGGATTCAGCATCAGTTGGGCAGCTTGAAGTCTTTTAAAAACATCTTCTAAGTTTTTCAGATGTTCTTCAAATGTCTCCCCAAGACTATGATGTCGTCTAAGTAGACCAGGCACGTTTTCCAAGACAACCCCCTCAATACGTTCTCCATCAGCCTTTCAAATGTCGCAGGAGCATTACATAGTCCGAATGGCATGACATTGAACTGAAATAATCCAGAACCGGTGGTAAAGGCTGTCTTTTCTTTGTCTCTTGGGTCCATTTCTACCTGCCAATAACCAGACTTCAAATCTAAGGTAGAAAATAATTTACTTCCAGCTAGAGTGTCCAAGGTATCGTCGATTCGAGGCAGAGGATAACTGTCCTTCTTGGTAACATTGTTCAACTGACGGTAGTCTACACAGAACCTCGTAGTTCCATCCTTTTTCTTGACCAAGACTACCGGAGAGACCCATGGACTGGTAGAAGGTTCTATCACTCCATCTTCTTCCATTTCTCGAACAATCCTTTCAGCTTCTTGCCTCTTTGCCTGTGGTAGTCTTCTAGCTGATTGACGAATTGGCTTGGCATCACCCGTGTCGATTTTATGTTTTACAGCAGAGGTACGTCCTGTCTTACCTCCCTTTGGTACAAAAATGTTGCGATACCGATGAAGAAAATCTTTCATTTTTCTTTTCTCTTCTCGGTTTAAAGATGTACCAGCAACCGCCACCATTTGTTCAAACTTATCGTTGGAATTATCAGGAATAGCTGTCTGTCGAATTATAGATGTTACTGGTACGGAGGTTCCAACTTTGGTCTCTTTCTTGATCGTAATTGGGTGATCATTGACGTTTATAACTCGTACTGGAATTTCTTTAGCAGAAGTGACCAATCCTTTTCCTATCAAAATTCCTCGACCGACCTCCTCATCATGGTTCCATGGTTCCATCATCACAGGTATTCCTTCGTCAATAGTTCCTTGCAGTCTGGCCACTATGATCGTTTCGCTTCTACCAGGTACCACAGTATCCTCCTGGACAACGGCTGGCACGGTTTTGTCATCATATGGATGAAGGAATATTTCTTCAGAACCGACTTTGATAACTCTGTTCTTGAAATCCAGTTGGAAACCATGTAAGTTCATCACATCCATTCCTAATATGACATCTTCCTCAATATCAGCAACAATAACAGTATGCGTGAACTTTTCTGAGCCAATTCCTATTTGAACCTGGGCTTCTCCAAGGATGTTAGCTCTGTCACCTGTGGCAGTTCGCAGTCGTAGCCTTGTTGGTAAAAGCTTCTTACGGCTATTTATAGTTGTTGGCCGTATAATCGTTCTGGTCGCTCCAGTATCCACCAATAGTGTGTACTTTTTACCGTTGACCTCACCATCTACATATACACTGTCTTCGCGGCATTTCAAAGAGGCTATTAATATGAGAGGGTCTTTGGAAACGTTCTGGGTCGAAGCTGCCCCCTCTAGGCCGGCCCGTTTTAGTTTTTCCTGTGAAGTAGTTTCTTGATTCGTAGTGACCCCAGGACGTTTACATGAATTGCGAGCATGTCCTATTTCACCACAATTCCAGCGCCTGATGGTCTTCTTCTTTTTCTTATCAGTAAAGTTCTTCATCATATTTACTAATTGGTCTAACTTTTTTTCATCTTCCTCTTCCGTTACGGACCTTACTTTACTGTATCCTCCACAAGCTTTCGAAGCCGCTTCATACTCAAGCGCGGCAGACAAAATGTCCACTAATGTTTTGTGGTGGGCTAAACGGAGTGTCTTTGCCATTTCGTGGTCACGAAGTCCATCAAGAAATGCTTCAACAGCTAAACATTCCATCATTTGTTCTGGAGCTGAAGGGTAAGCAAATCTTACCAGTCTGGCAATATCTACTTCGTACTCTTGAAGTGTCTCCTCTCGCTTCTGTTTTCGAGTCTTTAACTGCGATCGGTACAAGTTCTCCAAGTGTTCGTGACCATATCGCATGTTCAAGCTTTTCTTCAGTTGCTCAAAATCATCTGTGTCCTCCACTGGTATGGTCTGAAGAACATCCAAAGCGTCTCCTCTCAGGGCGATGGTGAGGTTTATTGCCTTCTCTTTTTGGGACCATCCGTTCGCTCTCGCAGCTGTTTCGAACTGTTTGAGATAATTTTCCCAAGACATCTTTCCGTCAAAGGTTGGGGCCTTAACACGAACAGAACTTTCGTTGCCTTCCAATTTCGGTTTCCGCTCCACTTTGTAGCTTCTCATTTCGTCCTTGTTTTCCTCTCCTAAATCTTCCATATCTTCTTTACCTCCTTTTTCCATCTCTTCCATTTGCTTTTCCATTTCTCTTATTTTCTCTTCAATTTTTTTTTCAAATGAAGACATTTTATTTTCCATAGAAGAAATATCCAAAGAAACCTTGTTTTCCAAAGAAGAAATGTCAGAAGAAACTTTATTTTCCAAAGAAGAAATATCAGAAGAAACTTTATTTTCCAAAGAAGAAATATCAGAAGAAACTTTATTTTCCAAAGAAGAAATATCATTTTTTAAAGAAGACATATCAGTAGAAACTTTGTTTTCCAAAGACGAAATATCATTTTTTAAAGAAGACATATCAGTAGAAACCTTTTTTTCCAAAGAAGAAATGTTAGAAGAAACTTTATTTTCCAAAGAAGAAATATCACTCTTCAAAGAAGACATATCGGAAGAAACTTTATTTAAGGAAGAAATAATTGTAGCAGAAGAGTCGTCTACAAAAATATGATTTTCTGGATCTAAACCATCATTTTCCAATGCTTGCTTAAGTCGCTCCAACAACTCAGTCTTCCTTCCTGTTGTTTCCAATTCACGATCCTCCAGCTCTTGACGTAATTCTGTCACTTTCAAGTCATAAAGTTTTTTCGACATATTTATTTATTTATTTTTTTTACCTTATTTATTTACAATATCCCACTTCTGACACCAATGTAACGTTTATTTATTTTTACTAGTCTTTTAATTTATTTTTATACTATTTAAATCACTAACACTGTTTAATTTATATAACACAATTTATTTACAATACTTTAATTTATATAAGACAATCTTTCTAATCGCATTTATCTAACAACATACTACTAACTAACTAACTAAAATATTCAAATCGGTCCTTAATATATAGGCAAGTATTGTTCCAGCATACTCCAGAACTCCAGTCTGGTCTCGATCGTATCGAGTCTAGATGCTTCGCTCGTCGGGCGCCGTATATTCTCGAAGATTCTCGTATCATCTGTTTCCTTCGCGTCTGATCATAGCGCCAGGGGCGTACTCGCACAACATAACCCTGAGATTGTTTGGAAATCCGAAGGATAAGAAAGAAAATCTGGAAAAAAGCGGAATATATGAAATAAGTTGTAATGATTGTGATAAAAAGTATGTTGGGCAAACAAAACTAAATTAAAACTAAATTTAAAGAACATTTAGCTAATCTAAAATATGGACGCATAGAAAAATCTAGTATTGCCGATCATACTTTTACCAAAAACCATTCGGTAAATGTAGATAGTTTAAAATTGTTAAGGAATTTATCAAACAATAGATTGTTGGATGTATTTGAAAATATAGAAATTATTAATTGTAAAAATAGATTAAATAAGGACAAAGGACCTATCCCAGATAGTTCGCTTTATAGTTTATTAGAAGAAAACTTATTGTAAAAAGTTTTCGCGCTTAAAATTGGCTTTGCCGCCAAAAGATTTACCGCGAAAACATTTTGGCGCTAAAAATGCTATATTATAAGGTTAGTTTGTAGACATAGCTTTAGTTTACCTTCGGTCTCTGAAGAAGATAACTTGGTTATCGAAACTCGCGTCAGGCAGTTAAAAATCAGTGTTGATGTAGTGGTAGTGTTAACGGTTTCGGTATCAGTTTCGCCAACGGTTCCAGATTTAACATTTTAGTTAGTACTACTTAATCAACATTAGGTACCTAGCTACAAACAAACAAAGTGTAACTTTAATATATCAATCTGACGATGCTAATTCTAGCGAAACGGCTGTCATTGAATTTGAATAGATAGTGGAAGTTTCATTCAACCTTTTAGTTGTTTACTGTTCTTGATAATATATTTACAAATTAACACCACAAAAAAATTAAGAATAATAAAAAACTCTTCGTGTTAACAAAACTTCCACTATTTATTTAAAAAACTGCTTTTTTAAACTCAATGACAGCTGTTTCGCTAGACAACTAGCATCGTCAGATTGACTGGAATGGCCTAGTCGAAATTAATTTCGACTAGTCGCGATTTCATGACGTCAAATACTTACTTCGCAATAGCTCCGTTAGGTGCGCACAGTCGCATTTCGACTCCGTCATAACGGTCGAAATGTTCACTTAAAATCAGACCCCAGGTCTGATGTAAACGCGGCATAACTAAGAATTAAGTACTAAGAATCATTTATTTAACCCACTTTAATAACAAAATACTCTATTTTAGGGTAGGCGAAGAGATTGAAGCCATGTTTACTTTCGTCACCTTGAGTCAAACTCTCGCTTCACTTTTAATTTTTGCTTCATGTCTATACATGGCTTCTAGTGTAAGTAGACTATTTAAAAATATATATTTGCGCAAACCGCTAGGAAATTAATATCCTTGTATAATTTTACAGCTACCAATGACCTCACCGGAATTTTTTTCACAAATGGAATACTTTTCTTGTGTATTGTTACAACTTATGCTGTTCTGTTACTTTGGAAACGAAATAACATTGGCGGTAAGTAAATAATTATATTAAGAACTTCTCCCAAGAAAGGTAGATTTAAAATTAATTAGTGTTAAAAGGAATTTGCTAAAAGTTTTAATTTCGTTATTTAGAAGAAGGTTGCAATATATTTTTTTACCGAATCATGAAACTAACAACTTTGATTACAATCATTTACATTTTGGTATTTTTAAGAGCCAAGAAATTCGATCAGCTTTATTCGATTGCGATTGGTTAAGTAGCAGCAGTCGATTCAAAAATTCTATAATTCTAACGATGATACGTTCGCAGCGCCCTCTTTATTTGACCATAGGAAAATTTTCTCCTCTTACATTGAGCACTATCGTCGCTGTAAGTAAAATTTCCTAGTCTTACTATTACTAATGATTCATGATTTAGGTTTTTTTTAGGTTTGCAGAGGATCTTTTTCTTATTTTGCGCTATTCAAAAGCGTTCAATAATACCAAAAATTCTCATCAGGGCTTAAAAATTATTAGAATTAATAATTAAACACTTTGAACACTACTAAATATGATTAGTATTGCTATTAGTATTACTATCAACGAAATATTTAAAATTGTTTTAGTTTAGAGTAATACACATTATTTAAAAGACAGATATCACTAAAAGCTTTTTTAAATTCTAATCTTCGTCCTTTGCAATTTACATCATCAATAAAAATTTCCAAATGAATTCCCTCAATAGAAATACGATAAATAAAACATAAAGAGGTGGTAACCATAAAACAAAAAATCGCAAATGAATTTCAATTTAAAATGTGCTTTGCCATGTATAATTCACATTAAATTGAATATGTAGTATATAGAGCATTGACGATTGCGAGCAGTAGAAACAAAATTACGGAAAAGAGTATCGTACCTACAGACCATATTAGAGAAAATTTTTCAATTGACAAGAATTTGTCTGTAAATTACTACAGAACAGAATAAAGAAGTTATTCTTGGAGCTGGTTTTAAGCGAAACGGCGGCATTTCATTTGTACTTTGCACTTTGACGTCAACAAAAAAGCTACACCTTTTTTTACAGTAATAAAAACACCTCCAGTTTTTAATTTAAATGTCATTTTACATACAGAAGTGAAATTATGTAGCTGAAAAGCACTCGATATTTTTATTATAAAGCGGCTAAATTTTTATTTTTTTACAAGGAATGTCCAACAAGTTCTTAGTCTTGTTTGGTTATTGGTGTATCTACAACAAATCTTACAACAATTTCCGTAATTTATTTTTATATGAATCGGAAAGCGGGAGGAACTAGACATGGTGCTGCATCCTGAGAGAGGATAAGGATAAGAAAAACACAGAGAGTGGAGACGACTACAGGAGGATGACAGCCTATCTCAACGAGCTGCAGGGACAAGGTGTAGTAAGTTGGTACTCCTTCCAGGACTCGGAGACGAAACTAGTCAAAGCAGTGATCAAGGGACTAGTTCCAGATGAGAACACAAAGAAAATCATACAGAATCTAATTGGCCAGGAGATCAGAGTCAACAATACGACCCAACTGCAGTAACTCCACAGAGACTGGAGGAAACTAGCTATAACGGCTAGCGCCAGAAAGTCTATTGTCTATTTTAATAAAATCACCTATAAAAGAAGGGGGGATTTAAGAAAAAAATCCATTCTATATCCAGCCAGTTTCTTTTTTGTAATTTGGTAGTGTCTACTGAGACATTTGCCGAATATTCAATGTTTTTAATTAATTTTCAATTAATTACATTCGGAAAGTCGGAAAATGGACAAAATAGTTTATAGGAGATCTAGCAATTTGGCTTGATTACCATATTACTTAGTTTTTAACAAGGCATGGAGTTCTTAGGAAGTACATACCGGATAAATCTGACAGGAGATGACGTGTCTACATATTGTAGTGCTCCAGATGGATAAAAGTCGATTGAGGAGATATAGAAAAAGGTAGAGCAAATGATAGAGAAAATGCAGAGAAAACTGATCGGAGGTAGCCCTCATGAAAATTCTACTGTATGGTCCGGAACCATACATACGGTGGAGAAGGAAGCGGGGTGTGTCATCCTCCACTCGGCGTAGGAAGTGGACTTGTCACGGTTTGAGCATCATATATTCCCGGAGAAAGTTTGAACAAGTACCCGGGACCAGGAGCAGGGTTCTACCAGTAAAACAATTAAAAAAAGATTGGATTATGCTCCGCTGTCTCGTCTTCAGGTTAATACAATCTACAGTCCTGTTATTTTGGTATGTCCAATAATAATAGTACCAGAGCCCAAGGCCAAAAGTTTTGTCTCATAGCAATACTGCCAAAACCGTATCAAATCGATAGATACGAGACTAAATAAAACGCACAAAAGAAAACTGGGATAAAGTAGAAAAAAACGTTTTATTCAAAGTTACAAAATGTTCGCGTATTCAATGACTGTCGGATTCAAAATCGTCTTCGAAATCACTCTCGACGTTGCTTGGGAAATTTTCAACTTCCTCTTCTGTAAAATAAACATCATAAGTAAAAAATCACGAACTTATTTATGAAAGTAACAGCAAAAGCCATGTTAACTGTACCTGTTGATTTGTCGTCCAAAACAACATAGCTCAATTTAGGTAGTTGGTTACTGGAGAACCACGAAGACTGCAACCAACCCTCATCTTCATACCATCCGAAATCTGCGTGGTTTAGTTCGGTTAGTTTTGGTATGAGCTTTGCTCCATACTTATGCAATATAATTCGTCCTAAATAAAAGTTTCTTCAATTCGTAACATATTTCATACATATATTGATTAATAGTGAGATTTTTATTATCCTTTTAAAAATCTAAGATGTTCAATAATAGTGGAGTGAAATCTTTAAACGGGGGAATTTGAGTTCCTATTTTTTGCTATGGTATAATGTATATGTACCTAACACATAAATTTTCTAGATCATAATTCGGTAAAGCAGTTTTTGATTCAGTTGGGATGAGATTGAATTTTTTGACGGGAGGATTTCGATCATATTTGTTTCGAAGACAAACTTCACAATTATTTATAAATCGTTCTATATTCTCGGACATTTTGGACCAACAGTTTCTAGAACTAAGTGATGTTTTGACCTCATTTATCCCTCTATGACCTTTTCTATAAATATGATATTTTTTCATTTTGTTCTTCTTATGTGAGAAAATCTTCCAATATTACGGTACTATGTATTAATTTGTAAATGTAATGTTTTAAATAACAGCTGTAATAAATAATTCAGGGGTAAGTGGGGCTCTAAAATAAATAGCATAACTCTATTAGGATCTACGTACTCTTTCATAAATTGACGTCGTAATTGGATAGATGGAATTCAGAGTTGTTGAAGCTTCGTCGTTACTAATCTTATATTATGTTCTAAAAATGTTGAGTTGAGCTAAATAGACCGTATTAATATTTTTTTCATGCTACAATCTGCACATGAATGACTAGATGTTACGCGCAAAGTGAGAACAAACTTTTTAGTCATAAAATTAAAAAATCTGTGTACACTTTCAATATCAGACGTATTGCTATAATACGGGCTGTCTTTTTTTATAAAGCAGAAGCCTCCCACGCAGTTGTTACACATTCAGTTTCCCTCTCAATCGGTATACCCTATGTACATTATTATTGCATAAAAAAATTAGTATTTGAGCCAATAAATGTATTCCAAATTACAGACTTTCTCTGTAGTATTTGCTAACCTGTATTGACAAAACCTAAATTATTTACCATCTGTTCATTTATATCACTGAAATTTTTAGCGTATTATTAACTTTTTCACGTACATATCTATCTATTATCCTAGTGTAAAATTACATATTACAATTTCTTTATCGAATAAATCCGCCTTGATGTTCCAATCGGATTTGATTTATTTAAATTCCGGCTTGACCCACACCTCCACATATAATAATACGGCAAGTATATCATTTTCTCTAGAGTATAAAAACAAAAAAATATTTTAACTCACTTGGAATTACACCACAATACTCGCAAAATGAGTAACATAATTGATTATCCCGACAATTTTTTTTATCCGAATTCCGTCTGTTTAAAATTGGTTGGGATGTGGATTCCGTCCAAAGAATACAATTTATTATTTCGAATCGTTTATGGTATATATGTTGTTCTGATTTACGGCCAAGGATTCGTATTCATATTATGCGAATTATTAATTTTTGGTGAAACTATGAAAAAAATCAGTAACTTTATTACTTACATCGAAATGCTTTTCACTCATATGCTCGGAATGATTAAATATTTTGTATTGATTTTGGGACGGCACAAGATTCGACATTTAATGAATACCTTGCAGGACGTCAAATATTTTTACGAGCCCATAGATGGCATTTCCCCCGGCAAGATACTTTCCAACGGTAAAGCTACCAACGCCAAGATCTCCAAATTGGTAAGTAAAAACAACATTAAAAAAGTAATTTGCGATACTTTAATAAATGTTAATCGCTATAAAAATTTTAATAGTATCTTAAATTCTCTTGCTTTGGTAATGGTATATTAACTTCCAAATAAGATTAAAACTATTCACCCAATACTTACTTTTGCTCTTGTAACATTCTGTGGATTATTGAAATTTATTAATAAAATGAATTACATTTAATACTGCTAACATCTATAATAAAGTGCTAGAAATACTTGGTACCATTATAATTAATAATTTATAAAGTATGTTCATTCAATATGTTCAGCTAAAACGTTTTTACAAGATAATCTTTCGTTTATACATGAGAATATTTCATTTTTCACGAGACGCTTTGGTTATTGTAGGACAATAAAAAGCTTTTTTTGGTCAAGAGACACTTTCTTGGTTGGAGCTTCTGCACACTGAGTCATAAAGATAAACGTACTTTACTAGAGCTTTCCTAAGTACGATTTTTGTTGGTACTTCGATCTTGCTTAAGTTATTACTTGTTTATTACTTAACACCTTGTTCATATTTTTTGTTACGTTTTTAAGTAAATTTGCAACTTTTAACTTAGGCAGCTGTCATACCCTTGTTAACTATTTTGATACGTTTATTACGTTTTTGAGTAACTGTACAATTTGTAACTTAGACAGCTATCAGACTACTTCTTGACTATTTTAACGTAATTAAAATTTTAAGGTTATATGTAATTTTAAATGATCATTATATTTACCAAGTAAATTTGACTTGTAAGTCAATGCTTTTATTAACTAACTGACACGACTCCAAGGGAATCTCTTTATTGTCTCATATACAAAGAGTTTTTCTGTAATGTTCTGTCTGAGATTGAGTTTTAACTACACTTTCATTACGATTAAAAAGATTTCAGTAGCGTCCAACTACTAACTTCCAAAAGAAAACAATATTGTACAATTCGTCAGAAACTCACGCCTCCAGCCAAGAAATTTCTTTTAATAGGAACATAATTACAAATTATCAACCAATGTCACTTTATATTGGCACCCAACGTCATTACAAATTAGATACTTCATTCCACTCTTTCTTACGAGCATATTGAAATTATTAAAAAATGATATTTTTCTTGTTTTGTCATGAACACCATCTCTAAAGAACTTGTCTCTTCTAGTGCAATACCAATCTACTTTACCAAATTTGAGTTTCATCTAAACTATGGATTACCTTTATGGGGGTAATCTTAATATGTCACTGACCGACTAACTCTTTAGAAATAGAGAAGAGCAAGAGATGGAGATAAAACGAACATTTCTCTCTTTCTCTATGACTGATCGGAAATTTTCAGATTTTTTTATGCTCTTTTGACATATTACAGTAACTTTTCTAAAAACGTTGGATACATTTTAGTTTATGATCTGTATATATTAATACCAATTATTAATCGTTTATTTGCCGTTTGTTACCAGCATTTTATAGTCTTTCCAATATTAATTGCTAAAATCCATTTAAAAGTGTTATACAGAGTGAGTTAGTTTACTAGGCTTCAAAGTAGAAAGAATGGCATGAAAACAACATATTTGTCCCGTTAAACATCCAGTGGGGTACGCACGCGACTTGTTGACGACTTTTAATGGTCCGCTGTACTCTGTTGCATGCAGTGGTCTCGGGGTGGTTTTTTGCGGCAGTTTTTATATAACTCATAAAGTCTAAAGCGGAGGCGGAGAGTCCAGATTTTAATTTGGTTAAGTATTAACTTTAGATATATCTTTGTTTCGGTAATTCATTTTTAATAATTGGTTTACGTATTGTAATTTTTGCCCATATTAATTGATAATTGATCTGCTTAGAGTAGTAGTGCTCCTCAAAGCACTTTCTTTTAATAGAGTCGGCATTTTTTTAAAAATGATGTGTGAAGTAACAAAAAACTTATCATAAGCATCAAACTGATGATGGAAACCCTCTTTTGCAACCTCACCTCTATTATAATCCAGCAGCAATGGACGAGTGAGTTATATAGAGACTGGCTACTCAGTGTCATTGATTCTTTTGTAAATCCCAGTGAAACGGAAATTTTCTCCACCTATAAAATGAGGGTAGAGAACTTCCAAACTCATACATCCCTTAAAACAAAACAACTAAATTTTTAATCAATAAAGGTTAATTGACCAGTACGTCATAGTTTGGAAGATATAGTAGATTTTTTTAAATAATATGAGAAACCATGAAAATCACACTAACCAGGCCAATGGAAGTAGAGGCAGTTGAAAATCTCATGGGCTATGAGTCACCCTTGCGCAGTGTACACGATTCAGTTTCCAATAAACCCTATTAACTATTGTGAAAACATCAGTAGATAATTTTAGTCTAAACGAAATTGCCAGTGATTGAACATCGTGTCGCATACGGAGTTTTAATATTTTAATAGTTAGTTTTTCTTTGTGGTTTTGTATTTGAACATTAGTATTTTGTTGGTTAGTTGTATTTTTAGTAAAGACTTAAGTGAATTTTAGTGTTAAGTGCTGGTTGAAAATAATTATTTCTCGGGATTATTTCGGCTTTTAGAGATTGACAAAAATAAATTTATATTTCTTATTAATTCCAATAACATTTCATAATTCATAGTAAATGTTATTCAAGTATTCATTGTTCACCTAATAGAAATGTAGGTACAAACAATATTTTCGAACTAGAAGATTTTATGATATATTTATCTAGGATAATTATCTTTTAAACAATAATTTTACAAGTTAAAAAACATTTTCTGTTAAATTGTATTTTTATCTCTCGCAACCCCAGAGTTTTGCTACGCGACCCCTAGTTTAAGAAGCCCTGCTCTAATTTAATGGAGGTATTCTAAATTGTTTGGAAAGATGGAAGAAAACTGAGGATAATAGAAAAATTTTAACGGAGAAACATGACATCAAATCAAAACGGATTGAATACTTGAGAAAGTTAAAAAAAAATATAAAGAAGAAGGACGAGCAATAATATATTGTGACGAAACGTACATTCACGGCTCACATACTGTACCTAAAATGTGGGACGATGGACAAAATATGTGTTTGAAATCACCAGTAGCCAAAGGTAAAAGATTGATTATTTTACATGCTGGAGGTGTATCGGGTTTTGTACCTGATGCTTTGTTGATATTCAAATCAGGACTTAAAACGGGCGATTATCACGACGAAATGAATACCAACAATTTTTGCAAATGGTTAAAGGAAAAGTTTATTATCCGAAGAAATGTGTACTAGTATTTGATAATGCATCTTACCATAATACTTTCGTTGAACCACTGCCCAATTTATCATGGAAGAAAGATGCGATGCAAAAGTGGCTAAGTGAAAGAAACATTTTTTATAATATGGCTGACACTAAAACAGAATTGTACAATTTAATTCTAATGCACAAACCTCTAAATAAAAGATATGTAATCGACGAAATATTAGCAGAAAATGACATGCTAACATTGCGTTTGCCACCTTACCATCCGGAACTGAATCCAATAGAAAAAATTTGGGCACTGGTAAAGATTGACCTTCCTGTAACGTCACTTTCAAGTTAGACGATGTGTGGAAGTTAACGGAAGAAAAATTTGCCAATGTAAAATTAGAACATTGGGAGAATATTTGCGCCCATGTTGGTAAAGTTGAAAACGAATACATGGAAAGAGAGCATATTATGGATGATGTGCACAATTTAGTAATAAATATAGGAAACGAAAGTAGCGAAAGCGAATCGGAATATGAAGACAATGAAGATGATTTGGGTTGTCAACCATTGTTGTGATTTGTATTTTTGTGTATTTTAACTTGTCACAAACTTTTATATTTTTTGTAATGTGATTAAATAAATCTATTTATCTATATAATGTACAATTTTTAATAAATAAAAAATTCTATAATCAACCAACTTCTACTGGGCTTTTGAATTTAACGTGCAATTGAGTCAACGTTTTCAGATCGTATTTTGATCATTTTGACCATTGTTGCCATTAAGTTCGGCGCGTACATTTTCAAGACCATAGCCCATGAGATTTTCAACTGCCATGTTTATTTTTATTTTTAGACGTTCATTATGTATATTTGCGTAGGCGTATCTGCACACATTTCTTCGGAACTAATCCTTAACAATGAAATTAAAGGACAATCTTTCGAAAATACCAATAAAACTTGCGCAGATTATTTACCTTATTTTTTCAAGATCCCCTTTGATGTAACAACGAAATGGCAGTGCGAACTCGCTCTTGCTCTCATGGACACGGGACTTATTTTCCATGCCGCTATCATAGCTTGTAAGTGTTCAGAAATAGACTAAATTAAGTTGACTTTTAAATACTTTAATATATGTTAAGTCTTCATCTATAAAATAATCAACAAATTAAACTGTTTCAGGTTACGACGGGGTGTTTGTAGCATTGTTAAATTGTTTACGCTGTCAACTTT
Source organism: Ophraella communa (assembly GCA_035357415.1). NCBI lineage: Eukaryota > Metazoa > Arthropoda > Insecta > Coleoptera > Chrysomelidae > Ophraella > Ophraella communa. Next base: position 21,947,667 of record CM068985.1, read on the forward strand.
CAATAGTATGTCAAGTATTTCGAACTTTGAGACAAAGAAGTTTGAGAAGCGTTGGTCTTTCGAAATCGTATAATACATTTCTCGATGCCCAGAATCCACAACTGGAAAAAGAAATGTATAAACAGCTTTCGCACACTACAGAACATTTAAAAATACTTTTAAGGTTAGAATGTGTCATTTTCAAACAATTCAATACACTACTCTTTTACTTTTTAGGGTGGGTGAAGAAATCGAAGGTTTGTTCACATTCGTTACTTTAAGTCAAACTTTAGCGTCGCTACTGGTTTTTGCCGCTTGTCTTTATATGGCTTCTAGTGTAAGTAATATACCTATTTATACCATTTGTTGTTTAAATTTGTTTGTTAGCTTACTTTAAATAAAGTAGATTAAAACAAAAATTTCGCTGGGATCATTCCCTAATTACTTTAAAAATCAGGAATTTATTTCAATTTTTTAATTGTATTTTATGATGAATATTTTCACATTAAACTGTAAAGGTCATTATCTTAAACTAAATGCAAGTCTGTTACACTTAAAAAATCGAAAGAAAATAGTTACATTTTGCCACTTTCTAGAAATGTTATTAAGCATAATTATTTTCATTTGACACTCGCGTGCGCGAATTTTTGGCAAATATAAAATAATAGTTCTTTAGAAATGTAAAGTAATAGCAATATAAATATATAAAATATAACTATATTACTAATATTGAATAAAAAAATCACTTGGATTCTTAAAAAAATACCTTAATTATCAGCAATATGTTTTAAAAGGAAAAATTTTTTTTCCTTATGGGGCATTTAGTATTAATTTTTAACTGAAAAGCATAAAAAAAACGTATTTTTCTTAAAAGTTCCCTAACCACATAAAATATACTTACCTACTATAAGTTAATATCTGTGGAACATACAGAATCCTGAAGATAGTATGTAAAGTATTTCCACGCTGTCCTAATCTACAGAAATCCGAACTGGCAACACCGTTCTTTGTAAGATTTGTGACCATCTGACATCTAGATACAATTACCAGAAATTGTCAAAACTTTTTAAAAAATGGCGGATTTTTAGTACTTTTAATTGCAATTTTCTCTTTCAAATGGGTATATAATCTAAGATTTTTTTCTTTTAAAACCTTCTATAGCTATAAGGCTTTCTAATAAATAAAAAATAGTACCGTGGGTCGCAAAGTAAGATAACATTTTTTCTTACGTCGGTCAAAGCACTTGGGTTTATTGTGCCCCAACTTGAATTCTACCAATTTCATATATTTGTATAGATTCTGTACTGGTGATAATATTCTTCTGGTAATTTATTGTACTAACCCTTACTGTGTGAAAGTCCATCCTAATAAGAACAGTAAACAACTAAACGGTTGAATGAAACTTCCACTATTTATTCTTAAAATACGTTTTAAATTCTATTACAGCTGTTTCGCTAAAAACTAGCATCGTTCAATATATGTCAATCTGACGATGCTAGTTTTTAGCGAAACAGTTGTAATTGAATTTAAAACGTATTTTAAGAATAAATAGTGGAAGTTTCATTCAACCGTTTAGTTGTTTACTGTTCTTAATTCTTCTGGTAACTATGAGTCGTACTTAGATATTTAGTTCAGAACCTCACAATCTGACAAAAAGTATATGAAATGTATTGAACATTAAATGTTATACTAAAGTTCCAATACTTATTCAAAAAACCTTACTTTTTTTATACAATGATAAATTATCATTGTTACGATTGACATATTGAAGTTGCATTTTTTTTTTTTTTTATTTAATGTCAATGTCGTCCGAACCACTGGGGTTATAGGCGACAGCAATAGAAAAATTCCTACAAAGTTGATTGAGTAGTATTAAGACTAGACCAAGTATTGAATTAATAAAACAATATTAAATCCTATATGTTAAAAGTCCTAAGAGATTATCCTAGATATATTTCTCTCTAAGATGAAGTATATGCAATAATATAGAAAATTATTCTATTTTATATTGGGTGGTACATATTTCAGTACAACTATTAGCCTGGCTGCAGTAAAATTAATTAAATCCTTAAATATAACTAAAATTAAATTACCTAACAACAAATATGTACCAAAATAATTTGCACGTAAGTTACAATTTTTTGAATCTGGAACCGTTGTCGACACTGATACCGAAAACCGTTTACACTACCAACCTTCGGTCTCTGAAGAAGATAACTTGGTTATCGAAACGCACGTCAGGCAGATAAAAGTGTGTGTTGGTGTAGTGTGGTAGTGTAAACGGTTTTCGGTGCACGTAAGCTAATGTGATTAATCTGAACCGGCGCACACTTTTAACCGTCTGATATGCGTTTCGATAACTAAGTTATCTTCTTCAGAGACCGAAGTTAAATTGTTTACCTTCAGTGTACCACTAGTGTAGTTACCTAAAATTAAGCTCAAGTAACTAATCAATCCCTCGTTATTTCTCTATGCTTGAGTTGATTTAAGGTTTAAGGTATTGGAGATCAAAAATTTTACACGGGGCTGAAATTTTGTCTGTCGGAATGGACTTAGAAGATTCACTTTCTACTCTTATGAAGTATTCTCACTCGTGTGGAAATTTACTTTCCACCTTAGTGCGGAAAGACCTGTAGACTTTGTACACACTTAATTAACCAAGAAAAATGTGTTCATTAAAAAACGGTAGGTCAAGTGAGTAACTTTTTTTTAAATTCCGTAACTAAGCGCTTTCGGCTTATAAGGCCATTATCAGAGTTACTTCCTAAAATATGCTAAGCATAAATCCAAGAACTAAAAACAAAAGTAAATCTTATGTCAAACAGATGATTAATCTAATTATAATATATTTTGTATTTTCTTAAAACAGTTAATGTATCTATAATTATTATTAATTTATGTCATTAGTTTGTTTTATCCTTAGAACATAAAATAGTAAGGAAGTATTGCTCATTCAAGGACAGTTGACCGGGATGGTTATCCAAGATGGCTACAGGAAGTTACTTTTTAACAGTGGCGTCCTATATTTTTATTAATAGAAAACTAATTTCCTTATTGAAACATATCTATTATTCAGTATGGACACTAATTATTGTATATTAAAATAACCATTTTAATAAGGAAAGTAGAAAAAAAAATAGTAACATTGCCTAAAATGGGGGTACTAGATTTAAGGAAATAAAACCAGTTATATACTACACAATTTTTATTAAAATTTTTCATTCTACCACTGTTGTTTCCTAAGAGGACTTTCAGAAGTAGATGGTAGAGTTTCAGGAACAGGAACTGGTGAAATAGTTTCACTGCTAGTAGTTATTATCTCTTCAGCATAAGGGTCGTTAGTACTTACCTGCATAGAAAAGGTATATATTAGTGAAATATATGTTTAAGTAAAATATCTGTAAATAGATTTGAGAAAAATATAGATTTGGTCAATGTTATTAAAGCAATTTGTGGATGTTATAATTACTTACATATTTCATTCTTGCGATTTTAATTGTAGGTATAACATTTGGTACTAGTATAACAATTACTGCAGAAGTTCTATCAAATGATTGTTCTGTAAATTGTTGTGAGCATAAAAAGCTATTCTTGTCTGGACTCCAGTTTGCTTTTTCCACAATATGTAACCATTTCCGTCTAATATTTTCATTCCGTGGGAAACTGCGAATGTAATAATTTGTTAATTAATACACAAATACATTTATTGCACAACGTTGCTTTAGAATACTCCATATACATAAATATAATTGACATATGGGTCTATTCTGTAACTATGCCGTTAAATTTTAAAGGCCGTTAAAAATATATATTTTAAAGGTCCGTTAAATAATAATATCGGAATAGGTATTCTGTAGGCACAATTTTTAGAGGACCGTTGAAAATATATAATTTTAAAGGATGCCGTTAAAAATAGTGTACAACATTTGGCAACATTGATATAAGTTAGCTTTGTGAATCAAAGAAAGCAAAAAAGAAGAAATTCCAACCTATAATAGTGATATATAATTAAATTTGTGGTTTATTTTAATATTTTTGTGTTCAAACAATTAATTGAATTTGTCTAGAGCTAAAAGAATAACAAGAAAACAAAAGGAATATTTTATAAGTTTCCTATTAGAAAAAAAAATTTGATGGACAGCAAGCTATGGACTTATTTAAATTAAATTAACTGTTGAGATGAATTACAACGAAATTAAATAGTCTGTGTTCACCTAAAACAATAAACCAGTAGAAAGATGTAAGTATTTAAAAAAAACACTGTACTTCTGTTTTATAATACACTTAATCAAGGCTATCATTATATAAATTTAACTGGACCACCTCCTCCTATGCCTTGGGGACCATATTTGATGTCCCTTGTCCGTCTTTTAATATTTACCTCCATTCACTTAAAGTCTAAAATAACATTTAACTTAATAACATATAACTACTGGCCCTTATTTTAACTATGAGTGCAGAAGGAGCAAATTTAGTGGAGGCTGGAATCTCTCAAAATTTAAATAATTCAAAAGAAGTAAATCATCCATTTCTCAAATGTGACTAATTCCCTTCAATCATTAAATAATTCAGTTGAAGAAATACCAGACACATTATATTTATAAATATTGAGCCTGATACTATACCTAGTTATAATGAGACCTAAAATACACCTTCAAATAATGAAGCTGGCAATGCACCTATAATATATGATGAGACTGTAAACATAGTAAATACCTATTAAGAAATATTCATAGTATTTTTAAACTCTTTCAAAATTAATTAATATTTATTCATTTAATATTATTTTAAGGAATTCTCAACCAAGGAAGCACCTTAATTGGAAAAAGTAAACTTGCCTCTCCCTGTTGAAAATGTATCAAGAGAAGAAAAAAAATATAATACAAAGGAAGAGGGTTAAAACTAGAAAAGTTTGTGCTGAACATGCAATAAACTCACACAATAAGCAATTGAAAAATTTAGCAAATTAGATGTTTAGCCACAGTTTTAAACCAATTGGCTAAAAACAAGTAGAAAAGAGACAAAAATAGTTTTACTCATGTTGTTACTTTCAGATCAGTATTTTTGTTTTTCTGCCAGGAATTTTATGATTAAAAAAATTTATGGTACTAACCCTTACTGTGTGAAAGTTCATCTTATTCAGAACAATAAACAACTAAAAGGTTGAATTAACTTAATTAATTCAACCTTTTAGTTGTTTATTGTTCTGAATAATTTTATGATTGTTTATATTTTAAAATCTAGTAATGTTTTTATGTTTTTTTATAAGTATTTTGTTATAATAGGTTTTGTTATAATTATACAATTATTATAATAAATAATCAAACATTTTATTTCAAAAATTCTTATAAATTAGAGGAGTACTTTTTAATATTTATAATGGCATTATTAATTCATAAAATATTGATGCATAATCGTATAGCCATTATTTATTGACATCTTGCTTGCCAATTGTTGTTTCTATGAATATTATTATCCTCATTGTGATCATCTAAATCTACTTTTTCTTCTTCAATACTATTATCTGTTAAAATTTCTCTAACAATTATCACAATACGCCATTTTAACACTCCTTTATTTTTTAAAGCTTTGTTTTAACATGCCTCTAAATAATACAATTTTAACGGATTGTTTTAACGGAATCCTTTAAAATTTTAACGGAAATTTAGTTAGTGAATACCTAAATAATATTAACGTCTGTTAAAATCTTAACGCCCTCTAAAATTTAACGGAATGGTTACAGAATAGACCCCATAGGGGTCTATTCTGTAACTCTTCCTCTAAAATTTAGAGGCCGTTAAAAGTTTAACTGGCGCTAAAATGAAATCGGTATTCGCTAACCACATTTCCGTTAAAATTTTAAAAGATTCCTTTAAAATAACCTGTTAAAACTATGATTTTTAAAGGGATGTTAAAGTGTGCCTTTAAATAATAGCGGTAACAAAAATGGCGTATGTAGATGTTGCTGGTGAAGTTTTGATTGAGGAATTAATTGCAAATCAAGAAAAGTAAGAAACAATTTTATGTTATATTGGAAATAGGTATTATATTATATTATTATTCTAGGGCAGAATTTAGGTTACACCAAAGAAATATTAGAGACCTAAGTGATCCATTTCAAATACCAAGTAATCTATTTAAAAGTCTTTTTCGCTTTTCCAAGGAAGTATCAAGAATTTTAATTGATATGATAGAACCACATCTACAACAAGGACACAAAATTACTGCCATTCCAAAGCATTTAAAAATTCTTGCCAGTCTCCACTTTTATGGTTCGGGGGGATATCAATTAAGTTCTGGACAGGGTCACATTTTTGCTATGAGTCAACCGAGTATGAGCAGATGTATTAATGAAGTTACTAATGTTATTTATAATCATCTATTACCTAACTGGATAATATTTCCAAACACTGAAAACAAAAGAAGTAAAATTGTAGATAATTTTTTACAAAAGTATAACTTTCCAAGGTGTTTGGGAGCCATAGATTGCTCACATATTGCAATTATGTCGCCCCCAGAACAATATCCTGCGCTTCCATACTACAGCAGAAAAGGATATTACAGTATAAACTGTCAGATCATAGTAGATAGTGATTATAATATTATAAACATGAATGCTAGATTTCCTGGATCTACTCACGATTCGGCAATTTGGCAGGCTTCAAATGTACGGGTTATTATGGAAAACTTATACCTGCAGGGTTCAAATTTTTTCCTTATCGGCGACTCTGGATATCCTCTTCAACCTTTCCTTTTAACTCCATTTGAAGATCCAGAAGAAGACACTCCAGAGGCTAATTATAATTACCATTTTGTAAGAGCTAGAAATACTGTTGAGAGAGTGAATGGAATACTTAAGTCAAGATTTAGATGTTTATTAAAGCACCGAGTTTTAAACTATGATCCCATAAAAGCCGGAAAAATAATTTATGCATGTGGTGTTTTGCACAACATAGCTCGTTTTTTCAAAGACGAAATTCCAGAAGAGGAAATTTTGGATTTAAATAATGAAAATGTTCTACAAGATTTGCCCTTTATTATAGGTGAAAACTGGCATATAAGAGGAGAGCAAGTTAGAAATGAGATTGTGCAACAGCATTTTAATAATTTATAATAAAAATTAAAAATATACTAAAAAACTTTTGTAGTTATTGTATTTATGAAAATAAAAATACATGTGCTTTTATAAAAACCCAAATTTAATTAAAAATATAAACTATAAATATAACACAGTTATAAAACACCCAGTGTAAGTACATATATTATATTTATTTAAAATAAAAATAAACATCATTTACAAAAATATATAAGAATAAAATATGAAAATAAAAAACATGTTTCTATAAAATAAAAAACAAAATGCAAAAACAAATAATACATTTTTTGGCTTTTTTTAAATAATAACTAATAAATAGAGGATAAGTTGTGTATGTTGGTACACAATTTTCAATATAGGTTGCACAGTACTTTCAGTTTTTTAACAAAAACTATCTACAGTTCATTTCAAAACTATCTTCACTTCAAGTTATCACATTTAAAATTTTTTCCAAAAATAAACATATTGGTTAAAACACAGTCAATATTTTTAAAAACATTGGAAAATACTACATAACAGTAAGGGATGATTCCCTAAAATATTTTGTTATTCAAACATGTGTTACAAAAGCTCAATCTATTTGAATAAGTAAATAATTATCCCTATTTTAGGGAATCATGAGTATGAGACACTGGAGAAAGTATTTGTTAAAAAACTTAAAGCTCTCTGCTACCTATATTAATACACAACTTGTTTTCTTCTTTTATTTTTCTTTGGTACACAATGAACCTCAGTTGTTTAATATTGTTACATAATCTTTTATCTGCGTTGGGTTACCAACCTCACTGATCTTGCCAAATTGTTGAGAGCTTTTGCTATGGCAAAATTTGATCTCGCAAGCATCATTATTTGTTTGTCATGGCTTTTGATAACAGTCTCCACTCTATTTACCTGAGGTCTTCTCTTAAACTTTTTTATTTGTTTAGATGTTTTATTAATTGGAGGTTGGTTCTCTTTTGTACTAAGTTCTTCTCCCAGTTCCTCTTCCTGCTCTGCATTTATTACCTCAAATTCCTAAAAAAATGTATAATAGATATGCTTTTATTTTACATATGTATTGTTTTATGCTCGGTTTTATGTATATTTACAAATTTTGTCAATATGTTTTTAATATATTTAATCAGAAACTGAAATTAATTTAATAATTTAATACATTTCCTGGTAATGGTGTATTTTAGGTCACCCCCCTAGGCGCATGCGCGACAATTTCAAATTTATTGATTTTTAGACGAGTTTGAAGTTGCGGTGTTGTCGGATTAAATCATTTTTCCCTTAAACCGAATAGTTTGGGTTTAGTAAATTTGATTTAAAAAAAGAGGCTGGTAAATAGGTATTTATTATTTAGATTAAAGGAGTTTTATAAATCCATAAATAATAAATTATATACTGAAAGTAGTAATTAAAAATATAAATAAAAAGCATTCTTTTTTAATTTGCAAATATACCTATAAATCTCTTGCTTTAATGGTATTCTGTGATTTTAATTTATTATGGTTTAATAATATTAACAATATATAAACTTCTGTTATAAATGCCATAGAAATAATAAAACAGCAAATAAAATTAGAAATAGTACATGTTTTATGTTTTCATTCATGTAGGTAAATGACATATTTACTTATGGAACTTATTTTAATTATGGTTTAAAATTCATTAAAAAATATAAACTATTAATGTAAAGGCAGTATAGAAAATATTAGCAAAAACTTTTGTGATTCATATGTTTATATGTACCTCAAGTTTAAATCCAGAAATGTTTTCAGATGCAAAATTTATTGTTCTGACTCACTATTTATTTAAAAAAACTTAATTTTTCAGCCAAGGTCTAATTTATGAAAGAATAATTTTCATCTTTTCAAGATCTTTCACTCAGTTTATTTATTCACAAAAATGTGGCAACGTAGCTTAAAATTCAAAGTTTACCGCTCGGTTACTGCTCTCGTCGACCAATAAAATTAATTTAAGAATTCAAATTGCCGCATGCGCCTAGGGGGGTGACCTAAAATACACCATTACCCATTTCCTATTACTAGCTTCTTTTATTTTAAAGAAAGTACTCACAACATTAGGGACTACAATTTCTTCCGGAGAAATTTGTGTCGTTAGTAATAATGGACCTTCTTCAGCAATTACAACTCCGGCTTCCTCTAGATTAGCCCCTTCTACAGTAAGGTTGGATATTAGTGCCAAAATTCGTTCTTCCAACTCCGTTAAAGGCTTAACTGGAGCACCACCTCCAGTGCCTCTGTGACCATACCTTACGTCCCTGGCCCGCCTCCTAACATTAGTTTTCATTTCACTAATTGTCTAAAAAATATTTGTAATAGGTATAAAATGACAAAAAATGGATTTTATACAGTTGTTCACATCACTTACGTCTTTCCATTGTTTAATTGTTTTTGGCGGACCCAATGAATTTAATTTTGTACTTATATCCTTCCAAACATTATTTATTATTGGTAAATCCACAGGGTTTACCTTTCCCCCTAATAGCAGCCTATTCTCTTCTAAAAGGCTTACTAAGTACTCCTTTTGTTTTTTGGTTGTTCTCGGCGCCCGTGACATTTTTCTATTTTTATAACTACTTAATTATAATAAATAATTAAACATATCATAAACAAATCATACAGGTTAGTTACAATAGATGTTCTTCTATCTTCATTAATTTTCTCTTCTTTTTTATTAATTTTTGTCTCTTACCTAGCTATTAAATGTCAAAAAGCACCGTTGCCAGATACTCTACTTAAAGTTTTAAAGGAACCCTCTAAAATAAATAATTTTTAAGAGTCCTCTAAAATGCATACTTGCAGAATAGCATTTCAACGAAAAATTTTTAGAGGCCCTTTAAAAACTTATTTTTAAGAGGCCTCTAAATTTTAAAGGATAAGTTACAGAATAGACCCCATATACAGTTATGAGATTAACCAAAAAATTGTAAATTAATGATAATTAGAATAAAATATCCTCTTTCCATTATTGATACGCCTATGTCACTTTAAATAGATAGTTTAGGGATCAATACGAAGTATTAATTTAATTTAAAAATAAAAATATAGTTTACGTATATATAATGTATATTTATTATAATAATAGTTACTTACCAATGAAAAGTAATTTTCTTATAGTCGTTTTTAGTCTTTGAATACCCACAAGCCCTACAACTAACCATTGTCTTTAAAATTATTTACAATATATATACCACTAAAATTTTGGATTAAAAAACTTACTTATATTTAAATAAACCTATTATAAACGAAAAATGTTCTAGACTTAAATAATGAATCCAAGTTTTTAACAGAAAACTAAATGTTTATAACTTGTAAACAAACTATGAGTCATAAATGGTTATCCAATATGGCCGTCTTCCGTCACCAGATTTTAACATTGTAGATATAACATAAACTCCTTCCTTACTATTTTATGTTCTAAGGTTTTATCAAGAATTACCTGTTTCTAAGATAGGCAACTAGAAACCCAGAATTAGAAATTTGTGCATTATTTATAGGAACCATATTTAAACATAGACTGTCACAAAAGTAAACAAGATTAGTTTATCCCTATACTCGATTTAATACTAACAAATTGTTTATAAAATAACTGGCCGTAGGAAAAATAGTGTATACTACTTGGGCAAAAGTGATTTTTTAAACTCGTTGGATATTTTCAATATTTTTCAGTCATGTTAGAAATGTTAAATTCCGCCCTGGTAATTTAATATAGGTACTAATACATTACAAAATCGTAAATGTAATTGAAATAAAATGTGAGAAGTGCATATTTTTTGTATTTACCTCCCAGTAGTATAATAATGTTTCATACATATGCTTGTACGTAAGCACAAAATAATAATTTATAAAAAAAACCTGTGTTAAATATGACCTTGTGAGTCACAAAATTGCAAAATAAAATTGCCATCATAAACCCATTATTTTTTAGGTGCCTATGAATTCTCCTGAATTTTTTTCTCAAATGGAATACTTCTCTTGCGTTTTATTACAACTAATGCTATTCTGTTATTTCGGAAACGAAATCACATCAGCTGTAAGTAAATCCAAAATAACGTATTTATTAATTTATGTAATAAACCTTTATATGTGTTAACCTTGATAATTTCCAAGATAAATTTTAATCGTTTTAATTTTTAGAGTGAAGAAATACGAACTGCACTATTTGATTGTGACTGGTTAAGCAGCAGTAGCCGAATAAAAAAATCTATCATTTTAACAATAACCCGAATGCAACGACCTCTGTATTTGACAATAGGAAAATTTTCTCCACTTACTTTGAGCACTATCGTTGCTGTAAGTATTGTTTCCTACGACCCCCTATGAAAATGACATCTAACACACAATTTTGACAAAGAATGGGCAATCTCACACTAGTGTGATATTTAAAAAAAAATGGAGAATTACAAGAGTTACAAGTAAATAAAGATTTTCAAAACTACTAACACATAAACTTTCTATTCATAAACTTCCAATTAATTTCACTATTTTATAACTATTTTACTTTTAATATTTATGGAGCCCACGAAGTGCCTAGTGAGAAATGTGGTTATATGATTTTTATTATTTGAATTAAAAAAAAATCATTGTAAAAATATTGGAGTCGTAGAAAAATCGTGTTCACAACGTGTTGGAGAGTGTATTTTTTGCACTAGTTACGTTTCCCCGTTCGCCGCTACGCGGCTCGTAATGAACTTTACTAGTACGTAATATTTCACTTTCCACACTTGTTACGTTATATACTTTTTTCCTATGACCACTTATGAAAGTGCTAGTTTGCACACTTATTTGTACTTAAGAAAGTAGCTAATATCAATACACATATTGAAAAGTACAATAAATGTCAAATTAATACTATTATAAATATAAATGTAAGAGTTGCATTATCTATGCAACCAAAAATACACTTACCTAGGTACCTATAAGTGCAATAGGGTGATTGGCGCATACAACAGGAGTAAAACGTAAATGAAAATGGTACTTTACTAACACCAACTGACCATTTTACTTTTAATTTTTATAGATCTCACAAAAAAAATTAATATGTCATTTAGCTAATAAAGAATTTTGATGTGAATTCCTGAGAAAGGTGGTTATTTGATTTTAATTAATTATATTTTCATGCAATATCTAAACTCGTTAATCCTAATTTTTAACATGACTAACAATTAAAATAAATTTTATAAATAAATTTAAAATATTTATTATTATAAGAAATATTGGGGTCGTAGGAAAAATCGTGTACACAACGACACAATGACAGCTCCTTCGATATATTATCGTCAGCCATCATTGAGCAAAAAAATGTTTTTAAATAAATCGTGGAAATAGTGTTAATAGTATATTACATAACGCGTTGGAAAGTGTATTTCTTGCACTCGTTACGTTTCCGCACTCGCCACTACGCGGCTCGTGCTAAACTTCACTCGTGCGTAATACTTCACTTTCCACACTCACACGTAACGAGTGCAAGAAATACACTTTCCAACGCGTTATGTAATATACTATTAACACTATCTCCACGATTTATTTAAAAACATTTTTTTTTGCTCAATGATGGCTGACGATAATATATCGAAGGAGCTGTCACTGAGCGAAGAAGATGAAAGTTTCCTTGTTTAATGTTCTTTAAATTAATTTTCTTTTTAGTAAGAATATGTTTATCTACTTTAATGTTTTGTTTTTATTTTTAGGTTTGCCGAGGATCATTTTCTTATTTCGCACTTTTTAAAAGCGTCCAATAAAATGTATATGGCAAAATAAACTTGCTTAGCAAATATTTTCAAATGTACACTATTATTATATTTCAGTCAAAAATATTTGGTTCACTTTGCTAAAATAGAAAAATATAGAATATTTAAAACATGTTTTAATCTCCTTTCCATGAAATGTAATCAAAAATAGGTAGGTATATATTTACCTACGACCACCCCTGTAAGCGGTCAAAAACATACAGTCCTCAATCAATCTAAGATGCCTTAAAACACATTGTAACGAAAACGCACAGTTGTAAATTAAATCGCACGACTTATTTACATGTTTAAAGTTGAATTTCATACTTTATATAAATGGCAAATAACATTTATTAGATATAAAATTGTATTTACCATTTTGAGTTATTTGGAATTATATATTCGTTCTGTTTCTTCAACCCACTTCTTTATCTGTCTAAATAGATCCACTATTACCACTAACTTTTCGGAAAATATAATAATTTGTGGGATTAAAAAAAGTTCATTCATACTTCGAAAATATAATTTTCAATACAAATGTTGGAAAATATAAAACCATAGGATGAAAATCCGTAAATTACAAATCAATATGCCTACATATAAATTACAAAAAAATATCATATTAGGTATGTCTAATAGTATAGTGCTAAAATAATGTGATAATGTTTTTATTCAAATTTTACGTACACCAAAAGCTTTGCTAGAATTGTAATAAATACCAAACCAAAGAGCAATGACATTTTTATTGTATCAAATAATAATATTTTATATAATAATAATAATATTAATATTTCCTTTTGAATGTTATTCTAAGAAATCAAAGTTATACATAATAAAAAAAAATACAAAGTTGTTATTGAAATAGAAATAAAGAAAACCAAAAAATAAAAAAGAGAAATACGTAATAGAATATGTAATCAAACTTCATCCAGTCTGATTTGTAAGACCTGCAAAATTATAAAACAATTACAAAAAATAAATCGACAATCGCAAAATACAGGACGGAGCAGTCGATTCTAAAAAGAGCAAGTTTATTACTTCATGTTGGAATAAAGAGATTAACAGAACTAGCAGCCACAGGATAAACATGTTACATAAAAAACTACCTAATACTTTTTTGTTTATTAATAATATCTAACATCAGTACGTTGAATAAAATTAGCACTATACCTTAGAACAAAATCCACCTCCTCCGATTATATCACTCATTTTCTTGACGACAAATTTATCAATTTAATATGCAGATAAATCAGACTTCTTGTGAAACATATTAAGTATGTCATATCGAATATTTACTTTATGATATGGCTGTTTCATAGCTTTTGTAGTGTTTTTATTATATTATTGAACATGGCAAGTTTTACTAAATTAATATTCGAATGTCACATCTGACTCGTATACCACTATTCAAGCTCATCACAAAAGACATGTTGATGCGATAAATAAAGATGAACCGTTAATAAAAACCGTTTCATAAGTTTGGAAACGAGTAAAATTCACCTAAATCTACATCACAAACCCTTAAAAATGATTATGTCAGCAACAATTTGGTCAGCAGAAATACCCACATGAACTTTCATCGGGGTCGTGTACCTAAATAGCTACTTAGTTTGAACAAAAACTGAAATTTGTAAAAGGCACAATAAATTTGTTTGATTTATCTGCAATATTGAAACGTCTAGTTTATTTTAAAAATACGAAATATATTATTTTTTGAGAATGTATTGGACACACAAATAAAATTGTTAAAAATCAAAAATTATCAATACAGATAAATTTTGTTAAAAAATTACTAGTGTGTTAAAAGTATTCTCAAAAAATAAACGTACTTTCTACTTTGTTTTATGTCCGAATTTGATTTGCATCAAGAGTATTTTATATTTTGTAGAGATGGGCGCAAACTAACACAGCATTTTCTCTGAAGTTTAACATAATCACTACCTAAAAATACCAGTTTAAACTGTTTGCCAAGAAAAATTTTAAATGTTTTAAAAATACTAATGGAGATTGCCTAATATTAATGGGTTTCTCATTTAAGGAAGAAATTAAACCCGTAGAGTAGCTATATTGAGCGCTTAAAAGATAGCAATTTAAGGAAGAGATTTAAACAGTATATCATTCTTACTTATGAACCAATACCGAGTGGTCCAAAAGTCTGGAAATTATCTCGTACATTGCTAGTCATAATTGTACAAAATACGGAAATTCCATAATTGATATTAGCAATGTTGCCAGAATATATGCAAAATGATTTTGAGTCCAGAAAGGAGCTACAATATGGCGGCCAATTGTCAATTTTCATTTTCGTTTCCATTGACGTACCGTAAAAAAATAAAAGTTTTATTAGGTTTTTTATTTTGGATAAAATTCAACAAATCAAGTTTGTGAATTCAATTAGCGTTGTAAATCATTTTGTTTTTATTAAAACCGCTTTTGCGCTTATTTTTGACATTTATATGCAAATATTGCTTTGACCGTATACTGTAAACATTAACAATGTGTCATACCAGAGCTTCAAGATGGCCGACTTCCGTTGCAAATTTTTCTTAATGTTAATAGGTTCGTTCCAACAAGAGTCCGAAACTATCAGAGATTGTTATGAGCATGCGTATGTGCATTTTAGCGTTCCAACAACAATCTGTGACAGTTTGGTGACTGATAGTAAGCTGTTCCAACGTTACATGCAAACGGTTTGAAAACTGTCATAAGAGTTTGTGAATTTGTTAGGAACTATAAATCAGACGCAAGCGCAAAGGAGATTTGATCATTCGAAACCACTGGTTTGTGCATTTAATTCAACTTTTAACCTTTTTCGCGTATTATATATTTATATCGTGAGGAGATCTATTTAATATAAATATGAGTTACGGTGGCTCGGATGAAAATATTGGTGCATTCCACAGTGAAGACGAATCCAGTTATGTTCTCGAGTAAATAATTGAGGAAATTGGTGTTCGTCCGAAAAATTCGAAATGGGAAAATATTTTCCACTTGTTGCACTGCCAGGTGTTAAATGTCAAACTAGTACTACAGTGTTCCAACAGAACAGTTGTGGACTAGTTTCAAATTTCATCAAATGCGCGCATGCCTAGAAACAAATTTGGAAACAATCCGAAACGCATCCCTGACTGTCTGTTGGAACGAACCTAATATATGACAGACTCCGTTCTGTTTTTTTTTATTCCAAGGTTAATAATGTAAATGAACAAATGTCAAAATCACAGCATTTTACATTTAAAGTTATTCAAATCTACATATTTTGCACTGTTTTATGTATTTAAGACCTTCCAGCCTACATAAAATCATATGGTTGAACTCGCATTGAACAGGAAATTCCATTAACGACTGAATATACAGGATGATAAATTTTAAAAACCAAAATTACTAATAATAAATAGAGAAATGGCAAATCTGGGAACATTGCAAATGTCAAGTCTGGAATTCCCGTATCCCAAAATTTTACGGAAATAGTAACGGTCGGAGATGCTTTTTTAGTTCGTCGTGACTACCTGTAGAGGTCGCAGCAATAGGAACTAAACCAAAAAGTGGTAAACTTAAACGCAAAAGCTCAACCATTGAAACTTTCTAGATCAATTAGTCAATTACTGTTATGAATCAAACATTTTATTTCTGAGAATTATAAAATTATGTACTGTCAAACATAACTGCAGATTACTAACTAAATCTTAATAATAACTTAATACAAAACTAATAGCACAGTATACATAAATGCACAGCAGTCCTCCACACTTCACTTTCAATAATGCTTTGGGGTGGTGTAATCGTCCGACTACTCTCACGTTGACCAACTTGTCCCACTGAAACATTTGTAGAAGTTATCCATAACTCAAATGTGGATGGTACAAATAG
The DNA here is from genome assembly GCA_035357415.1 of Ophraella communa. Classification (NCBI taxonomy): domain Eukaryota; kingdom Metazoa; phylum Arthropoda; class Insecta; order Coleoptera; family Chrysomelidae; genus Ophraella; species Ophraella communa. The sequence goes on from CM068985.1 coordinate 21,964,349, forward strand.
TAGCAACTAGGTGGAGTTTTATTGGTACTATTCTTCTTTAATTGGTTATGTTGATGATCTCGATAGTTCTATTCCAGTGTTCTGTACGGACGTTGTTTTTGGAGATTGTTGTCTTGAATTAATTCATGACATTTATCGTCTGTTTTAGTGGATTAAGCTGTCAGATCTTACATCAAACGTAATATCTTAATAATGCTCTCATACCAGATATCCCTGGATGTCACTTGTATAGATATGTTTTTTTAAGAGCTGTATGAAAATTCTGCCATGCCACATTATTATTTTGTTTTCTACAGATAACTTTCTTTTCCTACAGTATGGTTTAAGTTCATTTGCTCCATTTTGAAAATTGCACCAATTTGTCTTCATGAGATGTGAAACTTTTTTTAAGATGTCATCATTCATTGTATGTTCTCCAATGTTTTTCTTCGTTAGCGCAGTATCGTAACTTGTTTGATTGTAGTCTGTTATATGTTCTATTAAAGGTTCTAAATTGTTCTAGATATTTTCCAGGATTTGGAAATTTTTGTATCATTACAGATGCTGAACACTTGGCAATGCAGCATTTTCTACATGACATAGTTGTAGAGCATAATAACAATGAATAAATATATTTAGGTAGGTATATGAGAAACAAACTAACCAATCTAAGAACATTAATAAAAATAACACATTTCAAATTACTGTTAAAGGAAAAATGTCAATAAAAACTACTTTTTTCTCACAAAAAATTTTCTCTTCCAGCTGTTATTGTAATTTAAAAACTAATTTTTTAATTAAACATAGAAATTAATTCCCAACAAATATTTGTTTATTGTTCTTGGTAAGAAAGACTTCCACAAAGTAGGGGTTAGTACAATAAATTTAAAGTAACTTCAACGTGCATGCCAGGACATGCTGTCATTGGAAAAAATGAAAAAGCGGACATTCTAACCAGGAAAGGTACGAATGGAATATTTATCAGTTCGGAACCATTCCTTTGCATAGCAAATAGCATAGCCAGAAAAACAACATAAAACTGGGTAGATCGGAGGAGACGTTCTTGCTGGTATGCGATAGAAGGTTTAATACGTTCAAAAGATATTCGCAAGAAACATTTCTACACTTCTTCTACCACAGTCTATACAGAGGCTGAAGTCGAAAAGGATCAATAACTTTGGTAATTATCGACTCGAGCCCAAGCACTTCATGGAAGATAAACTATATAAGCGTCTTAGAGGACCCTCTCTACAGTTTCGTAACTATAATTGGTCCTATATGTTTTAAACAATGTAAGATATAAAAGCAGTGGAAATATAATCATAAGAGCTATCTAGATTCTCTGGTAAAAACTGTTTAGTTTGTTGGCTTTTGCAGGAGCGAACCTTTGGTTTTAAATTGTCATACATCGTAATCATTAACAATTTAATAATTTTCATAAATTAAAACGACAATAACAGTTCACAGTATAAGCAACCGCTAGATGAAATCAATACCTTTTATCGATTATATAGAAATGTAGTTAATGCATTGACTAATAATTTTATAGTTACGTTCCTCCAGTTAATAACGTTGTCTTTATTACATAAAGAGATGAAAATATATTTATGTTGGCGTGCTGCTTGCTGTATGTTTGTGAATGAATAGTTGGGTATGTGTTATTAAGTGAAGGGTGATTTTATGTGATTCTTGAGATCCTTACCAGGTAGAGGCTTACTGAATTTAACTTGCATGCGTCTATCTTAGACGCTAAATCAGAAATTGATAATTGATATAGTAAAATGTACTTTTAAGTCTAAAAAGTCTATTCCGTCGTGCCATATTTCATTGGATAACTCCAGAATTAAGGCAAGCTAAAAAAAGCTGACTACAGGTATTGTAAGTATGATTGGATAGCGATAACTTTCTGCGAATGTGTGAGTGACTCTGACTCTTTATGAAATTAGGAATATGCTATCTAGAAAGCTAGTCAGTTTTGCTACTAGTATTGGCGTTCTAGAGTTTACGTATATTAAAGTAGGCGCTACACTATTTTATTCTGAATTTATTAGTGACGAAATACTCTGGATATGACCCCATCTAATAAAAATTTGACAGCTCAGATTAATTTTAAAATTAATGGATTTTATTAATAAATTTTAAATTTTCGAAGAATTCTGTATTAAAATATCATTGTTTAAAGATGAAAACTTAGGTAAGACAAATAATTTTATGCCGTCTGCTCTTAGCATGAATAAGAAAAGAAAATCAATAACAATTACAAGAGAAGAAAACAAATCAATTTCTGTGAACCCGGTGCGTTCAATGAGAAAATATTAATTGATTTTACCAACAAGTAATAATGTAAAAATTCGTACTTCGAAAGATGTACGAAATTGGCAGATCTAAGGCTCTAGTGATTATTGCTATAAATATATGACGCTATATGTTAATTTGGAAGACGTGTATATATAAATGGTAGCCCAAATTTTTCACGTGGTATTAAAATGCACCCATCCAATATACACAGGATATGTCTAAAAATAAATATTTAATCATTAACATATAATTACAATCCTATTTCTACCTCTTATTTTCAAAACTTTGGCCCCGTTCCTCGCTTTAAATTTTATTTGATAACATTATTTATTTATATAAATCCAGATCATGTTGCAGTAAGAAAAAAGAGATAGAATAAAATTGTATATTATAATTTTAGTAACACCCTGCGTTTTGCCATTAGATAATTTTCCATTTTGTGGTGTCGTACAAGAAAAAAATATTCTATCACAGTCAATACACAAGGTAAACTATTCTATAGTGTCTAATTATAAAAAAGTTCAAAAAGCTATTGAAATATCATCTACTTTGTAAAACTTTTTGTCGATTTCGATAAATTCCTCTTGTAGTAGGTATTTTGAAGCTATTCAAGCATAGATTTAATTCAATATGCACTGGTGATAAGTTTTTTTAGTTTGAATGTCTACGTATATTCTAGTAACCCTTTGAGATAATTGTCTATTATTTGTAATCGTACTCTGACTTAACTTATCTAAGTCCAATTTATAATTTAGAACAAACTAAATCATATAATTATGTACAAACTCTGTGCAGTGTATCTTTTCCTATGAACGAAACTACTTTTTATACATTATCACCTTCTCATTCACAGAAAGCAAATCCAGAACTAGATCTTTTTACCTTGAACAACAGAATGCACTGAATAATCACAGAATATAAAGAATTACTGTTTTTAAATTATTGATTTTTATTTGTGCCTTTAATTTATATATATTTCTTAAAAAACATTTGTTGTAGGTTAATTTTGATGTGGGTTTACATATTATTTTGGTTACTGTACTCGTATAAGTAATAGAGTATCATTCTTACAGTATGAACTAACCGCTCACAGAATAATTCTCTAATATTCACATTGAATTACGTTTCGACCCATGATACAAATATACAAGATAGGATATCGCGCATGTTTGGGGCATGGTTAGTGACGTCACTTGTGACCAGACACTTAATTTTAAGCCATACATGTATGATTTGAATTTTGTTTGTCAATTTATTGTATAAAACTTTTATCTGTTGGTTATTCAACATTATTTATCAAAACAAAATTCAAATCATACATGTATGGCTTAAAATTAAGAATAAATTGAGAATTGTTAAATTATATTTTTAATCGAGATTTAATTAAAGGGAACCATGGTAGACGTAGACTAGGTATAATAATTAAGTAATAAGACACCCGTATACAGCACACCGCATTTTAATTAATTTATTTTATATTTTCCCGGAGAAACTTAAAATTATAACTTGTAAACAATGGCGTCTGATCACAAGTGACGTCACTAACCACGCCCCAAACATGCGCGATATCTTATCTTACTAAAATGTTGAATCTGGAACCGTTGGCGAAACCAAGTTAACTTGGTTATCGAAACGCGGGTCAGGTATATAAAAGTGTGTGTTGGTGTAGTGGTAGTGTAAACGGTTTTCGGTATATCTTATCTTGTATATTTGTATCATGGTTTCGACCCAAGTTTAACTACGTTTCATTTAATTCGCATGTGTACAGGAATCGTGAAACATGGAAAAAGATACACCCGACAGACTGTATATCCCTGCCAGTTGATTTTTAGTTTTCAATTACTTCAAATATATTTAAAACTTCCAGAAGGGTTCAACAAATAAAGAAACACTTTTCACTTCTACAAACCGAAAATTTGTGTATTTAAATAATATATCGCTTCTAGGGTCAGTTGTAAAAACGCTTAAGTTCTATGTCACTTAATAACGTGTTAATTTTAACAAGAAGTTAACTATATGTTAAATTGTCCATCGTTGCCTAAGAACTTAACAAACCTTTGTTAACTAACACGATGTTTAGGTACTTTATGTTAACAAAGGGCTTTGGTAAAATTTTTATTTACTGAATTTATATTAAAGATGTTTAATAAAAAAGAAGAAAAATCGATGATATTTTTATTCGTATATAATCTCGATTTTAATTTTAGTTGGTGGGTTTGGATTTTTTAACATGAGTAAAGAACTGCTAATTTGCTGCAGAAGGTTGTTATTTTTAAAGTAAACGTATAAAAAAATAACTTTTATTTAAAATTATTTTGACATCCATAAAGCAACTTAATACGTGTACCAGTTAACTATCAAGTTAACAAATTGTTAAAGTTGAGAAAACGTTTATACAACCTAAAAATTAATTTAACAAAGCTTTAACATTAGTTAACAATGTGTCAAATAGTTATATGCAATTCAAAAATGAATTTAACAAAGGTATAACATGATTCTTAACAGAATTAAAAATGTCTCAAATAGTTTATGCAACCCAAAATGAATTTTTCATGAAGTTAACATAGCTAACAAGCGTTTATGCAATCGGCCCTTTTAGTGTACCTATTATGTGATAAATCAGTCAAATAGCATAAAAAGTCTGCTATAGAGCAAATCCTGAAGCTATTTAAGAGTAATATACACTTGAAACGCTGAAAGATTACCCGTGCGTCATTGTATGTAAGCATACGAATAGGATAGAGAAGACAACAGTTTATAATTTAATAGTATCGTTTGATATTTATAGAAAATGACAGCACATAGACAAGGTGTCGGTGATATGATCGTTGAATCGTGACGCACGGGTAATCTTTTAGCGATTCAAGTGTAAGAGGATAACTCAAATAAAGTGATTACTATGAAGCTATTTTATAGAGTAACAGATGGATTGATTTTGGTATACTCCAACAACATAATGTTGTGTCAAGTAAAACGTTTTAAGTATATTTTATTTATTTGAACGGTCCCAAAAAGAAAAGAAATACAGTATTATTAAAACAAAAAGCGTTGCAGTGATAACAACACAATATTTAAAAGATAAAAATATCTCTCATTTAAAGTTTAGTTATTTTGGAGCGGTATTGTTTTACAAGAAAGCGCTGTTGCTAAACAAAAAATATAGGATATAATGTTCTCTTTGTCTTCTCCAAATACTAAACGAAGAAATTTATTAAATTAATTGTCCTTATTAAGTTACAAAAAACTATTTAAGATTATTGTTGATAAAATTAGCCAGCAAGTGTATATTTATTGGATATTGTCGAATTGGTGTTTTAAAGTATTTTTATTTTTAACTGGACTAAAGATAACCAAATAATTAAGGTTTTTAAAATAACAAGACAAATGATTGAATTGATGCTAATATGTTATCATCACTAATTATTTCTGTTCTATGGTATAATTATGTGATTATTAAACTTCATAAATCCCGACCTTTCTGACATCATAATATTGACAAGCAAAGCTATTTGTTTTTAATCTTACTATAGTACTGTTTAGAACTTTTGGAAACTCAAGGATAAGTGAGTTAGTTGAAACCCCAAGAAGTTTTATATTGTATAAACTAAAGAATTCTCTACAAAACAAACAATTATTTGTTTTTTTGTTCATTTAAATATGCGGGATACATTTAAAAAAATTTGTTTTAAACTACTGATTCATAGTATACTAATTAGTAAGAAGTACAAAATAAATAATAATTTTTTTTTATTTTGTTGCCAAAAAATACGTCTTTTTTTCTCACAGCTCCTTCTTAAACGACTTTAACTTTGAGTACATGTTTTTGTAGTTAAATTCAAATACTATTTACAAAAATGGAAGCTTACACTCATGAACATTCACTTATTAGTTTCCAGCATAAGCCCATTTACGAGTTTTTGATTGTGTTTTTTATTCTAGACAGAACAATTACTTTTTTTAATTCTAACATTAATCTTGGGAGTTGCCCAATTGTATTTAAGGTGAGAACCACTCATTATTTGTGCGCACTAATACTCCAATTTTATGTTTTTTATTTTATAAGCTTCCTATAGATGTAAATAGTATTTTATTTTTAATTACATAGTTTTCAATCTAAATTGAAAATTAGATTTTTATCTAATATGGGCCTACGACTCGATTCACCGAACAAATCAAATTTGTTGTTGTACCAGTAAGAATGATAAATGCGAATAAAAAAATTAATAATACAATTATAGGCATAATTTTTAAAAATATATCAAGCAGTAAGATTTAGATTTTTATTGTATATAGATGTAGTGGTATTGTTGCACTGCTACTAGTAACAGTACCATTAAAAAATATAATGTTAGGATCAATTGGTAATTTTAAGTTAGTTATTTTCTTGCCTAATACTACCTCCCACCACAATCCAAGAGAAAAAGGAAATAATTTTGCTTCCTGTGCTATTAAAAATGGCGTTTTCTATGTACCCAAAGAGTAGTAGTTCCAAGTAATACGTTTAGAATTAAAATATCTTTATTCAGATAGTAGGAATCTACTTGACACATCTAAATAATAAATGTAATAATAATAAAATGTTTATAAAAATCATCTTCGAAATAGTTTAATCTTACAATTTTTGTCGTCGGTGAATCGGTCGCCAATAAACTTGAGCTAAAACTTGATCGTAAGTTTGTAAAATTGAAGCTATTGAGGAAATTGCAACGAAATATTGAAAAACTCTTCTTCCTCTTTAAACATTTTTCCTACAATTAAGATTTTTCTGGTAGGTAGACAATGAATGATTATTATTTATTAATACAAGAAATAGGTGGTTACACTACAAACAAAAAATACCCTCTTGATTAATTCTAGATCACAGACAACCTCGTTTAGTACAACATATTCAAACAGTGTAACCTTACCTAAAATTATTTTGTTGCAGTTTCCGGTCGAAATAGGAATTTTTATAAAAAACGGTGGTTAGAAGCCTTCAGCTCAAAACGTGTAAGTGCGTCGCGATCTAATTTTTTCATTTCATTTCTTTGTCAAATTAGATTTTTTTTCATTTTAATATATATTTAATGACCGTTCGTCGTAGTCGTCCCTCCACCTTGGGCGTCGCTGGACATTTCGTGGGGTCGCAAAATAGCTCTCACTGTCTCGAAGTACTTTTTGAAACCCAACTTTGCGTAAAGACCCTTCGATGCGCTATTTTCCGGGCGGATCACTACGAAAGGCATATAACCACGTTCTTTTACCTGGAAAAACATAAATAAGTACATTATAGGTGTGTATAGTTGTGTGTTCTATTGAAATGTCATTAGGGAGAGTAATCTGTCACGCATGTTCTTTTGAACAGACTGCTCGCTCTCGATGTCACCTAAGGGTAACAAAAACTGCTTTGACTATTCGATTCAAGGCAATACGAATAGGTTAAGTTCAAACGTTCAACGTTCAAGTTCAAGTTGAAATTGGTAACTATGGAGGAGGTAAATATATCTTTGTGCACAGTGTATAAAAAAGTTACTTTATATTATTTCATTTTGATGGGATGTGAATACCTTCCAGTCGTTCAAAACCCCTGGAACGGATGGAATATTTCCTGCCCTACTCCAACAGGGCCAAGAGGCAATAATTCCACACGATCCGAATTAGTCGGAGCAGCCTTGAACTGGGATACATACCAACCAGAAGCGTGGAGAAGGGCTAAAATCACCTTCATCCCAAAAACGGGACACTACGCACCCCAAATCCCTTAGACCTATCAGCCTCACATCGTTTGTTCTCAAAACGATGGAAAAAGCTGTAGACAACTACATTAGAACAGAAATCTTGGAACAGGTGCCATTGCACCCCCGTCAGCATGCGTACCAAGCGGGAAAGTCCACGGAAACCGCTTTAACACAATTGACTGACGAAATCCAAGACGCTCTGAATAAAAAAGAAACCGTGGTATGTGCCTTTCTAGATATAGAAGGGGCCTTTAACAATACGCCACATGAGGCAGTCAAAAGAGCACTGATTGAGAAAGGAGTAGATAGAACGACTTCCATCTGGAGGTCGCAACTACAAGAATCGCAGAAATGGAGGCAGGACAAGACACTATCTTCATTAATGTGACCAGAGGCTGTCCACAGTGGGGGTTGCAACCCCTCTTGTGTAGAGTCACACTGTGGACAGTCTACTCTGTCAATTGACTAGGGTAGGTATACCATGTCAAGGGTATTCCGACGACATGGTTATCCTGGCAAAAGGGAAGTATGAAAATGTCATCTGTGATATTGTTCAAAGAGGACTGAACATTGCAAAACAATGGTGTGACTCGGTGGGAGCATCAACTCCACCAAAACCACACTAGTAGCCTTTACAAGGAAAAAGGAACCTAATCTAAAAATCATAAAAATAGGGGATAACATCGTCGAGTGGAAAACAGAAGTAAAATATCTAGGGCACATCCTAGATAGCAGGTTACTCTGGAATAAACACGAAGACCAAGTAATACACAAAGCAACCAAGGCCCTCATGGTGTGCAGAAACATTGCAGGGAAGAACTGGGGATGCAACCCACGTATTCTGCAATGGATGTACACAGCAATAGTGAGACCAATAATCACATATGGGGCAGTGGCTTGGGGCGCAAGGGCTAATCTGAGTACGACGAGGAAAAATCTCTCGTTTCAGAGACGAGCCTGTTCATGTATCACTGGAGCAATGGGAACTTGCCCTAGTGCTGCAATGGAGGTGATTTTAAACTTGACCCCATTGCACATTCTGTTAGAAAGTGTAAGGAAGAAAACGATGTATAGAATGATCAAAGAAGGAATTATCAGGGAAAAACCCCGATCACTTCATTTTGATCAAACTTGGGAAATGCCCCAAGATGATATGCCAAAGAAATTCAACTTTGTGAGAAAATTCATCACAAAGTTCAGTAATAATTCTGAATGGGATGAAGACATCATACAGAATTTAAACTAGAATACTATAAAGTGGTATACGGACGGTTCCAAGCTAGACGAGGGAACTGTGATAGGAGTTTTTGGACCGAGAGCCAAATACTCAGAAAGCTTGGGCACATACCCGAGCATCTTTCAAGCAGAAGTCCGCGCCATCGAAAGATGTGTGGAATTCAATATTGGAAGAAACTACCGCAGACAAGAGATTGTGATCATGTCGGATAGTCAAGCAGCCATCATAGCGCTGAGCTCAAATATAATCAATTCGAAGATGGTTTGGGAATGACTAGGCAAACTAAATGAACTAGGCCAGAAGAACACTGTCACCCTCCTAAGGGTCCCGGGACACATAGGAATAGAGGGGAACGAAACAGCAGATTGGCTGGCAAAAAAAGGAGCTCACAATTGTGACCAGAACCATCTTGTGGGTTCAGCAGTAGAGTAATCTTAGGAAAACTAGGGGAAAAAATGGAGAAGAAAAAATCTAAGTACTGGAATCAGCTGGAAGGACTAAGGCAATCTAAGATACTACTGGGGAACTATGACCAGAAGAGATCTCTTAGTTGCCTCAACCTCAGTAAAAAAAGGCTCCGAATTTTAACGGGAATACTAACCGGGCATTGCCGGTTAAAAAGCCACATGAAGAAACTAGGGTTAGCAGATGAAGCAAAGTGCAGATTTTGTGAGGATGAATACACATACTCTCAGAATGCCCTGCCTTGCAGAATTCTAGGGCCAGATACCTAGGAGCACATAAAATAGAAGAAGGGGATTTACCTGATTTGAAGCCCGACGGTATCCTAAACTTCCTCAGGAAAATAGGACTCGAAGAGCTGCTATAAATCTGAGAAAACATCAGAACTTGGCAAGTAAGGGGGGACACAATAGATCCTATAGGTCGCAGTGTACTTATCACCCCTAATTTATACATACATATACAAACATTATTTCATTTTAGCACTTCTGAAATTTCATATTCATTTTCAGAAGAAGATGAAAAAAGAGAAAAAAAAGAGAAAAGATACATGTTGTCTGGAGATAACAGGAGTAATGACAACATGTACCACAGAACTCCTAAATGCATTACTAGATCTTACTGTAGTATTGCATGATAAGGAAGTTAGTAACGTGAATTATGACTACAACAGAAATTAAATTTAAAACGTAGTAACTAGGTTGGCCCTAGATAAAATTCCACTGGCATTCATGTATCAACCTTTGGCCTATATTCTTACAGTAAGGTAGCTTTAAAGGATCCGAGTTCATTTAATTAAAAATTAAAGTTAGTTTGGGAGTAAATATAAAGAATAATAAAAAATATGTTGTATACGAACCAATTTTGTCAGGTACTTAGCTAGTATCAGTCCATATCCCTTTCTCCTATGTTCTGGTAGCGTCTGCATCGAAAACATGGCACCGTAATACGATTGGACCATCCAAGCCGACAATTCCATCGTATTTGAAAATATTCCATAACAGGGAAGTTTCTTGATGAGCTTTTCGAATACTTCGACGCATTCCATATGATTGGCCGGGTACAAGTCATGTATCATTTGAGCGTGCTCGGGTGATAGCTGCAACATCTCCGCGTCCTCTGCGAAATGCCTGAAGAAAAAATAAATTGAAAATTTATAGGATATAAACCCGAGGGTTTGTAAGTCGCCGGAGGGTATACACTTATGTTTATGCCCTTGGTACATACAAACTTTTATGTTATTGCAATCCAATCTCAATACTTACAAATCAGTATTTTAGAAAATCCGGTTTGAAAATAACATGCGTTTTATCATAGTAGACACTATCGTTGCTAGTTGAATGTTGACAAACGTAAATGTCATAAAATCACAGTAATTTTTATGTGTCACAGTTACAAGTCAAAATGAACGAAGATTTTGAAATTCCTGACGAAATTATTGAAAAAGCAAAGAAATCAACTGTAAATCTGTTACCAAAAAGTCTAAAGAAGCTTACAACATGGAACACGAAAAATTATTAGATTGGATGCAAGAAAACAAAGTAAAAGATGTCAAAGAAACTGTGTTGCTTGGATACTTCGGCGATCGTGCTAAAACATTTTATCCGAGTTCCTTGTGGTCCAAATATTACATGGTAAAGAAGACTTAATAGGAAATAAAAATATTAACATTGTTAATTACCATAAGTTAACGGAATATTTGAAGCAAACTTCAAAAGACTATAAACCAAAAATGTCTAAAAGTCGGTCGAGAGAAGATGTTTTAAAATTTATTCATAAGGCGAACGAGACGTGTTTAATAAAGTTGCATTAATATTTTGAATATTTGGAGGATAACGGCAAGAACTTGTGGACATGTTAATTACTCATGTAGAAGATAGAGAATCGGTTTTTGTGGTAAATGTACCAGAGACAAAGACCGATAAAAAACGGAATTTTACCATTATAGATGAGGGTGAAATGAATTATTTAAAGCTAATATGAGATTATATATCACTACGGCCACGTAGTTGCTCAGATCAAAGGCTTTTTTTCACTAATAGCCTCTGAACTTAACTTTATTGATTTTTGTTGAGGTAGTAAAGTTGTTCATTTTTAACCAAGGTAGAAAAATAAAGGGACTACTTGATTAGAACTAAATATCAATCCATTTGACAGACTGTGAGGTTAAGGAAATAGTTTTCCTTACTTATTTAATAGTCATATCCACGTACTTATTCAAAAATCAATTGACTCATCCATGCATCTTCAAAGCGAGTTTTACAACACACTACTTATGATCAAATCAAAACAAAAATTATTGAATATGTTATTATTATTATTAGTGTATTATTGTTTCGGATTTATAAAGACCTTGAAACTTTGCTTCTCGATATTTAATGGACCTCGACATTAATAACTCAATTTTCTACCTTGGCGCATAATTACTATTTCTAACCTATAGACAAGGTCGATGTACTGTACAGTCAGTAGGAAAAAACACGTTTGGAAAAATCCCGTCCATTATAGCAAAATATCTGGGTTTAAGTGATCCTGAGAAACGTCAGCAACTCTTTTTGTAGAGGCTGGAGCCAGCATGGCCACGTTGAAGCGCCAATGTGGATGGAAGAGTACGTCGGTTGCTGAGTTTCGTTTCAAAAAATGAAGTTTCAAGAATGCTGGCAGGTGTACCTTCCGGGTATGGCGGAAGGTACACAGAAATTTTATACTCAAACAATGACGCACGGGAATAAAGTACGATATTAGATAGTTGGTAGCTAAGCAATAAAAACACAATAATGAACTAGTATGACATGAAATATTTGATACTTAGCTTGATAAACATAAACAAAAAACGAAGCACATACCACAAAAAATTGAGGTTACAGTTAGTTGGACAAAGGCACACGCTCTAGCTCAGAAAGTAATCACAACGCTGACTCTCTGACCAGAGAGGCTGCTCGATCTATGTTCTTTGGACACGAACCCTCCATAGGCCTAATAAAGTCCACAATAACCAACCCAAGTCCTATTTCTAGCCATTATTTGAAGAGAGATGGGACATCACAGAAGGCTGAGTTACTTTGCTACCCAAACGAGTACATAGCTATAATAAAAAATTCTTGGAAATTACCAGAAAACAGCTCAGACTAACCAGTCACTGGAGTCTCCAAAAACACCTATATAGGATGAAATAAGTAACACACCTCTATGCAGAGGATATGAACTAGAGAAGTAAACAATCGAGCACATCTTGTGTGACTCTCTTAACTAAACGGAAATCCTACCTAATGAGTACTGGCCAACACTAGCCAACATAAGAACGAATCCCCCTAATCGACATCAGTAAGCTGGATGAAGAACTGAAGAGACAGGCTCAGGAGGAAGCACAATGGACCCAATGAGTTCTGAGTGCGATTGAAGCTTTTGGGGGCTTCACTTTCCTCAATCTACAGATACAAAGGTTATCGGTAAAATAATAAAAGGAAAATAACCTTTACTTCCCACAAAATTATGTGCCGTATTTTACTTTACACGATGAAAATGCTGATGCCAGTAAATAAATTAGACCGATCAGAAATGTTGAGGGTCAGTATTTTAGAGGGTGTAACATTTTTCTCTAATTACTGAAGATAATCCTATGAAACCCTTACTTTGTGGAAGGTCATCATATTAGGAACACAACATAAACTAAACAGTTTACCAAAACTCGCACTATTTAAGTAGAAAAATTAACTTGTCATTAATGACAACTGTTTCGAAAATTAGTTTCATCGTCAGGTTAAAGTTATATTTTGTTTTATTTGATGATGATTTAGTATTGTTACAATGTCACCAAGTTTAAAAGCCGACACTGTCCTTCCAGAATACTTCCGTATGTCATATGTCTCGAATGTTCGGCCTCGAAGGTTCGAGGCGTTAGGATAATACATAAAAAGTAATACACGCGCGAGGAAGTCACTTACCAGCTAGAATAGTCTTAGCTAATAGCGAACAATTAGTGGACGGAAAGTATGTGAACAATGAAATAAATATAAATTAGTGTTATATCAGAGTGGTAAAAAACATTAGGACTGATGTACCGGGTGTTCATAAATTAAGTAATTTAAGTGTGTATTTTATTAAATAAGTAGACAGGAATTGGTAATTTATCCCACCCACAAAAAAATTTATAAATAAATAAATAAATAAAAAATATTACAGTATTAATTAGACTAGACACAGTATTTCAAGAATAAGACATATCAATATCAAAATCTGGATATTATTTTCCTTTATGATCAGTATATTGTACATTTATCTAGATTCAACTGAAGCACTTTTCAGGAAAATTTACAAGATTTAACTGCTCACAGACAAAATTGTTATCGCTGATGTGCTGGATGTCCTTTTGATATTTATTTCTTCGATAAAATACAAACTTTATTCTTCATCACAAATGTGTAGTATTTATATTTCTTTGTTTTATGTGTGTTTGTGTTCAAGTGGGTGTTTTGTATAATGAGACCTGGTTGTTGCAATATGTTTGATGTTAAGTAGTAAGTAATCACATAAAACTTTAAAGTTTTTTTTATTATTTTGCCTATGTATAAAAAATTACATTTTGGACATTTAGGTTTCTATATGTTATATTTTATAGTATTTTTGATTTTACTTTCAACCTATGCTTTAATATTCTTATATGTTATTTATTCAAGACTTCATTAAAAATGTTTCCCATAAAATAAAATATTGTAGCTTCAATTCAAATAGGAAAATGGTGGTAAACTTATAACAATAATATTACTTACACCACTGCACCTTCATTCTCCTCATATTGTAAATCGTTCTCCATTATCCCATAAACTTCTCCATACAATTTTTCCATCGTGCCCCTTTCGCTGTAGAGTTCTTCTAATTTTTCCATAATCTTGGCGTGTGTAAAATTTAAATATATAGGTTGCGTCCAGTCTATTAGTATATCTTCGTCTGTCAGGAGTTTTAGGTTTTCTAATTGATCACACGGACAAAATACGCTGAAGCTCTCATACAGTTTATTATTTGCCTAAAAAAAAGAGATTTACTAAAGTAAGCAATATTGTCATTTTAAAACGTTAGAAAGGTAAGTTTCCTTGCACCTCAGTAGTTAAAGTTTGTTGGAAACAAATTTTTATTTTATTTGAGACTGAATTGAGAGGTTTAGTAAAGACTTCGACGTTACGTTACACAGTAATGGGCCATGCGGGGAGAGTTTTCTTGTACTCTTTCGTGAGTTTCCAAACATAGAAAATACTTCATAAAAGGTAGTAATAGAATAGGTAAAGACCATATTCATTTTGGCGATAGTCAAGTCAATAGGATTCAAAATCCGAAGAGATACAGTACCTTGGACACATGCAGTCTGTTTATATTGGGCATTTTTTTTCATTTTAAGTTTTACAATTTATGGCTCAACGTCTAATAATTTAAATTAAACTGCGATTAATACAATTTTTACAAGTTTACATGCATTTTAAAATACTACATGCCCTAGCAAATAATTATTTTTATAACTTAATCTACATTTCTACTATTAGTAAGCCCTAATCTACTAGTGCAGTGAGTTCTTTTGTTGTTAGATTTAATTATACATGCAATTTCATTAAATTTATTGTACTAACTCTTACTTTTTGGAAGTCCATCTTACGAAAAATAATAAAAAAAAACTCTTGTTCTAACTCAACTTCCAAGTTTAATTGAACAAATTAGGTTTAAAATTACAATTACAGATGTTTCGCTATATAACTAGCATCGTCAGATTGACATATTGAAGTTACATTTTGTTTGTTTGTAGCTAGGTACCTGATGTTTAGGTAAGGCTAGACCAAGTATGGAAGTAATAAGACATAACAATATTAAAGCCTAGATGTTATTAGCCCTAAGGGATTATCCTGTATTTATTTTCCTCTAAGATCAGTATAACTGTGCAATGATATAGAAAAACCAGGAAAAAACTATATCATGCTGATCTTTACAATAACTTAATATATTTCTGTTACAATTACGACTTATCTATGTATAAAATGAAGAATCAATCAAAGTAAACAGTTTAATAGTGGAGAACTTCCAAGATTTATTTGTTCATTAACAACTTTAAATTGTGGATCTGCTAGATGTCTTTTTATTTCGAGTTCTTCGAGGAAATCTAAATTTTGTTTTTTATCACAAATATGTAGTATTTGAATGTTATTGGTATGTATAAGTGAGTGTGGATGTTCAAGAACGTGTTTTGCATAGTTTGACTTATCTTATCATTGAATCTTATTTAAAAATTTCTTTGTGTTTGACCTACATGTACAGCGTTGCATTTTGGAAAATTAATTTTGTAAACACCAGATTTTTTTAATTTAGGGTAATTTTGTTTTTACATTTAACAATTTTGTACCAACATTATTGTGTGATTTGAATGAAATTAATGCAGATGTTGCCGAAGATATTATTTTTTAAATTCTATTAGAAATATTTCCCCAATTTGGAATATTTTTATAACTTTTAATTTCTTTAGCTTGTTGAGGGAATATTAGTTGTACTGATATTTTCTGTTCTTTCTTTTTAATTAATTCATTTATCAAATGTATTGGATAGCCATTAGATGTAGCTATTTGTTTTATAATGTCAATTTCTTTATTAAAATTATTTATGTTCATTGGAATGGAAAATGTTCTATGTATCATAGAATTATAAGCTGCTAATTTATGTGATATAGGATGATTTGAATGATATGGTATGGTTACATCTACTAGTGTTGGTTTTCTGTATATTGAATAATTTAATGAATTATTAAATTTTTCAATCCTCAAATCTAGAAAATTAATTGAATTATTTTCTTCAACTTCTAAGGTAAAATTAATTTTAGGATGCAAGGTATTAATATAATTAAAAAATATATCCAATTGTCGTTCACTACCTACAAAACCTGCTAAGACATCATCAACATATCTATACCAAAATACAATATTGTTTTTATAACTATATAGAATTAAAGATTTGGTTTTCTAAATTATCCATAAAGATATTTGCTAAAATTGGAGAAATAGGACTTCCCATTGGAAGACCTTCATTTTGAATCTATACTTTGTTATCAAAAGTAAAATAATTTTGGCTAATGCATACATTAAGTAGGTCAATTATATCTAATATTAAACCTGGATGGATATTTCTTTCTTTCTAATAGCTTTTTAACAAGAACTATACATTCTTTAGGACTTAGGAGGTATTTTAGATAACATCAAACGATACTAATTTAGTATTATTTTGTAAATTACATTTATTTAATTTATTTATCAAATCTAATGAATTTTCGAATGAATATTTAGATATGTAACTATAATTATTTTGAATAGTATTTAATTTTTTAGCTACTTTAGTGTTAGGAGTGTTAACATACCAAACTACAGGTCTAAATGGTTTTGACTCTTTGTGTAATTTAATAGTTCCATATAATTCTGGACATTGAGGATTTTTATAAAATAGGTATTTTTTATCATAGCCATTAAACAGATAATTTGAATCATTTACATGTTCTCTTATTTGGTTAGAAAATGTTTGAGTTGAATCGTTTTTTAGAATTTTGGCATTATGAAATCATTCACTTTAGATTTAAAATCTAAACTAGCTACAGACAAACAAAATGTAACTTCAATATGTCAATCTGACGATGCTAGTTATATAGCGAAACAGCTGTAGGGGAGAGTAGGGAGACTTGATCCCATGGGAGACTTGATCCCCCATTAAAATTTAGCGCTCAAATGACTTTTTTGCAAGAATGTTGGCAACATTGTATAGAACAGAACACATGTTAGCTTATAAACAACATTTAGTAAGAGACGCGCCGATTGTACGCACGGTGTAAAAAGTTTGTGATTTTTCGAGTGTGAAACATATTTTACGCTAAGTTTTATATTTGTTTTGGTTTATCAGGATATTGCTTGAAAGGGGATTGTGGTTTGCGGCTAGTTTTGATGCTTTCTTACAAACATTTTGATATATTTGAAAACCTGGTTTGAGAGGTTATGTTTTGGGTGTTACCAATTTTAAAATTAAATGCATTTCGGGGAGAGTTGATCCCTGTTGTGAGAGTGAGACATGATCCCGGGATCAAGTCTCCCCTATGAATATTTTTTTGATTTATGTTAAGAGGCACGTTCTTATTAATATTTATAAACCAAAGGAAGGAGCAACACCGAGAGTACTGCCTGATGCCGAAATCGTTGCAGCAGCTCCAGTCGGAAGTCATAAACTTAGCTTCGACGGCAAAGACACCAGAGGAAGTTCGACCATTCCCAAAGGCACCTCCAAAGTCAGAAAATTCTGTATCAAAAGGACGAAAAAGAGGTCGTTGTAGGGTTATAACTGAAACGCCGGAGAAGCAGGAGTTAGAAGCAGAGAGCGAAGAAAGAGAAAAAAAAGGTTTCGAGTGTAAAAAGAAGTTTTGCTGGTAGAGCGGAAAAGATTGAAGTAAATAAAAGTAAAAAAAGAGAAAAGAGAAGAAAATTGAAAGTGATAGTTCAGAATACGCGGAGTCGTGGTAAGATAGCGGCGACAGTTTGGATGATATTGATCTCAGGGCTGAAGAAAATGACTGCTCAAACATAAGTGAGGACGGGTTTTTTGAAATATACTGCCCAAAAATTAAAGACTTGTGTTGGTAGAATTTCAAACGAAAAAAGGAAAATCATATTTTGTGGGAGAAATGACCGAAAATGATATTTTAAGCACCGAAATATTAGTGAACTTTTTAAGAATACGTAAAAAGCACTTCTATTGGTCGACAATTAAAGATGAGGGACTCGTGTCAAGAGAAAGTGTAAAAAAAGTGTTGCCAAAACCTGAAATAAGACGTGGATATTTTAACTTTAAAATTAGATTTCCTAATAATATTACCATTGGTTAAATTAGTTTTTTGACTTTTAGATAGGATGATTCATTTGTTCCTTTTGTTCTCACTTTATGCATGTCTAAGCCGTGTATTAAACCAATGTTTATTTCTATAACCATTGTTTTTTTTTAAGATATAGAACAATAAAGTTTTTGCAAACAATTATTAATAATAATCGGTTGCAAAAATTAGCAATATTACCATAAAAGTATTGGTAAAGAGAAATACGATCAAGGTAATCATGTGTCCCCACACGAGGGATCAAGTCTCCCTTAAGGTAGGAGACTTGATCCCTATTGCAGGGTGAAACTCAAAAGCCAATGACCCGAATAAATATGTTTTTTTTCTAAGTATAATGTACTTAGAGTTTGCTTCATAAACAGGACATCATATTGATACTAACAGAAATATAAATAATTTTTTTTAACGAAATTATACAAAAAAAACCAAAAATGGAATCAAGTCTCCCTACTCTCCCCTAATTGTAATTTTAAATATAATTTGTTCTTTTAAATTTGAAAGTTGAGTTAAAACAAGAGTTTTTTTTTATAATTTTTCGTGCAATTTTATTATGCATTACCTTGTTGGTTTTATACTATAGATATTTAACCGGTTCAATAAATTGATGTTTTAGGTTTAAATAATTAGAATAAAATGAATACTTAATTGATTTAGCATATTTTCATATCTTATTTAATTACTTTTATTTATAAATAATTTTGTATCTACAGTGTGTAAAAGCCAAATGGAATAAATTCATTATTTCGGTTACTGTACATATTTATAAAAAATCCCGAAACACGTCAAATTTAAATTATAACTTGACATTCTTTAACGTGAAAATGCAACCCCTACCTTCAACACCCTTAGAATGACAGGTACAACCCCCAATTTTTTAAATGGGAAGTATAGGCTTGTGATATATCATTTGAAAGGTCTCTTCATTCTCTATTCAAAAATGTTATTGTTTTTAAATTTAATGCAAAAATTAACATAAAAAAATTAATATCATGTTGTTACCGAAATTCGCTAAAATATACTCGAAACTTATTACAATATACTTAAAACTTATTTCCCGTTTAGGTCTTGATAATGAGAAAGTGAACAAAAACCATAGCAATGTGGTTTTTAGATGGTAACCATTAAAAAACTTTAAAGAATTTCCGTGGCAACGCTATTTTAACAAGCAGTAGTAAATTGTTTTATTTAAGTTGTCATTGTTGTAATTTAAGTATAAAGTTTGTTCAATTCAATTCTGAAAAATGGTTAGATTAACAGAAATGCATAAAATAACAGTTTTACAAATTATTGGTTACGGAGATAACATCCGAACACAATAGGAAGTAACTCGCCTATTTCATGAGAAATTTCCTAATTTACCGCCTATATCCCAAGGAACAATAAGTAAAATAGAAAAGCAGTTTCGCGAGTTTGGTCATGTAAGGCAGATAAAAAAAGCAGCTGCCAATGCACTGAGTGATGAACTCAAATTAGATGTGTTGCTTAAGTTTCAGGAAAACCCACATACATCGAGTAGACAGGCATCCACTACATTCAATGCTAGCCATGCATCAATAGCAAACATATTAAAAGAAAATAAATTGCATCCGTATAAGATGATACCTACTCAGGAGCTCATGGAAGACGATTTTGATAGGAGAACTTTTTTTTGTGAGCAAATGATGGACATGTTGGATAACAATATTATCCAATTAGAAGACGTTATGTTTTCTTATGAGTGTACTTTTTTACTTAACAGTCATGCTAATCGGCAAAATTGCCGCTACTGGTCCACGGAAAATCCTCACTGGATGAGAGAAGAACACACTCAATACCCTCAAAAGGTTAATGTTTGGGCAGGGATTGTAGGGAACAATATCATTGGTCCCTTTTTTATTGAGGGCAACTTGAATGGCAACAATTATTTGGCACTACTTCAAAATGATGTCATTCCCACGTTGGCAAATTTATATCCTGATCCAGGTAACCCTCAAGTTCCAGCGAATACGATATGGTTTCAGGAGGATGGAGCACCACCACATTACCTTAATGTCCGGCAGTACCTCGATACAATATTTCCCAATCGGTGGATAGGGAGGCGAGGATCGATTGAATGACCAGCGCGATCACCTGATCTTACATTATTAGATTTCTTTTTATGGGGATATGTGAAGAGCCATGTGTACAAAACTAAACCTTCTGATTTAAATGATTTAAAAGAACGAATAACGCTTGCGATTAGGTCGATCACGCCTGATATGTTAAATAATGTTAGTAGATAGTTTTATTTGAGATTAGGATGTTGCCAAGACGTTCGCGGAGAACATTTTGAACATCTACTTCATTAAAATTCATAGTTTTTTTTCGTGTTCTACATTTTATTACGTTTTGCATTACATTTTAGTTTTTGATTGTATTGTAGCGAATTTCGGTAACATGATATTAATTTTTTTATGTTAATTTT
The DNA here is from genome assembly GCA_035357415.1 of Ophraella communa. Classification (NCBI taxonomy): domain Eukaryota; kingdom Metazoa; phylum Arthropoda; class Insecta; order Coleoptera; family Chrysomelidae; genus Ophraella; species Ophraella communa. Next base: position 21,985,381 of record CM068985.1, read on the forward strand.
TGCATTAAATTTAAAAACAATAACATTTTTGAATATAGAATAAAGAGACCTTTCAAATGATATATATCACAAGCCTATACTTCCTATTTAAAAAATTGGGGGTTGTACCTGTCATTCTAAGGGGGTTGAAGGTAGGGGTTGCATTTTCACGTTAAAGAATGTCAAGTTATAATTTAAACTTGACGTGTTAAATATGTACAGTAACCGAAATAATGAATTTATTCCATGTGGCTTTTACACACTGTATAGTAGAATTGTTATTTATTTTTCCTACGACCACATATGAAAGTGCTAGTTTGCACACTTATTTGTACTTAAGAAAGTAGCTAATATCAATACACGTATTGAAAAGTAAATATCAATACACGTATTGAAAAGTAAAAAAATATAGTTCTATGATCTGTGACATTTACGTCAAATTTATCAATAGTGAACACATGAATGACAAAGCAAGGACCATTTAATTTTTTTTTAAATCTTCCTTGTGTCAAATATTGTATTGTAATTGCCAATACAAATTTTTCTGTATAAAGTAAGAATAAAGAATAAAGTTTCTCATAGGGTTTTAAATTTTTAAAAAATAAACATATTTTTATTCAGTATTATTATTTTTATAAAAACACTTTTAGAAAGAAGAACAGTTTATTCTTCTTTTTTATATTGGGTTATGTTTGGTGCATGTGTCGAATGTGGATTTTTGAAGTTATGTTTGTGTTTCTGTTTACAATTATCTTTGCGTCTATTATTATTACATTACTTTTCAATTAATTTCACCAACTGACCATTTTACTTTTAATTTTTATAGAGCCCTCAAAAAAATTAAAATGTCATTTATCTGATAAAGAATTTTGATGTGAATTCCTGAGAAAGGTGGTTATTTGATTTTAATTAATTATATTTCCATTAATTATACTTCACTTTCCACACTCGTTATGTAATATACTATTTCAAAATGTTACAAGTAAAAATTTGTCATTTAAACGCACGTTCTATTTTATCTAAATTTGGAAAGTTTAAGGATACAGTCTACAATGTTTATGATATTGTAACTGTATCTGAGACTTGGTTAAAGTCTGATGTTGCTGATAATGTAATTTCCTTACCAGGATATAATATTTTTAGGAAAGATCGTCTAAATTCGAGAGGTGGAGGAGTTGCAGTTTATCTTAAAAATAAAATTATGTGGAGGAATTTAAATGATTTAAATATTTACAGTAAAAATAAACACACACATATACCTGAAAATGTATTAAACTTAAATACTATCATTACAATGCAGACCCTAACCTTATGAGCTTTTTTGAACAAAATGTAATGGAGAATGTGAAGTTTTCAGGTTTTGCTTAACGAATGATGAGGAAGTGTATTCAACAGTACTTTCAATAAAATCAAGAGCTGTGGGTTCAGATAGATTAAGTATTAATATGATTCTTTAGTCCTGTCCAATAATCCTACCCTATATTACACATATTTTCAATTTTTGTATTAAAAAAAATGTTTTTCCTCTATCTGGAAACAAGTACACGTAATTTCTTTAACTAAAAATAATCCGATGAGTTGTAAAGATTTAAGGCCCATTAGAATATTATGCGCTATCTCTAAGGCTTTTGAAAAGTAATAAATAAACAAATGCTGAAATTTTTACAAACTAATAACATTTTACCTAGCCATCAGTCTGGCTTTAGAAAATCTTATAGTTGTACAACTGCTTTATTAAAAGTAACTTATGATATTCACAGGGCCCTAGATAAAAATTAATTAGTTGCGTTGATTCTGTTAGATTTTTCAAAAGCTTTTGACCGTCATTTTTAACATTAACGCAATTAATTTACTTCGCAGCTATTTATGTAATCGAAGGCAATTAGTAATTTACAACAAGATGACTTCTACTCTCTTAAATGTCATACACGGAGTCCCTCAAGGGTCAATATTAGGGCCCATTTTGTTTACTATTTATACTCGTGAATTTCACAAAAAAATAATATATTGTTTCCATCATTTTTATGCCGACGACTCACAGATTTATTATACATTTCCCGAGGATTGTGTTGAAGTAGCATGTCGACATATCAATGAAGATATTGAATCACTACTTACAATTTCCAACCAATTTTGTCTTACTGTTAATAACACCAAATCAGTTACTATCCTATTTGGAAAACCTACCCCTAAAAAAAGATGTCTAAGCAAACTAAATATTAGAGTGAGGGGAGAGAGTATAAAATTCGTCGATACTGTAAAAATCTTGGTATAATAGGTGCGTTCTTTTTGACTGAGATCTCAGCTCACTTCAATTGAAGTGATCTGATATAAAGTGATGTGAGTAAGCACCAAAAAGAACGACAAACGCGCGACCTACGATTTCTTGCTCCCCACCACTTTATTTCCGACTCAATTCTAACTGACACCCCATAGCACATTCAGCATCGGTAAAGGGGGAGGAAAAATCTCAGCTCACTTCGAAGTGTGTGAATCGAAAAGAACGCGCACATTACCGATGTGAGCTGAGATTAACTGAGATCTCAGTCAAAAAGAACGCAACTATTGATAGACTCTGATTTACACTACTCAACACATGTTACTTCAATTTTGTGTAGGGCATTTGCTAATCTTAAATTAATATATGGAAATCGAGCAATACTAAATAAGAAACTTAAGGTCATATTATGTGAAGCTGTCACATTTGAACTATGGGGATGCTGTGTTTGGTCCGGGGTTATTAAAAAGGGATATTTTAAGGTTACAAATGGTACAGAACTGTTGTATAAGATTTATATATGGGCTAAGAAAAGGTACTCCTACTTCTAAATACATTAAGGATTTGAATTGGTTAAATATTGCTGAAAGGCGTGTGCTGCATTAATGTGTATTATATCATAAAATTATTAAAAATGAAAAACCGGTTTATTTATGCAACAAAATTCGTTATAGAACAGATATCCATAACTTGAACCTGAGGCACAGAGGTCGCTTAACAATTCCTAAATATAATACTCATCTGTTCAAAGGCTTTTTTACTTAAAATACTGTCAAAGTTTACAACTGGTTACCGAATGATTTAAAATATTTTTCAGATCTTGCGTTCAAACAAAAAATTAAAAAAAAAAACTAATTCAAGGAAAATTAAATATCATTTCTATTGGTCGCTAGAAAAATTCATTGTCAGCTTAACTGCAGGCTTTCCGTCTCGAGGCTTTACTTAAGGTGCTTAGATTCTAGTAAATTTTAGTAATTAGGTTTTTTTCTGTTAATATAATTGTAAATGTGGAATTTTGGAGGCCCATTATATATAGGTACTTTTCTATATAAATGTGTCTTTACTTGTTGAGTGGAAGAGCAAAACCCAGTTTTAACTGGGAATTTGAACTCTGCGATTTGGCTAAATACATATATCTTTATAATATACAGTTCGTTCGGTGGATCTTTTCCCATGACCTTGAACCATATACAAACGTAATACATCAATACATTAAATAACACGTAGGTCGTAGATTGATAGTTTAATAAGGATATGGCTAAAGTGATGGTGGACGTTATTTATTATTGTATTAAAGCTGGTGATATTTGTAAATATTTTATAGCCCAATATGCTACCTAAATGTTTAGTTTAAAAAAACTATTAGTATACCAGAGTTTAATGGAGCTATTCTTCAAACTTGCTATTAAACAAATTTACTTGAATAATATTTAGTATCAATAATAACTTTCTCACTAGAAACTATGCAAATCAGAATTTCTTTGTTAGGGTTATGGCTGCAACCATTACCCACAGTCCCACCCACACAGTTTAACTTTGAAAAATAAATGAGTTGTAAAAATAAATAATTCATATTTTAAATATGTTTATTTAAGGCTTAAATATATATACAATAAATTTTATTTAATTTTCCTCATATTCAGAATCAGAACTGTCACCAGCATTTATATTAATTAAAATTGGTTGAATGCCAATATCATCAATATTCTGCTCTCGGGCATACCACTTTTGTATGATTTCATGGGTATGCCTAACACACTTTTCCCAAATTTGTGCATTACATTGTTCCAGTGCCCCTTTCCACATATTTATAACTGAAATATCTGAATACCCATCTTTACCAATATATTTATTATAATATGACTTGCAATTTGCCCAAATTAATTCAATAGCATTGAAATCACAATGATATGGCGGTAGTCTTAGCACTTCATGTCCATGTTCTCGTAATAACTCATCAATTATATAAACATTTTCTTTTTTATTCATTTTTGCAATTTGTAGCAATTCTGGTTTTGTAAATTTTGCATCAAACTTAATGTTGTTTTTCATCAACCATGCAACAATCTCATTTTTTGTATAAATAGTAGAAGGTTGCTTTTCTAACAGAGTACTATGGTATGGAGCATTATCCATAACAATAAGAGATGGCTCTTCAAAATTGGGAATTAATTGAGTACTTATCCATTTCATAAATATTTCATTGTTCATTTCTCCATGGTAATCAGCTACTTCAGATTTTGAACAGAATAGTAAACTTGCTTTAGAAACAAATCCTTTGATAGAACCAGCATGGACAATTATAAAACGTTTACCATCATAACCTTTTGGTTTACGTACACTTTTAGTACTGTTGTCTTGCCAAGAGTTAGTTTTACTTCCCTTAGAAAATATCCATGTTTCGTCCAAAAAAACAATTTCTCTTGGGTGAGTACCTGAATAGTTTTTCATATATTTACGCAGAAAATTGGCTCTTAAGGCTGCAATACTGGTCCGTTCCATTAAAGCTCTCTGATTGTCATCTTTGTTATATTTAAATCCCAATGTTTTTAACAAAATGCTAAGAGATGTTTTGCCAATAGATACAATTTCTCTTTCTCTCAATTCACAGTTTAAGGTACTCAAAGTAACATGCTTCTCTAAAACAATTACAAAAATTATAGTAAAGAATTAATATGAAAAAATACCATATTTATTTTATATATTTGTTTATTTCATTAACGTTTTAACCTTAATTGATGTTTATTCAATTGTATTGTAGTAACAAAACTACTCTAAAATATATATAAATACCTTCCCAAATGTTTCTTGAATATATTATGATTTGAATACTCATTACAAAATCCCTACACTTACAATTAACCAAAAAATTATACTTAAATACATTGATACTTACTTTGTTCGTACATATCATATAATGTGTTCCGTACTGCCATCTTAGCTCCCTCAGATAGATCAGTTGTTTTACTTTTAGAACGAGGTCTGCTTTTGCCTGGACTGGAAAGAATTGGATTATTTTCTTTTCTTTTTTTTATAGCATATACTGTCCGCCATATTTTCAAAGCAGCAGCTACCCTCTAACATAAAAAATTGATTAATAAAAGTATATTGCTAAATAATATTTATTTTACTTCTTAAACACTTGAAATTGGTTCCAAAGGTCCCCCATTTCTTTTTTCTAACTCAAAATACTCCCAACAAATTCAGGACCAGCTCCTGTGCTTGCGAATTTAACCTTTTTCCAGGCATATTCTAAAAATGAAAACTATTTATCAATGGTTCTGGTTATCCAGAAAATTAGGTCAATATTTTCTACTTTGGTGGAAGCAAAATGTGTTTCATATAATTCAGTTTGATGGAGTTCTATCCAGAATCATAATGATATGTCAATTTAAGGTTAGTTTTCATTGCAAAATAAATTAATAAGAAGTAGATAAATAATATTCACTTACCACAATAATTCGAACACTCAGGTATAGGTTAGTTGTTAAAACAACTGTTTTTGAAATAAATTTATATGCAAGGGGCAATAAAATGGATAAAAATCTAAAATAAAAATTTAAACAACGTATTTGGTCTGTCAATTTACAAATTCACGGATAAACCACAGAACTTTCATTGTGTAGGTTACACCTATCATCGACATTCGTCATATGGCTATCTCTGTTTGTTATATTATGCTGTATTGGAACAAACGGTTCAATTTTGGGGTTTTAGTTTCTGTGAGTGGAAAAGAGACGTACTACAAAAAGTAGTATGTTAATAATTTCAGCCATGGGAAAAGATCCAGCGAACGAACTGTAGTTTAATATGTATTTTTTATATTTTGCACTTATAAAAATCTTCATTATAAAACGCATTTGCGTATCGTAATGTAACTTTTACGCACGCAAATTTTTGTTTTAAATGGTTGGCGACATGAGTGAAGTATCTAAAGGCAAGACTATTGACAATGACATTTGTAGCTAATAGCAATTTATTAATTTAATATTGTTCTTTAAGAAAGTATCTGTGAATATGAATATAATATTTTACTCATAAAATATATTATTATTGGTATATTATTCATTTTAAAATATTTTAAAACATTAACATTTGATAATTTAAATGTCACAACTGTCAAATTTTATAAATTACACAGTGCTGCCGACATACTTTTTAAAATAAAAATTTTCGTAATTACATAAAAATAAAAAATTAATTTAAAAAATGGTAAAAAGGGCAAAATATAAAAAATATTATAAACAACTTATTTCATATGGCTGTTGTGACACTCGTTCTTTAAAAAACTCATCGCTTCGCGATTCGTTTTTTAAACTTGAACTCGTGTCATAACAGAATTCCATATGAAATGCGTTGTTTAATATACTATAATTTGTATGTTTTGGCCAATAAAATCATTAAAAAAAACGCATTATTTAAGTAGAAAAATTAACACTGTTTTGAAAAGTAGTTTTATCGTCACTTTACACGATGAAAATGCTGATGCCAGTAAATAAATTAGACCGATCAGAAATGTTGAGGGTCAGTATTTTAGAGGGTGTCACATTTTTCTCTAGTTACTGAAGATAATCCTATGAAACCCTTACTCGAAGATTCGAGGCGTTAGGATAATATATAAAAAGATATACACGCGCGAGGAAGTCCGCTATCAACTAAAATAGTCTTAGTTAACAGCGAACAATTAGTGGACGGAAAGTACGTGAACAATGAAATAAGTACATATAAATAGTGTTATATCGAAGTGCTAAAAAACATTAGGACTGATATACCGGGTGTATATAAATTAAGAACCTAGATATTAAGTCTGTTCATAAATGAAGTAATTTAAGTGTGTATTTTAATGAATAAATAGACAGGAGTTAGTAATTTATCCCACCCACCCAGACATGATATATTATTTACAACGTATTTTTAATGTTTTTGCGAATTTTGTTATTATGTTCTGTGATTAAACTTAATAAATATTTACCATGAGTGATATTAAGAACATTAAAAATATAACTTTTTAAACAAAACTTTCACTATAATATATTAATTGATCTATTTAATATATATGCATTAGTCAAAATTATTTTTTTATTTTACATAGTAAAGAAATTAAAAGTTACAAAAATATTACATATTTTGTAACAATTTCAAAAATAATATCTTCGGCAACATCAGCAATAGGTAATATTATTTAAAACAAAAAAATGTTGTGCACAAAATTTTTAAATGTAAAAACAAAATTACCTAAATTGAAAAATCTGGTATTTACAAAATTAATTGTCCAAAATGTAATGCTGCATATATAGGTCAAACACAATGAAAGAGACTTAAAAGCATATAGAATACAACAACCAGATTAGTCGATCTATGCATGGTATAGTTGTTTCCTGGGTTTTCTATAAAATTGCACAGTTATACTGATCTTAGAGGGCAATACATCCAGGATAATCCCTTAGGGATAATAACATCTAGGATTTAATATTGTTGTCTTATTACTTCCATACTTGTTCTAGACATAATACTATTTAATCAATATTAGCTAGTTACCTAATAAACAAAATGTAAATTCAAAATGTCAATTAAAAAGTTCTATTTTTAATGTTCTTGGTAAGATGAACTTCTACAAAGTAAAGGCTAATAACTATGTATTTTGTGGTTAACATTACTCTTAAGATGAAGATGATTCCAAAAATAATTTTTTTTTATTATTATTTTCTTATAAATACATACTTAAAAGATCTAAAAGTTTAAAAGATTTAATTTTACGCCACTGTGTGCCAGATAGAAAACGAGGAAATTAACCTAGGGTGCATCTACGAGTGGGTTTTATTGTATATTTTATTTCTACTACTTTCGTAATATCCAAGTCATGTATTGCAACAGCAACACGGATAATTTGCATTCGGCGCTAGTTTATCTGTGATCGAAAAACGTTTGTGGTGAAAATAGCGTGTCGCATGAAACCCCACATGAAACTACCATTTAAAGGGATATCATATTATGACGTTTAAAAGTCAAGGTCTCATAATCGGCCAATAAGATACCGCTAGCAGAAAGAAATCTTATAAAACATCGTTATTGAGTAATTTTCCACAAACTAGGCTAAAACAATACAAATACTTTCTTCTGCCATCTAAATGACACTATTTTGTTTTCTTTTTTGTATAAAATTAGTATTTTTTACTTAGTTTTGCATAAATAGCACTCACTTTGGTTGTACATTTACTGCCCAGATGAAAAAATATAAAATTACCAAGGCCAAATAAAAACACAATCTGATTTATAAAAATCAGGAAACTTTAAAATCCATTCTTTTTAGTTCTTAAGTATACCAACTCGTTAACTACTGATTTTGTAAAATGCATAAATTACTCTTAAATACCGAATATGCGCAATGAAGAAGTATAGTAAGGCACACCTTTAAAATAGACACTTTATTAGAGTACTTAAATTTATTGTACTAACTCTTACTTTTTGGAAGTCCATCTTATTAAGAATAATAAAAAACTCTTCGTTTCAACGTAACTTCCAAGTTTATTTGAAAAAATATGTTTTAAATCACAATGACGGCCGTTTCGCTATGAAGCATCGTCAGATTGACATTTAAGTTACATTTTGTTTGTTTGTAGCCAGGTACTTGATGTTTAGGTTGTATTAAGGCTAGACCAAGTATGGAAGTAATAAGACATAACAATATTAAAGCCTAGATGTTAATAGCCCTTGGCTAGACTTGGTCAATTTTAATTATTAATATCCGTTTTCAATGACGTACCGAAAAAAAATTATACCAAGTTTTTTATTCTCAATAAATTTCAACTCAATAATTTCGTATTTATAAGAACCGAATTATATGCCTATACGTTAATTTTTGACATTTTTTGACATTTTTATGCAAATATTGCTTTGACAGTATACTGTAAACATAAACAATGAGTCATACTAGAAGCCCAGCATCAGTGACGTATCTGTATTGCAGATTGCATAAAATCGTAAAAATTTTCTTGTCAACTTTTTGGCAAATTAAGCAAATAAAAAACAAAAATCATGCAATTATATGGAAAACAATTAAGTAAGTCTAATTACAAACATTAAACGAATAGGGTCAAATTTGGAGTTAAACACTCCTTTATGAGCCAATATTAACGATTGTACATTACACATTGTAAAAATAATCGATATAATATGAACGAATGATCAATTTTAGCGGCTACATCAGTGTTGGCAATGGGATTTTCAGACAATTTAGGGGATTTTCCGTATTAACTAGGCTCGAAGATGCTATTTAATTTTAGAGCTGTCATTTACAATCTAATTTCTAATGTCTAGCTGTTGTGTTTGAATAAAGGGCCGATTGTTCAATCTTCAGATAAAAAGTCTATTAACTATCCAGCGGATAAAGTTATCTGTCTGTTTATTAGACGTATAATTAGTCCCCTATTTTTCAATGTCTTTTTATTTATTGAATAGTTATCTGACGAAATATTTGAACACGAACTTCAAAGTGGTGAAACAAATATATTGCAAACTTATGGGTTAGAGAAGGACAAACATTTTCTGTCAAACAAGTGTCAGTGTCACTTCACTTTTGAGGTTATGTCATGCTTTGATGCTTGTTGTTTGTTTTTTGGTGCGAAACGTGAGACGTCTATCGGTTGTGTTAAAATAAATTGTTGCGAAAGTGTACGGAAATAATGGAATCTAGGAAAAGAGAGCGTTCAGCAAATTTTAATACCGCAGAAATCCAACTACTAGTCAGTTTAGTAAGTAAATTCAAAGCCATAATTGAAAACAAAAAGACGGACGCTGTGACAAACAAAGATAAAGAGGCAGCATGAAAGAAAATAGAAAATTCTTTTAACTCCTGTGGGATATCCACGAGTGTCCGCTCGTGAAAAACTTTAAAACTTAACTACGAAGGATTAAAAAAAATAACAAAAAAGAAATCTTCTCTGCAAAGGCAAGACATGTACAGAACTGGTGGAGGGCCTTCAAATGCTCCCGAATTCAATGAAATAGAGGAACAGGTGCTGAGCATTTGCTCGAACATAAAAGGACTCGATGCGCGTAACGACAGTGACACTATCTTGAATAAGTATAAGTTAAATCATTACTCTAAAAAATGCATCCAGTAGTTGTTGCGTGAACCAGTAATAAACATCCATCCTCAAAAACATTCACATTTATAATAGGTATTAGTGGGATTCTAGCGTAATAACTTTTATTAATCGAATAACGCGGTTATCTGATGGTTGAAGCGGCAGATAGATTTATCCCTCAGTTAGCAGAGTTATTCGACAGTTAAGTCTTATCCAACTGTTGAAAAATTCAAAACCTTGTTATCCATCGAATAAAAGTTATCTATCTGTTTATCTGAAGATTGAACAATCGGCCCTAAAGCAAATGAATAAAAGTTGAAGAACAGCTTTTATGTAAAATATTATATATTTGATAAATAACACAAAAGTATTGCCATACATTCTTGGTGATAACAACAACAAAATATATAAAGGTCGTGGTGAAATGTATATTCCAGTATTAACACTGTCATGAACTTTAACTTTCGGCTGTTGAGAAAAATAAACAATGGAAAAAATGAGAATTCTAAATTTGGTCAAAATATTGATTTGAATTAAACAAAATGTTAACAAAAGATCCTGATGTGTAAGCAGATACCTAGATGTTTATATTTTGTTGGTTTAAATACAAACGTGGCCGTTCTTTTTTATGACATTACCACAATCATAAAATTTGAAAATTATAGACAGACAGACGGTAGTTTTATTTTTGGTCCAATATAAAGTTTTTATTAATATTGATTCATTCATTTTTAGCAAGTTTGATTCTGTTTACATGTCTGATATTTGGTTATCGATTCAAAATATCGATTGTTACTATACGAAAATACAACTACGCCCACCCAGGGCTCTTGTTTGCTTCTGTTAACTGTATATTTTAAATTAAGCAAGAAGATAAAAGGTTTTATTTAATATTCATTACATAACATGCATTTTGGTACAGTCTTTTTTTAAGTAAGGTGCTTAAAAAAACAATATAAAAAGTGAAGTGTTTTGCTCTTTCTTTGGCAAAACGCGATTTTTTTCTATTTTTTTTTGTTTTAATAATGTTTAAAACAAGTAAATAGAACAAAAGTATTCAAAAACTATCAAAACTGTGAACTGCCGAATTGTTTAACAAATCCCATAAGATATTGTTTATATGAATAAATAATTAAACACTTACCGTTCTGGTCATTCCCGGAAAATGTAAAATTACAGCCTGTTCTGGCCACGTTTTTGTCACGTAGAAATGAAAATCCCAAACGCGATCTTTTAAGTACGTCTTCAGTGTTTGATGGAACTGTAAAATAAAATACATAACTTTTTATTTGTTTTTATTTATTCAAAATAGTAGAAATAAATAAATTTTTACCTTGATGGAATCGGGTAAATAACCGGCCAGGAAGTCAACAATATCTGGAAGCTCGGATTCGTCAACTAACTTGAAATTTTTTCCCTCTGACAGGACTTCTTCCATAGCTGGAAAATCAATCACCGGTGTTTGTTTTAAAAAAAGTTTTTGGTTACATTTTTTTCTTAGAGGTTAAAAAAATCATTATTTCAATAGATTCAAACACACAATTAAGTACGTTGAACGGAGATGAGATCACATTTCTTATACAACTAACCATCGTTATGAAATACTAGAATTTTTTGACGCCTGTGCTGTCACTTAAACCATATGATAACTCGTTTCTTTATTTACATCACTACGGAGTGGGCAACATATTTATATTTGAAAATTTTTAAGAAAAACAACGGGAAACCAAACATTTTGTCATAAAATCCTATGTTGATAAATTGTTGATTATTTCTTTGTTGTATATTGGGTTAGATATTTTTGATTTAATGCAAAAAGCATAACTTTAATATAAGTATAATAAGTCAAAAAATTTTTATTTAGTTCCGCGGGTCCGGTGTAGAATAGGGAGACACGAATTTCGCAAAAAAAATATTAACATTAAAAAGGGACTAGTTTCTATAGTAAATTTTCGTAAAAAATTTGCGGGTTATCCAGTATTTTTCGAGAAAAATGGAATCAAAAACTCAAATTTTGTAGGTTAAATACACAAAACATTCACTGTTCAAGGTGCGTTATGTCATGTAGATACCAGCGTTGCCACATCTCTAAATAAAACCTAAATATTAAGATAATGAGTGAGAGTGAGAATAAATTGAAAATAATTCGACAGATTTTAGAAAACTTGTTATTATTATCTAATTTATCGAACTCTCGTGTGGTATTCGATAGATTATTTTTTGAAAATTTATGACAGCGCGTCAGATCAAGAAAATACGTTGTCATTTGGTTGTCATTCAATAAGAACAATGTACATTGCATTATTCTCGCTGGAATAATGTAAGTAGATTATTACCACTATACTAATGTTTTGATTTGCTAGAACGTATATGAATTACTAAAATTGAAAATGTCTATTGGTTTCGAGAAACGTCAAAAAATAATCAAAATAAAATGTGAAATGTAGAGGGAATATTACTATCCAAATCTAGTCGGTCTTTTTGCGTATTATATAAGATAAAACAAACATAAACAAACACGCAAAATTCAGTGACGGGTGGCGATTCTCTCCTAATCCAACCTAACCTAACCAAACCTAACCAAACCTAACCAAACCAAACCTAACCTAACCTAACCTAACCTAACCTAACCTAACCTAACCTAACCTAACCTAACCTAACCTAACCTAACCTAACCTAACCTAACCTAACCTAACCTAACCTAACCTAACCTAACCTAACCTAACCTAACCTAACCTAACCTAACCTAACCTAACCAAACCTAACCTAACCTAACCTAACCAAACCTTACCTTACCTAACACAACCAAACCTTACCTAACCTAACATAACCTAATCAAACCTAACCTAACCAAACTTTACCTTACCTTACCTTACCTAACATAACCAAACCTTACCTAACCTAACATAACCTAATCAAACCTAACACAACCCAACCAAGCCTAACCTAACCCGAAAGGATACTATCCTCGAAATGAAACCGGTCAGTGTAAAGACAGATTCCGCATAGAAGAAAATATCAAAAACAGAATCTGACGATGCTAATTTTTTTAACGAAACAGTTGTAATTGCATTTAAAAACGTATTTTGCGAATAAATAGTGGAAGTTTAGTTCAACCGTTTAGTTGTTTACTGTTCTTAGTAAGATAGACTTCCACAAAGTAAAGGTTACTACAATCAAAGAGGGTTCCGTTCAACTAAAACGTATATTGTGCAAATTTTTTTTTTTTTTTTTTTTTTTCCTTAAATTTATGGCCTTGGGATAACCAATTGGCCAGACTATTTTCTGGTAGAGAGTATAGAAAAATATTATGTTACATTACAGTTCACAGTCAGATACCTATGATTAATGATTAGTGAGTTAGTAAAAACAATTGGATTTGATTTGATGATTATATTTTTTTTTTTTTTTTTTTTATTATTTTTTATTTTTTTTTTTTTATTTATTTTTTGTTATATTGTATATACTTATTTTTTTTGTTACTTTTTTATTTTTTTTATATATTTATTATTTTCTTTGGTATTGTGCAAATTAAAATGTATAATTATATAGTACGGAATTAAAAGGTTCGAAAGCCGTCGCGCGCTATCGATGCACCCTCTCTCGTAACTTGTATTCCACTAACTCTCGGCGTCGGGGTTGGTTCCGGCGCGCTGGGCTTCGGTTGTACCCATGGGCGGGTACTTCGGGGTTTTGACTGTTACACCAGTAATTAATATTCTAACCAACAATTGTGTAAAAAATATGGCAATGTTGGAATGTTAACGTTAGACAACTTATATTAAATGTCAACGTCGAAACAGTATATTGTCATAAAAATCGTGGTAAATTTTTAGTTCTATAGAAATAATTCTAAAAGTGAGGTTAATCAATGGTTTATTAAAATATATTGCTATATAAATTAAATTAGCATATAAAACTCAATTTTTTGCATATAATTTGAGTTAAAATATTATAAAAAGTAAGTTACTTTAATTTTCTAGTTATTAAATTTCGAAATTGGGGTCTCCCTATTGTGCACCGGAACCAGTTCCGCAAATTATTTTTCTAGAAACTATATCACTCATATAGAAATTTTCACCTAATCTGACCAATCACAAGCCAAATACATCTGGTATTATCGCGATTATTTTCTTCGTATAATTTTCAACCAATTGGAACGTCAAATTGAGTTAACTTACCTCGTATAATTTCGATATTTGGATATACATAGAGTAACTCCACCAATCAGAAATTTAGAAATATTTGAATTTCCATAGTAACCAATTCATATCGCTACACACAAACAAAGCGCGTCGTGAAGTTACGTAAATCTTATCATTGTGTCACTCAAAAAATAATCGTGTCAAATGCAATTGGCGAAAACGAGCAATGGGTGTCAAATATGTTGTCAAGACAACAGTAAATTTGTATAATAACAGTTTTGTAGATGTCATAAAATTGAATAAATGTCAAAAAGGTAGAAAAAATCGTTTTTATTGTCTACATAAGTGGAGAACCATATAGTAGAGACACGGTCTCAAGAAAACATAATAACTGAACTACTAGAATGGGGAAAATCTTTCACTAACGATCTTTACCTCACAAAATTCAAAATAGAAAAGGTTGAATTAACATTGAATCAAATAGCTGATTGTTTTCCCCATTTCATTGACAGTTACTGCAGCGCCAACTATCAGAAAATTTTTCGCGAATACGTACTTCAAAATAAATACAGTTATACATCTCAAAATTCCTGCATAATTACAAATCGTGTCAGTTTGACACTCTTTATAATTATGCAACAAGTTATCGATGTATAACCTGATTATTTTGAAGTAATTATAGTATTACTACCTTAGAATATAAAAACGAAGGAAGGAGCGTTATACATAAACACCAATGGGGAAGAAGTTGGTCTCAATTTTTGGGAAGACAATCTTTTTATGTGTTAAGGCCCCAGCTATCTGACGGTAGCAACAAACCTTTTTCGTTAAATTTTTCACCCACTTTTATTGATCAAACTATTGAATGCTTCTTAGATTCACGATCATAATTGCCAAACCAAGTTTAATTTACAGCAACACATGTTTTAAAGATTTGATATGGAACCTTTCTACATAAACCTGCATCAAACTATTCTTCGAAATGTAGAACCCATCAACTTACAAGTTTGTCAAAACAAATGTTACTTTAAAATGTTAGCAGCAGATGATTAATATTTATTTCATTTTGAATCTTTCTACAATTGATATTTCAGTCAGGCTTAATTAAATTTTTGTCAGACCGTTTTCGGAATACATTAAATGAACGATTGATAACAGTTGATAATAAAAGATAATTATTACTCAAATAGGGAACTAACCTACTTTTTTTAATTCATAAATGGATTTAGGGTTATCAAAAAACTACCCTTGCCAAATAACACTTAAAAATAAGCGGTTGGTGGAATAAAAATGCGTGACATAAACATTTTCAAAACGTGAAGTGAAGAGTATTTGGTAATGATAAACTTTTTATGTACAATTTAACTTTCCTTCCAAACAGTTGTTTTGATACGTTGACACTTCAAAAAATTACAAATAGGATACGTATTCAAGTAAAAAAAATATTCATTTGTGTGAATAAATCTATTCTACTTATCCAATTCGTGCGAAAGATTCTATATTTTATTTTAAAAGAAATAAATATCAAATATCGATGATTTTTAAAAAAATAATATAAAACCATATTTTAAATTCTAAATTTGGACATGTCAAACAATAATTATTATTTTATTATTTTTATAATTATTATTTTATAAAGTTAAAAGTTTGCGGTAAGGTGTTTTACGTTATAAAAATTTCCGTTATAATGTATGGTGAATCATCAAGCTGTCTCACTTTGCTCTGTCCTCTGTGAGAAGCTTGTTTAGCAGCCTGCGACGATAGAATTAAGGAAGTAATTCGCCGAGTTCTCCAGGAGAAACGTAATGATGGACCAAGATGCTGGAACTGCGGCGAAAGAGGACACATTCGGCGTAACTGCAAGAAGCCGGTTACACCACAACGCCAACAACAGCGAAGGCTTCCCATAGCAAAGAGAGAAGAAGCAGAAAAGAAGGAATTCTGTTTAAGAACCACCGTCGTGGATCCAGATTGGCTGCCAGAATCCCTGAAGCGAGACCAAGAAGGTGACACTGAACTAAAGATGTTGCTTGACTGGGAAGCAAAAGGGCAGAGACCAAGATGGGAAGAAGTGAGTCACCTGAGTCCTAGGGTCAAGTCCTACTGGGCGCAGTGGGACTCCATCATTTTAGAGGATGGATTGTTAAAGAGGTCCGTCAAGAATGACGAGGGTACTGCAGCTAGGACTCAGCTGATAATTCCCCGGAGTCGGACGACAGAAGTATTGGAGAAACTTCATAATGGAACCCCCGGTGGACACTTCGGCATCAAGAAAACGTTGGAAAAAGTCAGAGAACGTTTTTACTGGGCCAACTCCAAAGAAGACGTCAAGGACTGGTGCCGAAAATGTAGACTGTGTGCTTCAACGTAACGTAAAACGACTGACCGCAAACTCTCTAATATGTGTTATAAAATAACTCGTTATGTTTCATAACGTTTTCAAGTGTTCATCAAAAACTATAGTTTTATTTTCAAAAATAAAAATTTAAAAATAAAAGAAACTTATTGCATATACTACCCTCACTCTGCGAAATAGGGTAGTTGACAGTAAGATAAATATTAAGAGATTTTTGTATTAGGGTAAACCCGGGAGAAATCGACCACCAGTAGAGACTGTCCACCGCTAATAGTTCAACATGTACACTCCAGATGGATGTGTAGATCACACCGATTAGCAGTTGCTTTGTGCATGTTTCATATATCACCTCATCACGAGTTTTTCTGTTGTTGATAGCCAGTAAATCGTTATAAAAAAATCCTAACTACCGAAAAGTTTTCTAACTTATATCTATGTGAAGTGATAAAACTGAATTAGGTAAGTTTAATTCAAAACTATCAATGTATTATGGTAAAATAAGGACAAAAAAGATACTTAACCTGAAAATTAAGCATGTTATTTATTACAGTCTTTGGTTAAACATGTGAACGGACTCTCCCATTCCACCGTCAAATGGGAGATAGCGACCACTATGGCAAGCTTAGTCATTTCGTTATTTCATGCTAATGGAATGTTTTTGTTCTAGCTGAATAAAAATGCCGAGCGAATATAGAAGAAAAATGCAAGAAGAGCTAGTTGGAGCGCCGAATCGTTAAAAAATGCCATCGAGTCTGTAAAAAATGAAACTATGGGAGTTAATCAAGCCGCACGAAATTTTGGAATCCCTAAATCAACTTTAAATGGCAGATTGAGAAAGTCTGATACAGAAAAACATGGACTTGGCCGTTATCATTGATCCGGAATTAAAACTGGTGCGGCATATTAAAACCCTTCAAAAATTTGAAGTGAGTCACCTGAGTCCTAGGGTCAAGTCCTACTGGGCGCAGTGGGACTCCATCATTTTAGAGGATGGATTGTTAAAGAGGTCCGTCAAGAATGACGAGGGTACTGCAGCTAGGACTCAGCTGATAATTCCCCGGAGTCGGACGACAGAAGTATTGGAGAAACTTCATAATGGAACCCCCGGTGGACACTTCGGCATCAAGAAAACGTTGGAAAAAGTCAGAGAACGTTTTTACTGGGCCAACTCCAAAGAAGACGTCAAGGACTGGTGCCGAAAATGTAGACTGTGTGCTTCAACGTAACGTAAAACGACTGACCGCAAACTCTCTAATATGTGTTATAAAATAACTCGTTATGTTTCATAACGTTTTCAAGTGTTCATCAAAAACTATAGTTTTATTTTCAAAAATAAAAATTTAAAAATAAAAGAAACTTATTGCATATACTACCCTCACTCTGCGAAATAGGGTAGTTGACAGTAAGATAAATATTAAGAGATTTTTGTATTAGGGTAAACCCGGGAGAAATCGACCACCAGTAGAGACTGTCCACCGCTAATAGTTCAACATGTACACTCCAGATGGATGTGTAGATCACACCGATTAGCAGTTGCTTTGTGCATGTTTCATATATCACCTCATCACGAGTTTTTCTGTTGTTGATAGCCAGTAAATCGTTATAAAAAAATCCTAACTACCGAAAAGTTTTCTAACTTATATCTATGTGAAGTGATAAAACTGAATTAGGTAAGTTTAATTCAAAACTATCAATGTATTATGGTAAAATAAGGACAAAAAAGATACTTAACCTGAAAATTAAGCATGTTATTTATTACAGTCTTTGGTTAAACATGTGAACGGACTCCACCGTCAAATGGGAGATAGCGACCACTATGGCAAGCTTAGTCATTTCGTTATTTCATGCTAATGGAATGTGTTTGTTCTAGCTGAATAAAAATGCCGAGCGAATATAGAAGAAAAATGCAAGAAGAGCTAGTTGGAGCGCCGAATCGTTAAAAAATGCCATCGAGTCTGTAAAAAATGAAACTATGGGAGTTAATCAAGCCGCACGAAATTTTGGAATCCCTAAATCAACTTTAAATGGCAGATTGAGAAAGTCTGATACAGAAAAACATGGACTTGGCCGTTATCATTGATCCGGAATTAAAACTGGTGCGGCATATTAAAACCCTTCAAAAATTTGGGTTTGCCCCTGATAGAAATTCTGTAAGAACATGGGCATTTGAACTTGCCGAATAGATGAAAATAAAGCACAAATTCAATAAAGATATTGGCAAAGCTGGATACGATTGGCTGCACTCGTTTTTACGGCGTCATCCAGACCTTTCAATCCGAAAGGCTAAGGAAATCTCTATCAATCGTGCTACCGGTATGAACCGCGAGACAGTAAGACATTATTTTGAAATTTTGGAGAAAATACTTCGTGAAAATGATCTTTTTGACAAACCAGCTAATATTTTTAATAT
The DNA here is from genome assembly GCA_035357415.1 of Ophraella communa. NCBI lineage: Eukaryota > Metazoa > Arthropoda > Insecta > Coleoptera > Chrysomelidae > Ophraella > Ophraella communa. The sequence continues at coordinate 22,004,636 of CM068985.1, forward strand.
CGACTAGACCGGTTTACAATAAAATAGTAAACCAATGCAAGTCATAGCGGCTAAAGGTTCTAAAAATGTTTCTTCATTAACGTCAGGCAAGAAAGGCAAAACAATTTCTGTAATTGCGTGTTGCAACGCTGAGGGAATGTTTCTTCCACCTTACTCGATATTCAAGGGAAAAACAAAAAAGAGGACTTTGCTGATGGAATGCCGCCTCGTTCTTAGTTTACTATGTCTGAGAAATCGGCTTATTTTAATGCAACTATTTTTAAAAATTGGCTAGAATCACATTTTCTGCCCCGCAAGCCATCCGGAACCGTATTGTTGATTGTTGATGGTCACACTTCCCATACAAACTCTGTAGATGTGCTGAATTTTTGTCAAGAAAACGAAATAATTCTACTTTGCCTTCCGAGCCATACGACTCATTACTTGCAACCACTCGTTGTTTTTTTAAGTCATTAAAAACTAACTACTATGCGGCTTCCAAGAATTTCATGAAAACAAATCCATTCAGAAAGTTGACAAGGTTGCAGTTTGGAAAACTTCTTGGGTATGCCTGGGGTAGATCGGCTACCGTCGAAAATGGAATGTCTGCATTTAGAGCTACAGGAATTTCACCCTTCAATTCAGATGCTATTCCAGATTACGCCTATATGTGGAAATTGATTTTGAACTTGGCTCTAAAAATGCTCAAACAGTCTTTAGATGAGCATTCCCTTCAATCATCACGCAGATTTTCACATCAACCTGGATGTTCCCATGACCCTGATCCTCCAACAACTGACGTTGTAAGCGAAATTAGACCAGGAAAGCTACTCAACGAAATTTCACCAGTTCCAAAAACCAGTACGGCCGTATTGAGGAACAAAAAAGCAAAATTACAATAAAAAAGAAAAGAAAGGACTCGAAAGAAATTAAAATATTGGAAAAAAAAGAAAAGAAACCCAAACTTAAAACATCTGATTATAGGAAGAAGAGGAAAAAACGTCAAGTTGTAATATTTGATTCTGAGGATGGAAGTATTATTTTCCAAGAAACCGATGAATCCGCGGAAGAATGGAATGAGAATGAGTGCGCGGGTTGTCGAGAAAACTATTTTAAAACAACTAGATCAAACGACTGGTTAAAATGTGTAATATTAAATAAAAAGTTGAATTCTCTATTTGTTTTTGTCACTTTTTATTACTTAATTACAATCCGGAATCCATGGGCTCTACATTAGTGTAGTTTAAGATACAAAACCTTCATCAAAAACGAAGTTTTGATTTTTTCTAAAAAAGTGGTCGAACTCACCCGGGTTCACCCTATATGATAGTTTTTGCATAAAAAATCTTGAATATCAATATTATTGATCGAATTTATTTTGATAAATTAATATTTCTGAAAAAAAAAATAATCACTCCCATTAGTCACGTGATATTGTACACCTGTTAGATCGCGTGATGCCATTGTTTGCGAAACAAAACAAACTTTGTCACACAATTTGTAATTACAAAAACGTTATATTTACATTGTTCTTTCGGTGATTTTATGACTATTAAGTTAATTTTTTAAGTGTTTTAAATGTCGACATATAAACTAATTAATAGCAAAATGCCTCAAAATATATATTAATATAGCAACTAATATCTCTCTAATGTCTGGATGTTGCACAAGCATACTTATTAAATATTGACTGTGCATAATTAAAAAAATATACTTTCTTATAAGAATTCCCAAAAAAACTCTTTGAAATACAATGTAACACATTTGAAACTATTAAAGATTTAAATGTTATTCAATCTGCATTAGTTGATAGTTTGCTGTTATTTGGTGATTATTCTAGGTGTTGTAAAGAAGTTTTTACACAAAAAAATTATTTAAAGGGTAAGTATTACATATAAGTTATTATAAAATGGTATAAATATATGTATCTATTCCCAATGTGTTTATTTTATTCAATATTTTTTTAAAAAAGGTTTTTTCATAAATTTTTGTATTAACAATATAAATAGAATTATTATAGACTACTAGAAAGGCTCTTGCTCTTTATTATCTGATGTAATTTTTTGTGTTACCATACTTGTACGTGATACAGATGTATAAACTTCCGTGCAGTCTAATATAACTCTACAATTTGTAAAACTGCTGCAACAAGTCGGTAAGCACAGGTTGTTTTTTCTTCTTGAAGAAATTTTGTTTATTAATTGTTTGCAAAACTTAAAATAATCACAAACTATTTGTTATGATATAACTGTCATGTGACGTCAGCACTAGAGTGCAGCGTATTAAACCCAAGGACGAATCCCATCAACGCAGCTAAATAACCAACCATAATACACAAAGCTGTTGTTTTGCAGACTTTGACATCATTCGAGACGCCATAACAGTGTGACGCGTAAATGTCAAAATTATCATAAAAATGTAAAATAAAATATGAAGATTTTTTTCAGAGAGATAGTCATATTTCGAATAAATTAGACCTTGAGGTAAATTATAAACAAGATTTGCAACTACCCTGTCATTCAATTGTAAAAGCTAATTTTTTTTAAAATGAACGTGGAAGTTTTGTTCAAAAGTTATTTATAGTTCTCATTAAAAAAAACCAGCAAGAATAATAAGTATTTGTTTAAAAAAAAATGTTTAAATTAGAACTTAAACTTTTAAATTAACAATTAACTTTAAGATATAATAAAACGATAACAGTATAATAGAATTCACCCAACTAAATTTTAACGATAAGCCCAACTAAGAATTTAAAATGATATAATTAACCCAACTATTAACATGCTCTTTTTAAACTATTTATATTAAATAGCCGGTCTAAATTATGGAACAGAATGATTTTTATTTTTAAATATTTTTTTTTAATTGAGAACAGGAGCCTTGTGACAGCGCTTTCTTTGTACCCTGTATAAATAAATAAAATGTTAATATTTTACACTATGAAAAATTTAATAACCTTTATTTGTTTGTATGTGTTATGTTTTATTACTTGTAGATACTCTTGTATTACAGTTTTAATATGTTTTGTTATTTTGTTCTATGTGATTTGCTTTTTTTTAAACAGCTTTGTCCACAAATTTAAAAAAAAAAATTTCGACAATAAAGCTTATTATATATATTAAAAAAAGGAGTCAGACAGACACGACTTCTATTCCCATGTTTCAGGATTTGTCAGTTCAAAAAATCAATTTATTTCATGAGTGACCGTCTTTTTATATGCTGAAGTTTACTAAGTATTAAACTGCCTTTGGTTTGATATACAACTCCTACATCCTTCTAAAAAAGCATATTCTCTGGGTTAGACTTCTCAATTCACAAAGTTTTCTTCTAACGGAATACTATTCTTGGAGTGGGCAAACCATACGGCTTCAACCTTCACACATTGATAGCGTCGTCAACGGAAGAAAGGAGCAACCGAGTTAGAAATGGACAAACTTGCTCTTTTTGAGAAGCAGTTGCAAAAAAAGAATTTAAAAAACAGATATAAATAAGTTACATAGCTCACAGCTTAACTCTTCAACCCTATTATTTTATCAATTATTTAGACGCTTATGGTTCATTTTATAGAAACACCATATGATGTAGCCAAAATAAAATGTAAGGAGTAAATAAAAGTCTCACTAGATCTGTGAGGTACTACAGTTAAATAAATCATGAACTTACCCTATACATGTGGATCATTTATTTGCATCTTGTTTTGTTAGGTGTATAACTTTGTCGACTATTACGTTATAAAATAAAACACTATTTTATTATAATTAGGTTTTAATTTAAATATAAAGACACGAGGCCAGTACCCGGCCATGTCATAACATACAATGCTGTTTTTGTTTGTTCCCTACCGGATATTGTCTTAACAATTATGATATATTATTAGGCAACACATTTAGCATATGCAATGTGGGTTGCATATCCATAGGGGACATTAACTTAAATATATTATTATAATGTAATTAATAATAATACCATATTATACATCTCCCCTCACAAGTTTAGTTTTTCTGGTTGTTTAACAACTCGTCCAGATCTAGTGGTTTGAACTTTCACACTTTTATTTAACAACTGAGGTGCTAATAATTGCAAGGGGCTATGTATTTCTGGAGTTACTTGTTTAGACTCAGGAAATTCAGACTGACTATTTCTAGGTACAATCACAGAGGGAGGAACCCCACTATCAGTAGAATGAGTAATATCAGTTGTATAATCAAGTGAATTATCATTATTAGTTAACTTAAAAGGGTTTTCAGATGGCTTAATATCAATGCGATTTCTTCTGATAGTGTTGCCTCTACAGTCTTGTAATATATATGATCTGGGACTATCATGTAACTCTTCAATTTTTGCAGGTTCCCACACTTTATTTTTATGATTTAGTACAGTAACATTTGAACCTTTATCAAGTGGTTTTAAACATTTAGCATTTTTATTATAATGTTGTTCATTGATTTTACGTTTAGCAAGTATTTTTTCAGTTACATTAACACACAAATTAGGCTGCAATAAATCACAAGCAATTGGAACTTTAGTCTTACAGTTTCTACTATTTAATAATTGTGATGGTGAATAGCCCATTCCTTTTAATGTTGAATTTCTGTAGTTTAATAGAGCACAACATAAATCACCTTTTCTTTCCTCCAATGATTTTTTAAGAAGGTTTTTGGCAATTGACACAGCTTTTTCAGCCAGCCCATTTGATTGTGGGTATTCTGGACTACGTGTAATAAGATTAAAATTCCAATTTTTAGCAAATTCTAAAAATTTTTCGCTATTATAGGGTACATTGTCACTAACAAGAAAATCAGGCGCTCCAAATCTTGCAAAGATTGGTTTAATTTGAGAAATAACAGCTTCAGCGCTTTTATTTTTTAAAGGCAAAATCTCAAGCCAGTTGGAATAAGCATCAAATAGGACACAATAACTTTGATCAGCATAAGTAAAAATATCAGAACCAACACGTTCCCATGGCCTTTGAGGTATTGGATATGAGAGAAGCTTTTGCTTTGGATTTTTTCTAGAAAATTTTTCACAAATTTTACAACTTTTAATGTAAGAGTCAATATCTGCTGTAATACCTGGCCAATAAAATACTTTTCTGGCCTGTGATTTTGTCTTTTCAATACCTAGGTGACCTTCATGTAATAGTTTAATCATCTCTAGTCTAAGGTTATATGGAACAATTAATTTATTGTCTAAAAATAACAAATTTTCAGATACAAACAAGTTTTCTTTCAATTTGTAAAAATTTCTAATATTTTCTGGAATTTTGTATTTCTGAAGTGGCCAACCATTATTAATAAAGTTTATTACAGTACTGAGCTGTGGGTCTTTAATTGTTTCATTAGCAAATTGTTTAATTCGGTTTGTTGACATGGGCAAGGTTTTTATTATGGAATGAACAGCAAAATCTATTTCATTTTCTGACTTTTTAGTTTCTTTTTTTAGAAAAGCACGAGAGAGAGTGTCAGATATGTACATGTACTTCCCTGGCTTATAACAAATATCCAAATTATATTTTAAGAGTTTAAGTCTCATTCTTAAAATTCTTGGAGAAGCAGACTGTAATTCCTTTTTAAAAATCGATTCTAATGGTTTGTGATCACTGAAAACTTTAACTGGCATACCATAAATAAAGTAATGAAATTTGTTTACAGCGAAAAGAATTGCCAATGTCTCTTTTTCAATTTGAGCATAGGCTTGCTCGGTTTTAGTCAAACTACGTGATGCATAAGCAACAGGCTTCCCCTCTTGCAAAAGACAAGCTCCCAACCCATCTTTAGATGCATCTGTCTCTATTTCTATTAGTTTCTTTGAATCAAAATATGTCAAAACAGGAGAGTTGGTTAACAAATATAATAGACTATTAAAAGAATTTTGACTTTCTTCTGTCCACTCAAACTCGATATCATTTCTTGTTAAATTTCTTAATGGGGCAGTTATTTTCGAAAGATTTGGTATAAACTTCCCTACATATTTAACCATCCCCAAGAATCTTAAAACATCGGCCTTACACTCTGGAACAGGCAGTTTTAAAATGGCTTCAGTATATTTTTTATCAATCTCAACCCCTTTATGTGAAAAAATTTGACCCATAAACTTAACACTTTCTTTTTTAAACTGAATTTTCTTTTTGTTAAACTTTATGTTATATTGGGAGGCCTTATCTAATACACACTTAAGGTTTTGGTCATGTTCAGCCTCGGTGGCGCCTGTCACTATTAAATCATCAAAATACAGTCCCACTCCTGGGATGTCACCAAAAACTTCAAAATTTTTTTTTTGAAAAACCTCAGGGGCTGAACAAATACCAAAAGCTAATCTCTTAAACTTATAACGACCAAATGGTGTACCAAAGGTTGTTAATTCTGAGCTTTCGCTATCCAACTCAACTTGCCAATACCCATCTTTCATGTCAAGAACAGTAAAAAATTTTTTGTTTGTTAATTTAACAGCAATATCATCATATGATGGAATTAGAAAGTGTTCTCGTTGAATAGCTTGATTCAAGTTTTTTGGATCAAGACAAAGACGAAGGTCACCATTTGGTTTCTCAACTATCACCAAAGGGTGAACCCATTCTGAAGGTTTATCAACCTTTTCTATTATGTCCTTTGACACAAGATCATATAACTTTTCTTTCAAAGGTTCTAATAAAATATGAGGTACTCTCCTAATAGCATTTATTTTTGGTTTTACTTCTGGCTTTAAAGTTATATGGTGTTGTGTAGGAAACTTTCCTAAACCCTCAAAAACATTTGGATATTTACAAACTACATCATCTAAAGTTTTAAAGCAAATTTTCTTATTACTTACAGAATCTATTCTTTTTAACAAATTTAATTTCAAACAATCCTGTAAACCCAACAAAGGAATTTGGTTATGAGCACTCACTACAACAAAAGAAACTTTTTCTTTGCACTCTTTAATCTTGCACTCTAACACTATCTCACCTAAACATTTTAATTTGAAGTTTGGATCACCATATGACATCAAAGTTATATTTGTCTTATGTATATTCAGATCTGGTGAGATTCTGTTTAAAACATTTAAAGGTAAGGTGCTTACCTCAGCTCCAGTGTCTAGCTTGAAAGTTACAGGCTTACCATTAACCCATACTTCTTTTGTCCACATAGTCTCTGCACTATTGTAGTTTACTCCTCTAACTGTGTCAATAGAACTCACATAAAATTCATAGTCACTTCCAGCTTCACTATTTGATTCAGAACTGTTTCTTTCTTGGGACAAACAGTGCACTTTTTTCTTGTAAAATGTCTTATTATGACCTTTATTTTTTTCATTTTTATCTTGACAAACTTTAGCAAAATGGTCACGACCTTGGCACTTTGCACATGTCTTTCCAACAGCCGGACACTTATTTTCAAATTTATGTTTATATCCACATTTCTTGCACGTCTTTTGTGAGTCTTTATCTGTGTTTGGTTTACTACAACTTCTGGATGAACTAGCTCTTATGGAATCTACTCTAGATTCATTGTCCAAGATTTTTACCTGGTCTTTACTGGTTTCTGAGGCTCTGCAAAAAGTTATTGCCTTATTTAGTGTCAAAGATGCCTCTCTCATGAGTTTTTCTTTGCTAGAGGTTTCCCTTAATCCTATGACAATTCTATCTCTTATCATTTCATCTTGATTTGGATAATCTGTTGTTTTGACTGCCTTTCTTAATTCAGTCAAGAAGCTATCAAAAGATTGGCCTTCTTTTTGCACTATGGTATTGAACTTTGCCCTTTCAAAAATGACATTTTTGTGAGGGGCACAATGATCTTCAAATTTTTTTATTATTTCTTTCAAAATTTTGTCTTTACCTGGCTCAAATGAAAAACTGTTAAACAAGTCAAGGCCGTCATCACCAATTAAGGTCAAAAAACATGCAATTCGTTTCTCTTCATCCTTGGTATCCACTCCTGTGGCCTTTGAAAACAACTCAAATTTTTGGGAAAATCTCTTCCAGTTCTCTGAGATATTTCCATCAATCACGAACGGCTCAGGAGGCTTAAAATAATTTTCCATTTTCTTTTTGTCACACCAGTGGCACAGACAACAAACAAAATGCCGGACAAAAATAACAAGTCAAAAATCGAAAAATTACACTCTAGCACACTTTCAACGCGACGTTTGTAGGTTCACTAGCGACCTGACACCATGTATAACTTAGTCGACTATTAAGTTATAAAATAAAACACTATTTTATTATAATTAGGTTTTAATTTAAATATAAAGACACGAGGCCAGTACCCGGCCATGTCATAACATACAATGCTGTTTTTGTTTGTTCCCTACCGGATATTGTCTTAACAATTATGATATATTATTAGGCAACACATTTAGCATATGCAATGTGGGTTGCATATCCATAGGGGACATTAACTTAAATATATTATTATAATGTAATTAATAATAATACCATATTATACATTAGGTTCGTGTTTCTGTGAAATGAACTATAGACGTAATTAAACTTTTTTTAACGTAAGTTAAACTTTTTCTGATGTTTAATAAAAGAATCTGTTTTAATAGCTCAATAGCAAATAAACTGTTATCAAGCAACCCACCACTACTGGGAGCAACACATAAACAACCAACCAAGCAAGCACGTGAAGCCGAAACTCAAATTTGTGTTTATCAATGTATGAACAATTTATAAGTAATATATCATTCAAAATTACCGTGTAATCAATGAAAAAATAAAACAAGAAGCATAACATGCTAACAATTTATTTTTATTTGATGGTTACTGGTGTTGTTTATTTGTCAATTGTGGCGCCAGCTAGACGTGAAAAAGATTCTTTTCGCGCTTCTGTAAAGCTGGTAAAATTAAACTTTCTCATAATGTAGGATAAAAAATAACTTGTAATACATTTATGATGATTACGTATATTAATACTATCCACCAGCTAGAACTATCGAATTGGTGGTCCATTGGTCCATTTTATTGATTATTTGACCTTAGTTTTGGTAGTTCATTTTTTATTACATTTTACAATATTTATAATTTATCATAAAATTTTGGATATGTATTGATTCTAATAAATATATTTCCTGAAGTGGAAAATTAATGGAACTTTCACATTTATGTAATATCTTTTTTATTGAAATTGTAATTAATTACCCACTTTTCTTCTTCAATCTTCGTATACTGGATTTCTGTTATTTGAATTTTATTAGGATTACATTTTAGTTTTCCTTTAGTGCTTAAGAGCATACAGTAGTGGCCGCGTCCGCCAAAAAAATTAAAATTATAGCCTTAGGATTACTTATGTATATAGATTTTTTTAAGCGTCATCAACTTGCTCTCTACTTAGTTTTTTTGTTTTAATAAATACCTAGTTACCATTTTTAATTATAGTTTTTTAAGAAATAAAAAATAAGGAGAGAGCGAGTTGAAATGAAACCGGCTGAATCATTTTTCTATCTACAGTTTTTTAAAATAATGTAAAATTGCGAAGTATTTCGAAATACACAATTTAATTAACCATAAATAACCAGAAATTCCGATATAATGCATCGTCTTTTACCTTGTGGCAACATCGTACAAAATAAGAGCGGATCCTCAATTCACATGCATAGTCTGTTTTACAAATACATATATAACAAATAACTATAATATAGCTTTTGTACTGTAAATCTGGTTCACATCTACGATTTTTTATAAAATATTTTAATATTCACCGAAAATTATTTAGCACTTCAAAATTACAAACCAAAGAGACTACAAAGACAAAGAAAATTTCCAAGAATAGCATGTAAATCTTTAAGATCATATAAAATATTGTAAAAAAACCGGGTTCCATGTTCGTGGGTGTGTGTGACAGCTTTCCGCACCTAAGTATATTCTGTATAGGCAACACAAATTACGTATGTGTGTATTAGTGTGTATAATATTTTGCTATCATGCAAATTTATTATAATTAATAGTAAATTTTATTTGAAAGTCGTGGAACATTATTCACGAAGATGAAGTTTACAACACGAGCCGTAGGCAAGTGCTGTAAATACAATAATAAACTATTATCGAATTTTAAATGAGGTGTATGCACGTGACTGACTTTAAATCAAATCGTCAAATTTCGGAAAAGTTGCCATACTACCTCCTGGACTATTATTTCGTTATCTATTTCATCAGCATTCGTGTTGATCCAGAATTTATGGTAAATATTTTATTAAGAAGGGGTAAATAATGCTCTATTTCTTAAAGTATATTTTTTTAATAATTGTGGATTTATTTGATAAAATTGTGTTTCTATTTTAGATTATAAAGAATATTGGTTTAAAAGAATTGTAAAACTCAGGGAAATAAATGACTTGTAATTTTATTTTTTTCATAAAATTCTTTTATTGAATTAAGTTTGGAAAATAATTATAGGAAATAATTAGATCTGTACCTAATTTATAAAGTTTACTTCAATGGTTGTTTACATCGTTACATCGGAATTTGATAGGACTATTTCTTATATGTTGGATACGGATGATTTTGAAGTATCAAATAATGGGAATTACTTTAATTTCATTTGGGTGAAATTCATTTTAATTTCTATTTTTCTGTGATAGTGAAAATACACTATGCGCCAAAACAAACGACACTGAAAAACTAAAGCTTTATTAAACGAGAAAAATTAAATAACAACATTTCAAATAATGCGAATTTTAAGTTTTGCCTCTATATAAAATATGTTTTCAAAGTGCTCGCCATTGCGTTCCAAGCAGTATTCATAACGCTTAACAAAATTGCTTAGCATGTTATTAAAAATAGGGTGCTGCATTCTTCTGAAAAAGATCAAAATTTCTGTAAAAATGGCTTGTTTCCTCATACCCCATACGTAAGCATCAAGAGTTAGATCAGGGTTAGAGAAGGGTAAGAAAAATTCATGTTACGGAAATTATGTGGTCTTTAAAATTTTATCGAATGAGATCTAAGGATGCTGTCGTGGTATGACAAAAGCCCCATACTGTTGGAACCATTGGGCATTCAACTGTATTAGTAGGGGATCCGTATCTAAATCGACCTTCAGGTATCCATTTACCTAATGAAACATTTTTTTATCAAATTTTATACATAGACAAATGCGTCTTGCATGCCTTGCCCATGAAAATATGTTCATGACTATTTTTAATTAAAAAAATATTAATTAATTTTTTTTAATGAGATTCAGCCACTTGTTTACTAATCAAATGTTGATGAATACAAAAGTTTTAAATACATAGAATAGGCCTATGAGGTATTGCCTACGTGTTTACGTGCATGGCTACCTGGCAAGCTGTTGTAAACAGTTAAGTAAATGTAGGTGACTGCACAAATCAGTTTACCAATCAAAATATATATCAAAATAAAGATTATTTAATAACAAACGCGATCATGTAGTATTGCCTACAATAAACTGTTGAAATATTATTGCCAGGATTTAAAGTTTAAAAATCGGAGCAAGTAAAGTTGCGCAAGAGAGTAATCCGAGTGTCTTCTTTAGTGTAATAAAAAAGGACGGAGCATTATAGATGCGCGCGATGCTTCGATGAATAGAAGAGAGTACGCATGCTCTTTTTACATATGGTTGAGAGAGACAGCGTTTCTTTGTTGTGAATCGTTCTTGAGTAACTACATTCCACACGTGTCAAGTGTTTGATATTCCATATAATATGTCTGGACCTCAACAAACTAGGCCAACAGACTTCTTAAAAAGTCTAAAGAATTATGGATTCAAAGAGGCCTTAGTTCAATTTATATCAAGTTACTGGGTAAACGACAATTTGGCACAAATAATTAAAAACAAAAAAATATTTTTAACTGTTAAGGATTACTGTTACTCTTATCAAACGCAGGAAAGTCGAGTTATCAAAACTGAGGAAGTTGAATACTATTGTCATCACGAAGAGGCGGACACCAGGATGGTTTTCCACGTTTCCAAAATTACACCAGGATCAAATATATTAATTAAATCTTCTGATACTGATGTATTAATTATTTTGCTTGGAAACATAAAATTAAAGAATCAGAAATTTGGCTGGCCAATTCAATCAATAAGAAAAAAAATACGAAAGACCTCGATTGTATCGATTGTACCGCTTTGGCACAAAAATTGGGAAATACACTATGTCGAAGTTTATCTGCTTTCCATGCATTTACCGGAAGCGATTATACGGCAGCTTTTTACCAGAAAGGTAAAGTTAGACCGTTAAAAATATTTTCGAAAAATGAGAGGTACCAAACAATCTTTGCATCATTACTTGATGAAGACGATATTTTTATTAATGAAAAAATGGACGCTGTTCAAGAATTTACAGCTAATATTATTGGCATCAAGCAGTGCACCTAAGTCAATGAAGCAAAACTTCGCATTTTCCTGAAAACTTACTCTGCCAAAGAAGACAATGAACAGTTCTTAAAAAAAATATCTTCTTTCCATTCAAACATTATACCGCCATGCTGGTCTTCTCTTATTCAGAAAATTTTGCGTACTGGTTACGTCAATCTTATGTGGCTTCATGCGACAGAATCAAATTGTGTGAAATTGAATCCGGAAATTGCGGCTGGTTTTTAGAAAATGATTATTTGAAACCAGTAGGATTTATTGGTGATCAGACGCCTTTCAAGATAAACGATCTTCTAGAAATGGCAGAAAATGAAAAAAACTCAGAGTTATCTGAGTCCGAAGATCTAGATACAACTTGTGATGATTCAGGGGCTCGATCCTGGAAAATGTCGCTAGTGACAATGATAAAAAATGTCGCTAGTCGTCAAATGTCAAATAAAAAAGTCGACAGCAGACACAAAATTGCTATTCTTGAAAAGGTGAGAATATTTAGTAACTTTTTCTATTTATGGTTGGTACTCCCGTTGAAACCGTTCTACCCGTTCTAACCTCACATAATTATCAACTGTATAATACTTATTTTTTTATAATCGAAGATACAGTTGACAGAAGCAAACATGAACCCTGGGTGGGCGTGTCCTTGTCGCTGTAGTTGTATTTTCATCTCACTTATGCAGCCACTAAAATTGATATTATCGTTAACATTGGCTCGTGATTGGCTGATTGTGATAACCTTGAAATTAGTTGGCATATTTTCCGCGGACCATGTTTGCTTCTGTCGACTGTACAATGAGTGATAAGCAATACGTCAACAAAAAACAAAAAGAATTTCTGGTGGAGTTTATGAGCCAGAATAAGGAACTGCATAGGGGAAAGTTTTCTCAAACGTTCACAAAAGGTTCAGAAAGATTTTTAATAATAATAAAGCTTGTAAAAACTTTCACCACCACGTAATTAATCGTAACTTTTTGAAGGTTAAAAAATAAGGTTATCCTTCATGAAAACATCTTTGACAGTAACCTAATGTGCCGAATCGGAAAAAGTCTCTCGCGACTTTAAAAGTCTCCACTACTTTACGAGAGACATTAAATGTCACTTCAACGTTGCCAGTTTGCAAGCGACATTTTTTGTCATTGTCACTAGTGACTTTTTCCAGGATCGGGCCCCAGATGTAGAATAATATTTATAATTTTTTTAATAAATAATAAATAAAATTTTTTCATTACTCATAAATGTTTTGAATATTTTTTTATTTGTTTAATTTTCATGTATTTAGTTGCTAAGAAATTGTTTTTATATTGAAATATATGCATATATATATACACTTGAAACGCTGAAAGATTACCCGTGCGTCATTGTATGTAAGCATACGAATAGGATAGAGAAGACAACAGTTTATAATTTAATATTATCGTTTGATATTTATAGAAAAGGACAGCACATAGAAAAGGTGTCGGTGATATGATCGTTGAATCATGACGCACGGGTAATCTTTCAGCGATTCTAGTGTATTTATAATTGAAATATAAAATAATTATTTTGAATAAATTTGTATGTATTGTCACTTACTCCAACAAAGAAATGCTATCTCTCTCTCAATCATATGTAAAAAGAGCATGCGTACTCTCTTCTATTCATCGAAGCATCGCGCGCATCTATAATGCTCCGTCCTTTTTTATTACACTAAAGAAGACACTCGGATTTCTCTCTTGCGCAACTTTACTTGCTCCGATTTTTAAACTTTAAATCCTGGCAATAATATTTCATGAACAGTTTATTGTAGGCAATACTACATAATCGCGTTTGTTATTAAATAATCTTTATTTTGATGTATATTTTGATTAGTAAACTGATTTGTGCAGTCACCTACATTTACCTGTTTACAACAGCTTGCCAGGTAGCCATGCACGTAAACACGTTGGGAATACCTCATAGGCCTATTCTATGTACTTAAAACTTTTGTATTCATCAACATTTGATTGGTAAACAAGTGGCTGAATCTCATTAAAAAAAAATTAATTAATATTTTTTTAATTAAAAATAGTCATGAACATATTTTCATGGGCAAGGCATGCAAGACGCATTTGTCTATGTATGAAATTTGATAAAAAAAAATGTTTCATATCGGTAAATGGATACCTGAAGATCGATTTATGTTCGGATCTTAGACTATATGTTTCTGGCACGACAGAATTGTCTGAGATCAATAAAATATGGTATCAAAATTTGTTCTCTATATCGCACTTGATTTAGTTTAACAGGTCTTCGCGCTCTTCTTCCACGAAGTAAGTACCCAATAATCCTGCGCACCATATCGTTAAACGATCTCTACGATGATGTCTGGTCGTTCAAAACCAAGAAAACGATTTGTCTGTCTATTCAGATGGATGTGACATTCGTCTGTAAACCCCACATTAGAAAAAAAGGGATTGTTTATTAAACATTGCCAAGACTGAAGCACAATAAACAACTCTTGATTTCTTGTATTGTCAAGTGTTGCCCAATCTGCATTTTATAGCGAAAAACACCAATCTTCTTAAACATTCTTCGGGTAGAAGTTTCACTCTAATTCATTTTTAGAGATGTTCTGCGGAGACTTCATTTTGGTGATTTGTTGTCATAGTAACTGGACGACCAGTACAGCATTTGCGTTCAGTTAGAACGCTTCCTGTTCGTCGAAATTTTGCAAGGACTCTTAACCAGTCCTTGTTAGTCGGTGCAGGCTTCTGAAACTCTTCCCGAAATTTATTGGCAACCATTAACAAACTAGGTCCATTTGATCGTCCATTCCCGTAAGAGCGGAAATAATACTCAATAATAAATATTTTTTCTTGCGTTTTAAGCACCATTTCGAATCTTTTTGACAATTTGTTAGAATAAACAATTTTTAAAAATACCACGACAACTATGGTCACTAGTTTCATATGACGAGATTATATTTCATATAGGCTTTCTGATTTCAGTGTCCTTTGTTTTGGCCCCTATCTTATTATTGTACTTTCTATAATCCTGTATAAATTTTAGCATTTAGAATTTGACTAACCCTTCTTTAATTATTACTATAAAAAGTGTTGTCCTTTTAAAGATTTAGTATTGTCTATTTCTTTTGAACCTTGCTTAGACAAATGATTTTTTAGTCTCTTGGGGTAGGTTCTGATTTATTAGAATAATAAATCGTTTTGACGTTTCCCTCTTTATTTAGAGCACTTTCAAAAATGTATATTTAAAAATTTTAAATGAAATTAATCAGGTAAGTGAAAAGTGGTTTAAAAATAATAATTTTAATCAATAATTTTAATCAGTGTTTAAAATTATATTAAAATCTGTACCTATTGTTACAAAATCGGTTCGGAAGCCTGTCCTGTTTTAAAAAATGGTGAGTGCGCCAGCTCTATTCTGGAAGTTGTCCTTCGCAAATGTTTGACGAGATTCGAGGCATTAGGACGGTAATACAAAAGGGATCAAACGCGCAAAGAAGTCAGTCAGTATTTAGCTAGCAGTTTTAGGAATAGAGCGCGGGAAAGAATTAAAAAGTAAAAGTGTACCTAAATAAATTAGTGTTATAATAGGTGGGCATACATAAATTAGAACTGATATACCGGGTATATACAAATTAAGTGTCTATAATATAAATTAATTATTTTAAGTCTGTATTTTAGTAAATAAATAGATAGTAGTTAGCCATCGTGTGTATAATTTATCCCACCTACAAAAACGAAATTAAAGTATGTAATACAAGTATCTTTATATGTAAATACAACAGGAATATACTTGTTAGTTCGTAATGAACCGGAAATAGGTCAGCATATACGTGTATGGAAGTACCATAAACGTATACCTAACGGCATACCGATCGGCTGGTTCCAAGTGGTTTTATCATAATTTTGTTTCAACATTTTCCGGAATTTTGCAACTATAGAATCAGGATGCAAGTTTCATTTCAAATTTAATATAATTCGCACAAATATTCTAGTCGAATCTTCAAAGGGCATACGGTCAAGGATCGTTCAATTTTTTATACCATGGGCTGAAGGTCTATACGGAATGCTTTTAATTTAACAAATATGTTTTGTTTGCTTTTTAAATCGAATTCATTTAAATAATTATAACCTCCAAAAGAAAATACGTACAAATAAAATATCTATGCCTATCGTACTTTGAAAACTGTTATTTATTTTAGATCGGTTTCAAATCAAAATAATACAAAATTTGATTTGTTTTAGTGTTATTTGGTAATATACAATCATGTCAATCAAGCTAGCACCCCCACACTGACTAAATGAAAAAAAAAAGTAGCCCATAATTAAGAGCTAATTAAAGGCTAATTTGTACCACAAAAATTAAAATTTGTACCACCGCGATAATCGAGAAAAGTCGCCTTGAAAATGGGGGGTGCTAGGTTGAGATCAAGGCAGCACCCCCACTTTGATCGAATTCCAATTCAATTACATCAAAATAAAGGGCATATTAAAGGCTAATTTGTACCACAAAAAGTTAATCTATATTATTATTTATAATGTCAAAAAATAAAATCGAATACTGTAAATATCGCTGCTCTATAATTTTAGCACCACCACTTTCGTCTATTCAAAAAGTGAACACACAATATTATAAAACTAATTAAAGGCAAATTTGTACCACACAAGAAATTTTTATACTTTCCAATATAAAGCCGCCAATTAAATTTAACTCTTTGCGGTCGTATTAAATGGTGGCGGATGCGCTGAAATTTTTTATTTTTGTCAATATTATAAAACCAGTTAAAAATAGTGTTTCCCGTCACTGTCCCTTTTTAAAAATCCCTACATCCGCATTTTCCCGTTATTATAAATACCGAGTGTTTATACTATCGGAGAAGTTGGAGTGGCAGTGGCGTACATCTATGGTTTCTAATATATGGTACTATTCGATGATTCTAGTATGGTGCACATTGCACAATTGCTATCCTGCCAATAGGCCATCCCTGTAAACTGTAATGATTTACAATCGCTGAATCGATAGAAATTCTCATTAAAAAGTAAACACTGGGCCAATTCGGGAAAAGTACTGATCCGGTGTCGTATGAACGGGATCTTAGTTACCCGATAACCTATAACAACAGTTTACAAATCTCAAGTTAAACCAGTGCTAGATAGACGGTTTAATCCCGTCTCTGAGAATATAGTGGGTAATAAAATGAGTTCGGTTGGAAGAAAACCTAAAAATTGTTTTGCACCCGAGAACGCTCGCTAGAGCAGCTGAGTTGTTTAAGTGAGCGATAATGAATGTGATTAAGATTTATTCGAGAAACATTCTTAATAATAGTCATTATTTAGATACATATTGGGGAGATTAAAACAAAAAAGAAAATTCATATAACATGAATAGTTTTCGAAAAATGTGTCTTTAAAATTAAATTTGGACACTTTTGGCAACTTGAAAAACTTTTAATTTATTTATATTCTTTAACTTAACTACTTGCTTATTAATTATCATAAAATTCTGTTGAATGATGCACCTACATACCCACCTAATGTTTTTAAAGTTTTTAAGACAAAGACCCGTTTACCTGCGAAAAAAGTCATTTGAACTTTTGCTTTGTTCTGACCTCCTTTCTTTTGTTTATATCCTGTATATTCCTTTAAGCGGCGTTGACATTTAGTAATCAAATTTAAAACCTGCATAGTGCTAGAGGTATTTCATCATGATTTTTGAAATATTTAGATCAGAGGCAATCAGAACACACCTAACGAATAGAAAGTATTACAAATTCGAAGAAAACAAATGGCAAACTCTAATAACAGAAAAATTAGACAAGAATGGTATGAAATGTGGGTTTCAGTTTAAAACTCACAAAATATATCCTACAGCAGATACTGTTTTATTTCAAGGAAAATGTAAATGTGGTAATGCTTTGAGAGGGGAAATTTTGTCTATGAAAGGAGAAGTGTCATGTTTTATATCCAAAATTGGCAATAATGAAATATCGAGTGAAATATGCGGCAAAAGGTATTTAAGAGGCGACAAACGATTGGAAGCTACCAACAAATCAAAGTGCCACATGTTTTAGAATTATGACAAAAATAAAAGATTTCAGCGCATCCGCCACCATTTAATACTACCGCAAAGAGTTAAATTCAATTGGCGGCTTTATATTGAAAAGTTTAAAAATTTCTTGTGTAGTACAAATTTGCCTTTAATTAGTTTTATAATATTGTGTATTCACTTTTTGAATAGACGAAAGTGGGGGCGCTAAAATTATAGAGCAGCGATATTTACAGTATTCTATTTTATTTTTTGACATTATAAATAATAATATAAATTAACTTTTTGTGGTACAAATTAGCCTTTAATATGCCCTTTATTTTGATGTAATTGAATTGGAATTCGATCAAAGTGGGGGTGCTGCCTTGATCTCAACCTAGCACCCCCCATTTTCAAGGCGATTTTTCGCGATTATCGCGGTGGTACAAATTTTAATTTTTGTGGTACAAATTAGCCTTTAATTAGCTCTTAATTATGGGCTACTTTTTTTTTCATTTAGTCAGTGTGGGGGTGCTAGCTTGATTGGCATTATACAATCGATTTGGGTATTTTCACATTATTCGAGTTCTTGTTTAAATTTCATTCGATCTACAAGTCTAGAGTAATTGCTTTGTTACAAGGGGTTTAATCAATCTGATGTTGCGAATATTGTTGGTGAATATTGTATCAAAAATAAAATAAAAATTCCAAGAGACAAATGATGAGAACGATCTTCCTCGATTTACAACACAGGCAGACCGGCAGAAAACACTTATAGCTCGAAGAAATCGCCTAAAATCTACAAGTGTTATATCCAGAGAAGATGCTAGACTAACCAAACCAAAAAAGGGAAGACTAAATGCGGTAAATTTGTATCGTAGAAGATCCCTAAGTGTTCCCAAATTAACTAATCAACATAAAATTGTAAGGTTGCAATGGACTCAAGAAATGTTACATCATGGTCCTAACTGGAAAAAGTGATGTTTTCTGATGATTCAAAAATTGATTTCTGATTCGCGAAGAACACTAATTTAGATGGCCCCAAGACGACAATCTCGACTAGAAACAGCCCAACCGTGTGTTCCATTTGAAGGTGGGAGTATTATAGTTTGGGATGGTATTATGAGGGGTACACGGACGCCTCTTCTGGTTCTGGAAACCAGAATCACTAGAAGGATAAAGTTTTAAATCCTGCGGTGCATGTATTATAAGGAGCGGTGTAGGTGATGGATTTGTATTTATGCATAACAACGCACCTCCACATAAAACAGCTGCAGTACAAATTTCTTGGAAGAAGAGGGAATATCCCTATTAAGGTGGCTAGCGAATTCCCCTGACATGGACGTCATGATACATACCTGGGATATAACGCGCATTAAAAAGTGACACTATTCCCCTTTTACACTACGAGAACTAAAAGATGCTGCTCGTGAATAAAGGGAGAGGATTCCACAAGCCCAGCTTAACCATTTTTAATTAATAACACTCCAAATCGCCTACTACAGTCATGTACACAGGCCATTAGAGGAAATACTGATTATTCATTTTATTTAATTTTTTGTATACCAATTAATTTTAAAAAGTAATTAATATATTGTACATTTTTCACTTATAATATCTCAAAAGCTTAAATTATTTCCGGATATTTTTTTGAGGGTACGAAAATTTTGAAAATATTTGGCCCGAAAGAATTTCCAGGAATAATTTAAGCTTGCGTGGTATTCGGTAAGTAAGAAAATTTCAGGTCATAATTTGAAAAAAAAATCCAATTTGACATCTGCCACAAAGCTTAATAATTACTAGTTTAACGCCCGATTTCACAATCGAGAGTTAACTTCAGGATAAGATTTAACCCAAAAACCGATCAATAGCAAAATTCGTCAAACAAATTTTTCTATTGGTCAATTTTAGGGTTAAATCTTAACTTGAAATTAACTCTCGATTGTGAAACCGAGCGTAAATGTCTGTACCATAGAGATATATAATATATTTTTATTTGTCTATGGTCTGTACCTTTAGGTTTCAGCGTTCTCTATGGTTTCAGCTGTCAAAAAATGTATACGAAATATCGTGGCGCCACGAAAAAATTTTTTTAGTTACCATGTTAACTAAACAAAATTAAGACATCTTATTGGTTAAAAAGGTGGAGTGTGAAATTTTCAACTTAATTTGCTTTATTTTCAGGTAGTACCCGAAAAAAAATTAAGGTATTTTATTGGTTAAAAAGTAGAGGTCTGAAATTTTTACTTTAAAAGAATAAATCATTTTTTAACAAGCGTTTTATTAGCTTGGGTTGTAACTATGTTTGTATCTATGTATGTAACGGAATATTTGAGCTTAATTTTCACCAGTTTCTAGAAGTCTGATTAATTTGACACTTTGCATACATACCAAGGTCCGATGACAATGCAATAATTTGATAACAGTTTCCCATTATCCTTATTGGGAACGCCAGGATTGATACAATTTCAATTAGAAATATTTAATTTAATTTAATCATAGTTTATAAAAACTAAAAAAAAACTTAGTTTTATTTCTAACCGCACTAAAAAATACAAAATAAAGATACGGGGAGGGTAAAAAAATAAAGTATTCAATAAATTAATGAAAAGAACTTGAAAGATACAATACAGATATCGCAGCAATCCAGGAAACTAGATGGAGCGGTCAAGGAGTCAATAAAAAAAATTTACATTGTTTTATTCAGGTGACTATAAACAAGGACAATATGGAGTAGCGTTTATCGTGAGGGAGAAACTATTACAAAATGTTCTTGAATTCAGACCAATAAATGAAAGGATAGCGGGTATAAGACTAAAAATGAAACCGTTTAACATCTCAATATTAAACGTTTACGCCCCAACTGAAAAAGCTGAGATGGAAGAAAAAGATAAACTGTATGAAATCCTTGAAGAAGAGATAGAAAGGTTACCAAAAGAAGATACAATAATAATGCTTGGAGATTTTAATGCACAAATAGGAAAGGAAGATCACATTAAAGAGGTAGCTGGAAAGCATACAATACATAAAAAAACAAATGACAATGGGCAGAGATTATGTAACTTGGCAGCAAGTACGAATATGACCATAAGCAGTACAAAGTTTGAACACCCGACCTGGCACAAAGTAACATGGGTATCGCCAGATCAAAAAAACCATACACAAATAGATCATGTACTGATAACAAAGAGAAAACAATCATCTATAAGAGACGTAAGAACATTTAGAGGTGCCTGCGCAGACTCTGATCACTTTATGGTGACAGCAACAGTACAACAAAAAGTTAAAAAAGTAATCAAAAGTATGGGCAGACAGAACAAATGGAACATAGAAAAATTAGATAGGTTAGATTTAAGATGAACATATGCAAGAAACGTGGAAAAAAAACTGAAAACACAAAGTGAAGATGCCCCCAATGTAGAAATACAGTGGCAAAATATAAAAAGATGTATAAATGAGGCAGCAAGAGAAAACTTAGGAGTTAAAGATATACAAAAGAAAAAGGAATGGTATAGCCAACAATGCAGAAATATTCACAAACTGAAAGTAGAAACAAGACTAAACTGGATAAAAACGAAAAAAGAAGAGGACAAACGATATTACGACCGCTTAAGAAATGAGTGCAAGAAAGTTACGAGAAAAGCAAAAAGGAATTGGATAAAAGATAAAGTAGAGGCAATTGAGATGGAAAACAGAAACAAAAACTCTAAATTACTCTACAAAAAAATTAATGAAGAGAATAAAACATATAAAGGTAAAATAAGAAGCATAAAAGATGCGGATGGAAAAATCACTGAAAGCGACGAACAATACAAACAGGTATGGACAGACTACTTTAAAAACCTTCTAGTAGATCACGAAACAGTCCAAGAACTAGCTGAAGATGAAGATGAAGAAGGAGATGTATTAGAAGAACCATCAAAAGAAGAGATTCAAGAAATAATAAACAAAAGTCGCAATGGGAAATCACCAGGTAATGACTCTATAAATATGGAATTAATAAAATACGGAGGAGATGAACTCCAAGAACAATTATACAAACTCATTAAAAGAATATGGATCGAAGAACAAATGCCATCAGACTGGGAGCATGGTCAAATCATTACAATACATAAAAAAGGTGACCAACAAATATGCAAAAATTATAGAGGACTTACTTTGCTAAATACTGCATACAAAATTATGTCAACACTTATTCAGCGGAGATTAGTTAAAATCACAAAAAATATAATAGGTCAATACCAATGTGGTTTCACCCAAGGAAAGTCAACTATCGATGCAATATATACAATGAAACAAATTATGGAGAAAGCATATGAATACAATATGGACGTAGAATTACTTTTTATAGATTTTCAACAAGCCTTCGACTCGATTAAAAGAAAAAATTTGTTAATAGCGTTACGAGAACTGGGGGTACATCCTAAACTAACAAGACTGATAAGTATGACAATGAGAAGAACAACAGTAAGTATTAAGACACAAAAGGGAGAAACTGAAGAATTTGAAATTAATAAAGGTGTCAGACAGGGCGACTCACTTTCAGCAACTCTATTTAATCTAGCGTTAGAATATGTATTGAGAAAAATTGGAAAAGGTACGATAAGGACTGGCGGAGGTCAAATATTAGCTTATGCCGATGACGTGGTTCTAATATCCAAGAAGCGACATATAATGACGGAAATGCTAACTGAGTTGTTGAAAGAAGGACACAAAATGGGACTCAAAATAAATTAAGAAAAAACTAAAATAATGAGACTAGGGAAGCAATCAGAACACACAAATATCACAATAGGAGAACACACATTCGAAGAAGTTAATAAGTTCAAATTTTAGGAACGACGATAGCCAAAGATAATGAAATTTGTAATGATACAAAAGAAAAAATTATAGCCGCAAATAAAGCATGCCATATTAATAAAAATTTATTAAAAAATAAAATCCTTGGAAAAACCACTAAACTTAGGATATACAAAACTATTATTCGACCAGTATTTATGTATGGTGCTGAAACGATGACGATGACCAGAAAACAAGAAGAAGATCTAAGAATAGTAGAAAGGAAAATATTGCGATCGATACTGGGACCCGTTAAACTAACAGATAATGAGTATCGAAGAAGAACAAATTATGAAATATTACAATTGATAGGGGACGATATAGTAACAAATCTAAAACAACAAAGAGTAAAATGGCTGGGACATGTATACAGAGCAGGTCCTAAAACGACGATATATTCGATGATAGAATTGATACTTGGAGGTAGAAGGAGACGAGGCAGACCCAGATTAAAATGGATACAACAAGTAGAAGATGATCTCAAAAGGGCCGGAATTAAAAATTGGAAACGCAAAACAGAAAACAGAAAATTGTGGAGAGAAATCAGCGATAAGATATAAATCAAAGAAACGGGGACTGGTCTACCCCGTGAAATAGACCTAGTAAGCTTATAAAGCGGCGAAACCCCTTCAAGGGGTGTTAAGCCACGATGTATGTAATGAAAAAGTCGATTTTTAATGTTCTCGGAAAAAAACGTGAAAAATTAAGATACATAGTGGGTTAAAAAGGTCATACAGTATACAGGGGGAGAATAGAAAGTTTAGGAATGGTTTCTTTCAGTTTTAGGAAGGTTTAAGTGGAATTTTTGACTTTCTCCGCGCAGAAAAAGTAGAAAATAAAAATGCAGGGTGAGTTAAAAGTATACAACGGGAATTAAAAGTTTAGAAATGGTTTTATAGTTTTAGGAAGGTTTAAGTGGAATTGGAAGGTGTAAGTAGAATTTCCAGGTTTTTGAAAAAGTAAAAGGAAAATAAAGCATACAGGGTGGGTTAAAAAGGATATGCAGTATACAGAGGGAGAATAAAAAGTTTAAGAATGTTTTTTTTAGTTTTAGGAAGGTTTAAAAGAAATTAAAAAAAAATCTTGAGATGGCGAAATGATTTGTAAAAGATATCACATGTCCACATAACCCAATTCATAATTCGAACTAAAAAATGACTAATAAACATGCTTTTAATCTTAACCGAAATAAAAACTAGAAAATAATTTTCAATTACAAGGAGTTTATATTACAGTAGTAGAAGGTCAAAAAATTAATCATAATTAATTACCCCAAAATTAAATTATAATAAAATTTAAGTTATTGAAAAATGATTCAATTAAGAGTAAAAAGCATGGGGTGCATTTTACTACATTTTATAATTCTTCCTTATAGATAGTTACCAATAGAATACGCTTTTTACTCTAAATTTAATTATTGTTCCAATAACTTTTATTTCAGGGAAATTTTTAGTCTAAATTAAGGCATCTTAGTGGTTAAAAAGTAGAAATGTGAAATTTTCAACTAAATTAAATTGTTAAGGATAATAAAAAACTCTTCGTTTTAACAAAACTTCCAATATTTATTAAAAAATTGCTTTTTTAAAGGCTCAATGACAGCTGTCATTGAGCCTTTAAAAAAGCAATTTTTTAATAAATATTGGAAGTTTTGTTAAAACGAAGAGTTTTTTATTATCCTTAATAAGATGGACTTCCAAAAAGTAAGGGTTAGTACAATCAATTTAAATTAAATTGGTTTGAAATTTAGCAATATATTATTGAACAATTTAAGAGAAAGTTTGCAAAATCAATTATTTGTATTTTTTCAAGCACCTATTTATGGGAGCAAACATTTCCAAGATGAATTTAGTAATCTTCAATAATAAACCAGATTTATCTAGCCCTACTTTATTGGGCTATAGAGCTATTTATGTCACATCTAGTGGAAATATTTAGATCCTAACTGGCTGTATTATATATTCTAAAGAATTGGGGAAAAATGTGGTTTTTACACCAAAACCATACGGCAAAGTAAGAGGCGGAAATAGAAGGAAAGGCAGAGAGGATGTGTAGGAAGATTGTGGGGAAGATAGAGCGGAAGATAAATCGGTGGGATTGCTAGTAAAGAGACGAAGCAAGTAAGACAAGGGAGGTGGGAATAATGCTGAAGGGTAAAAAAATTCGTATAGAGGAGGCGGTGAAATACCTAAGTGAGTGGTTGGATAGCCAACTATCATTCAAGCACAATACGGTGAAGGCAGCACGGAAGCCGAAAGTAAGGTCAGCATGGCTGGGGAGACTGATGTGTAATGTGAAAGGGCCGGGTGAATGGAAGAGGAGAGTTGTTGGTCGGACGAATGAGCAGAGTATGCTTTATGAAGCAGAAGTATGCAGTAAGAGAGCGGAGATCTATGCGAGTATAAGGCCACTACTGCAGATGCAGAGAGGGATTCTGTTGAGGGTGGCGCAGGGGTACAGGACAATTGGTGCAATAGCAGCAACTGTGCTGTCTTTGCTAGGGCAAAGAGACGACACTGGAAGGGCGTGACAAGAGAGGAAGTTCAGGATTGGCTGGAGGAGGAAATGGTGAGAAGGTGGAAGGGGTATGAAGGTGCTTTGAAAATGGCAATTAGGAGTAAAAGTGGATGGACCGGAAGTTTGGGGAGGTAAACTACTTCTTGACCCAGGTGCTCACTGAATATGGGTCATGGGTGGGGTATAAAAATAAGACTGAAATGTGCGAGAGGTGTGAGGTGGAGGATGATGAGGGACACGTGTTTAGATGCTGGAAGAACGAGAAAGTGTTAAAGCGGTTGGAGTGGAAAATTGGAGAGGCACTGTATTGGGAGAACATGGTGGACGTAATGTTGAGAGGGAAGAAAGAATGTATGGAGGTAAGCGAGGCAGTGGGGATTATAATTAGGGGAAGGAAATATTCTTGATGGCGTGAGTGGCATGATTGCATGGCGGGAGTGTGTGAGGGACCACCGCCCGTCTTGAAGTGTGCTTGGATAGTGATTCCGAGGAGGGGGTAACGGCGAGCTTTGAGGTGGGTTTGGTTGGTAGGCATCCTCTTGGGGATGAATCCACCACTGTTGGGTTCTGATTATGAACCTATCAAAGCTGAGTTACTTGGATTAATTGCATGGATACGAAACATGTTTTTATATAGAGAAATTGAAATAAGTGTCCGCACAGAGCGGAGGTTGAGGTTCTCCCCCTTCAGCTGTGGAATATTATGCTGGACAGTCTTACAGGCAGAGTTCATAACTTGATCATTTTAGTATCAGGTAAATACGAAGGAACTCTCCATTTCATTATACAGGAGGTCCAAATAATCATAGAATCATAGTGGAATGAAAGCATCGAAGAAATCAGGAAAAAAGCAATTAGTGTAAGGAGCAAGATGAGCAGAAACAATACCGAAGTGGGACAATATCTCTTAAACTCTTACAGGGAAGAAACATGAAAAAAAGGGAAAGCGCCTGGACTCGACGGTATTACGTTGGAAAACTGGGAGTGAGTTGCGAAAAGTATCGTCAAGAGATGCTAGAGTCCTACAATTGGATAATGCAGATGAAAATCTTTTCCAAGAAATGGAAAAAGGGACAAGTAGTCCTCATTCCAAAAAAAGCGGTCTTATTTCTTCCGCCGGAGATGCTGCCAACTCTTCTGAGCATTGCAGGAAAGTTCATATAGAGGATATTATTAAACAGGCTTTATTTGGAGCTAGTCGACTAAGAAGCATTGTCTGAAAACCAATACGGTTTTCGACCACCTCATCGGTCCTACTGGCAATGCAACTAGTGATTAACACAACGTCTGCTCGTTCCGGTGATATATTAGCTGTAGACGTCAAGAATGCTGGAATGGGAAACAGATGGTGAGCATTATGAAGAACGTAGTTGTATTAAAGTACCTGATCAACATTCTAAATAGCTACCTAACGTGCTCAGTAGGAGTACAATAAACCTAATGCGCTCTAAGTGCAAATGAATCCTTTTGACTTCACATTCCTTTACAGATGTAAAAGCCCAAACTTGCAAAATAGAAGAATTTAGAATTTAATACATTTCAAAGAAACACTTCTCATACCATATAATTTTTTTTTATCAAAATTACATCCTTTACCTACTAATTGATTAATTACTTAATTTAAAAATGGTATAATATGGCATATACAACTCTCTCTAGAGCCGGCAACCCAGCGAGACGGTTTGAAGCAATAGAATCTCATCAGGTAAAATTTTAGAAGTATCGATTGTAGGACGATCAGCAGAAAAAAAATTGCAAGGGACTATATTCCCCTGTGAAGTTATTGTTATTCTAAACAATATAACCGTTTTTATTTACACCTCTCATGGAATGAATATAAGCTTATTTTTATTAAAATTAGAGTTAAGTAGTTTTTGATAGTGTTTGAGTCGGTAAGAAGGAACATTTGTTAATATTGGGGTGAAAATGTATCTATATTTTAGAAAAGTTATTTCCACGCGGCATTAAAAAGTTAATTTCACTTAACACCAAAAAACAATCTCTCTAGCAATCTTATTGAATTTCAAATTAAATTGATAAATTAATAGCTTAAATTATTTTTTATACATAATAAATAAATTAAAAATAGAAGCAAAGAAATTTTGTACCAAAGAATTGAACACAAAAACTTTAAAACTTTAATATATAACCAATTTTTATATCAATTAATTACTGAAAAAAAATGTATAGAAAATTGTTTGTGGAAAAAAGAAGTTTACAGGTTACTTTCAGCAGTAAGAATGAAATAATTGTTTTTGCCTTGATTATTATTATTATCTAAAAAAAAGAAAGTAAAGTTATTTTTCTCAAGAAAATTACCCACTTCAAAATCTTGAAAAATAAGATAAGCCTCGTATGAAGCATAAACTAATTTTAAGTTTATTATTTGTAATTATTTTTATTATTTATTATTATTATAAAAAATTAATAAATATAGCTAGAATACTTGAGGACTTTATTCAATATACAATTGAGAAAACATAGTAAAACGGTAATCCATTTAAACTTGAAATAAATGGTTCAGTAGATAATTTAATCAGATGGAGAAGCTCAAAATATTACTTTTTCGTAGTATTTTTACATATATGTATAAACATATTAAGGAAACTAATCCCTTTCAGATAACAATAAATATGATAAAAGCGTTTCCGTAGTAACTAACAGAACACCCGAAACTTAAAAAAAATATAAATTTTTCAATTCAGTCGCATTTCTCTGGATATCTATTACTTAAATTAACCGGCGAATAAACAATAATAAAATAAAACGCACTTACCTCGCTAAAACGAGCAAATTAATTTCAAAAATGGTTTTTTCGTCCTTTCTTAGTAACCGATTTATCTGAATGGGTCGTAACTAATTTTCCGATTGTTAGTTGTGAAATGTGAAATAAATGAGGAGAGGCACACATTGATCGAAGAATCGCAAGGGTTGCGGAGAAGTCTGCAGCCCCCGAGAGCTCCCCTTGTACTGCAGCTACCCTCTAAAGCCTCCACTACTGTTTTGGTGGCGAGCCAAAAGTTTGCGCATGACTCACACGGATCTCGTGATAATGTCGCGAAATGGCAATTGCTTTTCATCCACGACGCAGCCAATATAAACATATTATACACGGTGATCGCTAATTATTTACGGAAAAACATTATTAAATAAATACCATATATTTAAATTTCTGATATACGAGTATATAATAACTAAGAAAGTTATTTTTTAAATTACATCGAATAATATTACTACCAATATAAAGCACTAGTGTGTATATATTGGCATTACTTCTGTATTTACTAATATGCGAGTTCCTAGATAAACAAACGAATCTGTTTTAGGCGTAAAACTAAGTTTTAAATGTAGAAGAAAACTGCATATTTTTGCAACCAGGCGTCGCCACTGTAGCTTGACTTATAACAATAGAAATATCCTATTAGAAAATAGTAAACAGAGCCAATTATCTTACTGTATTCGTACTAGAATTTCCCGTTGTGTAGCAATGGAAATCACTCATTTCCCAGGTATTCACCAATAAAAAAACTGTGGATTAGGCGGGCTTCTAAGGTTCAACAAATTCTAGGTTATGTTTAAAACACTTTACCAAGGCAAATTTTCAAAGAAATAGTTATTATACAGGTTTGGTTTGCTGTCTTTTAAAGTACATCTCGTGATTATGATCTATACCTAGAGTACAACCTCTTAAATTAACAGGTGGAAGACTTGTGCTGCTGTTGATGTCATGATATAATTAAAATAAAGGAAGAACCATTTTAGCATGTTCGGTTTCATTTTGTTCTTGCGGTATCCCGAAGTTAAAATTTTGGTCAAAACTCTCAAGCCTGGAATAGGTAAATAAAACATTGCTTTTAAGGTTATGTTGAAAGGCATAACAATCATAAAATTTTTGAGATAACTTAGCACTATTTAAGGGAATTGCACCCAGTTAAGGCAATATATCTTGAAAATTTATTTAATTGGCTAGCTGCCATCACAATTGATTAGAAACATAACATGAAAATTAGGGTTAAATTATACGTGTTAACCAGATCCGCTTTTCGTCATGTTCAACTAATATCCTTTTTTGTTGCTTGTTTTTTTCGTCATATCAATACTAAAGGCACAAACAGAATATTCACAAAACACCAAACGAATAGAATCCAAATAAAATTAAAAAATATATTATTATAGACTTGACCCACAAGACCAAAATATACCTAAATTAATATGTGGCTTTTCGCGGCGAGCAAATAAAGCACACTTACTAGTTTAATTATTTATCATTAAATAACCTAAAACAATGAAAACATCGTAGGTACAAATAAATTTAGTGATTTTTATCGTCTGTCATCCCTCGCGTGCCAATATCATCTGACATCAGCTCGTGTCTGGCCTGGGCCTGCACCTTCTATAATTACTGCCGCCACATCCGTAAGTACATGTCAAGATTCGCGATCACCATTGGCACCAGGTGGCGCTCCGAAACTCCGGGAAAACAAAGCAAACGTCACACGAAACGTCATTTATCTACATCAACATAACCTTAGTTTTTCCACTGTTAGGTGTTGACCTTAGACAAGGAAAGAGAGAGGACTGCGCATTGGAATCAGTTTATGTAACCCATTTACCACCAAACTAATGGCGCGAGAATACATCCAGCGCCGGATTCCGTTATGAGGCTAAAATAGGCCAATAGAAATATTAGTAGGTGTAGCTTGGATATTTGGCGCACTTTTTCAATTTGTGCTTTCTAGGCTAGAAAGTAAAAAAATATATAATTATTGCAGTGTAAAAATGTATTATAAAGGTGTATTTTTTTATTATGCCAGGGGATAATTTCAGGGTTTTTTTTAAATAAGTTTAATTTAATTAATATACATGTTTTGGTTATCAGTAACTAAATTAAGGGTAAAAATACTGAGGATTTTTTATTACTTATTTTTTATTTCCATCCTCCAACCTCCGAGAGTTGAAATATATAATAGATTTGGGCAAATTATTGTAGTTTTAATCCATAATGAAATCCAGTTTTTATCAAATATTTATAACTTGGGCATCTATTCCTATATGCTAAAGCTGTGTTGTAGTCATCACAAGTTAGCTGGATATTGCACTTAATCATTTCTAATGCTGTTCCTGCTGTATGTCCATTCTTGTAGAGACGTAATAACTGTTCTCTTACATCATTACTAACTTTCCGAAACCGCAAATAATCTGAATTGCCTGATTGTGTGTTACAATAAGAGTTATTTCACAAGGTGCTTCTTGTAAAAGTTGGAATTTTTCTTGTGTGCCCATGTATTTTTTTCTAATAAGATGAATTTTTACTGTTAATTTTGAAGGGCAGTTGGTATTTCTCGTTTTAATTTGTGAAGATGGTTCGTTTGTTTTTGAGCACCGAGTAAAGTGGTGACATCTAAAATTAAATTTAAACTTTATATGGTAAATAAAACTTTTTAAATGTTTACTAAATAATTTTAATAATCTCAAAAATTCAATATATTATGTATAGGTACCAATATATCATTTAAATATTTCACTTAAGTTTAATCCGTTCTCTATCCTCAATAACCGTATTATTTATAACGTATGATGAATTGGTTAAGTTTTCAAACTCTCTTAACCATTTACCAAAAACTTTTTTGTTCGTGCAATTAACAAAAAATTGCAACTGAACGTTAGGGAACTTATCTTCACCTTCTATTATCTTTTTCTCCATAATTTTTGTTCCCCGGCCAGGTGGCAAAACAGACTAAAAAATTGGTAGATTTAATTTAATAATTGTTCTTATTACTACCTATACGCCAAAAATAGATATTTGATTTGATACTCACATTAATGAATTTTTCATTTAACAAAGTTTTCCATTTACACGTTACCTAGTTAAAATTTTCCACAAAAAATCAATACCTTTTGTTTACCTACTTTTAAAGACTATGAAATGAAGACAAGACATAATAGTATATTAAACAACGCATTTCATATGGAATTCTGTTATGACACGAGTTCAAGTTTAAAAAACGAATCGCCCTTTTTACCATTTTTTAAATTAATTTTTTATTTTTATGTAATTACGAAAATTTTTATTTTAAGAAGTATGTCGGCAGCACTGTGTAATTTATAAAATTTGACAGTTGTGACATTTAAATTATCAAATGTTAATGTTTTAAAATATTTTAAAATGGATAATATACCAATAATAATATATTATGTAAGTAAAATATTATATTCATATTCACAGATACTTTCTTAAATAACAATATAAAATTAATAAATTGCTATTAGCCACAAATGTCATTGTCAATAGTCTTGCCTTTAGATACTTCACTCATGGCGCCAACCATTTAAAACAAAAATTTGCGTGCGTAAAAGTTACATTACGATACGCAAATGCGTTTTATAATGAAGATTTTTATAAGTGCAAAATATAAAAAATAATAAATACCTGCTTAAAACCTTAAAAATTACTTTCAGTTATACCTAGTTTAAACGTCACGTAAAATATCAACGGTAGGAACTCCGCCCACAAGCATCATTTTAATTGGCTTATTTTAACCTCATAACGGAATCCGGCGCTGGATGTATTCTTGCACTAATGGCGGACAATATTGACATAGGCGTATCATACGATTTTTCTTATACGATTATTAAATAATCATTTTCATTATTTCGTATTACAAATCTAATATAAAAAAGTCTTTAAATTTATACCGATCCAAAAAAAAAGAAAAATCATTTTTAAACATATTTATTTAATAAATATTACAATATAAATCCATTTTATCTATTTTAAATATATGTTTTTATTCCACGCCACTGCAAAACTATTACATATATGAGCAAATAATAACAATTAAATAAAAATAATCTTTAAAACTGAATGAAAACAATTTTCAAAATGTATGTACTATTAATTTAAGTTATCATACATAACATATGTGATTAAGTTAAACATCTATTACCTGAAAGCTGTAATATTAATAAAAATAAATTTCAAGGAAATACTTCATACCTATGAAATGAAATTCCTTCCTCTTTTTTAGCACACTGACTGTTGCACTTATAAACTGCATATAAACTAACCATTGTAAAATGTCTATTCAGGTAATTAAAAAAGTTGAAAATTAATAAAAAAAATAAAAAATACAATTCGACGTTCCAAATTTGTTTACCACGAAACATGTCAAACGTTTGAAAATTGGCTTCACTCACACGCATTAGGTTTTCATTGCCATGCGCTGTCCTCTCTCTTTCCTAGTCTAAGGTGTTGATAAAAATTATTTAACTAAGTGTGAAATCCTCCAAAGTTAATTCACTGCAAACTTACATATATTTAGTGATTTAGTTATAGTAATTCCCCATAGTTTAGCTAGTTTCTGGGAAAACAATGCCTGGATCTGGATACATTTTTAGATGAATAATTCTTGCACTGTGGCACTGAACAAAAATGTTTTAACTTACTACTCATATCAAAGCTATGCTTTTTGCATTAAATCAAAAAAATCGAACCAACAAAAAAATGATCAACACTTTATCAACACAGGATCTTGCCCTCGATTCCCGAAAACTGGTGAAATGAGATGAATTCTCTCTAGTGAGATTTTGTCATCTCAGTTTAAAATCTATCCTACTTCGAAAAACAGTATTATTGAGCAGTCATCACATGAATTCACATCCCTTTTTTATGCACCTTGTTACCACACGTTTTATCCATGCTCAACCAATCAAATTACAGCTATTTGACATTTTTATAGTGATATTAAAGTCGAATCTTTTTATTGTTATATTAGATAACCTCTTAATATTTCGAACGTTATTCATTATGTTACATTATGGAAAACAGCCAAAAACAATTACAAATAGACAGAATGAAGTGCTTGTTCAGTTAAAGACCATGCAGGGATCTCGTTCAAAATTGGACGGAAGACATACTTGTAAATCAATTAAAGCTCTTGGATAGAAGTTTTAATAAACTAAATTCCATTCCGGGGGCAAATAAGGAATTGTCGATCGGATAAATTAAAAGTTCTCTCTTAAAAAAATATTTTGACGAACTACAGGATGAATAGCTTGCTGTTCAGCATCTTCTAAGAACCCTTATTACTTCCAACATAAGTAATATTTCATCGGGTTCAAGCAAATCCATGTTTTATTTTAAATGCGATATATAAAAAATTATAATTATAGTAGAAGTAGGGTTTATTTTTTAATTTTTAGAACACCTTCATTTATAAATAAGCATTATATAATTTCCTTAAACTAATCTATCAATATTTATAGCCAAAAGATAACGAGACAAAAACTACTAGAAGAGATGATTCTCCTGGGTCTTGGCAGGAGAATTGATTCTCTCTCGCATGTCACGCATCTTTGGTGAGATTTTATTTCAAGAATACATTTTTGTCTATTTTTAGAGAATTATAATTCACTTTCTCGTTGTGAGATTTCGGGAATCGGTCCTTATGACAAAATGTTTGTTTTCCCGGAGTTTTGCGTACAAATTTCCAAATGT
Source organism: Ophraella communa (assembly GCA_035357415.1). Taxonomy (NCBI): domain Eukaryota; kingdom Metazoa; phylum Arthropoda; class Insecta; order Coleoptera; family Chrysomelidae; genus Ophraella; species Ophraella communa. The sequence goes on from CM068985.1 coordinate 22,038,788, forward strand.
AGATGGCGCCCACTACTTGGTGATCGTACAGTGTCTGTACCATGGCTAGGAATCTTATTTGTAAATAAAAGTTCATTATTATTAGTTGAGGTTCCAACCGCAAAAAACGCTGATGTGCTGTCATATGTCGCATCTGTCAAAGAATTTTCGTGTTTTGTGAATTTCATTGCCATTTTGTGTATATAGTAAGTTAAGTTCGGTTATTTACAGTAATTTATAGTGTATAAGAAGTATTTGTTACAATTTGTGATTAATTAGAGTTAAAAATTGGTTTTCAATGTTGTGTTCCTGGATGCAATAACTCCGTTAAAACAGGATATCACATGCATCGAATTCCTAAAGATGAACAAGTAAGTTGAATTAAAATATATTGTCATGTTTTAAAAAAAAATATTGAGTTTTGTATATAAAAAGAAACGAGTTAAATTGTGTTGTAAAGTTTGGTATTTGAATGAAAATGGTAGAATTCATGAAATCTATTATTTTAATAAGTCCTGTATGTTGGGGATATAGACAAATTAAATAAATGCGTGTCAAGTAAAGTCTTCTCCAAAAGGTGTAGTACAATTTGACCAGACCCTGTAACACACATTTTGTGAAGTGGGTATAAATGCCTAATTTTGACAGAAGTAAATATTGTTACATTGAAACAAACTGTCAGAATGATTTTTTGAATTGTTCGATGATGACGCTTTAGTGTGATACTTAGACATTTAAAAAAAAAAGGATAATGTTGTTTAAATATTGTACTATGGACTTATATAAATAGAAGTATGTTCAATTATGTTAGATTCGAATATTGTCGGTGGAATAATGTTAGATTTTAAGGATAATATGAAAAGAGCTTTAACACAAAACGGTATGACGTCAGAATGACATAAGGAGTACTAACAATATGTCGAACGCTAAAAAACAGAATAAAAAAAAAAAGGATAGGTGGTGTGGGTTAGCAACGAGAAAAAAAACAAGAGAAAAAAGGAGTAAATAAATTTTTTTGGGGAGTGGAATTGAGAAAATTAATATAAAAAAAAATATAAAGAATAATCAGTACAAATAGAATTTCGATATAAAACATAAGTAAAGTGTGATACCAAGAAGAAAGAAGACAATTATAGTACGAAGAAGGCAGAGGTTTGAGAGTTTTCTCTCTAGATTCTGCATATACGAGATCTTAGGCTTAGAATTTCTCCCAGGGATCTTCAAATAATCATTAGAGCTTCTTCGAAGCAGAGTGCCACCGATTCCCTCGGACCAGGTGGTCAGAACACAACTACATTAGAAAGATTCTGCATATACGAGATCTTAGGCTTAGAATTTCTATCAGGGATTTTCAAATAATCATTAGAGTTTCTTCGAAGCAGAGTGCCACCGATTCCCTCGGACCAGGTGGTCAGAACACAACTACATTAGAAAGGTATCACTGTTAAGAGGGGCGTCAAAAATGTGACAGCTGAAAACGGGTGGCAAGCCTGAATTGTACCCAAAATTTCCATTATTTTGTAAACAACAAATCTAAAGAACTCCTTAAAATTACGTGTTCAAATTTTAACAGGATGTAGCTTAGACCTTTCTCTAGGAGATAAGGTTTTTTAGTTGAGTTTTATATTGTAATAAAAGAAATATTGGCGTTTAAGTGATGGTATGTTTTGAAAAAGTTTGACAATTTGTGATCACGAATTTTAACGCCAGAAGCTTAACTCCTAAAGAAAGCATAGAGAATGCGACTAGCAAAATATGAAGTTAAAGAAAGGTATATTTTTTGAGATTTGTTGCACGCAAAATTTGAATATTGCACTAATCTGTCAATTTAGTTCAACAGTTTTGGTGGCGCTTTTTTCAAAGACGTATGTCGATTCTAATTCTCCAAATCCAAACTTCATTTAACATAACCAACCTAACCTTATCTCTCGTTTATAACGTCAAAATATATTAATTTTAGTGTTTTGCTTTTAAATATATAATTGTCTATATTAATATTCGTTTATAAGTTACCAGAAGTTAAAAAAAATTAAGGTAAATATGTAGAATTCGGTGAACTCTCCGATTTTCATAAAAATTTTATGAGGGGTCTAGGACATTGTAATGAATACGAAAATAAAGTTTTTTTTCCGCGGAAACACTAAGAAATAGTAAAAATTCTTAAAAATGTAGGTTCAAAGTAAACATAACCTATCTCTTACCAGTTGTAAATGTGGCAATTATATTAAGCTTGAGACCATTTTCGTGTTAAATAAACATTCTTAAGATGATTTAAAACACAAAAAACATAAAATTACTATTTGAAAACTTATTTTCTTATTAATTTTGTTACACAGAATCTTTAACTTTATTGTTTATTTTAACAAACTGTCAATTTTGTCAAAACCTCTTATTGGCCAATTTGGTTAAAACTTCAAATGATTTGACAATGTTGCCAAGATTTACTATACATATATCGAGTATTTGAGAATAAAACAGATATACTTTCAGCCGATTTTAATTTTTTCAAAATTTAAGTTTTGGTTTTTTAGTTTTGAATAGCTAGTTTTTCGTATTGTTTTATTGTCGAATTTCAGTCGTTTTCATGTTAGTTTGGTTTTACCGTTGAGTGATAAATAACGTTTATTTGGTTTTATTCAACTTTGAACTTGCGTTTAAAATGAAACTGACTGCAATACTAATAGTATTGAAAGTTAATGGAGGCATAAAAAAGCCGTAATAACATCCAATGGCCGAAAAAAAGCACATATACCGGGTAATTTAGCTAGGTATATGTTCTATAAACATTGCCAAGAATTTTCTTTGAATCGTACAGAAGCCTTTTTAAAATTAGCAGGAAAACTGTACGATCCAAACAAAATTCAATCTCCAGAAATTTGTTCTTCTGATGATGAAGGTTTATTTTGAAATTTTTGATTTTTGTCAAATATGTTGTAAATATAAAGGTTTATTTTTCATTTATTTTCCGACTTATTTTTTGTTTATGTTTATTTTATCTATTGTTGCTGTTGGGATAAAACTAAGTATTTAGAGTTTTTCATTTGGGTTTTTCACTATTTTATTTCAGATATTAAGGTGAGCGATAGTAATTTATAATACACTTTGATCTGTGTCAGTTGGTCGGGAAGAGGATTTAAATGTTTTTGTTTTCTTTATGTCTAGTTTAGAAGTTTGTTTAAGAATTGTTGCTTTTATTTATTTTACTTTTAAAAAATGTTTTTTTATTATTCATAAATGCATTAAATTTGGTATTGTACGATAGGTTAATATTTCCTACACATTTCAAGCATAATATGCTATATAATAAGGTATAGTCTTTCCAATATTAATTGCTAAAATCCATTTACAAGTGTCATACAGAGTGACTTAGTTTACTAGGCTTCAAAGTAGAAAGAATGGCATGAAAACGAAATATTTCTCCCGTTAAACATCCACTATGTATCGTCGTAACCCAGCTCTCTCTAGACTGGTAGTCTGTATGACACTTTTAAATTGATTTGAGCAATTACTATTGAAAAGACTACATTTTACAACATTTGTATATAATACACAAGAATAGCTATATATTTTTTAGTCTGGCAACATGGCAACATCAGTTGGTGATATTTTTACTATTTTGACATATGTCCGAAATGAAGTCAATGATTATGGAATTTATTTATTTTAAAACTATATAAATATTAAAGTTGTGGAAATTTAATTGAATTTAAAAATGATGTAATTATAAAAAATAATGTATTTAGAAACCATTTGATGCTGCTGAATATGAATTAATTCTCCTATTTACAAAAGGTAAGCGTTAGGTTATGTTTATTTTGGGTTGAAATTTTTAGCAATTTTTACTGATTCTAGTTGTTTCCGCGGAAAAAAAATTTCATTTTCGTAATAATTGTGGTGTCCTAGACCCCTCATAAAATTTTTATGAAAATCGGAGAGTTCACCGAATTCTACATTTTTTCCAAAATTAATTTCAAAGTATATTTTCACAATTTGCGTTGGTTTTTACATCGTTTATAGCATTATCCAACTGATATGTGCAGTGTTATTGTTGATGGAATTTAGTGTTATGAACCGTTGTTATTTCCTAAATTACTTTTTACTTAAACACAATTGTCTTATTTTAGTCGAATTGGTAAAAATGTGAGTTTTGAGAGACCTGATTTTTCTTTATAGTTTTTTTCATCTTTAAGTTACCTAATCATTATCTTATATCTTTATTTGTTAAATAACATAAACCCAACCTAAGGGATTTACATTTATAAATTAAAACCACATATGTAAATATTAACAGCTAAGTGTTAAACTGTTTTTCCAAATAGGCAGGATAATAATGTCCACAAAGTAAGGGTTTCTACAGTATTTATTTACATGTTCAAAATGTATAAATATAATAGATTTCTCTTTAGACAATGTGAAGAATTAAAATTTACAGTCAAATATGTAAAATTTTTATTAAAACAGTTTTACAAATTTGGGTTGGATGCTGGATACTTCTGTTATCTGTTATATCATCTTTACATTCAGCATATCCTCAAAACAAAACAAAAAGTTTGCAAAATATAATTGGTTTTTCAAACTTATACTTACAAAGGGTACATATCCCCTTTACCATTGAAAGTTTGTTGGTAAATGATAAAACAGACCAAAGGGTTCCATATTCATGTCAGAACACAGTTCATATGTATCCATAATATGGTAAAAAAGAAAAACATAAAACATTTACTTGTTATTTACTAATAATATGCAGATGTTATTTAGTAATGTTTAGAATGTAATTGAACCCTAAAATAAACATTTGAATTTTAAAACACATAGTAGCTGCAGCATTGATGTAGCCTATAAGGGTCCAGATTCAATGTTTTTGAAGAAAGAGTTCTAAAAAATAAAAGATTAGAATTAACAGTAAAAATTATTAATTATTTATTATAAATAGAATAAAACCTGCATAGGCAGTTACTTGGGGTCCAAAGTTTTTGAGGAAACAGTTCTATAAAATAAAATATAAAATTATTCATAACTTTACTAACTCACTTACAAATTTTGTCAGTCTTCTTACTATCAAACAAATAAGACCTGCGTAGGCAGTTACTTGAGGTCCAAAGTTTTTGAGGAAACAGTTCTATAAAATAAAAGATTAAAAATAAAATATAAAATTTTTCATAACTTTGCTAACTCACTTACAAATTTTGTTAGTCTTCTTACTATCAAGCGAATACAACCAGTGTAGACAGTTACTTGAGGTCCAAAATTTTTGAGGAAACAGTTCTATAAAATAAAAGATTAGAAATAAAATATAAAATTATTCATAACTTTACTAACTCAGTTACAAACTTTGTTAGTCTTCTTACTATCAACAAAATATAACCAATGTAGGCAGTTACTTGAGGTCCAAAGTTTTTGAGGAAACAGTAGCGTAGGTACATTTTAAAAACCATGGATTTATTTCTCCAACAATTTAATTATCTAATCATAGATGAAATAACATATATGGTTACCAGAAAAAGTATAAATATTGCTAAAAATAGCATTTTTAGGACATTTTTAAAATACTTTAGAAAAGTAGTAACCTATTGAATCTTGTAGAAATATTTTGATTACCATACTCCACCTAATAAAATATTCAAAAATTAATCAAATAGTTTTGATTTAGAAAAAGATACTAATATTCTTCCTAGTCTATCCTAGTATTTAAAGTAGACAAAGGATGGCTCAAAGGATGAGTAGCATTAACACTTCTCTGAGATGCCCTAGTAAAGCCTCTTGTATGAACTCAAAAAGGTATAGGTAGGTACTCAAAAAGAAGAAAATTCATATATCTAATATGCAAAATACCTATATCAATACACCTTTTAAAACTAAATTTGATATAGATAATAAAATAAATAATACCTACCTATTAATTGTAAAAAAATTAAACCAGAAAATAAACAAATTAAAACTTACCTCTTATCACTTCTGATTACTATATGGAGAGTGCTTTCAAATGTAAATAAAATATGGATCTTTATAAAATAAAGATTTTTTCATTTGTGTAAAAGATACCAGTTAAAAAATTATTACAATCCTATTGGATACATTTTAATTTCAAATGATTGCACAAAGTATGGGGTTGACATTTTTGAAATATAATTAATAGCCATAATTTAATGATACAATTAGTTTTATTAAGATATACCCATAACATTAACAATTATGTTTTGTCGAGTGTTTAGTACTTGCAAGAGTATTGTTGGCCAATCGCTGATAGTCAGCTTATCCCACTTCTTTAGGTATCTTGAAAACAGGTGCACAAAGTGTATTTCTATAGATACTAGATTGGTTAGTTTTTATCGTAGGTTATTGAAAACATGGAAATATTTTTTTCTTGCACCACATTCTCAAAATAAACTATAGGTAAGCTTTATTGTAGGGTGTGCTTTACTTTGTACTTCATTTTTCATTAAATCATGGATCTGGGTGGTAATTTAGGAATGTCCAATACTCTAAAAAATAAATGATATTTATTTATTTAGGCAGTAAATAATTAGCAAGGTACTTACTTGAAGTCATATTGAAGACAGACTAACCTGTTAATGTTTACAAACATTATAGTAACACTTTTGCAATAATCATCAAACGTTTTGGAAAAGTATTTAAATTTTTTCCCACAAAATATATTCTAAAAATTTACATCTACTTCAACACCTTCAAATAATACGTCCATCAGAAAGTAAATAAACTGATCAAACTATAACCTCGTTTAATTTTGCATTGTTGCCAATCATAGATAGAGTCGATTCCAAAAATAACGCGACAGCTCGAGTAAAATTCGGCAATGTGGGGGTATTCGCCGACGATCTCCGATCGGCGCGCGCCGCAGCGCAGTCGGAGAATTCTAGTAGAACAATTGCTAAGCGGATTCTGTGTGCGGTGTTTCTTAGCCCCAGCGGCAGCTGGGCCACTGGAATCTATTTCTCGAACTGGGTAATCGCTAGCGTTCGAGTCGACGGTAAAGATAGGTGGGAAAACCGGACCTGTCGCTATAATTTTGGAATCAACTCTATTAATGATATTATGCCAATAAGTACATTTCAATCTCAATTTTAAAAAAGGTATAATTACATACTTTCCACTTTATTTCAATTTTTCTTTAGACCATGTTGATGTGTGTATATTCAGAAACCGTAATATGTTTTTATTATAATTTAATATATTTATTCTAATAAATTCCTTAATTAGTAAGGGTTAGTACCAGAGCTGGGTAGTATACGGATACAATATCCGGATACTTTTTATGTATCCGAAAGCTGTATCCAGATACTTTTTAAATTTTGTACCCGGTATCCGTATCCGTGACCAAATTTTAAAGTATCCGGTATCCGGATACTGTTTTTGATATTCGGATACTTTAAATATTATTTATTGCCCTCCTATAATACACCTAACGTAGGCACAACATTGCCCTTCCTTTAATTCAGATGTGTCTAATATGTTAAATCCCATTTTTTGTGCTGATCACCGTTATAATACCTATATTATTATATTCTAATGGAGCTTTGTTTTTACCTATAAATCAGTTATAAAGTTTCATAAGTACTACGTTATTTATTTTTTATATTTTTTATATCTCTCTTTTCAAGAACCCCTTTGTACCCTGTATTTATAATTAGAAGAAATTCTTTTTCGGATTATAATAAAGGACATCCTAATATTTATATTTTTATTTTAGAGTACCTAGAAGTACAAATAAGTACACCCCCTAAAAAGTTTGAAAACTCGGCTGGTCCGACGCTGGCCAAATTCAATATCAAAAGCTCAGGCAGTGACACGAAAAAGTTTTTCGTTAGCTCATCAGTAAATGTATTTTTCCTACGACCACATATGAAAGTGCTAGTTTGCACACTTATTTGTACTTAAGAAAGTAGCTAATATCAATACACGTATTGAAAAGTAAATATAAATACAGGTATCGAAAAGTAAAAAAATATGATAATCTGTGACATTTACGTCAAATTTATCAATAGTAAAAACACATAAATGTCAAAGCAAGGACCATTTAATTTTTTTTTAAATCTTCCTTGTGTCAAATATTGTATTATTGTAATTGCCAATACAAATTTTTCTGTATAAAGTAAGAATAAAGAAAAAAGTTTCTTATAGGTTTTTAAATTTTTAAAAAATAAACATAGTTTTATTCAGTATTATTATTTTTATAAAAACACTTTTAGAAAGAAGAACAGTTTATTCTTCTTTTTTATATTGTGTTTATGTTCCGTGCATGTGTCGAATGTGGATTTTTGAAGTTATGTTTGTGTTTCTGTTCACAATTATCTTTGTGTATATTATTATTATATTACTTTTCAATTAATTTCACCGACTGACCATTTTACTTTTAATTTTTATAAAGCCCACAAAAAAATTAAAATGTCATTTAGCTAATAAAGAATTTTGATGTGAATTCCTGAGAAAGGTGGTTATTTGATTTTAATTAATTATATTTCCATGCAATATATAAACTCGTTTAAATCCTAATTTTTAACATGACTAACAATTAAAATAAATTTTATAAATAAATTTAAAATATTTATTATAATAAGAAATATTGGGGTCGTAGGAAAAATCGTGTACACAACGCGTTGGAAAGTGTATTTCTTGCACTCGTTACGTTTCCGCACTCGCCACTACGCGGCTCGTGCTAAACTTCACTTGTGCGTAATACTTCACTTTCCACACTCGTTATGTAATATACTATTTATTATTATATATTACATTAAAAATACATGCACATCACATAGTTTTAATACTAATAATTTATGTCCTTTTTAAAAAAGTATCCTAGGAAGTATCCGGATACTTGTATCGGAATAAATTTTTAAATGTATCCGTATACATTTTGAGTATCCGGTATCCGGATACTTTTTTTCAGTATCCGACCCAACTCTGCTTAGTACAATAAATTTCATTTATTAATTATTTGTTAGGTATGCCGAAATCTTATTTTGTTTTTTTTATTTTAAATCCTAAAAACAATTAATTTGTTACGCCTATGAAACACAACTAACTTCCAAAATATATCCAAATAGGAAATTATAAAAATTATACAGGTATTTTCATCTGTTTATGGTCTCAAGGTCAAATGTTTGTGTATGTCGTGAAAATATTCAAAGATTTACGAAGCAAAATTCATATTTTCATCTCTGTCTAAGACAAAGAAAGTCAACAAGCTCTAAAAATATTCAAATTTATAATAAAAATACTAATTTGAAACCACTATCGCCATCTACTCTACATTCATGTAATTTAAAAATAACCAGATTTTTCACTAAATTCAGGCAGTCTTACCAAATTAGAAACGCCCCTCTTTAAACTAACTCATTATCCAAATTATTATTCTGACAAATTAAATATTTTTTTTGACATTTAAAAAAAAAGTCACCGTTTTGTGAGAAATTTATTTGACACGATAAACGTAATATAATTTGAATAGCAATAATTTGCTACATAAAAGTGTTCAAATATATAACTTGGTACTGTGTGTTAAGGTATTGTAAATAAAAAAAATATATGTATAAAGAAAAATTTTGGTTTTTTACTATAGGGTGATAAAAAAGGATTATATTTCAATTTTTCTTGGGTTCAGTTCGGTCTAAAACAATTTTATAGAATTCAAAATCATCAACAACTAAATTCGGTATAGTTGGTGAAATCTTCGAAGATATAACATTACGTGTTTGTGTGAAGTAACAACTAAAAATCGTCTGCGAAGTAGCACAAATCAAAGTTCTCTATAGCTTGCGATTGGGTAGATTCATCGTAGGGCTTAAAATAAAAAAATATTGAATAGAGAATAAACGTAACAAATGGCGCCCGAGTAGGGACCTGATTGAATCTACAAAAAAAAAATTTCAAAATTAAAAAAAAACACGAATAAAAGAAAAAACTGAATTCTGAAAAAAGAAATAAAATCTGATATAATACACAGTAACCAACTATAAAAAATTAAAAATTTAGCGCTCCAAGAAAGAAAAATGAATACCAGGTCGACAACGGAGAGAAAAAAAATGGCAAGTGGAGACATGAAACGTGGGGAAGAAGAGATGAAGATAGACAGGCATGACATTGAACAGGATGAAGTGGAGGTTGGACAGGAAGGTGAGAAGATGGTTTGTGAGATTATTGAATATGGCAAACAAATTGGAAATGTTAATTGAGACGGAACCAGAAGGTACGAAGGGAAAAGAGGAAGATGAAGGGGAGGAAACGATACAAGATATGATAAGAGGTTTGATGGGATACATGAAATCTGTAAAAACGGAAATAAAATCAGATATTGGCATTGTAAAATTAGATATTCAAAACGTAAAATCAGATATTGGAAAGGTAAATAAGGAACTCAAATCAGATATTGGAAAGGTAGAAAATCTAAATAGGGAACTCAAATCAGATATTGGCAAATTGAATCAAGAAATAGGGGATATTAAGTTAGAGGCAAATAATTGGAGAGAACAGATGTTAAAGAAAATGGAGGAACTTAAAAATGAATTGACAATGAAAAATGAGGTTCTTAGAGGAGAGATGAAGGAGGAAATAAAAGTATTTAAAGAGGAAAATAAAGTTACTATAGAAAAATTAGAAAAAAAGATAATGATAAATAAGAAAGATATTCAACAGGTAGAGGAAAATTTAAAGAAGGGGATTGAGACAGTAATGGGATTAGCTGAAGAGGAAAACTTAAAAACTGAAAAGAAATTAAGAATGGAAATACGAAACAATATAGGGAGAAATACAGAGTCAGGGGTGAATTATGAAGAGTTAAAAAAGAATAAAAAGGAATTAGATGATATTAAAAGGATGATTAAAGAAATGAAAGAAGGGGAAAATGAAATCAGAATCATAAACAATGTGCAAAGCTCAAATGGACACAAATTTGATGGGGACAGTAAAAAAATACACCCACAAATTTTTATTAAGATTATAAAAAATAAGTTCAAGGGAATTAAAAGAGGAAGTGATTTAATTGAACTATTAAGAGATTGCTTAGAGGGTCATGCGCTAACATGGTTTGCAAGTAAGGAACAATTGATTAATTCTTTTGATGATTTCGAGAAACTGTTTATAAAGTACTATTGGGGAGAAAGTACACAGTCAAAAATCAGGGAAAGATTATTTTTGGGCAAATATAATCAGGAAAGGGGAATGAGCCCGAATAACTACATAATGCAAATTTATGTATCTGCACAATACTTAGAACCGCCAATAAGGGAAGAAGATATTGTGATGTACCTTGCTAAACATTTTAAATATGAAATTACAGAGGCAATTACAGTGCAAAATATTAACACTATGGAAAGACTTAGCGAGTATTTGATTAGAATTGAACGGAATATGGGATATACAAATTTTGTTTCAAGGAGGGAAGGGGTAGAACTGATTACAATAACAGATCAGAGAGAGAAAATGGTAACTACCAAAGAGGTAATTACTATAATAACAGACAAAACCAAGATGGGGGGCGTAAGATTAACGATTATAACAATAATCAACAATCACCTCGACCATATCACACAAATAATACACAAAGACAGTGGGAAAAGCCTAGGGACCAAATAAACACTCAACAATACAAAAGACAGGAAGAAACTGGGCCTAATAGAACACAACAGAACGAGAGAGAGGATACAAAATATCGAAATAACAATATTCAAATCAAACAGGAGGATTTAAATAAAATTGAAGTGGTAGCACAAGTAGAGGAAATACCTCGACGAAATTTTTAGGATATAGCAGGTCAACACGAAAAACACTATACAACAACAATATACGCAGTAGGTATTGTCACCCCAAAACATTTATTCAAATAGATTGCGGTGATAATAAAGGACAATCCGAAAAATATGAACTTCCATTTATATTAATAGAATTAGAAAAAATAAAATTAAAAGCACTAGTAGACACAGGAAGTCAAATATGTTTATTAAATGAAAGGATATACCAAGAGAACAAACAAATTTTAAAGAAAAATATCAAATATGTAAAGAAAATACAAGTTGTGACTACTACAAATCGTAAGCTAGGAGAAGTTGACAAATACTTGCAAGCAAAAGTAATAATTGGAGGGGAAATGAGGGAAATGAATATTTATATCGTACCATTACAGATAGATGCAATAATTGGAGTGGATTTCTTATGCCAAAACGACATTTTTATTGATTTAGAGGCAAATGGCCTCATAATAGATGAAAAAATAAGTGAATTTATTATAAATAATAATGAATCTGAGCATAGTGACCAGATTAGGCGCAAGGGTCAAGTTAAAGAAATGAATAATAATGAACTTGTATCTCAAGAAAGGGCCCCTGAACAATGTTATGAAAGAAGAAGGATGAATGAGAGTATGAAGAAACCACCAAAAAAAAACAGGTCTGTAATGAAGTAGAGATAAAAATAGAACATAAAAAGAATGTAATAGAAAAGGGGGAAACTGAAGAAAATATGAATAAAACAAGTTTTACAAAACAAGTATGTACAGCAAGTATATCAACAAACGAAGAAAAAACGATTAAAAGCAGTAATAAGATAGTAAAAAAAGAAAATAGTAATGAACAGAAAAAATACATAGTGCAAAACAAGTATAAATGGACAAATATACCTAAAAGTTCAAATATAAATAAAAGCAAATACTTACAATGTAAAGAATATTTAAAACCTATTGCGAATATTGTACAGTACACAGTCAATAAAAAAGAAAAATACAAAATTGAAAATGTGTATAAGAAAGTGTTAAACGAATTAAACAGTTTTGATCTGCTAAAAATAAAACATAAGTACAAAAAGTGTACGCAAGAAAAATATAATTTTCATGTAAAAGAAAACATGAAAAAAATATATAAAAAACTAAAATTAAGGTATCATTACCAAAAGAAGAAAGATATCGGAGTCATAAAACATACCAGATATAACAAAAAATGGTATATTAAAGATTTTAGGAAACACAAACGAAAAAATCGGAAGATAAAAATCAATAGGACAGGAACTATGGACATAGGGGTAAATAGTTTGATAGGGAAATCAAGTACAGATAGATACTGGTTACCAAAAATTAAGCTAAAATTACAAAAAATCGATGTGATGGGTTTAATAGATCTCGGATCTCAAATATCCGCCATCAGAGAAGAAATAATAATCAATAATTTTGAAATGTTTAAACAAAATATTATACATATAAATAGAATGACAATTGTAGATGCTAATGAGAAGAAATTAGCTGAAGTAAATCGATTATACATAGGGAAGATACAAGGAAATGGGCAAGAAATGATGGTAAACTTGATTATAATACCAGGGATGGAAATGGAAATAATATTAGGAATTGATTTTTTGTATCAAGGAAAAGCCATGATAAATCTGGCGGAGCAAACGTTAAGATTGAATGGAGCTACATGGAAGATAGAAAAATGTAGGGATAAATTGGCCCCGAACATTGGCATAAATATAATCAAAATTGAGAATAGCTGGAGTGAAGGAATAATTTGTCCTGAAGAATATAAGAAAGAGGTATGCATGATTATAGAAAGATATGAAGGATTGATAGATGAAACACCACGAATTGCATACCATTACGAACACATTATAGAAGTGGTAAAAGAGAAACCATTTGTGTGTAAAGCATATCCGGTACCATTTGCATACAAACAAAAGGTTAAGGAGGAAATCATAAAAATGGAACAAGATGGGATCATAGAAAGATCAACCACAAGTTTCATTAGCCCGTTAGTGGTGGTTAAGAAGGCAGACGGCAGTATAAGGTTATGTTTGGACGCGCGGAAGATAAACGAAATATCTGTACCTCAATATGAAGCGCCACAACACGTAGAGGTACTAATTACACACATAGGAAAAAGTACAATATTTTCAAAATTAGATTTGAAAAATTCATTTTGGCTAATAAGACTGCACGAAAGTTCTAAAAAATATACAGGATTTAGATTTGAAGGGGAGACATGGCAATTTAAAACAATTCCATTTGGATGTCAAAGTTCTGCATGTGGATTGATTAAGGCACTTAGAGAAGTGTTGGAACCTTTTAGCGAATTTACAGTATGGTACATTGATGACATATTAATTTTTGGAGACACACCTGAGCAACATTTACAACAAATAAATATGGTACTGCAAGCCCTAGATAACTATGGATTAAAATTGAATTTCTCAAAATGTAAATTTTTTCAAAAAAGGGTGAAATTTCTGGGGTATGATATTTCAGGAACAGGGATTACAATTCATGAAGAAAGACTTCAACAAATTTTGGATTTTCCACAACCAAAAACAATAAAACAACTAAGGGGATTTTTAGAAATGTTGAACTATTATCGGAAATTCATACCGAATTTGTCAGAAAGAGAGGTACCGATAATAGAACTTTTGAAAAAGAATGAAAAATGGGTGTGGACACCTAGAAGAAGTCAAGCATTTGAAGACATTAAGAAAGAATTCCATAGGAATTTAACGGTATACATACCAGATTTTAATAAACCTTTTATCTTAAGATGTGATGCTTCCGATTTTGCTATAGCTGGAGAACTTGTGCAAGAAACATCAGAAGGGATAGAAATACCTATTTGTTTTGTATCAAGAATATTAAGAGGACCCGAAATAAGATATAGTATAGGGGAAAAGGAAATGTTAGCTATTGTATACTGTTGTCAAAAACTTAACTATTGGTTGAGGGGCAATAAGTTCACGGTGGAATCAGACCATCAGGCACTTTCATTTTTGAAAAATAATCGATATAACAATAACAGAATTTACAGGTGGTCACTGTTATTACAGGAATATTCGTTCCAAATAAAATATAAGAAGGGATCTAAAAATGTCACGGCAGATTTATTTAGTAGGAAAGATGGAAAACAGGAAAATAGCAATCAAGTCATCATTGCCACAAACATATTAAAAAACCAATATGGAATATATTCAGAACAGGCCATAGAACACAGTCAATTAGAATTAGATGAACTAAAAAAAAAAATAATCACAAAGGGAACATACCGTGGGTGTGAAATACAAGGTAACCATATTATTAAGAAAATAAATGGACAGGAACTTTATGTGATAGGAAAAATCTTGGCAGAACAAATTATTAAAGATATTCATAAGGAATATTTGCATGTAGGGATAAGAAAGGTACTTGCAATTTTTAGAGAAAACTACTATGCAAAAGGGGATTTAACAATTATAAAAAAAGTATGCAAGACATGTAAAGTATGTACATTAGGAAAATACAAAAACTATAAAAATCAAAATACAATAGAAAGTTTTGAGATTACTAAACCACTAGAAATAATAGCTATTGACTACCTAAGCAATCTCATTGTAACGGAAAACGGAAACAAACATATTTTGGTCATATATGATTTGTTTTCAAAATACGTAAAATTTTATGCCACAAAGAAATGTACAAAAATCATTACTATAGAATGTATCAATGATTTTATTGAAAATGTGGGGAAACCTGAAAAACTTTTAACTGACAATGCTACGTATTTTACCAATGAAAGATTTAAAAATTATTGCATCAGTAACAACATTAAACTTATACACACATCAATCAGAAGACCAAACGCTAATCCAAGTGAGAGGTTGATCGAAGAATGTATAAAATTTCTAAGGTTAGAGACGTATCAAGAACACAAAATATGGGATACTAAATTAGAAAAAATTGAAAAATATATGAATAGTATACCAAATGGGGCAACGGAAGAAACACCAGTGTATGTCATGACAGGAAATATGCCAGAGAGACCATGGGTACAAGAAAAGAATTATAATCAGACAAGAGAACAAGTAAAAGAAAAACTAAGGAAAAGGAGGAAGAAATATATCGAGAAAGAAAATAAAAAAATTAAGAAAAAAATACAATTCCAAGAAGAAGATTTAGTGGTGATCAAACAAAATAGAATTTCAAATTGGAGAAGGAACATATGTGGAAAGTTGCTTTTACCATATGATGGACCATTCAAAATAAAAAACAAAATAGGAAATAACATATATGAAATTGAGGACACAATATATGGAATATCAAAAGGAAAGTACCATATCGAATCGATATTTCCATATAAATGTTAGAAATAGAATAAAATAGTGAATAAGGCAGGAAAGATGATAGTACACTACAGAGAAGTTGAAAAAGGACATAATACAATAGAACGAAGATAAACAGAAAAGGATAGCATATAAAAAAAAACAAAAAAAAAATTACCAAAAATAAGTTAACTAGTTAAGTGTTTAAAGATTTGTTAGGAAAAATGAAATACAATATGTAAAATAGTATAGTAAAATAATATAGGAAAAATTGAAAATGTAATAGGAGTTTAAAACATGAAAAAAAAAATGTATTCATAGAGAAATTGTATCAACAATTTATCTATGAAGGGGGGCGTATGTCATGTTTTAAAAAAAATATTGAGTTTTGTATATAAAAAGAAACGAGTTAAATTGTGTTGTAAAGTTTGGTATTTGAATGAAAATGGTAGAATTCATGAAATCTATTATTTTAATAAATCCTGTATGTTGGGGATATAGACAAATTAAATAAATGCGTGTCAAGTAAACTCTTCTCCAAAAGGTGTAGTACAATTTGACCAGACCCTGTAACACACATTTTGTGAAGTGGGTATGAATGCCTAATTTTGACAGAAGTAAATATTGTTACATTGAAACTAACTGTCAGAATGATTTTTTAAATTGTTCGATGATGACGCTTTAGTGTGATACTTAGACATTTAAAAAAAAAGGATAATGTTGTTTAAATATTGTACTATGGACTTATATAAATAGAAGTATGTTCAATTATGTTAGATTCGAATATTGTCGGTGGAATAATGTTAGATTTTAAGGATAATATCAAAAGAGCTTTAACACAAAACGGTATGACGTCAGAATGACATAAGGAGTACTAACAATATGTCGAACGCTAAAAAACAGAATAAAAAAAAAGGATAGGTGGTGTGGGTTAGCAACGAAAAAAAAAACAAGAGAAAAAGAAGGAGAGTAAATAAATTTTGTTGGAGAGTGGAATTGAGAAAATTAATATCAAAAAATATAAAGAATAATCAGTACTAATAGAATTTCGATATAAAACATAAGTAAAGTGTGATACCAAGAAGAAAGAAGACAATTATAGTACGAAGAAGGCAGAGGTTTGAGAGTTTTCTCTCTAGATTCTGCATATACGAGATCTTAGGCTTAGAATTTCTCCCAGGGATCTTCAAATAATCATTAGAGCTTCTTCGAAGCAGAGTGCCACCGATTCCCTCGGACCAGGTGGTCAGAACACAACTACATTAGAAAGATTCTGCATATACGAGATCTTAGGCTTAGAATTTCTATCAGGGATTTTCAAATAATCATTAGAGTTTCTTCGAAGCAGAGTGCCACCGATTCCCTTGGACCAGGTGGTCAGAACACAACTACATTAGAATGATATCACTGTTAAGCAAACTCATTATCCAAATTATCATTCTGACAAATTAAATATTTTTTTGACATTAAAAAAAAGGTCACCGTTTTGTGAGAAATTTATTTGACACGATAAATGTAATATAATTTGAATAGCAATGATTTGCTATTGCTATGTTCAAATATATAACTTGGTACTGTGTGTTAAGGTATTGTACGTCCAATTGAATTATATAACCTAGTAAAAAAAAAAATATATGTATAAAGAAAAATTTTGGTTTTTTACTATAGGGTGATAAAAAAGGATTATATTTCAATTTTTCTTGGGTTCAGTTCGGTCTAAAACAATTTTATAGAATTCAAAATCATCAACAACTAAATTCGGTATAGTTGGTGAAATCTTCGAAGATATAACATTACGTGTTTGTGTGAAGTAACAACTAAAAATCGTCTGCGAAGTAGCACAAATCAAAGTTCTCTATAGCTTGCGATTGGGTAGATTCATCGTAGGGCTTAAAAAAAAAATATTGAATAGAGAATAAACGTAACAATATAAAATAATAAAAGCCTTAAAATAATAACTTTTTAATATTTCACGGTTATTCAATTTTTAATTTAAATATACCGTGAAATTTAATTTTTTAAATAAACCTTGAATGTTTTATTAAACAGTTCTTTATTTAATGTTTGTGTTGTGTCTAAAATACTTTAACTGTGAGCATTTTGGGATGAATAAATAATTTTAAGAGATAAATATCTTATAAATATTAGTTAAACATTTAATTTCAGCTATGCAATCTATGGTTGTCATTAATTGGATGGTTAGATTTAAAAGAAAAACCATTGTCTAGAAAGGCGGATTTAGCGGATGTATAAGCATAACATTTTCATTAATGCATAATCATAACTATAACAACTTCTCTAACGCATAGTGCTTAACAGATGGGTAATTTATCCGTTCCTCAATGCATAAGCATAATCATAAGTGTTAGTGACAAGTGACAGCAGTTGTATCTATCACGGAACATATAAAATTACCTAACACCAATAACAAATTTTCAAATTTATAACCTCATTTACTCATTCATTAATATTTATTTCTGTATTTTCATCAAAATAGAATATTGATCATAGAATATTGATATATTTTTTTATATCTTGAAAACTTAATTCTGAATTAACTTTTGAGGTTAACAAGTATGACAGCTCCATGAAATCCACGCAGGCGCACTTTCTATTTCGACAATGACATATCATTATCCGTAAAAGTTAAAAGTTGGGAACTTCAAGGTTATGCGTTATGAATTGTGCACTATGACTTATGCTTATGAGTTGGATAAATCAGTCCATTTGCAACTACATAGTTTAACTTTTATGAATTGTACATTAAAGTTATGTTTATGAATATAATTATGCTTATGCATCCGCTAAATCCGCCTGAAATTATGAATTACATAGAGTTTGTCATACACATGTAAATAATTTATTGAATTTAATAAATATTTCATAAATATGTATATTTGTGTATTATTGAAGAGAACTCGAGATTCTTCCCATCAAAATATTAATAAAAACCTACTAATATTTAAATACATTTATTTAGTTTCCCGCTTTATCTTATAGTTCTTGGTTCCAGACGCGAGGTGTCGCGAATATCGTTTTGGTGTCAAGGTTCTTATGGCAGTTTCCGATATATCTCAGTATATATATCTCTTATCTATGGTCTGTACTACTAACAGTGGCGAAAACTGATGTATCGATTTTCATTGGACAACCGCCATTAAGAGGTAAATTTTCTTTAGCTTGGTATGAGGCCTGCGCACAAAGAAATTCCATGCGCAGGTACATTGTATTTTACTTAGTATTAAATAATTTAATTTATATAGACTCCCAAAATGAAATATATTTTCTCAAAATAATTTAAAAACTTTAAAAATAATAATTTTTTAAAGAAAGATTTAAATTCTCTGTCCTAAATAATATAAATCCATCAAAAAGTTTGCATGTCGCTGCCAATTAACTCGCTCTCCTTAAGGAGCGCTCGGCGCATATGAGAGAAGTGAGTTGAGAATACCGACCCTGGTGCTGTACATTTCTGAAGTAAGAGAGTAAACAAACCTTAAAAATATTCGCCTCGTCGATGACAATTTCTTGTAATCATTAGGCGTTTTCGGAAACCTACTCGGGTTGGCCCGATCCCTAACCTACGCGTTCGTTTACCTAACCCGAACTACCTACCCGTGTTCGTAAACCACAGAGCTGTTAACTCGATCACCGACTCAGGTTGATCTACTGTAACCCTATCGAAAAGCAGGGTCGTTCATATCGCTTCAGACACCGCATGCGCATTTCGAACCATTTTTAAATTTTGTCATTCTCTAAAAGCGCGGGAATTCAGTATCTTCTTCATAATCTCTTTTCTGAGATTTTTAATAGGATCAATTTTTTTTAATAATTGTTTCACGTTGATGAAATAGAAATGGAGATACAAGAAAATTTCATTGTGGTTTCATTAGCCAAGAATCTAATGTTCGACGACACATGAGGCAAGTTCATCAATCTCCAGGTAAATTATAAACTTTGATATCAATATTATTATATAATTTATCTACACCATCAGATTCTGATATCTTTCAGTTCAAGTAGTTAGAGACAATTATGAATACACCTATCTCTTTATTGAATACTCATGCGCAAATATTTTTGAATTTTCCCCTTCCACTGCTAAAATAGGATTACTTCTTGCCATAGAACACAACGTATTGCTACCCAGGAATACCACAATTTAAATGAAAAAAAACCTTTTACCTGCCAAATCTAGCTTCTATTTGCCGTATAGCCGCGGCAGCCCAGGCCATAAACCACAAAAAAGAGAAGTTTTAATTTTTATTTCGTTCGTGTACGCCGCTTGCTAGTTGTTATTGTGTTTTTCTTGTCTTTGTGTATTTAATATTAACGACTTGTGTGTGTACCTAGACTTCTCTTTGGATTTACTTTACTTTGGATTACTGATTACTTTTGCATGTCATACCAACACAATTTTATAAGGGGCACGAACATTTAGGGGGAACTACGAGAGTGGGAGTTGGTTCGCGCACGAGTATTTAATTTGTGCCATTAACGAGATGGGTCTATTAGAGGGTTGATAATTTGAATGACTTATGACAGCATATTGAATACTCCGATCTGAAACCTGTGATGTTCGTAAACATGGTTGGTGGGTATGTGATCCGTCACGTGACCTCAGTGGATCGGGTTGGCAACCCGGAGTAGGTTTCCGAAAATGCCTATTGCGACAAACTCACAGAGTTTTATGAATGGAATGTTGCGTCTTTTCTGATAATAGGTCTATGAGTGTTATTGATTTTACCTTGTCTTTCTACCCTTCTGCTACTCTCGCGCCATCTACTATTTGCTGCTTATCGCTGGGCATTGTTATTCCTATACAAGTTGTACCTCCTTCCTTCTACGCTTCATAGGTAGAAGGAGGGAGAACCAACTCAATGTATTAAAAAATGTCCATCGAAAGGGAACAAATTGGTGGCGCCACAGTATCAAGAGTAAGTGTCACAGAACGTAACAAATAGTAGAAAAGAAGAATTAGTCCTAAGTCAAAATTATTTGTTGAGTACGAAACGTAATTACTTTACATTAAACTATATAAATAGTGAGGGTTTTAAATACTGCATAATTTTCAACTACACAAGTCACGAAAAATTAAATTTTTAAACCCAGCCCACATCACTTTTTTCACCCTTCTGCTACTCTCGCGCCATCTACTATTTGCTCCCCCGCTGGACAGTTTTTCAACATTATTCCTATACAAATACAAGTTGGTCCTCATTGCCCTTAAACAATCTTACCTAATCTAATGCCCATTTGCAACCAACAGATTTAAGTCGCCTTCATTAGAGATAAGGATCCCTTACTATGTGAATTTTATTTGCACGAACCTTAAGGACAACTTATTCTTAGTTTAAGTTCCCGCCAGCGACTACTTAAGGTATCCTTAACACTTTCTAACCTTAAAACTTTTATGTTTTTTTTTCGGATTTGTGTGCATTTTTTCAAATAAACTAAATTATAGAGCATTTAAATTATTTGGGCGATGAACCAGATTATCTATAGGATGATATTGTGTTAGTGGATATTATACAAGCAGGTTTTCCAAGAATAGTATACAACAGAACCAATTATTATGAAATCATTAATCCACTCTGCCGGAGTGGACCGACCTTCCCTTGCTATTCATGGGAACAACCATGGTAAGAAAAATGGCGGGAATTAATATCGCTCAGATAAACGCCCATCACGCCAAGGGATCATCGGCGGTTATTTCAAGGACGTTTATCAGAAACCAAATGGGATTAGTATTGATCCAGGAACCATGGGTCCGTGATGGTCAGGTGAGAGGACTCGCAAGTAGGGAAGCCAAACTGATATACAAAGTGAGTAATGTAGACATACCCAGAGCATGCATCTTGGTAAGTAACAGCATTGATCACTTTTGTGTGTCAGAGTTCATGACGAGAGACCTCGTTGCGATTCGAGCAAACCTCGAGTTCGAGAATAGACGTCAAGAAGTCATGATAGCATCATGCTACTTTGCAGGGGACGGGACTGCACCGCCTACAGAACTGTAAAGACTAGTCGAGTACTGTGAACAAAAGAAGCTACCGCTTCTCATAGGATGCGACGCCAACGGTCACAATACCATATGGGGAAGCACAGACACCAACGAAAGAGGGAAGAAAATTTTAGAATTTATATTTAATAAGAATCTTGTTATACACAATATAGGGAATACCCCTCCGTTTGTAACCAGAACAAGAAAGGAAGTACTAGATATAACACTAAGTACACCGAATCTTAAGGATAGGGTGAAAGATTGGAGAGTATCGAACGAACCATCCCTCTCTGATCATAGAATGATTACGTTCAGATTAGAGTGTAATCCTCCTGAGCCAGGACTCAGGAGAAACCCCAGGAAAACTAACTGGGAAAATTACAACACTAACCTGAACATAAATCTTGCAAATCTCAAGACTAAAAGAAATGCCAGGAATCACCTGGCATTAGAACACGATCTCATAGAGCTGAACGAGGCAATAATCGATGCCTATGAATCCAGTTATCCTCTCCAAAGGACTAGAAAAGCAAAAGATGCGATATGGTGGAACAGTCATCTGTCAAACTTAAGATCCGAAACGCGACAGCTCTTCAATAGAGCCAAACGTAACGGAGATTGGCAGAGCTACACCGAGAAACTTACAACATATAATAAGGAGATTAGAAAAGCTAAAAGAAACAGCTTCAGAAAATTTTGCGAAGAAATAGATGCTACACCCTCTGCAGCAAGGCTACACAAAGTCTTGGCAAAAGGGAAAGTAGACACTGTAATGGCATTACGGAAGCCAGATGGAAGCTTCACAGAAAGCGAAAAAGAAAGAGCTCTGCTCCTGTTAGAAACTCACTTTCCGGAGGAATAGTCCCTTCCGGAAAAATAAATGAGGGAGCTAAAAGACCTACCAGGGAAGATACTGCAATGGCAAAGCACATATACAGTGAGGAACGGCTGAGATGGGCTATGAACACCTTCCAGCCGTTCAAAACCTCTGGAACGGATGGAATATTTCCTGCCCTACTTCAACAGGGCCAAGAGGCAATAATTCCACACTTGATCCGAATTAGTCGGAACACCTTGAACTGGGATACATACCAGAAGCGTGGAGAAGGGCCAAAATCACCTTCATCCGAAAAGCAGAGAAACGGGACACTACACACCCCAAATCCCTTAGACCGATCAGCCTCACATCGTTTGTTCTCAAAACGATGGAAAAAGCTGTAGACAATTACATTAGAACAGAAATCTTGGAACAGGTGCCACTGCACCCCCGTCAGCATGCTTACCAAGCGGGAAAGTCCACGGAAACCGCTTTAATACAATTGACTGACGAAATCCAAGACGCTCTGAATAAAAAAGAGACCGTGGTATGTGCCTTTCTAGACATAGAAGGGGCCTTTGACAATACCCCACATAAGGCAGTCAAAAGAGCACTAATTGAGAAAGGAGTAGATAGAACGACTTTCATCTGGATGTCGCAACTGCTATCTACAAGAATCACAGAAATGGAGGCAGGATAAGACACTATCTTCATTAATGTGACCAGAGGCTGTCCACAGGGGGGAGTTGCATCCCCGCTTATGTGGAGTCTCACTGTGGACAGTCTACTTAGTCAATTGACCAGGGAAGGCATACCATGTCAAGGGTATTCCGACGACATGGTTATCCTGGCAAAAGGGAAGTATGAAAATGTCCTCTGTGTTCAGAGGACTGAACATTGCGAAACAATGGTGTGACTCGGTGGGACTCAGCATCAACCCCACCAAAACCACACTAGTAGCCTTTACAAGGAAAAAGAAACCTAATCTAAAAATCATAAGAATAGGGGAGAACATCGTCGAGTGGAAAACAGAGGTCAAATATCTAGGGCTAATCCTAGATAGTAGGTTACTCTGGAATAAACACGAAGACGAAGTAATACACAAAGCGACCAAGGCCCTCATGGTGTGCAGGAACATTGCAGGAAAGAACTGGGGATGCAACCCACGTATTCTGCAATGGATGTACACAGCAATAGTGAGACCAATAATCACATATGGGGCAGTGGCTTGGGGAGCAAGGGCTAATCTAAGTACGACGAGGAAAAATCTCTCGAAGATTCAGAGACTAGCCTGTTCATGTATCACTGGAGCAATGGGAACTTGTTCCACTGCTGCAATGGAGGTGATTTTAAACTTAACCCCACTGCACATTCTGTTAGAAAGTGTAAGGAAGAAAACGATATATAGAATGATCAAAGAAGGAATTATCAGGGAAAAACCCCGATCACTTCGTTTTGATCAAACTTGGGAAATGCCCCAAGATGATATGCCAAAGAAATTCAACTTTGTGAGAAAATTCATCACAAGGTTGAGTAATAAATCTGAATGGGACGAAGACACCATACAGAATTTAAATCAGAATACCATAAAGTGGTATACGGACGGTTCCAAGCTAGACGAGGGAACTGGGATAGGAGTTTTTGGACCGAGAGCCAAATACTCAGAAAGCTTGGGCACATACCCGAGCATCTTTCAAGCAGAAGTCCGCGTCATCGAAAGATGTGTGGAATTCTATATTGGAAGAAACTACCGCAGACAAGAGATTTTGATCATGTCGGATAGTCAAGCAGCCATCAAAGCGCTGAGTTCAAATATAATCAGTTCGAAGATGGTTTGGGAATGCCTAGGCAAACTAAATGAACTGGGCCAGAAGAACACTGTCACCCTCCTATGGGTCCCGGGACACATAGGAATAGAGGGGAACGAAACAGCAGATAAGCTGGCAAAAAAAGGAGCTGAAACCCCACATTTGGGACCAGAACCATCTTGTGAGATCAGCAGTAGAGTAATCTTAGGAAAACTAAGGGAAGAAATTGAGAAAGAAAAATCCAAGTACTGGAATCAGCTGGAAGGTCTGAGGCAATCTAAGATACTACTGGGGAACTATGACCAGAAGAGATTTCTTAGCTGCCTCAACCTCAGTAAAAAAAGGCTCCGAATTTTAACGGGAATATTAACCGGGCATTGCCGGTTAAGAAGCCACATGAAGAAACTAGGGTTAGCAGATGAAGCAAAATGCAGATTCTGTGAGGAAGAGGATGAAACCTCAATACACATACTCGCAGAATGCCCTGCCTTGCAAAATTCTAGGGCTAGAAACCTAGGAGCACATGGAATAGAGGAAGGGGATCTACCTGACTTGAAGCCCGACGATGTCCTAAACTTCCTCAGGAAAATAGGACGCGAAGAGCTGCTATAAGTCTGAGAAAATATCAGAACATGGCAAGTAAGGGGGGACACAATAGATCCTATAGGTCGCAGTGTAATTATCACCCCTAACTTATACATACATACATACATCCCTTGGCATTTTTACGAAGGTTTCGTTTGAATAAAGAAACGGTTCTAGAAATATTAGTGCATATTGAGGATCATTTGAAATATTCACTTGACAGGTACTTATTTTGGTATTTAGTTCTATTTATAAACTTGCAGTTGCCGTTGCCTCTCGCAGTTGCTGTTCCCGCCATTCGTGTATTAACCAATCAAAAACCAAGATGTTTTATTTATTCAACTCTGTCTATGAATGTGCGCGTATTATATAGCTTTGCTTAATTTAACTTATAGCAATTGTAGAAGTATTCCCAGATAACCTAAATAGATATCGTCATCCATTATATCAACACGTTACTAAAATTATAGTAACAAAAATCCTTAATAAAACTTCACTAAAATTCAAACTTCATAACAAAAACAATAAACAAAAATCGCTCAAGTCTCTTTTCTTTCTTTTTCAAAGTATTGGCCGAACTTCAGTCATCATCAAACATCTACAGCCTTACCAATAAACGGAGTATAAATATTTTATACCGAGAATAAATTCGGAATAGGCAAAATGTCTACCAATAAATATAGAATAACTTATACTCGGAATAAAAACTCGGTATAAAGTTATACCTACCCTAAGCCTTGTTTAAGTGCAGTAGGTATAACCTAAAAAATATATTTGCTACGAGAGGTATAGAAGCTGTTGAGGAAGTTATTGATTTAATAAATTTGGAAAATACAAGAAAAAGAAAAGTTTATAAAGAAAGAATAGACCCATTTACAATAAACTCTGACAAACAAATGTATGTCATCGTATTGCAAAGGCTATTTATACTACAAAAAAAGATATAATTTTATAAAATTGTCTTCTCTTCACGAATAACTGATTTCAATGCAAAAATTGAGAGATAATTGATTTGAAAACAGTGTATTATTTAAGCACTCAGTTTAGTTGTCAAATAAAATATAGAAATATATAATAAGATAGATATATTCAGTCACGAGTGGAATTTTTTTGTTCTCAAACAAATAAAATGATATAAGATCTAAAATTTGGCTGAATTAGATGTAATTATCAAAAAGAAATTTTTTAATAAACAAGAAACAAATTGATGTCGACAAAAACACATAATTGAACTAAACCAGTATTAACATAACGTACTTAAATATTTCTCAATTTCTTTATATTTTTCGGCACATTTGCATCAATTTTTTTATTGAATAATTTAATAGAATTTATCCCAAATCTGCTTATTTTTAAATGCGTGCACGGCGAGATTATTTATATTTGACGTTTAACTGTCACATTATCAATAATAAGAACTGGAGTAGAACTCCTTATTATTGGTTTATTTGATAAGTACGTGAAACATGCAATGAAAGCACTTTAAGAATTTCACAACAAAACTTTTCACAATCAACAATTTATAGTTCAAATTAACTACAAACTGTTTTTAAATGTCATACTTCATTTAATTTAACACTGTTCCATGTACTTATGTCAACGTCTGCTACGTTGCCAAATCAATATTTTGAAATAAAGAGGGAATAGTTATAATTCATTTATTCCGAGTTTATTTGTAAACAATTTATACCAACCTTATACTTAGGATAACTATTCTAAGTTTAAATAATCCCCCAGGGGGTTTGCGGGCAGTTAGCTGTGTGGCTTCTGTCTGCAAATACGGGCTTGACAACCCCGGGGCCCTAGTCATGTGTGTCATGTCCTGTGCCGTATTCATTATATGTAAAAGGCAATCCTAAAGTGTTAGACACCGTGCTGATGGGATGAGTGGCTCAGCCAACAGTGAGTCGCAAACGGTTCCCTCCAGACACCGGGCTAAATCTGGTTGTACAAAAGCCTTGCCATGATAACCAGGCTCTGTCGTGGTCGACCTTTATTTCCTAGGATACTCGTGGGACTAATATGAATAGTTCAAATAATTTAACCTTCTTTCACCCCTTAAGCGGGTCCAAAAGACCCAGAGTTGAGTCTCCAATTACAGAAAATATACTTATTAACTATAATAGATTTTTTATTATCAAAAGAACCTCAGAAAATTTTACTAACGTTTCACCATTTTTAATACATAAAGCATTAAATAACTATTTTGGTAACCTTAAAGAAACCAGAAAGCTTTTTGATGGATCCTTACTTATAGAAGTAAACAACAAAAAACAATCTGAAATTGCAACCAAGTTCACTAAACTACATGACTATGAAGTTTCCACTGTGCCCCATACAACCTTAAACACTATAAAGGGAGTTATAACATGTAAAGACCTAACGGTCTGCTCGGACGAAGAAATAATAAGTAATCTAAGCAATCAAGGAGTAATTGGCATATATAGAATTTTATCTAAGATTGAAAAAGAGCCCACAGGAACTTTTATAGTATCATTTAGCACACATACCCTTCCCTCTAAGATATACGCCGGTTTCCATTCAATACGCGTAAGACAACATATCCCGAACCCTCTCAGATGCTTCTCATGCAATGAGTTTGGACATACAGCTTCCAAATGCAAAAATAGCCCCACTTGTCCCTCCTGCGGACACCCTTTTCATGAAGATAACCAATGCCCAACTCCAGTGAAATGTGTTAACTGTGATGAAAATCACTCACCAAGCATTACTTAGCATTCAAAAGAGAATTCGAAATTAAAAAATAAAAGTCAAATATAATATTTCTTACTTCGACGCCAGAAGAAAGTACACAAGCCAAAACGCTTCTTTCATCTTAAAATACAGCTCAGTAGTCGCAACAAAACCTTCTAATACCTCAGCTCCTTCAAAAGTATCTATCTCCATCCAATGCGATTTACCTCCTCCCAAAAAACCTTACCTGACCCAACCTCCTCTTCTCCTTCTAATTCCTCTTCCCATCCCGAACCAACAAAACCCCTCTCAAATCCCTCTCTTACAGACAACACTCCATTTTCCCTTCCACAAGTCCCCTTCCACAAACTTTCTCAGTCAAAACAAAACACAACTCCATCACAAAAAAAACATTCTTCCTCCTCCCAACCTCATAAATCCAAAACAAAACCCCCTATCTCAAAAGAACCCCACACCAAAGACCACAAACATAGATCTTCCTCCAGAAATTCTTCCAATTCATCTCTATCAGATATAGACATGGACAATCCAAGTCCATCTCATAAGTAAATAACTTCATAAGCAACTCTCTCAATACACTCCTGCATACATATTATATTCTAAATTCCCAAATTAAAATTCAAATTTTTCTCTCCCGTTCTGCAATGGAATACAAATGGTTTTCAGCCAAGAAAAGAGGAGTTGAATCTTTTAATCAAAACCTATTCACCTTCCATTGTATGTCTACAAGAGACAAATTTCAGTAATCAATCCTACTCAAAAATTAAACATTTCAATATTCATTACAAAAACAGAATTACAGCAGATCGTGCATCCGGTGGAACCGCCATATACATACACGAATCACTTGAATTTGAATCAATAAACATTATCACAGACCTTGAAGCATGTGCTATCAAAACCTTTCTGCATGGTCCTATAACTATATGCAACTTATACATTCCTCCATCACATAACACGACCATACATGATATCAACTCACTAATATCTCAACTCCCCCCACCGTTCATTTTATTAGGTGACCTAAACGCTCACAATCATATCTGGGGATCAAACTTTGTTTCCAACCGAGGACGCATTCTAGAAGATGTAATTTCTCTACACTCACTCACACTTCTAAATACAAATACCCCAACCTTCTTATGCAGCTCATCTGGAAGATTATCCTCCATTGACCTTTCATTGTGCTCCTCCACAATCCTTCCATACTTTCAGTGGGAAACCCTGGAAGATACTCATGGAAGTGACCATTTCCCTATCCTAATCAGATGTCAACTTAACTTACCTTCAACCACCAACAAAACAAAAAGATGGAACATTAAAAAAGCAAACTGGCCTCTTTTTCAATCCAACATGCTTTCACTCCCCTTGCCCGATTTTTCTGACCCAGATATCTTCCTTAACTCCCTATGTAACAACATCCTCCAAGCTTCCTCAGAATCCATACCAGAAATATCGTTACCAATTAATAAAATACCCGTTCCATGGTGGAATAAAGAGTGCTTCTTAGCAATTAAAAATCGCAAAAGAGCATTACAGATTTTCAAACGACACCCAACTGAAACTAATTTTATTCATTTCAAAAAACTTAGAGCTCTGTCAAAAAGAATCATAAAAGAAGCCAAAACCAAATCATGGAATGTTTTTACTTCCAACTTAAATTCTGAAGCCTCCCCTACAACAATATGGAATGGCATTAGAAGAATGAAATCCATCCCCTCTAGACATATCCCGGGCATACATATTAATAACAATTGGATCACCGATCCTGCCAAGATAAGCAACCTTTTCGCCGATTTTTACCACAATAAATCATCCGACGCAAATTACAACCCAGAATTCCTCAAACACAAAAAAGAAGCAGAGAAAGCTTCCATCAAATTTTCTAACTCTTCAGATCCACACAATTTCCCTTTTTCCCTTAAGGAATATTACTTCGCCCTTGCAAAATCTCGAAATTCCGCCCCAGGTCAAGATGGCATCCTTATCCCCATGATTAAAAATTTTCCTCCTACCATCACAACCAAGATATTGGACTTTTACAATTATCTGTGGACAAATCACATATTCCCCCTAACATGGAAGGAGTCCATTATAATCCCTATACACAAACCCAACAAATCCAGAAATCGACTAGAGAGTTTTCGCCCTATCTCCCTTACCAACCACCTATGCAAATTAATGGAAAGAATGGTAAATTTTCGCTTATCTTGGTTTCTTGAGTCAAATTCCCTACTTGATAACAATCAAAATGGTTTCAGACGCAAAAGGTCCACAATAGACCACCTCTCTGGTCTAGAAATTAACATCCAGAATGCTTTCAAAAAACAACAACATCTAATTGCAGTATCTCTTGATCTATCCAATGCATATGACTGTGCTTGGAGGTATAACATTCTGCTGCAAATAAAAAATTTAGGATTAGACGGAAATCTACCAATATTTATCTCAAACTTTTTAAATCAACGAACTTTCCGAGTCCGATTGAACAATCACCTATCTACTTCTCTACATCTTCAAAACGGCGTCCCCCAAGGCTCAGTCCTCAGTACAACTCTTTTTAATATATCAATCAATAATATTTCAAAATTCATACCTACCTCAATCACATATAGAATGTATGCTGATGATATAATCATCTACAACTCATCAGCCAATCCAAGAACATCAGAGAAATTACTACAAATCTGCCTAAACAACTTATACACGTGGACTACAACTACAGGATATACCTTTTCTCCTTCCAAATCATCTGTTATTCACTTCTGCAGAAAAAGGAACTGTTCAAAATTAAATTCACTATCAATCAATCACGCGGATATCCCTATCAAAGATAACCTTAAAATACTAGGTCTAACCTTCGATTCCATCCTAAACTGGAAATCTCATATTTGCCATCTAAAATCATCTGTTTCCAAGTCCCTAAACATAATCAAATCTTTATCCCACTATACGTGGGGAGCAGATTACCTCACATTAATCAAAATATACCGAGTAGTGATCCTACCTAAACTAATGTATGGGGATTCATCTATGACTCTTCCAGACCCACATATAAAAGCTATCTAAACCCAATTCAAAATCAAGCAATTCGATCATCAACAGGTGCCTTCAGAACTTCCCCAGTAGAAAGTTTACAAAGCATCTCAAATTCTCCCTCTCTATCAAATCTAAGGAAAATTCAGCTTATAAAATACTCCATATCCGTCAAACAAAGACCATTCATCCAATGCATTAACAATATCCTTTCACCTTCCCCTGCTTCAGCTAAAACTCCCCAAACTATCGGCTCAAATGACCGACTTAAACTATCTCTAGATCACTTACAACTCTCCCTCCCTAACCTCGCACCTTTAACCCCTAGCACCTTCCCTCCATGGACCATATCCATCTCAGTTAACCAATCTCTCCTCATCTATGATAAAGATTCTTACCCTAACCCCTTTATAATCTCCCACTACCTTAATATTATAAACACGAATTTCAGCCACCATACAAAAATCTTTACAGATGGATCCAAGTCACCAGCAGGAGTTGGGGCAGCCTTTCTACTAAAGGACTCCTCAAAAAATGTAAACTACACAATAACAATTCAGTATTTTCAGCTGAATTACTTGCTATTCGGGAAGCCATCAAATACTCTTTAAAAAGTAATTTTAATCTTACCCTTATAATCTCAGATTCCCTTAACGCCCTACAAAGCATCCAAAATCTCTCCCACGACCACATCATCGTCACTCAAATCCAAGACCTGATATACACTGCGACCCTAAGAAAACAAGAAATTGCCTTCATGTGGATCCCTAGCCACAAGGGAATAGAGGGTAATGAAAAAGTTGATCAGCTAGCAAAACTGGCCATCACCCAGGGAACTCCCACTCAACTATTATATACTGCCAAAGAAGCAAAATCTTTCCTTCGTCCTTACTTTCACAAATTAATCCAAGAAGATTGGACCAACACCAAACAAACAAATAAATTACGACAAATAAAAACAAACTTCTTTGACAAAGTTCATTTCCCAGAACTATCACGAAAAGACAATGTCCTCATAAAAAGATTATACATCGGCCATTCCTATCTTACCCACTCCCACCTCCTTAAAAATGAACCTGTCCCAGACTGCCCTTTTTGTAACAATCCTGTATCAATTAAACATATAATTGCTGAATGCATACCCCTACAAACAATCAGAACCAAAATTCTTAAATCAAACTCCTACTCCACCATCATGTCCCTAGACCCCGCTAGAGCAAAAAACATAATAAACTTCATTAAAGAAATCGGACTACACAAAAGAATATGACATCCATAATATGACCAAACCATAACCATGGGTGCTACATGACCTTGTTGTCGATGCACCCCATCCCACCAACATATCTATCTATCTATCTCTAAGTTTAAATAAGGAATAACCTAAGAATAATAGATTTTTATTAGTAACAGTGTAAGTTTATAAATTGACACTGCGAACGGCAACTGCAACGTCAAACAACAACGCGAACAGTAACGGCACCGGCAACTGCAAGTTCTTTAAATTAGCCTTTATATTTAAATTTGAGTTCAAACTAAAAGGTACCTACATTTCATAAATAACAGCGTTTCTCCAATGAACCAACTTTTATGTGCTTCATACGTGCTTCATACATAGATAAAAGACACATACGTCTCTGAAATATTTTGGTAGTTCGGGTTTTCAGTATTATTAAAGGTTATCTGTGGTTCGGGTCACTTAATGGACTGAGAAAGTAGTGACGTAAGTGTCAAACCAAATGATTCCAAACAACTTTTTTTATGGTATCTATGTTTTAACTATTTTATTGTA
Organism: Ophraella communa; assembly: GCA_035357415.1. Lineage (NCBI taxonomy): Eukaryota > Metazoa > Arthropoda > Insecta > Coleoptera > Chrysomelidae > Ophraella > Ophraella communa. Next base: position 22,071,580 of record CM068985.1, read on the forward strand.
TTTTCTTGATTTTTGGGAGTTAATTACAGTTTTTTCATTGGTAAGTGCTCATCCATATGATTTACTTATCACTGAAGTAGATAGACGAACAATTTTCGTAAAAATATTATAACATAACCTTCAAAGTTGTGCATTGTTATAAATTTTAAGAATACTTACAAAAATGGAACTTTAAAAATCGAATTTGGAAAGATTTTGCTTATATGTATTTAATTATGATACTTCCATTATATATAAGTCATTTCTGGAGATTTATAATATTGCCGTTTGGAATCATTTTGTTGACACTTCCCAGTTCAACAGCATAGAACACAAATTTTGACGTCACACTTTCCCAGTCCATTCAAGGGTGTGTTCGGGGAGCACGCTATTTGCGCCAGTTGGCGCTACCTAGTACTATTCCTCGTTTGCGTTATATGGCGCTTGGCGCTACATAGCTCGAAAGCGTGCTCCCCGAACACACCCCAAGTATGGTTGGTTCTTTTTTCCAAATTTTGTGCCAACATAAGACTAAAATAAATAAAATTTACTAAATTCATGCGGGGTTGCCAATGTTAAGCAAGAATTAGCTAAGGCACAGAGTAATAATGATGTTTATTAGGTAGTTAATAAACATCAGGTACCTAGCTACCAACAAACAAAATGTAACTTCAATATGTCAATCTGACGATGCTAAGGCTAGCGAAACGGCTGTCATTAAGGTTAAAAAAGCAACTTTTTAAATAAATATTGGAAGTTTTGTTGAAACGAAGAGTTTTTAATTATTCTTTAAAATAAATACTACTAATGCATGTACTCATTCTCAGTGTTCTGTATCCGATAAAGAGACTATTATACTTAACGAAACGTATTATCGTAATAATGCGGATATTTTAAAACAAATTGCTGATCGTTCTGTATGTGGATATTTAATAAAAAAATGTTTACAACAACATACATGTCCTAAATGTGAGCATTATTCTAAATCCATACAAAATTTAGATGATTCAGCTTTTTTCTGTTTATTAAAAGCATATAGAAATAAAGACAATAGTGTCTATGGAAATCTTTTAATGCCTGGTAATAGTTTTATTATATTTATTGCTAAACTAAATAACATTTTTGTAAAAAATAATTCAGTCATTCATCAAAGTCATTTTTGTAAAAGTATTTGAAGAATTGGCAATAAAAGATAATGTTCTTCAAACTATAATAAATATTAGCAACTTTTGTACATCCTTGTCCAAATTTCCCATTACTGTATGTGAAAAAATTATATTTTAGGTTAAGACTATACACTACCATTAAATGTATCAACAGAAATTTTAAGAGTAATGAAAATAAAGATAAATTGTTAATTTGGAGAAATAAATAAGTGTTAAAGCTGTTGATGTGTTTTTTTTTATATCCTTCCTTAATAATGAGGAAAATTGCATGTAAGATATACATATTCGGTCATTTATTTTGCGTAGAAATTCTATTTATATGTAATTATTTAACCTAAAAAACCAATTTTACTTTTTTTTAAAACAAATAAATCAATGTTTATTTAATATTATTAATCTTGTTGAAAACAAATTCAATTTTTCTAAACTTTCTGAAAATAACAATTATCTCAACAATAAAGAAAAATTTCAAGTACGGGTCTTATTTATAATAACAATTTTTTTAGTACTACCCTGAGCTTATACCACAAAACAGAATATTTACCACAAAACAGACTAACCAGTTTTCTGTTTTGTGGTTTATACTCCCAAAAAATGGCCGCTCTTGTCTTATAAACATCTACTGCGTACGAAAACGAAAAGTATACACTTGTTACACTTTTTACTCCGAGCTGTCTTTTATTGGTATAAATAAATACAGGGTCAGAATAAAAAGTGTAAAAAGTGTATACTTTTCGTACGCAGTAATCAAAGGTGCCGACAGCGAGTCGATACTCTGGACCCTTATTTTCGAACGTGTGATGTGAAGTGAATGTGATGTGAGTAGGGAAGTGATCGATCCCTGACAAAACCTTTCATGGGTCGTATTTTCGATATCACAACGTTGCCTCGTTATATTTATGAAAAATGAAAGAATTTTGACGTATAACGTACATACTAGAAAGTTGGCAACGTTTGATAAATTGGGTTTGAGGCAGTTCAAACTGATAACTATATTCTTTTATTTATGATAACTACAACTATATTCTTTTATTTATGAAAGATGCAAGTTTCAAAACAAAACTACGGTAACAACTCTAATGAACATGTGATTTTGACAATACGCTGACGCCTGAATAATAATGCGCATGTTTCACTGCTTCGACTGGGTCTGACCAAGCGAAGTGTGATGTGAGCTATCATATAGTCTATGGTCTAAAAATACGGTTCACCGGTTTCTCACCAGTGATCTATCACATCACATATTCGAAAATAGGGAGACCCTTCTCGTTAATGGCACAAATTGAATACTCGTGCGCCAATCAACTCCCACTCTCGTAGTTCCCACTAAATGTTCGTGCCCCTTATAAAATTGTGTTGGTATGACATGCAAAAGTAATCAGTAATCCAAAGTAAAGTAAATCCAAAGAGAAGTCTAGATACACACACAAGTCGTTAAGAGGGGCGTTTCTAATTTGGTAAGCCTGCCTGAATTTAGTGAAAAATCTGGTTATTTTTAAATTACAAGAATGAACAGTAGATGGCGATAGTGGTTTCAAATTAGTATTTTTGTTATAAATTTGAATATTTTTAGAGCTTGTTGACTTTCTTTGTCTAAGACAGAGATGAAAATATGAATTTTGCTTCGTAAATCTTTGAATGTTTCCACGACACACACATACATTTGACCTTGAGACCATAAACAGAAGAAAAATACCTGTATAATTTTTATTAAATATCCTATTTGAATATGTTTTCGAAGTTTTGTTGTGATATTGTTGTGTCATAGGCGTAACAAATTAATTGTTTTTAGGATTTAAAATATGGATATATAAAAAAAATAAAATAAAATAAGATTTCGGCATTCCTAACAAATAATTAATTAATGAAATTTATTGTACTCACCAGAGTTGGGTCGGATATTGAAAAGAAGTATCCGGATACCGGATACGGATACTCAAAATGTATCCGGATACTTTTTTAAAAAGTTCGAATACTTTCATTTAAAAATGTATTCGGACATAAATTATTAGTATTAAAACTATGTGATGTGCATGTATTTTTAATGTAATATATAATAATAAAAATACATTTAACTAACGAAAAATTTTTCGTGTCACTGCCTGAGCTTTTGATATTGAATTTGGCCAGCGTCGGACCAGCCGAGTTTTCAAACTTTTTGGGGGGTGTACTTATTTGTACTTGTAGGTACACTAAAATAAAAATATAAATATTAGGATGTCCTTTATTATAATATCCGAAAAATAATTTTTTCTAATAATTATAAATACAGGGTACAAAGGGGTTCTTGAAAAGAGAGATATAGAAAATATAAAAAATAAATAACGTAGGTACTTATGAAACTGATTTATAGGTAAAAACAAAGCTCCATTTGAATATAATAATATATTATAACGGTGACCAGTACGAAAAATGGGATTTAACATGTTAGACACATCTGAATTAAAGGAATAAGGGCAGTGTTGTGCTTACGTTAGGTGCATTATCGGAGGGCGATAAATAATGTTTAAAAGTATCCCAATATTAAAAACAGTATCCGAATATCGGATACTTTAAAATTTGGTCACGGATACGGATACCGGGTACAAAATTTAAAAAGTATCTGGATACAGCTTTCGGATACATAAAAAGTATCCGGATATTGTATCCGTATACAGAAGTATCCGGATATTGTATCCGTATACAGAAATATCCGGATACTACCCAGCTCTGGTACTAACCCTTACTAATTAAGGTATTTATTAGAATAAATATATTAATTATAATAAAAACATATTACGGTTTCTGAATATACACACATCAACATGGTCTAAAGAAAAATTGAAATAAAGTGGAAAGTATGTAATTACTTTTACCTTTTTTAAAATTTAGATTGAAATGTATTGGCAACAATGCAAGCAAAATTAAACAAGGTTAGTTTGATGATCGATCAGAGATTATATTATTTTATTTACTTTCTGATGGATGTATTATTTGAAGGTGTTGAAGTAGATGTATATTTTTAGAATATATTTTGTGGGGAAAAATTTAAATACTTTTCTAAAACGTTTGATGATTATTGCAAAAGTGTTACTATAATGTTTGTAAACATTAACAGGTTAGTCTGTCTTATGACTTCAAGTAAGTATCTTGCTAATTATTTACTGTCTAAATAATTAAATATCATTTATTTTTTAGAGTATTTGACATTCCCAAATTACTACCCAGATCCATGATTTAATGAAAAATGGAGTACAAAGTAAAGCACACCCTACAATAAAGCTTACCTATAGTTTACTTTTATTTTGAGAATGTGACACAAGAAAAAATATTTCCATGTTTTCAATAACCTACAATAATAACTAACCAATCTAGTATCTATAGAAATATACTTTGTGCACCTGTTTTCAAGATACCTAAAGAATTGGGATAAGCTGACTATCAGCGATTGGCCAACAATACCTACTCTTGCAAGTACTAAACATAATTGTTAATGTAATGGGTATATCTTAATAAAACTAATTGTATCATTCAATTATGGCTATTATATTCCAAAAATGTCAACCCCATACTTTGTGAAATCAATTGAAATTAAAATGTATCCAATAGGATTGTAACTTTAATTTTTTAACTGGTATCCTTCACCCAAATAAAAAAATCCTATTTATTTTATAAAGATCCATATTTTATTTACATTTGAAAGCACTCTCCATCTGGTAATCAGAAGTAATAACAGGTAAGTTTTAATTTGTTTATTTACTGGTTTAATTTTTTTACAATTAATAGGTAGGTATTATTTATTTTATTAGGTATCTATGATTCAAATCAAAATATCAAATTTAGTTTTAAAAGACGTATTGATATAGGTATTTTGCATATTAGATATATGAATTTTCTTCTTTTTGAGTACCTACCAATAGTATTTGCCCATGTTGAAGTATTTTCTTTGGAAAATTGAAACCAGTGGTATTTTGTGTACTACTGCTACTGTGTGCTTATTCTCCTGTGAATTTGCCTCTTGATACTAAATAATCAACATTACCTGGATAGCATATTTCTTTGGTTTCATATAAGAGGCTTTTACTAGGGCATCTCAGAGAAGTGTTAATGCTACTCGTCCTTTGAGCCATCCTTTGTCTACTTTAAATACTAGGATAGACCAGGAAGAATATTAGTATCATTTTCTAAATTAAAACTATTTGATTAATTTATGATTATTTTATTAGGTGGAGTATGGTAAAATATTTCAACAAGATTCATTAGGTTACTACTTTTCTAAAGTATTTCAAAAATGTCCTGAAAATACTATTTTTAGCAATATACTTATCCCTTAGGTTGGGTTTAGTTATTTAACAAATAAAGATATAAGATAATGATTAGGTAAATTGAAAGATTAAAAAAAATCGGGACTCACATTTTTACCAATTCGACTAAAATAAGACAACTGTGTTTAAGTATAAAGTAATTTAGGAAATAACAATGGTTCATAACAATAAATTCCTTGCACATATCACAGTTGGATAATGCTATAAACGATGTAAAAACCAACGCAAATTGTGAAAATATACTTTGAAATTAATTTTTTTAACTTCTGGTAAATTATAAACGAATATTAATATATACAATTATATATTTAAAAGCAAAACACTAAAATTAGGCAATCCAAACCACGTGACCCACAATATGGCCGTCCAGGGCAAATTTTGTGACAGTTAGCTCTGAAGTTAGGTAGAAAACCATTGTGTCGAAAGTTTTTGCTGTGTTTAGATCAATTTTTGTAGTATTTGCGTGAGATTTGTTGGCTATTTTGAGATGGAGAGTAGTTATTTAAAGAAGTTATTACAAGAACATCCTGATATTGGTAAAAGGTAATGATGAAAACTTGCAAAATATTTTGTTTACTTATTAACGTTTTCTTTTTTTTTGCAGATATCAAATAAAACTAAAGTTAGTTAGTGGTTTAGATCCATTTACTTTAGATATGGACACTTTAAACCATACCCTTGATGGAGTTCCGCCAGTTACCAACATGGATATCATCAGTTACTTGGTGTTTTCTCATAGTTTTTATACAAGAGAGCAGATGAAGGCTTTTAAAAGTTTACAAGCTTACAAATATTTTGAATCAGGCTTTGTGTTGAAAGTGGGGACTACTGTTAGGGATGGAATTTATGTTTTAGTAGGCAAGGTAATATTTTGGTTCAACGTTTCATAATTACTTCTTTGACAAGTTTTTATTTTGATTACAATATTTATTGAACTTGGTTTCTATATTAGTTTATTGTTTTAGGTAAAACATTCCCAAAAAACTACCTTGAAACCTCTGGATGTGTGGTGTTTAATCCAAAAAGATGGATCGATTTCTACAGCACATTGTACCTGCATGGCTGGGATCAGTGAAGTATGTAGTCACGTTGGAGCAGTACTTTTCGCAGCTGAGTATGCCAATAATAAAAAGGAAGCAATGTCTTGTACGGATCTGCAAGCAGTATGGCCCATGCCAACATTATCCACAAAGGTTCCTGTTGTTCCTGTTTCTGACATGAATTGGGGCAAATGCTCTAATATTAGACATAATAGAAGGGAGATACCACCATTATCAGCTATGGATGTGGGCAATTTATTAAAATCATGCTCTGATTTAGGACATATAACACCGCTAATGTATGTTATTGATCCTTTTGCCTCAGAAATTGAGAAAAATCCCCAAATGTGTACCATCGAAGTTTAATATTTTTAATGAGCTAAATGAAACAAAAACATACTCTGAATTAATTTCAATTGCAAAAGGCATAGATTTTTCTGTTACGGAGGAAGAAATTTCAGAAATAGAGAAGGCTTCTAGACAGCAGAGTGAAAATAAAATCTGGTATGCCCAAAGAGCTGGCAGAATCACTGCATCCAAATTTAAATTGGTTTGTAGAACAAATAAAATCAAACCATCTTTGTCATTATTAAAGGCAATTTGTTATCCAACAAAGGTGTTATTTAGCACAAAAGCAACAGTTTGGGGTTCATCTCATGAACATATTGCAGTTAAAAGCTATGAAAAATATATGGAGGAAGAGGAAACACACCAGTTTTTGAGTATAAATGAGGTCGGCTTTTTAGTAAGTCAAAAGTGGCCTCAGCTAGGTGCATCACCTGACAGACTAGTGTTTTGTGAGTGTTGTAGGGGAGGGTGTTTGGAAGTGAAATGCCCATATATATTAAAAGACATTGAAGATATTGATGATTACCTTGAACTGAAAAGTTCATGTCTTTATAAAGATAATGGACAAATTTTGTTAAAAAATGATCATACTTATTATTTTCAAGTGCAAATGCAAATATTTGTATCAAATTTATTATATTGCGATTTTGTTGTATGGTCTCCTAGTATATTTTTTAAACAAAGAATTTATCCAAATTGGGAGTTTTGGCTTAAAAATTCAGAAATTGCAATCAAGTATCATGCTGAAATTGTAATGCCAGAACTCTTGGGTAAATTCTTCACAAAGGAAATGGGTGCTGCAGAAATAAGCCAATATTGTATTTGTAATGGAATTGATGATGGTAGGCCCATGATCCAATGTGATGAAGATGATTGTGAGATAAAATGGTTTCATTTTGACTGTATAAATTTAGGCATTCTTCCAAATGAACCTTGGTATTGCAATAATTGCTCCAAAGCAATGACTGGGTAATTATAAATAAAGACTTTTTTAATAAAACAATTTTGTTTTTTTTTCATTTTTAATTAAAAATCATTGAACAAAATATCTACATTATCATCTATAGTACATATTTCCTACTGGAAGTTTTGGGAAACTGAAACATATTATAGGGTGAACATCAAAATTTAAAATTAAATCTTTGACCAAAGTAAATAAGTGTCAACATTTTTATAAGGCATGCTGAGCTAAATCTTTATATTTTGGTGTTTATCTGCAGTAAGTTAAAATTCATTATTTTGATAAAGCACTTAGAAAACCAAAAGATTTATATAATAATAATCATATTCACATAATTCAAATAAAAAAGATAGGTATTGTCTAAATTATTTGGTGCTAATAAATTAATTTAAAGACTTATTATTGGCGTAGACAAATTAACAAGTGCACAGCAGGATATGAGAATCTTGTCCAATAAATTATGTTCTTCACCGCCATCATTTTTTTTCAACATACTTATTGGAATAGTACCATTCAAAATATGAAATTTATTTTTTATGACTCCGATTACTCGTTCAATATGTATTCTTACATGGGCTAAGTGTCGTGTTTCTTCCAGGTCTATTGGATGTAACTGATCCTTGCCCTTTGTGAATGCAGGAATCATTAATTTGGCTTGAAGTATAGCCAAAGACTCTTTAATTAGAAAACCTCTATCAGCTAACACAATATCCCCTGGTGAAATATGATTTAAAAAATTTGTATTTTCCACAATTTGTTTATCAGAAGCCCTCCCTCCCCATGCATTACTTATAAAACAAATTAAACCTTGGGGTGTAATACCAATTAAAAATTTAACAGTATTGTGGTGTTTATAATTTGACCAGCATTGTTGTTGGGTTATCATTACAGGAGGTTTTTCCATAAAGATCTCAAAGCAATCCACAATTATTGTTGTTTTTTCATGAAAAACTTCTTTAAAACAAGCAGGTATATTTTTTCTTAATTGTGAACGTTCAGGCCAATAGATCAAGGATTGAAATCTTCTATAAATAATATGTATTATGCTTTCAAAATAGCTAGATGCTGTACTTGGGGAAATTTTGAAATGATATGCCAAATCTTTGAAATGCGAATCCAATCTTAACTTTATAAGGGTAAGGATTAGCTGATTGAAGGCACTTAAAGCTGTGGTACTTGTGATGAAAATATGTTCTTCAATGTTTTTAAATATAACTAAATGGACAATATTATACTCAAAACCAGTATAATATTTCCATTTGTTTGTATTTGAAGTTGCATCCATTAAACCATATGGTGAGTTCTCTATCTTTTTTTGTAGGTCTTCAATTTTTTTGGCTGCAAAACTCAGCTGTTCAAAGTTTATATCCAGTTGATCCATGGTCAAATCTGTCTGAACAGATGTTCCAGAAGATTGATCCTCTCCTTGGACAGAAGTACTGGTACTTTCATCAATTTCAGAATTTGTTTCCTGTTAACAAAATTAAACTATTACAAATTATTCTAATTATATTGCTTGTGACACATTGGCACAAGTATTATTAAAAAAAGTTAAATGTTTAGCTAATTTTTTATGCAAATGTTACTTTTGAAACTATTCTAATTCAAACAAATGGAGTAAGCAAGTGAATCCAATAATAAATTTGTTTATTTTTTTGAATATTTATAAAAATGTTTTTAGTACACAGTGTAAACACTCACATTAGAAAATTGTAGTTTTCTTCTTTTCTCCAATCTTTCCTCTCTGTCAACATCTCCATGGTCTCTTTGAACTGCTTGAGACTTGTGTCCCATAAACTGCGAAGGAACCCAATCAGGATGGTTCTCATCCTCCAAAGATGCCGGCTTACCTAAAATCATTAAAACTTCCTCAAAGAAAATACACCTAGTACTGGGGTTAAGTCCTATTATCATACATCAGTTTCAAATTTTAGTACAGAATTACATGCAAATAGTGTTGAAAATTTTGATTGCTGATTTATCATGGATTTTATGATATTTATTAATTATTTTATTTTTTGTGCAAATCTTATAAATTCTAATAACTGAATCAGACTGTACAAGAAACTTTTAATATTGTTGCATATATTTTTACAAGTAGGTACATAAGTACTATTGAAAGCTTACCTGTAACAAAGTGCTTGCTACACACAGCCTGATATTTAAGCTTTGATTCTGTTAGATCATCTCTTTTAATGGCTGCTAACCACATTTCCCTTCGTTTTTTACTTAACTCGTTTTTGTGCAATAAAAACTTGTTCTTTTGAATTGCAGGCACTGCGAAAAAGCTTAATCGATCGCGGTTTGAACGGCTTCCACAACCAACCACAATACAAGTTGTAGGCATTTTCTACTATACAAAACACAAATAAAGTCAAAAAGTTAATAAAAGCTAAGCTTTTATCCTTTATCGAACACAAACACCTTCAATAAACACGAAAACACACCTTTGCCGCAAAATCCTACAATTTATCTATTACACACAGCCACGATCATTTACAAATAAACGTTGTTTACCATTTGTTTACTGTCACTGTCAATATTTGCCCTGGGAGGCCATATTTGACAGGTTGTTGGATTGCCTAATTAATAAATTTTGACGTTATAACCGAGAAATAGGGTTAGGTTGGTTATGTCAAGTGAAGTGAAGTTTTTTGGATTTGGATAATTAGAATAGACATACGTCTTTGAAAAAAGCGCCACCAAAACTGTTGAACTAAATTGACAGATTAGTGCAATGTTCAAATTTTGCGTGCAACAAATCTCAAAAAATATACCTTTCTTTAACTTCATATTTTGCTAGTCGCATTCTCTATGCTTTCTTTAGGAGTTAAGCTTCTGGCGTTAAAATTCGTGATCACAAATTGTCAAACTTTTTAAAAACATACCATCACTTAAACACCAATATCTCTTTTATTACAATATAAAACTTAACTAAAAAACCTTATCTCCTAGAGAAAGGTCAAAGCTATATCCTGTTAAAATTTGAATACGTAATTTAGAGGCGTTCTTTAGATTTGTTGTTTACAAAATGATTGAAATTTTGGGTACAATTCAGGCTTGCCACCCGTTTTCAGCTGTCACATTTTTGACGCCCCTCTTAATATTAAATACACAAAGACAAGAAAAACACAATAACAACTAGCAAGCGGCGTACACGAACCAATGATATAATAGTCACTAGATAGAGCTTAGAGAGAGAGGAATTGACGCCAATATAAGAGTGAGATGCAACGAGTCGAAACAGCTGATTTACGGCAAAATAGTATTGTGGGGCATGTATTTTATCCGGATTTTCGGTATTTTTGCAGTTTTACGAGTTTAATACGGTGTAGTGTTAGTTAATTTATAAAAAAAAACTATTAAAGACTTAAAAATGGTTCATTCATGTTCAGCATACGGTTGTACAAATAGGTATGATAAAAATAAAAATGTATCCTTCCATAGGTAAGTAGTTACTATTATTTAACTAAAAAATGGGCAATTAAATCCCATTTACGATGTATTCCCTCAGGAATGTATCTGTCCATAGTTATTTGTATTTTAGTTTTCCAAAGAATGCTATTTTACTAAAGAAGTGGCTTATAGTTATGAAAAGAAAAGATTTTCTACCTGGGAAATATGCCAAACTATGTTCAGCACATTTTCTTCCACAAGATTTTATTATTAACTTTGGAAAGAAAACTTTGAAACCCGATGCGTGTCCAAGTATGTTTAATTTTCCTGATCATTTAACAAGAAAACCCACTGTAAAGAGATCAACCAGATTGGAAGTTACTGAAATACAAGTGACACCAAGGTAAGATCCTTGTTCCTATCATTCATGTAAGTACTTTATGATGATTTATAATAATTATTTAATGAAGTTTAATATATTGAATTAATTATCTTATAGTACTTTAGTCCAAACAACAACAAGTAATGGTGATCCTTCAAGTCAAAATATTGAGGTGACATTTCTTGCAAATGATATACTGTTCAAGGTACCAGTGAAAATTGCTCTTTGGATATTAGTGGAAATAATAGTGTATCATGTCAAAATACATTGTTGGGTAAAAGGTAATAATGACATTTTTTTTAATAGTTGTCATGAATTTTTATTTGTGGTCTTTTCTAGAAAAAGAAAAGTACATGCTTATCTTGGTGATGCCACAATTGAAGATTTTCAAAATCCTGCAAAAATGAGGAGGTTGTGGCAGATTGCCAACAAAACTATTTCAAATCAAAAACACAAAATAAAGTATTTACAGACAAAATTAAGACGCAGTTATAAAAAAATACAAACTTTACAGGATCTTGTTACCCATTTAAGAGAAATAAATAAAATCACTCCAGAATGTCAAGCAATACTTAAGGTTTGTTTAGAAACTGTAGGTAGCTGCATGCAAAAAGTAGAATTTTTGAAAACAAAAGGTAAGACAATTTTTTTGGATAGTGTGAGCTTCAATTGGGACATAATCATGTTTTGTATTAAATTAGTTTCAGTTAATTTATATTTATGTAACTTGCTATTATTTTTTGTTTAAGCTAATTGGGAATGCTGCTTTTTATAATAGATGCTTTTTCTTTCAGAAATTAATATTAATTTTCAGAAAGGGGTTGAGTGTGTTGTTATAAGCATGTATTTAAAATATTTTATATAATTTTAGGGATGTTTGCCAAACACCGAGCAAAAATTATTAATGCGTCAATTAAGGCTAACTTCAGAACGAAAATTCCTCCAGAACTTCGAGCATTTGCACTTACATTACATTTTTATTCTCCTAGGGCTTACACTTTTGTTAGAAAAGAATTTGGTAAATGTTTACCACATCCAAACACTATTAGAAAATGGTACTGCTCCATACATGGCTCACCAGGTTATACTTCAGAAGCATTGCAGGCAATAAAAATAAAGGCACAAGAATTTCAAAGTCAAGGAAAGCAATTAGTATGCTCTCTTATATTAGATGAAATGTCTATAAGACAACATGTAGACTGGCAAGGTGGTAGAAATATTGGTTATGTCAATTTTGGTGTAAATTTAGATAATGATTCATTACCCTTAGCAAAAGAAGCTTTGGTTTTTTTATTAGTAGGTGTAAACTGTCATTGGAAGGTACCTATAGCATATTTTCTTGTAAACTCTGTAAATGCATCAGAAAAGGCAGAGTGGGTGAAAGGTTGTTGTGTAATGATCCATGATGCAGGAATTAAACTAATATCTGTAACATTTGATGGAACAGCAACAAATTTATGTATGGCATCAGTTTTAGGAGCTAACTTAAATTACCCATATCTTAAGCCATATTTTCAACATCCTAGTACTCATCAACCCATTTTTTTAATATTAGATGCCTGCCATATGTTAAAGTTGATCCGCAATGCTTTGGGTGATTGGGATATTTTTATTGATGGTGAGAATAATATAATTTCTTGGCAGTTCTTTAGGAGACTTGTTGACATTCAAGAAAAAGAGGGTTTACATTTAGGGAATAAGATAAGAAGACGTCATGTGGATTATGCCAATGAAAAAATGAAAGTGCGACTTGCTGCTCAAGTATTTAGTTCAAGTGTAGCTGATGCATTGAATTATTGTCGCTCAGATTTGAAGTTGCCACAATTTGTAAATTCTGAAGGGACAGTTAATTTTTGTTTAATTATTGATAGATTATTTGATGTGTTAAATACAAGAAATTCTCTTAGCAAAAATCATTTCAAAAAATCGTTTACAAAAAATAATTTCAATTTGATCAAATCTTTTTTTTCAAAAACAATTGACTACCTATCAAATTTAAAAACTGTTAAAGGAGAACTATTAATAGACAGTAGACGAAAAACAGGTTTTTTAGGGCTTATTTTAAATATGCATTCCGTTGAAGGGATCATTCAACATTATGTACTTGATAAACAATATTTGTCATATTTGTTAACTTACAAGTTAAGTCAAGACCACATAGAAATGTTTTTCTGTGCAATTAGGTCGAGAGGAGGATTTAACAATAATCCTACTGCAGCTCAATTTGAGTCTGCATATAAAAGACTATTAATTCATGCTGACATTACATCATCAGCATCAGCAAACTCTTTACCTCAAGATAACACTAGTATTTTACATGTAGCGTCCACTTCAAAAAAAAGTATACATCATTTAGACAGCATTATAGATCCAGATAATTTTAATTTTACTAACTTAGATTGTGATATTAATGATGCCAGTTTGCAATTTAGGAATGATATAGTGGAGTATATTAGTGGTTTTTTCGTACGACAAATAAAAAGAAAAATACATTGCGATGAGTGCTGTACTCATTTAACTGAGACTGAATCGTCTTTATTCATTGCACGTAAAGATCGAGGCGGTCTAGTGAAACCATCACGATATGTAACCTACATCTGTAAAGTAGCTGAAAGTGCATTTCGTCGAAATGAAAATTTTACGGGAAATGTGATCTTACGCCTTACGGTCCTTACAAAAAATCATATTAATATCGGTGGTATTTTTCCAAAATTAAACAATCATATTTTGGATCAAGACCCTCTTAATAATCATCTATTACAGTTAATAGATATGATTTTAAAATGTTATTTTACAATTAGATTACATCATAAGAATAAAAGTGTAAATGAAATTAAAGATAGAATTAGGCACAAATATTCTAAATTGATTTTATTTAAACACCAGTAATAAACTTTTTACAAATGTATTATCGTTTTATTCATCCTTCCCTCTTAACTCCTCATAGGAAAAATTTCAAATTTTTTGTTGCATATATATTATTTATTTAATTTTCTGTAAATTTTTCAAACATATTAATTGAATATAAAATTTACAGTTCACTAAAAATTGTATTAACAATTTAACAGTAACACTTTCAATTTGTATAGTATTTTATAATTTTTCATTAAACAAATTTTAATTCTAACGCGTTTATATATAACTGGAATTTAATTACAAATTCAAGCTAATAATCACATTAAAATAAACTGCAATGTAGTTTTAATATAATATTAATCCAATATTTTAAAATTTCACTCAAATTTTTCTCGTAGCATTTGAGCAAATTATTATTTTTTCAATTTCCTTCTGATTTTCCCATATAATTCCTTATAATAATTCAAATTGTTGCCGTAAAACACGTGACCAAAATGTGTCTATTTTTGTCGCGCGTATAATTTCTCCTATAGTTCTTACTCTCTCTAATGTTTGAGTCAATGTTCAGTACACGACGGATTGCCAAGGGCGCATCTAGTAACTTGTTATTAGTATATCATTGACACGAACGAAATAAAAATTAAAACTTCTCCTTTTTGTGGTTTCATAAACATCCATAATTTTATGCTTTGTGAGGTTATGTAATAATAGCTTTCCTTGTCTAAGGTTATGTTTATGTCAATGGTTTAGCTTAGCATTTAACAACTTTATTTACTTTATTATATCGTTGCATTTAACAAACATGCATTTAGTGATAAGCATAGGAAAGATGATGATAATATGTAAAGATGATGATAATAGTATTTGTACCTAAAGAGGCTACTTACACATAAGTACAAAATTATTAAGATGCGTAGTGGTCGTAAAACTTCTATTATTAGTGATCAATTAATTCAAACAGATATTTGGTCTGGTTTAAAAAATTTAAAAAGATTAAGTGAAAAACAATTAATAAAAAAAACAATGATGTATAAAAAAAATACCCAACCAAATATTACTATAACAATATCAAGTGATGAAGAAGGCGGTGAAGTCACAAAATTTCCCGCCAGAAACGAAAAACGAAAACTGGCTTTTCCACTTTCAAGTTCTGATGATGAAGATCTTGAAGGTAATATATAGATTATTAAATCTCTTGAATTTTTTCATGAAATCTAGCATAATAAAAAAGTATCCGGATTAGATAGTAGTGATTTATGTTATTTTATTTTCAGATTCTAAAGTAATGTTAAATATAGACAAAAATTTGAGTCAAACAGATAACCAATCATGTACATTAAATACTTCCAAGAAAATTATTGCGTCTGAGTCACCAATTATTAATATAATTCAAAACACAGTTATAACTCCAAATAAAATTACAAAACCCCAAAATAACAATGAAGAGGCTAGTAAAGTCACCAAAATATCAAGAAATGAAGAAAACATCAGAATTACTTTAACTCCAAATTATAAACAACCATCATCAACAGGTAAAAGTTTTGCTTTTTTTAATGGATGAAATTATTGAATAATTTATTGCAGATGTTAATCCTCTTAATAAAACACCACCAAAATCTCCTCAAAAAATTGCAAAGCAAGAAAACAAACAACTTAATCCTAATTTTTTGAAAGCTATGAATGAATTGGTATCTATGGTGTTTGATTCAAGGTTTTTATTAAGTTTATTAAGTGAAGAAGAAACAAAAATCTTAAAAGTGGTGACTACAAGTCGTCAAGAATACCAATACATTTGTTTTAAGCTTTATATGTGGTTACCACATTGGTACAATTTATTTAGTTTTTGTAAAAAAAATCATTGCAATTTAAGTGATAATGAAGTTATTTCATTGTTCAACTTAATGAAAGAAAATGACATTATTGAAACAGGTGAGTTATTATTTTTATAGGAGTGTAAAAACCATTTTTTTTCACTACTAGCCTATATACCAACTTTACTGACTTTTGTTGAGGTAGTAAAGTTATTCATTTTTAACCTAGGTAGAAAAAGACAGGACACAATGGGACTTTTACTGATGCAAAGAATAATTGAAAAAATATTTTTTTTTACTCATTTAATAGTCAACCTACTTATTCAAAAATGAAAAATCAATTGACTTATCCATGTATTTTTATAGCTATTTTAACAATACAATACTTATTATCAGATCAAAACAAAAATTATTGGATATGTTGAATTTTTCTACTTATAAGCTTATTCTATGATGGTAGATAGTGTTTAGTTTAGTATGCGTTAAAGTATCCTCTACAGATTCCAATATTGAAGATATTCTTGAGGAGAGAATAAAACCCAAAAATAAAAACTTTATTAATCAAAAAGTGCTACAATATAATGATGAAGAATTTATAGAGCATTTTAGAGTCAGTCCGGCAGTTGCCAATGAATCATCAACACTGTCAGAATACCAAAAGAATACACACAAAATTTGTGTTCTGTGATACCAATTATCGTCTACTTATAATAGATGTTCATACAGGACATTTACAAATTACCGACAGATCAGGGACAAGTCCATGATTAGTTGTCACCAACCTGTTATATCCACAACATGTTGGAAACTTGTCAGGGATTTTCTGTATGAACAAACCTATTGATTGCCTTGTCACTGTCATGTCATGTGAAACAGGTGTGACTGTTGACCTTTCCAATATTTCTGATAGCTTTAAAAACTAATTTTTAAAAAATTGACTGCTAGTAGTGAAAAAATGCTATATGAGCCATGGTACTCGTAGTAAAGTGTATTAAAGTCTCGAAACCATTAAAAACCTTGAAGCTTTGCTTCTCAATATTTAATGGACCTCCACAATAATTACTCACTTTTCTACCTTGGCGCATAATTACTATTTATACACTTTTTATTATTTAATAAGATCTTGGGTCTGTTCAAATCACAACAGAAAACCATTTACAAATGTGATCATTTGTATTTGAACATTTTATAAATCTTTATAAGATAATGAAGTTGTTATCAATTGGATAAACAATTTCTTATTGAATTTAAGCTGGATTTGAACAATTCTAACATAATCTAAAATAATTGTTTGTTTAGATTGGAAAAATGAAGAATTGGTAGTCCTTTTGAAACTTTTGAGTTATCAACATATTAAAGATATCTGCTTGAGTCTGCATTTATCAGGAAAAACCAAAACAGACATGATAATGTCCATATTAACTTATTGCAACAAACAAATGACAATAACATTTTCCAAATCCACCAAAGACATTGTACTGGAAAATATAATGAAAAAATTGGGCAAATATGTTGTAAAAATTACTGACACTTTTCAAAATATTCTTTATAATATCTTCTTATTGAACACTTTTACCAACCCAAAGCTGCAAGATAAGAATAAGTATTTTAGGAATATACAAGAAATAGATTTTCCTGAATATACTATTCAAGATCATATAGTGTTTTATACAAGAGAAGATTTTATCAAGTATGTTATGATTTTAACACATAATAATTACTTATTAATTCATTTTTCTAGAAAATTACTTATCATAGTAATTGTTTCAGTTATTCTAAAGCCTGTAGATTTAGAGATGTTTTTGAAGAGTTAACAGCAAAAGATAATAAGATGTTTCTATTGGGTAATGAAGTCTTTACTTTTTTAAAAGATATCCAAAAAAAGTAGGTATTTTTAAATATAATTTTTTAAAAGAAATACCAAAAATTTAGTTAAACATTTTCTATTCCTCATTTTTAGCTACAAAGAAGATAATAGATTTCAGACAGTGCCTCACTTAAAACGTTTCACAGCCTTAGCAGTGTACATTAAATTATTAACTAAAATATCTAGCTCTTTAAAAATAAATTACTTTGAAGAAGTGGAATGTTGGTTAAAATATTTAATAAAGAACTTCCCCAAGTCACGCTACTTTGGAGATTGGTGTTTAGATATATCTGCACTTACATTAAGACAGTTAAAAGATCCAAATATTGCAACAATGTACATAATTGACGCCTTTTTAAATAAAGATTATTTGACTGAAGTACAGATACAAAATTTAGCTGAAAAGGGCAAACAACTGAAGAATATGAAGAATGTAACTAAACTTACTCATGATTCCCTAGCAGAAATATTACCAGTTATAGTTACCTTGGAGGATTTTCCTCAAGTCACTATAGATGCAAAAACAGTAAGAGGGTAAGTTAAATTATTGTGGAAATTACAGAATTAGTGTACTAGTGTTATTATGTTTTTAGCAATTCTTCTGGGAAAAAGAGACACTACTGGGTGCAAAATAATGATGGTAGTAAGGAATTCAAATCTGTGGAACAAATAGCATTGGATTTTTACGAAAGGTGTGGTTATACCCAAGGTGAACACTGTGAAGGCACAATCATAATGGCAACTTTTGCTCTTTTCTTCTGGGACATTATTTACTATCCCAAAATTGTAGTCCCTGGTACTTTCCTATCAAACATTCAACAATTTCCCCTAGATATGTACAGCACATATTTTTACTTAAACAGAAAACAGCTTATTGATAAAAGGTTAAATGATTTAGCTGTAATTTGGTCAGATGATGAAACCATTAGTTTTGTCACTGAAAATTGGGTAAACTATTCACACAAAGAGGGG
This sequence comes from Ophraella communa, assembly GCA_035357415.1. NCBI lineage: Eukaryota > Metazoa > Arthropoda > Insecta > Coleoptera > Chrysomelidae > Ophraella > Ophraella communa. Next base: position 22,090,662 of record CM068985.1, read on the forward strand.
ATATGTAAAATAGACAATATTATAACCAACAAAGAAATGCTACAAAGTATTGTTAAGTGTATAGGTAGGAAAACGTTATCTGATATTTATGGAAGATTGGTGAAAGATGTGGGTCAGTACAGAAGTGGCATGCCAGATTTATTAGTTTGGGATGAGAAGGAGAGCAAGGTTGGTTTCTATAATTTGTTTTAAAAGTGTATTTAACTATTTTATTTTATATAAATATTTTACATAACCAGAGAACTAGTTAGTAGCTACATTTGATTTAATAAGTCTTCATATAAAATCCAAATTAACAGATTATTTCAAAAGAAAAACATATAGAGTTGCTCTAAGCTAGTAACAAAACATTGGTAGGTGTATTAAGTGTTAAGTTTGATTCTTAATTTATTTGTCACTTTGAATTAATGTAACTTTACACTCTTGATAAACAAAGTTAATGTTTCAGGCCAAATTCATAGAAGTTAAAGGTGAAAATGACAAATTGTCGGTGAAACAAAAATTATGGTTACAATATCTAAAAACTATTGGAGCAAATATTGAAGTATGTCATGTACACTGTAAGTATATATAAATATTTTAGTATAAAAACTAATACATTGCCCAAAATACCTAAAGACAAAAATAAAATATAGGTACGTCACAACACATTTAAACCAGAAATTAATATACATGCTTACATAAGAATGTTGAGCTGTTATAGGTAGAATGGGGGATTATCGACACCCTAATGAAAATCTCTATTTTGGAGAATGGACTAGTTTAGTGATTTTTTTTATATTTGCATCTTATAAAATAGGTTTTTAGTGGTTCAAATGTACAAATAAAATTTTTATAAAATTAATCCTCTAGCCATAATCGGCTTTTGAAATTTAAATTTAATGGTTACATACGTCATAAGTGGTAAGTGACGTGTTTCAATAAGATTGTTGATTAGGAATCAAAGAAAACATATATGTGGCTGGCATTACCACACTACTTTGTGGTAATAGCAGCGGGGAGGGTCGCTATTATTGGCAGAAATGGCACTAATAGTTTTTCATCAGTGAGCCTATCCAGAACAGCTCAAATATTTTAGCCACAGTTCTCGGTTCTTTCCGAATTTCCCGGAAATAATACAAATGTTCTCGGTAACTTCGGTATCTGACTTATTCTCTTCGTCTTCGCAAACGTAATAGTTCACCCTCATCTTCTTTCTCATTTATTTCTGTTGTATGACAATGTTGGTGTGTTTGTTTCATAATACTTCCATCTTATCAGAGTTAACAAAAACATGTTTTTTCATACTTTTTACGTTCTGCTATTGTAAATCCCGATTTCTCCTGTGAAACCTCTTTTGCATTCTCTTTTTCCTCCAGAATTTCCTTCATTGGTGTAGACGAAAATATTTGCGAGTGTTGCTTTCTTTTACCTCTTTTTTCCTGTTTGTTATTAGTCCCAGAACATCCAGGAATTTGAATTATTCCTCTGAAAGATAATTTCTGAGTTGTTTCTATTTCATTCGTGTCTGCATGGTTTCTTGGTTGTATGATTTCTTCTTCCCTTGCTCCTGTTCTATTATCTTCTAGCTGTTCTTTCTACGAATTGCAGTTCTTCAAAATAGAATAGGTACAATATTGACGAGAAAACAATACAAAAACAATGGTAGAAAGTTCCACAATAGTTAAGAATGAGTCATAAAATAGCAGATGTTAAATTTATATTGTCATTTGTTTCTCTTAAATAATATAAATAAATAAAGCTCGACTGTCGCTTATAGAGGTCTGTCTTGCGGAGGTCCATGAGGGAAAAAATACTTTCTCTTACAGAGATTTCTGTTTCTCGAGAATAGGAGTTTTGGGAGCCTAAAATGACGGGTTCTGGCTATTACTCTCATTTATAGAGTTTTCTCACTTATCCAGGTTTGGCTGTAATTAGTAATTACTATAATGGCTAAATAGAAGTAGATCTTTTTTAGAAGCTTTGACACAATGTTTGAAGTGCTTTGGCTATTCCATAAATAATTCTTCTGATATCCATCCGTTATTTGAGCAGAGGTAAGTAGCGTCTGGGAGTTAATCGTTGAGGTCAGCCAATCGTTTTCTGGCATAGATGAACATTAGAGGACTGTATATCCTGGATGTGCTAAAATTGAATGGTTTTGTATGTATTCCACCAACGTTTTTGTTGTTCATTAACAAAACTTTTTTTATTTTTAAAATCAGCCTTCACTAAAACAGTATTATTTTATGTACAACTTCATAATTTTTAACTAAATCAGAGATTCTGCTAAATTTATAATTTACTGAAACCTACCTATGTGAATCGTTCCTATATACTATTATCATTTCCTATCAAATTTTTCAATTTTAAAAACGTATTACCAACTAACAAAAGTAGAATTATCTTAAATTTTGACGACTTGGCGAAGATTCGAAGAACAAAATAAGAAATAATGGTATTTTTAACCTTAATTAATCTTATGTTTTTTTCGCACGTTAATAATTTGAACTAATTCGACTGATTTTCATTGTTGTCAAATTGTGTCGATCGAATTAATTTCATTTAAGTGAATTTATAAAAATTTCATTTCACTACAATTGAAAACTAGGTATAGCATTTCGATGGTGAATTAAAAATCGAAATATTTCACTTGTGAATTCAATTTCACTGATATTCAAAACTAGACCCCCCCGGTCCTATTTTCTACCAATTAGTTGACAGATTAGATAAAAAATATAGGGTAATTTATACTTCAATGTTTTTTATTTTTGCAGAAATTGGTATAACTTATTCTGTAATATAAAATAACCTCTTGTTATTTGTATAGAATAGAAAGTTATTTCGTTATTTGTTACTGTGCTATGCCCATCCACTTTTCTGCAGAGTTTGGAGTCTACAATAAAAATCATATAGTTTGACAGCCTATATTGATTTCAAATTTTATTGTGAAAATACGTACTTTGATATCATCTTCAAGACGTCTATATAAAGATTCACAAACGACAGGAATGAATCTAGAAATACTACTTTCATGAACTCTTGTTGAATACATAAGTGATCTAAAAGATTCTCCGGTTGCTAAGAATCGTAAAGTAATTTGTAATCTGCCAAAATAAATACATGAATAGTAAAGTATGTACATTTAAAACGACTTCTATGTACCAACCTGCTGCTTGCAGAGATAGTTTCTTGCATCAGAGATTCCTCTTTTTCTATATCATTTTTAACCAAGCAAAGTAAAAAATTAAAGTGTTCCTCTGATACGCGAAAAAAATGTTTATAAGAATCTGGATCTTGTACTGCCAGTTCTTCATTGCACATTTTAAGGGTACCCAAGCCTTTTTCACTCGTTCTTTTTAACCAAGGCTTTCGTATTACTCTGCTCTTGTTTATAACTTTTCTCTTTCTTGCAATATTAATGGACTAGTTTAGTGATTTTTTTTTATATTTGCATCTTATAAAATAGGTTTTTAGTGGTTGAACTGTACAAATAAAATTTTTATAAAATTAATCCTCTAGCTATAATCGGCTTTTGAAATTTAAATTTAATGGTTATATACGTCATAAGTGGAAAAGTGACGTGTTTCAATAAGATTGGTAGAAAATTTGCGATGTTGTCGATATGCTTTAATATTAACCGAGAAACTTATCTCTCTCTCGTATTTGTTGTCATTAAAAAGAGATAAACATATCGATATTTTTGTTCTCTGATTGACACTTTATCAAATAAGAAGTAAAACACTAAACAAAATATTCTGTCATTTTCGTTAGTTTAATTTGTTGTTTGGTTGTGTTTGGTTTATGGAAGAAATTACTTCTATACTATTTTTGGTTCGAAAATAAAAATCCCTAACACCTTCTCTTGGTGTTATAGCGGTTCCTTCAAAAATAACCAATAGAAGTAATTGTTCTCTCGGGGAGCAACCCTTCTATCGGTACAGTGAGAGAACGAATTTCAAGAATACAGTTTTGGCATTTTCAATAGAACCACGCCAACTTTCTATTGGCTGTTCTATTCTATTACCGTCAAGAATAGGGGTCTTGTTTGTTTATTACAGATAAACACGATTTTCTCTCCTGTCATATATCTTGTCAACTGGTACAATCAGTTGACACAGAACACGGTGTTTTGTGCCGCCAGTTCTTTGAGAATACTTGAAACGAACGTTGCTAAAATGTGACAACGTTGACTTTTAAACACACTTCATTATTGGTTATTAGTTGGCGCTACGTTTAAAACTTACTAATTATTTATTGCTAAATTTTACGAAATGAGAAAAATTAATTGCAAAATGAATACCAATATAAGTAAGTAGGTATCTTATCCTAAATATATATTGCTATCATTTTGATTAATATGATCCTACTAAACTAGTCCATTATCACTATATTTATAACAGCTGCTGCTGATAGTAATAAAAATTCAGCATCCATGTTTATAGTTCACCGTAAAGTTAAAAATAATAGCATTAGCAATAGCACAGAACACATAAAGTAACTTAGCTAAACACCGTTTAAAAGTCCTGAATTTAGGATCCTAAAAAATTGACTAAAACTTGTAATGAATCATTGATAATTACAAACGAGCTTTACTAATTATTTATTGTTAAATTTTAAGAAATGAAAAATATTATATGCAAAATTAATGCCAATCTAAGTAACTAAGTATCTTATTATAAATATTTACTATTACCATATTAATGAATATGATCATACTAAACTAGTCCATTCTAAATATTCCTTGGAAAGAATAATTATTTGCTACAGTAATCCACTCTCTAGTTCTCGAGAAAAGACTGGACGTCATTTCAATTGACCCTTAGCTACTTTTTCGGGTCTACTTCGATCTTGAAGTCTTAGAATAATGAAGCTTCTTGAAATATCCTAAACAGCTCGCCCATATTGTATAGCAGCAAGAGCTGTCTAAAGAGTCTTAAAAGTCCTAGAAGCTGAACTTCAACTTCTAGGACTATTTGTTATATTTTTTGAATTGTGTTATAATTTACTTCAAAAATCATAAATAACGTATGGCCTTGGTAAAATGGCTGACGTATTATTCTTCTTTTTTGCTAATAGATTTATTTTGTAGCAATTGGATCGAAGAAAAAAATAAAATCAAAGCTAGAACAAAAAACGATATCGACTGGTATAGCTGGGCTATCAAAAAGTGATACTTCAACAGCTAAGAAAAAAGAATTGTCTAAAAAGCAATATGAAGACGACGGTACAGATTCAAGCAACGATTTTTCAGATTCATTTGGAAATTCGACTACAAAAAAGAAAAAAAGTAATAACTATAGCTCTACGGACGATTTTGAATCTCCACCCACTTCCCCACCCATCAAGAAAAAATTTACAAAAAAATCAACAACTCCTACGATGAAAGGTTCCTCTTCTTGTAAAAATAACGGTATTTCTTCTACTAAGAAAAGAAGGATAGTATCTCAAAAATCTGTTGAAGACACTTACAAAAAATCAAAATCTTCAACGGCATTTAGTGATAGTTCTAGTAGGATGGAACCGGATAAAGAAAAATCGTCTTTGGTAGAGAAAACCGTCGTCGATACAAATAGTTCAAATTCCAGCTTAATAAGCACTAGAGAAAGTCCTTGTAATGAAAATATCCAAGCTACAGATCCTAAAAGTTCGACTGTGTCTAAAATGACTCAAACAAATAATAGGACAATTATTTGTAGCAGTAAAGAAAATGTAGCCCTAAAGCCTGTTAACACAAAAGTGGTTAAAATGACAACTTATAGGAGACTATTTTCATAATTTTACAGTTATGACTAACCATCTCCCTGTGATAAATTTTAATTACAATAACTTTATTTTTATACGAAAATGTTACAAGATTTGATAAAAAATGATATTTTTTTTATTAATTTAAGCTTATAATTACATCAAATATACTACATTTTTACTATCAACTTCAAGCTAGATTTATAAACTTAACGTTTGGAATCGTAATTTGTGCTCTGCGTCAAAATAGTCCAGTCATTTGGTAAAAAAGGGGTTCCTGGAAAGTTTTCCGGGAGTTCTAAAGATTGGTTATTTTATGGTTTTCGTTATGCTCTTTTCGAATTTCAAATTTGTATCTCCGCCGCTCGCGCCGCCATATTGAAAAAATGGCACCTAAAAAAGTTTTGGGGAATATTTCCTTTCCTACGCCTTTTACGAAAAAAATATTTATGTACAAAATTAAACTAGAAAAAATTTTGTATAATACTTTCAGTGGAATATATTTGTTGGTAAATTGTTACCTTTCCTGGTTTGTGAAAATATACATTCGATCTCGTACATATAAAGCTGGGAAAAGAATCAGAAGATCTATATCTTCGCCTACCACTATTACGGTAACGAATGCTGGTGAAACATTTATTGCGATTAAATTTATTGTACTAACCCTTACTTTTTGGAAGTCCATCTTACTAAGAATAATAAAAAACTCTTCGTTTTAACGCAACTTCCATGTTTAATTAAAAAATTAATTTTTTAATCACAATGACAGCTGTTTCGCTGTCAGATTGACATATTGAAGTTACATTTTGTTTGTTTGTAGCTAGGTACCTGATGTTGATTAGGTAGCATTAAGGCTAGACCATAAGACATAACAAGATGTTATTACTTCCACATTTGGTATAGCCTTAATGCTACCTAATCAACATCAGGTACCTAGCTACAAACAAACAAAATGTAACTTCAATATGATATTCCCAAAAACTGTTTTTAGGTACCATTTTTAAATATGGCAGCGAAGTTAAAATTCGAAATCCATAAATAACCAATTTTTAAAATTCCCAGAAAACTTTCCAGGCAAAACAACCAAATGTCTGAGCTATAAGTGATATCTTATGGTGTTATCAATTTATGCTTGATTTTTACTAGAATACAAGATGTTCTAGAACTTACAAACCCAATTTTAATATCATAAATTAACAAATTTTATCATTTACATATGAGAGGGAGGAAGTACCCTCCCCCTAAAGGGAAGTATAAGTTCCATCCATGATGTGACGGAGAAAAACTTTTTGAACCTAGTTTGCAGTCGGGCTAAGAACAGATGTTAACGTATCAACGCTAGACCTCACTCCTTAGTTAATATCAATAATATCGGATTTAAAAGAACCGGTTAAAATGTAGTCATAGGTACTTTTATTTCAAGTATAAAAATTAAATTTATTTGCACACTTTCACAAATGTACTTAATTAATAAAAAGTTATGAAAACAGTTTATATTTCAAGGCCTGATGGGGAAGACATCGCATAAAAGTAGGTACTGCTAACATTGTTGCACTACTTTTAATACCAAATAAAATAAACACTTTTGATTTTATAAAAGGGTAATTTAAATGTTTAAGCAATTATGTCTTATGCTACAAACGGGAAACTACATTTGCTCGTCAAGTTTATAAATAAAGCTTATGGTTTTTTAATCCATATAAAATTTTCCATAAATTAAACTTTATTATACATTTATTATACCAAACCTTATTTTATGGAAGTCTATCACATTTAGAATATAGATCAAACATCTAGGGATTATATAAAATATGTTAAGGATAATAATATCTAGACTGTACCTTCTTTCTTTGATACTTCAGTTTTATTAAACTACTGTTTAATCTTTATTCTAAATGTTCTCTAATTATTTAGGCTTTCTTTAATGTTAATCTTTTGACACTGTAATTATATTATCTTTTTTTTATAAAACTTTATTTGAATATAACTTGTTAAATATGAAAAATAAAAATGACCAGAATATATTTTGTTTAAAACATATAAACAATTAAACCCAGAAACCAAGCACATCTTCATAGAAAGAGCTGAAGAGAAGCATAAAATACAACAAAAATAAACGAAGTCCAAGAAAAGTGCACTTATAAAGTATGTTACCAGTAAACATTGAAGAAGTCCTAATCGACATTAAATAAAACCAAAACTTATCAACGTTAATTTTATTTTTACTTAAAAGGGAAAGTTAATATTTACAACACTAATACTTTTAAAAAATTATCTCGATTTATTTGCATAAAATAAATATCACAAAATTATTATTAACCTCTCAAAACTTCCAATTCTTCGGGAGTGACGTGTAATCTGAGCTGTTTTTCAATAATAAGATCTTGAATTTTCGTCAATTCCGCCGGAATATAAATTGCAGCGTCCATATATAAAGCCTTAAAACAAAAAAAATATCGAAAATAAGACTTAATTGTAAATAAACAAAAAAAAACAGTAGTTATTACTATTGAAGTATAGTATATTTTATAACATATGACTAAATTGTATTAAAGGTCGTTTGTCTATTTGCTTCCAACAATCTACCTCTAAACGAACTACGCTATTCGTCTCTAGTACCTCCACAAATTAAAAAAAAATACAGAAGAGGCCTATAATCATTTATTGCTTATGTAAGTCTGGCACGCCGAACTTGTTAGAACAATCATGAGCATCCACCTTCCTATTCCTTTTGTCAAACTCATTTACTCCTACCTTACAAACCGGACTATCAGAGTCAGATCTGGTAGTTCACTATCCCTACCATTCACTCCCCTTGCCGGAGTCCCCCAAGGTTCCATCCTAGCCCCATTACTCTACCTTATCTACACCCACGACGTTCCCACTCCACGAAACACCCACATCCAGCTCTACGCAGACAATACTGCAATCTTTGCATCCGCTCCCAACCGAGACCGCCTCCAAGATTTCCTCATATCCTTTTCAGACTGGTGTCGCAAATGGAGGGCTGCACTTAACTCTAACAAATTCCAACTCATCTTTTTCAAACACCCAGATACTCTACATCAAAAACTTCTACCCGGAATAATGCTTTGGGGGGAGAGGCTCGAACTCCGGGACGTAGCCGTCTACCTGGGGGGTGAGATACACTCGCACCCTTTGTTGAACGGTCGACGTAAAGTCTACCCTAGACTCAGTCCGGAGACGAGCCAATCTCATCAAAGCATTAGGAGGAAAATTCGGCAGAACCCACCTTTTTACTCTTCTGCACACCTACAAGACATTTATTCGCCCACTCTTAGACTACAAAGCTATTCTATACAGCGCCGCCTCCACCAGCATCACACGCACTATCCAATCTTGTGAAAGAGCCATCCTCAGATATTGCAAATATCAAAATCGACTCATCCCCAGCAATGTAGTCTACCAAAACACAAACATCACCCCAGTCCTAGAACGATTCAAAAATCTACAATCGCGCTATGTCCAGCGCACTCTTCTTTTCGACAATACCTTAGCCAAAAACTCCCTTGGCTAATCAACCGCCGCTCTCCAAAACCCAAGAGAAAAACCCCATATGTGCCACTACGCTTACTTCAAGCAACCCCTCGAGACACCCTCCCCGACGAATACGACGTATTCCTCGACACATCACCCCTAGCGATTCGCTAAAACCCACACCACGGACTACCCAGAAATTACATATCCCGCTCCTGGAGGATGCAATAAAACATCAATCTCATCTCCTACAAAACCCAGGTAACTCTTCCGAGGAATCTTCATATCTTCTTCCTCGAACTACCCCGTTAGCCTAGCTAACCCCTTCCCGGCGCTCTGGCACGTTATCCTATAACCTGAGAGAACCTATATAATGTCAGGTTTTCCTATTACACTTACCGAATGGCTGACAGGAAGGGAACAATACAGCCACAGCTTTGTACCCGAATCCCCACGATGTCCAACACGCCTCAATATTCGAAATATTCGAAATTTACTGCATCCTAGGTAAATTTTGATTTAGGGTATGATAGACCCCATAACACTAACCAAGTAACTTTAGTACGCCACACTAACAAAGGGTTAGATTGTATTGGTTTGTGGCGCAAATGTCATGTTCACTTCCATCTGTTAACCAAGTTTGTACATTGTTATTTTGCATTATGGTAAAATCCATTTTAATAAATTTCCTTTTGGTTGGTTTTTTGATTTGTCATTTGTCATATTTCAATCAAAGTAAAAGTGGTAGCAAGTTTAAATCGAAGATTCAGAGACTAGCCTGTGCTCCACTATTGTAATAATCCAAAAGGAACCCCCCTTCCCCGCCCCGGGTTGATTCTGAGGGAAAAAGATATAATAATTTATAGAAAGCTAAAGCAACATATCGGAGCTCCCCGGTATCATTGAGTTTAAAAAACTAAGTAACCTATTGCGTAATAAATTCAATCGTGTCCCTAGCGACATGATATTTTGTCAGCATAAAAGTTATTTCTCAGGAATGTAGTTGAAAAACAAGATACGACATGAAACTAAAGGATTACTGAAATTGCGGTCACGTAGTAGCTAGCAACAATGTTGTAAGCAAAATTTTGCTGGCTCAGCTACTGAGGCGTATCCAAGCAGTACCTGTAGCAGGGCTGCTAGCCAATAAAAAATAGTCTAGTGAGCAGAATGAGGGAGAAAGGGTAGTTTCATGCGGTACTAGTGAAAAAAGACTTTTCCTGGGGACCAAAAAACGAACGATGAGACAATTCGATTTGGAGTGTTCCAAAGGCTAAATGCCAATCGAATTAACCCGTTAAGAGCATGAGAGAATTCTGAATGGGAAGAAGACACCATACAGAATTTAAACCAAAATACCATAAAGTGGTATACAGACGGTTCCAAGCTAGAAGAGGGCACTGGGATAGGAATTTTTGGACTGAGCCAAATACCCAGAAAGCTTGGGCACATTCCCAAGCATCTTTCAAGTAGAAGTCCACGCCATCGAAAGATGTGCGGAATTCAATATTGAAAGAAATTACCGCAGACAAGAAATCGTCAGGCAGCTATTAAAGCGCTGAGCTAAAATACAATCAGTTCGAAGATGGTTTGGGCAAGCTAAATGAATTAGGCCAAAAGAACACTGTCACTCTCCTATAGGTTCCAGGACACATAGGAATAGAATGGAGCAAAACAGCGGATAAGCTGGCAAAAAATGAGCCAAAACCCCACATCTAGGATCAGAACCATCTTGTGAGATCAGCAGTAGCGCAATCTTAGGAAAACTAAGAAAAGAAATGGGGAAGGAAAAATCCAAGTACTGGAATCTGCTGGAAGGACAGAGACAAGTTAAAATACTGACCAGAAGAGATCTCTCAGCTGCCTCAACCTCAGTAAAAAAGGCTCCGGATATTAACGGGAATATTATCCGGGCATTGCCGGTTAAGAAGTCACATGAAGAAACTAACATTAGAAGATAAAGCACTGTGCAAATTCTGTGAGGAAGAGGACGAAACCTCAATACACATACTCTCGAAATGCCCTGCCTTGCAAAATTCCAGGGTCAGATACCTGGGAGCACAAGAAATAGAAGAAGAGGATCTATCTGACTTGAAGCCCGACGATTTCCTAAACTTTCTTGGGAAATTAGTACTAGAAGAGCTGTTTTAAGTCTGAGTAAACATCAGACCCATGACAAGAAAGCGGGACACAATAGATCTTATAGGTCGCAGAGTAATCACCCCTAATTTCTTAATTACATGCATACAAGTTTACACCAAAGACCTTCAGATAACTGAACCCAGAACTAACACACAAGGCATTTACTTTTATGTGGTTAATCGACTATAGTGTTTAACTAATTATAAGGAAGAGTAAACTATAAAGGTATTCCATTTTCAATGATTGAATTTGAGTATGTAATATACTATTACCTTTAACCAAGGACACTCCTCCACTGCTGAATAATACACATTTCTGCATATTTCCGGAGTGAAATTGGTATAGACGAATTGTAAATATAATCTCCAAATTAAACCACATTTTCTCGAATTGGTACTAGTTGTAATTTTCTTAAATAGAGACATCATACGATTTTGTAAACCTGTATAAGTTTCAAATTTCCTTCCTAAAAATATTTTGCACAAAATATTAATGTTGTTTATGGACTAAAAATTGTTGAAAAAAAATTGAGGTTAAATTATTTACCTGCAACTGTATCAAACGCAGTGTCTTGAAACCTCTCTATTTGTCTATTAACAATAATAATACTAAACAAAGCTGATAATGCTCTATCAGATTTTAGGAGAATGTCTTTCACTTTCCACCATCTCAATCCCAATGCATTCTGTATAGTATGTTGTTTCTCCAAAATTGATAACAAAAACAAATTATTTGGATATATTTCAATACCTTTGTGAAGTACTTCATCTAACTGGTTTGAAGAATATTTAAACAATAAAGCAACATAAAACTCGTATAAAACTTCTTTTTGCCAAGATAAGTCTTCCAATTTTTGCAAAATGTTGGATAAAAACTCAAAACTTTTTTTAGGGTGTTCATTAAAATAAATAAACCAAGTATGACATATTAGCCAGTCTGTGAAGAAATCAGGCAAAAAATGATCTCTACATTTCAATTTTTCTGGAAGGTTTTCCATTAATTGGTTTGTTATGGTTTGAAAATGTAAATCAGTTTGCTTTAAAACATCTTCATTTAATTTTATTTCACTTTGTAGACACATAGTACACAATAAAATAATAACTTCCCTATTCTCTTCAATACAGTGCTTATTTTTAACATGAACCTCTATGAGGTGTCTATAAAGAGAACACCAATTTTTCTGTCTCATACTTACATTTACTGTAGATAACTCTATTGTTGAATTAAAATTTAATGCAGTTTTAATTATTTTGATACAAGTATCTTCATTGCCAAATTGAAACTCCAACAGAGCATATTCTAAATAATAAATTTCATTTTGTCTATTTTCTTCAAGTTTCAAAAATTCTTTAAAATTTTTTTTAAAAGATTTCTTTAATGTCTCTGACATGGTAAACAATTTTAATTTATCTAAAATGACTAATAATCTTTGGAATCTGAACAACCATATGGTGCAAGCTACTTTATCATACCCTGTCAAACTTTGAATCACATTTTCCATGAGTGTTAAAATGAACTTCAAATATTCTTCATGACCAGGAATTTTATTGAGGTACTGTGGTCCTACAGCTAATCTAACATTATTCCACAGATTTTCAGGAGTATCTACATGATATAAAGGAAAAAATGTTGACAAAAGAGGTTCAATTGAATCTAGATTCCATGGGACATAATCCAAGCCCAACTCTCCCATTGTTGTGTGCCTGCAAGGCAATAATGGTACTTTAAGTAATGAAATTACTGTAGCTGCTAATTTAAAGATATTTTCTGGCATTGTTATAGGATGAATTAACAGAGCTACATCTTCAGCAAATACCATTCTTTGAGGATCTTCACATTTGTCATCATTTAATTGTGGCAACCAATGACAAGCTTCTCTTAACTTTTCAGTACGTAACCAAAGCTCATGTAAAGGTAAATTTGAAGTGAAAATAACATCTTCCAATTCTATTAATTGTGTTTCAGAAAATTCTGAAGATAAATTAAATTTATTGTTATCATTTGGAGATAAGTTCAATTGCAGATACATCTTGATTACAGTCCAAAGCTGTTCAAAAAGACCAGCTTGTTTTAAAAATAATCCACATTGGTATAACATTTTCAAAATACATTCCTCTAAAATGTGTCTTTCAACTGATGTTGCACGTCTGAGCTGATGTAAGACAGAAAGGCATTTTGTGTATAAATCTAGGACTGAAGGTGCATTGCAATGTGACATTGAACATTGGGTTGCTTCTATATAACCTTGCCATAATATAATATTGCTTTTGTCCTTATCAACTGCTTCTTGAAGATAATTCTGGAAAATAAATAAATTAAAAACCAGCTTCTAGTAATATAATGATAATAATGAATACCTGAAGTTCATCTGCAGGAAATGTCGACACTGCAATATTTAATCTTTCTCTTTGTAATATTTCACTAGTGGGGTTTAACATCAAAGCTTTATTTAGTATAGCCAATTTTCTTTCACCAAGTACTCTTTGGCCTTTAGCAATGCTTCCTACAGATAATAAAAAATTTAATACCATTTATTTATATACAACTAATTAAAAAATACCTTTTCTAAAACTCTTTTCAAACAAATGAACAGTATCCTGAAAATTTACATATTCTAGCCAAATCTTTACATCATTAGGATTTTTATCAAGGTGGCTATTGTATAACCCTGTTTTTTTAGTTAACTCTTCTTCTTGTTTAAAACCAATAAAGTTTTCATCTCTAGGAGCAAAATCAACAGAATTTAAAGTTTTTTTTGTTAATGTAACTCCCACATCTATATTAGATTCTCTGTTGGTGTACTTATGATAACGCTTAAATTTGTTTTTAATTTTATATGTTTTTAGTTTAGGATCTTTAATGCAATATTTTAATTCATAAGTTGGTGCAGAAGGTCGTGATATAGTTTTAACTGAAAGTAATTCTCTGGCTCCACATTGATCAATTTTAAATGGATCTGTATTACTGGAATGTAAGACTATGTTAGATTTTTGTTCCTTCGAATTACGTTTTTGTTTTCTCTTTCGTTTCTTTTGAACTAATGATTTATCGTAATTTTTACCTGTATTTTTTTGATCTTGTATTGTTTTAACTTCAGAAATATTTGGTAAATTGATTTGAAAACTTGAATTGGTTAACCAAGATTCATTATTTGAAGGTCCTGGTGAATCATTTGATAAATTTTCTGAATTGTAAGCAGGAAATAATGACATTGTAATACTTTTCTCTTTAAACAATAAATTATATTTAAATTAAAAATATAAACAAATGATCTACCATATTTCTTATGTTAGGTTATATGTATATGCATAGAACATAGAACACTAATTTAACGGAACTGCAGAAATAAGATTAACACATGCGGAAAAGGCATATTAAATAATTGTTATTATATTTATAAAAACAACAGTAAACATTCTGGAACTTTATCCTTCTACCGTTTAATACCGAGTTTGACTTCTACTTAAAAGGAACCTATTAATCTACGCACTTTTATACTCTGTGAATCGGTAGCTGCAATAAGATTCAGAGCAAGTCAATTACTATTATGTGATCTACTTTGTGAACAAGAAGAAGTAGTCTGTGTCTGTGGCAATTAGGTTAGAATATCTGGAATATACAATTTTGTTATTATTTGGATTTTATAGTTCATTAATACCTAAATTTTTCAGTTTATTATGATTCACAGTCACTAGTAAAAATATAAATGCATTTGCAAGTTCACACGAGTTAAGCTCTCTTAGTTTTAGGATTCATTTGCTTAAATGTCTCTGATGATTTATAAAATATATGTATCTCTTACAAGAAGAAAAGTTTCATTTTTCGTAATACCTTTATTAGTAGTATCATTTATTTTTATATTATATCAAGTTTCTATATTTTCACAATTATCAAACGAATATTATAGTGAAAACAATTTAAAATTAAAATTAATCAGAGGTATTCATAAACAACAAGCCAGGTCAGTACTTGAAAGAAGTTTATTATATTAAGATTTATTAACTGAATTTCATATTTCTATTAATTCCACTTAAAGATTTTATGAACCAGATGCTGAAAACAAATTTCTATGTATTAGAAGTTTGGAAAAGATAGATTTTATGCAAGTAAATGATGATTATTGCGACTGTTTGGATGGCTCTGATGAGCCAGGCACAAATGCATGTCCAAATGGAATATTTTACTGTAAGAATCAAAAACATGTACCAAGATCTTTACATTCTTCAATGGTAAATGATGGAATATGTGATTGTTGTGATGGTTCAGATGAATGGAAAAATGTAGATATTTTAAATAACTTTAATAGTAAGTATTTGTACATCTACAATATGTAATATTTAAGAAAATGTATTTTAATAAAAAAATTATACATTGATGTCTTGTTAATAATACATTTTTGTTTTTTAGATGCACAACAGAAGAAAATGCACCTGTATCATCCTCCTTGCCCTAATACTTGTTAATTAGTGCCTTAGTAATAAAGACAGTTATTTTAAATTGATTAAATTTATTGTTTCCTTTTTCAATCATATTTTATAAGAAATTTGTTCAATAAATAACATATAGAAATAAAAAGGTAATAAACTAAAAATACTAATTTTTAGTTTTAATTTAACATTAACTGTTTTTTATAGTATTAAAAATATAATTTTGCTTCATTTTTAATTGAAGTAGGTAACTTGCAAAAGTGTAAAACATAAGTTCCATAACATCAATGATATCTCAGGAGTCCTAGTCAGGACATTCAAAATAAATAAAATTGTTATCATTTTTTAAATAAATTGTCCTTTGTACTGTACTTGGCAATAAACTTAAATTGTTAAAAAAATAACTGCACATTTTGCCTTCAGTTATTATTATAAAAAGTTGTTTTTGCTACAAATTGTATTATTTTATTAATTCATAATTGGTGTAAAATTATTCTGTGTAGGTATACTAATACAATTAACATAAAAAACATATAAGTATAGATAAATTAAAGAATATTTTGTGGTTTTTAATAGTTTCCATTAAGATTCATTCAACTCAACTATTAACAGACTGATATGATAAAAACGAATAATCACACCTTTTGTTGAAACAATACAATATACCTATATAAGTAGTCGTAGCTCTAAATATCATGGAGTGAAAATAAATTAAATTACTTATGGATAAGAGTAATTTAAAATTAATTGAGATAATAAAATAGCACAGATAATATCCAAAATATAGAAATGTATAGAATTTTAAATGTATGCAATATAGGCAATAATCCATACAAAATATAAGAAGAAGAATAATAGAAATCGCAAGTCCTTGATAATGTGGCTAAAACGTCCGCAAAAAGGAAAAAAAGTTAAATTAGAGGTTAGATAAACAATGAAGCTTCGAGGTCTTTAATGGAACCGAGATAATACTATTTTATTCTACCGTGGCTCATAAAGCATTTTTTTCACTACTAGCATTCTATTTTTTTAAACATCAGCTTTCAAAACTAATAAAAATTTTGGAAGTCACTATCATTTCACATAACATGACAATGACAAACAACCAATAATATTTGTTTTAATTTAATAATAAGTATGTTGTATAAACATCGCTATGAAAATGAAAATACATATGGAAAGTGATTTGATTTTCATTTTTGCATAAGTACCTAGGTGGACTATTAAATAAGTAAGAATAAATATTTTTTCATGCTGTCTTTGCATGTCACCTCACATTCTCTCAGATGGATTAAGATTTACTTTTAATCAAGTAGTCTCTGTTTTTTTCTATCTTAGTCAAGCTACGCATTTTAAGAATCCGTTTGCTTCCGGATATAAAACGGATCCGTTTAGTTAAATAATGAAAGCTGCATTGTAAACGAACGGATCCGAAATGAAATCGGTACCGTTCGGTTCACCACCCGATTTTAATAAAAGTGTTTCATTAAAATTCGGACCGCATAGTGTGACAACCCGTTTCGTAGCACGTGGTTTTGAAAATAAGGTACGTTAAAATTTTAGTATTTATTTTAACCAATTTAAATATTCTATTTAATCTATTTATATCTATTTACAGATCTGTAGTTACCCAAAAAAATGTGTAGTGGGAATGGAACAAAGAAAACGTATACGCGCAATGTTTTCACTCTTGAAGATGAAGAAACTTTGGTTCAAAAACTGCCTCTCTTCTTCATCCTCCTCCATTATTAATACAACTCAACAAAAGTCAGTAAAGTTAGGTATACCTAGTGGCTATAGTAGTGATGACAAGTATATTTTCAATACCTACATTTTAAATTTATAATGAGGATGTTATAAATCTTATGGAAAGTATTTTCAGGAGTAACAGAAATAAGAACTGGCAACATTGTTGTGATAATGTGATAAAATTGTCAGAAAAATTGTTAAAATTTAAAAAAAATGACGGATTTTTCGTACCTACTTTTAATTTTGATTTTCTCTTTAAATGTGAGAAATCCAAGAATTTTTTCTCTTAATATATTCTATAGCAATAATAGGGATTACCACTTCCTAAAAACATTGTATTAAGATTATCACTGATACAAAATTAAACCTAACCTACCCGAGGGCTGGGTGCCTACCGGGCGCCTCCCCAGGTGGCGGATAGGGGATCCGCAGGAGAGTCGCTGAACTGCTTAAGCAGGTAACACTGCAATTTAGCAGGGAAGTGGCGAAGCTGGGGGTGTGCGTCTATACGGGTGGCGCGGTCTGGTATGAGCAGCTGACAACTGCAAGATTGCCAGATTGGTCATTCCTAAGGTCGCACCGCGGTCCAACCCCCCCAATTCCAAGGTTTAAGGTAACGTGCCGAAGGATGGATGGCCGCTGGGGTATAAGCGGTCGCGAACGTTCCCCTGGGGGAACCGGGCGAAACCCCCTTGTATGTAGCCTTGCTATGGCATGCGGGGCTCTGCCGGAGTGGACCGACAATCCCTTGCTACTCGTGGAAACAACCATGGTAAGAAAAATGGCGGGAATTAATATCGCTCAGATAAACGCCCATCACGCCAAGGGATCATCGGCGGTTATTTCAAGGACGTTTATCAGAAACCAAATGGGATTAGTATTAATCCAGGAACCATGGGTCCGTGATGGTCAGGTGAGAGGACTCGCAAGTAGGGAACGAAACAGCAGGCAATGCCCGGCAATACCCGGTTAATATTCCCGTTAGAATTCAAACCATTCAAACCTCTTTCGTTGGTGTCTGTGCTTCCCCATACGGTATTGTGACCGTTAGCGTCGCATCCTATGAGAAGCGGCAACTTCTTCTGTTCACAGTACTCGACTAGTCTTTGCAGTTCTGTAGGCGGTGCAGTCCCGTCCCCTGCAAAGTAGCATGATGCTATCATGACTTCTTGAAGTTTATTCTCGAACTCGAGGTTTGCTCGAATCGGAACGAGGTCTCTCGTCATGAACTCTGACACACAAAAGTGATCAATGCTGTTACTTACCAAGATGCATGCTCTGGGTATGTCTACATTACTCACTTTATATATCAGTTTGGCTTCCCTACTTGCGAGTCCTCTCACCTGACCATCACGGACCCATGGTTCCTAGATCAATACTAATCCCATTTCGTTTCTGATAAATGTCCTTGAAATAACCGCCGATGATCCCTTGGCGTGATGGGCGTTTATCTGAGCGATATTAATTCCCGCCATTTTCTTACCATGGTTGTTCCCACGAGTAGCAAGGGATTGTCGGTCCACTCCGGCAGAGCCCCGCATGCCAGAGCAAGGCTACATACAAGGGGGTTTCGCCCGGTTCCCCCAGGGGAACGTTCGCGACCGCTTATACCCTAGCGGCCATTCCTCCTTCGGCACGTTACCTTACACCCTGGAATTGGGGGGGTTGGTCCGCGGTGCGACCTTAGGAATGACCAATCTGGCAATCTTGCAGTTGTCAGCTGCTCATACCATAGAGGGGAACGAAACAGCAGATAAGCTGGCAAAAAAAGAAGCTGAAACCCCACATTTGGGACCAAAACCATCTTGTGGGATCAGCAGTAGAGTAATCTTAGGAGAACTAAGGGAAGAAATGGAGAAGGAAAAATCCAAGTACTGGAATCAGCTGGAAGGACTGAGGCAATCTAAGATACTACTGGGAAACTGTGACCAGAAAAGATCTCTTAGCTGCCTCAACCTCAGTAAAAAAAGGTTCAGAATTCTAACGGGAATATTAACCGGGCATTGCCGTTTAAGAAGCCACATGAAGAAACTAGGGTTAGCAGATGAAGCAAAGTGCAGATTCTGTGAGGAAGAGGATGAAACCTCAATACACATACTCTCAGAATGCCCTGCCTTGCAGAATTCTAGGGCTAGATACCTAGGAGCACATTATATAGATTTGAAGCCCGACGATGTCCTAAACTTCCTCAGGAAAATAGGACTCGAGGAGCTGCTATAAATCTGAGAAAATATCAGAACATGGCAAGTAAGGGGGACACAATAGATCCTATAGGTCGCAGTGTACTTATCACCCCTAATTTATACATACATACATACAAACCTAACCTAACAAAATTAAACAAATAAAGTACGAATTTACGGTAACTACGTTACATATGCCTAATACAAATCAATCCAAAATTCATTATTTCAGATTTTTCCGCAAAAGGTCTCTTTGAATTCTGCACCACTTTATGGAATAGTGTAGGGGTAAGGAGAACATTCTTTAGGATTAATAAATGTCTGCTAAAAAACATCAAACAAGGATAGCGCGACTATAGCAAGAATGTATTTACTGCTTAATTCACACATATTTAATACTACCTTATGAGCAGTTGGTACGACAAAGAGCATCTACATTACGGTACCGAAAATATGAGTATTTCTTTTCTCTCTCACGTCTCTCACTGAGATTTTTTCCATACAACGCATACTTGAGAAGTCTCTAAAACACACAATTACCCATTTAATTTTTCTTTTTTATATATGCGCACAGGAGTGACTGATGCTGTGACCAAGAGAGCAAACGATACACTATTTGTATCACTCTGTTGAAATACCCTTCACCATAGACCTATTATCAAAGAATACACCAATTAACAAGAAGCGAAAGTAAGGGCTTCTGTCAAATTATTTTTTGTTTGCGCATGTCTGAACATGCCATGATTATAAGATAGTTATCAATTCTTGCAGAACATTTAATTTTTAAATTGACTTGTTTTGAAAACATATCTTTACTAAAATTGTGTAGGTTCATCTGTTTATAATTTTAATTATGGGAAGAATAAGTTGTGCTGCTCATGGATGCCACTCAGGAGCAGGAGAAGGAATAGGGACATAAAGCAATTCTAAAAATTTATCACGTATCCTTATCCGTATACGTAACGTAAACAGGATACGTAACCAAGCAAAAAGAAGCATAAAGCAAATGCGTTTGTAACGTAACGTAACCATTCATGTGTTTTAATTTTTAACCTAAAAAATAGCCCCGATATCTACCTTAACAAAATAATGTCGTCATTGCCACTGTAAAATAATCTTTTTCTTTTTAAATCGATTATCGCATATTACAGAAATGTTTGTCATGATTGATGAACAGAAAATAAGATTATGATTTTTGAGCATACAACATCACTTTTATCGCTAAATCGTTGAAAAACGCGATCACGGAACACAATGTGATACGTTACGTTAGATACGTGTGACGGATTGATACGTTTCACGTAACGTAACGAAACCCACGTATCGCTTCTGCACATGCGCATTGCGATACGTATACGGATACGTAGTAATTTTTAGAACTGCTTTAAGTCCCAATTAAGTATGTTCGGATTTCCTAAAGATCCCGTTAGGTAAGTGTTCAATAATTTTTACTTACAGTTTTATTTACTGTTTTACACAACAAACTTATTATGCCTTACAATAAATAACGATAACTAGAACTTAGTTTAATTTATTTTTAGAGCTCAGCTATGGTTAGAAGCTTGCAACCGTGGAGATTTGTGTGGAAAGAGTGCAGTTGAGTTACAGTTGTGGATACCTACTAAATAAAAAATGTTTAAATATTTATACTTATAAAGTATGCATTGAATATTCTAAATCAGTAAAATATTTAGATATTGATAATCTTTTGACATATCTTAAAGCGTACAATAAGGACACTCAGAGGCGGCCTTACCCATTGCGAGGATCAGGGCGGCAGGTCTTTGCGAGGCCCTTTGTCCTTCGTGAAAAGTATGTAATGCGAAAGTAGATCTGGTTGCTTGTTTCATTTTTAAAATATTTTACATTGAAAGATTTACAAAATTAACAAATACAGAGATGATAAATTTTAAAATTGATGTTTGCGGCTTTTCTGAAGACTAAAGTCTTTAATTAAAGCACAATAATCTAACGAATGAGCTACGTCATTTTCGATTGAAACAATAGCAAGGGCTGAAAGCCGATCTTGTGTCATCGAACTCCTCAAATATGTTTTAATAATTTTAAGCTTCGAAAAACTTCTTTCAGCAGACGCAACTGCAAGAGGTGTGGTAGCAATAATTCTCAGAACTATTTCGATATAGTGACGTAAAATTCAATTAATTTTTTTTCTATTATGTATTTCAGCACCGAGATAATGTCGTTGTTTCCTTCATACACACGGATGAACATATTCAATTCTTCGTACAATTCATGTCCATCAATATCACATGATTCTTCTACTGTCATAGATATTTGCAAGTCGCTGCATTGCTTCGAAAGTTCACAATCACTAATTTCCTTTAATCTTTTTATATTATACATGAAACCAAATATGCTCTTATTATGTTCAAGAGCCTCAAACCTAGGATGGCAGCTTGCGCGCACATTGTCGACAATGACATAAAAATAGTTTATTTTGAAAATTTCTTCCGCATTCAATTCATGAGCTTCATCTTCCCCTTCATAATCAAAATGCCTTTTTTTACGTCGTCTTATGACTTCTTTGAACTGTCTGTCAATATCATTTTCCTCGGCTATTTCTCTCGCTGTTACAAGGGATGACTGAAAACCATTTTCTCGATAATTATCGAGCCAATTTGTGAATGCGTCTAGGTGTTGTATTATAGCCACATCTAAGTGCATGTTTTCGCTTTGCCACATTTTACTTATAACATTTATCCTTGTAAGAATTTCATACCATATGACCAGTGAAACTACAAATTCGTAGGTAGTAATTTCCTTTTCTATAGAATGTCATTCACTGACTAACTGACAATCTGTTGTATTTTCTGCTAAATCCTTTAAAACATCACATATATCGCTTAGTTGGTATTTAACGGCCTTCACCGATGCTACCCTGCACTCCCATCTAGTTTCAGAAAGTGGTTTTAGCGATAACGATTTTACATGAGCATTTAAAGTAGCCCACCTCTAACTTGAGCCGGAGAATACGTTTTTGAACACCACTTTTTTCACCACGCATATTGGCACCATTATCATATCCTTGGCCTCTCTGCAGTTTTGCAATTATATATCTACCTAACTGTTCTAATTCTGTGATTATATAATTAGTCAAACTCTCAGCTGTGGTTTTTTCGATGGCTAAAAAACCAATAAAATGTTCTTCAATTTCAGCTGTATTTGTATTAAAAAATCTTATAATAATTGAAAGTTGCTCAACACGAGAAACGTCGCGAGTACAATCAAGAGTACTGCAAGCAAAATAATTCCAAGGTGACAAGAGTTGACGAACGAAATAAAACACAGGGATTCCCCAAGCGATAGAGGAGCAGAGCATTATGTCCCGACTGCCGAGCTGACCCAAGTGCTATGCGATTAAAAAACCGATCTTCAAGTGTTTCCAGGCGCGATATTCAAGTACTACATAATGAATTTTTCAATTGTTTTGAATGAATGAATTAGTTAACTAACTTAATTTTAATTTACCGTTATGTTATAACCTTAATAAGTAATTAAGCATCAAAATCGAAAGTTTTAAATCAAAAAAATTAGTTAAAAAATCTATATTTTTTAAAATTTGCTTGGTTTGTTGCGCGAGGCCCCTGCAAGAGCGAGGCCCCGGGCGATTGCCCTGTTCGCCACCCCCTAAGGCCGCCGCTGAGGACACTAGTACTTTTGGAGGCTTAAGAGTTCCAAGTGTAAAATTTATTGAATATATTTACAAATTATAATTGCTATTTACAGCATAATTTGAAAACATTTCAACAGAAAAATATATATCTCATTCAATGTTCAAGGAAATGATAAACATTCATTTTAAACATTCATGTAATTTATTCCCACTGGAATATGTAATTAAGTTTTTTATAAGATTAAATATTCATTATTCTCTTAAATATTCTAATAATGATCGGAACAGCAAAAAGAAAAGGGAACATAAACAAAATCGAAAAATAACTATTTTATCTCATTTGTAAAAACTGTGAAAATAAAATAATTTATCATTAATTTTTTTTATTGGTACCTACCCTATATATATACCCTACTTAAGACCTTAAGACACTTATACTTAGAGTTAATATATTATTTTTCTCCTTATTGTATTTCTCTCAGTGTAAAAACGTAGATATCTGCCAATTGCAGTTTTTCAAGGTCATACATTTTGACCCTACAAACATCAAAGGATTTTCGCCGGCTTTCGCTTCTTGTTAGTTGGTGTATTCTTTGGTATTATCAGAGGAGAAGCAACGTTCCATTCATAAAACTCTGTTTGTTTTGCAATGATTACACGAGGGCGTCTATGAGCATGACAAAGAATACCAATCGATTCTCTTTGTTTCGTTTTCGTGCTGGCAACGCTGTATCATTATTTAGGATTTATGCTTACGCTTATAATCGTTGTGTGCTTTTTGTTAAAAATGGGAATATTTATAGCGGCTAATTTTATGGGAATATATTTATGAATAGTTAATACTCAGTTGTTCACTTAAATAATTATCGTTAATATTAATTTTACAAATAAAATGTAATGCATTTTAAATTTTACTTTTTAAACTCTTTGTTAATAGGTATTAAATAACCACAACAAAAGATTTAAATATTATACTCATGGTTTCGTGACTCCTTGATTTCTCGATTGGATTAATATTTGAATTTAGTACCACAAGACGTATTTCGGCTTTGTTCTTATCACTCAGAAACTTGTTTTTTGAAGTATTATCTTGTTTTTTAAGTATTTTAAACCATTCCTATCAGTTATAATGTCACTTGCATTAAAATGATAATGATGTTTAATCCTACAATTATCTTCTTCCCAGCCTAGAAAAGATACCCATATTTTTCTCCTGATACTCTCAGTTGGAAACCTGAAGTAACACAAATACACTGAACACACAGCATAACAACTAAAATTCATCAATTTTATGTGAAAAGTCGAGAAACCAAAGTTTAAAAGTTGGTGTAGGCATTTTTTATACATATCATATTCGTGGTAATTTTTCTGTTGGTTGTTCGTATTTTACGACTCAAAATATTTAGGGACAACCAAAATATTTGCAAAAATTGGAGATTGCCAACTAATGGAATAATTACCATACCTGTTTATTTTGATATTAAAATCGTCATCGCTATGCCACAATTTTCACAATTGTCAATTACGAACCGTTTCTTTCACTAAATTTCACTTAATATTACCTGTAATTTCGCAAAAAAAACACCAATATAACTTGAAAATCTCATTATAATTGCTTTGGAAACAATGCTTGAAATAATTAAAGAACCTGTGTTAAATTTCATAGTATAACCGCTTCTGCGCGTGGTATCATGCAGACAAATCGTGCGGCGCTGTCGCTTATTGAGCAATTCCATTTCTATGAACTAAGCGAATAACATATTTGAATGGCTAAACAGTCCATAAAATGAGTGGTATAATTTAGGTGGTTATAATTATTAAAATATTAATAAGAGGTAGCATTATGGTTACAATACAAATATAATCAACAAATACTATAAATGATTCAATAACAATCACAAATTTCTTACCTTGAATGGAAAGCAGGCAACATCACAGGACAACAAAATCCAGTCGGTCATATCAAGATGACACAGTCGACCAGAAAGGTGATGTTTGAGTAAGTAAAAAATAGATAGTTCCGTCTCCTTTGATGTTAGGTCTATGCCTTCCGCTTTTAGAAACGGTCGATAAGCCGTTTGTCATAGCATAGATCCCATTCTGTTGCTGAAGTGACAAAGATAAAATATATTGTAATAATTTAGTTTATTTGGTTTATTACTTTATTTAGTTTAATATTGTTTTTATATTATTTTGATATGTTTAAAATGATTAATGATGTGGTAATTAATTAAATTAGTTGTTGATTGTTGAACGCCCTATAAAATTTTAACTAGCTCAGTGAAATTGTTGATTTGTTTAAATTTAAAACCCGACTCTTTATCTTGGGTAGGATTCAAGAAAAATTCAATATTAATCTTATATAACACACTAAATTTTAAATGAATAGTTGTTCGTTATAAGCAATGTACAAAACTATTAATATTATTCACGTGCTTATCACATGCAAATTTAAAATTTTTTTATTATACAAAAGAAATGATACCTTTACCAGATTATACTGTACAAAATTTACATTTACAATATCAAGCGGAATCACATAAATAAGTTTTTATCGCACATACCTCGTATACGTGTCTTCTGTATTCTACACTTGATGTCAAGCGACAACGGAAAGTTCCAAATCGGTAGAATCGGCCCAACGTTTGTATTCAACAGTAAGCGGCTATCAAAAATGTCTGCCGGCTGTACCTCTCGGAATAATGGAGTGAATCTTATAAATTCTGCTGTGATCTGGATAGTTTTTGTTAAATTTACTTTTTTGGTAAGTGCTTTAATACTGTTAAAACACCTTTATAATCATATTTTTGTTGTATTTTTTAATTTACCAAAAATTTAATAATTAAAATTTAATTAATAATGGTGTTAATTACCAATTGACGTATTCGGCGTAAATCAGCAGGAAACAAGAGAGAAATTCCCATTTCCTGGTCCTTATATACTTTTTTTCGATTGTGACAATTTAGACAGATAAATCGACATTCAAATGTTTACATTTTCAAAAAATAACCTAAATTTCCGAAACATGAGGAAATAATTTTTACATTTTTGATCATTTCTTTGATAATATAAAGATAGTTTATATTCTTACATTTACTAAAAATCTACTCGTATTTAAATTATTATCAGTTTTTTCCTATAAATTTTGAATTTGAAATATGCTACTTTCAGTCATGTCAAATACATTGAACACTTTTTAAATTTGAGCTAAAAACATAAATTAAACCTAAAACTATGCATAAATCTATTAAACTAGTCCTATTATAACTTTTAAACACTAATTTAACTTCTAAGAACTAAAATTTAAGCTTTCTAGTGATTCTATTATCTGAACTAGGTATTCAGTATTATAAGTACTAATTGAACAAATATGTCTTGATATTATCAAAGATTATCATCTTATAACTAATATGCAAACTTAATTTACTAACTTTATACATTTTTGCTAACTAAAATGTCTTTTATCAATGTTTATAAATTAAATTGTCTTTTCAGTTTGCACTATATGAGTGTTGTTATCATTAAAACAAGTTATTCTGTCCATCACTGTAAATTTAAGAGTTTGTACACTGATTTCACCTCTGTTTCTTACATTTATTGATACTGTTTCTGTGTTTTCAGGTACATCCCAGGTTCTGATAATTTATCTGAATACTTATTTCATATCGAAGACTAACAATTGTCTACTTGTAACCAGGTAAGTACTTTTACTTTATAAATAATATTTAAACACTTAACTACTTAAATTACATATTTGTTTGTTAAACATATGAATGAGATGAATAGTTTTAATTTTATTCTTTTTTATTGTTTCATATTATAACTTTGATTTCAAAAGAAAACTATATCAATTATAAATTGTTACATGAATTGGGACTTGTTATTTAAATTGGAAATATTTTGCTTGTTATTAAATGATACCATGGATCCTATCCAAGATAAGTTTGTCAAATACATTCTTCATCTATTTGAATGTTTCATATTTGAGATTATTATATTGAATACTTTAGATGAAATAAAGAAAAGTAGCTGATGATTTAATGAAAATTATTATGATATCCTTTTTATAATTACTTATTGAGGTAAGTTTTACATTTTAATTTTACTGAGCTTAGTTATTCATCTCAATATATTTTCTCTGAAAGCTTCACTCGCTCAGTCAAGAATACAGCCCCATATATAGGAGTATTAAATATATGTTTATTGATACCATAATCTCTTCTTACTCTGGTGCCACTTTGGTCGATTTTCGAACTATTGTTTAATTATGTTTTATGTTTCCGAGGCAATTTTTACTGATACCCCATTAAAGATAGTCTTCCTTATCTTTAGCCACCATAACCGAATAAAATGACTTCCATTTTTATAATGACAATCCGCAGCGACAGAAATTCACCACTAAGGCTGGGTTATAACTCGATTTGTCTAACAGGTCTTTAAACAGGCCTCTGTTATCTGAATCATCATGTGAAAAATTTGGACTGCCTGGAAGATGATGAAACATCCTCTCATCCTCACACCTGAAATATCAATCACCATCAAACTAATCGACTTTGTTAAGAGGCTGAATTCGCTTGGTGAAATCTGAATTGGATCCACAATAGACTCTTGCGAGTGGTAATGGATGGTCTTATAGATCCACTCACCTAACCTAACCTAACCTAACCGCAAACTTAACCTAGCCTAACTCAACTCGACCAAGTGGTCCTGTAACTAGTGGTTAACCTTAGGTTAACTTTTTCGCCGAGTTCAAGAAAATATTGTTATATCTCCAATTGGTTCACTGACCAATAAATTTCGTGTTCAAAAGCACAGATTTAGGGGGTTTCGAGATGGCATTCTTTTTATCTATGATTTCCATTATTTATGTGAAGAGTAAAAAACTTTTTAAAGCACAAAACATCAAATAACATTTTCAAATTTCACCATTTAACTATTCCGTAAAACTAACTGGAATTAATAATAAACAAAACATACTAAACAAATTCAACTAAGTAATAAAACATAACTTAAAAATCGATTATTGTATAAAATGGAGTCAGAGTTTAATGCTTAATAAGCAAAAACTATATTTTACATTTTAAAAGCTTGACAAAACTGTAGAAACACTGTATATCTAATCATTTTCTTTCTAAATTGTTTTTATTGAAATGAGGTATGTCTGGTAGTAGAACTAGGTTTAATATTATTTTCCTATTGAACTTATGCTGAAATATTATTATCAACAGGAGAAATGTATTCCATAACTCCTTTTAATCTGTTAATTACAAATCAGTGATTAATTCCCTGTAAATCCATAATTAAAGATTAAATACTGCCCTCCTAAGCCAAAAAGACGTACCTCAAATTTCACTGAATTTCTAATTTCTTTATAAGAACACTTTGAGTTTTATTTAATCCATATCCTTAGCGAAATAGACGTACCTCGTCCGTATTATGCAGCTAAAGTGTTAGAAATATAAGACGTATCTCAATAATGAACAAAAACCTAAGCGGGTTTGGACGTAACTCATATTTCTAGGGAAAACGGCCATTTCTCAGAGATGTGTCTACTTCACCTAGGATTTCTAGCAATTTACAATTTGACCTTCACAGAGATACGTCTACATCACTTACAATTAGAGCCTGAATTTACCGCAGTATCAGTACTGTAAAGTTTGTTGTTTAGTCATCAACTGTTGATTGAGTTTTACACTGTCAAATGCAGTTTGAAAAATAATTTTGGGCATGAAGAATGCAAGAGTTGCGAGGTATTTAACTTGCATAATAAAGTCATACAAAAACAATCTCGATGAAAATTGTGATGTTTTTATGACGTGGAGCAAACATATTGAGAAAGCAGACAAATCTTAAGCAAAATATAGAGAAAATGCCGCAAGAGATTAAGAAGTAGGGAAAATAGTGTATTGCGCAGATTTAAAAATAGTTATAATGTTACCACGGCTTGAGACGTTTAAAAGTGAGATTTTTCAAATCGTTTAACAGTGTACAACGAAAGTTTTGTTCCAGTTGGAAACAAAAAAAAATGAGCAAGTCATTTGCAGTTCTCTGGCATGAAGCTTCGTTTAAACAAATAAGAGTTGGTTCAGTACATTTTACCAAGAGAGAGGTTTTAAAAATTACATTGTGGCTCGATAATTGCACGCACAGCGCAAAACAAGAATTGTACATTATTTTTATTTTTAATATATATTGTAAATTCCAATGAAATACGTGCCAATGAAATTAATATGAAATACTTTGTGCTGGGCCATACGTTTATGGCTGCCGACTCTTTTCATCACAGAATGGAGGTTTCCATGAAAAAAATGCGTAACAAGTTTTATGATTTCTCAGGTTTTTTACAAGCCGTAAAAGGTTGTGCTCATAAAACCGAGGTCCTGTCAATGGAGCATTTTTACATTTGGGAAGATTTTTCCTCGCAAATCAAATTAACTCGTAAAGAGCCGAGGCCATATTTACATGATATGGTTCAGGTAACCGTCCACAGAGGATCGTATAATATCACAATGACTTTATTCCATCATTAGATCTTAATTTTTTAATCGCCGAAACAACAAAAATGGAAAACAGCCGCCACCCAAAAAACAAACAAAAGTTCTTGGAATTTCTTCTCAGAAGAAAGCCAATAGGTATAATAAAAAATTTGTCTGAAATTATGAAAAAATCGTTTACAATTCTGGGAAATTCTTCCAGTTTGAACAAAATGTATGTTTTTCTATTCTAGTTACTTTTGGGTTTATTTCACATGATTATCACATTATTAATAAATCCTTTCTAGATAATTTTGTATTTATTAATCAAACTTTTATCCAAGTCCATATGGTAAGAAAGAGAATCGAATGTTATCTATGAATTAATCGTTTGCACTAAGAGACGTATCTCGAATTTTTGTTCATAGTTCATTAGCCAATTAATCGTATCTCAGTTTAAAACTAAAATAGTAGATTATGTAAGACAAGTTACCATGTCATTGTCCTCTGAATCTTTATTGTATTTACCCAAAAAAACCCATACAAAATTTGGCTATCTATAATTCCTTATATCTTAAACGAAATTTTATGAAATTGATTGTGTTAACCTTTACTTTGTGGAAGTTCATCTTACTAAGAACAATAAATAACTGAAAGGTTAAACTAAACTTCCACTATTTATTCGAAAAATTCGCTTTAAAATTCAATTACAGCTGTTTCGCTAATAACTAGCATCGTCAGATTGACATATTGAAATTACATTTTGTTTGTTTATTGTAACTAGGTACTTGATGTTGATAAGTAGTTAAGGCTAGACCAACTAGGAAGTAATAAGGAAGGAAGTAATAAGACATAACAATATTAAAGCCTAGATGTAATTAGCCCTAAGGGATTATCCTGGATGTATTTCCCTCTAAGATCAGTATAACTGTGCAATGATAACAAAGTTTATATTTAAAATGAGGGTCTTCCCATGGGAAGTCCTATTTCTCCAATTTTAGCAAACATATTTATGGATAATTTAGAAAACAAAATCTTTAATTTAATTTTAAGTTATAAAAACAATATTGTATTTTGGTATAGATATGTTGATGATGTGTTGGCAGGTTTTGTAGGTAGCGAACGGCAGTTAGATATATTTTTCAATTATATTAATACCTTGCATCCTAAAATTAATTTTACTTTAGAAGTTGAAGAAAATAATTCAATTAATTTTCTAGATTTAAGAATTGAAAAAGTTAATAATTCATTAAATTATTCAATATACAGAAAACCTACACAAACATATGTAACCATATCATATAATTCAAATCATCCACTATCACATAAAATAGCTGCTTATAATTCCATGATACATAGAGCATTTTCAATTCCAATGAACAAAAATAATTTTAATAAAGAAATTGAGATCATAAAACAAATAGCTACATCTAATGGCTATCCAATACATTTGATAAATAAATTAATTAATAAGAAAGAACAAAAAGTGTCACTAGAATTAATATTTCCAAAACAATCTAAAGAAATTAAAAGCTATAAAAGTATTACATATTGTGGAAATATTTCCAATGCAATTTCAAAAATAATATCTTCGGCAACATCAGCATTAATATCATTTAAAACACAAAATAATATTGGAACAAAATTATTAAATGTGAAAACAAAATTGCCAAAATTCAAAAAATCTGGTGTTTACAAAATTAATTGTCCAAAATGTAATGCAGTATATATAGGTCAAACACAAAGAAATTTTGAAGTAAGATTTAATGAACACTTAAGAGCATATAGATTACAACAACCATATAAGTCGAACTATGCAAAACACCTACTGGAACATTCAAACTCACTTATACACACCAATGACATTCATATACTACACATTTGTGATAAAAAACAAAATTTAGATTTTCTAGAAGAATTTCTTGAAATTAAAAGACATCTAGCAGATCAACAGTTTAAAGTAGTTAATGAATAATTTAAATCTTGGAAGTTCTCCGCTATTAAACTGTTTACTTTGATTGAATCTTCATTTTATACATAGATAAGACATTATTGTAACATAGATATAGTTTTTTCCTGGTTTTTCTATATCATTGCACAGTTATACTGATCTTAGAGGGAAATACATGCAGGTAATCCCTTAGGGCTAATAACATCTAGGCTTCAATATTGTTATGTCCTTCCTTATTACTTCCTAGTTGGTCTAACCTTAACTACTTATCAACATCAAGTACCTAGTTACAATAAACAAACAAAATGTAATTTCAATATGTCAATCTGACGATGCTAGTTATTAGCGAAACAGCTGTAATTGAATTTTAAAGCGAATTTTTCGAATAAATAGTGGAAGTTTAGTTTAACCGTTCAGTTATTTATTGTTCTTAACGAAATTTTAGATACGCCTTTTTGACTTAGGAGGGCAGAATAGTATATTAAACAACACAATTCATATGGCTTTCTGCGTTATGACACGAGTTCAAGTTTAAAAAACGAATCGCGAAGGGATGAGTTTTTTAAAGAACGAGTGTCACAACAGCCATATGAAATAAGTTGTTTATAATATTTTTTATATTTTGCTATTTTTACCTTTTTATAAATTAATTTATTATATATTGAGATTAATAGCTAAGCTTCAGTAAAATTAAAATGTAAAACTTACCTCAATATGCAAATATAAAAGGATATCAGAATAATTTTCATTAAAATATCAGCTACTTTTCTTTATTTCATTTAAAGTATTCGGTATAATAATCTTAAATGTGAAACATTCAAATAGATGGAGAATGTATTTGACAACTTTATCTTGGATAGGATCCTGTAGTATTATTCAATAACAATCAAATAAGTCCCAATTCATATAGCAAGTCCAAATTCATGTAACAAGTTACAATTCATATAGCTTTCTCTGGAAATTAAAGTTAGAATCTAAAACAAAAATAATATAATTAAAACTATTAATTTAATTCATATGTTTAACAAACAATTGTGTAATTTAAGTAGTTAAATGTTTAAATATTAGTTATAAAGTGGAGGTACTTACATGGTGACAGGTAGACACTTTGTAGTCTTCGATAACAGATATGTATTCAGACAAAACATCACAACCTGAGATATACCTAAAAACATAAAAACTGTATAAATAAATGTTGTCAGACAAAGGTGAAAACAGTGTATAAACTATAAATGTTACAGTGATAGACAGAGTAACCTTATTTAATGATAAAAACTCAGATAGTGAATGTTTAAAAGACTATTTCAACAACAGTTGATAAAAATTGTTATGAGCCTATGTAGTTAGAAAAGGATGTATGTAAATTAGTAAATTAAGTTTGCATATTAGTTATATAAGATGTTAATCTTTAATAATATCAAGAGATTTCATTTAAACAAGTACTTATAATAGTTAATATCTAGTTCATATAATAGATTAAATTAAAAGCTTAAGTCAAATTAGTATTTAAAAGTTATAATAGGACTATTTTAAGAGATTTATGCATAGATCTAGATTCAATTTATGTTATTAGCTCAAATTTATATAAATTCAAAGTGATTGACATGCCTAAAAGGAGCACATTTTAAACATCAATTTTATAAGGAAAAACAAAAAATAATTTAAATAGCTTTTAAATGAATGTAAGAATACAGATTTTCCTTATATTATCAAAGAAATAGTCAAATATGTAAAAAGAACCAAAACTGTCTTATAAAATGCACAAAATTACCAACTGTGACACAAAAAATAACTAGACTAGTGTGGACAGAGATTTTATTTCCACACTTCTTATTGTCTCATTAGATTGGTACAAAAATATTAAAAAAATTTAAAATAGTTTTAAATTTTATTTGTGATATAACTATTTTTTTTCATTTCAGTCTTGTTAATGACGTCACTGTCGACGAAGACCTCCCGACATCTTCCAAGAGCGATTTAGACAATTACTGTGATATAACCGGAGATGGTGCCGATAGTATCTAATAGTGGTCCCTCATCATTTGGTAATAAAAAAGAAAACGCTTTATCTATCGGAGCATCACCATCGATACCTTGAACGGGCGAAAGAAGACGTAGAAAACTTCCAGAAATTCCCAAGAATAAACAATGTATGCTGCAGGATTTTAAATAATTTTTTTAAGGAAAAAATTCCAGAGTTCATATTAATTTCTGCTTTTAAGGTGCAAGCGTTAATGTTTTTACTTTTTAGAAAAGCAGCTAGGCTATTGATTCAAAAAGGGTATTAATGTATTTTTGGTTGCCTACAAATGTATGTTGTTTTGCAGACAATACAATCATTAGAAAATGCATCGTAAATGAAAGGTGGACAAAAAAGACTTTAATGGTCCATTTTTATACTGCTATCACAATACCATCCAAAATAGTCATTTCGATTTGCTACACTTGAAAAATGTAGCAAAAAACAAATTGTGAAAAAATTACAAACGATGCCATGTTTTCTCTGAACTTGAACAACCCTTCAAAAACCAAAAACAGGTTTATAGGTACAGTCGACTTTAGAATAGCATATACATGTTAAATGTGAATTTCGTTTACCTACCGAAGGTTATAAAAACGCCCTTTAAACGCCTACATTAAATGGTTTTTGGGGATTAAGTTTATTTACAAGGGACAGAGGGACAAGCAATTTGTCAATAAAATACCTTATGCTGCAAACATTAAAGATGTGGGCGTGGACAACTGTTTAATTGATTTCAAATTTATTATTATTTAAACCGTGATTGGTTATACACAATAAATAGGCCGTCCTTAAAATTAATTCATTGTAAGAGATTTGAGTTTGAAAATGTATATGCTATTCTGAAGCCGATAGTACCTACAATGTATATTTATGAGGTATCTATTCTCAATCTTTTAGCCCATTTTACTTCTTATTTTATATACCTACAATGTGCTCAAAAGTTTCCTAAGAGTTTTGTTATTATTTAAATAAATTTTTCACATTCACACTCGTTAATAAAATGCACCTAATGCAGTATTGTCAAATCCAATATTTAGCTTGCTTATCAACGTATTTTATCCAGTCAGCCCAAATCACTGAACATTTTTGTTTGAAATTTCGTAAATTCAGGTTAAATAATGCAAATCTAAACAATTGAATTCCTAATTATATGTCATGTCATAATTGGGATAAAAGTATAAAAAGGCCAGGAAATTCAATTTTCTCTCTCTTGTGTCTCTCTGATTCGTGCTGACTACGTCGATTGGTAATTAATTAGCACCATAAACTCATTATTAATCAAAATTTGAGTAAATCTAATTATTTAACTAAATATTATCAACAAAGCATTTTAATAGTATAAAAGTACTTACTAATAAATTCAATTTATCAAAAACAATCCAGATTATAGCAGAATTTATAAGATATATTTCATCGTTTCTGGAGATACAGCCGAGCAGACATATTGGAAAGCCGGTGACGACTATTTCGGGTTTCATCCAACTAGCAGGGACCAACAGCATTGATATTGTTACTAACTGAAAAGACAGTTATACGAGGTATGTGCATAAAAAACTTATTTATTTGTGTACGCATGATTTTGTAAATGTAAATCCAGGTTGGATAATATAATTTGTCAAGGTATTTCTTTTGTGTTTGATTAATTTTTTTGAGCTGGTATCAAACAATGTTTCAATTATAATTTAGTGTTTTATAGAGTATTCAAATTGAGTTTTCTTGAGGTAAAGAGTCGGGTTTTAAATTAAATAAAATAATAATTTCACTGAGCTAGCAAAATTTTTATAGGGCGTTCAACAATAAAAGTAATTTTAATTACTTATACTACAATTATTAATTCACACATCTCAATATAATAAAAAAAAACAATATAAAAACTAAATAAAATAAAATAAAAAAACCCAATAAACTAAGAACAATAAATTACTGAACATTTAAACTAAACTTCCACTATTTATTTGAAAAATTCAATTACAGCTGTTTCGCTATAACTAGCATCGTCAGATTGACATATTGAAATTACATGTTGTTTGTTTGTAACTAGGTACTTGATGTTGATAAGGAGGTAAGGCTAGACCAAGTAAGAAAGTTATAAGACATAACAATATTAAAGCCTAGATGTTATTAGCCCTAAGGGATTATCCTGGATGTATTTCCCTCTAAGATCAGTATAACACAATCAATTTCATTAAACCCAATAAAACAAACCATCACAATATATATTATAAAAATTTTTATTTTAAAAAGTATGTTGGTAGCACTATGTAATTATAACATTTGACAGTTTTGAAATTTAAATTATAAAGGGTTAATGTTTTACAATATTTTAAAATGAATAATACACCAATAATAATAATATATTAAATAAGTAAAATATGATATTCATATATACAAATACTTAAAGAACAATATAAAATTAATAAATTGCTATTAGCCTCAAATGTCATTGTCAAAAGTCTTGCCATTAGATACTTCACTCATGTTGCCAACCATTTAAAACAAAAATTTGCGTACGATACGCAAATGCGTTTTATAATGAAGATTTTTATAAGTGCAAAATATAATAAATAATTTTCAACTTCCTTAAGTAAACAAGGATGGGTAAGCAGAAACATTTTAGTTTATTTATTGTTCAATTAGTGATTATTCACACACACACATATATATATATATTCATAAAACAAGTATATATTTATTGTTTTATGGTGTGGCCAAGGTTTAACCTCTCAAAATCAGATGGTTACAAAATACAATGGATAAGTTACAAAGACGCTTTAAACATGACTAAGATCAAAGTTGATCAAGGATTAATTTGTTACAACCCACCCTAAATACTATCTGCCTCTCTTCGGTAATATTCTCTGTTAACGGTATCGCTTATTAAATCAATCTGGCTGCGTCCACATTTACTACGTCTTTTTATATTCACAACGAAACACCATAGAACATCTACACATTCCAGAATTTGTCTTTTCTGAGAAATAATAATACGAAAATCTTTTTTTATAAAATCAGATTGAATTTGAATATGCTATTCAACACTTTCGAAATCAAAAATTTTACTTAACCTGTTTTTGTGGAATATATTTTCAGTTCCTGTTCTCCCATATTGGTATAACAATCCTAATGCGATTTGTTATCAATAATACATTAGCGAAATACTTCAATGAAAACATTGAAACGTAACGTGTATCTTCATAATTATAATGATGCAGTAAACTAAATAATTTAATGACGTCCTTGATCCTAAATTTCCAGGAATTTTTCAAGGTCCGCAATTAACAAAGAAACAGCCCACAGTATTTATATGTAGGTACGTGGCCGTCATTTTGTGTATATCGACATTAACCTTCTGAAGCTCTCATTATCGAAATACTAATTAAACACGATAAATTACGTGTGTTTATCAACGAAAACACGGTTTCGAACTTAAAAAATTCTATTTTTAACAAATACCTACAGAGAACTTTCGGATCGTATCTATTTTCAGAAGTTGATAAAAATCTTGTAAAGTTAGTGCAACATGCATCTACATTTTTAAGGGGTTTTAAGAGTCATAAATTTATGTACTGGATAGTACAAAATTTATTAAATATACTCTATTTTACGGTGTTACTTTTTGTTACCACATTTTTGACAATTTATGGCAATAAGCTTGCAGTTAGTTAACTGTTGATTTTAATTTAAAAACAAAGTTATCGTTATTATGCAATAGATGGCGATACATCAGGAATTATATTAATATTCATTTTTCCAATCCTTCCATTTTAAACTAACCATTTAGTGTTATACAGCAGGTAAGTAATGGCTCAATTAGAATACACGTGTGTGTTCTAAATTAATGGCGGCCACTTTCTTAGGCAATTACAAAAATTATAATATATAACTATGATAAATATGTTCTCATAAAGCCAAAATGAGTGAATTTTCTTTCCAAATTTTTTGTAAAATCGAAAAAAGTCATATTTTCAGTAAATTTATCGTTTAACAATCAACCATTTGTTTTAATTATAAGAGGTCATTCAGTATTGTAAATATAAATAATTTTATTAAAAATGAACCCGAATAAAATAATTTTAGACAAAATATGGCACCGATTTTTAAAAATTTTGATTCGGTTCTGACTGACCCCGTGAGTTATCCATAGGCTTAATTATAAATTGTTTTGTGTTGTGTGAATAGTTTTAATGTGGATTCAGGAATGTTCTATTGATTGGTTTGGTACATAATATCTTTGTAATGTATTAAACATTGATAGAAGTAATTTTAATAAGATATTCAAATAACATATAGAATCAAATTTTATGGAAAATGTAAAACTATAAAAGACAGTCTCTTAATAAAGGGCGATTAATTCAGTTTTAGTTAGAGGTATTCAGTTTTAATCATACAGTCACCAGTGAAAAATAAAGTGACATTAAAAAAGTAAACTATAAGTTGTAAGTGAGAGTGAATTAAAAAAATATTTTCCAATTGTGTAAAAAATATAAAGGTGTAATTACCATTTTAAATTAAGTTTAAAACTATAAAAAATCACTCAACTGGACTTTGGAGGAATATTTGGAGGAACACTGTATTTGGTACATTCCAAATAAGGAAAATTAATAAAACAGAGCTTATGCAAATATAATTACTTTATACTTAAATAAAATTAACTTTTCGATACTATTAAACATGAGTCTGCGCAGTATTTATTTGTTATTAATTGTTATTTGTTTATTAATAATTCTTGTATTTCCAAATAACACTAAACCGGTGAAAAATATTTATTAATTATGTACAGTCGGCTTTAGAATAGCATATACATGTTAAATTTGAATTTCGTTTACCTACTGAAGTTATAAAAACGCCCTTTAAACGCCTACATTAAATGGTTTTTGGGGATTAAGTTTATTTACAAGGGACAGAGGACAGGCAATTTGTCAATAAAATACCTTATGCTGCAAACATTAAAGATGTGGGCGTGGACAACTGTTTAACTGATTTCAAATTTATTATTATTTAAACCGTGATTGGTTATACACAATAAATAGGCCGTCCTTAAAATTATTTCATTGTAAGCGATTTAAAGATTGTTGATAACATACAAAACTGTAATACCAATTCCCGAAAATGAGAAGAATAAGATCAGGGGCTCGATTCTTGAATCTCGAACGAAATTTGTCGAATTCGTAATTTCTCACTTTTAATGTCGATCGATTTGTACGGGACTTATTCTTGAGTACGAATCGACATTCGAAATTCAATCGACATTTGATGTCGAAAGATTAAGTGGCAACATCGTATTATTCTGACACGGAATACCATAAACAAGATTCTGTTTACGTTAAGTGTCACATTTATATTATTAGAAGAAAAAATTATTGGTTGGTTTAAGAAGAATAGAAATAATATAATGAAATTAAAAGACAAAAGACAGTTTAGATCTGCAACAAGTGAAAACCTCATCAATTCAATTAAAAAAAAAGGTTTACGCTTCTTTCATTGGATGGTACAGATGCCCGTGTTCGCTCTTTCATATAAGGTTGAACCATTTCGATTAATTCGTGGGTAACAGCTTTTGTTAATATGAAACTCTTTTTAAAATTATAATCGCTCATGTGAAAAGCCTCTACATAGTTTATAATTTGTCTGGGAGCATTATCTTCCAAGTTCTCTATTGCCACTCCTATCCTAATACTAGGTTTGGATTCATTTTGAAACTAACAGTAAACAGTAATACTAACGAAAAAAATAATAATACCAATAACAAACAACTAAATACTAATAAAACGTAATAAAAATAAATTGTAACTAAATAAAATATCAAGAAAACTTTAAAACTTTTATATATTATATCTATGTTTATGACAGAGACATGACAGAATGAGAATAAAATTCGACAATTCATTATGTCGAACGGTTTTACCCATTCGATGCAGTCTCGAACAACAATTGTCGAATTTATCTCGAATTCGACTTTCAAGAATCGCCTTTATACAAAACTATCGACATATGTCGAAAGTCGACACTGATATTTCGAATTCGAGATTCAAGAATCGAGCCCCAGAAGTTGAAACAACGACTATGGTGGTATAGTCTTTCCAATATTAATTGTTAGAATCCATTTAAAAGTGTCATACAGACTACCAGTCTAGAGAGTGGATGTTTAACGGGAGAAATATGTCGTTTTCATGCCATTCTTTCTACTTTGAAGCCTAGTAAACTAACTCACTCTGTATGACACTTTTAAATGGATTTTAGCAATTAATATTGGAAAGACTATACCGGGAACTACTTACAAAATTACTGCTTATGAAATGAGAAATCTGGTTATCGCCAATTCTAATTTTAATATCATCCTTGTTTTTAGATTTCGACCTCCATTTTGAGTCCCTATGTGATTTACTGACTGGCTTCTTTGGCATATATTTTTTGTAAAACTTTCTTTTATCTATATATAGTTAATTGCAATTATACGGATTGCAATTGTACGGAAAGTAGTTTAAAAATATCCGTAATATTTTAACTTTAACATTAGAAACTCAGCACACAATGTTTTTAAGAATTTAATAATGACTTAATTAGTTACCAAAAAAGTTTCATTAGATTTAGTTATTATTATTAAAATTTAAACAAGGGCAAAAATAGATAATACCACACATTTTCCTACTAGCTTATACATAAAAACCAAAGAAAAAGAAAATACATTAAAATGAAGTATTTCGAATAAACATTAACAAAAAAGGTCAAGTCTGTCTTTATACAATTTGGTAGACGGTGCAAACACAACATCTAGGGTTGTTTCATATATCAAAAACTCTCTTTGTTAAGAAATTCTACTCTGTTCTTGTAGACAAGTTTTCTGTTTTAAACTTAATCTGGTGTCCTCTGTCACGTTTATTGGGATTGCCGAAATTGAACTCCAATATTTTAAATGTTGTGATCAAGTCGGCGAAACTCGAAAATTTTAGGTTGGCCGTAAGGAGTCTTTCTTCATAAGAAGGGATTCTTAACCCCAAAGTGTTCATATAAATAGGAAGTATAAACTTGTAAAACTATTAGTCACTTGAGTTTCTATTCTTGTACAATAAATTAGTTTTATGACTCTTCTTCTATTATATGTCAGGTTCCTAAAGTGTTTAAAGTATATTGCCCATTTTTTTATATTCTTTTTCTCTTCCACAATTTTTCCTTAATTTTTATTTGTTTTTTTTTCTGCAGCTTCCTGTATGGTGTCTTTTAGACGTGTTGTCGGTTTGGAATGAACGCCATAGTGTAGTAAGACACATTTTTGTTGTTATGTTGTTTTTTTAGTAATTAATTTAGTGTTAATTATCGGTTTCTCCAGTAATATTAAAATACAAATTGTATTGAAAAAGAACATAAATTAGTATAGTTGGTTTAGTTGTTCTGTTAAAGACAATATCCTACTAATCATTAATAATTATTTTTGTACAAGTGCGTTAGGACCTCGTAACTCTCGTGCTGGTTACAAGATTTTATTTTTCAAGAAAAAATGTCTTAAACGACCTTGTTTATTTCATAAATATCTTCTCATAGTATTTACCGCGATCTGGGGGTCTATTCTCGACTGTCGAACAAAATATGTCGCATTCGACATTTGTCGATGAAAATTGTCGCACAACTTTAAATTGTGGTATTCTCGATTGGATTCGTCTTCCAATTCGCATGAGACATATTTTGTCGAATATCAGGAGCTGGCAACACCGATTTAACTTTTCTCAAATATGTTCTATGCCAATGTAGGATGTGAGTTTTGGTTTTTTGATAGTTATATTTGTATCAATTTGTATTTGTGTGGTAGATTGGATTGTTTTTTGTTTGAGGCTCGTGTTTAAGGTGGATTCATGCAAGCAAAAATTAAAAAGCTTCATTCAAAACCAGCAAATTACAATTACAATTAGTACTTAGAATTAGTAGTAAAAGCTTGGCATAAGACTAACAATACTCAACTTTTAAATTAGTGTTTCCACTTATACTTACAATTACACTTACTTTAGTATTATATTGGTTAAATTAATAATATATATATACCCATTATGATACAATACAATATTATGATTGCCTTGTTCTATTAAGGGTTCTAGATTACTTATTAGTCTCTGCCTAATTCTTTAGTTAATTTGAACGTTTTAATAAACTTTCTATGAAATGAAAATAATGTAAAAACTTTTCTACATATTCCTCGTCTCTCTCGAGGCCGTTAATACTTTTGATTTTCTAAATTTTCAATAGCAATTAATAAAACTGCCATTTTCTCTCTACAAAAATATCTGAAAAAGTACCAAACAAAACTATTGATAGCTTCTGTATATTCCTTATGTATATTTTCTGTTTTTTTAGCGTTGAAATAAAAACATAAAAAAGGATTGTGGTTTCATTTCCCATATAAATTAACAAAAATTAACATGTATAATGATAAGCTACAAATTTCGCAAGTAATGAAATTCTCGCATTCGACATAAATTGTGGGCTGCCTTTGACCATTCTACAATTTGTCTATCAAAAATTTGCAAAGGTGACTTTTGAGAATAAGGTTATTCAGATTTTCTTCGACAAAGAGGATTTCTCGCATGCGACAAAATAGGTAGGTATGTCAAAATAGGTAGGGTCCCTGGTCGGCAACTGAGCACGTGAGCTATGCAGGTGCCAAGGAAACATTGAAGGGGTTACTAAGGGTTGTTTATCTAATAAAACGACACGCTACGTTTTTGTAAGAATTGACAAGCTTGTTAGTGGAGGTAACTAAAAACTGTTGTGTAATTCTCAAAATCTATTTGAGAGAAAGCATAGTGTACAGTTTTAAATAAAACTTTATTGAGTAGGTAATTAATTTATTGAACTACACAAAAAAAATATTTGGCGGGTGTCATGATAATGCCCTCCATAACGCCACGGGCGTTATTGGTCTGTTAATAGCAACCATTGCCAAGGTATTATAAAGTAGTAATGGAGTAAAGCAGTAATAAAAAATATAATGAAAAAACCTACATATTTTTAGTGCGGTCCAAAAAAGTTAAGTTCATTTATTTAAGACAAAAACCTGTTGTTATTAACAATAGTTATATGTTTTTTATTGTACTAACCCTTACTATGTGTTTAGTTGTTTACTGTTCTTAATTAGTTATATGTTTATTTGTAAGTAGGTACTACATTTGTTAAACATTTTTTTGTCATTCATATACATTTAAGTGTAGTTATTTAAAATGTTATTAATCAAATGCAATTATTTAATTATTTTATGGATTTTTTAAGGTTTTATTTACATTTTATGGATTATTTATTTTCAACATATAATTTGTTATTTTTATATGAATTTCATTCTACCAAAAAATACACATTTTTTATATATAAATTGTTTTTGTTCATAATATTTTGAGTTGTTTATCCATAATAATGAATATAAAAATAAATATTCAAACTACTAATTATTTTAGGGTTTTATTTAAAGTTAAGAATTGTGCAAAATACGAAAATTATAATCAAAGTTTCACTTTTACGCCTTTAGGGTCTAGTTAACATACAAAAACTCCTGTTTTAACGTTAATAAGTCAGATTTATTTATGCTTTCTGTAACAGTACTCCCCAGCATTGCACAGATATTTACAAATCACTGGTAAGCGACAAGTCCATGATTATTTTCCCATTAACCTGTTATGTAGGTACACAACATGTTAGAAAATCATCAAAGATTTTCTGTATGTACAAACCTTTTATGTTCTCAAATCCATGATTAGTTCAATGCACTAAAAGTTCGAAGAATAATTATTTTGTGTAACCCTAATAGAAGCTCTAACCAACAGAGGAAATTCAACGCAGTTAACGCTACCAGATAGAGCAAATAAAATGATGTATATATCGTTTGTTTTGGGTTTGATAGTAAACTGATAATGATTATGAGTATTTACTATAAAGAATAGGGTGCTGGCTTTATTGATACTTTTGGAAACATCAAGATAGACGTTGCAGAATGAGCTTGAATTTTAAAGACGCATCAGGTACCTACCTACTTCGAATTAAGTCCAGCTACTTTTCTTGTAAGTAGGTATTAATAAATGTTTTCAAAATAGAATCACCAATCTTTAGATGAGTTGGTTATTTTTTATTTGTATTTAATTATTTAAATTGCAACACAATACGATGTTTCTATGTTGT
This sequence comes from Ophraella communa, assembly GCA_035357415.1. Classification (NCBI taxonomy): domain Eukaryota; kingdom Metazoa; phylum Arthropoda; class Insecta; order Coleoptera; family Chrysomelidae; genus Ophraella; species Ophraella communa. The sequence continues at coordinate 22,134,621 of CM068985.1, forward strand.
TGGGGATATTTATTGTAATGGGACAGTCCAAACTGCACTTAGGTTATGACTTTTAGTTCTAGGCAGTGCCATTGAAGAAATATAGGTACCTTATGTTGGTTCTGAATTACATTATGACTTCATAAACATTTTTTGTGTTGATTGTTTTCTATACGTTTGGTAAATAGTAAGCAAATGTGGCAACGCTGGCGTGCTTTTGACGAAGTTAAACCAAAAGTATCAAACCTGTTGCCGCCGCCAATAATCCAGTCTATTGAAAACCGTGTTTATGATAACTTCCCAGTCGACAGCGGCCGCGAAGTGTTGGCAACTCTTTATATTGTTTACAAACAGTTTTGCAAGTGGAAAAGTTAACTTTAAAGTTCAAGTTAATTTAGGTTTAAATCGTTAAAAAGTAACAGTTCGTGGGAATTTTATTTATAAAAAATGGATAAAGTATTCACTATATTTTAAAATAGGCTAGGCATAAATAATTTAAAATGAAATTTTACTAAAACCTATACTTAAATGTATGAAAAAGTAGGGTAAATTGACATACCTATATATCTTAATGAGCTTGGTATAACGCCAATTTTATGAGAAATGTTACTTTCTCAGACATACCTATTTAACCAGGGCAATTACAAATACTTATTAAACAAATAATAATAATAATTAATTCATTAAAAAAATGGGACAACCTAAAAAACAATATTTTTTAGTCCTTAAGAAACTTGAAGTAGGTATATTAAGTTTTAATATATTGCTATTCTACTGAGAAAATTGGATAATACTTCTATCTATATTTAAATCCACTCTACTTTTTGAAAATAGTGCATCGAAGTACGATATAAATACATGTATTAATATATTGAAGAAACCAAAATGTTGTTTTTGAAATTTAAAAGTACTTAATAATTTTCGTATTTACAAGTTATAACATAGGTATTTATTATCAGAGTGAATCAAACATTTTTTTTAACAGATTTATTAGTAAGTTTAGTAGAAATAGTGATAAGTAAAGCTTGCAATGGGTAAATAAAAGAATTCTTTAGTTTGCTTATTTATTTCAAGTTTCGATTTTTGCTTGTTTATACTTTGGAATAAATAATAAATACCTACAGTGGGTATATACCTAATGTACATACATACGGGGTTGGGATAAAGTATGGAACCAAGTAAATATATTTTTAAGAACGATATTTATGAAAATTTGCAGGTAAGTGCAAGGAACAAAACGCATCTGATGTACATTTTTTTGATAATAATATACTTCCGGTTTAACCGGAAATGCCATCAACTTCTTTAATTTAAATGGGACACCCTATATATTTTTACAGATTTTGAAAGAGCTTGTTATTTTGAATTCATACATACTGAATTTAGTGTAAAAAAATTGTAAAAATGAGGAATATAGCACTCTAACCAACCTCCTTTGAGTTTTTTGCATTAGAGCAAAAAACTATTTAGATAAACTAATTGATGTTGTTTGTATGCATAGTAATAAATAAACAAGTACTGTTTAGTACGTCTTTTGTTCTTCAAGTGTCAAATTCTAATTGACGGAAATAAATTGCACAATTTAGAATGGTTCAATTAAGTGAAAAAGAGCGTATTGAAATTTTAATGATGATCGGTTATGGTGATCGTGTTAGAACTCATGAAGAAGTGTGTCATATTTTTAATAATTTGCATCCGGAGAGAAATCCTATATCACGCTCAACAGTAACTAAAACATTACAACGTTTTAATACTACTGGGATGGTAAAAAATTTGCTAAAACCTGGAAGACCGCGGACTGCAACGAACGAAACTGTTAAACAAAATATTGCAATCGATTTAGAAGAATCGCCTTAAACTTCCACCACAAATTTGGCACTAAACCATGGTATCAGTCGACGTTCTGTAGGAAAGATATTAAAAAGTGAAAAGTATCATCCGTATAAGGTACACTTGGTTCAAGAATTGTCATACGATGATTTTGACCGACGGCTGGAATTTTGCGAACGGCTAATGGACATCTGTAATGTCGACGAAAATTTTGCTTCTAGCATAGTTTTTTTCGATGAGGCAACTTTTTGTTTAAATGGATTAATCGCCTTAACTCAAGGTATTGGTCAAATGAGAATCCTCATTGCATTCATGAAGCATATACCCAGCATCCACAGAAGTTAAATGTTTGGATGGGAATTGTCGAAAATAAGCTTATAGGCCCATTTTTTATCGACGGAAACTTGAATGGTGACAAGTATTTGGATCTACTAAATAACGAAATTATTCCTGCACTTCAACAGAATGGGCAATTACCACAAAATATTTGGTTTCAACAAGATGGAGCACCTCCCCACTATGATAGACGGGTTAGGGATTTTCTGGATGCGAATTTTCCAAATCGATGGATTGGACGTAGAGGATTCATAGAGTGGCCTGCTCGTTCTCCGGATCTTAGCCCGTTAGATTTTTTTCTTTGGGGTTATCTAAAATCACGTGTTTACGTTAGACGACCAACAAACTTACAGGAATTGAGACAAAGAGTTATTGATGAATGTGAACTAAAACGTGAAGTCTTGGAGAGAGTGACTCAAGAATTTGTTAATAGGATGGCATATTGTCAGCAAGTAAACGGCGAGCATTTTGAACATTTGAAGTAATTTTGTTTCTCATTATCCTAAAATAATGAAATGTACATCTATTGTACTACTAACAGTGAGTTATTCCTCGTTTTTACAAATTTGTTTACATTAAACTCAGTATGTATGAATTCAAAATAACAAGCTCTTTCCAAATCTGTAAAAATATATAGGGTGTCCCATTTAAATTACAGAAGTTGATGGCATTTCCGGTTAAACCGGAAGTATATTATTATCAAAAAAATGTACATCAGATGCGTTTTGTTCCATTGCAATTGCCTGCAAATTTTCATAAATATCGTTCTTTTCGTTTAAAAGATATTTACTTGGTTCCATACTTTATCCCAACCCCGTATATAAATATATTTGGCCAATGACACATGTTTGAAAATAAATATAAAAAAGGTATATAAACAACATCCATACAACCAGTACAGAAATGATCTGCATTTAAAAAAATTTAAGTACCTACCTATAAAAATTTTAAAATCCTATATACATAAAACCTGTTTAGACCCCAAATATTGTGATTAATATGTATGTACATGAAAGTAATTTTTTATATCCTTATCCTTTTACGAACTGATATTCATTTTTAGCAGGTATTTAAAATTCATCAATTTCTTTAATAAACTATTTAGAAATAATTCGTATATATTTTGTGTTATGAAGCAATGTATGATTTTTTAGACATTGGTCAATTAGGTTGGGATTTATATTATATCAACTTTACTAACATAACTAACATAGTTTCCTGTGAGATTAAAATGTGTAGATCTATCAAAAAATTGATTTTCGAAAATAGGGGTGCAAATAACTTTTTTTAACAGGAAAGTATTAGGTATATTTCGTTCACCATGGTACCTAATGTTTTTAAACTTGTAGTCAAAACCGAAAATAACTTTATAATATGAATTATTAGTTATTGTAATTTTTGTATGTGCCTAACCTTTTTGATGTTGTCATCTGTAATAAGAGACCAATGCTGGTTTTAACTGGACAATCCAACGCTGTGTCAAACTAAGAAACACGGCGTCGTAAGGCAAATATTCCTGTCAAAATGTGTTAAATTTATTGTACTAAAAAACTTACATACAAAGCAAATAAAATAATAAAATTATTGTAGGTACTAGCCCTTACTCTGTGGAGGTGCAACATATTAAGACAATTATAAACAAAGAACTTTTAAACAAACGTGGACGTTTTTATAAAAAGTTTTTTAGAATATATTTTAAAGTATTTCTTAACCAAAATAATTTGTCTATATTATAGCCCTATAAAGCTTCAAAAATTTGACAAAAACAAGGAAATACACCATAAAAAAATCTTTCAATGTAAACTATACTTTGTCCACTATAAATCTGGTTACACGTCATCAAAGTGAACAAACCGCTTTGTTCGTTTGTCTTTCTTCGTTGGTTTGCTACTGTCAATCAGTATGTTTATTCACTGTAAACTTGGTAAATATTGAAATTCGTAGGGCGCAAGTTATTACAAAAGATAAATACATGCTTTTAGAAAAATTTCGTAATTAATTTTATATCATTAAGAATAATAAAAAAACTCTTCGTTTGAACGTAACTTCCAAGTTTATTTGAAAAAATATGTTTTAAATTACAATGACGGCCGTTTCGCTAAGAAGCATCGTCAGATTTAAAACATATTTTTTTAAATAAACTTGGAAGTTACGTTGAAACGAAGAGTTTTTTTATTATTCTTAATAAGATGGACTTCAAAAAGAGTTAGTACAATAAATTTAATTTTATATCAAATACAACTTGTGGGCTTATAAAATATAAACTTTAAACGAACATAACTCATGCTAAAATATTTTATATCTTTGCAAAATTGCGCGCTGTTGCCGCGTTCAAATCTGGTTTATCAGGTGAAATTTTGATATTCGCGCGCGTGTGACATTGACGTCTCTGGTTTCTGCAGTTTATGAAACATATTATAACAAATAACTAGGTTAGGTTAGGTTCCATTTAAGTGGTCGGTCAACGTCCCTTCAACTGTGACCTGAAAGATCTACTGTGGCTCACCCCTAGGTATAGTCGTTCCATCAACCCTATGCTTCTGATGAAGCTCATCAGGGTCGTTGGCGACATTTCCATGAAGTCTTCTGGCTCGAGTTGATGCAGACCAATTTTTTTTATTCTTAGTCTCTCGAGTTCTCGGCAATTACACAAGATATGCTCCACCGTTTCATCCTACGCCTGACATAATCTGCAGTCTGCACTCTCTGACAGTCCAATTGTTTTCATATGCCCATTAAGCCGACTGCGTCCAGTCAATAGTCCTATCATAATTCGTAGTTGCTGTCTACTCAAATTCAGCAGCTCTTGAGACCTATTTTTTGAGAGATCTCTTACTAATACCTTTGAGTGTCTTAAATCCTCTAGCTTACTTTGTTATTTTCCCCTAGATGTATTAGATGACCTGCAGACACATATCGATTGCAAAAACCTCTGCTTGGAAAATTGTGGATGGGTTACCCAAGTTCTGGCTCAGATCCACCTTTGGCTTTTCTCCATATACCCCAGCTCCAATACACTCTCGGTCCTAGAGCCGTCCGTGTACCAACACCAAAATCACCTCAAAAACTCGTCGTTACTCCCGCCTCGGGAGCACTACCCCAGCATACTTCAAGACGGGTGGGTCACATACTCTTCACCCATTCATACCCCCACTTAGCCTCTTTCTTTTCTCTTCTGGTTTTTCCATCGGTGAGCTTAGGAGTTTATTCCCCAACTTCTGAGCCATTTCTCTTTCAGGAGTACGTTCTACCGTTTCCTGAACCAACATGTATTCAATGAGACAATCAGCACCCTCATTGTCTACTTTTTTCCGTTAACTAGTCCGTATAGATCCCACGAGTAGCTAGGGTCAGAGCCCCGCATGACCGAGCAAGGCTATTTACATTCAGAGGTATCTGAATGCCACCGTTAGTTTGACCATCAGCGATCCATCCATCATGACGGTACGGATAACACCTTAGATTGGGGTTTTTTAACGCGGTTTATTCCTCGTGCATCTCCTTTAGTCTGACTTCTCCTCTTTGAATTGTCCGGCATGGGGGGCCCTACCAGTAGCAAGCTACAGCCGGCATCGCCCAAAGATTCATTGAAGTTCTCAAGACCCTCACCACAGTTGCTTATTATAGATCCTGGTTCGTCAAGGTAGAAATTCATGGAGAGGGTCTTTATTACTAATCCATACATACATAAATAGTTTAGAATCATTAAAATAAAAAATTCTAATTTATTGTTGAAGTATTAATATCAAAATCAAACTCTTTTATTAACTAAAATCACACTACAATAAGTTTTGTTCGGGTTATAACCTTCGAGCATATATACTAACGTAGAGACAGCAAGCAATAGTAATTGTTTTGTATCAGAGGGGAAACTGTCAGACACTACAGCCAGTGTCGTATCATTTTTAGGGGGTTTGAAATTAATACCTTTATAATACATTTTAAAACATGTAACAAAATATTTTTTAGACTTGAATTTAAGTAGTAATAGTAATTAATTATTTATATGGAATCATAAGATATTTTATAAAATAGAAAATTGCAATTATTGCCTAAATTTCTAGATTTTCAATTTTCTTAATAATATGGCGGTATATTTGCTTTATGCATTTTCCTCTTTTTAAACAAGTGTAAGAGACGCTAATGCATATTTACTTGTAAAACGACCTTGATGATTCATTTTCATATTTATATTTACAAATCACACAAACTCTCACCATATAATATATACTCAAATTAATTTAAAAAATGGCTATAAAAGTAATATCCAAACACTATTAAATTGTAAAAATAACTCTAGATCCAAAAAAAATTGACAATAATGGCATATGTGACAATTCGACTTGACACGCAAATTCAAAACTGACCAATGAGATTGCTGGACACTATATGACATTTATTTTCCCCCCCTGATACAAAACAAAGCTCATTTGGACGCTGTCTCTACGTTAGTATATATGCTCGAAGGTTATAACACATAACCTTTTTTTAATGATCTTTGGTTTTTATCTGTATAATTACCATAGCGTATTTTATTGTAGTCAAACAAAAAGAAGAATATTAGAGAAACTTCGTTTGATATTAACTAGATTGTTTTAAATGCTTGGCTACATAGTCCCGTAGCTACAGCTGTTACGTGCAACCATATTTATACTGGACAAAGTAAAACTAAAATAATAATAACATAATAAGGTATAACATAATTAACTCAAACCAATAAGTTTTAAAAAAATCCTCATTTTTTTAAGATGCTATCAGCCGATACTAAAACATAGGGAATACAAAAATAACTTGGATTTATTGACATGCAAATATCAAATAATACCCCAACTAACAAGATAAGAAACTCACAGCTTCTTTCAATTTCTTTTTTGTTTGAACATATCTGAAAACACCATGTTTCTAAAATAAGATATAGTCGAAAAAATTGACCTTTGCCCTGACGTCGCACCTAAAAACCTCACGAAATGAATTGGAGTCAAAATGGCTGCTGTTACTTTGTCTTGTGCGTGTGGTGTCGTGTTTGAAGTTAATTTTGTACTTACCGTAAAAAAAAATAACAAATAAGAGGTTTTGAAAAAAACCGATTTTATAGAATTTATTTAAATGCAAATGATAACTCTAATTATAACCTTCGAATGTTGGAAAGAGATAGTATCAAAAATGTTTAAATAGTTGCATTCATAAGAATTTATTTTGACCTCTTATGACAACTGTCATTATTTTGATACATCGAATTTTGTTTTATCGTTTTATCCTAATACTCTAATATCTATCTAATACTCTTCGCATGTCACCGAGTTAGATTAACTTCTAGTTTTTTCCATGCTATTTCTATATATCTCAAACCTGTACCTACCTCTAAAATTTTCCGAGTTAATCCATTTTTTCTAAAAAATTGTCTTTTTCTCAATTGAAAATTAAACAATAAAAAATCATTGTATAGGATTCATATGAGGCTCATTTTCTTCGTCTTTTTATAAAATTAAGAAAAAAATATACCTTCCATTTAAAAATGCGCTCAAAAATGCAATGCTTTTTATTAAGTTGGGGTATTCTTTGTTAATATATAAATATAAATAAATATACTGAAATTTATTCGAACTGTTACTACAGATATCAAAGATGCACATTATTAATTAAATAAAAAACATTAAACAACGTAAATATGCTTTTACTAAGTGCCAGTGGTGTTATAAACATAACAAACTTTTCTTTTGAAAATTTTAGTGTATATACAATAAACGGTACTTTCAAAACTTCAGATCCTGTGAACTTATATCCCTTTTCAGTTGTACTACCATTTACAATTATTTATACTTTAGTCTTTATAATGGGTGTACTAGGAAATATCAGTACGTGCATAGTTATAGCAAAAAATAAGAGAATGCAAACTGCTACCAATTATTACTTATTCAGTCTAGCTTGTTCGGATATGTTGTTACTAGTATCCGGTTTACCGCCTGAAATGTACAGAATATGGTCTCCAAGATATTACATCTTCGGACAAACGTTTTGTATTACACAAGGATTAGCAGCCGAAACTTCCGCGAACGCCACTGTGCTCACCATAACTGCGTTCACTGTCGAACGCTACGTTGCTATATGTCATCCATTTAAATCTCATGCTTGGTCCAAGCCGAGTAGAGCCATCAAGAACATCGTTGTTATTTGGATAGTAGCTTTAGGTTTGGCTGTACCGCAAGCGATTCAATTTGGCATAGTCGACGAAATACAAGAAGACAACACTATAATTAGATTGTGTACGGTGAAGAATACTTTCTTCGATCACGCTTTTGAAATTTCAGCTTTTGTCATATTTATTGTACCTATGAGTCTCATAACTATACTCTATGTGCTCATTGGTATACAGCTAAGTAGATCTACAAACATCGATTCTTCAAGGCATACGACTTCGACTTCGGAAGGAAACCAAAGAGTAGAATTTGGCAGAAAAAGTATCAGCAGAAATCATGCTGCGCAGAAGAGAGTTGTCAAAATGTTAGGTGAGTTACAAAAGATGTTTATTTGTCTAAAAATCGTACTTATGTTTTTAATGGCTGGCCGATCTCACCGACAGGTCTTATAAGATTAGCTTAAATCTGTGGAAATGTTTTTAAAATAGTCCGTCGAATTCCGAGTCTTAAAGAAAATCTAACTTCAAAATTAGTTTAAGAGTGTATGTCCATATTTTGCCAGGTATGCTTGTATACGTGTGCAATTTTACAAAATACAGAAATTAGACTGTAAAATAACAAGCAAAATAGTATATTAAACAATGCATTTCATATGGAATTCTGTTATGACACGAGTTCAAGTTTAAAAAACGAATCGCAAAGCGATGAGTTTTTTAAAGAACGAGTGTCACAACAGCCATATGAAATAAGTTGTTTATATTTTGCACTTATAAAAATCTTCATTATAAAACGCATTTGCGTATCGTAATGAAACTTTTACGCAAGCAAATTTTTGTTATAAATGGTTGGCAACATGAGTGAAGTATCTAATGACAAGACTATTGACAATTGACAATGACATTTGGGGCTAATAGCAATTTATTAATTTTATATTGTTCTTTAAAAAAGTATTTGTGAATATGAATATCATCGTTTACTTATATAATATATTATTATTGGTATAATATTCATTTTAAAATTTTAAAACATTAACATTTGATAATTTAAATTTCAAAACTGTTAAATGTTATAAATTACACAGTGCTACCAACATATTTTTTAGAATAAAATTTTTCTTAATTTACATACAAATAATAATTTAAAAAATGATGAAATGGCTAAATATAAAAAATATTATAAACAACTTATTTCATATGGCTGTTGTGACACTCGTCCTTTAAAAAACTATCGCTTTACGATTCGTTTTTTAAACTTGAACTCGTATCGTAACAGAAAGCCATATGAAATGCGTTATTTAATATACTATTTCATATTTTGCCATTTTATTATTTTTTAAATTAATTTATTATTTTTATGTAATTACGAAAATTTTTATTTTAAAAAGTATGTCGGTAGAACTGTGTAATTTATAACATTTGACAGTTTTGACATTTAAATTATGAAATGTTAATGTTTTCAAATATTTAAAAATGACTAATACACCAATAATAAAATATTATATAAGTAAAAGATGATATTCATATTCACAAATACTTTCTTAAAGAACAATATATAATTAATAAATTGCTACTAGCCACAAATGTCATTGTCAATAGTCTTGTCATTAGATACTTCACTCATGTTGCCAACCATTTAAAACAAAAATTTGCGTGCGTAAAAGTTACATTACGATACGCAAATGCGTTTTATAATGAAGATTTTTATAAGTGTAAAATATAAAAATTTTTTTTAGAGAGTGATGTCTTGTGGAGGTATGTACCTACAAACGAATATTTGGCAAAATATTTTGTTTGGAGTTTATAGCCATTTTTTAATTTTACGAATAAATGCATTATCTTAACGGAAAATAAAAATTTGGCTTTGTACGGATCTCATAATTAGTCAATATTAATAAATGCATTGTTTAAAAATTATAAAAAAATTTAGGCAAATTTAATCACAATATAGGCGAAGCTATAAGATTTGCAACATAAACCACGCCTTCAATTCATTGCTGTAGTTGGAGGTGTACATCTGTTTATTAGGGAAATTAGTGAACATCTTTAAGAATATTTAAATCTCACCTCTCAATCCAAGAATACACCTAAATATGTAAGTACGGCCCTGCTAAAGTTTGTATATTTCAATGAACAATTTACTTTTATTGAAATTGGTCATAGCTTGGATGGAAAGTCAAGACGAAATATATATCTTGCGTTGACTATACGTACATAATAACACCTATAAAAATATGAAAATATGAATGGAATTAAATTTTTAAAGAAATAAAATATTTTAAAGTTTTATTCAAATGATTTTAAACCAAGATGAAATATCTTGTGACAAGGCACACAAAAAATATACAAATTATTTTTCAGTGAGATGGAAATTGTAAATTTGTAAAATTAAAGTAGGTAGGTATTATAATAAAAAATAATCACAGATGTCTTCAAAATAGTAATCTTTTACTATCTCCTTAAAATGTCCAAACTCCAGAAAAACATTTTGCAACTGGCCTTGAATTTGGAAGAACCAATTTTGATTTTTATGTATATTGCATTTTTTCTCAAAACATAATTTATCTTCTTTCAATATACCTACCTACCTTCTTTTGGAGAAATCGCCGTGTCTTACAGACAGTATTCCGTATTATAAAACAATGGTAATTCTCGTGTACATAGAAGTCACATTGTATAATTTTATTACTTAAAATAATTATCATTTCCTCAAAAGCCCTACTTTCATATTGCTTTCTATGGCATGCCGTTTGGTATTTAATAACAACATTTAAAAAGCAAGAATAAAAAATAATCTTTAATTTCAAAATTTTAATTTCGTAATTATTTTTTTACAGAATTAAAATTATGTATTTCATAATTTTAATACATGTCCCAGTAAACACAAACTGTCCGTTCCGCAGGTGGATAGAAGACGCATTGCCGAAATGCCGTTCCTGGCCCGACATACGTGTGCCAGCTCGGCTTGCAGGTAGGGCATGTCCGCTCGGCCGTCTTATGGCCACTGGACGGCAATACATGCTGTTTAAATTCGGTATCGTAGAGCGTTTTCGCTGGTCAGCCGTTGGTGGACCGCCGACTCGGTCGTGACGCGGTATGAAAGCGGTATTTTTGCTTTCATTCCATTTCTAGTCTTGTTAGCCGCAAGTGGTCCGCTAGGTTATAATCAGAGTGTATTTGCGGTTAGGCTGTACTACTCAATAATTATCATTTTTTAGAGTTTTTATCATTTTTCCATTGTATTGTAGAACTATTTGAACAGTGTTTCAGTTAAAAAAGTAATTTTTCAGTAGATTCCATACAGTAAGGGTTGAAAAAGTTAGAATAAGGATGAATTTGTTTTTAAATAAAAAAGCCCCTTAAAAAAGGAAATTATAATAATGTTTATGATTGACGGTTTTACATGCAATATCTTAACGAGATATTCCGAACATTCATTCTTTATTTTATACCATATTATGATAAAAGTTTACAAAAGTATAATGTTTAGTGAATATATTACCGAACCTCTGAAATATATAATTATTTGAAATGTAGCACTTTTTACATTCTAAACAACACTTTATGTATCCAAAGACATCCTTATTCCGTTGCTGAAATAGTAATTATTGCACTAATCAAAATAAAACTTCAATGTTTTTGTAGAAATACAAACAACCGAGAAAACAATTAACGAACTTCCAATCTTCCAAAAAGTAATGAAACAATTAAATTACGTTCCAAACAACTGCAAAATGAATATAACTAATAAAATTAAGTTAAATAGTAAATAAAACAACACTTTGCAAATAGCTAGTGAGTGATGATTAAACATGCTGTTAAAACATGACGTGACACAGCGGAAGTGGGAACTAAAAAGGAAAAACAAAGACGGATCGTTCATCTTGGCGGTATATTTGAAAAATGCACCAGAGAGTCTGAAATTAGTTGGCACGGCGAGGCTTAAACCACCAAAGAAAATACAGTGGAGGACCAAATGCGGACCAGAATATACCATAAGTCTCTGGCTATCAAAGTAGCGGGCCGAGTTCGCTACAAAACGGATTATCCGTGATCGGTTTGCCGGTTCTGTGCCACTATCGGAACAATGTTGGTATTCATTAAACCGGGAGTTAATTATTCGATCCGCTGATGTTCCGAAAGTGGTAAATAAAGCCAGCGCTTTGCCGTAAGTGCCAAGAGGTGGCCGAGTGTTTGCCAACTAGTTTTGGTTTATTGGGGTATTTCCATTATCAAAAACATAATAGAAATTGCCGATTTAAAATTATGAAATACATAATAGAAATTCAATTTCTATTATGTATTGAGGTTGCCTAACTATATAAGTGACATGTACCTGAAATGTATTACAGCAAGATAGGCAACCGCAACACATAATAGAAATTTAATTTCTTTTATGTATTTTATAATTTTAAATCGACTATTTCTTTTATGTCTTTTATAATGAAAATTCCTTCTAGCATATATACTAACGTAGAGACAGCAAGGAATAGTGATTGTTTTGTATCAAAGGGGAAACCGTCAGACACTACATTTTGAAACATGTAACAAAAAATTTTTTAGACCTGAATTTAAGTAGTAATAGTAATTAATTATTTTCATGGAATCATAAGATATTTTATAAAATGGAAAGTTGAATTTATTGCATAAATTTCTAGATTTTCAGTATTCTTAATAATATGGCGGTATATTGGCTTTATGCATTTTCCTATTTTAAAACAAGTGTAAGAGACGCTAATGCATATTTACTTGTATAACGACCTTATTGATTCATTTTCATATTTATATTTACAAATCACACAAACTCTCACCATATACTCAATTTAATTTAAAAAATGGCTTTAAAAGTAATATCCAAACACTATTAAATTGTAAAAATAACTCTAGGTGCAAAACAAATTGACAATAATGGCATATGTGACGATTCGACTTGACACGCAAATTCAAAATGGACCAATGAGATTACTGGACACTATATGTCATTTATTTTTCCCCCTGATACTAAACAAAGCTCATTTGAACGCTATCTCTACGTTAATATAATACTCGAAGAAAAATTCAAGAATTAAAATTATGAAATACATAATAGGTTGCTTATCTTGCTGTAATGCATTTCAGGTACATATGTCACTTATATAGTTAGACAACCTCAATACATAATGGAAATTGAATTTCATAATTTGCATAATTTTAATTCTGTAAAAAATAATTACGAAATTAAAATTTTGAAACTAAAGATTATTTTTTATTCTTGCTTTTTAAATGTTGTTATTAAATACCAAAACAGCACGCCATAGGTTTCCGTGTAAAATAGCAGGAGTTGATTTGCTATGATCCTCAGATATATTATTTATTCTACCAAGCGTTTTCTTCCTGTTGCTGGTAATAACTTGTGATGCAGTAAATGCCTCTTCCAATTTTCTTGTTTTGCTGTCTTCTTCCATAATTGCTTCAAATTGTTTTTTCTAATTTTGACGAACACGTTAGAAGTTGATGAGATATAGTCTGCATTAATTTTCTTTATTTTCGGAAAATACCTTTTTGGATCTGCAATAATAAAAAATGTTATGTGAATTTAATGTTTTTATCTATCATTTGTTTTAATTTGACGTACAACATTCACAGACATTGAAATAGAGTTAAAAAAATTTAAAATACGAACGAATTCAAACTAACTATAAATTGAACGAGAACCATAATAAAAATATAACGGAATTGAATATTCTCAAACCCCTGAATAACTGTTTAATATCTACACGTTTACATTCTATGCGACCAAGCTCCACCCAAGAGCTTCCTTCCCCTGTACACTTAGCTGCAGCGTAAACTTTTCATCCAACCCTTATAGCAGTGTTTCCCAACCTTATCTAAAGCGCGACCCCTTTTTGTTAAAAAAATTGTTCACGACCCCCTACTCATCACCCAAACCAAAATAGCGTGCCTAATTTACAACTGATGGTTTCTCAAATTTAATTTTACTTTATTCATTAAATTTATGGTCAACTTCACTTGGCAAAAAGCAGCTTGATTCATTCCAGTGCGTTCAGGAAATTATAGAAAATGTATGTTACAGTGCTACAATTTTTTAACAAGTTTATGCAGGCATGCAAGTTACTTTGCTCAATTTAAAACAACAGCTCTGTGATTATTTTCCCGAAGAAATTTAAAACAGTTACAACAGTTGCAGATGGATAGGTACTGAATCCGTTTTTAGCCGATTCCTTTCAACATGCTAAAATAACAATAAAAATGAAAGAACAACTTATTGAAATATCAAGTGATGGATTGTAAAAGCTCCAATTTTTTTCCCAGAACCCGGACGAATTTTGGACCAAAAAGATGCAGGAATACCCTCAGTTGGTGAATGAAGCTGTAAAATGTTTGGTTCCATTTGTAACATCATATTTATGTGAGTTAAGTTTCTCGTCTATGACTGCCATTAAAACAAAAGTGAGAAATCGTCTCGTAATTGAAAACGATGTAATTGTGTGCGTCTCAAATGCACAGCCTAGATTTGAAAGACTAGTTTCAAAAAAACAGGCGCATGGGTCTCACTAACATTGTAATATTTGACTTTATTTTTTTCTTTTCCCCCTAGTACCTCATTGCGACCCCCCAGGGGGTCGCGACCCACACTTTGGGAAACACTATCTTAGAGTATGATAATACTCTATGATCTAACCTAACACTCTTAAACTTTGTTCGAAAAGAAAATATGAATCAGAATATTATGAATCTTAATAAAAAAGATTTTTTTCTTCATATTATAATATTTGATACTTTCCAGAATGGTTTTCCTAGCAAGTTCATATCAAAATGAAAAAAATACAGACAAATATTAATTGCAAATTCCACAATAAAAATCAAGCAAATGGGAATAAAAGTTACTGATCATAATAAAAAAGTTTTGTTAATAAATAAACCTGTAAACGTCATTTGACTATAAAGCGGACATATAATTGTACCTATGTGATATCTTTATAAAATTTGTTTAAAGATACGTCGGTGAGATCGGCCATAAATGACAAGTAATAGATGAAAAGCAGTATGCTTGTACAGGTACTTGTATCGTCAAGAACCCGACTAGAATAATTTTTTTATGGTATACCCAAACCGGAATCCATCCTATTTTTAATTCTCATTGAGTACGGAAACCGATTGAAATCTAATCAGTAATTTGGTTGTTTTTTGGTTTTTTTTTAAATTTGGTGTGAGTGATAGCAACCTTGCTTGATAATGTTTATTTTATTTATTTAAATTATAATATTGTATTGCTTTATTTATGAACTTGCAAATTTTTGGCTATAATAATGTTGAAAATTAACACTAGTAATGTTATACTCATGGATTCACCCCTTTGTGAATGTAACTTTGTTTGTAAAATGCAAAAAGCACACAAGAAGACAGACAACGCCACCCTGTGAGACAAGCGGCTTTACCTATCAGTTTATACAGGAACCCAAACCCAAGGTTTACAATCACACAGTGTGGAACAGCCAAATGGAAAACATTAGAAAACAGATAATTGGGGGCATGTTTTAAAAAATGCTCGCACCCATTGATTAGAATTTCTGGAATTTCTAGTGCGCTTGTTTTATCGATATGTTTTTTATACCTTGTAAGTCATATGGCCGTGGTCAACACCCTGTATATTATTTATGTAACATAATGATATGTAAACTAAGGTGAGAAGAAATTTTTGTTTAAGATTTTGTAAATAAAAAAGGTTCTTCCATTAATTGTTACTCGTCACAATAAATTTTGAAACACTTAAAATTGCCGAAACAGTAAAGTTGGGCATAAGACATTATACATGAAAAATGTCTAGAATATTTTGAATAAACCACAAATTAAATATTATATAGGGTGTACTAAATTTTTGATAAAACAAGCGCACTAGAAATACTAATCGACGCGCGACGGGAGCAAGCTTTTTTCAAACATGCCACCATTTACCGTTTTCGAATTTATTCCACACTGTATCAGCCTATGTAACATTAAATTTCTTAATAAACGTTCAGTTTAGTAGTTAAAACGTTTTTTTTCTTCAAGCGTATAATAATATCTATATTATTTTCGTCAACACAGATCATATAAATAAGCTATTCTTTTACTAGCAAAATAATGAACGGTCATTATTGTACTAGTAACAATATAATGAGAAATGATATGGGCGTTGTAAACAAGTAGACAGGAACTGTCATTTAATTTTTATTTAATTTGATATTTGTCAGTTTTGAAAAGTATATTGTAAAAATGTCTCAAGAATTTCAATGTACCTCTCCGGAATCAGTCGAAATAGCTAATGTCACTATTGAAACACTAAATCCGACGAAGTCACGAAAAGTGTTTGATTCCGCTTATGGAAACTTTATAAAATGGTGCAAAGAAAATAATGTATAAATATACACAGAAAATGGTATGCTTGCTTATTTTGCGTATTTGTCAAGAAAATTTACACTTTGCGCACAATATTCAATGATTAAAACTCAATTAAACATCAAACATAATGTAAAAATGATACCAAATTAGCTGCATTTTTAAAGCGACAAGGAGCAGAAGACCCATTATGTTTAGCCCAGTTTGCACAGCCTCGGCCGTGCAAGAATCTGGGCTCATGACAGCCTTCTACTCCTAGTAACATAATATACCATTTTTACTACAAAGTGCAAATATTATAGAACCAGTATAACTCAGATGAAGTATATAGTTCACTTTTTCACTAACCCTGTATATGGTAAGTTGGATGGGTCATGATTTTACATTTGTACCTAAATACTCTTGATTGTTTACTTATCTAAAATATCTTAATTTAAAATGTTCATCCATCCCTTAGATTTGTTAGTATCCAATAAGTTGAAAGATTAAATGAAACTCGTTAAAGTTAAAACACAAATAATTATTGAAATTACAATGAATTATTAATAACTTTTGAGTCTACATCTGACAATCTTGAGGCTGTAAAGAAAGAAAGCACGGTATTTAAGAAAGATTATGTGTTATAAGTGATCCAAAAATGTATACAACAGTTCCAAAGTCTACAACAATTCTCAAGTTCAAGATCAACAAGATCAAATCAATTATTCAAATCACAAATAGAAAACAACAAATATTGAAATTGAAAACAATACAGTAAATACGTATTGTATAAAGAAAATGAAAGTTTATGCTTATTGAAACAATATTTTATACAAGCAGTTGAGTAGACAGAAAAATTGTATTGATAACAATAAATTAACATTTTGTAAAAATAAAGAAATAAGAAAATATATTCATAGTCCTGCATTAATATTGAAAATTAATAATGAAAATGTTGAGATGACAACCCCCATGACGTTTGGTTAATGTATGAATTCTCTGTCGGAATAAACTTTGCTTCCCTTCTGGTTTACACTAGCTTATTATTAAGTTAGGGGCCTTTTTAAGAATAATAAAAAACTCTTCCTTTGAACGTAACTTCCAAGTTTATTTGAAAAAATTATGTTTTAAATTACAATGAAGGCCGTTTCGCTAAGATTAGTATCGTCATTGTAATTTAAAACATATTTTTTTCAAATAAACTTGGAAGTTACGTTCAAACGAAGAGTTTTTTATTATTCTTAATAAGATGGACTTCCAAAAAGTAAGGGTTAGTACAATAAATTTTATGGGCCTTAGTTAACAATTAACTTCGCATAACTTTTAATAATTACTCACGATTCTCCCCGTATACTGTCGTGTCCCCCTTATACTGTCACTTACCATCTTTTTTATATAGACTTCGTTAAACCTCTACCTTAGCAATTTCACCATATACTTATCTATTTAAACTCTTATCGGTATAAGTCGCTGTTTGAATGTATCGCGTATTAAATCAAACTGAACTTCTTCCTCCTTACGATGTTTTTTTATATTTATTACTTTGAGGACAATTCGAAACTAGTAGGTAGGTATTTTTTTTCATCTGTCCGTTCCTTCCAAGCAGTTTTCTTTACATTTATTTTCCTTTTTATTTTATGGATAAGGCGACTGGAACTCACAGGGTCTACTCAGTATTTGTAACAATACATTTATGGAAAATTGTTATAAATTGATAAAAATAAGAATATAATTATTATCAATAAAATAGTATAAATAAATGAAATATAATAGAATGTCATTAATATAATTAAATAATATAAGTTACAGATAATTACGTATTTCTTTGAACTACAAAAACAATTAATTGTTTGAAGAAAATTTCATGGACTAGAATATTAATATTTAAACTAGCTGATAGAAAATTATAATGAACATTTTGACTATGACAGTGATCTGCGACTTTTCTACCGATGACATGGAAACATAATATCAAATTTTTTCATTTCTACCGTGGCTTACATAGCATTTTTTTCACTACTGGTATCCTATTTTTTTAAATATTAGTTTTTAAAACTAATAAATATTTTGGACGAGTCACCAGTGACTTATTAGGTAATAATTTTTGTTTTGATTTGATCATAAATATTGTGTTGTAAATATTACTGTGAAAATGTATGGATAAGTTAATTGATTTTTATTTTTGAATAGGTAAGTGACTATTAAATAAGTAAGGAAAATATTTTTTTTTCATTTTGTCTTTTCATCAGTTAGCATCACATTCTGTCAAGTGGATTGAGATTTAGTTGTAATCAAGTAGACTCTGTATTTTTCTACTTTGGTTAATAATGAACAACTTTACTAGCTAGTAAACATCTTAGGTCTTGCTTAAACTTTGTTTTTTCTAATACAACACCCTGTGTATTAATTAATTTTTAGATTATTCACAAAAATCAAGAGATATTTCATATACAGTGTTCTATACCCAACTTTTACTGTTTTTTATTAAAGTTTTCAAAATTTATTATAAAAAGTAACAATTCATTATAGAGCCTTTTTTAATTACAAAATATGTTATAAAACATAAAAAACAGTAACATTTATATAGCAAGTGTTCAAAATATTTCCTCGAACGTCTTGGCAACATCCCAATCTTAAATAAAAATTTCTTCTCACCTTATTTAACATATCGGGCGTGACTGATCTAGTCGCAAACGTTACTCGTTTATTTAGGTCATCTAAGTTGAGGGGCATAATTTTATATACAATATTTTTGACATATCCCCACTAAAACAGGTCTAATGAAGTAAGATTACTCATCAGAAAACAAGACATGTTCAATTGCATCACGTTGTTATCTAATATCAGAAAACAAGACATGTTTAATTGCATCACGTTGTTATCTGATATTTCCATAATTAAATCCCAAAAAAAAACAAAGTTGGTGGTCAACCAAGTCAAACAAGCGCTATAGAAATACTAATCGATGGGTGCCAGCGTTTTTTTTATTTATTTTCAAATTTATTCCATTTTCTGTACTACATTGTACACAATATATAAAAGGTATATACAATTGGTAGTTATTTCTGTGTCTCCCTCATTTTAACATTTTTCTTTAAAGTAATTTAAAATTTGATTTTACATTCTTACACATAGTTATTTCGAAATAACTTTAATAATTATGGATGAACCATACTTATCGTAACTTAACTTATTAAAAAAATGTATTTGAATACAATTTAGATAAAGTTTACAGTAATTCTCAATAACGTTTGAATGAAAGAATTAGTGTGATAATAATATGTTATTATTTAGGTGTAACAATAGTAACTGATACAATATAAGTAAATATTGTATAAAGGAATCACCATCACAGTTCCGCTAAAAAATTATTCATATAGGGAACTAACATGAAATTTTAAATATGCTAATTACATTCTAAAACACAAGAACACGTGGAGATGAATCCTATATTTCAAGAGATAAAACAATTTTTCACTCAACTTTTGTAAAATCTCTATTCAAAGTTAGATGTAATATCTGTATCTGTATCTGTAATTCTGGAAGGGTGGGTCACCCCACTGCACTTAGGCCACATTTGGCCCATTGTGCTTCCTTCTGTTAGGCCACATTTGGCCCATTGTGCGTCCTTCTGAGATTAAGCCTAACCTATTGGCTCGTCAACCATCCTACCTGTTTAAAGTAGGTGATAACGTCGCCTGTAGGCAGCTCCCTCAAATTGGCATGTGTTAGCCAGTTCTCGCCAAATACAGACAGTCTTCTTAGAGAGAGTGCCGGACAGTCACAAAGGACGTGCTCAACTGTCTCATCCTCTTGTTCACATCCTCTACATAGTGGGCTGTCAGATAAACCCAACCGGTTCAGATGTTTTCGTAGGTGACAATGGCCAGTAAGTATACCTGTGACCAACCGCAGGTCCTTTTTGGTCATGGCCACGTATCTCTTGGCTGCTTTGCTATTCGGATATTTCAGAAGTTCCTTGGATAGTATGCAACCTTTTTCTTCGTCCCATCTTCCCCTGCATTTGTCAAGGGAGCATTCCTTTACTAGGTCAACCACCGCTGATGCCGGCAAGCTGACAAGACTACCGGGTCCCAAGAGCCTTTGGGAGGCAGCTTTTCTAGCCAACGAGTCAGCTATGCGGTTGCCTTTTGAAATTCCATGACCGTTTATCCAGCCTAGAGTAACCACATTAAGAATAATAAAAAACTCTTCGTTTTAACAAAACTTCCAATATTTATTTAAAAACTGCTTTTTTAAAAAACTCAATGACAGCCGTTTCGCTAGACAACTAGCATCGTCAGATTGACATATTGAAGTTAATATTTATTTGTTTGTAGCTAGGTACCTGATGTTGATTAGGTAGTTATAAGGCTAGACCAAGTATGGAAGTAATAAGACATAACAATATTAAAGCCTAGATGTTATGAGCCCTAAGGGATTATCCTGGATGCACTTCCCTCTAAGATCAGTATAACTGTGCAATGATATAGAAAAACCAGGAAAAAACTATATCATGCTGAGCTCTACAATAATTTAATATATTTGTGTTACAATTACGTCTTATCTATGTATAAAATGAAGACTCAATCAAAGCAAACACTTTAAAAGTGGAGAACTTCCCAGATTTATTTGTTCATTAACAACTTTAAATTGTGGATCTGCTAGATGTCTTTTTATTTCAAGTTCTTCAAGGAAATCTAAATTTTGTTTTTTATTACAAGTGTGTAGTATTTGGATGTCATTGATGAGTGAGGTTGGATGTTCAACTAGGTGTTTTGCATAATTTGACTTATCTGGTTGTTTTAATCTATATGTTCTTAAATGTTCGTTATTGGAAAGATCAGCATGATATAGTTTTTTCCTGGTTTTTCTATATCATTGCACAGTTATACTGATCTTAGAGGGAAGTACATCCAGGATAATCCCTTAGGGCTCATAACATCTAGGCTTTAATATTTTTATGTCTTATTACTTCCATACTTGGTCTAGCCTTATAACTACCTAATAAACATCAGGTACCTAGCTACAAACAAACAAACAAAATGTAACTTCAATATGTCAATCTGACGATGCTAAGTCTAGCCAAACCGCTGTCATTACCCGTATAACCAGTCGGTATCTAGTCTTTATCTGTTAGTGACTATAGTCGTTACTACGATAAAAATTATAGTTATTAAACTGTTGCCAACTCGTTGCCAATTGTTATGTAAAGATTCAATAAAGATACATGTAAAAAATATTTACAGATTCTATAATAGTATATTAAACAACGCATTTCATATGGAATTCTGTTATGACACGAGTTCAAGTTTAAAAAACGAATCGCGAAGCGATGAGTTTTTTAAAGAACGAGTGTTACAACAGCCATATGAAATAAGTTGTTTATAATATTTTTTATATTTTGCCATTTTATCATTTTTTAAATTAATTTATTATTTTTACATAATTATGAAAATTTTGATTTTAAAAAGTATGTTGATAGCAATGTGTAATTTATAATATTTGACAGTTTATCAAATGTTAATGTTTTAAAATATTTTGAAATGAATAATATACCAATAATAAAATATTATATAAGTAAAATATTATATTCATATTCACAGATACTTTTTTAAAGAACAATATAAAATTAATAAATTGCTATTAACCCACAAATGTCATTGTCAATAGTCTTGCCTTTAGAAACTTCACTCATGTCGCCAACCATTTAAAACAGAAATTTGCGTGCGTAAAAGTTACATTACGATACGCAAATGCGTTTTATAATGAAGATTTTTATAAGTGCAAAATATAAAAATGTTTTTAGTAACTATTTAATTAATTTATTTATCTTTACATGGACTAAATTTATATTTAAAAGTTCATTTATTTTTTTCAAAAATTTAATTAAAAACAAAAAAAAAAGTTTGACATCATTTTTCATCAATTTATATTATTTCCGTTTTAGCTATCCAAATTTATTTTGTTGTCACTTGATTATATCTACAAACCTGCTGCTGCGGGGACACGAACCAACAACCTCAAAACGCAACCTAGACGCCCTAACCAACTCTGCCATCCTACTGTTGCATTTCTGCGTTCCAAAAGGGGAACTAATGTCATACCACCGTTCTGATTTTAAGGTTATATTGGTGAATCTTATTTAAAAATTCGGTATATATTTATCATTTTATCAGTAATTTGTGAAAATTATTATTTTTAATAATGGATAAAAGGTATAGAAGAGTACATGACGTGAGGCGTAAAAGACGTAGGGTTCATGACGAGGATGAATATGTTGATGAGGCTTTTTTTAAACGAAACAAAAAGAATTAGAGAAAACCTTGTTGAAAATAAATCTAAATCTATAGCGGATGATGTAAAAAACAATATTGAAATTGATTTTATTCAGCAACAACCAGCATTATTACCTAGTACAAGTTCAACAATTCAAGAACCTACACTGGTACAAGATTTAAAAGAGTGGGCTGTAAATTGCAATATAGAATTGGTAGCCTTATCAAAACACCACACTCGCCACCTAACCTCAAATAATCTTTTTTTAAGTTAAGTTAAGTTTTACATAAAGGATAAGTAGAGAAAGCTAGGTTTCACCTAAGTATTTATGAGATAAAGATATTTGATAAAGTTTAAATAACGTTTGTATTATATCGTTTAGATTTAGAAAAATCTTTAACTGTTTTTCTTTACCGATGTGATAACGTTAAACTTCACCAGAATGATAAATACCAGATAACTAGTTTTGTATCGACCAGGTAAAGATTTGATAACAAAATTCTCTATCGAAAAACGGTACTCAATTTATATCTATTCGTTACCTAATAATGTATAACGTTTTAATACCGACGGTATTCATCGATATGATAACTATTTTAAATTTATCCGGTTTACTTTACCTATCCGATAAATAATATTACCTTTATCGGAATTTGGTTATACGGGTAAGGTTAAAAAAAGCAATTTTTTAAATAAATATTGGAAGTTTCGTTAAAACGAAGAGTTTTTTATTATTCTTAATAAGATGGACTTCCAAAAAGTAAGGGTTAGTACAATCAATTTAAGTAACCACATTGTTGTTGCAGGCTTCCGTAAGGGCCATGTTACATTCTAATACTAGACCTGATGTGATCCGTGGCATATTCAGGGCTAATAGTACTTGTCTGCTGTCCGTAATTATACGGATGTTTTTGCCAGTAATTTCTCTTATGGTAATCTCTTTTGCGGCTATGGAGATGGCAGTTAGCTCTGTCTGAGCTATACTTGCATTACAACCCATTGCCCATTTTATATTTAGGCTTAGGGATCTGGAGTAAATTCCACATCCTGAACCTTCTTTTGTCTTAGATCCATCGGTGAAGATACATATAGTACCTGTCGCCAATGCATTTTGAGCGTTGTCAATGATTATCTTGTAGGGTCTGTGAAAGGCATATCTTGGTGAAATCGATTCTGTATTTGCTTGTAGCATTGGCTCGTTTATAGCTTCGCGCCACAAACCACACCTCGACTCACCAGATTCTACTTCGAGTTGTGTACCAGTACACAAAACCACCTCCTTGATATATATTGTAATGGATCATTATTACTAATAAAAACAAAACTTACCTTTTAAGCATCCATCATAGCCATTACACTAATGGATTAATAAAAAAAAGGATATGCATAATGAAATACACTTTTCTTCTTAAACCATGTAATTACCCAAAAAGAAGTATTGTCTTGAGTACAGTATAAACTTGATTATATCATAAATTTGGTCATAATATCACAGTAAAAGCCACAAAATAAACAATATTCTCTGGTCACAACAGGTTTTCATTTGGACTTCGTAGATACATCTTGTTAGAAAATGAGATGAATCTTCTGACCTAAAAATAATATAATTAGTATGAATTTGTATAAACAAACAGTATCTCTACAGTTACACTAAAACAAAGTAGTATAACTTACATATCTGATAATAATAAACAAACATTATAAGATAAAAGCCAATATAGGGTAGTTAGTCATATTGGAAAGTCAACATGTAAAAATAAACAATACACATTAGTAAATGAACAAAATAGAATTAAAGTTACTTACCACAATAATTTACAAAAAAAGGGATATCTTAATAAGTTTAATTGAATCTGCAGTTACTTTTTCTTTAGTACATCTTAAATTTTCAATATTTACTCTTCAATTACAAACATTCAAATAAATAAAGAGTGTATTTGACATCTTATCTTGTATAGGATCCATATTCAATTATTGTATCACAATCAAAATTTTCCAATCCATAATGAATGCATTTTCATTATAACAATTCACTTTTCACCTAGTTCTTTTTCAAAATTCTCAGTTTAATCTGAAACAATAAAAAGAAAATAAAAATCAAAAAGTGTTAATGGTTTCCACATGTTTAAGAAATCAACATGTAATTTTAGTTAGTAAAATATTTAAATTAATATTGTAAAAAGGAAGTACTTATAAAATCAAAGTCTTCGATATTGTACAAACAAATATACCAATAGATTGTGAGTACCTAAAAAAGACACAAGATTAATTATAAACATGTACAGGTATGGTGAAATACATTAAACTAATTCCCATATTGACAGTGTTGAACATAATCACATAAACTTTTTGATCGAACATTTTAAGAATATATAGTGAAATAGATATTGAAAAACTTAGTTTATAAACATTAACAAATGACAATTTATGTAACAAAAAGTATGTAGGATAATTGAGGAAGTTTTTTATATAAATGTTAAAATGTTAACCTTTGATAACACAGAAAATATCAGCTTATATAAGGTATAAGTAATACAAATAACAAAATCTTTTAAAAGTTTAAATTGTAGTTGTTAGGGTTAAAATAGTAAGTTATCAGTTAAAATAGTACTAGTTAAGTGGATTTAGAGTAATTTTGAATATAATAGCTAGTGTTAATTCAAAATTTGAAAGTCTAAAATAAGTTGACAGCTCAAGGAAGTTGTGTATTTTGAATCTAAAATTTCCTAGGAAAAAGTACTTAGAAAATTATACAAACAGAATTTAAGCAAATATAAGGATGAGATCTATCTGTACGTTATCAAAGGTATTATCAGAATTGTGAATTTATTACCTGGATTTTCGGAAATGTAGGTTATTTTTTTCTGAAATTCGAACAGTTGAAATCCGATGACGTCATTTTTTTGTTTTTTTCCAAGAAGCTATAAAAGGCCGGAGAATCCATGATTAAACTCTCCTATGTTTTTGGTAGTAGAGCAGTTAACATCTATTCACTCTCTTATGTTCCTGGTCGCAGAGCAATTAACATCGTATGTATTAATTGATTATCAACTAGAAGAAATTTTTTTAATTAATTAAAAGCTGGTTATATTAAAGTAATACATGTAATATTAAAAATACATACGGAAAAGTAATCAGCTATTATTAAATTACTTACCAAAGTAATAAACTGCATAAAGCAAGTGCAGATTCCATAGAATTTTAAAGATTAAATTCGAGAGACGTTTCCAAAACGGAACCATAGTAACCATCTTGTCAATTTGAATACGCTGTTCCATTTGCGGGAGTAAACGAAGCAGAAGCCGATCTCAGTTTTGTTACGTTGCGCATGACAAGGACAATATTTGAAAAACTCTGTTATACAAGGTACGTCCGATAATTAAGGATTTGTATTTTTGTTTATAATTATTTGCAATTGTAAATTAATATTTTGTATATCATCTCCATTTTTTCATATCCGAATATTTGTTATTTATTTGTACTGAACGTGTGAAAACCAATTAATAATTTTTTTTTTGAAGTACTTGACATTAAATTTATTGTGTATTAGTTATTAAACAATATTTAATTTGAATCCTACCCAAGATGAGAGTAAGACTTTAAATTTCAACTTTAAATTTAAGTAAACTGAGCTAGTTTGAACTTCTGACAAGGCGCCCAAACTTAAAAGTAAAAAGAAAAAGTAAACTGTATATAAAATTAAATAATATTAAATCATCAAATTCAATTAAAATATTTGAAAAAACCAATAAAACAAACAAAAATTTTTTAATTATCATAATCAAACAAATACAAACATGTCTAAATAATAAACTTCTTTAGCTGTTAGGTAAAATAAACTATAGCCAAATTTAAATCAGTATAGACAAAATTTAAAACATTATAAATTGACAATACCAACGTGGGATATTAAAAAAATAAAGACTAAAATAAATCTAAATCAGTATACCCAAATTGAAAATCATTATAATATATATATATAAATATGTATATATATATATATATATATATATCAAGTGGGGTGAGACCGAGGATAACCTCCATCGCTCTAGCTGGTGTAGTTCTCATGCCTCCTGTTATGTTAAGGCATGCTGTTCTTTGTAAATGGTCAAGTTTGCGGACGACTGTCAGCTGGTTTTTTG
This sequence comes from Ophraella communa, assembly GCA_035357415.1. Classification (NCBI taxonomy): domain Eukaryota; kingdom Metazoa; phylum Arthropoda; class Insecta; order Coleoptera; family Chrysomelidae; genus Ophraella; species Ophraella communa. Next base: position 22,161,678 of record CM068985.1, read on the forward strand.
TTTTTACTTAGCATAGGTCTTATGATTGCAGTGTAGATCCACTCCGTGAACCTTGGTTACAATCCCCAGGTACGACCAATGGTTCTTCTACACTGTTCATAGACAATATATGCTTTTTTGAAAGATGAAAGTTCCATGTTAACTTGCTGTCAAAAGTGATCCCTAGATATTTCACCTCTGCAGAGAAGTTTAATTCAGTTTTTAGGAGTTTTGGCCTCCTTTTCCTTGTAAAAAGGACCATCTCTGTCTTTTGTGGGTTTAATGACAGTGAGTGATCCTTGCACCAGCTTTATATATTGAGGGCCTCTTGCATTCTAGTACAGAGTGTTTCCTCAAACCATCTTGTTTGCAGAATCACTAGGTCATCTACATAAGCAATAGTGTAGAAGTTCTCACTGCTTAGGTGGTTGAGTAAGGAGTCTAAGACCAAGTTCCACAGTAGAGGTGAGAGCACCCCTCCCTTTGGACATCCTTTGACAACCAGGCCTCTTTTAGTGACATCTTCCACGCTAATTATTATTGCTCTTTGGGAGAGCATGTTGTATATCCATTCATTTACTGTCTGGGGAATGCCCCTTTCAGTAATAGCATTGGTTATTTAGGGAAGGTGGTTTTGTCAAATGCACCTTCGATATCTATAAATACGCCCAAGGTGGACTCTTTCTTGTCCAGCGATCTTCGATGCGCCCGGCCACAAGGTGGAGGGCCGAATCTGTAGATTTCCATGCTGATTTGGATGTAGTGGATTACGCGTAATCAATACATCTCTTATGTACCTTTCACATAGTCTCTCCAAAGTTTTCATTGTGAACGATGTGAGACTGATGGGTCTGTATGCCTTTGAGATGGAATGGTCGAATCTTCCTGGTTTTGGTATAAAGACCACCTTGACATCTCTCCAACCTTTAGGAATGTACCTCAGTGCCAAAGAGGATCTGAGGATTCCTACCAGGTGCGGCATCAACACCTCCAGGCCCCACTGTAGTAGGGCTGGATAAATGCCGTCAGTTCCTGGTGATTTAAAGGGGAAGAAGCTCAGAATGGCCCACCTTAATTTGTTTTCGTCGACAATCTGGTTTGCAATTCTCCAGTCGTCGTCCGTGGGATAATGTTGTCCTCATCCCTCCAGGTAGCCATATTTTGAAATCTGGAGTCGGGGAAGTGCGTTGACATTAGCAGTTCCAGGCTTTGCTTCAGATTGGCGGTTTTTGTGCCATTCTCTTTGATTAGTATGCCAATTTTACGGTACGGGTCTTTCGAGAGAGCTCTCTGAAGTCTGGCTGCTTGTGGAAATTCTTCAATTTCGTCACAGTAGGTTTTCCAGGTTCTTCTCTGATTTTGTCTAATGACTTTTTTATACTCTTTGAGGTGGGACTTATATGTGTCCCAATCCTCTTTGAGTTTGGTATTCTTAGTCTTGTTATAAGATGTTCTCGCCATTGCCCTCAGCCGATCCAACTCCACCAGAAATTGGTTGTACCGCCAAGTTCGACCTTTCCGAGGGGGCAGGATTTCTTATAGGCATATTTTAAGATGTTTTGCGAAGGTTACATAGTAACTTTCTAGTTCACCATTGCAGTTACACGTCATTTCCTTGATGTTACTCATGGACCCGTTCAAACGGTGGACGTATTTAGTCCTATCCGTTTTTCTGGGGTTCCTAGTTAATTCAGAGGTTGACAGTGATAAGTTTATTTCGTATTTTATCCAGCGATGATCTGACATAGAAATTTTGTCAGATACATGCCAGCTGGAAATTTTATTACAAATTTTTATGGTAGATAATGTGATATCGAGTTTGGCTACGAGAGTTTATGAAAGTTGGTTCAGTACCTCTATTTAGAATGCAAAGATTCTTACTAATTATGTAATCATAAAGCGACTTACCTCTAGTGTCGATAACTCTGCTACCCCAGCTGACATGGTGTGCGTTCGAGTCGCAGCCTATTACCAGTTCAAGCTTATGGGTGAGGCAGTGTTCCACAAGGTCCTCCAGTTCCCTGCTGGCTGGTGGTTCAGCAGCGTCCGAGGGTAGCTATGCGGATGCCAGTATCATCACTTTTTTTGACCCTTTTGCACATAATCGACTTTGACCACTGTAAGGTCAAATGTTGAAAAGTGCGACATGGAAAAGGCCTTGAATTTTCTAGGAACGTATATTGCGGTCTTAGGTTGGTGATTGCTAGGGAAGCTGAAAATTAAACCTTTTAGATTGTTTAAACCTAATATTTTCGTTTGTCTTATCCAGGGTTCCTGGATGAGTGCTAGTGTATCTTTTAACACATCGAGATGGCGGCATAGTGTTGCCGTAGCCATTCTACTGTGTTGAAGATTACACTGAATTATATTTACCTTCTTTGTATCCTTTACCTGGGACATGTTGAAGATTTGATTTTTATTAATTTTATAATTCTTAATTATTCGGCCATCGACTCTTCCACGGTTGGGGTGGATTGGCATCGCCGTCATCACCTGACTTCTTAGGCGGTTCCTCTGCTGAGGCACTGTCGATCGCCATCATTGAAGATGGCTCGACCGTGTCAGCCTCCGCCTTTTTGATTTTGAGGATCAATGAGGAGATCGCGTAGCTCATCCTCATTAACCTTTTTTCCAGGGCTTTCATCTCTTCGTCCCCGATACCGAAGACGAAAAGGTGCCCTTTACGGTTTTCCTTTGCCTCGTAATGGAAGGAACACCATCCATCCACACGAAGCTCAGGGTTTTGGCGGCTGAGCCGACACAGCACATCCTCTTTTTCACCGAGGTCAGCGTGTGCGTCGCTCGGGATCCAGAGGGTGGCTTTTGTTAGCTTGGGGACGTTGTCGACGTGCACCACATAGAGCACTGCCTCCTGCCACGGTTTGAGGTTTTGCACCGTCTGCCTTTACCATGCCAATGTTTCCTCGTTATCGCAGGTTATTTCACCAGAGCGCGACCACGACCTGAACGTTGGTGCTTTCTTTTCGCCGTAGGTGGCGGACAGGGTTTTGTCCAGGGCCTACACTAGCTGTCTCTTAATAAGACCTTTCCTGTCGGCATTTACTTTTCCGTACGTGTCGGCCTTGTCAATAACAGCTACCCTTAAGTGGTTGCTATCTGCTTCCCTATAGCTTTTATTGGTTATAGTTTTAGCATCATGCCTCGCTTTCTTCCCTCTAACGGGTGTTCCCTCAGAGGTGTCAGAGCGTATGCGCTTCTTTTCTTGGGTGACGACGCATTCCTGGCCTCTTTTGGAGGAAGAACTGGCGTCGCTGCCCAAGTTTTGCTGGCCACTGGTGCCTGGTTTAGATTTGGAGGGGCGATTGGAGCCAGTGATGTCTTTGCAGACACCCTCCTGTTCCCTCGCCTTCCTCCTCCTCTTCGCCCCAGCACCGCAGACTCTTTTACCTCTACGGTGCTTTGGAGGTGTGCGTATGCGCTCAGCCTCCGAACTTGTTTTCGGAGGTGTGCGTGTATGTACGCTCAGCCTCCGGATTTTGTTTTTTGTTTTTTTCTCTTTCCATTTTGGATCCCACGAGTAGCTGGGACGCCTCACTCTACTTATGACTGCCACTAATCAAGACATAAGTCCTGACCGTCCTCCTATCTGCCACCTGGAGACGCGCCTGGTAGGTAACCCAACCCCCAGGTAGATGTAATATTTACATACGGTCGTGACGTCAGGTAGGTACTGTGCTATGTTTATTTAAGTAAAGCGCATATCGTGACGTCGCGTTTTAAAAATGTTTATGGTGCGCCGAGTGCGCTTAATTTTTATTTCAAAATCTTGAATCCATTTATGAAAAATATAGGGTAGTTCCCTATAAATAAATAAATATTAAAACTTTATTGTCAATAATAATAATAAAATATATATACAAATACAAAACGCACTCATTACAAAACAACAAACCACAATATAAAACAAAGCGAATGGTCAGTACTTAAAAAATAGTATATTGTGCAACAAGGTGGAAAAGTTTTCCACCGTGTTGCACACCATACTTTTTCTACGGCTGCATATTAATAATAAAAATAAAGAAGTAAATTCATAACATTTTATTATTATTATTGGTTATAAAATAAACGGCACATACTTAGTACAAAAAAAAACTAATTTAATTAATATTGTAATTGTACTGCAATTTTGTATTAAGATTCCTGGTGTTTTATTTTTGCGTAACGTATTGCTATCAACTGTGGGAAAAAATCTACCTCACGGCTGAATTCCCATTTAAATGTATGTGGTGTGGGAAAAGACCCGTGAGGTAGATTTTTTCCCACAGTTGATAACAATACGTCATTTTGTAGCTCTGTCAAATATGTCAAAAGCACCACATTTCATAGTAGCCGTAGAAAAAATACTTTTTATATTTTTCACTTATAAAAATCTTCATTATAAAACGCATTTGCGTATCGTAATGTAACTTTTACGCACGCAAATTTTTGTTTTAAACCGTTGGCGACATGAGTGAAGTATCCAATGATAAGACTATTGACAATGACATTTGTGGTGAATAGCAATTTATTAATTTTATATTGTTCTTTAAAAAAGTATTTGTGAATGTGAATATCATCTTTTACTTATATAATATATTATTGGTGTATTAGTCATTTTAAAATATTTGAAAACATTAACATTTCATAATTTAAATGTCAAAACTGTCAAATTCGCGATTCGTTTTTTAAACTTGAACTCGTGTCATAACAGAATTCCATATGAAATGCGTTGTTTAATATACTATTATATATGAGGTATACCATGCCAACTCATCTTACCGATTGGGTTTGCATCTCCGATTTTTCTGAAATTTGGACTTTTTTTTTGTCCTTCGCAGTTTTAAATTTTTTTCATTCAGCCAATCGAGAGATATGAATTTTTGAAAATTTCGAGGACTTTTTTCAAATAGTCATAATTTGGTGAAAAATTGTCCGATATGAGTCTTTTCTTTGTATATACTTTTTGAAAAATGTATGCAAATAATTATCCATCATAAATGTGATTGTTTTTTATTTCGAAGTTAAAACAAGGATTTTAAGATTGTTTGTATCCTTTTATATTTTATTAGTTCTTAAAAATTCTACTCCTTAAAACACAAATTTTATGCCTTGTCTCGTCATGGGATAATGATGGGATATATTTTTTGCACAAACGTTCGCCATCCAGCCTAACGCTAGACTTTGAAATTTCATATCTTTTTTCATTTTCCGTATTAAGACATGAAACTTATTCAAAAACTTCTTTACACATTGTATTGTAATATGCCATAGTTAATTCTCTGAAAAATCAAGACTTCGTCACTCAACTTTTGCGATTGTTTGATTGAACTCGGTATTCGTGAAGGCGCGTATTTAAAAAACAGAACAAGTAATATTTTTGAATTTTCCGGAATCGGTTCGCTCTTCAAAGAGTGGCTCTGTAATGAAAAAAAATTTCGTATATAATATCACAAGAGAGAAAATTTTCCCGGCAAAATTTTCGACTGGTATGAAAATTTGTTGCTTGGCAATTTATTGCCAAAAAGCAACAAACTTGAATAAAACCAGAAGAAAATTTGGCCGGGAAAAAAAGTTCGCTCGAATGGTATTCGACGACAAGACTATTTCACGAGAAAAACAAGACAATTATTTCTTTTCAAAATCATGAAAACGCTTCAATAACGTTTGTGAAACTGACGACTATAGAAATACCAGACACCTTACTAACGGACCTGTCATAATTTTGTCGCTGAGATATTACGTATTGTCAATATGAAACGTGCCGCTGCTATGCAGTTTTGTCAAAGGTAATACCACGAGTCCTTAAAATTTTATCGATAAATTTTTAGTTTCAACGAAAACTTTTTTATTTGGCAAAAATACGAAAACCAATTGAAATGTGATTTTATCTGGAACAATAAACAACTAAAAGGTTGTATTAACTTTCACTATTTATTCTATAAATTGCAATTACAGCTGTTTCGCTATAACTAGCATCGTCAGAAAGCCATATGAAATGCGTTGTTTTCAAAAATGAAAATCAATTGACTTATCTATGAGCCACGGTAGAAAAGTGTATTTATTGTCTTTGGTCCATTAAAAAACTCAGTTTTGTACCTAGGCGCATAATTACTATCATTGTATGATATACCACTATGATGGGAACAAGGATTGTGGTTTAATTTCCCAAGAAACATACAGAAAATATCTAAATATATATTGAAGTATTCATTAGAATTTAGCTTGTGCTATTTCCGCAAAAACGGTAATCTTAAACAATTAAAGTTAAATATTTTTAGTGATATGAAATTTAAATTTATATGTTTCTACAAATACGATAACAACATTTTTTGTTTTTGTAATGAAGGGGATTTCATGAATATATAAAACTGAAAATAAATCAGATAAAATAAAGAAGTTTATTTTGATACTGGAATATATGTCATTACTTCCTTTCAACGTTCACTGCCAATTCAATTTAATTTAGGTGGTCTGATAGCGAAATGATCTACGAACAATAAAATGTACTAAGAGTGTAGGCGCAAAATTTTTAACTAATGCAATCGTTTTTTTCGGATCCTGAAAAGACCACATATTATTTTAAAAACATTTAAACGCAGAAATAATGGTCTCTATAGTCCCGAGGGCAGAAAATTAGTAAAAATTCATAAAATGTTTATTTAAATTAGTTATAGGGGTGTAAAGTTAGAGAAAACTGAATGTATTTTTTAATGCATAATAACTTATTAGATTCAAATTTGTTTTTAATCTGAAGGACTTTATGCCCTCCACAATATGTTTATAAAGAGATACTAAAAGAAAAAAATTTAAAAATTCGAACGGTCATGTTAACCGGCAAAACACCCGTTATTGGTCTGATGAAAATCTACACTGGATGCAAGAGTACCATACGCAAAGACAAAAAAAACTAACATATGGGCTGATATTGTGAGAAATACAATTATTGATCCATATTTTTTTTTATGAAAACTTAACAGGAGCATTATATCTGGATTTCCTACAAAATACATTAATTCCTGATCTGATCCAGCTTTTTCCTGATATTCAAATACCCACTAATATAGACCGCAGAATCTGGTTTCAACAGGATGGCGCACCGCCACATTTCGCAGTAGCTGTGCGCGATTTTTTAAACACAACTTTTCCACAAAGGTGGATAGGAAGAATGGGACCAGTGGAATGACCTGCTAGATCACCTGATCTGAGCCTATTAGACTTATTTTTATGGGGTTCTTTAAAATCTAAAGTCTACTTACCTGAAAATATCCCTCAACTACAACACCGAATGAGACAAGAAATACAGAGCATAACACCCGCTATGCTACAGAATGTTAGAGACGAAAGTAATCCCCGGTTCAGTCATTGCCTAACGGTCAATGGAGAACAATTTGAACATTTATTATAAATTTTCGTTTGTGTGTTTTTTGGAAGTGTATCACATTAATTGCATAACTACATAATTCCATTTAGTTTGTTTATTACATTCAGTAATGTATTACTTTCCATACACAATTTTCATATTTTTTTGCATTTTTGCTCACCCTGTACCAATTTGAAGCAACATAATTATACATTTTTGGAATCAGCTCAGCAAAGATAATATGAAAATTAAAAAAAAGGAGTGTTCCATTTGAAAAAAATGGTGATGACGTCATTATACGAAAGTGGTTCACCCTGTATATTAGATTATGATTTAAAACAATAGTAAATTGAAATCAATGTTTCGGTAATTTCTAATTTTATTGTTCATTCAGCCAATAATGAATTTATGCGTTACTTTATGGACGCAGTATATATAATTTGAATTAAAAATTTTTAATGTCTTATACAGAGAAATTTTGCGATATTTGATACGGAAGTTTATTATGTTTTAGGAGTACATTAAAATTATTACAATATTTAATTGTATGTATAAAAAACCAAACCTAGTGAAGAATAGTAGGGTATCCGGTATTTGCAAAAATATAGTAATATAGTATTTTTTTGAATATAATACAAAAAGATCTATATAAAATTTAAATTATTAACATATTCTTTCTTTCTTGTTTTAACGGTGATATATCACAACAATGTAACATAAAGAGAAATATAGGCAATGGGATAATCATCAGGGATAGAAAACAATGTTGAATTCTAAATTAAGATGATGCACAAAGTATCAAGTATGCCGTAGAGAGTTTAAAAATTGGGATAGGGTAGATATCTCAACCCTGGTTGCTTAAATTTTAAGGTACACTAATACATAAGGTCACAGTCAATTTATATATTGGGAGCACTGCAAAATACAGCGATGTCAAAATGTGCTGAGCGGTTTCTACCTATTCCGTCGTTCCTCATGGCCATTTATGTTCGACTAAAAGAATACGTAAAACTCTTGGGTGGCTATTCTTGAGATTCTTCGCAACTACGATCACTCGCAGCGTTGCGAACGGTCGACTTACGAATACTTCATGAAAATGCTATTCTTGACCACCGTTCGCAATGTAAACAAAAATAAATTCGTAAGGTAAAAATATTTGGTAACATTGTTTGGTAAAAATCTAACCTAAATATATGTTCTGATTGTTCTGTGGTAGAAACTAAGCTCGTCGCTAATTTCTCAAATATTATAAAGAAAAAATGAATACCTTGGAAAAGATAGCAGTTATCAAAGAAAGGTCTGCTGCTGCTAAGAAGAAACTTGCTGCACAAGAAATAGCAACAACTGCCTTAGAAAAAAGTGTAGGTAACATACCTATGTACAAGAATTAGTTTAGGCTTTAAATTTTTGAATGTTATTTATTTTGTTATAAAAGTAATTTTTATGAATTTTTGCAGTTATTTTGTTACGAGATTTAGATAGGTTTAGATATTTTTGTGATATAGGTACCTACATTAGATTTTTTTTATATGAGATTGTGTAGTTATTTTTTTATAACTTAAGAGTACCTTTTTTATTTTTAATGTTAAGTACCTACTTTATTGTAAATTATTTTGGTTCAATATTATTAAAACGATTATGCCGATTTCCAAATTGGCTAAATACTTTAATTCATCCATTCCAAACTTACAACAAATACAAACAACAACAAAAAAAATATCATATATCAAATAATATGCAAATCTGATGCGAGGATCAGTTCAAAATTCGTTCGCAACTCATTTGCGAACAGAAAAGACCACTCGTAATAAACTGAGAATGATCGCAAATTGTACGAACGGTCAAGAATAGCAAAACTCTCGGTTCAAACTTGCCAAGGACCTAGTGTGTAGTGCTTATATTGTTTATTATGTAAAGTGGAGTGGACAAACGATATAATTTTTGAATTTTTGAATCTAGACCAAAATGAACCAACATTATGGAGTTCTGCAGCACCAGAACATAAAAACAAAAATTATGCATACGATGTATGGAACCGAATAAAAACCCAATAAAAAGATGGTAATATTCCAATAAAGGTATTAAAAAAAATCTTTTCATTGTCGACATAGATGTCCCGGCCGTGCGTATAGATCTATAGAATTACGCTCCATGGGTCAGCCGATTTAAGGCAGATGAGCTGTCACATTTATATTTTCTACGTTGGGAAGGATCATATGGGTTGAAAGAAAATAACATTTTAATACATTTAATACATGTGTCACTGATTTGAATAGGTATACACTTAACCAAAATAACTTACATTGTCAAGGATATCAAGTCACAAAGTTGTAACATTTTTTTCATTTTCAATTAATTACATAATTGTTATAAAATATTTTGTTATATATAATTGTTATAAAAAAATATGGCCGACTTAAATGGTAGTTTGAAACAAAATAAAGTTGTGCAACTTTCTATTTTTTTTAAACATAATTTTTAAAAAAAAAGCGCAGCTTGTTATTGGACTGTTACTAATCCTAAACAAAGCAATTTTTTTCATAGAACGGTTTTTCAAAGCTAGTCAGTCACATCATAAACTTTGTTAACATGAAAATACTTATTCTAAGTTTTTCTAATATTAGATTTTAGTTTCTTACAATAAGTAAATTCATTCACGAGTTAACCTTCGATAGAAGCAGACGAGTCTTAATTTCGTTAATGTGTTTATTTTCGAAAATGCCATGTTTTTATAAAACAGGCAATTAGCAAGTGTTTTTTGGTGCATTAGTGATAATAAACATTTGTAGTCTAATAGTAAGTAACCATTTCTTGAGCGAATATTGGTATTCTGATTTGCATTAACAATTTCACAAATTACTCACGTTAGCGATTTTGGAATCCAGAATCGCAACATGTCGAGTCAATCATCAGCCACTACCAAACCCCAGAACTCATCTCAATCTCAACTCAATGCCACATCTTCTTCAGGAAACTCACTTCATCGATCGTATGCCGCTGCTACTATTTCGAAGGCTCCTCCACCCACCACCCCTATACGCGAACAAGTTGAAATGTAATGTCCTCTATTCCAAATTCAGTTCTTTTTGACTACATAAAAGCCATTGTATCCCCTAAAAATGTACATTTTGCGTCACTCATTGCCCATGGCCGCATTTGTATCTACTTATCTTCCCCAGAACAAGTAGAACATCTATTAAAAACAACTCAACATGTTACCATCAACTCTCAAATTTTACCCATCCGCCGACTTATTTCCCCATCTAAAAGAATTCTAATATCCAATGTCAGCCCATTCATTCCTCACTCCTTGATTGAAAAAGCTCTCTCTGATCTCGGACTAAATATCACCTCACCGGTTGCCTATGTTAAGTGCGGTACGTCAGAAGATGAATATGCTCATGTTATGAGCTTCCCAAGAGTCACTTATATAATTCCTGACCGCGAGGAATTTTCTCTTCAAACTTCTGTACTGATTATATACGATAATACTCCACACAGAATTTTCATATCTACTGACAAATTGGAATATTTCCTCTGTAAACAGCTAAACCACACCGCCGAAACATGTACCAATATTCCCATTCCCTTCCCTCCCAAAACAAATGATATATCCAACACATCCTCATCCATCCATCCAATACCTTCCATTGAAAACATAGATACTACTCTTCAAACTTCTACTCCATGCTTGGATCTTTCTTCTACCGCCAGCGATATGCCCTCCCCCTAATCCGGTCACAAAAGGCCTAATTCTAACGACAGTACCCCGGTTACCCCTCCTCCTATGTTACCTGATAACCCTTTCGACTCTGTTGCAATGGCGCCCCCTGAGTCTGGTACCTCACAACTAATAAAAAACCATCCAAAAAGAAAACCAAAAAATCCAAACCAGTTGAAACCGATAATCTTATCCTTAGCGCGACTACTCGCTCCACTATCCAAAAACTCACTCTCTACTCACTTTCGCTTCAAGAACCTCAACTGATAGCTTTCCTAGAAAATACATTCGGTACCTCGAATCCGCTAGTAGAAGCTGAGAAATTTACGTCAGATATTCCCTCCTAACTAAAGGACCTGGATCTAGTTTATAATGCTTCCAATGAACGTTCCTTAAAAAATCTCGCATAACACGAATTAAAAATAAGTTAAAGAACAAACATGACCCTACCTCTCTTACCTCCTCTGAAGACGGCTATTCCACTGACTCCTCATCAAAACCCCATTAAAAATTCTCTTACGTTTCTCTCATCAACTTTCTCGGTCTTACAATGGAACTGCGATGGATTCTATCCTCGCTTAGAACAAATTCCCTACACAACCCCAATTTTCTATGTCTTCAGGAAACCAACTTCAAAATTAATCAACACGCTCCTCTAAAAAACTTAAGGATATCATTATATACGATCCAATTGTGCTAGAGCCAGTGGTGGTGCAACAATATATGCCTCTAGTGAGGCATATATTATATCCATTATCTACAAACCAGGAAGCTATTGCTACTACAGCTTGGTGCCCAAACAAATTAACATTATGCAGCATATACATTCCTCCTGATCACCAGCTTACTGAAAAAGAGTTGACAGACCTTTTATTTCAACTCCCTCAACCCTTCATTCTTGTGGGTGACTTTAATGCCCATAACACTATGTGGGGATCTAACCGACCTTTGGTAGAGGTAAAATTGTTGAAAATGTATTAAATGTAACTGGTGCCTGTTTGTTAAATACCAACCTTCTCAGCAATTGACCTTAGTATTTGCAACCCCAAGTCAGCTCTATCCCTCTCATGGAATACTTCCGATTATCTTCATGACATTAATCACTTTCCAATTCTTATTTCTAATTATTGCAATGATGAACCTATTACACGCACTTACTGGAACTTAAAAACTGCAATCTGGGACGATTATACAAAAGAATCCGAAAAACTTCTCTCTTCGCTCGCCCTTTCCAAAAATATAAACGGTGACCTCAAAATGATAACTGAATCCATTATTCTTGCAGTAGAAAAGCATATAGGTAAAACAGTATTTTGTCCTTCTCGAAGAATTGTTCCTTGGTGGAATTCCGCCTGCGAATCAGCTACCCGCGAATCCAAAACTGCCCTTAATAGACTACTTCGTAACAATACCCCTGAAAATGTTATGCTGCATAAAAAACTAAGAGCCAAACCTAAATATATTATCAAATAGAGTAAAAAAACCTGTGGGCAAAACTACGTCTCTTCCATAACAATTAACACCACTCCCATTGAAGTTTGGAATAAAATACGGAACATACAAGGCAGCAAATCCAGTCTCAAGATACCTAACATAATTTCTAATGACAAGGTCATTTTTGATAATCAGACCATTGCAGATACACTTGCAAGCCACTTTGAAAATAAATTTAAAAACCAGCACCTCTATCCTCCTGTCTTGCTCCTGATCCTGTACTAAAACCAATCAATCCGCAGGACATTTCTCATCTTAATACACCCTTTTCTCTCAACGAGTTAAAATATGCTTTGTCATCCTGTAACAATCGATCTACTGGCCCCGATAACATCCCTTACATCTTCTTGCATAAACTCTCAGATATTTCACTAACAATACTTTTAAAATTCTTCAACCTCATCTGGACCTCTCATCAATTTCCCGACAAATGGCGGGAATCTATCATAATTCAAAAATATGGACCAACCACCCTCTGTACCCAAATCCTATTGTCCTATAGCTCTCACTTGCACCATGTGCAAACTCTTTGAGAAAATGATAAATAAAAGGCTTCTTTGGTTTTTTGAGAAGTATAACGTAATTCCAAACTCTCAATCAGGATTCCGACGTCACCGGTCCACTATGGATAACCTTACAGTTCTTCAAACTCACATCTCAGAGGCACTTTCTAACCAACAGGAATTGGTAGCTGCTATCCTGGATATGGATAGTGCGTTTGATAAAATTTTCAGACAAGCCATATTAAACAAACTATCCCATTATAACCTAAATGGTAACATATATTTTTTTATAGAAAAATTTCTTGACTCCAGATCTTTTGAAGTGTCAGCAAATGGTAAACTCTCTGCCACCCACCTCCAATCTGATGGTGTCCCACAAGGTTCTGTCATAAGCCCAACACTTTTTATCCTTGCTACAAATAACATATGCTCCAACTTTCCTGCTCCTGTCAATCATTTGCAATATGCTGATGAACTAATAATTTTCTGTCACGGTAAAAATACTACCACTACCTGCCAACTCCTTCAGTATGCGATCAATTAACTTCAACACAACACTGGAAATTTAGGCTTATCTTTATCGACTAGTAAATCCAAAATTATTAAATTTAGTAAAAAAAGCGCATTTCCCTTACCACCAATTATCCTAAACAACCTCCCTATCCCTGTCGTTAATTACTGCAAAATTCTCGGTATGACATTTGATTCTCGGCTCAACTGGAAACAACACATAAGTGATATAAAAGGTACCTGTTCGAAAAGGCTTAATCTACTAAAAACCCTATCGCACTATCAATGGGGTGCCGATGAAAATATCCTTCTCACTGTATATAGATCTCTTATCCGGTCTAAAATGGATTATGGCAGCTTCATCTATATAACAGCATCCAAATCCGATTTAAGCCTGCTCAACTCAATACACAATACTGCTCTTCGTCTTTGTATTGGCGCTTTTCGCTCCAGTCCGGTGGAAAGCCTGTACTGCGAGGCCAATGAACCAGCTTTATCCCTTCGACGAGAATTCCTACTCTTTTCCTACGCTGCATCTGCATCTAGTAATCCTTCCAACCCGGTATACTCCCTTACAATCCCAACCGCTAACACTAATACCAACAGGCCCCTTTGCTCAATTAAGTCCTTTCCCCAACTACTTGCGCCCTTAAATAATATTGACCTCTCTGTCACTCTACCCACCCCATCTCCTCCGACTCCTCCTTAGACCAAGCAACTTCCTACTTTCAACACCACTCTTACCGCTTACAATAAATATAATACCCACACGGCCATTATAAAGGAAGCATTTATAGAAATATTAAACAGGAACTCATTTGATCAAATATTTTACACCGACGCCTCCAAAACCACATCCGGGGTAGGTTGCGCTGTTACTACCGCTCACGACCCTATAAGTACGACTCGGTTGCCCACAACATGTAGCATTCACAACGGAGAAATGTGTAGTATACTCAATGCTTTCAAATGCGTCACCTTTCATATGAAAAACGTCGCTATTTGCACAGACCACCCACTAACCCAAAGCATACATGACGTTTACCAATCCCTTCATGCTCGAGAAACAAAGGTTACAATTATCTGGCTCCCATCTCACATTGGTCTTCGTGGAAATGATACGACTGATTTACACGCTAAAGCCTCTATCTCCGCAAACACTCCTCTATAAATATTACAACTCGGCAATGACCTTAAAGCCACGTTCAAAAAATTAGTCCTTACGTCTTGGCAAACTCGTTGGAACAATAGCAGCTCAACTCTGCAGAAAATACAACCCACGCTGGAAGACCGTTACTAACCCACTGTACGCGCAACGAAGCACTTATTATACGAAGGTTACGAATCGGCCATAGTAGGCTAACCCATGGCTATCTGATGTCTTCCGAAGACCGCCCGCTGTGCCACGTCTGTAACTGTGTTCTGACAATTAAACACATCCTAGAAGACTGCCCACACTATGGAACTTTCGCACGCAAGCATAAGTTGAATCCCTCAATGAAAGACTTCTTATCGAGTCCAAGTGAAATCACTAATCTTTTAAAATTTCTAAAAGACTGTAAAATTTACAACAAAATTTAATCTCAAAAATTGTAAAACTTTGTTGTCTAACTAATCTATGTTACATGTAATCGTGCTGTGCCAATGGCCGTAGTTGTCGAGGCAAATAAGATAAATAAAAACAAAAGTAAATTATTTTAGTAATAAAGATAAACAGAAATTAATTATAGATAGATAGATAGATAGATAGATCTTTATTGTTCTTTCGTATAAAAATACATGAACAAGGGTGACAACATTTATAACATTAATAGCTAGTACAAAACGTATATTTTAATAATAAAGTATAATTAATTTTATAACAGATTAGGTTTGCATAAGATATTTTGACAAGAATAAGGTGATTTTATTCGTTTATAATGAAGGACCTGATTTTTAGTATTTTCTTTATTATGTCATATATTTGATAGAGAGTTTGTGGTTCAGCTTCATTAATTATTATTGATTCAATGTCAATTACGGATTGATGCATTTCAAGAAAGGGACGTCTAATTCCTTCATACACTGGACAAACAAAAAATAAGTGTTGAAGGGATTCTAAAGCAAGGCAGTTACAAATTGTACATAATTCATTGGATTTTATTGTGAATGCATTGTTATTAACATACATGTATATTATATTACTATTGTGAGTGCGTATTTGTCAAATTAAGCGTTTTATATGTAGAGGAATGGAAAGATCTAAGTGATTTGTACAATGGAAAGGATTTTTGCCTTGTAGGATTTGCTTATACATCGGGCAATATGTACTTAAAAGAATTTTGTTCCAATCTTCTATTTGACTATACTGCTCAAATCTGTCTAAAATAATGCTTATTGTGTCCGAGTCAAAAGTTTCAATATTAAGTTCTGAGGCTCCAATTTTATGTAGGATATCATTTAATTGACTAATCCAATTATATTTTGATACTATTTTATTCTGCTGGTTTAGTTGAAAGATTCTCTTTAGTGCTATCGTGGGAAATCTATTTACAGGTAACTTTTTAATCTTTAATAAATATTCTAGGGCTTGCTTTATAATAAAATATCCAACTTTTACCAATTTTATTTCAGCTCTCAGAATGTAACTGGGCGTAGTTTTCTGTAGATACAGAAAATTTTTCCAGAAGTGATTTTGAATTATTTCTCCTTCACTCATATACTGAAGTCCCCATATTCCACTGGCGTACGACTAGGTTGGAACTACGATGCTGTAGTATAGAGACTTAACACTTTTTATATCGGTCATGTGTGAAGATTTAATTACATTCTGAATTGCGTTTTGTGTTATTTTAGCTTTCTTTATCCGCGGTTGTGAATTTTCTGAAAATGTACCATTAAATGAGCAAATCACCCCTAAATAATTGTACTTATTTACTTGCTCAATTAGTGTATTTTTATACCAAAATTTAGGTTTATGTCCGATATTAACACTTTTCCTGAATATAACTACCTTTGTTTTATTTAAATTAACTACTAGCTTGTTACTATCTCTATAGTCTGCTAGAATTTTCATAGATTTGTTCAGCTGAATTTCCGAGTCTGCCAGTACAACAAAATCATCAGCATACCCCAAAGTAATTATGTCAGTGCTTTGATCTAGAGAGGCACCTCTAGCGCCTTGTTGCTTAAAGTAGCTGTCTATGTCTGATACAGATAATGCAAATAATAGTGGGCTTAGCGAGTCGCCTTGAAGGATGCCTTTGGTGATCCTGATTTTGTTTGATATAGAGCCATTCTGATTAATTGTAAGTGTAGCCATGGAGTACATTTCTTTTATAATTCTAATCATCTTTCCGCTAACACCATTTGAGTAAAGTTTTTGCCAAAGTTTCTCGGAATTAATATTATCAAAAGCTTTTTTTTAAAGTCAACAAAAAGTGCAAAAACCTTTCTCCCAGGTAGTCGTAGGTGATTACTTATTAAGGAATACAAAACAAATATACTATCTTCTGTGCTTCTTTGCCAGCCTGACATTCTGGTAGCACATCAATGGATTCAATATATGTTTGGAGTCTTTGATTTATTAGCTGTGTAAATAGTTTTGTTTTGTGATTGAGTAAAGCAATGCCCCGAAAATTTAATGGATCATTTCCAGATCCTTTTTTATGAAAGTGAATCATATTAATATTTGTCCAATTACATGGTAGGTGTTCTTCCATATATATTTTATTAAATAAATCTTTTAGGTATATGATCCAGTCAATAGGTAAATTTTTGTAAAATTCATTTGATATTCTATCCTCGCCTGCAGCCCTATTATTTTTTGATAATGTTAATACCTTATATATCTCTTGGGTTGTAAAGGGTGTATCTAGATATGGATGTCTGGCATCAGTTTAAATTAAATTTAAATTAATATTTACAGAACTATAAAATTGTGCGTAGAAATTTTCCCATTGTGTAATGGTTATAGGGTGTTCGTTACCTGGTTTTCTTTGATGTAATTTTATATACTATAAACAGAAATTAATTATATATCAAACTAACTTCTACTGTAATAATAATGTTAAAGAATAATTTAAGTAACTATTATAATATTTTAAAATAACTAATGATTAAGCTGTCAAAAAAAGGTACAAACACTTACACCAACCAAGTTTGCATATAGGAACTAATTTTTATAGTGTTTTTGTATTATGTAAGCATTTACATTATAATGAATAAATTTTATAATGGACACTAATATTTCATTTGAAACTTAATTAAGATTAAAAAACTAAATAAACATAAAAATTAATTATAAATAAATTTCTTTAGGTAATAGGTTCTATAAATAATAGGTCTTATTTTTAGGTAGTATTAATATTTATATGGATTTATTACATGCATAGAGTTATAACTCCATTTTAAAAATCTTGGTTTATAAGTTTATTTATTTGTAAGTTTATTGTATGTTTTATTAAAATCATTTCTTATATGTAATAAAAACAATTTAAAATGGAAATATCCAGAATTTGCCAGTATATTCAGATGTGTATGTCATTGTAATGTATAAAACAAAGATAAAAGAAATGTTAATGGAAATTTCTAGATGTTCGAAAGGACTAGAATACGATAGGCTAGATATAAGACAGTCTCTTTATAGTAATGCAAGTCAGTTTGTGTTTAGTTATGTCAGTGAAGATCTATTGACAGTTCAAGAAAGTAAATGTTAAGTGTGAACTGTGTTTGAATAATTGAATTAATAGTAAAATAAGTGAAGTACAAATAAGTTTAAAAAATTATAAAAGTCTGCTTACCGAAAAAAAACAAGTGAAACATTATTCAAATGACTTTTACAATCAAAGCAGCACCAAATTGGTCAATTTATTATAAATCACTGGATTTTTGATAAAAAAACCAACCCCTTTAAAGGAACCGTCAACTTTCGTCCGTCATGTCCCTGATCACCAGAACAGAAACTTTAGATCAATGTAATTTTTCACAGAACAGCAACAAGGCAAGTTTGAACACGGAACAGAAGAACTGTTAACTGCCTAAAAGCAGGTTATCTAAGAAAATAATAATTGTATTTATTTCAACTAGATAATTTAGTTAAAATTTGAGAAACAAATAAGTCTTTATTTGGTTTTTATAATTAATCATATTCAAATATTCTATAGCAGTCGTAGATATACAGATAGATAATAATATAGATAATACTAAGAATAATAAAAAACTCGTTTTAACTCAACTTCCAAGTTTAATTGAAAAAATTAGGTTTAAAATCACAATTGACATATTGTTTAATTGAAAGTTTAATCGACATATTGTGATTTTAAACCTAATTTTTTCAATTAAACTTGGATGTTGAGTTAAAACGAAGAGTTTTTTATTATTCTTAGTAAGATGGACTTCCAAAAGTAAGGGTTAGTACAATAAATTTGATATGGATAATAGATACATATTTTAACATTAATTTTGTTTTACATAGATTTCTTCTCACCAAATAAATTCTGATTTGTTTTTAAAAGAACTTAATATTATTAGTTATAGATAAAAATTATTAACTTCATTCGTTTCAAAGGGTTTTGGATCTATAAATTTTGTTTATTTTTCCATAATACATGTAACAATCGATTTTTTTAAACCTCTAATATAGCATCGGATAAGTACGTCTGAGACTATAAGAGCTGGTGCAATAATACGGATTATTTATAAATTCAAATTGATTTACAACTCATTTAAATAATCAAATATTTTTATTAGGCTAGCCAAAATTCTTCCAAATCATTTTTTTTAAAATACTCACACATCAACAATGAATAATATTTTCATAATTAATAATTCTTTATATAGTATTTCCCTTAAATTAATATGATGTGTTACCACCAGGTGACGGGTCTCAATATCTGTCATTACAGATCATTCTGTAATTTTGATGGAAATTTAAAATTTATTTATTCAACGTTTTTATCCTACTGTAAATCCTGATCACTAGGGTTACTTCGCAAGGCTAATACTAAAGTTAGGTTATTTTTTTATTTATAAAACAATGGGATATTTAACATGCTTTTTAATTAAATAACATTGTTAATACCACTTTAATCATGAATGATTAACACTTTTCTCGAGTAAACATTAATGCATGGAATAATTTAACATATTTTTACAAACAAAATGAAGCCCTAAGTTTATGTATTGTCTAATGCAATTAAAACTAAATGCAGGTAAAATTCAGCACAGGCTTTAAAAGCTGAATTCACTGGACTATATAGTATTGTGAAGGAAGACAACGTTTTTTTTTTCGTAGCATAAAATATTTTAATCTGCGTTTAGTAGTACAATCACGAAACAAAATGAATTAATGATAAAGTCGGACTTATATGGTATGATATTAAACATTCCTTAAACTGCCTAATGAACATTTTAGAACCCATGTCCGTGAATAAGGGACGGATTGGGCACATTGAGTATATTGAAATTACATAAGAAATATCTTATGTGTACCTAAGGAGCAAAACTACTGACTATTGTACAGTTGACTTGCTAAAAGAGGAAGTTATGATATATTTCTTAGAAAAATGTGGACCTGATTTAGATTAGATTAGATTAGATTGTCTTAGACCAGTTAGCCTTCTCTACACTTCGTAGCTAAGAAGATCTTTTGTGTCTACCTTAATTTACAGCTTTTTAGCAGCTTTTTAGAGGGCATTTTTCTAATTTGATAGGGACTCCTAGGAAATTAAGCCGTTTGCAGAACAATATGTGTTCCGCCGTTTCTTTAACACTTTCGCAGAAACGACAATTTTCACTTTCCGATTTGTCCATCATTTTGAGGTAATACCCCAAAGGGCAGTGCCCAGTAAAAATACTTACAGACAATTTTATACCTTTTGTGCTCACTTCGAGAAGGCATTTTGCTCTTTCAGGTGATATATCTACAAACCTTTTAGCCTACCTCAGTCCTGGCATATTCCTCCAGTGAGATCGTAATCGATCCTCTTCCCAAGAACGGAATTCGTTTTTGATGTGGCTTTTTGTAGGACCACAAAAAGACTATTAGCCCCTTTTTTTGCAAATCTATAAGCTTTCCCATTTCCTATTATCCCTTTGTGACCCGGCACCCACATCAAGGTGACCTTGTTGTTTCTTGTCACTTTCTTAAGTACATTCCCAGACTAGATTTGACTCATAAGAAAAGAAATTTAGAGCCTTTAAAGCTGCCTGACTGTCTGTAAGAATATAGAAGTTTACCCTCTGACTGCCTCTACGCAGATACTCCTGGACACTTGTTGGGGCGTTACCAAGGGATCTGGACAACCGAAAATTCGGTCCCATTACTCCCACTCCAACCCTTTTATCTTGGACCCATCTATGTACCACATCAGTTAGCCCTCTTCTAGCTCAGGTTCGGCTTCTTTAAATGTTGGCGGTTTCCTACAACCACTTCAAACTCTGTCTCAAAATCAAACTGAACTGGCATGTTATCTAATGGTTGGTTTAAGGATGATAGTATAATTTTTTCCAAGATCCTTAGATGGCAAACCAATTCACCGGGTTTTAGGTTTTGTGTCTGTTGCAGTCTTAAGGCACCAGCTGCAGCCTCTCTTATAATGCAATATTGCAGCATTTCTCTATGATTTTTAGGAAAATTTGCATTAAGTTTGAGATAACTTTATCATGCTTGCCTCTAATAGTTACGACCAGGTTATCTGCATGCCCTTGAGTTGTAAAACCAGAGTTATGCAGAAGGTCGTCGACGACCAGGGGCGATAGCACTCCTCCTTGAGGACACTCTTTTCTTTTACTACAGCCACGGTCACCGATTCTCCTCCTATATTAGGTGTAATAGTTCTGGTCCTTACCATTGACTCTCTCTATTGTACTAGTGAGGCCTTTGTGTTCTTTTTTTTTCCAGTGCCCTTTTGGTGGATATAAAAGAGGTGTTATTGAAAGCACCCTCTATGTCAACAAAGCGCAAAGGGATATCTCTTTAGCCACTAATACTTTCTCTATGCTTTCAGTAGAGCACTTAAAATTTTGCCTGCAAATTGTCTTGTAAAGCTCGCAAAATTTTTGCTTCTTATGTAACGATCTATAAGTTTCTTCATAGTTTTGAGGAGGAAAGAGGTTAGGTTAGTGGGACGATAAGACTTTGAATAATCTATGGGACGTCTTCCTGTCTATAAAAGCCACCTGTGTCTCCCTCCAGGCTTTGGGTATGTATCCGAGGGCAAGGCTGGCTTTGAAAAGCCGTTGTAACTACAGCTGTAACTGATCCAACCCATTTAGAAGTATCTAAGGCTGGAAAAATTCCGTCCTTACTCGGTTGGTAAATCCTTATTCTGGAAAAATCCTCGTCTTAATTATTTTCGTGTACCCGCTTTTGGAAGAGGCTTTAATTTAAGAAGTGTAACTTTTTTCTAGTGTATATTGTTTTATACCATGGTTTAACTCACCTGGTTGAAATTCTCTTTTAAAACTAATTTCACAAATTTAATTACCCTTTTGTTGATCACATATTTCTGTTTTAAGCCTTTTCATTTTTGTTTCAATGACTTTGAGCGTCTGGACGATCTGTCGAATATGATGGTAGAAATTCTTCCTCTGGTTATATATGGCAATGGCAATGCAACAATATTTGGAATATAATAGATAGAAATTGTCGTGCCCATAGATTGATCTGTCAAGATGCTGCAACTTTTGAGAACAGTGAGGTGTTAAGTACAACACTGTTACACCATTTTGCTTCAGGGAACCTAAAGCAGCTAGTGAAAGGTGAGCGTCATGGTTATAGAGGGAAGCAGAAATAATTTATTTGGGAAACGTCCGTTCAAAAAAAGTGGCTGCTGATATCCATCCCGAAGGATTCGCATCTCCAATACTTCCTGGTGGAGCATTGTTGGCTGAAATTTACTTCCTTTATTATTGTTGATTTTTTTATTAGTTTATTACACTACATAAAATGAAATACTTTATTTTTAATTTTTAATAAATTTGTTACAATAAATACTTAACACAACTAAATACAAAACTATAACGAGAAAGGTCCAATTCGATATAGAAAAATAATAAAAGTTCTCCTGCTAGCAAGGAGTCGATTGCCCACTCCTTGCGCAAAGTAAATTTTCGTGCGAAAATAGTATCCTTTACTTAAACTCGTGTCATAACAGAAAGCCATACGAAATGCGTTGTTTATAATATTTTTTATATTTTGCCATTTAATAATTTTTTAAATTATTTTATTTTTCTACAAACGTCAAAAAATGACCAGGTTCGAGCATTGGCAAGAATATGCGAAGTGCCCCTTTTTTTCATTTTTCTTTGTTACCATGACACCTTGCGCGAAGTAGTGTGCGAAATACTTACTTCGCACACTGCATGTAAACTATATGGGATTTTTATATTTTAACCTTTATGTTCCTCCATCAAGCAAAAATCCAAGAAATCATGTATTTATTAATGTATAACAATAATTATTAAGGCTTTCCAATTTTGAGAAAATTTAACACTGCCTAATTTTATTTATTATTTACAATGTTAATGTTAATGTTACAATGTCGCTTTGGTAGTTTTAGGTGTTTTGCTATTAAGCTAGGCATCTTTCCAATACTATTTATTCCAACATATCTTATTTTGATACTTTAAAAACAATCGGCGACTGGTAGCATAACATGAAGAGCCGCATATTTTCGGTAAATGTCAATATAATCTAAATTTGAAACTGTAAAAATTCGTTGTGTATGCGTTTTTGTATCGGGTACTTTAACAATCAAAATGGAATTTTTATCTTCTATGTCATCGACCGTCATTTTAATGAGTTCCTCATGGTGGCAAGCACCCGAAATACCCAGTATTAAAACAACCTATAAAAAAAAACACATAAAACAATCATCAAAAATCTACCTTAACCAACAAATAGGTTTCATCATCTGCCTCTTTTATGAATTCTTCAACTTCCTCTCTAGTCAACACCTTAAATTTCTTAGGATGGTTTCCAACTGACAATTTTTTCAAATATGGAACCAACTTGGTAAATTTCTTGAAATCCATGTTTTCTTTAACATTGAGTGTTGCTTTCAACATAGAATATATTGCCCATAACGTGGAAGACTTCAGCTTCTTAGACTTCTCTGCAAAATATGCAGTACATTTTCGGATACTTTTCTGGAATTATTTGCTTCACAGCACTCTTTAAATTGCTGATATGCATTTTCATACTGGCACCTCGATTTCTGCGGTAAGAGATTTGAAATTACTGAATTGGCCGCATCTGTCAAGTTAGGTGAGGTACTGCTTACTTCATCGTCGCTCGAAATTTCCATGATTCCACAGTTATAAATATCACGCACGAAATTGACGCAAATACGAATTTACTCCAAAATAATGAAAATAATTATCAAGAACTCTCACTTTGAAATAATTATCAACAAATGCCATTTTATTTACATTATCTAATTACTTGATTTGGAAAAACAGTTCAAACCAGTTCAATACTTTTTTTAATATTAAGCTAAGCGTTTGTAGAAAAAGTTTTGTTTGCATCTTATGCGCGAAATACTCGACTATTTTTTTAACTGGCTGCGCCTCGTTAAAAAAAATTAGTTCTCGATCACCAAAGTAGCATTTCGCACACTAGATACAAAAATAGTATATTATGTTACTAGGAGTAGAAGGCCAACATTATTGTTGAGCCCAGGTTCTTGCACTGCCGAGGCGCTAGCCGAGGCTGTGCAAACTGGGCGAAACATATAATGGGCCTTCTGCTCCGAGTAACATATACTATTTTTTCTTCAAGCGTAATAATAATATGCATTTTATAAAAAATATAGAAGGCTTTGTTTATATCTCAACTATTTAATTAATACAAACGAAAAATTACATAAAGTGTTACCTATTTATTAACAGTAATATTAAATGTGCAGTTTTGTATACTGCAGTTGTTTAAATTTAAGCCACTGCCACCGCTTTCAGCTTCGACATTTACAATTTTGTCATTGGTATACATCATATTATTAGTAAGTTGATTGTCGATTATTATGTCAGCGATTCCAGAACTATTACTTGGTTGTTCTTGCCAATTAAGTATTTTTTGTGCAGTTTGTGTTTTACTGGAAATGGAATCATCTAAGTACCCTTCAGCAACACTGGTGGATTTCCATCCACCATGCCGCTTTAAAGCGGTAATATCACCTCCGTTGTCAACTAAAATAGTTGCGGAAGATCTCCGAAGGCAATGTCCTGTATATTCATGAGGATTTGTTAATTTCAAAAACGTAGCAACGTCTTTGGTACGTTTGATATTTTGTGGATACCCATTACCACACGGTGACATTTACCATTCTGGTATTTAATAAAAAATCGCTGCAGGCCAATATCATCCGGATGAAGAGCCGTATACTGTCTTACCAAATTCAAATAAAAATCGCCAATTATAGTAAACGACCGTTGTTTTTTGTTTTTTGTGTTTATGATTTTAACCAAAATTAAATTTCCCAAATCTTGGATTTCGCTAGACTTTAAATTAACAAGTTCATCGCATCTAAGGGCTCCTGTGACTCCAAATATTAATATAACCTAAAACAAACGTTGAAATAAATAAAAAAAGCTGGTAGCACTGGGATTAGAACCGCTGACCTTCGCGACCGAAGACAAAAGCTCTGCCACTGAGCTACCGTCATTAAATGTTATAAGTAGGAAATGAGGTAATATTTGCTGTCAAGTTAAATATTGATCTGCGAGTAGATATCACTGTCAACGGTTTAATAAACGTAATAATGATTAAAAAGAAATAAGAAAGTACCTACCTTTGTTGCTAAATAAACATTATTCGGTGCATCCTTGAGAAATTTATCAAATTGATCTTTTGTTAATACTTTTGATTTTTTCGGTGTATAATTTTCCCCTTGGCGCTTTATAAATGCAATTAATTTGCTATATTTTTCTATTTTAACATTATGTTTAATGTTTAATTGACTTTTAATCATTGAATACTGTGCCCATAGAGTAGAACTTTTAAACTTTCTGGACAAATTCGTGAAGTATGCAAGCATAACGTTTTCCGTGTATTGCTGTACATTATATTCATTGCACCATTTTAGAATTTTTTCGTATGCAAAATCATACAGTTTACGCGAGTTCGTTGGAATCAGAGTTTCAATACTGGAATTAGCTATTTCAACTAATTCCGGAGGCGTACATTGTAAGTCTTGAGACATTTTTGCAGTTTGAATTAGGTAGGAACACTTTCAGAGTCTGACACTTTTCAAAACTAATAAAACATCAAAATTAAATAAGGAAATTGACAGTTCCTGCCTTCTTGATTATAACACACATAAGACGTTGCTACCGTTTCTTATTATTTTGTTACTAGTATAATAATGAGAGTTCATTATTGTACAGTGTAAATTAAAGTTGTCTGAAAAGCAACTAATCTGTTACAACGAAAATGAAATTGAATAACGATACACTCAAGAGATAAATTGGTGCGTAAGGTTGACAGGTGTAAACAGATATATTACCGTGAATTATTAGATCTGGTTTTTTATTGTCAAAAATAAAGTTTGATTACCCTGTTTACAATAATCTAGGAAAAGAGAATCGTTGATTAAAAGCATGGCGACCTCTGCTTGTATCCTATTCTAAACCACGAATATAAAAAAATGATCGTAATTAAGTAACTGTAATATACCTGTTTACACGGGGCAAATTCCTCAAAAAAAAAGAATAATTACAGGTACTTTTATGGATATTTGCTGAGCCAATAGATGAATAAACGCTTCAACAACTGGGCTACACATCCTCCATGGGTTTTGGCAGTTTCAATTTTGTTTTTTCGTTATTTTATTTAAACATACTAATAAAAATTTTAATTAAAAAGAAAAATTATCATACTTATGAGTCTTTTAAACTTAAAAATAATTATGCAAAGCAATAATTAGTTTTTATTGCAAAAACACTTTTAAATTTCTTCTTATAAAACTGGTTAAACTTATTTACCTTTAAAAAATTTTTAACAAAGAAATATAAATATTATAAATATAAAGTAGCTTATGTTCAAGCAAACGTAACGTATCGCCATCAATTCAAGGAAAAGTACATATTCGTAATCACCAAAATTAAAAAAAAATTATAAATTACCAACAGACTGATAGTTCAAAATATTGGTTTATAAAAGGTTGCTTCATTCACACTTCAATTCGTATAATGCAGCTCATTTCGTATACTGTCACTAATCGGTTATTTTTAAATCGCCTCGTATAATGTCAAGAGCCTCCTCTTTCGTACCTTCTTGTATACAGTCACCTATGGCGGTAATAGTACAGCAAAACCTTTAAGAGCGGGTTAGAAAAGAAGGAAAGCTGCCAGCATTGCGAACTGGCCCCCAGGGTTAATAGTTGTCCGATTTTCGTTGTACACCCAATGAATTAAGGGCACCTTACCGATATTAGTAAAAAAGTAAAGAAAATAATTTTTTTATTACAAAAATGTGCTCGGCAACTAAGGCCACTCGCACCAGTACAGTTATATTACAACTAAAAACATTTATATTTTATTAAATAAATGAGAAATTTCAGAACTTGAAACACTTGGCTAGGGTTGTTAAGAAGGTCTTGCAGCTTTGGAGGAGTTTGAAGCTGAAGTCGCCTGTCATTATAAAGGGAACACTCCAGGACTTGCTTGGCCGCAACTTTGCAGTTACAAAAGGGTCGACCATCAGAGGTTATGAGTAGCGATTGCAGCCATCACTGACATTGGCTTGGAGGGTGCCATGCTAACCGCATGGGATCCAACATAATGACTTATTCTGTCACTGCCCGGCTATATACAAAAATAGATTGTCTGCACTGGAACAGTCTCATTTTGATAAGCTGTCCGATCTTCAGTCGGTTAGTATCATCAATAACAGCCACTAGTTCTCACGGTAGAAGGGCGGGTGATGGTAACCACCGCATACCGCACACAACGGGCTCTTGGTCCACGTGGGTCCAACCTGCACGATTACCTTTAACTCACTTGCTACAAAGTAACAAATTGACAACCAAATATCTAAATTTTCTCACGTCGGTGATATTCGGTTTTAAATGTATCTATATTAAATCAAACTAGTGCAGATGGATAGCGTGACTGAAACTCTCATGTTAGGGTAGGGATGTCTTTAGGTCGACCGTCCACAGTCCACAAAATATCTGTAACAGTATATCTATAAAAAATTATAAGGGTGTTACAATGTACACTACTTTTTTTTATGATTTCAGTTGGTGTTGTAGTAGCTTTCTTCATCTGTTGGGCACCATTTCATGCGCAAAGACTGTTAGCCGTTTATTTGTCGACTGCATCAATAGACACACAAAATTATTTTGCTGATTTCTACCTGTATCTAATGTACATTTCTGGATTACTTTATTTTATTTCCACTTCGATTAATCCAGTACTATATCACATTATGTCGAAGAAATTTAAACTAGCATTCAAGGTTTGTATTTATTTTAATGTTTCTTTTATTTATAAAATATTAAGAGTATTTTTTTTCAATTAAATGTTTATATAGGTTCCTAATACAATATATTAAACAAGGAATATTGGGGTATGCAGCAATTAATAGAAGTAAACTCTTTATACTTTTTTCCAAGCTTTTGGAAGATTTATTTCCATTTTCAAAGAACGTATTTGAGGATATAAAATTTTGTTATTACAATAATGATAAATATAAATACACTTAAAACTAGAATTAAAAAAATAATAAAAATATGTCAGAAAAACTTTAGTAAAATTGTTTATGGGAGTATGACTTAATTAGGTTAGTTATCGCTGATATTGTTGGGCGGGTCCAAAAGTTTGTGAAATTTAAAACTGGGTGCAACATACTCTATATTCGCTTGCAAAAATAGGGTATACCTTTCCCAACCGCACTTTACATGTTTGTTTTTTGTTTGCATGTTAGCATAGGTCTTATTTGCGTTGTAGATCCATGCAGCAATTTTGGGAGAAAAACCCAGATTTTCCTTATGGTATTCTATTTATAAGTTATCGCGTAGTAAATTAAAATAATTTCATGTAAAGTGTTTTTTAAGAAAAATGGTTGACTGCAATTAAGCTACCTGCTTTAATACCATTGTGACGGATTTTAGATATTTATGTTACATAATATTATTTTATAGATATATATTCGTATTTATTAGAATTATAGTGCGTATTAGGTTTTAAATATTAGGGATAAAATACAACTAAAGATTTCGCGCTCAGCCTATTTCAATTATAATCCGGTCCCCTCAACTAATGTCGAATAATCGGGGATGTTTATGGCCGAATTTAGCATAAATGTTGAGATTGCCTCAAATAGCTTAAATGCAGTCAACCATTTTTCTTGAAAAACATTATATCTTACGATTTTTTTTTACATTCGCTCTTTATTTTCTGAAAACATAAGGAATCTTTTGGTATATTCGATCTCGTCCACCCGTAAATTCAAGATCACGTCCTAACATTTTTTATATTTTCAAATATGAGCTGAACTTATTTAAATAATATATTCATTTTGTTTCTTTAAAATAACAATGCTGCTATTTAGATTTAAGATAAATTATTATATTTAAGATATTAGAGAGATATTGCAATAACTTCTGG
The DNA here is from genome assembly GCA_035357415.1 of Ophraella communa. Classification (NCBI taxonomy): domain Eukaryota; kingdom Metazoa; phylum Arthropoda; class Insecta; order Coleoptera; family Chrysomelidae; genus Ophraella; species Ophraella communa. Next base: position 22,190,836 of record CM068985.1, read on the forward strand.
CAGTATTAAAGGCGACTTTATTATAATAGTGACTGGCATTATTTTGTGATAAAATACAAAGATATTGCAAGTTCCATCACTTAGTAGTCCTTGTTTATAACGTAAAACATAACCTAACATTTGACATTATTTAATCTCTTCGATTTTTCTTTCTCCAAATTTCAAATTGTTGTAAAAAGATCTTGAACATCCAACCAACAATTTATACCACTCATAGAATAATACTTTTACCATACCTCTTAATGCAAACAGGGCCTATTTTAATAAAATTGTCCTTATTCCAGATTCACACTGTGTCTGGGGCCACGTCAAAATAAAGACGATTTTATTAGTGCCTAGTGTTATTGGGCACTGCATTATCTCTCTATATATTGTATTTAACTTTCCGGAACACGCAGCTGACCTGATAGATCAACCATTTATGTTTATCGTGATATCTCGGAGTTGAACTTCAGTTCTAATAGTTGTCACAATAAATAGTATTGACTGAAGGATTATAATAAAACCAATTAAACCCTTAACTTGTAAAATCCGAGATGCACATCATAAATGTAAAAGAACCTGATTCAGGTAATTTTGTTTCTCAGAGAGGGATTATAGAGGATTGCAGCTTACACTTCTTGTTGATTTTAGTCTTTGTAATTCATTGAAAGTGTTCACTTGTGTTACGGCGTGCAATAATTTTATAACATTTATTTGTTATTACAGACATTAATAGCAAAGATTTTGTACCCCAACGTACAAAATAGGCAGCATGTGGCGTCCGTGGATAAAAAGTAATAGTGCTACTTCCATTGGTTCGTTAAAGAAATAGTATATTACATAACAAGTGTGTAAAGTGTAACATTTTGCACGAGTTAGAAACTAAACGAGTGCAAGAAATACACTTTCCAACGAGTTATGTACACTATTTTTCCTACGATCACGTAAAAAATCCTTCAACAAAAGTATTTTTTAAAGCATAAAATCAATTAAACAATATCACACACACTGAAAAGATTATCAACACACAACACACGTACTGAAAAGTATATCAACACATGTATTGAAAAGTAAAAAATCTTTCAAAATAATTTATTTTTATTTTTAACAGGATGACATGAACTAAAAGAATAATTATAAAATATTTATTATAACAGAAAACAAAACAATAGAACTTGTATTGGCAATTACAATACAATATTTGACAAAAGGAATATTTAAAAAAAATTAAATGGTCCTTGCTTTGACATTCATGTGTTTTTACTATTGATAAATTTGACGTAAATGTCACAGATCATAGAACTATATTTTTTTACTTTTCAACACGTGTATTGATATTTACTTTTCAATACGTGTATTGATATTAGCTACTTTCTTAAGTACAAATAAGTGTGCAAACTAGCACTTTCATATGTGGTCGTAGGAAAAATCACTTATCTTGTGCGCGAAAATCATTATAAAAAATGTGTATAGTTCCTTACTTCAGCAAGGATATAAGGCGGGTGCTGCAGCAAGAGTAACCAGTAATTTGACGAAGGTGCTTCTTACTGCAGTTAGACGAATTGTTGAAAATTCCATGGAATCAAGAAAAAAGCGTAAAGATTCGGGTTTCACAAAAAGTCTAGACGACTGGGAAAAAGACTTGATAAGGCGAAAAATCTACACTATGTACGATGAGCAGCATGTCCCTACAATTAAAAGTCTGAAACAGCGGCTCTACAATGACGAAACTCACATCAACTGTGGCCTCACTACTCTTTGGCGAGCTCTGTCTGACAAGAGACAAGTAATAATGGAATCCACACGTTTAATAAACTGGCGTTCTGAATATATAACGTCAATAAGAGAATACCGATCTGAAAATCGGCCAATACTCTACCTCGATGAGACGTGGTTTGACACGCATGACACCCTTTCCAAAGGATGGTCTGATTCATCTGATAAGAGTAAAACAAAAGCACCATGAAATAAAGGGAAGAGAATAAGAATATTCCACGCAGGATCAGAAAATGGTTGGATCCCAAACGCTATGTGGCTGTCTGCCAAAAATATTAAGGACTCTTGTGTTGATTATCACGAAGATACGACAGCAGAGCTTTTTGAAGATTGGTTTAAAAATTGTCTGTTACCCAACATTCCACCAAAAAGCGTTATAGTAATGGACAACGCAAGCTATCATAGTCGACAATTGCTAAAAATTCCTGTCTCAAAGAATACGAAATTGGAGATTCAAAACTTCATAGCTGCAAATGACATATATTTTGAGGAAAATTATACAAAAAAAGAACCCTGCAGTACATTTGCATCTTTTACCTGATGATTTTCTACACAATGAGATTAAATCGGGTAGTTTATTGCAGTTAAGCCAATACCATTTACTGTGAAAAATACTATACGATTCTCATTCTTGGTAGTGAACAATGTGACGTTTAGATAATTTGTTAGTTCTAGCTCGTTGTTAGTAAAAGCTACGTGACAAAGTTAAATCATATTATTTATAAATAACTCAGATATTAGGAAGTTATAGTTACAGAAAGAGTAAAAATTTTGGAAATATGGACAAGCCCCCGGAGGAGTCCCTCCTTGGGGACCATATTTGATGTCCCTTGTCCGTCTTTTAATATTTGTGTCCCTTAACTTAAAGTCTAAAATAACATTCCACAGTTCACTTAATTTAAATAAGTCCATAGGTTTTATCTTGCTGCCCATCAAAATTTTCTTTTCTATTAGGAAACTTATAAAATATTCTTTTTGTTTTCTTGTTATTCTTTTAGCTCTAGACAAATTCAATCAATTGTTTAAACACAAAAATATTAAAATAAACCACAAATTTAACTATATTTCACTATTATAGGTTGCAATTTCTTCTTTTTTGCTTTCTTTGATTGAGCTAACTTATATCAATGTTGCCAAATGTACACTATTTTTAACGGCAACCTTTAAAATTACATATTTTTAACGGTCCTCTATAAATTGTGCCTAACCTATTCCGATATTATTATTTAACGGACCTTTAAAATATATATTTTTAACGGCCTTTAAAATTTAACGTTACAGAATAGACCCAATGCAGTAAACGTAGGTTGTCATGGTATTCTTGCTATAAATGTAAAAGTTATTTGTGTTTCTCTCATTGTGTGCAAAAATTGTTCTTAATAAGAAACAATCAGTTTCATAAAAAATAGGTTTAGTTTTAGGTACTATTCTTAACTTTAATTTTTATATAAACTTCAAGAGAGCTATTTTTTAATAATAAATTTTTAAAAAAGTAAGAAGTGTTGTTTTTTTACTAATATTTATGTACAAATACATTGTAGCCTATTTCTGACTCTTATTTTGGGTAAAGTAAACGCAAAACAAAAAGAAAGCGTTGCATATAATAGAATTCAAGAATTCATAGAATTCGTCAATGGTAACAACACAATGGGTTGCATAAACGCTTGCCAAACCTCTGTTACTAAACAACGTGTTAAATTGGTAAAGGTTACATCCCCCTGAGGCGAATGCGGCTATTTGAATTTTTAAGAATACTTTGATTAGTTGACGCGAGATGTAAAATTTGATTCTTAGACTACGTTGTCACATTTCTTAGAGTGAATAAGTAGACTAGACTTTGGAAAGATGAAAATTGAATGTTTTGAAATTTAAACGAACTTCGTTACTTATGTTTTGTTACTGAATTAACTAGATCCTTGACATAATGATATTTAAAGATATATTTTAAATTATTTTAGCGTTATTGGGTTTGATCATATGAGTAAATGACGGTTCATCAAAATTAGAGATTAACATTAAAACAAGAGAATAATTTATTATTTATAGATTATGACAGTAAAAGTCCATTCATTTAAAAATATTAAGTTTAGTTTTTTCATAATAAAGTTAATTTAAAAACTAAAAATATCTTTCGTTTAAACTGAACGAAAACTGTCATTATTAAGTTGTAAACAACTGTTTATGGTTATGCTTCTTATATTGTGGTGTTAATAAAATTTAAAAATGTATTCTAATGAGAACAATCTGTACTTAAAAGAACAAAATAGTATCTCTGAACTTTCAATTGACACAACACAGCAGGTATAAATAATTATGTCACTGACATCAACCGAATAGTTTGAATGTTAGGTGTATTAAGAGTTGCCTAAATATTAAACTTGATAATTCCCGACTTTTTAGTTTTTAAATATGGCAACATCACAGCGATGACGTGCAACGCTTTTTGTTTTGAGTTTACTCTATATGATAATTATATTATATACAATGATTTGGCAGATTGTGTCCATGTACGAAAAAATGGTGCGTGCTCCGGAAGGTTAATGATAATTTATACCTAAAAATTACCATCACAGGTAAATAAATAATTTAGTTACTTTTAATTTTTTAGGAAACTTTTCGTGAGATTTGTGGATGTAATTCAGTTACCAAAGGACATTATGCTGCAATAAGAAGGGTGCCACCGAACATGAGCGATTTGCCTAGGTCAGTATCAGAAGGAATCGCCAATAATTTACCGAATTCAAAAACGAGGAGTTCTAATTCAAAATTTTCTCAAAGTAGAGGAAGCAGCTTTATATCAAATTCAAGTAGATCGACCTCCCTTTACGATAGAAAAAGATCCATTAGTGAGCAGGAAAAAAATAACTACATATTACCATTAGAATTTAACAAAATATTTTCGAAAAAAGTGTGTGCAAACGATTGTGTAATAAGTAATTCCAGTTTAAAGGATGCAGACGTTGACGAGTTTACAAATTGTGATCTACTTAAAAATATGATTAAAATAAATGATGGTCTAAAATATTATTTATTTGTTTTATTTTTAAATCTTGTTCCAATTGAGTAGGAAATTCAATTTCACTCAACCGTCACGACACTGAGTGTTTGAGCTGACTAATTAATTATAATGGGAAGTTTTTTCTTATTTTAAATAATTGGTTAAAATTCTAAACTGCTAAATTATTTATAATTTTCGAAATATTCCTCCATAAAGAAGTGGTTTTTCGAATTGGAAACAGCGGACCTGGGATGCTATTCTTGACCGTTCGAATTATGTTCGCATGCGAATTCGAATACATCGAGCTCTCCTTTTTTGTCGTTTCTTCGAAAGGTTTATCGTGGATGATTAAAAATAAGATTAAAGATCTAAATACCCAATTTAAATAAAAAGTAACTTTTGTGTTAAGAAAAAAAATGGATGAACTAGTGCTTTTAGAATCTATCGAGAGTTGGGACAGCAAGAACTAGATGCAGATGTAAGGCATTATCGAAGAGTTGATCAACAAAATCAATTTCACTAAAATGTTGAATCTGGAACCGTTGGCGAAAGTGATACCGAAACCGTTTACACTACCACTACACCAACACACACTTTTAACTGCCTGACGCGCAATTCGATAACCAAGTTATATTTTTCAGAGACCGAAGGTAAACTAAAGCTATGTCTACAAACTAACCTAATATATTATAACATTTTTAGCGCCAAAATGTTTTCGCGGTAAATCTTTTGGCGTTCCCAGGTTTATATATCTTAGGAAGGCAATAGAGCTTTGACAATGTAGGGTTACTAACAGTTAATTTATACTTTAACGAATCGGTGACAAGGTTCTTACAACTTTTACAACTCTTACAACTCTTCACCGTGGAAATCATTTTATTTAGTGGATTTTTTGGAATCTTAATGTAAGGACCATTCTCGATCAAGTGATCCACTCTTTCGAAATAGTCTTTTTTGTCCATTATAACAACCTTGTTTCCTTTGTCAGCTTTTAAGTAAAACCATTCCGTCTCAGACTTTGACAAAATTCCTAGTTTTCTTAATTCCCGGTACATTTTTGTTCTTATTTGAAATATTTTTGGAAATTTGATTCTTACAAGCTTCCCGAACATAAACCTTGGCATCATGAGAGAGATATTGAACAGAACTTTCAATATGTCCAATCAATTCACCTATGTTCCCACGAGAAGGCACAGCAAAATTCAAACCCTTGTTTAACAACTCTGTTTCACTACTGTCAAAAGTTTGGGAAGAAATATTTTCAACAATATTAATAGGTTCCAAAGAAACCGTTTTGGGTTTTGCATTTTTTTTTAGTTTTTTACTCAAGATCGACATTTTCTCTTTAAATTTTGAATCATATAATAACCCTAAACACCTTTCTTTGGATTTTACACCAATATTCATATTCTACATTACTTAACTAATGTGTTAATGTTTTGTAAAGTCCGTATGCCTCTATTTCAAGCATACTTTGTTTACTGTACAGATATTTGGTTTTTAATGCCAACCATTTTCTCTGTGCAATTTCTTTGAAATGAAAATGTTTTCGCGCTTAAAATTTTGTTTTTGCCGCCAAAAGATTTACCGCGAAAACATTTTGGCGCTAAAAATGATATATATTGGGACGAATAACTAAACTCAGTAAAATTAAAATGTAAAACTTACCTCAATAAGTAATTATATAAAAAGATATCATAATAATTTTCATTAAATCATCAGCTACTTTTCTTTATTTCATCTAAAGTATTCAATATAATAATCTCAAATATGCAACATTCAAATAGATGAAGAATGTATTTGACAAACTTATCTTGGATAGGATCCATGGTATCATTTAATAACAATCAAAATATTTCCAATTTAAATAGCAATTCCCAATTCATGTAATAATTTACAACTGACATAGTTTTCTTTTGAAATCAAAGTTATAGTCTGAAACAATTAGAAAGAATAAAATTAAAACTATTAATCTCATTCATATGTTTAACAAACATATTTGTAATTTAAGTAGTTAAGAGTTTAAATATTATTTATAAAGTAAAAGTATTTAACTGGTTACAAGTAGACAATTGTTCTTCGATATGAAATAAGTATTCAGATAAATTATCACAACCTGAGATGTACCTAAAAACATAGAAACAGTATCAATAAATGTATCAAACAGAGGTGAAATCAGTGTACAAACTCTTAAATTTACAGTGTTGAGCAGAATAACTTGTTTTAATGATAAAAACACTCATATAGTGCAAACTGAATAGACTATTCAAAACATAATTAATAAACATTGATAAAACACATTTTACCTAGCAAAAATGTATGTAAGTTAGTAAATTAAGTTTGTATATTAGTTATAAGATGTTAATCATTGATAATATCAAGACATATTAGTTTAATCAGTACTTATAATAGTGAATACCTAGTTCAGATAATAGAGTCACTAGAAAGCTTAAATTTTAGTTCTTAGAAGTTAAATTAGTATTTAAAAGTTATAATAGATTTATGCTTAGTTTTAGGTTTCATTTATGTTTTTAGCTCAAATTTAAAAAGTGTTCAATATATTTGACATGACTGAAAGTAGCATATTTCAAATTCAAATTTTATAGGGAAAAACTGATATAAAAATAATTTAAATAGATTTTTGGTAAATGTAAGAATATAAACTATCTTTATATTATCAAAGAAATGATCAAAAATTTAAAATTATTTCCTCATGTTTCGAAAATTTAGGTTATTTTTTGAAAATGTAAACATTTGAATGTCGATGTATCTGTCTAAATTGTCATAATCAAGAAAAAGTATAAAAGGACCAGTAAATGGGAATTTCTCTCTCTTTTTTCCTGCTGATTTACGCCGAATACGCCAATTGGTAATCAACACCATTATTAATTAAAAAGTTTATTTTTAGTAAATTAAAACAATTAACCAAAATATTATTATAAAAGTGTTCTAACAGTATTAAAGCACTTACCAATAAAGTAAATTTAACAAAAACTATCCAGATCACAGCAGAATTTATAGGTTTCATTCCTTTATTTCGAGAGGCACAACCGGCAGACATTTTGGGATAGTCGCTTACTGTTGAATACGATCGTGGAGCCGATTCTCCCGATTCGGAACTTTCCGTCATCGCTTGATATCAAGAGAAGAATACAGAAGACAAGTATACGAGGTATGTGCGATAAAAACTTATTTATGTGAGTTCGTTTGATATTGTAAATGTAAATTTTGTACAGTATAATTTGGTAAAGGTATTTTTCTTTTGTATAATAATAAAAAATTTTTAAATTTGCATGTGATAAGCACGTGAATAATATTAATAGTTTTGTACATTGTGTACCCTACCCAAGATAAAGAGTCGGGTTTTAAAATTAAACAAATCAACAATTTCACTGAGCTAGTTAAAATATTATAGGGTGTTCAACAATCAACAACTAATTTAATTAATTATCACATCATTAATCATTTTAATCATATCAAAAAAATTACAATATATAAGGTTAGTTTGTAGACATAGCTTTAGTTTACCTTCGGTCTCTGAAGAAGATAGCTTGGTTATCGAAACTCGTGTTAGGCAGTTAAAAGTGTGTGTTGGTGTAGTGGTAGTGTAAACGGTTTCGGTATAATCAATTTCAACAAATGTTCCGACTGAGCGAAGAATTGGCTATGTGCCTTATTCATGAGGGGCCCAAAGCGAAATAGTGATCTTAAAAATTTGGCTGATTTATTTCCATTTTTTAACAGAATTCTTCATTGTGAAATCATTAGAAAATATTAAACTTACTTATGGTGGATTTTTATTTAAATATTCTACGCGTATCCTTTTTTGGGAATCAGATAGATTAAATCCTTTCTTCTTTTCATATTTACTAAACAAAATAAATAACAACTGAACCCTTTTCCAAAATTACACCAGTGACCAAACATCAAATTTATGACAGTTGGGGACCGCTTAAACCTATCTCCACTGTTGCCAAATCACGTCTTCGAATACGCATGAATACACTTGCGAAGGTGTGTCAGAAATTGCTAACTATACTATGCACAAATAAGTCTTTGCAAGTAACCGTAAATCCATTGATCTCAAGAATAGCGCTCCAACATCTAAGGTGAAAAAAGGTAAATAGACATCCTTCACGCATATGCATGGTTTTTGTTCTTTACGTTTCTGGAGCTGCGTTTTGAAATTGTTGTATTTTTCGTGTTTTATCCCAAATAATAAAATCGCTAATATAATATAAAAAAAACAGAAAACTAACACACCAACAAGCTTAAACAAACCAATCAAATATCCTTCTTTTTCTTCTGTATAATTTATGGCTTGAGCTGCCAGATCTATCCGACAAAGTTTCTTGTCTCAGTATAGGAGACCATCTGATGTTAATCAAAGTAGATAATTAAATAATGAATTTAATAAGCGTGGACAGAACAATATAAATATTATAAATAATTATAAGTATTAATAATATAATTATTAAACGAACTGTTGCCACTTTTGAAAACAGGAATACAGTGCTTTAAAACTTAAAAAATAGAGTTTAATTATCAATTTTTGTTTAGAAAATATAAATTAAAAGCTTTATTAATGGCATTATTTTGGTACCTTTTTTATAACGGTAGTTACTTTATCGTTATTAGATAATTATATTATTCATATATTTCGCACAAAAATATGTAACATTCTCCAAAGACAACGTAGAATTTAATATCCAAATTACATAGTTTTTAATCCGAATCCAGGGTTTTATGAATTCATTTGACATACTCGTATTACCCTATAATAAAATTACCTGATTTTTTTCACTGTACTTAGTAATTATTATCAAATATTAATAAGTATTTATTAAACACCCATAAAACTAATTATAACAGTAATTAACAACGTAACTAATAAAGAGATAAAACAATACATATTTTATAAAATAATTACATAAAATTTTCATATTTTGTTTAATTCTTTGTTATGAAAGTGTATATATATTAGTGAAGTCTTTGTATTCAATATATAACTATTAACATGACAGCAATAAATACACAGGTAGGTATGTAATAAAAAAAGTTGTCAGCTCTCATATTATAAAATATCATTTAACATTTAAAAAGCTATCAGTCATCTTGCGAAGGTATTATTATTTTTCCTTCCAGTTCTTAGTTGCACTTAGTTGAACCTGGAAACAGATTCTCAGAGCTCTCTCGAAAGTTGGTAGCTTTGTTACCATTTTCCTTCATTAGAATATAGATTTGCTGATGTGGGTCTTAAGAGAGCCTTCTCTCTTTTGTAGGTCTCTAGGACCTCCTCGCCATATACTCTCCAGGTCGCTCTTTTCCTTTGTCTATAGAATTTCTTTTACTCTTTGAGATTCCCTTTGTACGACTCCCAGTCCTCTTTAGGTTCGATTTGTACGTTTCATTGTATTGTAAGCTGTTTTTACTGTAATCCCAAGGTATCCGATGCCTTATCAGATATTGTTTTTCCGCCAATCTGGATCAGCCTTAAGGGATATGGTTAAGTTAGGTTTGATTTGATGTTAGTAGCCGGCTCACCCCTAGAGGTTATATATATATTGTAATAAATTACAATTAAAAAAAAATATTTTGTTTGTATCAATATTATTTAAATTGATGTTGTTATCAAATTATTGTCTTTATATTTTTAAATTCTTAATTTTTGTACAATTTTGTGGGGCTATAATTTATATTTATTTATTTTTCAATTTTATTCCGTATTTATTAATCTCAAACACCTCAAATCTCTTTATTTTGTTACCATTATATTAAAAAAATTTTTCTCTAACTCTAAATATGAAATTATTATAGTTTAAGATTTGATTTACTTAAATCAATTTTCAAAACATTTAAAAGACTCTTATCAGCAGAAGTCGGTTCAAAAATAAACAAAATCCAACGATGAAACTATTTATTTTATTTATTTATTCTAAAATTTAATATACCTCAATCCTACTGAATGATGCGACTATGGTTTTTCTTATGCGCATTTACCCACGCACAAGGAAACACGTGATATGTTACTGTTATTACAAAAAGTAGTCTAAGAGGTAGGAGACGGTGCGTGCATCATTGTTAACAAAATGTGTAAGCAGTTTGTTTATTCAAAAGCAGAATTATATCAGAATGGTGTTGAAAAGATATTGAAAACTATTTTACAAACTTTATAGGTTTTTGGAAAGTGAATTTAATAAGTGATATCAAAAGTACATACCGTATTTCACTTGCCGCTTGTGTATGGTGCTGAATTTTTCCATTTACGGCTTCTTACACAGGATATTCTAAACACGTGGAACCATCAAGGAGTGGATATTTGGCTTTCGAGTACTTCTAGTGGATAATTATCTCGTTCTCACCATGTTATAAAAGTATTAGAAAATTTTATTGCTTCTCCAGACGTCCAATGTTTTAGATTTCAAGGTTAGTAGAATAAAATTTTATTTTATTGCGTGTATACAGTTTTTATTATAATAAAATCCCATTTCCAATTATTATTAGTTTATAAATTTGTTTTAAACTAGTACATGAGTTATTATGCGGCCATCTTTATTTTCAACAATAGTCAGCCATTGATTTTTGGTAATTTTTGAAATATACTGACGTGGAGTGGCCTTTTTATCAAATTACAATGCTGCCGAATTTTCTTTCTCAAGGGTTTATATACCCTCGGTCAAATTTTCATTATGGCTGCCTTTTTGAGCGTGTTTTGTTTTTTTATAACCTCTCTTACATCGAGTTTTTGAAAAATTGATTTTTTAATTATACATTTTCTGACCTTAAAATTGTTTCAAATCAAATCTGGGTAATTTATTTCATTATAAATTAACATTTTTAAAATTTTAAAATCAATCTTTCTTTATTAAAACAGCTGATTTTGAGGAGTGAACCATGTCAGCCATTTTGACAATTTTTAATATAAAATTTAACAATTGTGAGCTAATATCTCTTTTTGACCAATAATTTTAACAAAAACTGAAATTTTACATATTCAATTATGATCAGATAACTTTTATTTTCATTGACACCGTTTATATTAGTTATTATTTGCTTTTAAAATTTGCTATGTCATGGCGATTCAAATACAAAATTTATCAAATACAAGAGTTAATAATATCCAAAATCATCAAAGAACAACTTAAAATTAATTACCTTACAACAAAATACAATTACAACAAATAGAAACATCAATTAAACATCTAATACTAAGTTTAGGTCTTTCTCATACAAGCACCTTTTTAAAGTTTATAGTCAACGTTTTTAATCACCACTTCACTATTTACAGTGTTTTTCATTGAATTTATCATTCATAATGTCCTTGGCTAAGCTTTAATTAAACGGTCTTAGCTTGTAATCAAACACATCACTTTCTTACAATTTTGTTTTTACATGTAATATCTTTCAATATCTTTATTTTTAGATTCTGTCTTAAGTATTTTATTTTATCAAAAACTGAGATGTACCAGAAAATAGGAAGTACTGGATTTGTACTGTTATCCGATACATCAAACTACAGGATTCATCACTTGATGCTTAATTAAATTGGAAAATGTTATCTGGGGTAAGTAAAATCTATTTATCATATTACAATCATTGTCTATGATTCATTTATTTTGCTCTTATATCTAAAATTAACTTGTTGAGCTTTAAATTTCTGTACCTTATATTTCTAACTGATTACAGTTGAATAATCCCTATTTTATATGATAAATTAAATAACCTAAACCTACTCATTCTTATTTTATATCTACTTATAAGAAATTATTGAACTGATTATTTTTAACATTGATTATAAATTATTTGGATTTTAATCTGCTAATAATCTTTAATACTTTAATACTACTTTAATCTTACTAATATTTTATTCTTATGATTCATTATTAACATATTCTAATGCTTCTTTAATTTTTTATTTTTAGCTTAAACAAAATAGTATCTTGGACTTTGATTCTTGGATCGAGTACTGGTGTTGGTGCTCATCCTCATAAACCCTTTTTATCAAGATATTTTTTGTTCTTGTGTGAATTAAGATTGACTGGATTGGCTTGAATAAAGAAATTTTTGGTGTATTGATTATTTAATGAAAAGATTTGAAAATAACATCCCTGTTGAATAGTTTATTTCAATTCAGGTTATATTTTGGGTAAGTTATATTTATTATTATTTTAAAACATTACAAATTTCCCCCAATTTAATTTTAACAAATTATTACTCTGTAATAATTTTTAAAATTTAATTCCATTTTATTTCCTCTAAATCTATTACTCTTCAAATTCTACTTTGTTATCTTTTAATTTAAACATATACCTTAATTGTATCTTATAAACAATCTTAATCAATATTTAACATAAATTCTAATTCATAGAGTTGTATATAACCATTAACTATTCATTGATAACTCATACTTTATTCCTAATTTTAAAATACAATATAATATTTACTTATTCTAGTATCAATATCTTAAACTATCTTATATTCTAAATTTAGCTAGATTTTTAAAATGTTGTATCATTGGTGGTATGCGTATAAGTTTTTAACGTTTACCTTTCCCCTTAGTAAATTGTTATGTGGATTTCTTAAAATATAACTGTTTTCGAAAGCTTTTTCGATTATAAACGGTCCTATAAACGGTAATTTTAATTTTGCACACTCATTATTTCTTTTATTAGCTACCTGTAGTGACCTTTCAATTACCCAATCCCCTTCTTTGAATACCGTTGGTTTCTTTAAATTTTTGTATCTCCTTTTAAATATCGTTCTGCATTTCTTTTTAATTTATTATGAAAAATTTTTAATTAAATTACTATTCTGCTCTAATTTTGTACAACTACTAGTGAATTGATATATGATTTGTTACTTCTTCGAATTATTCCTTCAATCTATAAAATTTCTTATTCTCTCTTCACTCTTTTCTTTTAACTTTAATGGTACAGGATATATTTTCACCTTATAAACTCCTCAACATCTCTCACCTCCATATTATATTCATGTTCGGTAGCTTCTTTTGGCTCCTTAAACATCAAACACTATACTTCATCAACAAATCTCCTACAATATTGTAATATATTCCATCACAATCAAATCATCATTTTCAAATACATCTTCTTCTTTCTTCTATCTACTTCATACTCATAACTTTCTTCTTTATACTTCATACTCATAACTTCTTCTTTATCATCTTCATAATTATTTCTAATATAAATAATATCCTTCTTACTATCTTCTACTTCTTCTATCATATCCATTGACATCCATATACCATTTAGTTATACCTTCTTCTCTTCTTTATAATTAATTATAGTTTCTAATTGTTCCTATGTATCATTTAATATTACCATATCACTATCCAAATTAAACACAGCTAGTAGTTTACAATTTATTATGATTTCAATATAAATTTATTTTAATATCATATTTATTTATTTATTTCACATAACCTTTGTTTTTAATACCAGTTACTATTATATTTGGAATTTTATTTCATTATTCTTTAATATCATTTAGTTTTGAAATTGATTTTGAATCTATAAATGATCTTTTGTTTCTTATATTAATTAAAATTTGTCACGGTTTGTCATAATTTAATCTTTAATATGCAATAACTCATTAGAATATAATTGATCTAAGTTTCATTTAAGTTAATATAATTGATTGGGGTGGTATTATAAATTTGATATAAAATACAACATTTTAAAATTCATAACAACTAAAATTTACCTACAAATATAATTAGCAATATTATTTACACCTAGTTACTACCTTACCCCTACTCAATAAAATATTCATTTTCTTTTTTACCTTCTTCCAATTTCTTTCTACAAGTCTCTTCCTGGTTTTAGTTGCTTTCATTAACATGTGTAACTTTTTATCATTGGTTTGTCTTCTCATTCTTTTAACTTTTCCTATATCGGTGTTCATATTCATTTCTTCCTTTTCTTTCTTTGTCTCCATTAGTTTCCTTCCAGTCAATTGTTCAAGTAAATTTTTAATCTTCTTGTTTTCTTCCACATCTATGATTATTTTTAAATTAATCTTATTCTTATTTTCATTTATGTCATATTTAGTATCAATTTTGATTAAATTATTCATCTCAATCTTCCCAATTTCAACATCTTTATCATTGTTTCTGTCAATTTCTTCTAAAATTTTATTGTTTGTTTCTGCATATTCCTCCTTTTCAAATACTTTTTCTTCTTCACTAAACTTCTTCATATTTTCATTTTGGCTTACTATTTGTATCTTCAAATTCTCTCTTTCTTTACTAATATTTTCTATAATCTCTTCTTTTAAATCTTCTCCATTGCTCCTATATAAATTACAATCCATCTTATCCACCTCTTCCTCATTTTCATCATATTTCTTCTCAAACATCTTTTTCATTTCTTCTTTAATTTCTTGTTTTGTATCTTTAATCTCTTCTTGTAATTTCTTATTTTGTTCCCCCATTTCTTCCTTTGATTCATCAAACTTTTTATTAAATGTATCGTTTAAATCTTCTTTATCTTCTTTAAATTCCTTCTTCAATTCTTCTTTAGTTTCCTCTAAATCTTTATCCATTTCTTCTACGTTTTCTTCATTTTCTTCACATTTTTCATTATTTATGCCCCATTTCTTGCTCATATCTCTGATATCTTTTCTTAACTCTTCATAACTTTCGTCTATCTTCTTTTCCAAATTTTTATTTATTTCTATAATCATTCTCATTATTTCACTGTATTCATCGTCACTCATATTCATTTCACCCATTTTGAATAATTTTATCAAGTTTTATTAGATATTAAATATAAAATTTTATTTTAAATAATTTTAATAGTCAATTAATTACCTTAACCAGTGAAATTTTTTATTAGAGCCTAATAATTTATTATAACCAATAGTTTTTTTTTTTTTTTTTTTTTTTTTTTATTAAAACCAATAGTTTTTTTTTATTATAGCCCCACGTTGGGCGCCATTTTTGTAATAAATTAAAATTAAAAAAAAATATTTTGTTTGTATCAATATTATTTAAATTGATGTTGTTATCAAATTATTGTCTTTATATTTTTAAATTCTTAATTTTTGTACAATTTTGTGGGGCTATAATTTATATTTATTTATTTTTCAATTTTATTCCGTATTTATTAATCTCAAACACCTCAAATCTCTTTATTTTGTTACCATTATATTAAAAAAATTTTTCTCTAACTCTAAATATGAAATTATTATAGTTTAAGATTTGATTTACTTAAATCAATTTTCAAAACATTTAAAAGACTCTTATCAGCAGAAGTCGGTTCAAAAATAAACAAAATCCAACGATGAAACTATTTATTTTATTTATTTATTCTAAAATTTAATATACCTCAATCCTACTGAATGATGCGACTATGGTTTTTCTTATGCGCATTTACCCACGCACAAGGAAACACGTGATATGTTACTGTTATTACAAAAAGTAGTCTAAGAGGTAGGAGACGGTGCGTGCATCATTGTTAACAAAATGTGTAAGCAGTTTGTTTATTCAAAAGCAGAATTATATCAGAATGGTGTTGAAAAGATATTGAAAACTATTTTACAAACTTTATAGGTTTTTGGAAAGTGAATTTAATAAGTGATATCAAAAGTACATACCGTATTTCACTTGCCGCTTGTGTATGGTGCTGAATTTTTCCATTTACGGCTTCTTACACAGGATATTCTAAACACGTGGAACCATCAAGGAGTGGATATTTGGCTTTCGAGTACTTCTAGTGGATAATTATCTCGTTCTCACCATGTTATAAAAGTATTAGAAAATTTTATTGCTTCTCCAGACGTCCAATGTTTTAGATTTCAAGGTTAGTAGAATAAAATTTTATTTTTATTGCGTGTATACAGTTTTTATTATAATAAAATCCCATTTCCAATTATTATTAGTTTATAAATTTGTTTTAAACTAGTACATGAGTTATTATGCGGCCATCTTTATTTTCAACAATAGTCAGCCATTGATTTTTGGTAATTTTTGAAATATACTGACGTGGAGTGGCCTTTTTATCAAATTACAATGCTGCCGAATTTTCTTTCTCAAGGGTTTATATACCCTCGGTCAAATTTTCATTATGGCTGCCTTTTTGAGCGTGTTTTGTTTTTTTATAACCTCTCTTACATCGAGTTTTTGAAAAATTGATTTTTTAATTATACATTTTCTGACCTTAAAATTGTTTCAAATCAAATCTGGGTAATTTATTTCATTATAAATTAACATTTTTAAAATTTTAAAATCAATCTTTCTTTATTAAAACAGCTGATTTTGAGGAGTGAACCATGTCAGCCATTTTGACAATTTTTAATATAAAATTTAACAATTGTGAGCTAATATCTCTTTTTGACCAATAATTTTAACAAAAACTGAAATTTTACATATTCAATTATGATCAGATAACTTTTATTTTCATTGACACCGTTTATATTAGTTATTATTTGCTTTTAAAATTTGCTATGTCATGGCGATTCAAATACAAAATTTATCAAATACAAGAGTTAATAATATCCAAAATCATCAAAGAACAACTTAAAATTAATTACCTTACAACAAAATACAATTACAACAAATAGAAACATCAATTAAACATCTAATACTAAGTTTAGGTCTTTCTCATACAAGCACCTTTTTAAAGTTTATAGTCAACGTTTTTAATCACCACTTCACTATTTACAGTGTTTTTCATTGAATTTATCATTCATAATGTCCTTGGCTAAGCTTTAATTAAACGGTCTTAGCTTGTAATCAAACACATCACTTTCTTACAATTTTGTTTTTACATGTAATATCTTTCAATATCTTTATTTTTAGATTCTGTCTTAAGTATTTTATTTTATCAAAAACTGAGATGTACCAGAAAATAGGAAGTACTGGATTTGTACTGTTATCCGATACATCAAACTACAGGATTCATCACTTGATGCTTAATTAAATTGGAAAATGTTATCTGGGGTAAGTAAAATCTATTTATCATATTACAATCATTGTCTATGATTCATTTATTTTGCTCTTATATCTAAAATTAACTTGTTGAGCTTTAAATTTCTGTACCTTATATTTCTAACTGATTACAGTTGAATAATCCCTATTTTATATGATAAATTAAATAACCTAAACCTACTCATTCTTATTTTATATCTACTTATAAGAAATTATTGAACTGATTATTTTTAACATTGATTATAAATTATTTGGATTTTAATCTGCTAATAATCTTTAATACTTTAATACTACTTTAATCTTACTAATATTTTATTCTTATGATTCATTATTAACATATTCTAATGCTTCTTTAATTTTTTATTTTTAGCTTAAACAAAATAGTATCTTGGACTTTGATTCTTGGATCGAGTACTGGTGTTGGTGCTCATCCTCATAAACCCTTTTTATCAAGATATTTTTTGTTCTTGTGTGAATTAAGATTGACTGGATTGGCTTGAATAAAGAAATTTTTGGTGTATTGATTATTTAATGAAAAGATTTGAAAATAACATCCCTGTTGAATAGTTTATTTCAATTCAGGTTATATTTTGGGTAAGTTATATTTATTATTATTTTAAAACATTACAATATATTAGTATTTAAAACATTGATTCATAGAGAAATATAATATAATGAGCGTTGTTAACCGTTTAGTAACAGTCATCTTGATCGCAGCGCTCCAGGAAGGGTTGACGGAACAAACATTTTTAAAGGCGGGATATTTAAATTTGGTAGTTTGGACTTTTAGTAGGCAAATTTTAGAATATGTCTTAAAATTGTTTATTATAATTATTTCTTTACAAAAAACCAAATAAAATTTTATTTTTTCTAATGAAATAATTATAATTAATAGAATTTGAGCTGAGATGTCTGCCGATACTTGCCATTAAAAACAGATAACGAGATGATTTATTTACTTTGTTGTACTTTTAGTATTTATTTGTTATCTGAGATATCAAAAAGAGGTAAGAACAAAAGTTTATTTACTAATTATTTGTTTCAGACTTTGGATCTTATCAAGGCTTTGGATATCGAAAAACGTTATTTAACTTTGGGTGGATTTTACCCAATTCGTAACTATTCTAGGTTAAATAAATGTTTTTATTACGTAAGAGGCGGTTATATCACTATAATATCTTTGATACAACTTCTTCTCTTAACAGTTTTCTTGTACACTCAATTTCCCGATATTATTAAATTATCTGAATGTCTACTTATTTGTATGACACAATGTGCGTTTTTTTGCAAACTAATTAACTTCATAATACAAAAAAAAGAAATGCTGGTTATCGAAAAACAGCTACAAAATTCATTATTTACGCACGTGACAGAGGATGAAAAAAATATACTAATAGCATATATAAACAAGGTCCAGATGCTTGCCATATTTTATAGGCTGCTTTGTTTAGGAGTCGTTATTTTGTATGCTCTCTTTCCTATTATAGACCAAAGTTCTGATGGAATAAGAAAGTTACCAATACCTATCTGGGTCCCGTTCAAAACTGAAGATAATTATTTTTATATTTGGTTCGCCTCAATATGCTCTCTATCCGTTGGAGCGTGGACGAACTCTAACATCGACATTTTAACGATAATGTTAATTATTATAGCTACTGCTCAATTAGATATACTGCAACAGAGATTTAAAAGCGTTGTGGCTTCAAGCAGAGAACAAGTAACAGAAGCTCTTGTGAAGCACAAGTTGACTAAATGTGTTGTTCATTTTAACATCATTAACAAGTAAGTTTGTGTTATTTTTATTAAAGATTTTTTTTTTAATTCTTAGGAACCAAGAACTAGGAACTAACATGATTTTTATTGTTACAAATTATCACCCATTCTCGTCTACCAATTATTAAAACGGTTCAGTATTACTTTCTGTAAATAATAAACTTATTGTGCAAACTTAAATACATAAAGATATATTTTACATATCTAGACTGTACTTAGTGGAGCGCCGGCGCATTAAGATTTATACCTTGGAATCCAAGGCTAGTCAATGAATCTTTAAAAAAACTTTGGAGATGTCTTTAATAACATCTAAAAAATTGTGCAATCTCAAATTTTTAATTTTTATTATCAACAATTCTTAATTTTTCAATTCATTATATTACTTTAAAATAATAAATTAAAAACGAGAACTTTACAAGGCAAAACCTAACAGACCATATAGTAAACGTGTCAACTTGCTAGGCTCAATAAATGGAGTAACTGGACAAGAGAACGTGAATTGCTGCGCAGCTTTTTAGTATAGTCTATCAATAATGAAGAAAATTAATTGGAAAACTTTTAAAGAAATCAAGTTATCAAGAAAAGACAAAATCATCCCTTTGTTAGCTTCCATTAACAAAATCAAAGTGGATTATTCCAATTTTAAATCAGCGTATATGCGAATTAAAAAATCAGATGAAGAACTAAAAAACTATATGACTTATGAAATATCTCCCTAATCTGTTGCTCTCTTTGTAGATGGTGGAATACGAAAAACAACAAAATTTAAATGTTATGACTTATTCCCAGAAATGTCAGTGGATGTGAACGATGCACTAAAGTTTGGTAGATGAAAATGTCAGTAATATTTGTTAAAATTATTACTGTAAAACAATATCGGACACAATTGACCGTTACCTAACAAGAAGGATATTACAGGTCGACAATGTTGTCTGGGTGGCAAACAATCCCAGGCCTGTCCTGTTAGACTTAGAATGGTAGACCTTGGCCTTTTCATATATTGGGAGGGTTTAGGTTTTTCCTTCTCTATCATTGAAAACTTCAGCCTAGTCAGGCCTTTGTAGTAGCACAGTTTGTGTACGGAGGTTTCCTCATCTTTTTGGCAAAACCTGCATTTGGTTGTGTGCCAATCCATGTGTTTTTTTAAGTCTACAATGCCCTTTCAGGAGCTCAATCAGAATCCTGATTTTTTTTCTATTTTGGCTCAGTATATACTCCGTGAATTTTGGTGAAAGTCTTTTAATGAACTTAGTCAAGCTCGTTATACACAGGAGTATTAAGTCACCTATATCATGAAATGTGTGACTTTTAGGTTTTATCTCAGATTAAAAAATAAAATAGATACGTATAACGAGATATCCTTATGGTATATAGGTAGTTTTCGATATTCTCAAAGGCCAAATGAAATGAACCGGCTGGGAACTAGTCCACGTGGAATTAGCGGTTCGTATTTATTAATGTCTACATTATTATTGGATTAAAAGCCATAAAATTAAATTTGAAGTAATGTTAGGGTGACCAATACAAATCGGGGAATGCGGAGAGGATTATCGCCGTCATGTCCGGTGATAAGTTACCCTATTAGATGTACAATTCTTAAAGGATTTTTGGAAACAGTTTGAGGTTAGCTCCAACTTGAAAATTGTCAAAGTCAAGATTTACCTGGATAGAGACCGAATTTTACAAAAAAGAAAATGTAAAATATCCACTTTCACCTAGTTTTGATTTGTGTTCGTTTGCAATCTGCCTTGTCCCATTTCTTGTTTAATTTCTTTAGTTTGCTTATTACTTCCTTTTGGATTTCTTCAGATAAACTCTCTCCTATTTCCAATCTTATTCTAAACCCATTTTCTAGAATGACTTAACCATTAATTTGCTAGATTGATCATTAATCTTTCCATCTATATCTCTTCTCTTTATTGATACTATTTTTCATTAATTGTGTTTGCTCTACTAGCTTTTCATCAATACTTCACTCTGTATACCGTTGATATTTTCCTTCTTATTTATTTGTGTCTTTGAACTACCTCTTTACTCATCTCTTTCATTACTCCAATCTTAAATTTATCTTGTTTTCTTACTAGCTCTTCTCTAATTTGTTCACAATTATTCATGATTTTTTTTTGTATTCCTCCCAACTTTTTCTGTCCCTCTTCAAAGTTCTTTTCCAATGTTATCTCCATTTCTTGTAATTTCTTTGATGTCTTGGTTAATCTTTTTTCCAATTTGCAAACTCCTTTGTTCCAATTTGCTTTGTCCTTGTTCCGATTTGTTATGTTCTTGTTCCATTTTTTTTATCAAATATCTTGCTCAAATTGGCATTTTCATATTTACTTCTAGCTTTTATTTTTAATTCATGTTAGTTTCCCTTTCTTGTTCTAATTTGTTTCGATCTCCCTTATTATTTGTTTCTATATGTTTATCCCCTATCATCATTTTTTACCATCCCTTTATTTTATTCTATTAGCTAGCGCAAATCAAATTTGAATTAAATTTAAAATAATTAATGAGCTTTATATAAATACTCTGTGTATTAAATAACCCACTTTTTAATAAAAATTTCCCAATGTTGTAATTGAGATTGCTCCATGTGGGGTGTCAAATTGTATAGAATCATTGCTAGCTATTTAATTTAATTTTTTTATTAGTTATTATATTTTAAAATGAAGGTTTGGGTACAAAAATGAATATAGGTTTTATTTTTAATTTTATACAAAAACTACCTACCTATATCTACCTGATCAAACATATCTAACTAAACTAACTTAAATGTCTTCACTGACTTTATAATCCGCAGTATCCTTCTTTACTGTTCGTTACTGTTGTATTAACTATTGTCTTTTCCTTCTACCTCTTCTAATCCCTTGTCAAACCATGATTCCTAAATTCTTCAGTACCAGCTACCTTTTTTCTCCAAAACTATAAAATTACAACAGATACTTTGACAAATAATTTTCTTTTGTTAATGTGTCTTTCTTTTTCTTGCAATATATCTTTTGGTTAACTTTTCTAATTTTACTAATCATCAATTACTGTTTTCTTTAATGAACGATTACTTATCTTAGGTATTGATTTTATTATTAACTTTTAAAATTAAATTCTTAACTCTTTAACTTTTCAAAGATATCCTTGTGTGAAACTTTCCTATCTCCAGTCAACCTGAACTTCCCTTCACTAATACTTACACTTCCTATTCTATACTTAAACTTAAGTCAAATTTCTAAAAATAAATGACTTAAGCCTAATTAACATTAATTTTAAATAATTAATCGGTATGAACATTAATATAATAAAATAAAATTCAAATAGTAATATGACACTATAAAAAATACAAACAGATATGTCGGATATCAAATTGTAATTTGAAATTTGATATCCGCTAACAAAGAAAATCTAATTTAATTTATCAGTTCACTTTAATCACTTGGAAACATTTTTAACAAATATTACCATAGTTCAATTTTAGTCCAAAAAATATACATCGAATTGATCTGTTTAATTTACTATCATCTCAAGGTCATAACCTTAAACGGTTTTGTGTTATGTCGGTGGTCTAGAGAGAAAAAAAGGAACAAGTTTTGCCATCTATTTAATGAATTCAGAAATAAAAAGCGTATTTTCTAAATCGCCATAGATATATTTTACCACTGGTCGTGTCATAGTTCAGGAACTGATATAGTGTTGAAATTATGTATGTAATATTACTGAAAAAGAAAAAAAAAAGGTTTTATTTGAAAAAGACTACTATAAAAGACTATTACTACTATAATAATGTATGGAGATTTATAAAATTTATATCATACAAAATTACTCGTATGTAGAAATGTATTATATAAAGTACTGTTGTGCGAGTACGCCCCTGGCGCTATGACCAGACCCGAAGGAAACAGATGATGCGAGAGTCTTCGAGAATATACGGCGCCCGACGAGCGAAGCATCTAGACTCGATACGATCGAGAATAGACCGGAGTATGCTGGAACAATACTTACCTATATATTAAGGACCGATTTGAATATTTTAGTTAGTTAGTACCTAGTATGTTGTTAGATAAATTCGAATAGAAATATTGTCTTACATAAATTAAAGTATTGTAAATAAATTGTGTTATATAAATTAAACAGTGTTAGTGATTTAAATAGTATAAAAATAAATTAAAGACTAGTAAAAATAAATAAACGTTACAGTACTTTAAAAATTATCTTAATCACAAAAAATATGTAGAAGTTCAATTTATATGTATTTGTTAAGTCAACAATTTACTAAACAAAGAAGGAGGCCAGATATTTAACCATTGATCTATTTAATTAAACCATTTGTAAATATTATCACTCCACAACCACTTTCAGAGTTGATTGACTTAAGTAATTTGTTTTGCCTCATGTTAGTTATTTTCTAGTAGTTTTAGTGATTTTATATTGCTTTAATTTTATTT
The DNA here is from genome assembly GCA_035357415.1 of Ophraella communa. Taxonomy (NCBI): domain Eukaryota; kingdom Metazoa; phylum Arthropoda; class Insecta; order Coleoptera; family Chrysomelidae; genus Ophraella; species Ophraella communa. Next base: position 22,214,744 of record CM068985.1, read on the forward strand.
TTCTTGAGACATTCTTGATTAAACCAGATATTTTGGGATGCCTTACACCTTTTCTCATGTAACTTCTTATACAATCGGGTTAATTCTTCTCTCGAAGATGACTTAATGAAATTTATGGTACTAACCCTTACTGTGTGAAAATTCATGTTATTCAGAACAATAAACAACTAAAAAGTTGTATTAACTTTCACTATTTATTCTATAAATTGCAATTACAGCTGTTTCGCTATAACTAGCATCGTCAGATTGACATATTATATATTATATATTATTATATATTTATAGAATATTATATATATATATAGAATAAATAGTGAAAGTTAATACAACTTTTTAGTTGTTTATTGTTCTGAATAACATGAATTTTCACACAGTAAGGGTTTCAGGGTTTCAGAAGTAGAAGGTACAGTTTCAGGAACAGGAACTGGTGAAATAGTTTTACTGCTAGTAGTTATTATCTCTTCAGCATAAGGGTAATTAGTCCTTACCTGCATAGAAAATGTATATATTAGTGAAATATAGGTTTAAGTAAAATATCTGTAAATAGAATTGAGAAAAAATATAGATTTGGTCAATGTTATTAAAGCAATTTGTGGAGGTAATAATTACTTACATATTTCATTCTTGCGATGTTAATTGTAGGTATAACATTTGGTACTAGTATAACAATTACTGCAGAAGTTCTATCAAATGATTGTTCTGTAAATTGTTGTGAGCATAAAAAGCTATTCTTGCCTGGACTCCAGTTTGCTTTATCCACAATATTTAACCATTTCCGTCTAATATTTTCATCCCGTGGGAAACTGCGAATGTAATAATTTGTTAATTAATACACAAATATATTTATTGTACAACGTTGCTTTATGAGATTAACCAAAAAATTGTTAATTAATGATAATTAAAATAAAATATCCTCTTTCCATTATTGATACGCCTATGTCACTTTAAATAGATAGGTTAGGGATCAATACAAAGTATTAATTTAATTTAAACATAAAAATATAGTTTACGTATATATAATGTATATTTATTATAATAATAGCTACTTACCAATGAAAAGTAATTTTCTTATGGTCGTTTTTATTAGTCTTTGAGCACCCACAAGCGCTACAACTAACCATTGTCTTTAAAATTATTTACAATATATATACCACTAAAATTTTGAATTAAAAAACTTACTTATATTTAAATAAACCTATTATAAACGAAAAATGTTCTAAACTTAAACTTGTAAACAAACATAAATGGTTATCCAATATGGCCGACTTCCGTCACCAGATTTTAATATTGTAGATATAACATAAACTCCTTCCTTACTATTTTATGTTCTAAGGTTAGAACCTAACAATTATTACAATGTGGTCACTAGATTATTAGAGCTTAATTGCTGATTCTGGTGAGTTTTTAAATAATATACTTAAACATGTATGTAATAGAATGTTTCTCATATTTTTATAGTTATCCTTATCAATATTGTAATCATAGACGAAAGCTTGAACTTGGAATAACTTGTGATTCTTATATAATCAGAAATGCATGATTATTGAATAACTTAATTAGTTAGTTCCCTATAACTATATTATTAAAGGGGAGTTGTTGGCAGGTAGGTTGTATCTTTTAATTCAACTATATACTATATATTTTTACTTCAACTTTCCTGTAAATTGTTGTTACATATTCTTATAATCGAGATCGGACAATTTTTCTTATTTAACATTTTTATTTATGCTTTTAATAATGAAGTCAAATACAGATTTATCGACTGGTCCTGGGTTTCGAGATTAGGTATATAATTTATGTGCCTTACGCCCCCCCCCCCATTAACTGTGCTCCTACATTTTTATGTACATATGTTACATGTAACTGCTACCTACCAAGAAGGAAGGAATCCTTTAGTCATAATAAATGCATATTTTAAATATTGTATAATAATTCTACTATAGTAAAAAATGACCTTTGATATATTTTTTTCTAATTTTTAAGAAATTTATTATTTATTACATTATTCAAAACATATTATAACATACCTATAGGTGTTTGTAATAATAAATATTTATTAATACTATTTTTTTACAGATTTATTATTACCGTGGAAAAAATCTTTTCTAGAGGAATATTCATACAATTTCTTTGCAGTGTATTTGTTATATGTTTAACAGGATTTCAAATGCTTGTGGTAAGATTAATTAAATTCAAAAAATCTGGTGTTTACAAAATACATTGTCCAAAATGTAATGCTGTATATACCGGGTGTTCCAGACTAATTTATCCAGGCTACATCTCTTAAACGAATAAAGATTCTCGAATGGGACAAAAACTGATCTATTCTATTTCCAATACACTTTAATATGTCGGAGAAAAAATTATCCCCTAAATATTCATGCCTTAGTTACAACCCCTAACTTTAAATTTCTTAATAGCACCCTGTATATTTTTTTATAATTTTGGATTTGGTTTCTGGAGAGTTGTTTGCTATTCAGTGGTTATCGAAATGGTTTTGTCGCCGAATTACTCCTGCAATGATTCAAGCCACACGTACAAGAAATCTTTAGGCAAGTTTCGAGATGTGTGTTGCAGCAGGTGGACTACAATTCGAACATCTATTGTAAATAATATTAATTAGTTATTGGTATTTTCATTACATTTATTTTTATTGTTACTTTAAGCTTTAAGGCTTACTTGATTAATTTAATATTTTCTTGATTACCTACGAACCTATTTTGTGTTTGTAAAATTTGTTAAATACACAATGGAAGACCAAATCTAAAATTATAAAAAAATGTACAGGGTGCTATTAAGAAATTTAAAGTTAGGGGTTGTAACTAAGGGATGAATATTTAGGGGATAATTTTTTCCACGCCATATTAAAGTGTATTGGAAATGGAATCGATCAGTGTTCGTCCCATTCGAGAATTTTTATTCGTTTAAGAGATATAGCCTGGATAAATTAGTCTGGGACACCCTGTATAGGTCAAACACAAAGAAATTTTGAAGTAAGATTAAATGAACATTTAAGAGCATATAGATTAAAACAACCAGATAAGTCAAATGTTGCAAAACACCTACTTGAACATTCAACCTCACTTTTACACAACAATGGCATCCAAATACTAAAATAATAAAAAAAAATATTAAAAAACCAAATTTAGATTTCCTTGAAGAACTTGAAATAAAGAGACATCTAGCAGATCCACTATTACAGTGTTTGTTTTCATTGAGTCCTCATTTTATAGATAGATAAGACGTAATTGTAACACAAATATATTAAGTTAACTTCAACATGTTAATCTGACGATGCTAATTCTAGCGAAACGGCTGTCATTAAGGTTAAAAAAGCAATTTTTTAAATAAATATTGGAAGTTTTGTTAAAACGAAGAGTTTTTTTATTATTCTTAGTAGTAAGATTAATTCAAGGATAATAAAAAAAATATAACTAAGTTAAATAAATTGTTTGCAGCAAACACAAATACAAATCTACAATTCTAATAATAATGTTCTAATAAGTACTAAACAACTTTAATTTAATTTTATTTTTTTATTATCAAAATATTGCAAATTATAATATTTATATACTACATTTATAGATTTCATTTAAAAGTATTCAATTTTTCCTTCTAATCATTTACTTCAGTTGTATGATGTGTCAGATAATATTGTACTGTTGGTTTGGACAGCTCCTAATGGAAAATGTAAGTATCTAGGTAATGAATTCATATTTATTGTAGAAATGGCACGTATAATATCCGAAATAATACGAATTTTCAGAGCGACAAAATAACAGAAGCTTGTTACTCAACTGAATGGTTTCGATGCCGTGCAAGAATTCAAAAAATATTTATAATTGTTATGGAAAGATCAAAGTATCCAATAAAACTAAGAGCTCTAAATTTTTTTACATTAAACCTTGCGACACTAATGGCTGTAAGTGTAGTTAATGTACGTAACATCGGCATAGCTGGGGTAAATTTGTACTTTAAGGTTGTGTGTAATTTTTTATTTTAATCGGTGACTCCATACATATTTTTTTAAATGGGACAACCGGTATAATATTACAATTTTGTATATATTATTCAAAAATAAATTCAACGATACCAACATATTATGTATGAATTATTTTAAAAACGTAACAAAAGTATGACTACTAATGACAGTTCTTGAATAAAGTGCACCTAACAATAATGAATGACAATGTATTATGTTGTTGATACTATAGTTATTTATTTCACAGGCACCTAAATTTTTGAGTGCAAAGTAGTGCTATAATAAATTTATTAAGTGATGAGCTTGGTGGAAAATGCTAGGGAGGGCAGTTGGAGAAATAAAAAACTGGCCCTACTTGCATTCTTCGATGTCGGGAATGCGTTCAATGGGGTCAGCAAAATAGCAGTGCTGGACGGTTTTTGATTGACGGAGATAGAAGTGCCTCAGGGGTCGGTATTGGGACCGATGACTTTTGTGGGATAAAATGTAAAGATGGATGCGGGATTACGGTTTATGCGGATGAGGTGTGCCTGGTATGTATAGCAAAGGGAGAGGCAGAGATAAAAAGAAAGGCGGAGAAAATGTGTAGAAATATTGTAAAAAAGATAGAGGAATGCGGATTGGAGGTGGCCGAAGAAAGACAGTGGGATTACTGGTGAAGGAACGCAGGTAGGCCAGGGAGTTGGAGGTGATGGTGAAAGGAAATAAAATTCACATGAAGAAATCGGTGTAATAATTAGGTGTCTCGTTGGATAACCATCTATCGTTCAAAAACCACATGTCGAAGGCAGCGCAGAAGGCGAAAATTCGGGCGGCATGGCTGGGGAGATTGATGTGTAATGTAAAAGTACCGGGAGAATGGAAGAGAAGAGTTATTGGTGGAACGATTGAGTAGATGTACAGAGCGGAAGTCTGGGGTGAAAGAGCGGGAGTATATGCAAGGATTAAACCACTACTGAGGGTTCAGAGAGGAATGTTGCTAAGGGTGGTGCAAGGGTACAGGACAGTGGGAGGGTTAGCAGCAGCGGTGCTGGCAAGATCCTACCCATTGGATGTGGAGACTACAGTGGAAGGGCGCAATAAGAGAGGTTGTTATGGATTGGATGGAGGAGAAAATGGAAATAAGGTGGAAAGAGTATGAAGTTGCGCTAAAAAGAATAATTGGAAGTAGGAGAGAATGGATGACTCGGAAATTCGGCGAGGTAAACTACTTCTTGACATAGGTGCTAAGTGGGCATGAGAGACTTGAGTGTGTGAAAGATGTGAAATGGAGGATGATATAGGACACGAGTTTAGATGCTGGAGGAATGAAGAAGTGCTAAAGAACCTGGAGGAAAGACTCGGGAAGGCGGTATATTGGGAAAATATGATAAAAAAAATGTTGAGAGGGAAGGGCGAATGGATGTAGGTGAGTAAGGCATTGGAGAGTATGGTTAGGAGAAGAAAATGTTTATGAGTAGCAGAGTAAATGGAGAGTGTGTGAGGGACCGCCGCCCGTCTTCAAGTATGCTAGGGTAGTGATTCCGAGACGGGGACAACGGCAAGTTTTGAGGTGGTTTTGGTTGATAGACATCCTAGTGGTGATAAGTCCAACACTGTTCGGGTCCTGGGGAGGACCCGTTCGAAAATGAGTTGACAAGTGTGGTATCGTTGAATTAGTTTTTGAATAATATATTCAAAAATGTAATATTATACCGGTTGTCCCATTTAAACAAAAATATGTTGGGGTCATGTGACTCAAAATAACAGAAAAAACTGAAGCCAATTTAGAATAAATATAAGCATAGTTTCAACTTTTTATATCTACCAAATTTGCATATATGCCATATGAACAATTTTCGAGAATTTGTACTGTCAAAACGTCGTGTGACACCCTGTATAAAAAATATCATCTCTCATTAATTAATTCTGGACTATCACTTATCTAAATCCGTTGGTTTTGCAAATGGAAGTGAGGATGACGCTCGAAGCTACTTTTCATTCGTCGGTTGATTTGATTTGGGGTAAAAGTAGGTACTGCTTTCCGTTAAGGTTAGATATGCTGGATGAGAGGAAACATTAATGATAATGTCGAAACCGCTATAAAAATAGTGTGGGTTTCCTTCCAATTGCGAAATAATATAAACGGGTTTAGGCATTGAAAAAGTCGATTGCTATCACGTTTCCTATTGAAATATAATTCAGTGTCTAGCGCCTTACAATTAGCCCAGTCGTACGGGCACAAAATGTCTCAACATGGCACTAAAATTTGGTATCTTTAGCGACATATCTACGGAAAATCGCCATCCCAGACAGATTGCATAAAAAAATAATTTTTTTCTAAAATACTAAAAAAACTAAACTTTTCAGCAGAAATTTTAGTTTAAGGATTTAGTACCATCTCAAACTATCTAACCTCTGGGCTAAATCAAAAATAATTTGCAGACCTACATCATTTATTGTGTTCGATACTAATTAAATATTAAAATGTATTATTTTTGTTATATTTTAGATTCTTAGATCATCATATTCTTACTTGGCGGTATTGCAGCATTTGTATAGCAACAGAATGCGCACCAATGATATGGGTTAAATTATAAAATCATCAAGGAACACAAAATTCTTTATAGATCAATTATTGTCTGAAAATTGTAATAGTAAATTAGTAAATATTAGGAGATTCATTATTTTAAATTTTTTCCTCATGATACACCCTGGTCGAACTAATGGTAGAAAATTTCGACAAAACTGTGTGAAAATTTAATCCAGCTTTTCTGAGATTCCAAACTACTACTAATAAGGATATATTGTAATGAAATTCTATGCTTGTTTTAAATTTAAAATTTGTTTTTAATAATATAGGGAGGGGTTCCAAGGTGTGTTATGTCATACGGATACTAACGTTGTTACATTACTAAATAATACGTAAATATCAGGATTATATTTTTTACACTCTGAATATAAAAAATTGGTAAAAACTATCCTTGAGATAAAAACACAGATTTATAAATATGTAACATTCAGTAAAGGGTTGTGATGCTACGTTAACCTAACCTAACACAACCTTACCTAATCTGAAGGGAAACTAACCCGATCCGATCTAACCAAACCTCAAGGAAAACTATCCTAGCGATGAAATCTGTGAGTGTAAACATATACATATAAACGGTACATATAAACAAAAATTTTGAAACAAAAGTTCTAAAGAATTTCATTCACAATATTTATGATAATTACAAATAGCATACATTTTATAGGCAACAAGGTATTATAAGACGTGTATAAAGCTATCGATCTTAGACAAGTTTTGGGATGCGAGTTTACGGATTATTATGTTTTCTGTATCAATGCTTACATTTTAATAAAACAATTAGAACATACATAGCTTACTTTTAAGGAAAGTCTAAAAATTATGGTATTCACACAAATTTAGCTGGTACGATTGCCTTTAAAACGATAATCTCCAAAAAACAATAAATTATTATTTTTTGTTACATATATTTATTTTTATTTTTCCACAATTACAATTATTTCCGTTCGACTTGCTACCACAGCCAATTATATTTAATTTAGGTGGTCTGATAACAAAGTGCGCAAATTTACAAATGTATCTACATAATATTTTAAGCTATTACTGTACGTTTCAGATAACGAAATATTACGACTCAAATACCTTCTTGTCCTATAAATCTATAAAAAATAATAGATAGTCCGCTTATAACAATTTCGAAAAAAAGGCAAAATTATTAATAGTTGTTTTCAATATCATATTTCATTTTTAAAAAGGAAATAGTTAAATGTAATAAATTTAATTGATTTATAATTTCATCACCAACTCTTATGCACCGTTTTACAAGGCATAAATTATAAGTAAGTATACATATGTCCAAAAGTTTGAAATATTTAGAAACAATATATCTACGCCTATGGTTTTTTAAAAACTCTTGTTATTTATTTTAAAGCGTTTTTAAATCAAAATAAAACTAAATTTGATTCGTTTTTGTATTAATTTGGTCATATTTAATTGATTTGGGTGCTTTCACATTATTCCAATTCTTGTTTAAATTTCATTTGAGCTGTTTAAAAATGCCCAGAGACATGATATCATATTTTAATAGGTCTAGAGTAATTGCTTTGTTACAACAGGGCTTTGGTCAAAGTGATATCGCGAATATTGTTGGTGTTACTCAGGGTGCTGTATCAAAAATTAAAAAAAAATCCAAGACACAAATGATGTGAAGGATCGTCCCAGAAGTGGCAGAAGTCGATGTACAACAGCAGCACAAGACCGGCAGATAACATTGATAGCTCGAAGAAATCGACAGGAATCTACAAGTGGCATATCCAGAGAAGTTGCTAGACTTGAAGGACTGAATATTAAATTGAAGATTAAATGCGGTAAATTTGTATCGCAGAAGACCTCTACGTGTTCCCAAACTAAACGATCAACAAAAAATTATAAGGTTGCAATGGGCTCAAGAAATGTTACACCATGGTTCCAACTGAAATTACGTGATGTTCTCTGATGAATCAAAAATTGGCTTGGTTTGTAATTCGCGAAGAACGCTATAGTTTGGAGGGCCCTAGGACGACAAGCCCGATTAGAAACAGCCCAACCACGTGTTTCATTTGAAGGTGGGAGTATTATGGTTTGGAGTGGTATTATGAGGGGTACACGGACGCCTCTCCTGGTTTTGGAGAGAAGAATCACTGGTGCTGTGTACATCGAGGAAGTTTTAAATCCTGTTGTGCGTCTATTCCGGGGGCGGTAGGTGATGGATTTGTGTTTATGCATGACAATGCACCTCCACATCGAACAGCTGCAGTACAAAATTTTTTGGAAGAAGAAGGAATATCCACATTAAGATGGCCATCAAATTCCCCTGACATGAACGTCATTGAACATGCCTGGGACATTCTTAAAACACGCATTAAGAAGCGAAACCCTCTACGAGAACTGAAAGATGCTGCTCGTGAAGAATGGGAGAGAATTCCGCAAGCCCAGCTCGACCATTTAATCGATAGCATGCCACATCGCCTACAGTCATGCATGCATGCATGAAATACATAATAGAAATTCAATTTCTATTATGTATTGCGGTTGCCTACCTTGCTGTAATGCATTTCAGGTACATATGTCACTTATATAGTTAGGCAACCTCAATACATAATGGAAATTGAATTTCTATTATGTATTTCATAATTTTAAATCGGCAATTTCTATTATGTTTTTCATAATGGCAATACGTGTATTAAAATTTTGAAACTAAAGATTATTTTTTATTCTTGCTTTTTAAATGTTGTTATTAAATACCAAAACAGCACGCCATAGTAGTAGCTTTAAAACTTTTTATTACGGAATTATGCAGACTCCCTCACTTCATCTTACATTGGACAATAAGAAATGAGTCCCAAACTTTTGTGTTCTTTTAGATTGCAAATGGAACATACTTCTTTACTTTTAACAAAGTAAGCGGATCCACTGAAATAGAATTTACTATATATTTTATTAGTTGTTCTTAATTGAGTGTTCTTAATTGAGCAATAACACGTGTAACATGATTTGGGAGAGATGATTTAAGATAAGTTTGCATAATGCAAAAAGTGGATTGCTGAGCTCTTTGTGGATCTTGTACTAGTAAATACTCTTTAAAACGGTTTAAAGTTTTTTTGGTACCACTATGTGAAGTTGAATTGAGAAAAATTTCCCATGAATTTTGTTGCCCAGATAAGTAAAAATAGTTCCGAATTTGAATTAACCCAATTATATTTAGAAGTACCTACACTGTTCTAGAGACAAAAGTTTGAAAAAACATAACTTAGCCAATCTACTATTTTCCATGGTCTTGAACTTATTTAACCAAGAAAGTCCTAAATAATATAAAACTCATCTCTGGTACACCTAGTTCGAGACGAACTATATAGTTAGGAGTATTTCTAGAAAGACATAAATGACGTTTAAAAAACCTACTTGAACACGTTCTAGCACATTTGCGTAATGAAAGCCCCAGATTCCTGCACTGTAAGAAAGAGATGACAGGATAATAGACTCATACAGTTTGATTTTATACTGCTAACTACTCGTATTAATTTTAAAAGCAAGGCATGAATTATACCGAAAATTACTACGAAAATTTTTGTTTGTGTTCACATGGCCAAAAATTCTTACGTAAACTGCGCGAAAATCGGCGCAGTATTGTTTTTCTTAACCGTCAACATTTTATGATTTGTAACCCACAGAACACCAATATAGGTTTATAACACAAAACACGTTGAGTTCTGTGTACAAAAATTTCACAAATTATTTTTAAAATGTCTCAAGTCGAAAATAAAAATAAAATAATGTATTAATATAGAAAAAAATTACAAAAAAATATTTTAATTTGCTCAAGGAAACGCAAAAGTAGTCAAGTTTTAAGGTCATGGATAAAACAGCTGCTACTAAACTAACATTGCGCAAGCGCTTCGTATACATTTTCGGAAGAATTCCTAAGCGTGTAATAAAAAGTATTAAAGAATATTGTGATAATTCTTACGCCTATACTTTTTAACCAATAGGATTCCTTAATGTTGTCTGGTTACCATGTAAGTGGAAATTTTTTGACAGCTGAAATCATAGAGAACGCTAAAATCTCAATGTACCATAGACAAATAAAAATACACTTGAATCGCTGAAAGATTACCCGTGCGTCACGATTCAACGATCATATCACCGACACCTTTTTTATGTGCTGTCCTTTTCTATAAATATCAAACGATAATATTAAATTATAAACTGTTGTCTTCTCTATCCTATTCGTATGCTTACATACAATGACGCACGGGTAATCTTTCAGCGTTTCAAGTGTATATTAAATTTGTGTATGGTACAGACGTTTAAACTAGTTATTATTAATACAATCTGAAATCTGTCACAAACCTTAAGAAAATAATATATAATATAAAATATATATAATATATTTTTATTTGTCTATGGTCTGTACGTTAATGTTTCAGTGTTCTCTATGGTTTCACTTTCCACTTAAAAATCGAGGTGCCACGAAAATTTGTTTAGTTGCCATGGCAACCAGACAAAATTAACGCATCTTTTTGATTAAAAGTAGAGGTGTGAAATTTTCGGCATAATTCTTTCCCGTGTAAAACCACGATGGCAAATTTTAAATGTATACGTAAAATGACCTGCTTGCATTGGTATCCCCTGCAGATCAAAGATTATAAGAGTTGGAGTAAAATCAATTTTTAATACGCAGATTTAATGTCGCAGATTTGAATGAACGATTAACTAAAATATTTTCCGTTATAAAGGGAACAAAGTCAGAAAGTTTAAACACGTTTACATTGTCAATCTTAATTACTTAATTGTTAAATAACAATTACTTAAACTAATTACATTCAGTGCTATTTCTATAATGCGCACAATAACATTTTACAGGAAATGGTAGCCAAAAGTTTATTTTCCATCACAGCAATCTGTCATTTGTCCTCTAAGTAAAACGAGGGCCGTCATTTTTGTGCCAAATTTAAAAGTTTAAGTTTTCAATCAGAAGGTAGCTGAACTTTTTATCAAAAAACATGTATGTATTCAACTTTATTACCCTGATGTAATTCGCAAGATAAAATGAGTTTAAACGTTTTAAGTTATAATACAACGGAATTTTATACATGGTATTAACCAGTGTATTAGAGAGTTTGCAGTCAGTCCTTTTACGATACGTTAGACTTCTATTTTACCTTATTGTAGTGTATCGTAAAATTTGTAAACATCGCTTGCGGTTATCGTTCCTTAAAAATCAAGGTTACTCTCAGATAGGTACCATAAAATGATATGTCAGGGATATTTCACTAGTGCAAGTTTAAAAAAGATTGCTAAAAATAATTAACAAAATTAAGAAAAATAATAGCCAAAAAAATCATGAACAGGGAAACCTGATTGTATATAGTAACATAGATGTTGAAGACTTCCTTCTATTTACTGCTTTACAGAAAGCAGTCGAAGTAAGAAAAATACTTGATTCTACATTTAATAAAAGAATAAGGTAATATAAAGTTACTAGTGTACAATTGATTAAATTTTGTTTTGTTGTTTGTCACTATCACAAGCAAAACACATTGGTTTGGGATCCCTCTTTAACAGATAGTCATGAGTTAGTTTGGTGTGTCCTATTCGTAGTCTGGAGATGATCACTCTTCTGTTTGCAGGAAGGTTCCAAGGCAATACTGTTTGCTTAATGGATTTTAGTGTCGAGTTTGAATTTTCCCATTTTTTGCCATTTATCTGTTGTTATCTTTTTGAAATACTTTTTAAGGTCGAGATGGACGCATTGTTTTTCCAAACAATCAGCTTTTTCATTTCCTGGTATTCCACAATGTGCTGAAACCCAAAGAAACTGGATTGATCGGTCATTGTGTTTACATATCCTTAGTTCAGACTTAATAAGTGATACAATAGGGTGGTTGGAGTACAGTTTATGTAAAGCATTTAGAGAGCTTAAGGAGTCGCTGATTATAATGATGTCTTTTAAGTTATTTTTGTTTGTGAACTTAATTGCTTGAAGAATCGCAAACAGTTCTGCCGAGAAAATATGATAATGCTTAGGGAGTTGGAAAGAAAGATCTGCGCCGTTTGTTGTAAAAGCAGCGCCTACTCCAATTTCGGATTTAGAAGCATCGGTGTAGAAATTGGTGAACTCACTAAAACTATTTAGTTTCTCGAGAACTTTCAGTTTGAAAAACGAGAGGTTTGTGTCACATTTAGGGAGATGCACTGTCCAGTAGCATCCGAGTGATGAAGTAACTGGGGTATCTCAAAGTTCAAGTTTTTAAGTAGTAAATTAATACGATGATAAAAAGGAGGGTCCAATCTTCTTGTCTGGAATGTTGAAGAGAATCTGTCAGTGAAAGTGAATTTAAATACTGGTATTGACGGATTATCAGCTACTCTTACAGCGTAAGATAATCTCTTCTTATTTTAAGTGGGAGTTCACCAGATTCGCAATACATACTTTCTGTAGGGCTTGTGTAGTGTGCACCTAAAGCTAATCTTATAGCGGAGTTCTGGATTATATCAAGAATTTTCTTCGTAGAGTCCTTGGCGGAGTTGTATGCCACTGCACCATAGTCTAGATCAGATCGACATTTTTTGTGAGCTATACTCTTCATTAAGTTTAGCCCATTTTGCGTGGATTGTCGGAGATAGAGGATGTGGTCTTTCCAAGTTAAACGGTTATCAAGTTTCATTCCTAAGAAAAAAAATCAACTTAACAAATTCTATGGGGCTATTGTTTAATTGTAGATGCATACTATTAGAAATATGTCGTTGATTTTTGCTAAAGAGCATTGCCTTTGTTTTGTTTGTAGAAAATATTAGAGCGGTAGAATTTGACCAATTTTCTAGATTGCCAATGGCCTCTTGAATATTCCGTGATAACGTAACTTCGCTTTTCCCTCTTGAATATATTACAAGATCATCTACAAACAAGCACGCCTTGATTAAAGGAGAAAATGAATAGGCTATGTTGTTTATTGCAATCAGGAACAAGACGACGCTAAGAGTAGATCCCTGTGGAATTCCGTTTAATATAATTTTCGGCACAGAAAGATGGTTATCAATGCGTACTTGGAAATATCTAACCCTAATATGTATTTTATTAATGTTTCAATAAGTTGAAATACAACATATACTTTATCATTGAATATTTTAATATAATTCACAATGACAAAAATATAATAATAATAATGACAAATGTGTGACATTCGACTACTCTCTACAAACAATATAATAAACTAAATTAAAGTATTAGTACATAACAGTATTCCCCCCAAAAAACAAAATTATTATAAATTTAACCTTTTAATGGGTTTTCTTAATCTTGTTGATCTTCTCAGCTCATTCGATTTCTTTTCGTTTTTTGTATTAACCCCATTCTCGAATTCAAATCCGGTACTGGTCGATGGCTGCGCTAGTATGGTAACACCGGTCTCTCTACTTGTGGTTGGTTGTATGTCGTCCTCTCTACTTGTCGTTGGAAGCCTGGTCTCTCTACTTGTGGTTGGTTGTATGTCGTCCTCTCTACTTGTCGGATGCCTATGTATTTCTTCCCCATCGGTAACTTTAGCTTCTCTATCATTTCCTACAGCCACTGTAGAGTGGTTTGATTGAGTTGCTTCATTTGAGTTTGCTTGTGTGGATGTTGATGTATATTGATACAAGGTTCTTTTAACTGAAATTTGCAAGTCAGGACATCTATCAGCAACTTGCTTAAAACTATTGTTTGGTAAATTAATTGTAAATGTTTTATCCGTTTCTGATTTTGTAACTTGACAAGATCTTAGTTGATCATAATGCCGTTTAATAAAGTATCCATCATCCAATTTTATCAAATAATTAGTGTAGGACCTATGTAATTTCTGGATTGCACTCTTTTTTCTGGTTCAAAAGATTTACTAAATTTTGGTTGTATAAAATTTTCTTGTTTCTCGATTTGTGTTGGTATAGTTTTATCTGAATCTTTAAAATTTGGACGGATTAAATCTAATTTTGTACGTAATTGTCTTCCAAACATAAGTTCAGCGGGCGATTTACCACATTATAGCGGTGTAGCTCGGTATCTAAATAATAGTTTACATAGCTTTTCGTATAAATCTCCTTTTTCGTTTAACATGCACTTCAACTTCGTTTTTAATATTTGACAGTATCGTTCAGCTTATCCATTTGTGGCAGGATGTCCCGGAGCTATATATTTTTATTGTTTACTTCTTTTACAGAAAGAAGTAAATTCATCTTATTTGAAAATTGATGCATTTTCACCTACTAAAGTTTCAGGAAGACCATGAGAGCTAAAAATTTCTCTCAAATTTTTAATTGTTTTTTCAGATGTGGGAGTACTTTTCATTACACGAACTTCGGGCCATTTGCTTTTTGCGTCTACTAATATCATAAAATAGTGCCCAAGAAATGGACCGGCATAATCTAGATGTCGTCTTTGCCAATTTTTATTAGGTGTTTCCCATTTATGGATTGGTGCTTTTGGAGGATTTTTTTTAACGTTACAACATTCAAGACAACTATTTACTACGTTTTCGATATCTACATCTATACCTTTCCAGTAGCAGTGATTTCTAGCCAGCATTTTCATCTTGACAATACCAACATGTGTAGAATGTAATTCTTTAAGAAGATAAGGTTGAAGACTTTTTGGAATAATTACCCTGTTTCCTCTAAATAAAATTCCTTCTTCCATAGAATATTCACAATCATTAATCTTGCCATTGATAAGTTCTTGTTTGAACTTTGATAATTCAGGATCTTTATTAGTTTCAAAATTTTTTCAGTGTTAATAGTGTAGTCAGAAATTTCGTAATCGTATTGATATTTAAGTAATATTCATCGTCATGAGTATCTTCTTTATGATTTTGAAGTACAGGATCTTCTGTATATAATATTGTAATCGAAAGCCGAAATAAATTGCGCATGTTTCCTCTAATTTCCCATTCTGATAGAGTGTTTATAATGTCCAGCCTCCATATTGTGCCGTAGGCATGTGTAATGTCGAAGAAAACAGCCAGACAATCCTGGTCACAGTCGAATGATTCATGTGTCGCTGATTCTAACTCTACTAAGTTATCGGTAGTAGATTTAGACTTTCTGAAACCACGTTGAGTTGAGTTGAGTAGTTTGTTTTCTTCTAAGTACCACATTAATCTATTGCTTATAATTTTTTCGAGAAGCGTTAATGAGATAGGTCTATAAGATTCGGGATTCACTTTACTTTTGCCCTGTTTAAGAACTGGTATTATAATAGAGTCACGCCATTGAAGTCAATATGTCAATCTGACGATGCTAGTTGTCTAGCGAAACGGCTGTCATTGAGTTTTAAAAAAGCAATAGTGGAAGTTTTGTTAAAAACGAAGAGTTTTTTATTATTCTTAATAAGATTGACTTCCAAAAAGTAAGGGTTGGTACAATCAATTTAACTATCATTCCGTTGTCTTTCGTTAAAAATTCGTCGACTGTCTCCTCTCTGGTAAAGTATATACAAATACGGTCGTCTACGATTCTCAAAATAGCAAGTATTTTAATAGGGTCGACCTTAGCTGCAACAGCATTTAAGTAGTTCTCGATTTTCGTATTTGTTATAATTTTCACTCCATTTTTACGTTATACATTATAAAGTGTAAAGCACCTTACTGCAAACTCTCTATTAATCAGCTTTCATTAGATTTATGTGTTTGTTAGAATGTTTCTAGTTTGTATCTAACGGAAACTTTAAACATGATTTTGACGTAAGTACTTTAAAACGTGTTACGTTGCATCAATTTAAATCCTTGCTTACCTACTTATTAAGGACTGAGGTATGATATTCCCGGCTTCTTAATTCGCGCAAGGACTCACTTTGTGATTGGGAGACTAATGCCCCCACTCGGCCTTTGCTGTGGCATGTGTAAAATTATTATCGAATTTCTCACTTATTCATTTTAATTTTTTTTTCAGAATTTTAACTAATGCCCTTTTTTGTTGCTTTTTTTGCCATATCAATATTAAAGACATAAACAAAAATACACAAAACACAAGAATAGAATCGAAATTTTTAAAAATGTATTATCTTAGGTTAAAATTTCTTCTTTTATCCGTAAGTACATGTCAAGATATTATGAAAAAACAATGTTGCCATATTGAATCGCTCGTGTCACAAATTTACGAGCGGACCAGTACCATCAGAATGAAGGATTCTTTTTTTTGGGCTCCTGCAATGATGGTAAAATAAAATATAAATTAAATTAAGAATAGTTCGAAGGTAAATAAATAAAATGTAAGTTTTACGTTTCACATGGGCGACCGGTGTGAAGTTAGCAGCCAATTTTAGCTGCAAAAATGTTGAGAGCCGCTGGATTTCTACTTTCAGTGGCGTACCGTTTTAAATGTAATATTATTAATAAACAATCAAACGTAAACCAACTAAAAATAATAATTTAATCAAAAATAATTGGTGGTAGGAAATAAAATTGCCCAGGGCGGCAAAAGGGGTCAAATATTACAAAAAATTATTAAAAATTCTTTATCTTCTAAAGAAAATGAAAAGCAGGTTGGCATTTCGTGAGTAAGTTAAAAATAAAACAAAATATATACAGTTTGCACGAAAAGTGCTTCCGAGCAGGATTAGGGGGTCAAATATTACATTAAATAATTTAAAATTCTGTATATTCTAAAGAAAATGAAAAGCCAGGTTGGCATTTCATAAGTAATTTGAAAATATCACAAACTATATACAGTTTGCACAAAAAGTGCTTCCGGACGGGATAAGGGGGTCAAATATTACAATAAATAATTAAAAAATTTGTATATTCTAAAGAAAATGAAAAGCCAGGTTGGCATTTCGTAAGTAAGTTAAAAATATCACAAACTATATACAGTTTGCACGAAAAGTGCTTCCGGGCGGGATAAGGGGGTCAAATATTACAATAAATATTTAAAAAATTTGTATATTCTAAAGAAAATGAAAAGCCAGGTTGGCATTTCGTAAGTAAGTTAAAAGTATCACAAACTATATACAGTTTGCACGAAAAGTGCTTCCGGGCGGGATAAGGGGGTCAAATATTACAATAAATATTTAAAAAATTTGTATATTCTAAAGAAAATGAAAAGCCAGGTTGGCATTTCGTAAGTAAGTTAAAAATATCACAAACTATATACAGTTTGCACGAAAAGTGCTTCCGGGCGGGATAAGGGGGTCAAATATTACAATAAATATTTAAAAAATTTGTATATTCTAAAGAAAATGAAAAGCCAGGTTGGCATTTCGTAAGTAAGTTAAAAATATCACAAACTATATACAGTTTGCACGAAAAGTGCTTCCGGGCGGGATAAGGGGGTCAAATATTACAATAAATATTTAAAAAATTTGTATATTCTAAAGAAAATGAAAAGCCAGGTTGGCATTTCGTAAGTAAGTTAAAAATATCACAAACTATATACAGTTTGCACGAAAAGTGCTTCCGGGCGGGATAAGGGGGTCAAATATTACAATAAATATTTAAAAAATTTGTATATTCTAAAGAAAATGAAAAGCCAGGTTGGCATTTCGTAAGTAAGTTAAAAATATCACAAACTATATACAGTTTGCACGAAAAGTGCTTCCGGGCGGGATAAGGGGGTCAAATATTACAATAAATATTTAAAAAATTTGTATATTCTAAAGAAAATGAAAAGCCAGGTTGGCATTTCGTAAGTAAGTTAAAAAATATCACAAACTATATACAGTTTGCACGAAAAGTGCTTCCGGGCGGGATAAGGGGTCAAATATTACAATAAATAATTAAAAAATTTGTATATTCTAAAGAAAATGAAAAGCCAGGTTGGCATTTCGTAAGTAAGTTAAAAATATCACAAACTATATACAGTTTGCACGAAAAGTGCTTCCGGGCGGGATAAGGGGGTCAAATATTACAATAAATATTTAAAAAATTTGTATATTCTAAAGAAAATGAAAAGCCAGGTTGGCATTTCGTAAGTAAGTTAAAAATATCACAAACTATATACAGTTTGCACGAAAAGTGCTTCCGGGCAGGATAAGGGGGTCAAATATTACAATAAATATTTAAAAAATTTGTATATTCTAAAGAAAATGAAAAGCCAGGTTGGCATTTCGTAAGTAAGTTAAAAATATCACAAACTATATACAGTTTGCACGAAAAGTGCTTCCGGGCGGGATAAGGGGGTCAAATATTACAATAAATATTTAAAAAATTTGTATATTCTAAAGAAAATGAAAAGCCAGGTTGGCATTTCGTAAGTAAGTTAAAAATATCACAAACTATATACAGTTTGCACGAAAAGTGCTTCCGGGCGGGATAAGGGGTCAAATATTACAATAAATAATTAAAAAATTTGTATATTCTAAAGAAAATGAAAAGCCAGGTTGGCATTTCGTAAGTAAGTTAAAAATATCACAAACTATATACAGTTTGCACGAAAAGTGCTTCCGGGCGGGATAAGGGGGTCAAATATTACAATAAATATTTAAAAAATTTGTATATTCTAAAGAAAATGAAAAGCCAGGTTGGCATTTCGTAAGTAAGTTAAAAATATCACAAACTATATACAGTTTGCACGAAAAGTGCTTCCGGGCGGGATAAGGGGGTCCAATATTACAATAAATATTTAAAAAATTTGTATATTCTAACGAAAATGAAAAGCCAGGTTGGCATTTCGTAAGTAAGTTAAAAATATCACAAACTATATACAGTTTGCACGAAAAGTGCTTACGGGCGGGATAAGGGGGTCCAATATTACAATAAATATTTAAAAAATTTGTATATTCTAAAGAAAATGAAAAGCCAGGTTGGCATTTCGTAAGTAAGTTAAAAATATCACAAACTATATACAGTTTGCACGAAAAGTGCTTCCGGGCGGGATAAGGTGGTCAAACATTACAATAAATATTTAAAAAATTTGTATATTCTAAACAAAATGAAAAGCCAGGTTGGCATTTCGTAAGTAAGTTAAAAATATCACAAACTATATACAGTTTGCACGAAAAGTGCTTCCGGGCGGGATAAGGGGGTCAAATATTACAATAAATAATTAAAAAATTTGTATATTCTAAAGAAAATGAAAAGCCAGGTTGGCATTTCGTAAGTAAGTTAAAAATATCACAAACTATATACAGTTTGCACGAAAAGTGCTTCCGGGCGGGATAAGGGGGTCCAATATTACAATAAATATTTAAAAAATTTGTATATTCTAACGAAAATGAAAAGCCAGGTTGGCATTTCGTAAGTAAGTTAAAAATATCACAAACTATATACAGTTTGCACGAAAAGTGCTTCCGGGCGGGATAAGGGGGTCAAACATTACAATAAATATTTAAAAAATTTGTATATTCTAAACAAAATGAAAAGCCAGGTTGGCATTTCGTAAGTAAGTTAAAAATATCACAAACTATATACAGTTTGCACGAAAAGTGCTTCCGGGCGGGATAAGGGGGTCAAATATTACAATAAATATTTAAAAAATTTGTATATTCTAAAGAAAATGAAAAGCCAGGTTGGCATTTCGTAAGTAAGTTAAAAATATCACAAACTATATACACTTTGCACGAAAAGTGCTTCTGGGCGGGATAAGGGGGTCAAATATTACAATAAATATTTAAAAAATTTGTATATTCTAAACAAAATGAAAAGCCAGGTTAGCATTTCGTAAGTAAGTTAAAAATATCACAAACTATATACAGTTTGCACGAAAAGTGCTTCCGGGCGGGATAAGGGGGTCAAATATTACAATAAATATTTAAAAAATTTGTATATTCTAAACAAAATGAAAAGCCAGGTTGGCATTTCGTAAGTAAGTTAAAAATATCACAAACTATATACAGTTTGCACGAAAAGTGCTTCCGGGCGGGATAAGGGGGTCAAACATTACAATAAATATTTAAAAAATTTATATATTCTAAACAAAATGAAAAGCCAGGTTGGCATTTCGTAAGTAAGTTAAAAATATCACAAACTATATACAGTTTGCACGAAAAGTGCTTCCGGGCGGGATAAGGGGGTCAAATATTACAATAAATAATTAAAAAATTTGTATATTCTAAAGAAAATGAAAAGCTGGTTGGCATTTCGTAAGTAAGTTAAAAATATCACAAACTATATACAGTTTGCACGAAAAGTGCTTCCGGGCGGGATAAGGGGGTCAAATATTACAATAAATATTTAAAAAATTTGTATATTCTAAAGAAAATGAAAAGCCAGGTTGGCATTTTGTAAGTAAGTTAAAAATATCACAAACTATATACAGTTTGCACGAAAAGTGCTTCCGGGCGGGATAAGGGGGTCAAACATTACAATAAATATTTAAAAAATTTGTATATTCTAAACAAAATGAAAAGCCAGGTTGGCATTTCGTAAGTAAGTTAAAAATATCACAAACTATATACAGTTTGCACGAAAAGTGCTTCCGGGCGGGATAAGGGGGTCAAATATTACAATAAATATTTAAAAAATTTGTATATTCTAAAGAAAATGAAAAGCCAGGTTGGCATTTCGTGAGTAAGTTAAAAATAAAACAAAATATATACAGTTTGCACGAAAAGTGCTTCTAAGCGGGATTAGGGGGTGAAATATTACATTCAATAATTAAAAATTCTATATCTTCTAAAGAAAATGAAAAGCCAAGTTGGCATTTTGTAAATAAGTTTAGTGTAGATATAAGTGTATACTGCTTGATCGAAAATTGGTGTGGAGTCAGATAAAAACTGATTTTAATTATTATCTAGTATTGTCTACATATTTCACACATATTATTATATGTTTTAGTGTTTGGATTTATGTTAAGTTTAATTTCATCTACTGTGAGTAGACATTTTTGGTGAATAAGTCTTAAACAGAGTCTACATTTAAATTCACTTAATTCATTTTCGATATGTTTAAAGCAAAATATACATTTTGTTTTAACATTATTACTGCTTTGTAGTAACATTTGCTTTATATCTTCTTTGTATTTATTTATATCAACATAATCCTCTAAAGATTGATTATTACAAATTTTTGAAAAAAAGTAAGTAATATATACACCGCAATTATAATTGTCATTTTGTGCAATATGTTTTATTCGTTTTAGAGATATATTTTTGTAGGGCAATTTTTTTGTTTTTAAGAAGTAAACTATTTTTTGAAGAAATAATTTTTCAACAAAATTTTCATTACCCATGGGATCTAGAATGATTATTTCATTATTATGCAAATTTATTAAAATCAGATAATAATGGTTGTTTTTATGTATGGGCATTACAATGTTTTCTTTATTAATATTTATATTATTTATAATGTATGTAACATCCTTTAATATGTCTTTATTAGACGTGTCTTGTAATAAAAATGAAGATTTCTCTACAGATATTATTTGATAATCGGTATACGGAGAAACTTTATTTATAATATGCAAAGAGTGATCCACAATGAAACTGGACAACCATTCTTTATTATTTAATGTTAAAAAATCATCGGAAAGAAGGTCTTTTATACTGGATACCGAAGAATCACTAGTTATAAAATATCCTCTTTGTCCAGGAAGTTGTTTGTAATAACCTTCATTCTTTACTAATCCATTATTATAAAATTCCAGAGGATCCGTTGTAGTCCATCGTTTCTCATTACTAGAAAGGGTAAAATATAATGGACATACCATAAATGGTAGCATATCAAATAAATAAAATTGTCGAATTTTCTTAAGTATCGAGTTACAAAAGTTGGGATTTTTTTGGATGTGAATAATTTTTATACCTTTAAAAGTATATACTATCAAATCGCACCACTGTCTATTAGTTATCTCCAATAATCCCTGAATCTGATAATAGTAGTCGTGATTGTTTTTGATTGAACCATCCTGATTTAAGAAATCAAAATGAAATTGTTCTGGGTCAAAATGTCTTGCTACATACGGACATTTAATTTCTATTAGTCCATCATTTCCAATTAAACCGTCTGGTGATCCAGCAACGTATGGATAATTTTTGTGTATAACAAGCCCCTCATTAATACAATCTACTCCCTTCATATTACAATACTGTAATCGTGCCAAATTTTCACAGTTAATTCCATGTTTTACACTGGGGGTATTTATTTCCTTTGGCACCGTTAATGATATAAGTAGACTTTTAGAGGCTTTACGAGCTTTGCAAATTTTTCCGAAGTTGGAAGCCGTTACTCGTATCTTTCTTTCGTTCCACCATATTTCACTATTTATTTGATCGCGGGTTTTATATTTTAATTCTTTTGCCTTTTTTTGGGATATATTTATATTTTTTGATAAAAAGAGTTCACATAGTTCATATATTTCATTGGTATTTTTATTGTTTAAACTGATTACATTAGTGGTACAAATTTCACAATTAAATTGTTTACTATATGATTTGTCATTTGACCATTTATCACAGGATTGATGAATCCATCGCAAACATTTATCGCATTGCACCCATGTAGTAATATCATCCTTCATACCATGACCACAATAGGCACATACGATAACATCTACATCATCTTCTGCAAATAATCTTTCTTCGACAGTTCCTATATTTTTTAATTGTGTAGGAGAACTTGAAAGGGTAGAATGAATACCTTTTAAAAATCTTGCGTCAAAATGAGACGGTGCATTTTGTTTATTTTTTTTATTCCAGTTCTCCATTACAACAGTTTCGTCGGTGTTTTCTTTTTGGGAATCGCTAAACAAGTTTTATGTATTCCTAGTTTATGTTCTTTGTACAAGGAAACCATATCAAATTTTAATTTTCGAATAAATCTAGAACATTTTAAATACCTTTTGTTACCTAATGAAATACCTTTTAATTGCCCGAAATAATTTTCTACCAGAGAATTACTGCATCTATCACCCTCGAGTAATAATCCACTCCAAAGTGGACACAACGGCAAGTACTTGTAGAGAATTAATTGAAGAAATTCGGAGTTCATATATGGATTTAAATCTCCTTGTCCCGGTAAAATATTTATATTTGAAACTATATGGAAAAATCTTTGAAAAAAAGGACTAGATTTCATAAGTTCTTTTGCTGTTTCATAAATATAATCACTGGTGATAGGTTCAACGTCATCCTTATTAATTTTTATATTGGTTTCTGTAGCAAGAAGTTTTAAATACATTAGCGAACTCTCGGCTTGTAAATTGTAGAATTCGCATTTTAATAAAATACCCACATTTTCTATAAATTCATCGAATGTTTCTAAATTCTTTATTGATATAGCCCAAGCCATAATTTCTTTAAATAATATTTTTTGTTTTTCGTTCTTAGCTACTGCGTGAATGTCTTTGCAAACCATTTTCATGTAATGTGCACAACACAGATGTATTTGAACCAATTCATTTTTTCGTTGGCCGATACAAATTTTAAAACATAAATCCAAATATTCGGATAGTGTACACCTATTAAATGCTTTAGAAGCTGCGTTTAAAATGGCGAAGCTAAAATCAGAAATTACTCCAGAAAAAGCAGGCCAGTAAGAATTTTGTTCGCAAAAGAATCGAAAATCGGATAATAATTTAAAGATTGAGTTTGAGTCATGCTGCGCTGACACCATGGAAAATATTGAAAATATTCTGTTAGTTTTCTCAATTTTTAATACTGCAGAATAAAATAAAATTCTTTTGCATTTATCGACTGGAGGTCGTACAACACCTCCGGTGGCATCAAAATGAATGAATGGTAGTTTATTTTGAATTTTTTGAGATTTTAGAATTTCAAGTTGTTTTAAACTATATAATTTAACATTGAAAGGTAGTGCAACTTCTTTTATAAAATCAGGGTGATCGCGTTGCACCAGAAGCATGTCAACTATGTCGTCCTTATGGCGATCTAGTTTTGAATTGTTCTCCGATTTAAGTTTTCTTAAAACACAGTCTGATTTTATTTTTTGCAAGTTTTTTCCCTCACTTAATATTTTTTATTTGCTAGTAGTAAGGTTTGTTTTTATGGTTAAACGCTTTGTCGTTGATTAGTTTTTGCAGTTGAGTTCTTTCTATTCCTCTTATTGAAGAAGTCATAAACTTTGAATGAAAATAATTCAGGGAAGAGCTGTAAACACTTACTAAATTTTTAAATAATTTAATTTTAAATTTCTTGCAATGGTAATTATTATGTCTACATACCGCATAAATAACTGAACAATTTTGTTTTCAAATATTTTACAAATTTGAAAACTATTATACATACATTATTTACAAATTTTTGAATCATTTTTCAAACATAAAATGGATAAAATAGTTTATTTAGTTTGCCGTCTTTATATATAAGATCTTCTACATTATTTTCAATCACGAACTTACCTTCTAAAAATGTACAAGATCTGTAATTGGGTATATTTTTATTAACAAAATTATTTTTTGACTCCTTAGGTAGTATACTAGAGGACATGTTGGGACTTGACAAATTTAATAATAATTTTGGGATTTTAACACTATCCGGCGTTATTTGAAAAGACTTTTTATCTATTTCACTATTAGCTGGAGTTGATGTTACTATATTATTATCAAATATACCTTTATCTGGTTGAGATAAATTGTGAGTCTCGCATGTATTTTTTTCATAGAATTTTCGCCATTCAAAATTTGAAAAGATTCTTGCTGAAGATATAAGCTATCATCAATTTCTGGTAGTTTCTTTACTTTTATATATGACTCGGTTTTAATAACATTTTCATTTTTAAAAATTTCATCGTTTTCACTATCGCTAGTTCCTAAACGAGTTACATTTTTTCTTTTATTCGTTATAACATTGTTATAAATACGTTTTCTATTTTTTAATGTATTTTTTAGCCCCGCATTTTTGCAAATGTCTCCGTAAGAAGAACGAGGATCTCTCCATTTGCCTTTTAATGGTTCTGTAAAATAATTAAATCTACGCACATAGGCGTCTTCAATAGTTTCCATATCAATTTTGTGCTTATTTAAATTTCCTTCGCGCTGACTTGTAATATATCTTTCAGTAATTTGAGATATTTTACTGGGATAGCCATATTTAGTTCCCTTTAATTCAGAGGCTAATGTCCTATAAAGAAACTCTTTTTTATTAGCCATATCGGGTTTCTCAAGATAAGATTTAATTAAATTTAAAACATCTACTTTAGATATGTTCCTTTAAGTCCGTCCCATAGCTAGTTAAAAATGTATTAACAGTTAAAAGTATTTCAATAAAATTATACAAAACAAAAAATTTTAAAATAGCGAATTAAAATAAAATATAAAATGTGCAAAACTGTTATGAGAACCAATTAAAGGAAACTGCACCAACAATAAAATAATTAAGACCAAGTTAAGAAAAACACAGACTTAACCTTTATAATAAACACAAAAATAACTAAAGATAGTTGCTATAAATCACAAGTAAAATACCGTGGTAAAAACTTAAAAAAAAATTTTTTTAAAAAAATGTATACTGTAGAGCGTAAAATAAACGTAAAATGTAAATTCAAAAGAGAATCGGCAAAAATAAGAAAACAGTAAGAGATACAAAAAAATTTTAAAGGAAAAAGATGCTATAAATCACAAGTAAAATAATGTGGTAATAACTTTTCAAACAAAAATTTAAAAAAAAAATTTATACTGTAGAGCTTAGGTAAACGTAAAATGTAAATTCAAAAGAGAATCGGCAAAAATAAGAAAACTGTAAGAGATACAAAAAAATTTTAAAGGAAAAAGATGCTATAAATCACAAGTAAAATAATGTGGTAATAACTTTTCAAACAAAAATTTAAAAAAAAAATTTATACTGTAGAGCTTAGGTAAACGTAAAATGTAAATTCAAAAGAGAATCGGCAAAAATAAGAAAACAGTAAGAGATACAAAAAAAAATTTTTAAAGGAAAAAGATGCTATAAATCACAAGTAAAATAATGTGGTAATAACTTTTCAAACAAAAATTTAAAAAAAAAAATTTATACTGTAGAGCTTAGGTAAACGTAAAACGTAAATTCAAAAGAGAATCGGCAAAAATAAGAAAACAGTAAGAGATACAAAAAAATTTTAAAGGAAAAAGATGCTATAAATCACAAGTAAAATAATGTGGTAATAACTTTTCAAACAAAAATTTAAAAAAAAAATTTATACTGTAGAGCTTAGGTAAACGTAAAATGTAAATTCAAAAGAGAATCGGCAAAAATAAGAAAACAGTAAGAGATACAAAAAAATTTTAAAGGAAAAAGATGCTATAAATCACAAGTAAAATAATGTGGTAATAACTTTTCAAACAAAAATTTAAAAAAAATTTATACTGTAGAGCTTAGGTAAACGTAAAATGTAAATTCAAAAGAGAATCGGCAAAAATAAGAAAACAGTAAGAGATACAAAAAAATTTTAAAGGAAAAAGATGCTATAAATCACAAGTAAAATAATGTGGTAATAACTTTTCAAACAAAAATTTAAAAAAAAAAATTTATACTGTAGAGCTTAGGTAAACGTAAAACGTAAATTCAAAAGAGAATCGGCAAAAATAAGAAAACAGTAAGAGATACAAAAAAATTTTAAAGGAAAAAGATGCTATAAATCACAAGTAAAATAATGTGGTAATAACTTTTCAAACAAAAATTTAAAAAAAATTTATACTGTAGAGCTTAGGTAAACGTAAAATGTAAATTCAAAAGAGAATCGGCAAAAATAAGAAAACAGTACGAGATACAAAAAAATTTTAAAGGAAAAAGATGCTATAAATCACAAGTAAAATAATGTGGTAATAACTTTTCAAACAAAAATTTAAAAAAAATTTATACTGTAGAGCTTAGGTAAACGTAAAATGTAAATTCAAAAGAGAATCGGCAAAAATAAGAAAAAAGTAAGAGATACAAGAAAGTTTAAATGGAAAAAGATGCTGTAAATCACAAGTAAAAGAAGGTGGTAATAACTGTTCAATCAAAAATTTAAAAAAAAAATTTATACTGTAGAGCTTAGGTAAACGTAAAATGTAAATTCAAAAGAGCATCGGCAAAAATAAGAAAACCCTAAGAGATACAAAAAAAATTTTAAAGGAACCAGATGCTATAAATCACAAGTAAAATAATGTGGTAATAACTTTTCAAACAAAAATTTAAAAAAAAAATTTATACTGTAGAGCTTAGGTAAACGTAAAATGTAAATTCAAAAGAGAATCGGCAAAAATAAGAAAACAGTAAGAGATACAAAAAAATTTTAAAGGAAAAAGATGCTATAAATCACAAGTAAAATAATGTGGTAATAACTTTTCAAACAAAAATTTAAAAAAAAATTTATACTGTAGAGCTTAGGTAAACGTAAAATGTAAATTCAAAAGAGAATCGGCAAAAATAAGAAAACAGTAAGAGATACAAAAAAATTTTAAAGGAAAAAGATGCTATAAATCACAAGTAAAATAATGTGGTAATAACTTTTCAAACAAAAATTAAAAAAAAAAAAATTATATTGTAGAGCTTAGGTAAACGTAAAATGTAAATTCAAAAGGGAATCGGCAAAAATAAGAAACTGTAAGAAAAACAAAAAAAATTTAAAGGAAAAAAATGCTCTAAGTCACAAGTAAAATAATGTGGTGATAACTTTTAAAACAAAAATTTAGAAAAAAAAATTTATACTGTAGAGCTTAGGTAAACGTAAAATGTAAATTCATAAGAGAATCGGCAAAAATAAGAAAACTGTTAGAGATACAAAAAAATTTTAAAGGAAAAAGATGCTATAAATCACAAGTAAAATAATGTGGTAATAACTTTTCAAACAAAAATTAAAAAAAAAAAAATTATATTGTAGAGCTTAGGTAAACGTAAAATGTAAATTCAAAAGGGAATCGGCAAAAATAAGAAAAAATTAAGAGATACAAAAAAAATTTAAAGGAAAAAGATTCTATAAATAACAAGTAAAATAAAATGGTAATAAATTTTAAAAAAAAAATTTAAAAAAAAAAAATTTATACTGTAGAGCTTAGGTAAACGTAAAATGTAAATTCAAAAGAGAATCGGCAAAAATAAGAAAACAGTAAGAGATACAAAAAAATATTAAAGGAAAAAGATGCTATAAATCACAAGTAAAATAATGTGGTAATAACTTTTCAAACAAAAATTTAAAAAAAATTTATACTGTAGAGCTTAGGTAAACGTAAAATGTAAATTCAAAAGAGAATCGGCAAAAATAAGAAAACAGTAAGAGATACAAAAAAATTTTAAAGGAAAAAGATGCTATAAATCACAAGTAAAATAATGTGGTAATAACTTTTCAAACAAAAATTTAAAAAAAATTTATACTGTAGAGCTTAGGTAAACGTAAAATGTAAATTCAAAAGAGAATCGGCAAAAATAAGAAAACAGTAAGAGATACAAAAAAATTTTAAAGGAAAAAGATGCTATAAATCACAAGTAAAATAATGTGGTAATAACTTTTCAAACAAAAATTTAAAAAAAAAATTTATACTGTAGAGCTTAGGTAAACGTAAAATGTAAATTCAAAAGAGAATCGGCAAAAATAAGAAAACAGTAAGAGATACAAAAAAATTTTAAAGGAAAAAGATGCTATAAATCACAAGTAAAATAATGTGGTAATAACTTTTCAAACAAAAATTTAAAAAAAAAATTTATACTGTAGAGCTTAGGTAAACGTAAAATGTAAATTCAAAAGAGAATCGGCAAAAATAAGAAAACAGTAAGAGATACAAAAAAATTTTAAAGGAAAAAGATGCTATAAATCACAAGTAAAATA
Organism: Ophraella communa; assembly: GCA_035357415.1. Classification (NCBI taxonomy): domain Eukaryota; kingdom Metazoa; phylum Arthropoda; class Insecta; order Coleoptera; family Chrysomelidae; genus Ophraella; species Ophraella communa. The sequence goes on from CM068985.1 coordinate 22,243,917, forward strand.
ATGTGGTAATAACTTTTCAAACAAAAATTTAAAAAAAATTTATACTGTAGAGCTTAGGTAAACGTAAAATGTAAATTCAAAAGAGAATCGGCAAAAATAAGAAAACAGTAAGAGATACAAAAAAATTTTAAAGGAAAAAGATGCTATAAATCACAAGTAAAATAATGTGGTAATAACTTTTCAAACAAAAATTTAAAAAAAAATTTATACTGTAGAGCTTAGGTAAACGTAAAATGTAAATTCAAAAGAGAATCGGCAAAAATAAGAAAACAGTAAGAGATACAAAAAAATTTTAAAGGAAAAAGATGCTATAAATCACAAGTAAAATAATGTGGTAATAACTTTTCAAACAAAAATTTAAAAAAAAAATTTATACTGTAGAGCTTAGGTAAACGTAAAATGTAAATTCAAAAGAGAATCGGCAAAAATAAGAAAACAGTAAGAGATACAAAAAAATTTTAAAGGAAAAAGATGCTATAAATCACAAGTAAAATAATGTGGTAATAACTTTTCAAACAAAAATTTAAAAAAAAAATTTATACTGTAGAGCTTAGGTAAACGTAAAATGTAAATTCAAAAGAGAATCGGCAAAAATAAGAAAACAGTAAGAGATACAAAAAAATTTTAAAGGAAAAAGATGCTATAAATCACAAGTAAAATAATGTGGTAATAACTTTTCAAACAAAAATTTAAAAAAAAAATTTATACTGTAGAGCTTAGGTAAACGTAAAATGTAAATTCAAAAGAGAATCGGCAAAAATAAGAAAACAGTAAGAGATACAAAAAAATTTTAAAGGAAAAAGATGCTATAAATCACAAGTAAAATAATGTGGTAATAACTTTTCAAACAAAAATTTAAAAAAAATTTATACTGTAGAGCTTAGGTAAACGTAAAATGTAAATTCAAAAGAGAATCGGCAAAAATAAGAAAACAGTAAGAGATACAAAAAAAATTTTAAAGGAAAAAGATGCTATGAATCACAAGTAAAATAATGTGGTAATAACCTTTCAAACAAAAATTTAAAAAAAAATTTATACTGTAGAGCTTAGGTAAACGTAAAATGTAAATTCAATAGAGAATCGGCAAAAATAAGAAAACAGTAAGAGATACAAAAAATTTTAAAGGAAAAAGATGCTATAAATCACAAGTAAAATAATGTGGTAATAACTTTTCAAACAAAAATTTAAAAAAAATTTATACTGTAGAGCTTAGGTAAACGTAAAATGTAAATTCAAAAGAGAATCGGCAAAAATAAGAAAACAGTAAGAGATACAAAAAAATTTTAAAGGAAAAAGATGCTATAAATCACAAGTAAAATAATGTGGTAATAACTTTTCAAACAAAAATTTTAAAAAAAAATTTATACTGTAGAGCTTAGGTAAACGCAAAGTGTAAATTCAAAAGAGAATCGGCAAAAATAAGAAAACAGTAAGAGATACATAAAAATTTTAAAGGAAAAAGATGCTATAAATCACAAGTAAAATAATGTGGTAATAAATTTTCAAACAAAAATTTAAAAAAAATAATTTATACTGTAGAGCTTAGGTAAACGCAAAGTGTAAATTCAAAAGAGAATGGGCAAAAATAAGAAAACAGTAAGAGATACAAAAAAATTTTAAAGGAAAAAGATGCTATAAATCACAAGTAAAATAATGTGGTAATAACTTTTCAAACAAAAATTTAAAAAAAAAATTTATACTGTAGAGCTTAGGTAAACGTAAAATGTAAATTCAAAAGAGAATCGGCAAAAATAAGAAAACAGTAAGAGATACAAAAAAATTTTAAAGGAAAAAGATGCTATAAATCACAAGTAAAATAATGTGGTGATAACTTTTCAAACAAAAATTTAGAAAAAAATTTATACTGTAGAGCTTAGGTAAACGTAAAATGTAAATTCAAAAGAGAATCGGCAAAAATAAGAAAACTGTAAGAGATACAAAAAAATTTTAAAGGAAAAAGATGCTCTAAATCACAAGTAAAATAATGTGGTGATAACTTTTCAAACAAAAATTTAGAAAAAAAATTTATACTGTAGAGCTTAGGTAAACGCAAAGTGTAAATTCAAAAGAGAATCGGCAAAAATAAGAAAACAGTAAGAGATACAAAAAAATTTTAAAGGAAAAAGATGCTATAAATCACAAGTAAAATAATGTGGTAATAACTTTTCAAACAAAAATTTAAAAAAAAAATTTATACTGTAGAGCTTAGGTAAACGTAAAATGTAAATTCAAAAGAGAATCGGCAAAAATAAGAAAACAGTAAGAGATACAAAAAAATTTTAAAGGAAAAAGATGCTATAAATCACAAGTAAAATAATGTGGTAATAACTTTTCAAACAAAAATTTTAAAAAAAAATTTATACTGTAGAGCTTAGGTAAACGTAAAATGTAAATTCAAAAGAGAATCGGCAAAAATAAGAAAACTGTAAGAGATACAAAAAAATTTTAAAGGAAAAAGATGCTCTAAATCACAAGTAAAATAATGTGGTGATAACTTTTCAAACAAAAATTTAGAAAAAAATTTATACTGTAGAGCTTAGGTAAACGCAAAGTGTAAATTCAAAAGAGAATCGGCAAAAATAAGAAAACAGTAAGAGATACAAAAAAATTTTAAAGGAAAAAGATTCTATAAATCACAAGTAAAATAATGTGGTAATAACTTTTCAAACAAAAATTTAAAAAAAAAATTTATACTGTAGAGCTTAGGTAAACGCAAAGTGTAAATTCAAAAGAGAATCGGCAAAAATAAGAAAACAGTAAGAGATACAAAAAAATTTTAAAGGAAAAAGATGCTATAAATCACAAGTAAAATAATGTGGTAATAACTTTTCAAACAAAAATTTAAAAAAAAATTTATACTGTAGAGCTTAGGTAAACGTAAAATGTAAATTCAAAAGAGAATCGGCAAAAATAAGAAAACAGTAAGAGATACAAAAAAATTTTAAAGGAAAAAGATGCAATAAATCACAAGTAAAATAATGTGGTAATAACTTTTCAAACAAAAATTTAAAAAAAAAATTTATACTGTAGAGCTTAGGTAAACGTAAAATGTAAATTCAAAAGAGAATCGGCAAAAATAAGAAAACAGTAAGAGATACAAAAAAATTTTAAAGGAAAAAGATGCTATAAATCACAAGTAAAATAATGTGGTAATAACTTTTCAAACAAAAATTTAAAAAAAAATTTATACTGTAGAGCTTAGGTAAACGTAAAATGTAAATTCAAAAGAGAATCGGCAAAAATAAGAAAACTGTAAGAGATACAAAAAAATTTTAAAGGAAAAAGATGCTCTAAATCACAAGTAAAATAATGTGGTGATAACTTTTCAAACAAAAATTTAGAAAAAAATTTATACTGTAGAGCTTAGGTAAACGCAAAGTGTAAATTCAAAAGAGAATCGGCAAAAATAAGAAAACAGTAAGAGATACAAAAAAATTTTAAAGGAAAAAGATGCTATAAATCACAAGTAAAATAATGTGGTAATAACTTTTCAAACAAAAATTTAAAAAAAAAATTTATACTGTAGAGCTTAGGTAAACGCAAAGTGTAAATTCAAAAGAGAATCGGCAAAAATAAGAAAACAGTAAGAGATACAAAAAAATTTTAAAGGAAAAAGATGCTATAAATCACAAGTAAAATAATGTGGTAATAACTTTTCAAACAAAAATTTAAAAAAAAAATTTATACTGTAGAGCTTAGGTAAACGTAAAATGTAAATTCAAAAGAGAATCGGCAAAAATAAGAAAACAGTAAGAGATACAAAAAAATTTTAAAGGAAAAAGATGCAATAAATCACAAGTAAAATAATGTGGTAATAACTTTTCAAACAAAAATTTAAAAAAAAATTTTATACTGTAGAGCTTAGGTAAACGTAAAATGTAAATTCAAAAGAGAATCGGCAAAAATAAGAAAACAGTAAGAGATACAAAAAAATTTTAAAGGAAAAAGATGCTATAAATCACAAGTAAAATAATGTGGTAATAACTTTTCAAACAAAAATTTAAAAAAAAAATTTATACTGTAGAGCTTAGGTAAACGTAAAATGTAAATTCAAAAGAGAATCGGCAAAAATAAGAAAACTGTAAGAGATACAAAAAAATTTTAAAGGAAAAAGATGCTCTAAATCACAAGTAAAATAATGTGGTGATAACTTTTCAAACAAAAATTTAGAAAAAAAATTTATACTGTAGAGCTTAGGTAAACGCAAAGTGTAAATTCAAAAGAGAATCGGCAAAAATAAGAAAACAGTAAGAGATACAAAAAAATTTTAAAGGAAAAAGATGCTATAAATCACAAGTAAAATAATGTGGTAATAACTTTTCAAACAAAAATTTAAAAAAAAATTTATACTGTAGAGCTTAGGTAAACGTAAATGGTAAATTCAAAAGAGAATCGGCAAAAATAAGAAAACAGTAAGAGATACAAAAAAATTTTAAAGGAAAAAGATGCTATAAATCACAAGTAAAATAATGTGGTAATAACTTTTCAAACAAAAATCAAAAAAAAAAAATTATACTGTAGAGCTTAAGTAAACGCAAAGTGTAAATTCAAAAGAGAATCGGCAAAAATAAGAAAACAGTAAGAGATACAAAAAAATTTTAAAGGAAAAAGATGCTATAAATCACGAGTAAAATAATGTGGTAATAACTTTTCAAACAAAAATTTAAAAAAAAAATTTATGCTGTAGAGCTTAGGTAAACGCAAAGTGTAAATTCAAAAGAGAATCGGCAAAAATAAGAAAACAGTAAGAGATACAAAAAAATTTTAAAGGAAAAAGATGCTATAAATCACAAGTAAAATAATGTGGTAATAACTTTTCAAACAAAAATTTAAAAAAAAAATTTATACTGTAGAGCTTAGGTAAACGCAAAGTGTAAATTCAAAAGAGAATCGGCAAAAATAAGAAAACAGTAAGAGATACAAAAAAATTTTAAAGGAAAAAGATGCTATAAATCACGAGTAAAATAATGTGGTAATAACTTTTCAAACAAAAATACTGTAGAGCTTAGGTAAACGTAAAATGTAAATTCAAAAGAGAATCGGCAAAAATAAGAAAACTGTAAGAGATACAAAAAAATTTTAAAGGAAAAAGATGCTCTAAATCACAAGTAAAATAATGTGGTAATAACTTTTCAAACAAAAATTTAGAAAAAAATTTATACTGTAGAGCTTAGGTAAACGCAAAGTGTAAATTCAAAAGAGAATCGGCAAAAATAAGAAAACAGTAAGAGATACAAAAAAATTTTAAAGGAAAAAGATGCTATAAATCACAAGTAAAATTATGTGGTAATAACTTTTCAAACAGAAATTTAAAAAAAAAATTTATACTGTAGAGCTTAGGTAAACGTAAAATGTAAATTCAAAAGAGAATGGGCAAAAATAAGAAAACAGTAAGAGATACAAAAAAATTTTAAAGGAAAAAGATGCTATAAATCACAAGTAAAATAATGTGGTAATAACTTTTCAAACAGAAATTTAAAAAAAAAATTTATACTGTAGAGCTTAGGTAAACGTAAAATGTAAATTCAAAAGAGAATGGGCAAAAATAAGAAAACAGTAAGAGATACAAAAAAATTTTAAAGGAAAAAGATGCTCTAAATCACAAATAAAATAATGTGGTGATAACTTTTCAAACAAAAATTTAGAAAAAAATTTATACTGTAGAGCTTAGGTAAACACAAAGTGTAAATTCAAAAGAGAATCGGCAAAAATAAGAAAACAGTAAGAGATACAAAAAAATTTTAAAGGAAAAAGATGCTCTAAATCACAAGTAAAATAATGTGGTAATGACTTTTCAAACAAAAATTTAGAAAAAAATTTATACTGTAGAGCTTAGGTAAACGTAAAATGTAAATTCAAAAGAGAATCGGCAAAAATAAGAAAACAGTAAGAGATACAAAAAAATTTTAAAGGAAAAAGATGCTATAAATCACAAGTAAAATAATGTGGTAATAACTTTTCAAACAAAAATTAAAAAAAAAATTTATACTGTAGAGCTTAGGTAAACGTAAAATGTAAATTCAAAAGAGAATCGGCAAAAATAAGAAAACAGTAAGAGATACAAAAAAATTTTAAAGGAAAAAGATGCTATAAATCACAAGTAAAATAATGTGGTAATAACTTTTCAAACAAAAATTTAAAAAAAAAATTTATACTGTAGAGCTTAGGTAAACGCAAAGTGTAAATTCAAAAGAGAATGGGCAAAAATAAGAAAACAGTAAGAGATACAAAAAAATTTTAAAGGAAAAAGATGCTATAAATCACAAGTAAAATAATGTGGTAATAACTTTTCAAACAAAAATTTAAAAAAAAAATTTATACTGTAGAGCTTAGGTAAACGCAAAGTATAAATTCAAAAGAGAATGGGCAAAAATAAGAAAACAGTAAGAGATACAAAAAAATTTTAAAGGAAAAAGATGCTCTAAATCACAAATAAAATAATGTGGTGATAACTTTTCAAACAAAAATTTAGAAAAAAAATTTATACTGTAGAGCTTAGGTAAACGTAAAATGTAAATTCAAAAGAGAATCGGCAAAAATAAGAAAACTGTAAGAGATACAAAAAAATGTTAAAGGAAAAAGATGCTCTAAATCACAAGTAAAATAATGTGGTAATAACTTTTCAAACAAAAATTTAAAAAAAATAATTGTAATATTTGACCCCCTAATCCCGCCCGGAAGCACATTTCATGCAAACTGTATATAATTTGTTTTATTTTTAACTTACTTACGAAATTCCAACCTGGCTTTTAATTTTCTTTAGAAGATACAGATTTTTTAATTATTTATTGTAATATTTGACCCCCTTATCCCACCCGGAAGCACTTTTCGTGCAAACTGTATATAGTTTGTGATATTTTTAAATTACCTACGACATGCCAACCTGGCTTTTCATTTTCTTTAGAATATACAAATTTTTTAATTATTTATTGTAATATTTGACCCCCTTATCCCGCCCGGAAGCACTTTTCGTACAAACTGTATATAGTTTGTGATATTTTTAACTTACTTACGAAATGCCAACCTGGCTTTTCATTTTCTTTAGAATATACAAATTTTTTAAATATTTATTGTAATATTTGACCCCCCTATCCCGCCCGGAAGCATTTTTCGTGCAAACTGTATATAGTTTGTGATATTTTTAACTTACTTACGAAATGCCAACCTGGCTTTTAATTTTCTTTAGAAGATACAGATTTTTTAATTATTTATTGTAATATTTGACCCTCTTATCCCGCCCGGAAGCACTTTTCGTGCAAACTTTATATAGTTTGTGATATTTTTAACTTACTCACGAAATGCCAACCTGGCTTTTCATTTTGTTTAGAATATACAAATTTTTTAAATATTTATTGTAATATTTGACCCCCTTATCCCGCCCGGAAGCACTTTTCGTGCAAACTGTATATAGTTTGTAATATTTTTAACTTACTTACGAAATGCCAACCTGGCTTTTCATTTTCTTTAGAATATACAAATTTTTTAAATATTTATTGTAATATTTGACCCCCTTATCCCGCCCAGAAGCATGTTTCGTGCAAACTGTATATAGTTTGTGATATTTTTAACTTACTTACGAAATGCCAACCTGGTTTTTAATTTTCTTTAGAAGATACAGATTTTTTAATTATTTATTGTAATATTTGACCCCCTTATCCCGCCCGGAAGCACTTTTAGTGCAAACTGTATATAGTTTGTGATATTTATAACTTACTTACGAAATGCCAACCTGGCTTTTCATTTTTTTTAGAATGTACAAATTTTTTAATTATTTATTGTAATATTTGACCCCCTTATCCCGCCCGGAAGCACTTTTCGTGCAAACTGTATATAGTTTGTAATATTTTTAACTTACTTACGAAATGCCAACCTGGCTTTTCATTTTCTTTAGAATATACAATTTTTTTAAATATTTATTGTTATATTTGACCCCCTAATCCCGCCCGGAAGCACATTTCATGCAAACTGTATATAATTTGTTTTATTTTTAACTTACTTACGGAATTCCAACCTGGCTTTTAATTTTCTTTAGAAGATACAGATTTTTTAATTATTTATTGTAATATTTGACCCCCTTATCCCGCCCGGAAGCACTTTTTGTGCAAATTGTATATAGTTTGTGATATTTTTAACTTACTCACGAAATGCCAACCTGGCTTTTCATTTTGTTTAGAATATACAAATTTTTTAAATATTTATTGTAATATTTGACCCCCTTATCCCGCCCGGAAGCACTTTTCGTGCAAACTGTATATAGTTTGTAATATTTTTAACTTACTTACGAAATGCCAACCTGGCTTTTCATTTTCTTTAGAATATACAAATTTTTTAAATATTTATTGTAATATTTGACCCCCTTATCCCGCCCGGAAGCATTTTTTATGCAAACTGTATATAGTTTGTGATATTTTTAACTTACTTACGAAATGCCAACCTGGCTTTTCATTTTCTTTAGAATATACAAATTTTTTAATTATTTATTGTAATATTTCACCCCCTTATCCCGCCCGGAAGCACTTTTCGTGCAAACTGTATATAGTTTGTGATATTTTCAAATTACCTACGACATGCCAACCTGGCTTTTCATTTTCTTTAGAATATACAAATTTTTTAATTATTTATATTATTGACCCCCTTATCCCGCCCGGTAGCACTTTTCGTGCAAACTGTATATAGTATGTGATATTTTTAACTTACTTACAAAATGCCAACCTGGCTTTTCATTTTGTTTGGAATATACAAATTTTTTAAATATTTATTGTAATATTTGACCACCTTATCCCGCCCGGAAGCACTTTTCGTGCAAACTGTATATAGTTTGTGATATTTTTAACTTATTTACGAAATGCCAACCTGGCTTTTCATTTTGTTTAGAATATACAAATTTTTTAAATATTTATTGTAATATTTGACCCCCTTATCCCGCCCGGAAGCACTTTTCGTGCAAACTGTATATAGTTTGTGATATTTTTAACTTATTTACAAAATGCCAACCTGGCTTTTCATTTTGTTTAGAAAATACAAATTTTTTAATTATTTATTGTAATATTTGACCCCCTTATCCCGCCCGGAAGCACTTTTCGTGCAAACTGTATATAGTTTGTGATATTTTTAACTTACTTACGAAATGCCAACCTGGCTTTTCATTTTCTTTAGAATATACAAATTTTTTAATTATTTATTGTAATATTTGACCCCCTTATCCCGCCCGGAAGCACTTTTCGTGCAAACTGTATATAGTTTGTGATATTTTTAACTTACTTACGAAATGCCAACCTGGCTTTTCATTTTCTTTAGAATATACAAATTTTTTAATTATTTATTGTAATATTTCACCCCCTTATCCCGCCCGGAAGCACTTTTCGTGCAAACTGTATATAGTTTGTGATATTTTCAAATTACCTACGACATGCCAACCTGGCTTTTCATTTTCTTTAGAATATACAAATTTTTTAATTATTTATTGTAATATTTGACCCCCTTATCCCGCCCGGAAGCACTTTTCGTGCAAACTGTATATAGTTTGTGATATTTTTAACTTACTTACGAAATGCCAACCTGGCTTTTCATTTTCTTTAGAATATACAAATTTTTTACTTATTTATTGTAATATTTGACCCCCTTATTCCGCCCGGAAGCACTTTTCGTGCAAACTGTATATATTTTGTTTTATTTTTAACTTACTCACGAAATGCCAACCTGGCTTTTCATTTTCTTTAGAAGATACAGAATTTTTAATTATTTAATGTATTATTTGACCCCCTAATCCTGCTCGGAAGCACTTTTCGTGCAAACTGTATATATTTTGTGATATTTTTAACTTACTCATAAAATGACAACCTGACTTTTCATTTTCTTTAGAATATACAAATTTTTTAATTATTTATTGTAATATTTCACCCCCTTATCCCGCCCGGAAGCACTTTTCGTGCAAACTGTATATAGTTTGTGATATTTTCAAATTACCTACGACATGCCAACCTGGCTTTTCATTTTCTTTAGAATATACAAATTTTTTAATTATTTATTGTAATATTTGACCCCCTTATCCCGCCCGGAAGCACTTTTCGTGCAAACTGTATATAGTTTGTGATATTTTTAACTTACTCACGAAATGCCAACCTGGCTTTTCATTTTGTTTAGAATATACAAATTTTTTAATTATTTATTGTAACATTTGACCCCCTTATCCCACCCGGAAGCACTTTATGTGCAAACTGTATATATTTTGTTTTATTTTTAACTTACTCACGAAATGCCAACCTGGCTCTTCATTTTCTTTAGTAGATACAGAATTTATAATTATTTAATGTATTATTTGACCCCCTAATCCTGCTCGGAAGCACTTTTCGTGCAAACTGTATATATTTTGTGATATTTTTAACTTACTCATGAAATGCCAACCTGACTTTTCATTTTCTTTAGAAGATATAGAATTTTTAATTATTTTTTGTAATATTTGACCCCTTTTGCCGCCCTGGGCAATTTTATTTCCTACCACCAATTATTTTTGATTAAATTATTATTTTTAGTTGGTTTACGTTTATTAATAATATTACATTTAAAACGGTACGCCACTGAAAGTAGAAATCCAGTGGCTCTCAACATTTTTGCAGCTAAAATTGGCTGCTAACTTCACACCGGTACATGGGCGTGGGGTGCATGGTGTCAATAGATATCTTAAAAAGCACCCCACTCAGTACATTTTATCTTATTTTTTAGTTTTTAAAATTATTTTTTTTGTTTTTCTAAACTAAATACTTTTTATTTTATTTAGTGACATTTTTAATGCCACAGATTTTATTTTTAATCATAATTTTTTATTCTCTTTTTGATTAAACTTTAATACAACGAAGAATATAAAATAGTTTTACAAAAAAATCAAGGTTTTTATTATAATTATATGTATTGTCTAATAAAATTAAAACTAAATGCAGATGGAATTCAGTACCGGCTTTAAAAGCTGTATTCACTAGATCTGACAAAGTAAATATATACTTAGGTATAGTGTTGTGAAGTGAAGGGAACGTTATTTTTGTAGTTGTTTGATAAAATCCCTTAAACTGCTTGATAAACGTGTTAGAACTCATATATGTGAATAAGAGACGGATTAAGCAAGGAGTTTAAAGAAATGTCATAAAAAATGAAAGATCTTTTGTGTCTAAGGAACAAAACTACGGACGTTCGATTTATTTCTTGAAACTTACTTTTTTGTTAAAATATACACAGATATGATAAACTTTTTAGGAAAATGTGAACCTGGTTTACTTAGATTATTTAAATTAAATACATCTAATGTAAATAAAAACATCTATTAGTATTATATTTAAATTTAAAAATGCGGTAGACTATAACAAACTACTTTTTGCCAAAAAAACTCAAACTAACATTAACACTTTTTTTATATGGATTAGCACTAATACTAATTTACACAGTGTGCAACAGTCAAATAAAATAAACTCATTATTTCGGTTACTATACATATTTATAAAAAGTCTCAAAACACGTCAAGTTAACGTAAAAATGCCACTTCTACTTTCAACCCATTGTTAGGTTAGTTTAGGTTCTATTTGAGAGATCTATTGTTGCTACCCTTAGGTTATGGTCGTTCTATTAGCCCTATGCCTCTGATGAAGCTTATCAGAACGCGTACTCTGTAACTCTATAGAGATAGAAATAGAAAAGAAATAGCAAAGAAAGAAAATTTCTTTCTATCAACAAACGCTACTCTCTATGACTATTTCCTAAAACCTTCGGGCAAGTTCGGATATAGAGAAATGTGTACTAATGAACCTGAAAACATTTCGATTTTTAACCTATCTACCAGTAATTTTGCCATCATAAATGTCAATATTCTCATTTTAAGCTGTTATTTTGCGTTGTTTGTTGTTTTTTGTGCTTTTTTAAGAAGAAGAAGATAGAAGAGAAATGCAGATGATCGAAAGGAGACATTCACGGCACACAACAAATATCTTAGAACTTCCTGAGAGTTCAGACAATATTGGCTAGGTAGTTCTGGTAAAATCAAAATAAACATTAATAAATCCAAACATATTCTTTTATTGACAACAATATGATAAACAAAAAAAACAATGCCAACTGCTGAGAGTTAATGACGGAACACAGATACCGTGTATAGCATCAATTAAGTATTATTTATACCTACAGAAAAAAATTCTTTTTTTAAAGAAAAATTAATAAAATACTTCTCAATTTTAATTAAAAATAAAACTTTTAATAAAAAACAATAACCTTACAATGCTTTATGATGTACATCTAGGGCATAAACCTTACGGTTACAATATTTGTTTAATGTTTTGCGCCATAGAAACCACAAATCAGACATAGAAAGACCCTTTTAGCTGTTTCTATTTCTATCTTCCGAATATGCATACGAAACTACTCGAAAACTTCTGAATAGACATACAGAGTAACGTTACAAGAAATTTCCTGAAATAGAAAGAAATTTCTTTTCTATTCTATTACAGAGTTCACACCCAGGGTCGTTGGCGACACTTACATAAAGTCTGCAAGTCTGCAGTCCGCCTCTTTGCCAGTCTAACTCTTTTCGTATCCCCATTAAGGCAACTGTGCCGTCAGTAGTCCTATCATAATTTGTAGGTCGTGTATGCTTATATTCAACAGTTCTTAAGACTTATTTTTAGAGAGATCTCTTACAAATTCATTTTAGTGTCTTAAACCCTCTAGCTCAATCCAGTAAGAACTTCTCCTCTAACTAGTTCGATTTTGACATATTATACCCAGAAGGCATTTCCAAACTTGGATTTTTTATTATCTCTCCGGTCCTGGCTCTAACACCGCCCTGCATCCTGGCATTTCACTAGCCTTCTGTATGCACCAGCCATCTCCTCCCTGTGTGAGCGCAATCTCTCCATTAATCACCGAGTGATTGATCTTATGAACTTCTTCGTCCAGCACCTTTTCTCTGGATTTTAGGTTAGGTTTACGTTGAGTGGATCTATAAGGCCGTCCAATGCGACTCGCAAGAGTCTATTGTGGCTGGTAGGTACTGAGAGGATGTTCCCTCAGTGGTCCCTCCTTAATATGCCTATCAAAATAAAATGCTTTCAACAGAAATGAAGTGAGACTAATTGGCCGGAAAAATTTAGGTAGAGCGCTATCCTTTTGACCTGCCTTGTTAATATAAACGACCCTTACAGCACACCAAGCCTCGGGTAAGTAGCCCAGAGTAGCTACAAAGCATAGTTCCTAGGTCGAGGCAACTGTGATAGGTGTGAAGTTTGTCGCTGCGTCTCAATAATAGCGCTGAACCTGGGAAATGTTTTTGTAACAAGAGCTCTAGTGTTTCCCTTTTGGATTCGAAATAGGTTCCATTCTGTCTTTTGAGAAGACACGGCCCCTGGTTAGGATCCTTTGGGAGAATCTTGTGAATTTTTGTACTGTTAGGTATGTCCAATATACTCTAGCAGAACCTTCTCCAAGATTCTCGTTTGGCTCTTCTTATCTCTTTGTTATATTCTATATTTTTCCCAGTTCCTCACTTCTTTTGCTTTATTACACAACATGCTAACATTTTTTTCTTAATTTGTCCAGTTTCCTGGTCCACCAAGGCGTTTATCTGGTATGCTTCCAGAATTACACTACGGATACGATCAGTTGCTTCTTCCAATTTAGAATTTGTTTTGATTATTGTGGATTTTCCCTCCAGACTGGTGAGTTAACCGTCCCAATGATCTCGGTTACTATATGTATTTATAAAAAATTTTGAAACACATTAATTTTGAGTTATAATGATATTCTTTAACGTGAAAATGCCACCCCTACTTTCAAACCATTGACAGGTATAACTCCTAATTTTTAGAATAGAAGTAATTATAGGCTTGTCTTCTTACAATCAAAAACTAAAATGTAATGCAGAACGTCATAAAATCTAGAACAGTAAAAAGACCTATGAATATTAGTGAAGTAGGTGTGAACGTCTTAGCAATATCCTAATCTCAAATAAAACTGCTTAAAACAAATAATAATAATACCAAATAATACTACTACGTGATCGTAAAAAAGTTTCAAAACATTCGTGAATACATTTACAATGACATTATATATATTCTAAATAAAATGAAAGTTGATTTTTACCTGTACCTAATAAATATTTGTACATTAAAATATGAATAAAAAGAGACCACTTTGGAGAAGAAGACAGAAGAAATATAAATAGAACGAATACAAACACTTAATTACCTGGGGCAGTTAAATTTATATAAGCATAGAGAAGACATTAAACCTATTTTATACAATGAACTGCTTTCATTAATATTAAGATATCCAGGCATTCGAAAATAAAAGTGTTGAAATTAGTGTATAGACAGATATTTGCTTGGGAAACTTGGAATCTGAATGAGGGACAATGGAACAGCTGCAAGCTCTAGAAATTAGGTATTTTTCACCCATTACTTTTCCACCTTTTGGTTAGCAAATAAACGGTGGGATCTCTCTTTTGCAACTTTATTTTGTAGTATATCGTGCATGACATAGTCAATGGTGTATAGTAAGTAAATCATTCTGTATCCCTTTCTCTAATTATATTTTTAGGTCTGCAGATTAAGAAGCAATTACCTCGTACTGCTGACAACCGGTCTACGAGTAATATGACTTCCCTTTCAGTTGCAAATCGATAGTATCGACCCTCACGTTTTCTATCAAAATGTTATTCAATGTCCAGGAAATAATTCTTTCTACATAAAATGAGTTAAATCTGAAAAAGTGGAAAATTGTTTCCACCTGCACCCAGGGTAAAGAAACTTAACAGTTTCTGTACCAAGCTTAACCGTTTTCTATGAAAAAACAACTACTTCCTGGGCTATATGCCCCAACGGACATTGAATTACATTCCAATAGAAAACGTGATGGCGACCGATACTTAAACCCGTCTCTATCGATTTGCAAATCAATGGGAAGAACAGTAGTCATAGACCGGTTTCGACATTATTGTGTCTCATCAGTACGAGATAAGTAGTTCTTCTCATCCCGCAGAGCAGGATGCAGAATGATTCTTTTACGCCAATACATAAACCGTGAATCCACTTTTTCAGTTTTTTTATTGACTGCACCTTATAGAAATTATTTCTTGTATTGTTATCTTTTGAGTTAAATATATTTTGAAAATAATCGAAAACTTCTAAACTTTAGAAGTCGTAAAAAGTGGTGACTTCAGACTTTTGTATTTGGCTGTTATTACCAAACCACCACTAGTTGACGTAGAAATTTTACTAGTCTTGGAATAATTTGTTCCTTCCGCTACAAAATTTTTGCTAATACTTTATATACTCAATTTTTTTATTTTTTTTACATTTAAATTTGACGGTATTAAATTATACAATTATTAACTCTTGGATTCTCATGACAATCACATCCATTTTTCATTTTTTCATCAGTTCCCTTTTTTTGTTGGTATTTCAGCAACTTTTGAACTTATTTCAAACGCATTTTTTATTTCTTTACTTTTCCTATTTCCTGCATGCGAAAAATAATCACCAACATGTATCTATTTTCTTATTAAAACAGGCTGTCTATTAAAACAGTTAAACGTATACCTTTTCAGGACCTATTTATATATTCCTGGCGCCAGAGAAAATCTCGCAAGTCAACCTTTCACACGAGTGTTCCTTAACACCAAACACTTATTTTTATATCAAAAAATGTTCACCAAAACATAATTTTTAATACCTATTAAAATGAGGGTATTTTTACAAGTGATGGTCCCCTGACAAGAGATTTCTCTTAAAACAACGTTATGAAAAATAGGTTCCCATTACCTCGTCAGATTGAGAGCAAGGAGTTCAACAATCAAGGTTAGTCTGTACAAAATAATAAAAAACTCTTCTTTATTATTCTTAATAAGATGGACTTCCAAAAAGTAAGGGTTAGTACAATCAATTTAGTTAGTCTGTACAGTCTCCAAGAGACTTCAACTTCAGAATTTGTCTTTTTCCATGTATATTCAGTACCACTTAAATTGTTTTTATTTAGTAAGATCATCCAATACTCAATAAGACACAAAATCAATTGCATAAGAAAATAATTTATTGAATAAATAAAATATAAACACACACATAGACAATATTTACAGTAAAATTTATTTAAAATCGTAATTCCTAGGTTGATTTAACCAAAGTTCTCAAAATGGTGAATGAAATAAGGTAGTTTTCTCCCAATATTAACTTCATCGCAAGCCGACATGACACTTTTAGTAAGAGGTCTCGGTCCACAGCTAAACACCCCAATCTTGCTCACCTAAACATATTCGTTTAGATATTAGAGACAAACTATAAAACCAAAACTATTTAATCTAGTTTATACTTACGTAACTGTGTCGTTTTTGAACGAACTTTAAAAAGGAAGTCATATCCGGTCGCCCGAAATGATTGACTGCTTTTAACCCGGTGAAAATGGACGTTTTCGATAGTCTTTGGAAGTGGTTTTCACATATATACAACATGGTGGTACGTAAATCGAACTTGTGGAAAAACTGCGTTATAAATATGTGAATTTCCAGCACGTTCGTTACGTCTTTCTTTTCCACGTCCCTCAGCACATCGATGAACCATTCGAAATGTTTGTGAGAAGGACAGATCCACAGAAAGTACACCTAACGTTTAAAAATCGAGTGAACAAACTAAAAAAACCGTTTAAGCACCCTTAAACTTACCTTTTTACAAGTTACACCCGAGTATCTATTGGTGGAAGTGCCAAAAACCAAATCGTTAAGGATAGATGCGTAAGGAGTAACCCCGATACCACCTCCAACCATAACAGCCACTTCGAATTTATACCAGTCTTGATTCCCTCCTCCGAACGGACCTTCCAATAGAATTTTCGGCTGGTCGTCTGGATTGTAATTGCACGGGTCGAAATAATTGCGCAATTTCCACGTCCAAGGACCTACGATATAATATTTACAATTATCCGGATGTCACTTTCGTTTTAATAATAAATACCTTGAGCTTTAATGTGACACGACAAAAAATTCTCGTGTGGTGCTGACGTTAAGGTAAAAGAATGAAACTCGTAGTTGAAAGCCGTGCAAGCTAACCGCACCCACTGTCCGGATAAGTATTTTAAATTTGGAGGGCGATAGAATTTGATTTTGATCACATCCGAAGGCAGTAGTTCTGTTTCCAGCACATCCAAAGGTATGTATCTCGTTCTTAAGCTCACTACCTAAAACATCAAGTCAATTTTTGTGAAATAAGCATTATTCGATCCTAACTTAATGCACTATGCTAGACAACTGTTTGTAAACTAATTAGCGAAATTAACTGTCGGAATATTAGCCACTACTGCTATTTGACCTCTACCAAGTTTACTGGATAGCCACCACAAAATCTTGAAACTGAGAAATCACATTTTGTATTTAAAAAACTTTGTAGTATCATTGCAAAGATACATTTATTATGCACGACAGATTATACACTGTTCAACAATTTTGAAGTGGATATTTTTTAAATTTCAGAAAATTGCGTCCAAAAATAATATTTTAAATATACGTTTGATGCTATCAGTAAACTCTGTTTATAGAAAATTGTTTTTGTCGTTTTTTTTTCCTTCTAGGGGTGGACCCACACGATATTAATTTTCGTGAAAGGACTTTATGACCTGCGCAGTAAATGATTTAACATTTTTCAATTTTTTCTGTTTTATGGCAACTATTTTTTTCATGAAAAATTTGTTTATTTTATTTTTTTGGGTATATCGTAAAGTGAAAGAATAAAGACTAACTTATTAATCGAATTTTGATTTATTATTAACCAATGACAGAAAAACAGAAAACAGAAAATTACAGATTTTTGTAATATCCACTTCAATTGTTAAGCAGTGTATATACATTTAACAGGCGTAAAGTGCCAATTTAGCACATTACTACTTTACCGCCAGCCAGGCGGTTAATTAAGAATTTCTACCGTTAGTTCTACTTTTAAACTGGACCGCGGTAATATCGCTTTTATCGTACGTGACCTTTCGGTAGAGATGTAGCTGATAACAACAGTGACACAATATCGTTATCAGTATGAGGGTGCCTAAAAATATCAATGAGACTTTATTCTTCTTTTATGGAACACCATATAAAGAAAAAAATGAGTTTGAGTAGCAGTGTAATATAAATATGTTATGTAAATGTCTGTGTTACAACATTTTATACTATTATAGTTAGGTAATATAAAAGTTAGTATAATAGAATATTGCAAATACCCTGAATAGGGTCAGTAGGCCTAGGGCTAATTAACCATATAAATATAATATATATAATAATTTTTCAGTGACTACTATTGGATTCTATAAAATACTCACTAATGTGGTAGTCTGGCAGTGATGCTATACATAGGGACACTTACCAAAAAAACCAGTTGTCCCAAGCTCAACAATCCGAAATAAATATAATTTGTTGTTGTTTTTAATAAGTATTTCTGAAAGAATAATAATTTTTATGGTCTTTTTTTTATAGGTTATAAACCCCTAAACGCACGCTTAAACGTTCGTTATTCTAAGATCGAGTTAAACCAGTTGAATCTGTCAGGAATCAACCATTGCATAACAAAAATTTCATTTAGACAGGATTTAGAGGATGATCGGGATTAAATGAGTACGGTGTATCTGGCGGTTAGTCAAATGTCACTTTGAAAATTCCTTTAAGCCAAGCCGTCAACGTTATTGCGCTTGGTTGCCAAAAATATATATGATTTGTGAAAAAAGTATATAGGTATTTATAGTATGATTTTTATACATTATGATTCGTTTAATTGTAAATTTCTTTTAATGTCAACCCTATTGGAATATTTCGCGAAGCAGCCCGAATGAAGTTGACATACTTCGATGGCTGTTTAAATGGGTATGTAGTATCGGCTTCAGAATAGCATATACATTTTCAAACTCAAATCGCTTGCACTGAATTAATTTTAAGGATGGCCTATTTATTGCGTATAACCAATCACGGTTTAAATAATAATAAATTTGAAATCAGTTAAACAGTTGTCCACGCCCACATCTTTAATGTTTGCAGCATAAGGTATTTTATTGACAAATTGCATGTGTATTATACAGTACGGTTTTATTTATTTTTTATTGCAACCTCTCTACTGATTCCTTTTTTACTTCACTTAGTTTGGAACCCTCGATAAGAACCCTCGATAATAAATTTTTGTTTGGGATTAAAATCCCTTTTCAAAACATTTTTTTTTATTTCATTCTTTTAGGTAGGTTGTTAGAAATAATAAATAACATTCCATAAAATGAAAGATAAAATATAATATTATATTATTCAATAAGCATATAATAGCCATTACATGCGAGTAGAATACTATACTTTGTTCACGACTTTCAAATAAAATTTACTAGTAACTATAAAAAATCTTTATTTTATGAAGTAAAGTACAATGTCGTAGCAGCATTATCATTTGAGTTCATACTTACTCCTTATTTAAGTCAGAACTATCAAAAAGCCAATATTTGATTTTGATGTAAATATTGCTTTTATACTTTTTTTACACAATATTGTTTTATTTTTAAGTTTTTATGTAACTAACACATGTTTTAGGACAAAATTATATTTTTATTTTGTTAAATACTTCTTATTTAGCACTATTTAGCAAAATTACAAATCAAAAAGACTGCAAAGACAAATAAAATTGCAGAATAGCATGTAAATAAAAGTTCATATAAAATACTCGTATTGAATAATATTCGTGTGTATCTGTGTATAAAGTATACCATATACCAAAGTACATTCTGTATAGGCAACACTTATTACGCGTATGTGTATTGGAGTGTATGCTACCGTCTTATGAACAAAGAATATTCTCATACTAAGTTTAGACATACGTGCTGTTTTGACGTCATACAGTGTATAATGGTTCATTATTCACTAGTGAATAATGGGTAACATTATACTTGAGCAAGCACATGTATAATTAAGGTTTTACAGCACGGTCGTGGACAAAAATATTTATTTTTGAATCTCCAACAGTTTCTAATCAATCTTGATGTTACTAATTTTAATTGTTTTTATGTTGATTTTAATATTCTAAAAGAATTTTTGTTAACGTTTTTCTGTTACGTTCGGATCAAAATGACCCTACATTTATTTATTTTATATTTTATTTAGTAAATACCTAAATAGGGTGGTAAAAATCAAAATGTAGCAATACATTTTAAAAATGAGCCGTCAACGACAGTGTGAAAAATGTAATAAATATCTAATAAACATAGATATAATAATCAAATATTTAGGTTGTTTTATTGTTGATTTATTGTTCTTTGTGTAAAATAAATTATTTTTTATAAACAGCAGACTTGTTTTTTTTTGATAAATATAATGTATTATGCTTAAATGTTTTTGGATTCGCTTTAGTTGTACAAGAAAGCACACGTAAAAAAATACGCCTAGGATTCTACCTCTGTGGTGTGAAAATGTGTAGATACTATTATTTTGTGTGAATTTGTAGATAGACCTATTTATTCGGGACATGACGGACCCTTGTAAATAAACTTAATTCCCAAAAACCATTCAATCTAGGCGTTTTAAAAATTGCCACTCCTATGTTATTGAAGCGGGGCGTTTTTATAACTTCGGTAGGTAAACGAAATTCACATTTAACATGTATATGTTATTCTAAAGCCGACTGTACACCCATCTCACTCACTTTTCACTGTTCTCTGTGTAGCTTTCGTATCTGTATGCATCTAATTTGTGGTTTTGTTTCATTTTTTTTCGATTTCACGTATAGTTCCTGTATTCGTACTTTGTAATTAATTTATAAAATATTTTTTGTATCGCTTTTATATAGCATTTATCTTGTTTCCATTTATCAACTTATTCCCTTTTTATTATTTGCGCAAACTTTAATATCGACAGCTGTCGTACCGTCATTTCTCTTTTAATATATTCCAATTTTAACATATATAATTCTAGTGATTATTACATTTAATTTTTTTAAATTCACTATTTTTATGATAACTGTCACGGCACCAAGGAAATCCCTTTGTCAGGTTATTTATTCCGACAGTTTTTCTGTCATCTTCTGTTTAAGCTTGATCATCTCAACATCTTATTTATAACTTAAAACAAATAAATTAATCTTAGAAGTAAAAATAAAAAAATTTCAGTGGCGTCCAACTACTAATTTCCTAAAAAAAACAATTGTGTACAATTCGTTAGAACAAACTTACTCTCGTCCTTAGCCGAGGCATTTTTTTTAATAATATTTTTGTATAATAAGCATTCTTTACTTTATAGTTGCAGAACCTTATTTTCTTATTTTAATTATTGGCAAAATATATATAAATATAAGTCCAACGCCCAAATTTACGGCAAGGTTGATATCTTTCAATGCAAATTAATATTTTTAGTCTGAGTAGTTATTTTTTTATTTATTATTAAATAGAAAAGTTGGAGTAGATGAATTATACTTTGATGTATACATTACCTTATCCAGAGTGAAGATAATTCCAGGTACGATAAAAAATAGCCAAAATTTAGGAGCTCCGGTTATTCTTGCCAAACCATGTATCAAACATAAAATATAGAACACGATATATAAACTGTGAGTGAACCAGAAAAATTTATAAGCCTTTTTCCTGATTGTGGGATGAGCAAACACGATTATTATGGACATTATTATAAAGAGAAGTACACCGGTCACACCTAAAATAAAAATATATACATATTTATAGTTCACTTGAAGATGAAAAGCCAAGAAAAGAGGATTTTTAAGCGAATGAAGGTGAATGATACAGTTTTGAACAAAAGAAGAAATAAAAGTTTTTAACTGTCAAATTTTAAAAAAACTGATAGTGCCTTAGTTCTTTAGTTTTCTTTTTGTTAAGAATGGGTCTTTAAGCATTTCAGGTTTGTTTAAATAGGTCAATAGAAGCATAGATCTTCCCGCGAGTCTTCCCGTAATCATGTCAAAATCTGGTTTACAGTTATATCCAAGACCAAGGTTGGTTGTGCGCGTTGTTATTTGTGGATGAAAGTGAGAAAATCCGACTTTTCTTCTTCAAGAAGTATAAGATTATTAATTAACTTAATTATCAAATAAAAGTACCTATGTATTCCGGCAGGAAAAAAACAACACCGTTTTTTCAAAAGTGTAAGGAAATCAGCAAACTAACAAAAATATATGTAAAATAGAAAGAAACTAACAAAAAAGTATGTCAAATAGCAAGATACTAACAAAAAAGTATGTAAAATAGCAAGAATCTAACAAAAGTGTATGAAAAACACCAATAAACTTAAAAAAGTGGATAGGCAAAAGGTATTTCTGGATATAGATGATCTAAATCAACAAAAAATATAAAAGTTAAGAGTTGTCGAAACAAAAACCAAAACCATGTGAGTCTGCTAAGGCCGTCAATTAGCGCTAAAGGTTCTCGATAAACCATTAATAAACTCCATAAAAGTAGAAAGTCTTGGAAGTGAGATTCAACTAAACCTGACTTAAATATCAAACCAAGCGAAATTGGCAACGAAAGAGCGAATATAATGGCGAAGCAAGGCATCTTAATGCAGGGTTATATTGCTTACCCAGTACACAGCAAAGAACTAAGCCAAATTGTTGGATAAAAAGAGTATTGGATGTACAAAGTCGAAATGTGTATGGAAAATTATGGACATTTGAACTACACTCCCTTAGCTGCAAAAAATAAGAAGTACTTTTTCCCATGTTATGTTGAATACCCTGAGACAGAGTTAACACAATCTTCTACATAAATTCAAATAACCAAGTTTTCTTTTTTAACTTGGTTATAGAAATAAAAGGATGTGTTGGTGTCGTGGTAGTGTAAGTATAGTTGATCTAAGAAATGGGGAAAACATACAGACAGAGATACATTATAGCTATTAACAAGAAACTAAGAAAAAGAAACTAACAAAAGAATATAAATATAAATAAAAGAGATGAAAATAACTAGAATATAAATATCTTAAACTCTTTTTAAACTATAAGACTAAAATATTAGTAGAGGAATACAAAAAATGGGGCCTCGAAGTAAACGTTAAGAAGACGGAACCTATGTCCATTTGAGGAACATCACAAAACATCATATTAGAGGATGGAACAGAAATTTCCCATTCCCCTGAATATCAATACCCCGGTATAAAACTGACACAGGATGGGACATGGGACACTGGACGCTGCTACAATGATCAAGGGAGAAAAAAGGCAATATCCATGATGAATGGCATCTTACGGGACCAATTATTAAGATCCAAAAGCAACCAACATCACATATATAACACTATACTCAAGAGTAGTGAGGGCTGGGAAATGAAACAAAAATTTGAAAATATGTTGCTGGCAACAGAAATGCAGGCAAATCTAAAAGGGATCGTGTGCGCAATGAAGTCCCAGAGATAATGGGAGCAATAACTGAAGATATAAAAACTAAGCAACTAATATGGTACTGCTACGTGCAGAGGATGCCTGATAGATTGCCAAAACAGATTCCTGCATGGACGCCACAGGGTAGAAAGAGAAGAGGCAGGTCAAGGAAGAACTGGAGAGAGGGGATCGAAAAGGAAATGGAGGAAAAATGGCTTTCCGAAAACCTATGGTTGAATAGAGAGGAATTGCGGTTAGGTTAGGAGTCGGAAAGCGTCGAAAAAAAAAACTGTATATATAAATTGTTATAATTTTTTAAACTATGCAGTAAACCCAATTTAACATAAAACTCATATGTTTCTTTGGGATAACTGTGGAAACCTTCGAATCTCGTTACCTGTTATCGTTTGGAATAGCCAAAAAGTAAATCCGGGCTTATAATCCGATGGGAATCTAACTTCGTTGGTCAAACATTTCAAATTCTCAATGGGTTGAGTGGAGACGTGGTAAAAATTGACTATATGTCCTACGGTGTGTAGCAAAGAAAAAAATAGAGCAGTGCAAGCGGCGATTTTGTGAAACTGAATGTTCGTGTCCAACGGTATATACTGTTGTATGGAGAATTCTTTTAGTTTCGTTATCAAGTTTCTCGACATCGTTAATAACAGTATGCTGTAACAGAAGGACAGAGACGCTGCAGAACCTCTCGTTATAGCTATTCCCACCCCCATTATGTGTCTCAGGTCGGTGTGTTCCGTCATAAACGAATAATCTACGAAAAAATAAAAATTTTAATTAGATACAGTGGAACACCGCTAATTTGCACTATACGTCTTAACATTGTTGTGTTCCATGAACATTCTTGTTTCGTGACTGATAAAATTAAAATAATTAAATTAAACAGCGATTCATGGGGGAAATTGAGGATTCATTTACCTCTATAAAGGCCAATTTCACCGACCTATCTTAAAACAAAACTAATAAAGACAAGCTTAAATTAAAACTGTGTTTAAAATAAAAACACGGCTCACAAATAGTATTAAGCCGCGCCTTAACTAAACTTGTTGACAGTAGAGCGGCAAAGTGTAATAGCATACAAATCAATCCATTACGCATAAAAAATTATATGTGTATGCTTTAATCAAATAATGTTATAAATTTAACCTATCGTATCTGTTTATTGATTTGACAGTAGGAAATCGGTATAAAATATTTTTTCCGATTACCTACCTGGAAAACCAAACATATGAACCCTAAAAATAGGGCGGAAAGTATTATTTATTCATAACGCCACAATTTTTTTATTCTATCATTGAAAAAGTGTGCCTTGATATGTAAATTATACGCTCGGATAAGAATATTGAATTAAACATAATAGTATAAATTCGACAATACGAACAACGTTTTCTTAAACGCCTGCTGGCGTTCAACCACAACGATGTTTTTAAGTTTTTCAGTCATAAAGGTAGGTGGAAAACATTTTTTGGCCAATTTCCGCCTTTGTGACACAATATACCATTTAAGAAATAGCAATACCTACTTTTTTATTGTGATCAATTACTTTTATTCCTATCTGCTTGATTTTTATTGTGGTTTTTGCCATTCATATTTTTCTCTGTATTTTTTTTATTCTGAAACCTCAGAAACCCATTTTGGATAATATATTATTATAATATAAAGAAAATAATCATCCATCAAGGTCCATGATATTCTCATTCAAATTTTCTTTTTACCAAATTTTTAAGTTAAGATTTTCTCTAAGCCTCCGAAATCAACGGTTTATTTTAAAGTCATTCTTAACTGGTAAAACTACACTTAAATGTATGGTGCAATGTATTAAGGCATTACTACTGATTTAAGCTAATCTCATATTATATAACCTGTCGGTGAGATCGGCCATTAGATACTTCGAGAATAATTTCTGTTGAAAAAATTAGAAGACTAAACGCTGTCGAGAATATACTTACGTATGAACCTTTCGACGAACAGTAGAATGGTAACTACGTAAAAGAGGAACAAATAAAATATGTTCTGTCTGTTTTCCTCCAAAAAGGTTACCAATGTATCCCATTTGAGTCGAACGAAATTTTTCTTGTCCTCCAAACTGGGTTCAATGTGAAAACTGGTCATTCTGGCTACGTTGGTCGAAGTATCCAAGAAATTTTGTTTTGCTCCCTTACAATCCAGACCGATCGCTATAAAATCGCCCTTGTATTCTTGCATCAACACTTTGAAGTCCGAATAAGTTAAATCGTACTTGTATTCGAGACCGGCATCCTAAAAAATAAAGGAATATTATTGTTGTATTGCTATAGTGAAGCTCTGATATATTTTAGAAATAAGAAAATATCATTAAAAGCAAAAGCAAAAGTGTATATAAAAGATATAAAGGAATAAATAATCATAAAAATGTATAAAAAAGACCAGAAACTAAGAAGAAAAGTATAAAACAAAAAGTATGAAACAAAAAGAAACTAACAAAAGTCTATTGGGTATCACAAGACACTAACAAGTCTACTGGAATCATCAAGAAGTTAATAAAAATGTATAGAAAACAAAAAGAAATTATTACATGTCTATTAAAAATATTAGGAAAATAACAAAATGGAAGGTAAGGACAGCAAACCAATTCATCGAAAATAAAAAGAAACTAACAAAAGGGTATGGAAAACATCAAAACAAAAGGGTATAAAAAATGGCAAAGAAACATAAATGCATGAAAAAAGACATGAAACTAACAAAATAGCATGGAAAATAGCAGAAAACTAACAACAACGTATGCAAAACAGCAATAAACTAAGAAACATATTTATGGAAAATAGGCTTGAGTTGTGCTCAGTAGAACGGTGTTTTAAGTTGTAAAGAAAAATTATAGAAATTTAAAAATTTTGCAATTTATTGCAAATAAATTGGATAAAGAGCAGATATTGTACAACAGAAAGGTGGAGTTAACGAGGGGCTGTTCGAAAGGATAGCAAATCGCTGAGAGGAGAAATTTCTAAAGATGACGATTAAGATGTAACATGTCTATCGTCATGTCACCTTGCACTATTACCGACCGTAAACGATACCGCTCTTATTTCCGTTAAAACCGACCCCGATTCACTGTCAATGCTACTGTACTCGAGACACCCCTTATAGACGCTAACTATTTATCTGTTTGAACGAGGCCAATCAAAGAACGCGTCCCTCGCTTGCAATTGAATAACGAACGCATTTCTTCTGACAAATGACACAAAACACAATTTCCGTCTTGAGCTAGACTATTTAATGAATCGCCCAGCAATTTTATATCCTTTTCAACTGATACGCTCGTCTGAGAAGTTGGAACAAACCCTCAAGTACTCATCTTGTGAAATTTTCCCTTTTGGTTGTTGATACAACCCTCTAAGTTGGACCCAAGTTATTGCCAAGTTATCTCTAAGTTGGATCCAAATTATTGCCAAGTTATCGCTAAGTTGGAGTCAAGTTATCGCTAATTTAGAGCCCAGTTACCGCTTATGTGAAGACAGTCCTTCAAACCACTTCTGAGCTGTTAAGAAAACTATTACATCCCAAGCAGCCAGAATCATTAAAGAAACTTTCATCTTTCCAAGAAGAAGCTGAAGCCGCCCTCCTATACAGCACAGAAACCTAAAGTTAAGTCCTCTTTTTACAACTCCAGTTCATTATCAGCAAGTACTTACATTTTCAATAAATAATCTATATTTTTTAAAAACAGTTTCATTTGTATACCTTAGACTATAAGTCTTAAGGGTGTAGCGTGGTCGGTCTTTATTTCAAGTAGCTTCTTTTATTTGTTTCATTAAAGTAATTACAAGGTGTTTCTATCTTTCTCACCTTAGTTTTTGTGTAGTTTGTTTGCTTAATCGATAGCGTTCAAAAGATAGTGGCGCCCTCATTACTTATACATCTCAGTTCTTCCTATAGTGAGCATTAACTTGGAGTCGAACCACCCCCTGGAGAGGGCTCTTAGCCGGGATCTCTTTTGGAGAGTTTTTTTTAGTTATAAAGAAATTCTCTCATGTGCGAGTAAAAAAAAATTCCTATACAACTGAATGTAGTTATACAGATTTTAGGGGCTTTAGACATCATAAAGTGCTTCTGCAGATGGGGAAAGAAAATCACTGGTAGCTTTTCTCCCGGTGCGGCCAGAGTATTTGATATCAAATGAGAAAGAAGTGCTAAGGATAATGTTGCGAGTGAAGAGGTTAAATTGAGCTGTCAAGGTATTAAAAAAAAGAAGACACGATATATTCTTGGAGATTATCCGGTAAAATTTCGGCTTTTTGATAATCTTGACATCGGATTTTGATATATTGAGAGCGATTGAAATTTTTATAAGACTTTACCTGGAACATCCCGTCTATGAGCTCCGTAACGTGATCGTCAGACAAACTGGTAGTCCTAGCGATCTCCACCAAAGATCTCAACATCTCCGACAATTCCTCCTTGTCTATAACTCCGTTCCTATCGTTATCGCACATATCGAAGATAATCCGTAACTTATCTTCGGTAGCACCTCGAGAAAATAGCACCACGGTATCCAAAAATTCCTACAAAAAAAAACTGAAAAACTAGACGAGCAAACAAATTTTAAACAGTTACCTGAAAGGATATCCTTCCGTCTTTATCCTTATCGACGATATTAAACATTTTCGTTACGAAAATCGCATCCGGTTTCATTCCTAGAGCGCTGGCGAATTCGCTTTTAGTTAACGAAGTTCTCATTACGGTGACTACTTCTCCGTCTACGTTGGAATCAGATCTGCGTCTTCTTTCTCCCGGCCGAAGGCCGAAGGTTAGAGCGTAAGCTTCTCTGAAAAAATGCTCCAGTTTCTTTTCCCGTCTTTGACGGGTTTCCGCTTTAGCCAGGAGAACCTCTCTGACAATCTGCAATAATTTAATTTAATCTGTCGTGGTAACTGTAGTATCGCGAAAAAGGGGATTAGGTCGAATGCCACGAACCATATCAGTTGTCAAGTAGTTAAAAGTTTGTAAGTAAAATGAGCATTTACTAATAATTTTAGTTTGGATAAAATAATGTTTTTGGTGATTTTGCATCGAAAACTACTTAACCAGTTTGCCACATATTGTCTTTACTGATGCTATCTAATAATTATTTAGGCCTAAAGTTGTTAAAACATTTTAAGTGTATGGAAAATGGTAAGAAAATAACGAAACTTTGGAAAACAGTAAGAAAGTGTATAAAAAACATCAAGAAAGTATATGGAAAACAACAATAAACTAGCTTGTACAGGGTGATTGATTAGTGTGAGGAAGCTCATTAGATCTGTTATAGTAGAAAATACAAAAAAAGTTATTGACAAAAATTGTAGGCAACTTTAAACTCCACATTTTAAAATTAGTTACAATCTTACGTTCCATAAGATGGTGGCACACCAAACTTATGTTTTTTTTTAAATGGAACACCCCGTATTTTATTTTAAATTCGAAATCTGCATAACTTCCACATCACAACAATGTAAAGTTTTATTATATTATACCGGGTATTTAAAAAGTTATAACCAATATTACCTGAAAATCGTATCAAGTTTAACTCCCTGTATAATTAAAAAGGAGTATAGGAGCATTGATCTATTGCAACCATAGTTTTTTTTCTAATTGTTAAAAATTATAGAACATATTCGTTTTCATAATATTCGTTAAATTTAATACAGGGTAAGTCAAAATGCAAGTACATTATTTTCTTGGTAATTTTAAATAGAACACCTTGTATTTTATATCACTATCGAAAAGTACTAATATCATTCTTCAAATTTTATGAAGTACTCCCTATACCTAAAGTCATCAGTTTTCTAGATAATTTTATTTTTCTATTAAAGTATTAATTTAGTAGATATTTTAACATTTACCAATAATTATTGTGAGTTTGCCATGATTGGTTTGTCAGAAACTGACAAAAACAAAACAAAAAAAAATTAGATGATAATTGTTAAAAAGAAACTAACAAAACATAAAACAACAATAAACTGACAAAGTGTATTGAAAACCGCAAAAAACTAACGAGGTGTATTGCTAACAGCGAGAAACAAGTTAAAATTTATAGGAAACAGAAATAAACTAGTAAAATAATATAAACCACGGAAAAAAGCAGAAAACTAAAAATTGTCTATTGAAAACAACAAGAAACTATTAAAATGGAAGAAAAACATTAAGAAGATCCGTTATTAATTTCAGGGTAATAACAAACTGCCCTAGGTAGTTAATTTTTCTTACTTCTTTAAGTTTCAAGGAAACAAAAGTGTATGAAAACAAGTATAAAATTAACAAAAGTGAATGGAAACAAGTTTGAAACTAACCAAAGTGTATGAAAACAAGTATGAAACTTAAAAATGCGTAAAAATATGGTATGAAACTAACAAAAACAACTAAAGCAGCAAGAAACCACCAAAACTGCGTGGAATACAGGAGAGATCATTTTATATAAACCTTTTTGTACTCGGCATGGGTAAGTGTCTTACCTGTGTAGAAAAATTTGTTGGAATGAAACTAACTAAATGTTTGGAAACAAGTATAAAACTAACAATGGTGGATGGAAACAACTATGAACCTAACAAAAGTGAATTAAAACAAATATAAAACTAACAAAAGTGTATGGAAATAAGTAAACAACAAACAAAAGTGGATTGAAACAATTATGAAACTAACAAAAGTGTATGGAAACTTAAAAATGAGTAAAAATACGGTACCAAACTAACAAAAATAACTAAAGCAGCCAGAAACCACCAAAACTGCATGGAACACAGGATAGATGGATAAGTCTTACCTGCGTAGAAAAAATAGTCTTTTTGTGCGAATTCAAAAACACCTCCAACTTATTCATGAACTTTTTCTTGGAAGCTACTGATTCCAATTCCAACACAAGATCGTAATCTTTGGGAACGTGTAAAAGGACGATAGGTTTTTTCTTGGTTGTAACGTTAAGTGATTCTTCTATCAAGAGATTATCGACTTTGCTTAAGTTAATAGTTCGTAATTTTTCTCCTTTCCTCTCCAATACGTGTATAGCTGCATCGGGACCGAACTTTAATTTGACTACGCGTTTGTGATTGGCGTGTAGCCATTCGGTTACCATCATCGTGTCCACTTGCAATTTCGTCTCACCGTTGCGTAATTGTTCTTGCTTTATCTTCAGACGTCTCCGTTTACGGTTTTGCAATTTGACCACTCCGTAACCAGCACCTGCGCATAGGATCGGGACGAATCCCAGAAAGACGCAGGCGTATATGTACACCAATTCGTTTCCCTAAAAACAATTAAATAGTTCAAGAGTTCAAATATACAACATATTATTAGATATAATTTTTTAAAGGGAAAAAAGAAAAGTAGCAAGATAATATTTAATAATACTTACTTCGAAATAATCATAACCGGTGATGACTTTGCACGGTTCCATTAAGGACGTGTTCAATTGCATGGGCTGCGGACACGGATCACCGTGCATCCAAAAGAAAACGTTCTTCTGAATAGCCTTCGGATCGATACTAGTACTATTAATTATAATATCGTACAACGTTATCTTTTTTATTTCTTCGATTTCTTTTTTCGTAAACATCCTAAAAAACATAATCTACAAACATCAGAACAACAAAGCAGTAAAATCAGTGCTGCCACCTTTAGTAGTGGACAGCTTAAAAGTTCTGTACGAATAAATAGTAAGTAAACTACACAGCTTAACATATTAAATTAAAATCCATATTTGGATGACTAAACAAAATCCAGAAACTTTACATTAGTCAATTGAAACATTAACGAAAATCACATTTACAGATTAGTATTGAACACTTAAAATAAAATAAATTAAAAAAAATAATCAGAACTTACCCGTTATCAACATTTTCGAACCAAAACCTGTCAGCATCTCTCAAACGTTGAAACTGTTCCAAAATAACTTTACTGAACAACTTCCCTGGTTTTCCAAAACTCTCCAGCATTCCGCCGATGTAAACATCGACGTTATCGATATCATTATCGTAAGCAGAAATTAGTGTTTTTAGTATATCCGGTCGTTTTTCAAAAAACTCCGGATTGATATCGGACCAATTTTTGAATTTCGGCAACCCATAAGCTGCTCTAATGGTGTTGTAATCCGAAAGACCGTTATCTCTGCCACGCATTATATTGATAGCTCCTAGATCTCGTCTTGAAAATTCCATCGGACCGAATAGTTTGTCTCTAACGTCGGAACAGAGAACGGAATCTTCGCGTTCGGATAACTGGGAGGTCATTCCCATTAAAAGTTCTTCTATCGAATTGTTCGTTAACACTTCCTAAAACAAAACGTATCACTTTTACTTCTCAATCATTTTTACACTGTATACTTACGTTTGAGTCCCACCAAGTGGAACATAACCTCAAAGCGATGTTTCCCATTGGTGTTCTTTTGAAGTTGCATTTCGAATCTCTCCTATATAATCCCGGAGGTATTAAAGAATGTCCGAATCTAAAAGCGGCGCTCTGAAATACGTGAGTTATACCAGGATGGATATCCGGATTGTATCCTTTATACGGCGGCAATTCTTCTTCTAAAAACGCAGGTAAATACTCGTAGACGATCACGTTCTGTAAATATTGATTCTTTTATTAGAAAAATTAGCTATGTGGAGCTTTTTTCACACCTGCTCAAACGAAAGAGCAAAATAATTAAACCTTCTATAATTAAATTCGTTTTGGGCCATTATTTACAAAAACTACTGCCACTTTCAGCAATATGGCGTCTAAAAATATTCATATGCTACCAATAATAAACGAAATAAATGAATTTGACATAAAGATGTTACATTTTAAATTTTACTGAAAAAACATTGAAATATTCACACATTTGAACTATTCACATACTGTGTTTTCTTTAATTAAAACCTACAAAATTTAATATTTACCTCATTAAATATAGGTACCCTCTAAAAACTAATTTTACAATTATTATAACTTGTAATTTTCTTAACAATATATTTTATTTAACAAC
The DNA here is from genome assembly GCA_035357415.1 of Ophraella communa. NCBI lineage: Eukaryota > Metazoa > Arthropoda > Insecta > Coleoptera > Chrysomelidae > Ophraella > Ophraella communa. The sequence continues at coordinate 22,276,263 of CM068985.1, forward strand.
ACAAATTATTCTGCAATACTCAAACTAAAATCAACTGATCTTTTTAAGGTGTCCCTAACTCTCCATCTGTACGAAAAATTATCGATTTTTTAGTGATATGTCGATAAACATTGCTGTTGAAATCCGATGTTTCTGTAACTATCGATATATTTATTAAGTGGAGAACACTATTGTGATCTAAAGTATTTTACTTTAGTGAAATAAATGATACGTAATAACCTAGCCTACCCTCACCCCTATTCTGAATAAAAAATACTCGCTCCCCGACCAACTGACACAAATCAAAGATGCATACTCTTATTTTTTATTCGATATTAAGACGAGCGATCTATCCGATATATCGTATGAAAAAACATCGAATAAATTCAATACATCCATTCCCTAATTCAAAACAGAATAGATTGTGCCGTTATATAGATCAGTCGGTTTGAAAATGGTTAATTATGATAATTGCAGTTTTTTAGAAAGTATTCGTTTAATGAGCTAGGCAAGGCGACAGTATTTTACCCAAATGGTTTACTCTAGCGTAGGATAATTTGTTTAAGAAAAAGGACTAAAAGTAGATGGGTAATTTCTGAATAACCTAAGATTTGCTGACGATATTGTCCTCATAAGCGCAGACATCGGAGAACTAAATTCAATGTTGCAAGACGAAATCAAAAGCTGACGTGCAGTTTCTACGTGTCGGTGATGTGCAGTTTTTGTTAAAACATGGGATTATTAAACAAAACACTACATACATCGAGGGCAAGCTTTCTGAACATCTGAAATTTAAATGTGAATGTTAAAAGTAAGTCAAAATATATTCAATTAGTATAAGAATGCTTTTTTAGCATTCTCCCACTAAATTTAAAAAAGTGTTCATCATATATTTTATGCCAATTTCATGCATTTCTTTTATTATTGGTCGCGTACTCATATTTACATACGCCATACTGTTAAGTGCGATCGAAAAATAGTTCCAACTTTAAAAATTAATTTTTAGAAAAATATGAATAAGCTCACTAAAATAAATACTCAATTCGTTGTTTTTAAATGAAATTTATTGAAGAACAGTAAACAACTAAACGGTTGAACTAAACTTCCACTATTTATTCGCAAAATACGACGATGCTAATTCTAGCGAAACGGCTGTTTCGCATTTAACATTTAAAAACGTATTTTGCGAATAAATAGTGGAAGTTTAGTTCAACCGTTTAGTTGTTTACTGTTCTTAATATGTATTTAAATCATAATTAAACTATTTTTATAAATATTTTTTGAAGATTGACCAGAAGTAACTTTTTTAAATCATTACCCGTTTTTGATGTTAGGAAATTTGACAAGGAACCCGTTTTTTGTTGGTCAATTTTGATATTTGACATCTGCTACGCCATTCCAAGACTGACGTTTATGATATTAATATGGCTGCTGGAAGGTTATGTTTATGTAGGGTGGTAGTGCAGGCCAATTGTGCAAAATAAAAAAAATTAATAGCAGGAAACGAAGAGTGAGAAAAGTTTAAGAAGGGTGTGAGGAACGGGGAAAAAATTCATGCCGCAGCAGGTTGTGTTGCTCATTTTTGAAGGAGTGAAAAGGGGGTGAAGAATAAACATTCTCGATTTCAGGTGAGACTCGACATCAAAACAAAAAGTGTACAAATGAAAAGTTGTAGGTAATAAAAAAATCTACAAATTTTATGTTGGCCAATTTCTGACATAATCTCAAATCTTCCGAGATAATGGACTAGTTTAGTGACTTTTTTTTATATTTGCATCTTATAAAATAGGTTTTTAGTGGTTCAACTGTACAAATAAAATTTTTATAAAGTTAATCCTCTAGCCATAATCGGCTTTTGAAATTTAAATTTAATGGTTACATACATCATAAGTGGTAAGTGACGTGTTTCAATAAGATTGGTAGAAAATTTGCGATGTTGTCGATATGCTTTAATATTAACCGAGAAACTTATCTCTCTCTCTTATTTGTTGTCATTAAAAGAGATAAACATATCGATATTTTTGTTCTCTGATTGACACTTTATCAAATAAGGAGTAAAACACTAAACAAAATATTCTGTCATTTTCGTTAGTTTAATTTGTTGTTTGGTTGTGTTTGGTTTATGAAAGAAATTACTTCTATACAATTTTTGGTTCGAAAATAAAAATCCCTAACACCTTCTCTTGGTGTTATAGCGGTTCCTTCAAAAATAACCAATAGAAGTAATTGTTCTCTCGGGGAGCAACCCTTCTATCGGTACAGTGAGAGAACGAATTTCAAGAATACGGTTTTGGCATTTTCAATAGAACCACGCCCACTTTCTATTGGCTATTCTATTCTATCACCGTCAAGAATAGGGGTCTTGTTTGTTTATTACAGATAAACACGATTTTCTCTCCTGTCATATATCTTGTCAACTGGTACAATCAGTTAGTCACAGAACACGGTGTTTTGTGCCGCCAGTTCTTTGAGAATACTTGAAACGAACGTAGCTAAAATGTGACAACGTTGACTTTTAAACACACTTCATTATTGGTTATTAGTTGGCGCTACGTTTAAAACTTTCTAATTATTTATTGCTAAATTTTACGAAATGAGAAAAATTAATTGCAAAATGAATACATATATAAGTAAGTAGGTATCTTATCCTAAATATATATTGCTATAATTTTGATTAATATGATCCTACTAAACTGTCAAAAACCTTTTTTCTTCAATTTTTCCGTTTTTAATATATTTCACGGAAAATTTTTAATATTTCGATCCAAAAAAAATTTGCGGTTATTATTCACCAAGTTTTATTAAAATTGGTGTTTTTAGTCTGAAATAAAAAATTAAAAACGAGAAAATTGGAAAAAAACGGTTTTTTGTAATTTCCTTAGAAATTTTTAGGTTATGACAGAAAGTGGCCAACATAAATTTTGTAATTCTTTTTATGCCTATAACTTTTCTTTTGTACACTTTTTGTTTTCATGCCAAGTTTCACCGCAAATCGAGAATGTACATTTTTCACCCGCTTTTCACCCCCCTAAAAATGAACAACACTTAACCGGCTGCGGCACGAATGATTCCCTACCCCCTTTTTAACCTCACTCCATAGAGAAGAGACGATCTAGTAAATTATTTTAAGTTAGGTAAATAGAGGGTTTGTTCATTTTTATTAGGTTGCCTATTATGCTTGGTTTTAGCAAATTTCAAGGAAGAAATAAGTATTTCACGTAACTGGTACTAAGTATGTTTGGTTAAAGGTAACTCTATATAATTGCGTTGCATAGTACTAATGAAGACAATAAATTTTACACTTCTACACATGTGAATAATTGCACAAGTTTGTACCCATAAGTCACTGATTATTTATGTTGTTGCAGGCAATGTACTGAAAAATGTAAGATGAAATCCAGAATTCAGAAGGAGTTAAATGCAAGGGTATATGCACCGCAGAGCAGGTAGGGGCGGCTGCCCCCTTGGAAAATCGAACATTCACTAGATAAAACGTCATTGAAAGGATCAAAATTATAGTAAAACCTCAAATTGCTAAAAAACGCAAATCCCATTCCAGAGATTGAATTCTGTGCCTTGTCGTTCTTTTTTTAGTGCAGGTTTTTGCTAAAAAATGTTTTTTGGTATAAGTAAATACTACATGTGTATGTGTAAAACATAAAGCCTAGAACCTTCTAAAATTCAACACCTTCTCAAGTCAGTTACAACAGTTAACCCGGACCCTCATTGGGACGCAGATGATACAGGCGAGGCAGGTGACACAGGAGAGGCAGATGACACAGGCGACGCAAGCTATACATTTCAAGAATAATACGTGCCACAAAGTGTAAGCGTATATTGGAAAGTAGTCCCTGGAAGAAATCCACACCCCTATCTACGGTGGTGCAGTTGTCGTTGTCCGAAGTCACAACCAACAAGTCCAGTTTCCAAACAAAAAGGTTTGTTCATACAGTTAGTTTTATTAAAAAATGTAAATGTCTGTTCATTTACGTAAACATTAAATACTTGAAACATGTAAGAAGTGATATAATTTGATCAAATACGTGAAAACTACAGAAATATTTTCAATCTTAATCACCCCCAGTACTGGAATATTAACGTTTACTTAGACCAATAGTAAAATGCGTTTCTGGTCAAATGTCTTCTGTCAGATAACACGTTGTTTGATTGGTGTGAAACAGCTCGTAAAACATGAAAATGAATATACTTGCAGAGTGGCTATAACAATACGTCGAGCTTTTTGGAAAACCTCTTCGTCCGACCAATCTGGATTATGTTTTTGTATCCTGTTGGCAACAACGTTGTGCCATCGGAAAAATAAAATGCTCATAGTTAACAGGGCTGGGTTCTGATTCGTACGAGCGTCGCCTAGTACTAAAACAAATCGATTATTACTACACTAGATCGTTTAAAATAGACAAAAACTTACGAAATAATCTTTCCGTGTTTAAAGTTTTCATCATATGTGGCACAGGATAGTTAAATATAGGTAATCTCCTGTGATTGCGTATGGGCATTTTACCAGTGGAATCTGTTAGAAAGGTACCATTTGCAAATGATCGCATTGCGTTCACCCACGGTTCACTCGTGCTATAAATAAAACTACCATCTATCCAGCTAGTAACCTGATTTAACTAAAAATAAATAAAATAAAACTGATTTAATACAATTTCAATCACTTTGCTGACATTAAATATACTAATTTTACCTGTTCTCTAGGACTGTTGGGGCTTTGTCCTGTCTTTATATCGTAGTTGGCTCTATGAAAAGGTATGTATTTATTCCCGGTACATTCTTTATCGTACATTTCGTCGCATTTTTCAATTTCTATGTGATGCATTTCTATGGGACAACCACTTTCGCTAGCCATGACAATTTCCGAAGTGACTAATTGTCCGAAAAATGCTAAAAGTGCTGTGCGGTTCTTCGTAGAGCTTAAACCGTCTATACCCTTCATAAAAAGACGACTGAGTTTCCTAGGACTTGGTCTATTTTGACCGGAGAGCATGTAGACGCCATCGACGTATGCAGCTGGTGTTCGTCTAATAAGATGGCTGTCTGGAAATTTAAAAAAAAATTTAACTGACTCGTATTAAGCCTTTTCATAGAATATGGTCATATCCATCCTGACGCTGCTGTTAAACAGAGGTAGGCTATGAAATTTCAGAATTCTTTATAGTAATAATTTAAATATTAATATCTATAAATATCAACAGTAATGTATTATGTCAGATAAAAATCTAAGTATATTTTTATGTGCAATACGAAATATAAACAGTTTATCGTGATAATTAAAAAAAAATACAAAATGACGAGTTGAAAGTACATTTCTGGAATTTGTACTAATTCGTTGTAATATGAATATTAAATGAAATTTGTGGTAACAATGCAACTTGGTTGTGGATAAATTTAAATTCAGATTTCGGAGTACTTTGTTTTGTAATTTTCGAGTATTAAAAACACGTGCTTATGCTAGTAATCTTTTTTAGATGCAATAAGACACAGCTGAAACAATTTTACGGTAGCTGAAACTATTGTACATGTTATTGTTCCTGTTTGTACAATTGTGCCTGTGCAAATAGACGTTTATAACTATTAATTGAAAACTGACCTCAACCCTCATTCTTTCTCTGACTGAGTGGAGACTATAGCTTGGTTCTGGGGGCTGGGACTGAAAGATTTTGTTGTGGCAACCCCACTGAAACGACCGCCATTTGCACCGACTATGTTAAGCCGAACTTAAGACTAAGGGCCGCTTAAAGTTTTTCTTGCACAATTTAAGTTTTACTTAACTTAGGCCATTATTCTCGACGACTTAAAGAAAACCTAACCTAAAAGTTCTCTCTGTCGACTATTGTCATTATACAATAATGTTGAAATATGTTAAGTTGGCAAGACTAGAACAATGTTACTTTTGTTCTCTGTCAACAATAATTTGTCAAATGTCAAAATGTGAGATAGTCAGTTGTCTTGTTTAAACAATTGTTTTTGTTGATCTTCTTGTAAAAAAATGTTGTTGAATGTAAGTTAAAAGTATTTATATTTCCTGAAATATAAAAAGAAACCTTAACAGGTTATGGGCCCAGTAACATCAAAAGTTACTGTTTAAACTGTGAACACAAAACAAACTACCAAATTGTGTGTTAGCGTCATCCTGCTGGAAAGTACGAAAAAAGCAAAACAAAATGGCGCCTGAAGACAGTGATCTAAAAGGTTTCCCGATATGGTCTGGTCCAGATACTTTTCAACTCTGGGATTTTGAAATCACTATCCTGTTCAAAGCCAAGCAGCTGTGGGACATAATTTCTGGTGAAGAATCTCTAACCAGTTGTGGAACAGCTGAAACAAAAATATCTACATGGCACACAAAGGATGCCAAGGCAAAACTATATATCATCAGAACCATCGATAGATTGGTGAAAAATCATATCCTGACATATTCTACTGCCCAAGATATGTATGATACATTGAAAACCATCTACAGAAGAGATACTAGCCAACTAAAACAGCAGCTTCTACTTGATTTTTATGGCTACAAATTTGATAAAACCAAAGACATGATGCAAAACCTCAATTATCTGAGAAATATTGTATATAAATTGCAACAACTCAAGCAAGAAGTTTCTGATGACAGTTTAGTTTCAAAAATCATGTTCTCACTGCCAGAGCAATACCGTTATTTTGCAAGTGCATGGAACTCTACTCCAGTAGCAGAAAGAACTGTGGACAATCTCATTGCTAGACTCTGTGTGGAAGAAAACTACAAGAATTCTAACAAACCTGGCAAATCTGATGATCAAAATGTGGCTTTTGGTGCTCAAAACTGCAAAACCAAACAAAAATCAAAAGCAAAAATTGTTTGTCACAAATGTAGTGAAGTTGGTCATATAAAACCAAAATGTCCAAAGAAAAAATGGTGTAAAAATTGCAAAAGAGACACTCATAATGAAGAAGACTGTTTTAAAAGAAAAAGTACATCCACCCAGAACAGTTCTAAATATTCTCCATGTGTGTAATGTAAGAGAACAAATCATGCATCTGAACAATGCTATTTCAAAGAAGAACATGATAAGAAAAACAAAGACATCCTTCTTTGTGGAAATGGAAAAGAAAGAGCCTGTAAGTGAAGCTCTATTCAGTGAAAATCTAAATCCAAATCTCTTTGTTGTTGACAGTGGCTGTACATCACATTTAACAAACAAATGTGATATCTTAACTGACATTGAATATTCTGGTGTAAAAATTCTTAGTGCTAAGAAAGGAGAAACCATGAATGCTGTATTATCTGGAAATATTAAACTTAAAAATGTGCTATTTAGAGATGTATCCTATGTGTCTCAGTTGACAAGGAATTTACTCTCTGTGCATGCCATAACTGAACATGGTGGAGAAGTTAGATTTAAAGAAAAAGAAGTCACAATCATCAAAGATGATAATTTCATCCTTTCTGGACAAAAAACCCCTGGTGGATTGTTTGTTGTCAATCTGTGTTCAGAACCAAATCAAGAAGCAAATTTAGCTCAGACTGATGAAGAATACATGGAGTGGCATAGAAAACTAGGACATATTAGTTTCAAAAATCTAAAAAAGATCACTAACATGTGTAAGGGAATGCCACCATCTCTGAGTGATTGTAACATCGAACTCTTTTGTGAAATTTGTGCTATGGCTAAATTAAACAGAAGCCCTTTTAACACAGTGAGGCAGAGAACCAAAAGGCCTCTGGAAATTATACACACTGATGTGTGTGGACCAATCAAACCTCCAACATTTGATAACAAGAATTATTTCATGACTTGTGTGGATGATTATACACATTTTGCAACAGTTTATCTGTTGGAAACCGAAAATGAAGCTGAATGTTTTTTGAAAAATTACATTGTGGAATCTGAAAACCACCACAACCTCAAAGTGTCAAAAATAAGAGTTGACAATGGTGGAGAATATCGCTCTAATGTTTTCAAAGAGTGGTGCAAAGAAAAAGGTATCCATTTGGATTATACCATTCCTCATAGTCTCCAATTAAATAGGACAGCAGAGCGTATGAATTTAATCTGCAACAAAACAAGAGCTATGCTTTTTGAATCTCATGTGTCATACAAATTGTGGGGAACTGCAGTGCAAACATCTGCTTATCTATTGAATAGAATCCCCACAGTAACAGTTGACACAACTCCTGCTGAAAAATGGTTTCTAAGAAAACCAGACCTATCCCGACTTCAAATCTTTGGATCTGTAGCATATACCAAAAATCTAGGAATACTGAAGAAATTAGATCCTAGAGCAAGAAGAGGAATATTTGTAGGTTATGCTGAAAATGGCTACAGAATTTGCTATGAGGAAAAAAACAGTATATATGTGTCAAGAGATGTAAAATTTTTTGATATTCAAGAATCTAAAGGAAATATTTCAAACCAAAATATTGAAATTGAAAATTTCTTAGAGGAAGATGAAGAAAACCTAGAAGACAATACAGTCGAAGAAAATCAGAATTAGGCAAATCCGGAAAACAATGAAAATGAACAAAATGAACAAAATATTGAAGAAATTTCTGGTGAGGATTCAGAAATTCAAACTGATGAAGAAGATTTCTTTTCTGAATATGAACCATCTGAAGGTGAAGAAGAAATACCAAATGTTCAACAGAATCAAAGACCAAGAAGAGAAACAAAATTACCAAAAAAAATTTAAGATTATGCACTGCTTACTGAAGATTCACCTCTTACCTATGAAGACTGTATAAGAAGTCAAGATAAAGAAAAATGGAAAAAGGCCTTCTAGGTTAAAAAAGACTGTCTCAAGAAAAACAACACTTGGGATTTAGTCAGTGAAAACTAAGCTAAAGGTAAAGAAATTATCACTAGCCGTTGGTTATTCAAAGTTAAAGATGATGGTCGCTATAAAGCCAGAATAGTAGCTAAAGGTTGTCAACAGAAGACATATTTCGACTACAAAGATATGTATAGTTCTGTTATACAGTCTAACTCCTTAAGAATGTTGTTGGATATTGCTGCTTCTAAAATCTGAAAATATTCAATTTTGACATTAAATCTGCATTTCTTTATGGAGATCTGCAAGAAGAAATTTATATGTGTTTACCAGAAGATTTCAATGTACCTGGAAAACTGTGTAAGCTAAGAAAAGCCCTCTATGGACTCAAACATGCTCCACAAAAATGGTTCAAACACCTTACAGATTTTCTCAAGAATGAAGGTCTTAAACAAATCCAGACTGATCAATGTGTTTTTAAATCCATGTCTGGAAAAAAGATGTTTGTTAGAATCCATGTCGATGATGGGTTTGTAATGGGTGAAGATATGCAACATATAAACAAATTCCTGTCAAAGATGATGCAACAATTTTAAACAACAGTAAATGTAAAACCAGTAAATTATCTAGGAATGCAAATCTCACAAACTGAAAAAGGGATTTTCGTTATCCAAACCAGATATGCTGAACAAGTAATTAATACATATCAAATGCAAACTGCCAAACCAACAAATACTCCAATTTCTCAACAAAATCCACATGATAATCCTACATTATCTGAAACAAAGTTCCCATTTCAAGAAGCAGTGGAAGTCTCCTATATCTGTCTTGCAAAACTAGGCCAGATATTGGATATGCTGTTAACTATTGCAGCAAATATACAAACAACCCAACAAAACAAGATGTCACCAATATCAAGAGAATACTTAGATATTTGAAGGGATCAACTGAAACAGGTATTCTTTATTCAAGCACAAATGCTGGTCATACACTGGATGTATACTGTGACCCAGATCATACTGGTGATAGAAAAGAAAGTAAGAGCACTACTGGGTACATCATGTTCTATGCAAATGGTCCAGTTGCATGGTGTTCTCGCAAACAATCATGTGTTGCTCAACATTCTAGGCAGAATGGGCAGAATACATAGCTGCAGCTCAATGTTGCAAAGAAATGAAGTATGTCAAATAACTACAGAAGCAATGCTTGGTAGTTTGATTTTTACTTCTAAAAGAGGGAGAGAGATTGATGCATTTGTGGTTTTTAAGACCAAGATGGATATGTTTTAAATTCAAAGTTTTCATTTTTAATATTCTCGACACCAAGGAAATCTCTTTATCGGTTCATGTTTTCTTTATTATCAAAATTAAAAAGATTTCAGTGGTGCTTATTACTAATTTCCTAAAGAGATTAATAGTGTACAATACCGAAACCGTTTACACTACTACAGGAAGTTTACCTTCGGTCTCTGAAGAAGATAACTTGGTTATCGAAACACGTCTCAGGCAGATAAAAGTGTGTGTTAGTGTAGTGGTAGTGTAAACGGTTTCGGTATCAGTTTCACCAACGGTTTCAGAAGGAAAACCTCTAATCCTATAAAAAATTAAAGCACAGAGAATAAGATGGCTAAGTCATATTAGTTAAAAAGATTCTGTTTGGAAGGATAGGAGGTAAAAAGAGAAGAGGAAGATCAGGGAAAAAGTGGTTTGATACCGTTAAAGATGTCAACAGAATGGGAGTGCTGAATTGGAGGAAAAGAGTCAAAAGACCGGAAGAAGTGGAAATATTTAGTAAAGGAAATAGTAGCTAAGGGCCTCCATAGCCTGGAGGGCTTTTATATAAAACATCTCTCTCTATCTCATACTCTATATGGTGGTTTGTAATGAGTGAACAAACATGCTTCTATTAAGTCTGCTATTAAGTATATATTATTAAGACGGAACTAATAGCGTAATATTTAGATATGCCAAGAATAATAAATAGGTACTATTTTTAAATAAAACGATAAATCGTCAAGATAAAATCTATGGAGGGAACCCTCTATAATAAAATCCAATAGAAAAACATGCCATCATATAATCAGATAACATTAAACTTGTAAAAAATTAGACCAAACATTTACTTAATAATAATTAATATTAACGGTAATTTTAGCAGCGAAGGTTAATACATTACATAAATTTAATTATATGGGAACAAATTTTTATTAATTTTTTTGTAACAATGGAAAAGAACGTCGAAATAATTTGCATAAATATAATTGGCATAGATGTTAGTTGGTTTCGTTGGTTCACCCTTTACTAATTACAGATTCTCGTCAACACCTATTATCTAATATTCAGTTTTTTATATTTATAAACGTCTAGAGATAAATCAATGTCATAACGAGACATAATAGATAATAAAAAATGTAAAATTATCCACCGGCTGACCCGAATCATTGACGTGCCTACCACTTTTAAGACTACAGCGCCTGAAGCCATCAAGGCTACTCTTCGTGGTCTTATGTTTGTGCTAAATTATTATACGTCTGTTCTATCACGGATGTTCGTTCTACATAAACTAAAACTGGAATATTTACTAACAACAATATATCCGTAGGTTTAAATGATTTTTTGTAGTAGTTTATATACCAAAGTACTGGCCTATGATATTTTACGACCTTATTTCTATTGTTTGATTTCGATTAATCATTCAAATGAAAGTAGTTACAGTTAGTACCATTAAGATGTTTTACACGTTTTATTGGAAATTTGCATCATTATAATATATTAAGTAATTCCAAGTAACTATTTTCAATGCATTTATGCTATACCGGATTTTATATATATTTCTCTATACTTTTCAAATGTCTAAATAAAGTACTTAATATATTTTCCGTTAATAAAGGGTGATTGATTAGTGTGATAAAACTCCGCTATAATAATAACATCAGCAAAAAGTTAAATTTAAATATTATGACCTATTCCCACAAGTGTCAGTGGATATGAAGGAAGTTAGAAATTTTCCTACGTTATTGATGGAGGGTTGGTACTACACGGTTGCAAGTGGCAACCAGATGAAAATTTCGGTTCTATTTGTCAAAAGTAGAGATACAGTCCAGATATCTATATAACAATTATGGTCACAATATTTGTCTTATTTGATGGTTATAAAAAGACCTACATAAATCCGATGAAATAATCGTGTCGTTGCAAAAAAATACGTATTATGACATAATATTTGATTAAACCATGCCTCTCAAAATAACTCAGGGGAAATTAAAAGCAAATTATGTTCTTTAATGCATTCATTGGCTGTGATGCAACGTCGGCTTTTTTTTGAAAAACTAATCGATTTGCAATGACTGCAAATATATGAATAAATTTAGAGGTCCAGAGGCCCGCTCTAAATCCTTCTTGTTCTTCTTCCTCGAATGGTTGATATTCTTCCTCTATTAGGTTTCGAATTATTCGTCCATACAATCGACTTATGGCATTTGTAACCGATATCCCCCTGTAGTTCTTGCATTCTCGTCTGTCGCCTTTTTTATAATATAATATGGACTGTTTTCCATTCATCGGGTTTTGGGCAGCTTTAATTATACATGGAGTTTAAACTAGTTGCGAGTTTTATAGAAAGTTAGTTAATAATACATTGCAAATAAAACACTTATATTTTTTTATCGCTCACCTACGGATCCCCACTCTGGATGAGCCAAGTTGTTAAACCAACCATCATGGCGTTGTTTCTCAGTTCTGCTCAACGTTTGATCTGAAATTGTAAAGTTATCTAATTAATATTTAAAACAAATAATTGAATTAGCATGTTCATGGAATATTTGAATTGGATTTTTCCGTTAAAGCAAGATTCTAAACCCATTCAGATCAACTTATAAGATTCTCAATAGACAGGATGCTATACCAACCCAAAAATACACTCGAACTTTTATTAAAAAACTCATCTCCAGGTATGTTATGTTTTGATATGGTCTGTTATAGGTCTGGTTCTTTTTAATATATTTTCGGCAAGTACGCACGGTTTGTTTAACAATTCCATCAAATGCATACAATATGCAGATGATATATCTATTCTATCTGTGATTTACATGAAAATGGTCTGAAGGTTCTGAAGAGTACAGTGAAACTAGTGGATAATTGAAATCATGACCTTACCTTATCCCAAAAAAAATCTGTCATCATGATATTTACAAGACATAGGATACGTACGCCTGTGATAGTCTGAAACTGTCAAGTTACGTTATACCTGTTATATAGCTGTTAAAGATCTAAAATATTATTATTATTATTATTTATAAAAATAAGGGCAGAGGCAAATCGCCTAGACTCTAGACTCAAATCTACTTTGGCACAAATACATTCAATAATTCGTAAATAGGAGCGAAAAAGACATTAATCTTGTAAAATGTGTTACTATGAACAGTAGATGGGGTACATATCCCAAAGTTGCACTTATGTCTATAGAACTTCGATCAATTCTGAAATACGGATGTGTCGTATATGGTTCAACAAGGAATACGCATCTTCTAAAAATAGATCGTATTCAGATAAATGTCCAAGACTAAGTTTAGGTACTGCTATGAAGTCTACACGATGCCCCCTGTTACTCTCCAAAAGTAATGAAATGGTTTTAAATAATCGGAGAAATGTATTGGCAACTAAATTCCTTTTAAAATTAAAATCTGGTACAAATAACCCATTGATCTGACTGCATGATTCATCTTTAGAGAACTTGCAATAACTCAATCTAAGCTATTATAATTAATTTGGTGCTGCGAACCTCGCTTCGCTCGGCACGCAGTGATTCACTTATAATAACTTAATTATGTTTAAATTTGGTATTATTATAAGCGAAGCGAGGTCGCAACACCAAATTAATTATAACATGATTTTTAAATTAGTTTAGATTGATTTAAACATCCATCGATGTTTCTCCTTGATTAACACTAATAGTGATGGTATTACAATACCATCTGTAGTTACGGGAGGACAATTATGTCTAAGGGTGGTGAATGTAACTTGTACTGACTTGGACTGATTTATTGTTTTTTACAGATTCGTCAGCGAAGCTATTCTGTGCTTGGAAGAAAAGATCCTAGCGAATCCTTTGGAATGTGATATCGGTGCAGTGTTCGGTCTCGGATTCCCCCCATTCACAGGAGGTCCTTTCAGATGGGTGGATCAATACGGAGCGGTTAAATTGCTAAACTTGCTAAAGTGGATTCTGGAGAATTAAAAATTTTCCCCCATTAGCATATGCTTTCTAGGAAACTTCTAATTTTGCCGGTCTAATCAGTAACAACTTTTGCTTTAAATTTATTGTACTAACCCTTACTCTGTGGAAATCCATCTTACTAAGAATGATAAACAGCTAAACGTTTGAACTAGACTTTCACCTTTTATTTAAAAAATAGATTTTTAAATGCAATGACAGCTGCTTCGCTAGAATTAGCATTGTCAGATTGACATAGTGAAGTTACGTTTTGTTTTTTCAAGGTAGCTAGCTGATGTTGATTAAGTAGTATTAAGACTAGACCAAATACGGAAGTAATAAGACATAACAATATTAAAGCCTAGATGTTATTAGCCCTAAGGGATGATACTGGATGGTTTTTTCCTGGTTTTTCTATATCATTGCACAGTTATACTGATCTTAGAAGGAAATACATCCAAGATAATCCCTCAGGCCTAAAAACATCTAGGCTTTAATATTGTTATGACTTATTACTTCCATACTTGGTCTAGTCTTAACACTACTTAATCAACATCGCTAGCTACCTTGAAAAAACAAAGTGTAAATTCACTATGTCAATTTGACATTAATTCTAGCGAAACAGCTGCGATTGCATTTAATAATCGATTTTGTATATAAAAGGTGGTAGCTTAGTCCAAACGTTTAGTTGTTTTTCATTCTTAACTTTTGCTTTACCTATCTATAAACTGAATTGGTCTATTAGTTACGAATCATGCAAACTGAAAGAGTTAGAATTTGGTATATATGTATAATAAATGGCCCTCTTTTGCAATTTATTTTAAAATAGGTACAAAATGATGTAAAGTACAGGAAGCTCAAAACCACAGACCATAGCGAAGGTAAGATTCAAATAAAGAGAAATAAGCTAATAATGCTGTTGAAGTTGTAAGTTCCTTCGAAATAGTGCAAGACATGCAGAAAATAATCTCTTAGGTAAGGTATCGATATGTTTAGACCATTTAAGGGACTCGTCAATAAAGAAACCAAGAAATTTAGTTGATTTTGAAATTTTATTTGGATTGTAAAGTACCCTTGTAGAATCGTTCCGTCTACGTTAAAGCAAAGTCTACTTGAATACGACCAGACCCAGGGCACCTATCCTTGGCAAGTGCGTTTTAGCACTCGCTTTGGCGCGATGCGAGTGGTGCAATGTGAAAACGCTTTGAAAGACATATTTTTCATCCTTCGAAACATTACCTTTGCAAACACATGCGAATTCGCTTTTAAAAGTGCGAATGAAAGCCTGGCAACCGCGTTTGGTGTATCAAAGCTTGTTTTGTGTCGAATCTTCGTAAAAAAGAAGAAATAGTTTGGTTATTTTACTTATACTTATTATTGGAGAATGTTTTAAACTAGGGATGCACCGGAATTCCGGCGGTACCACTAAATCCGGCCGATCCGGCCATTTGGCCGGAATTTTCGGAACTTTTTGAAAATGTTTAAGTTTTAAATTTTTAATATTATTTAAATTCAAATATATGCAAAAATAAAGATAATTTTAATTGGTACCTACTTACCTATTGTCGAGCCTATTGTTAACTCGTTAATTAATCACAAATAATTTTTTTTGGACAAAATATTTTATTTCCAAAAATTTAAAAACATAAATAGGAACTAAAAACATTATTAACAGCCAAATTCTAATAGCAAAATAACAGCTAAATTCTCTGTCACGGATAAGTCTTATTAGTAGGTATACAGTAAGTAGGTATGCATGAAAATTTATAGTGAGAAACTTAGTATTCATGTAGAGCTCCAGTACATGCATGAAACGCACCCCAGAAGAATAGAATAGAATAGAATAGTATTCATAATTTATTTTTTTGAGATTATGGTGAATAAACAAGATACTGTAGCTAATTTAAAAAATAGATAAGTCAGCCTCAATATTTTTAATGCTTTACCGGCCGGATCGGCAAAATATCCGATCCGGTGCATCCCTAGTTTAAACTCAAATTTTTATAGCAAATAAAAAAAGACATATTTACATCAAAGTTCTTTGAATAATCGATATCGAAGCTTACTCAACTTGTGAATAATGCAGTCAAATACCTTGGCAAAAGATACTAGCTGTATAGAATTTATTGTTGATAGATGGATAAACTTCATTTGGGACAGAAAACAATGCGACAGCACTGCATTTTGTTGAGAACTTAAGATTTTGTTGTGTAGGGAAAATACGGGTTTTTATTAATATTTCCATTATTTTAGATAAAGTTGGTAGTAGAGCAATAGATCTATAATTGCAAGTATTCTTTTTGTGGCCACCTTTATGGAGTGGAATAACAATGGATGTCTTAATACTATTCGGAAAGAAGTTTTTTTTTGGCATTTGAGCCCTTGCAGCCAGAAACTAAATTTGCCAATTTTTCGGCGAACATTGTATGTTTCTAATTTGGAGGCAGTCGTATTTGTTTAATAAATTGAATGCTACCTATTGCTTCCCCTATACACTATTCAAATTCTTGCTCAAGGATTAAAGATAAAGGATAAACTCTTCTCGCCCAGGGATCTTTTAGGGCATCCTGGCATCCCCAAGGTGGACCTCGGATTCATTGAGTCACAAACTACTACAGTTACCTATAAACTAATTTTTGCATCCCTAACAAAGGCTAATGGACAATCAAAAACTCTCTTTTTGTGGAAAGATAGTAGATGCATAAAATGGTAGGGCCGGTTTATCTTTAAGATGGTTAATTTATTTGTAACTTCTCTGGATTATTTATCGTATTTGTTGCAATTGAAGAAAATATGGTCCAGGTCGCCGATTTGTTGGCATATTAGGCAGAAATCCTTATCAAGTATTTGTATTTTATAAAAATGAGCAGGATAACAAGCGTGACCAAATTTTAATCTACTGATTGTTGTTATACTTTTTCTAGGATAGTTGTAATCCTCATACCAAGGTTTGTTACGCAATTGGAGTTCCAAGGGGGTGTATCTGGTGGAGTTACCGAAGCAATATCCGTTCCAAAGATGTATCTATTTGTTTTTCATGCCTTTTTTTAAGACGGCCATACGTTCATCCAGCGTTATGGAAATTTATGTTTTACACATCCAGTAATCCATATCAACGAAGTTAGTGTCAATGACTACCTCAGGAATGTTGATAGATAAACCATCGACACCGCAAGAAGACTTTTTTTGACTTTAACAATGGTTTGAATTAGTTCCTCTTTAGTAACTGGTCTAAGAAAAAAACTATTGGAAATATTTTCAGCAAATAGCATACAGGGGATGTTCTACTTTAAGGAATTCATAAGAGAGCTTTCTTTCTAAAAAGATATTTAAAGAGCAGACAGGACCTATGAATTGTGATTCTGCCAGGCGGAAGATGAAACGGCGAAACATGTAAGTATTCTGCAAATGTCAAGAGCTTTAGCGACTAAAGCTAAATAACCCCCTCTTTATTCAAGGTCTTAGAAGGTAACATCAAAAATATTATAGTCTCTAACACTTAGAATTATAGAATTATGTACCATTATTTTAAATATTTTTACCTTGTATTATATATTAAATTTAATAAACTTCAATAAAAAATACAAAATTATTTATAATTGTCTCAGATTATTTAATATTTCTTTTTGCTCTTAGTTACATCCTAATCGGTATTAAGTAGGTAATTATCGTCAAAAATTATTAATGAATGCGGAATTCAGTTAAAACGGATTCAATGCGATAATTGTTATATACATAATGACGTGGCCAAGATCCGGATACACGGTTATTCCAAACGTGCAAAAATATTTAAAATGTTCATTTAATTTTTTGGTATTTATCAACAGTGTAGATGTATTAACGACCAACATAATAATTTCATACATTATAATTCAGTTTTGTTGGTCTGTGTAACACAGAACTTTTAATTTAAGAAGATGCATCAACGCGTCATGAAAACGGAAAACGCATTCCAAAATTGCAGCTTTAATTTTGAATATTTTGTTAAGTTAATTAAATTAAATATTACTAAAACTAATCTGTACCGCCATTATGAAAAACAAAAAAAATATTTTTTTTATCCCATGCCGCAGTCATTATTTTCTTTTTATTATATTATAAAAAGACTACTTGTCCTAGAGAAAAGTAGTCAACAGTTGAATTGGTGGTCATAAAACCTGGTTTAATATGAGACCTGTTAGATTAAAATTTGTTAATAAACAAAAGAGTTATTGCAAAATTAAGTGGAAAAGACCATTGTTAAGTTTTAAAATAATCTTTGGATAGGTCATTTAGCACTAAAAATGAGTTTAAAAAATGGGCTCGATCGGTCGAGTAGTTTTTGCAAAATTCTAATTATGTATCTCATTTTATAAATAAGTCATTTTCAAATTTCTCTACAGTTTGCTAATGAATGACTACATTATCCATTCTGGGTTTATTCTCTTCGTTGCTTCACATTTAAAACTATACTTCTCACTCAGACTACGTTGTTAAATTTGAGGTAACTTTTGCTCTGAAAGTGCAACATTTTATATTATTTAAATAATATTATTAAATATTTTATATTTGAAGTAACTTGTAATATTTGTATGTAATATTTAATTCAAATAAAATTGTGTATTAATATTTTTAGTTCCATAAGTCATAAATAGGTTGATAAAAGTACATCGTGAAATAACGTAACTATATACGTTACAATTTCGTCGATAAAACATGCCTACGTCATAGGATGAAATAATTTAACATGACTACGTGACGTCTTTGGGCAAGAAGTCAAAACAACGTAATGATTGACAAAAAAATTACGTACAAAGTACTATCGGCTTCAGAATAGCATATACATTTTCAAACTCAAATCGCCTACAATGAATTAATTTTAAGGACGGCCTTAATTTTAAGGACGGCCTATTTATTGTGTATAACCAATCACGGTTTAAATAATAATAAATTTGAAATCAGTTAATCAGTTGTCCACGCCCACATCTTTAATGTTTGCAGCATAAGGTATTTTATTGACAAATTGCCTGTCCTCTGTCCCTTGTAAATAATCTTAATCCCCAAAAACCATTTAATGTAGGCGTTTAAAGGGCGTTTTTATAACTTCGGTAGGTAAACGAAATTCACATTTAACATGTATATGCTATTCTAAAGCCGCCTGTACGTCATGCTGTCAGCTGGGTAGGCCTTTAAGTAGCATATTAATAAAAAAATATACAATTTTTTGAATATTCATTTATAAAAAATTGTGAATTGACTAACAGAGTAGGTACACTATTTTGGCTTATAAATATTAAGTATAACTCCGGTCGTATTGGTCGTAGTAGTTCCTTTTTTTAACGACGATTTTGTACTTTTATAGAGTCAATATTGACGGAGTTATTCTAAATGTTTTTAAGCTAAAAAAGTGAACTTTCTGAAATAACAATTTTTGTATATAAATATTTAAAAAATTGTTTTTAATGATATCCTTAGAGATTTAACGAAGAGAATGTAGTTATTAATTAGCCAGTTTTAGAGAAATTTAAAAATGGCCTTTATTTATAAAAATTAGAATTTTGCAAAAACGACTCGACTGATCTACAGCCCATCTTCTGCAAACTTTGATAATACCAAAAGAGTTATAACAAAAATTATGGAAAAACATGGTATTTTTCCAAATTAATTTTGCAATAACTTTTTGTTTATTAATCAATTTTAATCTACCAGGTCTCAACTTAAACCTGATCCCATGGCCAACAAAACCATCTGCTGACCTCTTTTCTCCAGGACATGTAGGGCCGGTTGCATAAACCTTTGTTAAACCTTTGTTAAACCTTTGTTACCAATCACTCTGTTTTGCCAGGTGTATGTGCAACGATGCGCGTGCGCGGGAGTTTTAAATTTATTGATTTTTAGATGAAGTTGACGGTATGGGATGTCAGCTTAAATAATTTTCCCTCAAACCGAATAGTTAGATTAAAGTTTATTTAATTTGTTTATAATAAAAAAACGAACCCTAATATTTATAAATTAATGGACTTTTACTACCAAAATCTACAAATAATAAATGATTCTCTTGTTTTGATCGTAATCTGTGATTTTAATTTTTAAATATGGTTTCAAATGAATAAATAATATAAACTACTGCAATAAATACATAAGAGATTAAAAAAACAATATTAAAAATCGCAATGAAAGAGGATTATTTTCATTATTCAAATTATATATTTAGTAAATATTAAAATCTCCTGTCATCCACTCATAAGATTAAAACCAATAAACCGTTAAAAGAATTCAAAATATCTCTTTAAATATCATTATGTCAAAGATCTAGTTAATTCAGTAACAAAACATAAGTGACGAAATCCGTTTAAATTTCAAAACATATACAATTTTCGTCTTTCCAAAGTCTCTACTCTAAGAAATGTGACAACGTAGCCTAAGAATCAATTTTTACATAGTAGACTAATCAAATTATTGTTCAAAATTAAAATAGGCGCATTCGCCTCAAGGGGATGTAACCACAAGTACACATAGAATTAACACGTTGTTATGTAACAGAGGTTTGACAAGCGTTTATGCAGCCGGCCTGTAGTTTTTTTACAATATTAAAAAAAGCGAAAAATTACTGGTTTTTGGCTTAAATGTTTTAAAAAAATTTACGACGCAATTATTAGTATGCCTTACGAAATAAGACGCCCTTCGCAAATATTTCAGGAATAAAATAGTACCTGTCCAGTACTTTTTAAATGTCAAAATATAAATTTTCTTTGTCTAATGGTCATCACAATATTGTAGCCTCGTCTTTGATTTTGTGGCTTGCTGTCGACGCACTGTTGCCAACGGTTTACAGAAAAACGATGCGACTACCTACTATATCTCGAAATAAAATTGATGACGCGCTAATGTAGGCTTTTAACAATTTTCATTCGAAAATGTGTTAAGGGAAATGGTATCCCACCACTAGCCCGTCAGACCCGATAATAGTACCAAAAAACAAAATTTCAAAAGCGAAAAAAAATTCTTTTACATTAGTCTTTTAAAAAAAATTTCTTTAGATATTTGTATAGAAATTTAATTCTCAATCTATCTGAGTAACAGTTTTTTAACAGATCCATTTACTTTCCGTTTTTCACTACTTTCCGTAGTGAGATTAATATGTATAAAGTGTTTTGAAATGACTTAAACTCCTTGGTCTGCGTAAATTATAGCATTTAGAAACAGCAATCTTGTCATTGTTTGAAATATAATTTTAGATAGTTTTAATTAGAGGTGAGTTGCGATTTCGCTAACTGCTACTTTATCACTGCTACGGTGTAGCAGTCACAGTCCGTTCGCTATGAAATAAAGTAGCAGTGACATTTCGGAGCGTTTTAAGTTTGTGTGCTTCTTTGCTTTACGCGACTGCGAAATGCGAATACTGCGATAAACAATGGGATGGCTTCGGCCTTCCTTTCCGTGTTTCGCTTTAGTTTTCCTATTCTCGGCTTCGTTCCTTTACAACGAATTTTTATTTTGTTAAGTTATGGCACGTTATGGCACGTTATGGTTAAGTTCTTTCGTTTTTCGTACTATAAAAATATATGAAAATTAAAAATTGTGATAAAATCTTGAATTTAAAAAAACTAATTAATATTATTTGTTGTGTACCAAGCATTTAAGTAATTGGGTACCTATTATTTATGAAAATCTTATATCTTATAATTGAAAAAAATATTTTTATTGTGACAAATCTTTATTAGTTATTTGTTATATATTATCAAATTTAAATAAATGGAGTTACATTGAAAAAAATCATAATAAAAATCACATTCCATGAAAGGGTACATTTATACTAATTATTAGTTGTTAATTATTAGTAGTTGAGGCTGCGATAATGCGATCTGCGATAGGTACACGATAGACGAAACAGCTCGCCGCCGTGCCGTGAATCGTGATATCCTGAATTCGCAGTTTCGCGCCTTAAACAGTGACTGACTATGAACAGTGATAAAGACCAATCCTCAAGCTCAAAGCTTAACTTCTCCGAAAAATCACTGTCCATGTGACAATGCCGGAGCAGTCCGTTTTGTCACAGCGGTTAAATCGCAGTTTGGCACACCTCTAGTTTTAATGCTTCTAGTAAGATTTACGATTAATATCGTTATGATACCAGCGAAATGAGTCACGGGTAGCTGAAATAACACCTTTTTCTGAATAAAAAAATCAGCACAAATGTTTATTAGATCAGTCTAGACACTCTAACTGTACAAATAACCGGGCGTAAAAGTGTATAAAAGCTTCCAACAAATGTCCATTCAATTTAATGATTTATCTTAAATGGATACACAAGAATTTAAAGATTTTGCCAATAAACTAATCAGTAAATATTCGTAAATTTCATAATAAAAGAAAAGAGTGAAATCCCTCCTAATCTAGGGCGGTATGCCATAATGGTCGATTCAAGGCTGGTCTGGAACCGCTTAGAAGCCTTGGTAGAAGTGGGCAGCAAAAACAAGCTCACAATTGCGTGAGTACCCAGTCATAGTGAACACAAAAGGAAAGAAGAGGTGGACCTACTAGCCGGATAAAGCACAGCGAAGCCTCTTAACGGAGCAAAACCCTTCTGTGGCTTAACAAAATCAACCATACAGTTGAGCAATAAGGAAGTATCAAGAATTGTGGACAAGGTCGCCAGGATTGAGACAAGCGAAGGAATTCATAACAGGTCCGACGTCAAAAGTAACAGATTACTGTTGAAGAATATAAGACACAATACTAGAAATATACACGCGCTAAAACTGAGAGATTCTGTCAGGAAGAGAAAACCACATTCTTTGTAAAAGAAGGTCTTTAAAGATAGAGATTTCTAACTACAGGTTAATACAAGTTCTATAAGTCCAAACCAGATTCTAGATAGATAGAGTGAAGGGACATAATAGATCTGGTCAAGGTCGAGGTGGGAAAAGGCGTTTAGCTACACAGTTCTTACATAACCTACTCTGATCTAATCCTTACAATTTGAAAGAGTCGTTAGGTAATTAATGAAATCATTTACATTGTTAACTTGGCGAATAAGGAGGAAAAATGAAATGTATAGCATTCTCGGAGTCTCCAGATGGGATAATGCTCTCCGGTTACAAATTGTTCAGATTGTTCCACTCTAAAATTCGTCACAAGATTTATTAAATATACATTTATTCGTTAAAGGATACCTCGAAGAAGACGCTGTATTCCGATTTGAAATTGGCAGTTATTTTCAAGCAGCAGATTTAATGGGACATTGGCTAAGGGATGATAGCTGGTGTTGGACCCAACACGTACTGATTTCTGGATATTTGGTAATGCTAATTAACGCTAATGTTATGAATTTATGTGAATTCTCTGTACGTAATCTTTTTTCTTCACGTTTTTGCACATAGTCATAAGATTTGGTTTAATTAAAGTACAAATATTTACTCCAGCCTTGCAGCTAAGAAATGATGCTCCTATATAAGCAACAAACCTTCCAATATCAAGCAAAGGCAGTACCAAGAGAACCCTTCCCAACCACCATATTTCAAAAATAAACCAGATGCAAAGAAGATCCAGTTACTTGGATACCTCAGAGTTACCTACCACCATTTAATTGATATACAGGATGATCTTGTAAGTTGATCTTGTCTGTGACCATCTGCTTCTGTTGAAGTTTGATCATCTGGAGTGTCACAGTGATCACAGTTTCTATGTCCTTCAGTTTAAACCTAGTGCAATAAACGTTTCAGGTGACCGTCCCCAATAACAAGTTAATGTAATTTCCAGCAAGAAATGATTAATTTAATTATTGCGGAACACCAAAATGACAGAAAAGTTTTAGCCTTTCTTGTCTCCACGCAGAATATTAATTCTTCAAGTCCTGTGTCAATAGCATGTAACTGCAGATATCTTGAGACAGTTTGAAATTAGAACCACTGCTAGCTACTCTCTATCTTGAGCACTACTGCAGGAGCAAACCTATAAAAATCATTTCGGATAGCCAGGAGGCGCTAAGTTAGTGCGACTCCAAAGTTAGTTTGAAAATGCCTTCAGGATCTAATACGTCTAGGAAAAATAACAAAGGAACCTTATTTTGTTCACATAGACATTGAATAGAACGAAAAAGTGGACCGAAGCCAATTCTAAGCATAGCGAATAGCGTAGCCAGAGGAACAATTTCGAACGGTAGATCAGATGAGACCTTCTTGCTGGTTCTAGCTAAAAAGTTTAAGTCACTTAAAGGCATTTGTAAGAGACCTGAAGAAAAGAGGTATGAAGAGCTGCTGAATATGAGCAGGCAGGAACTACGAAAGGACTACTAACTGGACATGGTAGAAAGTGCGGACTGCATATTCTGTCAGGCTGAGGATGAATCAGCGGATCATTTTTGTGCAACTGTGGAGAGCTCGATAGACTAAGGATAGAGCTTATATATAGAATATAGCTTATAGAATGACTATAACCCAGTGGTGAGCCACAATAGATCTTTCAGGTCGCAGTGAAAGGGACTTTGAAAGACCACTCACATAGAACTTACTCTAACCTAAGCTACTCTCTAGGGAACACTTTAGGGCACGTCGACCATTTGTGAGAGACCATTAGTAAGAGACTGACTTTAAATTTAAACAGAAAACATCATATGCACTCTGCACCCTAGCACAAATCTGGTGTAACGCTGCCTATACGATTCAAAAACCGCTTTCTTCGACCCAGGTCTGAGAAACCTTTCAGCAAGAGTTCCTATAAGATTCCTACAAAAAAATAACATAATACTGTTGCTTCCTCGACCTTCTCGTATTTCAAACAAGCTAGTTGACCTCATTTAATACAAGTATTCTTTAGGATGCCATAAATTATTCAATTGCAAGCATCCCTTAGAGTTACAGAATTTATAAGAAACCAAGAAGGGTCCATCAATTATTAAGTAACTTCGTTATTCTTAAATATATCAGGTTCAAAATGCACCTATAATCATTTTTAAGTTGAAATAAACGTAGATTTCGCAAAATTTGAAGTTAATAAACTCTAGGGCTTTTTTCTCGTCTCTTCTCGTAAAAGCGAGATAAGAATGAGACGAGACACTTTTGGAAACTTTTTAGTACGAGACTGAGAATACTATGGTGCACCCCTAGAGTTCCATTTTTAATCTCGTAAATTAACAAAATATAAAATCTGTAAAATATTATATTTTAAATTTAAAAAAAAAAACGAACTAAACGTGAAAAGTCCAATTCAAATTTTGTATCATAATATTTAGCGAGACGAGATGAGAGCGAGACTTAAACCGAAACCGAGACCGAGACGAGATTTTTGAAAGTCTCACCCTCTATCTCGTCTCGGGTAATGCCACGGATTTTTTGAAAGTTAATATATTCCCTTATTGTTTAAATAATTTTTAGTATCTATATTTTAAAAGAAAGAATTATTAATTGTTCTTTTTGTTCATAATTGGAACTGCTAAATAGTTAAAAAACTTGCGTAACAATAGTAACTATTTACTAAAAATGTAATTAAACGCCAAAAAAATATATAAAAAAGAAATGTACAAACCAGACCGATAAACAGTAAAAACTGTTATCAAAACAAATCCAATCAACTTCATATTATCTTCTCGACACTTTAAAATCACAAATTGATCAGCTGTTCATCGTCATATTTCACCACAAAGAAATGTATTTTGTATACATGCACTTTTTCACATTTTTCTTCAAATAAAACAATAATAATTTTTTTCACGTAATCTAATACAATTGCGAAATATTTACAAAGTGAAAATCCACGATTTTGAATCTATAATTTATAATTAGCACGTTTGACTAGCATAGAGAACGGATTGAAACAATCCACTTAAGCGAGGTAAAGGTAAGAGAAAGTAGTCTCAGACAATTTGTGGCCATACACACGTTGCCTTAGTACACAACACATGAAGTACAAAATCATGATCCCCTCTACAAGAAGACACGTAGGCCAGTATATGCAAAAATATAGTAATAGTCCAGGAAATACATGGCCCCGAACGTAGGCTGCATGTTGGCTGTACCTATAAATTAATATACCAAATGAATTTTTTAATGTTTCCGAAGAACCAAAATAAAAATCGCAATATTTAAAGTTAAATAAGTCAATTACAGCCACTTGCACCGACTTTTTTTAAGGACCTTAAAGTAGTTTTAGTGGTTTTGTATCTTGCACGCACCAAGTTTAATAGACTTTCTTTAAAGCTGTATTTGCTAACTGGCCAAATTCGGCCACTTAAGTAACTAGCTATTTTGAGGTTAGGTAATATTTATTATTTACACTTCCCAAATAATAATAACATATTAATATACATAATACATAGTACATAAAAAATACAATAAATAAAAATACATACATATACAGGAGGAATATAATTTACATTTAAAAAAACAGTAGATGCAAAAAAATATTTCACTTTCTGCTAGTTGAAATTTTAAAATCTTGCTGTGACTTTAGTACAAATAATATAGGATGAATTATTTCAACGTTATTGAAGATGAGCTGGTAGATACCCTTGAACACACAATAGCACTGACCACATATTTTAATTCAGCACTCGTTTTTTTGGTAGTTGGTTGCTGCATTCTTTTGTTTATTTATTAATTATTTTTCTCGGGACTAAAATTCAATCCTCTAAACCACAATACCCTGAAATCGCACAACAGATTTGATAAAACTGAAAGATTTGAAACTGAGAAAATGAGACTGTGTAACCGTTTTAAAACTAATGGCCCTTTAAAACAAAATCAGTGCGAGTGGTTTTTAAAAATGTAAATTTAATGATAGTTTAATACTCTATTCTTCTTTAAAAGAAGTACAAAACTAGACTCTGTAAATGGCTAAATCCATTCTAATATTCGAGGAATCTTTGGAAGGTTTGTAAATAAAGGATTATGAAAAACAGGGATGGCATCGAAGAGGAACTTGAAGTTAATCGCAGGGTTTATGTTAGGCATAAAGGGGACAAAATTTTATAATAGGCTAATGCTTCTATTATGGGAAAAGACTCCGACGGTCACAGTTGTCAGCTTTAATGTGAGCACACGTACTTGATCCAGTTTTTTGTCGAACTGTTTACAGAATGTGATACGGTCGTTTATTTATTTAGTTACACTTACGTAGAAAATGAACATGGTTGCGACGATGTTCAATATTTAAAGAGTTAAACTTAATTTCAACGAATTGAGAATTTAACAAAAAGAAGAATGGACGACTTCACTTCCAGTATAAAACGTGAAACTTAGATATTATCAGAATAATACTACACTACAATCAATAAAAACAAGAAGTGCTCGTCGAAGAACCTATTCAATCAACAGGTGAATTCATGGAGAAAGATAGGGGTGCAATATTAAAAAGAAGGAAAAACTACATAAAAAATAAACGTAAAATCTTTTAAATGACTTTTGGATATTGTGGAGTTAAAGAAGGTAGAGTCGATTCCATAAATAACGCGACAGCTGAAGTAAAATTCGGCAATGTGGGGGTATTCGCCGACGATCTCCGATCGGCGCGCGCCGCAGCGCAGTCGAAGAATTCTAGTAGAACAATTGCTAAGCGGATTCCGTGTGCGGTGTTTCTTACTCCCAGCGGAAGCTGGGCCACTGGAATCTATTTCTCGAACTGGGTAATCGCTAGCGTTCGAGTCGACGGTAAAGATAGGTGGGAAAACCGGAGATGTCGCTATAATTTTGGAATCAACTCTAAAATACGGAATGGTCATTTTAGGTAAATATTTCCTGGACTATAAGTTTGATGAAATTTAAAAACCAATTTGTAATATGAATTGGACTATCGGTTAGTAGAAATTAGTAGAACAAGTACCTATAATTGAATATTTAAAATTTGGTAAAGTAGGTAAATTCGTCGCTTAAAATATCGCATAGGTAGTTTTTAAAACTGAATTAAAGTTGAAAGTAAATACCTACCTACCAATTTTTTTTAGAATATTTAGACTTAAACGATGTCCTTTAGTTGTATAAGAGCCCAAAATATTTATTTTTGTTGAAAAAAATTAACTTAAAAGAAACTAAATTTTATAAAGTGTATTTGTATCATTTACTTTTGAAAATCTCTTACGCGCAGTACGATTTTTTTTTTATTTTTGAAGTGTTTTAGAGTATTTTAGTAAAATAAAATGTGCAATTTAACCCCAAATTATGAATTATTTCAGATGTTGCTAAAATACAACAGAATACCAGTTGCAGGTTTTTGCCAAAAAGCTTTTAAAAAATAAAAAAGTATTTAAAGTAAAATGTCGTGATTTCTGAACTTTTAATTACCATTTCAACATCGGGAGTTGAAATTTGACATACCTATCTGCATATACCAAAAAATCCGCCTGTCTAAAGTATAAATCACGAAATAGTCATTTTAGGTCTATATTTTTTTTAATTAAGTTAAAAAAAACTGATTCAAAACACCTTATTTTCAACAATTTACACTTTTATTTATTTTAAACCAAAAGAATCAATTATCACGAACAACCTAAATCGTGATTTAGTAACGTTTTTAAATAGATCCATCTCTAATAATTATTACCCCATCACTTAGTAGGTCATGTTAGGTACGGAAGATAGCGACGGGAGTGTATGAGCAACCGCCGTTACAGTTTTAAAACTGTTGAGGATACAGACAAAAAATTCATCTCTTTTCAAACAACCAACCTGGTTATCTTCCTTATGTTTTTTAAAGCGACATCCAGGAGTTTCTGTAAGAGAATCAAAAATCATTAATAAAGCTAGAGCATTGGTAACTGAAGAATTGGTTTGAGGAACCCAAATGTTTTTGAACGATAATAATTTATTGGAAATACATACATAATGAAAGATCCAAGGAAAACTTTTAACGGGGAATCAGGTTTTTCTCTTTGTCCTAAAACAGAGAAAGTTCTAGCGTCAAGGGGTTTGAAAAATCTGTATAGGGTTTCAAGCGGAAAGAAAACAAGGGACACCTCTTAAGTAGGTACCGAATTTTTAGATTTTCCTCATACTGCTGCTTCAACAAAACAAGTGTGCTTTGTGCAAATAAAACGGTTCTTATTTTAATTGTACAATTTTTTAGGCTGTACTAGAAAACAAATTTATTTTAATTACCTACTTCTATTCTTTCGTTTTTTGTTTATTTATTATTTTTAAAAATGTTAAAAAAAATGTTATGTTTTTTAAGGACAATTTCTTATTTTTTATATATATTTTATAATAAATAATATTACTTTTGGTTAATGGTTTTTTTTCCTCATATTTGTCCCAAAACAAGCAAAAGTGGGTCAGCCTTGACCGGAAATTAGTATGAGATGCATCGCCCAAAACAGGGTAAATAGTAGTCATGCACCAAGTAGGAAAAGTGAGTTATTATTGTCGAGGTCCATTAACGGATCCGAGACAATAATACACTTTTCTACTGTTGCTAATAAAACATTTTTTCTTCAAGCGGTCAATAAATGCATCTTTATGTGCATGTATATACGTAGTAAAAGTACGTCTTTATTGATTACTGGGAGATAAAGTCTTTAAAAGGCCATGGGAGATGTAAATTATGGGCGGAGCCTATGACGTCATAAAGTAAGGTTCATTTAATATTTCTTAAATAATAATACCGATTTATTGATCGATATTTATACAACATATTTAATTAATATTTGTCAATTATCCAAATTAAAAAAATATATATTAAACAACAGTTACGTTATTGTTATTGAATATTATTTTCCAATAGGCGAATACCAACTACTTTGACAACTGTCAAAAAAAGTAAGATGGCGACAACTATTTCAGTGAGAACTAAAGTTTGTTGTTTCAGGTAGGTAAATATATTTGTTTAATTTTTATTTATTTTACACGCTTGAACAAAAAAAATAGTATATATTACACGGAGTAGAACGTTCTTTTTGTGTTTCGTCCTGATTGCAGCCTCAGCTTCGCTTCGGCTGCAAACTAGAGACTCAACACAAAAAGAGTCACTTCTACTCCTAGTGATATAATCTACTATTTTCACTGCTGGTAATAAAATGAGGGTCTTCTTGTCAGGGTTTTGTTGGTTTGGGTTTATAGCGTTTTCCATTCGTCGCACTGGGGCAGAGCTCGCGCCAGTTTTGTGTTTCATTCGTTGAACTTTTTTTCATTTTTTTGTGTTCCATTCATGTGTCACTCAAACTCCGAGCGAGCTAAGGGCGGACCGAGGGCAATAATTTGGCACTAGCTATTTGATCAAGGGTTAGGGTAGTGCAAAACAATAATGGCGGATAGTGAGTTTCGTAATCATTTGCAAAGTCGAGGGAGAAAATTTCATTGTTAATTTTCATTTTCAATAAATACATTATTATAAATATGTTTACAACCCTAGATAAAATAATCATGTTTACAACCAAATGACAAACCACACCTAGTTAAATAAAATGTACACTCTACAAGACAAAAAATTCAAATCTTATCAAATGTCAATAAAAACAAACAGTCCGGTCCGAGTCAAATCAATTTTCGTGTTCCATTGGGTTTGCCCTAGAGCGTGCAACTGACAGCACTGGCCTTGAATTCTCTAAAAACCCAAGTATTTTTGTATTATAAAATCTTATTTGACAATATATTTGACATCTATCAAAATTATAAAGTAAACAAATTTTTTAAAGCAAATTCATGTTGAGTTGAAACTCAACAGCTGGCATTCTATGTTTTTAAACATTAGTTTTTAAAAAGGGTAAAAATGTTTGACGAGTAACCAGTCACTCCCGTTTCACAAGACATGACAATGACAAGGCAGACAATAACATATATCCAATAATTTTTGTTTTGATTTAATAATAAGTATTGTAAAAATCGCTACGAAAATAACAGGGATAAATTAATTTTGTCTTTGCATCAGTTAACCTTACAATCTGTGAAATGGATTGAGCTTTGGTTCTAATCAAGTAGTCCCTGTATTGTTCTACCTTGGTTGATAATCAACAACTTTACTACCTCAACAAAAGTCAATAAAGTTAGGTTTAGAGGCCAGTAGTGAAAAAACGTACTTTTTTCCACGATCACTATCCAAAGTAGGCTTTTGTAAAATCAAATCTAACTGCAAAGTTGATGTTTTACGCGATTTGTCATAATTTGGCACTATTGGTGCTCTAAAGCAGAAAGGTTGCATTGTCGCTTGCTTATTTCTATTAATTAATTCAATCAATATCTGATATTTTAAAACACCAAAACCCATTTTCTTTTTATAAACTATAATCATATTATACCATATCACTGTCACAACAAAATATGCACGTAACGCCATTCTGATTTATATAAACACAACTTTAATGAATAATCAAACTTTAAAACATTAAAATATTCGTAAAACACAACACTCCAAGTCCAAGAAAATTTTGAAATTACTTCAGATCCTTCTCTCTACTCTACTAATAATTGTTCTGAAACATCAACTTCTGGAATAAATATTAAAAATCGTTAAAATTGTACTTTTAATATTGTTAACAATAAAAAAACTTCTATTTACTTCACTAAAATGTTAATGTACATTTGTTCAAATAAAATGTATAACAAAAACGATATATTTTGATTATCGTCTAAATCCTAGAAAAAATCCAGTGTGTAATTCGAGCGGAAAGATCTTTGTTGCTTTCGATAAATTGGGCGCTCCGCTAGCGTGTCGCGCGTCTAATGTTTATCTCAAGCGACAAAGTATCACTTTTCCATCTTAACACATAAATAGCTATTAAAATAAAATTTTATTTGAGACGATATCTCAGACATCTTTTCATATTTTTATTTTTGTACAAAAACTGTCGATACTCAACCATTTTATGGTGGTAACTAATTGTCAAAATTCAGAATATTATTTATAGTATTCTTAAAAGACTAAAAGGTTGAATTAAACTTTTACTATTTATTCGTAAAATACGTTTTAAATGCAATGACGGCCGTTTCGCTATAGAATTAGCATCGACAATAAATTTCATTTTTAAAAGACATATACTTATACTAATGATGGAATCATTTCCTATAAGCTACAGAATCTGTAAGGTATAGGGATTGTCATGTTAATTTTTACAGATTTTGCTTACAGATCTTAGGTATACAGATGTGCTCAGAATCCCACTATGTATAGGTAACCGGCTCTGTCCTATATTATCTTTATGGTAGTAAATGTGCCAGTTCGCCGGCCACTTCCAATATTCGGCCACTATGGTCATTTTTAAAAAATAATAAGAAATATACACCTCCTAAATGTTTAAATATCCCGCCAATCGCTTTTCTGCTCTCTTCCCGCCTAATTTGCAGTTCTACATAGGGTGTGTTCGGGGAGCACGCTATTTGCCCCATTTGGCGCTATCTAGTACTATTCCTCGTTTGCGTTATATGGCTCTTGGCGCTACATAGCTCGAAAGCGTGCTCCCCGAACACAGCCTAATGATGTCTCAAAAAAACTATAGCTGTAATGTCAGTTTAAAGTACGTTTAAAGACAATAATCAATGCGGGTGGCTGTAAAGTTCGCAACTTTAATAAAATATTTAGTGCGAGTGGTCTTTAACTTCAACGGTAAGTTTAATTAGGTAATCTTAGTTGAATTTATTAAAATTGTATTTGAAGAGTAACTAGAAGCACTAAACTGTTATTTTATTGTATAAAAACTTGAAAAAATAACTTCATACTTGTTAAAAGTCGATGGCCGGTATTTTTTAATCCCGTAGTTATTGTTTTCCAGTGGTCGGCAATGATTGCCGAAAACTGGATTGTGCCTCCTCATATTTGCGATCCTTTTTCTCACTACTAAAAATCCGTTGTTACTTACGGATCTCTCTTTTTGACTACTATTGTTGATGTAAATAATATCTCCAATTTTCGGCCACCGAAATGAATATGTTTTTGAAGATATGTTAACTTTTATTTTGTATGGCCGAGTACTGGCACAACACCGGCTAGTATTCGGCCACCACAGTTTTATATGAAATTCTGAGGCCGAGAATTAGAACAAAAATCGCCAGTTTTCGGCAAGTTATATTTTTTCATCATTTTGGATATTTTTTTACATAAAATAGATATAATTGAACAGAGCTAATTACATAGTTTTATTTTGTATTATTTTAGAATTCTTTTATTTGTGTCAGCTCATATTGCAATTTTATTATTTAGATGGCTCCACAGAAAACAACAAATAACTGTGGCTAATATACCTACCTAGTCAAAGACTGTAGGAAAGATAATCCGTTTACAGATGGAAAACCTGGAGAAAAATGGTATCGCTGCTTTATGAAAAGACACCCCGAAATAACAATTCGAGAGACTGAAACTATCAATAATTTATTATATTTATTATTTTATAATTTTGTTTCTTTGTTCCTATTAATTTTAATTTCGATGTTTCTTTTACTTTTACTTTTTTGTTCATTTTAGTGAGATTTTTTGTTTCTTTCATACGTTTTTTGTTTGTTTAATAAAAATGATATATACTTACTTATTTTTATTATAATGTTTTCAAATATAGTCCTTGTGAAAAGAGAACATATATGAATATACGGCCGAGAACAGGTAAAATTGTATTTATTGTATATTTTAATTTTTTATAAAAAATGCATAAGTTGTTACGTTATATTAACTATTAAAATGTATTGTCAATTAGTTTTGCTATGTGTAAAATTTAATTAATAACAGTTGTAAACTGTTTATTATTTGCATAACTATTTTGTCCGGGTTCAATAAACGTTATAAAAATATTTTATACCTATGTTGACTTTTTAAGTTATATTTTTGGTTTGTACCCTTAAACTTGTTACAGTATAAAAACTGTTGGTGAAGCAAAAGTCGGTGTAGATCTAATAACTACCAAATACAAAAATCATGCATCGTCGGTTGCTCATACACTCCCGTTGCCATTTTTATTTTGCAAAAAGTTGTTTTTGGTGATACTGAAACTGTTTTAAATTAAATGATTAAATTAAATATTTACTGGAATTTTAATCAAATAGAATTAATTTGCTTATAAACTGGCCTAATTGAATTATTATTATTAATTATATTATCAATAAAAATTAACAGTCCAACGTGTGAAACAATAACATTTGCTCAAAACTGCACTTATTATTGAAAGGTAGGTACATTTTACCTTCACCAAAAATATTTCAAATTCACATCAATATTACATGCAACGTAACGTTCATTTGTTGGAAACAAAAAAATTAAGAAACGATTGTATCTTCTTTGTATGAGAAAATTAGCCGCGTTGTTAAGTAAAAAGGAATTATGAAAGACACCATGAATAAGCACGTATACCTACATTGTGGTATTGAGCAATTTTTTGGATATTTCAATAGATTAAATTGCATAATACACCGGCATAGTCTTAATAATACATTTTTTATTGTAGTATTTTAATTTTTTTAAAACGAGTAATATTAATTGTTATTATCACAGACGATTAACTTTTTGAATGAAGCAAAAGAAGGCACTTTCGTTAATGGTTGCCATGCGATATAAAACATTCCGTAACTTCCGTCATTCTAGTTTGGAACGTACGAATTGAGATACCTATAATATGATATATGTGGTCTGTGAATATATGCTCGTATTGTCATAAGTTATTTTTATTTATTAGTTTCCAATAAAAGTATAAAAAAATATATAGCGTTATAAATATCACCGGATAACTTAAATTAAGATTAAAAGATAATTTATTTACTAAATATCAGATATCTAAATAATATCTTGCTCAAAACGTCACTAAAAACTTTGGAAGATTTTTTCAATATAGATGTAACAGGTCAGTTTAAGATCCAGGACCATAACATTTAATAGATTGTTTCAATAAGCATTAATTAAACGCAGCCATTTTTTTATAATAAATACATTTTATCAAAACGCAGTAACAAATCATTGTGTTTTGGCGGCAACACTAGCTATAGAATATAAAGTAGGGTTTACCATCGGTTATATAATAGTCCCATAAGGTATACCTACCTATAGGTAGAATACCTATGTATGTATGTATGTATGAGTTAGAGGTGATAATTACACTGCGACCTATAGGATCTATTGTGTCCCCCCTTACTTGCCATGTTCTGATATTTTCTCAGACCTATAGCAGCTCTTCGAGTCCTATTTTCTTGAGGAAGTTTAGGACATCGTCGGGCTTCAAATCAGGTAGATCCACTTCCTCTATTTCATGTGCTCCTAGGTATCCAGCCCTAGAATTTTGCAAGGCAGGACATACTAAGAGTATGTGTATTGAGGTTTCACCCTCTTCCTCACAGAATCTGCACTTTGCTTCATCTGCTAACCCTAGTTTCTTCATGTGGCTTCTTAACCGGCAATGCCCAGTTAATATTACCGTTAAAATTCGGAGCCTTTTTTTACTGAGGTTGAGGCAGCTAAGAGATCTCTTCTGGTCATAGTTCCCCAGTAGTATCTTAGATTGCCTCAGTCCTTCCAGCTGATTCCAGTACTTGGATTTTTCCTTCCCCATTTCTTCCCTTAGTTTTCCTAAGATTACTCTACTGCTGATCCCACAAGATGGTTCTGGTCCCAAATGTGGGGTTTCAGCTCCTTTTTTGCCAGCTTATCTGCTGTTTCATTCCCCTCTATTCCTATGTGTCCCGGGACCCATAGGAGGGTGACAGTGTTCTTCTGGCCTAGTTCATTTAGTTTGCCTAGGCATTCCCAAACCATCTTCAAACTGATTATATTTGAGCTCAGCGCTTTGATGGCTGCTTGACTATCCGACATGATCACAATCTCTTGTCTACGGTAGTTTCTTCCAATATCGAATTCCACACATCTTTCGATGGCGCGGACTTCTGCTTGAAAGATGCTCGGGTATGTGCCCAAGCTTTCTGAGTATTTGGCTCTCGATCCAAAAACTCCTATCCCAGTTCCCTCGTCTAGCTTGGAACCGTCCGGTTCTGGTTTAAATTCTGTATGGTGTCTTCATCCCATTCAGATTTATTACTCAACTCTGTGATGAATTTTCTCACATTTCCCAAGTTTGATCAAAATGAAGTGATCGAGGTTTTTCCCTGATAATTCCTTCTTTCATCATTCTATTTATTGTTTTCTTCCTTACACTTTCTAGCAGAATGTGCAGTGGGGTCAAGGTTAAAATCACCTCCATCGCAGCAGTGGGGCAAGTTCCCATTGTTCCAGTGATACATGAACAGGCTAGTCTCTGAATCTTCGAGAGGTTTTTCCTCGTCGTATTCAGATTAGCCCTTACACCCCAAGCCACTGCCCCATATGTGATTAATGGTCTCACTATTGCTGTGTACATCCATTGCAGGATACGTGGGTTACATCCCCAGTTCTTCCCTGCAATGTTCCTTGGTTGCTTTGTGTATTACTTCGTCTTCGTGTTTGTTCCAGAGTAACCTGCTATCTAGGATTAGCCCTAGATATTTTACCTTTGTTTTCCACTCGACGATGTTCTCCCCTATTTTTATGATTTTTAGATTAGGTTTCTTTTTCCTTGTAAAGGCTACTAGTGTGGTTTTGGTGGGGTTGATGCTGAGTCCCACCGAGTCACACCATTGTTCCGCAATGTTCAATTCTCTTTGAACAATATCACAGAGGACATTTTCATACTTCCCTTTTGCCAGGATAACCATGTCGTCGGAATACCCTTGACATGGTATGCCTTCCCTATTCAATTGACAGAGCAGACTGTCCACAGTGAGACTCCACATAAGCGGGGATGCAACTCCCCCCTGCGGACAGCCTCTAGTCACATTAATGAAGATAGTGTCTTGTCCTGCCTCCATTTCTGCGATTCTTGTAGATAGCAGTTGCGACATCCAAATGGACGTCGTTCTATCTACTCCTTTCTCAATCAGTGCTCTTTTGACTGCCTCATGTGGCGTATTGTCAAAGGCCCCTTCTATGTCTAGAAAGGCACATACCACGGTCTCTTTTTTGTTCAGTGCGCCTTGGATTTCGTCAGTTAACTGTGTTAAAGCGGTTTCCGTGGACTTTCCCGCTTGGTACGCATGTTGACGGGGGTGCAATGGCACCTGTTCCAAGATTTCTGTTCTAATGTAGTTGTCTACAGTTTTTTCCATCGTTTTTAGAACAAACGATGTGAGGCTGATCGGTCTAAGGGATTTGAGGTGCGTAGTGTCCCGTTTCCCTGCTTTTGGGATGAATGTGATTTTGGCCCTTCTCCACGCTTCTGGTATGTATCCCAGTTCAAGGCTGCTCCGACTAATTCGGATCAGGTGTGGAATTATTGCCTCTTCGCCCTGTTGGAGTAGGGCAGGAAATATTCCATCCGTTCCAGGGGTTTTGAACGGCTGGAAGGTGTTCATAGCCCATCTCAGCCGTGCTTCACTGCATATGTGTTTTGCCATTGCAGTGTCTTCCCTGGTAGGTCTTTTAGCTTTCTCACTTGTTGTTCCCGAAGGGACAATTCCTCCGGGAAAGTGAGTTTCTAATAGGAGCAGAGCTCGTTCTTTTTCGCTTTCTGTGAAGCTCTGCCAATCTCCATTACGTTTGGCTCTGTTGAAGAGCTGTCGCGTCTCGGATCTTAGGTTTGACAGATGACTGTTCCACCATATCGCATCTTTTGCTTTTCTAGTCCTTTGGAGAGGACAACTGGATTCATAGGCATCGAGTATTGCCTCGTTCAGTTCTATATCATTTTCTAATGCCAGGTGATTCCTGGCATTTCTTTTATTCTTGAGATTTGCAAGATTTATATTCAGGTTAGTTTCTCCTGAGTGCTGGCTCAGGAGGATTACACTCTAATCTGAACATAATCATTCTATGATCAGAGAGGGATGGTTCGTTCGATACTCTCCAATCTTTCACCCTATCCTTAAGATTCGGTGTACTTAGTGTTATATCTAGTACTTCCTTTCTTGTTCTGGTCACAAAAGTAGGGGTATTCCCTATATTGTGTATAACAAGATTCCTATTAAATATAAAGTCTAAAATTTTCTCACCTCTGTCGTTGGTGTCTGTGCTTCCCCATATGGTATTGTGACCGTTAGCGTCGCATCCTATGAGAAGCGGCAGCTTCTTCTGTTCACAGTATTCGACTAGTCTTTGCAGTTCTGTAGGCGGTGCAGTCCCGTCCCCTGCAAAGTAGCATGATGCTATCATGACTTCTTGACGTCTATTCTCGAACTCGAGGTTTGCTCGAATCGGAACGAGGTCTCTCGTCATGAACTCTGACACACAAAAGTGATCAATGTTGTTACTTACCAAGATGCATGCTCTGGGTATGTCTACATTACTCACTTTGTACATCAGTTTGGCTTCCCTACTTGCGAGTCCTCTCACCTGACCATCACGGACCCATGGTTTCTGGATCAATACTAATCCCATTTGGATTCTGATAAACGTCCTTGAAATAACCGCCGATGATCCCTTGGCGTGATGGACGTTTATCTGAGCGATATTAATTCCCGCCATTTTTCTTACCATGATTGTTCCCACGAGTAGCAAGGGAATGTCGGTCCACTCCAGCAGAGCCCCGCATGCCAGAGCAAGGCTACATACAAGGGGGTTTCGCCCGGTTTCCCCAGGGGAACGTTCGCGACCGCTTATACCCCAGCGGCCATCCATCCTTCGGCACGTTACCTTACCAATCTGGCAATCTTGCAGTTATTGCTCATACCAGACCGTGCCACCCGTATAGACGCACACCCCCAGCTTCGCCGCGGCTCTCCTGGGGATCCCCTATCCGCCACCTGGGGACGCGCCCGGTAGGCACCCAGCCCTCGGGGATATACCTATGTTTTTAAATATCTTGCAAATTTCTGCTGATAAAAAATTATCAGATAGAATACAAAAACTAACCTGGTACAAATAAATAGGACGGCTTCAAATAAAGGAAGTCAATATGCACAAAACAAAATATATGGTAATAAAAACAAATATAATATTCTAAAAGCACATATCATCCGTTTTTCTATGATTCTAGATGTTTCTGTCTGCGGATAGCGTAACTGAAACTCGTATGTTAGTGCTTAGCCAAGTCGTCTTCAGCTCGACCGCCTACATGGTATACCAACAAGGGGTACCTACTATTTATATTTGGGAACAGGCAATTGAGGCAATACTAACATTAACAGATAAAATCTGCAACACCATAATAAACTTTGATATTTTATATCATAACATACCTACTCACAACTATTTGGTGTAGGTACAAGTGTTAATTGTGTACAGCGAGTTAAAATCAATTTGACCAAAAATGGAAATTCCAAGAGGTTTTCGTGGGTTAATTTTTAACAACTTTCGACGTGGATTAGTATGGTTAGGTAAAAAATTTGTTGATCGCCTCAGTTCTTTGTATGGTGATAAAACATGATCAAAAACCTCCAATATTTATTTAAAAAATTGCATTATTAACTTTAATGACAGCCGTTTCGCTAGACTTAGTATCGTCAGATTGACATATTGAAGTTACAATATTAAAGCCTAGATGTTATGAGCCCTAAGGGATTATCCTGGATGTACTTCCCTCTAAGATCAGTATAACTGTGCAATGATATAGAAAAACCAGGAAAAAACTATATCAATTTTTTAAATAAATATTGGAAGTTTTGGTAAAACGAAGAGTTTTTCATTATTCTTAATAAGATGGACTTCCAAAAAGTAAGGGTTAGTACAATCAATTTAGTTGAGTTGTTTATTATTTTTATTAATTGTTATTACCAACATATAAATATCACCCTATGTAACAATAACAATTGATTTGATTCAATATCTTTGGAGATATTATCTACCTGTATAGACTAGTTTTTAATTAAAAAAATTGACAAAAAATATTCAAAATATAATCTGGAAAATAGTTCAGGTAGGTTTTATTGAGACTTTATCAAATAAAATAGAGAAACATAATCAAAACTTTATTTTTGGACAGTAAAGCTTAACATTATTTGTGATTTAAAAACAATACTGTTAAAACATGAATAGTGTAATAATAATAACAAAACAATGACTTGAGGCTCACATTTCATTTAAAAAGTAAACTGAAGTATCTATTTAAAAACTTTATTTATAAACACACAAATATGATTACACATATCACTTGAGAGTTATTGTCTCTTGAATTAAATATTTTATGTTTACCAAAATCCAACAAAACTACATTCAATAAATGTTAAGTTATAAACTGAAAAGTTTACTTAACTAGGTCGACAATCAGGTACACCTTCCTGGCTTTTAGGTTCAATGTTTTTAATTTCTTCATATAAACATTTTTCAAATTCCAACAACTCTTTAGGTTTTTGATAAACAATAATAAGAGTATTAAATTTGTGTGTAAATGACACCTTCGATTGATCTAAATAGATTTGAAGCCTTGCAAGTTCAGGTATGGGAATTTTCTTAAAATATTTTTTATTTGTTGTTTTTACCACTAAACATTGTTCATCAGTGTTAACTGTTACTGAGTAAACATCAATAGGATATGGAAGATTTCGTATTCTCCACTCTAGAT
This sequence comes from Ophraella communa, assembly GCA_035357415.1. NCBI lineage: Eukaryota > Metazoa > Arthropoda > Insecta > Coleoptera > Chrysomelidae > Ophraella > Ophraella communa. The sequence goes on from CM068985.1 coordinate 22,316,620, forward strand.
TAGATCTAGTATTTCTTCTAGAAATAAAAGGCTGTCCTAAACTCTCTCTTATTGCAGGTTCTTCCTTGTTATAAGTTGGCTCAGGATCTCCTATTTCTATATCCCATTTGTCATCATTTGAAAGATTACCTGTTTAAAACATAAATTATCAAACTGTGTGTTAGTATAAACGATCAGACTCACCTGAAGTTTTCCATGCTCTCCTAGTAAGAACACCAGTGTCTGTATTATATTCTTCAACTAACTGTCGCCCATTACTTAACTCATAGTGAACCTTTTTCAAATTCTTGTCTTTCATACATGTTTTTTTTGCATTTTTTAATTGAGCTAGCCAGTCAGTCATTTTAAACTTGTTTTATCAATAAGATTCATTTTTAAAGTTTTTGTTTTGGAAAATGTCAAATATTCAAAATATATACAGGGTTGCCAACAATTATTATTTATCTAGGTAACCAACATAAATATACTTCAATGCTATTTCTGGTGTTTTTACCTATTAATGCGAGATAATAAATAATAAATCTCCCGTATATATTATTAACTTAGTTAAAAATAATATAAATTGATGGATAACCCAATGGTTTAATTTTTAATTTACTTTAATCATTGTATAAAGACTACTTTATACAATGCTTTAATTTAAAATGAAACGTCACATTTTGAAATTGTTGTCTCGTGAAAAAAGTTCTCGTTCCAAGTTCCACCAAATGTTGACCAGTGACGTTTGACTTATAAGACCTTTTTTTGTGTTTAAATTACAAATTGATCTTTAAACTTAAACTCCCTTTCCCCCTTAGAAAATCGATATGGTTATGATAGCCTACGATCGTACATTATCGTGTAATTATCTATGTTATACGCAATTCAAAGATAAGTATACTTATAACAAATTAATTATGTATGAATTAATGTGAGAGTATTTATGCAATATGTCGAAGACAAAATTACAAGAGGATTTGTTAATAACAATTGGAATAAGCGGTGTAACATGTGGTGGGAAAACAACAACAGCCCAAAAATTAGTAGATATTCTACCGAAAACTACTGTCATTAGTCAAGATTATTATTTTTTCGAAGAAAATGATCCTAGAGTTGAATGGGTTCCAGAATTAAATCATGGTAACTTTGATATACTCTCTAGCTTAGATATGGAAAAAATGTACAATGACACTTCAAATTTTTTACAAAAAGGTAATTTTAAACGAATAAATAACAGTCCAAATATAAAAAGAAACACTACTCATGACATGGAATATATTTGTAATTTTTTAAAAGAAGCCAAACTAAAATTACTTATAATCGAAGGTTTTTCAATTTTCAACTATAAACCTTTAGTGCCTTTATGTGATTTAAAATATTACTTTACATTGACTAAAGAAGAATGTTTTGGAAGAAGAAAATTAAGAAACTATGAACCACCAGACTGTCCTGGATATTTTGAATTAGTTGCATGGCCTGAACATCTTAAGCAGTTAGAAGAAGTAAAAACAACTGTAGATGGAGTACAGTATTTCTGTGGCACAAAAGATGCTACAGAAAGTATACTTAGAGATATTTTCTCATTTTACACAACTATATGATTTTTTTACAGAAGCTAAAAGTGTCTAGTGAAATAGAAACATTTTTATTGAAATTCAAGAATGTATCATACATGGTTTCATATTTAGGTCATTTATTTATATTTACTGGTTGTGTAACTATACAGTTGTTTTATATTTAGGTAATAAAAATTATAAAAAATGCATAATTTCTTGTTTTTTATGTGTTCTAAAAGAAAAATTTAAACTACCAACCATTAGCAGAATAGTTAAAATTTCAACTAAAGATTGAGACTCTTTATCTACCACATGAATACGTATGACAAAAATATTAAATAAGTTATGTCTAGTCGACCGCCGGAGGAAAAAAAATGTTAATTTTATTTCAAATTATTTCTCAAACGTAAATATATGAATTCCTGATAAAAATATGAATAAAAATCGATCCTTTTTTGTTTATAAATTCTTATTCATGAATCTACTAAATTGATAACAGTATTTTAAAATTACCTTTCAGCTCATGTTAGTTTAGCCACAGCGAGAATCTGTCAAAAGAATTTGAGATAATCGAGATACATTCAACGAGGATATAAAATAAGTACATACTCGTTTCTATTTCTTTAAGCAAATTGAAATTATTTTATGTATGCAAATTTATACCTACATGAATAATTTTAACTAATTATTGATATAATTATCTTTTGGTTGTTATTAAGTTTTAATATAAAATTATTAAGAGGCCAAGCAAAAGGTAAAATCCTAGTAGGATGATGACAATGTAAGTATAGCTATCGTTCCTTCTCGTTATTATGTAGGTAGGTATAGTACCTATCTATATTAATTGTATTAGCAAGGGAGTATTTATTAAAATCAATCCTTGTCATTCAGAGCTATTCATTCACGTTACACATTCGCAATCATATCTATTTCAATAAAACGTGGAGTGGTCAAAACATCATTACAAAGATTGCCAATGATCTGCTACTGATGCTGTCGATACCTACTTGAGAAAAAATATTTGTAACTAGTGAAGTACAACCAGAAAATTGAGGCAGAACTGTTTGAGAAAAACTCATAAAAGGTTTGAGGTCATCTTAAGGAGTGTACTGGATAGTTGTGAGGCGTATGAGTTAACGTATCAGACAAGTTAAGCCTTGATGCAAACATCATCCTCTGTCACTTTTAGAGAAGGACTATAATGTTGTGCGAGTACGCCCCTGGCGCTATGACCCAGACGCGAGGCAGACAGATGCTGCGAGAATATTCCGGAATATACGTTTTGTTCGACGGCGTCCGATGAGCGAAGCGGTCGAATCATCGAGACGATTCCCAGAATAGACTGGAGTATGCTCGAACAATATTTACCTATATAAAGGACCGATTTGAATATTTTAAATTAAATAACCCAACCACACTGTAATCTTTTTGTTTTAATTACTTCAATAATTTTGGTCATCGAAAAGCTCGTAAAGTTCCTCATTGTGCGCCTTTCCCAACCTCTTTGTCTTTTTGTCCCGGTGTATATTTTTTTAGCTTTTTTCTTTTCTATATATTTATATTCTGTTTTGATCTTTTCATCTTCCATGTCTCGCTGCCGTATAACAATGTCGGTCTTAAGATTGTTTTAAAAATTCTCTTTTTTGATATTTCCTAGCATCTCATGAAGTAAATCTACGCGTCTATTGCTTTTATTCAATCTTGGACCAATTTTCACTTGCTCTTCACATTTGTTATAATATAAGATACAGATACTTATAAGATTCTGTGTGAGCAGATCCTAAAGTAAATTTACTCTTCTATCGAATACCAGATCTATTTTAGATTACGGTTGCTATATGTACGGATCCGCTACTAGACGCGTCTGGCTAAAATAGATAGAATTCAGTTTAAAGCTCTAAGGCTAGTACTGGGAGCACTCAAATCAACTCCAACTCTGGTTCTCTTGGCTGAAAGCAAGGAACCCCCTCTTCACTTAAGACGTGTTTTCCTAGCAGAAAAATTTATAATTTAGTGTCCTGCAAATAGACAAGAAGAGCTATTACAGAAAATAGGTAATTTATCTGTTGCCAACTTATGCCATACCTAAATGGTGGCAAAACAAAAATTCTCCCGTACTAGCTATAGCCTTCGCTAACACTAGCCATTACCCCGTGAGTACCAACGGATTACCATTCTTTAATTCAGAATACAATATCTTCCTATTTAATTCATCGGTTCGCATTCCTTCATTTGAAACCTCTCCCAATTATTACTCTACAATACTTCAACAGTATTTAGGTGCCAGCAATAGCATCTGTAAAATATATACTGACGGATCAAAAACTAAGTCCGGGGTTGGATGTGCCTTTTTGTCCAAAATACCAATGAATTAAATAAATTCAAATTAAATTCCTACTGCTCAATATTTACCGCCGAACTAATTGCAATAGGTACTGGAATGGGCAATAAATAACCTATATCATCTAAAATTTGCTATTCTTTCTGACTCCCGATCCGCTTTATGGCAATACAAAACCATCGTCGGCACGTTTACTCCAATGACCTAATTGTCAAAATATTGGAAAAACTTACAAAACTGGCTTCACTCAAGAAATCCCTGATATTTATTTGGGTCAAAGCGCATTCCCAAATAAAAGGTAACGAGAAGGCTGATTTCCTAGCAAAAGATGCGATCACTTCCGGCCTAGTCCTATTTGAACTTCCCAAAAATGACGTTGTTGTGGAAATGAAGAAATCTCTTATGAAAAATTGGAACAATGAATGGTCTAAATTTTGTAATGAAAGCAGGAATCAATATTGCAAAATATATCCCAGTCTAAGATGTTTGGACATCTAATGAAGCTCTGTGACAGTAACTTTTGTGACAGTGATGGAAGTTATGACGATATCAGCCATTGGATGTTCTCATGTAAAATTAGTCAGAATGCAACTGAGTTTCTAATAAAAAGTTTGTTAGCAAATAATCTGCCTCTACCCCAATTTCAAATATCTCTCCTATACCTTGCAAGTCGTAGTTCTGCCATCAGAGAAATTATGCGGGAATTCTTCAAACGAACCAAGCGAATAAAGATTTAATTTTAAATTTTTTTTGACTTTCTCAGAAATATGATTACCACTTATAATGTACCAATAATGCAGTAATTCTGACGTTGGATTTTATTGAATCATTGTATTATTATTGTTGTTGTTAATTTTGTAATGTTTATAACTTAAAGTAATTTTGCTCAGCGTGGCTAAATAGGTTAAAAACCTAAAGCCAAAAAAAAAGAAAAAAAAGATTCTGTGTCTCTAAACGTTATTTTTCCAGATCGTTTCTGGCTTCAAGGTCCACTTTTTGTGAATGTTACTGGCTCTTGGGTCCATTTTTATCTTTAAACCCAGTTTCTAAACCGCTTCTATTAAGTATTCAGTGAATCCTATTAGCTCAGCTTTGATTCTTGCAATTGCGGTACATCATCCGCTTAGGCTAAGCTGACTTTTATATAGTAATGTTCCGCTCTCCTATTAATTTTACTACTTCTGACGATATCTTCTAGAACCAGATTAAATATTACTGTTGACAGTAACCTCTTCCTACTTCCTACTGCACCTCGACTCGGGAGGCTGTTTTTTTCAGTCATTTTTATTTTCATATTTTTGAAATGCATATAGTTTCCTCAGTGACCTAACATTTTACCTCTACTTACTGTGTCGTTCTCAAAACGATGGAAAAAGCCATTGCACCCCCGTCAACATGCGTACCAAGTGGCAAAGTCCACGGAAACCGCTTTAACACAATTGCCTGACGAAATCCAAGACGCTCTGAAAAAAAAGAGACCGTGGTATGTGCATTTCTAGACATAGAAGGGGCCTTTGACAATACGCCACATGAGGCAGTCAAAAGAGCACTGATTGAGAAAGGAGTAGATAGAACGACATCCATATGGATGTCGCAACTGCTATCTACAAGAATATCAGAAATAGAGGCAGGACAAGACACTATCTTCATTAATGTGACCAGAGGCTGTCCACAGGGGGGAGTTGCATCCCCACTTATGTGGAGTCTCACTGTGGACAGTCTACTCTGTCAATTGACTAGGGAAGGCATACCATGTCAAGGGTATTCCGATGACATGGTTATCCTGGCAAAAGGGAAGTATGAAAATGCCCTCTGTGATATTGTTCAAAGAGGACTGAACATTGCGAAACAATGGTGTGAATCGGTGGGACTTCATCAACCCCACCAAAACCACACTACTAGCCTTTACAAGTAAAAAGGAACCTAATCTAAATATCATAAAAATAGGGGAGAACATCGTCGAGTGGAAAACAGAGGTAAATTATCTAGGGCTAATCCTAGATAGCAGGTTACTCTGGAACAAACACGAAGACGAAGTAATACACAAAGCAACCAAGGCCCTCATGGTGTGCAGGAATATTGCAGGGAAGAACTGGGGATGTAACCCACGTATACACAGCAATAGTGAGACCATTAATCACTTATGGGGCAGTGGCCCTCGAAGATTCAGAGACTAGCCTGTTCATGTATCATTGGAGCAATGGGAACTTGCCGCACTGCTGCAATGGAGGTGATTTTAAACTTGACCCCACTGCACATTCTGCTAGAAAGTGTAAGGAAGAAAACAATATACAGAATGATCAAAGAAGGAATTATCAGGGAGAAACCTCGATCACTTCAATTTGATCAAACTTGGGAAATGCCCCAAGATGATATGCCAAAGAAATTCAACTTTGTGAGAAAATTCATCACAAAGTTAAGTAATAAATCTGAATGGGATGAAGACACCATACATAATTTAAACCAGAATGCCATAAAGTGGTATACGGACGGTTCCAAGCTAGACGAGGGAACTGGGATAGGAGTTTTTGGACCGAGAGCCAATAACTCAGAAAGCTTGAGCACATACCCGAGCATCTTTCAAGCAGAAGTCGGATAGTCAAGCAGCCATCAAAGCGCTGAGCTCAAATATAATCAGTTCGAAGATGGTTTGGGAATGCCTAGGCAAACTAAATGAAGTAGGCCAAAAGAACACTGTCACCCTCCTATGGGTCCCGGGATACATAGGAATAGAGGGGAACGAAACAGCAGATAAGCTGGCAAAAAAGGAGCTGAAACCCCACATTTGGGACCAGAACCATCTTGTGGGATCAGCAGTAGAGTAATCTTAGGAAAACTAAGGGAAGAAATGGAGAAGGAAAAATCCAAGTACTGGAATCAGCTGGAAGGACTAAGGCAATCTAAGTTACTGCTGGGGAACTATGACCGGAAGAGATCTCTTAGCTGCCTCAACCTTAGTCAAAAAAGGCTCCGAATTCTAACGGGAATATTAACCGGGCATTGCCGGTTAAGAAGCCACATGAAGAAACTAGGGTTAGCAGATGAAGCAAAGTGCAGATTCTGTGAGGAAGAAGATGAAACCTCAATACACATACTCTCAGAATGCCCTGCCTTGCAGAATTCTAGGGCTAGATACCTAGGAGCACATGAAATAGAAGAAGGGGATCTACCTGATTTGAAGCCCGACGATGTCCTAAACTTCCTCAGGAAAATAGACTCGAGGAGCTGCTATAAATCTGAGAAAACATCAGAACATGGCAAGTAAGGGGGGACACAATAGATCCTATAGGTCGCAGTGTACTTATCACCCCTAATTTATACATACATACATACTGTGTCGTAAGCAGCTTTGAAACCTATAAACAGGCAATATGATATAACATGATATTAAGATATTAACACTTGATTCAACATAAATTTATGAACGGTAGTGGATCTTGATTTTCTGAAACCACACTGGAGTTTGCAGGGTTCCCTTTCTTATAAATTGGACAAATACTGGCATTGTTCCACGATTCTATTAGTTTTACCACTACTTTAATTAAAACCTCTCCCCCGTATTTAATATTTTCTGCAGCAATTTAATTCTCTCCTGGAATTTTGTTCTTTATTTTAAAGTTAATTTCATTTACTTCTTCTTCCGTTGTCATTTCATAATTTTTCAAAACTATTTCTTCATATTGTCCCACACCGTCCTCCATTGGCTCTTCTCCGTTTTATTTGTTCTTATTTCCGCATAGTTTTTCTTTCATCTTTCTCTCCTCATTTTATCAATTTCGCTTTTTGTTTGCAAGTATTTAATTCTCAAGTACTTTTTTTCTTTAAGTGCTTGATGACAATATCACCATTTTTTTTTTCGAGAAGAAAGTAATTAAAAAAACGACCTTGTTTTGGATGCGCTATGTTAAATCATGCCTCGCATAAGTGTCATCCTCGATGTGCTTGTGGTATGGGCATGGAATTAAGTTACTTTGTCCAAAATTAGCACATCCAGAATCAATTGAAAGATTTCTGCGATACCTGAGCGACTAAAAAATAGCACAGACTCTATCCAGGCACATTGTTTCTCTGTGTCGACCAAAATCTCTCAGTGAGTGTCAGATCGGTTCGGAGATATTTCTTCAAACTGCGAAAAGTACGAGTACTGATAGATAGTTATATATATTTTGAGCTCTTTGGTGAGGGTTCTGCCATTTCAGCCCGTCGGTGAGGAAAAACTCGTTCATTCATTATTCGGTGGAGTTAATGTATCATACAGAATTTGTCTCCGAAGCTTAAAAACAATTACTTATTTAGTTGAGGATTCAGCAGGGCCTAAAACTAGCGGTTAAGACAGAATTTGGTTATAGTTTCATGGGAGTTTGTAAGAGAAAACATAACACTATTAATTCAGATCTAACTTTGACATACACTGTGACACTATTGCTTCAGATTTGTCTAGCGATGAAACTGCCTTATGGAAGCTTGGAGCAATTGGAATTTACGATCCTAGCTGCCAAACTCGGATGAAGGCAGCTCCTACACAGAGTCAAAAGCTTAGGAACCTAGAAAAACTACAAAAAAGCTCTGACTGAGTACAACAAAGAACTACGGGGGTCTAAGAAAACATCTTTGAGGAAATTCGGCCAAGGAACAACGGAATTAGCTCCAATACACTAATGAGTTCGGCTTACTTAAAAAGCCGAACGGAGAATATACTGAAGACCATGTAGAAAGTCTTAGAATGCTATTACAGACTCATTTTCGTGGATCTCAGTCAAAATCAGAAGATAATCGACCAAGCTCTCAACCAAAAGAGTCTAGAAGGAGACTCAACAGGATGAACAGGCATCTGCTGGATAAAATGTTTACGATTAACAACATTAACTGGGCAATTAACAGCTTCAAACCTTTTAAATCGCCGGTTAAGGAAGGAACTTTTCTAGCCTTACTCCAAAATGGGTTGGATCAGTTACAGTCGTATTTACAACGGCTTCTCAAAGCCAGCGTTGTATTCGGATACATACCCAATGCATGGGTATGTGTGTGGCTTTTATATCCAAGAGAGGCAGACGTCTCATGGATGATCCAAAGTCTTATGGATCCCAGAAGCCTTAGGTACCTCTTTTCTCCTCAAAACTATGGAGAAACTAATAGATCATTGCACAAGAAGCAATTCCACAACAAGTGCTCTACAATGCTTAACATAGAAAAGACACTAAAAGCCCTTTGCACTTTTATTGACATATAGAGGGTACTTTTTATAACACCTCGTTTATATCTATCAAAAGGTCAATGTAAAATAGAATCACAAAGACCTCACTGGTACAATGGATAGAGCCAATGTTAAGAACCAAAATTATTACAGCTAAAATAGAAGGAGAAAAGGATGTCCTCTGCTGTAGTCCTTGTTCGTCGACGACCTTCTTTCAAAGCTGCATAACTCTGATTTTACGATCCAAGGTTAAGCAGATGCCCTAGTCGTCACTATTAGGGGAAAGCATGATAAAGTTATCTCAAAATTAATGCAAATTGCCCTAAACATTATAGAGAAATGGTGCCAGAAAAGAGGCCTTAAGGTCAATCAAGACAAAACAATTTTGATACCGTTCACCAGGAGACGCAAATACTCTCTAACCTATGAACAATATCGACCTAAAATTTCCAAGGAGGTAAAATATCTAAGGTACCTTTGCTAAATAAGGCCCGGGCAGTATTATGGCCCACCGCCCGTAATTCGCATACTAAAGCGACATCTATTGATCAGGGTCCGTGTATCTAAAGTTCGTGTTGTATACTAGTACAGGCACTTGTGAATCTGGTTGCATAGATTTGCAGTTTCTAATATTACGCTAACGAAAATTCCTTGGCTGCTTTTTATAACATTCGTACAACAAGAAATTACCTCAATTTCGTCCCTACTTTGCAATTAAAGGTACGTAAAGGTTTCACTTAATTAATTAGACATTTGGTAATGTATATTTGTGATCAGGCGATTTTCTCTTCACTGCATCAGTTATTCTAACCTCAAAATATTCAACATATCTAGGACGGAAATATGGCCCGGATGGGCCTATTTCTAATTAATGAGCTGTATTTCCGACTAATGACTATTTTTCTAAATTTTAATTCTCTTTCAGATCATGGGAAAATTGTGCAGGGGTATTAGGGCAAATTGGACAGAAGATATGATGACTGAAGCTATGAACTTGTTGAAACAAGGTAAAAGTCAAAGATATGTAGAGAAAGAATGTGGTATTCCAAGAACTACTCTCAGAAACCACTTAAAAACAGGAAGTTCCAAAAGAAAATTAGGGAGAACATCCATTCTGTCACCAGATCAAGAAAACCAACTGGTAAAGAGGATTCTAAGAATGTCAGAGATAGGCTACCCACTAACTCCGAAGTCAGTCAGAAGAAATGTCTACAAATTTTGCGAAGAAAATAACATTCCACATACATTTATTTATTTATTTATTAATTTAACGGGCATGCCCAATTCCATATAAAAGTATACATTTAAAATAATAAAAAATAAAATCAAGTAGTAAAGAAATAATACAATGCAATAATAAAAATACAATAAAATACAATGATAAAAAAATTTACGCAGTAAAAAGACAATTTGATAAACATTTCAATACAGTAATAATAATAATTCACAGCGTAAAAAATACTAATATACCTACAAATATATATAATTACATCAATTGACGATCACGTCCGTAACACTCAAATGTTTAGTTGAGTCAGGTGGTTCTTAAATTGAGTAATGGAGTTACCAAAAATCTGTAAACTATTAAGAGAATTTGCTAGTCTCATGGCTCTGGGTAGGAACGAATGGAGAGCATAATTGTATCGATGAAAGGGCACATAAAATGTTCGCACCTGTCTAGTTGGACGAGGTGGCACGGACAGGCTGATCTTATTAAGAAGCTGTGGACAGTTACAAATACCATTTAATATGTTAAATAGCAATAAAAGGTCTATACGTTTTCTCCGGTGTTCGAGAGAGTATATGCTTAATTGATGCTGCCATGTAGTGTAGTCTCGATAGATTTTTAGCTTAAATGCTATATAGCGAAAAAATTGTTTTTGAACTTGTTCAATTTTCTTTATGGGAGTTAAGTAGTGAGGAGACCAAACAGATGAGCAATAATCCAGATGAGACCTTACTAACGAAAAGTAAAGAACCTTTATGGAACTTATGTTGGTAAAATCACGAGTTGTTCTTTTCACAAAACCCAACATTTTCATTGATTTTTGAATGGCATTGGTGATGTGACAATTGAAACTAAGAGATTTATCAAGGGTAATTCCCAAATCCCTAATCTGATTGACAACATCGAGAAAATGACCATTGATGTGATAATTAAATGATGTTGTATGATGGAAATTACGATGAAAGCTAATCACCTGGCATTTACTGGTATTAAGATCCATGCCATTGCGCGAGCACCAATTAGACATGTTAGTTAGTTCTACTTGTAATAGTGATGCATCTACACAGTTGTTAATAATTTTAAAGCATTTCAAATCGTTTGCAAATAGAAGGGCGTTGCTCTCATGGAAGCAGTTGGTAATATCGTTGATAAATAGATTAAAAAGTAATGGGCCCAAGTGAGACCCCTGGGGTACTCCCGAGGTAACAGAAAATGGAAGAGAATAGAAATGGTTCACTCGTACCTAGTGATGTGAGTTGTAAAATTACAAAACTTACGTTACATAAATTACACGTAACTTACGGTAATATTACATGATACCCGTAACTTAATGTAATTTATGTAATTTATGGAATTTACGTAATTTATGAAATTTAACGTAACTTATGATAAATTTACATAAATTACCGTAATTTATGTAATTACTGGTAAAATTACATATATTATGGCAACTTATGCGCGCGCAATTGTCGTAAGTGCGGTGCGCCGGTGCCGGTGCGCGCGAACCAGTGGGTGCTATTACGCTCGTCGCTCGTTAGTCGTTCCTTAGTCTGAGTCAGGCAGGTTATGTTTACATTTCTGTTATTGTATGTGTATGTATAAGTTAGTTTTCGACTGTTCTTTCTCTATTCATTCACGCAGCGTTGGTTACTTTACATTTATTTATTTATTTATTTTATTTATTAATTCTGAATTCGGTTTACCAAGTTTTATTCGATTTTTTAGATTAGTTTACTGTACAATAACTATAAGAATGATAGGAGCAACGGGGTACTTGTGCATGTAGCATGTGTAATTGAATTACACTGACATAACTTACTAAATAAAAAATTTTGATAACGTTGAGGGCAAAATAATGTAGTTGTCCGATCCAGTATTCTGCTTATTCGAATTTCATTAAATTGTTACACAGATTCAATTTTAATCTTTCTTCTATTTAAGGATGCCTAACAATTTTTTATGCCCTCGTGCCCATCAAATACTTTGAAAAATAATGTTTTTTCCCTTCTTAATGTTTAAGTCTACCTGAATATTTTTTTTAGGTCATAAAACATGGTGAAACGTAAGACAGATATCTGGCTTTATTTTGAAGTGTTACCTGCGGGTTCTTCTAATCAAAAGACCATAAATGTGAGGTGTAAATTTTGCAAGAGTGTACATGCAAAAAATGCTACAAGAATGAAATCTCATCTTCAACAATGCACTTATGTGCCGCATATGATAAAACTTAAATTCAATATTTTAACTCCAAAGTCAAAGGGGAATCTCTCTAAATTTCCATTTGAAACATCCATGAAAAAAGATCACATCGGCAAAATTGGATAACGATAACACTGATGCTGCTTGTACATCATCAACGGTTTCCACAGCATCAACATCTGCTTCTGATAACATTCATGTGGAAACACCTGTTTGCACAAAAATCAACAGAATACAATCATTTTGTGATCGAATGACACACGAACAAAATAACGAATTGAATATTTTGCTTGCTAGAGCTATTTACACCAGTTCAGCACCACATTCAATTACCGAGAATGAAGATTGGAAATTGTTTTTTAAAAAAATGAGACCTTCATACACCTTACCATCGAGATATATGTTATCAAATCGTCTCCTGACCGAAGAGTACGAGCGAGTTGAAGTTCAAGTTAATGATAAAATTAAGCAAGCTGACAATTTATCATTGCAATGCGATGGTTGGTCCAACTTGCGAAATGAAAGTGTAATTAATTTCATTGTTACAACACCCGAACCGTTATTTGTCAAATCAGTACTAACAAAAGCAGAGAAGCATACCGCAGAATATATAACAAAATTAATGGTTGAAGTTCTGGAGGAGTATGGACCTAAAAAATTTTTCGCTATTGTGACTGATAACGCAAAGAATATGAGGAAGGCTGTGAGACAATGTGAAGAGATGTATCCCCATCTTGTATCATACGGCTGTTTAGCGCACACATTACATTTATTGTGCAGCGATATTTTGAAATTATCTTCAATAGAGACACATTTGTCACATATTATACATATCGTTAAAACTATTAACCAGTGTCAAGTACTGAGAGCTCAATTCACAGAAATAAGAAATGAGATGAAGTGTGGAGTGTCTCTTAGCCTACCTGTAAAAACAAGATGGGGTTCACATGTAAAATGTCTTCAAGATCTGACTAAATGCAAGTCCGTCCTACAACGTCTAGCAATATCTCCAGATAAAACAATTCAAGATAGAATACGCAGCGCAAAAGCAAATTTACTTGATGAAGGATTCTGGATAAATTCTAGCGCTCTTGTTGAATTGCTTAAGCCAATTACTGAAGCAATAACACGTCTTGAAGGAGATTCTTCGTCAATTCATTTGGTTTGTGAAACTTTCGCGAAAATCGGTAGTAACATATCTACTCATTTAGAATGCGTGAAACTAACAGATTGCGAAAAAACAGAAGCGATGGATAAATTTATATCAAGGAAGGAATACGCCCTTCAACCGATCCATTTTGCCGCAGACTTACTAAACCCTCGGTCTGTTGGTGCAAATTTATCATCAGCCGAAAGGATTGAAGCGATGAAATACATTACTACTATGTCAACCACGACCACGATAGAGATTGGTGATGAAGGAGTGTCAAAGATTACTGAGGATTTAGGAAACTATTTAGCTAAAACAGACTTTTTTGGCGAAACATTTTTATGGAACATACTCGATAATGTCTCTTTGGTTACATGGTGGAAAGGATTTTGTGGACATTCATGCCTCTCCAAAGTTGCAGTCAGGATATTGACAATGCCGTGCACTTCTGCGGCAACAGAGAGAAGCTTTAGCTCCCAGAGCAGCATTCATACGAAGAGAAGAAATCGCCTAACAACTCAAAGGGCAGCGAATTTAAATTATATACAATATAATTCAAAATTGCTGAAACGTTCACGACAACATCACATACAAAGTCAATATCCTATAGAAGAGACTGTACAGAACAACGTTTCGATAGAAGGTAGAAACTTACAGAAGGAGATAGAAGTAATTGAAAACCATATTTCCGAAGAGGAAGAATTAGACGAGGTAATTTTAAATTTAGGCATTTTTAGATATGTGATATGTGCATGTGATATATGCAGTTTGCTTCTTTTCCGATTTTCCAATGCATTCCACCGTTTTCGAATAAAAAATTATAAATCTTATGTTTTTCAGACAATATCATCATGGCATTCAAATACAACAGGAAATGGAAATTCCGACGATGATTTTAATTTTGCTGACTTTGCAATGACCGATGATGAAATTGATCAAAGAATGGAAACTAGGGAACAGAGACCAGCACGCATTTTGAGACAAAGCAAATTGAACATTTTTAGAAAACGTCTTAATTAAATCGGTAAATTAGTGTAAACACATACATATTTATTGTTTATATTCCAAAATTATCAATTTCAGGGTAAAGGCACAGAACAACCCCAAAAAAAAACGGAAGTCGAGAAGGATACTTCAGATGCCGAAAACAAGGTAGTTAGATCTGTATATATTATATGTAAACATAAACCCATTATTTTTACTCTCTATGTTTACACTTTCCTATTTAATTTCAGGATGCAGTTCTGGATTTGCCGGAGATAAAAAAAATTACACAAGGCTCATTGGAAGAGCAAACAATTGAAACTTCGACGTTTTATAACAAGAAGGTCTCCAGTTGTCTGCGAAAAAGGAAGTTGTGATTTATAAAAGCCGCTTAAAACAAAACTAAAGAACCTATGTTTTCATTTCTTTATTATTTGTATGTATTTCTTATCCACTTTTCTTTATTTCATAAGTATGTAGTTACTTTGTGTTTATTATATTCAATATGAATGCAAACAATTGATTTTTTAATACAATGAACATAAATTACATAAGTTACATAAATTACATCTGGTTTGTAATTTTTGGGTAATTTTACACGTGTAACTTACAATTTCTTAAATTACACGTAATTTCACATCACTACTCGTACCTGTTGAGTTCTGTCAGTTAAGTAACTATTAAACCATTGCAACATAGAACCACATATGCCATATGAATTAAGTTTCTGTACCAAGAGCTCATGGTTAACTGTATCAAAGGCCTTGGAAAAGTCAGTGTAAATTGAATCAACTTGTAAACCCTTCTCCAAGGCTTCAGACAGAAAATCGACGTAAGTCAGTAAACTCAACTCTGCTGACTTACCAGAAGTAAAACCAAACTGCTGGGAATTTAGAATCCCAGAACAATCATAAGCGAGGAAATCAGTAATAATGCTTTCAAAAACCCGATTTATATATTGGTGTGACGTAAGAAACTTTCCAGAAATCAGGGAAACAGCCTATGGTTAGGGATTTATTGGAAATATGAAAAAGTGGTCGCGAAAGTATGAAACTGAATTCTCTAAGAAAAAGAGGAGAGATACCATCTGGTCCAGGTCCTTTGTTGACATCAAGTGATGAAAGGTTCTCGAATATTTTTGAAATATGGATATGATATGAGGATATATTCAGTTTAGATTGGATATGGTCAATATTACAGTTTAAAGTTAGATTAGTGTAAACCGACGAAAAATGATTTGCAAATAAATTAGCAATTTCGCTTCCACATGTTCCCACCAAGTTATTAAAAGTCATTAAATCGGGTATAGTGTTGTTTTCGCGTTTGCTAGCTACAAATTTCCAAAAAGATTTTGCATTATTTTTGATTGACACTTCAGTGAAACGAATGAAATCGTTATAACAACATTTTGTCTGTTGTTTACATTCCGTTCTTAGTCGACAAAATTCCGCGTAACTAGTATGAGTCTTAAGACTTTTATAAATTTTGTGAGCTCTAATTTTCTCCCGTACTAATTGTTTGAGATCAGAGGAGTACCAGCTGGGAAATTTCTTATCCACAATGCGTAATACGGGAACAAACTGATCAATAGCAGAGTAAATGATATCATAAAATATGCCAATCATGTCGGTAAGCTCCCTGTTAAGGAGAAGGTCGTCCCATTTTATAAGTTGTAAATACTGATGAATGGCTGGGAAATTGGCTTTATGGAAGTTGTAATAAAATTCTTCCCCAAAATCTGACCTCCTAACAATATTTAATTTTATGGTAGTTTCCAAAGGAGGATGGTGAGAGTCAGGTGAAATTAAAACATCATTTGCTTTAGAAATAACAAGTTCTTCAGGAGCAAGGTTAAGGTCAAGAATGACATTCCTACTATTAGACACATAATTACATTGGAACAAATTGTGGTAAGCACATAAGTTGGAAACGACCTCAACAGAATCAACTACTGCTAAATGTGCAGGAGACTGTACAGTTGCAAAAGAACAGTAATCTTCAACTTCCCAAATAGCTGAAGGAAGATTATAATCACCAAACAAGTAAAATTTTAAGGCAGAAAATTGTTCACTTAAGATCATTAGCTGATCTGAGTGGAACTGATAAATGTTAGTTGGAGACTGAGGTGGAATATATAGAGCTTCGAATATAAATTTGTTATCTAATTTCACAAAAAGCTGTTTAGTGGTTTTTTTTAACAATTTTAATTTACAAATTCAAAAGAAATGGCCGGCTATACTTGGTACAAGTTGTTTTTAAAAAGCCATCCCAAGTTATCTCGTAGAAAAGCTCAGTCAATGAACATGGATGGAGCTCAAAAATTAAACCCATTTATTGTACAGGATCACTTTGCTAAATTGAAGAATGTTTTGGATGAGTTAAATATTAGAACATCACCAGGTCGAATATATAACATAGACGAAAAGGGTTGTCGGTTAACACTACATCATAGTCAAGTAGTTTTAGCCGCGAAAGGCTCTCGCAGAGTTCACTTGGTATCGAATGAACATGCTGAGAACCTTACTATAGTGGCTTGTGTTAACGCTCTTGGACAAGCTATTCCACCAATGATTATTTTTAAGGGATCAAGAATGAAAGAAACCTACAACGATAATTTGCCTCCAGGTTCCACAGTAGCTATGGCAGAAAAAGGAAGCATGACGAAGGAACTTTGTAAAACTTGGATAGAGCATTTCGCGAAATTTAAACCGAAGGGCCGAGTTCTGCTAATCTTTGATGGCGCTTCTTGCCATCTGGATATTTCAGTTGTTGCTGAAGCAGAAAAATATGACATTTTTTTATACTGCTTACCATCAAACACAACGCATGAGTTGCAACCTTTAGACAAGGCTGTATTCAGAGCATATGAGCATTATTGGGACATAGAGCTAATGCGATACTAGGAAAAAAATCCGTCTGCCCAAAGGTCTCTTAAAAAGGAGAGATTTGGAAAAATCTTATCCCCAGTTTGGAACCAAAGTTTAACCCCGTCAAATATCCAAAGCGGATTTCGTGCCACTGGGATATTCTCATTCGATCCACAAATTATACCAGAAGTGGCATTTGCACCATCCACGGTTACTCGTAAGGACTTAAAAAATAATAAGAACTCCGAATCAAAGGCTAGTGACTCCGAAGATAACGCCCCTCTAAGTAATCTACTAAAAAAAAACAACTCAAGCTTGTTCAGAATCTACGCGTCCACCAGATATGACAGATGGAGATGGAGACATAACAAGAAAAGTTAACCAAAACAACAGTTCACCAAAACCTGGGTGTTCCCAGGACCTTCTCCTACTTCTGAAAAGATAAAGATACTTGATATAAAAATAATAAAGCCATTAGCATCGGTTCAAAAGCACAAACAAGATAAATCAGACAATAACAATAACAAAGAGAATAGTCAGACATTTTCTAATCTAATACCGACACCTGATTTGACCGTGAAGAAACAATGTGCTCCCAGGAAGAAAGTTATAAACTATAAAGCACAGTTGCTGAAAAGAAATATTTTAAGCCGCAAGCAAAGAAAGAAAAAATGGACAAAAAGAAAAACGAAAAATTAGCACCACGAAGAAAGAAGACAATTGGATGTGCCCACTGTGCGAAGAAGACGTAGTTGCTGATATGCGTAGATGTGTAACTTGTAACGTATGGGACCATGAAATGCGCGTAGGCCTTACCAAGGACGATTTTCAGTGCCCAAACTGCATGCCGTAGATATGGGCTATATTTCTGCCTGACCAAAATAATCTGGGCCATATTTAAGTTAAGGGCGGAAATACGGCCCATTTTAGATGTTTTTTAAAAATTAAGTACGGCAATAAAAACAAGTCATTCGGGGCCAAGTCCGGACTATAAGGCGGATGACTCATCAAATCGATGTTTTGGGTGCTCAAAAATGCAGTTGTTTGACTCGATGTGTTTGAGCTCGCATTGTAGTGGTGACGAGTGATCCGCCTTCGGCGGTTGGTTTTCCTGATTTTTTGGAAGGTAACTGGCAAACAAATGGTTGTGTACCACTCAGAATTGACTGTTCTGCGTTATTCGAGTGGTACGGTTGCGATATGTCCAGTTTTTTCGAAAAAACAAGCGGCCATTAGCTTGGAAATGCTTCGTGCGCGAACAACTTTTGTTGGATCGGGCTCATCTTGAAACACCCATACGCGTAAATCCACGATTCATCACCTGCCACGATGTCATAGACGTGTTTCGAAGCACCGCGATCGTATTTTTTGAGCATTTCCTTTCCATAAACATCGTTATTTTCAAATCAAAATATTCCGAAAACGGTACACATAATATCGAGTTTTACCAAGAGTACCTTTTTGGTGCAGAATTAAACGATGTTTATGTTCACTTGGAGTTTTGACTAATAATTCTACCCTAAAAAAAGTTATGTTGAATAATACGTTGTATGAATCGTGTAACTAGCGCCCTCTATGAGAGTTAGTTATAAAAACAAATTCATGGGATATATCAGCTTCCCACGAATACATATAACAAGGATGTGAAACTCCTATGCCGAGCTATAAGCGCCCGTGGCTGAATTTACGGCTCCTATCTGGGCGGAGTCCAGTCTACGGTCGTTGCGTACTTCGTACTGCGCATCAGGCTGTCTCTCTCTCTCGAACGAGAGATGTTTACACGAATCCATATGCGATTGGTTATCTCGCTCGCACAAAGAAAAAGACAGCCTGTTGCGCAGTACGGAGTACGCAACGACCGAGAATTTAACCCCGCCCAGATAGGCGCCTTTTCTCCTGCTACCCTCTCCACTCGAGTTTGACATCCTTGTTATATGTATTCGTGCAGCTTCCAAAACATATTCGTATAAAATTTCATTGCAATGGTGCCAGTAGTTTCGGCAAAATCGTAAGAAATGTGTAATTTTTTATTTTCTTCAACGCCCTTTATCTTGAAAACGGATGGCGTTAGAAAAAAATTTTACTAAGCAAACCCCAATTATTTTTCAGTTTTTTACCTATCCTAGAGACGGTGTTACCTTTTTTTGAAACACCCTGTATAGAAGTTAAGCTGTTCTAGTGTAGAATAAATTAAATATTAGACTGTAAAAATAAATCAACTATACAGAATACTTACCTTTACGATAGTTTAAAAAGAATTCTCTTTAAACTATGCCTTAATGATGTGAATTGCCCTTACAGTAGTCAATTGAATGGAAGAGCAAAAAGAATGAATCGAACTTTTTAGAGACGACAAGCGCACTTTTTATTTTTAAATATGAAAACTGAAATGTGTAAAGAAGCATTAAGAACAAAGCCAACAATATTAAAGCCTAGATGTCTTATTACTTCCATAATTGGTCTAGCCTAAATACTTATTACCTAATCAACATCAGGTACCTAGCTACAAACAAACAAAATGTAACTTTAATATGTCAATCTAACGATGCTAATTTTATAGCGAAACGGCCGTCATTGCATTTAAAACGTAATTTACGAATAAATAGTGAAAGTTTAATTCAATAAATTTCGACAGTTGTACTATATGTATTAAAATAATATAACTACAAATACTGTTTACGAAAACTATGCACTTTTTACTCTGACCTGTCTTTTATTGGTATAAAAATACAGGTCAGAGTAATTAGTGTATACTTTGCTTAAGCAATGACATTACATAATGTGATTACGTATCCGTTCATACCAGTTTAGCCATAGATAGTGAGATTCTGTCAAATGTCAACTCATGTAGACATTTCACGAAAATTTAAATAGTTTTGATGGTAATAAAGAAAACTCATTTCGATAAAATATTGAATTTTTTTATTTCAATTAAATCGAGAAATTATGTTTAAACTGTACAGACAATAAAAATGAATGCATTCATTAACAATCGACTGGATAGTTACTACCATGTAAGTATTGTGACAAACTGAAAAGTAACAATTAAAAAGAGTCGATGATCTTATAGATTTGTTTCTGTTGTTAACGGAAAACTCAAAGGTAAGTAGGCATATATATATATATTTTAATTTTTAACATTCCTCTGTGTAAATAAGTTTAATTCAACTTTAAATAAAGCACACTACTATCTAAATGACTCAAGTTTTGTTTGCTTCTAAATTAATACAGAAACAAATCTATTAATTACTTATAGAATATTTACAATTTTTAATCATACTGGAGACTTTTACCTGTATTCTGCTGCAAAAAATATTATTTAGGGCAATAAGTACAAATTTAAATCTAAAGTTAGCATGTATGTGTTAATATTCACGTTTATTCCTTTTTCCATTAAATAAACAAACTGCCAAAACTTTCATTTATAGAAAACTCCAATACAACTAAAAAATAAAATAGGAATTTTACTCTAACTCAGTTTTGGTACTTTTTACATAGCATATGTACTCTTGGGTTGTTCTTCGTCTTGTAAACCTGTAGATTTCTTCACATATTGTGGATTGACTTGAATTTCTTCATCCATAGCTAAAATTTGCCTATCTAATTCCATACAAAGAGCTAACTGTTCTTCCAAACCCTTTAAAACTTCAGGACCACTGTACTTGTCTGGCTCATCTCTAAAAACCACCATTCCATCTTTTTGGTTAATTGTTGCAAATATTTGCTGTTTTTCAATCTGCAACAATTCAAATATCCAACATTGCAGCAAAACTTCAATTTTAACTTAAAAATTTCTTACCATTTGCAATATATGACTTTCAGCTTCTCCTGGACTAGATAAACCAACTCTACTAGCAACATCTGATAAACTTAATGTCAAAAATGTCTTGGTTAACCTCTGTATGTTTTTTTTATAAAGTACTGATGATACTTGTTTAACAAGACCCATATTGTGATCCCTTGTAAACACCTTGAACATCGAAAACCATTTATAAATGTAAAATTTTAAAAACCTCAACCACTTACCTCAGAATGTTTATTAAGTACGGTATTTAATTCTGCAGTATTATTTGATGTAAAGGCATTAGCTAGATCCGTATAAGGCAAAGAAAGTGGTTTAATAAACCTTGAAACCACCTGGGAAGCATATTTAGGAATTGGAATTACCTAAAATAATAAACCAAGATATTGTGTTTATCTATGATTCCAACTAACCTTTCCATGTAGTAGCAAAGAGACCAAAATATATTTCTTGAATGATTCCAACATAATATGGGAAACCGCCAATGAAGGTGTTGTAACTGCCACTTCAAAAAAATATAAAGCCCTATCTAAATTACGAACAGCTAAATAAACCATACCACCATAATAATAATATAAAAGAAAGTATTTTGAATCAAACTGAGGTCCACTTGGATTTTGAGATATCTACAATTATAATAAAATATGTAAAACAAATTATTTAATTGTTAATTTAGTTACCTCCTGACATATTCCTGTAATATCAACATCTAATAATTCTAGAGCAGGTTTAAAACATTTAGCGAGTAAACATAACTGACACAAATCTGCATGAATGGATGTTAACTGTGAATCATATAATCGCAGCTTAGAAATGGCTTTTTGTAATAAGAGTATCCCCTTTAAAGGTTGCTTCTCTTCCACAAGGTAATTAGTAATGTGGTGGCATAAATCAGCAACTATAAATAATATACAATTCAATAATTAATAATAATGATTATTTCTTATTGAAATACTTGAAGAAATTCAAAGTTAATAAAGGAATGAGGTACTTACACATGTCAGGGGCAAACCTAATCTGTTCTCCATTACAATTCAATATAAAATCTTGTGCTTGGGTGAATGTGACAGCAGGAGTTGCTGTTAATGTGGCACTAAATTTAGCACATAATACTGCTAATATTCCCAAAGAATGATGTTGAATATCTAATGTTTCCAATACATTATCCAAATGCTGGTTTTGTTTTACTAATATTTCATTAGATTTGGTTAAAAATACACAAAGCTCCCGAAAGTTACCTAAAATCATAACCTTTAATTGAGGATACGCACAGTTTTGATAAAGTATTAACCATGTGAAGATGAAGTCCTAACAGTATTCACGAACTGTTCCAAAGCAGATGCCATTTCATTGGAACTACCTTGGTATTCTAATAAAATTTAAGTATTTAACTATCAGAGCTTTGGTATTTAGTTGTATTTGATCAAAAATAAACACCACAAACACTGCTTCTATTCGACTTTTTATGAATTGTTTATTTGACATTTGACAAGACCGGTGATTGAACTGTCATTTTAAAGATTAGACCACAAGAACCCAGCTACCAAGAATGATAAAAAATTTACCAGGATTGCTTAATCCCATAAGACGTACGTTCGCCAAAAAATCGATCGCACGTGACGTCACTGCAGTCCTCGGCCGTATTAAAACGATTTTATGGGAATATTTATTATAAATTATAAGTGTTTAATCTTAAAAATCCAAATAGTGGTACGTTAGTATTACAGAAATCATAAAAAAACTGTCTAATTCCTATTATTTCCATGCATTTATATGGTAAACGTTATAATGAAGGACTGCAGTGACGTCACACAGCTGGCGGACAAATCAGCCCGATTAGGCAATCCTGGTAAATGTTTATCGTTCTTGCCCAGCTACACCATTTCATATTTCATAGATATCTGGAATTACTTTTGAATACAATTATTGTGTAGGTTACAAATAATATTAAATCGACTAATAGTTGCACTCATTTTTTTTTAAATATAGTGGATTCTAAGAGTAGATTATCATTGATATCATTGATAACCATTTCATTTGATAACCTTCGTAGTATTTTCTTGTCTAAAGATGAATACGAATACCACTCATAAAACACGTATGACTGTCACTACTGTCAGAATGAATTTGTCAAAACTGTCTTGTGTGTCATTCATATTTTTCCTATTTATTTGTGAGTGAAAGTGTTTTTGTTGAAAAATGTATTTTGTTTGCAATTTTTATTCATGAAACAAGAGAAAACCTTCATTTTTATACAAAATTATGTAATAACGATTAAGCAATGAGTGTATTTGGTGATTTTCAACAAGTTTGGCTGCAAAGGTTTCCCGATAGCCCTTTACCAGGCGCCTGGGAGGAGGACGTTAGAGCCAACCTAGCAAAACATAAACAAAAGGTGCTACTTTTAAAGGAAGAACTAGAAAAAGAGCAATTCTATGTCGAGTATTTGGAGAGGCTTTTAAGTGATGTGGAGGAACACAAGAAAAAAATATCAAAAGATAGGAGTGATGAATCTGATGATGTCATTGGAGATATTGTATCTAAAGTAAATATAACATTTTTGCGTTTGAATTTACGTGCAAAAACGTATTTATTTATTCATGTTACTTAATATTTCTTTTCCCATTTTTTATATTCTCTGTTATGTTGTAATTTCCCATTAGGTGTGGTCATTATTTATTTTTTCATAATGTCATGAGCAATGTAAACATATAATGTTAATAAACATGTGTATTCATGAATCTTGTATTGAAGTAAAATTTTTGGGGGTATAATGTATTAGTATTGCTTAGTAAAGCAAAATGTCTATTTTAATCAGATTTTATAAGCATACAATTATGGTTATGACCTGATTAATCTACCAGCTTGAATTAGGAAGTAGTTGTCATCACTAATAATTTATTATTTGATAAAAATCTTATTTGAATATTCTAATTTGTGTTGTTAAGTAATTTGGTAAAGCCAATAGTGGAGTAACTAATTACAGCAAACTTTAAAACATGATTTTCTACACTTTTTTTATAATCAATCATTGAACTACTTATTTCATAATGTGTTCTAATTTAGTGTGAATATTGTTTTATTGTTCTTTAACAATTTATCTTGCTTGTTAAAATTATGTCATTGCATTCTTGAATATTTTGTCAAACAAGAAGGGATATGTATTGTGTAATACATTACATATACAGGAATTAATTAAAATGAATGATCAGAGAAGCAAAGAAATGAGAGAATTGGGAAATTTTTGGAACATAATAATTTTATACCTTTATTTATAAATAAATATACTTAACTTACCCTAAGTTAAAAACATTTTAATTTTAGACTGAAGTTAGTAAACCTGAAGTCAGTAAATCATCCACAATTTCATTGAATGTTGAAGAACCAGAAACTATATCTGCTAATATGTGTGTAAATGAATTATCCAAACAATTGGCCAACAGTGAAGTTCCAGAGAAATATGAACCTACAGCTCCACCTGATCCAGATCCAGGAACTTTTGTTACAGTTATAGAGGTGAATGGTTTAAAACAAAACACATCCCCTGTTAAAATTCCACCAAAGTATGCTAAATGTGACATAATTTACCTCTTGTATACAATTATTTTTATTTAAGGGTACCACAAAGACCAGACTCTTTAAGAGCCAAACCAAAAAGAAGTTCCAGTGATTCTAGGTCATCATCATCTGAATTCCTTGCCGTTGCAGATGAACCATATTATGATATGGTAGCAACAGATGAAGAATTCATAGTAAAAAGTAATCATTCCAGTACAGAAAATGTGTTTAGTTCCACCAGTACTCTTCAAATTGAGTCAAAAAGAGATTCCACTCAGACTGTGCAAGATCCACAATCTCCAGGCACATCAAACTATGTTAATATTGAATATTTTATTCAGTAAGTAAATAAATTTATTCATTTGAAGATATTGTTTTAAAACAATCATGGTTATTAATTTAACATTTTTGTAGAGCAACTAAAAAGAATGGTAACAGTCATAGTAGTAGTGAAGATGAACAAGAGGAAATAACAGAATTAAGAAGACAGAATGATAACAGTTCCTATGCAAGTTCTAGTTCTTTGGAATCTGTGACACCTGCAACTAGAAGAAAGTTTAGTCATGTAAGTATTAATTATAATAATTGTGATTATGAAAGTAAATTTTGTGTTTTTTTAGGAAGGTGATGCTAAAGGAGAAACAGATAGAATGTATAAAAGTATTTTTTATAATATAACAGACAGTGAAAGTAATTATGTTGATTGGTTAAGTTTTTTATTAAAGGTAAGTTATTCTAACAATGTTGAGAACTGTTTTAATTTTCTATTTTACAGTATATGAAGGCAATTCAGGCAACCATAGGAACTTCTCAGCCAATTGTTAGTGAGACAGAACTGAATACAATCTTTTACAAAATACCAGAATTATACAATTTACACGCGACTTTTTTAGAAGCTCTTAAAAGACATATCCAAACTTGGGATACAAGGATAGGGGAACAATTTAAAATAATGGTGAGTAAAAAAACACATTTTTTTATTCCTTTTTTTTTCATTGAAATGAATTTTTGTAGGCATCTAATTTATCATTATATGGAGCATTTTTGAGTAACTATGGCCTGGCGCTGGATACAGTCAGAAAATGTAGTGTTGCTAACGTGCAGTTTGGAGAAATTTCTAAAAATATAACTTGTAAACAACTCTCTGGACAACCCATTAGTCTGGAGGATCTTTTACACAAACCGGTAGCCAGGGTGCAGAAGAATGCTTTAGTTCTGCATGACTTGTTGAAATTTGTACCGTCTTCACATCCCGACCATCACAGTTTGACTGAAGCCTTGAATCTTACTCAGAATTTCTTGGACCAGTTTAACATGATACAGACTAAATCGATGTTTCCTGTAAGTATTAATACTTTTTTAATCATTGTTCCTTTTGGTACATTTTTAAATGTTTTAGGCAACAGATAGAGCGCAAAGAAGATTGGTGAAAAATTCGTTTATTGTAGAGTATGTTGATGGTCACAGAAAACTGAGGCATTTATTTTTATTTAACGACGTTATAGCTTGTGCCAAATACAAGGTAACTATCATATAATTTTTTCATTTTCCATTTGTGATCATTGTGTTCAATTTTTATTAAATCTCATCTTTTATTTTAATATTAAATAATTTTATCTTTTGGTTTGATCTGATTTAAGTTTGGCAACAACTCTTCTGTGGTCTCTTTGGTAAGCACAGTCAAAACATTTAGCATCAAACAACAGATTTTATAATTCCTTTTTCCCATTTTAAATATTTTTCCTTTTGTGTTTGCAATGCTTATTTTTCTGAAATATTTCTATGTGGCTAACTTCACGTCGATAGTTGACGAGCGTAGTTTGGCAACTCCAGGCTACCCTAGGCTGCTCTTACCTTGGAAGCGAAATTGCTTCTGAGCTGGTCGGACCTAGTTTTGCGAAAACAAACCCTTGTACTTGTTGTGCTGGGAAGGAGGAACAGATCTGACAAAAATCCAAATAGATTGTTTTTTCCATAACTGGAGTAATATTTCTTGTTGAAAGCTGGCACTGTACTGAATGAAACTAGCTGCATTGTAGGAGCGCCTGGTCATACAGCCAGACTCAACATGGTATGCTATAATGATGGATCTTAAAATAATATATAATATTATACATGTTACTTTAAATGGGGTCACTCTCTTCCTACCTAGGGGCCCAACAAGGCATGTTTTAAAACAGACATACAACACTACAACAGCCTTAATGAGCAATAATTGTCACTAGCAAATATCTGGTACAAGCATTAACTTGATGCAAAGGGCATTATCCAGAGTATAAAAATTAACTGTCAATTCTGCAAATACCAATCTTGTGTTCCTTGTGTGATGGTGCATTACTCTTTCTGTATTGTATACCAACCCCATGGTAGTTAGGCGAGCTTTCCTGTTCAGATAATTTTGTACACCTTACTTCTTAATCTTTATATTTTCTCTGGACTACCGAGCTCCTGCAATTGTAATGAGAGTGAAACAATATTTACTGACCACCATTCACTTTCCAGCAGCAAATGATGTTAGCGCAGGGAGAGCTCCTCAAAGGTCTCATTCAGAAGACTGGAGAAGAACAGCTGTCTCATTGTTAGACAAGGACCATTTCTTCAGTTGTCATTCTGATTGTATATCTGGTGAAACTCTTGTTTCATATGTCATATTCATACATAAAATATTGCATCCTGCAGAATGCAATCTTTTCCTCAAACTGTAGTATGTGAAGGTCACAATTGGGTTACATATTCTTCCCTTGCCAGAATTAATGGTTAAATAACCTAAAATTGTGTCCAATAAAAATAAGAAGTTGGGTTGGGTTTTGGGTTCCTAACACTTTTTGTTTTATTGAGTAATACTTGACGTTTCACATGTCTTTCATTGAACACAAATTTTAAAACATATTGTTGCAAGAGTTAGGTAATTTAGCCAGCTCTTCAGGGGTTAATTGTTATATACTTATGTGCATTCTGAGCATTATCCTATA
The DNA here is from genome assembly GCA_035357415.1 of Ophraella communa. NCBI lineage: Eukaryota > Metazoa > Arthropoda > Insecta > Coleoptera > Chrysomelidae > Ophraella > Ophraella communa. Next base: position 22,344,450 of record CM068985.1, read on the forward strand.
AGCTTATAGGTTTCAATTTCCCTCTTATATATAATGTCAAAATTATATATATTTACGATTCTCTAAGGAAATCTGTAACAAATAGAGAATTATATGTCCTGCAACTTTATCAGATTTTTGCATATAGACCTTACAGATGTACTCAGAATTCCACTATTAGTTCGATTCTTGACGTTTTATATGCTCATGTCTTTAATATGTGTGGCATTACTAGAGATAATTCATAGAATAGTACTTACAAACTGTTTAGATTAGACACTTACTTAAAGTAAATTTATGTCGATTTTGAGAGCCATCTATTAGCTTAATAATAATATACATAATTATTTCAATAACCTTAATATTGTCCGCTAGATGTCAACTGATTTAGCTATCCATTTTGGAATTTATTTTATTAAACACGTATTATCAAGCTAAAAATTTTTTATTAGATGTGTCATATTTTATAAAAGTATAATACATAGAGACTAAAAAATAATTACATTCATGTAAATTCATAATACTTATTGGTAATAGCCTATTTTTCTAATTTCATACAAAATATATGTCCTTTTGTCCCCACTGTTAAGTTCTGAATCTATTTTTGTCTTACTCTTTACTTTTAATATTATTTAGATGTAATTTTTTGACACATGAAAATACCTTTGGGGCATTATTTGGAATGGGCCTTAGTTCTAACCCTTTCAAAATTTTATAAATTTCATTAATATTAGTACTTACCTTATGCAAACACAAACATTATGATCAAAATGTAAGTGAATAATTTAAACGGATTTTTGTTTTAATAATACCGTTATCTAATTTGCACACATGCTCATAAACAAATTAATATAAGCACAAAAATTATCACTGTGTGTCAAACATTTGTTGTCTTTTCACGTAATGTCAACTATGCTGCTGCCTCTAGTGGACCGGAGCACATTAAAAGTATCTTAAAACAGCTAATGACAGAGCACAGGATTTGAGATAATTTATCCATATTTTTGCGAGGGTATTTGCTACATACTTGGCGCGATTCTTGGCGTTTTTTGTTAGATTTCTTTCATAGAACACACTAAACGTTTGTAATAATTGCAAATTGTTTTATTTAAACTTGATCTTTCTAGACTGCAGGTCGAAATGAAAAGTATACGTTCGAATTAAAGTGGTTTATACCGGTAGAGGATATATTAACCTTAGAAGAGACTACCGCAAACTTACACGAAGTACCGCAATCAAATATCGTAGCTTTAAAGTCCCAAGCATCGAACGTCAGAGATCAGTTAAGACAAGAAGAAAAAGCCAACGAAGATAAGGTAAGAACTCGCTTCTATTTTCTTATTGGTACTAATTATCATTTTTTTTTATTTAAAGAATCGTTCAAAGCTGCTTCGCGGTTCGGATAAATATAGAAAAAGACTGATAGAACTAGAAAGTCAACTGGTACTCGTATCACCAAATCTCGTCTATAGAATAAAGAATAAAACGACTGGTCGTACTTATATGTTTTTCTTATCGTCCGATTTCGAACGTACTCAATGGATAGAAGCTATACTAACATTACAGAAGACTGAACGGACGGGAAAGGTTACAGCACAACCTTTTAATATGTTGGAACTGCAAGCTTGGATAACCGCTTGTAGACAATTCCTAAAAACCAACATGGGATCGTATCTGCTTAGAAGTGGAAACGATGAAAGTCTACTGGTTGGAGATTTGCATGTTTATGTGTACGATGTAACTGGATTGGAATATTACTGTGGTAAGTGTATATCATTATAAAATTATTATCATTTTAGATTTCTGTTTAATGTAACTCAAATATTTAAACTTGTTACTTCTTCAAAAATTTACTTTTTCTACTTGATGTTTATTAACAACAACGTTTAGATTTATTTGATTTTTATTTCGTTATAATATTATTTTATTGTTATTTTTTAAAAAGTTTTCTAATTTTTCCTTTTTCAAGCTACTTTGGTAATAACTTGTTTTTTTGTGGTGTACTAACTCTGTGCTTGTTTGCTTATTAGTGATATTGATACTGAAGACAGTTTATTGCACTGCTAATGATAATAATAAATTAGAGACTGGCCAGACTACAATGATCGGACTATTCGGATGTACCATCAAAATTTAAACTAACCCTTGTAACCCTGATTAAAAATCAACAAAAGACGTTGTTTAAAGATTTTTACAATACTATGTACCTACCATGTTGTCTCATTCAAAGATCCGTTTTTGCAAGACATTAAAAATTAATAATATAGTTTTTAATTTTTCATATATTAGCCATTGAGACCTATAATTTTGTAAATTTGAATAATGAAATATAATTGTCAAATATGCTAAAGAACTGATTGTAAAACCCACTCAGAGCTGTATTAATTATTGCATACAACGGAAAATTATCCATATAGTGAGATATATCCTTACAAGAAACGATATTTGTCGGTGATCGAACTACTACTAGGGTACTATTAAATTCAATACCAGCTATATACTGTGGTTTTTTAACGTGTTTGATAACCATACAAAAAATTGAGTTTCCTGTTCAGATAATTCGCGTTGAAAAATGTAAAAATTTACCAACGAAAACCATCTTTGGAAATTTTCATTATTTGCTCGATTTCTTCTTAACTCACTGTAAAAAAACAAAACTCACTTCACTTCAATACCAAACCGTTGGGAGTAAGTTTATGCTTAAAAAATAACAATAATTATCCTTTTTAGAAGTTGTCTAGTAAAATATTCCAGAAGATAGTACATTGTTTTTTTTTTAGATTTATACATTGTGATCGAAGTAGACTTCTACGGTCACTTTTTCCAAAAGGCCAAAACGAAAGTAATCTGCAACACGAACAATCCGCAATGGAACGAGAATTTCATGATCGATCTAGAAGGTTGCGAAAATCTTCGAGTACTCATTTACAGAGACGGCATCGCGAATCCTACCCTATTCGGCAAACACACGCAAAAATTGAGTAGAAAATGGTTGAATCAACACATCACGGAAAAAAGTCTGTCGATAAACGGTTGCACGCTGCGAATGGGCTTGAAATACATTCCCTGCGAAATCAGTTTGAGGAGAGTACCTACCGGTAAAACTGGAGCTTTGTTCGGCGAAAAAATTCAAGCCGTGTGCAAGTAAGTAAAAGAATTTGGATTAATTTTAATAATCAGAAAATAATCAACAGTTTAACAAAACATCCGTTATTTCTATTATAATTAAGGATCGGTCGGGTGGGGGATTTATATGTATGAGTTTATCAAGCCTTTTTATAACCCCGTTTTCAATGTCAGTTGTTTTATTAAAAATCTTACTTGACACTGTCTCTTGACTATACTGTCAAAACAAGAACAAGACAACTAATATAAATGAATTAAAATTAAATAAAAACCAAACAAATTCATGTTTCAACTCGACAATATTCCTAGCAAAAATTTGTTGCTTAGGATTAGTTTTCAATCAGAGATACTGACACAAAATATTGGGTCATTTGTTACAGTCCGCCAAGGCAATGACAAAAAGAAAAATGATAGCATCGGTGGCCCCATCTCGTGGGCTTAGTCGAACTCGTCTGAGTATCAAATGATTTGTTCCACAAAAATGCTAGTATTTTCCGATAGTCCATAAAAAAGAAGAGGCGGTAGTGTCATGCCATACTTCTCCGGTGTGACTTACATCCCATACAGTCATACCGCCGCGAATGCATTAATTAAAAAACAAATTCAACCATTTGTACCAAGCTTGCACAGTTAATCCGTCCTGCAGCTATTTACGAACATCACCATTCCATACATTTTGGACTGTAACAAATGACCCAATATTTTGTGTCAGTATCTCCCGGTCTAAATTGTTTGTCTCTAAGTTCATCAGTCAATGGACAGGTCTGATAGTTTTTCCATTTTGAGTTTCGTGCGAACCATTGTCCTATCAACGGATTTTTCTGCATATCTTTATGTATTCTACATCTTTGGCACTCACGAAAACCTTATTTTGCTTCAGATTTACCATCTAAAATGCAGAATTCTCGTTGTGCTTCATTCAAAACAGAATCAATGCATGGGTGTCCAAATTTATACATGTATGGTGATTAGATCAAGTAGAGTCAAATGATTTCGTTTTGATAAAATGATTGGATAATTTTTTAGCTAGATCAGACAGGGTAACATCATTAATTGGAGTTCTCTTAATATTCAGAAAAAAAAGTTGAATTTGGTCTTCTTTTTTATTTTCATGGACACTATCAGTTTTGAGTTGATTTTTGATTGATCCCATATTTCTCATCATAATAATAATAATAAGAAGGTATTTTATCTGTTATGAGAAGTTTGAATTGCTTTTAAGGAATGTGGGAGCAATAAGGTACTCTATTCTCATTTTTTTTTTTGATAAAGTAACCATTTCCGCCTTGTCGAGATTAACTGATAGTAAGTGGTCCTCACACGTTGCCTGTGTGATTTTTAGGGCTTCCTGTACAGTGTGACAGAGATTGCCCACGTATTTTCCCGTTACTAAAATGACAAAAGTCATCAGCGTAGGCTATTATGTATAAGTTGTGTCTGTTTAAGGATCTTATAAGGCTTTCCAGCACAATGTTCCACAGTAGAGGTTCTAGCACCCCTCCTCGTGGACAGCCTTTTACTGCCTTATCTTTTACCGTTACATAATTGAGACTTATTTCAATTTTTCTATTAGTAAATCGAGAACATCCTTGTCCACTATGAAGGATAGGATCTTAGGGAATATAATTTGGTCAAATGTATCTCTTTGTCAGTTGATCTGCTAGGGTTATACGCATGTTCATTCAGGTGAAGTGGTTGCTTTGCAATCACTTCGTCTCTGATGTACCTTTTGCATAGTTTCTCCATCATTTTCATTAGAAAAGATATGAGACTAACTGGTCCGTGTCATTTTGGGGAAGAGTAGTCTGCTCTGCCAGGTTTATCTCCAATTTTTTGGAATATATTGTAGAGCAAGTGAAGTAGTTCCAGGCCCTACTAAAGTAGGGCTGGATATATGACATCTGCTCCAGGTGATTTAAAGGGAAAGACGCCCGTTACAGCGTATTTTACCTTCAATCAATCATTCAAAAATTATTTTATTGTATAAGATCAAACAATCTTGTTCACAAAGTCATGCAGTTAAAAATAAAATGAATTAAAGTCTTCTACGCCTCTACACTTAGTGCGGCCCCGCACTTTACATGAAACATCAACACTGACCCTACACAAATGTGGTGTAGCTCTTTTTTGGAGAACAAACGTTTTATTAAACAGTTCTAAAGTACGACTCCCCCAAAAACTTACGTACTTACTCACTGAGGTACCAATCAGTGTGTGAGGACTTGCTTCTTTCCTTCTCCATTTCCGCAGTGTTAATAGCGGTAAAGCCAAGAAAGTGTGTTTCCATTAGCAGCATTTTCTATGATTTGTCGTCGTTGGTGTTTTAGTGTTGCTTGGTCACCTATGTTTTTGACTTTTTATACTTTTCACAGACTTTGATGGTCGTGACTCAATTTCTGCTTTCTCTACCTCGTTTAAAATTAAAAATAAGAGTGGGAGGGGTTGGTGTTTTATATATAACTCAGTATTAAGGTTGATAAATTTGGAAAACATTGTTTTTACGTTTTAGGAGACAGAAACGCGACATTCCTTTTATTATTACTGCATGTATACGAGAAGTGGAGAGGAGGGGTATGGCCGAAGTGGGAATATACAGAGTATCCGGTTCCTCTCTGGATATAACCAAATTAAAAAAATCCTTTGAAACAAGTAAGTGTTGTTCCTTTTATAAATTATTCTAATGTCGCTACTTCCGCCATTTTTGTTTGTAAAAACTACGTTTATTTCTTTAGAAACTCATTAAAACAAAAGGAAACCTTTCCTAAGCATACACATCACTTTATCCTTTCTTTTCCTTTCCTTCAACAGTGTCCAGTTAAATCTGGGATACATCAGAAGTATGATGATGACAATGAGTAATTGGAAGAAATAATCACTAAAAAGTTGAGAGCTAAGTACTATAATGTGTTCACGCAAAGTTGAGCCTATTAAAATAGAAAAATGTTTGATTAAATACTCTTCTGAAGATCAGAAACTTTGATGATGCGAAAGAAATAACGTTGAATGTTTTAGAGAAAAAAAGTTAAGAAAGCAGTGGAAGAACGAAATTCAATACAGAATGCAAACAAGCAGGCAGACTAATACGTTTATGAATCTAAAGCACTCGGGAATAATAATCTTGAAGATCATAGCAAGACATAGACTGCAGTTGAGAAGCACCAGAAACAGTCAAGATTAGGGAGTAATAGTTGTGTTGAACACAACTTTCTTCTCCCTTCTGTATTAAGTGCAAAAATAAGGTGAACAAGGCAGCAATAGAGAGAGAAGTCATCATAGAAACACAAGAATTCCCAAAAGTTGGGAATAACCGAGCTTTCCGCTTTAATACAAAGGATAAAATAGGAACAACTAAAATAATACTCTAGATAAGGATGATCATAGCAGGAAATAGACAGCAGTGGAGAGAAGCACTCAAAGCTCAGAAATAATGGTGAAGTTGAATGGAATTTTCTACTCCCTTCTGCATGAAACATAAGCAAAAAGTAGGTTAGACCTGGGATATTGGGATTGAAATACACGATCAGACTTAAAAATATCAATAAGGGATAAGAAACTGGAGGATAATGAACCATAAAAAACAGCAATAGGGAGAAATCCTTGGGAAACTTGGGTTAATGCGTTGGTTGAAGCTTTTTCAATAAAATATCTGGACAGCCAAAAAGGGCAAATTATGGGCCTAAAATAAAGCTTATAAAGATTTATATTCGGCGATATCTTCGTCTTTGTATGGTTTTAACATTAATTGCTTTTCCCAGCGGTTGTGAACCCGAACTACAGTCACTACAGCTTCTCAACTGACTCCTTCAATGGTCACCATATGTGTGGGATGTAGTGATCATAAAGACTTTATATAGGTATAGTTTGAGATAAGCAGCTTGTTCTCATTAATATCTCTTACAAATTTGTATCACATGAGTTACAAAGAGTGCCATAGCAAAAATGCACTTTTGGAGTCCGTTGATTCCTTTTCAATCTCCTTGTATTTTGCAGTTCTAGAAGTGAATGGAGTAATGTATTTGCTTGATTTTGTAGTCTGTTATGATGTTTCGTGATTTCAGCTTGAATATATGGGAATTTTAGGTCTTCGTGAATGGTTGCATTGGAGACATACCAATGTGCATATTTAGTGGGATTAAATTAATAAACTTAACCTAGCTAAGCATGTTTATATGATAAAAACATAAGGAACAAGGGATTTTGGTACCTTGTAGGGTATCATTTTAAAGAAATGTTATTATCTACAAGACTGTGTACCTACCAAACAGACAAATCCACTGTACATACTGTACAGTGTTTAACATAAAGTATAGAAAAATTATTGGTGGTTAAAGTAATACCCGTCTACATCTTCATTGACATTGAGAGGGATTTTGACATACACCACTTTCAAGATAAACTAACAGAGAAAACAAATCAGTGACTGGTTGTATGAAAAAGAGAAATGCAATTGTCTCTACTTTATAGTCTTTAGCATAAAGCATTAGTCGCCTTTAGTACAATTTAGAAGGCTTTTGAAACCATCACGTTTAAATCCAGCGAAGAACAAACAAGCTTTACCAATAGAGGAAATAAATCAGTGAATTCTGTTGGTTATGGATCATGGAAAATATTTCACAGGGTTCCAAGATATTTTGAATAGCATGACTCCGTGTCTTTTAAAGTGTTACAGGAACGGGTGGATGGCTGGAGGAATTAGAGAAGAGCTGGAAGAGAAGAGTAATTCGCATGATGAAGTTGTACAAAAGGACTTGGTGTCAACTCTAAACTAGTTTTAATAACTAAAAACTAGTCTAGAAATGCCAATAATATTTTAAGAAACTGTCAGAAAGTCACAAAATCGCTTATATGTAGAACTAGTGTTACCTGCTAATAGCTGTTAGCAATATTAAGATTATTAGTTGATTTGAGATTAAATTTATTGTACTAACGCTTACTCTGCGGAACGTGGAAGTTTCGTTGAGGCCTTCAGTTGTTTATTATTCTTAATAATTGAGATTATTTTTAGATTCCTACGAGGCCGAACAACTTCTGAAAGAAGTCGATATCCATTCCGTGACAGGCATCTTAAAATTATATCTAAGAGAATTGCCCGAAGCGCTGTTTACCGATTACTTATACCCGGAACTTTTGGAAGCTTTTAATCAAAGCAACGGTAACTTGAAACGCCGCACTGAATTACTTAAGGAATGCTTTCAAAAACTACCGAAACAGAACAGCGAAACGATCAAGTGTATATTAGACCATTTGATAAGGTAAAGTTTCAGTTTTTTTCTGTTAGTAGTGTATTTTATTGTTTGATTATTTAGGGTACATCGACATGAATGTGATAACAAGATGTCGTTGCACAATTTGGCGACCGTTTTCGGTCCGACTCTTCTACGTCCCGGCGTTAAACCGGATAACGTTAAACAAAAAGACACTTTAGCCACTGGTACCGTGGACGTGATGGCCCAAGCTGGTATCCTCTACTGCTATCTCCAGGATCTCTTGAATAACTCGCAAAGGATATGCAGATGAGAGGTATCCCATAAAACCAAATTCGTAGGTATTTTTGTGATGTGGTTTTCTGTTGTAGTGTTGGGTTAACGCAGGCCGATTTCAGTTTGTCAAATTCCACTGCATTATAATCGAATAGTTTGATCTAAAGGTTGCAAGCAACCCCACACTTGTTACAAAACACCAAATCTCTTATATATACATATATATATTTGTATACATGCAATGTGACTGTAATTATTCTTATTTTTAAGTATATTTTGTAAAATATTAATCGAACAAAGTTCAGTATGTATGTTTTAATTTATAAGATTGGAATTATTTTATATTTAGGGATACCTACAGTACAAAGTGTTTATTTGTATACAAAAATATTATTTTCATTGAGAAGCTCAAAAGTCTACTTCAACTGTCGTCTTTTTACGGTTTATTTGAAGTAAAATTAACCAGCCTTCTTAATATTATTGAAGAGAATAATAGTTTACATAAGCTGCCATTTCTTTACAACTTTTCTTCATAGTATATTTACTCTCTTAACTTTTTTATCTTTTTTTATAATTTTTTTATCTGATTAAACTTTGACTGATAGTTGAAAGTTAAAAGAACTATTTGTTTTTTCCTAATTCAGGTCAAGTTGTAATTTTTTTACAATGAAAAGATCTCCAGTACACTCCAACTGTCATTTTTTACGATTTATTCGTGGTACGATTGTACAACTTTCTTAATGTTAATGAAAAGAGTATAATTTTATATGTTAGTTTCATACAATTTTTGTTTATGGTACTCTCTTAATTTTAATCTTAGTTTTTATTTTTTCAGATTAAACTTTTGTTGTATAATTTAAAGTTACTTGAACTATTTCCTAATTCAGGAAATTTGAACTTTTTTCTAATTCCCAAATCTTACTTATAAATACTTATTAGGGTATCTACAAAGCTTCTCTGATCATGGATGTGATCCTCTTCAATCGTACTTCTTCATGTTTTGATCGTTTCACAGCTATTTCATTCTGTGGCATTTTGTTTTGTTGTAATTAAGTAAAGTAGTTAACTTTTAAAACAGTTAAAGTAGTTTGCCCTTTAAAGCAGTTGAAGTAGCTTGTCCTTTGATGCTTAATAATGTAGAAGGTATATTTTCCAACAATATAATATAATTAAATAGTAACAAATATTAAGAAAAAAATAGCCTTAAACTTAAAAAGTCTGTCAGTTATTAAGTATTTTTAACGAACAAATATTTATTGTGTCCAAGTAACTTTCTAAATATTTTTTTACTTTAGCTCATCATATGATTATTCTAGTCAAACCAAGCAGTATGTTTGTATATCTTTGCTTACTTTATTATTTTCTTAAAAAGTAAAAAAAGTACAAAATTTGAGTTTGTTCTTATCATAGGTAGATTATTAAAAGTATCTGGAATATAAAATACAAGGTTTCGAGAAGCCAGTAAAATCATTTTCATCATCGCACATTCGATATGTTAAATTCTTAGTTCTTGTAGTTAACAACCATGGTCGTTTTTTTCACTTAGGAACATTAAATAACCTCTTTAGCTTTGAATGATCTACATGTTCTTCGTTTCTAAATTTTCTTGTATGGATAAAAGGTCTTCTGTTGAGAGAAGTCGGAGACTATCATCTATAAATGTACATTATATTTTGTTGTTGTTCAAGATCAACTGGATAAATAGTAAATTTAACTCTTTGTGTTGTCTCGCAATTATCTCAAAACATTTAATTTTGTACTATTATCTGTAACTGATTATTGGTTTTAGTTTGAATACAATTGTGTATCAGTAAAAGTTTTAGTTTTTAATCTAAAACGTTTTTATTTTAATACTTAGACTTTTTTTAAAAGACCAACTATCAACTGTGTGTCAACTTTCTCATCTCTGTGAGTTCCTTAGAAACTTCTGCATGCACTTGCAGCAAGTTTTCCCTCAAAAGTGTCTCTTTTTGAATGCAATTAACTGATAACTTCTTTTAGAAGACCAACTATAAATTGTTTGTCAACTGTATCATATTTGTGGGTGCATTTATTTCTTTTGCAAGAACTGGCAACACTTTTCCTCTCAAAATTGCTCCCCTTTTAATCCATTAGATTGCAACTTTTTAATTGCTTCTCTTAGAAAACCAAATTACAGTTGCACTGACCTACAAATACCATTTCAGATACTTTTAACTACAATAAGTCGAATTTCTGATTCAAACCAATGTTTGATTGTCAGACAAGCAAGATTATTTTTCTGTATTAACTACAGATTTGTTGTTTCTTAATGCTTCTTAAAGATAAAGCGTGAGAAAAAAGATGTAATTATTGTTCAATATTTATATCTCAACTGTTGTAATGCTGTTTGTGATAGATGATATGGATATCTATTAATTATAGATTTTTTTTAATTAATGTTGTCCTAATCCTAATTTTTTTGTAAACACTTTGTACTTATAACAGATTTAATATATTTATAAGAATTCCACAGTATTCGTTTATGAAAAGTCTTTGTGAATTTCATTAAATTTTTCATTTAAGATTTTATATTTTTAGCGTTCTTGTAAGTGCTTCACAATATTGTGAATAAAAAATAATACTGATAAGCACTTAAGAGATATCTATAAAAATATTAAAGCCTAGTGACTGTTTTGAGTGATTTCGATTAGAGAAAAAATATATTTTGAGCTTGACTTTAGAGTATATAAAGGCAGCTTAATTTTAAAATATTTTTATACTTAACCAAAGGTGCAACAAATAATTTATGGAAAAATTGGTGGACATGTTTCAAATTTATTGAATTTTTTTATATTAAACTTATTATTAAACTATGTGACTCTGTCATGTTTTGATTCAAATATTTTAAAACTATTATTAGTATTCACAGTTTTATGAGAAAATACACAAAGTTGGACAAAATTGGTGTTAATTGACTGGCAAAGCAAAATGTAGCTGTGAAAATATTAGAAAATATGCTTCTTATACAATTCAGGTATTAAATTCTCAAGGACCAGTAACGTAAATATAACATTAATTAATAGAATACATAAATGGGGTCTATTCATTCCAATTCATCCAGAATTTTTTTTTGTTAACGAAACAATCGAATTTAATTTTCTAATAATAAGTTTTTACCAACTAAAATTACTTACCCCTTTAACATCTAATACATCCTGTGGGACTGGATGGAAATATTAGTCTCAAAAACCCCATAATTTAAGTTCTAGCTGTGATTAAAATTTGATCATATTTGATTTGAAATTAATCGATTTCTAGTGCCTTGAAAATTGAAATTTATTAAATCTGGTGGATGCAAGTTAACTGCACAAAGCTGGTATAAAATAATCTCGTAGTGACTACCCTCATGTTCACCAGCATATGTCAGAATTGGGTTAGGTTGCTTCAAGACAAAGCTATTTGGGGTTTGTGGTCATCATAGTTGTGAATAAGGTACAGAAGAGAGTTCATAATGGATCCCTGAGAGACGCCTGAGTGAGGAGTAAAAGGTTGGGTTGTAGATTGTCTAAGTTTGACACCAAATAGAGAGATAAAATTAAATTCATTTTACTTTTGGAAGGAAGAGCTGGTTGATCATCAGTTTTCTTATCAGGTCAATGTGCCAAACCTGGACATCCATGATAAAGGGCAAGATGATGTTTTTGCAGAGGTTCAGAAACGGTCTTAACTAGTTTTAGCTAAAAGGACAGTTTAAATATTATAACTTTATATATTTCATCGTTGTTTATTAAATTGATATTTTTACATTTTTATACTTTTATATGAAACATTTTTTTGCAGGATAGAGTAAGTTTGAGCTGTTTGGATGTTTTTTTTTTATTTATCGAGAGGTCGTTTGTGTACATTTATATCTTGGTGAGGGTTCCTAACTAAATGTCAAAAAAATTATTGATAAAATTTAAAATTACTTCTGATGAAGAGTATTTTGTACCATATGTGTACAGTTAACAACGTGGTTTTTCTATAAAACACTTTCAATACACCAAAGAAAATCTGTCACTCCAGTTTTTTACAAACAAATAAAGAAACGGCTTTCACTTGTCAAAGTCGTGGCGCTGCGATCTTAATTAAAAACGCCAATAGTGGTGTAACTGTCAATTGTCACAAATAATACATGATCAAATTTTTATCTAGTGCTTAAATTGGACAATTTTTTAAGACTATGTACTGCAGAATTTTTTTTCATTCATCCCAACAGAAAACATTAATGATAAAAAAAATATCTTATTTTGAAGGTCCCATAAGCTGGATGAACTGGTGTGGGGTTTGTTAAGCCCAGCTTTGCATAAAATTTTATATATAAAATATTGCTTCGTTCGTGTGTAGTGTTGCTGATATATCTGCAAATGATTGAACTTCACCGTTAAAATATATCATGCTTTGACACATTCATAACGTTATGGCTACTATAAAAACCTTAACATTGTAACGCATGTTTATTTTATTTAATGTTCACTCACGTACCATTTAAAACTTGTATTTTGTAATAAGTATCTAACTCAAGTAATCGAAGATACCCAAAAAGAAGCAATATTGTATTATATTATCTTATATGGACTTTGGTAACGGCATAGTTTGTGTCACCTCCTATTAGTGTGTATTTAAGCATACAAGTAGTAGGAAGTGACTAATGTACAGAGGACTTGGTAATAATGAATTGAAATTGGGAAACGACATTTAGAAATATCAGATTTAGATCAACAATGAATGAGTAAAAGTATTAGTTTTTGTTATCTTGGTGTCATGATGTTTTGATGTCATTCCTTGATTTTAATTGTAGGATGTTTCTGCTTAGCTTTCCTATGGACATGTAATTACATTGGCCGATATGAATGGTGAGTTTGTAAGTGATTAAGATGGTTGGCATTAACGTCTGATATAAATAATATAAAATAGTAGAATATTTATATGTATATACATTTTTACTTTGTAACTATTTCTGTAAATGTGTGATTGTATGTAATATTTATTTTATAAAACGGTGAATTCCGGCAGAAGGTTGCCTATATCTCGAAAAAAGGGATTTTTTTTCTTTCATTGGTTGCATACTTTAAAATTAAAAAAAAATAAGTCAATGTTGATGTATGAGCTGGAAGGTCAAGCATTTTTTACCAACTGAAGGAATGATTCTCTTTTAAATGTATTATCCAGGATTTTGTAGGTATACCTACTCGATAGTATGCATTATATACCTGCATTCAAATTATATTTTATATACATTTGTAATTGATTGCAATAAAGATATTTACAACAGAAACGGTGTTTTTAAAGAAATAGTGTAACAATAATAACTGCACTCATTCTGTGGTATAATACCTGCTTATATGTATTACCTACTTGGATGATTTTGAAATTAATGAAACTTGATCGAATATTCCAGTCGTACAACTTGTTCTCTCCATCAGTATTGAAGGTCTTTCCATAAAAACGAACAAACTTTTTTATTTTTGCAAAAATAAATAAAGTTTGTTTTTACGAACTATTCTGTATGCTAAAGAACACACTGTCTTAGTTTCAATATCTCTAGTTTGCAAATTCAGCACATTATCCTGTATGTGGAGTACTGATTTGAAGGGGAGTCTTTCCAATGTTGATTCAATTTGACCCTAGCTTCACGTATACATACACACGAAATCTGTTTTGGGGTCGGAAGATATATGTAGGCCTTACCTTGTAAGATCACAAAACCATAAGAGCAGGGGTTGCAAATATAGAAAGAGAAGACAACGAAGATGCTGTTGATCATGATGTAAAACTTCCTGAGGTATAAATTTGCGGTAAAAGTTTAGTTTAGTTAGTTTTGCATACGCACATAAGAATAGCAATAAATTAAACTGGTTTGGAAATCTTTGCTAATTTCCAAATTAGATTTAATCGTTTTCTAATGAAAAAACAAAATAATTCTTGATCTATATGCCCCAGCGGACATTGAATTACATTTCAAAAGAAAACATAATGACAATCAACCTACGACGATATTTAAGATTATCTCTATTGTTTTTCAAATGATTACATTATTTTGTTAGTACTCTTTATTATCCACAGGGCAGATTGGGATGGTATTTTGGACCGAAGTAGGATTGAATATTATATCCATCTGGTTCAAAGCCAACAGGTTTCGGGTATAACTCGTCCTAATGCCTGTGGTGAAATCAGAACTGACAACTATGAATCCTCATAGCTTCTACCAGTTGATAAAAACGACAAAGAAGCCGTAAGGCCATGCTCAAATCTCAACTCGTTCTACAAATGTATACGAGGCAGTGTACTGCGTTTAAGCAACCAGCCTTAAGTAAATTTACCTTCGGTTTCTGAAGAAGATAATAAATAGGAAGACGGGGAACTTGTCAAAGAATACTAGGGGAATATAAGAATAGAAGGATGAGGGGTAGAGAAAATCAGAAAAGGAAGAAGAGGGACAAAGAAAATAAAAAAAGGAAAATTTGGTACAAAGAAAATGGTGCAGGGAAGATTAGAGGGCTAAGAAAAGGAATATTTGGTAGAGAAATAAGTTAAATAAATATTAGGACAAGTAAAATTTGATGAGGAATGTGGAAGTCAAGGAAAAACTATTAGAGACAAATCAAATTTGGAAAGGAAAATTAGAGGGCAAAGAAAATATAAAAACGATGAATAATTAGTGACAAAGAAAACAGGTAAAGAAAAGGTTAAATATAGGAAAACTGAGTAAAAAGAGAGATATTTCACCCAACTATATTTCTTTGTAGGCAGTAAAATGAAGAGATGCGTATGAAATGTATTTCTTCGTTCTGTTTGAAACTGTAAAATATGTTTCACAAAAAATCTTTATCGTCAAACCAAAATAGTGTTTTTTATAAATAATTTTATAGCTGCCAAATAAAATTAATCAAAGCTAGACAGTGTTTTTTTCACAGTTCAATTTATCGAAGCAAATGGGAGATTAGTTTTGTTTCTAAAGTTAAAATTTAAAGTTTCGTTCATTTTGTCAACAAATTGTAGCACAGAGGATGTTCCAAATGTATATTTTGTGTTTTCATATCGAAAGATACAGAAAAAAATTCATTATAGATGTTAATTTAAATTAAGTGTTACTCCCGAAACATACTGTATGTCGAGTACTGATTTGAATGGGAGTCTTTCCAATGTTGATTCAATTTGACCCATACACACGAAATCTGTTTTGGGGTCGGAAGATATATGTAGGCCTTACCTTGTAAGATCACAAAACCATAAGAGCAGGGGTTGCAAATATAGAAAGAGAAGACAACGAAGATGCTGTTGATCATGATGTAAAACTTCCTGAGGTATAAATGTGCGGTAAAAGTTTAGTTTGGTTAGTTTTGCATACGCACATAAGAATAGCAATAAATTAAACTGGTTTGGAAATCTGCTAATTTCCAAATTAGATTTAACCGTTTTCTAATGAAAAAACAAAATACTTCTTGATCTATATGCCCCAGCGGACATTGAATTACATTTCAAAAGAAAACATAATGACAATCAACCTACGACGATATTTAAGATTATCTCTATTGTTTTTCAAATGATCGACATTATTTTGTTAGTACTCTTTCTTATCCACAGGGCAGATTGGGATGGTATTTTGGACCGAAGTAGGATTGAATATTATATCCATCTGGTTCAAAGCCAACAGGTTTCGGGTATAACTCGTCCTAATGCCTGTGGTGAAATCAGAACCGACAACTATGAATCCTCATAGCTTCTACCAGTTGATAAAAACGACAAAGAAGCCGTAAGGCCATGCTCAAATCTCAACTCGTTCTACAAATGTCTACTGCGTTTAAGCAACCAGCCTTAAGTAAATTTACCTTCGGTTTCTGAAGAAGATAATTTGATGATGGAAACGCGCGTTAGACAGTTAAAAGTTAGATTCTGTTACTGGAGTAAGGAAATTTTGGTCGGGTGTTAAAATAAAGAAACAAAACTTCAAAAATGTTACAATTTTATTGTTACTACAAGGCTATATCCTAGATATTCTTTTTATTAATGATGAAAATATGGCACTTCTTTAGAAGAAGTTATTTTTTTCTCTTGACGCAACAAATACAAAAAATTTCAAACATAAAAACGAATTTCTAAAGAGTTCCAATGTAGATCTCATACTAAAAATATAGGTAACAATATTTAAAACTTAAAAAATTACAATAGTTCACAATAGCACCTTACAAATGTATAATCACTTTTAATAAAATTGTCTTTGGTTGATTTAAAATCACACTTTATGCCGAAAACTAACAGAAAAAACACATTTTGTTGCAATGTGATTACAGAAAAATATACTAAAAAACTCGAGACCCAAATAATGCATTTGAAGAGAAATATCTTAAAATCTTTTAACTGTTACATCTTTTATAAGTACCAAACACTCAAATTGATTTAACTTTTACTGCAGTAAACATTTCTATGATTAATTCAATGTGTCAAATGCCCTGAAAAAATATTTCACTTTGAAAGATATTTCTCTACTTTTTGTCACTACCTCTCCCATATTACAGTGATTGGTTGTGTTTATGCACTTTTAATTTTTTTTTATAATAATAATAAATATGCCAGTATAAATATCCAGTCAAGCGCAGTTTTTAAATATTTTTTACAAAAACTAATATTTTCAAATAGAACTACACACCTCAAAATCAAGAGAAAAAGAACATGGACAATAAAAATTAAAACAGATTAGGAGTGAGGAATATAAAAAAGGAAGCTTGGAGGAACAAAATTCGACGAGTAGAGGTAACCTAAGCAATTAGAGTAATAGAAATGTTATGGACAAAGAGGGTCAGAATAAGAAGACTAGGAGCGAAGGAAATAAAGGTTGGACAAAGTAGGAAAAGAAGGATAGGGGAAGTTCACATAAGAGGACAACAGTCTCCATGTAAACCATAAAGCAACAAGAGAGATAGATAAAGACAACCTTAACAGTATTCACAGACACCCTTCATTTTACCCTATCTCAATCTCAAATTAAAAATGTACTAGATCAAAAAGAACGAGGAGAATTGCATTTAATCCATACCCTAAGCAATAATCTAAAATCCAAACACAAAGTGACAAAAGAAAGATCAGTACGAATGATTAAGGAATTACCAAAGAGAAAAGTTACTCATTATTCTTATCTTCAATGTATTTGTAGGGTTATACTACAGACAAAGCTGCTGAAAAAAAAATATTCTCAAAAGAGGACAAAAACCACAGGAGGACAAATACAATCGACAGAGTTGTTCACAATTTGTGTATGTGACAACATTAATTTTTTACTTACGCAGCGTTGCCAGATGAATAATATATTAAATTTATTGTACTAACCCTTACTTTTTGGAAGTCCATCTTATTAAGAATAATAAAAAACTCTTCGTTTTAACGTAACTTCCAAGTTTAATTGAAAAACTTAGGTTTTAAATCACAATGACAGCTGTCATAATCATTTAAAACCTAATTTTTTCAATTAAACTTGGAAGTTACGTTAATGCGGTCTGTGGCAAAAACCCAAAGGAAGAATTCCCGTTTTTGTATCCAAAATACTGCTACAAAAGATCAACTCTGTGTAAGGGGCAATAATACATCCGTCCAAGTGATTTTTATCTTGACAGTCTCCTCCGGTCCTGCATGATAATCCTCATAATTCACAAAACCTTAGTAAATACCAATTTCCAATATTGAATACCAAATGTATAATCCTTTCATATAATCTATTTGGATAGATGTTATCGAGCTCTCGGGATATACAAGCAAGTTCAATAAAACCATAATCCGAATATGATGACTAATAATTGTCAAAACAAACTACATAATGAAACCCTAAGAATTCATATGTATATGATTTATTCACATCAGAGAGGATATAATACAAATCAGAGTATCGACTCGCTGTCGGCTCCTTTGATGTTCATAAGACAAGAGCAGCCATTTTTTGGGAGTATAAACCACAAAACAGAATATTGGTTAGTCTGTTTTGTGCTAACCAATATTTGTTTTGTGGTATAAGCTCAGGGTAGTACTAAAAAAATTGTTATAAATAAAACCCGTACTTGAAATTTTTCTTTATTGTTGAGATAATTGTTATTTTAGAAAAATAGAATTTGTTTTCAACAAGACTAATAATATTAACTAAACGTTGATTTATTTGTTATAAAAAAAATAAAATTGGTTTTTTAGTTTAAATACATATAAATAATCTGTATCTTTATCAGATACAGAACACTGAGAAGTAGTACATGCAGCAGTAGTATTTATTTTAATTTCATTTAATATAAGTAACATTTGTTCCGTATCTCCTTCGCAATTTTCTGTACCTGAATTAAATAGTTTAATGCACTATTCCACACAATACAAACGCTACCACTGATTTATTTACATACAACCAACTGCCTACCTTAACCAAAACTAACGGCGACGGCTATGGATACTCCCAAAGTGACATGGCGATACCTGAAAATGGATGCTTACCCCCTCCATATAGAGTCGATACTCTGATTTGTATTATTACTCTGTGATTCACATAAAAATATACAAAACACCACAGTATACAGGAATCATCACTCAGTAACCCCTCATTCCTCCAGCTACAACAACTTTAAGCTGACCTGGAATACAACGCAATGTGGGAACCATTTGTGAAACGCTCAGCAGGCTAATAGGGGTCCACCTATATCTGAATCAGTGAATTAACTTATTCAATCAATTGTTTAAATGCTAGCAAAGAAAATAGGATGAGGGGTAGAGAAAATCAGAAAAGGAAGAAGAGGGACAAAGAAAATAAAAAAAGGAAAATTTGGTACAAAGAAAATGGTGCAGGGAAGATTAGAGGGCTAAGAAAAGGAATATTTGGTAGAGAAATAAGTTAAATAAATATTAGGACAAGTAAAATTTGATGAGGAATGTGGAAGTCAAGGAAAAACTATTAGAGACAAATCAAATTTGGAAAGGAAAATTAGAGGGCAAAGAAAATATAAAAACGATGAATAATTAGTGACAAAGAAAACAGGTAAAGAAAAGGTTAAATATAGGAAAACTGAGTAAAAAGAGAGATATTTCACCCAACTATATTTTTTTGTAGGCAGTAAAATGAAGAGATGCGTATGAAATGTATTTCTTCGTTCTGTTTGAAACTGTAAAATATGTTTCACAAAAAATCTTTATCGTCAAACCAAAATAGTGTTTTTTATAAATAATTTTATAGCTGCCAAATAAAATTAATCAAAGCTAGACAGTGTTTTTTTCATAGTTCAATTTATCGAAGCAAATGGGATATTAGTTT
The DNA here is from genome assembly GCA_035357415.1 of Ophraella communa. Classification (NCBI taxonomy): domain Eukaryota; kingdom Metazoa; phylum Arthropoda; class Insecta; order Coleoptera; family Chrysomelidae; genus Ophraella; species Ophraella communa. Next base: position 22,364,313 of record CM068985.1, read on the forward strand.
TGTTTCTACAGTTAAAATTTAAAGTTTCGTTCATTTTGTCAACAAATTGTAGCACAGAGGATGTTCCAAATGTATATTTTGTGTTTTCATATCGGAAGATACAGAAAAAAATTCATTATAGATGTTAATTTAAATTAAGTGTTACTCCCGAAACATACTAATTTTGAACACCTCTTGCTATAATCATCTACTATAGCTCTCTCTCTCTCTCTCTGAATGCCAAAAAATTTGTAAACCCTTATTTTAAAGCCTACTGTTTTTAATACAAAAAAAATTGCTAGTTTTATTATTTTAAAAATGACTGCTCTTTACTTTTAGTCATTTAGAGAGAGAGAGAGAGAGAGAGTTGAAGTGAGCAAAAGTACAAAAATAATCTTATTTCTTCCAATAACGTCAGTCTATGAAAATGTGATGACTTAAATTCTAAAACCTCTCCCCTGTCTGGTGAATTACACTAGTACATTATTCTAAAATTACAAACATTGACTCCTTACAAAAAAAAACGTTGAAACCAATTATAAAATCAATTAAAAAACAGCAGCCACACCATAGTATCAAAAATATATATATTTGGAAACGAATATCGGGATATTTATTTTGACAAAAAAATATCGTCGTTATAAGTTTCATGAGATATTGAATCGTTTTAAGTTCCACAAATTCAGTATGCTACATGAACAATTTACAAATAAACGAATGTAGATTTTTTTGTTTCTGTTAATTTAGAAATAATAAAACCATAATTTTATCCATTCACCATTAATTTATTATATTTAAATGGTTTCATTTTTCTAAAAAGTATGCTCCCAAATAACACCATGTTCGTTATCCAAGATGGTTTAATGACTTCTTCCGGCATTTTGTTGTTCGTTCGTAGTCAGTTTCAAGTATTTCACTTGTTTTTTATTTTGGTAACAGTCGATTCGGATTCGCGTTTGCATTTTTAACGTTACACTCAACGCCATTTCGATAAAAATTACTTTTTGTCATTAAAATTAATTCAATTAATGTATTTACATATATACACATCTTCAAAACGTTCCATTTTCTCGGCTAATCGCCTGGATGTTCAGGACAGGATCTGTTTACTTCGAACCACTGATCTATACACCTAAAAAATACAAACACGATAAATACTAAAATTTCGACAATACATCTAGCAGATCAACAATTTAAAGTTGTTAATGAACAAATAAATCTTGGAAGTTCTCCTCTATTAAACTGTTTACTTTGATTGAGTCTTCATTTTATACATAGATAAGACATCAATGTAACAAAAATATATTAAGTTATTGTAAAGATCAGCATGATATAGCTTTTTCAGGGGTTTTCTATATCATTGCACAGTTATACTGATCTTAGAGAGAAATAGATCTAGGATGATCTTTTAGGGCTAATAACATCTAGGCTTTAATATTGTTATGTCTTATTACTTTCATACTTGATCTAGTCTTAATACTACTTAATCAACATCAGGTAGTTACCTTCCTTGAAGAAACAAAATGTAACTTCAATGTGTCAATCTGATATTGCTCGTTGTAGCGAAACAGCTGTACCTAATTGTAATTTAAAAGACACTTTTTTAATTAAACATGGAAGTTGAGTTCAAACGGATAGTTGTTTATTATTCTTACTGCACTGGTGCTGGTGCAGTCTCAATGGATTGCGCATTTGGCCTTGAAGGCGAGTGTCAAGTCAAATTTCATATCATTTGATAGGTTATGTTAAAATGTTGACGTTAATTTTTATTTTCAATTAGAAAATGACTGACCCGTTTTAGAATAAATACGCAATTAATTGTAATCAATGAATCCGTGGATGCTTCAGATTATTTATTGAAATTAACCAATAAGTATTATATGTGGTGGTTTTATCTATTTAATTATTATAAAACCATTTTAGAGCCTCCTATTTAATTCAACATATAGACTATTTTGTATTGTATTTTTTTGAAACAACAAGGAGTAATTCTTCCTTGACAGTTCTATCCATACTGGTAAAACGACTAGTGGTTTTGCCACTATAAAACGGAATGATTGGCTAGCATTTAGCACAGAACATTGAAGATTAAGCGTTTTCATTGGACGAAATCACAAAACTGTGAAATTTTGACAGGTGAAAAAAATAAACAGTATTAATCGGAATGATTGGCTAGATTAGGTGTTTTCATTGGACGAATTCACAAGATTGTGATTTTTTGACAGGTGAAAAAATGATCGGAATAAAATTCTTTGTAATATTTAAATTTTATTTCGGCCAACTGTAATGTATCACTTTTGTAATCGATTTCTGTTTTAAATACCAAATATTATTTTCTTCTTTAATGCCTCATGATGGTCTGATTCAGACCGAAACTACTTGCGCTAGTTCATGTTACTACAATAAAGGTCTGCGGTAGTCACTTTGTGTTTTATTGAATCGTCTCTATTGGATTCAATCACATTTGAGAAGAATAACCTATCTAATTGATTAAATAATAAAAATATCTGAACAAAATGACTTGAACCAAAAAATTTACAAAGAAAAACGTTTAAAATTGGATTAAAACTAATTCATAAAACTGATTAAACTTAAAATCAACCAAAAAAAAAACCGGAACCTAACCTCAAATTTTTAATCCTCGCTAATATTTCGATATACAGATTAACCCTTTCGGCCACACTGTATTCAGGTGAATACACCGATTTCGCTAATTTTTATTGACTTATTTGAGAGTGTCCCACCTCTATTCTTTACAGATATTCGGAATAATACATATACTGCCATCTACGTGTTAAAATCCGAACTTGATAAATATTTAAAGATGGCAGAAAACACGTGGTTGTTATCGTGACAGTACATTTTATGTTTGTTTATATTATTTTGGAGGTGTGTGTTTTGCTCCGAGTTTTATAGTGTAAATTTTAGTCTACAAAACCAGTATTTTGAACACTATTACGATAATTGTTTCGCAAGTTTAGCGGTTTCATTATAAAAAATTTTGAAAAAGTGTTGTATTCAATCGTGACTCAAAGGACTTAGTGGAGATGGTAAGAATAGCCCCACTTTTATTTAATTTTTTCTCATTTTGAGTTATTTTTACCTATAGGCGACAAAATACAACATGAAAAAGCCTCTGACAGAACAACAGTTGCTAGGGATGATTGAAGGTGGACTTTCAGATATAGAATATATGAGCGATGATGACGATAACGTGGATGGGTGGGAACGGGGGGACGTTTTCGATGAAGAAAATGAAGATGGAGAGCAGAAAGAAAGAGAAATCGAACAAGATATGGATATTGTAGAGTTGGACGAAACTGTTGATGTCCCGATTGGTTTTCCAGTAACCACCGACGTTCCAATGAATAATGATACCATAAAAAAAAGGAAAACAACTGAAACCGAAAACAGAAAAAGGTATAAGAATCGACTCATTTATGTGTCTTTATTCCACCATGGCATGTTATTTAAGGTAGCCTTTAGTTTTGTTTTAAGGGGCACCTTATTTCGTATACCTTAAAATATCTACAAGGCTTTCTCGATTTCCTCTTCATTAGTGTTTGATCTGTGATGCTATTAGTATTTTTTTCTACACCTATGAAATAATATTGAAACACTTGTGAGGACTTTTAACACAATTTATTTACAAATTGTAAGAATACAAGAATTCAGCTGGTTACAAATTACTAACTGTCACTTTTTACACTTTTAAACTACACAAAAGCTGAACGAACACTGACTCTACTACCGCGAATGACCCGCTTTATATATCAAAATACTTGACATCTCGATTTTTCTAGAAATAACTATTTACTAAAATCCAAATATTACTAGAATGTTCGCGAATAACTACCAACCTAAAATAATTATAAATCATGTCAAGTTTCTGTCAAAACCTTCTTCCTCATTCACGGACTCTACCCTTTATGGCAAGCAGCTACATCAAAACACATGTATTCCTCTCGCGCATCTGTCACAATCATCCGTCACATTCATCCGTCACACATCTGTCACCCGTTACACTGCCCCCTCCTTAGATTCATTCCTCCCGGAATGTGATAACTCTCCGGAGTAGACTTCAGGGTCATCTTCGGAACTGGTCGAACCGTCTACCCGAAGTTGCTGTACCTCCCTACTGTGGTCACCCTGATATAACGCCAACCTATCATGATGGACTACGACGGGTTTTCCTTTGGGAACTCTAACAATCCGATAGATCACATCATTGATTCTCTTTTAATCAAATATGGACCTTCCCACTTCTTTTGAAGTTTCGGACACACACCCCGTTTCCGTCGAGGATTATAGAGCCAGACCAATTCCCCAGGTTCATAAGTGTTTCCTGTTGCTCGTGAGTCGTAGTACCTTTTCATCCGGTCACTGGAGAGTTGTAGTTTGTGGCGCACCAGTTCATGAATATTTTCGATCTTCTTCTGAAGATCTCCGACGTATTCTTCACCGGTTACTATTTCACCAGGCTTGCTCCCATATATCAAATCGCAAGGTAATCTAGTTTCCCTACCAAAGAGGACTTTCGCAGGTGTCTGACCCGTAGATTCGTTGACAGCCGATCGGATAGCCATTAAAAATAGCGGAATATGTTTATCCCAATCTTTCTGATGTTCTGAGACCACTTTCGATAAATAATTTGCAATGGTTCGGTTCATTCGTTCAACCATCAGACTGTGGATGCATCGCTGTAGTTCTAGTTTTATGGATACCTAATCGTTTGCAGACTTCTTGAAATAGCTTGCTTTCAAAATTTCTTCCCTGATCTGCGTGCAGCTCCAACGGTACCCCAAAACGGCTAATGAACGCGTTGATCAGAATATCGGCCAAGGTAGGGGCTTCTTGGTTGGGAACAGGGTAGGCTTCCACCCATTTAGAAAAATAATCCATCACAACGAAGATGTATTTATTTCCGACCTCACTGGTTGGTAGTGGCCCCAACACATCTACGGCGATTCTTTCGAATGGACTTCCGACAAGGTATTGCTGCATCTCTGCTTTAGGTTTACGATTAGGTCCATTGCTAGCAGCACACGTCGTGCATTTGCGGCACCAATCTTTAACATCGTTGGAGCAATTAACCCAATAAAATCTATCCCGGACTTTTTGCAGCGTCTTTGTAATACCTAGGTGTCCTCCAGATATGTCATCATGAAGTTGTTTTAAAATTTCCGGCACCGTACTTCTTGGGACCACAATTTGTTTCTTGATTTCTGAGCCATCAGGGTTTTCAACTATCCTTTTAAGGAGCCCTCCGTCTAAAGTCAAAGAATTCCATTGGGCCCAATAGGATTTTAAGACCGGAGAGGACGATGATACCTCTCGCCATAGGGGACGCTGACCCGTTCTTTTCCATTCCAGGATCTTCCTAATAACGTGATCGTTGTTTTGTTCCTCTTCCATTCTGGAGCACAAGTCGTCTGGCACCACTTTTATTAGAGCGAGCTTCTCGTTTCGTTCGAGTCGACTGCAATTTGTGCCATTAGGTGGGCATGGCCTTCTAGAAAGTGCATCGGCGTTACGGTGCTTAGTTCCAGGACAGTGTTCGATTTCAGAAGACATCTCCTTGCGTGGACATGAGTTTTTCACGTGCCCTAGTTCTCCACAATTCCAACATCTTATAGGTCGCCGTCTCCTTGTGGGTAATAATTTCATTAGCCTTTCCACTAATCCATCGACGTTGCTGGCGGGTGCTTTCACGTTGTTGTCATCAGCAGTCATCTCCCTCACTTGTGCAAGTCCCCGTGATGCTTCCGTTGCCGCTTCGAATTCAAGTGCAATGGTTAACGCGTCGACAAGGTCTTTTGGTCGGGCCAACCGCACAGCTCTTTGTAACTCCGGGTCCCTAAGGCCATCGGTAAAGGTTTGGACTGCTAGACACTCCAGGAACTCTTCTGCTGCTGTCGGATAAGCATTCTAGCTACCTCTGCCTCGAACTCCTGGATAGATTCTCCACTCTTCTGTTTGCGGTTCTTCAGCTGTGTTCGGTACACGGGTTGTAGGTGGGTCTGACCATACCTCATCTCCAGGCGATGTACTAGCAGCTCGAAGTTGTCAGCTTCGTCGGGCTTAAGGGAATGCAAGACATTCAAAGCATCGCCTCGTAACGCTATGGTTAGCGATATTGCCTTCTCCCTGGATGACCATCCGTTCGCCCTGGCCGCCGCGTCGAATTGCTTGACGTAGTTGGACCACGAAGTTGTTCCATCGAACGTAGGAGGTTTCATTGTTGATCGCATCTGTGCAGTGTCTCCGTCTCCCCGTCGTTCGACATCCACGCTGAAGGTTTCCATTCTCTCCGCATCTCCTTCGCCGCGGTGGACGTAGCGATCTTGCCGAAGGGCCTCTATTTCATTCTGAAGTTGTTGAATCATCGCATTCATTTTGGTATCTAGTTCGGTTACTTGCTGGGATTGCTCACAACGTAAAGTCGATATTTGCTGGGATTGTTCATTTCTTAAGGTGGATATTTGTTGTGAAACATAGCTTGACAACTCTTCACGCATTTGATGGACCAGTTCTTCTTGTTTCTTCATCTGCTCCTCTTGCTGGCTCTTCATTTGATCTTTCAGCTCTTCTTGTTGACTGGAAATTCTAGTGGCAAGCTCTTCTTGCTGGCTTTTTATTTGATCTTTCAGCGCTTCTTGTTGACCCTTTATCTGATCTTTCAGCTCTTCTTGTTGACCCTTTATCTGACTGGACAGCTCGGACATTGCTTTGTGCATAGGATCTTCGAATTCCACCGAGTCAGGGTCAATATTTATACTTAAATAGTACTCACGTAATCTGTTGATTAAAACAGTTTTTCCTCCGGTGGTATCCAAATCCAATTCTTCCAACTCTCTTCTAAGCTCAGCCACCAACAGTTCACGTAACTTCTTTCCAGGCATTCTTGCTTCTTCACCCCACACCTGACACCAATTTGAAACACTTGTGAGGACTTTTAACACAATTTATTCACAAATTGTAAGAATACAAGAATTCAGCTGGTTACAAATTACTAACTGTCACTTTTTACACTTTCAAACTACACAAAAGCTGAACGAACACTGACTCTACTACCGCGAATGACCCGCTTTATATATCAAAATACTTGACATCTCGATTTTTCTAGAAATAACTATTTACTAAAATCCAAATATTACTAGAATGTTCGCGAATAACTACCAACCTAAAATAATTATAAATCATGTCAAGTTTCTGTCAAAACCTTCTTCCTCATTCACGGACTCTACCCTTTATGGCAAGCAGCTACATCAAAACACATGTATTCCTCTCGCGCATCTGTCACAATCATCCGTCACATTCATCCGTCACACATCTGTCACCCGTTACACTGCCCCCTCCTTAGATTCATTCCTCCCGGAATGTGATAACTCTCCGGAGTAGACTTCAGGGTCATCTTCGGAACTGGTCGAACCGTCTACCCGAAGTTGCTGTACCTCCCTACTGTGGTCACCCTGATATAACGCCAACCTATCATGATGGACTACGACGGGTTTTCCTTTGGGAACTCTAACAATCCGATAGATCACATCATTGATTCTCTTTTTAATCAAATATGGACCTTCCCACTTCTTTTGAAGTTTCGGACACACACCCCGTTTCCGTCGAGGATTATAGAGCCAGACCAATTCCCCAGGTTCATAAGTGTTTCCTGTTGCTCGTGAGTCGTAGTACCTTTTCATCCGGTCACTGGAGAGTTGTAGTTTGTGGCGCACCAGTTCATGAATATTTTCGATCTTCTTCTGAAGATCTCCGACGTATTCTTCACCGGTTACTATTTCACCAGGCTTGCTCCCATATATCAAATCGCAAGGTAATCTAGTTTCCCTACCAAAGAGGACTTTCGCAGGTGTCTGACCCGTAGATTCGTTGACAGCCGATCGGATAGCCATTAAAAATAGCGGAATATGTTTATCCCAATCTTTCTGATGTTCTGAGACCACTTTCGATAAATAATTTGCAATGGTTCGGTTCATTCGTTCAACCATCAGACTGTGGATGCATCGCTGTAGTTCTAGTTTTATGGATACCTAATCGTTTGCAGACTTCTTGAAATAGCTTGCTTTCAAAATTTCTTCCCTGATCTGCGTGCAGCTCCAACGGTACCCCAAAACGGCTAATGAACGCGTTGATCAGAATATCGGCCAAGGTAGGGGCTTCTTGGTTGGGAACAGGGTAGGCTTCCACCCATTTAGAAAAATAATCCATCACAACGAAGATGTATTTATTTCCGACCTCACTGGTTGGTAGTGGCCCCAACACATCTACGGCGATTCTTTCGAATGGACTTCCGACAAGGTATTGCTGCATCTCTGCTTTAGGTTTACGATTAGGTCCATTGCTAGCAGCACACGTCGTGCATTTGCGGCACCAATCTTTAACATCGTTGGAGCAATTAACCCAATAAAATCTATCCCGGACTTTTTGCAGCGTCTTTGTAATACCTAGGTGTCCTCCAGATATGTCATCATGAAGTTGTTTTAAAATTTCCGGCACCGTACTTCTTGGGACCACAATTTGTTTCTTGATTTCTGAGCCATCAGGGTTTTCAACTATCCTTTTAAGGAGCCCTCCGTCTAAAGTCAAAGAATTCCATTGGGCCCAATAGGATTTTAAGACCGGAGAGGACGATGATACCTCTCGCCATAGGGGACGCTGACCCGTTCTTTTCCATTCCAGGATCTTCCTAATAACGTGATCGTTGTTTTGTTCCTCTTCCATTCTGGAGCACAAGTCGTCTGGCACCACTTTTATTAGAGCGAGCTTCTCGTTTCGTTCGAGTCGACTGCAATTTGTGCCATTAGGTGGGCATGGCCTTCTAGAAAGTGCATCGGCGTTACGGTGCTTAGTTCCAGGACAGTGTTCGATTTCAGAAGACATCTCCTTGCGTGGACATGAGTTTTTCACGTGCCCTAGTTCTCCACAATTCCAACATCTTATAGGTCGCCGTCTCCTTGTGGGTAATAATTTCATTAGCCTTTCCACTAATCCATCGACGTTGCTGGCGGGTGCTTTCACGTTGTTGTCATCAGCAGTCATCTCCCTCACTTGTGCAAGTCCCCGTGATGCTTCCGTTGCCGCTTCGAATTCAAGTGCAATGGTTAACGCGTCGACAAGGTCTTTTGGTCGGGCCAACCGCACAGCTCTTTGTAACTCCGGGTCCCTAAGGCCATCGGTAAAGGTTTGGACTGCTAGACACTCCAGGAACTCTTCTGCTGCTGTCGGATAAGCATTCTAGCTACCTCTGCCTCGAACTCCTGGATAGATTCTCCACTCTTCTGTTTGCGGTTCTTCAGCTGTGTTCGGTACACGGGTTGTAGGTGGGTCTGACCATACCTCATCTCCAGGCGATGTACTAGCAGCTCGAAGTTGTCAGCTTCGTCGGGCTTAAGGGAATGCAAGACATTCAAAGCATCGCCTCGTAACGCTATGGTTAGCGATATTGCCTTCTCCCTGGATGACCATCCGTTCGCCCTGGCCGCCGCGTCGAATTGCTTGACGTAGTTGGACCACGAAGTTGTTCCATCGAACGTAGGAGGTTTCATTGTTGATCGCATCTGTGCAGTGTCTCCGTCTCCCCGTCGTTCGACATCCACGCTGAAGGTTTCCATTCTCTCCGCATCTCCTTCGCCGCGGTGGACGTAGCGATCTTGCCGAAGGGCCTCTATTTCATTCTGAAGTTGTTGAATCATCGCATTCATTTTGGTATCTAGTTCGGTTACTTGCTGGGATTGCTCACAACGTAAAGTCGATATTTGCTGGGATTGTTCATTTCTTAAGGTGGATATTTGTTGTGAAACATAGCTTGACAACTCTTCACGCATTTGATGGACCAGTTCTTCTTGTTTCTTCATCTGCTCCTCTTGCTGGCTCTTCATTTGATCTTTCAGCTCTTCTTGTTGACTGGAAATTCTAGTGGCAAGCTCTTCTTGCTGGCTTTTTATTTGATCTTTCAGCGCTTCTTGTTGACCCTTTATCTGATCTTTCAGCTCTTCTTGTTGACCCTTTATCTGACTGGACAGCTCGGACATTGCTTTGTGCATAGGATCTTCGAATTCCACCGAGTCAGGGTCAATATTTATACTTAAATAGTACTCACGTAATCTGTTGATTAAAACAGTTTTTCCTCCGGTGGTATCCAAATCCAATTCTTCCAACTCTCTTCTAAGCTCAGCCACCAACAGTTCACGTAACTTCTTTCCAGGCATTCTTGCTTCTTCACCCCACACCTGACACCAATTTGAAACACTTGTGAGGACTTTTAACACAATTTATTCACAAATTGTAAGAATACAAGAATTCAGCTGGTTACAAATTACTAACTGTCACTTTTTACACTTTCAAACTACACAAAAGCTGAACGAACACTGACTCTACTACCGCGAATGACCCGCTTTATATATCAAAATACTTGACATCTCGATTTTTCTAGAAATAACTATTTACTAAAATCCAAATATTACTAGAATGTTCGCGAATAACTACCAACCTAAAATAATTATAAATCATGTCAAGTTTCTGTCAAAACCTTCTTCCTCATTCACGGACTCTACCCTTTATGGCAAGCAGCTACATCAAAACACATGTATTCCTCTCGCGCATCTGTCACAATCATCCGTCACATTCATCCGTCACACATCTGTCACCCGTTACACTGCCCCCTCCTTAGATTCATTCCTCCCGGAATGTGATAACTCTCCGGAGTAGACTTCAGGGTCATCTTCGGAACTGGTCGAACCGTCTACCCGAAGTTGCTGTACCTCCCTACTGTGGTCACCCTGATATAACGCCAACCTATCATGATGGACTACGACGGGTTTTCCTTTGGGAACTCTAACAATCCGATAGATCACATCATTGATTCTCTTTTTAATCAAATATGGACCTTCCCACTTCTTTTGAAGTTTCGGACACACACCCCGTTTCCGTCGAGGATTATAGAGCCAGACCAATTCCCCAGGTTCATAAGTGTTTCCTGTTGCTCGTGAGTCGTAGTACCTTTTCATCCGGTCACTGGAGAGTTGTAGTTTGTGGCGCACCAGTTCATGAATATTTTCGATCTTCTTCTGAAGATCTCCGACGTATTCTTCACCGGTTACTATTTCACCAGGCTTGCTCCCATATATCAAATCGCAAGGTAATCTAGTTTCCCTACCAAAGAGGACTTTCGCAGGTGTCTGACCCGTAGATTCGTTGACAGCCGATCGGATAGCCATTAAAAATAGCGGAATATGTTTATCCCAATCTTTCTGATGTTCTGAGACCACTTTCGATAAATAATTTGCAATGGTTCGGTTCATTCGTTCAACCATCAGACTGTGGATGCATCGCTGTAGTTCTAGTTTTATGGATACCTAATCGTTTGCAGACTTCTTGAAATAGCTTGCTTTCAAAATTTCTTCCCTGATCTGCGTGCAGCTCCAACGGTACCCCAAAACGGCTAATGAACGCGTTGATCAGAATATCGGCCAAGGTAGGGGCTTCTTGGTTGGGAACAGGGTAGGCTTCCACCCATTTAGAAAAATAATCCATCACAACGAAGATGTATTTATTTCCGACCTCACTGGTTGGTAGTGGCCCCAACACATCTACGGCGATTCTTTCGAATGGACTTCCGACAAGGTATTGCTGCATCTCTGCTTTAGGTTTACGATTAGGTCCATTGCTAGCAGCACACGTCGTGCATTTGCGGCACCAATCTTTAACATCGTTGGAGCAATTAACCCAATAAAATCTATCCCGGACTTTTTGCAGCGTCTTTGTAATACCTAGGTGTCCTCCAGATATGTCATCATGAAGTTGTTTTAAAATTTCCGGCACCGTACTTCTTGGGACCACAATTTGTTTCTTGATTTCTGAGCCATCAGGGTTTTCAACTATCCTTTTAAGGAGCCCTCCGTCTAAAGTCAAAGAATTCCATTGGGCCCAATAGGATTTTAAGACCGGAGAGGACGATGATACCTCTCGCCATAGGGGACGCTGACCCGTTCTTTTCCATTCCAGGATCTTCCTAATAACGTGATCGTTGTTTTGTTCCTCTTCCATTCTGGAGCACAAGTCGTCTGGCACCACTTTTATTAGAGCGAGCTTCTCGTTTCGTTCGAGTCGACTGCAATTTGTGCCATTAGGTGGGCATGGCCTTCTAGAAAGTGCATCGGCGTTACGGTGCTTAGTTCCAGGACAGTGTTCGATTTCAGAAGACATCTCCTTGCGTGGACATGAGTTTTTCACGTGCCCTAGTTCTCCACAATTCCAACATCTTATAGGTCGCCGTCTCCTTGTGGGTAATAATTTCATTAGCCTTTCCACTAATCCATCGACGTTGCTGGCGGGTGCTTTCACGTTGTTGTCATCAGCAGTCATCTCCCTCACTTGTGCAAGTCCCCGTGATGCTTCCGTTGCCGCTTCGAATTCAAGTGCAATGGTTAACGCGTCGACAAGGTCTTTTGGTCGGGCCAACCGCACAGCTCTTTGTAACTCCGGGTCCCTAAGGCCATCGGTAAAGGTTTGGACTGCTAGACACTCCAGGAACTCTTCTGCTGCTGTCGGATAAGCATTCTAGCTACCTCTGCCTCGAACTCCTGGATAGATTCTCCACTCTTCTGTTTGCGGTTCTTCAGCTGTGTTCGGTACACGGGTTGTAGGTGGGTCTGACCATACCTCATCTCCAGGCGATGTACTAGCAGCTCGAAGTTGTCAGCTTCGTCGGGCTTAAGGGAATGCAAGACATTCAAAGCATCGCCTCGTAACGCTATGGTTAGCGATATTGCCTTCTCCCTGGATGACCATCCGTTCGCCCTGGCCGCCGCGTCGAATTGCTTGACGTAGTTGGACCACGAAGTTGTTCCATCGAACGTAGGAGGTTTCATTGTTGATCGCATCTGTGCAGTGTCTCCGTCTCCCCGTCGTTCGACATCCACGCTGAAGGTTTCCATTCTCTCCGCATCTCCTTCGCCGCGGTGGACGTAGCGATCTTGCCGAAGGGCCTCTATTTCATTCTGAAGTTGTTGAATCATCGCATTCATTTTGGTATCTAGTTCGGTTACTTGCTGGGATTGCTCACAACGTAAAGTCGATATTTGCTGGGATTGTTCATTTCTTAAGGTGGATATTTGTTGTGAAACATAGCTTGACAACTCTTCACGCATTTGATGGACCAGTTCTTCTTGTTTCTTCATCTGCTCCTCTTGCTGGCTCTTCATTTGATCTTTCAGCTCTTCTTGTTGACTGGAAATTCTAGTGGCAAGCTCTTCTTGCTGGCTTTTTATTTGATCTTTCAGCGCTTCTTGTTGACCCTTTATCTGATCTTTCAGCTCTTCTTGTTGACCCTTTATCTGACTGGACAGCTCGGACATTGCTTTGTGCATAGGATCTTCGAATTCCACCGAGTCAGGGTCAATATTTATACTTAAATAGTACTCACGTAATCTGTTGATTAAAACAGTTTTTCCTCCGGTGGTATCCAAATCCAATTCTTCCAACTCTCTTCTAAGCTCAGCCACCAACAGTTCACGTAACTTCTTTCCAGGCATTCTTGCTTCTTCACCCCACACCTGACACCAATTTGAAACACTTGTGAGGACTTTTAACACAATTTATTCACAAATTGTAAGAATACAAGAATTCAGCTGGTTACAAATTACTAACTGTCACTTTTTACACTTTCAAACTACACAAAAGCTGAACGAACACTGACCACTGACTCTACTACCGCGAATGACCCGCTTTATATATCAAAATACTTGACATCTCGATTTTTCTAGAAATAACTATTTACTAAAATCCAAATATTACTAGAATGTTCGCGAATAACTACCAACCTAAAATAATTATAAATCATGTCAAGTTCCTGTCAAAACCTTCTTCCTCATTCACGGACTCTACCCTTTATGGCAAGCAGCTACATCAAAACACATGTATTCCTCTCGCGCATCTGTCACAATCATCCGTCACATTCATCCGTCACACATCTGTCACCCGTTACAATATGTCTATTATTTACGGTTTTTGTTTAAATAATAGTAGTAGTTATATTTACCTGTTGGCTTATGAAACATAAACCAACGGTATTTTGACCAATCACAGGCCACGAATTTCATAAGCCACCAGATATTCTAAGGTTTTAATAGTTGTCCATGGCAACGGAAAAGGTTCTACAATGATGTACAATAATTGTACTAAATCTAGTACTTTTTGATTGTAAAGGCATATTTAGTGCCTACATTTGGATGAAATTTTGAAGAAATAAAATTTGCTGCCAAAATACATTTTTTGTATGCGAAAGAATCGAAAGATACTTTAATTTAATCTGGTTTTTAATTATTCCAAAAGTGTAAAAAAGTACAGTATTATACTCACGATTATGGCCATTATTCACGAGGGTGAATAATGGCCTACATAATCGCTCGTGTAATAATATACTATTAATTATTTTCCAAAAGTATATCAGTGTTTTTGTAGATTTAAGTTAGGTTTCAAGGTCAGTGTCCTATACTATTACCATATTGTATAATAAGTTAACTGAATTAATACCAAATCTGATGGCGAAGCCGTTAAAAAAACATAAATTTATCATTAATAAACAAAGAAAATACCAGAAGGTGAAAAAAAATCACAGAAATATGTTGCTTTATACGTATAAATTGAGCAATATTTAAATTTAATTAGTCAATTAAAATAACACGTTGTTGATACAAAGTTGGTATAATATGTATAATAAGGAAACGTTAAATATATACAAAATAATCAGTACTTACGTCTTATGATATATACAAAGGCAAGGAAGGCGCGCTATTGTATCACCTTGATTTAATTCTTCTAAACATATGACACACTCTCCTTTATCATCAGTCAGTACATCTTCTGCAAAAAATAAATAAACAAATAATCATTTACAATATTAAACAGTCATCGTGCACAACTAATCAGAAAAATTTAATTTAAACTAAATAACATCCTGCACAAATACTTGTTATGAACATAATTAAAATAAAAAAAAAATAGTCTGATTATTCATACCGATTTTTACGTTACTTTAACACACATCATGGATAACTGATAACACCAGTTTACAACGCAACGTTTAAATTCTAGTCTGTCTCAAAAATAAATTATGGAATCCGTCTTAATAGTTATCTCAAATTTAAATGTTTCCTTAGTCGAGGGAGTCTCTTAATGAAACATTTTTGCTCGCCTATAGACCTTTATCGTTCATTTATCGAGCAGTCCAAAAATATTTTACTCTCTCTTTTAAATGAAGTGAAAAAATTATCTAGTTTCATTTTCACTCATTGCTCTTGCCATCTCATCAAGAGTGGTACAGGACTGTGAAAAAACTCTCTGTGAACTGGCACAACACAACAAGGTTACTCTTGAGTGAGTGCCAGGACACAAAGGCATCGAGGGGAATGAAAACGCTGACGCGCTCGCCAGGAAGGGCTCTCAAACACCCTTCGTGGGACCTGAGCTAGCAGTTGGCATTCCCAAGGCTACCTTCAGGAAGACCATCAATGTGTGGGTATGGAAACAAACTGCCAGAAGATGGGCTCGAATTAAAGGACACGCTCACAGTAAAGGCATGGTGGCTAAAACCAACGCCAGGCCGTCTCGTGAGTTACTTATAGTAAAACGGCAAGGAGCTCAGATAGATAGTTGATCTCATAACCGGCTTCACTCCTTTGCGCTTTCACCTAAATCGCATAGGGGTATCTCAGTCGTCAAACAACAACAACAACAACAACAAACAACAACCCTCATTAGGGGACTAGGCCTGTTTGACTAAATGCCGGGCCCTCTGGGAAGCACAATAAGCCACATATAGGCTTCCGTGCTTGGGGCTTGTACATAATGCACATGCTGTAACATCCCTTTCCCAGAGATTCTATCTACAAACTAGAAAAGTGAAAAAAATCGTCTAGAGGGGTTCAGTTTTTCCAATATCTTTACTATTATTCCAATCTGTAATACGAGGCGTATTTTTTAAGTAAGTACCGATTTGAAATCCCACTACTGCAGCGTAAGATCGGTTAGGTTAGCAGATGAAGCAAAGTACAGATTCTGAGAGGAAGAGGATGAAACCTCAATACACATACTCTCAGAATGCCCTGCCGTGCAGAATTCTAGGGCTAGATACCTAGGAGCACATGAAATATAAGAGCCCGACGATGTCCTAAACTTCCTCAAGAAAATAGGACTCGAAGAGCTGCTATAAATCTGAGAAAACATTAGAACATGGCAAGTAGGGGGTACACAATAGATCCTATAGGTCGCAGTTTACGTATCACCCCTAATTTATACATACAAACAAGATCGGTGTTCCACACAATGCGTGCTGTGCACCTGCATCTGTTGGCCACGCCCAGACCCATTTGAAAAGCTTTCGTCTATGGAACGTCCCATCGTCCCCAGTTTAGACATTTCGGTTGGGAACAACTTGATCATCCTCCCTATAGTCCAGATCTATCCCCCAGCGATTACCACATGTTGAAGAAACACATGGGTGACAAACGAAGTAAAAATAACTGTATTGGAGTGGTTGTCAAGACAGGCGGCAGAATTCAAAAGCTGTTTGGACGATATGAGCAATGTGGATGTTACAGTTGGTAAAAGACTTGGGTAATAAAGCGGTTATTGGAGTATAATTTGATGAATAATTTGTTACTTTGTACCAAGTGAATTAGAAGTAATCATTTAGTGACATACGTATCGATATAAAAAAGGTTGTGTGACATTTTATAAGAGGTGGCTTAAAGTAACGATGCGAGTGGCAGTATACAAGGTAAATCTGTTTATAGACATTTGAATATTGGTGGATCTACTCATGAGGCTATCTGGGAATAGTATATTCTGTAACAATGTCAGAATGAAAATTCGATTTTCATTCTAACCGAGTAGCAAACTATACTTTCTCTACGATCATAGATTTTAAATACATGAACAGTTTTTTTGGAACAAATTTTAATTTATTTACACTCTGTAGACGCAGACGCTCAATGAGTAAAAGATTTTAAATATGTCGGTTCAATGTACTCCTTATTGTAGTAAAACTCATTTTCGTCATTTTTGAGTGATTAATTTAGTGTTACTGATCGGTTTCTCGCGTAATATTAACATTTACTGCAACCTTAATATTTAAAACGGTTTCGTATAGTAACTGAAGTGAAATTATAGTACAAAACGACTAAAAAGTGTCTTTTATATGTTACAATTATATCCACAAGTTGAAACAGCTTTTGTAAGTATTTTTAAAAAGTATCTCGGTAATAATAATTTTATACATGTTAAAATAATTAACTTAATTACATAAAAATAACGTAAATTAATCTGGGAAACGTAATTAAGTACATTTATATTATGATCCATTTATACAGACAGAAAGTAGGGTTAATGGAAACGAATCAAATATATATTTTTAAATAACTCTAAATATATATATATATATAATAATATAAAAGTGGAAAAAGGTGACCAGTTATATGGTATACATCATAAGAAGTTTAAAGAGAGAATATTGGACAGATAAGACAATAAAAAGGACACTGTGGTAATTAAGTAATTAGCTAAGAATAGATAGGTAATTAGTTAAGACTAGATAAGGTAGATAGGTAGCAGCTAGGGATTAGGTAGATAGAAATTAGTTAAGAATAGATAGGAAATAATTAGTTAGACATCACTTGACAAAATTTCATTTGGTTGATTATTCAAAATTGAATTTAATAAAAAAAAAAATTTAAAATAAAATTTGTTTGAACCCTACCCTAAGTAATTAAAGAAAATTTACAAATAAAAAACTTTTAAATAAAATTTGGTATTGAGTAAAAATATCTCAATTGGCGCCCAACGTGGGGCTCTGCATAAAAGGGTCTCGATAAAAATTTGAATTAATAAATAATCAAGAATAAAAAAAAAAAATGGAAGAAAGAAGAATGAAACTTAGGGATGGAAAACAAGTAGGGGAAATGCAAGAAGGACAGATTGAGGAGCAGAGGGAAAGAATGGATTTAGAGGTACAGGTTGACGAGGAAAGGAATAGAGATGCCGGAGATTTTATAGAAGAGCATTTTATACAAGGACAGGATATAGAAGGAGATGGAGATGAACAGGGTGAAGTAGGAATGTTTGAAAGATGTGGAAAGAGTAAAACGAGAGAACAGGAGACCGATAGAATTCAAGAAATGGCAAGGAGTGATAATTGGTTAAGGGAAATGTTGATGGATTTGAATAAAAAATTGGATAGAAAATTTCATGAAAATAAAGAAGAAATGAAGAAGAATTTGGATGAAAATAATGAGAAATTAAACAGGAAATTAGAGGAGAAACTGGATAAGAAATTTTTAGATGTAGAAAAGAAGTTTACCGAGTTGACGACAGAATTGAACATAGGCATGGAAGAAATACGACAAATAAAACATGAAAACAAAGAAGTTAAAAAAGAAATCGAAGTAGTTAAACGAAAAATTGAAGAGACAAAACAAGAAGTTAGAAATGAAGTGATAGGAAGATTGATGGAGATAGAGAATCAACAGTCTACAGAAATGGATAATATAAAGAAAAATGGAAAAGAACTTAAGTTGGAAGTAGTAGAGAACACTAAGAATATAAAAGGAAATACTGAAAAGATCACAAATTTGGGCAAGGAGATAATCAAGACAAATAAAAACATTCTAACAATAGAAGAAAATATGGATAAAGACATTGGGAATTTGAAGGAACAGGGTGAAAAACAAGAAGAGAGTATGGAGAAATTTAATGGAGAAGTAAAAGAATTTGAGGAAGGGGAAAATGCAGAAGTAATTAATAAAAATTCAAAAGCAACAGACAAGAAAAGATATAAAGAATCTGAAACAGAGAAAAATGAAACAATTAAAATAATTCAAATTAATATTGCAGATGATAGAAAAGTTTATAAAAATGTACCAGAAAATGAAGACAAAGAAGAAGTTAATTCTAATAAATATTATATTAATGAAAACAAGAACAATGAAAATTTAATTATCACTATATGTGTGAAAGAAACAAGAAGAGAAAAAGTAATAAGAAAAGCCAAAGAAAAAGTTAATCAAACATTAATTAAAATTCAAACAATAAAAACCATAAAACTTTTATTGGAAAAAAACTGGAAAAAGGTGAAGGAAAAATCAGACTTTTCAATGAGTAGGGGGGAGGTAGTAGTTAGAAAATGTAAATAGATATAGATTAAGGGATTTTTATAGTAGTATTTTAAATTAGATAATAGAATTTTCATGATAAGATTTTAAATGGGTAGAAGGAATTTTTTTTAATTTAGTGGATGAGGAGATTAACAAGAAGGGAAATAGATATTGGGATATACGAAAAAAAGGGAATTAAAAAATTATACAATAAGAAATTTAAATTTTCATAAATTCAAAATAAAGTATAAATTTATGCAAAATTTTAATTGGGGGGAATTGAAAAGGTATATTTAAGGGTCGTTTCAAAATTTATTTTAATTTAATATTTTATTTTTTATTTTCGGAGAAATGTCAAAATTTGAAGTAAATGTCATAGTTTATTAGGTTAGATTAAAAAAAATTTATGTAATGTAAACAACACGTGTATTAGGTTAAGGATAGTTAAGTAGTGTAAGTGAAAGTGAGTAAGAAGTTGGGTTGTCAGGAGAGAGAAGTTTGACAGTTAGTTGGTGGAAAAAGTCAAAAGAATTAAGATAGAATTTTTGTAAAAACAAGTCCAGAAACGTTAAAATAATGATCATTTATGTTTAAATCGAAACGAAAACGTTTTAATTAATGGTAAAAGAAGATATGCAATTGTAAAAAAATAGTTAAAATAGAAGAGCATTAAGAGTTTTGTGTAAAAGAGTCAAGGAGAATTGAAGTAGAAATGTTTTTATTCATTATTAACCATTATAAAAGGCAATAAGAAAAGGTTTATTATATTTGGTAAAGTAGAAGAAAAAAGAAGTATAAAAAATAAATAACATAAAAAAAAACATAATATAAAAGTGGAAAAAGGTGACCAGTTATATGGTATACATCATAAGAAGTTTAAAGAGAGAATATTGGACAGATAAGACAATAAAAAGGACACTGTGGTAATTAAGTAATTAGTTAAGAATAGATAGGTAATTAGTTAAGACTAGATAAGGTAGATAGGTAGCAGCTAGGGATTAGGTAGATAGAAATTAGTTAAGAATAGATAGGAAATAATTAGTTAGACATCACTTGACAAAATTTCATTTGGTTGATTATTCAAAATTCAATTTAATAAAAAAAAAAAATTTAAAATAAAATTTGTTTGAACCCTACCCTAAGTAATTAAAGAAAATTTACAAATAAAAAACTTTTAAATAAAATTTGGTATTGAGTAAAAATATCTCAATATATATATATCGCTCATTTGCTGCAAGAACGTCATAACTAAAAAATGTTATTTTTACAGGAGAGCAATAAAACATAGGTACTAATGTTAAAACAATTTGATGTTAAAATTTAAATTTGGTATGACTCCTTCGAGTAACCTTTATTAATACTAGGAAAGTGCAGTAAATAAATAAATATTAATATTTCAAACCCCTACAGATCTTCAGTACGCAACTAACTCAAAAATGCCAATTTTTGAGTTATGACGTTCTTGCAGCAAATGAGCGATATATTAAATGCAATCTTATATCTAATAAATGTTATCTGCCATTTATATGTAGTATAAAATTCACCTTCAAATATGTAAATAGGAAATTTTGAATAAAATAGCGATGTCTATTGTCGCTAAGTGGTTGCTAGGGAAGTCGTGCGTTTATTTTACCGTGCGTAAAGGGATACATTACATAGGTTGTAGATTGTGTGTTATTGACGGTTTAGAGGGGTGGTCGTAGGTAAATACATTTAAACTGCATGGGGACAGAGGTGTTGCAGAATATTTTTCCAATTTCAGCATTCTGTAATCCGATTTGATTTCAGAATTGGCAAATTCTGTGATGATTCTGGAGAAAAGGTTTTACTGTCTCGGATACGCAGATGACATGGCAGTCATGGTAAAAAGAATATTTGCTAGTATAGTTTCAGGAAGTGGACAACTGGTGTGACGATGAGGTCTAAAAAACAGCAATGGTTGCCTTCACCAGGAAAAGAGCACTACGAGGCTTGAAGCCACCAGCGTCAAGTGGATAGAGATTCCATTCTAGGTATAATATTTGACTAGAAGCTGACATGGAATCCACAAATCCAACACAATAGGCTACAATTGGCGTCAGGAGATGTAGACAGTAGTGTGGGAAAAATATGGACTGAACCCAAAGATTAATCTGTGTGAGTAATCTGTACACGAGTGTCATAAGACCAATGTTGATCTATGGTTCAGGGTGTGGACAAAAACCTAGCAAGTTGGAGCTATTCAAATGCTTAGTGGGATTCAAGGGCAGATATACCTGAGCATCACCGGAGCGATGAGAGGTTTTACAAAACTTACTACCTTTGTACTGACCAGGAAATAAAAGCACACAAAGTTTTAGAGCTTCACACAGACTGAATGGTCCCTAGGTATGTCTTTAATAAAAGTTTTCAGCTAATGATACCAAAAAAAGAGGACTGGGAAATCATATCGTACGTAAGAGAAGCAAACTCGCTTTGGTACATAGACGATTCCAAAACCGAAGTTGGTACAGGGGTTGGGGTATACGGCACAAAGCCAAAAACAAGTCTAGCTAGTCCCAGAGAAGTATTCGACTGTATTTCATGCAGAAATTGCTGCTAAACAATGTTGTGCTACGGTACTGATTACCCGAAAGGTGGAGAACAAGTCTATCGTAATCTATTCTGACAGTCAAGCGGGTCTAGGGGCACTTACTTCAGTATAGGTTAACTCAAAGCTTTTATGGAAAGCTGCAATAGGCTAACACTTGTGTGGGTACCGCAGCACAAGCGAATCCGGGGAAATGAGAAAGCTGATAAGTTGGCCCGGGGAGCTGCAAAAACCTGAACTCAACCTAGGAATCGCAAATACATTTAAAAAAGCAGCCAGGCTAATAGACCTATGCAGGTTCTGTCAAGAAGAAACCGCAATTCATTCCAAAAACAGGAAGCAGGCTATTTGAAATGGCCACTATCAAGGCTGTTGAATTTTATTAGAAGAGTAAGGGCAGCACGAGCCGGCCCAATTTGTAATCTGTAGTTTGATATATCAGTATGGTGTACACATTATACAGGTACATGCATTATAAAACGGAACATAGGGATTTTAAGCATTGTATCAACTTATTCTGATCTAGTCGACCAGTATCAAGCTTCAACATACGAGAAACACGATTATTACAATCGTTTATTTAGACACCTATAATACAATTCCCACCACTTCGTATTCTCACCATTAGAGGTTGTAAATTAGCGTCAAGCAGGTCAGGAGGCGAAAATTGTCCAGCATTGTGCAAAGCAAACATTACACCGAACTAACTCAGAGATACAAGATTATCTTTATTTAATAGATTCGGTTGTTGTTTAGCTCAACAACTTCATTCATTAATTTCTTAGTTTTAGCATTTTAATTTGTTTTTAAAAATTTATTTTTAATATTATGTAAGAATTTACAGAATCTAATTTTGTTTTATTTGCGAATTTATTTTTATTTTGAGAGCCGTTACGGCCAATACATATTAGGTTTGTTTTCACATCAAATCACAAACTTATTTCTTACAATTTTCAAACTATTCGTGTGCGCAAGTCACGTTTGAGATAAATCCCGAACTGATCTCTGATTAATGTGAAAACTAGACAAAATGTGTATGAATAAATAATCCTTAAGATGTTACCTAAAAAGAAGATTTGAAAGAAAGATTAATCATAATAAATGTATTTTTAGATTTAGTAGATTTATAATAATATCAAAAAAAAAAACAGGAGAAAAAAACTACAAAAAATATAGAAACTATTTGACATAAGGTTTAATATACGCACGTGTCAACAATCTGCTGGAAATTAATTCCCAAACTGTTTGGACTGTCACCAAACTGTCAGGAAACGATGTGAAAACATCCGACTAGTGATTGGAAGTCAGTTTTAAACTAATGCGCGAACACAAAATATCGAATGCGCACACTCCAAACGTTAGAAACAAGTTTCAAACCAATGTGAAAACAAACCTATTGTCTTAACTCGAAACATTAATCCTTAAAGAGAATACGAGGGTTGTCTGAAAAGTTTCCGACCTCAACATGAAAATGGCAGCACTCGTATACAAAAGTTGGGAATGTGTTTGCGCATGCTTTTAAAGGTACCCACTAAAATGTAATTTTGGACGCGCAGTTGTTGTTTGACAATCATTTGAGTAAGTCGATGTGAGTGTTTTTATGAAAATGGAAAAAAATCGAGTATCGAGCTGTCATTAAATAATTGTTTTTGAAAGGCAATACGCCAACGCAAATCAAAGACGAGTTGGATGCTGTGTACGGGGACTCTGCACCATCATTTACCACCGTGAAATTTTGGGCTACTGAATTTAAACGTGGTCGTACCAGCTAGGGTAACGATGAACGTTCGGGACGTCCAAAAACTGCAACCACTGACGATAATATCGCTCAAGTTCACCAAATGGTGCTAGACAACCGTCGAATTAAAATTAGAAAGATAGCAGAGGCTATAAACATGTTCAAAGAACGTGTTTGCCACATATTGAATCAAGATTTAGGCATGAGAAAGCTGTCCGCACGTTGGGTGCCACGTTTGCTCACTTTGGACCAAACGTGTTCGAATGAACATTTCCAACTCTCTGTTGGCGCAGTTTAGGCGCAATAAATCAGAGTTTTGGCGCCGATTAATTACTGTAGATGAAAACTGGATACACCATTATACTCCAGAAACAAAAACACAGTTAAAACAATGGACTACGAAGGGGGAATCGGCTCCAAAAAAGCAAAGGTTGGTCCTTCGGCTGGGAAAGTGATGACAACTGTTTTCTGGGATAGTCATGGAGTTACTTAATCGATTATCTTCAAAAAGGAAAAACCATTACAGGGTACTACGCATCATTACTTGACAAGCTGAAGGCAGAAATTGCGGAAAAACGGCCACATTTGCAGAAAAAAAGAATTTTGTTTCACCAAGACAATGCGCCGTCTCACACCTCGGCGGTTGCCATGGCGAAAATCCACGAATTACGGTTTAAACTGCTTGACCACCCTCCTTACTCACCAGATCTAGCCGCAAGCGATTTTTTTTTTGAGAAAGAGAAAGACGGCGAGTACTATTTGGACGGGTTGAAGAGATGGGAGCATCGCTGGGAGAAGTGTATAGAAAGGAGACTATGAAGAAAAATAAAAATTACATTGAAGAAAAAATGTTTAGTATCTTTGTTAGGTCGGAAACTTTTCAGACAACCCTCGTAATAATTAATGTTTCGATGCGAACAACATAAAACGTAAGAATATTGTTTCAGTATAATATATTGGCGGTATCCACTCAAGGGAAATAATATTTCAGCACTAAAAGGGACTGGGTTTCTTAAAGTAGTTCTGAATCCAGCTCTGGATTCAGTTGGTCAGAGAATAGATTGAAATCCCTATGTTCCGTTTTATTATGCATGTACCAGTATAACTAGCATTATTCTTATAAACTGGACATCTCGAAGCTGCCTCACAAGTTCGACAAATTCTAAAGATCCTCAATTTAAAAATTCCATGACTGAACTATAGCCTTCATTTCTACGAAGCAGAATTTTCTTATAAATACGAAATCAGAAAAATGTATACAACTTATTGATCGTAATTTACACTAGTATTATAAAATGTGGGGTGTAATCACAGTCTGTAGGTAGAATATAGTACGGTTGTCTCGTAACTGTTAGCCAATCAGGACACGGAATGTCGAGACGTCACAAGTATGCTGATGGCTAATTCCCAGCATCTGAAGTGTAATGGAAATAAGGTTTTAAACAATAATTACTGGGAAAAGTTTAACAAAATAGAGACAATTGGCATAAATAATAACTAAAAAAAATATATTTTCCATTAAAACATAAATAGAGGCGGTATTAAATTAGCTGCGTTATAAAACTTGGTACCTATAGGTATTATTATATCTATTTATTTTGGGTCTTAGATAAAACAAAAGTATTACGACAAAATTTGTTTAAATCAAAATAAATACAACAAAGGCAAAAAACAGTTTTATTAATAATCATTGCGTAAGTAAAAGAATTCGACCAAATATAAAAGTTAAGTGCAAAATAAGTTTATGTAACATGTCGCCGTTCATATTGCAATTCGTTCTATGTCAAAAATGATAAGTTTACAGGAGAGTAAAAAAACAGCGTAAACAACTCATATGAATTGCAGAATTCGCGCAAACCTTCACATGCGTGCCTTAAAAGGTACTTTTAACACTTATATCATAAATAACGATGTCCAGTACGCTGTTTTTTTACTTTCCTGTAAACTTATCATTTTTGACATGGAACGAATTGCAATATGAACGACGATGTCTACCGTCATGTCACCTTGCACCATTATCCGACCGTAAACGATACCGCTATTATTAACGTTAAAACCGACCCCGAATCACTGTTAACGCTACTGTACACGAGACACCCCTTATAGACGCGTAACTATTTAGCTGTTTGAACGAGGCCAATCAAAAAACGCGCATCTCGCTTGCAATTGAATGTGCCGAACGTATCCCTCCTGACAAATGACACAAACACGATTTCCGTCTTGAGCGAGACTATATATAGACGAGTACGACAATTTTATATCCTTTCTCGACTAATAAGCCGATTTGAAGAGTCGGAAAAGCGTTCTAGTATTTCGTCTTTTGAAATTTCCCTTCTGGTTGTTGGAAGACACAACTCGCCAAGTTAGAGCTAAGCTACCGCTAAGTTAGAGCCAAGTTACCGCTAAGTTGAAAGCATCTTTTGGAAGGTCCCTATGTGGAGATAGTCCTTCAAACCATCAAACTATTTTAAGCCGCAGAAGCCTAAATCCAAACCACTTCTGAGTCGTTAAGAAAACCACTACATCTCAAGCTGTCTGAACTATTAAATAAACACCCAGAAACTTTCATCCCTACTTCTCTACGAAGAAGCTGAAGCCGCCCTTCTAGACATTACAAAAACCTAAAGTTAAGTCCACCTTTTTCAATTCCTTTTTGTTCATTATCGGCAAGTACAATTTTTAAAAACCGTTTCATTTATATACCTTAGTCTTAAGGGTGTAGCGTGGTCGGTCTTTGTTTTAAGTAGCTTCTATCTTTCCCACCTTACTTTTTGTGTAGTTTGTTTGCTTATTCGAAAGCGTTCAAAAAGATAGTGGCGCCCTTATTATTTATACATCCCAATCCTTCCTATAGTGAGCATTAACATGGAGTTGAACCACCCCCTAGAGAGGGTCTCTTAGCCGGGATCTCTTTTGGAGAGTTTTGTAGTTACAAATTAGCTCTTCGCCTTTTGGATACTAATATTGTTACATTTATAGATATATTAAGAAAAACTAAAAAAATTGTAATTTGAATTACTGTAATATCACAAGAAAACTACCAAAACTACGTAAACTTCAATGCTCAGCAGACTCTGGCATTCTGGTGACGTATTGTTCACCAGCAAAGTGAGGCAACTGTACTATATTCTACAGACCGTAGGGTGTACGTGTAATCATAGAGATTCTATCTCTATGGGTGCAATAGGAGTGTAAAACTACTCCACTTTCTTACAGTGCTATAATACTGGTTGCATAGCAGTTAGTAATAAAGAATTCACGTAGTGTTTTTTTTAATTCGAAATATTTTAATTTTTTAGTAAATATCTAGCAAATATTTAGACAAAACTGGTATATTACACCACAAGGAACGATATTTCCACTTTTTTTCCACTTTTGGTCCGTGCAGTGCATACGATTTTTCTTCATAGCCGGTTGAAAGTACATACTTTCGAGTGACGTATGAAAAAAAATGAATATTCACTATGTAAATTTGTATGCACCAAAGTAAGACCGAAAAAACACTATAAAATGGTAATGTAATTGATCCACGGACATCTGATTGTTTGTACAGCTACGTCAATCGTGAAAATATGATAGACAAATAGCGATAAGATAATGAAATATTTGCAGTTTATATTTATAAAAATAAATGTTTCTTCGAAGAAAATCTTTAATATCGTTTTTAAAAAAATATACCCAAATAACTCGTATATTTTAAAATTGATATTGTTATTTGTTATGATCAAAGTTAAAGACTAAAATTAAATATATTGTACTAACCCTTACTCTGTGGAAGTCCATCTTACCAAGAATAATAAACAACTAAACTGTGCTACTTACTAGCAATGCTAGTTTTAGCGAAACAGCCGTCATTGTACTATAAAAGCTAATTTTTTAATTAACATGGAATTTTTTAGAGTTCAAACGCTTAGTTGTTTGTTATTATTATCAAGTTAAAGGAGTTTATTATCCTTATACTTTTTATATAAAAATCTTCAATAAAGAAATGTTATAGGTACACATTTTGTGCAGTTTAACGACAGCGACTAATGAGTAACCATTCATGGCCTCAATAATGAAGACGTTTTTAACCTCACATCTATTTCTATGATAATGTAACGTTTATTTATGTTTACTAGTCTTTTAATTTATTTTTATACTATTTAAATCACTAACACTGATTAATTTATATAACACAATTTATTTACAATACTTTAATTTATATAAGACAATATTTCTGATCGCATTTATCTAACAACATACTACTAACTAACTAACTAAAATATTCGAATCGGTCCTTTATATAGGTAAATATTGTTCCAGTCTATTCTGGTAATCGTATCGAGTCTAGATGCTTCGCTCATCGGACGTCGTATATTCCAGAACGTTCTCGCATCTTCTGTCTGCTTCGCGTCTGGGTCATAGCGCCAGGGGCGTACTCGCACAACAATAACTCTATATAAGGTTCACGAAAGAATTGATTAAAAAAATTGATAATCTTGATAATATAATTCGGGTAGAGCAGGATTTCAGTGGAAGAAGTAAAATGAGGGGGATAAGGCCGGTAGAAATAGAGGAAATAGAAAAGGAATGGCGTGGTATCAAGGAGAGGAAGGCTCCAGAAATAGATGATTTGACAGGGGAGTTAATAAAAAGACTGTTGGATGATAATGGGGAGTATTTCTTAAAGCTTTTCAACAAGGTGCTGAGGGAGGAAGAGTTTCCGGAAGCGTGGAAAGTAGCCAGAGTGGTACTGGTGAGGAAGGCGGGTAGAGAGGGGAAGCGGACAGGGGACTACAGGCCCATCAGTCTGCTAGGCAGTATAAGTAAAGTGTTGAAGGAGATTATAAAAACAAGAATTGAGGAGGAAGTAGAAAGAAATTGGGGTTTTAGGGGAAACCAGCATGGGTTTGTGAAGGGGAAGTCTTGTATTTCCGCGCTGAGCAGAGTGATGAGCTTGGTGGAAAATGCTGGGAAGGGTAGTTGGATAAATAAAAAACTGGCCCTACTTGTATTCTTCGACGTCGGAAATGCGTTCAATGGAGTCAGCAAAATGACAGTGCTGAGCGCTTTGTCTAGGCTTGGAGTGGGGGAGGGGCTAATAAACTTAGTAGAGGATTATATGACCGGGCGGGTTTTGGTTGAGAGGGCGGAGGTACAGGACGGAGTTGGGAGTGCCTCAGGGGTCGGTATGGGGACTGACGCTCTGGAAATGCGTGTTATATGAGGTTTTTGGAATAAAATGTAAAGATGGATGCGAGATTACGGTTTATACGGATGACGTGTGCCTGGTATGTACGGCTAAGGGGGAGGCAGAGAGAAAGAAAAGCGGAGTAAATGTATAGAAATATTGTGGAAAATATAGAGGAATGCGGATTGGAGGTGGCCGGAGAGAAGACAGTGGGATTACTGGTGAAGGGACTCAGTAAGGCGAAGGAGTTGGAGGGATGGTGAAAGGAAATAAAATTCACATGGAGGAATCGGTGAAATACCTAGGTGTGTGGTTGAATAGCCAGCTATCGTTCAAAAACCACATGTCGAAGGCTGCGCAGAAGAGATTGATGTGTAACGTGAAAGAACCGGGAGAATGGAAGAGAAGAGTATGCTCAATCGGAAATGTGGGGTGAAAGAGCGGAAATAAATGCAAGAATTAAACCATTACTGAGGGTTCAGAGAGGAATGTTGTTGAGGGTGGTGCAAGGGTACAGGACAGTGGGAGGGTTAGCAGTGGCGCTGCTGGTAAGATCCTACCCAGGAGATTACAGTGGAAGGGCGCGAGAGAGGAAGTTATGGGCGAGAGAGGAAGTTATGGATTGGATGGAGGATGAAATGGAAGTAAGGTGGAAGGAGTATGAAGGTGCGCTTTAATGAGTAATTACAAGTAGGAGGAAATTCGGCGAAGTGAACTACTTGACACAGGTGCTGACTGGGCATGGGTCAAGAGCAGAATATCTTCACAAGATTGGGAAAGGTCTCGGGAAAGGTGCGAAGTGGAGGATGAAGTAGGACACGCGTTTAGATGCTGGAGGAATGAAGAAGTGCTGAAGAACTTGGAGGAAAGCCTCGGAGAGGTCGTGTATTGGAAAAATATGGTCAAAATAATGTTGAGAGGGGAGGGGGAATAGATGGAGGTGAGTGAGGCAGTGGACGGTATGGTTAGGAGAAGAGAATGTTTATGAGTAGCAGCATAAATGGAGAGTGTGTGTGGGACCGCCGTCCGTCTTGCTACGGTAGTGATTCCGAAACGGGAACAACTGCGAGTTTTGAGGTGGTTTTGGTTTGTAGGCGTCATCATAGCAGTGATGAGTCCTGAGGAGCACCCGTTCGAAGATCAGTTTTTCCATCTCAGCCCGGAAAAAAAAATGAAATCGACGATGTTCGCCAATGTCATTAACGAATATGTTGAATAATAAGGGTCTCAAATTTGACCCTTGAGGAACACCAGATGTAGCCAAATATTTTTTAGATCTAAACCGATTAAGTTGCACATATTGCAAACACTGGAACACATCGTTATGAAGTGTAGTCTATACAATAGTATCAGGACACCACCACTTGATAATTTGCGCACATTTGATGATTTTGTTGCTTTGCTAAATAGGCTTTGTCCTAAAACACTTAAAATTGTGTCGCTTTTTTTCATTGAAACTGCGCTCTTTTGTTATTAACGAGTGAATCAAATTTTGTGTTTACTTAATTATTTTACTTTTTTTTACTTGCACATTTTGTTTCTTTTTTTTCCTTTGTTATAGGTATGTACTTATATTTAATGTAAGTTGTAATATTATGTTTTTTCCTACTATTGTAACCGAACCCTTGCTATTTGACTGTATTCAATTTAAGCAATAAAGACTTATTATTATTATTATTATTATTATTATTATTAAGTTGCACATATTGTGTTTTCTGGTTCAAAAACGAATTAAAAAGTTTTAACAGGTTAGCCGAGAGTCCAAAGCAATTCAATTCGATTCTATCGAAAGTCTTCGTCATAACTGTATAAATGACGTCAGCTTCAATACGGTTATCATTATTTTCTGCAATATACTGCGCCATAACTGAAAGATATTTCAGAAAAGAAGCGAGAATGTGGTAAGAGTCCACGGATGCACTCTTTGAAAAATTGTAGAAATTAATTCTTATATCTTTTATTGTGCTATCGTAAATTATGTAAATTTAATTCGTAAACGATTAAAAACATGTACATAATTTGCGATAACGTGTTTTTTATTCACTTTTTAATGTACGCCAATCAAGTGTAAGATATAAATACGCAAAGGAATTTTTTTTGTCCACGACCGTTAATGAATGTATTAATTTCGAAAACATTTTTAACAATAGAAAGTAAAAAATTGTCGATCTGTAGGAAAAGTCAAGGGATATTTTTTAAAATCAATGTCAGTTTT
The DNA here is from genome assembly GCA_035357415.1 of Ophraella communa. NCBI lineage: Eukaryota > Metazoa > Arthropoda > Insecta > Coleoptera > Chrysomelidae > Ophraella > Ophraella communa. The sequence continues at coordinate 22,395,153 of CM068985.1, forward strand.
TCTTGAGTTAATTAAAACAAAAAAGCAACTTAATACAACCAATTTTAAGATCTTTGTACATCTTTTCAAATAGTGGAAAATCAAAATTAATAAAATACAATACACGTTGGTTTATTACTGCTCTATATCTTTGGTTAATAAACAAAATAAGATTATCAATATCACTTTGAGGTATACTCGGTCACTCTGCTCTCAGAAGCTCTCGAAATTGAACCGGTCCATAAATGTTACCCATATTTGGAGTGATTGTAAGTTGAAGCATATCCTACACATGTTCAATAAGATTAAGGTGGCACACACACTCTAACCAAATCCGTCTCTTTCAGAATGCATCCCTCTAGAAGCGGTGCATTCCAGGAAGAACTTCCTTCACCCCCCATCACGTCCGATGGGGGCCTCAGTCCTTGGGCTTATGCTCTTCCTTCCACTGTCTTGGTTCGGAGACAGTTTCCAGGTGTCTTTTGTTTGGTCCGGGATGGTGCTTTGCACCTCTATCCTGTCTTCTTTTAGGCGTTCTAGAGTGGGTGTTTTTGCTGCCTCTAAAAAGTTAGTCCTTAGTCGACGAACTGCGGTTAAAGGTAATCTTAGAGAGTCAATCCAACTTGTTAAAGCTATCCCTACTCAAGAATCTGCGCATTTCCCTAGGAATGGGCAGAGTCTTTTATAGGTGGTAAGATTAACACGTTCGCGACGACGCTGTATAAGGTACATCTCACCCATGGCCGAATGTTATATTTTAATATATTACTTTTGCACGACGTGCTCCACCGGCTGTAGAAATAGCATATTTATATGTGTGTACCACCGGTGGCGCACGTCGTCGTGAACGTGTTAAGGTGGGGAGATTGTGCTAGCGAAGGTAAAACTTCAATTTCCTTGCTTTCCAACCAGTTGTCACAATAGTGCAGTATGTGGACGGGCATTATCATGCATTAAGCAAGTTTTCACCAACAGCTCCTGCAAATGGGAGCACAATAGGATGAAGAATGGTATCTAAATACAATTGACCCATGAGCGCCGGCAGGGAGGTGCACTTGCACCCCTCTGGCTTTCAAACAGTTGAGTAAACGTATTTAAAGCAATTTTACTAGAAACTTTTACAGTTTTACTTAAATAAAAATTGTAAGCGTTGAGATTGTTGTCCAAAGCGGATGATTACTTTTTTTATAAAATCTGAGTCTTCCTGTACCCTTTAGCGATGGACACTAAGCATGCATAAGCCGCTCAGCCGAGCATGTATCATCGTAGATCGATTCCATGTCTTGACAAGCCGTAATGTACTAAATGAGCGTTCAATACTACACGTTGTTGCTAGAATTGTAAGACCAATCTTAATGGCTTCTTATACACCCGGAAAAAATGGCTTGGCTTAGGCAATCAAATCAACGTATTCAAGTGATTTAATCATCACATCATCCTGATTATTGTTCCACATTTCGTACCACGTGGTAGCGTTGAAATAAAATTATTAGGTAAAAGTCCACCATAAAGGTTTTGTATTTCTTCTGCCAGAGTTAAAGATGTAGATTTATTTAGTTTCCTCATATTTTCTGGATGGAGCTTCCTAAGCGAAAATGCTTTTTGGTGGGTTGAAGAAAATCTATTTCTCAAAGAAGATACGATAGCAAGTATAGGATAAAGATGGACATTCTGAAAAAAACTCAACATTTTCAGATGGAGGATTTGATCTGTGAGTTTGCCTTGAAATCACTCGAGAACGATTCAACTCAACATCCCGTTTTTGACAGATAATTTCTTTCTCGAACATGGTTCTAAAACATTTTCGAGGGATATCCCACACGCGACACCCCCAGACACAGTCTCCTACCCCTGCAACACTTCACCACCGATGCAGAACACCACAATGCACCTCCCTGCAAATAAGTACTAAAACACATGGAGCGGTTTCTGTTGTGTCACCTGCCGAAGCGGTGCATCCTTTATGGCAGTTCTATTGAATGAAACAGACGGTGCGTCAACGCGCGGTTCGTGATAACGGTGGCAGCGCGTACCCTGCTGGCCATCATGCACCGCGCGAGGTTTAACGACTGTAGTCGGCACATCAGTACATGTTTGCTTATGGGACTAAACACACGTAAGAGGTTTTGTGGCGGTTTTTGTTATTAATAAATGACTCGGCGTTGTCATCTATTGTCTCTATTTTTCCTCTCATTTATTATGGGATGTATCCAATATTTGCGTTTCTTTTTTTTTCTTAATTTTGTTATATAGTAAGCCTGCAGTTATTAGAAAAAGCAAATCATCATCACTGTCAGAAGAAGTCACACTTTATGCCAACGATGCGAACCACTAAGACACAACTAGACAACTGCGAAAGATGTCTCGTTAAAAACGTGTCGGTCGTAAGCTGCGGTGACGCCTCGTGTGTTGAGCCGCTTCTCGGCGCCGACTCGCCAAAAACCGCTCCGTGTGTTTTAGTACTAATCCTACCGGCGCCCATAAATTGACCTGTTAGGAACGAATCAGGAAAAACCATGATTGTGTGTGTTGCCAAATGGCAAAAAGTTTGAACAAAATCTGTCAAATTATTTTCTTATTTATGGAACTCTCGAGTTATAATTGACAAGATTATTTTTGATCCACAAATTTTTACAATAAAAAAGATCAATAAAACTATCATAAAATTATTGAAAAATTTAATTCAATTAATTATTACTTACAATATATTTCGCGTTGACACAGTTAAGTAATTATTTTGACAAGTATCTGACAGTTAGGCAAATAAAAGCTACAGTGATTATTCTCGACAATAATCACTAGAGATTTACTCCCACTATAATAATGACATAATTGGTTGAAACTTACCCTTGTAAGGGTAAAGAAGCATTTCATTGGTATTAAGAAACGTCAAAAAATAATCATTCTAACCTTTTTACAGAATATACAGGAAAACAATCCTGGTTTAGTTTAGCGGGATGTTAACGAACTATCGCGTAAAGGTGTCAACGGCCAGCGAACCCAAAAATAACTCGAGTTATCTGTTTTAGCAAATAAATCTTCTGCAATGAAAAAATAATGCAAGATACAAGAATCTGAAATGATTTAATTGCAAAACACAAACGTCTATTTAAAGATAAAACAGTAATTGGTAATTTTAGCTATTTTTATAACAAATTCATTATACTGGCAAGTTCTTTGTTCTAAAACCTAAATTGAGGATGTGTGGATGCGCACGACATTTCAAGGTTATCGTTAACCTTGACGTTTCTTATTAAAATTACAAAGGGGGTTTATTTTTTATGTTGAAAATAGTCAAATATTTAAATAAATATTATGAATTATAAAAATGTCTTACCGTTGTAGGAAAGCCGAGGTTTCGTTAGGCACATGACCAAATGACATTCGATATCATCAGGAATCACAAATTTGCTGCATACAGGACATTTGATACCTGTAACAAATAAAAAATAAATTAGAATTAGATGAGAGTTTATTTCTGTAGAGAAAAAAAAAACACGTGTTGTTTCTAGGAAGTGATTTGCATCGTATGTAGAGATCATTGCCAAACATTATGTACAAAAATATTTATTTAAAACTTAAGTATTTATTGACTTAGCCAATGAACCGGTGGAAAATGGATGTAGTTATGCAAAAAGGAACCAAGGGACAAAAACCTGAAAACCGAGATAAATGCACGATAAGTTCCGTAAACCTTAAATATGGATAATACATTTTGCAAAAAAGACCCATGTAATTTCTAGACCCTAGAAATGTTTATAAACCAGAAGAACCATCGCAAAACATATAAAAGTCATAAAACAGTTTTACAAAAAAGAACCAAGCGACCTGGTTCTTTTTTGCAAAATCATTTATTAACCAGAGGTTACTTATTAATTTTTATTGAGTTGGTAAGAAATTATGTATACTTCTATGGTTTATGTGATCATGATCTATAAAAAGAAGATTATAATGTTTTATTATTTGAATTGTTGAATGTTATTTGGAATTGTTACTGTTCATGGGATAATTTATGGGATTTAGTCTGTTCTGGTTAACTTCTTCTACATTTGGAACATCAACATTATCAACAAAATTTATGGCAATTTCTTGTTCTTCATTGATAGGAGAGACATTTTCATTTTCATCACATGCAATGTTGTGTAGCACTGCAGTAGCAACAATTACGGGTTGAACTGTTTGTAGTTTTAGACGTAAACCTGTGGCTAAAACTGAAAATCTCCTTTTCCATACACCATACTGACGTTCCACAATATTACGTGTTTTTATTTGTGATTCATTGAACAAAGCTTCCACTCTAGTAGTGACATTTCTTAGTGGCTTTATTAAATAATTTTTTATTGCATAACCACTATCACCAACTACAACATTGTCACCAAAAAAGCCTTGTTCAAGCCTTGCATACAATGCCGAGTTTTCAAAAATGTAGGAGTCATGACTAGAACCTGACCAGCTAGCTGCTATGTCTACCTCTCTTACGTTTTATTTGAATTCTTGCTTCCCATAACTTTTTCACTGGTCTACTTTGCTCCATTCTGTGTAAATGTCCCCACCAGCTCAGCTGTCTTTTTTCAATAAATTCTAGGGTAGATTCTATTTGTAGTTCGTCCCTTACTGCAGTGTTTCTTATCTTGTCATTTCTTGTGATTCCTTGAACTCTTCTTAGGTACTTCATTTCTATGGCCTGTATTTTACTTTTTCCTTTATTTGTTAGTACCCAAGATTCGCAGGTCAGGATAGGTCTGTATATGGTTTTAAATATCTTAATTTTTGTTTCCCGCGAGATTTCAGATTTGCTTATAAAATGTTTGTTCATTGCAAAGTAGAGCTTTAGTGTTTTATCTATTCTGTTGTTGATTTCAGCTTCTTGTTTTCCTCCTTCTTCTATTTCTACTCCAAGATATTGGAAAGCCTTTACTTGCTCGATCTTTTGTCCTTCTATTTGTATATTCATTTCTTCAGCGTTATCTCCTACTATCATGACTTTAGTTTTTACTTTATTGAGCTTTATGCCATTTTCTCTTAGTACTGTATTCCATGTATATAAATTTATTTGTAAATCTTTTTCATTTTCTGCGATAACTACAACATCGTCTGCAAATGCTTCTTCTGATACATCTACTTTTTGTATATTTCTAAATCCTACGTGAAGTCTTTTTGTGTTTGTTTTACATTGTTTTAATATCTCATCCATGTAGATTATAAATAGCAGTGGACTTATAATTCTCCTCCTTGTCTTAATCCGTCTGCTGTTGTAAATGTCTCAGAAGTTCTGTTTTGACTTATAACAATATTTTTGTTGTTGTATATGTTCTGTATGATTCTAGTTTTATAGTCAACTCCACGGTTATTCAGTATGGTCCATAACTTCTTTCGTGAAACTTTATCAAAGGCTTTTTCCAGATCTATAAATGCAAAGTACGTTTTCTTCTGTTGTTGTGTTCTTTTTTTAATATCTGTTTAATTCTGAAGATATGATCTTGTGCACTTTTTCCTTTTCTAAAATTTTAAGGGAAGGATCAGTCACAGTTTATACATTAAGAAAAATATTGTTTTCTATTCCTAAAATTCCATTTTCTCCTCCTGGAGAAAAAAAATTTGTAGGTTTAATCTATAGCACCTATACATTTAGGAAATCTAGCGATATTATAAAAAGCTTCTTTTACTGCCTCAAATTCTTCACCTTCAGGCATTGTTATATACTGTGGTAACAGATTTGCTATCGCTATGCTTACTGCCTTCACGACCCCGCTAGCAGTCGTTTTACTCACGTCAGAAAAATCACCATCCGACCTCAAAAAAAATCCTATGCTGTAAAAATTAAGAGCTAGAAGAAGTTGCTGACTTGCTGATAAAGCATCATTTCTAAAAAAAACCCTAATAATTGCAATCTTTTTCGCAATAAAACATTTACCTGTCGGTGGGATGTGAAATGTAATCCTCAATTTCTTCCAAAATCCGTTCCGTAGTTCATTTTGACAAACGAAATCTACAGAAAGAAAACATTTAATCTTGGTCTAATTATTTTCGGTCTCCTCTCTTCACGAGTCTCTTCATCACTGCTATAAGCATTTACGTCGTAATCGTCATTTTTGAATTTTTGTTTTTTAAAAAGTACCAACACGAAAGATGGAAACTGGAATAATCTTGTGGTTAAACTCATATACCGGAGCTTATTCTAGAGGTTAAATATTTAGAGGTTATACGTTAGGGGTTAAAAGTTGACAGACCATTGTGGAACCTAAATTTTTGTTTAACCCTCGGTTTAACCGGAGGTTATCTCTTAACCTGAAGGTAACCATATATTGTGAAACTGGCCGTTGGAATCGATCGCACATGGCTCTCTTCGCATTATTCGTAACGGTTAAGTGAGAGCGTTTTGATTAATGTATTTCAAAAACTTCGACGAGAAATTTTGTTTGCACCATACATGGAAAAAAAGTTACATAACATGGTTTTACAGCGGTGTGAAAACATGTTTATAGCCTGTGGTGTTGACATAACTACTGTAGGTATTGAGAATTAAGGTACGTATCTACTGTATTTTTTACATAATAATTGAAGGGCAAAGCAGCATCTACTAGTACTCCAGGCTGTATTCTGGTGGCCGAACACAAAATAAATAAAAATAGTGAAAGAGGCCCAGTTCTCAATCTTCACGAAAATTAGTTTCAACGATGTTTCTTTTATTGAGGTAGATATTTCCAAAAAACTTTTGGGCTTCCAGACTTTTATTTTAAACATTCCTAGCCAAATGAGCTGTGGCCTAATAGAAAACCAATTTCGGAAGATAAACTAATATAGACCTAAAATCGATCTGGCATTTAATTCTTCAAGACTGTCAAGGATTTAATTTAGGACTTAATACAGACATTCTGAAAGGACTCGGAGGTTTTCCAGACTTTGAGGAAGATAATTTGAGACACTATTTATTATACGAATTAGTAATGAACGAGACTGGTCTTGGTCTTGCAGAAAATGCAAGACCAAGACCAAGAACAAGACCAACTTCAGGTTGCAAGATCAAGACCAAGAGGAGCAGTGCAAGATTTAGACAAGACCAAGACTTAGCCTTGCAAGATATACGCAAGACCAAGAGGAGCAGTGCAAGACTTAGACAAGACCAAGACTTAGCCTTGCAAGATATACGCAAGACCAAGACTGCACGAGTCTTGCGGTCTTGCGTCTAACTCTTCTAACTCATCAAGCTCTATTATATCTGACTCTCAAAACCGAAGAAAGGAAATAGAAGAATATCTTGATCAATCTAGAGCCGTAAGCAACGAAGATATCTCTTCTCTCAGCTGTTCTCTCTTCTTTCTCTTCTTCTACTTTACTCTTCTCAAAAGCATCTTTGGCAAGGGGTTGGAACTATCAAAAATGTCTGGCTGATGAGGAATTATTCTAATTATTACCTAAGTATTGTTGTGCGAGTACGCCCCTGGCGCTATGACCAGACGCGAAGGAAACAGATGATGCGAGAGTCTTCGAGAATATACGGCGCCCGAGGAGCGAAGCATCTAGACTCGATACGATCGAGAATAGACTGGGGTATGCTGGAACAATACTTACCTATATATTAAGGACCGATTTGAATATTTTAGTTAGTTAGTAGTATGTTGTTAGATAAATGCGAATAGAAATATTGTCTTACATAAATTAAAGTATTGTAAATAAATTGTGTTATATAAATTAAACAGTGTTAGTGATTTAAATAGTATAAAAATAAATTAAAAAGACTAGTAAAAATAAATAAACGTTACATTGGTGTCAGAAGTGGGATATTGTAAATAAATAGTGTAAAAAAATAAATAAATATGTCGAAAAAACTTTGTGACTTGAAAGTGACTGAATTGCGTCAAGAGCTGGAGGATCGTGAATTGGAAACAACAGGAAGGAAGACTGAGTTGTTGGAGCGACTTAAGCAAGCATTGGAAAATGATGGTTTAGATCCAGAAAATTATATTTTCGTAGACGACTCTTCTGCTACAATTATTTCTTCCTTAAATAAAGTCTCTTCCGATATGTCTTCTTTGAAGAGTGATATCTCTTCCGACATGTCTTCTTTGAAGAGTGATATTTCTTCTTTGGAAAATAAAGTTTCTTCCGATATGTCTTCTTTGAAGAGTGATATCTCTTCCGACATGTCTTCTTTGAAAAGTGATATTTCTTCTTTGGAAAATAAAGTTTCTTCTGACATTTCTTCTTTAGAAAATAAAGTTTCTTCTGACATTTCTTCTTTGGAAAAAAGAGTTTCTTCTGATATGTCTTCTTTAAAAAATGATATTTCTTCTTTGGAAAACAAAGTTTCTTTGGACATTTCTTCTATGGAAAATAAAATGTCTTCATTTGAAAAAAAAATTGAAGAGAAAATAAGAGAAATGGAAAAGCAAATGGAAGAGATGGAAAAAGGAGGTAAAGAAGATATGGAAGATTTAGGAGAGGAAAACGAGGACGAAATGAGAAGCTTCAAAGTGGAGCGGAAACCGAAATTGGAAGGCAGCGAAAGTTCTGTTCGTGTTAAGGCCCCAACCTTTGACGGAAAGATGTCTTGGGAAAATTATCTCAAACAGTTCGAAACAGCTGCAAGAGCGAACGGATGGTCCCAAAAGAGAAGGCAAGAAACCTCACCATCGCTCTGAGAGGAGACGCTTTGGATGTTCTTCAGACCATACCAGTGGAGGACACAGATGATTTTGAGCAACTGAAGAAAAGCTTGAACATGCGATATGGTCACGAACACCTGGAGAACTTGCACCGATCGCAGTTGAAGACTCGAAAACAGAAGCGAGAGGAGACACTTCAAGAGTACGAAGTAGATATTGCCAGATTGGTAAGATTTGCTTACCCTTCAGCTCCAGAACAAATGATGGAATGTTTAGCTGTTGAAGCATTTCTTGATGGACTTCGTGACCACGAAATGGCAAAGACACTCCGTTTAGCCCACCACAAAACATTTGTGGACATTTTGTCTGCCGCGCTTGAGTATGAAGCGGCTTCGAAAGCTTGTGGAGGATACAGTAAAGTAAGGTCCGTAACGGAAGAGGAAGATGAAAATAAGTTAGACCAATTAGTAAACATGATGAAGAACTTTACTGATAAGAAAAAGAAGAAGACCATCAGGTGCTGGAATTGTGGTGAAATAGGACATGTTCGCAATTCATGTAAACGCCCTGGGGTCACTACGAATCAAGAAACTACACCACAGGAAAACTAAAACGGGTCGGCCTAGAGGGGGCAGCTTCGACCCAGAACGTTTCCAAAGACCCTCTCATATTAATAGCCTCTTTAAAATGCCGCGACGACAGTGTATATGTAGATGGTGAAGTCAACGGTAAAAAATATACACTATTGGTGGATACTGGAGCGACCAGAACGATTATACGGCCAACAACTATAAATAGCCGTAAGAAGCTTTTACCAACAAGGCTACGACTGCGAACTGCCACAGGTGATAGAGCTAACATCCTTGGAGAAGTCCAGGTTCAAATAGGAATTGGCTCAGAAAAGTTCACGCATACTGTTATTGTCGCTGATATTGAGGAAGATGTTATATTAGGAATGGATGTGATGAACTTACATGGTTTCCAACTGGATTTCAAGAACAGAGTTATCAAAGTTGGTTCTGAAGAAATATTCCTTCATCCATATGAGGACAAAACCGTGCCAGCCGTTGTCCTGGAGGATACTGTGGTACCTGGTAGAAGCGAAACGATCATAGCGGCCAGACTGCAAGGAACTATTGACGAAGGAATACCTGTGATGATGGAACCATGGAACCATGATGAGGAGGTCGGTCGAGGAATTTTGATAGGAAAAGGATTGGTCACTTCTGCTAAAGAAATTCCAGTACGAGTTATAAATGTCAATGATCACCCAATTACGATAAAGAAAGAGACCAAAGTTGGAACCTCCGTACCAGTAACATCTATAATTCGACAGACAGCTATTCCCGATAATTCCAACGATAAGTTTGAACAAATGGTGGCGGTTGCTGGTACATCTTTAAACCGAGAAGAGAAAAGAAAAATGAGAGATTTTCTTCATCGGTATCGCAACATTTTTGTACCAAGGGGAGGTAAGACAGGACGTACCTCTGCTGTAAAACATAAAATCGACACGGGTGATGCCAAGCCAATTCGTCAATCAGCTAGAAAACTACCACAGGCAAAGAGGCAAGAAGCTGAAAGGATTGTTCGAGAAATGGAAGAAGATGGAGTGATAGAACCTTCTACCAGTCCATGGGTCTCTCCGGTAGTCTTGGTCAAGAAAAAAGATGGAACTACGAGGTTCTGTGTAGACTACCGTCAGTTGAACAATGTTACCAAGAAGGACAGTTATCATCTGCCTCGAATCGACGATACCTTGGACACTCTAGCTGGAAGTAAATTATTTTCTACCTTAGATTTGAAGTCTGGTTATTGGCAGGTAGAAATGGACCCAAGAGACAAAGAAAAGACAGCCTTTACCACTGGTTCTGGATTATTTCAGTTCAATGTCATGCCATTCGGACTATGTAATGCTACTGCGACATTTGAAAGACTGATGGAGAACGTACTGAGAGGGTTGTCTTGGAAAACGTGCCTGGTCTACTTAGACGACATCATAGTCTTGGGGGAGACATTCGAAGAACATCTGAAGAACTTAGAAGATGTTTTTAAAAGACTTCAAGCTGCCCAACTGATGCTGAATCCAAAGAAATGTCAGTTATTCCAAGACAAAGTTAATTATCTGGGTCATATTGTCAGCAAAGAGGGCGTGTCTGTAGATAAGGACAAGGTCGCTTCTATCAAACAATGGCCACAACCAACTGATAAACATCAAATAAGAAGTTTTCTTGGTCTATGTACATACTATCGCAGATTTATCAGGAAGTTTTCAGACATTGCTAAGCCATTAACACGCCTTACAGAGGAAACGAGAGAGTTCTGCTGGGATGAAAACTGTCAAACGGCTTTTGAAACTCTGAAGAAGCATTTAACCGCAGCACCGATATTAGGCTACCCACAACCGGAAGGAGAATTTATTTTGGATACAGATGCCAGTAATGTCGGAATTGGAGGAGTCCTATCACAGATTCAAGATGGACAAGAGAGAGTCCTGGGTTATTTTAGTAAAGTACTCTCCAAACCTGAGCGGAATTACTGCGTTACGAGAAGAGAACTTCTGGCAGTTGTGAAATCGGTGGAACACTTCTACCAATATCTTTATGGAAGAAAATTCTTAATCCGGACGGACCATGCAGCCCTAAAATGGCTAATGCAGTTTAAGAACCCTGAAGGTCAAATTGCCAGGTGGATCGAACGACTCCAAGAGTACGACTTTAGGATCGAACATCGAGCTGGGATAAGTCACAGAAATGCAGACTCTCTTTCCAGAAGACCGTGCCCAGAAGAGTGTTCTCACTGCAGTAAGACAGAATTAAAAGAAACTGCAATACTACGAACAACTGTAGTTAACGACGACTGGGCACCTACTAGAATTAAAGAAGAACAAGATAATGATCCTGTTTTAAAGAAAATGAGAGAATGGAAGATAGAAGATCGTCGAACTACTTGGCAAGAAGTGTCAAAATTCTCTACAGTCCTTAAATCATATTGGGCCCAGTGGGAGTCTTTCATTTTGGAAGGCGATTTATTAAAGAGAATAATTGAAAATGATGACGGTTCCGTTAACAGAAAGCAATTAGTTATACCAAAGAGTAGAGTAGCCGAAGTACTACGACAGTTACACGACAGTCCATCAGGAGGTCATCTTGGTGTTAAGAAAACCCTGCAGAGAGTTCGTGAAAGGTTTTATTGGATGAATAGTTCCGATGATGTTAAGGACTGGTGTAAGAAGTGTACCATCTGTGCTGCTAGTAATGGACCTCAGAAAAGAGGAAAGGCTCCCATGAAACAATATAACGTTGGTAGCCCATTTGAGAGAATTGCTTTAGATATTGCTGGACCGTTCCCCACTACTGAGAATAAGAATAAATACATGTTGGTGGTAATGGATTATTTTACGAAGTGGGTTGAAGTCTACGCCATTCCAAATCAAGAGGCAGCAACTGTCGCAGACGTGCTAGTGAAGGAGTTTATTTGCCGATATGGAGTGCCCTTGGAAATTCACAGTGACCAAGGAAGGAACTTCGAAAGTCAACTCTTTCAAGGAATTTGCGACAATTTAGGAATGAAGAAAACAAGAACTACAGCATTGCACCCACAATCAGATGGAATGGTAGAACGCATGAATAAAACTATTGGCAAATATCTATCAAAAGTAGTATCCAATCACCAAAGGGACTGGGACCAGTATATTTCGCTCTTTGCAATGGCTTATCGATCCGCCGTCAATGAATCAACAGGTCAGACACCAGCAAAAGTCTTGTTTGGACGTGAGATGAGGTTACCATGCGACCTCGAGTTTGGATGCCGACCTGGAGAGGATATAGCTGGAGAAGACTATGTAATACAGTTACGAAGAAAAATGGACGACATGCATGATTTGGTTCGCTCCCATCTCCAAGTTGCCAGTGACAGGATGAAGAAACGGTATGATACCCAAGCTATAGAGGGATGTTTCCAAGAAGGTGACAAAGTCTGGCTCCATAACCCAAAGAGACAGAAGGGGTACTCACCAAAGCTACAACAATCTTGGGAGGGTCCATACATCATCAAGAAAAGAATCAATGACGTCATATACCGTATAATAAAGACCCCGAATGGAAAACCTAAGGTAGTACACCGAAACCGACTGGCGAAATTTGAAGGAGATCATAACCAGGAAGAAGAAGTCGTAAATCAAGTCCAAGATACACCCGACCTTGCTTTCGAAGAATTTATGGGTGCATATGGAGGTACTGGGAAAGCTAGACACGGCGTGACTATTGAGAGACAGCAAGACCTGTTCACACTTCCTGATGACTACTCATTGGCCCATAGCGTTTCCGCCACTATCAACGACGGCCGAGGATTAGCGTCTGTCTTTCGAAGGAAGTTTGGTCGACTGTCAGAACTTCGAAATCAGTTACCAGCCACTGGGAAGGCTTTGATACTTCGAGATGACTCCCGTTGCCTCTTCTATCTGATTACCAAGAATACCTACCAAGACCAGCCCACTTATCGAAATATATGGGAATCATTACTTAACTTGAGAGAGCACGTATTGGAGTCCAACATACAGAAGCTAGCCATGCCGAAAATAGAGTGCAACTCATTGGATTGGAGGGTCATCCGAAATATGGTGGAAGTAATCTTTCAAGATACCGAAGTCCAAGTGTTGGTATGCAGCCATTCGCCCCGTGTCCAGCTGACATCAAAGACCATTCCATGTTATTTCCATGCAACTGGAAATTGTAGACGAGGATTCAGTTGCAAGTATCTCCATCCAGTCTCAATTGCTTAAAAGTTCCAGGAGGAACTATCTCTTAAGGAGGGGGCAATGTTGTGCGAGTACGCCCCTGGCGCTATGACCAGACGCGAAGGAAACAGATGATGCGAGAGTCTTCGAGAATATACGGCGCCCGAGGAGCGAAGCATCTAGACTCGATACGATCGAGAATAGACTGGGGTATGCTGGAACAATACTTACCTATATATTAAGGACCGATTTGAATATTTTAGTTAGTTAGTAGTATGTTGTTAGATAAATGCGAATAGAAATATTGTCTTACATAAATTAAAGTATTGTAAATAAATTGTGTTATATAAATTAAACAGTGTTAGTGATTTAAATAATATAAAAATAAATTAAAAAGACTAGTAAAAATAAATAAACGTTACAGTATTATATATAAAAATCAGCTTTTATACTATAACGTAAGTAGAATTATAATTTCATGAACATTAGGGGTGTCTGGCAAGGGGTTGCCACGATGTTAAGTGTCTGGCAATCAATAACGTGATTTTTAATAATATTCTGAAGGTAATACCAAAAAATCACACTTTATTATTTGATGTATTTATTTGTATGTATTTTACACACCTTTAGTACCGTTTACCTGCCAAAGCCACGGTGACCCAAACTTCATAATAGTCCATCGTTTTTAACTCTTTTGGGAGCATGCGCAGCTTTTATAAAATAACGAAGGTCTGGGGTTCACGGGCTCTTAGACTATTTGTACCAAATTCAACCAAAGATTACCACGAGGAAATGACCTCTGATGGTTTTGAAGATTATTTTTCCCAGCTATTGGAATTTTTGCCAAGTTCTGCAGTGGTTGTTTTAGATAACGCCAGTTATCATTCAAAACTGGCAGAAAAGTGACCAACGACGTCATGGAAAAAGGAGATATTAAAGAGTGGCTCCAGAGCAAGAATATTTCTTTTGACGACACCATGCTGAAAAAGGAATTACTGCAAATTGCAAAGATATGAAAATTACGAAATGGCAAAGGAATAACTGTAATACCTTATCACTGTTAATTAAACCCTATAGAATTAATATGGGCACAGGTAAAAGGTGAGGTGGCAAGAAACAATACAACTTTTAAATTAAATGAAGTTAGACAACTTTTGATAAATTATTTTGGAAACGTAACACGTTTCACCATGTGAAGAAGAAAGAAGAACGATTGTGGAGTGTTGATATCAATATTGAAGAATTGTTCGAACCTATTGTAATTCATATCGGACTAGGCAACGAATCTGACACATCGTCGGATGAATACGACGAAATGGAAGCCGACAAATAAAGGAGTCAGGGCTTTTTGCATTAATTGATATTTAATCCTTACTTTTTAATATGTAGCACATTTTTATTTTACTTTTTAGTTTTATTTTAATTTGAAATAGGTATGCTTCAAAAAAATTGGGTTCTACGGTCATGGGATCTATTCAGCTACCTGTTGTGACAATATTATCTAGGATTTCTATTGTGTTTGGGTTATTTAATCCTTAATTACAGGATGAACTCTCTTTCTTAACTATGACTATGTTTCGATAGAAGTGTATATCACTTTTAGTTATTTTTCATACTTGGCTTTGCTTGGGCTTTGAAGGATTTACATTTATAATGAATTCACTATGCTGCCAACTCCAAACAAATGAACTATAATAGAAATCACATTTTTCATTTAAGGACGGGGTATCGCTGTACATCAGAATGGCACCTGCAGACCAAAAGTTTATTCTAACTTTTTCCGTTATTACAACTCAAATCGTTTTATTTTTTTCACTAAATTGCATATAAAGGTCTAACTTAGGTAAGGATTGCATTGATTTTTTGTTAATTTATTGTTTAATATTGAAAAAGAGATGTTGAATGCGAACTATTTTAGACCTTTACATTTGTATAAATAAACAACAATCTAAATAAATTTTCTTAAAATGAAACTAAACCTTTCCTAAGTTGAACATTTTTCTATCAAATAGCCCAATCAGAATTTTCTAAAGAGATCAGACCTAAGAAATAGTTAGAAACTAAAATCATGCTGCATTTTATTTTTATTTTTTCACTTTGGATCAAAAATGGACGTAGTTAATGACGAAATAATTGTACTTTAGTTTATAACTTTTATCATAGATGGAACTAGGCACTATGTACTTTTTTTTTTTTTATTAACGAAGTCAAAAAAAATTATTGTATTATAAATTAATGTAACGTTTTTTAAATATTTTGCGATATTTACAAAACAATTATTCAATAAAACAAATTAGTAAAATGAAAAAAAGAATACTGATTTGCGAATATTGATTGTCAGCAGACCAGTTATATCATTGTTATATCTTGAAGAAATTTTAATTATAATATGCCCAGCGTACGGCTGGCCATCTATAGCTATATATGAGGGTAAATAAAATTATTGTTTGTGTGCCGAGCGATCGCTTACAGAATAAGTGTTTATTATTCCATTTTCCCAGCATAATTAAAAAAACATTAGACACAGAATAAACATCGTTGTAAATAAATATAAAAATTATAAAATTGTTAATAACAAAAAACTGTAAATTCAAAATTCTTGAAAAAATACCAATTATTGGTGGCCATATAGACACTTCTTGGTCAAATTTTGGAAGAAATCTGGTCACAGGTTTCTGAGAGAAAAAAATGTTAGCGTAAATTTTGTATACGTGGTATTCTAAATTAAGTAAAAAGAAAAACTGACATCAAAATATTTTATTTAAAAAATATACTTTTATAATTACTACATTTAAATATTTTCTGGTGGATCTTTATATTTTAATCTTTTGCCTCTCCTGTTTAAAATAACTTCCGGCCCAACGCAATCCTCATAGAATCGTCTCAACTTTTCTACCATATTGTTAAAAAAAGTTTCGTTGAAATTTATGTTTTCGGTAAAAAGTGGATTAATATCTCCTGTATAAATAATAAAATGGCATGTTTTTCTTCTTGTGATGCCGAGTTGTCCTTGTATCTAAAAACAATAATTTGTAATATTCTAAAACAATTAGTAAAATGAAAAGCCAGTAACAAATCTTACCTGATAATAATAATTGTGGTTTTCCTTCAAGTGAATTTCACTATTGTCAATTTTTAAGCAAGGAACCAATCGCTTTTCTACGGCCTCTCTCAATGATATTTTTGATGTGACTACTTTTAAAAAACATTTTACTTCAACAAGTTCATCTGAATCAATTAAACCTAAAACATAATAAGTTATTAAACTCTGATATGTATATAATAGTTACAATTCGTTTACCATCAGGCGATGCACATAAGAAACCGTATTTCAAGTCAACAAATAATCCTGAAGGGTTAACATTCGGGTAGTAATAGTGGGTAGTTTCCAGCACTTCATCAAATTTTAAAACATTAGTTTAAATCCAGCAACGTTCTAGAAAACATCATTATTCTTCATAAGTATCTAGTCTCCGAATTTTCGACGCAAGTAAATAGGTATTACAAAATTAAAATATGTTGACCACTTTAATGTTGTGTCATTTGTAAATGCATCGCCTCTAAGTTAATAATATTTTAATAATTTTTTGACACTTACCTAGAGCTGATCTAAAAAGAATCACACACAACTATAAACTTATAAAAATAATAAACTTACCCTACCGGTGATTAGGTATATATAGAATTAAAAATACAAATAAAAAATGGTAAATGGTAAAAAATAAAGATAAAAGTAATAATTACTAGAGCACCTATTTATATTACTAAATGTTGATCTACCCTCGTTCTTTCCCGAGATAAAATACAAAATATATTTTGTTGGCTGTCAAGGTCTAGAAATAAGAATTATATAACTGGTTTTTAGCCCTAAAACATGTGTTTTTAGCAGGTAAAATTTTTTCCGATGAATAGAGCAATTTAGTGAAAGGATTCTATTATTATTTCTGTTAGTTTATCCTATTACTAAGAGATGTCTGCACTTCATGGCTAAAAAAATCATTGACACATTTTCGTTTCAGATTGCATGGGATACGGGCTCCTTAAGTATTGAAAGACGGGTTTCATAACTGCGAAAAAATTTTTATACCAATACTTTTTTGAATAAGTGTAATCTTTATAACCACCGATAACTTATTATCTAAACACTATCTTAGCTATTTGCCGTAATTAAAAGCAACTCTTTTAACTGAAGGAATGTAAGTAGCCGTGTAACTTCAGATAAAAGCACTATTTATTTTAGTTTTACGTGACTTACGACATTCTGGATGTCATTAGAGTGCCAAATATATACCTACTAATATCCTTTTAATGGTAATAAACACGCATGAAACAAACTGGGTCTTCAAGTCAGTTATTAAGAAACCTACAAACCCAGAGAAATGAAACTGTGATAATGACAATTAAAAATTAATAAAATAGCCAATAAAATACCACTGTAAAAAAGCTACAAAAGCTGTAAGAAACAGTAATGTTGGAAGTTTATCTTTTATTTTGTTGATATATGTTTGACATTAAATATAAAATTGAAAAAATTACTAAGAAATACTGAAAATATTCTTGATCTGATGAAAACCCCAGAAAGAAACAGTCTGGGGATGTAGTCAGGATCACGGACAAAGGTGAGTAAAACTATTTGTCAAATATCAAATTATCGAATTTATTTTAAATTCTTCTTCAGGATACTAAGACCGAGAAGTGAACATTATATTACTAAAATTTAGGTATTTCCTAACTTAGGAATTACTTAGGTAGGAAGTACCTAAAATCAAGTTGGTGAAATCGGGCATAAGTTATTAAAAGGACTTACTTAAGGAAAGTTTGGATAAATAAAACTAAAATTGCCAAGAATAAAAACACTGTAGAATCATTTCAAGAAAAAATAAATAAAACATCACAATTAAATAGAATTCTAAAAACCATCTAAACTTGTAAATAAAAAGGTAAAGGTTTTAAAATGGTAAAACTATTGTCTTATTTATCAACATCCCAGGAAAACCTGGAGAAATTAAAAAAAAAGAGTTGGTATCTCAAAAAATCTTACTACTCAATTCTTAAAACAAAAACTTATTTGATAGAAAATGACTTGTTGCCTGGAGAAATTAAAAAAAAAGAGTTGGTATCTCAAAAAATCTTACTACTCAATTCTTAAAACAAAAACTTATTTGATAGAAAATGACTTGTTGCTGACCAAATTGGCAAACCTTCACTGAAAAAGTCTGTCTTATATTTTCTATACAGGGTGGTCCCGAATTATGTACATTGATTTTTAGAGGTCAAAAAATAAGGGTACTTCTTTATGTACACTTTTTTATAAAACCGAATAATAAGGGAGATACAACCCTTATCTTCCAAACGGCTTTGACTACGGAGTTCATATTTCGGAAAGGATTATAAGACATTAGGATAATTGATTGGAGCGTAAGTGAGGGTTATTGCTTCACTTTTTTTATTTTTAATTATTTTAAAAATTCTTTCCTTACAATTTTCTATGCAAAAAAGGTGCTCTTGTAATAATTCGATAGATATCACTGTTTTCGATTTATTTAAACTCGAAGGTATACATGTATTTTACTGTAATTAGAAGAACAAGAAGACTTCCCCACCTAGAAAGTCGAAGAAAAGAAATAAAAAATTTTAACCTGCCAAAATAAGACGGAGATGTCAAAAATTGGATTCATTTTTGGGGTTAATTTAGAAAAATTCACAAAGATACAGAAATGTCCAACGAATACAAATTCCAGTATTTCATCCAAGCTACCGTAAAGGACTATCCAGCTGGAAATTTGGTAGAAAGTTTCCCACCTTCCCAAAATAATTACCTTATCGCAACCGATCAAATAAAAAACAGGCAGGCAAAGGAAATGTTCTGTGGGGTTGCGGATTTGGATCAAGTTGATTCCAATTTATTAATTGGGCGATTTGTTTATTTAAACAATATAAGGGCTTCTTTAAGGGAAGGATTTAAGAAAGAATACCTTGCAGAATTGATAAATGTAGGTCAAAGAAATAGAGGACAGTTAAATATCGGAAATGTTATTTGGGTTGGTACAGATAATTTAAAACGGGTATTATGGAGAATTGTGTGTATGAGTGTATAAAAGGAAAGATGGAAATAGTCGAATTGCCAAAATACGAACGAAAGATGGAGTTTTAATGAAGTAATTTCAAAGAATAAACAAAAACAGAAGAGAGCAATATAGCAATATAATTAAGGGACCAAAAGAAGATATGCAGAAAGAAGCTCAAGTGTATAACCATTGTAGAAAAGAAGGTACAAAGATCAAGAGTTGGGCGTGTTTTGAAACCTCCGGTAAGATTTGGTGAATTTTGAAGTTGGGGTCGGAGAATGTTGGAAGGTTATCTTTTATTTTTATTTTGTTGACATGTTTGACATTAAATAAATTTGATGTATACGAGGGTTGTCTGAAAAGTTTCCGACCTCAACATGAAGATGGCAGCACTCGCAAACAAAAGTTGGGGAATGCGTTTGCACATGCTTTGAAAGGTGCCCACTAAAATTTCAGCCATTTTGGAAGCGCAGTTATTGTTTGACAATCATTTGAGTGAGTCGATGTGAGTGTTTTTATGAAAATGGAAAAAAATCGAGTATCGAGCTGTCATTAAATATTTGTTTTTGAAAGGCAATATGCCTACGCAAATCAAAGACGAGTTGGACGCTGTGTACGGGGACTCTGCACCATCATGTACCACCATGAAATTTTGGGCTGCTGAATTTAAATGTGGCCGTACCAGCTTGGGTGACGATGAACGTTCGGGACGTCCAAAAACTGCAACCACTGACGATAATATCGCTCAAATTCACCAAATGGTGCTAGACAACCGTCGAATTAAAATTAGAGAGATAGCAGAGACTATAAACATGTCCAAAGAACGTGTTTGTCACATATTGAATCAATATTTAGGCATGAGAAAGCTGTCCGCGAGTTGAGTGCCGCGTTTGCTCACAAACATTTCCAACTCTCTGTTGGCGCAGTTTAGGCGCAATAAATCAGAGTTTTGGCACCGATTAATTACTGTAGATGAAACCTGGATACACCATTATACTCCAGAAACAAAAACACAGTCAAAACAATGGACTGCGAAGGGGGAATCGGCTCCAAAAAAGCAAAGGTTGTTCATTCGTCTGGGAAAGTGATGGCAACTGTTTTCTGGGATAGTCATGGAGTTATCTTAATCGCTTATCTTCAAAAAGGAAAACCTATTACAGGAGCATACTACGCATCATTACTTGACAAGCTGAAGGCAGAAATTGCGGAAAAACGGCCACATTTGCAGAAAAAACTAATTTTGGTTTGAACTGCTTGACCACCCTCCTTACTCACCAGATCTAGCCCCAAGCGACTTTTTTTTGTTCCCTAAGCTAAAAGTTGGGCTCGGAGGACAGAGATTTTCGTCGAATGAGAAGGCCATCACCTTCGTAAACAACCATTTTGCAGAGAAAGACGCCGAGTACTATTGGGACGGGTTGAAGAGATGGGAGCATCGCTGGGAGAAGTGTATAGACTTACAAGGAGACTATGTAGAAAAATAAAAATTAATTTGAAGAAAAAATGTCTAGACAACCCTCGTATAGTTGTCAGAAATAAAAATATAATAAGTCGCGTCCAAAAGTTTATTGTAAAGATTATTTTCTGACGTTTCTCGAAACCAATAGACATTTTCAATTTTAGTAATTCATATACGTTCTAGCAAATCAAAACATTAGTATAGTGGGAATAATCTACTTACTTACTTATTCCAGCGAGAATAATTCAATGTACATTGTTTTTATTGAATGACAAACAAAAGACAACGTATTTTCTTGATCTGACGCGTCAGAAATTCGTAAAATGAATCCCAAACGTTTCAGTGAATCATCAGTCGATGAAATAAATAATATAATCATTGTAACGTCAAAAAATAATCTATCGAATACCACACGAGAGTTCGATAAATTGGATAATAATTCTCCAGGCATTTTCTCAAACTTGTTGCCATCAACAAGATTTCTAACAGATTTCTAAAATCTGTCGAATTATTTTCAATTTATTCTCACTCTCTTGTGATATTACTACAGAAAATTAAATTGTTATCACGAATAACTTGAAAAATATTAGTTGTACAAAAAAAAATGTATAGAACCTTTATTTGCCTGGAATCACTTGTTCAATCGATTCCTGTATTTAAAAAGTAATGAAAAATATACACCTCCGAGATGGGGTGGCAACCATCTCCAAGGCTTTGACGCCCTTCGGTGGTATAGATTTTGATCCTGTACTATAAAAAGAAAAGTTTGGTTTATATTTATGTTATCGAATACCCTATAATATTCTAACTAATTTTGTAATGTGAGCCTAAAAGTTGCATACAATTTTTTTTAACTTTTATTGTTATCAATTATTATAGCTTTATTACAATAAATAAACAATAATAAATCTGAAAAATATTTATCGGCATTGGTTTGGTTAGGAGTTTAAACCTTGTAATTCACTATTGATGATTCGACATGTGTTTTCGGGGACCGATAAATGCCTGATAATTTATCATATACATTAATCGATATGTCGATCATTTTAAATATTCTAATATATATTTTAATTGAAACAATTTATTCAGTTTTGGTAAACCTAATTCAATCATATGTAGCAGAAATCATAAATTACCATAAACGACTTGATGAAATTGAGGTATAGCTTCGAAATCTTCTTCAGGGACACATGAACCGATGATGATTCCCATAATTATTTATTCACAGCACTGGGAAACTATGAAAACTACTTATATCGATGTTATACGTCCACATTTTTATTACTTTCATAATTTAAATCAATGAATAAAAAAATTATTCACCAAATTATATTTAAGATTTAATTGTACAAATTCCATTAAAAACTTATTTTAATGACTGATAAATAACGTAAACTATTATAGGTAGCTGATTTCTATCATTCTACGCACACACAACACAAGTATAAGGAAAATATATATCGGACAGGTTTACATATTTTAAGCAACCATGCGCCGATGAATTGACCGATTTTTTTTATATAGGATTGTCAATAGCAACAAATATCTGATAAATTATGTACAGCAATGTTATTTTTGTAATTGATTGAGAATATAAGAGACGTAATGTGTCAGCTAGGATCAGCGGCTGCTCAAGTGCTAGTAAAATGTAAGTCTTTAAAAATAAGTTTTAAAATTAGTTGTAAATTAAAAGAGTAAAACAGGGTTTAAAAATTTTGGAGTTTTAAAATTCCACTATACTGCAATATTCACTATTAAGACTTTCTTTAAATTCCTCTTTCAACAGAACCAAGCAGTCCACTCAACAAAATTTTAAAAAATTATTCATATTTTTGTTTAAAATGACAACAATGGCAGAAAATTTTTTGGAAAAAATTTACATTTTTTTATACATTTATAGTAGAGGAAGAGCCAGTGACCAATTTTGGATGGTCATTTCAAAAGTCACGAAATTTTTCCTGGTAAATCCTCTATACCTACTGTAAATTAAAAGCCACTTCCGGCAGCTCTCTGTGGCCGGGGTAAACTACCCTAAAATTTTAAAGAGGGTAAGAAATAAATTTCATTTTAGTCAAAGTATCAGTCATAAAATTTTAGGAAAGTACTTTTAACAGTATTTTGTTTTTATAGAATTTTTGCCAGAACATTTACACCCCTCCTAATTGTTGACAGAATGCATTTTCATCATTTTATCAGTTTTCAAATTTTAACTGAATAAATAAAATACATAAATAATAAAAAATATACAATGCCACAACGAAATTCCATCACCAACAATCTGCCAGAGCAAAAAACATATTCGTGCGAGTGCGAGTAAGATAGGGATATGGAAAGCTGCGAGTTAGAGAGAGCGCGTTAATGGGGCATCTATGGGCTTCATTAGATGTAGATTTAAAATCTTAAATCATGCAATCAATTGCTCTTAATCTTGTTTAAATATTAATTGAAAAATATTTTTCTGTACCTTTGACACAGATGTTTCCAGGTCATTGTCAAGGATATTGTGGAAAATATTGAAACGATGAAACACGTACTATTCTAGGTATTCTTTTCTCTTACGGTGGACATTTTGTAGAAGGTCCATTGCTCTTACCTGTATCTGTGACGTAATTTTGTACTTTTTAATTAGTATAATAAAACTTTTTTTATATGGTATATATTTAACTTGTACATATTATATCTACATCTAATGAAGCCCATAGATGCCCCATTAACGCGCTCTCTCTAACTCGCAGGTTTCCATATCCCTATCTTACTCGCACACGCACGAATATGTTTTTTGCTCTGACAGATTGTTGGTGATGGAATTTCGTTGTGGCATTGTATATTTTTTATTATTTATGTATTTTATTTATTCAGTTAAAATTTGAAAACTGATAAAATAATGAAAATGCATTCTGTCAACAATTAGGAGGGGTGTAAATGTTCTGGCGAAAATTCTATAAAAACAAAATACTGTTAAAAGTACTTTCCTAAAATTTTATGAGTGATACTTTGACTAAAATGAAATTTATTTCTTACCCTCTTTAAAATTTTAGGGTAGTTTACCCCGGCCACAGAGAGCTGCCAGAAGTGGCTTTTAATTTACAGTAGGTATAGAGGATTTACCAGGAAAAATTTCGTGACTTTTGAAATGACCACCCAAAATTGGTCACTGGCTCTTGGTCTATAGAGTGAGTTTTATGTATGTAACACATCAATTATCTCGGAAACTGCTAGCACGATTTTTATGAATTTTGGTATTTGACGATTTTGTAATACGGCCGATCTTGTTGTGGACTTGGTGTATGGTTGGTTAGTGTTACTAGTAATCGAAATGCAGAAATATTAATTTTTTAAATCCAGTATAATTAAATCTTGTTAGAGTTGTATATTATAACATTAAAATTCCTTAAAAAATCTTCCCATTTATCAATTATACACAGGACATTTCACAAATTTTAAACGAAATAAAGTAATACGTTTGATTTGCTTTCGGGATTAGAAAACAAAACTTTATTGTTTTTCAAAATATTTCCCATGAAGATCTTTACCCTTTGGCATGCGTTTGAACCAATTGTCGAAGCACTGCCACTCTGATTGAGATATCTCCAAAACATGCATTCTGAATGCAGCAACCGCTTCTTCAGGTATATCATTCGGTACCAAGTAGAACTATACAGCGGATTACTTATGAAATCGATGTTTTGAGTGCTCAAAAATGCAGTTGTTTGAGCCGATGTGTGGGAGCTCGGATTGTCTTGGTGAAGAGTGATCCGTCTTCGGCGGTTGGTTTTCCTGATTTCTTGAAAGACAAATGGCAAACAAATGGTTGTGTACTACTCAGAATTGACTGTTCTGCGTTGCCCTAGTGGTACGGTTGCGACATGTCCAGTTTTTCCGAAAAAACAGGCGACCATTTGCTTAGAAGTACTTCGTGCGCGAACAACTTTTGTTGGATTGGGCTCATCTTGAAACATCCATATATTCGACTGCTGTTTACTTTCGACCTCATACGCATAAATCCACGATTCATCACCTGTCACGATGTCATAGACGTGTTTCGAAGCACCTCGATCGTATTTTTTGAGCATTTCCTTCGACTAATCGACACGAGCCTTTTTTGAGCGATTGACAAATTGTGTGGGATCCAACAAATTTTTTTCACCCTCAAATATTTATGCAATATTGAACACATGACGATCTTGCAATATCAGTTCGCGAACAGTATCAATAGTTTTCGGAACAACAACTGCGGTTGGACGACCTGCACGAAATTCCTCTTGGTGTACTACGGCCACGATTGAATTCACCATACCGTCGATAAACACTGGTCCTTGATGGAGCTTCATCGGCAAAAATTGAATTAAGTTCATCCATGCACTGTTGCTGAGTTAATCTACGTCGAAAGTTGTAAAAAATAATCGCACGAAAATGTTTACGTTTTAATTCCATTTTTGGGCCGAAATGAATCTTTTAAGTTACTGTAAACAACACAAATAGTGCTCGTATATCAAAACGTTCTGAGTACGTACAACCTCAAAAATGTCCAACTTTACGATAGAGCTGTCAGTTGTCAGATTGCAACACCAGGGTTGCCAAATCCCGAAATACAAAAGGCAACCCTCGTATACACTCCCAAATTTTTTTTGTAAAACTCCCAGCCTTCTCGGAGAAAACCACCTTCCCAAAAAATTTGAATTTGCACATTTTTAAAAAACCGCAACTTTATGGGATTTGAAGATAAAGCTTTCAAATTATCAATGTACAAAGACAAAGGGACTGAAGACATTTTTAGACTCCATTTTAAATTTTTATTTTTTACTGGATGGTCTTAAATAAATTTTAAATGTTGTTTTTAAATTTTTTTTGGGAAATAATAAAGTGAAATATTGTGAACTAGAGACCTATATGGGGGGTAATCAAGTTTTTAAAATGTATTGCAAAAATAGCAAATAAAAACCTTGCTAAAACCTACAACCGAGCCTACAACATGCTTAAAACTTATTTCCCATTATTCCTTAATTATAAGAAAGTAGAAAAGTAAGTAAAAACTATTATTGCGGTCTTTTTTATTGAAAAAAAATTAAAATCAATTAGTTTTCCTTATTTTATTCTTAGTTTAAAACTTTGGTATTAATAACGTTTAGTAACTGATTATCGTTTAAATTTTGTGAATTAAAAAAAATAACTTTAAATCCATAAGCTGACTAGCCCATCCTAAATTTCCATCCAAACTCCTACCCGAGGCAACTCCCATGAGGGAGTTGGCTGTTGCCATAGAGAGAGAAGATTTTTCCTTTGTTATATTGTGTAGCTACCATGTTTTTAGCCCAGAAGAAAAGGATTGATAATTAAAGAGGGAAGTTGGAAAAATTCCAGATGCTTGTAAGAGCATTCCCAAATATTTTAAACCCACGCAGGCCAAATGCTGTCATAGCGGAGGCCATCAAACCAAAAAATAAGAAAGCAAATGTAATAAAAGAATATTTTTAACAAATGCTGTATATCTAAAACCTCCAGGCCACCTTGTACAGGGCATGGGTCAAGGGTGGGGTATCTGCATCATAAGATTGGCAAGAGAGACTGGAATGTGCGAGAGGTGTGAGGTGGAGGATGATAAGGGACACGTGTTTAGATGCTGGAAGAACGAGGAAGTGTTAAAGCGGTTGGAGAGGAAAATAGAAGAGGGAAAATTGGAGAGAGAGAATATGGTGGAGGTAATGTTGAGAGGGAAGAAAGAATGGATGGAGGTAAGCGAGGCAGTGGAGCTTATGATTAGAAGAAGGAAAAATTCTTGATGGCGTGAGTAGTATGATTGTATGGCAGGCGTGTGTGAGGGACCGCCACCCGTTTTGAAGTATGCTAGGGTAATGATTTCAAAGCGGGGGTTACGGCGAGCTTTGAGGGGGATTTGGTTGGTAGGCGTCCGCTTGGTTAGGTTAGGTCTTTTTATTGACTAGAAGTACTATACCGACTTTCAGACATTAAAAAACTCTCAAATATTTACCAATAAAATTACAGCTTTAAACATAAAATTAATTATCAATCATTGTATATTAGCATTGTTTTTTATGGGCCATCCTATACAATGAAGTAGATACTACATGTGCATAATACATTGTTGAAAATAGAAGAAAGAAAACGTGAAAGGAAATATAAATAATTTGCGTCAATGCACTGCGTCGATAATTTTTTCATAAAAATTAATAAACACCGTAAACAGTTGTTGAACTCTCGAATCCAGTTTCTTCAAGGTTTTTTGACACGCTGTAAGAAAAATTTAATCTAGTTGTAATGACATTGAAAATTATTCCAATAAAAAACGTGCAAAAATCTATTCAATCAATGTTAACATACGCCAAAGGTTTGGATGAAAAGTTTGAAGAAAAGTTTTCATTTTAGAATATGAATTTGATATATGTACTATTTTATAATAAAAACTATAGAATTTTTCATAAAAATCTTTAAAAATACACGATTTCTCAAAGACTTTAAAGAGCGCCCTCTAGCGTAGATATTACAAAGTAGTTTAGTTCAAAATTGTAACTAAAACATTGGTAGGACACAAATGTTTGTTACAAGACCAAGTTTGCAAAAATCAGTTAACCCAAACAGGATTTATGAGTTTTTCGATAATGACATTCTCCTCCACTTATTACTAGAATAAACAGAACCACGAAAAAATTTGCAGAATTTTTCGTTGATTCCGATGATCATGTTTGAAGTGTCCTTATAGTGTGGTCGAGAAGTCATTTAAATCAGATTTGGGTTACACCGATCCGAAAAATCTGATTTTGGTGTCAATCGATTCGAAATGACAAATATAAAAATGTTCCTGAATATCAAAATCCGTTTTAAAAAAATTCCTATTGTTATTAATAATTTAAGATTTTAAAAAAAGGGGGTTTACATTTTTGCTAATAACTCATAAATTTTAATAGCTAAAACAAAAAACTGAACGGATTCTTAAAGGGCAGGAAATTTCCAACAAAAAAGTCCCAACTCCCCGAATTGTAGCTCAATTATTTATAGGTCTAAATTAATGTTGAAAATGGCATAAAAAACGGGCGGCGCGTCACCGTCGCAACTACCAAATGACATAAATTATTTTTTTTTCAATAAGTAAATATTAATAAAAGATATTTAAAAAATTATAGCACTAGAACACAAAACATATCAGAGAACAAATTTCTGCAGTCAAAAAATTTATTCCGTTATTTTTCACATTTCTATCCATTTGTTAATTAAAAAATTACATCTTCATTGTTACTAACTTTAAATTCGTTACTGTGAGTAAAATAAAAACACAAGAATTTTTTTAACCCTTGGAATCCTTTATCATAAAGCTACTGAACAAAGTTACATAATAAAATTTTTAAAAATTGAAATTGTTATTAACAAGCAAAGTAAACAAATGCGATTTTAGATGTGAAAAATTTAAATATTTTTAAACAATTATTTACAGTCGTTTTTAATACGCCATAAACAATATAAATTCAAATTTTTTAAATGTTTGTGGCCACTTGTTTAAAAAATTTTTATAAACAAATAGCTTATTTAACAATATTAAATATTTTTTGCCATTCTATTGTTTATTAAAAACCATGATTTTTAAAATTGTTAATTAACGTTTTTGTTTATTAACAATTGTTTAAATTTAATATTAAGAAATGAAAAAAATCCTAAAAATCATAATTGTCTTTTCTCTACAATATGGTATTTTATTAATTAAACAATTTGTTATTAACAATTGCATCAACAATTAATATTTTTCTCACAACATACTGAATACCATAGTATACGTTTAATTTTTTTCCACGTTTTTTTTTTAATTTTTTAAAAAAACTCTACAATTCGGGAGTTGGAACTTGTCATTTCGAATCGATTGACACCAAAATCAGATTTTTCGGATCGGTGTAACCCAAATCCGATTTAAATGACTTCTCGACCAAATGGAACGATTTTCTATAAAATCCCGATTTAAAAAAAATTATACATCACCCTCTAGCTAGAGTCCACTTTATATATCATTTAAAAAAACAGCAACTAAAAGATCGATAAAAAATAGTACATTGTGTCACAAGGGCGGAAAGTGGGAATAAGCAGCCTCGCTACGCTCGGGCAACAAACACCAGCTAGGTAAAGTTAAAGTTAAAATGCGTTTAAGCACGTGTGACACACAACTGTTTTCCGCCTACCTTTATAACTGTCACTGGGGTGATTGGTGACCCGTCAAAATTTTTTATTATTAAAAACTAATATATAAAAAATAGACTGCCAGTAGTGAAAAAAAATATGAGGGACGGTAGATAAGTGTATTATAGTCTTGGATCTACTAAAGATCTCGAAGCTTCTCTTGTTGTTGTTTTTTTATTCTAGCATTGAAAAAGTGTGAATTTGACATTTGCAAATTGTACCTACATGTCTAACCTTTTATTTAATAATTTTTTTAAAAAATAGCAATAGTACCGGGTGTCCGAATAAGAACGGCTCTCGACCATATATCAGTAACCATTGATAGTACAGCTTCGGGAAAAAAAAATTTATGATAAAAATGGCCTCGAGAAACACCTGGAAATTATTTACAGACTCGTAGGTCTACCGCTAGAGGGCGTAATTTAATACTAAGAATTAAGAAATCAAAATTTTACAAAAATTGCCTTATTAAAGAGCATTTTTAATGCGATAATCAAATTCTACGAACAATTCTGCGTATTTTTGGTTTCAAAAGTTTTAGTCTATCTTTTCAAATATAAGGTGGGGGAGAGTGGGAACATTATTTTAGAAAAAGGTCTGTAAGTCCGGTCCTGTTTAACCGATCTTTGCAAACTTGGTATTGTTGATAACAGCTTTCTTCCACCAATATTATAGTTATCATTTCCAAACAACCTAATAAGTGACGTAGCAACAAAATGGTGAAAACGGCATGTCAATATCTTTTTCCTATCCCGAGATATCAGAAAAGTGTAAATTTTAAGTATTTTCCTTTGAATATTAGAATACTCTGGTTATACTGAACTGAACGGCATTTAATAATTTTACTTTACTTTGTTTAATAATTTGACACATGTCTGCGTGCTTTGTTTTCCATGGCCCACTACTATTTTTATATTTTTTCCATTTCAACTACCTTACAGGCGTTTACCGGTGACAGTAACAGTGATATTGAAATATTTAAAAACATCATAAAGAGGACAAGAACATTCAATTTTAGGAAGTCCAAAATTATTAAATGCCGTTCAGTATAACCAGAGTACTCTAATATTCAAAGGAAAATACTTAAAATTTACACGTTTCTTAAGATATCTCGGGATAGGAAAAAGATATTGACATGCCGTTTTCACCATTTTGTTGCTAATTTGGTTTAATTTTATAATTCATGGTTAAAATTGCATGCTTCTATTTAATATTTTTCAAAGAGAACTAGATTAAAAAAGAAAAAAAGTTTCGCCCTCTAGCGGGCACGTCACTTATTAGGTTGTTTGGAAATGATAACTATAATATTGGTGGAAGAAAGCTGTTATCAACAATACCAAGTTTGCAAAGATCGGTTAAACAGGACCGGACTTACAGACCTTTTTCTAAAATAATGTTCCCACTCTCCCCCACCTTATCTTTGAAAAGATAGACTAAAACTTTTGAAACCAAAAATACGCAGAATTGTTCGTAGAATTTGATTATCGCATTAAAAATGCCCTTTAATAAGGTAATTTTTGTAAAATTTTGATTTCTTAATTCTTAGTATTAAATCACGCCCTCTAGCGGTAGACCTACGAGTCTGTAAATAATTTCCAGGTGTTTCTAGAGGCCATTTTTATCATAAATTTTTTTTTCCCGAAGCTGTACTATCAATGGTTACTGATATATGGCCGAGAGCCGTTCTTATTCGGACACCCGGTACAGTGCTCGCGTGTGACAAAATAAATATTACATTTTTGAAAATGAATCACATGAATTAGTACCTCGATAACAGCTCAGATGAGGCAATCAATAACATATCCAAAAATATTTGTTTTAATTTGATAATAAGTATTTTGATGTTAGAGTTGCTATGAAAATACATGGATATGGATAAGTCATTTGATTTTCATTTTTGAATAAGAAGGTGGACTATTAAATTTTTTATTTTATCTTTGCATCAGTTGTCACATTCTGTCAAATGGACTGATATTTAGTGCTAATGAAGTAGTCCCAGTCTTTTTCTACCTTGGTTAATAATAAACAACTTTACTACTTCACAAAAAGTCAATAAAGTTAGGTATATAGGCTAGTAGTGATAATTACTATTTGTAACCAAGATTCCCACTCTCCCCCACTTATAATTAGAAAAACTACAACAAACTTTTAGAATAAAAAATACGCAATATATTTCATTGAATCAGATGATCATATTTTAAATGTATTTTTTGCCCAAAACTTGATATTTTAAAGAAGTTAACAGTGCCCCCTGTGGTCGACATTGGATAAGTTTACCATTTCCCTCATCTCTAACTTTGGCTCTACTTTTGATATTTATTGAACATACTCTAATGCATCGATACAGCTAATTAATTTAGTTATATTTAATTGCCTCATTAATAGCCTCGATAAACAATTCTAGTTCAAGAACCGTAACAGTAACAATAGAACTATTAACTGTATAACGTTTTTTTATAACAGTACAATGAATATTACTAAAGACCAGTAATGTTATTAGCATAAATGTTGTTATTCTTATTTTATGCAAATTTTGGGAAACAACAGAGAATCATTAAAACAAAATAAATTAAACATCAAATGTAGAACAAGCTGACAGGAGAAGAGAGAAGCAGCGCGCTCTGGTGACGGAATTCTACACTTGTGTGACATTTTGCTCTAATTCTCTTGTATTATTAATGGTTTAATAATTTTTCAGAAATATTTTTAACACAAAAACTCTTTTAAAATACAAAGAAAAGTCACCCTAATAATTTTAGTCATAGAAACCAAAAGTCTTAAAATAAAAACTATATACCTAGGTACATTAACTATAACACTGTTATCATAATTAAAAAAAATTAACAAGCATAATTTGGAGAAAATTTGATGATCTTTTTTAAGTTCAAACCAGATTTTGTTAAATAAACTAAAAAATGTTGCTGTATAATGGATATACCGTAGTAGACCTATAGAATTAAAAAATTTAGGTATATAAAATAATTCTAACCCGGCTGATTAAATTAAACCACGTTGTTTCTTACCTTTTTGTTTGTTTCTGGCGGAAGCGTGCGAAGGATAAGAAGAAATACTGGCCCCCATGGCAACAACAAAATATTTAAAAACACTGGATATAATATATGTATCACTAAATAAACCTAAAGGTAGATATAAAGGTTTATGAATTCCGACGAAACTTGTCAAAAATATATCGCAATGAAAATACGTAAAACGATTTAAATAAAAGAAAAAACAAAATGAGTAAATAAACAAAGTATAACTTTGTACGTCGTTTTAAGTACGTTATGCGCACATTCACATATTCTATACGAATGATGAACAACAAAGATAGTCACGACATGTAACCGAGCGGTAGGGAGCGCTTGCGATAGGCACTCGAGTAAGCGACGTTGCCAGACGGTTAAAAATGTCAGTAGAGAAATTGTAACCGCGGTGTTTGACAGCTCTCAGATTTATTGAAAATATCAAATAAAACGGATAATTAGAATAAAAAAATAAATACACTCAGGTATAAAATAGTATATTATACATCGAAGTGTTTCATTCATACTTCAGGGACATGTGTACCAACAGTTTTAAAAAACTTTTGACGGCCATATTATTATAGTGTTTAGGCACTGTCCGCCAGTGGTTGAGATATTTCACAGCATTCTACCCAAACAAACTTTGATTTTATGATGAACTGCATTTAACATTTTTTTACTAGGTATTTTCTTGTTTTCTTAAAGTTTTTGAGATTATTATAATTATACAAAATTTGATTTTTTTTTAAATTTAGTCACATACTTTGAGTTTTTTCACATTATTACAGTTCTTGTTTAAATTTCATTCGAACCCAAACCATATCTCATTTTAATAGGTCTAAAGTAATTGTTTTGTTACAACATGGCTTTAATCAAAGTGAAATCGCAAATATTGTTGGTGTTAGTCAGGGTGCTATTTAAAAAAATCTAAGACAAATGATTTTAAGGATCATTCTACAAGTGGCAGAAGTCGATGTACAACAGAAGCACAAGACCGGCAGATAAAATTTATTGCTCGAAGAAACTGCTTGGAATCTGCAAGTAGTATAATCACAGTAATTGCTAGGCTTGAAGAAGTGAATATTTCACAGAAAACAATAAAACTTACGACTAAATACAGTAAGTTTGTATCCTGTTCTCAAACTAACCTATTAATACAAAATTGTTATGTTGCAATGTGTTCAAGAAATGTTACATCAAGCTCCTAACTGGAACAACGTGATGTTCTCTGATGAATCAAAAATTGGCTTGGTTTCTTATTTTCGAAAAAAACTAGTATGGAGGGCCCCAAGACGACAATCCCGACTAAAAATAGCCCAACCGTGTGATTTCTTTGGAGATGAGAGTATTATGGTTTGGTGTGGTATTATGAGGGGTACAGGGCGGCTTCTCCTGGCTCTGGACACTCTCTATGAGTCTCTGGTGAAAACCATGAAGACTGACACAATTACCACCAATATTGCCAGAAAAGAGAAAGGGCATAAATAATGTATACAATCAAAAGGATTTGCTTTAACTTTAAAAGATATTGCAGTTATTGTTTTATATAATTCAGCCTACAATTCAAGGAAAATTAAAAAAAAAATAAGGACCTGTTGCATTAAAAAAACATTCCAATCATTTATTTTCACGTGATTTAAGAGTGGCGCCTATTATTATTTCGGACGAAGCTCATTTTGAAATTGTACAAACTATACAGGGTCCGGGAAACTCTTATATATAACTTACATATTTATTTATAAGATATATGTAAAAGGTACTTAAAATCAAACATTTTAAAATTATATTCATTCCATTAGTAAGCTAGGCAATTGATTTAATTTTTTTCAAATGGAATGCCATACTTTTTTCCACATTTTTAAAACCAAAATAGCTAGTACTACGAGGGTTGCCTTTTATATTTCGGGATTAAAGAACAAAACCAAATAGTAATAATCGAAAATCACTTTATTGTTTTTCAAAATATTCCCCATGAAGATCTATTATATACTTTTGCATGCGTTTGAACCAATTGTCGAAGCACTTTTGCCACTCTGATTGAGGTATCTCCAAAACGTGCATTCTGAATGCAACAACCGCTTCTTCAGGTGTCAAAAAACGTTAACCTCTCAGTTTTTTTTTTACGTACGGGAATAAAAACACAAATAGTGCTCGTATTTCAAAACGTTCTGAGTACGTATAACCTCAAAAATGTCCAACTTTACGATACAGCTGTCAGTTGCCAGGGTTACCAAATCTCGAAATATAAAAGGCAACCCTCGTATACACACCCAAATTTTGAATTTGCACAACCCTTTTTAAAAAACCACAACTTTATGGGATTTGAAGATAAAGCTTACAAATTACCAATGTACAAAGGTAGTAATAAGTTTACTTAAAACTTTAATCGTTAGTAAATTTATAAATTGTGCTCAAATATAACATATTTCGACAATCGTGGGGGGTAGCTTAGCCCTCATAGCCCCCCAATTTATGAATTTACTAAAGATTAAAGTTTTAAGTAACGTGATTACTACCTTGACCCTCCTGGATCCGCCACTGAGTTTTAGTTTTTAATATGTGAAAGCCTGTAAAAGTATTTTTTGCGGATTGAAATCAAGTAGATAACGTAATCAAAAAATCGATTCATAGAGTTGAATCCAATGGCGCATTTGATACATAATATCTATTCCAACCCATCAGAAAACTTTTAATGGCATTTGCTGAACGGTTTCCAATAACATATACTAAAACTATATCGATTAATCAACCGCTTGTTGGAAATTATCATACAATGTAAATTATACAAATTATATACTCAACTGCTAATAAGCGATATTTTCAGGTTGCGCGATATGGCAACGCAGCGTGATTTGTCCACGACGAGCTGTCAACAAGATATTATGTTTTTCGAATAATAATTCTAAAGATAGTAAATCTCATTTCTTATTTGCACGGCTGGCGGCAGACCAACGGAAAAACTTTAAAAATAAATACGTTAGTTGATAAATAAAATTAACATTAAATTTCAACATTGCAATGATTCTTTAAATTACTGTTTAGTTTGTGTATGCAACTAAGTGTTTATTTTACAGGGTGGCCTGGCAAGCGTTAAAATTTGTAAACAAAGCGAGTTCACTTTTTTGCTTTCCGTGATTTGTTATAATAAACAAGAACAAGTTATATTGTTTGATTTTATGGTAGGTACTGAAAGAAACTGGTTAAAATATTTGTGTATTATACCAGTTGATCGTTTTACGATGGAACGTTATACAGGGTGATTGATTAGGGTGATATTAGATAGGTACGATATAAACGCAACATGCACTAATAAAAAATGACAACTGCATATTACAAAATGCATACGGTTACACACAAGAGTTATTAGATCTGTAATAACTTACGGACAAGTTAGTGTGGACATGTGCAAAAATGCAGCAAGCAAGAGCTAAAGTGGAAGTCTTCCACAGACTAGCAATGCATAGATGAATGCATGCCTATACTATTTCAAACAGGTATAGAGTAATAAAATTTAGCTAAATTTGGGTGTCGTCCATATGCGTAGGTAAATCTTATGGACATGCAGGCCAGTACATTTTTAGA
Source organism: Ophraella communa (assembly GCA_035357415.1). NCBI lineage: Eukaryota > Metazoa > Arthropoda > Insecta > Coleoptera > Chrysomelidae > Ophraella > Ophraella communa. The sequence continues at coordinate 22,430,786 of CM068985.1, forward strand.
ATATTAACCTCTTCAAGGTACCCTGTAACTTTTCTTGCCGTATGTGGTCTAGCATTATCCTACATTAGTACGAATTCATCGCCAATAAATCCAGCATATGGCATCACATGAGGTTGTAGGATCTCCATTTCGTATCTTTCATATCAAGAAAACTCTTATGGGAAAAGGTTCAAAGGAAACTCAAAGTCTATCCCACAACTGTTTTATTAATTGTTGCAACTAGTTTCGGTCCTATAGGACCATCATCAAGCTGAAATAATTACAAAATAATAGAAAGAGGATCTTAAAAGTACTATAAAATTTTCAAAAATATCTATATATTTATAATTAATACTGACAGGATGAGATCAAGCCAAAAAATTCACAAAAACCTCGTCTAATACTAAATTGTTATTCAAGATAAATTGATGAGGAAATTCAATAAATTTAACTAAAGTATTGTTAAACGATTGGGGCGAGGGGGCCGACACGGGTTGAAATACGTTGAAATAATGTACACCCCACTTGAAATTATTTCAAAATATTTGAAATATTTGAAATGTTTTTGAAATATTTGAAATATTTTTGAAATATTTGAAATATTTTTGAAATATTTTTGAAATATTGTTGAAATATTTGAAATATTGTTGAAATATTTGAAATATTGTTGAAATATTTGAAATATTGTTGAAATATTTGAAATATTCTTGTATTAATTTTTATTTTATAAATAATTTGGCAACAGCGCGCGACTTTTACAAGCGTCTAGCTGTGCCATGCTTGCCGGTAGGAATGTTCTGAATGTAAGGATGTCTAGGCACTTTTTACGAGCTACAAAAAGGAAGTAAAATGGAGCTAGTACTGGCTAATATCTAGTATACGTTTTTGGATATCGAATTTTATTTGTGCTGTATACATTTAATGGAAAGATAACAATTTCAGTGGATGCTTTTCAAAAAATTGAAAGTATTTCCAGCACTGCTGCTACCTCTCCTAGTACTTCTGGTTCTGATTCGACCTCGGAAAACGATAACAGTATTGCTCTAATGGATGATACTCACACAGAACAGTTCAATTCTGAGAACTCAGAATATGATCGAGAATCAGTTATCAAAATAGAAAATCAAAGATATTATGCCGTTTATTACATGAAGAACTGGTACTTAGGATGCGTATGATAGCTATTCAAAATGATGAACTCATGAAGGAGGGAATCAAAATAAAATTCTTACAATATATTATGATGACATTCAAGTGGTGGATCGAAAGTATATTTTTTATGGGCCAATTCAGCTTATTGGTACACATCCATTTTATTTGAAAAGGTGTGATAGAGTTAATATAATTAAAAGGTACAAAACATTGAAAAAATAATTACTCTGATTACCTGATTTACTTTTACAGTATTATTTATCAGTATATTAGTTAGAGTTATAAAGATCTCGATAAAGATTTACTAAGTACCTAATATTGTTTTTTTTTTTAGAAAAAATATTTTTTATATTATATTTTACTTAAGCACAATTTACAAAAAGATGTCTGTGTTTCTTACTTTTTAAATTATTGTAGGCTTTTGTTCCAAAGAAAACGACTGTTGCGCCACTCTAGCACAAAGTTAGCGCTGGCAGTGGCGCTCTGTGAAGGCGCTTGAAGGTGGCTGAACGTCTTTGTATGATACATCATATAAAGTTAATTTCTACCTATTATGTTTCCCCCAACATTAAATTCTACAGTTGCATATGTATTCTCGGATATTTAAATTTTATACACTAATAAAAATCAAATATAGAAATTTTCACTTAATGGTTATTATAATTGTTGATTGTTGTTGTTGACATATCGAACCGCTCACCAACTAAGCGGAAAATAAATTCGCTGGAAAAAATGCTACAGCTGCCACTAAGCGGTCAAATTCGCCCTCCGCTTACTCAAAGCTTTTGTAACGCTAGCTTGGCTGCACGCGCCCAATGTTTAGAAAGCGTTTTCTATTGATTACCACCCCATGAAAGACTTTTATTAGTTTGTATCAACTAATTCTCTATAAATCTTGCAAAAGATTCAAGTCAACTACTTATTAGCTTACAGTCAAAGCTCAAAGAGTGTAAACTGTAATCTTAGCCTTTTCTACATTTTTTTGGCTTTCTGAACGTCTTCAATTCAATATTGTTTCCGTTCTGAATAATTTAATATTTATTTTTGAAATATTTTTGAAATATTACTGAAATATTTTTGAAATATTTTTGAAATGTTTTTGAAATGTTTTTGAAATGTTTTTGAAATAATTGAAATGTATTTGAAATTTTTGAAATATATTTCAAATTTTTGAAATAATGTACACCAAAATAGGGCGTGTCGGCCCCCTCGGATTGGGGGCTTAACGACCTTATATCTACATTTGAACGTAAGTAACCGTAATGTATCTATGCAAATTAACAGAAACTATTAAAATATTTTTCTTCATTACATTTACTTTTAGATTTTTAATTCATTTGTTCATAAAATGTTAAAAGCAACAATATTCTGTCTGCATGAAATTAACTTTGTACTCATTTTGTTTTGGGTTTTATTTCGTGATTTTCATTTCTTACAGGAGAAGCTGTAGATGTAGATGAATTCAGTCAGTATACCAACTATTGGTATTAGGTCCCGGTTCAGACAGAAATTAGAAGTTTGGCTTAAAGATAATCAAACAACTGTTAGTTATTATAAATTTTGTAATTCCTTTTACATGTTTTAACTGGAATTTTATAGTTGCCATTTGGTAGGCATTTACAAATTAACAATTAATTAAATATATGTATTATTTGCGTTTTCAGGAGCTTGATCAAGCCATAATTATGAATAATAATAATCAACAAAATAAAGAAGAATCATTATTTCCAGAAAATTTTGTGAGTATTTTATAAACAATTATATTATAAACAATTTATTACAGTGTCCCAGTATTCTACAAAAAACACAAAGTGGCAAAGCAATTTTGGCCACGATGAAAGGGATACAGAAGAGAACAGAAAAAAAAACGAGCATTTTAACAATATGTTATTTAAATAGTAATAAGTAAATCAACAATTATTTGTAATAATGTAGGAATAATTTTGAAGAAGTTATGTTTATGTTTTAATACCATTTGTTTGTATATAATATAGGTATATATTTTTTGTTCTTGTATGTGTAGTTCAATTTTGATTTTATAGCGACTATCATAACTAAATATATTTTGGATATGAAAATGAATTTTGTTTTTTTGATACCGTTATAGATAGTTTTTCTATATAATCCGCATTTTTACATAAAATGTAAGTATTTCCTTAATTTTAATCAGTTGTATATTTGAATTAAATTATTTGTAAATTTGAGTTAATTTAATTAAAATTTTTTATTATATTAATGTAATTTTAAAATTAACTTTTTTCTAAATTTTATTTATTTAATTCTTCATTTATTCCATTATGTAATCGTGTTTTAGCCCATTGTTAATGGCTCTTTTAATTATCTCAATTAATTGGAATTTAATATAATTATATGATTAATGCAATATAAATACCGACCCACGTCAGTTAAATAAAAATTGTATTTTTGTACGTATATAATTCAATCATGCAAATTTTATTAAGGATTTAAATCCTAAATACAATTAATTATATAAGTATAATATTAAATATAATTATATTAAATAACAATAAATTACAACTTTAAATGCGCAACAATTGGCTGAGATACGATTACATATATGAAATAAATGAAGAATTAAATAAATAAAATTTAGAAAAAGTTTATTTTGAAATAAATTAATATAATAAAAATTTTAATTAAACTACCTTAAATTTACAAATAATTTAATTCAAATATACAACTAAACAATCATAAATATCAAGTACATTTATTTAAATCTGATTTAAATTAAAAAGCTTTACAAGGTTATTTTAATAAAAAAACACAGTTAAGTTACCAATAAAGTCATTTAATAAAACTAAAAATATGATTATATATAACATCAAATCTTCAAAACTCAAAGTTGAATTTATTTTATCTTAACCATGTTTTTGTATCAATAACTGAAAATGTATTTGTGACGTCATTAAATCCGTGACGTATATCCTAATCCAAATTTACAGTTAAGCATATTACGGTTAATTTATTCCTGATTTGGAATTAGCAATCCAGGCGATGAATTCTAGTTGCTTAACCGTGATTTTTTTCTCAGAGCATTTTTTGTTCTTTCTGTTGCTGTTGAAGGATTATACCTTGGAACTAAAACTATACCCATGTGTATATATGGTTGCATAAATAATGCAACTCATGCAATTTTTTATAAAAGTATTAATTTGACACTTAATTGACCAAAGGATAATATTTTTTGATCAAATTGAACTAATCATAGTGATTTATTCACAAAAATTAATATATTTTTATTCGTTAATCTTGATTAAATTATTACGTATTTTGTGTTTTTAAAAAATATCGCACATGCGTGATATTGCTTCTTATTTTCTTATTTTTCCGAACGCGTATGATGTTACTAATTTTTGAAGTGTCAAAACTGTGTGTTAGGTGTCGTTTTCATAGGGGGTCGTAGGAAAATATTTTTTTGTAAAGAATATCAAGACCTTTACATAGAGTAGGTATTTCAAAATTTGTTTTGCCATATATACTAAAGCCAGAATTTCGAAAAAAAAGTAATATCTCAAATTACGCTTTCTCGATTAATTTGCCTTTCCAAATGTATGTAATGACTGGACTGTATTTTGAGTATTTTTACATTTAAATAAATTTATTCTTATTGCTTGGATATTTCGCTAAAATCTTAAGGAAATTTGAAGTGTTGATTATACGAAAAGACGACAGCTTGAGGAGTGCCCATTATGGTGAGTGGTCATTTAATAATACCTAAAAATACTCCCGAAAAAAGTTTTCTTCAACAGTTATTTACGTTACAAGTCCGGGAAGTGACTTATTACGGTACAAGATAGATATTTATGGACGAGGCGACCTCGGAGGCAACGAAGGAGCCGAGTCAAGAATATCTAATCGAGTACCGTAATAATCACTTCACGGACGTGTATCGTACTATATTTTTTTTTATACTGCCTTTGGTTTTAACCGCAATAAAATATGAAACTGAAATGATATATTTGATCATTTTATTAGGAAGTCATGTAGACTGCCTTGAAAAAATTATGTTACTTGATTTATTCTTAACATGGTTGATTTGCTTTATAAATATAAAATAAACAGCGGCTACCAAGTAAATAAAGGCAGACATTAAATTTTTCTGCACACACGAAATATCTGCTCAGAAAATGGATCTGAAATTAGATGAAATTGCCGAGAAGACTGCGGAAGCGATAGGGCAAATCATTCCAGTTAAGTCTGCGAAAAGATATGAAAAAGAATATGCGCTGTTTTTCGACTGGCGTGAACAACACAATTTGAAAAGTAGTGCTAATGAAAATGTGATGTTGGCTTACTTTTTGGATGTGGTAAGAACAGTTTTTTTAAAGAATATTCTTTTCAACAGTTTAAATTTTCGGTCAAAAACATTCAACCCTTCTTCATTATGGTCCAAGTACTCGATGGTAAAATCAATTATTATGGTTAATGAGAATGTCAACATATCAAGTTTCCCAAAGTTGATAGCTTTTTTGAAAAAATAAAATATGTAGACCATCAGCCAAACCAGTCGAAGGTGCTGACAAAGGAACAAATTGAAAGCTTCATAAGGGGACGCTTCAGATAAAGAATATCTATTACTCAAAGTGATAGCATTACTTGGAGATGCTGGAGAGTGCCGAACGGGAGATCTATAATTTAGAAGTTAGTGATGTGGAGGATATGGCTACTCAGCTAGTAGTTAAGATTAACCAGACGAAAACGCTGAGGTTCAGTATTTGGATGTGTTTAGAAAATACATGAATTTACGGCAACACGTCTCCCTGAAAGCTCTTTTGGTGGGTTATAGACAAGGAAAATGTCTGTCTCAAAGAGCTGGTACCTATACAAACTGTTGGCAGAGCACCTAAGAAAATAGCTGAATTTTTAAAACTAGACCAACCAGAAAAGTATACAGGTCATTGCTTCAGGAGGACATCCTCCACGTTGTTCTAAAACAGCATGGTGGATGGAAGAGTTCTTCAGTTGCAGAAAAGCGAGTAGAAAAGAATATAATAGAAGAATCGATTGAAGGCAAAAACAAGATTGCAAGAATGATCCAAAGGGACGAAACTTTTATTGAAGTGCTACATCACAGCCATACGACTTCCGCGATTACAGACTGTAAATCCATCAACAACTCCATTAATATATATTGCTGACAACAGCAGTTGTACAATTAATATCAATCTTCAAAAACTAGAATAAACACTTATTATTTCAAACAACATTGGGAGAATTGAAGAGTAAAGTACAAGTGTACGGTAAAGTGCACTTTACCGTACAGTATGAAAAAAATAAATTTTCAAATACTTTGGACTCGACTTTGGACCACCCTATACAGTATTTACAGCGGCAATGTTTACTTAATTATGTGTTTATCTTTATGTCTAATTGGCTCATTAACTTTATAATTAAAGGCTCGGAGTTGAAGCCGAAATCAACTAGACTTTCAACAGCATGAGAACTTTTTAAAATGGCCTAAGTATATTTGTGCCGTCTTAAACTATGCAAAATAAAAATAAATCTAATAAATTAATATTTTATGGTTTAGATAACAGAAAATTAGACAGAAAAACACGATTCATTGTTTCCGTGAATTTCGTACGTGATAATTAAACTACAAATGTAACAAAAAATAATACTCAGTCAGCAAAATTTTGATCACAAATAAGATGAATTTAACATAAAACTTTCTTTCCTTTTACTTGAAATAAAAACACCACTTGTTAATTTAATTCATGCTCGTTATATACCATTTTTATTATGAAAGGAAAAATTCAACTTTAATGCTACAAGAATACAACTTGTAAGCAAAACTTCCAGTTAATTGGCTTGAAACAGCTGTTATTGAAATAAAAAGGTTAATAAGTTTGTAAATAAATTGTTTTTTTAGTGTTCTTATATACTGGACTTCTACAAAGGAAGGGTTGATACAATAAATATCTTTAATGCTGCCGTTATTAAATTTTTTTTTAATTCTAAACTTAAACTTTGTGAAGGCTCCTTTCAGATTCCAGTATCATTTCTATGATTTTTTATATAAATTCATCAACCTATTAACCACATAATTTTGTTTATACTTATTATTTTTGCAGGATCATTTTCATGAGATCTCACACTTTCTAGCACAACTTGAATAATAATAAAGCAGTCCCCCCAAAGCTCACATAGTCTTATATTTTATTATTTAACTTGGAATGTAACAACCTTTCAATTCTCACCAAATTGCTAAGAAAATTCCCTAAACTGTGGGAAACAAAAATAAAGATTTATAAAAAATGGCCTCCTTTAATAAGAGTTTACCATTTGTTTTATTTGGCACTGATGTGAACAAAATATGTTTCAGTCCCAAAATCCTTATAAACCTTCATTTAAATATTAAAAAATGTTTTACATTTCCAAATATAATACAAATATTAAAATAAGATAGAAGTTTCTAGTCTTTTTTATTTAAGTTAGTAAAAAAATTATTATATATGGATTATATAACTGATAATTAATACCAGTAAGGTGCCAAGAAAAGTCCTTACATTTTACTCAAATTTAATTTTTCAATTTTCACTATTAATGAAAATAAAAATTTCTAAAAATTACCCATCAAACAAAACTATCTACTAATACTTTACTTTTGATTTTCCTATTTCCACCTATCAAAATATCTTTACTAGTCATTAACATATTGGAAAATTATATCTTTTTAAATTTATATACGTTTCTAATTTACAATGTGGTTTTAATTACATTTGTATATATAATCCCACTCAAAAAGTTATTTTTAAATTGACCGCTGTTACCAAGCGAATTGTACGCAAATAAGCTTCTACAGGGTAGACCACCCTCAAACTTTATTTAACCATTTCACAAGGTCACAACATCTCTTTGTTTTATTCAAAAAATTAAAAGGCAAACATTGTTTTCTATTATCAATAAAGATGCTTTTTAATGAATGTATTGCCAATCCTACATTATCAACTAATGCTTAAAAGCTGTTTCACCCTGTACATTTAATTCTATCATTTGTTTAATTATTTGCTACTAAGAAGTAACAACCCACTGTACCAAATGGGATTTAATTGGTTTTCATTTAAGTACAATCAGTCAAATTGTCATAAAATAAAATTTCAATTTAAACTTAATGGTCTGTCAAAGTTAAGGAGTCCATAAAATTCAAGTTTTCTATACATCTAATGACAAAGAAATTTTTTACACAGATTTATTACTCATAAATCCAACCAGACAGGTTAAACTGGCAATTCATTGACCTTAAGGCAATGCAACACACCATGCAAGTAGTTAATACCCACAAGTTTTCTTATTTTATTTAATAAGTAAAAACTGTATTACAAAAAATATTTTCTTAAACGGAAAGTCATTTTTTCACTTTAAGAGAACTAGAACATTAAAAGAACTGCATAACATAATATATATTTACCAATATTTACCAATGTATTCTTTTTTAGGCAAACCATTTCCTTAATAAACTATTAAAATAATATTGTATTTATCTATTAATCAAGACAAAACTTTATCCCAATATTAAATAACCTTGAGAGCAGATATACTGGTCCAAATTCAACTTTTAATGCTGACTAATATTATCAAAAACATAGATAATTGTTTAAATTATTTACATTTGTTATTATACAGCTTATAAATTTCCAAATTATTATGATAAGAATTTATTCAAAGTTGTTTACAAAATAAAGTAATTATATTTAAATTAACTTACCATTTAAAGACCATATATGAGAAGGTAAGGATTGGGCAGCATAAACTCTTCCTAAAGCTATATTAGCAGCAGCAGAACCTAAAACACTAGCAGCTTCTTCAGCTGAACTACTGTCAGTCTCAGGGCTAGCTCCTGTTGAAACATCAAAGCTAGCACCATTTGTAGGCATTGAAAGAGTTTCGTGGCTAGCATGTAAATCTGGAACACTAGAAAGTGAACGTGCCCGTTGTCTATCGTTAGACAATTCATTTCCTAGGGCTCTCATGAATCTAAAACCCGGTGCAGCGACAACTTCGGAACTACTACTTGTTGAAAAGGCCCTTGTCCGAGGACTTTGAGTGCCGTTAGCCGTGCTCGGTTTAGCGCCCATGACTTGCACTATGGTATTGTTATCACAATATCGTAAAGGATTTATTAAATTACATATTAATGCTTGAAGTCATACACATGTCATAAATTACATTTATTTTCATATGATTTGACAGACGTCATCTCGAATTATTGTTTTCACTTTAACCAAAAACACTATTGTGGTACGACGACACCGCTTAATTTTATACGATTTGTTGAAATATTACACTACAAATTATTGCCTATATAGTTAAAATTTTAGATGTTTATTATTTTTAGGCATAATAAACTTTGGAGAAATGCATTGCAAAACATTTCCCCTACCATCAAACTCTTAACATGATTAGACAACTATGACATTGACATTCAAAAGTGCAATTTTATAGAGATATCTTCTTATGAAAATGGCGTCTTAAAATTTACTTAAATATTAAAATAACCGAAAATAATAAATGTCTTAAGTTTGATAAATAGTATTAAAGAAATAATAATTTAGAAGAAGCTTTGGTTAAAGTTATCTGTTTATATATTAAGTTATTTCTAAAAATTTTGTCATACTCTGCCATCTACAAAGCATAATCCGTAATACATATCTATATTTAGCGGAATCTTTTATTATAACCGGCGAATTCACCAATATTTGTAATTTGTTGTTTATTTATAATTAGGGGAAGTAACTTTTAATTTGTTATTATTTTACACTCTTAATTTTTATTGATTGTAAATTATTTTCTAGTAATTAAAAAATGTTCAACGCAAGCGTTCATTTCAAAATCAATAATAACAGCTTTCATGCGCAACTCGCTAATCGTTGAACCTGTATAGGTTCAGGGTATTAAGTTACTTTATAAGGATATAAAAAATAAGAAAACTTTTAAAGACAAATTTGTGAGGGTGTATAAATAAATGTAGTTAAAAATAATCCAGTACATAACTTAGTTGATATAAAATATGGCGGAAGAAAGTCCGGACGGTCCAGAATACGAAAAATTGGGCAAAAACAGAAGAGATGAAGGATTTTCTCGAGCAGAAGTACTTAATGAATTATCACCGCCCAAAGACAAGTATAATTTTGTATATTTGTCTTTCATGAGTGGCGGAATTGGGTTTTTGTTGCCATACAACAGGTAAGATAATTTAAATGTTTTTTATTCCCTTGACCTTTCTCACAAATAGAAACATTGTCAGCGCAATCTCAATATTACAACAGGTGAAACAAACAAGTTGAACATAATTAAACTAAAGAGATTTTCTCCACGAATTAAATCATAATATTTTTTTTCCAGTTTTATTATGTCAGTAGACTACTTTAAATCGAGATTTCCGGATAGCCCGGTTGTGTTTGATATGTCTTCAGTATACATTGTAACTGCTTTAATTACTGTATTTGGAAATAATATGTTGGTAGAGATGTTCTCTTTACATTCCAGAATCTTTTTTGGTAAGTTTAATTAAGGTAAATACTCTTTTAGTTGCTAGAAATGTAAGCAGACTGTTAAAATGTAAAGACTTTGTTTTTCGAAATGTTCTCCTTGATCTATATAAATTTAATGTGGAAGTCCATATAAATAAGACACAAATAACTTTGCACCTTTTTTGATTAACTTTTTTTTATCTCAATGACAGTTCTTTCGAAATTACTTTCATCGTCAGATTGAAGTTATATTTTGATTTTGTTTTATGGGATAACTCTCATTTTGATTAAGAACCGTTTCAAACTTCGTTTGATATTTACTAGATTCTAATACTATTTTAATTGCTTGGCAACATAGTCCCGTTTTGACAGCTGTAACCTGCACCTATATTTTTATACTGGACAAGGTATCCAATATTAACAGGTTTTTTATAAATTGATTGTACTAACCCTTACTTTTTGGAAGTCCATCTTATTAAGGATAATAAAAAACTCTTCGTTTTAACAAAACTTCCAATATTTATTTAAAAATTGCTTTTTAAAGGCTCAATGACGATGCTTCATAGCGAAACAGCTGTCATTGAGCCTTTAAAAAGCAATTTTTAAATAAATATTGGAAGTTTTGTTAAAACGAAGAGTTTTTTATTATCCTTAATAAGATTTTTTATATTTTGCACTTATAAAAATCTTCATTATAAAACGCATTTGCGTATCGTAATGTAACTTTTACGCACGCAAATTTTTGTTTTAAATGGTTGGGAACATGAGTGAAGTATCTAATGACAAGACTATTGACAATGAAATTTGTGGCTATGGCAATTTATTAATTTTATATTGTTTTTTAAGAAAGTATTTGTGAATTTGAATATTATCTTTTACATCTATAGTATATTATTATTGGTGTATTATTTATTTAAAATTTTTTAAAACATTAACAATTCATAATTTAAATGTCAAAACTGTCAAATTTCACAGTGCTACCGACATACTTTTTAAAATCAAAATTTTCGTAATTTACATACAAATAACAAATTAATTTAAAAAGTTATAAAATAGCAAACTATAAAAAATTTAATAAACAACTTATTTCATGACTCTCGTTGTTGAACTAGTGTCATAATAGAAATATAACTGTCCATGTGAAAAACAGAGATTTTTAAGATTGATGTTCCCTCTTGTTATATTTTTGTTAAAAATTGTCCTTTCGCTATCTGCCAAATTTTTTATGTAACCTCGTATTGTGTATAAAATGTTTAGCACGAAAGAAAGCGCCTATAAACTTTGATGATATTTGTAATCCGCATTTTGTCAATTCTATGTCAAATGTCATAAGGTTACATTAAAAAAGTTTCCATTATCCAAAACGCTAAGGTTAGATAGAAGTATTCTTAAATAAATATTCTTATATTTTATAATTTCCCGCTAAATTTTTTGTTTCATAATAACCATCTCCTGACAATAACAAACACAACAAAAAAAATAGTGAATTCGGTCCAGACGTTCACGTATGATGTGACAAAAAAATAGGGATTCATTCTTATATGTATGTATATAGAGAACACCAGGACGTCTATTCTTGAACAATTAGCGGCATAGATTTATGACGAATGATCACATGGGCGATCGTCGTTATATTCTTGACCCGTGATCCGATATTATCAATCGCATGAAAATCATACGCCCCGGATCGCATGGTCCGACATAGGTGAGCAAAGTCGAATGAATTGGCGCGTGTGACGTAGAGAGGTTTATTTATTGAAATTTTTTTCAATACTGTCATTACACTGTCATAGAGAAATTATAATAAGTGAGTTTGAGTGGTTTTTTCGGTGTTTTTAATCGGATGGACATGGAGAACTATTATTTTTGGCACGTAATGATGGAGGATTTACGGGAGGCAGAAGAGGAAGTTCTAATTGAAGAAGATAGGGGTTCCAGGTTTTTATATGACCATCGCTTGGAAGCATGGCGGCTCTCCGATAAGCAGTTTAAGAAAAATTATCGAGTAACCAAAGCTCTTAATTTGGGATTTTGTTCCATATATTCGATCAGCATATTTTTTTGAATTCCCTTTGTGGGGGCACTTCTTTTGGAAGGAGTGACACGCGACTGACTCATATTTATATAATTTCAATGCTAACGAATTTACTAAACAGACTACCTTTTTTATTATTGGTAATATGACATAAAAAATACAAGAAATAATTAATGACATAAAATTATGACAGCCGTACAAAAAATATATGCCAAAAATAACTAAAAAGTAGATCTTTTGTATCAAATAATGTTGGCAACAACGCAATAATTTTGAACGTTCACATGAAGGTTCAAGAATTAGTCGATTTCGACCGTGGGATCCGATAGATCGCGCGGGATAGATCCCATCGATCGAGAGAAACATCGGATCGTATGATTTTCAAGAATAGGGCCCCTGGCGGGTTAGGTTAGGTTAACCATTTCAGCGCTGTTATCTTTGCGGGAGGTAGTCGAAACAACAAGCGACAAATACTGCGTAGTACTTTCAGTTGACACAAGGAATGCCTTTAACACGGCAGGCTGGGAGTATGTGGTTGGGAAGCTGCGCAGAGAGGGTATCTCGGACTATCTGTTGGAATGGACTAGTTTAGTAGGATCATATTAATCAAAATTATAGCAATATATATTTAGGATAAGATACCTACTTACTTATATTGGTATTCATTTTGCAAGTAATTTTTCTCATTTCATAAAATTTAGCTATAAATAATTAGTAAGTTTTAAACGTAGCGCCAACTAATAACCAATAATGAAGTGTGTTTAAAAGTCACAGTTTAGCTACGTTCGTTTCAAGTATTCTCAAAGAACAGGCGGCACAAAACACCGTGTTCTGTGATTAACTGATTGTACCAGTTGACAAGATATATGACAGGAGACAAAAACGTGTTTATCTGTAATAAACAAACAAGACCCCTATTCTTGACGGTGATAGAATAGAACAGCCAATAGAAAGTGGGCGTGGTTCTATTGAAAATGCCAAAACCGTATTCTTGAAATTCGTTCTCTCACTGTACCGATAGAAGGGTTGCTCCCCGAGAGAACAATTACTTCTATTGGTTATTTTTAAAGGAACCGCTATAACACCAAGAGAAGGTGTTAGGGATTTTTATTTTCGAACCAAAAATAGTATAGGCGTAATTTCTTTCATAAGCCGAACACAACCAAACAACAAATTAAACTAACGAAAATGACAGAATATTTTGTTTAGTGTTTTACTCCTTATTTGATAAAGTGTCAATCAGAGAACAAAAATATCGATATGTTTATCTCTTTTTAATGACAACAAATAAGAGAAAGAGAGAGATAAGTGTCTCGGTTAATATTAAAGCATATTGACAACATCGCAAATTTTCTACCAATCTTATTGAAACACGTCACTTACCACTTATGACGTATGTAACCACTAAATTTAAATTTCAAAAGCCGATTATGGCTAGAGGATTAATTTTATAAAAATTTTATTTGTACAGTTGAACCACTAAAAACTTATTTTATAAGATGCAAATATAAAAAAAATCACTAAACTAGTCCATTGGTGTGTAGTTATTTCTCTGATAGGAATGTCTCTATAGGGAGGGTTAAGAGAAAACTGTTCAGGAGTGTTCCGCAGGGCTCGGTTCTTGGGCCGACTCTGTGGAATATTATGTATAGCGGAGTCCTCACGCTTGAGTACGGGGAAGGAGTGATACCAGTTGCGTATGCGGACGACTTGGTTCTGGTCGTGGGTGGAGAAAACTGGGAGAGAGTTGAAAGAAGGATAGGAGACACGGCAGGTAGAGTGGTAAGCTGGCTAGAGGATCATGACTTAGAAATAGCTAGAGAAAAGCTCGAAGTGACAATTCTAAAGGCTCCGCGAAATTTCAAATCCCCAGACATATACTCGTATTTAATAGGCCAACAGGTAAAAGTGGCTACAGGCACAAAGTACCTCGGGGTACGGGTAAAAAAGGTTATGAAATATGGGGATCACATAAGTGACATAGTAAATAAGGCTAAGAGACAGGTAGAGGCGATACGGAAGGTAATTCCAAATGTTGGCGGGCCTAGTTATTGGAGGAGGAGGGTGTTATGTGGAGTGATTCACGGGGCAATTAAACTTAACGTGCATCTGAAGAAGCTGATTAGTCTGCAGAGGCAAGCACTTTTGCGGGTGGCTTCTGCGTATCGCACGGTCTCGGCTGAGGCGGTCCAAATTATTGCTGGGTTCCCAGCCATCGACCTAATGATTAAGGAGACGTGTTTCAGATACACTGTGGGAGGAACGGTAGGCATCAAAAATATGGCGAAGAGGGGGACTGTCAGGAAATGGCAGGACCGATGGTCTCAAGAGTTGCCGAACGCAAAGTGGACGAGGCGGTTAGTAACGAAGGTTGGTGAGTGGGTGAATTGTGGCCACAGAAGAACGGACTATTTTTTGACCCAGTTTCTGACTGGACATGGTTCCTTTGGAAAATATACTAAAAGGATGGGTAAAACAGCAGCAGCATTATAAAGAGAATTAGGTAATGCATTATTAAATGCTCCTTCTATATCAAGGAAGGTAGCCAGAAAAATCTCTCCATTAATCACGGAGTGATTGATCTTGTGGATATGCATGCTGGTGGGTACTGAGAGGATGTTCCCTCAATGGTCCCTCCTTAATATGCCTATCAAGTGCTGTCAACAGAAATGAAGTGAGACTAATTGGCCGGTAGGATTTAGGTAGGGCGCTATCCTTTCGTCCTCCCTTGTTAATATAAACGACCCTAACAGTGCACCAACTCTCAAGTATGTAACCCAGAGCTTGTTCTAAAAAGCTTAGTCAGAATGGGCAGCAGAATGTCCAGTCCTTTTTGTAGTAGGTCAGGAAAAAGTCCATCCTCCCCTGGAGGATGGAAGTGGTTTATGATCGAAGTGGTTTATAACCCACTTCACATTCTCCGGTTTGATAGTTTTCGCAGATATTTTCCAACTTTCCTTCCTAGGTCGAGGCAACCGTCCTAGGTCTCTGCGTTTCAATAATTGTTGAATCTGGGAAATGGTTTTGTAAGAAGAGCTCTAATGTTTCCCTCTTGGATTCGGTATAGGTTCCATCTTGTCTTTTGAGAAGACACGGCCCCTGGTTCGGATCCTTCGGAGAGAATCTTGTGAATTCTTGCACTGGCAGATTCAAGATTCCCGCTTGACTCTTCTTCTTTGTTATATTCTGTAAGAGCGCTTCTATATTTTTCCCAGTTCCTCAATTCTTTTGTTTTATTGCACAGCATCCTTACATTTTTTCTTAATTTGTCCAGTTTTCTGTTCCACCAAGGCGTTTGTCTATTATTCGTCTTGGTTTTAACGGTACAGTTTTCTTGATATTCTTCTAGAATTGCACTACTGATCCGATCAGTTGCCTCTTCCAAATCAGCATTGATTTTGATTATCGTGGGTATATACCTTGTTTTCCCCTCCAGACTGGTGCGATAACCGTTACAGTCTGTACATTTTGGGTCTTTTACCCGTTTTTTGGTCAATGTGTCTGTGATCCGAGCATGATGGCTCGTTAGGGCATGTACACATGAGAGCGTTAGACGCGTTGTACGCGCGTTAGCAAATATGAATACTGTACACATGAGAACGTTAGACGCGGCGTTGTGCGCGCGTTAGTCGAACATTCTACTACCAGTGCCACTATGGATTTAGAAGAGTTAAGATATCTTTGGTTGTTATACCAAATATACAAAGCAAGGCGAAGAAGACAAAGAAGATGGTGGGTGCATTCTGTAATAGATGATAGGTTAACCATGGGTTTATTTAGTTACACTTTACCCAAAATTGAGGGAACACCCCAAAAAGTTTTTTAACTACTTTCGAATGAGTGTAACTTCATTTGATGAACTGTTTGTTATCTTTAGTAAAAGATGACTTCTTCCTTTGGAACTTCTGTAGGTCTTTTTTCCCTTTTTCAAAACTCTATTTTTATAATCTGGACACTTCATGTCCCAGATACATCTTCTTTTTTCCTCTTCACCAATAAACAATTCTGTGTACAACGATTCCGCTTCCATTGTATACAATTCACAATGATGACACCACGTAAACTTGGTAAAAACGCGCGGTCGGCTGATCACATGTGTACGCTCCAATGCCCACTCTTGTAACTCGAAACGCGCTGTAAACGCGACGTTCGAAGCGAAAACTACAACCGCCGCGTTTTATCGACGTTGGTACAAAACGCGCGTTTGCATGTAAACGATCCCATTTGTTTCTAGGTATTTGGCTAACGCGCGTTTGGCAAACGCGGCATCTAACGCCTTCATATGTACATGTTCTTAGACACGTGCCAGTTAACAATTTGATTACTGATTGCCTTAGTACTCATTGTTATGTCTATAATGTCTTGACATTTCTTGGTAACAAAGGTTGGTTTATTTCCTCTATTGTTAACTACAATCCCTTCACCAAGTATATAATTAAAAAGGTACTCACCTCGTTCGTCGGTCGTTTTGTTCCCCCGCGCCGCATGGTGTGAGTTCGCATCGCATCCTACGATGACTTGAAGTCCTTTCCTCCTGCAATGTTCGATTAAGTTCCGTACCATTGCAGGTGGAGGATTTGCTGCCCCTCGCTCGCCTGGGAAGTATCCGGAGCATACGACTATATCCCGTCTGCTCCCCTCCTTCTGAATGGTGAGCTGTGCGGATACCACGTCTTCTGTGCAGAAACCTGTAAGCAAACAACAGTTAATATCTTTCCTAAGTACAATACAGGCGCTGGATTTTCCCCCACTCCTGTAATACAGTACCTTAGTTAAGATGGATCCTAGACCCGCAATGTGACCTGCTCCGTTAATGCAAGGTTCCTGGATTAGGGCTACATCTATTACCTCATTAGCAAACCTCCTGCCGATGGTATATAAGGCAGCCTTGGCATGTTAAAGGTTTGCTGGAGTAAATTAATACCCAACATTTCTACCCTTGTTTGAGTGGACTCTTTCTTCCAGAGTAAGGTAAGACTTTACCAGCCTTACCTTTGCCTTTTTTGCTGATAGAGGGGACTTTGCTTCTCCCTTTTACCTTGGAAGTCCAGGCAAAAAGGAAGAACAATCCTTTCTCCAGGACGTTGCTGATTTCGCGAGGAAGATGTTACTTCCTTTCTGATCCCAACTCCGCCCATGGTTCCAGAAGTGTATGGCCGATCATCCTTCCTGGTTTCTTTTTGTTTTTCCGTGTCCCTGTGGAGGAGTATGGTTTCCCCTTCTTAGGGATTTTTGGCCTGATGGTTATCTGACCAAACCCGAAGAAAGGCTTGAAGCTGAGTTGCTCCAGTGCCTTCATAGATGATACGTCCACGGAGAATGTCCATGTAAATTCAGGACCGGCCTTTTCACAGTGGACTACTTTCTATTCCTGTGTCTTCAGGCCCCGATTCATTTTCTTCAGTCTGTCGAGGACAGTTTCAGCGTCTAAGGGGGTTTCTTTGTCTTCGTCAGGTATGTAAGCCACACATACCTATTGCTTTTAGCGTTGCTCCTTCCCATGGTTTGAGTCAATTAACCGCCTCAATTAGCCATTCAGAGCTCGATTTGTCGGCACATGTTACCTGAAGCCATCCTGGCCGATGTGAGCAGCCAAAGAATCTTACTTCAGATCCGTCTTCAGGTAAATCCTCGACGGCCCGTAGGATGGCTTTCAGCACTCTATGTCCACCAGCTGCAGCCCCGTAAGACATCGCGTCGGTCCTAACCTTTTTCGGAATAGCGCCCTCAGGGGTGCTTTCATACGAGCGAAGTCGTTTCCCGACGCTCTTGCTGGAAGGGAAGCAAACATGAGCCTTGGGTGGGAGTGCCCATGTCGCTGTAGTTGTATATTCGTAGTAACAATTGATATTGTGAATCGATAACCAAATATCGATACCATAAGTGCAATATTAAATATTACACGAACTTACGATTTAAATTATTAGAATTTGTCAAAATTTCCAAAATTAGTTTTGTCTAAAAAAAGTCTTCGACCCTAGTCAATATGGAAAATCCCCAAAAGCAATATATTGATAAAATCATTCGGTATGCCGAAATAAATTAGTGCGCACAACCAATGCGCGAAGGTCAGATGCACTACTTGTTTTAGTATACTGTGGCCGCTGCGTCACTTGCTTGTTGCAATTCAGACGAGAGACCTATGACAGACTAATAACAAAGTGGACGCTACTTTTTGTAGCAATTAAGTAACTGACATGTCCGGAGTGAGACTTCGCTGTAAGGATATCTGTCTTAAAAACTATGTCTATAAAATACACTACAAAAAACCTCTTAAATATTGGGCTCATACCTAATAAAGGGATGCACGTCTAATAAAAAGTGCTTTCACCACGATGTTTTGTGATCTTCGAGAAGATTAAGCAAAGTTTTTCAATTACTTTCGAATTATTTTTATATCAATTTCATCATATATTTCTAATTATTGAATAATTATTATAACCACTGTCCACTGTCTAGCAAACAAGACAAACTGATATGATGCTGGACGAACGTTTGTGTGCACTATATATCTAGCCATGTACTACCAGGACGCTCTGTTGGTCACAAGAAGTAAAGTTTGAAGGTAAAACTGATTTCAATAATAAATATCAAAAAACAGACATTGGACCATATTTAGTTTACTCACAACATCCTGAAAAAAATTGGGTAGGCTGTTTCCAATGAGAGTAGGCTATTATTTTCGTGAAATTAGGGAATTTAGGGAAAATAGTTTATATATAAAACCAGTTGTAATAAACAGAGCCAAAGTTGTCTTTAGGTTTTATGAAATGGCGAATAAACTTGTCAAATATGAGGTAGTAAAAAAATAAATTAATCGCATATATATTCCACACTTTTTACTCAAAAAAGGTATTTTAGGTATGGTAGACACTTTTTTTTCTTCAAAATACCTACAGGATATAGGTTGTAGAAGTAGAAGTTGTAGAAGTTAATCAGACTAAGACGCAAAATTATTGACCATAGTACAAAAGAAGTAAAATATATTTATAGGTGGTAGTTACTATTCTTGGAAATAAAATTCAGAATGTCAAAATTAATATGGTAAATTTTGAAATCGAACCATATATTCACCCTGTTGTGCAGTGTTATAATTGCTTTCGTTTTGGTCATACTAAGGTTCAGCGTAAAGGTAAAAAATGTGCTCTAAATGCTCGTAGGAAAATTGTGCTCATGATAATTGTGGGTCAAACAGACAATTCTGTAACCACTGTAAAAGCATTGAGCATACTGGAACATCCAAAAAATATCCAGAATACAAAAAAACAATATTCTATTAAAAACATTATGTCAACATTTCTTTCAAAGAAGCTTGTTAACAACCCATTGTGCTAGTCGTGAAAAATGACGACCAGCAACCCCTTTTGTATACCATCATTTTTAAATAACTTTCCAGAGTTTACAACTTTTGTAAAACTAGGGTAACCACTGACCACAAAAGTAGAAAAGAAATAAGCCACGGTTCTAATGATTACATAAAGAGTTGTTATGAAAACAGAAGCGACATACAACACTAAGATACACGATCAGAGGTTCTCGAACTTAGAATGATTGAGATCTTTGTCATCATCGATGAAGGCATTTAGTTATTGAATTATAACTAAAGTGTGTAAAGTTAAAAGTGTGTAAAGATAAAAGTTTATCGAGCCCACAAGGTTTAATTTACCCCTTCCAAAGGCTGTTCCATAATTCCATCCATTACATCAGTTCAGGGCCTGGAGATCATGACGGTGTTGCCGATTTTCCAACATTTGGACAAATAAGAGAATTTTAGGCAAGAATTAAATAGATTTTAAAAGACCGGGACGAGAAATCATTGGAGAAAGGTGCAAGAAAAGGGTTCTCTTTATTTAAAAGGGTGATGACATGTCGTGGGCTACGAATTATGTTTCTCAGCTGCAAAATTCCTTGGAAGTTTTGTGTAGGTTTTATTCATAAATTATTTATTCAGTGTTCTTAATGTGGACCTCCACAAAGTAAGAGTTGGTGTAATTTTCACAAAAATATATATTTTTTTTAATTTGAACCAGTACCAAAATATATATGGTATGCATATTTCGGGAATTAAAGAAGGTTACGTTGAAATAATATATAGTCTGAAATCATGGGCGTCATATCTGCATTTCGATTGGTGGGGCAATTTCATGCCCTTAACTCCATTAAAATTAGGAACAAATACCCCAAACCAATCACTTTAGAATTTCTCTTCCTGGATTTTTATCAGATTTGAATTTTTTATACATATAGTGTCTGCATTGTTTACAGTAAAACATTCAGAGCTGTTATTATAAGTAATTTGGTTAATATAAAGGACTTGTAAACAATAAAGGTTGTAGGTTATGTACTATAATAAAAAAAAAGATTTTTAACTTTTCAGCTAGCGCTTTTGTTTTTGTTTTTGCGACATTAACTTAATATTAAAGAGGACTTTAAAAGGTACATCTTAACCTAGAAAAAAATAAATCTGTGAACTCAAAGTTTTCATAAGATTTATTTATGAAATTATAATTATTTTACAAATTATGCCACCCCGAATGACGCCTATGTCTGAAATAATTATTTCAAGAATATACTTATTCCTTCAGGCTTGTTGTTATGAATATTCTTAACAATGATTTAAATTATTTAATGTTGTCTACTTTTGAATTTATTAATTTTAAAGTAAAAACCATTCTTAGATGTAATGTATTATATAGTTCATACATGTTGTCCATTTTAGGTTATATGGTATCAGTAATAACACTTTTGCTAGTCGTCAGCTGCGAAGTGTATTACGACATGATTGAAACTAGAGGATCATACGCCATAAACTTAGTAGCTGTGGCTATAGTTGCCATTGGATGTACAGGTACAAGTTCTAGTTACTTTATTTACATATAATATAATTTGTAAAGATTTCTATTAACTGTTCCCCCTGAGAAATTTTAAAGAATCATTTTATTGGTAAACTTTGAATTTCAAGCTACGTTGCCACATTTGTGTGAATAAAAAACACATTGAGTGAATAGACCTTGGAAGGAGGAAAATTTGTAATTATTTGATATTGTTTTATAATTTAAACATATGGTAAAATATTGTACGTACAGTTTAATTATTTTGCATAAATGTTTAGCCAATTTAATATTATAAATTATAATCATTTCAGCCTTGTATAAAACCTTAAAATATTGCTGTGGGGGCCGCCTCTAGAAATTAATAGTCATGCAGATGTCTTGGCATGCTAAAAATGAGATGGACCATGTCCTCTTGAAGAATAGCTAGTGTGCGTGGATGGTTAGGTAATCTGCTTAGCCTTCTGAATATCATCTCCCAGACTTGTTCTATAGGTAATAGGTCGTGAGATATGGAGGCCATGGAACAAAGTTGATGTTGATAACGTCAAAAAATCCATCGTTACTCGGGCTATATGCGGACGTGTATTATCTAGTTGAAAAAGACCATTGGAAAACATTCCGAAAATATGGCACAGGTTCTACTATACTTCCTGTATATATGGAGCTGCAGTCATTGTAATAACCTAAAAGAAAGATTCTATTTTGCTGTTACCAGATGTAATAACCTAAAAGATTTTAAACTTAATTTTTAATAAACTTTAGCCTAGCCGAGCGGATGTTAGGCTAAAGTTAGGGTTTGTGGATTCGGCCTCCGCAGTATTTGGTGTTGGGAGGTCTTACTTCGGCGGTTAGGAAGGACGGGATTTGTTGCTGGGCTCTGAAAAAGGTCTGGAGTCTAGAGAAATGATACGCAATATCCTCGGGAGAATCTAGCAAATTTATTAACTCTAAGTTTGATGATACAAGTATAAATTTAGATGAAACTCTTGCGGAATGCTATATGCATCTCCCAAAGAAAAAGAAAAAAAACAAAAAAAACTTTTTTTAATTTAACATTAACAAGATTTAAAACTAAACAACAAAAAATAATTAAAGTATGGTCTGATGGACCCTTGCGTGATTTGAATTTGGTTACAGTTTAATTCTTAATCGTTACGTTACGTATAACTTTCCCGGAGGACTCAGTTCTCTGTCGGAGAATATTATCTACGTCCCGACAGTGGAAACCCGGTAAACTCTATATATCCGGTTGAGGATAAAAGTTACAATATTCGTCTGAATAATTAAAACGATAGAAATTCGCTTAACGAACAAATCCAAACTCCCATAAAATTTCTTAGTTATTAAGGGTTAGTATAATTGAAATTGACTCACCAATTTTCCTGCAGCGAGTTTGGGTACACACACTCACTTATTTTTATTAGTCGGCCCGGTAAAAGAATTTAAATTGTGATTTATCTCTTGGATAATATTCACTGCTTGTATTATTACAAAAGAAAAATTATTAACTCGTTTTCGCGGCCCGGTAATCGATTATTTAAATTTATTACTTTAAATTAAATTATTGAAAATTAGCACTTAGCTCACTTTCCAAATTAACACCTTTAAACACCTAACGCGTTTGATTCGATTGGCATCAAGCCCATGGAACGCTCCAAATCGAATTGCCTCCTTCTTCGTTTTTTGGTCTCCAACAAAAGTCTTTTTTCCCCCTAGTACCTCATGAACTACCCTTTCTCCCTCATTCTGTTTGCTTGTCTTTTTCCTATTGGCTAGCTGCCCTGCTACCCGTACTACTTCGGCACGTCACCTCGAGCTGAGCAAGCAAAAAGTTGGCTCACACATCGTTGCTCTCCTACGTGACTTTTTTTTTTTCAGCATCGCAATTTATTTAATTATTTAAATTATTTGGTTTCGTATTATACTTTGTTTTACAAACACATTCTTGAGAAATAAATTTTCGCTGAGAAGTATCCTGCAAAGGTTACTTAGTTTCTTTTGAATTAATTATACGGGGGAGCTCCGATATGTTGTTTAACTTATTGCCTTATTGTTTGACTTATTGTAACTTTTATCATCATATCAACCATGGGCGGGGACGGGGGTACCTTTGGATTATTACATCATAGACAAATTTATAAGGAATAGTGGAGATCTGCCGCGTACACTAATGACACCCCACACCATAACTGCTAATGGTCTTTCTACGGGACGTTCAACAGAAAAAGTAAAATGTCGTCTTTCTCCACGCATCCTTAGCTTTTTGGCAGCACCATTCAAGTCTGTCTGATGGGGGCGGTGAGAATGTAGCCCAAAAGCCCTTATTATTAGACAAACAGATGACATAGAAATTACTCTTACAGCTTCCAACAATACTGTATAAAAATCCCGGTTAACACGACGGCTTATCTCCCGAAATGAAAGTCCAGCTTCACGTATACTAAAACCAATAATGATTGAGAGTAGAAGTAGGCCCAGTTGACAGCAAATCGGGGGCGTGCTTATACTTTGAGAGGGTTAAGAATAAAAGAAAAATTCTTAGTACAATTATTTTAAATTGTGAAATAAATAAACAATTACCAAGGTTACGCTCTTTTATTAATAAACTGTTTTTTTAAAACTTGTTATGTACGAATTCATGGTATTTTTTTTTGTTTTTCGTCTAATTTTCAACCTCAGATTCGTCACTGTTGCTACCAATGATACGCTCGTGCTTGCATTTATATTACTGTGGCCTGCGACGATGTGATGGAAGTTACAGTAAAGTGACAAAGACAGAAATATCGTTGCGTACAGCGTTGCCCCTAGTTGTAATAAATACCTAACACTATACGGAAAATAACGAATTTTAACTGATCAGTAATTACTCATTACAAGCTCATTACTGATTTTTGTCATAAATAATATATTTTAATCGTACTAGTATTGTGTATTATCTATAATTTGTCCCAACCTACAACTCTACTGCTTACTATATTTTGATTCTGCTATAAACCGGTAACGTAAAATTTAGATATGACAACGCGCTTTACTCTCAATCATTATTGGTTTTAGTATAGTCCCACATACAGCCTCTTTCAAACTGGCTTAGTTGCCTAAAATTTACACACCTTCGTACCGGTAGTATTTACATATTACAGATTACCAATTAAGTCTACTTGATACCTGATTCACTGCGACCTTTGCAGATCTATTGTGCTGGTCTTATATTTTTAAATGTTTTTTTTTTTAATTTTAATAATCATTCAAAAGTATTGAAATACTAAATGTTTCACTCAAATCGTAGAGTTCGACCCTGGTGTTTTTGATAATTCTCACTAGCGCGTATCGCACTCGCAGTAGCAAGAAGGCGAGAGAGCGCGAGATTCTTTTAATAGTTCCAAATAATATTATTTTCTCGAAATTATTTAATAAATAAAAAAATAAGGAACCTGTAGGTTTTTAAATTTTGATTTTTAAACATTAATAAAATTAAATATTAGTTTTTAATTTTTTTATAAACAGAAACCTAATATAAAAATTTAAAACCTACAGATTTTTCGTAGTTTTCTTTTGAATGTCTCTGCAAAAAATGAAACGATTTAATTCATAAATAGCCGAGATATTAGGAAAACGCTAAAAGGCATCGATAAAACAGCCTTAAGTGATTTTTGATATAAAAAATAGTAGAAAACTGACTGTGCCATTAAACTAAAAGTTATGAATACATGATTTGTGTTATGTATTTTTTTTATTCACAAATAAAGCCAATTATTTAGTTATAACTTTGACAATTATCGAGTAACGATGTCAATAAACGAATTGTAGGCAATAAAATTACGAAATAAAATGAGCTGTCGCTCAGTCTGATTGAATAATTACAGCTGAAGAAAACTCGGAAAAATCGGATTATTTCATAAATGATTCCCTAAATTTTTATTATTTGTGCCTGCGGTAGAAAAGTGGCATTTTCCATGCTCTTTCAGTGTGCAAAAAAATGAACACTGTAAATTAATTACTTTCCATGTAATTGCCATTAAACAAATTACTACGATTTCTTGCAAAAATCCTAAATGCCACATAGATGATCCAATTTTCATTTTTAAAACGGATTTCAAAAATATAAGATGAGCTCTATAAAATGTATATCTTGACTTTCCGTTAAAACATTGCGAACATCTTTTTTTTTAAATATTTTTGCAATAATGGACTCAAGGAAAAAATGTGCGTTGTTACCATGTCATTCTTACTTATGCTTCAGTTATTTTACAAAATGAAGTATTAGCATTGGTTTCCTTTCATTAATTACGCAGAGGCACTAAATAAACATTTATACTGAATTTAAATAAAATAAGTTAACTATATTTATATAGTTTACGGCCGATTTCATAAAGAAACTTAAAGAATACTTTAGCATCAAAGTATATTTTAATACATATTATTGATTTCAATATATTTTAATACATATTATTGATTTCATAACCAACTTAAAGTATTCTTTAAGCCAAAACGGTCCTTTAAAATTAAAGCGTCGAGTTTTCGATTTTAAATCTCTAAAGTGTCAATTAGCTATAATATACCGTCAAATTTTAGATTTGTGCCAGCAAGGTTTGCTAGTTTTGTGTTCGTTTAATCGTTAATCATAATAATAAAGAATAATTTTCAAACGCCTAGTTCTATTTCAAGTTCATCTGATGAAGAATTTATTTATATTAAAAGACCAAAAGTATACAGGAAAATATAACAAACTGTTTTGGAAAATATGCAAATAACAGTTTCAGATTTTATGGGAGTATCTAGAAGTTTAGCAGAATTATCAAAAAGGTGTATCTATCGCTATTGCCTCACTAACCCGACAACACATTCGCATGTATGAAAATAATCGAGAAATGGAAGAAGTAGTTGAAACATTTTATGAAATAGCTTTATTTCCCAAGACCTTCGCGCAATTTATTGCACATTAGTTAAAATTGATTCTCCTGCGGTGGACATGTTGTATGTATATGTATGTATGTATGTATAAGTTGGGGGTGATAATTACACTGCGACCTATAGGATCTATTGTGTTCCCCCTTACTTGCCATGTTCTGATATTTTCTCAGACTTATAGCAGCTCTTCGAGTCCTATTTTCCTGAGGAAGTTTAGGACATCGTCGGGCTTCAAGTCAGGTAGATCCCCTTCCTCTATTCCATGTGCTCCTAGGTATCTAGCCCTAGAATTTTGCAAGGTAGGGCATTCTGCGAGTATGTATATTGAGGTTTCGTCCTCTTCCTCACAGAATCTGCACTTTGCTTCATCTGCTAACCCTAGTTTCTTCATGTGGCTTCTTAACCGGCAATGCCCGGTTAATATTCCCGTTAAAATTCGGAGCCTTTTTTTACTGAGGTTGAGGCAGCTAAGAGATCTCTTCTGGTCATAGTTCCCCAGTAGTATCTTAGATTGCCTCAGTCCTTCCAGCTGATTCCAGTACTTGGATTTTTCTTTCTCCATTTCTTCCCTTAGTTTTCCTAAGATTACTCTACTGCTGATCCCACAAGATGGTTCTGGTCCCAAATGTGGGGTTTCAGCGGTGGACATGTTACATGTTGCAGTAATACTCAGATATAGAAAATCTTATTTTGCAATAAACTTTTAGACAGTAAGCGATGCTAAATTAAAAATTAGAGACATTGTTGCGAGATGGCCAGGATCGGTGTATAATAGCAGTTTAAAACAAAAATTAGGTGTATTTGGTCAGTATAATGCTAAGTATAATGAATATTCTCTAAAGTCGTATTTTATGACTCAATCACAATAAACCAGAAAACCTGCTGAAAATATATATAATGACTCTATAATGAGGACTCGAAAATGTAGTAGAGCGACAATACGGTTTATGGAAAAGAAAATTTCCCAGTTTAAGGTTTGGTATCAGATTAAAACTAGAAACCACAATGGCAGTCGTAGTCGCAACTGCAGTTCATAATATATTTACGGAAAATAATAAATAGAGGAAGACAATGAGGATGTATTAAATCCCATAGAAAATAATCAAATACTGCAAAAAAATTAACTATTTGATAATTAATGAATATTTTGCTAGATTGTAAATATTAATAATTAAAAATTACAGTTTTAAGAAATACTTTATTAAATTGTTTTTCTTTTAATTTGATTTCTAAATCTGATAAAACCATATTTTTTAAATGTTCTTCTTCTCTCTCCCTTTCCTTGATCTTTCTTCTCTTCTCTTCTCTTCTCTTCTGCTTCTACTGTTATTTCAAGAAGCTCCTTTTTCTAGCTAGAAATTACTTGGCGTCAAGCCTCTTCCTAAAACCATATTTTAATTTATAGTAAGGTAACTTAACTATAAAATTATAATGGTGATATTTAAGCATTTATTTTACAACAAATAGAATTATTACCTTTTCTGCATTACTAACTTTATTAGTAGTTCTGCATTCTATATTATGGTTAAATTTTTCAATTTCTTAAATTAAGCTTATTTCTTCTTCCCGAAAAAAAATTAATGAGCAAACTTTCTTATTTTTTAAAATCTCCATTTTTTCAAATAAAGGTCGAAACATACTATCAAAACGCAACGCGATGTGTTGTGTCAACACCCGACGCTCGCCGTGCATATAGACAACACGTATCGTGTAGTGTAGTCTCTCACGGAAGACTTAAGTTTGTTGACATGTGACGTGGACATGGATTCGACTCTGCATGAAGACGAGCTAGATGAAGATTTAGAAGAAGATTTTGAATACTATGATCACGATAATGAACTGAACTCATATCATATAACACTGAGTACCTCCTAACAAAAAATTTCTTGTCTTTTATCATAACCTTAAAAATGTTCTCGAAAGTTTGACGCGTGGCGTCGGGTGTTACTAGAAACACACTGCGCTGATTCGTCGGGTGGCGTGTTCCCCCCTCTACCGGCAACACGCTGATCCAAATCGATTGGATGTTGTGGCGTGTCGTCATGTAGCGTGTTGTCTATGTGTTTCTCACTATAATAAATATATGGAATTACACGTACTGACACGCGTCGGGTGGCGTTGCGTAGCGTCACGTTTTGGTAGTATGTTTCGACCTTAAAGCAGGACTTAAGTGTATTGACGTGTGACGTGGCCATGGATTCGATTCTGCTTGAAGACGAGCTAGATAAAGATTTAGAAGAAGATTTCGAATACTATGATCACTATTATGAACTGAACTTATACCATATAACATTGAGTACCGACTAACAAAAAATTTCTTTTCTTTTATCATAACCTTAAAAATTATGTCGAAAGTTTGACGCGTGACGTCGGATGTTAACTAGAAACACACTGCGCAAATTTAAAAAAGACCGCTAAAAATAATTAACAAAATTAATAAAAATAATTCCTTTTATTTACTGCTTTACAGAAAGCAATCGGAGAAAGAAATAAAAGACTTTATTCTACAATTAAATTTACAATCAGTGCAGAGCAATTTATAGTTTCTTGTTTCGTTTTAAAAAACAAGACATTATTGAACTCGATAAAGTTTTGCAAATACCAAACAGGATTGAAACTAATGATAAACATGCATGATACAACAATTTACAATGTAAATTTGTTGTATCTTGGAAGTAAAGTATAAGCATTAAAATCTGATTGGTTAACGTTATTTTCTAAAATAGCGTATAAATAAGATATACAGCGTGTCCACGGATGGGGTATCCTATAGGTGAAAAATGTTTAAATATTAAAAATGAAAAGTAGAAAATTGTTTCTACCTGCACCCAAGGTAAAGAAACCTTCGACATTGTTGTGTCTCATCAGTACGAGGCAAGTAGTTCTTCTCATCCCGCAGAGCAGGATGCGAAACCGGTCTACGAGTAGTGTTCTTCCCGTTAATTTGCAAATCGATAGAGATGGTTTAAGTATCGACAAAGTCGGTCGCCATCGCGTTTTCTATTGAAATGTAATTCAATGTCCGTTGGGGCATATAGCCCAGGAAGTAGTTGTTGTTTCATGGAAAACGGTCAAGCTTGCTATAGAAACTATTAAGTTTCTTTACCTTGGGTGCAGGTAGAAACAATTTTCTACTTTTCATTTTTACCATTGACTGCTCCTTGTATCTGAAATTATTTTCAGTATTTGTTTATCTATTGTTTAAATATTAGTTTTAGTGAAAAATGTCATTCTTGATAAAAAGTTTTGCTTGTTCTGAAACCCCATAAAATATAATAAAATACAACTATTTCAAAATCCGTCTCATTTTATATTGTTGTCAAATATTTATTAAAGAATGACAATTTGAAAATTGTTTATAAAAGTTGACAGTTACTTGGGACACGCAAACGTCACTCACTAGATTAATACATTATTTTCGAACTTGGTTTTCATAAATAAAACTGGCTATAAAATCTGACGGATTTTGTAAACTTGAATTTTGTTTTATTTTATGGGGTTTCAGAACAAGCAAAACTTTTTATCAAGAATGACATTTTTCACTAAAACTAATATTTAAACATTTTTCACCTATAGGATACCCCATCCGTGGACACGTTGTACATATACGGTATAATTTTTGTTACATTTTTACGTTATACATTATAATGGCAATTTTTATAATGTAAAATACCTTACCTCAAACTCTCTAATAAAGGAAAACTCTTAAAATGTGACAAATATTTCTATTTCATGTCAAAATCCATGAATAACAGGTTGACCATCACTTTAAAAAATACTTAAATGATACTGAAAAGGCTACTTTAATATTATTTATTTCATACTGCATCGTAACAGCTATGTTTAAGTCAACGATTTAGTCCGGTAAATGAGACTTTACGGTATCGAGTCCGGTAAAATTTTTACCGGGCTCTAATGAAATGAGGCAAGAATCAAACTGTTTATTGTGAAAACAATACAAAATTTATATTCGTTATTGTACCTTTCTGATGATTTTGTGAGAATCAGAGAGCCGGCAGCTTCATGATATTTACGCAAAACATATTCGGGAATGTTATTGTTTGTCGACATTTTGTCTGTTGACATTTCGTTTCACAAAAGTCAACAAAACAAACAGTAACCTTACTAGCGTTTCCATCATGGAGGATCATATTTTCAATTTTTGTTTTATTAATGTAAGATTTAGTATCTGCAGTATGAAATAAAACGCATTACGTCATAAGTCCGGAAAACGCATTTTTACAGCACTAGTCGAAATGTAAAAGTTTCCCGCTCGTACTATTTTTTCATACTGTACGGTAAAGTGCCAATTCCCGGACTGGTTTGAGTGGCACTTTACGGTACACTTGTACTTTACAGTACTCTTTAATTCTCCAAATGTTGATTTGAAATAATAAGTGAATCAACATAAACTAAGCTTTTATTCTATTTTTTGAAGATTGACATTAATTGTACAACTGCTGTTGCCAGCAATATGTATTAATGGAGTTGTTGATGGATTTACAGTGTTTTCTGTAATCGCGGAAGACGTGTGGCTGTGATGTAGCACTTCAACAAAAGTTTCGTCCCTTTGGATCATTCTTGCAATCTTGTTTTTGCATTCAATCGATTCTTCTATAAACTTTTCTGCAACTGATGAACTTTTCCATCTACCGTGCTGTTTTAGAACTTTAAGGTCAGCTCCACCATTGGCCAACAACGTTGAGGATGTCCTCCTGAAGCAATGACCTGTATACTTTTCTGGTTTGTCTAGTTTAAGCTATTTTATTAGGTGATCCGCCAACAGTATGTATACCAGCTCTTTGAGACAGACATTTTCCTTGTCTATAATCCACCAAAAGAGCTTTCAGGGAGACGTGTTGCCGTATATTCATGTATTTTCTTAACACATTCAAATAGTGAACCTCATCAGTGTTAATCACAGTGAAAGCTCGTCGAATATGCGTTTTTGTCTGGTTAATCTTAACTACTAGTTGAGTACCCGTATCCTCCACATCACTATAACTTCTAAATTATAGATCTCTTCCCTTCGGCAACCTCCAACCAACAATTCAAGTAATGCTATCACTTTGAGTAATAGATATTCTTTATCTGGAGCGTCCTTCATGAAGCTTTTAATGTGTTCCTTTGTCAGCACCTTCGACTGGTTTGGCTGATGGTCTAAATTTTGTTTTTTCAAAAAAGCTATTAACTTTGGGAAACTTGATATGTTGAAATTCTCATTAACCATAATAATTGATTTTACCATCGAGTACTTGGACCATAATGAAGAAGGGTTGAATGTTTTTGACTGAAAATTTAAACTGTTGAAAAGAATATTCTTAAAAAAAACTGTTCTTACCACATCCAAAACTAAGCCAACATCACATTTTCATCAGCACTACTTTTCACATTGTGTTGTTCACGCCAGTTGCAAATCAGCGAATATTCTTTTTCATATCTTTTCGCAGACTTAACTGGAATGATTTACCCTGTTGCTTCCGCAGTTTTCTCAGCAATTTCATCTAATTTCAGATCCATTATCTCCGCAGATATTTCGTGTGTGCAGAAAAATTTAGTATGTCTGCCTTTATTTTTAAGTAACATAATTTTTTCACAGCAGTCTACATGACTTCCCAATAAAATGATCAAATATGTCATTTCAGTTTCATATTTTATTGTGTTTAAAACCAAAGGCAGTATGAAAAAAAATATAGTACGATACACGTCCGTGAAGTGATTATTACGGTACTCGATTAGATATTCTTGACTCGGCTCCTTCGTCGTCTCGTCCATAAACATCTATCTCGTACAGTAATAAGTCACTTCCCGGACTTGTAACGTAAATAACTATTATGAAACCAAACGGCAGTAAAAGTTACTTTAAAGGGAACTTTGGTGGAAAGTCTCCTTTTTGTCAAGTCAGCTTTAGATAATAGGGACTTAAAGCAGTTCTAAAAATCACTACGTATCCGTATACGTATCGCAATGCGCATGTGCAGAAGCGATACGTGGGTTTCGTTACGTTACGTGAAACGTATCAATCCGTCACACGTATCTAACGTAACGTATCACATTATTGTGTTCTGTGATCGCGTTTTTCAATAATTTAGCGATAAAAGTGATGTTGTATGCTCAAAAATCATAACCTTATTTTCTGTTTATCAATCATAACAAACATTTCTGTGACATGCTATAATGGATTTAAAAAGGAAAAGATTATTTTACAGTGGCAATGACGACATTATTTTGTTAAGGTAGATATCGGGGCTTATTTTTTACGTTAAAAATTAAAACACATGAATGGTTACGTTACGTTACAAACGCATTTGCTTTATGCTTCTTTTTGCTTAGTTACGTATCTCCTTTACGTTACGTATACGGATAAGGATACGTGATAAATTTTTAGAATTGCTTTAAGTCCATATTTCATTATGAAATCGGCCGTAAAAGACCAAAATTGTATGTTTTCAAATAAATCACTTCCACAAATTGTACAAATATACCGCAACTTAACGTTTTTTATTTAAATAGCAACGAAAAAAGATGAGATTTTTATATTTACAAATTACTAAATATTTAATTCGAATAATATATTTTTTACGAACTTTGGCAGTAAAACTCATTTAATTTATAAATATTACCGTGTGTCTTTCTTATAATCAAATTGACTAAATCAAAACCAACCTATTTAACCTATATAAAAATTTGAAATCGTCTGAGGGACAGCTAAAATACAACAATACCTTTAATTTTATGTTTAAAATGGAATAATTATTTTTCTTGTACAGTGCAACAATCTAGTTACTACGGGTATGCCAGCATGTTACCACCTCAGTACACACACGCTGTGATGGTGGGAGAAAGTAAGTTATACGTTTTTGTGTAATTAGAACAATAATTATTGACGTTTTTTTTTTCAAGGCGTTGCAGGTGTTGGTACGTCTTTAATAAGACTAACGACGAGGTATATTATAAAAGACCTTCGTCAGAGTACTATTCAGTTCTTTTTTATATCTATATCCATGGTAGGGGTGTGTGCTTTGATCTACCCTCGTATCAGAAAGACTGACTTTGTACAATTTTACCTAGGACTGTGTGAGAGGGAAAAAACGAGGATTACCCTGGAACCGAAAGAGGATGCTGGTTTAGTAAGTAACAACACACGGACTGAAAAGTCTTAGATACAGTAGAACTATTTACTTTTGCTTTTGTTTTGAAAATTGTCAGAATCCAAAAGCTCTTAATCTGAATCCTTTGGTGATATCGATGCAGCGAGAGCAAAAAATACATTACGCATTTCAGTATTTCCAAAATTTGAAAAATACAATATCAATCTAATCCCACTTTAGGTATATAGGCCCATACAGCCACAATTTCAATAATGCTAGAAGAAAACCAAAAAAAAAATATAGTGTAAGAGTGAATCATTTTGAATAATGGAGTGATGAAAACTTTTTGAAAGATTTCGATATTTAAGCAGGGTAAGAAATCAGATCAAAACTCAACTATTATCTTCAATAGACTGATAAATATGTAATTTGTTTTTCGTTGAATTGTCTGCTCATGCAATTTTATTTTACGTTGAGCCACAATATTTATTGTACTTATATTCTACAGAATCACATAAATTGGACTAAGCAGAATCCTTATAATGATTTACAAACCATTACAAAATAACTTAGGTATACAGAGTGAGTTTTATGTATGGAACGCCTCAATTATCTCGGAAAGGGCATTTTTATAAATTTTGATATTTGACGACTTTGTAATACGGCGGAGCTTATGGTAGTGTTTACATTGTTGTCGGATTTTCCCTTTTTCTGAAAATCTAATAAACTTTGTTACCGCAAATGGATCACCCTGTATATTTTTTTATTTTTAAAATCCTTGCAAAATACTGGATATTTTTTATGTAATATTTTTCATACCTAAATATTATAATTTCGGAGTTATAGCTAACTTTTTATTACATCCGCTCAAGTTAAAATAATACATTAAGATGGCTAGGATTAAATAAACACGTTTAATATTCATAATTTTTAATAATTTATAACCCAATCAAAATCCCATAACAAAATCTACCTTCAGTACATTAATAAAAAAGTGTAACAAAACTGGTTGAGTAAAAGGTTTATCCAAATCATGGAGCAGAAAAATTGCAACAACTGAAAACAAATCTTTAGATATTTGCATCATGTTAAAAGAAGGTCCACGTTTTAGTGGTAAACAACTAGGGCACTATAGAAAACATAAAATAAAGGCTGTTACAGTAGATGCCGAAAATGTTGTCCCTTTACTTCAATGCAAGAAGCCATTCGATCTGTAAAACTTTGCAAAACATTTGGCAACATACCTGACTTCAATTCTTCGTATCTCTTCTGTAATCCTGTCTTTAATGTCTTATCTTATTTACTGAATGAAATCTTTTGAATTGAAAATAAATTGAATGAAATAGCGACTTGTTTCTATCTACAAGACCATCAACAAGCTCTAAAGAAAAACATGATATTTTTTAAACAAATACTTCTTTAATGAAGAAAGGAAATACCAATGTCAATGTCAAAAATATTTATTTATTGTTATATGAATTTGTTGTAAAAAAGCGACTAGTTTCGGCCTACAATAAGGCCATCATCAGGCTATTAAAGTCAAATACAATATATATTGTTGAAGAACCATTCCAAAAAGATTGCAAGCATTGCAGTTGAAGGTATGAAAATATGAAATTAAATTTAATTTCAACTTTGTTTAGTTTATAAGCACTTATACAAAATAAGGTGACCACCGATGATCAAATCCAAGTTAAAGGACTATAGATGAAGTTAGAAAATGTAATGGGAGTCAAACATTTTTTTGTTTTGGACAGTGAAAAACAAAAAGAAAAAAGAAAGGAAGGAGAAAAATGGAAAATTAAAATTGAAAGAGCAAAAGGAGAAGCCTAGAGCTCCATGTAGATACTATGTAGTAAGTTTGGAGACTTTAAGAAGGGTTGAAGAACCCCAGATATAGATGTATCCAAAAAGGAAAGATCTATATAGTTGAAAATGATGTTAAAAAGGTTATGAAAACTGGTTTTTAACCCGTATAAAACAGGTACAAAAAACCAAAAGACATACCTCTTGTGTCTCAGAGAAAGGTTTCTCGAGCACAAAAGGAACGAAAATTGGATCGGATTACACAAAATTATGGAAAACAAAATTAGGAAAGGTATTAATAATAATATTAAAACAAATTATAATTAATAAGATGCATAGTCAAACAGAACATCAAAAACATTGTCCATAATAATATAAAGATTAAATGCATTGAATTACAACGAAAAGCACTTAATAAATGCACTTAAGTGAAAACGATTACTTTTTCTCTTTATAAAGAGCACGTGAACTTAGAGTAATGGCGATAGACACGTATATAAACTATATACTGTATCCAATGTTTCGCATTAAAAATAAATATAAATTTTTACTCACTAACGTAGGTACACTTACGGCCGTATTCACCAACGATGAATACTTCACTAACATTTGGTTATAGTTAAGATATTTATCAGCATGTTAAATCATGGTGGTATTCACCATGAAATTTTATTCCTTATCAGGAAGTTAAAGTTAACAGCCAAAATTCGGGCTGGTAAAAAGATAACAAGGTTTTAATTTAAAAAAGTGAGGTTAGTTTAGTCAAGTCAAAATTTAATTAACAATCAAAAGAAATAGAAAGACTAGATATAATTCATTTTAATAACTTCGTTCGTCATCAAATTCTGATAGCCAAGATGAAGAAATTGCGCGTAGCTAGGAATGTAAAAATTCGTAACAATTTATTTGAAGAACTCGGCGAAGTTGATTTTAAAAGGCGATTTATAATAAACAAATAGACTTTTCATGAATTATCAGAGTTGCTAAATAGAATTATTGAACAAGTCAACGATAGAAACAGGCCAATATCACACCCGTTCTTAAACTAATGGTTTGATTGACGTTGTACTCCCATGCTAGCTTCTCCCAAACATTCTTTTTTTTTTGTTTATTACTACCGGCTTTGGTTTTTTATTTTCTATTATATAAAGATATTTCTGCACCAACGACATTATTATTTCCTTTTCACGCAGCGTATCATTTGACGCCCTCTTTTTTCTTTTTCCATTATTATTTAAAACAGTATTTTCGTTATAAACAGAATACAAAATAAACAAATAAGGTTAAACTCTCAATCAAATATTAATTTAGGTACATTTCCTACCAACATAAATTTCTAGTGACTTTCTTTTAACAACCTGTTTGTTAACCGATTAGTTTTGTGAATACAATATTTCGTTAACAGTCTGGTTAACGCGGTATCCACCTGTTACTTATCTGGCTGTTAAGACCGACAATGGTGAATACGACCGTTAGTATTCAATTTGTGCTTATAACATTTTCAACGTCTCATGACTATGGCAAATATTCATATTCTAGTTTGACGTTTCATTCTGTTTGTGTCAGTTTTTCTGTAATGGGGAAATTTTTTATTTTTTTATTTTAAAGGTTATAACCTACCTTGGTCCATATCAGGGAGGTGACGGTTACATTTTTTTCTGGTTTTTATAGGTTTTATTATTTGCACATAAATTATTTTTTTGTATTTATAGAACGCATGACGACTAATAAATGACAGGATGCGTCTTGACAGCGCACTATGTTACATTACAGCAATGAATTTGGTGAGCAAAATTGTCGTCGGTTCGAATCCCCGCACAAACCACAATTTTAAAATTCTAAAATTTCTTAATCATCTATTACTTCTTCTTAGTATTCAAGCAAAATATAAAGAATAAAGGCGTAGAGCTTCTGGAAGGTCGGTACAACCCCAGACCCTGTATAAGAGCATCTGTAAATGAATGAGGATGAAGCCCAGTCACACAGGATAAGCTCAACGGTTTCCTCTTTGTATTCACAACCTCTGCACAGTGTGCTACTGTGGCGACTTGTTATTGTTATGATTCAGGCAACCGTCACCTAGGAGAACAAAAATTAATAGATGTCACTGTCAGATTTTGAAAAGGTTGTTATATAATATCAAGAATATTAAAGTTAAATTTTAATAGCTAGTTTTAATTGACCTTCTTACGATTTTCTGGGGTAACATCACGTCGGGGTCAACAATATGGGGATAATTTGTAAGGCAGTCCCCTTTTATGCCAATGTGCTTTCACCTCCTTGAAGTCGCCACACTACTTATTTTCATACTGTATTGGTGTTTTTGGAGACTCCAATGACCGATTAGAATCCCTGTCACTACTCACTAACCATGAGTTGTTTTCTGGTCATTTCATGATCCAGGAATCTTTTGACTGTAGGTACTCGTTTGGGTATCTAAGTAATTCCTTTGACAGTCTGTGTCATCCCATCTATCCCTAAATATATAGATGGAAATAAGACTTAATTAAGTTAGCCATCGCTGAATGACAGTTAATTAACCTTTAACGTTTCTGTTGATTATTTCTTTTGCTGCTATAGTTATGACAGTCAGCTCCGTCTGAACTACACTTGCATGTTTTTCTATAGCCCGATGCTATAGGGATGCTTTGTTTATTCAATTTTATACACATTAACTCCATGTTAACTTACTATCAAGTTCTCTGATAAGAAGTTTAGCTAGGTTTTAGAGGGTGTGGGAGCTTTAAGTTTATCTACTCTCCTCACTGACAGTGATTTTAAGGATTTCATCTTGTCGGTATTAACTGACAGTTTTTTTAAGGGCCTCGTATTTGCTCGTTAGGATATTTGTGTATAAGTTTTAGCTAAGAAAGAATAATAAAAAACTCTTCGTTTCAACGCAACTTCCAAGTTTATTTGAGAAATTATGTATTAAGGCTAGACCAAGTATGGAAGTAATAAGTTATAACAATATTAAAGCCTAGATGTTAATAGCCTTAATACTACCTAAACAACATCAGGTACCTAGCTACAAACAAACAAAATGTAACTTAAATGTCAATCTGACGATGCTATTCAGCGAAACGGCCGTCATTGTAATTTAAAACATAATTTCTCAAATAAACTTGGAAGTTGCGTTGAAACGAAGAGTTTTTTATTGCTGGGAATTCCTAGGTAGGGTCAATGGGAGGGATCCATAAGGAAGCTGGGTAATCCCCTTATCTTATCTTAAATTATTAGGGGCTTAGAAATCATCACGCTGGTAAAATTTTTTCCATGCTCAAGTGTCCCTTGCCCTGCTAACCTAGGTAGTATTTGTTTTAAAATATTCAATTTGAACTACTTTCTTATTTGACAACCAGCCCGCTACCACCAAGTAGCGTTAGTAGTTTATGCTACCAAAAATAGCCTCCGCTCCACAACATCTTTGAAGTAGTGTAAGCGGACGTTTTAGCAACATTTACGTCCGCTGAAAACGACCAATGTTGCTGTAATCTGTTAAAAAGGATGTTGTTCTTATTTGGTTTTTTGTGGAGTGAAATTGCATGGCACCAACCACTAGCAATGCGGTTGGTAGTGTTGGGCGCTACTCCGACTAAAACCCCTCCCTCCGTGGCTCTTCCGTGGTCTGCCAGAAACCGCCTCTCGGCATCTCGTCTGGCAGAATGGTTGCCATAGATGTTTTACTTGTTTCCTCTACCGAAGGTTCGGTCTTGCAGATCTGAATTTATTCCCGTCTATATACTATACTCACAAGCAGCTAAATATAATTCACAGACACTTGTTTTGCAGTTTTAGCCTGTCTTGCATATTCTTTTCTCTCCTTATTCTGGGGTAAGTACTTCGCCTATTTTAGTATAAGCCTCGTGTCCACCTGGTACATTCAAAAATCGTGTGTTTAACAGTGTCATCCTCATTGCAATATCTGTTGGATTCATATTTCCCCATGTATTTGGCATATGCCCCGGAGCACCTATAGCAGTTGACCCATTTAGCTATGTTTTTGATGAGTATTTTGGTCTATTGAATTTTTCCCACGTCATTTTCCCATCTATTTTATTGTACTCGCAGTGTGTTTGTCCTAATATTTGCCTTTGCATCATATTGTCCTCATACATAAAGCATCTGTCTAGAACCAGCAGCTCGACAGGGACTGTACCCGTAATGACCTACAGAGCGGCTCCAGAGGTCGTCCTATACGCCGATGCTACTCGTAGGAGTATCTTTCTTTGTGCACTATGGATATCGTTTCTGCATTTCTTAATCCTTTAACAGTCAAGATAGAAACAGCGGGTTTTTTCTTATGGGAATTTTGCTTTCGGGGTAATTGCTGAACGAGAAACCCGAATCTGAAGTCCGTTTTGCAAAATATTTATTGGTTTGACAGCCAGGTGATAAAGAATGAAGACCGTCTACAGGGGGTCTTGCCCGGGTAGCGAGTTTACAAAATATACCCTGTTTCAGCACAAACTCCACCTCCTGAAATACGTCATGCTTCGCTAGTGAGTAATTTCCAAAATATACCCGATGTCAGCACGTTTTACTAAATATACCCGATCTCAGCACATTCACGACAACGTCTTTCGTCATACATGATTTTCTTATTTCTTATGTCCTACCAAACTCAATATTAACACAATACATAATGCTACGATAATTTATTGTGCCTACCTATATAGCTGGCGATGTTAGACAAGCTTATTTTCGTTTGTTTTGTTGTGTATAAAGAGTTAGGTAGTTAGTTTATGATTGCTTAAAAGCAGTAGGCTCAACCGAATACACAGATATTATACAAGATTTAAAATCGGAATTCTCTAGAATAGTGAACTTAACTGAGCAAAGTAAGTATTAATACAGAAAACAAAAACGTTAGTAAGATTCATACAGTCCCTCAAGCGAATTAAAACTCCATCGCAATTAACTCAATTTTTTGGCCGACGAAAAAGACGACCTGGACCCCTATTTTCGAATATGTGATGTGATAGATCACTGGTGAGAAACCGGTGAACCGTATTTTTAGACTATATGATAGCTCACATCACACTTCGCTTGGTCAGACCCAGTCGAAGCAGTGAAACATGCGCATTATTATTCAGGCGTCAGTGTATTGTCAAAATCATATGTTTATTACAGTTGTTACTGTAGTTTTGTTTTGAAACTTGCGTCTTTCATAAATAAAAGAATATAGTTGTAGTTATCATAAATAAAAGAATATAATTATCAGTTTGAACTGCCTGAAACCCAATTAATCAAACGTTGCCAACTTTCTAGTATGTACGTTATACGTCAAAATTCTTTCATTTTTCATAAATATAACGAGGCAACGTTGTGATATCGAAAATACGACCCATGAAAGGTTTTGTCAGGGATCGATCACTTCCCTACTCACATCACATTCACATCACATCACACGTTCGAAAATAGGGGTCCTGGTTTGAAAGCTGGAACACGCCGCATAATAGCAGGCCGACCAACCCATAAAGAAGGAGAGAACGGAAAAGATCAAAAATTAATCATTCGCTCATCGAAAACATCAATAAAAATCGACCTAATGCTAAAACACATTAATTAATTTACTTGATTTCCTCTGTCCTCAATCAATGAACTAATCTTTTTTTACTATTAATATCGAAAAAGTTTGCTATAGTGCCCTTGTTTGATAAAATTGTCCAATATAATAATAGTTATTATTACTTATTTCATTAAATGCTTTCCATAATAAACCGTTTTTTAAAAATTATTTTTAAGTGAGCTTAATGTTCACTTTGTGTCATAACAGGTAGATAAGTAATATCGTGGATTTTGCGAGATGTGCTGGGATCGGGTATATTTTGGAAACGTACTCACTAGCGAAGCATGACGTACTTCAGGAGGTGGAGCTTGTGCTGAGACAGGGTATGTTTTGTAAACTTGCGCCCGGGTAAGGGTAAAAAAATAAAACAGGTGCGTTGAGATAGTGAAAAATAAAAACTATTTTTATTGAAAGAAAAAGGTATAAAAAATGTTTCAAAATTAGCGTAATGAATTATGAACGCACGTGGTAGTCCTTGAAACAGTTTTTCGTACGTGTGAAACATAAATGCACGGAGCATTTCGTTCAAAAAGTGTGAGTATCTGACTTTTTGCATAATTTGTACGAATTATTTGAACCCCATTCAAGAAAGTGTTTCACGTCATTATATCTGGTAGAACCATGTTATCTCCAGCTCCATTGTAGACTTCGAATCGATACAAATATCCGTTGGTGTCATACAATACAAATAGCTTTATTCCCCATTTATGTGGCTTATTCGGCATATATTGTCGCAAGTGGTAAGCCATCTTGGTTTTACACATTTGTTCATCGAGCTTCTTTGGGAACGGAGTCGAAGCATTCATTGAAATGGTCAAGAACTTTCCTGATTCGGAAAAGTGGGTCATACCCAGGTTCTCCTTTTCTGATAAGACTGCTTTCGTCAGCAAATGACAAATGCTGCTTTATAGCCGCAAATTTCTTCCAGGGCATAGTATCTGGTATCTGTCTAAATCCAAATGCGCTCCAGTACGACTAGAGGTTTGGATACCGAAAGATAGACATAAAAATTAGAATACCAAGGTATTTTCGAATTTGTACTCGAGTAACTGTAAATGTCGTGTTTATTATGTCTTTCATGCGTGCCGTTCGGTTTGTTTCTTCAACAGTCAAATCCAGAACTTCATTTGTAAGGAAATAATCAAAATACTCCATTGGTGTCTGGGGTTTCTTTATGGCATGGGGTAATGCCGAGTTATCGCGGAATGCCACTTCATTCACATGCAGGTGCATAGATCTTTCACGCCATATCAACCACAGCAATATTTTCCAAGCTTCCCCTTGTGAAACCACCAGCTGATTGTTGAACCTGCAGCCATGTAGCTTCCACTGATGGCAAAGGCGAACGAGGCCTTTTCCGTGGCTTCCAACTTCTTCTGGCTGCGTCAGGAGTAGCAGTTGAAACTGATGGAACTGCTTCTGCTGGTGTTGAAGCTGCAGTTGGTGGTTGGCTGCTTTCTGGTGTTTCATGAGTCGAGGTTTGCTCAGGTAGTGCTAAGGGTATTGGTAATTCATCAACACTGAGGTTCATTAACAAGCTCACTGCGTAATCATTTCGTCGTCCTCCGGTGTTATCACATCACAAATATAATCCGGGTCAGCTACGCTGTCATTATCATCTTCTTCGTACTCGGACTCATCTTCATAGATCATAGTAGAGTTCATCAATTCTTGGATCTCTTCATCGCTCATTATTGACGAATTGAACTTCTGCTTTATTTCCGCTTCTGTCAACTCATACATAAACACATACAAACAATACATAAATACCTTTTTACAGGTAAAAAAGACCAAAACGAAGGTGATCACAACACAAAGGTGTAACACCTGTTGCAAAACAACACGGAAACATTTTTCCCCAATAACAAACCATAAGCAAAATATCAAAATAAACCCTATTATTTACTTACCACAAAAAATCCTGAGCAGATTGAACAAATAGAAACTAGTTTTATTATTACTTGACATTTGATTCAACTACACAATAATTTAGGTATGCGTCCGTTCTCAACTGTTCACTACACGTACTGACTGTAGTTTTCAAATGAATCAACCAAAATCTTTCAAACCGGCATCGTATTCGTCTAATACCGCCTGAAAACGGTCTTGTCTGTTGCGACACGTAAATAATTTAACCTACGACCACCCCTCTAAACCGTCAATAACACACAATCTACAACCTATGTAATGTATCTCTTTACGCACGTAAAATAAACGCACGGCTTCCCTAGCAACCACTTGACAACAATAGACGTCGCTTTCCTATTTACATATTTGAAGGTGAATTTTATAGTACATATAAATGGCAGATAACATTTATTAGATATAAGATTGCATTTAATATATATATATATATTTAGAGTTATTTGAAAATATATATTTGATTCGTTTCCATTAACCCTACTTTCTGTCTGTATAAATGGATCATAATATAAATGTACTTAATTACTTTTCCCAGATTAATTTACGTCATTTTTATGTAATTAAGTTAATTATTTTAACATTTATAAAGTTATTATTACCGAGATACTCTTTAAAAATACTTACAAATCTGTTTCAACTTGTGGATACAATCATAACATATAAAAGACACGTTTTACTCGTTTTGTACTATAATTTTACTTCAGTTACTATACGAAACCGTTCTAAATATTAGGGATGCACTAAATGTTAATATTACGCGAGAAACCGATCAGTAACACTAAATTAATCACTCAAAAATGACGAAAATGAGTTTTACTACAATAAGGAGTACATTGAACCGACATATTTAAAATCTTTTACACATTGAACGTCTGCGCATGCGTCTGACGTCTGACCGCATGCGCACACGTTATTATTTATCAAAAAACTATTATCAAAAAACATCCCATTTTTTATAGTTCTTATAACTTGTCTGTATGCGTAAAGTTTTGTACAGTTATTAAAAAATGTCAAGTGAAAATGAATTTAACTCCACCCAATATAACTAATGTTAAGTATTTAATTATTATACAATAAAATGATTAAAAATATCTATTGTTGCTCTTGCTCAATTATTATTAACAAAAAGATTATTAATGCAGGTACAAGTAGGTCGTAGGTAAAGTATAGTACGTAACTATTGCTGTAAAGCATTTTACGTAATATACTATAAAGTAAAAATTATTTGAGTTTAAGCAATGACCGTCTACAGACGGTCT
Source organism: Ophraella communa (assembly GCA_035357415.1). Lineage (NCBI taxonomy): Eukaryota > Metazoa > Arthropoda > Insecta > Coleoptera > Chrysomelidae > Ophraella > Ophraella communa. The sequence goes on from CM068985.1 coordinate 22,474,839, forward strand.
TGCCTGTTAAAGGGTTCACTGATAGCCTTTTTCCAAATTGGTGCTCCATACAATAGAATATTATACAGAGCACTGCTCTTTTCATACTACCTGGTCTTTTTACAATGTCTAGAAGTCTGGTAAGGTTTTTCCGCTTTAATGATAGTTTGTATAATATGTTTTCCGAAAGCCTCCCTATCATCCATAATTATTCTTAGATATTTAACTGAATTAGCTGGGTTAATTGTTACTCCTTCCAGACTGAAGTGAACGTAGCCCCTTTTACCTCTTCCCTTTATAACTAACGCTTCTGTTTTTGTCGGTGCCGGTGTTAATTTTATATTCTCTCATCCAGATATTCATTATGTTTAGTGTTCGTCATCTGCTCCTACAATCAGGTAAAAATCATCGGAAAAGCCCACTATTATCGCACGTCTAATAAGTTACAGCCCCAACACTTCATCATACAGGATGTTCCACAGGGTTGGTCCAAGAATGGACCCCTGAGGAACTCCGGTTCCTATTATAACTTATGAATCGCGGTTTGCAGCTGTCCTTCTGCCTCTCAGGTAGGTAGACACAAGGTTAACAAGATAACCAGAGACTTTTCGACTTCTCAGTTCCTCAATTATCAAGCAGTGATAAGCAGTTCCGAAGGCATTTTGGATATCTAGGGTAATTAGGGCGCATCATCTTTTGTCATCTCTTTGCAATGTTCATCACAATTGTTGATTTTCCTTTTTTAAATCCAAGTTGTCTAAGATACAATAAGTCTAGGTCAACATGCAGAGAGGTCTGAAAGAAGATTGTTCAGGGGGTTTTCCGCTGTTTAGAATTACCCTCGCAATCTTCCATGTCGTTTGGAAAATCCGGCGCTTTTGGTAATTTATTTAAGACCCCTAGGAGCCAGTTTGAAGAGCAGGAAGCAACTACTTTCATTGCGTCTGTGGGATATTGTTACGGCTTTATGGAGTTTTTCCCCCGTAAAGAATTTTACCTTCGTGTCGGTCGGTTCGTCTATTCAGCTATCCGTGGTAGGTGGGAAAAGGTAGTCCAGTATGTCCATTTTTCCTCTATCGCTTAGCTCATGTGGAATGGACTAGTTTAGTGATTTTTTTTTATATTTGCATCTTATAATAGTATATTAAACAACGCATTTCATATGGAATTCTGTTATGACACGAGTTCAAGTTTAAAAAACGAATCGCGAAGCGATGAGTTTTTTAAAGAACGAGTGTCACAACAGCCATATGAAATAAGTTGTTTATAATATTTTTTATATTTTGCCCTTTTTACCATTTTTAAATTAATTTTTTATTTTTATGTAATTACGAAAATTTTTATTTTAAAAAGTATGTCGGCAGCACTGTGTAATTTATAAAATTTGACAGTTGTGACATTTAGATTATCAAATGTTAATGTTTTAAAATATTTTAAAATGAATAATATACCAATAATAATATATTATATAAGTAAAATATTATATTCATATTCACAGATACTTTCTTAAAGAACAATATAAAATTAATAAATTGCTATTAGCCACAAATGTCATTGTCAATAGCCTTGCCTTTAGAAACTTCACTCATGTCGCCAACCATTTAAAACAAAAATTTGCGTGCGTAAAAGTTACATTACGATACGCAAATGCGTTTTATAATGAAGATTTTTATAAGTGCAAAATATAAAAAATAGGTTTTTAGTGGTTCAACTGTACAAATAAAATTTTGTTAAAATTAATCCTCTAGCCATAATCGGCTTTTGAAATTTAAATTTAATGGTTACATACGTCATAAGTGGTAAGTGACGTGTTTCAATAAGATTGGTAGAAAATTTGCGATGTTGTCGATATGCTTTAATATTAACCGAGAAACTTATCTCTCTCTCTTATTTGTTGTCATTAAAAAGAGATAAACATATTGATATTTTTGTTCTCTGATTGACACTTTATCAAATAAGGAGTAAAACACTAAACAAAATATTCTGTCATTTTCGTTAGTTTAATTTGTTATTTGGTTTATGAAAGAAATTACTTCTATACTATTTTTGGTTCGAAAACAAAAATCCCTAACACCTCTTGGTGTTATGGCGGTTCCTTCAAAAATAACCAATAGAAGTAATTCTCTCGGGGAGCAACCCTTCTATCGGTACAGTGAGAGAACGAATTTCAAGAATACCGTTTTGGCATTTTCAATAGAACCACGCCCACTTTCTATTGGCTGTTCTATTCTGTCACCGTCAAGAATAGGGGTCTTGTTTGTTTATTACAGATAAACAGGATTTTCTCTCCTGTCATATATCTTGTCAATTGGTACAATCAGTCACAGAACACGGTATTTTGTGCCGCCAGTTGTTTGAGAATACTTGAAACGAACGTAGCTAAACTGTGACAACGTTGACTTTTAAACACACTTCATTATTGGTTATTAGTTGGCGCTACGTTTAAAACTTACTAATTATTTATTGCTAAATTTTACGAAATGAGAAAAATTAATTGCAAAATGAATACCAATATAAGTAAGTAGGTATCTTATCCTAAATATATATTGCTATCATTTTGATTAATATGATCCTACTAAACTAGTCCATTAGAATGTTTAACTTTTTACAAACTATAACGTAAGCGTCTCCCCAAATATTGTTTTGTAGTTCCTGTCGGAAGTCCTTCCAACACATACTCTCAGATTCTGTTATGGGCTTGTTTAGTTCGCGTTTGTAATCTTCATGCTCTCAGCGTTATCTGACCTCCCAACTCAAGTCAGTTTTCTTTTTCTTATGGCTATGTTGCACTCTAATCTATTCTCCGCGATGGTTTCATTCCACCAGTATGGGACACCTTTATGTTTACCATTATGTTTCCTAGCCTTTCTTAGCGTGCTGAATGGTGTTTGTGTAGTCATTATGTAACCATATTATGACGTTGGGCGTCAATTTGTGATATGATTTAAATGTTGAGAGTGAATTTATAAAAATATTTAATTAACTTTTAAAAAATAACAATATACCAAAAGAAAAAATGTAATTTACAATAAAACCACCATTAATCTTAATTTCGTCTTAATTAGTTGTAAAAGATATTTCAATAATTAACAAAATTTATAAATGTTTATCACAGCAAAAATTATGATAGTTAAATACTTCGGCTAGGGGTGAGTAAGTTCATTAGCTCTGACTATAGTACAATATTTGTTTCTTTAAGAAATTATAAGGGCGCCACTGAAATCTTTTTATTTTTTATGATACTACTGAAGAAAGTTGTTTTAAGCGGAGTTATTTAAATAAGTATCATAAGATGACAGAAAGATGTCAGAAAAAACTGTCTATGAAGTAAAAAAAAATGAAAATGTACCAAAAGATAAATGGATTTCCTTTGTGCTAAAATGAATGAAGTTGAGAATACGTTACAAAAAAATAACCCGCAAACAGTTCTTTACAACTACTTATTCTAATACAGTTAACTATACGACAATGATTTTGATATTACGTTTAAGAAATAAAGAAAAACGAGACAGCTGTATAATATTATAAATGCATTTATTTACGTTGGTCGACTTATCTTTTTTTACATCTGCGATCCATTGGTTGATCCAGGAGAGGGCTGGTCCAGTGAAGGGCTGGTCTGATGAACAGTCCACCAATGTAGAACCAATCAGCGGTAATTCGGTAGTAACCCAGTAATGTCTTTGAAATTGGAATTGTCTTTGAAATTGAAATTTGTAATGTCTTTGGTATTTTATATTCCAATGCTGTGTATAACACCAATGACAATAAGAAAATTGTAGTGACTTCATTTTCGTTATGAGTTTTTATCTTTTATTTGATTTCTGTCATTCATTAAATGTCAATTTTGATGGATCAGAAATATTGCAATAATATGCCTGAATTCTTATGGCCTTGGCGGAGAAGGGAGTAGAACACAGAACCAACCGGCCTCAGTTTGTTTGAACACGTCAGCCAAGTTTTAAGAATCACGTCTAGTAAATTTTGTTTAGAGATGTTGGGTTCCCCGGAAGACGGTTGCCAAGAGAAATTTATTTTATAATATAATAAATTATACTTTTTCAAAAAATAAAATTTTATATTATATCTTTATAAAATAAACGTTAATTTTGGTCTGCAGAAGCTTGAGATATAAAATTGTTTTGCATTTGATGTTTTGACATTTAACTGAAACAGCTCCACAAAAATATAAATGAATCGTGTTTGAAGGTATTGGACTATGCCACATTAAAGATCGTGTATAAAGTTGGAATTACTGACAGGAATCGTTTATAATAATTAACATGTTAAGAACTCTATACAATAGATGATGTTAGTGTTAGCCATATAATTAATTTAAAAGTACTACGTTTTTAGTTAACATAATATCATCTTACAATTATGGCAACTACTTTCGTTTGAGTTATATTTCTACTTTTTCGGTTTTTATATTTTTTATATCAAAGTAAATGTTAGCGTTTCTTCGTCTAGCAATTTTTAAACATTTTGTTTTTTATTTATTTATTCTATATTTATACCTTGATATATCACTTTTGTACTTTCATTCATTTCTACATACATGTTTTCTTTATAGCCTGACTTGGTCTATCATTAAATCTTTTTATAGGTAATATAGTTTTTTTTAAATCAAAAATAACCTTCTGTAATTTTTATAACGAGTAATATTTTTTAAGATAGAAATACAAGATTCTCGTTATGGTATACTGAAAATACAAACAAGTCCACCGCCGGTTCCATCATCAAATATGATGAGTTTTGCTAATCCTGTTTACGAACCTTCAGATGCTGGCGTTAGACCAACTTATAAAGTTGAAGACGTTCTTATAGCAGGTGCGGGACTCACTGCGACCAACAATGATAGACTGGGTTGGTCTTCATTTAAAGGTTAGTAGAATGGCTTTCCTATTATCGATCTAGCATTGTTTTTTTTCAGAAAGTATGAGAGCTCGTTGGAATGTTGTACAGAAATTATATCCCTACATGGTGTCCATATTTTTGGTCTATTTTACAACCCTCTGTCTGTATCCTGGCATTACCTCCGAAATAATCAGTTGCCATGTGGGACAATGGATGCCTATGTTGATGATGATTAATTTTAACTGTGCCGACTTAGTAGGTAAATACATTTTTATAATACTAGTAAATAATTCATTATACATTTTAATTTCAATAAATGCTTAAATATATGACATTCTGAAGTAAGTACTCCAAAAAGCAAAAAAGTAACATGAAACAAAACCCACTTTTATTTAAAAAATTGCATTTTAAAAACTCAATGACAGCCCTGCTTCGCTGCAACGAGCAATTTTTTAATTAAAAGTGGAAGTTTTGTTTTTAAATGTTCTTAATAAGATGGACTTCCACATAGTTGATAGAATAAATTTCATAACACAAAAACTGTCTCAAGAAAAAATTGAATACTGATATTAGCACCATTAGTATCGTTAATGTTTTGATTTTGTAATTTGTCAATGGATCACCAAAGTGGAACACAAAACATAGACATGTTAATTCTAAGAGAAGGCGGAGATAAAAAAAATTAGCAAGAGGTTAACAATTTGTTTAATAAAAATAATCCAGACCGATCCATCAGTCAGTCAATAATAAGTAAAATCCTATTAAAATTTAGAGAAAATGGACATGTTAAACTTATTGCGAACGCTGGACGTCCATAAATGGTGGTGTGTCGTAATATTATCTTTCTCACAAAGTAAAGGTTACTACAATCAATTTCACTATCTTTCTCAAAACTAAATTTCCGATTTACTTTCCTAGTAAAATCTCTGCAGATTAAAAATAAATGATCTGGTTCAAGAAGGGGTGCCTCTATTCCTATCCCCGTCTGCTACCTTATTTCCTTTACTCTCCTATTATATACCACTTAGGAGGGTGCATCTTGTACTTTACTTCACTTCAAGATAAAAAATACTTAAAGCTAAATAATTAAAAATAAACACAACATATATTTAAAAAAAAATTGATTGTGTTAACCTTTACTTTTTGGAAGTTCATCTTACTAAGAACAATAAATAACTGAACAGTTAAACACTTCCAATATTTTTTCGAAAAATTCGCTTTAAAATTCAATTACAGCTGTTTCGCTAATAGCTAGCATCGTCAGATTGACATATAATAATAATAATAATAGTTTATTTCATTACTCTCAAGGTAAAAATACAGCATAAGTAGGTACAACAGAAAAACAAATTAAAAAATAAAAAATACACAAATACATATACGAGCATTTAGAATTTTACAATATAAATTATAATACATAAATTTCTTCCTACCTATACCTATAAGAGATAATTACATAAATACTACCTAGATGTAAAGAAAAAGGAGCACCCATACAGTTAAAAACTGATACTATATAGTGGGAACCCCTAATCTTAAAAACAAAACAAAAATATATCATTGACCCCGTTGCTCTGTCTCGACTATACACAAAAATATGTAATAATAAAATAAAACTTCTGCAAGCTCGTTAACATCAGAAACATCATTATCATATGAAAAAAAAATAAAGAAAAAGAGAATCCCTTACTTCTCTGCAAAAATTAAATTTTTATACTTCTTTTTAAATTCAGACACTTTAAGTTTTCTTATATTCTCTGGAATACTATTGTATAATGAATAAATGTTAAATGTAAAAGACCGCTTGAATATACTACTATATGATGTAATGGTGGAGATGTGGTACCTCGACTTCTAATATTAATGTTGTGAACATCAGATCTATAAATAATTTTTCTTTGTAAATATGGAGGCGTCTCAAGTGTAACAATTTTGTGAAACATAACTGCTGAATGAAGTTTTCGTCTACCAGTCATATCTAACCAGTTGGCAGAAACCAATTTATGAGATATTCTATCAAACTTCCTAATACCGTATATAAACCTTAGACAAGAGTTCTGAACTCTTTGTATTCTCAACTCATCTGCTGCCTCTAAGCAAGGGCCATAGACAACATCACAATAATTAAAATGACTTAGAACTAATGAATCACATAATATAATTTTAATTCTTTCCGAAAGAATATGTCGATGTGGAAATAGCATTTTTAAATTACAATAGGATTTTTTTAAACATTTGTTAATTTGATTTTTAAACCTTAAATCAGTATCTAATTCCAAACCCAAATTTCTTGCATTTCTTGAAACCTGAATGTTTTTGTCATCAATGGAGATAAGCATTCTTCTATATGGTGACGATATTTCCCAAAAATAAATAGTGAAGATTTTGTTGGATTAATAAGTAATTCGTGACATTTAGAAAGCTCAGATAATAACCTAAGTTCCAAATTAATAATATCTTGAGCCAAGTCATATTCAAAGTGATTAAAACTATAACAAATTTGTGTATCATCAGCATACAAAAATGCTTTGCAATGTTTTAAACAGTTAACAATATTACTCGCGTATATGGAGAATAAAATAGGGCCTAATATAGACCCCTGTGGAACACCTCTTTCGATAAGTTTAACATTTGACACTCCCACACTAGTTTCTACAAACTGACTCCTATTAGCAAGGTAACTCTGAATAAGCAATACTGATTGAGAATGAAAACCACAAAATTTCAAAACAGCCAATAATATTTTATGATTGATAGTATCAAAGGCTTTTGAATAATCCAATAATATAAGTGCCACAGTTTTGCCATTATCAATCTCCCTAAATAAATTATCAGTTATATCAAGTAATGCAGTTGTACAACTATAAGATTTTCTAAAACCTGATTGGGACTCTGGTAAAATTGGATATCTGTCGATATGAGTGTTTATTTGAATTTTCATAACTTTTTCTAAAACCTTAGATAAAACTGGCAAAATCGAAATTGGTCTTAAGTCATTTACCCCGGACACTTCATTTTTCTTTGGTTATGGAAGTAGGTAGGTACCTTAGATAACTTCCAAATGTCCGGAAAAACTGATTGAATCAAGCAAGAATTAATTGAAATTACATTTTGTTTGTTTGTAACTAGGTACTGTATCATGCTGATCTTTACAATAACTTAATATATTTATGTTACAACAAATAAAGCTCGTTTGCATAAAAATGTTTTAATTCGTCTAGTTGTTACTCGAGGAACTAATATATTAATTTGTGATAGGAGAACAGGACAATCCACCTTTCCAGTCAGTAATTTAAATAAGAACAGCACAGCAGCTTGAATTCTACATTTTTGAAGAGACACAAAATCAAATCTGATTAATAATTCATTATAATCGCAACCTCTTAACGGGTCATTAAATCCCATGCAAGTTAATTTGTGAACAAGTAATTTATGATTTATTTTGTCAAACGCTTTGGAGAAGTCTCTGTACACTGTGTCCACCTGACATCTAAGAGCCTGAGAGGTTCTGAGTATTTCTACCATAAGAGGCATAACATTCTAACAAACTACTATAGTTTTCCTGTGAGGACATGGTTATTTTTTCCTTTCAGTTTCTTTAATAGAACCAGGAAAGTGTGGATCCATCACTATCTGTTTTTGGTTGGCAATTATGTGCAATGATTTTCAATTGCGATTAATTTATTTACCAGTATCTAATATAGTTTTGTTGTTTAAGGAAAACTTATGGCTTCTACGAGCTATTGGACAGGTCAACGTCTATTAAAATGCTCCATTATAAGACTGACGATAATACCAGCGATGGCACTGTGCGCACTACCACCTATGCCACATATCGAATTTCTCAGCAGTGACCTTTTAGCATTCGGTTACTCGGTTGTTCTGGGACTAACGAATGGAGTACTAGGAAGCGTGCCCATGATCCAAGCTCCAACCAAAGTATCGCGGTGTTATCGGGAACTAGCTGGTAAATATTACATTTGATAAAACTTCCTTCCACAATTGTTGTTTGTTTTGTGTTCTTGATATAATGGATTTCTACAATGTAAGGGTTATTGCAATAAATTTCATTACAATGGAATTAATAACAAAAAACCCTATTTACTTTTTCTAGCTTTTAACAAACAAAACATTAAAGAGTTCATCAGCTTTTAGGGGTGATATTGCGGTAAAAATGGGGATTATAGTGAAAAACCGACATTTTCCGGCCAAATATTTTGAAGGCTTTTAATATTGTGTTAGAGGAATGGATTAAAATAAATCAATTTATCGTGAAGGCTGATAAATCAAGTGGTGACGAAAATGTTTCTGAATAATAGGGCCTACTACCGCTATCTACTGAGAGGTGGCAGTTTAAGTTAAATTGCGGTGAAAATTGGGACTTTCAGAAACTTTCAAATACTTGCGTAGCCGCGATACTACTGGCCGATAGGTGGCATTATGATCAGCTTAAAATTTAATAACCCTTAAAATATACAACCTAAAAAATACATTTCTACTCAAGATTACATAAAAATTCTCTAAGTACAAACAAAATTTTACCTTTTTATGTAAAACGCTACAATGAATTTCTTCATGTAAGTAATGCAACTTACCTAATTGCATAAGAAGAAATTCCTTGTGGCAATAAGGAAAATTATAATAATTATTTTTACATTTAGGAAAACTTTCATTAAAATTATATTTGGCTTCATGTGGAATACAAATTAGGTATTTTGTATTTTTTCGAGAAGGGAATACTTATTTGGGTAGATACCTGTAACACGGCTAGTCGACTGATTTTACCATAAGTAATCCTACGATGATATTCCAATATTGAATTTAAACTGTAGAAACATAGGTAGGTACCGTATAAGTTTTAGTTTATTTCGTATTGGCAGATGTTATTAAAAAACATTTCAAATAAAAAATATAGGATTCTGTGTTATTGTTATAGGATTAACATCTACCTGCTGTGGATGTTTCGTTCGAGTTAATCATATTGGTGTTAAGTTAAAACGAAATAGGCATGGAGTAATTTAGAATTAATTGAGATAAGAATTAAATTTATTTTTCATAGCTGTAAGAGGAATAAATTAGTTGGGGGCCATGAGCGATTTGCAAAAGTATATTTATTTATTTTGGTAATCATTTTAAGTTTTTTTTATATATAACTGATTTATTGAATTTGATCAGAACATATTAAAAATAAGGTTAAAAGAAATACAAATATTATCAAACGAAACAAAAAGAAACAAATGACTGTATATTTAAAAGATCCTGAATGCCTGGATTTAATTGACACGACAAGATGGGCGTGATGAGCTGAAACACCGAGATGACGTAGGTACCTGAAATTAGATATAAAAACAGTCTGAGTATTCAATTGGCTATATATAGTAAATCTTTTATTCAAGCAAAGATTAGTATATTAAAATCCCAAAAAAAAATACAAGTGTTAATAATTTACTAGGTGTCTAATGCGGTTGGATCGTTATTTAACATTTTAATACTTTAACTTTAATTAAACAGAATTAAATGCCTAATTATATAGGTATATTAGCAAGGGGCACAAACTCTCCCCGTGCATGTAAGGAATGTGTGGCACAAACTCTCCACAAATAACATAACTTCTGTAAGTGGCGCAATCTCTCCACAGTACAGCAAAATAATACTAGTCTGCAAGTGGCTCAAACTCTCCACAGTACAGTAAAATAATACTAGTCTGCAAGTGGCTCAAACTCTCCACAGTACAGCAAAATAATACTAGTCTGCAAGTGGCTCAAACTCTCCACAGTACAGTAAAATAATACTAGTCTGCAAGTGGCTCAAACTCTCCACAGTACAGCAAAATAATACTAGTCTGCAAGTGGCTCAAACTCTCCACAGTACAGCAAAATAATACTAGTCTGCAAGTGGCTCAAACTCTCCACAGTACAGCAAAATAATACTAGTCTGCAAGTGGCTCAAACTCTCCACAGTACAGCAAAATAATACTAGTCTGCAAGTGGCTCAAACTCTCCACAGTACAGCAAAATAATACTAGTCTGCAAGTGGCTCAAACTCTCCACAGCACAGCAAAATAAGGTTACTCTGCAAGTGGCTCAAGCTCTCTACAATACAGAGGGGGTTGTAAGGAAACATGGATGTTGATAATCACCCTGTAGCAGGAACGGACGAACCGCAAGTGGCGCAAACTCTCCACAATACAGTATATGTTTATGAATAAGGTTACACTGCAAGTGGCTCAAACTCTCCACAATACAGAGGGGGTTGTAAGGAAACATGGCTGATATTAATAATCACCCTGTAGCAGGAACGGACGAACCGCAAGTGGCGCAAACTCTCCACAATACAGTATAGGTTTATGAATAAGGTTGCGCAAACTCTCTACAATACAGATGGGGTTGTAAGGAAACATGGCTGATATTAATAATCACCCTGTAGCAGGAACGGACGAACCGCAAGTGGCGCAAACTCTCCACAATACAGTATAGGTTTATGAGTGAAACTGCAAGTGGCTCAAACTCTCCACAGTACAGATGGATTGGATGAATAGGAAATATAACAACAAACTTATGTTCTAAACAACATTGATTAAGAACTTTAAAACAAGTAATCATTAAAATAATAAGCAAATATACGCTATGTTTGTAAAATAATAACTTTCAAAATCAAATAACAAGTAAAAGGCATAATTGAAATACTCTGTGATATAGACTCACTATTCAACCCCTAATGACTTATACAAGACACTACAATTCACAAAAAACTTTCAATGTATATATATCTATTTATTATATTTAGTATAAACTGATGTCTTAGGTAGTCACTAAAGAAATGAAAACTGAACCCTGAATAGTTTTAGAAATATTATTTTACCCTCTCGTTACTTCAGTCTTACCTACCTCTCAAAGATGTGAAATATGATACTTTATCGATTTCACGCAATTGGCTGTTGTCTTTATGTTAGGGCATATTCATAATAGAATTTAGTACATTTGAAATAACAAGAGACCCTTTTTTTAATAACAGGGTGAGATAAACATTAAAAAATAAATGTCTTACATAGCTTATCGTATTTTACATTCCGTTCTCACGTACCTATAGGTAGAGAAAATATTTTCCACAAATTATGTAAATGCGTAAGTTTTTCATTACAAAAAATAGTTAAAAGGAACTTTCTTTTGTTGGACTATATATGAGCACATTTATGTATAATTCTTATTACGACATAAATTCCTAATAGAATCGGTAAAAACTTCTTGTATAACTATCTTTTTTTGGGTGATTGTTATATGAATTTTGTTAAAAAAATCATTTATTAAGAATAACGAATTTTTATTAATTTTTCTATTAAATTGTCCATGAAATAAAAACAGAAGATTGAAAAATAGGTACATTAACAGCACAAGAAGTACTTAATATTTGATAAATGCATTCAAAATACAATCCTAAAACTCTTTCGCCGTAATACCTAGGTATTTTTAATACAAATTACATTCCATCCTTCAAAAACATTATTTTCATCTTCTTTTAGCGTTTAGTAACATACCTAATTACCCAAAATAAACAGACATCTTTTCTAATTCGAAGTGAAATGGGTATATTTCATTCTGCGCCATCTGAACGTTTGGTCCGCATGGTTGATAGACTATAGGTACTATATCGATGCAGGCAGTAAAAACAAGTGGTAACTTGCAATTTGTGAATAATTTTTTATTTAACATTCATCAAATATTAGTACTGATTTTCTTCAGTGCTTCTTCAGCTCGATAAGATATAAATTGATTATTGAATTATACTGTAATAAGGCACGATAAATTTCAGCAATTCAAGAGCCAACTACATATTAAAACATCGTTAAAAACATTCTGGTTGAAAATGTAACAAATATGTGTGGAACTTTCAGAATATATATTTATTTAAAGACACATATAGACAGTGGAAATGAATAGTATTTTTGCATTCTTTTGCAGTATTATCTAGAGCAGCAGGATCGGTCAGCCGACAAGGAGTAGGGGTGGTTTGTTACAGGAGCAGCTTAGGCTTAGTTGAGCTTTATGCGTTTGTTGAGTGGTTAAAAATTGTTTATTCGGATTTCAGATTGAGTAGAAAATATAAAAATTTATTTAAGCCGCTGACTCAGCATGTTATGTTCGCATTTTTAACTTTTATTATAACAAAAAAATTAAGTTGACGAACTGGAGCGACATCTACCATGGTCAACCCAGGTTCTGAGGGCACGAGCCGTCACTGCCAGGGATTATAGAGATGGTCGTCTATATTGTAATAGGCCAGGAATACAGAGTAGCAAAAATCCAGTAATCGATTATCACACTTTCTTTGTGGCAAAACTTTTAAATCTTCGCCGCTTGTGCTGCCATTTGAATACTAAATTAAGTTTTACTACTTTTCATCAGTGCATGTTTACGTGTAATAATAATAATAGTAACGGTACGCTCTGAATACTTGCGCAGCCAGTGGCAGAAAAGAGAACTATCATTTAGGTTTATTATTTCGTACATGAATACTGTGAAAAACCTGATACAGTCGGACTCCCTCTATCAATACTTTGTGATTATGTAATTATAAAAGAAGTTTATAGATTTTGCAACTGCTCATTGTCTTATCATTAATCCTGAAAAATCAAAGGTTATGGTATTTGGAAGCAAATGTTATCGTCGACATTTACTGGAATCCATAAAATATAAAAATGTTTGGAAGTTGTTGAATACACCAAAAATGTAGGAGTTCTAATTGATTCAGAGTTGAGATTTGAAAAGCATGTAAACAAGTTATTGCTTATTGGGCTGTAGTTCCGATTAACTTCCATCAGAATTTCGCATTGGTATTAACACGGTAAATAGTTCTCGTGAAGCTCGATCGAAAAAAAGTTGTCTAGATGTGTGCATGCGCATACATATTGAAATAAATTAGTTTTAATTTTAAGCTACGAGAACGCTTCTGTTTGCCATTTGACTTTGAACTTTACTTGCATAAGTTTGTTTTATTTTTCTGCTCTCTTTTAATTGATATTTTTATTTTAAAAAATATGTTAGGTTAGGTTAGGTTAGAGGTGAAAAGATAATATCCGGGTATATGAGACAATTCGGCATAAAAAAAACTCGAGATTTAGTTTAAAAAATTCAATGCGCATGTACAACTTCTGGACACGATTTTCGAATTGCGCATATTCTGAATAGTAGGTTAGGTTAGGTCATTTTTGGTAATGAAATTCCAATGGGAGTTAATCGGAACCTTCTCCGCTTATTTTAATCTTAAAATTATATACGGTGTCCGTCAGTTTGACCTATGCATACTGTCTCTATTTAATTAGGCTGATACACTATATGATCCTCATTTAACAGTACAATATAAAAAGAAAATTCAAAATTCACGCCTGCGGTTAGTTTATAGAGTTCGTAGAAGGGAAAGAATAGCCTCTAAACCTCCATACCTTTATCGAAAAATCACTTATCGGACAGACATTGTTAGTTGGAAAATGACGCATGAGCATAAGTGACTCTGTCGACAGAAATGAAATGAAATAAAAGAAATTTTAATAAAAGAAGTGTGAATTGGACGTTGCAATAACTCTCTATTAACTACTATCCCTTCGTTTAGGATTGAAATGTTTCGACGTTGTTTTACTTATAACATCTGTTCTCTCTATAATAAAATTTAAATCCGAACGTGTTCTCAAATTTAAAATTTTGTATAAGCAATTCGTTTTATAATTTCAACTAGGTTAAAATTAAATTAAACTTTGCAAAACAACTTTCTTAATCCTGTTTATTAAGTTGTTAACATATTTAATTACGGACATTTTTAAAATTTACGATACAAGTGTTTTAGGAGGGTTAAGTCTAAGAATATTTTTATTGTCATCTCGGCAATAAAAATAAACTTCGCCCTTTATTTCAGCATTTTTGCATCGTTATGTGAGGTAATGGATTTTGAGATGAGCTATGGCCTTGAAAAGCTGCGCGGCAATGCAAGGCAGCAACGCAACTAGTGAAAACTAAAAACATCGGTTTGCTTTTATGACAGAGCCATAGTAGATTTATAGTCCAGTCAAATTATGTTAAAAATAACATAATTTTATTGCAAAATATAATACAAAAATTACAAAATTTTAATTTATCTACAACTTTGCCAAACAATATTTTTCGATCTAGCTTAAGGTTTGGTCGGAAAATGGTAACTCTTTGTGGTAACGCCCAGTTTTTACGCCTTTTCACCCCCCAAAACCTACTCACCAAGTGTCCAGCTTATAAATTCTTTAAGTCTATAATATTTGGCGTATCAAAACTTCATTTACCTTTTCCATTGGTTAAACCAGGTTAAACTATGGATAATAATTTTTTTCTTTTAAATTTGTACGATTTCTTTACAGGAAACATGATGACTTTTTACTACATGTGGGGACTAGCGACTGGTTCAGTAGGAGCGTATGTCTTGGAAAAAATGTTGAGACCTATAAGGTTGCATCGGTATTGCGAGTATAGACCCGACAGGTACGGACCTCGTATCGATTTCTCCAGGAGTGGCTATTCGACATTCAATTCTACTGATATAACGAAATTGTCTACTGCGTCAACTTCCACGATAGTCACAACAATTTTATCGACTCTGATAACCATGAATTCCACTGACTCTACATAATTCATATGTTTTGTCTTTTTATGTTATAGTTAATAGTTATAAAATATTTATTATTTTGTTGAACGTATAATAAATGTTTTGTGTTTCAATTTGTTTTAATCGTACCCTGTAAATATTCGTTGACGACTAAATCGATCAAACCCAAAACAAAACAATAGCTTTCACAGTTTGCGTTGGGTGTTAATATGTCTCACAAAACATACAACGAGCTTTTTAAAGGAGCTCAAGACGTTTTGAATGAAACTCTACAGTTGGAACCTGTTCAAGCCGACAGGAGAGAAGATAGAGAACTTTTGGCAACCTTATATGTTCGGTAAGGTTTATTTTAGTCATAGATTCAAAAATATTTAACCTAACAGAATAATCTAAATAGTGCAAACTTGATGTTTAAAAATGAAGAAACTGTTTCATATTTAAAAAAATGAAACTTATCTGAAACCCATATTTTACTAGAAGTTCTGAATTAGTGCAATGAAACTAACAGATCAAATTTTGGTAAATATTTTAATTATACGAGTAGGCATACTTAAAATATAACACTTAAAATGCAGAAACATAGCACAGAGAAATACTTGATTTTAATTCATTCAAACAAAATAAGTAGATTAGATACGTGAAGATGATAGACCCTTTGAAAAAGAAAATATTTTTCCATTCCAATTTCCAACATTTCTTAATCATAAACATTTTCTTTTGCTTGGTGTTCCTTTACCTTCAGCTTTTCCCTTCTAGTAGATTTGCAATTAATAGTTGTCAATGAACAGATAAATCTTGGAATTTCTCCAATATTAAACTATTAAATTGTTTGCTCTGATTAAGTCTTTATTTAATACTTTAATAAAATACATATACAGGGTGTTTCAAAAAAAGGTAACACCGTCTCTAGGATAGGTAAAAAACAGAAAAATAATTGGGGTTTGCTTAGTAAAATTTTTTTCTAACGCCATCCGTTTTCAAGATAAAGGGCGTTGAAGAAAATAAAAAATTACACATTTCTTACGATTTTGCCGAAACTACTGGCACCATTGCAATGAAATTTTATACGAATATGTTTTGGAAGCTGATATATCCCATGAATTTGTTTTTATAACTAACTCTCATAGAGGGCGCTAGTTACACGATTCATACAACGTATTATTCATGGCAAACTTAAAGAAAAGCGAACTTTATCATTAGTTTATACCAGGAGCGATTATTACTTCATAATTTTCAAATCAAAATATTCCGAAAACGGTACATAATATCGAGTTTTACCAAGAGTACCTTTTTGGTGTAGAATTAAACGGTGTTTATGTTCACTTGGAGTTTTGACTAATAATTCTCCACTAAAAAAAGTTATGTTGAATACCCTGTATGTACCATAAACAATTAAGTTTAAAGATCAGCAAGATATTTTTTTAATACTAGCTGCAGAAACTAACCTTATTTTGAGGTACTAAAGTTGTTCATTATTAACCAAGGTAGAAAAAAACAGAGTCTAACACATAGCTATATAATATCTACTTTAATAAGTACAAGTTCATTCCATGATTTCAAAATTTTTGTTAACATTTTGACAGAAGTTGAGCTTAAAAAGGTTTGTTTGTGTTTTTCACTTTATTGACAAGCAAAAAATACCATATGAGCGATGAAAAAAAAGTGTATATTAATGTCTGGGTCTTTAATTGTCATCGATAATAATAACTCACTTTTCTACCTTGGCGCATAATTACTATTTCTTGGTAGTAGGGTCACCTCCAGCCTTTAGTATTTTTATGTCTTACTTTAATATTTGGTCTAGTCTCTAGTCTTTACAGGTACGCAGCCAATATCAGACAGTTATAAAACAAAATGAAACTTCAATATGTCAATCTAACGAGGATAATTCATCGAAAGCTAAAAAGTTAATTTTTTTAAGGAAACCGTGGAAGTTTTTTTAAAAAGTTCATTGGTTATTTCTCTAGAAAAGGTTTCTTCTTTTTTAATACGTAATTGACCATTCCAGAACACGTGACTTTGACAAGACCCGCCATTTTCTCTGGGTGGCACACAGTCTGACTTTCTCCGTATTGCTTACGTGTGTTTTGTCTGTTCTCAATTTGTTTTTAACGTTTTTTCCTGTTTTTAGTGATATTTTTTTGTTAAAATGTCTCGTAGTGACTACATATACATCCCTTAGTGGCGATGTTAAGAGCCGGTATGACGAAAAAATTAAAATTGTTGATAATATCGACCCATACGCAATCCCTCTCACAGATTGCAAGTTAGATATAATGTTAGTGCCAAATATTACAATAGTAGACCTTATGAACTATTTAATATTGTCTCACAGCTTTTATACTGGACAGCAGTTTAAGGCTTATAAAAGCACCCAAGCTTATAAACAATATAAAGCTGGGTCTATTCAAGAAATTGCAAAAAGTGCAAAACTCTGTATAAACAAATAATGGAATTAATGAGTTTGTATGCCACCCAGTAAACATGGCCGACCGTCAATGACGTCATTCTGGACGTTCATAAAGTTTACTCTTTAACTCAGAGTTAACTCTATATCGTTCAGAAATCTGAGTATGATCGGAAGTAATTCGGAGTACGGCGTTCATAAATTTAACATAGTTAACTCTAGAGTTAACTCTGTTAACTCATATCAAAGAGGTGAGTAGAAATTAACTCGACATGCGCAGTGATGAGTATCTACTTATTTTAACGAAAACAGGAGATAATTTGTGTTCTGTGAGGTATGAGATAACCTATAGATAGAAAGATTCATTATGATATTAAGCACAGATATTAAAGCATTATATAATACTTACCTCAATATTCAGCAATAAGCTTTTGGCAAAAGAAAAAATAGAAAAATAAATTACTTTCTTCACGTTTTCTGCCATTTCTCTAAAATTACGTATTTATAGTTTCAACTTTTTAGGTTATAATTTTAAATAATAGTGGTCAATTCAACTGTTTACCACTGTTTACTCCGATCGTTCATAAAGACACCCAAAGTAGTATACTCATAGAGTTAACTCTTACTTAATCCGACTCTCCTTAACTCTACTCGGATTAAAACTTTATGAACGCAGCCCTGAAGACCGCTACTCTAATACAGAATGACGTTGAACTAACGTCAGAAAAATGAATAAAGTTTAAATTTTATTCTTTAATTATAATTTAAATACATAGTTCTATTTTAAGTAATTTATAATGATACTAAGAACATTAAAAAATTAAACTTTTTAACGAAACTTCCACTTTTATTTAAAAAATTGCTTTTTAAAAACTCAATGACAGCTGTTTATAAAAGCAATATCAACTAAAAACAAAATTTTAATAAAATACATACCTTACTATCAAGGAAATTAACTCACTAAACAAAATATTTCCACAAATTATTGTCTTTACTACACTAACTAAACGATTAAAATAATATAATTAATAACTACAAACTATAATTAACTAAAAAAGAAACTAAATTTACTGCACTACTAAAATATTGGGAGCCGATCTGATCTGAACGAGAGACAGTCAAAGAATGAAATTTTAGGGCTAACTTTATTAGGATAGTTAGTACATCCCTTTTCGAACGTAAACTAGTATTCTGCGACGCTTTCGTTCAAAGCTCATCTCAAAATCCATTACCTCTAAAAACAACCTAACCTAACATAACATAACCTAACCTAACCTAACATAACCTAACCTAACATAACCTAACCTAACCTAACCTAACCCAAGAACGATAAACATTTACCAGGATTGCCTAATCCCATAAGACGTACATTCGCCAAAAAATCGATTGTACGTGGTGGCCTGTGACGTCACTGCAGTCCTCGGCCGATTTTTTCCTATCTTGACAGTGCATTTTAGGTCGTTTTCAATCGTCGTTTTTAGATTTATTATAAAAATATTCAAAATTTTGACTGGTAGATATTGTGGATACATTAGTGTACCTTGCATTTTTGTGTAAAATTTTTAAAAAATTGTTCTTTTAAACTCCAGTTCGGACTTTTAAATTTCATGTGTTACACTGCTTGGCTGGACATTGCTTGGTTAGTATCGTTGAGTGTCAACGTTAATATTTAATAGTGAATACATTTTTTATTTTACGTTTTTAGTGAGATAGTTTACTAATTTGAAAAGAAATATGCCTGGGATGAGATGTGCTATATATGGGTGCGATAAAAGTTATTTTGATGACAAAGGAAGTATTGCATTTCATCGCTTTCCTAAGGGAAACGATCTTGTCTCTAAAACTATTCGAAATGAGTGGATAGCTCGATGTAAAAGAGAGGACAAGTTTAATGTAGATACCAGTTATGTCTGTTCAGTTCATTTTACTGAAAATGACTATGAAAGAGACTTAAAGAATGAGTTATTAGGTAATTTTTAATATTCTATATACTAAATATTTTATGTATTATTTTTTAATTTAAATTTTAGGTCTGCCTATAAAAAGATTTTAAAAAAGACTGCTGTGCCCACATTATTATTATTTAATAAGAAGCCAATAACAGAATCAGAGTTATCAAGATCCAAAAGACTGCAATTCAAAAATGCCAGACAGAAAGCTCAGCAGGTATTGTCTGAGGTTTTAGCAACAGCATCAAATATACAGAGTGAAATTCTTGAAACCCCCCAGAAAAATCCATCACCAGAACCTGAGCCAGAATGTTCCGCAGAACTTCAAAACATAAATTACAAAGCTAAGTATATGGATTTGTTAGATAATTTTAATGATTTAAGAAAAAAATATTCTCTGTTAAAAGCCAGCTCTTTCAAAACTAAAGCTCAATGCATTAAAATTACCAAAAAGAATAAAATTCTTAATGACCAACTAAGATACTTCAAAATTAAATATTATAATTCCCCAAATTGTAAAGTACCCAAAACAGCTCCCATGGTATTATTGAAGACTGTACTTACTCAAAATCAAATTGATTTATTGTCAAAAAAAGAAACGGGTAAATTGGACTCGAGAAGAAATAGCTGTAGCATTTACTTTAAGGTACTATAGTAAGAAATGTTATCTCTATTTAAGAACTAGTTTAAATTATCCTTTACCATCTCTCTCTTCCTTAAGAAGATGGGCTTCTGAGCTTAATTTAGGGCAAGGAATATTAAAAGATGTTTTGCTTATGCTAAAGTTAGCTGGGGAATCTTTCTCGCCCTTCGAAACAACTGTTGGTCTACAATATGATGAGGTTAAAGTCAAAGCTGTAGAAGAGTATAATGAAGCACAAGATGAAATATTGGGCCCATATAACTATATGCAAGTTGTAATGGCTCGTAGCCTTTTTTCAAATTGGAAGCAACCGATTTTCATTGCTTTTGACCAAAAAATAACAAAGGAAATTTTGTTTAATATTATTACTGAACTTCACAAAATATCTTTTAATGTGGTAGCCTGTGTAAGTGATTGTGGAGCAAGTAATGTGGGACTATGGAAAGTATTGGGTGTTGATATAATTAATACTTCATTTAAGCATCCCATTTCTAATAACAACATTTATATGTTTGCTGATGCTCCTCATCTATTAAAATTATTACGTAACTGGCTTTTGGATAAGGGATTCAAGCTAAAGAATAATTCAATTTTAAATAAAAATCCTCTTCAGGCTCTGGTTACCTTAACTGATAGTGAGGTCAATGCTTGTTGGAAAATAAATCAAAAACATTTAGATGTTGAAAAACAAATCGCCAAAGTGTTCGACTTGCTGCGCAACTTCTGTCAAATAATGTTTCAACTGCTCTTTCACGTTATAAACCAGGGAAAGATAAGGTGATGGCAGAAAATTTAGGACATTTTATAGGTGATATTAATTTATGGTTTGACATATTTAATAGTTACGTTCCCAAGGGAACAGTCCCTTCAAAAATGCATATGGAGTAGATTTAAAAATCAAAATGATCATTTAAAAAAATGTATCAATTAATTTATGATATGAGAGTTGTTGGAAAAAACACTCTAATGACTTTTCAAAAAGGTATGTTAATGTCTATTATTTCCTTACAAAAATTGTTTGAAGATATGAAGACCACTTTACATATTAAATATATTTGTACTCACAAATTAAATCAAGACAGTTTAGAGAACTTTTTTTTTCAAATACGAAGCAGGGGGGGACCAGATGAACATCCGACGCCTCTTGGGGTCATTTACAGAATGAGAATGATTTTGTTAGGAAAAAATCCTGGTATTTTGACTTCCAAAGTAAATACAGAAGAGCGTGTATTGGATGAATATATTATTTGTACGAAAGTTTTGGAAACAGCAGAAGTTGTTATAGATTCTCCTCTTTATAATGACGAATCCAAAGATAATTCCCAAAGTTCATCATTTTCATCAGTTTCCTCAAGTGATTCTAAAGTTCAATTTGATTTTGATCAGAACGCTGAGGAAACTACTGGCGATGCTTTAGAATATATTGCGGGCTATTTAGCTAAAAAATATAAAACAGATTTACCAAACTTAGGAGATTATACTTACAAATTTACTGGGGACCATAATTACAGCATTCCTTCTTGGGTACAACAATTATCATATGGGGGCCTTATAAAACCTTCAGAGAATTTTAAAACAAAAATAAAAAAATGGAATTTTTATTTTGAATCCCACCATGGTGATTCTTTTCGAAAAGGACAAGGGGTGGTGCAAAACTTGGCAAAAAAAATATTTAAAACAGAAAAAGAATTACCATTAAATTTAGTTAAAGATTTTTGCAAATTAAGAACGATTATTAGAATGAATTTCAGAAATTTAAAAGCAAAGTTTAAAAGCAGTATGAAAAGAGGATCTTTGCAAGATGATAATCTCAGAAAAAAAATTAGGAAGTTCAGTAAAATTGTTAAATAAAAATTTTGAAAATAAATGGCTGGATTGAAATAATAAATTGAAAAGAAGTAATTAATGTAAATCTGTCACTTAAATGGGACATCCTGTATATATTTTTTTATAATACAATACTAAAAAAAAATTTTTTAGTATGTAGTTTTTTTTTGTTAATTTTAAATTTGTAATTAAAAATTCTTTTTATATTTTGCACTTATAAAAATCTTCATTATAAAACGCATTTGCGTATCGTAATGTAACTTTTACGCACGCAAATTTTTGTTTTAAATGGTTGGCGACATGAGTGAAGTTTCTAAAGGCAAGGCTATTGACAATGACATTTGTGGCTAATAGCAATTTATTAATTTTATATTGTTCTTTAAGAAAGTATCTGTGAATATGAATATAATATTTTACTTATATAATATATTATTATTGGTATATTATTCATTTTAAAATATTTTAAAACATTAACATTTGATAATCTATATGTCACAACTGTCAAATTTTATAAATTACACAGTGCTGCCGACATACTTTTTAAAATAAAAATTTTCGTAATTACATAAAAATAAAAAATTAATTTAAAAATGGTAAAAAGGGCACAATATAAAAAATATTATAAACAACTTATTTCATATGGCTGTTGTGACACTCGTTCTTTAAAAAACTCATCGCTTAGCGATTCGTTTTTTAAACTTGAACTCGTGTCATAACAGAATTCCATATGAAATGCGTTGTTTAATATACTATTATAGAATACATATTATGTCGCTCCATAAAAGATTCACGGATTGTACTAATAATATGCTGCAAATTGTTTATTGTTTGTTTGTTTGTTAAAAAACACTAGTTTTAGGCATGATTTTGTGTAATAATAAATTTATTTGAATGTATTTTTTAGAATAAAAATAGAACTAAATAGTGTTTTCTTTACTCTACCTATTTCCCAAATAATATTCAATAAATTAATTAAATATAAGTATTAAAACGATTTTATGGGATTATTTATTATAAATTATAAGTGTTTATTCTTAAAAATCCAAATAGTCGTACGTTAGTATTTCAGAAATCATAAAAATACTATCTAATTTCTATTTTTATCGTTCTTGGTAATTACCAAACCTCTCGCTTGAAATCGATTAATGAAGGACTGCAATGACGTCACACAGCTGGCGGACAAATCAGGCCGATTAGGCAATCCTGGTAAATGTTTATCGTTCTTGAACCTAACCTAACCATTACCTCTAAAAACAACGATGCTTGTTGTAGCAAAACAGCTGTAATTGAGTTTTTAAAAAGCAATTTTTTAAATAAAAGTGGAAGTTTCGTTAAAAGGTTTAATTTTTTTTTAATGTTCTTAGTAAGATGAGTTTCCACATAATAAGGGTTAATACTTGATACAATACATTTTAATTTAGGTAATCTTCCCAGTTTAACCATCCGCTTAAAAAAGCCTATGCGCATGTACGAAATTATTCGAAATTGGCAGCGGGACAGCCGCTGAATTAGTAAATTTGATTATAAAAAAGACGCACGTTAATAAGGAGTTTTACTGCTAAAATTCATAAGTAATAAATTAGATGCTAAGAACAGCAATTACAAATATAAATAATAACGTAGGTACTTCCCTTTCGTTATTTCGAATTAAATATACAGGGTGATTCATTAGTGTGAGGAAACTCCACATTTTAAAATTAGTTACAATCTTACAGGGTGTTCCATAAGATGGTGGCACACCAAACTTATGTTTTTTTTAAATGGAACACCCTGTTTTATTTTAAATTTGAAATCTGCTTAACTTCCACATCACAACAATGTAAAGTTTTATTATGTTATACCGGGTATTTAAAAAGTTATAACCAATATTACCTGAAAATCGTATCAAGTTTAACCCCCTGTATAATTAAAAAGGAGTATGGGAGCATTGATCTATTGCAACCATAGATTTTTAATAATTGTTAAAAATTATAAAACATATTCGTTTTCATAATTTTCGTTAAATCAAATACAGGGTAACTCAAAATGCAAGTACTTTCTTTTCTTGGTAATTTTAAATAGAACACCCTGTATTTTATATCATTATCGAAAAGTACTAATATCATTCGTCAAATTTTATGAAGTTTTCCCTATACCTAAAATTGTCAGTTTTCTAGATCTTTTTATTTTTCCATCAAAGTATTGATTTGGTAGATATTTTAATGTTTACCAATAATTATTGTGAGTTGGCCATGATTGATTTGTCAGAAACTGACAGTTTGACATTATTGTTTATTTATTTAGTAATGAAATATTTTCACTGAAAAGAAAATAATTTATTTTAAATAAATTTTATATAAAATAACCAACTGAAAATTAAAAAAAAAAAAATTAACAACAGAAAAATAAAAAACAACAGTAATTTTAACTTATCTTACTTAAGTAAGATGTTCAAAATGACCTCCCAAAACATTTATGCATGCTTGAAAGCGGTTATTGAAAGAGTTGCTTACATTATTAAGTATTTGTAAAGAAATATTTTGAAATGCAATTCGAATTCTATCTTTCATATCATCCCTTGTTGTTGGAGGTATTTTATACACTTCGTTCTTAACGTAACCCCAAAAAAATTAGTCCATTTTATCGAAATTTGGTGACCTTGGGGGCCATCTGACCGGTCCATCCCTTCCGATCCATCTTTCTCCAAACTGATCATTAAGTTCACCACGTACTAATTCGTTGTGGTGCGCAGGAGCACCGTCATGTAGAAACCACATTTGTTCACGTATATGAAGTGGAACCTCTTCTAATAATATCGGTAACTGATTTACGATAAAATCTAAATAAATCTCACCATTTAAGATATCTTCAAAAAAATATGGACCTATTACACAGTTACCGACGATACCTCCCCATACATTTAGAGACCATCTTGTTTGACTATGTGTTAGAGATGATTCCAAAAGTATCGCGACAGCTCCGGTTTTCCCACCTATCCTTACCGTCGACTCGAATGCTAGCGATTACCCAGTTCGAGAAATAGGAGCTTGCATATGGCGGCCAATGGGGGAGTCCCTTCATGGTAGCCAACCTGGAAAAACCACTGCCTTTTTTTTGGGAATTATTTAACTTTGAATGTATAGTTTTTGCCACATTCAGTATACTGTAAAAGTTTTTCGTGTCACGAAGGTCGCATTTATTAGATATTGGAAAAAAACGATTTTTGCAGGATATTTTCGTATGTTATGTTTTCAGTAATGAATTGTGACAATTGAAAATTTTCATTCATGCCATCATTAGCTTTGTTCGGGTTTACTTCATTACTGTTTTCAAACTGTCAGGATTCTGCGCACTAAAAAATCCTGTGTTCGGGTTTTTCTTGTACGGTTTTCGAACCGTTCTATAATTTTAGTTTGGTGTTCGGGTTTTATTTCTGACTGTTTTCGGACGATTTGAAAACTGTCAAATCAGTCCGAGGTTAAAAGTAAGAATTTTTCGTGGACTAATTGACGCATGCGCTTGGTCATTTGTCAGTCATTGTTTATAGTGTGCATTTTAAATTCAAATTATTCTTGGTATTTTAATTTATTGAGTATATTATTATGGATTTATTGGCAGAATTCTCGTCTGATTCATCCTCATCTTTTTCATCATCAAGTGATGATGGATTGGAGATGGTAGCAAATCTTTTTTTTACCCGAATTATTACAGTAAAAAGTAAAAAATGAGAATTATGCCGAAGAAACAGTACCCCTATATAGTGATGAACAGTTTATCCAACATTTTAGGTTTGTGGACAAAATAATTTACTTTTTGTATCAGATATTAAAAAATAAGGCGTTCGGGTTTTTTCATTTGTTGATAGTTTTCAAACCGTACATAAATAGTCCTTGGATTTAGTCTACTGCGCATCCAGTTGTGCGCAGTCAGCAAATCGTTCTCAAACCGTCCGAAAAATGAAACCCGAATAAAGCTAAGGTCAATTTTGCTATTTTGATTTTTACTTAGAACATAAACTATTTTATGTTCTAAGGATTTTTATTTGTTCTGTATTCTGCTTTTGTTTGAATTTCATTACATGATCTGGATAAATTGATACCGAAAGAAGTCAGAAATCCAATAAACTAAGTAGACAAGACAATTTTGGTTAAAAAATGAGCATAATGGATGATTCCAGTAATTCAATCAGTTTTGCCACTACAAAACTTTCAGGTCTAAAATGTCTGACATTTTCTAGGCCTTTTTGGGTACGATTCAAACTCGAAGCGAAGATATTTTTTAATTTTAAAACTTTCTAGATGGTACCGAATATCTGAACGGAGCTATTAATGTTGTATTGAAAAAAAATAAATAACCTAGGGGATTCGAACTTTTTACGTTTGCCGCATGGACGAAATCTGTCAATTCTATGTCACATGTCTTATTTATTTTTGATATTTGAACCTCGATTTTGTGTTTTTTTCAAATGTGAATCAGGCTACTGTGAAACATGTGACATAGAATTGACAGATTTCGTCCATGCGGCAAACGTAAAAAGTTCGAATCCCCTAGGTTATTTATGTTTTTTCAATACAACATTAATAGCTCCGTTCAGATATTCGGTACCATCTAGAAAGTTTTAAAATTAAAAAATATCTTCGCTTCGAGTTTGAATCGTACCCAAAAAGGCCTAGAAAATGTCAGACATTTTAGACCTGAAAATTTTGTAGTGGCAAAACTGATTGAATTACTGGAATCATCCATTCAATAACTACTTGCTGATTTCTGCGAATAAACTGAATCTACAAAATGACCTTAACCACGAATAAAAACACATACAATTAACCTCCAAACATCCACCGCTATAGTGTCAAAACGTTGTTGATATATTAGACATTTGACAGACAAAGAAATAGAAAATGACATATGATAATGGTTTCTATTGGTTATCCTTTAGTGAAAACATAACATCCGAAAATCCCTACGAAAAACATTTTATCCAATATCTAATAAATGAGGCCTTCGTGACAAGAAAAACTTTTACAGTATACTGAATGTGCTGAAAACTATACATTCAAAGTTGAATCATTCCCAAAAAAAAGGCAGTGGTTTTTCATCTATTTTTTCTGGTTGGCTACCATGAAGGGACTCCCCCATTGTCAATTTTAATTTCCGTTTCCATGCTCGTACCGAAAAAAATAAAAATGATATCAAGGTTTCTATTTTTAACAAATTTCAACCAATCAAGTGTGTGAATACAATTAGTGTTCTAAATAATTTAGTATTTATAAGAACCGAATGATACGCCTATGCGCTCATTTTTGACATTTATATGCAAATATTGCTTTGACAGTATACTGTAAACCTAAACAATGAGGGTGTGTTCGGGGAGCACGCTTTCGAGCTATGTAGCGCCAAGAGCCATATAACGCAAACGAGGAATAGTACTAGATAGTGCCAAATGGCGCTAATAGCGTGCTCCCCGAACACACTCTGAGTCATACTAGGAGCTTCAAGATGGCCGACTTCCGTCGCAAATTTTCCTTAAAGTTAATATATGACAGACTCCTTTCTGTTTCTTTTTGTTCTAAGTCAAATACGGATTAAATAATCAAACACAAAACGATTAATGTTATCTTATTACAGGTCTTAGAACAAAAAGAAACAGGAAGGAGTCTGTCGTATATTAGAGAGTTTTCGCAGCTACAACGACAATTTTAACGTACACGTCTTTAATATTTTACGTACGTCTATTGCTTTGCGTACGTCAAATATTTAGCGTGTCACGACAAAGACGACGAAATTACGGATGTAAATGACGTCCGTTAAATGACTATTAGACCATAAAATTAATGCCAAATTGAAGGAAAAGAAGCAAGCTGAATAATTTCTTCCATCGTCTATAATATTGCACTTATTAAAGTATGGGTGCCGGTTATGTTTTGTGGTTGTTTACCTTTTTTTAATGTACACGACAAGTTATGGCTGCGAAATCTCTTCTGACATTTGTTACGACAACGTAAAATGTTGTCTACGTCAAATTTAACGGTTGCTTTACGTATAGAATGCGAAAACTCTCTATTAACTTTAAGGAAAATTTGCGACGGAAGTCGGCCATCTTGAAGCTCCTTTTATGACTCATTGTTTATGTTTACAGTGTACTGTCAAAGCAATATTTGCATATAAATGTCAAAAATAAGCGCATAGGCGTATCATTCGGTTCTTATAAATACTAAATTATTTAGAACACTAATGGTATTCACACACTTGATTGGTTGAAATTTATTAAAAATAAAAACCTTGATATAATTTTAATTTTTTTGCGGTACGTCAATGGAAACGGAAATTAAAATTGACAATTGGCCGCAATATGCAAGCTCCTTTCTGGACTCAAGGTCATTTTGCATATACTCCTTCCTGTATTTTTTTGTTCTAAGTTACAGGTACATACGATAACTTACGTTTTACATACTAAAAATAAAACTGCGAAAAATACTTGTCATTCATTTACAATACTCAAACCACAAACTAATAAAATAAAAATTGACTAACAATATTACGTTAAATCCATTATTTCATAGATCTAGTTAACTAGATTATATAACAGAGTTGGGTCGGATACTGAAAAAAGTATCCGGATACCGGATACGGATACTCAAAATGTATCCGGATACTTTTTAAAAAAGTTCGAATACTTTCATTTAAAAATGTATTCGGATACAAGTATCCGGATATTTTTTCCGGATACTTTAAAGGATACTTTTTTTAAAAAGGACATAAATTATTAGTATTAGAACTATGTGATGTGCATGTATTTTTAATGTAAAATATAATAATAAAAATACATTAAATGATGAGCTAACGAAAAACTTTTTCGTGTCACTGCCTGAGCTTTTGATATTGGAATTTGGCCAGCGTCGGACTAGCCGAGTTTTCAAATTTTAAACTTTTTAGGGGGGGGGTGTACTTATTTGTACTTGTAGGTACACTAAAATAAAAATATAAGTATTATAAGTATTAAGATGTACTTTATTATAATCCCAAAAATAATTTCTTCTAATTATAAATACAGGGTGCGAGGGGGTTCTTGTAAAGAGAGATATAGAAAATATAAAAAATAAATGTCAGTAATTAATTAAACAACGTACTTATGAAGATTTATAACTGATTAGGTAAAAACAAAACACCATCAGCTATATAATAATATATTATAACGGTGACCAGTACGAAAAATGGGATTTAACATATTAGACACATCTGAATTGAAGGAAGGGCAGGGTTGTGCCTACGTTGGGTGCACTATCGGGGGGCTATAAATATTTAAAAGTATCCGAATATCAAAAAAAGTATCCGGATAGCGGATACTTTAAAATTTGTTAACGGATACGGATACCAGATACAAAATTTAAAAAGTATCCGGATACAGCTTTCGGATACATAAAAAGTATCTGGATACTACCCAGCTCTGTTATATAACGTAATTTACGAAATCTGTTAAATAATGTCTAAAATTTTCGTCTTTCCAATATCTAAAATTTTCGTCTTTGCAATGTCTATTCACTCAGTTTATTTTTCATACAAAGCTTAAGATTTAAAGTTTGCCAATCTTATCGACCAAAAAAATTATTCTTGAAAATAAAATTTCGTACATGCGCATAGGTTTTTTCAAGCAGATAGTTAAACTGGAAGATTGCCTTAATTTATAATAATGCTTATTAAAAGGCATGTTAACTGAAGGGATTACACTATAATTTTTAAAATATTTCACAAAACATCCTAGCCTATTATTTTATAATCATTATTTTTATAAAGGAAAATAATATTTTTTTCACCGCAGGAAGTAACACTACTACTTTAATACTTTAATCCTAAATTACAGGGACTGAAGTGTCATTTTTAATCCCAAGATATAAGTAAAATATCTGAAGTAAATTGACAGTTTTTATTTAAGAAAACATAGGTGTACTGTGTCTTATATCATAGTTTTTTAAACACAGATAATTGGTTACAAGTAGGCATTACTCCTGGGGGTTCGAATTTGCCCTATGATGTAAAAAATAGCGTATATACCACAGCACTAAAGTGTATTTTAGACCTTCAGATAATTCAGGTAATTGTTTCTTTGGTAATAATATGCTATTATAATGTTTAGGTTTAAGTGTTAATTTTTTGGAGAAGTTTAATATTATATCAATACTAATAGCTTGTCATACATAACATTTTTAAAGTACAGTGTATAAAAAAAGCGTTGTATACAAGATTTTAGATTCTCCAGTTGTTTCTACTTTAGAAAACGGTCAACACCAGTATAGCCTTCTATAACTATATGTCTTTAGTGCTCTTATGCAATAAAACGATTGTAAACTGTCATTTAGGAATGTTTTCTTTGGTTGTGAAGAAATTAGTCCAGGAGAAATAGCAGCTCAAAATGGTCAAATAAATGAATGTTTTCTTACAGCAAACTAATGGCACAAAATCGTATAGGAGGGGTGGTTTTTAGGGGTGAAAATGGTTTTTTGCGATTTGTAACTAAAGAATGCATCGTATTGAAAAAAGTCAAATGAAAAAGTTGTTGGAAAGAAAAAATCTACAACCTATGTAGTAATCATTTTTGCTCTAACCTCAAAAATTTCCGAAAAAATAATCCAAAAAACCGTTTTTTGGTTTTTATAATATTTTTCTCTTACAAAAATGGTTCGATTGAGCTGAAAGTTTGATAAAATATACTTTGTGCCATTCTAAAAATATTGTATTTTTTATTAAGAAATATTCAGCCGTTATAATAAAATTATCAAACTTTTTTTTAAGTGAATAGCACAAAGTATATTTGATCAAACTTTCAACTCAATCGAACCTTTTTTTAAAGGAAAAAGTTAAAAACCAAAAAAACGGTTTTTTGGATTTGTTTCGGAAATTTTTGAGGTTAGGGTAAAAATAATTATTACATAAGTTGTAGATTTTTTTATTTCCAATACCTTTTTTATTGACTTTCTTCAATAGGATGCATTCTTTAGTAACAAATCGCAAAAAACCATTTTCACTCCTAAAAACCACCCCTCCTATACCCCCTAATAGACGATTTTGGTTCGGAATGTTTTTTTACTTAGTTATGATGTATGTATTTGATTAAATTTTGCCATTAGTTTGCTATAAGAAAACATTTATTTTTTCAAAACACGACTGGACTAAATTATAAAATTGTCTCCTAATTACAATACGTTTTGATTTTATAGATACATCGGTATAAGTAATAAATTAACGGTATGCGTAGATCAAATAGTGCAGCCGCAAAAACGTATACTCGTCCAAAAGTTGTTAGAAGCTACCTTGGGAAGAATTTTGGAATTGAAAGCCGATTTGGTGGAAGCGGATTTAAACGAATTTACTCATTGCGGGGATATCATAGAAAAATTAAAGATTACACCGAGCGATCGTGAATTGGTGATACCTGATTGTTTTCGAAACGAGAGAAAAGAAGAAATAGAGTACAACGCGAGAGTTATAGATGAGGTAGGTAAATAGTCAACATTTATTCGATTTCATATAAATATAACTGCTTATTTTTGTCAGGTTCTCTCGAAATTGGGTTATATAGACAATACCGTTAAAAAACCACCCATGACGGAACACCAAGCCATCTTGATTATACAGAAACATGAACGGGCGCGTCAAGGGAGACTGCGTCAACAATTCATGAAAGAAATACGAACTATGAAGGAGAAAAGCAAACCGGTACAAGAAGATGCCGAAGAAGAAGCGAAAAGAGGCGGTATAAGTTTATCAGCCGCTTTAAAAATACAGAAAATTTGGAGAGGTTACATCGCTAGAAGGGCTACGAGAAGAAGGAAGATACAGGAGATGTTGCTGATCGGGATGATACCGCCGCTAAAAACTAAAAGCGCGGAGATTGAAAGAGATAAGGAAAATAAAAAATACAGGTAGGATACATGAAGTACATCTACGTTGTGTGGATTGCATAACACCTAGGAGTAATTTGTTCCCCTGAATTTACTCTATACACGTATAGCGTGGTCAAAGTACACATATAGCTTCACTAAAAAGACAAAAATCTTGAAATTTCACATTTGAGTATTTAAAAGAGTTGTACTTAATATGAAAAATTCTTTACGAAAATAGGTATGCAATTTTCCGGAAAATTCTCGGGAGAAAAATTTTGTTTTTGTTTTTTCACTCTAATTGTTTAAATAATAAATATATGGAAAAAGTTTTAATTAAAATTTGTAGCTGATGCAATTATCTACAAAATTTGTCTGAAAAGTTTTTCTGTAAATTGAAAAGTATACGAGATATAATTATTTCAGCGGAAGTCGATTCGTGGGTGCGCGCGAACGTCCCGTGAGCCGAATTTATTGAAGGCTCGATTTAAAAGTGAATAATTTAAAGGTTGTGATGCACTGAAAAAACAGACAAAGTAATATAAAATGTAGAGAAAGACCTCAACTTTAAAAAAATTACTTTCTAGTTTAAAAAAGTAAATTTTCTAACTGTAAAATCCATTTATTTATAAAAAAACGAGCAGAAAAACGTCAATAAACAATTATATTTCCTATTTAATTAATTATTATCGCAGCGAAAATTTCTTTTAAATTTAACATTTCAAATGATCACTGAACATTATTATCACAAAAACAAAGCGAAAAATGTTTAAATTTTTAAACAAATGCTTTTTAAAAATCTCTGTTTTTTACATGCTTAATTTCAATCGTTTTTTTCAAACTATATTTAATTATATCTTTTTTCCAAATTAATATACTTCAATGAAACTTTATCTGTAAATACTTTGAAGTATATACTTTCAAAACTATTATACAGTTTTTCTTTTAATATCAAATTTTTTAAATAATAGACATTTATTTATAATAAGTGCTAAAATCAGACGTCTTTTAGAAAATCTAGCATAATTGTTTTCAGTGCTTACAAGATTATTCAGATTTTTGCCAGCTTGATAATAATTGTGTAGAGAAAAGCGATGGCGATACATATTAACACACCTATGCGTCAGGTACGAAAGAGAAGGGAGTACGAATGAAGGTGAAAAAGCAGGTGAGAAAGCCGCTGGCAGCTGCTTCTCCGCGCCGTCGCGCTGTGAGCCAGCGCGCATGCTCTTACTCTGTAGAAGCAGACGAGTTGACATGTAGTAGTATCATGGTCCTTAATTCTTATCTCATAGAATAATTTTATTATTCATTTTTATAATTTTTTGATTCAAAAAATTGCAAAAATATATAATAGTCAAAGAAGGTTTACGTGGAAAATCGCTAGAATTTTCATGAAAAACCAATTTAATGATAAAAAAAGCACGGGATATTCTGAACATATTGATCAATAACAATACCTTATAAATGAAATATATTCGTCGTCATAATTACTAATTAAAATTATAAATGAAACTTCGAGAATTCGCTTATTTCAACGGTAGCATTTGGAAAATCGTATGTATCTTTTCGGAAAATCTAGTTACAAAAAAAAGTTTCAAATAAATTTTTTAGATTAAACCATCATCTTTTAAGTACACAATGTTTAATAATTAAATTGTTTAATTTCTCAATGTTTAGTAGAAAGAATTAGTAAAAAAACGACTTTTTATGTGGAAAATCGGTGATAATTCATTAAAAAATTATTACAAAAAAAATTTTTTTTATATAATTTTAGATACCTTCATTTATAGCAAATTTTATATGAAACAATTTTTTCTACGGGTCATTGTATATTTACTATCTTAAAATTAAAAACTTGAAAATTGATGATGTTTAAAAGTAGTATTAGAAAAATTTGGTGTATTTCAAAAACTGATAAAAATATCAGAAAACTTTTCAAACAAATTTTGTAGGTAAATGCATTAGCTACAATTTTTGATTTAAACATTTTTCTGCATTTTCATTATTTAAACAATTAGAGTGAAAAACAAATAAAAAAATTTTCGACCAATGTTTTTCCGGAAAATTGCTTACCTAAATTCGTAAATATTTTCTCATATTAAGCACAATCCTCTTAAATACCTAAATTTAAATTTTTGTACTTTTTGCAGCATTTTACGAATATTTTGTGTACTTTGACCACGCTAGTATAGAAAATATAAATCATAACTAATTTTACAATATTTCCCTTTAGACGAAAGTTGCAAGATGAAAGGCGTAAACAATTCGAAAAAACGGTTAAAGATGTCAGAAATGATTTGGAAAAAAATCAACGAGGTGCAGTGCTCGAACAGTTAAGCGATCAAGTCAGAGCTTGGTTGCAGGAATATAAAACGTCCACTGGAAAAATTCCGGAATATACGGGAGACGATAGAAGCGTATCAAGGACACTATTAAGCAGGCAAGGTAAATATTTTCTTCTTACTATATACAGGCCTCAACTAAAAAATATTTCTACATATTAAATAAACGTTTGAAGGTACTGAAAGTGAGCTGAGCAAATCAACTCAAATTTCCTCGAAAGAATCGAAAACTAAAAAAGACAAAAGTTCCAAAGGTAAAGAGTCCAAGGCTGAAAATGAAGAAGAAGAAGACCAATCGACCAAAGCGATGGTATCAACTTTTGTTCCGGAATTAAATATGAGAAAAGAAGAATACGATGAAATTTGGAGAAACAAAGACGAGTCTGGAAACTTTCGACAATATCATTATAAAGACATGATCGAGCAAGAACAGATGTCCGAAATGGAAAACGATTTGAGGAAAGTGGTCGACCAGATGATGAGAGCAGAACTGGAATTATTACAAGTAAATGAATTTATCTTTTTTTAAGTAATAGGATGGTCTGAAAAGTTTCCGCAAAGATATATCTTGAATGTCTTTGTTGCTACACTTTGGACGCGTAGAAGTCATTTGAATGGGATGATGTGAAAATAGAAAAATCGAGTAACGAACTGTCATTAAATATTTGTTTTTGAAAGGAGCCGTACGCAAATTAAAGATGGATTGAATTCTATATATTTACCACAGTGAAATTTTGGAAATCTTATATTAAGTTAAACTTTAACCTAGAAAACCTTTAAACTTAAAAATTATTTGCATGGCACCACCTATGATATCGGTTCTACTTTACTCAGTTGCATTTAAGGTTTGCATTGGAGGCTATGTTATAAAAAATATTAGTTTGTGGTGTCTTTATTTCTATCTACAAAGCTTTTAAAGTAAAATTTGAAATAGGGAACCGACTGCAAAAAGGCTTCGAACTGCTGCTTTCTTTCTTTGGTACTAATTACTCGAGGAAATCGATATTCTATATGTTTCCCGTTAGTCTTTTCTTCATTTCTTTCAAATTTTATATAACATGGTAACAACGCTACAATTTCCAACGCTCTCTTCGCCTTTTGCATAGTTTCTCCACCACTTTCAGCAGAAAAGGTGTGAAGGTAGTTGATCGGTATAATTTTGAAAAGATTAGTGCCAGGTCTAGGTAGAAAGACTACTTATACTTCCCCCCAATCCTTAGGGGTGCTTTAAACGGGAAGAAGCCCGCTGCAGTGTATTTTACCTTATTAATGATTCGCTCACAGAGATACCAGTCAGTGTGTGAGGACTTGCGTATTTCCTACTACATTTCCGCAGTTTTAATACCTTGCAGTGGAGTCAGAAAGCTGTGTGTCTCCATTAGCAATTCATTGATCTCGTTAAGCTTTTTGGTTATCGAAGTCTCGTTATCCAGAATAATACCCATTTCTGTATGTGGGTTCAAAAAAGTGCTTTCTGGAATCTTACCGCTTGAGGCAGGTCTTCTTTCTCTTCACAGTAGACTCTCCAAGCTTCTCTTTGGATAACGGAGACCTTTTTTGTATTCTTTGAGTTGAGCTTTGTATTCAGCTCATGTCTTATTTATATTTTACGCTTTGTTAGAGACATTTCTTGTTGATTTCCTGTTGATTTCCTGTTGTTCCAGTTCATCAAACCACTATGGTGCATATTTGCCGCTGTACTGGATCATCCTTAGAGGGCAGGCTTTTTCAAAAACCACCTTTATTGATTCCTCTATAAATATTGTTTACTCTTCGAGTTCACAGGTGCTGTTTGGTGTTCCTTCCAGATGATAAAAGTAGGAAGTTTTGCCAATGACGGAATTACCAAATTAGCTTATTAGTAGGTAAACCTTTTTAGTTAATTCTTCCACACTTGGCACCAAAACAGAAATATAATTAAGTGTAATACAGACAGTTCCAACTGGATTTGAAGCAAGTAAATGCATTTGTAATCTTCCAGAAACACCCAAATTATAATGGTTTATGGATAGTGTGCGCCTATTCTTAGTTTCTTCAATTTACTACCATCTATTTTAGACCTTTTTCTTCTCTTGCGTTGGATATGCCCTTTATTAGGTGCATCTGGAAAGTTAGCTATTATTTCTTGAAGAACTTAGACTAAAAGCAACCTTAGACAGGAAATCCACTTGCTGGAGTTGTCCTTATTTTAAATATTGTTCTTTCTTCTTTTAGTCGTCTTAAGTGTATGATGGTTTCTATTTCTTTCTTTTCTTCTTGGTTGTTTTGTTCTGGTGTGTTTGTGTGTTCTTCAACTAATTACTGTCTTGATGGGGTGTCTTTGACCTTTTCCTCGGACTTCTTGAACTTTTCTCCTCTCTTGTATTATTTTCATTTTTCTGTCTAAATTCTTTGGTTGATTATTTTGCTTCATGGTATTTTTTATATACTACTTTTAGTAGTTTATTCATTATTTTTTCTCGTTTCTTCTAATGTCTCTTGCAGTTCTCTGTACTCCTTCTGTAGAGTATTTTGGATTTTGGTGATTATAATATAAAATGGTCAATTTTTAGGATGCATTCGATAGAGATAGAGGTCATAAAGGTAAAAAGAAATCTAGTAAAAAAGCTAGGAGAGCAGGCAAGAAAAGCAAAAAGAGAAAAGAAAAAGATCTTACTCCCGATAGAACTACTGAATCTTTGTTTGAAGAACTGGTTGCAAATGGTATAATAAAAAGGTAATTATATTGTTTTGAATTACTTATGTATAATGCTAATTTAGAATGTTTTACTTTTTGTAAATTATTTGTTCAGCAAGTCGATTGTTTAAGGTACCCTGAGGTTCGGATTACACATTTCCAAGGTGAAATATCATATTACCCTCCTGCAAGATACAACATAGGTAAAGACCCACCTATAGCTCTTGGAGACATACGTCAACTTCTAGCAGAATACTGTATAGTTCCATTTTTAACTGCAAATCTCCATCAATCGACGCCTCATATTAAATCACTGCTTCTAGCTGGTAGTAAAGGAAGTGGTAAGAAAATGTTATTGCACGCTATTTGTACAGAAACAGGATCGGTGTTATTCGATTTAACCCCTTCGAATATTGTGGGAAAATATCCTGGTAAATCGGGTTTGATTATGCTGATTCATTTAGTTTTGAAAGTGGCTAGACTGTTGCAACCGAGTATTATTTATATGGACAATGCTGAAAGACCCTTTGTTAAGAAAATTCCCAAAACCGATAAAACTGATCCGAAGAGACTGAAAAAGGATCTGCCCAAAATTATAAAAAGTAAGTACAATTAAATGTTTGGCCACGATAGTCCTATAAAACCTCAATCATGCGTGTGCTTCCTCAAGTATAATGGTACCTATTATTCACTAGTTAATAATGAGCCATTATTCACTGTATGTATCAAAGATCAGATAAAATATTATAAATAAACCGGGTACCATGCTCATGTGTGTTTGACAGCTTTCCGTACCAAAGTGTTTTCTGTATAGGCATTAAGTGTGTGCTACCGTGCTATAATTCTGATTATTTATAATTTCTATACTAAAACCAATATTGATTGAGAGTAGGCCCAGTTGACAACAAATCGGGGGCGTGCTTATTAATTTTTGAGAGGGTTAAGAATGAAAGAAAAATTCATAGTACAATTATTTCAAACATTCATATACATTTTTTATTTATTTCATTAAAACTTTGCAATATCGTAATTTACCAATTAAACACTTATTAGCACTATTATTTTCACCAATTGTTAACACAACACGTCGATGCTGACTAACTTACCTGTAAAACGTACAATATATACTGTATAATTTACAAACCATTGATACGCTCGTGCTTGCATTTACATTACTGTGGCCTGCGACGATGTGCTGGAAGTTACGGTAAAGTGACAAAGACAGAAATATCGTTGCGTACAGCGTTGCCACTAGTTGTAATAA
The DNA here is from genome assembly GCA_035357415.1 of Ophraella communa. Lineage (NCBI taxonomy): Eukaryota > Metazoa > Arthropoda > Insecta > Coleoptera > Chrysomelidae > Ophraella > Ophraella communa. Next base: position 22,513,264 of record CM068985.1, read on the forward strand.
ATACCTAACGCTATACAGAAAATAATGAATTTTAACTGATCAGTAATCAGGAAATGTATAAGTACAAGCTCATTACTGATTTTTGTCATACCTTTTAATCGTACTAGCATTCAAAAATTAGTGCAGAATAAAATATTTTTATTTATTTTATTGAAAAAATATGTCTTCTCTTCCTGCAGCACCAAATGCTTAATGCTAAAAAACCCTGGATCATATAGAATATATAGAGATAGATTGGGACACATTAGTAAGACAGAGATAAGAACAAAACCAGATGATCACATAACCATATTAAAATTAAACTTTCATGTGTTTTTTCTCCGACTATTTTCGGATGATAAGAGTAATTTTTCGATACTAAAAGAGTTTCGAATAAAGTTAAAAAATCAGTTTTTGTGTACAGGGGGAAATTTATTTAAAATGATTGAAATTAAAGAGAAATTTGCATTTTAAATTTAGGAATTTGATATTAAAATTTACTTGTTATGAAGCTTCGATATAGTAACTCTCCGTAACCGTAATTGTAAAATTTGTAAATTTTGTTTAAATTAGTTAGGAAAAAGTTAACATTTTAATTTGTAAAATCAGTGTGTGTGGTGAGTGTACTACAAAGGAGAATAAAGACCTTAATGCAGTAAAAAGAGTATTCAGTATTCAGTATCCAACATATGCTATATCGTTAGGAGATTCCCTAGCAGATACACCTAGTGAAACCATTATACGGACGTGAGGTGGGTTTTAAATTATGTTTATTTGTGTTTTGGAGTCGCAAAATTCATTTTTTTCATACTTTACGGCACACTTGTACTTTACAGTACTCTTCAATTCTCCCAATGTTGTTTGAAATAAAAAGTGAATCAACATAAACCAAGATTTTATTCTAGTTTTTGAAGATTGACATTAATTGTACAACTGCTGTTGCCAGCAATATGTATTAATGGAGTTGTTGATGGATTTACAGTGTTTTCTGTAATCGCGGAAGACGTGTGGCTGTGATGTAGCACTTCAACAAAAGTTTCGTCCCTTTGGATCATTCTTGCAATCTTGTTTTGCATTCAATCGATTCTTCTATAAACTTTTCTGCAACTGATGAACTTTTCCATCTACCGTGCTGTTTTAGAACTTTAAGGTCAGCTCCACCATTGGCCAACAACGTTGAGGATGTCCTCCTGAAGCAATGACCTGTATATTTTTCTGGTTTGTCTAGTTTTAAGAACTCAGCTATTTTCTTAGGTGCTCCGCCAACAGTATGTATACCAGCTCTTTGAGACAGACATTTTCCTTGTCTATAACCCACCAAAAGAGCTTTCAGGGAGACGTGTTGCGTAAATTCATGTATTTTAACACATCCAAATAGTGAACCTCATCACTGTTAAGCACCTTCGACTGGTTTGGCTGATGGTCTACATTTTGTTTTTTCAAAAAAGCTATCAACTTTGGGAAACTTGATATGTTGACATTCTCATTAACTATAATCATTGATTTTACTATCGAATATTTGGACCATAATGAAGAAGGATAAAATGTTTTTGACTGAAAATTTAAACTGTTGAAAAGAATATTCTTTAAAAAACTGTTCTTACCACATCCAAAAAGTAAGCCAACATCACATTTTCATCAGCACTACTTTTCAAATTGTGTTGTTCACGCCAGTTGCAAAACAGCGCACATTCTTTTTCGTCTTTTCGCAGACTTAACTGGAATGATTTGTCCGCAGTTGCTTCCGCAGTTTTCTCAACAATTTCAGATCCATTTTCTCCGCAGATATTTCGTTTGTGCAGAAAAATTTAATATGTTTGCCTTTATTTACATTGTTACCTGGTAACCGCTGTTCATTTTTTATTTATAAAGCAAATCAACCATGTTAAGAATAAATCAAGTAACATAATTTTTTCACAGCAGTCTACATGACTTCCTAATAAAATGATCAAATATGTCATTTCAGTTTCATATTTTATTGCGTTTAAAACCAAAGGCAGTATGAAAAAATAGTTTTCCTACGACCACATATGAAAGTGCTAGATTGCACACTTATTTGTACTTAAGAAAGAAACTAATATCAATACACGTATTGAAAAGTAAATATCAATACACGTATTGAAAAGTAAAAAAATATAGTTCTATGATCTGTGAAATTTACGTCAAATTTATCAATAGTAAAAACACATAAATGTCAAAGCAAGGACCATTTAATTTTTTTTAAATCTTCCTTGTGTCAAATATTGTATTGTAATTGCCAATACAAATTTTTCTGTATAAAGTAAGAATAAAGTTTCTTATAGGTTTTTAAATTTTTAAAAAATAAACATATTTTTATAAAAACTCTTTTAGAAAGAAGAACAGTTTATTCTCCTTTTTTATATTGTGTTTATGTTCCGTGCATGTGTCGAATGTGGATTTTTGAAGTTATGTTTGTGTTTTTGTTCACAATTATCTTTGTGTCTATTATTATTACATTACTTTTCAATTAATTTCACCGACTGACCATTTTACTTTTAATTTTTATAGAGCCCACAAAAAAAAATTAAATGTCATTTAGCTAATAAAGAATTTTGATGTGAATTCCTGAGAAAGGTGGTTATTTGTTTTTAATGAATTATATTTCCATGCAATATATAAACTCGTTTAAATCCTTATTTTTAACATGACTAACAATTAAAATAAATTTTATAAATAAATTTAAAATATTTATTATAATAAGAAATATTGGGGTCGTAGGAAAAATCGTGTACACAACGCGTTGGAAAGTGTATTTCTTGCACTCGTTACGTTTCCGCACTCGCCACTACGCGGCTCGTGCTAAACTTCACTCGTGCGTAATACTTCACTTTCCACACTCGTTATGTAATATACTAATATTAAACAAACGCAATTCATATGGAATTCTGTTATGACACGAGTTCAAGTTTTTTAAAGAGTGTCACAACAGCCATATGTGAAAAGTTGTTTATAATATTTTTTATATTTTGCCATTTTATCATTTTTTAAATTAATTTATTATTTTTAAGTAATTACAAAAATTTCGATTTTAAAAAGTACTTCGATAGCACTGTGTAATTTATAACGTTTGACAGTTTTGACATTTAAATTATGAAATGTTAATGTTTTCAAATATTTTAAAATGACTAATACACCAATAATAATATATTATATAAGTAAAAGATTATATTCTTTTTCACAAATACTTTCTTAAAGAACAATATAAAATTAATAAATTGCTATTAGCCACAAATGTCATTGTCATTAGATACTTCACTCATGTCGCCAACCATTTAAAACAAAAATTTGCGTGCGTAAAAGTTACATTACGATACGCAAATGCGTTTTATAATGAAGATTTTTATAATTGCAAAATATAAAAAATATAGTACGGTACACGTCCGTGAAGTGATTATTACCGTACTCGATTAGATAATCTTGACTCGGCTCCTTCGTCGCCTCGTTCATAAACATCTATCTCGTACCGTAATAAGTCACTTCCCGGACTTGTAACGTAAATAACTATTTATTAACGTTTGATGTCAACGGAACTCTATAAGATGTGAACAATAGTGTATAAACAATTTTCAGCCTCTATTTTGAACTATAATTTTTGTAAACTAATTGTATTATTATAAATGTATTTGTGTGTATTGTATGTAGTCAGGAGGAACTGTCAATGTAAATTATATTCTACGGTTTGACAATTCGTTTTAAAATTATTTCTGACAGGTAAAGGTGTTTTCAAAAGGACATTTCACAGGATATATTTTCGGAAAATGGTTCCAAACACACGATGCAGAGGCGTTCTTCTTCGTCGTCATTTGAGAAATAATTTGTCACCAGAACTTGCTACTTCTTTTTGAGATGCATTTTTTGGGATTTTTGGGATTACGATATCTTACAAGAAGGGAGGGAATTTCGTCATAACTTTTTTATTTCTCATTATTATAACACCAAATTTTAATCACCTTCAAAGTATTCGCCATTGACCATAACGCACTTCTCCAAACAATTATTCCATTGTTCAAAACAGTTTTTAAATTCACTCATCGGGAGCTAGATCCGGTGAGTATAGGAGGTGGACAATCAGTGTCATGACGTTTATGGTTAGCAACTCCTTCACTGTTTTTTTACTGCTTTGTTTCGGGGTCATATCCATAGCACCACTATTCATCATCAGTAATCGCAGTAGAAAAAAATCAGGTTACTCTTTGAGTTGATTTTGATTTTGAAGCTCAAAACATACCTGAAGTCCACGTTCCCTTTGCTCGTCTGTGACAAGGCAAGGGATGAATTTGGCTGCAGCCCTTCGCATGTGCAAATCTTTGAATAAAATTCTCGGAATTGAACTCCATGACATTGCCGATATAACACAGAGTTGATCAATCGTTAGGCGACGGTCTTCACGAACAAGGGCATTGATTTTATCAACGTTTTCTTCAGTTCTTGACGTTAAGGGGCGTCCTGAACGAGATTGGTCTTCAATTGACATTCCTCCGTAAACTCTGGTTTTACTTAAGGCAGTATCCCCATGTCTTAACTTAAGCATCACAATAGTTTCAACGGCCGCCCCCCTACACGAAACAAAATTTCACAGCCACGCGTTTTCTTCACAATTCTCTCACAGCGACACAACTTTGCACATTGACGCAGGTGGTGGACACCAACTGACATGTGGTCAAACAATAAGTTCCCCCACTTTCCCTCCCCTCCACAGCGTACTTCCCGGAACTTATGGATCCCTATTCTACCTTTCTTCACAGGTTCATACGTTTTCACTTCATTTCTGACTTTTTCTTCTGCTTTCACAGCATCTTTCACAGACTTTACTTTCTTTTATGTTCTTTTAATATTCTTTCTTAGTTGCCCTTTCGGGTATGATTTTAATTATCCTAGTACCTCATCAGGAATTTTAAATTTTTAATTTTATTTAAAAATCGTATTTTAATATTTTTATACTATTTAGATTTGAGTGCAGAAGACCGAGTGATGCTGATAGGAACCTCAAATTTTCCATGGGAAAGTGACCAAAAGCTTTTACAACAAGTTTATCAAAAATTCTTGATGATACCTCCCCCAAATTACAGTTCCAGATACACAGCCTGGAGTAACCTGCTCGGTGAATACATGCCGGTTAATTGGCAGTTTGACATCGGTCTTATGACGAGAATATCAGATGCTTATACTATAGGTAAGTCCTATTGAAGCATACAAACCGTATTTTAATTCTAGCTGAATTTTAGGGTCTATAATAAGCACGATTAATGAAGTGATGACAGTTAAAAGGATGTTGCAGTTGAGGATCCATCCTCTAAGTCCTTTGGAATTGGTGAACGTTTTGTGTAAGCGAATTCCCATTTACAAAGAAGAGGAGGATTGTTTTGAGCTATGGTGGTCGAAAGTGCCAATTGTGAGAAAGAGAGCCAGAGCAGTAGAGTTGTTGTTAGAAGAACAAGCTGAAATGCAGGCTAAACAGCAGGCCAATGCCAAGAAAAAGATTTAAATGGAATAGGATATTTTTCCAGACATAAGCTGCTGATGGTATAAGTACTGACAGTTGTTGTGGATGGATGATCTGCGGCGGGTTAACGGTTCATAAAAACCATTGTTAGGACTAGTTCCTACTTATCATAACTATTATCTTTAGTGTTAGAATATACTTGTGTATTTTTGTATGTAAACGATTCTGATTAGAATTGTCACTAATTGTCAATAAAATGAAAGATATTTTTACGAAGTCTTACAAGTTTATTCTCAAACGACGTAGTTCTTCGTTGGGTAAACTAAGAATATGCTACAACCATGGACGAGTCACGAGTCTCCATCGTACTAGGATTGTAATTGATATTTACGTTACTAGTCTGGTAAGTGAGATATTTACGGATGAGGCGACAGCCGGAATTCGAAACCAGTACTATAAAAGTTTTCCTGACGTGTGAGCTGGAACATTTTGTTTCATAGTGTACTCTAAAATACAAAAGAACAGTGAAAAATCAAATATTAATATATTTATCGTCGTTAACTATTATTGAAATTTGCATTCAAGATAGCTGGCCTTTAGTTGATAAACATAGAAGCAAAATATTGATACTGTCAGTGATTGCCATTATACGATTTTCATGAGATAGCACAAGATCAATTCATTCTTGAGAACATTTTGATTTCACAAAAGTATTAATTTAGGCAATAAGTTCTATTTATTGCTGTTAAATTTCAATTAATTTATTTTCAGACATTTGAAACCTAACTGAGTTTTTATTACGTGCTACTGTCCCGTAAAAGTCTATTTTCCTGATTGAAATCAAGTACGTAAAGGTATATTTTAGGGTACAGTATGAAATAAATGAGTATTTAGAAGAGGTCTAAAGAACTGCTGGAGTTCGGGTACCCCGTACAAATAATTTGAGTGACATTTGTGCGTGAACATTGGTTTTTTTTATTAAATAATGTTTTTGATTTTTTAAATTTTCGAATAATGCCATAAGTTTTTGTAAATACATTTTTATGCAAAAGGTCATCTCCAGTGTTTCATCGATTAAAGTGAAACAAGTAAAAACAATACCGGTCGTATATTGTAACGTGTAGAATTTATTTTTTTAATTATATTAAACTTATGAATTTAATAAAGATTGGTTTTTACATTACTTTTGGTTTACCTTTTATAAGCTTTATAACATGTGAATAAAAATAGCTAAAATTTGAATATTGCCTTTTATTTATTTATTTGTTTGAAAGGGGTTATTAACCATGGAGATATTCCGTATCCAGAATCAACAAGTAAACAAGCTCTACCATCAAAAGGTGACATGATGTCCCTAAGTGAAATTCTTCGCCACAAACATTAGTAAATCTTTCAAGGTCATCATAATAATTTTAATAGACCTCTTTCTAATTTTATCAATTTTCTAATTTTCATAATTCTCCTTGCAATCTAGGCTTTTTAATCCATACGTGAGTATAAATCTAACTCCCCAATCACACTTGGCTAACGAAAATTTATCTGCCATACCATTTTTGCCTCGGTTATTTTTTCAACTGTCGATTGAAAATGTATCCACAAATTGGATCTTTTAATAATTTTATCCATAACATAACTCAAGCGGCTTTCAGACTATACTCTACTATTGTCCTATATAGTATGGCAAAGAAAAGCAAGGGCACTAGGCATAGACCTATCGGGCTTATGGAAAAATACCTCCATTTATTTCCTTGGAGAAAGTCGTCCACCACGATTGTCGGTTTCATTCAAAATCAACACTTTCTGACTCCAGTCTTAACAGTTTCTTACTATAATATATCTCTTGTCGAGCATGATACTGTTTTTATTGCCATGGCTGATAAACCAAAAACTAACTAAAAAGTATCTAGTCTTCCTAGGAGCTAATTTAACCAAAATCTAGCAAATAGTAATAAACAACTATTCTTTTAAACTTAACTTCCACGTTTTATTAAATTACAGTTACCTACAGCTGTTTTGTACAACGAGCAATATCAGATTGACATTTAAGTTACATTTTGTTTTTTTAAGGCAGCTGCCGGATGTTTATTAAGTAGTGTTAATACTAGACCAAGTATGGAAGTAATAAGACGTTACAATATTAAAGCCTAAATGTTATTAGCCCTAAGGGATTATCCTGGATGTATTTCCCTCTAAGATCAGTATAACTGTGAAATGATATAGAAAAAACAGATATGATATACGTGTGTGTGTACGTGAATCATCATCAAGTAGTATGTTGGAGCATTTCCTTAAGTCAGTTCCATGTGCTAATTTATTAAAAGATGCCTATAACAATGAAGCCACACCCGGGCAAAATCTCGGTGACTATTGTTTTCGAAAATTAAGTAAGCTAAGGGAGTTAAAGCTCCATATACAGGGTGTACCAACCTTATGACAAGCTTCGGTATATGGGTTGTTTTAGAAGATATCAAAAAATGTTATTAACAAAAATAGTAGATGTCTTTAGGGTCCATATTTTGAAATTACCTTAAACTATACAGAGTGTTGTATAACTCCGTTACAAACCAAACATATGATTTTTTAAATGGGAACCCCTGTATATTATACCGAATTCGGACTGCTCACATTTTTTTGAAGATTTTGATATAAGGTTTTGATACATTATACAGAGTCCTTCAGAAGTTATGGACACGTTTGTGTGAAAATCGTAGGTAAATCAACGCTCTGTATCTTATTGTACGTTGAAGAAAAAAAAGTATTTTGCCTAACAGAGTTTCGTAATATGATACAATATCACCGTATTCTATTAAATATTAATTATTTTCCCTTTTGTATACAGGGTGGACGATAACTCGAACCTTTCATTTTCTCTCTTCTTTCAAATGGAACACCCTGTATTTTATATCATAAATAGAATACCCGATTATGTAACTTTAATTTTTGTTAAGCATTCCCTATACCCAAAGTTTATGAAAACAGAGTTATTTTGTAATATTTATTGTAAACCATTATTAACCTATTATGTGAAAGAAATAAACGTTGAATGTAACAAACAATCCTTAAAAATAATAAATTGTAATAAACAACTTATTCTAATTAAAACAAGCCTCCAAAAGTATAATTCTAACCATAATATTAAACTAAATGATCAAAGTGCTCACCGTTAACATTATCTCAATACCGAATTCCATAACAGATGGATTGGAAGAGGGGGCCCAAATGATTGGCCAGCCTGGTCTCCCGATTTAACTAATTTGGATTTCTACTAGACACGATATGAAAGAGAGAATCACAGCGGCATTTCAATCTGTTAACGTTGAAATGCTGAAAAATGTTAGTCAATTATTTGAACTTAGACTGCAGCATTGCATTGATGTTAACGGTGAACACTTTGAACATTTAGTTTAATATTATGGTTAGAATTATACTTTTGGAGACTTGTTTTATTTAGAATAAATTGTTTATTTAAACTTATTATTTTTAAGGATTGTTTGTTACATTAAACGTATATTCCTTTCACATAATATGTTAATAATTATGGTTTACAATAAAAATTACGAAATAACTCTGTTTGTATAAACTTAGGGTATAGGGAATACTTAACAAAAATTACATAATCGAAGATTCTATTTATGATATAAAATACCATTTGAAAGAAGAGAGAAAATGAAAGATTCGAGATATGGTCCACCCTGTATACAAAAGGGAAAATAATTAATATTTAATAGAATATGGTGATATTGTGTCATATTACGAAACTCTGTTTTACTTTTTTTTTCTTCAACGTACAATAAGATACAGAGCGTTGATTTACCTACGATTTTCACACGAACGTGTCCATAACTTCTGAAGGACTCTGTATAATGTATCAAAACCTTATATCAAAATCTTCAAAAAAATGTGAGCAGTCCGAATTCGGTATAATATACAGGGGTTCCCATTTAAAAAATCATATGTTTGGTTTGTAACGGAGTTATACAACACTCTGTATAGTTTAAGGTAATTTCAAAATATGGACCCTAAAGACATCTACTATTTTTGTTAATAACATTTTTTGATATCTTTTAAAACAACCCATATACCGAAGTTTGTCATAAGGTTGGTACACCCTGTATGTGACGAATTTTTAGTGAATGCTGTGATTCGATGCATCAATGACGAAAATATTGTTAGAACGATACGTGATGTCGATAAACTTTTTTGTTATTTAGACACGCTGGGTTGTATGCCGATAAATATAAAATCAAATATTTTTCAAAAAAATAAGCCACCAAATGGTGAAAATACGAAAATTCAATACATCTGAACAAAACAAAATTCTGTTGTTATAACTGCGGTATAAGTAGACATTTTGCTAAATATTGTAGAAAACCTTGACTAGAGGGTGCAAAATGCCGGAAACTAGGCCATATCGCCGACTGCTGTCCTACTAAAGTATTAAATGTTAGTATTACTAATATAAAGCAGATAAGGCAGTTCATAGGACTATCAAGTTATTTCAGAAAATTAATATGCCACCATGGTAGCACCCCTCTCACAGCTCACCAGAAAATATGCCAAATGGTTATAGGGAAATGTTCAGATAAACGCTTGTAAAAAAATAAAACCAGCGTTAGCAAATGATCCCATTTTAGCTATATTTGATCACAATTACGGACTGAACTACACACAGATGCATCAGCCATAGGGGTGGGTGCGATATTATTTCAGTTAGATTCAGAAGGAAAGCAGCATGTGATATCATACTTTAGTAAGCAGACAAGAAACGATCAAAGACATTACCACGCTTATTAACTGGAAACGATGGGAGTTGTATTAGCTTTACGTTATTTCCGAGTATATTACTAGGACTGGATTTTAAGGTTGTTATAGTAGTTTTCACAATAAATGGTATTGATTGAAGGATTATAATAAAACCAATTAGACCCTTAAGTTGTAAAATCCGAGATGCACATCATAAATGTAAAAGGACCTGATTCAGGTAATTTTGTTTCTCAGAGAGGGATTGTAAAGGATTACAGCTTACACTTCTTATTCATTTTAGTATTTGTATTTCATTGGAAGTGTTCACTTGTGGTACGGCGTGCAATAATTTTATAACATTTATTTGTTATTACAGACATTAATAGCAAAGATTTTATACCCCAACGTGCAGAATAGGCAGTATGTGAGTATGTGGCGTCCTTGGATAAAAAGTAATAGTGCTTCTTCCAGTGGTTCGTAAAAGAAGAATCACTTATCTTGTGACGCGAAAATCATTATAAAAATGTGTATAGTTCCTTACTCCAGCAAGGATATAACGCGGGTGCTGTAGCAAGTGTAACCAGTAATTTGACGAAGGTGCCTCTTATTTCAGTTTGTTGAAAATTCCATGGAATCAAGAAAAAAGATTTCAGTGTCACAAAAAGTCTAGACGACTGGGAAAAAGATTTTATAAGGCGAAAAATCTACACTATGTACGATGAGCAGCGTGTCCCTACAATCAAAAGTCTGAAACAGCGGCTCGTCAATGACGAAACTCACATCAACTGCGGCCTCACTACCCTTTGGCGAGCTCTGTCTGCAATGGGCTTTAAAAATCGCAAAATTGACAAGAGACAAGTAATAATGGAATCCACACGTTTAATAAACTGGCGTTCTGAACATATAACGTCATTAAGAAAATACCGGTCTGAAAATCGGCTAATACACGCATGACACCCCTTCCAAAGATGGTCTGATTCCTCTGAGTGTTAAACAAAAGCACCATTAAATAAAGAGAAGAGAATCACAATATTACACGCAGGATCAGAAAATGGTTGGATCCCAAACGCTATGTGGCTTTCTGTCAAAAATATTAAGGACTCTTGTGTTGATTATCACGAAGATACGACAGCAGCTCTTTTTGAAGATTGGTTTAAAAATTGTCTGTTACCCAGCATTCCACCAAACAGCGTTATAGTAATGGACAACGCAAGCTATCATAGTCGACAATTGCAAAAAATTCCTGGTTCAAAGAACACGAAATTGGAGATTCAAAACTTCATGGCTGCAAATGACATATATTTTGAGGAAAATTATACAAAAAAGAACTTTTACAAGTGCTGCAGTCATTTTCGTAAAAAAACGTATGTTTGTGATACAATTGCAAAAGATTTGGGATATACAGTGTTACGACTACCTCCCTACTACTGCGTGTTCAATCCCATAGAGCTTATGTGGCACCAACTTAAATCGAGTAAGCGCGGAAAAAATGCTTCTCCGACTTTAAGTGGTAGTGTGGTAGAATTAATTAGGAACTGTATGAATGACATTCCTACCGAGAGTTGGAAAAGTTCTATTAGTCATGTTATAAATGATGAAAACTCGTACCTTTCTGTAAAATCAATTGCACCAATTATTTTTAAACTCATTAGCTACGACATCTGCTGGTAAAAAGACTAACGAATGGGACATCTAGCATTGTAAACGAAATCCAAAAAGACCTCCATAGAATGGATCTACAAGAGTTACGTAAGAAGACATCTGATAATGTTAAGAAGGATCAGAAAAAACAAAAGGAACGATATGACAAGTCAAGACGAGAAGCTACCAAGTATTCTGTTGGTGAGCTAGTAATGGTGAAAATCACAAGCGAACCAGCTCCTGTAGGAAGCCATAAGTTACTTTCTTAGTTCAAGGGACCCTTCCCTTCCCTTCAACGATATAGATACGAAAGGTATCAATAACGGTTGTTGCTGCTGACAACATCAAACGTTGGATTATTTTTCAAAACGATGAAGGGTAAGGTCATCCTTCTAAGTGATTAATAAATAGGTCTGACGTAGCTAATTTTAAATTAAAAAAGTTTCAATCTATGAAATATGAGAAGATCGGCGGATCTTTATTACGAAAAGATCAACGGATCTCTACTACGAAAAGATCGATGGATCTTTATGGTGACAAAATCGACGGATCTTTATTACGAAAAAGTCAACGGACCTTTATTACGAAAAGGTCAACGGATCTGTACTACGAAAAGATCAACGATCTTTATTACGAAAAGATTAGCGGATCTTTATAACGAAAAGATCGACGGATCTTTATTACGAAAAGATTGACGGATCTTTATTACGAAAATACCAGCGGATCTTTATTACGAAAAGATCGACGGATCTTTATTACGAAAAGGTCAACGGATCTTTACTACGAAAAGATCAACGGATCTTTATTACGAAAAGATCGACGGATTTTTATTACGAAAAGATCGACGGATCTTTATTATAAAAAGATCGACGGATCTTTATTACGAAAAGATCGACGGATCTTTATTACGAAAAGGTCAACGGATCTGTACTACGAAAAGATCAACGATCTTTATTACAAAAAGATTAGCGGATCTTTATAACGAAAAGATCGACGGATCTTTATTACGAAAATATCAGCGGATCTTTATTACGAAAAGATCGACGGATCTTTATTACAAAAAGATCGACGGATCTTTATTACGAAAAGATCGACGGATCTTTATTACGAAAAGGTCAACGGATCTGTACTACGAAAAGATCAACGGATATTTATTATAAAAAGATTGACGGATCTTTATTACGAAAAAGTCAACGGATCTGTACTACGAAAAGATCAACGATCTTTATTACGAAAAGATCAGGGGATCTTTATTACAAAAATATCGACGGATCTTTATTACAAAAAGATCGACGGATCTTTATTACGAAAATATCAGCGGATCTTTATTACGAAAAGATCGACGGATCTTTATTACGAAAAGGTCAACGGATATTTATTACGAAAAGATCGACGGATCTTTATTACGAAAAGATCGATGGATCTTTATTACAAAAAGATCAACGGATCTTTACTACGAAAAGATCAACGGATCTTTACTACGAAAAGATCGATGGATCTTTATTGTGACAAAATCGACGGATCTTTATTACGAAAAGGTCAACGGATCTGTACTACGAAAAGATCAACGATCGTTATTACGAAAAGATTAGCGGATCTTTATAACGAAAAGATCGACGGATCTTTATTACGAAAAGATTGACGGATCTTTATTAAGAAAAGGTCAACGGATCTTTACTACGAAAATATCAGCGGATCTTTATTACGAAAAGATCAACGGATCTTTATTACGAAAAGGTCAACGGATATTTATTACGAAAAGATCGACGGATCTTTATTACAAAAAGATCGAAGGATCTTTATTACGAAAAGATCAACGGATCTTTATTAAGAAAAGATCAACGGATCTTTATTACGAAAAGGTCAACGGATATTTGTTACGAAAAGATCGACGGATCTTTATTACGAAAAGGTCAACGGATCTTTACTACGAAAAGATCAACGGATCTTTATTACGAAAAGGTCAACGGATCTTTATTACTAAAATATCAGCGGATCTTTATTACGAAAAGATCGACGGATCTTTATTACGAAAAGGTCAACGGATCTTTACTACGAAAATATCAGCGGATCTTTATTACGAAAAGATCAACGGATCTTTATTACGAAAAGGTCAACGGATATTAATTACGAAAAGATCGACGGATCTTTATTACGAAAAGGTCAACGGATCTTTACTACGAAAAGATCAACGGATCTTTATTACGAAAAGGTCAACGGATCTTTACTACGAAAAGATCAACGGATCTTTATTATGAAAAGATTGACGGATCTTTATTACGAAAAAGTCAACGGATCTGTACTACGAAAAGATCAACGATCTTTATTACGAAAAGATCAGGGGATCTTTATTACAAAAAGATCGACGGATCTTTATTACAAAAAGATCGACGGATCTTTATTACGAAAATATCAGCGGATCTTTATTACGAAAAGATCAACGGATCTTTATTACGAAAAGGTCAACGGATATTAATTACGAAAAGATCGACGGATCTTTATTACGAAAAGGTCAACGGATCTTTACTACGAAAAGATCAACGGATCTTTATTACGAAAAAGGCAACGGATCTTTATTACGAAAAGATCGATGGATCTTTATTATGAAAAGATCGACGGATCTTTATTACGAAAAAGTCAATGGATCTGTACTACGAAAAGATCAACGATCTTTATTACGAAAAGATCAGCGGATCTTTATTACAAAAAGATCGACGGATCTTTGTAACGAAAAGATTGACGGATCTTTATTACGAAAAGGTCAACGGATCTTTACTACGAAAATATCAGCGGATCTTTATTACGAAAAGATCAACGGATCTTTATAACGAAAAGGTCAACGGATATTTATTACGAAAAGATCGACGGATCTTTATTACAAAAAGATCGAAGGATCTTTATTACGAAAAGATCAACGGATCTTTATTACGAAAAGATCAACGGATCTTTATTACGAAAAGGTCAACGGATATTTGTTACGAAAAGATCGACGGATCTTTATTACGAAAAGGTCAACGGATCTTTACTACGAAAAGATCAACGGATCTTTATTACGAAAAGGTCAACGGATCTTTATTACTAAAATATCAGCGGATCTTTATTACGAAAAGATAGACGGATCTTTATTACGAAAAGGTCAACGGATCTTTACTACGAAAATATCAGCGGATCTTTATTACGAAAAGATCAACGGATCTTTATTACGAAAAGGTCAACGGATATTTATTACGAAAAGATCGACGGATCTTTATTACGAAAAGGTCAACGGATCTTTACTACGAAAAGATCAACGGATCTTTATTACGAAAAGGTCAACGGATCTTTATTACGAAAAGATCAGCGGATCTTTATTACAAAAAGATCGACGGATCTTTATTACGAAAAGATTGACGGATCTTTATTACTAAAATATCAGCGGATCTTTATTACGAAAAGATCGACGGATCTTCATTACGAAAAGGTCAACGGATCTTTACTACGAAAAGATCAACGGATCTTTATTACGAAAAGATCGATGGATCTTTATTACGAAAAGATCGATGGATCTTTATTACGAAAAAGTCAACGAATCTGTACTACGAAAAGAACAACGATCTTTATTACAAAAAGATCAGCGGATCTTTATTACAAAAAGATCGACGGATCTTTATTACGAAAAGATTGACGGTTCTTTATTACGAAAATATTAGCGGATCTTTATTACGAAAAGATCGACGGATCTTTATTACGAAAAGGTCAACGAATCTGTACTACGAAAAGAACAACGATCTTTATTACAAAAAGATCAGCGGATCTTTATTACAAAAAGATCGACGGATCTTTATTACGAAAAGATTGACGGTTCTTTATTACGAAAATATTAGCGGATCTTTATTACGAAAAGATCGACGGATCTTTATTACGAAAAGGTCAACGGATATTTATTACGAAAAGATCGACGGATCTTTATTACGAAAAGGTCAACGGATCTTTACTACGAAAAGATCAACGGATCTTTATTATGAAAAGATCGACCGATCTTTATTACGAAAAAGTCAACGGATCTGTGCTACGAAAAGATCAACGATCTTTATTACGAAAAGATCAGGGGATCTTTATTACGAAAAGATCAACGGATCTTTATTACGAAAAGGTCAACGGATATTTATTACGAAAAGATCGACGGATCTTTATTACGAAAAGGTCAACGGATCTTTACTACGAAAAGATCAACGGATCCTTATTACGAAAAGATCGATGGATCTTTATTACGAAAAGATCGATGGATCTTTGTTATGAAAAGATCGACGGATCTTTATTACAAAAAGGTCAACGGATATTTATTACGAAAAGATTGATGGATCTTTATTATGAAAAGATTGACGGATCTTTATTACGAAAAAGTCAACGGATCTGTACTACGAAAAGATCGACGGATCTTTATTACGAAAAGGTCAACGGATATTTATTACGAAAAGATCGACGGATCTTTATTACGAAAAGGTCAACGGATCTTTACTACGAAAAGATCAACGGATCTTTATTACGAAAAGGTCAACGGATCTTTATTACGAAAAGATCGATGGATTTTTATTATGAAAAGATCGACGGATCTTTATTACGAAAAAGTCAACGGATCTGTACTACGAAAAGATCAACGATGTTTATTACGAAAAGATCAGCGGATCTTTATTACGAAAAGATTGACGGATCTTTATTACGAAAATATCAGCGGATCTTTATTACGAAAAGATCGACGGATCTTTATTACGAAAAGGTCAACGGATCTTTACTACGAAAAGATCAACGGATCTTTATTACGAAAAGATCGATGGATCTTTATTACGAAAAGATCGATGGATCTTTTTTATGAAAAGATCTACGGATCTTTATTACGAAAAGGTCAACGGATCTTTATTACAAAAAGATCGACGGATCTTTATTACAAAAAGATCGACGGATCTTTATTACGAAAAGGTCAACGGATATTTATTACGAAAAGATCGACGGATCTTTATTACGAAAAGGTCAACGGATCTTTTCTACGAAAAGATCAACGGATCTTTATTACGAAAAGATCGATGGATCTTTATTACGAAAAGATCGATGGATCTTTGTTATGAAAAGATCGACGGATCTTTATTACGAAAAGGTCAACGGATATTTATTACGAAAAGATCAACGGATCTTTATTACGAAAAGGTCAACGGATCTTTATTACGAAAAGGTCAACGGATCTTTACTACGAAAAGATCAACGGATCTTTACTACGAAAAGATCAACGGATCTTTATTACGAAAAGATCAACGGATCTTTATTACGAAAAGGTCAACGGATCTTTATTACGAAAAGATCGATGGATCTTTATTATGAAAAGATCGACGGATCTTTATTACGAAAAGATCGATGGATCTTTATTATGAAAAGATCGACGGATCTTTATTACGAAAAAGTCAACGGATCTGTACTACGAAAAGATCAACGATCTTTATTACGAAAAGATCAGCGGATCTTTATTACAAAAAGATCGACGGATGTTTATTACGAAAAGGTCAACGGATCTTTACTACGAAAAGATCAACGGATCTTTATTACGAAAAGATCAGCGGATCTTTATTACAAAAAGATCGACGGATCTTTATTACGAAAAGATTGACGGATCTTTATTACGAAAATATCAGCGGATCTTTATTACGAAAAGATCGACGGATCTTTATTACGAAAAGGTCAACGGATATTTATTACGAAAAGATCGACGGATCTTTATTACGAAAAGGTCAACGGATCTTTACTACGAAAAGATCAACGGATCTTTATTATGAAAAGATTGACGGATCTTTATTACGAAAAAGTCAACGGATCTGTGCTACGAAAAGATCAACGATCTTTATTACGAAAAGATCAGGGGATCTTTATTACGAAAAGATCAACGGATCTTTATTACGAAAAGGTCAACGAATCTTTACTACGAAGAGATCAACGTATTTTTATTACGAAAAGATCGATGGATCTTTATTACGAAAAGATCGATGGATCTTTGTTATGAAAAGATCGACGGATCTTTATTACGAAAAGGTCAACGGATATTTATTACGAAAAGATCGATGGATCTTTATTATGAAAAGATCGACGGATCTTTATTACGAAAAAGTCAACGGATCTGTACTACGAAAAGATCAACGATCTTTATTACGAAAAGATCAGGGGATCTTTATTACAAAAAGATCGACGGATCTTTATTACGAAAAGGTCAACGGATCTTTACTACGAAAATATCAGCGGATCTTTATTACGATAAGATCAACGGATCTTCATTACGAAAAGGTCAACGGATATTTATTACGAAAAGATCGACGGATCTTTATTACGAAAAGGTCAACGGATCTTTACTACGAAAAGATCAACGGATCTTTATTACGAAAAGGTCAACGGATCTTTATTACGAAAAGATCGATGGATTTTTATTATGAAAAGATCGACGGATCTTTATTACGAAAAAGTCAACGGATCTGTACTACGAAAAGATCAACGATGTTTATTACGAAAAGATTAGCGGATCTTTATAACGAAAAGATCGACGGATCTTTATTACGAAAATATCAGCGGATCTTTATTACGAAAAGATCGATGGATCTTTATTACAAAAAGATCAACGGATCTTTACTACGAAAAGATCAACGGATCTTTACTACGAAAAGATCGATGGATCTTTATTGTGACAAAATCGACGGATCTTTATTGTGACAAAATCGACGGATCTTTATTACGAAAAGGTCAACGGATCTTTATTACAAAAGATCGACGGATCTTTATTACAAAAAGATCGACGGATCTTTATTACGAAAAAGGTCAACGGATATTTATTACGAAAAGATCGACGGATCTTTATTACGAAAAGGTCAACGGATCTTTTCTACGAAAAGATCAACGGATCTTTATTACGAAAAGATCGATGGATCTTTATTACGAAAAGATCGATGGATCTTTGTTATGAAAAGATCGACGGATCTTTATTACGAAAAGGTCAACGGATATTTATTACGAAAAGATCAACGGATCTTTATTACGAAAAGGTCAACGGATCTTTATTACGAAAAGGTCAACGGATCTTTACTACGAAAAGATCAACGGATCTTTATTACGAAAAGGTCAACGGATCTTTATTACGAAAAGATCGATGGATCTTTATTATGAAAAGATCGACGGATCTTTATTACGAAAAGATCGATGGATCTTTATTATGAAAAGATCGACGGATCTTTATTACGAAAAAGTCAACGGATCTGTACTACGAAAAGATCAACGATCTTTATTACAAAAAGATCAGCGGATCTTTATTACAAAAAGATCGACGGATGTTTATTACGAAAAGGTCAACGGATCTTTACTACGAAAAGATCAACGGATCTTTATTACGAAAAGATCAGCGGATCTTTATTACAAAAAGATCGACGGATCTTTATTACGAAAAGATTGACGGATCTTTATTACGAAAATATCAGCGGATCTTTATTACGAAAAGATCGACGGATCTTTATTACGAAAAGGTCAACCGATCTTTACTACGAAAAGATCAACGGATCTTTATTACGAAAAGATCGATGGATCTTTATTACGAAAAGATCGATGGATCTTTATTATGAAAAGATCGACGGATCTTTATTACGAAAAGATCAACGGATCTTTATTACGAAAAGATCGACGGATCTTTATTACGAAAAGATCGACGGATCTTTATTACAAAAAGATCAACGGATCTTTATTACGAAAAGATCGATGGATCTTTATTATAAAAAGATCGACGGATCTTTATTACGAAAAGGGCAACGGATCTTTACTACGAAAAGGTCAACGGATCTTTACTACGAAAAGGTCAACGGATCTTTACTACGAAAAGATCAACGGATCTTTACTACGAAAAGATCAACGGATCTTTACTACAAAAAGATCAACGGATCTTTATTACGAAAAGATCGACCAATCTTTATTACGAAAAGGTCAACGGATCTTTACTACGAAAAGATCAAGATTACGAAAATATCGATGGATTTTTATTACGAAAAGATCAACGGATCTTTACTACAAATATATCAACGGATCTTTATTACGAAAAGATCGACCAATTTTGATTACGAAAAGGTCAACGGATCTTTACTACGAAAAGATCGACGGATCTTTATTACGAAAAGGTAAACGGAACAATCTTTATTACGAAAAGGTCAACGGATCTTTACTACGAAAAGATTAACGGATCTTTACTACGAAAAGATCGACGGATCTTTATTACGAAAAGGTCAACGGATCTTTACTACGAAAAGATCAACGGATATTTATTACGAAAATATCGATGGATTTTTATTACGAAAAGATCAACGGATCTTTATTACAAAAATATCAACGGATCTTTATTACGAAAAGATCGACCAATCTTTATTACGAAAAGGTGAACGGATCTTTACTACGAAAAGATCGACGGATCTTTATTACGAAAAGGTCAACGGATATTTATTACGAAAATATCGATGGATTTTTATTACGAAAAGATCAACGGATCTTTATTACAAAAATATCAACGGATATTTACTACAAAAAGATCAACGGATCTTAATTACGAAAAGGTCAACGGATCTTTACTACGAAAATATCATCGGATCTTAGTTACGAGATCAAAGGATCTTCACTTGGCGGGATCAAGGGATCCCTAATACACTTGTTTGAAGAACAATTTTAGCTTTTGTGTTTTTCTTCCTAGGTCTACACAGCCTGAGGACAGGCTGGTTGGTCAGGATGGCCGTATGTAAGAAATTATAAAAATATAAAAGCACTGCTTGTAATAGGAGTGCGTGACTAAGCTGGACTTGCTGATAAGGAGCAGGTAGCGGACAGTCTTACGATCTTGGCAAGGGTGTTAAGATATACGTTTAAGAATAGTTTTGTTAGAATTATTAGTTCAGTTCTAAAGTTATTTCGAAAGTATTAACGTGTTTTATTTGGTTGCTTACAATAAATAGTTTAATAGTGGAGAATTTCCAAGATTTATTTGTTCATTAACTACTTTAAATTGTTGATCTGCTAGATGTCTTTATTACTTATTCCTAGATTTTAGAAAGTGTTTGGCTTTTTGTTCACTTAAAGCCAAGCAGTATCTCGCAGATTTAGCAAGGTTTTGTGTGTCAAAGTGTATGTTTTATTCACATTACCCTTTATTATGATTTTTTTTTGGTCCTCTATTCAATTTAAATTGCCCAGAAATTATCGTTTTAGTGTTGAATCCGGTCCTGAACGTTGAATAGTGATATCACCTTACCATATTAATCCTTACTATAATCAAAAACAGTATCTTTAGCAGTCTATCTCTTTTGGTACTTAAAATCTGAATATACAAATGTTTATTCAATATTTAATTATCATAACAAATCACTAACAAAGCTAATTGTGATGAATAATCTTTTTTATTAGGTACCTAAAAAAACTGTTTACTTTCGTTATCCTAAACAAAATAAAAACAGACACATAAAAATAGGAATGTCATTATAGGAAACGAGTTACCTACTGTAAAAGTTTTAAAACGTTTTTTTTTATATTTTACTCTAAAACACAAAATAACGGGAAAAATAAAATATTAATATATTTATCGGCTTTCCCTACTTTTGAAATTTGCATTCAATGCCAAGATAACTGGCTGGGACCCAATTCTCGAAATAATTCCTATGGGGAAATGCGAAATATCCCTATGGAAAATTGTTTAACATATTCTCGACGTATTTCATGGGAATTTTTTCCATCAAAAATCGTGGGGAAATTTTCCCATGCTTATTATGTAAGGAATGTACTTTTCCATTGATAATGACAAACACAGATCTTGCGCAGTCTTAATCTAACCTTTTTTATTTTGTCGAATTTAAGTTTATTTAGTTTTGGTTACGTATTTTAAAAGATTGGTTTTCTGTTTTGTACAGTTTTTAAATATTTGTTTATTCTATTTCTAAGAAATTCGAAAAATGGATGAACTAATTCTTCTAAACCAGTTAGAAATAATTGTGATTCCTTAAAAGTAAATGTGCTAGAAAATTTACTTTTCCTTAATTCCTCGTCATTTTCCATGATTGAAAAATGTTTTTTTTGAATTTCACTTAAATTACCATTTTTTGTCGAAGTCGTGATTATAACACAAGATAACTAAACCAGAAAAATAAATTAATTCATGTTTTATTAGGTTACAGGTAACTGATAATAAATATGTAAGACACGTAATATACACTTCAATAACGTCAAATAAAAATCTTTCCTACCAATATGAAAACAATAAAAACATTCAAAATACTCGATTACCATTGGTTACTTTCCTTTCGTCCTACAACCATATCATCGACATACGGGTAAAGGCATCCCCTTGGGAATCTATATTCCAGTTTGAGTCGAGAATAAGTAGGAAAATTTTTATTGGAAAGCAGTAATGGAATTTTTTCCTGTTGGAATATTTTCTAGTAAAGTCGAGAATTGGGTCCCTGGTAGTTAATAACCATAGAAACTTATGATTGTATTTAAATATGTAATATACCTAATACTTTCAGTGATTGTCATTCGATAGGTATCCGATTTTCACGAAATGACTAAAGAACAATTCATTCCTGGGAACGAAAATATAACCGTTAATATAAATAGAGGCAATAAGTAAGTTCTTTTATTATTTTTTATATTTCGCACTTATAAAAATCTTCATTATAAAACGCATTTGCGTATCGTAATGTAACTTTTACGCACGCAAATTTTTGTTTTAAATGGTTGGCGACATGAGTGAAGTATATAATGACAAGACTGACAATGACATTTGTGGCTAATAGCAATTTATTAATTTTATATTGTTCTTTAAGAAAGTATTTGTGAATATGAATATCATACTTTACTTATATAATTTATTATTATTGGTGTATTATTCATTTTAAAATATTTTAAAACATTAACATTTGATAATTTAAATGTCAAAACTGTCAAATGTTAAAAAATACACAGTGCTACCGACATACTTTTTAAAATCAACATTTTCGTAATTTACATACAAATAATAAATTCATTTAAAAAATGATAAAATAGCAAAATATAAAAAATATTATAAACAACTTATTTCATATGGCTGTTGTAACAGAATTCCATATGAAATGGGTTGTTTAATATACTATTTTAATATGTAGACGCATGTCAAGGTAAAATTTCATTTGTACAGTAACCGAAATAATGAATTTATTCCATTTGGCTTTTACACACTGTATATTAAGGTGATTTTGAACAACTGAAATAAGAATTATGTATTTTTGAATAGTAATACACCCAATACAGTTTTGGTTTTTTATTGTTTATTTTATTGTAACATAAGGATTTATTTATAGATATTTAATAAATCAACACATAAATTAGTTATATTTTATATGCACATCTACAAAAATACTACAAAGGAAATGTATATAGATTAGAAGTAAGCAATCACAGATTTGGGCCCAAAAAATAAATAGAGATAATAGAGACATACAGCAATTCTAAAAATGTATCACGTATCCGTATACGTAACGTAAAGGAGATACGTAACAAAGCAAAAAGAAGCATAAAGCAAATGCGTTTGTAACGTAACGTAACCATTCATGTGTTTTAATTTTAAACCTAAAAATAATCTACCTTAACAAAATAATGTCGTCATTGCCACTGTGAAATAATCTTTTTCTTTTTAAATCCATTATCGCATGTCACAGAAATGTTTGATGAACAGAAAATAAGGTTATGATTTTTGAGCATACAACATCACTTTTATCGCTAAACCGTTGAAAAACACGATCACGGAACACAGTAATGTGAATGTGATACCTCAAGAACGATAAACATTTACCAGGATTGCTTAATCCCATAAGACGTACATTCGCCAAAAAATCGATTGCACGTGGTGGCCTGTGACGTCACTGCAGTCCTCGGCCGTATTTTTCCTATCTTGACAGTGCATTTTAGGTCGTTTTCAATCGTCGTTTTTAGATTTATTATAAAAATATTCAAAATTTTGACTGGTAGATATTGTGGATACATTAGTGTACGTTGCATTTTTGTGTAAAATTTTTAAAAAACTGTTCTTTTAAACTCCAGTTCGGACTTTTAAATTTCATGTGTTACACTGCTTGGCTGGACATTGCTTGGTTAGTATCGTTGAGTGTCAACGTTAATATTT
Organism: Ophraella communa; assembly: GCA_035357415.1. Classification (NCBI taxonomy): domain Eukaryota; kingdom Metazoa; phylum Arthropoda; class Insecta; order Coleoptera; family Chrysomelidae; genus Ophraella; species Ophraella communa. The sequence goes on from CM068985.1 coordinate 22,537,278, forward strand.
AATGGACTGGGAAAGTGTGACGTCAAAATTTGTGTTCTATGCTGTTGAACTGGGAAATGTCGACGAAATGATTCCAAACAGCAACATTATAAATCTCCAGAACTAACTTTTGTTTGAGTTATTATTATACTTAAAAATATAACGCAAGTATCATAATTAAATACATATAAGCAAAATCTTTTCAAATTCGATTTTTAAAGTACTATTTTAATAAGTATTCTTAAAATTTATAACAATGCACAACTTTGAAGGTTATGTTAAAATATGTTTACGGAAATTGTTCATCTATCTACTTTAGTGATATGTAAAACATATGAATAAACACTTACCAATGAAAAAACAGTAATTAACTCCCAAAAATCAAGAAAATACAATAAAATAGTCAATAACACCTATTCTATTCTATTCTATTCTTCTGGGGTGCGTTTCATGCATGTACTGGAGCTCTAGGCTCATTGTACCCCCCTGAAGTAATCATACCAGGTTCGTTTCCTTCATGTATTCTAGAATGTCCCTGATATTCGCTTTCACGATTTCCTCTGGCTCAGGAAACTGAATGCCAAAGTGTCTCTGTCTAAGCCACTTAAGGCTCGGACAGTGACATATTACGTGAAGAGGAGTTTCGTCTTCCTCACCACATTTTCTGCACAATGGGTCCTCAGCGAGTCCTATTGTGTTCATGTGTTTTCGGAGATGGCAGTGTCCTGTAAGCAGTCCAACTGCCTTTCTCAATTGGGTTCTACTTAGGCTGAGTAGTTCTGTAGTTTTCTCCCTGGATGGACCTGTTATGAATAATCTGGATTGCCTGAGTCCAGGCAGTTCCATCCAGAGTTTTTATGTTGTTCCCTTAGTCGTTCCTCTATTGTTTCCCTTACATGTTGGTATGAGACCCCACATGTGGGAAGAGGTCCGATCAGGGTTCCTTCTGAAGCTTCCCTGGCTAGGAGGTCAGCTTTTTCATTTCCAAGAATCCCTGTGTGTCCTGGTACCCATTCAAGGATAACCTTGTGGCGTTGTGCCAGTTCAGCTACAGTTCCTTGGCAGTGCTTCACTGTTCGTGACGTAGTGTGTACGCTCTCTATTGCTTTGAGAGCTGCTTGGCTATCACTTCTGATCCTGACAGTCCTGTTAGGGACTGTCTCGTTCAGGATGATTTCCGAGCATGTGTTGATGGCAACCACTTCAGCTTGCAGGATAGTCTCTACTGAACCCAGGTTGAGACTATACGTCTTCCCTGTATTTTCATTGTAGATTCCAATCCCAGTGCTGGTGCTTGTTTTGGATCCGTCTGTGTACCAAACGGATTCATGTTGTTTCCTAGTCTTGGTACGAGCTTCGTCCCTATCCGGAATATGAACCGTATATGGTTTGGAAAGGTCGTAGCAGATAGGTATTCTATCTGAGGGCATGCTCAGTAATTGATTATGTTCAATCTCTTTCGAGATTGTGGAATGGTACCTAGGGATCGCCCTGCCCCATTCGTTGTATATTTTCAGCCTGTAAGCAGCTGCCAGTGCTTCCCTTTCCACAATAAGATGTAGTGGAGGTAGTCCCAGCATAGCTTCCAGGGCCGCCGTGGGCGTTGTTCGCATCGCCCCGGTTATAGCTAGACAGGCTACTCTTTGTACCCTGCCTAGCTGTCTAGATGCTACTGAGCACCTCGCTTTATGCCACCACACAACAGAACAGTAGGTTATGATGGGTGCCACCACCCTCGTATAAAGCCAGTGCATCATACTGGGTTTAAGCCCCCACGTATTGCCCACAGCTCTTCTGCATGCCCAGAGAGCTCTTAGGCCTTTATCTGTTGTGTTTCTAATGTGGTTGGAAAGGGTTAGTTTGCTATCTAGGGTTACCCCTAGGTATTTGACTTCCCCTTTAAACTTTAGCGTTTGGCCCCACATACGAAGTACCCTCAAGTCAAGGTTCCTTCTGAGGGTGAACGCTATCACGGAGGTCTTTGCCGGATTAGTTGACAATCCCTCTTGTTTGCACCATTTTTCGGTAATCCTCAGTGCCAGCTGCATTCTCTCGGACACAGTGGCCCCGAATCTACCGTTTACAACTATGCTGACGTCATCAGCAAAGGCTTGGGCATAGATACCCTCGTCATTGAGTCTACAAAGGAGCTCGTCAACCACCAGGTTCCACAGAAGAGGAGATAACACCCCTCCTTGCGGACACCCCTTAGTGGCTGAGACCATCCTCGTCTCCCCAAAGAGCGTACCTATTATTGTTCTTTCCCGTAACATATTACCAGTCCATCTTACAATGTCCTGTTCTATGCCACGGTTCTGCATGGCCCTAAGTATGGAATCGAAGGAGGCAACATTAAATGCCCCTTCAATATCCAGAAACGTACCTAGGGCTATCTCTTTATTTAAGAGTGCCTGCTCCGCTTTCAGGGAGCAGCTTGTGTACCGCGACTTCGCAGGACACCCCACTCTTATACGCAAACTGGTTTCGATGCAGAGGTTTTACCCTCAAAGCACCGTCCCGTAGGTACCTGTCTACCAGTTTTTCTAAAGTTTTAAGAAAAAAGGAGGTCAGGCTGATAGGTCTGAAGGAGCCCGTCTCAGCATACGTGGCCTTACCAGGCTTCGGTATGAAGACTACTCTTCCAGACCTCCAGTTCATAGGGATATAGCTCAGTGCCAAGCTAGCCCTGAGTAGTCGGCACATTGGTCCCTCGATGATTTCCCTGCCCTGTTGCAACAGTGCCGGGAAGATACCGTCTGGTCCCGCAGCTTTGTATGGGTGAAAGGATTTTATCGCCCATGCAAGTCTGGTTCTGTTCACGATTTTGTTGGCAAGGGCCCAGCTGTCCTTGGATGCCCCCCTACGGAGTGGCCTCGAACAGATGTGCCTTGCTCCGTGACAGGTTCACATCCCGGGAAGTGTGATTTTAGAAGAAGATCTAAAGTCTCCTCACCGGTTGTTGTGTATTCCCCTTTTTCATTCTTCAGAGATCCTACCCTACCCATGGTGTCCCTCTGGAGAGTTTTTCTCAGCTTGGAGCATTCTGGAAGACTGTCAATGTCCTCACAGAATTTTCTCCAAGAGTTTTCTTTGGCTTTGCGAATCGCATAGCCATATTCTCTCCTTTTAGCCTTATAGGCTTCCCAGCCATTTGTTCTTTTGGCCAGGTTGAAGAGTCTTCTCACTTCTGTCCTGAGACTCGAGAGGTCTTTGGTCCACCATACAGTGTCCCTATTAGCCCTCTTCCTTTTCTCTGGGCAGTTTCTGTTATAGGAATCCATAAGACCTCCAGTCAGTTGTTCTGAGAGGAGGTCTATTTCAACCTCATTCTTTGGGGCTGGGAGGCATTCGCTTAGACCCTGCTCAAGGTGCTCCCTAAAGGAGTCCCAGTCACAAGTTCTAGGGTTGCGATATGTGACCTCCTCCTTCCCCGTTTCACAGGTTAGGTTGTAGAGGACATGCCTATGGTCGGACATAGACATCTCCCTGGAGACATGCCATCCGTCCACCCACCTGCACACCTCTCTTGTACCTACTGTGATATCAATGACCTCCTCCCGCGATTCGATCACAAAAGTGGGGTCATTCCCAACGTTAGCCACTTCTAGATTATTGCAAGCAATGTATTCCAGAAGTGACTCCCCTCTTGAGTTAATGTCTGTGCTCCCCCATATGATATGGTGAGCATTGGCGTCACACCCCAGAAGGAGTTCGATCCCTTTGTCCCTACAATGTGTAACCAGTTCTCTCACCTCTTTGGAAGGAGGGGGACCTGATTGGTCGTAAGGTAGGTATGCCGAACCAATAACAATCTGCCTCGACATGTTATTTCTTTTAATCTTGACTGTAATTGCCACTAGGTCTCCTGTGCACAGGTCCCATTGTGGAAAAACATCAAGATTTCTTTTGGCTACTATGCATGCCCGAGCGTGGCCATTCGTCGAATAGATCAAGTCATAGCCTCCCGCGCATGGTAACCCTTTAACCGCTCTCCCAACGACATAGGGTTCCTGCACAAGAGCAAGATCTATGTCTTGTTTGAGTAGACATCTCTGTAATACAGCCGTGGCTGCCTTACAGTGATGTATATTTGCTTGTAGTATTTTTATTTTCATTTTTTTTTATATTTTTTTTTTTTTTTTTCCTACCTAGAGGTATCCCGGTTCCTTGCCCGGTACCTCTTCCATTTCTCCCTGCACCTCGGTGATCTCCATAGCCAGTGTCGCCGGGATTGCTGCCTTCGCAGGCAGGTCATCCGTGACACGGCTCGGTCCCTCCTTACTGCAGGAAGTCTCCTCCAACTCCATACCCTCGGAGGACGGCCCAGGCAACTCTCCAGCCCTCACCACGGGTGGTTGGGCTGTCAGTTCCCCAGTCGTTCCTCCAGTATCCGGAGTTTCCCCTTCGGGTTTTTCCCCAACTCTTTCAGCGTTATGCTTCCCAAGTTGAGGTATAGTTTTTTCTGGTTTTTTTCTGACACGAAGTCCCAGGAAGCCCTGTCCATTGCCAGGAAGAGTTGGCGGCCTCTAGAGTCCGCCTTCTCATTCTGGACTCTCCAGTGCTCCGTTCGGAGCCCCGGATTTTGGACCCTGAGCATTTTCCACAGCCTGTCTGTAGGCATCTGTGGTCCCGGGATCCATGTCATGACATGGACCGGTTTCTCCAGGTCCTTAGGGTCGATGACCCTTAGTTCCGCAGATTCCCACGGTCGCATGTCACTGACCTGGCCTTTAACCCATTCCTGGGTAGGCCCGTCGACGCAGTACACGACCAGTCCACCGCTCTTCATTCTCGCTTCCGAGAATCTTGGAGCGGGGCCTGTGCCCTCCTGCATCGCGTAGATGTTATCAAGTAGCGCCTCACGGATGAGGTCTACTTGTTCCGCGGTAAGGGTAACGCTGGGATAGCCACTGGGAACAATGGCAACCCCTACATCCCTCACCCTGGAGGCGTATGTGGCGGCTGGCTCGGGCCCCTTAGGGCGTGGTCCTACCGGTGCGGTAGTTCCAGCAGCCCTTGGTGCACCTCCCGCCGCCTTCGCCTTTTTTTTCACCTTTTCAGGTGGTGTTCGCCCGTCCGGTCTGGGCCTCTTCTGAGTCCCTGCCGGTCTCGGTTTTATGGGCTTCTCAGCCCTCTCGCCTCTTCCGCCGGTTCCTTGCCCCTCGATTGAGGTGCCAGACCCTGACGGAGTTGGTGTCAATACCACCGGAGCTGGCTGTCCCTCTACGGTTCCACCATCTCCGGTAAGAAGTCTTCGGGCGCGCTTCATCTTTCGACGGTACGCTCCCGATCTTTTCGTTTTTTTGGTTTCCATATCTGGTCCCACGAGCAGCTAGGGAAGGGTGGTCACCCCTGACAGAGCCCCGCATGCCAGGGGAAGGCTAAATACAATGGGGTTTCGCCCGGTGCCCCAAGGTGACTACCAGTCGCTGCTGATCTTCTGTTCAGCCACGCATCCCCTTGGCCTGGTGTCCCACCGTGAGATTCAGGTTTTTATTGAGGTTGTCTCCTCTTGGTTCAGGTTGTTAAGCTCAGACCCCCGTAACCCTGTCCGCGAGACATGATCCACGGTCGACAAGGTTACTGGTTTTTCGGTTCGGTCAATGGACCTCGCCGGCATCGTGTACCCCTGTGCAATCCCTTAGCCACGACACGACAGCTGGGAAGGGGTGGTTGGTCCGCGGTGCGACCTTAGGTACGACTCGTCCGACAATCTTGCGGGTTTTATACCGCTCATGCAAGACTCGCCGTCCGTATAGTACGCACAACCCCAGTGTTGCATCTAGCCTGCCATGTTGCAGTGTTAGCTGCTCAAGCAGACCAGATACTTTTCTGGGGGGCCCCTATCCGCCACCTGGGGACGCGCCCGATAGGCTCCAAACCCACGGGCAACCTAACAATAACACCTATATAATATACTATAAAAAAGTTGTTTGGAATCATTTGGTTTGACACTTACGTCACTACTTTCCCAGTCCATAGTGAATACATTTTTTATTTTACGTTTTTAGTGAGATAGTTTACTTACTATAAAACACTAGTTTTAGGCATGATTTCGTGTAATAATAAATTTACTTAAATGTATTTTTTAAAATAAAAATAGAACTAAATACCTAGTGTTTTCTTTACTCTACCAATTTCCCAAATAATATTCAATAAATTAATTAAATACCTATAAGTATTAAAACGATTTTATGAGATTATTTATTATAAATTATAAGTGTTTAATCTTAAAAATCCAAATAGTCGTACGTTAGTATTTCAGAAATCATAAAAATACTGTCTAATTCCTATTATTTCCAAGCATTTATATGGTAAACGTTATAATGAAGGACTGCAATGACGTCACACAGCTGGCGGACAAATCAGGCCGATTAGGCAATCCTGGTAAATGTTTATCGTTCTTGGTGATACCTTACGTTAGGTATGTACGTGTGACGGATTGATACGTTTCACGTAATGTAACGAAACCCACGTATCGCTTCTGCACATGCGCATTGCGATACGTATACGTAGTGATTTTTAGATTTGCTTTTTCTTAATGTGTTGTTATTATTTATTTACTATACTATTGCGCCTGTAGCAAAATACCATAGACCTAATAATAATGGACGCTGCGTTGGAGCTAATATAAACGGTATTCCGCGTTCCCAACTATAAAGAGAGAGAGGGGACAGGTAAAGAATGGAGCTAGTAAAGGCAAAAATTAAGAGGGAAGTATTCAAATTTTTGTAAAGCATTCATAACAGGGCCGGCTTAATAAGCAAATAAAAATAAACATTTTTTATTAACAAACAATTATTTTGAAATAACACTTATAATATAAAATTGTAATAAAACAATAATTCCACTACATACAGTAGAAAAATTGATCTTACCCTAAAGTCACTAACAGCGAACGGTAGTAAACACAAAATTTATATACCTTATCCTTTTCTACTACTAGTAGAAATACATCAAACATTTATGCACACTTGTCTATCAAGGAATAACATACGTTCTTTTCAACTCTAATTATTTCCTGCCAGGTAGCACCAAAAAGTATTAAATGATTGTATTCATAAGAATTTATTTTGACCTCTTATGGCAACTGTTATTATTTTGATACATCGAGCTCCTCATCTAAACTACAGAGAGATTATTGAAAAATAGGAGAGTTGCGCACCTTGTGTCCGTGGCCAGTGCCACCTTTGCTACGCCCCAGATACGACCAAGTGAGACGCCAATGCTATTGCAATAATTTTAAATAATTTGTACTGTCTAGATACTAAAACTATTTATTTTTGATAACTTTATCAATGAATCTACTATATAGGCCAATTTTATAATCACTACAAGCTGATAACCTTTGCAAAACCTCATCGTTCGGTCGTGGTGTACAACGCATGTTAGATTATACAATGTCAATTTGAAAGTTAATTATTTTTGCGATAAGCTCTTTCGATAACATTTTTGCACTTCTTAAATTTTAATACAACGTAGACAAAATGTTTTCTAATTATAAGCATTAAATGAAGTAATCAGATATACAATTAGAAAAGTCGTGTTTTTATTATCTATCACGTCTACTAAGAATAAATATTTGAAGTTTGTTTTCATGATTGGTTGTATGTTGTCTATTCTTCGAAATTTTATAATAGATTGTTTTGTAAACTGCAAATGAACATTAACAAAGACTCAAATATCTATCCTATACCTACAAAAATACGGAAATCCTATACGAAAATCGTCTTTGGTGAATTACTGGGATGAGTATTGTTTTCTTAAAATGTTTGAAAAATTGATAAATTACTAACATCAAATATTCAGAAGCTATTTGAGTATCGAATGTGGGTACCTAGTAATATTTAGAAGAGGTACAAGATGTTTAATTGTTTTTTCCTCTGTATTTTGCTCATTTCCTCCACTTTTAAACTTCTATAGTCCATTTGAAATAGAGAACGAGTTAAGATAAAATAAATAATATTATCTATAAAAAATAAATGAAAAACCCAAGGTTAACATAGTAAAATTAAAACAAAAAGCGTTGCACGTCATAGATTTCAATGCCGTCATTCGTCAGCAATAACAACACAATATTTAAAAAATCAAAATATCTCTCATTTAAAATTTAGTTATTATAGACGGCATTGTTGTACAAGAAAGTGCTGTTGCCAAATAAAAAAATATCGAAATAAAATATCGGACGTATTGTTCTCTTCGTCTTCTCCAAGTATTAAACAAAGAAAACTATTAGTATCGAAAATTGTTATTATCAAGTTGTAAACAACTATTTGAGAATTATTTAAAGTTATTTCTCATGGTGTTAACTATATTAAAATATCAGTTCTTATCAGAACAAAATAGTATTTCTTGAGTAAATTATAATTTTTATTTGAATACTTTTAAATGCTTAAGGACAAAGAAATATTTGTGTAGGTACAATACTACAATTTGCTTTGAATGGCAAAAAGACAATCCACGTAGATACCTAATGGAACTACAGTTTTTAAGAACATAAACAGCTGAGAGACGGACTTTTATCAATCCATTTATGTTTAAAATAAATACTTAACAAACTAAAAAAACTAAAAGTTACAAAAATATTATATATTTTGGAAATATTTCCAATGCAATTTCAAAAATAATATCTTCGGCAACATCTGCATTAATATCATTTAAAGCACAAAATAAATAGGTAAATGTAAATTGTTAAATGTAAAAACAACATTACCCACATTAAAAAAATCTGTTGTTTACAAAATTAATTGTGCAAAATGTAATGTTGTATATATATAGGACAAACACAAAGAAATTTTGAAGTAAGATTCAGAGCATAATATATAGATTAAAACAACCAGATAAGTCAAATTATACAAAACACCTAATTGAACATGCAAACTCACTCTTACACACCAATAAAATTCAAATACTACACACTTACTAGCTACATCTAATGGCTATCCAATACATTTGATAAATAAATTAATTAATAAGAAAGAACAAAAAGTGTCACTAGAACTAATATTTTCAAAACAAGCTAAAGAAATTAAAAGCTATAAAAGTATTACATATTGTGGAAATATTTCTAATGCAATTTCAAAAATAATATCTTCGGCAACATCAGCATTAATATCATTTAAAACACAAAATAGTATTGGAACAAAATTGTTAAATGTGAAAACAAAATTACCAAAATTAAAAAAATCTGGTGTTTACAAAATTAATTGTCCAAAATGTAATGCAGTATATATAGGTCAAACACAAAGAAATTTTGAAGTAAGATTTAATGAACACTTAAGAGCATATAGGTAGATTAAAACAACCAGATAAGTCAAATTATACAAAACACCTAATTGAACATGCAAACTCACTCTTACACACCAATAAAATTCAAATACTACACACTTGTGATAAAAAACAAAATTTAGATCATTGAGGAACTTGAAATAAAAAGATCTAGCTGATCCGCTATTTAAAGTTGTTAATGAACCAATAAATCTTGGAGGTTCTGAGGTTCTCCACTATTAAACTGTTATCTTTGATTGAGTCTTCATTTTATACATAGATAAGACGTAATTGTAACATAAATTTATTAAGTTATTGTAAAGATCAGCATGATATAGTTTTTTCTTGGGTTTTCTATATCATTGCACAGTTATACTGATCTTAGAGGGAAGCACATCCAGGATAATCCCTTAGGGCTAATAACATTTAGGTTTTAATATACCATACTTGGTCTAGCTTTAATACTACCTAATCAACATCAGGTACCTACCGTGCTACAAACAAACAAAATGTAACTTCAATATAATATGTGAATCTAACGATGCTTGTTGCAGCAAAACAGGCTAATTTTTTAATAAAACGTGAAAGTTAAGTTTAAACGAATAATTGTTTATTATTCTTATTAAAATGGACTTCCACAGAGTAAGGGTTAGTACATTAAATTTAGATTAGAATTATATAAAACTAAAGGTATTTTTTTAAACTTAAAATACATTTAAAATTAATAAAAACAAGAGTTTAACTTGAAGCAATGGTTGCAAGTGAGTATTTAAGTCAACAGGCTCAATTTTATATTTATTTTTAGACTAAGGTATGTTTTTTCTTTTTGTAATTTGTAGGATTATACATAACTGTTATTATAACCCAATGATGGCTTCCATGTTAGGTCGAAACTAGTCGCTAAAATATTTTGTTCATTACAATTTAATAAAGTTCTGTGACATTGACTTTGGGTTTTTCATTTGGTTTTCCCCACTCGGTCACATTTGAGATATGGATTTTTTACTTCATTTAATAGGTACTATCTATACTAATATTATAAATTTATTTATCTTTTTACGTTAATAATTTAGATTTTGTTTGCATAAGAAAAACATGGTTAAGTACTAAGTGGTAACGTGAGTGACATCCATGAGTGGGATTTTAATATTTTTTATAGCAATACTTTAAAAGATAAAACTAGAGGATAGCCAGTTGCTGGGTTTATACTTTCAACTAAACTAATAATTAAACTAACAAGTAAAGATTTAGAATGTTGAATATAAGAGAATGTCTATGTAGGATTATACCTGACAATTAAATTAAGAATTAAGAATTTATAAGTTGGCCTACTTTCAACTTAACAACTTAGAATTAAGAAATTGTAGAGACAGAACGCGCAAAACGTGTCAGAATAACCTAACCAATTGTCATTGTAAACTTTGCCATGAAAGTGAGATTTAGCCACAGCGAGATTTAGGTTCAGAAGGTTTTCAGTTTTGCGCGTTTAACTCTTTTCAACGTCATTTTAAGCTTCAATAACGGAACATTTCAAATCATAAATTATAATTATTAGTTGTGTATATAAACACCTTCCTAATTATTAGTTGTTAATTGATGATTGTTAATTCCTAATTGTTAGTTTATTTCGATCTATAAACCCAGCATTATACTAAATCGTTCGCCATACTAGCTCGTTTTTCTTATTTTTTTCTGTAAGATTTAGATTCATTCTTTGTAACATTTATTTTAGTCCAAAGAACGTATAGATACATGTTGTTCTTGAACATTTTTACATCTGAAATTACTAGGGAATTTCCTAAATTGTTATTTATAAATGGTGGGAATTTTAAAACTCCCATGGAAATTCATTAATGGAATTTATGTGTGATAATTCTTTCACTGACGAAGATCTAGTAATCATACACCTGGTTAATTCACTTTTTATATTTTGCACTTATAAAAATCTTCATTATAACACGCATTTGCGTTTGCTTATCGTAATGTAACTTTTACGCACGCAAATTTTTGTTTTAAATGGTTGGCTACTTGAGTGAAGTATCTAATGACAATGACATTTGTGGCTAACAGCAATTTATTAATTTTATATTGTTCTTTAAGAAAGTATTTGTGAATATGAATATCATATTAACCCTTTTTAGTCCCAAAAAGGCAGGGAGCCAATTTGTAACTAAAAATCTCTCCAAAAGAGATCCCGGCTAAGAGACCCTCTCCGGGGGGTGGTTCGACTCCAAGTTAATGCTCACTATAAGAAGGATTGGGATGTATAATTAATAAGGGCGCCACTATCTTTTGAACGCTATCGATTAAGCAAACAAACTACACTCCAACTTAGCGATAACTTGACTCCAACTTAGCGATAACTTGACTACAACTTAGCGATAACTTGACTCCAACTTAGCGGTATCTTGGCGGTAAATCGACTCCAACTTAGCGGGTTTTATCTTTCAACAACCAAAAATGAAATTCAAAAGATGAGGTACTTTAAAGTTTTTCTTACTCTTCAGTCGGCCTGTTAATCGATGAAAGGAGATATGGTTGCCTCACGGGTCTTTAAATACTCTTGCTCAAAACGGAAATGCGTTCGTTATTCAATTGCAAGCGAGGGATGCGTTCTTTGATTGGCCTCGTTCAAACAGATAAATAGTTAGCGTCTATAAGGGGTGTCTCGTGTACAGTAGCATTAACAGTAAATCGGGGTCGGTTTTAACGGTAATAACAGCGGTATCGTTTACGGTTGGTAATAGTGCAAGGTGACATGACGATAAACATGTTACATCTTTTACTTATATAATTTATTATTATTGGTATATTATTCATTTTAAAATATTTTAAAACATTAACATTTGATCATTTAAATTTCAAAACTGTCAAATGTTATAAATTACACAGTGCTACCAACATACTTTTTAAAATGAAAATTTTTCGTAATTTGCATACAAATAATAAATTAATTTAAAAAATGATAAAGTGGCAAAATATAAAAAATATTATAAACAACTTATTTCATATGGCTGTTGTTTTTTGAAAAACTCATCGTTCCGCGATTCGTTTTTTAAACTTTTATTTTACGTCAATGACAAATTCTTAAATAAATTCCAGTCATTTTCCAGTTTTATTAACAATTGATAATACCTATATCTGCCACTATAAACGAGAGTCAGATCCTCCGTCACATACAAATTGTTCTAAACATAGGCAATGTCGTGAATATTTATTTCCTCAGCCTGATGTTGATGTTTTTATTTAAATCTATGCTCTAACATATTTTATACATCTTTTCAGTATGGTATGGTACGTAATGTAAATTGTACAAGTTCATATAACAACTAAGCAGTTTTTATCGACTAAAAAGTGAGTTGTGTGTTTGAAATAAGAGACTGTGAAAACCACAAAGTTGCGTCACTTTAACTCTAAAGATGGCTATGCTTTCTGGAGTACGCCACATTATTATGACGTCACGGTCACCACTGCTTGACATAAGTCATAGCATTATATCCAAACAAACTGTGGCCTTATGGTAGTTAGTTTTTATTGAAGTTTTTTGTATTGTGGATTTTCTTGTTTTTTGTAGAGTTTTTGACATTATAGTACTATATAAATACATTATTATCATTAAGTGATAGTTTGAGTTATATTTAAAGAAGTTATATTTTGTTTTAAGGTGAGAAAAAATTAAAATAATATTACTTAACCTCAAAAGCAAACTTTTTATATAAAACAAAATAAAACCTCTTTAAATACGTCTCGAAATATTCCTTAACGATAATAATGTGTCTATTTAGCACTATAATAAATAACTCATAAACAAGAAAATACATGAAAATACATAATATAAAAATCTTCAATGCAAATACGCCACATTATTAGAAACGTCACTGTCGCCATTATATCCAAATTTTTGCCTTATTGTAGTTAAGTTATATTATTTTCATTTTTTATCACCTTAGAACAAAATAAAACTTCTTTAAATATAACTCAAACTATTCCTTAATGATAATAATGTGTTTATATAGCACTATAATGTCAAAAATAATATTAAAAACATCGTAAATCATTTAAATTTATTGTACTAACCCTTACTTCTTGGAAGTCCATCTTACTAAGAATAATAACCAACTCTTCGTTTTAACGGAACTTCCACGTATAATTAAAAAATTAGGTTTTAAACAGTAGCGAAACAGCTGTAATTTAAAACCTAATTTTTTAATTAAACTTGGAAGTTGCCTTAAAATGTAGAGTTGTTTATTATTATTCGTAAATCATATTTTTCTTCCCTTTTGTTATTCATTCATGCTCAGTTTTAGCAGTTATTTAGTTTTGAGTTGTGAATAAAATGATAAAATCTGAGAAGAAAGTGATGTGATAAAAAAAATGAAAGGAAAATTAAATTTTTCAAGATATCTAAATTATAAAAAGTAAGCATTTACCTATGTAGGTAAACAAATTAAAATTTATTTAAAATGCACATGATTTAATAGGGATTGTATTCAAAAACATAGTATTAGTTGAATATAAGAACTTAAGTGAATAATAGTAAAATACCTATTTTTCCTGGATTTTGCATAGATTTAAAAAAACATACTACATATTTTAAATAACAAGATTTCAAATTAACTAAACCCACAACTGACATTTAAATAACTTAATAGATTAAATTCTATTATTAATTCCAAGAGAAACTGATAATATTCAAATCAAACCACTATATTGCCACGCTTCTAACAGCTTCCCAAAAAATTCTGCTATCAGCGAATTTCTACCCAAGGTCAATTCTACAATGAATGTATCCATTAATCATATTTTCATCTCATCAACATTATTACTTAAGAATTTTGTGTTCCGTAAAACCCTCATTATTGTACAATTTTACCGTGAAATTATATGACTACAGAGCTGCCAGTTTTGCAATGAAAACAATACCATATCGAAGTAGGTAAACTAGCAAAAAGTATGTAATTATGAATAAATGTTTTTATTTTTTTAATTTGAATGTGTTGTTTGAATGGCGTCCGTTCTTCGCATAAGAAGTACCTACTTTTTTAATTACGTTATATGATGGACTGGACATAGAGTAAGGGTGGGTAGTAGGAAAATAAATTTTATCAAATACCTACCTACTTTTTGAACTCTTAGATTTAAAATATGTAAGATTGTTCTGAGGTTAAATTGTTAATTTTTCAAAATAGGTACCTTTATCTACAAAATCAAAATTCAAGCTGACTGCATCCAAGAAATTTTCAAATGAAAATCAAATAACATATATCAACATTTGGTTTACTTCTAATCAATTTTTACCTACCTATATTTTCATTGAAATTGAATTTAAATTAAATTTCGTTATCAGGTAGGACCTACCTAACCAAATCAAAATTGTCTATATTCTAGCTGTACATTTTTGAATTATAATATCAAAATATAATAAGGTGGATCTGCCGTAAATTTTTGAATTAAAATATCAAAATATAATAAGGTGGATCTGCCTTTAAAATCAATTTCTACTATATAGAGGTAATATTATTTAACTATAAACATTCGTAACCTTAACCTTGTACATTCATTTGTATCAAGGTCACATTTCCTTCGAGTTTGTTACATTTTCGTGACATTGGCAGCATCGCAATACCTCTATCTACCCATCATCGACTGAAAATCGTAAAGTAAATTTGTGCGCCGCATCTGAAAACCATGAGTCTTTCACGCGGCCAGACGATTGGTCCAAACCCATGGTCTGACAACGAAACACCACCGCCGACGAATAAATGGCAAGTGCATTTCTTTACCGTTCAGTTCAGTCAATTGAGTATGAGCTTGTTGAAATTGTAGAACAGTACACAAAAATATTTAATACAACCGTTTATTATTAAATGTGCACGGATTATTTGTGATAATTCAATTCCTGTAGGATTTTAAGGATAACTTTAACGATTTAAAGTGAGTTGTCATTTATTTATTTACTTTTTATAAAGGATAAAATAGCGAAAATAAGGTTATGTCAAGGGTGTTTTTTCGTTTACTATTATTAATTTATTTTGTTGGTTTGTTCTGAAATGAATAGTTAATTATTTTAATAAATTTACAGTGTTGTTTATTAAAAATTTGGTTTAAAATATCCTTTTATTTATTTTGTTAACTCTAATTGTTTTCATTGAAAAGAACTCGTAAATATATGTACCTACCTCTATTTCGTTTTCAGAAAATATAAAATAATTACAATTCCTTTACTATTAATTTAAAAATCTAATGTTTTGTTTTGGTGCCTGACAATCGTAATTATACACTTAAAATTTGAAATAGTAATTAATTATACTAAATATTTGTTTCTGGGAAACGTCCTAATATTTTTTTATATATTTAAATACATAATAATGCTAATATAATAGTCTAAATATTCCCACGTTGTTTACAAAAAATTACAATGTGTTTCTTTTATTTATTTTTTTCAATAAACTTGAACATTTCCGTTCATAACTATTCCAGGCTCTAGAATCTATACATTTGATGAAAAGTGTTCGTGTGATAATTTGCGGGTAAAATTGACCACATAAAATCAGTGTCGAACAGGAATTTTAAAATTCCTATTTTAAAATTTTATTATATTCCTTAAAATTAAAAGCGGATGTTTGGAATAGTAGGTAAGTATCCAATTTAGATAAGAAATTACGTTTGTTCAGTATAATTATCGGCACAAATGATGCATACTAAAAAAACATGCCATAGTTTTGTACGTACCAAAATTGATATCGATTTAAATCAAGGTGTGTTATTAAATATTTAAACCTACTTAAATGAACGAACTCTTTCCAAGGAAATCACTGGTTTTTGCATACCTCGTCATTTTTTTTATTATCTAATCGTTACAAGAAAACGTCTGACAGAAAAATTATTGCGTAGGTATATATATTCTGTTTTATAAATAAGGATACCCAACAAGTACACTTTTTTTAGATTTGCTAACCGTGTAGAGTTTCGTTTATGGCAGATGTTAAAAAGAAAAATATTTACAGTAGTATTTAATAAAAAGTGTGGTGAACGTAAAATGGGTACGTAAAAGAGTGACATAATTAAAAGTATAAATATCTTTTAATGAATCAGCTAGATTAGGAATTGCATAAAAGATTATATACTCAATCAACGATAAAATAAGTTATCAGCAATTAGTACCTACAAATCGATAATACAAATTAGTACAGTTAAAGGCGATAGTTTTTTCCGATTAAAAATTAATATTTTTTATTGTGATTGTGTCATTGAGCATGCGTAGATTGGATTTGGCTAATTTACAGGGTGCAGTTCTTTGGTTTGTTTTTTCATATTGGAAATGTATTAGAGTATTTTTAGTCAAACATTTATAAAAAATTGGGATATTAACGAATGGGCTTTTATCGAAATTTTCATTTCTTGGATCCGATAGAAGTATTTCAGTTTATACATTCGCAGTGGAGCGATTTACTCAGTACAACACAAGAGGAGGCTTAAATTACTTGGAGGTAGGTCTCAGGAAGATCTGCTTTGAATGCCACAAAGAGTTTACAGTGTTCCGTAGGGAATCACTCACAACTGATCGTGTATTCGGAAGGTTCTTGAGGAAGATGTAAAGGCAGTGACACAATTGAAAAATTTATAGAATTATAGAATAGAATATGAGATTTAATACTTAAAGAATAAGAAATAAAACGCGTGTAAGTACGCGTGTAGCAACGTAGCTGATAATCGATTTGAAGGAGTCGATTGTATGTCCACGAATGAACGAAACCAACGATGTCACAAATGCGCGTTCCATAACCGAGTATAGAGTATTCTCATGTAGACATACGATTGAAGCAATTTTAATTGATTCGATTTTCTAGTTTCCACCACCTTTTGAATTGGATACTGATATAATATGGATTTGAGTGTAGTATACCTTATGTATTTATGAGCAAAGTGTTTTGTAGCCGTTCTTTTCTAGCTGATGGTCTGAATTTTTGTCAGAACTCTTAATTTACATTCAGTAATGTGCATACCAATTTTTATCATTTTATGTCAATGCAATTTCATTATATCGTCATTGATATGCCACACGACCTACGTTACCATTTGAAAAAGTTTTTGACATTGACCTTTGACCCGCTTAGGGTCAACCGATTAGGCCCAAAGTTATTCCTAGAGATGCCTTAGATGAGTACTACGTACATACCAAGTTTGAAGTCTGTACGTCAAAGCGTTCTCGAGTTAACGTGCGGACAGACAGACAGACGGACAGACAGACAGACGGACAGACAGACAGACGGACACGTTTAGCATGTTATAACTACGCTGATGATAGATCAGCTACGTAATAAAAGTAACAAGACAGATAAAAAGTTTGGAATATACAATTTCATCAATCATAGTTGTGGAGTAGACGTTTCGCGGTTTTTGCAGTTTTTGTTTTTCCAATCTAACTTATTCTTTTCTATTATTGTTTATTTTGATCTAAAAGATTTTTAATTCATGTGTAATGATCATAAATTTTAGTATGAAAATTTTCCATTTTTGAATGTTAGAAATAACAAAATAGTATATTTCATTAGGAGTCCAGAAAATAGGCTATTCCCGTGCGCGTGTGATAAATTCGGGAAGTCATGCAAGCACGGGAAAAGCATTTATGGACGTGTAATGAACGATACTTTTCATTATACCTCTCTGAAAACAAAAAACAAGGTAAAAAAATCTACACAATGTTAGAAACCTTTATTTTTAAACATGAACGAACAAAAACCTATACCTAATTTTTAATTTTTACTAAATGAAATATTTATGTTACAATTTGTGTTGTTGTAAATGTGCAATTCTTTAGCAGGCATTTCATTTTGTAGAATTGTAGTTGATGAAGTCGAAGGTACATTAGTATTTATTTCTTGGTCTTTCCCAACTACAATGGCTTCTAGTGTTGACGTTGTGTTTCCTATTCTTGAATGATTGAACAATTTACGAGAAACTTCAATCTTTCTGCTTACTGATTCTTCGATGTAGCCTTCAGCTACTATCTACTAAATTACTTGGAGGTAGGTCTCAGGAAGATCTGCTTTGAATGCCACAAAGAGTTTACAGTGTTCCGTAGGGAATCACTCACAACTGATCGTGTATTCGGAAGGTTCTTGAGGAAGATTTAAAGGCAGTGATACAATTAAAAAATTTATAGAATAGAATATAAGATTTAAGACTTAAAGAATAAGAAATAAAAGTAATAAGTTTGGAATATACAATTTCATCAATCATATTTTACTACAAAGGCGTGGAGTAGACGTTCCGCGGTTTTTGCCATTTTTCGGTTTTCTAATCTAACTTATTATTTTCTATTATTGTTTATTTTGATCTAAAAGATTTTTAATTCATGTGTAATGATCATAAATTTTAGTATGAAAATTTTCCATTTTTGAATGTTAGAAATAACAAAATAGTATATTTCATTAGAAGTCCAGAAAATAGGCTTTTCCCGTGCGCGTGTGATAAATTCGGGAAGTCATGCAAGCACGGGAAAAGCATTTATGGACGTGTAATGAACGATACTTTTCATTATACCTCTCTGAAAACAAAAAACAAGGTAAAAAAATCTACACAATGTTAGAAACCTTTATTTTTAAACATGAACGAACAAAAACCTATACCTAATTTTTAATTTTTACTAAATGAAATATTTATGTTACAATTTGTGTTGTTGTAAATGTGCAATTCTTTAGCAGGCATTTCATTTTGTAGAATTGTAGTTGATGAAGTCGAAGGTACATTAGTATTTATTTCTTGGTCTTTCCCAACTACAATGGCTTCTGGTGTTGACGTTGTGTTTCCTATTCTTGAATGATTGAACAATTTACGAGAACTTCAATCTTTCTGCTTACTGATTCTTCGATGTAGCCTTCAGCTACTATCTACTAAATTACTTGGAGGTAGGTCTCAGGAAGATCTGCTTTGAATGCCACAAAGAGTTTACAGTGTTCCGTAGGGAATCACTCACAACTGATCGGTGTATTCGGAAGGTTCTTGAGGAAGATGTAAAGGCAGTGACACAATTGAAAAATTTATAGAATTATAGAATAGAATATGAGATTTAATACTTAAAGAATAAGAAATAAAAGTAACAAGACAGATAAAAAGTTTGGAATATACAATTTCATCAATCATAGTTGTGGAGTAGACGTTTCGCGGTTTTTGCAGTTTTTGTTTTTCCAATCTAACTTATTCTTTTCTATTATTGTTTATTTTGATCTAAAAGATTTTTAATTCATGTGTAATGATCATAAATTTTAGTATGAAAATTTTCCATTTTTGAATGTTAGAAATAACAAAATAGTATATTTCATTAGAAGTCCAGAAAATAGGCTTTTCCCGTGCGCGTGTGATAAATTCGGGAAGTCATGCAAGCACGGGAAAAGCATTTATGGACGTGTAATGAACGATACTTTTCATTATACCTCTCTGAAAACAAAAAACAAGGTAAAAAAATCTACACAATGTTAGAAACCTTTATTTTTAAACATGAACGAACAAAAACCTATACCTAATTTTTAATTTTTACTAAATGAAATATTTATGTTACAATTTGTGTTGTTGTAAATGTGCAATTCTTTAGCAGGCATTTCATTTTGTAGAATTGTAGTTGATGAAGTCGAAGGTACATTAGTATTTATTTCTTGGTCTTTCCCAACTACAATGGCTTCTGGTGTTGACGTTGTGTTTCCTATTCTTGAATGATTGAACAATTTACGAGAACTTCAATCTTTCTGCTTACTGATTCTTCGATTCTTCAGCTACTATCGACGAATGCCAACCTCCATGTCTTTTTAGAGTAAGCAAATTCGCTCCGCCTTCGACTAACATAGACGCTGAAGATCGTCTTAAGCTGTGTCCAGTATATTCTTCAGGATTTTTTAGGTTCAAATATTCAGCAATCTGTTTTGTTGTACCACTTATAGTATGGCAACCTACATGTTGAGCATAACATCTACCATTACGATACGCAATAAGTAATCTTGTAGTTTTAATATTTGTAGGCCTTAGATTAATATATTTGCGATAAAAACTGCATGGATCAAAGGGGCCTCCTTCCTTTGTAATGGTAAAACTTCTTGATTTGTGAGTTTTGCCATCTCTAAGGAATACCACCAAAAACCGGCCATTGTCTTCCACGTCTTCCAAAGTTAATCGAATCAAGTCATCTCTTCTGCATGCACCGAAAATACCAAATATTAAAATTATTTTAGTTAATAACCACTTCTCATCTGGTGCTTTAAGTATGAATTTGGCGACTTGGTCTGCAGTTAATACTTTGGACTTTTTTGGTGTGTAACCAACACTTTGCCGTTTGAGAAATGCAATAGATTTTGGCCAGTTACTAACATTCACATTTTCTTTTACTGCTAGACAACTTTTTAACATTGAAAATCGACTCCATAAAGTTGAAGCTTTCATGGATTTGGCTTTTTCAGACAAATAAACGAGAAGAGTATCATCACTTACTGTGTTAACTTCTTTTTGCTGACGCCACTTGCAAAATAGACGGTACTCATTTTCATATCTCTCACAAGACTTCCTGGGCAGTAATTCTGCACTTACTTTCGCAGCTTCAAGTGATATTTTTTCTTCTGGAGAAATCATTTTAAAAATATTTTGAATACAAATTCGAAAAACTGTCACAATATACAAGCGTTGTTTAACGTTGCTCAGGAAAATAAACAAGCATTGTTTGCGGTTATTAAGGAACTTTCAATAGTATGTTTTATTAGTAGCCAGTTAATGTCATTAGCACACGGGAAAAATTTTCCTGTACGGGCGCACAGGAAAAGCCCATGTAAACATGTAGACATGTAAACATAGTGTTTTCAGAGAGGTATGCTGAAAATAAGTTTTAAATGTCAAAGTCATTTATTCCGAACTCCGATTGGTTGAATTTTTGTTCCTAAAATCTTAAAACCAACAAGTCGGTTTCTTATTCCTAACTTCTTACTCCTTATAACATAAATTTTGATTGTGTTTTGCCGCATTTGAATGCACTGGTCCATTCCTTAAAACTTAAAACCCAACTCTTAAATTATATATCTTTACATGCTAATTACCAACAATCTTTAATCTTTAATTATAAATTGCGTGTTCTAGTTTTTCTAATAATTATTGTTTAAATGTTGCCCGCTAGATTGAACGACAGTAAGCAGACCACTATTAATAATTAGTAAGTAATTTAAACAAAACTGCTAATTTCCTATATCTTTCAGAGTTAAATTTTGTGCTGTTTTAGTATTTCTATAAACATATATCTGCTAACTTGAATTTTGGAGCGTTTATTAATTAATAGGTATTTTAATATTTTTGTAACGTTGAAAATATGAAAATGTTTTTGCAGTCACAACTTTTAATTTGAATACCTTTTTTTTTTTCTCAGATTAACAGAAACTTTTAATTTTCAAAATATTTTAAAATATCACATTCGATCTGCTTACCAAAATGACGACGTTTTTCACTCAATGTGATACCTAGACTGACCGGGTTAGAACTAAATGCAAACTAGATCCAAATAATCGTGGTTTACTCCTTCAATTTTACGCAATTGTGCAATCTGATAAACACTGTAAATACTCACATTGAATGCGCTTAGATATTTTTGGTCAGTTTAAGGTTTAAGTGGAGTCGACTATTTTTTGATTCTCAAACGCGAGATGGCGGTGCGAGCACTCCGCTAGTTCTGTTCCTTTTCTATGAATACAGAAATCTGTAAACGTCTCTACAAAATTTAATACCTTGGAAAAAAACATTCGCAAGTAGTCACTAGATGCTAAACGAAAATTGTGCGGCAAGATGTTGTTGTCTTAATGCGAAATTGCCACATCTACACCAAATTTTATAGTCGTTATTCGTTTTTCGCTTTCTTGTTTGTGCTTAGTGGTTTTAGTGATTTATTGTTTTTATATAGCTGCTATTTCCATAAAATTAATAAATACATAACCTATATAAATTAAATTCCCAAAACTCAATTTTTTTACCACAATCTAATACATAGGTGAAATTTTTGTTGATTAATAATATTTGATATGCTTAATTTTTCGCCAGCAAGAACAAACCGCAGAATGGATTTTCACAAAATTTTCACCAAAAATCGGATAAGTGAAAATATAGAGCTGATTATATTTGGGAAAAATATGAACGTAGGAAGGGGTTTTTTAGAGGGGATAAATATTTGAAAAAATCATAAAGAAAGATATCTGATTCAAATAAAATTTTTCAGAAATATTTACAATTGTCAACATTTATTTTCCGAAATATAAAACCCTCATTGGTGTACATTGAGGGGGTTTTAGCAAGGTTGAAAATTTAATAAAATCGAAGAAATTAACTAATGATCTGATCAGTGGCGTCTCGTGGTAAGAATTGTAAGGTGTTCTGCGATTTTTTAAAAAAGTTTACCTTGTAAGGGGGGCAGAGCTGGGTAGTATCCGGATACAATATCCGGATACTTTTTATGTATCCGAAAGCTGTATCCGGATACTTTTTAAATTTTATATCCGGTATCCGTATCCGTAGCCAAATTTTAAAGTATCCGGTATCCGGATACTTTTTTTGATATTCGGATACTCTTAAATATTTATCGCCCGCCGATAATGCATAACACTGCCCTTCCTTTTCTCTTTTACAACTATGATTGATACGCCTAAAAGAAAAGCTTTAAGCGATTAACACTTTGAGGTATTGGTACTTACAAGGCAAATGCACTTCACTTCGTCAGCAATTGGAATACTTTCTGTATTAGTACGTTTTTATTTTAATTTAATGTTTCTTTATAAGTTTAGGCTCTAGTTTTATTATTCCTAAGCAATAAACAATTTTTTGAGTACTTTCTGATTTCTTTCTCCAATTAATGTATTTTTATTATTATATATTACATTAAAAATACATGCATATTACACAGTTCTAATAATAATAATTTATGGCCTTGTTAAAAAAGTATCCTTCAAAGTATCCGAAAAAAATATCCGGATACTTGTACCCGAATACATTTTTAAATGAAAGTACTTTTTAAAAAGTATCCGGATACATTTTGAGTATCCGATATCCGGACACTTTTTTCAGTATCCGACCCAACTCTGAAGGGGGGTTCTCTCCCATCAATTTTATCGTCGTTTCTTCGCCTTTCGTGTTGAAATATTGGATTTCTGGAGCCGAAAAATTAATAAGCCCACGAAATATTCCCAGATTCTCGTAAGTCAAACTCTCATTATGTCCCCGAAGCTCCACAAAATTTAACAGAATTAATTTATTTTTTGGAAAAAATATATCGATTCTTCGACACATTTTCAATATGTTTCTGTATATTTAATCAAAAAGCCGAATCTAATTGAGCCATGACATTAGTTGGCCCTAGTAACGTTAATTTCATATAATTATGAAGATGGCTTTTAGAATTTTTAGGTTTTCTTTATTTTCAAACTCAAATTCGAGTATTTTAGCAATCAACGATTTAAGCTTAAAATTCTACCTGACTTTTATTACTCTGTTCCAGCACACTTATTCTTACTACAAAGATAAACCTTTACAAGGTTTGCAGTATGTTTACAAAATGTTAAAATAAATGGAAACTTTCACTTTTTCAAACAAAATAATATTAACTATGAAGAAAATAATATTTTAACAGAGATAAACTATTGTAGGTACCTACATGAAATCAATATTTCAACATAAGTAAATAAAGATTCTTAAACCTCATTGTTTCTTTTATGTGAATTCCCCTTTTAAGTATCTTACCCATTTACCTATCCGCAATTTAAGATATCAAGTATTGTACCGATAATTTACGACCGCTCACAAAAAAAGCTGCAAATTTCCACTACATCAAAGGAGTTACCAGACTTATTAGAATATCTTTGGATGATGCCTATACATCGTCGGAGATATCTATCAGTAAATAGATAAATAAATAAATATCAATAGTTGGTTTTTTGGTAAATATAATTTACAAGTTATGGTATTCAGTATAATATCCAAATATTAGATAGATAGATTTAATGACGACTTTATATTATAAATTTGTTAAATATGTGAATTCAAAAATTTAATCAAGAACAAGGGACTTTATTGAATGACATTTACAAAGAAAACTGACACCTCACCAAGTGACAGTTTTAAACGAAAAACTTCACATTAAACATTTGAATGTGAATATGGAATATTTCTTCCCTTGCAACACAACAAAATAAAGTACATGTCTTCTTCAATCCTACAGCCTT
This sequence comes from Ophraella communa, assembly GCA_035357415.1. Taxonomy (NCBI): domain Eukaryota; kingdom Metazoa; phylum Arthropoda; class Insecta; order Coleoptera; family Chrysomelidae; genus Ophraella; species Ophraella communa. The sequence continues at coordinate 22,561,760 of CM068985.1, forward strand.
CTTATTTTAGAAACGGAGTCTCATCGGTGGTTTCCGGGTCCTCTGGGGCCTTGGGGTAGCTTGTAGCATAGGGGATCTTTCTGCCACTGAAACTGCCGGAGTTGTTACAGGATTTCTTTGACTTGGTTCTTCTGCCGGAGATCGAGGACTAGGTGATGGAAGTCGTCGAAGTTGCTGCTCGTGAGGTACCAATGGTGTTGATGCCGCTCGTGGAGACAACAGCGGTCTCTCGCTTGGTGCTGAAGACACATTTCCTTGAGGATCAGATGACGAGGATGCATTGTGCGAAAACCACTCAGAAGAAGAACTACTTGAAGCAGAATGATTTGCCTGATTGTGTGGACTTCTTGCTAACACCAAACCTGGTCTTCTTACAGACTCGTATACCCGTATTCGCCGACCTGAACGCGCTTGCTTCGAACTCGCATTTTGTAGATTTTCTCCCTTGTTCATAACGTTTGGGACACCTGAGTGACTTCTAATTTGATCCACGTGTCGCTTAAAGTCCTTCCGGCAGTATTCAATCAGGTAGTGCAGATCCCCTAGTCGCCGCACGATCGTGCCTGGAATCCACTTATCCATTCGAGGAGGATTCCCTGAAATGAAATAAACAGACTCCCCAAGTTCAAATGTTCGAAAGCCAACAATCGGATCAGAATTACAAACAGAATGACCTTTAATCATGGCTTGGGATGGTCTGGTCAAGTCTAGTCGGCTCCTCAGATCTCGACCCAGGAAGAGCTGAGCTGGTGAACATCCCGTTGTTGCATGAGGAGCTCCTCGAAACTGACGAAGAAACTCGTTCAGATTTTCTGTTAGCGTTCCTGGTCTCGTATCCATAGCATGAAGCGCATCCTTCACTGTCTGGACGTATCGTTCAGCCTGGCCATTAGTTGAAGGGTGATAAGGTGCAATAAACTTGTGAAACTTGACTCCTTTCATTTGAAGAAATTTCTTGAATTCAGACGAGGTAAACTGAGGAGCGTTATCAGAAACCAGAGTGATTGGGACCCCATAAGCTGCAAATAGATCATCTAGAATCCTCGCAGTAGCTGCTGAAGTTGTCGACGAAGTTACTTTAACTTCTACCCATTTACTGTACGCATCCACAATGATTAGCAACATCGAACCAGCAACCGGACCAGCATAATCGATGTGAATTCTTTCCCAAGGACCACTGGGGTACTCCCAGTGATGTTTTCGAAACTTCGGAGGAGCATGGCCATGTTTGGCGCACTCACTACATGACCTTGCCAACTCTTCAATGTTGTCATCAATACCTGGCCAAAAAACGAATGATCGAGCTAACCCTTTCATCTTCACAATTCCCAGATGAGCTGCATGTAGATCTTTCAGAATCGATGATCTTAGAGATGAAGGAATCACAACACGGTGTTCTAGAAGTAGACAACTTGCTGCCAACGTGTATCTTGATTCTGGAGGTTTGTACCCGTGCTTACTGAGATCCTGTCCATCTTCCAGCAATCTCACGATCTTTTGTAGATGATGGTCGTTTCGAGTTTCCCGGGCTATGTCTTCAGCTCGCACCGGGAGCTGTGCCACTTGATGCAAAACGAAGAAGTCGAAATCGTCTAACTCTCTATCTCTTTTCTCTTGGACAGTTCTCATTTCGTCCACATGGTTTGTCGTTTCCAAAGGAGCACGGGAGCAGTAATCAGCATTCGCGTTTGCTTTTGAGGATCGGTATTCAATGTCGAAGTTAAAATGCGCCAAGTAGTCTGCATAGTTGGCCATTCTGCTGATGCACAACACTGGTAAAGACTTTTCGGGATGAAGTATTTGAGTGAGAGGTTTATGATCCGTGATCAGAATGAAATGTCTTGCATACAAGTAGTGGAAAAACTTCTGTACTGCCCAAACTATAGCGAGCGCTTCTTTGTCAATCTGCGGGTAACGTTGTTCTGGAGCTTTCATAGTACGACTCGCGTACGCGATTGACGTTCTCGCCCGTCTGGAAGACGATGTGATAGCACTGCGCCAAGTCCCGTTTTACTCGCATCCGTAGCCAACAGGAGAGGAAGATCAGGATCATACGGCATCAAGACCTGCGGTGAAGTCAGAATTCCTTTGATGTCATCGTAGGCTTTATTAGCTTCTACCGTCCACTCGAAAGTTTCCTTCTTTAGCATGCTTCGCAAAGGTCTATCTCTGGAGGACAAATCTGGAATGAAAGAACTGTAATACGTTGCTTTGCCGAGAAATAATTGCAACTCTTCTGGTGACGTTGGTTTTGGTGCTTTACGGATAGCTTCAACATGTTTCTCAGACTTGTGAATCCCCTTCTCATCTATTCTGTGACCCAAAAATTCGACCGATGTGATTCCAAAGACACACTTCTTCCTGTTCAGCTTCAATCCGTAAGACTTGATTCGTTCCAAAACTGCCTTCAATGTTATTAAAAATTTCGCAACCGTGTCAGCAAAAATCAAAATGTCATCGAAAAAATTCACCACGTTTGGTATTCCTCGTAATAATTCCTCCATTCTTCTTTGCCAGATAGCTGGAATGCTTGCTGCACCGTAAACCGCTCTTGCAGGTCGTATTAATCCATGTGTCGGAGTGTTGAGTGTCAATGCTTCCGCGAACTTCTCATCAACAGGAAGGTGTGTATAGGCATCTGTAATATCTACGTGACCGAAGATCTTTGCATCTTTCATACGGTTAAACAAGTGATCTGCTCTCGGAATTGGATATTCGTCAATGACCATCCTTGGATTCAGTGTTGGTTTGTAGTTTCCTGTAATTCGTAAAGCACCACTTTCTTTAACCACTACATGAGTCGTTGAAGCCCACTCTGAATGCTCGACTCTTCTGTAAAATCCTGAAGCAATTTTTTCATCAATTACCTTGGCATACTTTTCTCGCAAAGCTAAAGGGATCTCACGCGCTTTGCAGAACACAGGTGTTACATCTGGTTTGAAATGTACCGTAGCTGGAGGCCCACTCATTTTTCCAGGGACTGCGCTGAACAGGTCATCGTACTTGGCTAACAATTGCTCCAGATTCTTCTTTTCATCTTCATTCAAACCGGAGAACTGAGAAACAGTGGACACATGCATGGCAGGAATACCTGAAAACAGTTTGCGAAAATCAATCTCATCGACAAACTCCTGAATCCATTCTCGTCCGAACAAGGGATCGTAATCGCCGTCCACCACGAACAAGTTGAGTTTGCGTGACGTATTTCCAACCGAAACAAGTACCGGAACAAAACCAACACATCCAATAGGATGTCCAGTGTAGCTAGTAAATCGTCGGTTTGTTGGTTGCAATGGAATGTTTGGTGCAAAAGACGACAAGAGTTTCTGATTGACGATCCCACACGGTGCTCCGGTGTCCAACTCCATTTTCAAAGGATGGTTGTTGATTTCAACATCAATCATATGTTTTCTCGTTGACTTAATCACGTGCACATCTTCAATATCCCTCAAGTCTTCGAGAACTTCGACGTACTGCGCTGGTTCTTCAAACTCTTCCATCAAGTGGGTTGAATCTTGTTTTGTAGACTTACTCCGACAAATCTTCGCTATATGACCTTTTTTCCACAGAAATTGCAAATCGCGTTTCGCAAACGACAATCTTGGCGCAAATGAGGACCTCCACAAGAGAAGCAAAGTGACTTCTGCCCTTGATCCTTCCGATCGAATCCTTTTCTTCCATGAACTGGGGGTGAATTTATCCGATAATTTCCTTTTTTCACCAATGGAACTGAATATCCAAGCTTATTTGTATATTCTCCCGATGATGCTGGCATTTCTGAGACACCCATCGTGTCTGCTGTCTTCTGAGTTGCTTCCATCGATTGCGCAATTTCGTAAGCGTCTTTAAACGTAGCTGGATCCCTGGAGATAATCTCGTCGCATATATCACGTGAAAGCAGGCCATGTAAAAATTGTTCGATTAGCATTCGGTCAAGAAATTGTTCGTAACTGCAATGGACAGCTCCTTTTCGTAATTTTAAAGCGAAATTTGCAATTGACTCACCAGCGTCTTGTTTGATTTTTCTGAATTTGCAACTTTCAGCGAATTTATTTCTCTTCCGATCCAAATGAGCAACGAGAGTATTTTTAATCTCATCATAGGTGAGCTCTTCAATTTGTCGAGGGCTGATCAAAAATTTTAATGTACTTATCAACTCCGTTCCGATGTACACACGCGCGTAGGTTGCGTGCTGCTCCACAGGGATACGGCTCAAATCCAAGGCCCAATGAAAACGCTTGAAATAGTCCGCCACTGATGTTTCATCCGACGCGCGATACTCTCCGATCGTGAAATTTGGTGGCCGTCGTTCAATCGCTTCGTTTCCGATGTTTCCATTCTCATGCCTTTGTTCGGCGATCGCAGCTACAGAATTTTTGACTGCATCGGTCAACAAATTCGTAAACGCATCAAGCAATTCTCGGGGCAATGCCATTTTGAATCGAATTCAGGTTCTTTAAATCACTTCTGACACCACTGTTAAATATGTGAATTCAAAAATTTAATCAAAAACAAGGGACTTTATTGAATGACATTTACAAAGAAAACTGACACCTCACCAAGTGACAGTTTTAAACGAAAAACTTCACATTAAACATTTGAATGTGAATATGGAATAAAATTGTTCCCTGAAAAATCTCTTCTGAAAAACTTGGACCTAACTTGGAATTAAGTAACCTTAATTTAATCTACACCACTAAAACTTCAGTAAATAGTCTGTAATACAGGCTCTGTTAAATAAATAATGTCAATTTTTACTTTATTGAATTTACACAGGGTGTCCGCGAAAAGTTTGTTATTATTTAAAATAATTATAATTTATCTAGTTTTAAATTTAATAATATCTTAATGGATATCATTAAATTTCAGGTTCTGGATATTTAATAATACTGTTAACGTATGGCCGTAGAAAAATAAGTATTAAATGAGATAATGTAACAACTGTAGTCGCATTTAAAATATAATATACACATTTGTATTTATTGTACTATTATCGACTATTTTTTATTGCTGATAAGTAAATAAAAATTGTTTTATTTTTACCTACCTATTTTCGTAAAATGTTAATATGTTAAAAAGCCACCTATTCATTAAATTTTGTAGCTCCCCTGCTTAATAAATTAGGTACCTAGTGTAAGTACATTTTTAACCAAAAATTCAAACTGAAATCTGCATCTAAATGCTAATTAAACCACAAATGTAAGACTTTATTGTTGTCTCTTGATTTTATTGTTTATATTTTTTCTTATATAGTTGTACCTATAAAGCGACAAAATAATAATTGTACTTTAGAGCTAGACAAAATGAGGTATGAAAACTTAAAAAAAATGTCTAACCTGTTTTTAATTTCTAACCTGTTTAAAATTAAAAATTGACCTGTTACACGATTTTTCAATGTCGCCGTTTTAGAAAATAACCAATTTATTTCTTTCATTTGCACCATGTATATGCTCGAGGCATACCTATGTCATTGAAAGATTAAAAACAGACCCTTCTTTTTTTGTTGGCTTCGTTATCGAGCAGTAACAATAATAAAGAAGTTAAACTTTACATTCTAACCCACTCTCTGCATCTTAATCGATAAAATAATAATTGTACTTTAGAAGCTATACAAAATGAGGTATCAATCAATTTCTTGAGTGTCTAGGTTATAATATTAAATCGGCAACACTGTTGAACGATGTTCCTAAAAATCGCACCATCTGTGTGTGCTTTACTGAAATGTTTTTAAAAGTTCTGCATAGGGATGTAGACGTCAGCACCTCCCAGAGGTAAAAATTTAATGTGCGAATTTTAAATCGTATTATTGTTATATTCGAATTTTGTAAAACAAACGTTTTTAAATAACAATTTTTTTTTGTAAAATACTTAAAAACATATCCATTCAATTGTTTCAAACTTTAAAATAAAAAAAAAATATTCGAATAAATGATTAAGGCATGAATTAATATTTTTTTATTTTTTTGTGTCAAAACTGTACATTCAAAAATTTTCAAAAAATTTGTATATATTTTATTAAAGAAGATGCATAATATTACAAAAAATAGTTCAAATCGTTCGACTAGTTTTTGAGTTTTATACGTGAGAAAACATAGTTTTTCTTGTTTTTCCCGAAAACAACTCGAGCGATTTTGATTAAATTTTCGGAAAATACTAGTCGCGATATAATACATATTCATGAATTTTTTCAAAATTTTTGAATGTGTAGTTATTTTTTCCGGGGGTCCACTTAAACCTTAAAGAAATTGACCGACTAAGTTTGCCCTAAGAAATACGGCGGGATTAGGGCTCGATTCAGCATACGTCGGAATATGGTGGTTTTACCTTAATAGGTATTTTAATATTTTTGTAACGTTGAAAATATGAAAATGTTTTTGCAGTCACAACTTTTAAAGTAGTAGAGCTATTGACATATGTAATAGGAAAGTTAAAATGTGTATAATAAAAAAGAAAATAAATAAAATAAGTTAAGCTGGCTATAGGTATATGTAAAGTACGTTGTTCTTTATATAGGTATTCAGTTCTAGGGTTGTGTCGTTTTGATAGTTATTGTCAAATTTCATATTCGATATTTAATTTATATATTATTGTAAAGGTTTAAGAAATAATTAACATTTAATGTCGTTTATCTTTGTTGTATTTAATAAAGGTGATAAATAAAATGAAAGACTCTTATTTACAGAAGAAACTTAATAGTGTTATTATTCTTTATCATAAACGTACATTACACATTATAAAACATTTTGTTAAAATGGAGAAATTAAAATTCAATTTCAAAATAGCAGTCGGACTGTCGGACATGATCAAAAATCCAATAAAATTGTTTTAACATCATTTGGCACCCAAGATAAAAACATTTATATTATATCAGATGAACCCCAAAAGGAAAGAAGTTTCATAAATTACTCGCGAAAACATCTATTTCTCTCAGCGGTGGGAATAGAGGTAGAAGTACTTGGCCCCATGTCGTAAAAGTTTGATCAAACTTCGCCTGAAGGACTTGCTTTTTAAAAGCTAGTCGCTTTAGAGCGTGAACTTTTGCCATGGCCCCCACAAGGGTGGGGCTGGTGGAACTCTGGTCACAGGGCCCGGGCCCCTAGGGGGCCCGGCCCTGTTTTTTTTTAAATATGTATTGCAGAATATTTTACAGGATCATAAATAAAAAAATCAAATATATAACTATTACAAAGTCTACTTTAACTCCTGCTGCTAGAAACACAGTTTTCGCGATGAAGAGGTACTTTGAATCTTTCAAAGGCCTCTTGAAATCATCGTTTTGGCACAAAATCTTGGCCTCCATAGATCAAAGAAATGAAATCATACAAAGGAAAGGAATTTCCTTAAACACAGAAACTCAACTGATTAAAGATTTGTTAACTGAATTGCATTCCCTTAGAGATTCGTGGAAAACCAAGCGTCACAGGACTTTAAATCTTCTGTTGTCTTTCCTGTTTTGGATTTCATTATGGCTGATTTGAAAACAAGATTTGCAAGCTGTGAAGAAATTTGTAACCTGTGCTCCAGTTTTGGTGTTCATGGACCTAGGCAACGAGGAACTGAAACTAAAAACTGCCAATCTCGTTGCTTATTACCCTTCAGACTTTGCTGATCCAGAAGCCCTATTTGAAGAAACTTTTCATTTGAAGAATGTATTTGTGACAGTGTTCTAGTGAGAAGAGGATCCGTTGAAGCTTCTAAATTCAATATATGAGAAAAACCTCCAGCCAATTTTTGTTGAACCTATGCATAGCTATAAGACTTTTCTGTACAATCCCAGTAAAAGTTTCAACGGCCGAAAGGTCTTTTAGTAGGTTATCTAATTCGCTTAAAACTTGGCAACGAAGTACAACTGGTCAAACTCGTCTGAACCATCTGGCTATGTTGGCAATTGAAAATGAATTAGCCAAAACTGTTGACTTTTTTGATGTTATTAACGATTTTAGTGAAAAAAAGCCAGGAAATCTATAATTAAATAGACTCAAACATCATTATTTACTTGTTATTTATATTTGCAATAATTTTGTCAATAAAGTTTTTTTTTGTATATTGAACTAATAGCCTTAATTATTCCTTATTATCAATAATCAGATTAAATAAAATTTGTAAGCTACAATATTACCGTTGGATGTGGGGGCTATGACTTTTGCATAAGAGCACAACAGAGTCTTCTAACAAATAAAATTAAAATCTCATTTTTTTATTGCAGTCCTTGATTTTATATAAAATAATTTTGTAATCGTATATTATTAATCAAAAGTATTTATACTTACAAATTAGGTAATAACATTTTCAATAAAATATATGAATATTAGTTGGAAAAAACACTATTATTACCTGCAAATTTTTTACTGGCAATGACCCCAATTTCCAGGCAACAAACACCCTTGACAAAAATGTTTTGGCAAACTGCAATTTTTGTACAGCTTATCCTTTTCCATAAAAATCAACTTTTCAATTTTAATTCGCTGCAGCTCGGATTATGCGGCCATAATTTCTGATAGTAGCCAACTCATGGCCGTTGGGGTAACAATTAAAAACTGACAAAAGTTGTCACGTGATCATTTCTGTCGCTCAAAAAATCACTTTCTGTCACGACTTGATATACGTCTTTTGAATTTCTTACTGTAAAACATAATTCCAAATTAATTCCATTCGTAATTCATGCTAGAGTTTTTGTATTAAGTGTGTTTACACTAAACAGCCAACAGTAGTTATTTTTTGAAGCCAGTTAGGGATGCTCATTAATTTATAAAAAAATAATTTTTCATGTAAAATAGTGAAATAAAGATAAATTATTACAAAATGTATTTGATTTAGATACTTTTATCGTGTATTTGAAAATGTTTTATCAATATTGTTATGTCAAATCAAAAAAGAACCACTTTTCAAAGTCACCTTGTCGTTGCGTTGCAAGGTAATGTTAACATGTTATCGGACAATTAAATTGGTTGTTTTCTTTTTGAATATCACAAATTAAATTGTCGGAGTGAATTAAACACCAATTTAAAACAAAAACGTGTATTTTAAATTTTATTTACATCGCTGTTATAGTATACCCACGTATAATACTTATAGTAAATTATTATTTACATTTTTACATCTAAACCTAATTAAATCTAAATAATGCAACTAAAATAATTCATTTGCATACTAAGTAGTTCTGTTTTACCTAAAAAATATGCATGCAATTTATTTCAATTAAATTTTTTTACTTGAATTACGGTAGTAATAAATGGTTCTTTAATAAAAATAAATGACATAATTGGTCACAAAATTGATAATGTTAGTCATAATAAATAGTTTAACAAATCAAAATATTATTAGAATACACACGCGACATAATTTTGTTCGACCCTTGTTTGTCATTTTATCCCAAAATAGATGACATCACGAGTTTCCGCCGTGTGTTTCTGCCTTTACTATAAGAATTTTCTGCAGGTTTTGAAAGATTAACTGTTTTGAATCTAAGATCTAAGTGTATGTTCGAATTTTGAGTTTAATTTTACCTGAACCAAAAGACATCATAAAGGCAAAATAAATATTGTTGTTATTAGCCGCATGTTGTATTAAAAAGAATCTGAATAGATGCATTACTTATCTATGAACTGTTTATTATACATCTCATATAACATAAGTGCTCCCATGAATGCATATGAAAATCAGCTCTTCAGCTTAATGGGTAGTGTGAATAAAAATGTAGTAAAAGCTTTATCTTCCATTTCATAAGCAAATACTTACTTACTTTGTAGTGAATAAAAATGAGTATTAACTTGAACTTAAAATGCAATTAGTAAAAGCTTTAGTTTTTAGCATTGTCTTTAAAAGGTGTGAATAAAAGTAAGCTATTTCTAAATATATGAAGAGAAAGCTTATATTTATGCAAGCCTGGGAAACCATGGCTCATAAAATTTAGTAGTGTTGAGTTTGGCAGAAATGGCTGCATTTATGAATATACGGTCTGTCAAATATTATCCCGAAAGAAAAGAAAGTGCCGAGGAATGTATGTATGTATGTATGAGTTAGGGGTGATAATTACACTGCGACCTATAGGATCTATTGTGTCCCCCTTTACTTGCCATGTTCTGATATTTCCTCAGACCTATAGCAGCTCTTCGAGTCCTATTTTCCTGAGGAAGTTTAGGACATTGTCGGGCTTCAAATCAGGTAGATCCCCTTCCTCTATTTCATGTGCTCCTAGGTATCTAGCCCTAGAATTTTGCAAGGCAGGACATTCTGAGAGTATGTGTATTGAGGTTTCATCCTCTTCCTCATAGAATCTGCACTTTGCTACATCTGCTAACCCTAGTTTCTTCATGTGGCTTCTTAACCGGCAATGCCCGGTTAATATTCCCGTTAAAATTCGGAGCCTTTTTTTACTGAGGTTGAGGCAGCTAAGAGATCTCTTCTGGTCATAGTTCCCCAGTAGTATTTTAGATTGCCTCAGTCCTTCCAGCTGATTCCAGTACTTGGATTTTTCTTTGTCCATTTCCTCCCTTAGTTTTCCTAAGATTACTCTACTGCTGATCCCACAAGATGGTTTTGGTCCCAGATGTGGGGTTTCAGCTCCTTTTTTGCCAGCTTATCTGCTGTTTCATTCCCCTCTATTCCTATATGTCCCGGGACCCATAGGAGGGTGACAGTGTTGTTCTGGCCCAGTTCATTTAATTTGCCTAGGCATTCCCAAACCATCTTCGAACTGATTATATTTGAGCTCAGCGCTTTGATGGCTGCGTGACTATCCGACATGATCACAATCTCTTGTCTACGGTAGTTCCTACCAATATTGAATTCCACACATCTTTCGATGGCGCGGACTTCTGCTTGAAAGATGCTCGGGTATGTGCCCAAGCTTTCTGAGTATTTGGCTCTCGGTCCAAAAACTCCTATCCCAGTTCCCTCATCTAACTTGGAACCGTCCTTATACCACTTTATGGTATTCTGGTTTAAATTCTGTATGGTGTCTTCATCCCATTCAGATTTATTACTCAACTTTGTGATGAATTTTCTCACAAAGTTGAATTTCTTTGGCATATCATCTTGGGGCATTTCCCAAGTTTGATCAAAATGAAGTGATCTAGATTTTTCCCTGATAATTCCTTCTTTGATCATTCTATATATCGTTTTCTTTCTTACACTTTGTAACAGAATGTGCAGTGGGGTCAAGTTTAAAATTACCTCCATTGCAGCAGTGGGGCAAGTTCCCATTGCTCCAGTGATACATGAACAGGCTAGTCTCTGAATCTTCGAGAGGTTTTTCCTCGTCGTATTCAGATTAGCCCTTACGCCCCAAGCCACTGCCCCATATGTGATTAATGGTCTCACTATTGCTGTGTACATCCATTGCAGGATACGTGGGTTACATCCCCAGTTCTTCCCTGCAATGTTCCTACACACCATGAGGGCCTTGGTTGCTTTGTGTATTACTTCGTCTTCGTGTTTGTTCCAGAGTAACCTGCTATCTAGGATTAGTCCTAGATATTTTACCTCTGTTTTCCACTCGACGATGTTCTCCCCTATTGGGAGAGGAATACCACAGTCTGTATAGATTTAGTGAAGAAATAATGTTAAGTGGATAGCTAATAATTTTTTAGAACCAAAAACAGAGACTAGAGGTGGTGCGTTAAGTTCAAAAAAACAAATACAAATACTTTTGCTATTTTTAAGTGATCCCGGATTTCAAATAGGGATTGGAAAATAAGAAGGAGTTCATAGAACAACGATATGTAAAACTGTATCTAACGTTTTACCAAAAATCGTTGAAAAGGCAGGTATTTGGGTTAAATTTCCTGCGGATAACTCGATGGGCCAAGCAATCAATGAATGGGCAGAGTTGTATAGATTTCCTTGTGCCTTTGGTGCAATTGATTGTACTCATGTGCCGATAATAAAGCCCTCGCTACATGGTGACGAGTATATTAATAGAAAAGGATGGTGTAGTATAAATGTACAAGTAAGTTGTAACGCAAAACAGTCGTATTTTAAGAAGATCAGATCATTATGGTAAGATGAATAGACTTCAGCTGTTTCGGACAACTAAAACGCCGATTCCCTGTTTTGCAACATCCGATACGATTGAACATTGACAAAATTCCCTCAGTGATCATAAGCGCTGTTGTTCTGCATAATGTTGCGAAATATTTAAATGACATTTTACCGAACGACAGTGAAGAAGAAGTATCTGAAGCTGCCGTTGAGGATCACGCTATTGAAGATGTTATGGAAGATAATGATGAATTTAATAACATCCGTCAGCGTGGTCAAAACAGACGAGAAGAAATAAAAAATATAATTTTTCAATTGCAGTTGTAATTTATTGTAAGTGTAATTTTTCTATAATTTATTTTATAAACTCATAAATAATATACGGATCTAATGAGTAAACAAACAGCATTTTATTAATATATTTACAAAATTGTATAGCACAAATTATTTGTTTCTTCAACGTTGTTCCCATTTTCGTATTTTATTTTTTCTAATAATAATTTCTCCCTTTCTTTTTGGACTCTTATTAGTTCCAGCTGTTCCAAAAACACCAGTCGTTGAAGCTCTTCTGTTTCCTTAAATTTGTTCTTTTTGGTAGCCGGAGACTTGTCGGGTAAAGGCCGAACGTGTGGTGGAGGTGGAATGGCTACCTCACTTTTGGACGTAGATGGCTGAGGTTGTTTCATTACACAACCTACCGACATTGCTCCTGAAAAAAAATTGTTTATAAAACACAAGCACGACGCTAATTTATATTTTTTTGCGACAAAATATGTCTTCTTTACACATTCAGAAATTTAGTTTTTTTTGTGTATTTTTTTCTGCGAAATACGTGCGGCGATGCTATACCATTTATCTGTAGCCTACTTTATTTTCTTACCTGGTACCTTTTGGAAAACGGGGTTTTCTTGTCTTTCCATCAACATCAACAGTTTTCTCTCCCACTGGTTCAAAATAATCTTTTTATTTCCAGTTGCATTTTTGTCGGTCTTTTACTTTACCTCTGTCTTCATATTTTGAATTTTCTTTTTCAGCTGTTTTTCACTTATATTTTTTCCAATTTGTAGAATGTATTTTTGATGGATTTCTTTATATGCTTCGTCTTTTTTTTCTTTTATTTTAGGAACTTGGGATTTGTTGAATATAATATTATAATTTTCCAAAATTCCTGTTAATTTGAGGTTTGCTGAAGATTTTTCAGGAACCTCCTCCTCCAACAAATCACTCGAAGAATTTTCCGATTCACTATTCATTTTCACCTTAATGCTGCCTTTCGATATCGCTACTGGTTTAAAATGTTTTAACTTCTTGCAATATTTTTACGACGCAGTACAATTTTATTCCGGTTTGTAAAAATATAAATATTGGCGTTATCAGTATAAAAACTCGCAAACAAATTTTTTGGAACGCTGTAGATACTGTACGAAATCTCCGTATTTTCAGTAAAAGCTTCAAATAGCTAGCTTTTGCTAGTCAGTAAAAGGAAAAGGTTATTCACTTCAATTTCAGCAAATGCTATTAGCAAAAGCTAACTCTACCTAGTAAAAGCTATAGCTATTACTTAATACTAATAGTAAAAGCTTAGTTTTTATTCACACTGCCCAATGTGTTTATTGTACCAGGTAGACATTTTCCGGGGATCACAAGCGTAATTGTCTTTTTTAGCTTACTTAAAAATAAGGTTCTCCAGAGATTACTTTTAAGAAAATATTTGACAAATTTTTTCACATGTAAAAGCACAAGAGCTTTATGTATTATTTGTTAGTTCTTTACGAAAATTATTTTGGTTGGAAATTTGACGATAACAAACTGGCTGGTATTGCCTAGTTCAGTTTGTTAAGGTGGATCCACTCGACACAGACTTTTTTTTGCACAAACTTAAAGTGAGTAAAAATGCATGTAAATACACTAAACAATTGAAGTGTATATTTTTTAAGTTTCAGAAAATTGCGTACAAAAAAAATATTTTAAATATACGTTTCATGCTATCAGAAAACTCTGTTTATAGCAAATTGTTTTTGTTGAATTTTTTTTCTTTTTATACGCTGTTATCTCTTTAACCAAAATTATAGGAATTCGATTTCAAAATACTAACATTTTAGTCGCGTAGAAATGCTTGCAGTGACTTTAACATTAAGTGCGTTCTTTTTGACTAAGATCTCAGCTCACGTCAATTGAGGTGATCTGATATAAAGTGATGTGAGTAAGCACCAAAAAGAACGACAGACTCAATTGAAACGCGCGACCTGCCGACGCATGCGTAATTATAAAAATATACCTACGAAATAAAAGAAATAATAATACAGATAATTATTATTAATTGTTTACCTTCCTTTGCCCTCTGTGCATCTTCAAGGGAAAGATTTAAAGTATACTCTACATTTGTATAAGCATCTAATAACGTTATTGTTTCCATTTTGTTTTCAAAAAAAAAGTTAGGTTATTATGTTGTTTTTAAAACCCAAACAAATCAAATATTTCTTGCTCCCCACCACTTTATTTCCGACTTAAGTCTAACTGATACCCCCGCATAGCACAATCAGCATCAGTAAAGGGGGAGGAAAAATCCAAAAATCTCAGCTCAGTTCGAAGTGAGTGAATCGAAAAGAACGCGCACATTACTGATGTGAGCTGAGATTAACTGAGATCTCAGTCAAAAAGAACGCACCTTTCGTTACTGTAGTCCATAAATCTGCGTTTACCTGAAAAAAATGGCGCTACGGCGATTATAAACAGTGCAACTCGATCAATTAGTACGTTGGATACACGAAGGAGTCAAGAAGAAGTTGACTGGTGCCCCGTCCAAAATTTTTATTAGTTTTGAAACCTAATATTTAAATAATATATAGAAATGGGCGTCGCCAAGGAGGGACAGGGTGGGGTAGTGGGCCCCCCTAGAAGTTTGAACAAAATATATACAAATGTAAAACTAGATACTTCGAAAATCGACATTAATTTCTTAATCCATTTTAAAATTTCCCGCCACCACCGCGCCGCTCTTAAAAGTTGAATTCTTCTCATTTGTCTAGAAATTAAGGGTGGAAAGTGGAAAGATCATGCCGCTCGCTGTCTCTATTAGTCTACTGTTTGTGGTCGCATTGTTACTGTAGTTCATAAAAAATGTGTTTACCTGAAAAAAAAAACGCTACGGCAATTAGAAATAGTAAATAGTGCAACTCGATCAATTAGTACGTTGGATACGCGAAGGCGTCAAGAAGAAGTTGCTACACAGCTAAATGTGTCCCAATGTGTGGTCATAAGTGAATGGAAACGATATTTGGAAACTGGGTCTGCAGCGTACAGACATAGAGGAGGACGAGCTACAACGCCTGCTCATGACAGCTTTATAGCTGTAACTGCAAGAAGAAACCGAACATTTACTGCTTCGAGAATTGACAGATTCTTTAAGCATGCTACCGGAAAAGTGATATCTAGTCAATCTGTTGGAAGAAAGTTGCACGCATGTAATTTAAGAACCAGAAGGCGTAGTTCACATCCACGGTTGACTGCGGATCAGCGTGCATGTAGATATCGGTGGGCGAGAATTCTTTCGGCTGAATATGTGTGATGGTCGAATATTGGTGTGGAGAGAAAAAGGACAGCGATACAATGAACGTTTAATAATAATAATAATATAATAATAGTACCCCTACATTCCATCCCTTTAAGAGTGGACCTCCAGAAGTCACAGACTTGTGCGGAGGGAGGGACGGCTATTATTATTATTTGCCGTTGCGGTCCAGGCCGACTTACTGATGATTGGTGGTAGCATTTACTCTAGAGGGAAACCCTGAAAAAACCCTACCTACCACCTCCCGAAGCCAGTAGCTAATGGGACGCCGCCCATAGTGAAGCAACATGATGCGAGTTGCTTCCAAGTCTGGTCCTGCCTATCGGCTCACTCACTGAGAAATATAAAATCTCGGCTAGGAGCGGGCTTGAACCAGCAGTGTGTTCGCCGATAAAATTCTGTTTGATGAGAAACAGGCGCTTAACACACTGAGCTACCGACTTCGGTAATGGCGCCAACCACTCTTTTTGGTAGTGGCTCAGTTTGCATTTGGGGAGGCATATGTTATGATGGCCGCACTGATTTAGTGGTGTTAATGAATATGACGGCTGTACGATATAGGGACATGGTTATAGAGTTAATAATTGTACCATTTTTGGTGCAAAAATTTGTCTTTATCGATGATAATGCGCGCCCGCACCGTGCGAGAGTTGTAAATGATCGCATTCAATAGTTGCGTTCTTTTTGACTGAGATCTCAGCTCACTTCAATTGAAGTGATCTGATATAAAGTGATGTGAGTAAGCACCAAAAAGAACGACAAACGCGCGACCTACGATTTCTAGCTCCCCACCACTTTATTTCCGACTCAATTCTAATTGATACCCCCGCATAGCACATTCAGCATCGGTAAAGGGGGAGGAAAAATCTCAGCTCACTTCGAAGTGATTGAATCGCTCATAACCGATGTGAGCTGAGATTAACTGAGATCTCAGTCAAAAAGAACGCACCTAATATCACGGTTTTATAAGAATGAACTGGCCACCATGTTCACCCGATATGTCTAGACAATTAAAAAGACTCGAACATACCTAGAACAGCTCGCAAATGACTTGCAGAGAATATGAGAAAACAGACCTCAGCAGTACATTCATAATTTAATAAGGACCATGCCAAATAGAGTGACAGCACTAAGGCAAGCTAGGGGATTCAATTTTCATGAAAGGACTTTACGACCTGCGCATTAAATGATTTAGCATTTTTCGATTTTTTCTGTTTTGTGGTAACTGTTTTTTCTTCATGAAAAATTTGTTTATTTTAATTTTTTGGGTATATTGAAAGGTGAAAGAATAAAAATTAACTTATGTTATCGATTTTTGATTTATTATTAACCAATGACAAAAGAAAATTACAGATTTTTGTAAAATCCAAATGTATCAAAGGTGGTAATACTCGTGCTTTGCATAACTCACCACTTCGTGGTTCGTTACACAAACTGCATTCATGCTACAAAATCTGTCTTTGTGATACTTGTTTTACAATATATTTATCTTTAAAATGTCGTTCAAAAGTCGGATATATTTATAAACATTGCTGTAAAATTCAATGGTAGATACGTTTGTATACATATACAATGTATAATGGGCAATTTTTATATAATATACTTAACTAATCAAGGTTAACTCATCCATTGTGAATAATATTGTTCACTAAATGAATTACAGTTGTTCTTTTAAATGTTAACCTTGTTTAGTAGATAGATTTTTGTTTCTATTAAAAATTCTTAAGTGAAAATCGTCATCGGTCGTTAGTTATGAATATGGAACTAACATGAAATTTTAAATAAGCAGATTAGATTTTAAAACACAAGAACAAGAATTTTAAGGAAAAAACTATTTTTCACTCAACGTTCGTAATATCTCCATGCAGAGTTGTAATATTCAAATAGGGTCGTGACGTCAGGAACTGTGATCACTCACAAATATTGATCAATAAATCGGTATTATTATTTAAGAAATTTTAAATGAGCCTTACTTTATGACGTCGTAGGCTCCGCCCATAATTTACTTTATCTCCCATGGCCTTTTAAAGACTTTACCTCCCAGTAATCAATAAAGACGTACTTTTACTACGTATATACATCCACATAAAGATGCATTTATTGACCGCTTGAAGATATTTTATTTCCATTATTCTGTTTGAATAGTAAACATCACTTAATACAATTTGCTCAATAGAAAACTATTGATTCCTTGTTTTATTGTATTTTGTCATTCGTTACGTGGAATTACGAATTAGATTGATGTCCTTAATTACTAGGCGTGGTTATATTTCTTTTAATATAAAAATACTCTTTTTAATAAATTTTTCACCTTTGGAAAAATACCAGGATCAATTTAATAAGTTATATTTGAAAAATTGCTACTTCTAGTTCTTCATGTTTTGACATTACTCCATTCACAATCAACACGAAGAAATAAAACCTTCTAAAACCAGTAAACCATAGACGTGCAACTAAGAATTGAAATAATAAATATTTTAAAATTTTTTTTGTAAATACCAACTATAAATAAAACAGATAAAGTGGGTAATTCAAATTTTAGCCAAAAATATTTATTTATACTGTCTAATATTTAATTTATTTACACTTATTCTTATTTATATATATACACTTATAATTTATCTGTATAACGTCCGAACGAAAACTAAAACTGCTTCTCCGCACAACAGTGTTTATACTACGCTACTGTTTCTTGTCTGTTCCAGAAACTCTCGAACGTATCCCGCCTAGAGTATACGCGTTCTTTTTCGCTCTCGAAGCATCTCGGTCCCCGTAGGCTACTTGCAGTGTAAAGAACTTCCAGTGCCGGCGGCCTCAATCTCTTAAAATGAGACTCTCAATACAATATTTTAAAAGTAGATCACAATGTATATTTGTATCATCATCACAAGGCACTATCAAACATTTTGAAGTGGACGCCTGGCCACCGCACAACGATATTTCTCAGATAGATTACAAACAAACAAAATGTAACTTCAATATATCAATCTGACGATGCTAATTCTATAGCGAAACGTATTTGCGCGAATAAATAGTGAAAGTTTAATTCAACCGTTTAGTTGTTTATTGTTTTTAACTTATGTCGTTTTAACGTATTGTTAAATCTTTAATCAATTGTTATATTGATTATATGACAGATGAATAATAATAATATTATTCAATAAGCATATAATGGTAGCTATTATACACGAAGATGAGTTTACCACACGAGCCGTAGGCGAGTGTTGTAAATCATCTGAGTGAATAATAGCCATTAAATGCCAGTAGAATACTATACTTTGTTCACGACTTTCAAATAAAATTTACTAGTAATTATAAAAAATCTTTATCTTATGAAGTAAAGTACAATGTCGTAGCAGTATTATCATTTCTTATTTAGCACAATTTAGCAAAATTACAAATCAAAAAGACTGCAAAGACAAAGAAAATTGCAGAATAGCATGTAAATAAAAGTTCATATAAAATACTCGTATTGAATAATATTCGTGTGCGTATCTGTGTATAAAGTATACCATATACCAAAGTAAATTCTGTATAGGCAATAATTATTACGCGTGTGTGTATTGGAGTGTATGCTACCGTGTTATGAACAAAAAATATTCTCATACCAAGTTTAGACATACGTGCTGTTTTGACGTCATACAGTGTATAATGGTTCATTATTCACTAGTGAATAATGGGTAACATACTTGAGCAAGCACATATGTATAATTAAGGTTTTATAGCACGGTCGTGGACAAAGTAAATTATAGTCGGTACATATACGATTTCCTAATATTAGTTGAACAGATTGTTGAATAACATATGGTTAGTGGCTTGACACATGATTAACATAACTTGTTTCCTAGGTAACCATACTTAATTTACTATTTTTTTAACTTTTTATTGACAATCAGATATAAAATATCCGTAAGCCAATTCGATGGCAATACAATAAGTGGCTGTGGTAGTGGGTTGTGATGGTCTTCTAACTTGTTATGGTGTTTTGTGATGTTTTCTCTGATAACTTCACTAACTTAAAGGATTTGAGATCATTATGTAATGTTTGGTTTGATATGTATCAGGGTGCATTAACCACCTCTCGAACTATCTCGAATTGTGCTCTATATATGATAGCTGTATTGGACCTGCCTAGCGCAGCCCCGCAGGAGTTCAAATAGGTTTTATAACGGCTTTATAGATTTGTTTTCTATTGACAAATGAGATTTTCTTCCAATAAGCCAGTAGAGTTCTTTGGTTCTCAAGTCTGATGGTCTTATACGATGAGGCGTCTGATGGGTTTTCGCCAGGCTTTAGAATCATTATTATCTGACCAATTTTTAAAACTTGATGCCAGTAATTGTATCTGAGAATAGCATTAAATAAGTATTTTAGTTTTACTAGATCTTTTTTGGCAAATCTTTGATCATGTTCAGTGCTCCCGGTGCTTTTTAAGTTTATGGTGGCAATTACGTCGTTAATTTCTACGATTTCTTTAGTTTACTAAGATTTAATTTTTTTCTAGATACAAATACGATCAAGATGCCTGCCAGAGCTCCAGAAACAGAACGTCACTTGAACAATACGATCAACGACGATATCGTCATAACGGGCATATCCGGTCGTCTACCAGAAAGTAACTCCATCGAAGAATTCAAGCAACAACTCTTCGATGGCGTCGATCTGGTCACCGACGACGAAAGAAGATGGCCATCCGGATTATTCGGTCTGCCAACAAGAACTGGTAAAATAAAGAACTTACAGTACTTCGATGCCACGTTTTTCGGAGTACACGCCAAACAGGCGCACGTCATGGACCCCCAACTGAGAATGCTTTTAGAGTTAACTTACGAAGCGATGGTGGACGCCGGAGTGAATCCCGGTGAAATGAGAGGCAGCAAAACCGGCGTTTTCATCGGAGTATCCGACAGCGAATCGTCGGAATACTGGACTCAAGACCCGGAACAAATAAACGGTTACGGATTAACTGGATGCTGCCGAGCGATGTTCCCGAACAGGATATCGTATACGTTCGATTTCAGCGGACCGAGTTACGCCATCGATACGGCCTGTTCTAGTAGTTTATTCGCATTCCAACAAGCAGTAACGGCTATCAAGACCGGACAATGCGATTCTGCCATTGTTGGTGGTGTGAATCTTCTACTGAAACCTACTTCTTCGTTACAATTTCACCGTTTAGGTATGTTGAGTCCGGAAGGGATGTGCAAAGCGTTCGATTCCTCTGGGAACGGATATGTAAGAGCCGAAGCTGCTGTTGCGGTATTTCTGCAAAAAACTAGCTCCGCTAAAAGAGTCTACGCTACCGTATTAGGTGCTAGAACTAACACTGACGGTAATAAAGAACAAGGTATCACTTTTCCATCTGGTTCCATGCAAAATAAACTGATACGAGAAGTGTACGAAGAAATTGGTATCCAACCGCAAGAAGTTGCTTACGTAGAAGCACATGGTACCGGAACTAAAGTTGGGGATCCACAAGAAGTTAATTCAATAGCGGATTTCTTTTGCAGAAACCGTAAAGAGCCTTTGCTGATAGGTTCTGTGAAAAGTAACATGGGACATTCCGAACCAGCTTCTGGTCTGTGTTCTTTAGCTAAAGTTTTAATAGCCATGGAGTCGGGGATGATTCCTCAAAACTTGCACTTCAAATCACCAAATAACGACATTCCAGCGCTAAACGATGGTCGACTTAAAGTTGTAGCGAAGAACGAACCATGGAACGGAGGAATTGTGGCTATTAATTCCTTCGGATTCGGAGGGGCTAACGCTCATATCGTCCTAAAATCGAACCCTAAGCCTAAGACAACTTGGCCTATAGGAGAAGTACCAAGAGTAGTAGGAGTTTCTGGTAGAACCGAAGAAGCTGTAGGAAATTTCTTAGACAAAATTGAAGAATTTAAAAATGACGAAGAGTTCTTGGCTTTGATCGACGAAGTGCACAACAAGAACATCAATGGACACGCTTACAGGGGTTACGCCGTACTGACGGATAAACCGGTTAAAGAAGTGCTTCAAGTTGTAGGGGATAATAGACCAATCGCGTACGTGTTTTCCGGCATGGGTTCTCAATGGTCCGGCATGGCCAAGGATTTAATGCGATTGGAGATATTTAAGAATTCGATTAAGAGATGTTCTGACGCCTTAAGACCACACGGGATTAACTTGGAAGATATTATTATCAACGGAACTGATGTTACGTTCGATAACGTATTAAATTCGTTCGTATCTATCGCTGCGATGCAAGTTGCTCTAACGGACGTTTTGAAAACTTTGGGAATTGAACCTGACGTAATCGTGGGACATTCTGTAGGAGAAGTGGGTAAGTACGATGATTAAAATGAGATTACACCATAGTGTACTATTTTTTTTGCGGAATTCGGAAATAGCAAATGACAAACGTTATTTCCAAATATTACCCTTATTGTAGTCGAGCCCTAAAGATTACAATTCGCCATCCAATCTGCACTTTTTAGCCAAGATAGATTTTGGCGAGATTTGTCTAAAGTCGATAGGCTCAAGCTGTATGAAAGCAAACGAGCGGAGCCTGTTCATTTCCAAAGTAGGGCAGTAACAAAGAATGTGCTCTGCCGATTCGTCTGCCACACTGCAGTAGCGACAGTATCACAGTGGCGAAGTATCAATCAAACGAAGCTTCTTCAGGTGGTTCCTCTCCCTTAAATAAAGTTTTGCTTTTTACCACTTTTTCTAATTTGTAGGACAAAATAATTATTCTAGCCAATTTCTCTACTTTGTTCATGGTTATTTGTTTTTACCAGAAAGTTTCCAATTCATTTTCTTTTCATTATGTAATATGTTTTCTTTTTGCCTTTTTTCCATTTTATAAAGTTTTCTTCATTTATCAAGGTGCTCCTTACTAGTTTTCCTTTTCTTAGGTAAGGTTCTCCTTATTACCAGTTTCCTATCCATTTTGTAATGTTCACTTTGTCAGTTTTAGTGCAATATTTTTACCAGTTCTTTCCCCATTTTATAAAGTTTTCTTTCTTTTCTTCCAATTTGTTGGGTAAATTTAGTCACTTTCTTCATTTCGTTCCCGGATACTTATTTTTACTAACAGTTTTCCTTGTAAATTTTTCCCATTTTCTTCATTTTTCAAGGTCTTCCTTGGTAATTATTCTCCAATTTTAGAATTTAAGGTTTTCCTTACATTCACCTTTCCCGAATTTGGTGAGGGTTATCTTCAGGTCAGTTTTTTCTCCTTTTTGTCAGGCAATGTTATTATTTTTGTCATTTTTTTCTTGATTTGTTGGATTTTACTCCTTTTCATTTGTGTTTTTCTTAACAATTCTCCCTCAATTATTCTCCTTTTTGTCAGTTCTTTTCCCATTTTATATGTTTTCCTTGTTAGTTTTTCGCTGATTTTTCACTGTTTTTCTATATTATGTATCCTTATAATTCTGGAAGTCTGTTGGTTCTTCAGTTCTTGCTACATATCCTGAGATTCAAATATCATTCCACAATTCATAACTCTATTTTCTATGACCATTTTATAATTCTAAAAATATCTTCCCTGTCAAAGATTCAATCACAATAATATTTGGCTTAATTGTCTCGTTTGTGTTTGTAGGATGTGCTTACGCAGACGGTACTTTCTCTGCGGAACAAGCCGTACTGGCCGCTTATTCCAGAGGTCGCGCCATAATGGAAAGCAAACTACCGATGGGTGCCATGGCAGCCGTCGGTTTAACTTGGGAGGAAGCGAAAAAACGCTGTCCCCCTGAAATATTCCCCGCATGTCACAACAGTGAAGACAGCGTCACCATATCCGGTCCCGTGGAAGCCATCGCAAAATTCGTAGAGCAACTGAAAGGCGAAGACATTTTCGCTAAAGTAGTCAATTCATCGGGCACGGCTTTTCATAGTAAATACATCGCCGATGCTGGTCCGAGATTGAAGAAAGCCCTCGAAAGCATTATTCCAATACCGAAACCGAGATCTCCTAGGTGGATATCGTCATCCATTCCAGAATCTGCTTGGGGTACACCGTTGGCCTTACACAGCTCGGCTGCTTATCACGTCAATAATCTACTTTCTCCGGTTTTGTTCCACGAAGCTCTAAAGCACATTCCAGAAAACGCCATTACAATCGAAATTGCTCCCACGGGACTTCTCCAAGCTATTTTGAAGAGATCCCTAGGTCCTAAGAACACCAACATCAGTCTGGTTAAACGAGGACATGCCAATAACTTGGAATTCCTGCTAACGGCTCTTGGAAAGTAAGTATTCCTTTAAATAGATTCTTATTTACATCCGGCACATTCGTACTGTCTATAAACTTCATATTAAATTTAAGAAGTTGATAATGGTAGATGGAGTCATGTTAGCTTGGAGGGCCTGAGATTTTGACAAAAATATATAGCATTAAAACATAACTACTAATGGTATTAATTTCTCTATCTTTTATTTGATTAAAAAAAACAATAGAGCTAACATAAATGTTGCCCGAGACCCTGACTAGGGTAGCGAGGTACCAGTAAATATTTTCTTATCAACTATGGGATGGGTATGATGTTAATTTTAAGTACCAAAAACAAATGGTGGGAAACTTATGAATCTTATGTAATAAACGCTATGATGAAAACCTTATATTAGCAACCAGAGCACGTTCGTTCAAGTTACTATTAATAAAAAATTATAATAGAATATTCGTTTCCTTAATCGGTTTTTATTAACATTTAAATATTTTACGTGAATATTTTACTCTTAAAAATTTTAAGTTACGCAAGTTATCTTGGATAGATGGGATTGAGCAGCTCTGGGAAGTTGTAGATTCGTCTACTGCTCGACTGAACGATAGTGGTTACGTACTAGTAGTTACTTAAGTAACTACTAAGTTAACTTCACTTAATTCTTAGTTGCAACTTCGGAGTGGTATCCTAAAATCTGTGAAAAAATGAAATGCGAAATAAGGATCTACAGTTTACTGACGAGAGGAGCTAATATAAATAACAGATCTGATAAAAAGGAGCTTGTGCTCTAACCTACATAAAAATTGACTATTGAATCCACAATGCTATTGATAGTAATATATTATTCTAATCGTTCAACTTTATAAACCCAAAAAAATAATAGATCTCGACAGAAATAAACATAAAACAGTAATAAGAGAATAAATGATCGAATATTTGCATTAAATTAATTGATTTCTTTAAATACATGTTTTAAAGCACAATAATATGCAAAAACCAGGTATACTTACAAAAATATTATCAAATACTCCTACAAGATCGCAACTCTACCTTTTCCTTCATCTGCACTATTGCAGTGTCATCAACATTTTTTTTTTGCTCAATTAATAATTTTTTTCTACGTAAACGTCAAAAACCGCACTTTCGAGATTGTTTGTATATGGGCGACCTCTTACTTTCCATGGGTCATATGTTTTCTTCTACTTATAGCAGCTCTCTTAGTCCGATTTTCCTGAGGAAGTTTAGGACATCGTCGGGCTTCAAATCAGGCAGATCCTCCTTTACTATTTATTGTGCTCCTAGGTATCTGGTCCTAGAATTCTGCAAGGCAGAGCATTCCGAGTATTTGTGTATTGAGGTTTCGTCCTCTTGCTGCTGCTCCCACAAGATGATTCTGGTTCCAGAACCGTGGTCCCAGGTTCCTTTTTTGCCAGCCTCTGCCGTTTCGTTCCCTTCCATTCCTATGTATTCTGGTACCCATATGAGAGTGACAATGTTCTTCTGGTTTACACATTCCCAAATCATCGAAAACTGATTGTATGTGAGCTCAGTGCTTTGATGGCTGCTTGACTATCCTACATGGTCACAATCTCTTGTCTGCGGTAGTTTCTTTCAATATTGAATTCCGCACATCTTTCGATGGTAACAGTCCGTTAAATAATTTATCATCGAGTTTTCTTCTATATCCTAAATCTTCAAATACTTTCGCAAGGTATTTGTGATCTACTGCTTCAGCTAAATCACAAATAACCCAAAAGGTTTGGTCTCGTATATACATTGTGTTCCAAAAAAAGGATAGGTAAAAAAAATTGAAGTTTTTGCCCAGTAAACAAATCTACAACGCTTTCATTTTCAAGATAAAGGGCGTTAGTTACACGTTTCGTACCAAGCATTATTCAATATAACTTTCAATTTAACTTAAACATCATCTAATTTTATACCAAACAAGGTACCCTTGGTAAATTTCTATACCCTATTAATGTTTTCAGAATATTTTAATTAGAAAATTATGAAATAATAATCGATGCTGCTATAAAGTTATTGAATAAACATAAAATCACAAGAAGAAAATTAATTGAAGACTAACAAAATTAAACAAAATGCCCTCCGTCTTTAAAGAATCCATGAATCGTATAAACGGTTAATTTTTTCATTAAAAATCATAAAATATAACCATATAAATAATGAATTTCTTTAGAATCTTTGCGTCTGGAGCTCAACCCCGCTTCGGCAACTTGTACCATCCTGTGAGTTTCCCCGTTGGAAAAGGAACACCGATGATCAACTCCATGATCGAATGGGACCATTCCACCGAATGGGCAGTGGCTAATTTCGCCGGCAAAGGATCCAGATCCGGTGAATTGGTCATCGATGTCGATCTTAGTAAGGAAAGCGATCAATATCTAGCCGGTCACTGCATTGACGGTAGAGTTTTGTTTCCGGCTACTGGCTATTTGGTAAGTTTATCTTTCGAATATTTTACTAGGTTTAGTTATTTATCTCTGCACGACTAGGATATTAAATGGGACCAGCATATCCAATGAACTTCCAGCATCTTAAATCCTTCATAATTCTTATAAACCACTGTTTATTGTATTTCTCTTCTAACTTTTTTGTATGACTAATTTTGACGATATTTCGTTTTTGTAAATTGTACAATAGACATTGCATAACTCTAATCCATTACATTTCTTGCTTTCTTCTTTTTCTTGACCTCTTTTTTTCAATTGGACTAAATCCACATGTCCAATCCATCTTGTTTGTCCTAATAAACATTTGGACTAAATCCACATGTCCAATCCATCTTGTTTGTCCTAATAAACATTTGGCTTCTGATTTAATTATTAAATCCACACTTCAATTTATTGCACTATTTATATCTTTTTACCATATTCCTTTCTAATCTTCCTTCTACCAAAGATTGGTATCAATGTTTTTGTGTTGTATCTCTCCAAATATTCTGTTTCGAGCCAGTTTCAACAGTGTCCAAACCGAGGCTTCTCTTGATTTTTTTTGTGGAATGCATTTGTTTTACAATTAATTAGCCATGCTAAAGAGTAAATCGGACCTCGCTGTCTAAGCGCTTGGTTTACTAAAAATTCATCTGATTTTGTTGCCTTTGGCTAGCAATAATTGTCCATTCCTTATGTTTATTTTGGCTGCGTATGACAAGGTTTAACACTCAGTTTTACTGTTTATTTAACAATATCTGATAATTAGAAGGATTTTATGCTCATATAACACATATAACACAGTTTTAAGTTAAGTTTTTAGATTTCATACTCAGTTCTTTGCCATTAATAGGGTTTTATATTTCATTGGTGTACACACGCTTAGTTTTACAGGTTATTTATAATATTTAATTTTTTATATAGCTGGATTAAACGGTCATTTAATTTAAAATAATGTGGTGTAGTCGTCAGTTTTTTGTATACAAGAGCTTTATGTTCAGTTCGCTGCATATTATAGTGTTTTATCCTGAGTTTTACTAGTTGTCTCATATATTTGAATTCTTTTTGAATGTAACTAAATTTGGTGCTGAATTCTTAAAAAATCGTCGGTTCTCGTCATATGACTGGATTTCGTGCTTAGTTCATTGTTTTTATGTGCATATAATTGGGTTTTAAGATTAAGTCTTTGCATACAACTTTATGCTCAGTTATCTGCTCATAACGAAGTTTGATGCTCAGTTCTCTGCATTTAATTACCTCAAGAATATTTCTGTTTACAGCAGGGTGTTATGCTCAATTTTATTGATTGTTTCTGATACTATAATTATCTGGGTGTTATCATAAGTTCTCTGTACATAACGGATATTTATTCTATTTTTTTATTGGTGTCTTATATTTTTAATTCTAACCACAAATAATATTGCGTCGGGTCCACTTGTACTGTAAGCCTTTCAATTTTCCTTTATTTTCAGACTCTGGTGTGGAAAACTTTCGCCAAATTGAGAAACGAAGATTTTGAACAACTTCCCGTAATATTGGAGGACGTCCAATTCCACCGAGCAACCATCATGCCCAAAGAAGGTTCCGTCAAATTTTTGATCAACATATTTGAAGGTACCGGCGAATTTGAGCTGTGCGAAGGCGGTTCTGTAGCCGTGTCCGGCAAAATATCCGTACCAGAAGACGTCGATAAAGAAGTTTTGTCTCTACCAAAACCGGTTCCCAAAAAAGAGACCGATGTCCTACCGTTGATCACTTCTGACGTTTACAAGGAATTGAGATTGAGAGGCTATGACTACGAAGGCATCTTCAAAGGTATCAGCGAATCCGATAATCGCGGTTCGGTCGGCAAACTTAAATGGGACAACAACTGGATCAGTTTCATCGATACTATGTTGCAATTTTCTATTCTCGGACAAAACACGAAGGAGCTTTATCTGCCGACTAGGTTACAGAGGGCCGTTATCAACCCTAAGGAACATCTGCAAGCCGTCAACCTTTTGCCCGAAGGAGAAAGTAAGTTTTTTCGCTTTAATTTTTTTATGATTTTGTGGCTAGCTTTTTCTTTTGGGTCCTCCCTCCAGCTTCCTTTTTCCTTCTGGTTACAATTTCATCATTAGTTTATCTAACTTTCACCCTATATTTATCACAGATGTCTTCATTCTTCTAAATTTACACTTCATCACTTTTGCTTCACCTTCCAATTTCCGCTTTATTTCATATGACGTTTGCCATCTCACTTTTAGGTCTTTTCCTACCTCACACTTGTTCCATCTTTCTTTTGTTTTCCACTTCAGATTAGTTTTCCTTTTTAGTCTTCACTTCATCCATCCAACTTCTAGATATCCTCTGCTTTTTTCTTAATTTTTTTCACTCCATGTCTTGTTCAAGCTACCTTGTGTCTCTTTTGGGTCTTCCATCCCATCTATCCAGCTTATACTCGGTTTTCCCTGCTTACTTTCTAATGATTTCTACATTACAACAATTAATGCTCCTGTCTTTTAGGACTTCTTTTACAATTTTCTCGCTTTCTTTTATTTAGTATCGGCTGCATATATTATTTATCTAATTTGGTGTCTATCTCTTTCTTTTTTAGGTCTTCTTTCACCACGCAATTGTCCCAGCTGTCTTGTTGTTTAATCTTTCCGCTAGACTTTTATCTCTTTGTCTTCTTCCACTCCATACTTGTCCCAAATGAATTTTCTGACTAGTTCTCTCTTCTTTCTTGCCAGTCCATGACTTGCTTAATTTTGTGTCTTGTCCTCTTTTTTTGAATATTCCACCTCATCTATTTAATTTATTTCTTATAGGTCCTTATTTTTTTAGACAATCTCTTGTTTAGCCTTGTAACTTTTTGTCTTCTTTCACTCCATACTTATCCCAGTTGTGATCTTCTGGTTTAAACTTCATGGCTTTATTTGTTTTCTTTATTTATTTTTTTCTTTTTTTTTGGTATCCCACTAAGTTAGTGTCATACCTTCTCTCTTTCAGGACTTCTTCCCCATACCCCATACCCCATACTTGTCCAAGCCTTATAATTAGTTTTGCAGTTGACGTTATGCACTAACATTGTTATTGTATGAATTTTAGGCGTTCCGGTCTACATGTACCGTAACATCGGAGTGATCAAATCCGGAGGAGTGGAACTCCGTGGAATGAAGGCTAGCTTAGCACCGAGACGTCAACAGATTCAATCATCTCCGAAAATAGAAAAATACCAATTCGTACCTTACGAAAACACGCAACCGCTTATCGAAGATGCGGAAAAAAATCAATTCCAAGCATTGACGGTTCTAGTGCAAACTGTCATCGAAAATAGCGGTGGAGCCATGAAGATCAAAGTAGCCGAAGTTGGTACCGACAAACCAGTCGAATCCGTTTTAGCTCACACGATTAAAACCATTGTTGAATCCGAACCAATGTTATCGGCAGAAGTAACGGTGGTTACTGCCTCACCGGTAGATACAACCTCCTTAGAAGCCGACGAAATCAAACACGTTATTAAAGACGTAACTTCGACCAGCGTAGCTCAAGACGTACATCTGGTCGTCCTCAGTGACGTGCTGATGTACAACAAAATAAACATCCTCAATAACGCCGTAGCTTCTCTAAAACAAGGCGGTTTTATACTTCTAGAAGAGCTTAAGGGGTCCGTAGATTTATCGAAACTTAAAGATCTGGTATTAATCAGCAAGCAATTGACCGATATGAAAGTATATCTGCTCCTACGTAAACCTATCCAAGTACCGCAAGAAGCTACTGTCATCCAGATAACCGAAAAGAACTTCAAGTGGGTCGAGCCGTTGAAAGACGCCATGAAAAAAGCGGAAAACGACGACAGTAAGATTTATTTGTACGTCCACGGGGAAAAACTCACCGGGTTAGTCGGGATGGTGAATTGTTTGACGAAAGAAGCCGGAGGTGGAAATTTGAGATCGGTGTTTATACAAGATTCCAACGCTCCCAAATTTACTATCGCCGCTTATGAAGATCAACTGGCCAAGGATCTCGTCCACAACGTGCTCAAGAACAAAGTTTGGGGTTCGTTTAGGCACATCGTACTCGAACATTACGACGATAGCGGTAAATTGCAAGTCGAACACGCTTACATCAATACTCTTACTAGAGGCGATCTAGCAAGTTTAAGATGGATAGAGGGACCATTGGGATACTACAAGTAAGTGTGGATTTTTACACCAATCTATGATTTATGCGCTTTTTTTCGCTTTCTCAATACCGAAAGTACCTACTTAATCTACATCAGGTACCCAGCTACAAACAAACAAAATGTAACTTCAATATGTCAATCTGTCGATACTAGTATTTTAGCGAAACAGCTGTAATTGTGATTTTAAACCTAATTTTTTCAATTAAACTTGGAAGTTGAGTTAAAACAAGAGTTTTTTTATTTTTCTTCGAAATTTGTAATTTGTTTTGTCATTTGTTCCACCTAAATAATATAAATACATAAAGCTCGACTGTCGCTTGTAGAGGTATAGATAAGAAGTCTTGTTTGTGGAGGTGCATGAGGGAAAAATGAGTCTCTCTTAAAGAGTTTTTTTCACTAATAGATGTTTTGGGAGCTTAAAATGACTGGTCCTGGCTAGTACTCTCACTTATCCAGATTTGACGTTATTTTCTAACTCAAGTTTTTAAGGCCTATCATTTCATGATTGCTTCCTAACTAGTTTTACTTAGTAATCTTAAAGTCTTTGGTGATCCTAGCCTGTTATAACATTTGTTTTACGGATTTACAGCAAAAAGAAAATCTTCTTTGAAAACTATTTACTGCTCAACGCAAAACTTCCATTGGTCTTTAAATATTCAAATTATTGTACTCTTTACTCCTCTATCTTATAACCTATCCAAGGCATGAGAAATTCACCCTGATCCCCTCCAAACTATCTTCCATTTATTTTTTGGTTTAGAGCCACAATCATAGAATCTAATCCAAACAAACTTAAAACAAGAAAAAATCTAGCGAATTGAATAGACGATCTTATTGGTAGATCAAATAAATCTGAGCCTCCACTTCCAGTTAACTAATTGTTTGTTTTTCTTTTGCCAGAGACGACGACGTAAATTCGGAACTTTGCCACGTGTACTATGCTCCTCTTAATTTCCGCGACATTATGCTCGCCACGGGAAAACTTCCCCCTGATGCTCTGCCTGGAGATCTGGCTGGACAAGATTGTATCCTCGGTTTGGAATTCTCCGGCCGTAATTCGATCGGTAAGCGTGTGATGGGTATGGTAGCTGCCAAGAGTTTGGCTACCACCGTCTTAGCGGATCCTGGATTTTTATGGGAAGTACCCGAAAAATGGAGTTTGGAAGAAGCCGCCACTATTCCAGTCGTTTATGGAACCGTAAGTCTATATTTGCTAACTACATTCGTCGATATTATAAAGAGAATATTGTTTTCAGAGTTACTATGCACTTATCGTAAGAGGAGGTCTAAAACCTGGTGAATCTGTTTTGATTCACGCCGGTACCGGAGGCGTCGGGCAAGCTTCCATAGCGATTGCTCTCCACATGGGTTGTACGGTATTCACGACCGTCAGTAGTCAAACCAAACGCGATTTCTTGAAGAAAACCTTTCCTCAACTCAAAGACGAACATATCGGCAACTCTCGCGACACCAGTTTCGAACAGATGATTTTAACGCAAACCGATGGCAGAGGGGTGGACTGCGTATTGAACTCTCTAGCCGCTCACCAACTCCAAGCATCCGTCAGATGTTTAGCCGTAGGAGGACGATTCTTGGAAATAGGAAAAGTGGATCTGTCCAACAATTCCCCGCTGGGTATGAGTATATTTTTAAAGAATACCACCTTCCACGGAATCCTTCTAGACGCCCTGTTCGATTCGGATAGTCCCGAAAAGAAACGAGTCTTCAATTTGGTATCGGAAGGTATAAAGAGCGGAGCCGTTAGACCTTTGCCGAAGACCGTGTTTAACGAGAATCAAGTCGAGCAGGCGTTTAGGTACATGGCTTCCGGTAAACACATCGGTAAAGTTTTACTTCAGATTCGTGAAGAGGAGAGTAGGGACATTCGTAGACCCGCGACGAAGACGGTTAGCGCTATCCCGAGAACTTATATGGATCCGGAGAAGAGTTATGTGTTAGTCGGTGGCCTCGGTGGGTTCGGACTGGAACTAGCCAATTGGTTAATAGTTAGAGGAGCTAAAAACGTCATTTTGACTTCGAGAAGCGGCATTAAAACCGGATATCAATCGCTGTCGATCAGAAGGTAAGTAAATGATGTTTAGTTATTTTATTACTACGGCAATAAGACATCAAGTGGCGTAAGTAAATTTTGTGTTTGTATTAACCTATGGATTCCACTATCCAGAAGGTTTCCAAGATTCTAAATTATTTTTTAGTGACAAAAATCCAATTTAAAACATAAAAATCTATAAACGCCGTAGTTTTAAAGGTTTTTCGGGATTTTGGGTTAATTTTTAATGCAAAAACCAAATATCTTCATGCAAATCTATTGTCTAAAAAATTTTCTGGGGTTTTGGATGAATTTTTAGTTGCGTCTGGTGCATTGCTTAGTAATCAGCATTCTTTAAATAATTATAGTAGGGGAGCCCAAGCGGGTATTTTGGGATTTACCTAAGCGCGGCTTAATATACACTGTGGTACTCTGTTAAGGGAATATAATTATTTATTTAATACAATTCATATACGTTCTGACAATTACAATATCTCAAATATATTAAAACAACAAATTTTACGTCTTCCGTCATTTGATTCCTCTTGTGTCTCCCACCGACTTTCCTCGCATTCGTTTTTTACATGTGTACTGTGTCTTTTATGTATTTTCCCATATTTTTCGAGAGCTACTTCATCTCCCTTTAGTTGGACTACCATGAATTCTTCGTTTCCAAATCTGCTTTCTAATTTTGATTGTTTTTGTCATATTTTATACATTTTTGCCTTTCTTGGCTCATCCTAGTATCCTCTCTTTCTTCCCCTTTGTTTTTCTTTCAGTATACATTGATCCTTTATCTCTTCGTCAGTTTGATCCATTATAAGATCCTGTATGGACGGTATTTTATCTCGAATCGTTCTACCTAATAGTAATAGACCCATCTCGTTAATGGCACAAATTGAATACTCGTGCGCGAACCAACTCCCACTCTCGTAGTTGCCCCTAAATATTCGTGCCCCTTATAAAATTGTGTTGGTATGACATGCAAAAGTAATCAGTAATCCAAAGTAAAGTAAATATAAAGAGAAGTCTAGGTACACACACGCCGTTAATATTAAATACACAAAGACAAGAAAAACACAATAACAACTAGCAAGCGGCGTACACGAACGAAATAAAAATTAAAACTTCTCCTTTTTGTAGTTTATGGCCTGGGCTGCCGCGGCTATACGGCAAATATAAGCTAGCTTTTGACAGCTAAAAGGTTTTTTTTCATTTAAATTGTGGTATTCCTGGGTAGCAATACGTTATGTTCTATGCTTAGACTAGGAAAGAGAGAGGACAGCGCATGGCAATGAAAACCTTATGCGTGAGAGTGAAGCCAATTTTCAAACGTTTGGTGGCAAACAAATTTGGAACATCGAATTGTATTTTTCAAATTTTTTTATTAATTTTCACCTTTTTTAATAACCTGAATATACATTTTAAAATGGTTAATTGTGTAGCTTATTAGTGCAACAGTCAGAGTGCTAAAAAAGAGCAAGGAATTTCATTTCATAGGTAAGAAGTATTTTACAACTATTTCCTTGAAATTTATTTTTATTAATATTACAGCTTTCAGGTAATAGATGTTTAACTAAATCACATATGTTATGTACGATAACTTAAATTAATTGTACATACATTTTGAACATTGTTTTCATTCAGTTTTAAAGATTATTTTTCATTTAATTGTTATTATTTGCTCATAGATGTAATAGTTTTGCAGTGGCGTGGAACAAAAACATATATTTAAAATAGATTAAAATTGTAATATTTATTAAATAAATATGTTTTAAAATGATTGTTCTTTTTTTTTGGAGCAGTATAAATTCAAAGACTTTTTTAAATTAGATTTGTAATACGAAATAATGAAAATGATTATTTAATAATCGTCTAAGAAAAATCGTATGATACGCCTATGTCAATATTGACCGCCATTAGTTTGGTGGTAAATGGGTTACACAAATTGCTTCGAATGCGCAGTCCTCTCTCTTTCCTTGTCTAAGGTTCTATGGTAAGAAGTAGTCATATTTTAGCAGTGGAAGGGGAAAATTCAAAAATATTTGCGCATGAGTATTCAATAAAGAGATAGGTGTATTGAGATGGGGCTGTGCCTGTTAGGCAATTTGTAATCTTTTAAAATAGACTTATTGTTGAAATCTAAATGGATAAAATAAAATTATTGTTAATTTTGTCTACTGCTTCTTTTATATTTTTATCTGTTTTGCTGTATGAAACTGAAACCATTTCTACTATTGTAACAGCTTTTGGTGCTCTTTTTCCAATAATTTTAAACATACCTGTATTCCACTAATCTGACAATTTGATAGTGGCGTAAAAATACGGGAGGGCTACAAATTTGTAAAAAATGTCATCTTTACATTCTGGAGCGTGGCTAAATTTTTTTTCTATTTTGAAGGAAATAATTCAAGGATAACGAAAAATATATAATCTGACGTTTACACCAGACGAAAAAACAAAAATCCTTCGATACAGTTTAATGCGTGCAGCTGCAGCTGTATTATACTTCTCCCTCCGCGTTTCTATTCCTCTCTCAATTCTTCTCTATCTATTGAGGATGATTAATTAATCATTTAATTACAAAGTATTGAATTATTTTCAGACAAATACAAGGATTTTACTTAAAAACAAACACTTTTTTATTTGCATACTATTTCCTGAGCTATTCAATTAACTAAAAAATTGTTAATTTAGGCGAATCCCTCTAGATTCTAGATAATCGTCAGATTATGAGATAGTATGTCTAGGACATAAAGATGAACCATATATTATATCTTATAGTACGTTTGAAGAATAAGCTGGAGTAAATTTTCAGAATACTAATCTCCGAAACCTCGAATTACATAGGCGTGCACAACTTCTAACTAAAACGTAATCTTAAAAGAAAAGTTTATGTTAAATTTATTTGGATAGTTAGAACAAAGAGATTCATCCAATCCAATACTGGTATAAAATAAATAGATACATATAAAAAGAATGAAAATTCTATTAATTGTGAAACATACAGTTAATATAAAATAATAAAATAAAATAAACTATACTAAAACGTAAAATACATACACAAAAACGTTGAGTTTTTACACATTCCTATTAATAATTAATAATATTCTTAATACTAATAATATTGGCAATAAGAATGAAAATTATATTAGCAATAAAAAAATAATAGTATGATAGGGATATACTTAAAAATAATTATAGGTAAAACAATAATGAATCATGTAATTTTAAAATACTAGTAATAAAAATGTAATATATAAATAGTGGTTCATAGGCTATGTAAAAAATAATAAACAATGAAGTTGACGTTAAGTAGTTAAAATGTAAAATAAACTTCTGAGCTACAGTTTAAAGTTATGCTTCCTCAGATTCTGTTTCAGACGAATTGTCATCCGATCCGAGAGAAATTATGATAGGTTCTATACTGCTATCTATTATACGATCAAGCTCCCACATATTTTTATCAATATCCATAACATGATTAATACATTTTTGCTAATGTTCAGTCGTTACTTCGTATATTGATTTATGAAAAAGATTTTTAACATCTGACAATTTAAAAGTTCTATTATTTCGAGCAACGTTACCTTTGACTTCGGCCCATACTAATTCTATCGGATTTAGCTCGCAATGATACGGTGGTAGGCGAAGTATTTCAATTCCTCGTTTTTTGGCTATCTCCTCAATGTTTTTATAATTTTGTTTATTAATGTTAGCAAGCGCTAATAATTCTGCTTTTGTCATTGTATTGTCAAAGATTAAATTCTTAGAAGTTAACCACGTTGCAATTTCATCCTCCATTGAGTAGTTGGTAAATGTTCAACTAATCAAGAGTGGTAACTTGCATTGTCCATCAATTTTTAGGTATGAATTCAATCATCTGTTCGAAATATTCTTCAAACACGTCTCCGTTCATCTCTTCATGATAATCACAGATGTTTTTTGATTCAAACAGAAGTAAACCCTGTTGGTTTCTTGAAACCAGTTGAATATCCTTCCAGAAATGCTTGTCGAGATGTGTTTATAGTTTGGTCGTTCCAAACTCTCCCTACAGTATGGCCTTCATTAATCCACGTTTCGTCTAAATAATAAATGTTCTTATTTTCTGCACTCATTTTTTTACTTTTCTGAGGTAATCTCGTCTCCAACATACAATTTCTTCGGAATCGATAAGCATTGAGTGTCTGCCAACTTTATCATACTTAAAGTTTAACTCATGCAAAACTTTCCAAAGTTTGTCTCTATTTATTGTGGGTAAATCGGGATCATCGGTAATGGCTTGTAAAACTTTATCTAAAGTTGGTATTTGTTTGTTCAAAAAAAAGAGTGAACCATTCTACGAATTGCATTTTTTTAAAATTCATCCAAATTCACTTTTGACAATTTTGGTCTTCATGTTGGTTTGGGTGGGGTTATACCAGCTGATTTTCCCTCTTTTAAAATTTTATATACAGTTGATTTTACATATCCTATTACTTTAGACGAAATTTCAACTATACTGTCAACAGTAGTGGAAGGATTCTGTTGCTTAAAATAATTGTAGACATTCAGTATAACACTCTTCGTTAAGTGATACATGATCCACCTTTACTTTTTTACTAAACTATCAAAACACCATTAACTAAATACCTATTTCTTTATTTCTTGTTATTTAATGGGTCATTATTATAACGACAAAAATAACCATAAATAAGGTTACTATTCATAAACAGATTTATATAAATATAAAATGCTTTGAAAATGGTTTATTTATAAATATCTAATAAACCGAAACAAACCATTAACTAAATACCTATTTCTTTATTTCTTGTTATTTAATGGGTCATTATTATAACGACAAAAATAACCATAAATAAGGTTACTATTCATAAACAGATTTATATAAATATAAAATGCTTTGAAAATGGTTTATTTATAAATATCTAATAAACCGAAACAAATAATGTAATTCTTTTAAAGTACATCTATGGCCAGCTGAATAATCCTTAGCCTATTGTTATAACTATAGCAGATAACTAAATTTTATGATAATCCGTATGATGTGGCAAATTTTCTATCTAAATAGTAGAACCCAATGTGGAATAAGCTAAAATATTGACTTTGTACGAAAAGCACACGTACTACAATATGCATAACAAATTACTTTTTTTTCTGAGAATTTACTTCGCCTTATTTTTCAAACGTACTATAATCTGACCCGCTTGAGTATTTCAAAATAACGAATTATCACATAATTATGGCTGCCAGTTTGCGACACATCTAAATCGTCAGATTATTGCATATAGCTTTATTTTAGGTTCACTTAACACCCCCTAAGAAAATCTGTCGCGCTCGATAATGCAAACGATTAATAAATTAACATACATACAATATTAAAAATAGATAGGACAATGAATAGGTATACATTATATAACATTATATAACATTATTTTCTTCTTATCGCCTAAGCTTTGCAAGGTCTCTCTATAATGCCCATTTAGCATCGTGGGCTTCCTTACTATTATTAAATCCTGATCAAGAGGAGCAAGTTATACAGTATATTATTATTTTTGCAGATGGAGAGAAAGGGGCATCAAAGTTCTGGTATCCACTTCCGATGCCACGACAGAAAAAGGTGCTAGAAGACTCCTGGCCGAGGCTAACGAACTCGGACCCGTAGGTGGTATATTCAATTTGGCAGCTGTGCTGCGCGACGCAATGATGGAAAATCAAACCGAAGCAGACTTCAAGACCGTTAATAAACCCAAAGTGGACGGCAGTAAGATGTTGGACATCGCGTCGAGAGATTTAGCGCCACAATTGGATTATTTCGTCAGCTTCTCATCGGTATCTTGTGGTCGTGGTAACGCCGGACAAGCCAACTATGGTCTAGCCAATTCAGCTATGGAACGAATATGCGAAATTAGACAAAGCGAAGGTTTACCAGGTACCGCCATTCAGTGGGGAGCCATCGGTGACGTAGGTCTTATCTTAGAAACCATGGGAGGCAACGACACGGAAGTTGGAGGTACTCTACCCCAAAGAATGGCGTCCTGTTTAGCTACGATGGATATACTTTTACAGCAACCGCACTCCGTCGTCGCCAGTATGGTACTGGCCGATAAACGCAAAGGAACATCCGGATCCAACCAGATCAGCTTGACCAGCGCCGTCGCTAATATATTGGGCCTTAAAGACTCCACCACGGTAGCTCCCACTGCTACGCTAGCAGATTTAGGTATGGATTCGCTCATGGGAGCGGAAATTAAACAAACATTGGAAAGAAACTACGATTTGGTACTTAGTGCGCAGGAAATCCGAGCACTTACGTTCGGGCGATTGGTGGAACTCAGCGACGGCGGTAGCAGTGTAACTGAATCAGCACATCAAGTTCAAGAAAACAACGTACATTTCGATAAATCCATCGATATCATGCCGAAAGAAAATTTGGTACAGATGCCCAGCAAGGCTACCGATATCAAAAAATCTCCGGTGTTCGTGGTCCATCCTATCGAAGGAGTAGTCTCGGCATTGGAAACGCTCGCCAAGAACATAAACGTTCCCGTGTACGGTCTGCAATGTACCGCCTCCACTCCCGTCACTTCCATAGCCGATCTGGCCAAATACTACATTAATCAAATCAAGACCGTTCAAGCTAAAGGACCCTACACGATCATCGGTTATTCGTTCGGCGCCTGCGTGGCTATAGAAATGGGAATTTACTTGGAAAAGAACAATCAGAAAGTTAATTTGTTGTTGGTAGATGGATCTCATTCGTACGTGGCTACGCATACGGGGAAAGCGAAGAATTCGAAGATCCAAGGAAACACGGATGCCGAACAGAGCGAGGTCTTGATCTACTTCATCATGCAGTTCAAGGAAATCGATCAACAAAAGGTCAGTAACCTTAAAAGGCAAATAAATATTTTGAGGTTTAATTTTTGGCATCAAATCTTCTAAAGACAAGTTTAGAGATAAGTCCGACAGTCTTTATTAGTTCAGGAAAATTTGGCTTTTTTATAAGAAGTTCAAGATTATTCTTTAGTTTCTTACCAGTAACTTACCAGTCATTTGTAGCACTTTTAAAACTCAAAGAATTTTGATTAAAGCATGATGCATTATGCAACAGTCAGCTGTCTCTATAGCTGCAGGCACATTTGAATAACACTTTTGTCCCTTCTCAAGTAACTTGAACTAACTGCTTTCTCTGGGCTATATCTAACTTCTAACTTCTAAATTTTTATGTTGAATTTGTGATTTTAACCCCTCCTCTGTTTCGGTCCTTTCTACCTATTATAAAGCATATTTTCATTTATTTTTTACTGTCTATAATTTACTTTATAGTATTTTATATCTCACTGTAAATCGTTTTAACAATAGCATTAACTGAAATGATTCATTCTCCCTCAATACCAGCTTTTATATTCCAAATTTTGAAGCCTCTGTTCAGGTTGTCAAATTTGATTCCCGCCAATAATTGCTTGTTACAGCCATGAAAGTCATGAAAACCGGTATAAATATGGTTCTCAATACTCTTTTCCCCTAAGTGAGACACCCCAGTCTTCTTTTCCAGGTTATTGCCCAAGTTGCAAGAGTATAATTTTTGACCAACAAATAAGTATATGTTATCCTTTACCACATGTAGGAGAATGGGCGAAAAGAATTGGGGTCGTATATCTAACGTTGAATCTAAGACTTAAAAAACGTATTTGTGGCTACAATATTTAACAGTTTACAGACAAATAAAACATACACACAATTTTCCAACTTTTTCAAAGAAACAAATCTTC
Organism: Ophraella communa; assembly: GCA_035357415.1. Classification (NCBI taxonomy): domain Eukaryota; kingdom Metazoa; phylum Arthropoda; class Insecta; order Coleoptera; family Chrysomelidae; genus Ophraella; species Ophraella communa. The sequence goes on from CM068985.1 coordinate 22,601,960, forward strand.
CCAAGTCATTCAATGAATTTGAATCTGTTGAGGTCAAGTCATTAATAGATATTAAAAATAGGAATGCTTCCAAATAGAGCCTTGAGATATACCGTTGATTGCATAATAAATAACCAATAAAGTTAAATATTGATATCAACATATTGACATCAGTAGCTTTTCGGGCTTAAATATTTTCCTTTTTCCTTACTGATATGGATACATTGGATCTTGTAAGGGAATCTTTAACCATTTAACCTATTTTTAGTTTATTTTATCATCTCTCAATGTATTTTATAGTTCAGTTCATCATGTAAGCTTCAGTATTGTTCTTATCTTTCTTGTGACTTTATGACTATCTGTAAGAATATATATCTTTATCCCTTAGTATTTCAATATAGGATCTCCGGGATCCCCTCTAGCCCTCTGAGTGTGTCTTGAATCCATAGGTGGATCATAAGTATGTCCTCTTTCAGTTGGGGTTCAACTTATTCATCTTAAAGCCGTTATTTGTTCAAAATTTCTCCACCAAGCATGTGTAATCTTGAGTTACTTGCAAGGACCATATGATCATTTACGGCTGGATAAGATTTTCTTAATGTGATTGTTACAAATCAGTTGGATAATTTTTCTACTTTGAATGAGAATTTTTCACAACCGTCTGTGTTTCTATGATAATAAATCTTAATTACTTTTTCTACTTTCAAAAAGGTGCTGATTTTTTATTGTAGGCATTGACCGAAATGATGGAATTAAAAACTTGGAATGACAGGTTAGCTAGAACTATCGAAATCCTATCTGGAGCAACGCCCTTTTCTTCGGAAGATATTGCAGCCGCAGCTACCAGTTTTTACGGAAAGCTAGCGGCAGCCGATAAGTATGTACCAAGCGGAAAGTTTAACGGAAAAGTAACTCTTGTTAAAGCTATAGATAATTACGTACAGATGGGAGAAGATTATGGTTTATCAGAGGTAAAAATATTCAGATAGTTAACCAAAAAAAGGATAAAATGATTTTTTTGCAGGTATGTACACAAAAAGTAACCATAGAAGCACTGAAGGGTAACCACAGAAGCATTTTATCCGGAAGTAGTGTAGAAAAAATAGCTAATATTTTCAATAGTCTCGTTCAATAGGTTTAGATTTTAGATAGTTGCAGTTATTTTTCTTGGGTCCAATTTTTTTATGAGATTTTTTTTATTTATAGGTGTAAATAGTAGACTTATGTTTTTTCGTTTTGGATATTTTGTAAGTAATTTATTGTTTACAAGTTAATTTTTCTAAGTTAGAAAGTGAATTTATTTTTGTATGTTCGCCACCAAAGAATTAAGAAATTCTACATGTGATTAGACTCTGGTGATGGAGCAGGGTTTGTTGCTTGACCTCTTGCTTCATCGTCACAGTTGATTTGTTTCCTTAAATGTGATAAGAATAAAATGTAATAAATTATAAAGAAAAGTCCGCTTTTATTTTTTTGTCACCCCCCATCTACAAAAAATACCAGCATCACGGGAATAATTTGTTAGAAGATGCCCACATATAATGAATTTTCTGCCATTTAAACATCTGATCCTTATCGTTAACTAACTTTATGACCACAACTTGGTTATAGGTAGCACCCAGAAGATATCAGAACTTGGGGTTGGATTTGGTGGATGGCGAATGGGGTATTTCCTTTTTCTCGACTTCCGCGTTATCCTTTTTATCTTCCAAAATTCTTTCGCGACTACTAGAGTTGTTTTATCTGGTGGACGTTCTGTTTAACCTCGGATGTACCAATTTTATTATTTGTTATTTTCTTTTCCATTTTGATCTCACCAGTGTGTAACATGTCTATCGCCATGCCTTAGTTTACCGTCCGAACCCTAAAATCAACCCTGACCCACTGTATATTAGACACAACCTTATCATCGTTACCAAACTCACTCCTGCAACAGAACGTACTCGAAACAAAACCCTTACCAACGAATTTAACCGGAAATCCCTGTCAGTACCACTATAAATTAGCAAAACGCCACGGTTCATTCTCTTTCCGACCAAACCACCTCTAGAGACCAGTCGTTCACGAGACTTAGAAAATACATTTATCTGGATGTATCACAGTAAGTAATTCATTATTTTTTATTCGTTTCAATTCACAATTATTTTAAGCCTTTTAGAAGTATTTGTACATATAATTTCCTTTTATTTCACTATTTTTATAAGGCCAAAATGAACAATTTGTGTATTAAAACCTTAGGGCGTGGTCCCTGTATAAATGTTTTTAGATACTATTTCCAGGTGCTTATAAAAATATCATTTTTTGTTGTAAACTTATCCATTTTCAAAGCTTATTCAGAGAAACACGTTTTCCAGGTACAATCATTCAATGTATTTTAACTATTAAATACAAAATGTATTTTATTGCTTATAAAAATATCATTCTTTTGTTGTAAATTTATCTATTTTTAAAGCTTATTCAGAGAAACACGTTTTTTTAATATGAATTATATAACTGAGTCTATGTAAAACATAATAAATTAGTAAACCTTTTTTTAGAACTCTTTTAGAATAATAAAAAAAACTTTTTTAAATAACTATAACAATCACTTTTTTATTTTACTTACAAAAAACTAATTATATCAGCTTATAACTTTTTTTATTTGTGCTAACAATAAAACTCATTAATAATCAATCACACAGAGCCGGCTTTACCACTCCGAATTTCATTAAAACCATAAATTTATTGTTTTTATTTCATTTTTGTTACTAAATATGGGACATTAATGTTGGAAAGCTTTTAGGTAAAAAGTAACTTTTTGAGGTAAAGCATTTGCCGTCCTTTCTGACCTAAAAGCGAACCAACATCAACACCCATAACATTTTAAATCCTTCTGATCCACTTTACGACTTTTAGGAGGATACAGCCCGCTACGCTAGTAGAGAGCAATATACCCGCTAGCATGAAAATATAGTCATAGTAGCAGTCCTTTTTATGAAAATATAGTCCATAGTAGCAGTCCTTTTTATGGAGAAATATAGTCCATAGTAGCAGTCCCTTTGATGAAGAACCAATCACCAACAGCCAATACTCCAACTACAATATCAGTGAATTAACCGAGCCCACCGGACAACCGAAGTATAAAAAATAAGTCAAATCCATTTACAACATTCCCTCATAGATCTCCTGTGGCAATTATAATTTATTCTCAATAAACAAATATTCTTTAATCACAGTTTGATTTATATACCTATGGACTATAAGTCTTAAGGGTGCAGCGTGTTCGGTTGATATTAAATGTAGTTTATTTTTTTTGCTTTCAAATTCAGTCTAATTACAAGGTGTTTCTATCTTTTTCACCTTAGTTTTTGTGTAGTTTCTGTTGTTTATTCGTAACGTTTAAAAGATAGTGGCGCCCTTAACCCTTATATACCACCAATCCTTTCTATAGTGGGCATTAACTTGGAGTCGAACCACTCCTTGAGAGAGTCTCTTAGCCGGGATCTCTTTTTGGAACTAGTATTGTTACAAGTGATAAGGAAAAGAAGTCACTCCCTGGCAGAGCCCCACAAAACTATAGAGACGATTTACAAGAGGATATTAACGAGTACAACTCGGTAAACATTCAGAACAAAAGCGGAAGTACTCGTTTAGTCGTTATCTTGAAAACTGATTTTTTCGATTTTCTTACTTTTTTAGAATTTTTACTTAATATTTGGGTACTTTGTAGGGAACAAGTTGATACAACGTTTAAAATAATGAATTTGCATTTTTTGAATTTTTGCCTAATATTTTATTACTTTAGTTATAAAACTAGTACAAACTGGTACAATGTTCAGAATAAAAAATGGGGTGGGAAACTGGTTTTTAGCAAAACAGCTGTCATTGAGTTAAAAAAGACATTTTTTAAATAAATAGAGGAAGTTTTGTTTAGAAAGCTCTATTTTTAATGTTCTTAGTTGTTGGTGATTGCTCGCATGCGACTCAAACTCAAGATCCCGAAGATTGAAATTAGGCAATTTGGAAGTGACATACGAACCTGGCTCCATTTTTTAAATAAATTTAGCAGAATTGATGAAGATTCTGCCATTGGAGAAGAGGACAAACTACAAATATTTAGTCCAAGCCACAACTCCAGCAAGACAATTGATTGAGAACCCTGCTACTAAAGGTAACTATCATAAAGCACTGTAGTTTAATACAACCATTTGGAAATAAAGATATGTTGATTTAATTTTATGTAATAGAACTACTGAATTTAGTTTTGACAAATCTTAACACTAATAAGAGAGCCTTGGAAAGTATAGTAGTTAAATCAGACGCATATGCGTTACAATGTTGTATCCTTTAGTGGAATCCTGCCTAGGAGAAGATTTAATTCGAGCTTGGCACTTTATTAATCTAGTTTAAAACCCGCCTCGATGTTCTAATGAACTTCCTAAAGGAAGACAGAATTTCCCTTGATTTTAATAGTTTTAAAGATCGTAAGAAAATTGAAGGTACTATTGGTAAAAGTTTTTCCACTGCATCTGAGCTGTTTAATAAAGGAGTTGTTCGCTGTGCATTTTCCAAAGGATCACATTATTCCGAAAAATGTGATGAACGATGAAGCTTTCTTTAAATGAAAGAAAACAAAAGCTAACAGATTCTGCTTGCTGTCATCTGTTCACTTATATTGGTCATATTGCACAAAGATGCCGTTTGAGAGAGAAATGTCCCATCTGTGATGGAAAACATTGTAAAGTTATGCGTCAGAAAAACAGATTAGGTGTCAAAACTGAGGAACAGCTCATACGTATCCGGAGATCTTTTTACAAACTATGGTTGTAGAAGTAAAGGGGGATCGGAAATCTTGTAAAATAAGAATTTTAATTGATACTGGATCCAATAGCTGAAGAAGTAGGTTATACACTCGTTCGAGAACAGTTACCCATATAGCACATGTACGACCTACGGACGTACTGGGGACGTACGAAACGGACGTATCGTTCGTCCTGGGGACGTACGGATTAGGGACAGTGTACGTCCTATGGACGTACCGGGTACGTCCTGATTCCGCGTAAATGGACGTCCCAGGTACGTACACTTTTGGTCCAAACTGTGCCTAATGTGGACAAATCTGGGACGTACCTGGTACGTCCAAATTTTTCGCAAATGGACGTCCTTGGTACGTACTCTTTTGGCTCAAACTGTGGACAGTTCTGAGACGTATCCAGGAAATAGGTGAAAAATAATCTCAATATTTTAATTAAACAATTTTTAATAACCATTTTTATTTCACAATGATTTATAAAATTTAAAATAAAACTAGGTAATAGGTAATAACAAAATAAAATAAAAATCATAAAATCAAAAGTAATAAAGAATTCTGTTAAAAAATACCTAAATAATACTTCCTTGATCTTCAATTAAATAAAATAAAAGCTTTAATGCTTGTTTCATGGACCTTTCCTTCGCCCTCTTTAGCCATGATTTGAGAGCTAGTTCTGTCTCTCTGAACGAACCAGACGACTTTCCTTCATCAGCAGCATCTTTAATCAAATATCATCTATTAACTATCTATTAAATCCATCATCGCTATCCCTGTCACTATTATGTGAACCATCAACTACTAGCAATCGCTCGAATAATGGAACTCTTTGCCGGGCATACTTAAGATGTTTACCTATATTTGATCGATTCATTATAATATTAAAAGATAGCTTACCTTCTACAATTTCACTATTAACAGTTCACTATCAATCACAAATATGGTATGGTAATCTGTATTGTCTGTGTAGGTATGTATATTATTTTAGTGCCAAAGCAAATATTCCTCCTTTTACATGTCACACACACACTCATAGAATATAGGTTAGAATAACATATTGTCAAAACCTTAGAACAAAAAGAAACAGGAAGGAGTCTGTCATATATTAACTTTAAGAAAAATTTGCGACGGAAGTCGGCCATCTTGAAGCTCCTAGTATGACTCATTTTTTATGTTTACAGTATACTGTCAAAGCAATATTTGCATAGAAATGTCAAAAATGAGCGCATAGGCGTATCATTCGTTTCTTATAAATACTAAATTATTTAGAACACTAATTGTATTCACACACTTGATTGGTTGAAATTTATTAAAAATAAAAACCTTATTATGATTTTCATTCTTTTTCGGTACGTCAATGGAAACGGAAATTAAAATTGACAATTGGCCGCCATATGCAAGCTCCTTTCTGGACTCAAGGTCATTTTGCATATACTCCTTCCTGTTTCTTTTTGTTCTAAGGTCAAAACCCAACCCAAACTTTGGCGCGTTATTTAAAAACATTATAGGCGATTTTTCTCTAGCTAAACAGTTAGGTCTGCTGATTAACACGGTTAGGATTGGTTTTTCTTTTGTACTGTTTAGTATTTACACTTTTTCTGCAACAAACATGTTTACAAACATTGAAATCATTGTAATAACTACGTCTATTTAGGTGCGTACTGAATACGTCCAGAAACGTACGTACTAGGTACGTACATTTTAGTACGAACTAGGTACGTCCAGAAATGTACGTACTCAGAACGTATCCGATTGGCTTTAGGAATAAATATCTGAAATGGACCCAATATATACGTACTGAAAACGTCCATTTGCGGACGTACCAAGTAAGTCCAGATATGTACGTACTCAGAACGTCCCCTCTGGTCCGGGGACGTAAAGACCCAAATCGGACCTAATATGTACGTCCCCAGTACGTCGTGTGCTATATGGGTAGTACACTCACTTTTTGGCGGTACCCTGATTGAAGCCGGGAACCATACTTATTATAAAGCCGAACTTTATAGCCTGACTGAGAACTACATCAATGTTGTAATATCTGACTAATGAGCTTAGATGTTCTTGGTATTCAAGATCCTGATAGAATTTAAACACAAAAAGAGCAAGAAAAGTTAGTTGAAAAGCATTGCCTTTTGACTTAATAACATCCAAGGCATTTCTAAAATTACTACATTTCGCCAGAGACCGTAACTTCTCTATGTTCATCGATTGACATCTTCTTTATACAAACATTGCTTCACTTCATGCAAAATGTACTGAATTTTTTAATCAATTAATTACCCCTCATATTATTTGCTGCACGATGATATTCCTGATTCTTTAATTTTCAAACCTAGTTACATTATTTATCTTTGTTTCATCAATTAGGTGGAAAAATAATGCTGAATTCATCAATTTCTGCGTCCAAGTTTCTTTGTGGACTGACTAGAGACAATTTGGTCCATTTTTTAAGATTTTTTTTATGGAAAATGATGCTGCATCTATCAATTTCTTAATGAACGTCTCTCTTTTGGTCTGCAAATCACCTGTTGGACAAACTTGTGACAATTTGGTCTATTTTTTAGCATTTTTCATATAAAATAACGCTCTATTGATCCATATCTTAATGCAAATCTCTCTTTTTGTGCTAAAATCTGCTGTTGGATTAACTGCAGACAATTTGATTGATGTTTAAGCATTTTTTATATCTGTTTTATCATTTTTGTGGAAAAATAATGATCCTTTTATCGATTGCTGTTTTCGAGCTCCTTTTTGGACTTGTTAGAGGCAGTTTGATTCATATTTTACCATTTTCGTGGAAAATTATATCCTATTTTTCCATTTCTGTTTTCAGAACTTCTTTTGCTCCAGTTTTTAGCATTTTGCATGAAAAATTATGCTCCATTTATTCATTTCTTAATGCAAGTCTCTTTTCATCCCAAAATCTTCTGTTGAACAAACAAATATGGACAAATTTGTCAATTTTTTATCAATTCCTGCAAATAAGTTTCTTTTCGGACTGTCTAGAAATGATTTGGTCCATTTTGAAAAATTTTTCGTGGAAAATGATGTCCTATAAATAAATTTATGAACTCAAGTCTCTTCTCCATTTATTTGGAAACAGTTGAGCCCCTTTTTTATTATTTGGAAAATATTAAACTAATTGCCCATTTCTTAATAAAAGTATCTTTTCCTGTTTCCATGTCTTCTGTTGGACCATCTGGAAACAGTTGGATCATTTTTTCTTCAATTCCAAAGGATTTTCTTCAGGATCTAAGTAAATTCAGAACCACTAACCACCAAGGATCTATATTTACCTTTACTGTAGACCCTGGTCCACATGTCCTGCAATCTAAGCCCCTTCAGAAAAACTTTTTCGGTTTTTTGCTCAAAATAATGAAGCTGTAATGGCATTATCAGGAATAATGCAGCCAGGACGTGGTTGAAGGCCTTCTATCCATCTTTTTTTTATTGTCCTGGACCTTTTTTTTTGTAAAAATATCTTTAATTGCTAAAAGTCTACCGCAACTCTTTGAGTAGAGACTCTTCTTCTTTGGTGAAGATGTCAACTGGTTCCTATACAGGATAATCTTGTTGGGTATTCCGTTAAATTACCCCTTCTGGAATAAATAGGGAGTTAAACAATACATGAAATAATTTCAATAAGGTGCAGTCAATAATAAAAACTGAAAAAGTAGAAAATTGTTTTAAGTCGGTCGCCATCACGTTTTCTATTGGAATGTAATTCAATGTCCGTTGGGGCATAGCCCAGGAAGTAGTTGTTTTTTCATAGAAAACGGTCAAGCTTGGTATAGAAATAGCGAGTTTTGAATGTAAATCTGTTGTTGCAGAGCAAGCGAAATGGTCCAACTTTACGGCACAGAAAGCGGACGACATGCAAATAATTTTCTATCCGAATTTGCAAACGATGATAACGAAAGGATTGAAACGCGACGGGAAGGAGATTTATGCCGCTTTCCAGTTGTTGGTGAAACATGGGGTATTCTTTGGTGAAACCGGGAGCGTATTCGGTACATCGAGACAGCGACGTGGTCGAGTGGAGTACCAAAGAAAGTGGAGCCTTGGTACTGAAAGCTCTCTTATTGAAAATGGTTTAAATAAAAAAAGTATCTATCACTTTTTTTTATATATTTTTCTTAATATTTAAATTTTATTCGTTCGATTGCCGATGAGTTGTGTATTTTATAAATATGCTGATTGAAATGGTGGTTGTATTTTTTTATTATTCGAAATTATCTCATAACTTTTAGTGGAAACGCAAGTTCTAGTTCGTGTCGAGGTAATGTAGGAAGTTGCCTGCCGGTGATATTGATGAGTCTATTTAAATATATTTGTTTTTTTCCAAGTGTAATAATGTTTCTTTTTAGGATATTGGATTTCTTCGATGTGTAAATTTTTGATCTTTTCGATTATTTAATAGAGTTATAAGCGAACTGTGTCATTTTTAAATAAATATCTTCTTAAAATACTGGAGTTTTATTTTTACCTTTTAGAACTTTTTGAAGTATCCATGGAATTTGTAACGGGTTGACACATACGGTAGAGACCATAAATAAAGAAGAAGAATCTATTATTTGCGATCACCCACGAACAAGAACGATAAACATTTTACCAGGATTGCCTAATCGGCCTGATTTGTCCGCCAGCTGTGTGACGTCACTGCAGTCCTTCATTATAACGTTTACCATATAAATGCATGGAAATAATAGGAATTAGACAGTATTTTTATGATTTCTGTAATACTAACGTACCACTATTTGGATTTTTAAGTTTAAACACTTATAATTTATAATAAATATTCCCATAAAATCGTTTTAATACGGCCGAGGACTGCAGTGCCGTCACGTGCGATCAATTTTTTGGCGAACGTACGTCTTATGGGATTAGGCAATCCTGGTAAAATGTTTATCATTCTTGACCCACGAATACATATTGACCATTCCAGAACACGTGACTTTGACAAGATCTGCCATTTTCTCTGGGTGGCACACAGTCTTATATATTGCTTATAAAAGCATTCAAGCTTATAAACAATATGAAGCTGGGTCTATTCAAGAAATTGCAAATAGTGCAAAACTCTGTATAAACAAATGGAATTAATTAGTTTGTGTGCCACCCAGCCGACCGTCAATGACGTCATTCTGGAATGGTCAATAACAAGGATGTGAAACTCGAGTGGAGAGGGTAGCAGGAGAAAAGGCGCCTATCTGGGCAGGGTTAAATTCTCGGTCGTTGCGTACTCCGTACTGCGCAACAGGCTGTCTTTTTCTTTGTGCGAGCGAGATAACCAACCGCATGTGTTTTCGAATAGTTATGATCGTATGATGTTCGAACTGATGCGCAGTACAAAGTACGCAACGACCGTGGACTAGACTCCGCCCAGATAGGAGCCGTAAATTCATCCACGGGCGCTTATAGCTCGGCATAGGAGTTTCACATCCTTGTTATATGTATTCGTGCGATCACCATTCTACGTCTACACCATAGATATACATACCTAAAAGTATATGCCCTACACTAACCTACTATAGGTGCATTCGGCTATCTGATACGGAATCGGAGTGGAGTGAGAGTACATTTTTGTCACGTGATCTTGGAGTAAAGATAGTGTGAAATGAATACTCAAACGACTAAGCACTAATATAAAAAAAACACTAGTTAAAAAGGTTCAAATTTTTATTAAACAAATATCATGTTAAAATACTGAAGTTTTATTTTTACCTTTTAGAACTTTTTGAAGTATCCATGGAAACTGTAACGGGTTGACACATACGATAGAGACCATAAATAAAGAAGAAGAATCTAATATTTGCGATAACCCTTAGACAAGGAAAGAGAGAGGACTGCGCATTGGAATCAATTTATGTAACCCATTTACCACCAAACTAATGGCGGACAATATTGACATAGGCGTATCATACGATTTTTCTTATACGATTATTAAATAATCATTTTCATTATTTCGTATTACAAATTTAATTTAAAAAAGTATTTAAATTTATACCGCTCCAAAAAAAAACAATCATTTTAAAACATATTTATTTAATAAATATTACAATTTTAATCCACTTTATCTATTTTAAATATATGTTTTTATTCCACGCCACTGCAAAACTATTACATCTATGAGAAAATAGTAACAATTAAATGAAAAATAATCTTTAAAACTGAATAAAAACAATTTTTAAAATGTATGTACTAATAATTTAAGTTATCATACATAACATATGTGATTTATGGGCTTATTCTGTACAAAAATTTTAGCGGTAACAGCGCTGTAAACTTTCAAGGTCGAGAGATGTTATGAAAATGCTATTCTATACGCTCTTACTGTAATTTACATCGATGTATTTTAACATTTTCGCTGTTAAAGTAACGCCGGCCAAAACATTCGACGTTAGCAGTGTTGAAACTGTCAAACTGTGTTTGTGATAGAATTGTAAATTTTCAAGAAGTAAATCAAAATGAACGATATCATTCCATAATAATAAAAATAAATATATAAAACTAATAATAATAAATATCTTTCAATAAATATAACGATAACCTAAAAATTTATATTAACCAACACAATAAAAGTGAAGTTAGCTGCAATGTAATATTGTTCAGAATACGATTTTTAACCGCGCTGTTAAATCTGATTTAACATCGCGATTTTAGTAACATCGATGTTAAATTTACAGCTGTTACGAATATTTGTACAGAATAACCCTATTAGTTAAACATCTATTACCTGAAAGCTGTAGGTAATATTAATAAAAATAAATTTCAAGGAAATAGTTTTAAAATACTTTTTTATATTTTGCACTTATAAAAATCTTCATTATAAAACGCATTTGCGTATCGTAATAATGTAACTTTTACGCACGCAAATTTTTGTTTTAAATGGTTGGCGACATGAGTGAAGTTTCTAAAGGCAAGACTATTGACAATGACATTTGTGGCTAATAGCAATTTATTAATTTTATATTGTTCTTTAAGAAAGTATTTGTGAATATGAATATAATATTTTACATATATAATATATTATTATTGGTATATTATTCATTTTAAAATATTTTAAAACATTAACATTTGATAATCTAAATGTCACAACTGTCAAATTTTATAAATTACACAGTGCTGCCGACATACTTTTTAAAATAAACATTTTCGTAATTACATAAAAATAAAAAATTAATTTAAAAAATGGTAAAAAGGGCAAAATATAAAAAATATTATAAACAACTTATTTCATATGGCTGTTGTGACACTCGTTCTTTAAAAAACTCATCGCTTCGCGATTCGTTTTTTAAACTTCAACTCGTGTCATAACAGAATTCCATATGAAATGCGTTGTTTAATATACTATTTACCTATGAAATGAAATTCCTTCCTCTTTTTTAGCACTCTGATTGTTGCACTTATAAACTGCACAATTAACCATTTTAAAATGTCTATTCAGGTAATTAAAAAAGGTGAAAATTAATAAAAAAACTAAAAAAATACAATTGCTTTGACAGTATACTGTAAACATAAACAATGAGTCATACTAGGAGCTTCAAGATGGCTGATTTCCGTCGCAAATTTTCCTTAAAGTTAATATATGACAGACTCCTTCCTGTTTCTTTTTGTTCTAAGGAGTACGTTCTATTTACTCTTCTCGGTATACCCGAACGAAAGCGGAGTTACTCCAGTTATATCAATTTGCCATACCCAGACGGTAAGAGTGCGCATCGAGTGACTCGAGTGAACAACCCGAACGCACCATATATTGTTAGATTCTTCTTCTTTTTTCAAGGTCTCTATCCTATCTGTCAAACGGGTACAATATTTTCATACAAACTTTTAGAGGTAGAATTATTGGACAATTTAGAATTATGTAACATTCTACCATCAAAAAATTGAAAGAAAATTTTCAAACGGGATGACAGAAAGCATAGAGACCTAGAAAAAAAGAAGAAAAAATCGAATCCATGTTCTCGATAAACATTCTGTGTCTACACCACAGATATAGATATTTATGTCTGTGGTGTGCACACTAACCTTCACTATATGGTTAAATTCTTCTTCTCTTTTCAAGATCGCTAACCTCCTGTCAATCCGTGACAACTTTATTTCAAATTTTTGGAGGTAAAAGTAAAATTATTGAACGTCGATTCTTATTCATGATGCATAGACATTTTCGAATAATTTAAGGACGATTCGGATTTAGATTCAAGAGTATTAACATCTTGAATTATTTTATCATATTTCCTTATTTATTGGGGGTGCATTAGGAGGGTTGAGAGGAACAGGCAAAATCAACTGTCGGTCCTACATGTGGATGAATATCTTGAAGATCGACTAGACTTCGTCGCTTAGAGAGGTTTTTTATCTTTCCTCTAAAGTAGCAGATGCTGTAAATCTCAGTAAAAATTTCTTCATGTCTTGTCGGTAGGAGGACAAAGATTTTTCTTTGTCGCGGTAGTTAGTCGATCTTCAAGATGTTCCTCCACTTGTGGGGCCGATACTTGATTTCGAAGTCCCTTCAACCCTTCCAATCCACCCCCAATATTTGCGGAAAAAGGAGATTATGATAAAATACCAAAAATTCAAGATGATAAAACTACTCTAAAATCTAAGTCAAAATGTTCGTTACCTATATCATTCAAAATTGTCTATTAAGAAGAATCGATATCCAATTAATAATTCTACCTCCAAAAGGTTCTTTTTGCATTTTTTGATAAGTAAGAGTAAAGTAGACCCCTGTTTTGGGGTAGGTAGTAGACATTTTTTAATGAGGGCTCCTTAAAGAAGGTTAAAATTATTTTAAAAGAGTGTTTCTAGGTGATTTGTGTGTGGAGTGTCCCAAAGGATTTGAAACTACTACAAAAATTTATTCGGGAAAAAATCAAAATTTAAATATGTATATGTGTACCGTGTCACAAATAAAGTTAAAAACATTATTCAAACTCTATACCAGTAATATTAGGTACCTTATCACTATATATCTTCTTTTATGTTCACGATAACCAAATTTATGCTAATCCAATTACTTACCAGTGATTTTTTTAAAAAGATTTAGATTCCATCTTTAAAAATGAAAGAAAACTTACGTTCATCAATTTCTAAATGCAAGTATTTCTATTTCCGGATAAAAATTCCATTTTTGTTTGACTTTTACTAAGCAACGTTTGTTACATGTTTTTTTATATTTTAGCATGCTAGATGAAAAAAGTATACGTTCTCAAAGTGACATTTTCTAGCATCTATTAAAAAATCTGAGGTTATTGTAGGTACATATGGATAATATTTTAAATCAAAGATCATTTTAAAATTAATAGAATATTATTTATAATAATAATTATAGTAACACGCTTTTTACTCTGACTTGAATTAATCTTTGAATAACTGTCGCAGCCAGACTGCGACGGGTTCTTTAGTTTTGTTGTTACCTGAAGGGTTTTCTGGTCGAGGGTAGTGGGTAGTGTAAATAACTGTGGTTGACAGAAAGTATTAAGAAATATGATTTTATTCTTAATAAAATAAAATGTAACAATACAAAAGAAAACGTGATCACCGAAGGGAAGTGAAGAATCAATAATAATTAATCTTCTTCTTTTTCGTACGAGTTCCCTTTTGGTAAGAACCAAGAACGATAAACATTTACCAGGATTGCCTAATCGGGCTGATTTGTCCGCCAGCTGTGTGACGTCACTGCAGTCCTTCATTATAACGTTTACCATATAAATGCATGGAAATAATAGGAATTAGACAGTATTTTTATGATTTCTATAATACTAACGTACCACAATTTGGATTTTTAAGATTAAACAATTATAATTTATAATAAATATTCTCATAAAATCGTTTTAATATGGCCGAGGACTGCAGTGACGTCACGTGCGATCGATTTTTGGCGAACGTACGTCTTATGGGATTAAGCAATCCTGGTAAAATGTTTATCATTCTTGGGTAAGAACGATAAACATTTACCAGGATTGCCTAATCGGGCTGATTTGTCCGCCAGCTGTGTGACGTCACTGCAGTCCTTCATTATAACGTTTACCATATAAATGCATGGAAATAATAGGAATTAGACAGTATTTTTATGATTTCTTTAATACTAACTTACCACTATTTGGATTTTTAAGATTAAACACTTATAATTTATAATAAATATTCCCATAAAATCGTTTTAATACGGCCGAGGACTGCAGTGACGTCACGTGCGATCGATTTTTTGGCGAACGTACGTCTTATGGGATTAAGCAATCCTGGTAAATTTTTTATCAATCTTGCCTTTTGGAAGGCCTACTGGGAAGGCAATCAACATTACTTTTTTTTGGAGTGATTAATTATGATCTATTGTTCGACCTTCTACTACTGTAATATGAACTCTTTGTAATTAATTAGCAATTATTTTCATCTTTTTATTGTGATCAGCAATAAAAGCGTGTTTTTTTAGTTTTTTTAAACCATCATTTATTTCTAATTATAAATATCTTCATTTTTAATGGGGTGTTGAACCGATATTAGGTTTCTGGTATTTTATTAAAGTATATTAGCACTACTTTGCAAAAATATATTTAAACATTTTTTGAATTAAATATTTTGGGAGAAAATTGGAAATTGAGAATTCCTAAATGTTTGCAATTTTCACTACAGATACGTCACTAACTCATATATGAAGTAAGCCAGAGATAACAAATAAGCCACTTTCTGATTTAGATGTTTTATGAACTTATAGCTAATAGCCAGTTACAAAAAGGCCAATTTAATTTGAGGAACTTTCAAAATATATGAGTGTCTTAGACAAGGAAAGAGAGAGGACTGCGCATTGGAATCAATTTATGTAACCCATTTAGCACCAAACTAATGGCGGACAATATTGGCACAGACGTATCATACGATTTTTCTTATACGATTATTAAATAATCATTTTCATTATTTCGTATTACAAATCTAATTTAAAAAAGTCTTTAAATATGTACTGCTCCAAAAAAAAACAATCGTTTTAAAACATATTTATTTAATAAATATTACAATTTTAATCTATTTTATCTATTTTAAATATATGTTTTTGTTCCACGCCACTGCAAAACTATTACATCTATGAGAAAATAATAACAATTAATTGAAAAATAATCTTTAAAACTGAATGAAAACAATTTTCAAAATGTATGTACTATTAATTTAAGTTATCATACATAACATATGTGATTTAGTTAAACATCTATTACCTGAAAACTGTAATATTAATAAAAATAAATTTCAAGGAAATAGTTTTAAAATACTTTTTACCTATGAAATGAAATTCCTTCCTCTTTTTTAGCACTCTGACTGTTGCACTTATAAACTGCACAATTAACCATTTTAAAATGTCTATTCAGTTAATTAAAAAAGGTGAAAATTAATAAAAAAACTAAAAAAATACAATTCGACGTTCCAAATTTGTTTACCACCAAACGTTTGAAACTTGGCTTCACTCACGCGCATAAGGTTTTCATTGCCATGCGCTGTCCTCTCTCTTTCCTAGTCTAAGATGAGTGTTCTGTATCTTACATTTTTCTACAGTTTACAGGAGCTTGACGTTTCAATAAAATATAAGCATTGTCTTAAAATTTTTTTAGCTAAGTTTAGTTAGATTACCTCCACATTTTTTTTTTATTTGAATAATGTCAATATCATATAAATCTTGTTTTGTATCATACTGCACGAACACAACAGTCAGAACTCCTCATAATGTATATTCTGAAATACTTTAGACATCTCCAATCACGCTTTTCTCATACAACTCCTTAGTTACTTCCTTAGAAAAAAGTACAACATGAACCTTCCTTGCTGATTTCTATAATATCTCCACCCTAGCGTCTAGATCTATTCAGAACTTGGTCTTTCTCACATTAACAAAATCCTCTTCCCAAAAGATCTATAAACTACAAATTGAACCTTTAGAGGATCTATTGTGCTGCCCTTTGTATTTTAAAACCACCTCATACAACCTTAACCTGCTGATGAAGTTCATAACCTTGAGAGTGTCCATTTCATATATCCTGTTGCTTCAGATTTTTCCTTTGTACGCTCTTGTCATGTCTTTACAGTGGCAAAGACGTGGATTGTGGGTTCCGCTTCCGTTACTGTTCCAGTACCTGCATAGGCCTTTCTTTCATCCGATGGCAGTCTTAATCCTCAGGATTTTGCTGGTCCTTTCCACTATCGGGGTTCAGAGATAGTGTCTACTTTTTGTTCAAAGATGGTGCTGTGTACCTCTATCATCCAGTTTCTTTTTTGACGCTAGTCCTTGGTCGACGAACTGTGCATGAGGCTAAAGGTAACCTTAGATAGTGGATCCACTTTTTACAGATATCACTACTCAAGAACCTGCACATTTTCCTAGAGATGGACAGGGTCTTTCATAGGTGACAGATTTTGTTCCTTTTAAGTCGTCCAGCTGTTTGCTTGGTCTTGGATATCTTCTATTATAGTCGTCTGTTGTGTAATTTGTTAATTCCCTAAGTGTTGTGTTCGGGTGTGTCCAGAGTTCTTCGAACCTTCTTCTGGCTCTGGCTTTCATGATTTCTTCTCCTGATCTAGTTAGGTATATAATTGTATATTATGGTTGTCTTAAGCTAATATTCTTTTGCATTTTTAGCTTCTTTCTGTTTATATTTTGGCTGTGTGTCCCAAGGCTAGGGAAGCGTACAACATGATCGGTTTGATGATTGCATTTACAAGATGTATCTTTGTCTTCAAAGCTAATTTGGATTTTCTTTCTATAAGTCTGGCTAGTCTGCCTCCTTGTGATGTTTTCCACGTGTTCTTTGAAGGTAAATCCTTTGTCCAGTATCATTCTTAGGTATTTGGCTTTGTTTTTCCATTGAGTCTCTTCTCCTCTTATGTTGATGTTTTGTTCTGGTTTTTCTTCCTATTCCTGGAGTAGACTGCTTGTATTTTTTCTAAGTTTATTTGAATTTTCCATGTTGTACATCATTCGTCCATTTGGTTCATGTTCTAGTGACGAAAGTCGTGTCAAAGAAAGGCTTTCATCTTTAAGGCTTGTTATTATACTTACAGCATTCAATAAAACATTAATTTGTTCATTTTTTTACCTGCTACAATTTCGTTAACTATAAAATTATTGTTAAAATGCATATTTTTTGATATATTTGCAAAAAACCGTCGAAAAATATCGAGTTTTTCTAAAAAAATCACAAAAATCTCCACTAATAGCTAAAAAAATGCATTATTACCTTTAAAACGGTACTTTTATCAAATTTTTTGGGACATCCCGTACATCAACTCCGCTAAAATTGTTTACAAAACATATTTCGCGTAAAAAACAAACTAATTACCGTTACTTATAAAATCTCAATCCGATATACTTTCAAGTTAAAATTACGTAAGCCAAACGTGTACCATCATGAAGATAACCATCAGTGTACGCTAGACCTGAACCTTCAAGTTACGATGAAACTAGTTTAAACCATCACCTGGACCCTAAGAACATAGAAGAGTACTTGGAAGACGGTTTGGATGAAAATGCAAGAAAAAAGAAATCAACAGTGACGACTTTTTGCGTGGAAATTAAACCAGTAGACGAGAAGCCTTACCAAGTCTGCCAACCGGTATCCGACAAAGGAGGTTACAGCAACTCAGCTCCATATTTCTAACAAAACGGCGGTTTCGAACACACCAAATCCGAAATATCTTACAGTGCGTCCGAAAATAAACCAGCAGCTGCTTATTCCACCACACCAGTGAAGACTTACCAATCTTCCGGATCGAGTTCGGCTACCAAACCAGCTTACGATGCGTACAGATCCAAATCCGAACACGAAGATGAACCGGAAAAATTAAATCCAGCTAAAATAACCAAACCAGAGGCAATGAAAAAGTTAGAAGATAAACCACAACCAAGTAAGCTGCAAGAGGTGGATTCTAAGAGGACGGCGCATCACTCAGACTCCTACCATTACGGTTCTGGTTTCGGCGGTGCATCTTCCTTGATACCAGTCACTCCGACGCACCAGGGACATCGAGGTTTGGTTATAACTTGCCAGCCGGATTTTAGCAGATTACTCTCACAGTATTCCAAACGGTTATCACCAAGAAGAAGCAGTTCCTGAGTACAACTACAGATCGGCTAACCCAAGCTCCGGAAGACGTTATCAATCCTACAACCAACAACCTTATGGTAACTACAAAGATTACTCTCCAAGACCAGTTTATAAACACCAACTACAGGTATACAAAAGTCCCGTTTATTCCCATTCTAATGGACCTTACAAATATCCTGTGAATGTTCAAACCATCAGTGGTTCAGGAGTCGTCTCAAGAAACTCCAAACGATTTCCAAGCATTCCAACCTCAACCAGTTGGTTCTTTGTTACCACATTCCCTACACCACAAGCAGCGTTTTCTTCAGGTTATCAAAATCAATCTTATCAATTGCCTGGTGCTTATTATCCTCCGCCTCCAGAAGCCTACGTACCGCCTCCAACGTACAGATTAGCCGATGAAGATAAGAAGATCGAACATCTAGAAGGAAAAATGGATAAAGAAGCATTATCAATCGGTTTTTTCGGTCCCAATAATAACTGAGCCTCGTCTCCATTGACGCGAATTCTTTCAAATTTTTTATGACTAATTTTTCTTTTTACTTTTTCTGGTATATTTCATGAATAAAGATGGTTAACAACATAAATACCATTTATTGAGTATCACATACACAATTTCCCAGCATCAATTGCCAAAAACACAATATACTTTACAATTTCTATGATACAAGATTACACGATACAATTATCATTTTTCAATATATTATGTCACTATCACATTTCTTTATTTTTGTTTTAGAGAAGGTGACCCGATCGCGTCCCACGGTCGATAAACGTCAGTTCACCGCTGACGGATATATTATTAAAAAAACTTTATCCGCATCCCACAGTTTACATTATCAAATACTGAAGATAGATCTATATAAACTGCGTTAGTAATGACTGTCCGCGTAAAACTGGTAAGTATATTTGTGTTACAATAGTAACGTTAACCCCTCTAATGTTGATTATGATTTATGGTATCCATACTGCGATTCGGCTAGAAGAAATTATTTTTCTAAGATGGCATTTTATAAGTCTTTAAAAATTTATTAAAATAAATAAAGCTAGTAATATAATAGGTATGCATGCATTGTTTGTTTTAGAGATTTTTCTAATTCCCAATGGATATAAATGGTTTAAATAAATATGATCGTTTCCACTGACTGTAAGTACTGGTAAAATTCATTATTATATTGGCTTTGTTTGTAAAACGATCAGCAACCGTTTCCAACTGCAAATCGCATGCGCATTGATTGTTTGGCTTTCGAAACTATTTAATGCGCATGCGATTTGCAGTTGGAAACCGTTGCTCATCGATCTACGAACAAAGCTATTTACTACCCCTTGAAGTATTTCTTCCCAAACATCTCTCCCATCGAAGTGTTTTTATTTAAACTTTCACAGCATTCAACCAATTTTTGTTTTTTAGTTTGCTCAAAGGTCCTTTTTGGTGAACATCTAGCTGTTTATATTCTATTAAGTGTACGGAATTTGGATTTACTAGTTTATATTTTAGAAAAGAATATTATCATTGTCCAGAATAATTGTTTCGTCTCGTTCCACCATGGGTTGGGAGATATTTCATGCAATTATTGTTGGTTGATTTTTTTGGGATTGCAATATCAGCTGCTTCATTTATTGGTGTATCCTTACTCTCCAGTAATTGAAAGTCATAGATTAGAAAGAAGTTTTGAAAGTTCTAAAATTCTATAGTAATATTGATTAATAATATTAATTGATAACTGTCATTTCAGTATACAAAATTATACTGATCTATTTATATCTTGAAATAATGTATTTCCATATATATGTTAGCAAACTCACAGTTCCATGATATATCATGGGCAAATTTTTTGCTATTAAGGTTTAGGTATATTTTTAAGAATAGGGAAGACCACTAAGAAATGAAATTCTCTCAAACATATCTCAATCGATGAATAATGTGTCAAAATCGTATTAAATAGATTTCCTGGCATTTTGAAATCAGTACAATGGGCGGTGCTATGACGTATTAACTCATAATCATCTGTCTTTGTCTATTTCTATTATATATCCTCTGTTAACACCGTCGTGCAATGTTGTCAAAAATGATTGGTCTCGGGCATTATACCAATGAGAACATTCCTTAAAAATGGCTCGTGTTTGAAATGATAATTATTTAATTTAATATATTATTCATATTATAAAACAAATAAAAATATATAATTACATAAAATAGTAGTTTTTAGGCATGGAAATCACGATTATGCTGTTTTTGAAAATGAGTGGTCTTTCCCATTGCAATCCACTTTCGCAATTATATCCGTGTCCTAGGTGTAATATATAATGAAACTATATATATAATAGCTCATTTATAGATCTCTAGTATTTTTATTGATATACATGTACAAGTTATACTTATTTATTGGTTTATAAATGTTAATTTCAGAAAATATTTTTATGAAAATGGCTACTCCTTCATCCTTCACGGTCTGATCTAACCATAGACCTAATATCAGAGGAGGCGGAACTATTTATATTTTTACTTGCTCAAACATTACCTATTTCTGGTCGACTGTGTCGTCTTGATATGGCCGACTGGAATTTGTTTTTCTGTGATGCTCTCCATTTAAGGTAAGAGATTTGTGATTGTTATTTAATCATCTATAGTATTTGTTGATAACCTTGTTGTGACCATAATGCTAACCTCTTATTAATATTTTATTAATTATACTCATTTTGTGGAATGTTTAACCATTGAGCTATTTCACTCACTTATATTATAGAAATGAGTTGCTCAATAAGCGACAACGCCGCACGGCTTGTCTGAATGATACCGCGCGCAGAAACGGTTTTACTATGAAATTTGATTTTTGCAGGTGTAATTACAACGATATTTTGGAGTTATATTGGTGTTTTTTGGCGAAATTATAGGTAATATTAAGTGAAATTTAGTGAAAGAAATGGTTCGTCATTGCCAAGTTTGTAAAAAACCGGATTATTTAAGCCCCAATGTTTGTTTTCATCAGCAAGTTAAAATATTTGTTTGTTTACAATAATTTCATCCAGTGGCGTAGCGATGACGATTTTAATATCAAAATAAACAGGTATGGTAATTATTTCGTTAGTTGGCGATGTTGAATTACATTTTTTAGTTCTGAAGTTATAGTTTTGATTTTAAACTTTTTTGTAATTTCTGTGTTAAATAAATAAATCTGTAATTTTTTTTGTTTTTAAAAAACAAGTTTCTATTATCCTAAACGTAACTTGGATACTTGTAGTTTTTAATTGTTTCTGTGTGAGAAGAACAAAGTTTGTACAATCTTGAAGCCAAAATACGTCGATTATTTAGCTATTAAAAAATACCATTAGATTTTCTCATTTTTACCATTACCTTTTTGGTGAAAAATTGAATAATTTTAAAGTCTAACCTTAATAAAGTTATGTCCTACTACTTCATCTTTTATGAAACACCCTTTATATATCCTTCAACTATTCTATACATTCCCTCAAATTTGATACAATTAAGAAATCAAGGAGTCTCGAAACACAGTATAATATTTTAATATTGTCCCTTTGTTTATTTAATACATATTAATAAAAAATTTAAAATATTACAATTACATTTTGTTTGTACAATTGTTTAAGTGAAAACCTGAGTATTAACTATTCATAAATATATTTCCATAAAAACAACTAAATATTACCCGACAGAGAAATTCCCCTTTTTTTAATAAACAGCACACGCCACTGATTACAAGGGTAAGCAATATCGAATAATGATATTGCGTTGCCAGCATGAGGATGGAACAAAGAGAATCGATTGGTATTCTCTGTCATACTCTCTTGTAATAATTGCGACAAACCAGAGTTTTACGAATGGAATCAGAATGTTGCGTCTCCTCTGATAAAATAGGTCTATGGATCTAACTATACCCTAAATAATTGTACCATTTAACTGTTGTTTTGAGGTAAGAGAAACTCGAGGTTCTCTTAATTATAAACCGCTGAGCGGCAATTCGATTATAAAATATTTTTAAATGTATGTCTGCGAATTTAATGATTTATTACAAATTAATTATTTAGCATTCCTGTATCTGGTCTTTCATTTCTAGGGAAAAATTGTTGGTGTGTCATGATTGGACTGTTTGGTCTTTGTTTTTTGTTACCTACAGTTGTCATTATTATATTGAGGTTTGAAACTTATTTAGATTTTTTTAATTCTCTTATTGCTTTTGTCTTTTAAATTCAGGGCACAAGTTTAAATTTGCAGGGAACTTGAGTTATGTTTCTTGCTACATCATCTAAGTTATGATTTACACTAGGGTTACCAAAGTTTGTTTGTTGGTACATATTTAATTTTCCCATCATTTGTGGTGATTTGTTGCAATTTTCAATTTATTTTTTTACATTATTACTTCAATCCACAATCATATTGTCTTTTTTACTTTTAATATATCCTTCATTGAATTTTGTAGAAATATCTAAAATAACTCGCTATCTAATAACTATTAGAAATTTATTTTCTAATTCTAGGTGGGGTGTAAGAATATCATACCTGTTTTTCCTTTGGTTTCTCTTGAAGGGTAGCTTTTTCAATATCTTTTTTGGCTGTTAGTAGTTTTGTTTTACTTAAAGTACTGTTTATATTTGTTTCTTTTTTCTTTGTGTATTAGGTTAGTTTCAATTAGGTTATCCTCCTTTGGAAATCCTGAAAATCCATTCTTTACACCTTGAGATGGGCCTGGGGGTTTCCCTTCTGTATTGGCACTTATTTAACAATTTTGTCTATACATATTTAGGATGGATAGGTACATCTTGTATAGTTTGTTAATTGAGTTTGTTTACAAATTTGTTTCTTGTAAATTGCTTAGGATTGTCTGTAGCAATAAATTTACAACCACTATGTTCAAAATGTTATTTTCTTTATTAAAAATAATGAAATCAATGATCTACATATTAATAATTATTCACCTCCAATTTCAAAATTTCTGTTCAAGAAATGTTATAGAAGGCATTTTTAAATGCATTATTAGAAGTAACACTAATAATTACAACAGAAATAAATAAACACATTATGAATAAATTTGTAATGAGCCTTTAAATCACCTGATAAATGATATAAATAAAAACAAGCACAGGATTCAAATTATGCATGAAGGGCAGCCTTAACTTGAGCTTGCTGGAATTGGTGCTGTAATTTCTGCAAAGCTTCTTTGTGGGCATCATGTTTCTTATCAAGATTATTAATTAATTCGTCAATTCGTTTTAATTCCTTACTTATATAATCCATTCTTTTGCTGACGTTTTGTTTGGCTTCGACCAATTCAGTCTTAATCAAAACTGGTCCAACGGATTTATAGACTTTTCCATCGCTTGGAAGTCGATCTAACTCTTGTTTTACAATATTATTCTCGTTTAACTGGGCGTCTAGCTGTTGTCTTGTTTGAATAGTTTTTTGCAGTTCTAAAAGTTAATGTCAGGTTATATCGGCGTGTATCAAAGAAACTTGTATGTGTACTTACCTTTTTGAGTCTTTTTGTAGTTATCTAACTCGTTCTGTAGTTTTCTTTGTATATCTTCACTCATATTGAAAATAAGCAGGAACTAAAGTAACAGATTTATTATTAATAATAGAATTTGTAAAATTTGTAAAATTCTTCTACTTTTTTAATGCAGTTAGACATGTAGTATGATGTCTGTGATCTAGATGTGATAAAATGCAGCCACAACGTGTAACTGTTGGTTTTATGTATTTACTTTATAGTATTTAGTATAGCCTAATTTTAGAATAGTGATTATGCCCAAGAATGATAAATGTTTATCATTCATTCTTGCCTTTCTACCTTTGTTTTGATTTGATAATAAGTATTGTGCTATGAAAATACATATACAAATTAATTGATTTTTATTTTTAAATAAGTAGGTGGACTATTATATTATATTAGTAATGAAAAGAAAAATATTTTCTCATTTTATTTTTGCATCAGTTAACCTCACATTCTGTCAATCAAAAAGTCCCTGTCTTTTTCTGCCTTGGTTAATAATGAACAACTTTACTACCTCAACAAAAGTCAAAAAGAAAAAGTTAGGTATATAGGATAGTAGTGAAAAAAACTAAATTAAGCAAGATTGTAATAATTAGATTAAATAAATATTCAAATACATAACATGTGGATGATAATCCGGCTGGTTTAAATGACATTCACGTTAAAAGAAGAAACATAAATGACATTTGACAGCAAACTAAAATTTAAATTTGTGACGGTTTTGTTATTTATGAAGAATTTGTTTTTTGTTTAGCAAAAGTATTCACTTTTTATTTAAACTTAACGCTTTTGTTTTATATATGCCTTCTAATATAATGACCGAAAAACAGAAACCAAAAAGGAAGTCGCAAATACAAACGAGTCCGGTAGAGGAAGAAGAGTCAGATGAGGATTTACATTTTTCCGATGATGAAGATGCTAAAATTATTGATGGAATTCGCATTCCACCACCAACAAAACCGACTTGTTCCTTTGATCCTACAGGTCCACGACTAATTATAACTAATATTACAAACCATTTTTTTAAGAGCTATGCAGAAAAGCAAGTTTTAGGACCATTCCATAAGGTAGTTTATTGTAGAATGTTTAGTCCATGTTGGATTAACCTTTTTTAAAAGTACTAGTTTAGTTATATATATTTTTAGTGTTTTAATGCAATTATTGGACCCAATGGAAGTGGAAAAAGTAATGTTATTGACTCTATGTTATTTGTATTTGGCTATAGAGCTACCAAAATTAGATCTAAGAAAGTCTCTGTATTGTTACACAATACCAGTAAGCACAAAAACGTTCAATCTTGTACAGTTTCTGTCCATTTTGCTCAAATTATTGATAAGGTATGTAGGTATTTCATATAAGAAGCCATAGTTTTATTAATTCATATCCCTTAGGATGGTGAAGACTATGAACTAGTTCCTGGAAGTGAATTTGTAATATCTCGTACAGCTAATAAAGACAATTCTTCATTTTATACAATAGATGATAGAAAAGTACAGTTTAAAGAAGTTGCTAAATTACTTAAAAGTCATGGTATTGATTTAGATCATAATAGATTTCTTATTCTACAGGTAAGCTTAATTTTTTTAACATGATTAATTAAATTGTCTATAAATATATTTAGGGAGAAGTAGAGCAAATATCTATGATGAAATGTAAGGCTGATAATGAACATGAATTTGGAATGTTAGAATACTTAGAAGATATAATTGGAACATCCCGTTATAAAGTAAGTGTTTTAATGATTTTGATTAATTGTATAGTATATGAATGCCATTTTAGAAACCATTAGCACAAGTACATGAAAGAGTTGAATACCTCACAGATCATAGGACAGAAAAATTAAATAGGTTAAATTTGGTTGAGAAAGAACTTGAAGAATTAAAACAACCCATGGAGGAAGCTGTTGGATTTCTAAAAACTGAAAATAAAGTTGTAACTAGTAAGAATTTTCTTTACCAAAAGCAAATGTAAGTCTTCTATCTTCTGCTTTATTATATTATCTGTTATAACATTTTTCCTTAATATGATCATAACATTATGCTTTAATTTATAAAAATTGTGTATTTCTTTCTGATAATATTTATAATACACAGATATTCTCTGGAAACTAAGTTGGAAAAACATGATCAAGTAAAGAAGGTTATTTTAGAGGAAAAAGAAGAGTATGAAAATAATTTAAAAAAAATCAAGGAGGAAAAGGCAGAAAAGGAACAAACTCTAAAACTGAAAGCCTCGTAAGTAGTAAATCATTTACTGTTGATAAAAAAATGGTCTCTCTTGTCTAATCTGTTGACTTATTTCATTTTTGAACTGTTATATATACAAGCTACTAGAAGTGCAACATTGTAAAACATTTATTAGATTTTGTTAATAAAAATCAGTAAATGAACATTAACTTAAGTTCCACATCTCTATATGATTTTTTTATGGAAACTAGTCAATTTAAAAACAAATATTTACAAAATGTCACATCAATTGCAATTATTTTAGAGCATATGATCATCTTAAAAACAGAAAGGACAATCTGGCTGAAGCTTTCAACAAAGCAAATAATAAAGATGTACAATTACAAGAGACTATGACACAGACTAACCAGACTAGAAAGAAAACAAAAGAATTGATAATTGAAGAGAAAAAGAAGTTAGAGAAACTACAAAAAGTACCTGAAGAAAGTAAACAGGTAATTTTATTCTTCTTGGTAGATTTCTTCCTGTAAGCATTTTAATCTAGGTCTTCTCATGGTTTTTCTGATATTTTCTACTGAGCCAACCATCTACTTTTAAATTGTTATATTTTTGTTACTGTTTTGCCCTCTTATAGCTATTTGGCTAAGTCATATGCCTCATGAAAATCAAGAAAAAATTTCTCCAGTTCTATCTTGTGGTCTGATGCTTCCTACATTATTTGGCATCTACAGTTACCTATTTGTCTTGAAACTTTGGCTAATAGTTTAATAATTGTCAAAACTCTTAACATTTTATAGACTGTGTCTTTTTTGTTTCATCTTTATTCTACGATTTTTGTCCATTCTTTCCTTGTTGTTTTCGTAGTCTCCTCCAATTTCCTCTATTTTCTGATTCTCTGTTTCTTTCTATCCTATCCCAAAGTTTTCCCTAAAGTTTTTCTCTCTGTCCATGTTCTATCTGTCTGTTTATTATTTCACCTATTTCTTGATTCCAGCTTTTCTCAAATCTCTTTATTCTTTTCCTCCTATTCATCTTGATTATCATATTTGTTTAACTAAATTGTCTTCTTCCATTTTTTCAAATGTGTTTATATTTCTTATACTTCTTAATAGTTTCATTTCCATTGACATTATTTGTTATCTTAACATATCTTTGCTCCTGTTTGTTATTTTCTTGGTCACCTTATCTTCTATTTTGTTTCTTCTACTCTACATAGTTCAATTTATATTATCAGTACAACTCAAG
Organism: Ophraella communa; assembly: GCA_035357415.1. NCBI lineage: Eukaryota > Metazoa > Arthropoda > Insecta > Coleoptera > Chrysomelidae > Ophraella > Ophraella communa. The sequence goes on from CM068985.1 coordinate 22,629,750, forward strand.
GTCAACTTCATAAAACTTTGTCTTCTTTTATCCAATGGTATGTATTCATTCATTTAACCAGGGTATAGAAGAATGCGAAAAGAAAATCGAAGAACTAACTGTTAAAAAGGAAAAGTATGAAGAAGAAAAATCGAAACTTTTATCGACATTAAGGACGCAAACCGTGGCTCTTCAAGAGAAAAAGGATGTTCTTCAGAATGAGTTAGTTGGATTGAAGAAATCAGTTGATGAAACCAAATCAGCGGTAAGTACCTACACCTAACTATTCTCAAGCAGTAATTATTATTATTATTAAGAATAATGAAAAACTCTTCGTTTTACCAAAACTTCCAATATTTATTTAAAAAATTGCTTTATTAACTTTAATGACAGCCGTTTCGCTAGACTTAAAAACAAAATTACCTAAATTAAAAAAATCTGGTGTTTACAAAATTAATTGTCCAAAGTGTAATGCTGTATATATAGGTCAAACACAAAGAAATTTTGAAGTAAGATTTAACGAACATTTAAGAGCATATAGATTAAAACAACCAGATAAGTCAAATTATGCAAAACACCTACTTGAACATCCAACCTCACTCTTACACATCAATAACATCCAAATACTACACACTTGTAATAAAAAACAAAATTTAGATTTCCTTGAAGAACTTGAAATAAAAAGACATCTAGCAGATCCACAATTTAAAGTTGTTAATGAACAAATAAATCTGGGAAGTTCTCCACTTTTAAAGTGTTTGCTTTGATTGAGTCTTCATTTTATACATAGATAAGACGTAATTGTAACACAAATATATTAAGTTATTGTAAAGATCAGCATGATATAGTTTTTTCCTGGTTTCTTTTCCCTTAGAGGGAAGTACATCCAGGATAATCCCTTAGGGCTCATAACATCTAGGCTTTAATATTGTTATGTCTTATTACTTCCATACTTGGTCTAGCCTTATAACTACCTAATAAACATCAGGTACCTAGCTACAAACAAACAAAATGTAACTTCAATATGTCAATCTGACGATGCTAAGTCTAGCGAAACGGCTGTCATTAAAGTTAATAAAGCAATTTTTTAAATAAATATTGGAAGTTTTGGTAAAACGAAGAGTTTTTCATTATTCTTAATAAGATGGACTTCCAAAAAGTAAGGGTTAGTACAATCAATTTTATTATTATTATATTTTTCTTTAGTACGTTTTGGCTGAATCCGAACTGAAAATTTACGTGAGCAATGAAGAAAACGAGAAAAACAAACTGAAGACTTTACAAGAAGAGTATGAAACCAACCAGACTACAATAGAAGAAAGAACAAAACAAATCGGTGTTTTGAAGAAAAAAATACCCGCTACGGAAAAATCCCTAAACGATGCATTGAAAGAACTGAATGAGGTGAAATGCAAAGAATCTCAACTAATCACTGATATTAAAAATAATAGGGCCCAAGTAGAGGAAAAGAGAAGTGCCATGCAAGCTACCAGATCCAAAGGGAAAGTTTTAGACAGTCTGATGGAACAAAAACGCAACGGGAATTGTCCGGGGTTGTATGGACGATTGGTAAGTTTGTTTTGCCTCATATAAAACTACGAGTAATAGTTGTATTTCTGTTTAGGGAGATTTAGGAGCGATAGATCAAAAGTATGACGTTGCGGTATCGACAGCTTGCGGACCTTTGGATAATATTGTCGTGGATACCGCTGGAACGGCCCAATGGTGCATAGAGTTCTTGAAAAAACACGATCTCGGTAGAGCTACTTTTATCGCGTTGGATAAACAAGAACATTTGAGACAGTACGCTACTAGTTCCATAAGAACGTAAGTTTATTTAATTAGCTGTAAAGCTTTATTAATTTCTTTTTTCATTTAAAATTTTTGAAATAAATAATTTTGTTCTCTTTGTTTCGTGACAATGACGGCTCTAAAATATGGCTAGAACGGAACGACAAATTCTAAGTATATTATTTTTTTAAATTATTTTCTGTCTGCTTCTTTATGTTTCCAATTCGGGAACATAACACTTAGTTATCGCTTTTTCAATACAAATTCAAAGCCAAAACCACAGATTTTTATTCAAGTAATGTACAATTATTGCAACTAGTTTCGGTCTAAATTAGACCATCATCAGGATGTAAAGAACACAATAAATAGGTAAGCAAGAAAATGCAAAACAGTTAACGATGGTAGAAAATAATATTAAACAGATTAAACAGTAATACCAAAGATAATCATTTTAGTACAAGTGAGAATCTGTCAACTGAACAAAAGTTTTTACAAATTATAAGAATTTGGAATCTCAAATTCCTCTCTACTTTTGGTTTCCTACTCCATCTAGTAGAATTTTCCTTTCCTTAAATTTCACCCCTTTCCCTAGAAATTGACTAAGAGAAGTAGACTTGAGTATTGTGGTATGTGGTTTTAAGAAATTTTCTAAAAATTATTGAAATGTAGGGAAATCATAGGAAAATTCTACTAGATGGAGTAAGAAACCAAAAATAGAGGAGAATTTGAGATTTGTGTCTACTAAATGTAGCAAAAAATCAAAAGTAGGGCAAGGGTTGAGGAGTAGAAGGCTTACCTATTTATTGTGTTCTTTACAGCCTGATGATGGTCTAATTTATACCGGAACTAGTTGCAATAATTGTATATTACGTGAATAAAAGTCTGTGGTTTTGACTTTGCGTTTCATTGGATCTTTTCTATTGGATTCAACCACATTTGAGATGGATGACCTATCTAATTTATTATGTCTAAGAGGATTGCATTTCTGCTTCTTAGACAGCAAAAAATGAGGTGTTCCTCTGTTTCTTCAACATTCCAACACTTGCCAAACAGTGTGTTAGTCGATGGTACCGAAACAACCAGTGAACTGTTAAAAAACATGTCCCTTCTTGTAGGTTTCCCTGCACAAGCTGCAAATAATCTTCATGGAATGTTAAGCATTTTCTTTACCTTGCCTGTCTTTAGTCTGCCATGACCTTACAGTGCTTATGGTGTCTTTGCTTATGGTATGAAAGTCAGTTTGTGATAATCTCCAAGATATTGGTACTCTTCCCTTACAAGGAATTGGATTTGATTTAAATAGATGCACCAACTGATAATGTAGCAAATCAGGGATGTGTTGAATTGAAAATGCTTTACCCATTCAAAATCAGGGTAAGTAATAACTTTTCTGGCATGTTTCCAATTTTGTGTAAATACTAAAGGGTAAAGGGCCCCATTCACGTTGAGATCGGTATCGATACGTGTATCGCGACAGGTGGCGATACAGGTATCTGAGATTTGTATCCATGTGTCAACTGTTCCTACACGTTGAGATGAACTCATGAAACATCAGTTCAGTCACTGGTTCATTAACAAAATGGTGCCACCTGCCATACCTGTGCTTGTAGCAGTGGCAGTTGTTTTATCAGATGTTTTAAAGAAGAAAAAAAAAGAATATGGGCAAAGAATTGAATCCCACAAGCACGGATATAATTTGTACAAATTTAAAAATTCCTCCCAAAACTCCCGATCTTCCATGTTGGAAACAATACTGTCTTTATATTTTGGTAGCGCGATACATATTCGTCAACATACACGTTGCAACAAGTATCAGTTGCATGCGTTCGGTATCGGAGTTTCAGTACAGTGATACAGCCGACGGTACCATCTGATACCGAGACAGACAAATACACTGTGAGATTTGTATCAAGATACTGATACTTGCAACATGTATCGATACCGATCTCAACGTGAATGGGGCCCTTAAGTTTTCTCATTGTTCTTCAACCTGGACGTGAAGGGTTCTATAGAGGAATAATAATGTAGCAAGTCAGGGATGTAATGAATTGAAAATGCTTTACCCATTCAATATCAGGTTAAGTAATAACTTTTCTGGCATGTTTCCAATTTTGTGTAGATACCAATGACATATAATACAAAGTAGACGGATAATCTTCTAATCAAATATAAGGAGACACTATGGATGATTTGATATCTCTTTGTAATTAAAGATTTGTTTATGTTTAATTTCAAAACTTGTGCTCCAATGACGTTATTGTGCTCACAAACATTTGTGTTTATTTAAGGTACTCGTACATTTCAGCCTTTTGCTCGCAATTCTATTGCTAGCTTTTTTTGTGAAACAACTGCGCATGCGTTTCAGACTTTTGACTGCAACAAAAAGGCGCACAAAAGTATAGAACCATTTCTATTTATTCAAGGTCAAATCCGCGCAATCTCGCCTGTTTTTAGGGAATTTTGATCGAACAACCCAAAATCTATGTTGGCAGAAATGTCAGTTTACGTCAGCTGATTCTATCCTGTCATCCTATAAGCATAATAATCATTGAAGTATTTTATGATAATAATTATATGTTTATTCCGAAGTTCGTGTGTACTTACAGTTTGTATTTGTATGAAAATCCATGTTTTAAATTGAAGGTAACGTAACCTCAAATATTCAGAAACTGACAACACTTGTCAAATGACGAAAGGAAAATCTCAAAAGTTGCGGAAATGTACGAGTACCTTTATGCTTTTCGTATAGAGTCGTATTGGTTGTGTTCTATGGGTTATCAATATATATTTGCCATTTTGTTATAATTGTGTTTGTGTTTTTGCTTATTGTTATTGATTGTTTACGCCTTTCGCACAGAATTGTATTGGTTTCTTGGATATACTTGGTTATTTTGACTGTGTTTTAAATTTAATAATTCTCTTTAGTAATCAATAAGATCTCTTCCATAGCATGTAAATAAAAAAATATAATTTACACTATTGGTTTCATTTTTTATATTAAGAATAGTATTGACTCAAAAAACTCAAAAAACCTCTGTGTTTCTAAAAACACATTACACATGTATTGGTACCTTCAATTCGTAAAAAATCAGATTGATTCATGAATTAAAAGTAATTTTTTTAATAAAAATGAATATAATTCATTTAGAACAGTAAACAACTAAATGGTTGAACAGAACTTCCACTATTTCAGAACTTCCACTTTTTATTCGTATAAATAGTGGAAGTTTCGTTCAACGGTTTAGTTGTTTACTATTCTTAATAAGACGGACTTTCACATACCTAGTAAGGGTCAGTACAATAAAACATAATTCGTAACAAATTGGGGTTCTATTTTTCTTTTGACTTTTCTTTTTCTTAAGTGTCATCGGTCTACTTCATATTATATGTTATTGGAGTCAAAGTTTTCTCATCGTTCTTCAACTTGGGCGTAAGGTGTTCTATAGAAAAATAAGCGCCAGGTAAAAACTGCAGTGTTTTTCCAAATCCTTTTCAAAGACACCATGTTTTTTTCTAGAATTTTTCTGGGGCTTTGGACATTCCGGTACTTTTGGGTGTGTTTTAGCTTTTTTGGTATCCTCTATACTTTTCTTCTATTCGCCTACAGTTATTCCTTTGGAGAATAGGGAGCTAACCTATTTCTTTTTTAATCATAATTGGATTTAGGCTTGTCAAATAAGTACCCATGCCACATTTAAAAGGTGATTTAAAAATATAAATATTTTTGATGTGTCCTATTTGTTAGTGTGTTTTTGATGATCTCTCTTGGGAAATATTTAACTTGACATTTAGCTCTAAAGATGGCCTATTTTATGGTTGAAAGCGCTTAGCTAAGAAATTTTTAATGATTAGTATACACACTTATCAAAAATACAAGTTTCCCCCTTTATCTCCTCTCTATCCAAAGTGTGTAGTGTACTAAGTACTACCGCCCTTTACTCTACTCATTTTTTATGTGTTTAATATAATTATTGGAAATTTAAAGTTTGTAGCATTTGAAAAATGAGGTGTGTAGTTTAATAGTAGTGCTGTTGACAATCATTGCAAGGGTTTTGTGCCTGATATGAAGTTTTTTAGCTTTTCTAAAGACAAGGAAAGAACCAGAACAATTTTAACGTGAAATTTGCTCCAAACATTTACGTGTTACTGTTTTATCTGTATTTTCTGTGTTTCCTATAGTATTTCCGTTTCTTTAAATATTTCTCTTTTATTTTAGTCCCGAAAATGTGCATCGACTTTATGATCTCATACGTGTCCAGGACGAAACCGTGAAGACAGCTTTCTATTATGCTTTGCGAGATACTCTGGTGGCTGATGATCTGGAACAAGCCACCAGAATTGCTTATGGCCAACAACGCTTCAGAGTCGTCACCGTTAAAGGAGACCTCATCGAAATGACAGGTCAGTTACATATTTTTTCACTTTTCGTGTTCTGTTAAAAAAATTATTTTACAAAAAAAAGTCGTTGTTATTGCTACCGACCACAAGTTACACTATCATCACACCAACTCACACACTTCTTGTGTGCGTTGGTGTAGTGGTTGTGTAGACTGTGGCCAGTATGCAAGATTATATATTTTTTATTTTTTAAAAAGGTACAATGAGTGGCGGTGGTAGGCAAGTGAATAGAGGCCGGATGGGACAGTCCGTTCGCGTATCGAATATAAACCCTCAAGAAATGCAAAATCTGGAAGAAAGCATCCACCGAATGGAAGAGACCGTTCGAGATTTGAGACAGAAGCAGTCGTCGTTGGAAAGCCAGATCAATACGCTGCAACCAGAATTGAGACAGATGAAATTCGACTATGAAAAATTCTCAACGGAGCTTAAGGTAAACTATTATCGATGCTGCTATAATCGAATGAGCGTTTTGTAATGTTTTATTTTTAGGGTTTGCAACAACAAAAACCGATATTAGAAAAACAAATCAAAGAACAAACAGCGAAATCCAAAGCGACCAAAGCCGATCCAGCTCAAGTTAAAAAACTATCGAAAGTCATAGAAGCGAAAAAAGAACAGTACGATAAGGCCTCCGAACAGGCTTCCGTCATTCAACAACAAGTCGATCGAATTAACGCCGAGATTAGCGAAAAAACGTCAGGGAAGATGAAATTGGTCGAAAAAAATCTTAACGAAGCCGTTAAAACTATCGATAAATGCAAAGGGGAGATAACCAGACTCACCGTAGCTGTAACCACCGCCGAAAGGTAGGTACACCTTTCTACAGAAATGTCGTATTTATTTATATTTAAGTGATTCGCTCAGTTGGTCCTTCGAACCGAATGAGTTGTAGATGAGTTATGCGGGAAAATGTGTTAGAGAGAGAAAGAGGATGTGTTAAACATCATGGAACGCTGGGTTCCACTTTCATGGAACAATATGTCACCGCTCTCACTAACACATTGTTTTCCCATGTCTACAGTGATATCCGCATAGCACATCTACTCGAATGTTTCTCAAAAATATTTTGTTAAATTTATTCATTGTTTGGATAGTTACAAGTAAATTAGATCTAACGTTTTTTATTGTTTCGACACTTTTGAATGTCCTGAGATCACAAAATATTCCGACAGGACAATATCGACGCTGTTAGACAAAGACTAATACAAACCAATGTAGATCTCCTTATTCGTTTGACGGCTATATCTACTTTTCCTCTTGAACCAGACCACGAAATAAAGATGATGGCTTAGGAGGGACTGCAATATACCTAACGAAATCAAAATTAGAGAGTTTGCGGTCAATCGTTTTACGTTACGTTAGACTCTTATTTTACGTTATACTGTAGTGCAGAGGTTCCCAATCTTTTGTAACCCGCGGTGCAGTTACAAGTTTAATATTTTTTCACGGCGCCCTCTCCTAGTTAACTATTTGAGGAAATTGTCGAAAGAAATAGGTACCTACAGTAATAGTTAGGTTGGTCGTAACGAAAATTAAAACACCACAATACAAAATTGACTTTTTTTAATATATAAAATTTAAAAGGAGAACAATGTGCATGTTGTTGTCTTGCAAAGATAGATTTAAATTGTTTAATTTCTCAAACACATCGCATAAATATGCTAGCTTTAGCAAAAAACCAGGTTCAGTAAAATATTTGGCATTTTCTTGACGTTCTTCTTCGCGTAATTCAAACACACGAAATAAAACATTTCCACGTGAAAGCCATAGTGAATTACAGTAGTACAGCAGCGCTGTATATTCAGCTCCCATATCTACGCATAGTTTTTTAAAAAGTCAGGCCTAGAGGCCTAGTTTTTATGTAATTTACTGCACTAATTACACATTCCAGTACTTGGTTCAGTTCAGACCTCATTGATTTTGATGCCAGAGCTTACCTATGGAAGGTACCCGCCAATTTTTATGGTGTCCAATAATAAGAGGGTCGACTGATGGCGCCCCTCTTTGCTTTCTACGGCGCACCAGGGCGCCGCGGCGCACACTTAGGGAAATCCTGCTGTAGTGTATCATAAAATTTGTAAACATAGCTTGCGGTTATCGTATCTTAAAAATCAAGGTTACAAATGACATAAGGTATGTCACTAGCGCAAGTTTAAAAAAGACCGCTAAAAATAATTAACAAAATTAATAAAAATAATTCCTTATTTTGACTGCTTTACAGAAAGCAGTCGGAGAAAGGAATAAAAGACTTTATTCTACAATTAAATTTACAATCAGTGCAGAGCAATACTGCCCTGTTAAACATAGAAGTTGTAATTGACAATATTGTTGTTTCAAGATATTTCATATTTAGTAAAATGTGTTATGCCACCAAATTGGAATAATTTATTAAAAATTTAATTTAACTTTTACTAGGAGGTTGCAAAACAAAATTCAATAAGCTAGAGCATTACTTAACAGATAAGCAGAAATTAGAGTTTTGATAGATACGACATTTAACACTAACATAATATCAGATTTGCGGAGTAACAAAAAAATCAAATCTACACAAAACTCAAGTAGGTAACTTTATTGAAATAACCTTATTACAATGAAACTTAAACACAAATTTTAATCATCTATTTCTTTAGTCTAAGAGCCAGCGACACTCGATCCTACGTGATGAGGAATTGTGATAAGAGTAGTTTCATGATATAGTTTACCGCTACGCGGCATCGTGCGCAACTATTCCATTCGTGCGTAAAATGCTATTTACCACACACGTTACGTAATATACTATTACAATTCCTTATGACATAACTTTCTTAAGAAAAAGGTGTTCATAATTTTTTTATAAGTGCAAAAGCACAGGATATGCTTGGCCGACAATGCGGTTTTGCATTGGGCCCTTTGTAAACTATATCATGAAACTACTCTTATCACAATTTCTTATCACGTAGGATCGAGTGTCGCTGTCGAGTGTTTTCCTCTAAAAGAACTGACTTCAACCATCTCATTAAGGTAAGGGCGAGGAGAGATTTTATTCAGTTTGTATTTTGTCAATTATAAAAGTTGTCTATTTCCATACTAATGACTATTGCATTATTGGTGAGTCACTGAAATCTTTAAAATCATAGACTTTGCCTTTTCGTTTGAAACATCGCTCGACCTGGTGGTGAAAGGAATCGGCCCCCATGAATGTGTGCCCAGGTTCAAAATATTTCACCTTAGGTGATTCAAGGGAAACTGCTGAATTTACAATATGAACGAAGAAAGTAAATACTGTCCAGTTTTTATTTTGAGAGGCGCAATTATCCAACAACAATGTAACATGTTTGGCATCTCGAATCGATAATAAAAATGCATAGAATGTGCTTTTGCTCTTTTGCGTTTAGCTTCCAAAACTCTCTATTTAGCTCTGCTCGTCTCTGCATGATTATTTTGTTAGAACACTGTTTTTTACACATGTTTTTATTACATTATGTTTTTCTATTTTGGCACTTATTTTTTTTTTTCTTTGAATTGGGCTCAAATCAAACTTCTTTATTTTACGAATTTCTCCTTTTATTTATATTAATTATTGGTGTAGGTTCTTTCTGCGTTTGAAAATTATTGTCATCAAAACGATTGCAGCTAAAATTAGAAGCATTACTTTCGGAACTCTCACTGTCTGAAGCATCTTTTATAGGAATAAAGTCTGGATCGTCGTTATCCTTTATGAGTGTTATTTTTTAACCCCATAATCAGATCACGTTTGTGGTCTTTTATTTTCTGATTCTGTTTTTTATTTAGCTCTAACAAAATTTTAAAAGATCTACTAATTCGATCCATTTTTAGCTGTTAGTTGTAGGTACCACATCTCACCTACAAAATAATTATTATATTTATTTTAGGTATATTATTTAACTTAATTATGTAAATTCCTCACTAACTAACAAACAATACTACTTACCACAAAAATGTACTGAAGACAAGAAATCGCGTTTTAAAAACTGATTTTACAATAAACAACTGTTTACATTGTAACTAGCATAACAGAAACACAAACACACTTAAAAACTAAGGTTAGAATAAGCTTTTTATGTTTAGTGTAAATGGACTATTTTAGTGATTTTTTTTTACATTTGCATCTTATAATAGTATATTAAACAACGCATTTCATATGGAATTCTGTTATGACACGAGTTCAAGTTTAAAAAACGAATCGCGAAGCGATGAGTTTTTTAAAGGACGAGTGTCACAACAGCCATATGAAATAAGTTGTTTATAATATTTTTTATATTTCGCCATTTTATCATTTTTTAAATTAATTTATTATTTGTATGTAAATTACGAAAATTTTGATTTTAAAAATTATGTCGGTAGCACTGTGTAATTTATAACATTTGACAGTTTTGACATTTAAATTATCAAATGTTAATTTTTTAAAACATTTTAAAATGAATAATACACCAATAATAATATATTATATAAGTTAAAGATGATACTCATATTCACAAATACTTTTTTAAAGAACAATATAATATAATAGTATATTACGTAACGTGTGTGGTAAATAGCATTTTACGCACGGCGTAATTCCGTGAGTGCGTAAAATGCTTTACAGCAATAGTTACGTACTATACTTTACCTACGACCTACTTGTACCTGCATTAATAATCTTTTTGTTAACAATAATTAAACAAGAGCAACAATAGATGTTTTTAATCATTTTATTGTATAATAATTAAATACTTAACATTAGTTATATTGGATGAAGTTAAATTCATTTCACTATCACTTGACATTTTTTAATAATTGTATAAAACTTCACGCATACAAACAAGTTATAAGAACAATAAAAAATGGGATGTTTTTTGATAATCGTTTTTTGATAAATAATAACGTGTGCGCATGCGATCAGACGTCAGACGCATGCGCAGACGCTCAATGTGTAAAATATTTTAAATATGTCGGTTCAATGTACTTCTTATTGTAGTAAAACTCATTTTGGTAATTTTTGAGTGATTAATTTAGTGTTATTGTTCGGTTTCTCGCGTAATTTACTGCATTCTTAATATTTATAACGGTTTCGTATAATAACTGAAGTGAAATTATAGTACAAAACGAGTAAAAAGTGTCTTTTTTATGTTACGATTGTATCCACAAGTTGAAACAGCTTTGTAAGTATTTTTAAAAAGTATCTCGGTAATAATAATTTTATAAATGTTAAAATAACTAACTTAATTACATAAAAATAACGTAAATTAATCTGGGAAACGTAATTAAGTACATTTATATTATGATCCGTTTATACAGACAGAAAGTAGGGTTAATGGAAACGAATCAAATATATATTTTCAAATAACTCTAAATATATATATTAAATGCAATCTTATATCTAATAAATGTTATCTGCCATTTGTATGTAGAATAAAATTCACCTTCAAATATGTAAATAGGAAATTTTGAATAAAATGGCGACGTCGATCTATTGTTGCTAAGTGGTTGCTAGGGACGACGTGCGTAAAGAGATACATTACGGGTGTGTTCGGGGAGCACGCTTTCGAGCTATGTAGCGCCAAGAGCCATATAACGCAAACGAGGAATAGTACTAGATAGCGTCAAATGGCGCAAATAGCGTGCTCCCCGAACACACCCTACATAGGTTGTAGATTGTGTGTTATTGGCGGTTTAGAGGGGTGGTCGTAGGTAAAATTAATAAATCGCTATTAGCCACAAATGTCATTGTCAATAGTCTTGTCATTAGATACTTTACTCATGTCGCCAACCATTAAAAACAAAAATTTGCGTGCGTAAAAGTTACATTACGATACGCAAATGCGTTTTATAATGAAGATTTTTATAAGTGCGAAATATAAAAAATAGGTTTTTAGTGGTTCAACTGTACAAATACAATTTTTATAAAATTAATCCTCTAGCCATAATCGGCTTTTGAAAATTAAATAATTTAATGGTTACATACGTCATAAGTGGTAAGTGACGTGTTTCAATAAGATTGGTATTTCTATTTGCGATGTTGTCGATATGCTTTAATATTAACCGAGAAACTTATCTTTCTCTCTTATTTGTTGTCATTAAAAAGAGATAAACATATCGATATTTTTGTTCTCTGATTGACACTTTAACAAATAAGGAGTAAAACACTAAACAAAATATTCTGTCATTTTCGTTAGTTTAATTTGTTGTTTGGTTGTGTTTGGTTTATGAAAGAAATTACTTCTATACTATTTTTGGTTCGAAAATAAAAATCCCTAACACCTTCTCTTGGTGTTATAGCGGTTCCTTAAAAAATAACCAATAGAAGTAATTGTTCTCTCGGGGAGCAACCCTTCTATCGGTACAGTGAGAGAACGAATTTCAAGAATACCCTTTTGGCATTTTCAATAGAACCACGCCCATTTTCTATTGGCTATTCTATTCTATCACCGTCAAGAATAGGGGTCTTGTTTGTTTATTACAGATAAACACGATTTTCTCTCCTGTCATATATCTTGTCAACTGGTACAATCAGTTAGTCACAGTGTTATGTGCCGCCAGTTCTTTGAGAATACTTGAAACGAACGTAGCTAAAATGTGACAACGTTGACTTTTAAACACACTTCATTATTGGTTATTAGTTGGCGCTACGTTTAAAACTTACTAATTATTTATTGCTAAATTTTACGAAATGAGAAAAATTAATTGCAAAATGAATACCAATAGAAGTAAGTAGGTATCTTATCCTAAATATATATTGCTATCATTTTGATTAATATGATCCTACTAAACTAGTCCATTGTCGTAAGTAAGTTGTTAAGTGATTTTGTCGTAACTGCTTGTTGTTTTGTGTAGTTACGTCATGTAAAGTACATTCATACTTATACCACCGTACATAAACAAGACTAGTAGAACAACTCACCCTTCGGCACTTTGATGTCGATGCTTCAAAGTAAAGCCGCTATCGTACGAAAACAAGCACGTGTCTCCTATTTACGTACATAAGCTGGGGGCCCGACAGTCACCGAGATCGGCGACGGGGTAAGGAAGGAACGTTTATGGGCGTGTCCTAGAGTTGGAATTCTAGTCTTTGTTAATGTTCGGTGCTTATACCGTTCTGACTTAAGGGACTTCGATTATATTGCCTGCAATAAACCTTCCTACCGGTCGGCAGACTCCGTCCAGCTGCAGGCAGGGCCGGAGTGAACTTTTTACTTTTACATTGAGAAGCAATTGAAATATTGATAGATAGATATAAATTGTCTAAAAATATGTACAAATGTGTAAACAGGTATGTAGTTAGTATTTCTAAACATAATTTTGGGTACTAGGTAACTTTTATTACAATTTGAATTTTTAAGGAAATAATATGAATAATATGGTTACCTACCTTACAATATACGTTAATTACCTTACTACATACCTTATTGTACCTATACCTACCTGAATGTTTTAAAAAGGAGTTTGGGTATACTTATATATGCCCTTTGAACAGTAAATGGCTTAGTATTTTCCAAAATGTGGCAAACGTGGAGTGAATTTGACGATGAAACAAGCGACAACGAGCAGCAAGCAAGTAGTACAGCAAGCAGCAAGAGAAACCATCTTTCTGTTGATGCTAAAGAAATTGTAAAGAATGTATATTCAACTTTAAGAAACGATGTTTCCATACAAGCAGCTTTGGAAGAAACGTGCAGGTTAACGAAAATACCAAAGTCTACCATACGCGATATTGTTAAAAAACCGATAGTCAAGAGAAAGAAAAGATGAGATTCTGGTATTGCCACAAAACTTGATGTAAGTGATAAAGACCTAATTCGACAAAAAACCTATAAAATGTATGAGGAGCAAAATGCACCAACATTGGACACCTTAATGAAGAGACTAGAAATGGACGAAAGTGGCATACAGTGTGGCAGAACAACATTGTGGAAGACTGTGAAAAAACTAGGATTCAAATTTAAGAAGATAGACAAAAAACAAGTGCTGATGGAATCGCAACGACTTCGGAAATGAAGATTACAATATCTTACGAAAATAGACATGTATAGAAGTCAAGGAAGGTCGATCATTTTATTTGGACGAAACGTGGTACGATACCCATGACACACATCAAAAGGTTGGGACGATTCAAGTGGTAAATGTAACACAAAAGCACCATCCAACAGAGGTAAACGGATAACAATTATACATGCGGGATCAAAAGATGGATGGGTTCCAAATGCTTTATCATTGAGTGCAAAAATATAAAAGATTCTTCTCTTGACTATCATGACGACACAAGTGCACATTTATTTGAAGACGTTAATTCCCAATATTCCTCCCCTGTTCTGTTCAAATTTTATAGCAGGTAACACCTGGTTAAAACGCCGGCCGACAATAGAGGACAAAAGGGTCGTTTATTGGCCTTAAGAAGTCAGAATGGTATAAGTATGAATGTACTATACTTCTAATATTGTTAGAAACGACAAATAAAATTAACAATTAAGGCAGTTTTGCAGATACGACTAAACTTTGCAGGCATCTAGAGGCTACAAAAGTAGCAGATACGACTTGGAGTCTTAACAGAGTAATAGATTTATAGATAATGAAATTGTCGACGTTAAAAACTAAAAATATGAAACAATGTAGATACGACTTCTATGGTTAACAGGGTAGAATAGTATTATAGCTTCTTGTTTCGTTTTAAAAAACAATACATTATTGAACTCGATAAAGCTTTGCAAATACCAAACAGGATTGAATCTAATGCTAAACATGCATGATACAACAATTTACAATGTAAATTTGTTGTACCGTGGAAGTAAAGTATAAGCATTAAAATCTGATTGGTTAACGTTATTTTCTAAAATAGCGTATAAATAAGATATATACGGTATAATTTTTGTTACATTTTTACGTTATACATTATAATGGAAATTTTTATAACGTAAAATACCTTACCGCAAACTCTATAATAAACAGGTCTTTCTTCTTTATAAAAGAAAATTTAATAGTGCTGATAGAATTAATAGTAGCTACAGTACAATAACGTTAGCGGTGTGAGAATATAAAAAAGATTCTGTATACTCGAACACACAGATTCAGAAATCTTCTCAATGCTAATTTCTAAAAAATGGAGAATGTATTAAGGTAAAGAGAAGGAAGTAAATATAGCAAAGATGTCGATGAGAAGTAAAAAATCAAAAGTATCAATATAAACATACGGCTTTTACATGTAACGAGGCGCAATAATGTTTCAATAACAATTGTTAAAAGAGACGAAAAACAAATGATTAACTCCCGAAGTACCGCAATGTTCTATTCTGGGTCCAGTGTTACTTAATGAGTAGTGTCCTAGAGTAGTAGTCTTCAAATATACCGATGTAATTATAGCTAAAAATATTTTAAATTTAAAAATTTTATTTGGTTTAAAGGAACTCCAAGAAATCCGAACAAAAAATTAAAACTATGGAACAAGACGTTATCGATATGGAAAATAGACTCAGACAAATGAAAGCCGAGAGAACGGAAATCGAGGAAGACGCCAAAAAGTTATTGGAATGCATTAAGGAAGTGTCTGCACAGCTAACGGAAGGAGAAGAATCGTTTACAGGTAAATATATTGTCAAACTGCATTTATTTGACGTGATAACGTTTTAAATCAATGAACACATGCTGCACTCGTGAAAAAGTGTCGGAGAGGCACTGTCCAAACATTTCTTGCAATTCTGTTATATAGTTATATGCAATTCTGTTATATAGTATAGAAATAGTTCTGCTACTAAAAATCCGATTTAATAAATGTTATTAAGGTCCGGTTTCCCATCTATCTATTTATCTTAGGGCAAACTAACCTTGGATAGTTTATAGCTAACTGGTTTCCCATTTTTATGGTCCATTTAGTTTATCTTGTACAGCTACGACGTTGGCAGCCCTGTTAGTACAAATTGTCCTAAATGTTTGCTGCCGACAAACGATTTTGTTTGTTTTGGAGGTTATCTTCGCAATTTGTCCATGTTTTCACTGATGAGTAAGTAGTATTTTGCAATAGCTATAGTTTTATGATATATGCTGTATTATATGTTAGCTTTTTTAATTTTAATATTTAAACGCAACCCAAGCGCAAGTACTGGAAACCATTGCTTCCAGATACCAAAACACCTATTGGGTTCCTGGTTTTCAATTGTGGCTCTTGAAACAACCGTTCTTCAGGAATATGAACATTTTCCAAGGGAGTGATAATGTAGTTTGAACATGCGTACTCAGCATCTCCCACCAATACACCATTCCCAAACAATTTGGTATTAAAGTATTTTTTGACTCTGAAAATATGCCAGTCATGAGTTAAACCAGGCCACTTAGAAACAACATTTCTAATGATCATTTATGAGTCACACCTTTTTTATGGAAAAAATACCTTTTCTGTTATGGGAGAGTTCAGAAGCTTTCTCCCTAAGAGATTGTATCTTTACATGAGTACAGTTCAGGGTACCAGCACAATTTGGAAATTTAGCCTTCAAAATGAAATTGCTTATTGCCTTAGGGACTTCTTCCTCGTCCCTTGCCGTTTTTAGAAAGTTTGGGCTTAATCTGGCTATAGATTCTCATACTATTTATATAATTTTAGAAACAGTTGACTTATGAAGACCACTTAATTCGCCAACATTCATAAAAAGGAAGAAAATCTTAAGGTACAAAACCAGGCTTCAAAACCAGTTTTAAATTACATCTGGTATGCAATGAGTCATCCTATGCTTCAAAGTGATTGACTTTCACTCTCAATTTAGTGGTCCCTCTTGTTCTAGGAACTTGTATGTTAAAGTCGTTTTCATCAACAACCTCTAAAACCGCTATCACTCGGCCGCTGTGATCGGCTATGTCAAAATAAATTGTTAGAGTAAGAAACGAAATTAAATTAAATTTGATTACGTAAATAGTTGAAATTTTAAATACTGCATAATTTTTAAGTACACAAGTCACGAACAATATTAAATTTTTCAACCCAGCTCACTTCACTCTGTTTATAACCTATGGAGGTTTACTGTCTTCACGTTGTCTTTTTACGCTTTTGCTACTCTGGCGCCATCTACTATTTGCTGCTTACTGTTTTTCGACATTATTCCTATACAAGTTGGTCCTCTTTACCTCTACCCTCCATACTACTAACTGTATGCCAACCATTCGCCATTTAAATATGTTGTGACAGGTTGCTGAATGGGTCAATTCGCATCTATACTTAGATATTTGGATAAAAACCTATGGGAAAACAAACATTTTGTCATAAGATCCTGTGTTGATAAAGTGTTAATTATTTCTTTGTTGTATATTTGGTTCGATATTTTTTATTTAATGCCAAAAGCATAGCTTTGATATGAGTAGTAAGTCAAAATATTTTTGTTGGTGCCGCAATGCAAGAAAATATGCATCTGCAAATGTATCTAGGCATTGTTTTCCCAGAAACTAGCTAAAATATGGCGAATTAGACTGAAAATCGGGAAACCTATCAGTAGATATATGAACTCTTTACTTTGGAAGATTTCACACCTAGTAAGATAATTTTTGTTAGCTCAACTGTCAACACTCAACACTAGATAAATGACGTTTGCTTTGTTTTCCCGGAGATTTCGACCGCCACCTGGTGACAATGGTGATCGCGAATAACAAAATCGCTTTCATAATATTTGTAGGTTATGTAACCATCATCTTTAGGAACTTGTTGGGCTAGATATATTAATGGGGCTCAATGTCCAACTGATCATAACCTTCCTTACAGAATCTACAATTGCTACAATCTGCTAGTTCAATGATGCTTATAAAGCGTAATCCCCAAAGTCCGCACCAAATGTGAAACTTATTAAGAATAATGAAAAACTCTTCGTTTTACCAAAACTTCCAATATTTATTAAAAAATTGCTTTTTTAACTATAATGACAGCCGTTTCGCTAGACTTAGCATCGTCAGATTGACATATTGAAGTTACATTTTGTTTGTTTGTAGCTAGGTACCTGATGTTTAGGTAGTTATAAGGCTAGACCAAATATGGAAGTAATAAGACAACAATATTAAAGCCTAGATGTTATGAGCCCTAAGGGATTATCCTGGATGTACTTCCCTCTAAGATCAGTATAACTGTGCAATGATATAGAAAAACCAGGAAAAAACTATATCATGCTGATCTTTACAATAACTTAATATATTTGTGTTACAATTACGTCTTATCTATGTATAAAATGAAGACTCAATCAAAGCAAACACTTTAAAAGTGGAGAACTTCCCAGATTTATTTGTTCATTAACAACTTTAAATTGTGGATCTGCTAGATGTCTTTTAAAGTGTTTGCTTTGATTGAGTCTTCATTTTATACATAGATAAGACGTAATTGTAACACAAATATATTAAGTTATTGTAAAGATCAGCATGATATAGTTTTTTCCTGGTTTTTCTATATCATTGCACAGTTATACTGATCTTAGAGGGAAGTACATCCAGGATAATCCCTTAGGGCTCATAACATCTAGGCTTTAATATTGTTGTCTTATTACTTCCATACTTGGTCTAGCCTTATAACTACCTAAACATCAGGTACCTAGCTACAAACAAACAAAATGTAACTTCAATATGTCAATCTGACGATGCTAAGTCTAGCGAAACGGCTGTCATTATAGTTAAAAAGGCAATTTTTTAATAAATATTGGAAGTTTTGGTAAAACGAAGAGTTTTTCATTATTCTTAATAAGATGGACTTTCAAAAAGTAAGGGTTAGTACAATCAATTTAAGTGAAACTTATTTATTATATTATGGATTTTTTGATAAAAAGTTATTCTTCATAAAAGTTTGTGCATTCCCTAAAACTAAAAATAAAAATGCACCATCAAAATATTGCAAAAAACGCGTTATATTCGAGTATTCGTAATATTAGAGTAAAGTGTCCTTTGAAAAAATGTTCAAAAAATTTTATTTGAAAAAAATACATAAAGTCATGACCATCTCGGGTATTTTTTTTTAATTGGTGGGCTATTAGAAAAAAGATTTGCTTTAAATGATAATTAAACGACATCTAGTATACAACAGCTTATTTAAAAGAGCTTGTAATTTACTAATTGCCCAAATGCTTCAATATAAAGAATTGGTATTTTTGTTGCCTTGTAACAACACAAGCAAAATCGGGGCTGTTCAATTTTATTATTCCTTAAAGCTTTCTTCACGTTCAACCTCATTACTTTTTAATAGTACATTTCATGAAGTTTTTAATCGAGGACAACTCTTTGGTTCCTAATCCCAGTATGTAGTAGAACCAGATAATTCCTGTACCTTTGTGATGACCTTATTGATACTAGCAGAACCCTACATGGGACATTTCGATTGAACGATTTTTGTTTTTACTGATGAAGACTCTTATCTTATCTTATCTCTTTCAGACATAAAAAACGAAGTGGCCGCTTTGGTCAAACATGAAAACAAATTAAAGTCTGAAAAAGTTGATATTGATCAGAAATTAAAGGATATAACTGGTAAAATGAATGAAGTTAAAGGTTCTATCCATCAACTGGAAGTAAAGGTACAGAATTTATTAATTTTTCTCGCCAAAAAGTAAGAAAATAATTATTTAAATGTTTTTATAGATATCTCAATTGAAAGTCCAAGACATTCCGAACGAATCTGCCTTAGAACTTGTGAAGTACACCCGGGAAGAAATCGAAGAAAAAGATGCAAAAGAAATCGAAAAGGAATTGGAAGCGGCCGAAACGCATTTAAGAATAGCCAAACCAAATCTCAACGCCATCACCGTAAGTCTTATTTTGTTATCGTTATCATTACCTTAATACATTTTCTGAATTTGTAGGAATACAGAAAGAAACAATCCGTTTATATCGATCGTTCTAAAGAACTGGAAGAAATCAGCAATAGACGAATGGAAATGAGAAAGTTATTCGAGAGTTTGAAAAACAGACGCCGCGAGGAATTCATCACCGGATACAACATAATCAAAATGAAGCTGAAGGAAATGTATCAGATGATTACGTTGGGAGGCGATGCCGATTTCGAAATGGTAGACACGTACGATCCCTTTACGGAAGGTATTCAATTCAAGTAAGTATGATTTGATTGATTTAAAATCGATTAGTTGATTGATGTTTGTTTTAGCGTTAGACCGCCTAAAAAGTCTTGGAAAAAGATTTCTAATCTGTCTGGAGGCGAAAAGACGTTGTCGTCTTTGGCGCTCGTTTTCGCTTTGCATTATTACAAACCATCGCCTTTGTACGTTATGGATGAGATTGACGCTGCTTTGGATTTCAAGAACGTCTCGATTGTTGGAAATTATATCAAGGTAAATATACACCGTCCGATGTATCTTTTCCCATGGGTCGAACGTTAGGTTAGGTTTATGGTGAGTGGGCCCTCCACTGCGAATCGCAAGTCTTCTAGTTTAACTCACACCTATTCAGATTTCACCAAACAGATTCAGATTTTTATCAAAGTTTGTTTGGTGAATGATATTACAGGTAGAAGGGCGAGAGAAATTATATGCTCTGCGTTTCATCTTCTTCCAGATAAAGACAGCAAATCGGATCCACCGACAGCCCATGTTTGTGCTTATCATGATTCAGATGGCATGGACCTGTTAAAAGACCTGTTGGACAACGTAAGTCGTGCCTGCCATAGTCTAACATTTGGAGATAATCTTTGAAGAATGTGTAAAAGGCTTTGAAAGAACTAATTCTGGTAAATTATGCCAGAGGTCTAATGCTCTTCCTGCTGTCCAGGTATTTAATGTTTATTTGGCAAAACTTCTGATCTGGTAGAAGAACCCTCCCTTGCATTCTCATTTCCCTCCAAGCCAAAATGGCCACAAATCCAGACCAGCAATATTTTATCGAGTTCTCCTATTGAGGGGGTCTTTTTTGGCAGTCTAAAACCTATTTTGACGTTACAGGGTGAAAGCTAAGTGTTTTCAAAGCCTCTTGGTTGTCCGAGGAAATGGTTATTGTTCTTTGTATAGGATTGGTTTGCTCCAATTTCTCCACACATGAAACAATGGTCTGAAATACGGTTGTATAGGATCCTAGTGAAATTGAAATTTCTGTGCTAGGACTGCGCCCGTATACACCAGCACCAGACCCAAATGATGTTTTAGAGTCATCTATGTACCAACAGCTGTCTGCTCTTAATAGTTCATCCTTACGGAGGAAATATAAGGTAGTATAAGGCAGATCGTAGTTTACTGTTGGAGGCATTATGTCAGAGGTAATTCTCAGAATACTGTGAATTTCAGTGTCCACCAGCATTCTGCTCATAGACCTATTATCAGAGGGGACGCAACGTCTATGAGCGTCTATGAATATGACAAAGAATACCAATCGATTCTCTTTGTTTCGTCATCGTGCTGGCAACGCTGTATCATTATTTAGGAGTTATGTTTATGCTTGTAATCAATGGCGTGCTTTTTGTTAAAAATTGGAATATCTCTGTCGGGTAATATTTAGTTATTTATGGGAATATATTTATGAATATTTTTTACTCAGTTTAAATAATTATCGTTAATATTATTTGTAAAAATTTAAAATAAAAACTCTTTATTAATAGGTATTAAATAACCAAAAGGAAAAGATCAAAATAATACTAAGGGTTTCGTGACTCCTTGATTTCTCGATTGGATTAAATTTTAGGGGATGTACAGGGCTATTCTTTAAAGTAAAAATTTGATCCCTACCTCAACCCCTTTGGGTGACAGTTACAACCCCCAATTTTTTAAATGGGTAGTATGGGCTTGTGATATATCGTTTCAAAAGTGTCTTCATTCTCTATCCAAAAATGTAAATGTTTTTTTTTTAAATTTATTGCAAAAATTAACATCAAAAAAATAAAATAATCTTATTACCAAAATTCTCTAGAATACCTACACTACTAATTTATTTCCCGTTTCAGTCTTCATAATAAGAGTACCTAAGAAAAAACCATATTGTGTTCTTTTTTAATATCAATTTAAAAAAATACATTTAAAAAACTATCATAGCAATGTTAGTTTTTTTTAAAATTCCTCAGCAAATTGGTTTGTAATAATTATAACTGCAGAATATGGTCAATATTATAATTATTGTTGTTTGAATTTCATTGCAATTCATAAAAATGGTTAGATTAACAGAAATGCATTAAATAATAGTTTTACAGATGATTGGTTACGGAAATAACACCCAAACACAAATGGAAGTTGCTCGCCTATTTCATGAAAAATTCCGAATTTGCCCCCTTTATCCCAAGGTACAATTAGTAAAATAGAGAAGCAATTTCGCGAATTTGGATATGTAAAGCAGATGGAAAAGACAGCTGCCAATTCACTGAGTGATGTATTAGATTAGATCTGATGCTTGAGTTTTAGGAAATCCACATACCATCCAATTAGAAATCGTTAACGGTCATGCTAATCGTCAAAAGTGCCGCTACTGGTGAACGGAAAATCCTAACTGGATGAGAGTGGACCATACACAATTGCCTCAAAAGATTATTGGTCCCTTTTTCGTTGAGGGGACTTTGAATGGCGATAATTCTGTGTTGCCAAGTTTGGGAAATGTATTTAGGAGAAAGAATAACGCAATTTTTGCAATTGAATTGCAAAACAACATTTTTGGATAGAGAATGAAGAGACCTTTCAAGCGATATATCACAAGCCCGTTCTTCCCATTTAAAAAAAATAGGGGTTGTAACTGTCACTCAAAGGGGGTTAAAAGTATGGATCACATTGTCACTTTAAAGAATTTCAATTTATAATTTAAATTTGGCGTGTTTCGGGATTTTTTATAAATATGTACAGTAACCGAAATAATGAATTTATTCCATTTGGCTTTTCCACACTGTATACAAGGGCGGATTTAAGGGGGGCACGGTAGTACGTGCCCCCCCCCCCCAGACAGTATTTTTATTTTCCATGAAGATCCCATTCCATCACTTTACATACTTAGAAGCAAATCAAATTATCAGACTTGTTAAAATATATAAATAATATAACAGAAAAAAACACGAGTGAAACTCTTGTGTATTTTTGGCTACTGGAATTTCGAAATTTGTTCGTTGTATCACTTTCCCTCACTTGCGCAAGATGTGGGGTGCGGTCGGTGTCGGAGGCACTGACAAGATATAAAAAGGCAATCGAAACGATCATACATAACGAGAGCACCAATTACCACCAAGCGAACGTGGTCGCATCTCAGAATTTTTTGATAGTAATGGAAGGAAAATCAATGGATGTTGTTCAAATGAGATCCCAGGAAATGAAAACTATTGAAGAGAATCTTAAAAAACTTATACCCATTATAAAAACAATAATATTATGTGGAATGCAAAACATACCGTTAAGAGGTCACAGAGATGACGGATGGAAAGGCATGAAGCCGTTCTGACGTTTTTGGATGTCTTACCATGTCTTCCAGAAATTTTGCAAAAAATGGCTGATCAAGATCTAGGAATAGAAGAAGTGCTACACCTCCTTTTTCATTGCTCCAATCAATATCGCCGGAATTTCTTATATGCTTGGTAATTCTCTCTAATATTTTAGGAATCACGCTGCCTTTATCCCGATCTTTACAGGCCATTGAAATTGATATACTTTCTGCAGTTCAGCTTATTAATACGATCACTGCAACTCTCGAGGGACAACGTGAAACTAGCACGAATACATTTAAAAAAATTTCAATCAGGCTGAGGCCATCGCAAATGAAATTGGTGTAGAAATCTTAGTCCGCAGTATCACCGGCTGTCAGACAAAACGGCCGAACATTCAGACTCAGTCAGTTGAAGAATATTACCGACTTTCAGTATATATTCTTTTTTTAGATTATATGCTAAGTGAAATGTCATCCACGTTCCCTAGCGCTGCTATGCAAAGCATCGGAAAATTCTAATAACTTCAGCTACGAAGATATGGAGGATGTTTTGCAAGGCAAAATTTGGCAACAGATGAGGGATAATATCCCCATATCTTCAGCAGATGCCTATAAAAGAGCAACGGCTCTGCAAAATATTAGAACTCTTTGCAAATTGCTGTGTACGTTTCCAATGACTACTAGCACTGCAGAGCGATCTTTCTCCACCTTACGCAGATTCAAGTCTGATCTTCGCAACAGGATGGCAGAAGAGCGTTTGAATGGATTGGCTTTAATGCATATCCATGTTAATCTTTTTGTCCGTTCGCCCCTTGTGCCCCTCCCAGGAAAATATCCTGGATCCGCCCTTGACTGTATATATTCGTGAGCTTCAGCTCTTTTTTACATTCATTGTCCAATTTTTTTCTCTATAATATATGCTCTTTTTAATTCCAACGGTGTTACTGGTGGTGTATTTTTTCCTTTTGCTATTGATATCCCTGTCATTTTGTATGAATCTTAATGCAATTTATAGGGCATCATCGGAAACCTCTCATCGATAATGTTACTACTGCGTCTTGCATCAGTTAGGATGTGGTCTTTGTAACTCCATCATTTGATGCTATGAAATCCATTAGACAAACTGCATTGGTCAAGTAGGCCCAAATTTTCCTATAGAATACCTAAGTAAAGAATTTTCTGTCTGTTTTTGCATCAAAGTCTCCTAATAGAAAAAACATATCTTGCTTTGGTATTGTAGAGAAAACTCTTTCATGATGGGCATTATAATGTGTTAGACACTTACTCGCTGCTAAACTGGAGAAAGCGATCCTACCCGTCCATAAAATTATGAAGAGAACCTAAACCTAATAGTTGACTATATAACTGAAAGAGTGTTCCACAATTATTGTTTGCTACAATAATTAGATTTTGTTCTTATTTTCAGATGCGTACTAAAAACGCTCAATTCGTCATAATCTCTCTTCGTTCGAACATGTTCGAGTTATGCGATAATCTAATAGGGATTTATAAAACTTACGATTGCACGAAATCAGTCACAATCGATCCCAGAATTTATGAGCCTCCAACCACTGAAAAAGTACCTAACCAAAAAGCTACCGATGACAAAGAAACGGAAGATGAAAGTCAAAAAGGTAATAAATAAAACGCTCTTTAGGTTGAGTTATTGTTATTTTTTTTATTGCAGAAAGTCAAACTACTGCTGGGGATATTGAAAGTAGTAGGAATGATGAAAATAACTCAGTAGAAAATTCAGATGATGATATGTTTAATTAGGATAGTTTTTAAATTTTATTCAATCTATTTTTTTACTGTTACTTTGTACATTCTGCATTACTGCTTGTACAAAATAAAAAGATTGATGAATTGATGTATTATTAATGTCCTTACCTTTCTTCCTACACATGTCAATTATATAATAAAAAAATTTTATTGTATACATTATAATAAGAATTTACGTCGTTTAACACTAACTAATATATTTATTTCTTGTACTTTTAACGATTTAGAGCCAAAAAGGACATATTAAAAAGTTCTTTTATTAGTTTAATTAATGATGAATGCTTGGGGTTACACTCCCCGTTGTCCTATTTATTTATTTTAGCTACTTTCTGGAAAACAATGCCTGGATACATTTGCAGATGAATAATCCTTGCACGTGGCACTGAACAACCATTTTTTGACTTTTTTACTGTTCATATCAAAGCTATACTTTTGGCATTAAATCAAAAAAATCGAACCAAATATACAACAAAGAAATAATCAACACACGATCTTATGACAAAATGTTTTTCACAAATCATATGTTTTTCTTGTAGTTTTACGTACAAATTTCCAAATTGGTCCTCCTTCCTTTTACCCTCCAGCCCTCCACAATTCTATGAAAAACATTTATTTACTTAGATTAGGAAAGCATATGGATACCGCACTTCGCTTTATTTTGAGCTTGCGTTCTGTGACACATTTTTAGCAGCCGCCATTATTTCTGTGGCAAACAAAGCGAATACAGCGTGTGCTTTATTTGTGAATTTTTAAGTGAAAATTATTGAGATAGTGAATTATTTTTGAACTGAATAATGGTGAATTGTTGTGCTTACGGAAGCCGAAGTCGCAGCGAGAAAAGGAGATAGGAATTTCATTTTACAGGTAAACAAACGATTGTATATACAATGACCTTTGTAGATTTTTCTATTTTAAAAGATAAAAGAGTTATCTTTGAGCAATTATATTTAAGTATGTAATTATTCAGTCTTTAATTCATCTAATTATAGTGTTTGGATAACGCGGTTTAATAATATTCATTCTAAATCTGCATAAATAATATATTTTCTTGCTTCAAAACAGCCATTTTACCAATGGCGTAGGTAAGCAATTTTTAAGTTTCTCCAAATAAATCTAGCTATTCATTTCAATAGGAGATTAATGCAAAAAGGACTAACTCAAAACGACAAAAGAATTATTCACTGTAAAATAGGAGAAATTTCACTAGAAAAACATGTAGGTATTTTATGAACTTTTTATTTTTTGTTACAGCCTTCCTACAGATGTAGAAAAACACAAATTATGGATATGTAACACCAAAATTAAGAATTTGGGAACCAACTAAAAATGATAGACTTTGGTCAAAACACTTTGAGGAATGTTGGTTATATAAAACTAATGTAAATTCAAGACTACATTTGCTCCATGAAGCTGTTCCAATATTTTTTCATCAGTTGCCCACATAACTGCAACCCAGGAAGGTATGTACCTACATAACTAATAACAATAAAACACTTTGGCAGTTCTAAGTAAAACATAATTTAAATTTTTTGTGAATTGGAAATATTTATATAAAAATATTGTTTTTTCTAGGCCAAATAGAGAGCACCATTCGAATATATTCAGAGTACAGAACCTGGTCCTTCTACTTCCTTCATTAAACCCAACAGCTGACTGTCCTGGTTAAAAATACTGAAATGGAAGTTACTTCTAGAAACTATTAGAAGTTAAGAGAAGACTAGAAAAATTAGGGTATTGAAACAATCTATAAACAGGCTAAAAAGAAAAGATGTTTTCCTTAAACAATTAATAACCAGTTTGAAAAATAAGAACTTGATTGATAATGAAAAAGCTATTTTATTAGAAAATGTGATTAGTGTAAATAAGCAATTGTTACAAAGAAACAAATTGTCTAAAAATAAAAAATACCCACTTTTCACAATTGAATAATTCAATACTCTGAGTAAACTTATAGAAAATTCAAATAAACCATTACTTTGTTCTCTTATCATTGATGAGATGTCAATTCGGCAGCACTTGGTATGGAATGGTAAAAGTTTCTACGGTTAGTCAATTTTGGGGTTGATTTGGATGATGATTCAAATGAATTAGCCAAAGAAGCTGTTGTTTTAATGATAGTTGCAATTAATGACACATGGAAGCTTCCAGTTGGATATTTTTTGTCGAATGGTTTAAATGGTGAACAAAAATGTTCTATAGTCAAACGTCACTATTAATATCAGCAAATAAACAGTTTTAATTTAAGTATTTATTTAATATTTAATAGATTAATTATGTTAATATTTTCATAACAAATAAAGATTTTTTTATAATTACTAGTAAATTTTATTCACTTCCTTCCTTTGATACCAACCTATTATTTGTATCTAAGAAACACAATTATTACCTATTATGTGGGAAAAATGTATTGTAAACATTATGTTACGCCACTGACCACATCGACTATGTGGCAAGTGGTAACAGTTTCACGACTCGGGTTACGCGTCCTCTCTCTTTCCTTGTCTAAGTTTATTTATTTATTCTTCTTTATGGTTTCTGGCCTAAGCTGCCAGGGTTATCCGGCTAAAATGTAAATGACAGTTTACATAACCTAAATCACTTCTTTTCAATTTTAACAAATTTTGTATACAAATACAGTATATTCCAAGAAGATGATTCCAACTAAACTGTATCCCACGTTAGTGTTAACTGAAAACAATTATATATTATTCAAAGTAAGTATTTTTTTTTATTTTAACCAAATAACAATTAATTATCACCTAACTTTTAGACTGCAATTTATTTTGCAGAATCCGGTTTAAACGTATGGTTTATATCTCCTACAGTATTTGATAAAATCCCAGAAAATATTTCAGTCCCAGACAAAGAAATTTTACAATTAATAACTTTTATGTATGTTACCCAATTAAAACTATTAAAACCTCACAACTCATCAATTTTAATTTTAGATATTTGAAAGACTATAAAGATTTGATAACTCACTTAAACGCAATTCATATGTGGTACAAATCACCAACTGTAATAATTTTAGCTGGATTTGATACATACAGTAATTTGTATGAGGAAGTTTATGAACCAATATTAACTGGATTAATTTCTAGTACAATATTAGACAGCGCAGCAGTGTGTAGCAGGAAAAATAACAAATCAGTTTACATAATACTCGCTACTAAAAATCCACCAGATGAATATAAAAGTAGATTAAATGTTTTATATGATATGTACTTCCCCAATTTAATTCAAAATATAATGGATGATTCTGTATTGTTAGATTTAATTGTGGATTATTACAAAAACAAATAGTTCAATATTAAGTTTTTTTATTATGATACATTTATTATACAAAATATATATTTTTAAAAAGATTAAAATCCAGTTATTTTTTTTAAATACATCTCTACTGGTAAGTTAAAATAATTTAAGATTTATTGGAAGGGTGATTAAAGGCATGAGGTATAATTATGGCAATACAATTTTCTGTAAAGAGATAGATAAAAGTGGAAGCTCATTTTTGATAAAAATAAAACATTCTCATTAAGGTAACAAAATTGTTTAAATTCCATAAAACTAATAACACTTTATCTAACAATATACAATAATAATTGGGCATTTCTCTGTTTAATTAAAACTGTCAGTCTATTAGATGCTGATAAATTTTTTCACCATGTTCCTAAATGCAGACTACATAAATTAGACCATTTTAATATTGTGGCATTACTACAATGTACCTACAAATGATTTGTTGATAGATGAGCATTATTTTCATGAAAGGATAATGGAAAGAGTAGAGTATGAGAGGATTCTATCTTTAATCCTATACTGTTTAAAGTTTTACAATCAGCAATGTTCCTTATCATGTATCCACTATTTTTTTTAAATAGATAAACAGTTAGACGTACATCTTCCTGGATGTACAAGAATTTATAGGTTGCGGCATAAGATACTTGTGTACAAATATACATTAACACTACCATAATAACTATTAACTCAAAGAAATCAAAGCAGGAGTGTCACAAAGAAATTTACTTGGTCCAGTACTTTATATTATATACAAATGACATTTCTATTTCAGAAAACAAAGTAAATGCTAATACTACAAATTAAAGAATTTACTTCGAAGTATCTGCTCCACCATTAAGCATGTTGTAAGTTCCACTATTTATTTAAAAAAATGCATATTCTGTAGAGACACCTACTGACTTTAGGCAAACACATAAAACAAACGGATGTATAATAATGTCTAGCAATACCAAATAATAAAATTTCTCTTTGTCTATTTTAGGTTATATAATTAGAGATCAATAATAAATATTAACAAGGGGTACAATAGATCTAATAAATTGCAGAAGGTTTTTATCATTGACTAATGTAATACTTTGGGATTCAGAAATAGAGATGTTTGATATAGAATTGTTTGTCCACTTGCCAGTAACAAAAATGCAAATCAACTTTCTAAAGAAAAAACAGCTACTTCCCTGGCTATATGCAAAGTCAAAACTTTAACAGAAGTCATTATGAGTATCAACCAATTGCGTAAAAACAAGATTTACTGTATTTATTAGCCCTCTGTGCCCATATTTTACAAAATTAGCTATAAATCTTTGTTTTCACAATTTTTGGTAAAAATGTGCAAAATTCTTGAAATTTTCCTTATTAGAGAGAAACATCCATTCATTGTTATAAATAAAACAGAGATTCAAAATGTTTAAAACTTCATAAGTCACAGTAAAAACTTACCCTTTATAATATAATTTCTTAATTAAGTTTGATTGACTTTGTTATTTTAATAATGTTAGTTGAGTTTCAACTTTAAATAACAATTAAATATATGTTATGTACATTAGAGTCCATATTAGTTTCTATAAGGCAAATTTAAGGCACTTTTTCTTTCATATTATTGTTCTGTAACGCAAAAATAGGTTATACAACACTCGAAGAGTTGATTTTAAATCCATATTAACCACATCTAAAAGAAAACATGATTCATACCACTCAATTTAATCAATTTTATTAATATTTACCTTCAGGTCTGGCTTTTGGTTTTTGCAGACCAACCTCTTCCATTAGTTCAAAAGCAAATGTAACATTATGCACTTTTTGATCAAATTCGTGTGGCGTTAAATGAAAACTGTAATGAGGAACGAAAAAACCTTCTAATAATCCCATCATTATTATTAAATAAACACCATCATGGAACTGACTTTCAATTTCTGTTACTTCAAAATTCATCTTGTTTAGATGTTTATTTACAAAAGTTACTAAAGACTAAAATATTTTAAAGGAATTAATATAAAAAAATAAGGTTTAAGTATTATATATTACCTTTTTAACCACTTGAAGTTTATCAGGAGCATGATCAAATAATGTATCAAAAGCATCTCTCTCACATCTCATACCAACATCATCATAGGCTTTTGTTAAACTTTCTCTAACAGTTTTGTGTATTAACCTTCCATTTGCTTTTTGAACTACAACAACTTCAACAGAAACATGCTCTGGTAACCTTACTGGAGGTCTAAAATGCCTTGCAAGTGCTACCAGTAAATGTGTTATAGCAACAATGTTTTTAGAGTGAATTGATTCAACATTCCATTTATTATGTGAAAGTTTTTGAATACCCAACACCTACAATTATAATACATTAACAATAATTTGTTTATTTTGAATGTTAAGACACTAACCTTATTGAAATGGTCAAGAACAACCATTAGTTTTTGTTTTTGGCCTTCTTCTGATTGGGTAACTTCGGGAACGTCGAATTTATCTCCTGTTAATTTTTCAAGTAGTTTTTGGAGTACTTGTCCATCATATAGATCTTCAGATAAATCCTGCACGATGATTCTTTGAGAAGCAAGTTCGTCGTTTATCCATTCTTTCAAAACGTTAAGTAACTCGTAAAATTTGGGATCGTCGAAAGCTCGAGGATCTATCATACATCTTTCTTCATTGTCTTCTGCAATTCCAAAAATAAACATTACTATATTTATACAAATAATTGGATTAACTTACCCAGATTATAATCTTCGGGTGGGATAATAGGAGCCGTAGGACAACCTGGTGAATCAATTGCATATTTTCCTTCTGCTTGTACTTCTTGGACTGCAAAATAATAAAAAAAATGTTATTTAAATTGATCAAATTCACCTTGTCCTATTTAATTCAAAAGTCAACAATCCATATATGGAAATGTGTTTATCTTGATTTAATAGTTAGATTTCATTTAGTTACCTTCCTTAATTCTCTTCTTACGGCCTAATGTACCAATTTTATCCCAAATTGTTTCTTCTTTTTCGCCCTTTAAAGGTACAGGGCGAGGAGATTTTGGACGTAAAGTCGCCATGTCTTCCTTAGTCTTCAAGGCTCCGCCCACCGTAGTGTTTTTATCTCTCTCTTTGTCGTGTTGTTTGTCTTTACAAATTTTCAAGGCTGAAAACGCCAAAAAAAGGTAATGTCTAAGTAGCCGCTATCGTCAAGTTAAAAAGTTATTACCTTTTATGAGACCAACTGATTGTTCTTGACTATGATCATCATCCTTGGTACTAACGTTTTCATCATTCTCAAACTTAATATTTTCGTGTTTCGGTTGTTGAATTTGATGATCATCTGGTTGAGAATGAGGTTTTATATCTTTGAATGTTAATTTTTTTGTCAATTCAGTTTTTAATTCGTCTCTTGAATGATTTACAACGTTATCGACATCATTACTCCTTTCTAGGTCTTCTTGGACACTACCAATTTCTTGTATCGTTGAGGTTCTTGCTGAAAAATTTATTACCTATGTAGATTATTAGATTACTTATAACTTGTTGAATTTTTGATAATAATAATGACAAACCTTCCAATTTTTTATTCAGTTGTTCTAAAAATTGGTTATTTTTTACCGCAGAAGTCCGGTAATTATTTCCAACGTTTATCTGTTTCTCTTCAGTTTTTTCCTTTGTTTCTCCAAAATCCGGACGGGTAGTTTTTGGTTTTGGAGATATGGACGGCTTGTTGTGTGTAGGTACGTTAGATTTTTTCTTGTAGTCAACAATTTTAGGTTCATCTTTTTTATTTTCGTTGAAAAATTGACCTTCTTGTGGATAAGCAGACGGTGAAAGTCTCGTTTCTATAGAACACTGTCTAAATAAAATTTCACTCAAAGGTTTTTGGATTTCGTCTTCTTCGTCCATTTTTATGGTAACTAAATGACGATATCGAGTTTGTTGAATAACGATATATGCGGAGAGAATATGCCGGAACAGTATTTCCTTCTGATAAAACCACAACCACAGGAGACGTATTATCTCTTCGTTTGTTTAGTAAGCAAACACAGGTGTCATAATGATGACTAACACTAACTACGATTACAGGTTGTGACTAATGCCGATTCAATTTGTTTCGACTATTGAAATCTTTGCTTTATTATTTTTTTACAAAAAATGAAACAGTAAACCCTAATTATTTATTTGTAAGAATTTAAGACATTTTACATATTTGTAGTAGAAGTAGACAAATGGATATTTAAATTATGTAAGTCATCTCTGTTCTTATTCAATTTTATCACCTCATTATTGTCTTCTCTTTCTTTTGATAATTTATTGTAATTTTAGCCTGATTATGGTCTGGCAGACCGAAACTAGTAGAAACCATTCTACCTTAAATTAAAAAATTGAGGGTAGGGCCGGATCTACCGAACCGCAAGACCCTTCAGTGCGGGGGAGCCCGGACCTACAGGAGATGAAAAGCGTCCCGAAGAGCTCGGGCTTCTAAGTTTTCGGCCCGGGCCCTTCGCTTGAATAAAAATTTGAAAATCTGAACATGGTACAATTTATACGATTCGGTACGAAATGATAACAACTGAGCTGAGACGTGAGCTGGTTTATGTGTCGTGCGGTTGCGTGTCACGGCGAAGAGTGATGTCTGCTCCACACATCTACTCGAGTTAATATTGATCAATTCCCGAGCCAATCTTCTTGCAAAAGAGGCAACAATTAGTCAAACGTCATTTTGAAGAGCTTGCCAAAGACCACAGGTTCTTAGATGGAGAAGAGATGTATTAACGTGTTCAATCAAATCTTTGATGTTATCAACGGGCAAATATCCAAACGATTTGCGCCTCATGAGAATGGTTGATCTATTTTCAGTGTTGTTCCTTTAAGTATTATTGTCACTTTCGGAAAGTGAGATTGTAACCCGAGCGAACAAACTCCAAAACAAACATCAGAGAGACAATAAGTCAACAATAAATAGAGTTTTGAAACCTTGTTATTTGTAAAATTAGATATTGTTAAACAAAATGTACTCAAATGTTGAATACACCGACATGTTATTAACTTTAGGCGAGTGTTTAGGAAACTCTAGTGCAATAAATTTATCATTAACTTATACGAGGAGCGGTTATTACTTCATAATTTTCAAATCAAAATATTCCGAAAACGGTACATAATATCGAGTTTTACCAAGAGTACCTTTTTGGTGTAGAATTAAACGATGTTTATGTTCACTTGGAGTTTTGACTAATAATTCTACCCTAAAAAAAGTTATGTTGAATAATACGTTGTATGAATCGTGTAACTAGCGCCCTCTATGAGAGTTAGTTATAAAAACAAATTCATGGGATATATCAGCTTTCAAAACATATTCGTATAAAATTTCATTGCAATGGTGCCAGTAGTTTCGGCAAAATTGTAAGAAATGTGTAATTTTTTATTTTCTTCAACGCCCTTTATCTTGAAAACGGATGGCGTTAGAAAAAAATTTTACTAAGCAAACCCCAATTATTTTTCAGTTTTTTACCTATCCTAGAGACGGTGTTACCTTTTTTTGAAACACCCTGTATATTATATAAATTATACAGAAAACTTACATATAAAAAACTCCAAATTGTCTTAAAAATCCAGAGCATTGTTAGTCCAAGTTTTCAACATAATGTTTAAGAAAAAATTTCGTATATAAATACTGTAATTTTAAAATATAAATTTTTTCTTCAAGCGATCAATAAATGCATCTTTATGTGCATGTATATACGTATCTGTATCAGTAATTCTGGAAGGGTGGGTCGCCCCACTGCACTTAGGCCACATTTGGCCCATTGTGCTTCCTTCTGAGATTGAGCCTAACCTATAGGCTCGTCAACCATCCTACCTGTTTAAAGTAGGTGATAACGTCGCCTGTAGGCAGCTCCCTCAAATTGGCATGTGTTAGTCAGTTCTCGCCGAATACAGAAAGTCTTTTTAGAGAGAGTGCCGGACAATCACAAAGGATGTGCTCAACTGTCTCATCCTCTTGTTCACATCCTCTACATAGTGGGCTGTCAGATAAACCCAACCTGTTTAGATGTTTTCGTAAATGACAATGACCAGTAAGTATACCTGTGACCAACCGCAGGTCCTTTCTGGTCATGGCCAC
This sequence comes from Ophraella communa, assembly GCA_035357415.1. Lineage (NCBI taxonomy): Eukaryota > Metazoa > Arthropoda > Insecta > Coleoptera > Chrysomelidae > Ophraella > Ophraella communa. The sequence continues at coordinate 22,664,412 of CM068985.1, forward strand.
GTATTTCTTGGCTGCTCCGCTATTCGGATACTTCAGAAGTTCCTTGGATAGTATGCAACCTTTTTCTTCGTCCCATCTTCCCCTGAATTTGTCAAGGAAGCGTTCCTTTACTAGGTCAACCACCGCTGATGCCGGCAAGCTGACAAGACTACCGGGTCCCAAGAGCCTTTGGGAGGCAGCTTTTCTAGCCAACGAGTCAGCTATGCGGTTGCCTTTTGAAATTCCATGACCTTTTATCCAGCCTAGAGTAACCACATTATTGTTGCAGGCTTCCGTAAGGGCCATGTGACATTCTAATACTAGACCTGATGTGATCCGTGGCCTATTCAGGGCTAATAGTACTTGTCTGCTGTCTGTAAGGATACGGATGTTTTTGCCAGTGATTTCTCTTTTGGTAATCTGTTTTGCGGCTATGGAGACGGCAGTTAGCTCTGTCTGAGCTATACTTGCATTACAACCCATTGCCCATTTTATATTTAGGTTTTTATATTTTGCACTTATAAAAATCTTCATTATAAAACGCATTTGCGTATCGTAATGTAACTTTTACGCACGCAAATTTTTGTTTTAAATGGTTGGCGACATGAGTGAAGTATCTAAAGGCAAGACTATTGACAATGACATTTGTGGCTAATAGCAATTTATTAATTTTATATTGTTCTTTAAGAAAGTATCTGTGAATATGAATATAATATTTTACTTATATAGTATATTATTATTGGTATATTATTCATTTTAAAATATTTTAAAACATTAACATTTGATAATTTAAATGTCACAACTGTCAAATTTTATAAATTACACAGTGCTGCCGACATACTTTTTAAAATAAAAATTTTCGTAATTACATAAAAATAAAAAATTCATTTAAAAAATGGTAAAAAGGGCAAAATATAAAAAATATTATAAACAACTTATTTCATATGGCTGTTGTGACACTCGTTCTTTAAAAAACTCAAAAAAAAGTAAGATGGCTACAACTATTTCAGTGAGAACTAAAGTTTATTGTTTTGTTTAAGGTAGGTAAATATATTTGTTTAATTTTTATTTATTTTACACGCTTGAACAAAAAATAGTATATATTACACGGAGTAGAACGTTCTTTTTGTGTTGAGTCCTTAGTTTGCAGCCGAAGCGAAGCTGAGGCTGCAATCAGGACGAAACTTCTACTCCTAGTGATATAATCTACTATTATTTATAACTTTTGGTTTAATTACTTTTTGTTTTTTTAGCAGATATCTAAAATTTTCGTTTATTTATGGCGTGCCGTTTTGGTATTTAATAACAACATTTAAAAATCAAGAATAAAAAATGATCTTTAGTTTCAAAATTTTAATTTCGTAATTATTTTTTTACAGAATTAAAATTATGTATTTCATAATTTCATAATGAAAAACATTATAGAAATTGCCGATTTAAAATTATGAAATAATAGAAATTCAATAAATTCAATAATTAGCATTTGACGATGCTAATCAGTGAAACGGCCGTCATTGAGGTTAAAAAGCAATTTTTTAAATAAATAGTGGAAGTTTTGTTAAAACGAAGAGTTTTTTATTATTCTTAATAAGATAGACTTCCAAAAAGTAAGGGTTAGTACAATCAATTTATACTCAAATTAATTTAAAAAATAGCTTTAAAAGTAATACCCAAACCACGAATACCATTTTATATGTATTCGTGATCCAAACACTATTAAATCGTAAAAATAACTCTAGATCAAGAACGATAAACATTTCAGGATTGCTTCGTACATTCGCCAAAAAATCGATTGCACGTGGTGGCCTGTGACGTCACTGCAGTCCTCGGCCGTATTTTTCCTATCTTGACAGTGCATTTTAGGTCGTTTTCAATCGTCGTTTTTAGATTTATTATAAAAATATTCAAAATTTTGACTGGTAGATATTGTGGATACATTAGTGTACGTTGCATTTTTGTGTAAAATTTTTAAAAAACTGTTCTTTTAAACTCCAGTTCGGACTTTTAAATTTCATGTGTTACACTGCTTGGCTGGACATTGCCTGGTTAGTATCGTTGAGTGTCAACGTTAATATTCAATAGTGAATACATTTTTTATTTTAAAAGATTCACGGATTGTACTAGTAATATGCTGCAAATTGTTTATTGTTTCTTTGTTTGTCAAAAAACACTAGTTTTAGGCATGATTTTGTGTAATAATAAATTTATTTGAATGTATTTTTTAAAATAAAAATAGAACTAAATAGTGTTTTCTTTACTCTACCTATTTCCCAAATAATATTCAATAAATTAATTAAATATAAGTATTAAAACGATTTTATGGGATTATTTATTATAAATTATAAGTGTTTAATCTTAAAAATCCAAATAGTGGTACGTTAGTATTTCAGAAATCATAAAAATACTGTTTAATTCCTATTATTTCCATGCATTTATATGGTAAACGTTATAATGAAGGACTGCAATGACGTCACACAGCTGGCGGACAAATCAGGCCGATTAGGCAATCCTGGTAAATGTTTATCGTTCTTGCTTTAGATTCAAAACAAATTGACAATAATGGCATATATGTGACAATTCGACTTGACACGCAAATTCAAAACGGACCAATGAGATTGCTGGACACTACATGACATTTATTTTCCCTCCCCTGATACAAAACAAAGCTTATTTGGACGCTGTTATATGTTATCTCTGGACGCTGTCTCTACGTCAGTATATAGGTATGCTCCAAATGTAACACAAAATAAATACTGACATGATAAACATACAATGAAAATATTTACGCACACGACAACGTAACAGTAGCTATTTATTACTCGGATTAATTTTGCGAGGTTTGTAGGTATGGCAAGGGCATCAAGGTAAAGGTCAATTTTTTCTACTCGGGAGCGCTTAAGAATTTCTGATGATCATTTGTTTTTTTTTTACTATTTTGATCCTTTATCACTCGTGGGCGGCTTTGGATATGGGGTTCACGTCACTGCTGTCAGAACGCAACTATGTTACCGCCAAGCATTCAAAATAGTATAGTACTTATTAGAATCTAGTAAATATCAAACGAAGTTTCTCTAATATTCTTATTTTTTTCATTTTGACTACACTATTAACTCTGCTTTTGATATAAACCTTATTCTATGACTATTACACTATGTTTGAATGCGGTAACAGAGCGCAATTATGCCAACATATAAAATATTTTAACACAAGTTATGTTCGTTTGAAGTTTACGAAACTTTTCTTAAAGCATTTATTTATTTTTTTTGTAATTACTTGCTTCAATTTTTACCAAATTTATAGTGAAAAAGATACTGAATGACAGTAGCAAACTAACAGAGCGATTTGTTCACTTTGATGAAGTGAACCTTCTGGACAAGGTAAATTTGGTTTGAAGGTACTTTACCGGGCTACCTTGTTATTATCATCAACCAAATTTTGTTGTTACCTGGCACTAGAGTTATAATTTTGGCACTTTTTGTGCAGAAAAACTGTCATTTACGAGAGATTGTCATATTTTTGTTTTACTAGGAAGAAAAGTACAAGATTTGTTCCAATTTCGTAAAAATATTTCTGGAGCAAAAAGTACTGCAGATAATTAATATAATATATAATAAAATATTTCTAAAAAAAATTTTGATTCTAAATTTTACATTTTCAGACTAGGCAGTAAAATGCACCTTTTAATCTTGTTAAATCTCATTAAAAAGCTGCTATTGGTAAAAAAAATAAAATACAAAAACAACAATAATTTATTAACATACTGTCATTAACCAAACAATATTACTCACAAAAATATAGAATTTAAACTTTGTTTGTTGGCAGGGGCACTGGTAAATAAACTGCCTGAAAATAAAAAAGTTAAACTTGTTAAGGAAACTTCTCATGTAAGTTATACTGATTCATACCTATAAACTGCTTTTTTGAATCTTCTTCATTGGAAATTACTTTACAATCCTTGAAATCAATTATTTGAAAATCTAGACACCTAAAATTTTCATCAGTTTGATAAAGTTCACGGAGTGCAAAGGGAGTAAAGTAAGGACGTCCTGAAAATGGATTTATAAAGTCTGCCCAATAACCAACTTTTCTTAATTTATCACAAATATTTTTTGCTGCAATCAAAAACTAAAAAACCAAACCATAAGTATTTAATAACCAAATAGTTAATAGCTAAATCTTACTGTTTGTGCCAACTTCTCATTTTCCAGTTCTTTATTTTTTCTCATGTCTTTCATATTTGGTTTCATAGCAATTGTAATCACAGAGAGGTCACTATTATCTTGCAGTGTCCTATATGGAAATAAATCTTTGACAATTTGCCTAAGGAGAGTAGGACAAGACTGGACTCTAACAATCATATCTCCGCTATTGTGTTTATTGCTCTAAAATGTAAATAACATAGCAAACATACTGCATAAACACCAGTTAAATAAGACAGTCCTATTTCAATACTTACACTGTCATCAATTTGTTCCAAAACTAATGCGTGAGGAGACTTAACTGTAGTTTGCGTATCATACCAAGCAAGTCCAATATTACCTCTTAGGAACAAAGGAAACTCATTAGCTGCTAATAATTCATAACTAGGATCACGCCAAACTAAATTACATGATTCTAAAAATTGATTTCAGTTTTTAGTATATACATTTTACTTTGAAATCAAATTATTTTACCATCCATTGATTGTTTCGGTTTTACATGTTTATACGAATCGTCACTATTACTCCCATTACCAATTCTTCGTGAGTAATTTCTTACTACATTTAAATTATCTTTAGATTTAATTAATGTCCGTTGTAATAATGAAAAATATTTACATGACATCTTAACATTTCATCATCAAAATTGTTAAATGAATATTTAAAATTTTCTTTTTATACGTCAGATGTCAAATTCGTATTAAGGTGCGTTTGTATGTTAAGGCTACAAATATTAAACAATTTCTCAAAAGAAATAAATATTAAATGTATTTATCAATAGTTTAATTTATTATTGTTTGAACTATATTTTGAAATTTATTTTAGTGCCAGATTTTGATTTGGAAGATACGGAACGAAATTTCTGACTATAAATGTGTCTTTAGTATGACCTAGTTAAAAAGAGAAGAATTTAATTTTGTGCTTTATGAAGTTTACGTAGGTTAACATTTCTGTGAAAAAAAGAAATGGCGAAGATTGGATGTAGTTTATTTATTTAGTTTATTTAAGTATAATTTAGTAGGTGTACTAAAATATTATAATAGACGATAAACATGGATCAAAAGTATAACGAAGAAGGTAGATGTATATAAAATTAAGTAATATGTGGATATAAACAACTGAAATTTTTTCTTTTTAGATTGCAACTCTGCCAAAACGTCTAAACAAAGTAATGTTTTACCACTTTGGGGCAATGAAAGGACTATGAATTTGAACCCATTGATCTTAACGAACATTCAAAGTTCTCATTACTTTAAAGGTATGTACATTTTGTTTCTCACTTGTGTTTTTTTTATCAAGTTGTTCATTGTTTTAGTTAATTTATATGAGTTAAAAACGTACCATGAAGTAGTGGATGAAATTTATTACAAAGTTAGTCACTTGGAACCATGGGAAAAAGGCTCAAGACGTACATCTGGTCAAACTGGAATGTGTGGAGGTGTGAGGGGTGTAGGTGCTGGAGGAATTGTATCCACAGCCTATTGCCTTCTTTATAAACTGTTCACTTTAAAACTGACAAGGAAACAATTAAATGGACTTATAACACATTGTGACTCACCATATATTAGGGCTTTAGGTTTTATGTATATCAGATATACATTTCCTCCTGCCAATCTTCTAGAATGGTATGAAGATTATTTAGAGGATGAAGAGGTGCGTAACCAAAGGTAGAGTGGTCTATCACTATTTTACATAATTTCCAATATTTATGTTTGTGTAAATTGTTTATTTTTAATGTATAAATCTACAGGAACTTGATGTTAAAGCTGGCAGTGGTCAAACTATGACCATAGGATTAATGTTAAGGCAGTGGCTTGTTAAACTAGAATGGTTTTCAACTTTATTTCCCAGAATACCTGTTCCCATACAACAAAAAATACAAAAACACTTAGAGGTAAGAACAATATTTTCCCTGAAAGTTATTGATAATACAATTAACATTTTTTAGAACCGTTTTCCACCTCACGCAGTCCAAGCTGCCTCAGAACGTGCTAGGGAAGACCGACAATTGGAAAGGGACAGACGTGGGCACGATCGCGAACGCCCACCTCGAGAAGATATCCGTCGAGATTTCTTACGCGATGATGACCGTAGATTAGATAGGGATACCAGGTTCGACAGGAGGGACCGTGAGAGAGACAGATACAGAGATCGAAGCCCTAGAAGGACTTCTAGGAGTCCACATAGATCCCATCGACACAGAAACGAAAGTAGGGAAAGGAGGAATCGTCATTAGATTTAAGTTTATATTTTTCAAGTCTACATTTATTAAATCCCTCAACATTGACTTTTGCACACTACTTACTAATATTTGTATAATTCTTAGACCACCAGAGTATTTATCAGTCAAAAATTAGCTCATTTTTGTGTATTAAAGAATAACTTTTTATTCATGTGTAATTTTGTTCTTTTTGTTTGAGGATCAGTTTTACACCAGTTATCTTGATTAAACAGCACGACTCGGTCGGCCAGATTAAATAGAAATTATGGAAACTTTGTCGTCTTAATTTTACTACTTACTTTTTCTTCTAGTGCAGATGTGTAAAAAAGTTTCTATTCACCATTTTGAAGATCTATTCCAACTGGTGGTGTAAAGAATTGGCGCTCATAAATGTTTACCCAGGTTCTAAATAATTTATTTCAATGAAGGCATTGTTCTGTTAATCTGGAGTTATTGGTGCATCACAAACTATTCAAAAGTTTCATCTTAGTCTGCAATACTGGTATTAATAACATATAGTATACTGGATTGTTTTGTTCTATTTTCTTGTTTGCTAGTTTTTGATATTCTGATGAAAAATAAATGTGTATACTAGTAGATCCAGAAAGTTTGTGATTTCTAACTGTACATCATGATTGGATAATTATTAGAAGTAGTTAAGCCAGTTTAAATTAAGAACAGTTAAAAAATAAAATATTAATATACTTAGTGGCGTCCCCTATTTTGAAATTTGCACTACCACCACACCAAGACAATTTTATTTAACTTATTTCCTTCAGATCAACGATCTACTTTTGGTCTGTGAAGAATTCGTTTACCCAGTTGAAAGTTCACGTATCTATTTGGTCTATGGTTTCAGCAAATTATATCGTTTTGTCTCATTTGGACAGTGTGTAACAGATGCATGAATAAATTTAACATCAAAAAATATATTTTGGTTAAAAGGAAAAAAAATCAGTTGAATATTTTTTTGTAGAAGCCACTGTTTATGTTGGAGCTTAAGAGATCAGTGTTGTAATAGATTGGCGGATCCAACAAATCCTGGAGCGCAATTATTAACAAGGTACTTCCAATAGTTATTTGAAACAAGAACTTAAAAGGAATTGAATGATCACAAAAACAAAATAATACTAAGGTACCTTTTTCAGCTGAAGTTGAAAACTATGGTCTCCTCTTTTTACTTGTTTATTTACTTAAAATATATTCAGAAAAGAGCAGTTGTTTGCAAAACACTTTGCTTATCCAACAAAGTGGTGATAATTAGATGGATTGGGACCTATACTTCTCCATATTGGTTACTCCAACTGAGACATTTTTTTGTCTTTTTTTTTCTTGATGATCTGTGTTCAGGAAGAATTTCGTTATTGTGAAGCGAGATTGTTTCGTTGGTAAGGGATGTACAAAAACTTTTTTTGGATTGTCCCAATACACCCCAATTAGTCTTTTTAAAAATTCGTCTGGGACCTATTACCATCATTGGTGGTCTAAGGGTAATGTGTAATATGGTTAAGGTAATATGATCCAGATTATTTTATGTCATATGGAAAATGATTTAGAGGTTGAAAATTGTAATTTTTTATAATAGAAAATATGTAACACTTCTTGGTAGACTTTCTTTTCTATAACTTTCCATGCCCTAGAATTAAACGTACGATAAATAAGTTAAAGCCTTTTATATATCCGGGAATTTCTCTAGCATTAGGGGTCCGTACACTGGATCCGTACTCTGCCTTTATGTCGGATCCACCTCAACAGACGGAGTCATCCAACAGACTAGTTTTGGCCGAGTTAGGGCGTTGTTTTGTGTCGCAAAAAAATAAACCATGATGCGTAATTTTGATAAACTCTTATTTTATGAGACGACGGCAGCAAAGAAAAAAGAAGTGGTGGGATAGTCCACGATTGCAATAAACAAAAATAAAAGGGAAATTTCACCATCTGCAAGGGCAGTTATTGGGAATATTAATTGGATTTATTTCTGCTATTCTCATCCGACGGATCCAAAAAATACCGATAACGCCGACCACTTGGCCGAATAAGTGGGATCTGTGGATGCTAGTTGGTACAAATTATGGATATTGGATCAGTCGTCCCTTGGTGTGGCCGAGTGCGGATCCACTGTACGGATCCTTACACAGTAAAGTTTAAGTTTGGACTTAGCTTGCGCGAGCTTATAATCTTTTAAATCAAATTATAAAAATTTATTATATCAACCCTTACTAAGTGGAATATCATCTTTCTAAGAACATTAAAAAATTAAACTTTTTAATACAACTTCCACTTTTATTTAAAAAATTTCCTTTTTAAAAACTTGATGACCGCTTTTTCGCTACAACATCGTCAGATTGATATATTGAAGTTACATTTTTGTTTTTTAAAGGTAAGTACCTGATGTTGATTAAGTAGTGTTAAGACTAGACCAAGTATAAAAGATATATAACAATATTAAAGCCTAGATGTTAATAGCCCTAAAGGATTATCCTGGATGTAATTCCCTCTAACTGTGCAGTGATATAGAAAAAACAGGGAGAAACTATATCATGCTGATCTTAACAATAACTTATTATATTTTTGTTACATTTACGTTTTATCTATGAATAAAAAATTACTCAATCAAAGCAAACAGTTTAATAGTGAAGAACTTCCACGATTTATTTGTTCATTAACAATTTTAAATTGTTGATCTGCTAGCAGTGGCGGCTCGTGGTATTTGAAAGTGGTCAGGCACAGTTAATTTTTTTAGCAAAGTTAGAATTTAAAGTGGTCACTCTACTTCGTCAGTTGTGTAATACCATTTGTAAAAAAAAATATAACATTAAATTTAAAAAAATTCATCAACTTGCCAAGCAAAAATAAGGAATTTAAAATTTCGTCTTCAATTTTCTTATTTTACAACAAAAGCAATTGAATCAATGAATTCGTTTTGAATAGTTTTGGATGTCCCGGAAAAAACCGATCTATTATCATTATCATGTTCTAATAAAATGTTTTTAAATTTGTTTCATATTTGCTAAGAAGAATAACTAGCTCTTTAAAATTTCCGGGATTTAATGATTCATCATGCCTCCTAAAATGTAACTTGCCTACAGATGTAATGTAATATCTATCAGACTTTTCAAAATTTGTCGATTCTCTTTAACCCTGGCATTAAAATTTTCAAAAGTAATGTAATATTTTAGAAAAACCACCGAGATTCGCTGCTCACCGAACCGAAAACTATAATCACAGTTTTTACGCCCTATGTAAAGCTAGATTCGACTGTCGTACAGTACAGAACAATTGTAATACGCTAGGCAAAGAAACGCGGGGTCCGCAGAGAGGCCAGCCTATATCCATATACCACCTAAAGCACAAATGAGATGGATGATATTTATAGCGAAACCTTCGAGCATATATACTAACGTAGAGACTGCATGCAATAGTAATTGTTTTGTATCAGAGGGGAAACTGTCAGACACTACAGCCAGTGTCGTATCATTTTTAGGGGGTTTGAAATTAATACCTTTATAATACATTTTGAAACGTAACAAAATATTTTTTAGACTTGAATTTAAGTAGTAATAGTAATTAATTATTTTCATGAAATCAAAAGATATTTTATAAAATAGAAAGTTGAATTTAATGCATACATTTCTAGATTTTCAGTATTCTTAATAATCTGGCGGTATATTTGCTTTATGCATTTTCCTATTTTTAAACAAGTGTAAGAGACGCTAATGCATATTTACTTGTAAAACGACCATGTTGATTCATTTTCATATTTATATTTAAAAATCACACAAACTCTCACCATATAGGTAATATATACCCAAATTAATTTAAAAAATGGCTTTAAAAGTAATATCCAAACACTATTAAATTGTAAAAATAACTCTAGATGCAAAAAAATTGACAATAATGGCATATGTGACAATTCGACTTGACACCGCAAATTCAAAACGGACCAATGAGATTGCTGGACACTATATGGCATTTATTTCCCCCCCCCTGATACAAAACAAAGCTCATTTGGACGCTGTCTCTACGTTAGTATATGCTCGAAGAGCGAAACGCGGTAATTGACGGCGACTGGACCGAGGGTGAGGGCAGGACCGTATTTTACTAATTTAATAATAATTCTAAATGGTATAATAATGAATGCAAATAGTAAAATAATATAAATTTGTGATTTATTTAATTTGCAAATTATTGGTGAGGCACTGTCTCAGGAGAAGCCGCCAGTGTCTGCTAGATGTCTTTATATTTCTGGTTCTATAAGGAAATTTAAATATTTTATTAGTCCAGGAGTTGTATTTGATATAAAATTAATTACGTAACCTTTCTTAAAGCATTTATTTATTATTTGTAATAACTGCGGCCTACGAATTTAAATATTTAGCAAATTTACAGTGAAAAAAGATACTGATTAACAGTAGCAAACGAACAGAGCGATTTGTTCAATTTGATGACGTTCACTTATATTTATACTGGACAAGCCATATACCATGTAGGGTCTATTATGAATTGTACAGGCTCCTTTACGGACTCTGGTAGGCAATCTAGAGATTCTGCTTCAGAACCACTTTCCCGGCAGTTTGCTTCTGGATGACCAGCAACCAATCCCACTTCCTACAGGATCGACAATACGACCAAACAAGGAAGATTGGGGAGTTGCTTCTAAACTGATCACTCCATCATCTATTATATGGGCGGTGAATTCATTCTCCCCATATAAGTCACCAGGCGAGGATGGTATTTTTCCTGTACTTCTCCAGAAGGGACAGGAGATCTTGCTACCTTTCCTAATAAAGTTATTAAGGGCGAGTTTAGCGTGGAGCTATATTCCGCTAGGGTGGTCAACGGCAAGGGTTGTGTACATACGTTAAGTGGGCGTGGCGAACAATTCCCTACCCAAGTCCTTTCGCCCGATCAGCCTAACTTCGTTCATAATGAAAACACTAGAAAGAATTCTAGATAGACATATTAGAGAGGGGAATCTAAGGGAGCATCCCTTAAATCCTCACCAGTATGCATACCAACCTGGCAAATCCACGGATTTGGCCTTAAACAATCTCGTAGGAAAAATAGACCAATCCCTAAGACAAGGGGAAATTGCGTTGACAGCCTTCCTCGATATTGAAGGAGCTTTTAATAATGCCCTACCCCAATCACTCTACGACTCAATTCACGGTGGAGGAATTAGCAGATTAATATGCAACTGGATCAAAAACATGCTTGAAAGTCGATATATAGTGTTCTCACTGCAGGGAGAATCGGTCAGGTTTAGGGCGGCTAGGGGATGTCCGCAGGGGGGGTTCTTTCTCCCCTCCTGTGGTCTCTCCTAGTTGACTCCCTTCTGAACAACCTCTCTCGGCGGGGGGTGGATTTTCAGTGCTATGCAGACGATCTGGTTATAATAGTTAGAGGCAAATTTGAAGAGGTTATCTCGGAGATCCTTCAGGATGCCCTAAATATGGTTAACAGTTGGTGTGAGGTGGAGCAGTTGTCTGTTAACCCCCACAAGACTGTTATTGTTCCTTTTACAAAAAGGAGAAAGCTAACTAAGCTTCGCCAACCAATTTTATCTGGTGAAACGATTCACTTTGCGACGGAGGTAAAATATCTGGGGATCATCTTGGATAGTAAACTTACCTGGAACGCCCATGTGGAAAGAACAATAAATAAAGCCAGGACTTCCCTGTGGAATCTCAGGAGAATCTGCGGCAAATCTTGGGGAACGAGCCCCAAACAGATTTACTGGATTTATCAAACAGTGATAAAACCAATGATCCCGTATGGCTCGGTGGCCTGGTGGTCCAAGGGACTCCAGAAATCCACCAGAGCAAGATTGTCTGGACTTCAGCGACTGGCTTGCGTGGCCATTACGGGGGCAATGTCCACTACCCCGACAGCGGCAATGGAGATCATCCTGGATATAACCCCACTCCATTTACTATTGGAGAAGGAGGCCAGGATGGTATCCTATAGGCTGCTGTCGGTGGATAGCCAAGTAAAAGGGGAGAGGCTCTGGAACAACTCGGGCCTGATGCGTGAAATTAAAGATCACCACACGCTTGGGATGGTCATTCTTTGGCATTACCAAAAGTACTGCCAAAGATATTATCTCCGGCTCGATAGAGAGGAAAATCCTCATGTACTGGAATGATATCCCAGGACTAATCCATTCGAAGGCTTTCATCTCCAAACCCTCGAAAAATATAACTAAGCAGATTCTAGAGTGGGATAAGAAAGACCTACGCATTCTTATAGGACTGCTTACGGGACACTGTCTTCTAAGATACCACCTGAAGAAAATAGGTCTGAGTCAAACTTCAGACTGCCGCTTCTGCAGTGTGGAAGACGAGACTGCAGAACACATATTATGTTCTTGCTCCGCCCTGGAAAATACTAGGCACCGCATTTTTGGTTTCCCAAAATTGGAGCCTAACGACTTTAAACAGGTCTCGCCGCAGACTACCATTGACTTCGCAAGGAGGATTGGCTTGTATGGCGATTTATAACCCTAGGGGTGAGCCACAATAGACCCAACGGTGATCGCAGTGGAGGGGTGGATGAGCGCCCCACTCACATTGAACCTACCTACCTACCTACAGGGTCAAATTATTTATAATATTGTTCAAGATAGTAAATACATAAAATAAGTACTTGACGTAATTGATATTTTACATAAAAACAAATGCTCAAAATGTTCTCCAATCCACAGGCGTAAGATCCGGCGATCTAGCTGGATGAAGTTTTTCTTTATGGAAACACCTTAGAACAGTTGTGTGACACATTATTTTGACGTGAACTTGACGTTGGATTCTCCACGACACTTAACATAATATCCACTTTCACATCTTCAAGAAAGTGAGGTATTCTCTTTCATGGTTTGACATGTCCAAGTTCTCTGAATGGTGCATGAGTTTTAGACACAATACCTTGTGAAATATTAGGCAACTGAGGATACCTCAGACTTGCGTGTATCACCCTATACATTTAAATGTATGTTTTAAAAACTCACATTTGAATTTCAAAGTTGACGGGTCCCAGCGTCTTTTATAATCTTCTAAACTAACCCCTTTAGATTAAGGTAGACACAAAATATCTCAATAAGTAACATTTATTTAAAACAGTACAACTATATCAATATAAAAATCAATCTTTATACAAAAATTTAACAAAAATATTTTTCTTACAATTTTCTTAAATATGGACATTATCCTTTTTAAGAATTCCTTCTACTCTCTTTAAAAATCTTAAGAACATTAAAATGAGTCTGCAAACTCGAAGGAACATTATCAAAATGAACTGTCCTATGAACAACCGCACCCAACTTTTTCAATGTTTCAGTAAAATTTTTTTCTTCAGTTTTAATCCAGGGTCGACGTTCGTCTGCTATTTGGTAAGGAGAAACGTGAATAAAGATTTCAATACCTGTAGATTAAAATACTCTTGGTCTTTTACAAAAGATAAATATATTAAAACTTACCTAAGCTGGCCAACGTCTCTAACAAAGGTAAAGAGGTTATCCAAGTGTTTTTTCCACCAGAGTGTCCACCATCTAACCAATACATCGATTTGATTTTTTTTAATATACCACTGGATTCGATATTATTTAATTTGTAGTTATGGAATTCGTAAAGAAACTGATTCAGTACCACACATCCTTTACTGAAACCTATTAATGTAATATCACAATTATTGAGGTCTAAACTACTCCTAAGTGGAACATTTTCTGGCGTTTTGACGTTCTCTTCTAAACCTAAAATAAAAACCAAACTACTTCATATAAATCTTTTGGTACCTGTATTCGACGTATTGATGTACTAATAAACTACCTCTTGGTACAAGTCCATTTTTGGAAACTTCAACAGCTTCATTGAATTCTTCGTCGTTCATTGTTCTTAACGTTATCGAAACGTTTTGTATAATTGATTCTAAATGTTTCAAACCGTGGTAGGTAGGTGTATGATCGGGCACTCCGCATTTCGAACAAGGTAAAAAGTTGTCAAAGCAACTAAAAGTTTTATATTCCATCCTTAAAATACATCACATCTTAGATCACGTATTTAATGTATCAGTTAAGTGTTAAATATATCTCAAACTATTTTAAAATTTGTTCAATCAAATGAATATAAATATTTCTTTTATCTTTTAAGGTTTTTCAATAACCCCATCTTTATTTACCACTATGATGATGAGAATTTGATGTTGTCTTTAGTGTCAATTAATTAACGTGAAAAGTAGTAATACTGTTGACACAGGATGTTTTTTGATTTTAAAAATATTCAAATCTTAATGCATAAAAAACTTGAAGAACGAGAAAATAAATAACAGAAAAAACCTACTGATTTATATAAATTCATCAAGAAAAATACCTCGCAGGACGAATAACAATAATGTAACTATCGACGAAACTACTCTGTAATAACTTTGCTGTATTATCTAAATTCCATTGGACGTGGTTTTTGTTGTCTCTGTGACTAAGCATATTTTCTGTAAAATCCTACAACAAATAAAATTGATGATAATCTCAGATAAATTTTTTTTTTAAATTTTTACAGCTACAAGTCACATTAAAAATGCGACAATTACCTGAATATCTCCACCAAAGTAGACACATAAACCGGGTTTTTCGACGACAATTGACGGTCTACAGAAAATAAGATCATTGGTTTTTCCATCATAACCAACTATTTGATTGAGACGTATGATACTAGGTAGTATTTTGGCGTTCATAGGTTCTCAAGTTGCTGGTATGTCTTGTGTGTGTAGGGGTGAATGCTCCTTTAACACATTTGATACATTTAACAAATGCAACAAGTTCACACTTATTATTTTAACTATTCATTAGATACCTTTTTTTAACTAAAATATACATAAATAATCTAAAAGAAATATTTCTAAGTTACAGACTTCATTGAACCAATAGTTACTATCAGAGTCTGTAAAACTTAATGGATATTTAAAATTAAGCTGCTAATCAATATGTCACTGTATTTAAATATAAATAGTCCTGTACATACTACACTGACATATACACATTGGTTCAAGTAGAATTATCTAAAATCCCTAATAATATTCTTCTCCAGTTCCACGAATCTTTTTACAACACTCAATCAACCTCAATCTAGTATCCTCTAAACACTGAGCAAAGTCTTCTTTAATATTTTTCACTTTTTCCCGAATTTCTTCCCTCATTAAATTGTAACACATTGCAACTAATCCCAATCCAAAAAATATATACACATAACTTAATACTAATTTTGAATGTCCTTCTGTTTGTTGCTTGATAGTGTTTGACAGATTTGCCCCAGGTACAAAATCACCCATTCCTATTTTACACAAACTGGTAACACAAAAATAGATACTGTCTAAAAAACCCCAACCCTCCCAAGCACTAAACACAGCTGCTCCAGCAAGGACATATATCACCATTACCCAAATACAAGCACTGGAAGGCACAATTATCCTTTTTGGTATGTCATTTTCTTCTTCTGGTAGTGTTGAACATCTGTACAATTTTCTGTATACCCATCTGAAACCTCCTGCAAGAGCATCTCCCACATTAAGAAAGAAAAGAATGTACAAAGGAATACCGAATAAAGCATAAATAACAGTAACTAGTTTCCCATAGGAAGTTCTTGGTACTAAATTCCCATAGCCAATCATTGTTATGATACCCAAAGAAAACATTAGAGCAGCCGAAAAAGTCCACATGTCATTCATTGATCGCTCACTGTAACCATATTTAAAAATTTCCACTACTTTTTCTTGATAATTTTTAAGAACTTTATCGGTATCTAGGGAAAAATTTTTCACATCAAAAATGTTGTGCTTTAAGACTACCTTGTATAGTTCCTCTAGATATTCCTGTCTTCTTTTTAGTATTTCGTCTGGTTCGGTATTCTTTCCCTTCTGTTCGAGCGTCATAAAACTTACTGCTCCAACTAAAGTATAACTAAACACTAATGCACCTAATCCAACTTGTGTACACATGAATGCGATAATTTTGCGACAACAATCTTTAATTTTTGCTTTAGGGTCATTATCATCCGCTGAAGAACTTCTACTTCCACGATAATATTCTTCCATCGTAACAAAAATTTTTATTAAAACAAACAAAATAAAACACGATAGCACTCATGAAAAATATGTATTAAGTTATTTTTAGCCGAAATATACGTTTGGCCTCCTGCCAAGTTATTGAAGTTTGTAGTAAACTACATCTCATTAAAATATTTTTTATTCTACGAGGAACATTCGTAATAATTATACACGGTATATTTGTTAAGAAATACAAATATTTTTGTAAAATTTAACGTACAAACTAGAACTAAATTCTATAATATTTGGTATTATTTTTTAATACATGTAGGTTGGATTATTTTTAATTTAACCTAAATTATATTATACTTACAAAATAAACTGAGAAATAGTTTTATCCACTGTATAGTTTCAATTTTATGCCAAATCAGAGATATCACCATGCAAAGTAATACAATTCAAATCATATTTGGGTAAATTGAAAATTTGATTTGATTTTAGTCTTATTGGCAGATGACACCAACACAGCTGGCTTAGGCCCGGTTTAACCAAGCGCGACATAATCTCGGTTTTTGTAATCGAAGTTAAAGTTAAACCGTGGATTTAATCTCGATTATGTTCGTAGACGTTTTACCAGTCGATTTTCATCATCCAACCAAGTTCGATTAGCTAATCGCGATTTGTTCTATAAAGTAATTAAGGCAACCTTGTAATATGACATGAAAAACCATAAACTTTATGCATAACTTCATCAGAGACAACCAACTATCTCTGACCATGATACAAATATACATATATTTGTATCATGATCTCTGACGACCAGTTTCATGCAGAGAATCGTTATTTTATTTTCGATGATTTGATTTATTTTGATCATTTATAATAATATATTAGGGGACAAAAATATGGCTGACAAGAAAGTGGAAAGAAAAAAAGGAAATACCAATTTTAGCATTGTCCAAATGCATATTTGGTGTAGTGATCTTCCCTTTGAAGTATTCATTGGGGGTGAGGCACAACAAATTCATCTTCATCACTACTATCATTGTATAACTATAATCTGTCATCTTAGAACGCAAGATTATCTAAATTTTTGTAAATCGCCCATTACAGTAATTTTTTAATCAATAATCATAGACCCTTTAAATACAAGAAATTAATTATAATGATAATACTTATAAACGAACATTACCACAGAGTATATACCTAATACAAATCAGAGTATCAACTCGCTGTCGGCTGCTTTGATGTTCATAAGACAAGAGCAGCCATTTTTTGGGAGTATAAACCACAAAACAGTTAGTCTGTTTTGTGCTAACCAATATTCTGTTTTGTGGTATATGCTCAGGGTAGTACTAAAAAAATTGTTATTATAAATTAAACCCATACTTAAAATTTTTCTTTATTGTTGAGATAATTGTTATTTTCAGAAAGTTTAGAAAAATAGAATTTGTTTTCAACAAGATTAATAATATTAACTAAACGTTGTTTTATTTGTTTTTAAAAAAAAGTAAAATTGGTTTTTTAGGTTAAATAATTACATATAAATAGAATTTCTACGCAAGTAAATGACCGAATATGTATGTCTTGTACGCAATTTTCCTCGTTAGTAAGGAAGGATATCAATAATTTAAAAAAACACATCAACAGCTTTAACACTTATTTATTTCTCCAAATTAACAACTTACCTTCATTTTCATTATTTTTGAAATTTCGCTTGATACATTTAATGGTAGTGTATAGTCTTAAACTAAAATAAAATTTTTTCACAAACAGTAATGGAAAATTTGTACAAGGATGTATAAAAGTTTCATAATAGTTATGATAGCTTGAAAAACATGATCTTTTATTGCCAATTCTTCAAATAGTTTTTCAAAAATGTTATTTAGTTTAGCAATAAATTTAATAAAACTACTACCATGCATTAAAAGATTTCTAAAGCCACTATTATCTTTATTTCTATATGCTTTAAATAAACAGAATAAAGCTGAATCATCTAAATTTTCAATGGATTTGGAATAATGCTTACATTTAGGACATGTGCGTGTTGTAAACATTTTTTTATTAAATATCCACATACAAAACGTTCAGCTTTTTATTATTACCTGGGGGTTGGGTTACCTACCAGGCGCGTCTCCAGGTGGCCGATAGGAGGACGGTCAGGACTTATGTCTTGATTAGTGGCAGTCATAAGTAGAGTGAGGGGGCCTAAAAAACCCCCAAAATCTTTTGCGAAAACTGCCGCCGCGGACCAGCCCCCCAAGTGAAGGTGTGAGGTACCGTGCCGATGTACTGAATGGTCACGGGGAACGTGGCCGCGAACGGTCCCCTGAGGGCACCAGGCGACACCCTCTTGTACATCAGCCTTCCTCTGGTATGCGGGCTCTGCCAGAGGTGACACAACCCTTCCCAGCTACTCGTGGGATCCAAAATGGAACAAAAAAAAAACAAAAACAGAAACCAAAATCCGGAGGCTGAGCGTACACGCACACCTCCGAAAACAATTTCGGAGGCTGAGCGTACACGCACACCTCCGAAAACAAGTTCGGAGGCTGAGCGCACACGCACACCTCCAAAGCACCGTAGAGGTAGAAGGGTCTGCGGTGCTGAGGCGAAGAGGAGGAGGAAGGCGAGGGAACAGGAGGGTGTCTGCAAAGACACCACCGGCTCCAATCGCCCCTCCAAATCAAAACCAGGCACCAGTGGCCAGCAGAACTTGGGCAGCGGCGCCAGTTCTTTCTCCAAAAGAGGCCAGGAACGCGTCGTCACCCAAGAAAAGAAGCGCATGCGCTCTGACACCTCTGACGGAACACCCGTTAGAGGGAAGAAGGCGAGGCATGATGCTAAAACCATGGCTAATAAAAGCTATAGGGAAGCAGCTACCAACCACCTAAGGGTAGCTGTTATTGACAAGGTCGACCCGTACGGGAAAGTAAATGCCGAAAGGGAAGGTCTTATTAAGAGACAGCTGGTGGAGGCCCTGGACAAAACCCTGTCCGCCTCCCACGACGAAACAAAACCACCAACGTTCAGGTCGTGGTCGCACTCTGGTCAAATAATCAGAGTAACCTGCGATAACGAGGAAACGTTGGCATGGTTAAGGCAGACGGTGAAAAACCTCAAACCGTGGCAGTGCAGTGCTTGATGTGGTGCACGTCGACAACCTCCCCAAGCTAACGAAAGCCACCCTCTAGAACCCGAGCGACGCACACGCTGATCTCGGTGAAAAAGAGGATGTGCTGCGTCGGCTTAGCCGCCAAAACCCCGAGCTTCGTGTGGATGGATGGTGTTCCTTCCATTACGAGGCAAAGGAAAACCCTAAAGGGCACCTTTTCGTCTTCGGCATTGGGGACGAAGAAATGAAAGCCCTGGAAAAAAGGTCAATGAGGATGAGCTACGCGCTCTCCTCATTGATCCTTAAAACCAAGAAGGCGGAGGCAGATACGGTCGAGCCATCTTCAATGATGGCGATCGACAGTGCCATCTCGATGTGTTAAAGGATACACTAGCACTCATCCAGGAACCCTGGATAAGACAAACGAAAATATTAGGTTTTAGCAATAAAAAAGGTTTAATTTTCAGCTTCCCTAGCAATCACCAACCTAGGACCGCAATATACGTTCCTAGAAAATTCAAGGCCTTTTCCATGTCGCACTTTTCAACATCTGACCTTACAGTTGCCAAAGTTGAATATGTGCAAAAAGGTCAAAAGAAAGTGATAATACTGGCATCCGCATACCTCCCCTCGGACGCTGTTGGACCACCACCCAGCAGGGAACTGGAGGACCTTGTGGAACACTGCCTCACCCATAAGCTTGAACTGGTAATAGGCTGCGACTCGAACGCACACCACGTCAGCTGGGGTAGCAGAGTTATCAACACTAGAGGTAAGTCGCTTTATGATTACATAATTAGTAAGAATCTTTGCATTCTAAATAGAGGTACTGAACCAACTTTCATAAACTCTCGTAGCCAAACTCGAATAGATATCACATTATCTACCATAAAAATTTGTAATAAAATTTCCAACTGGCATGTATCTGACGAAATTTCTATGTCAGATCATCGCTGGATAAAATACGAAATAAATTTATCACTGTCAACCTCTGAACTAACTAGGAACCCCAGAAAAACGGACAGGACTAAATATGTCCACCTTTTGAACGGGTCCCTGTATTAGTTGGTGTAATAATAAAATAATCCACGTCTTCTCTAGATTTATTTATCAAATCTACAACGTGACTTTATAACACTATTAACATATCTTGACATCTGTCACCTACCACTCTAAACTAATGATCTATCACACTCATAACATCCCCCTTATTACCAATTGATTAAATTAATTTAAAAACTATTTTTGCTGCTTTAAACTTCTCACAAATCTAGTCTCCTTGGAGGTCTTACCACTCTTCCACTTCGAGTGCGTGTTTCAAGAAATGGGGTTGTAAGTTCTTCAGCAGATGGTGCTACAGTATGGGAATTATGAGAAGTGTTGAGATTTGGACTTATTTCTACCACATCTTGAGACATTTTATGCTTTGACTGTGTAGGCTTCAAGATATGCTGTCTGTTTCTCCTTCCTATAAATCCATCTGACCCTTCAACATTATAAGACCTAGGCTGATGACATTTCGACCTAATTGTTCCTTCAATCCATGGAGCATCTGGCATTTTCTTAAAATAGACTTTATCTCCTTCTTTTAACTCTGGTAGTGATTTAGTATTTCTGTCATAATAATTCTTCATTTTATCTTTATTTTCTTCCTTTGTGTTTACATATTTTTGAAATGTGACTATTTTTGGCTTTAGGTTTTTAGTCACCGTGGGCAATTGTGTTCTAATGGAACGTGACATTAGCAACTGCGCTGGTGATGGTAGATTTCCTTTTGGTGTGTTCCGAAATTGAAGTAAAGCAAGATAAGGATCTGTTCCTGACTCCTCTTACTTTGTAAGAAAACGTTTACATATCTTTACTACAGACTCTGCTAACCCATTTGACCTTGGTATATAAGGGCTTGACGTATTATGATTTATTCTCCATTCCGATGTAAAATTCTTGAACTCTGCTGAATTGAATGGCGGTCCATTATCAGAGAATAGCTCTACTGAGATACCATGTCTGCTAAAAATACTTTTAAGTGAAACAATTACTGTTGAGGCTTTGGTACTTGCCACTGTCATTAGTTCAATATAGTTTGAGTAATAATCTTGTACTACTATATATTTTTTAGATTTATAGTCCATAAAATCAACACCAACTTTTTCCCATGGAAGTATTGTTATATCATGTGAAAGCATTGGCTCTGGAGCATTTGAATTTCTGTGTGACAGGCAAATATGGCATGACTGAACAATATTTTTTATATCACTTGACATAAATGGCCAAAATACATGTCCTCTAGCAAAGGCTTTTGATCTTTCAATTCCCAAATGACCACTATGTATTATTTTTAAAATATCTGGTCTTAATTTTTTAGGTATGACTATACTATTATTTCTGAATAATAAATCATTTTCGCAGTGTAAATCAAATCTATACTGCCAATATTCATGCAAACCTTTGTGAATTTTAGCTTTACTTGACGGCCATCCTTCTTTACAGTATGTTTTCAAAATCTGTAGATATTCATCTTCATTAGTACCTCTGATCAGCCAATGTAGACGTTCTGATGATACTGGTAATGACTTAATTAATAAATTTACATGAACAATGAGATCATCATCTAATTCGTCTGAATTTGTTTCAGAAAGTGCTGCTCTTGACAAGGTATCGGCAATATACATCTGGCTCCCTTTCTTATATACTACATCTAAACTATAATTTTGTATTTTCAACATCATTCTTTGAAGACGCGTTGGAACCTCGACTAAGGGCTTTTTAAACAATGTTATTAAAGGAGCATGATCTGTCTCTACAGTTACAGTTTGACCATATATGAATTGATGGAATTTGTTGCAAGCAAAAACTATCGAGTATAGTTCTTTTTCTATTTGTGCCATGTTTTGCTGGGTGTTTGTTAAAGTTTTTGAGGCGTAGTATACTGGATGTTGGTTTTGTAATAACACCGCCCCGACAGCATTCTTACTAGCATCACTTTGTATGACAATAGGATCATGAACATTAAAATGTGATAACACAGGAACTTGACATATTAATTTCTTCATGTGACAAAATATTTTCTCATGGTTTTCAGTCCACTGCCAATCAGTTGATTTTTTTAACAATTCACGTAGAATTTCTGTTTCACCTGCCATGTTTTTAATAAAAGGACTTAAATAATTGAGTAAGCCTAGAAATCTTTGTAAGTCTTTTAGACAAGTAGGAGATGGCATTTCTTTGATTGCTCTAACTTTGTCAGGATCGGCTGTAATTCCATCTGCTGTAAAAATATGACCTAGATATTTAATACTCTCCTTAGCAAATTTACATTTTTCTTTATTAAATTTGACATGATTTTCTTGTGCTCTTTTAAACACCATGGTAAGACGTTCATTATGCTCTTGCATTGTTTTACCACTAACTAATATGTCATCGCTATATACTGCCACTCCTGGTATGTCACCAAACATTTCAGTCATAATTCTGTGAAAATACTCAGGAGCACAATTGACTCCATATGGAAGACGTTTAAAGCGGTAACGGCCAAAAGGTGTATTAAAAGTCGTGAGGTAAGAACTCTTCTCACTCAATCTGCACATCCAAAATCCACTACTTGCATCCAGAGTGGAGAAATATTTTGCGCCAGACACCTTTGCACGAACCATATCTACTGATGGAATGGGATAATGAGTCCTGTTAATTGCCTGATTTAAATTGCGAGGGTCTAGACATACCCTTAATTGGCCATTTTTCTTTTCTATTAAGATTAAGGAACTCACCCACTCTGTAGGCTTTGTGACCTTAGTAATGACATCCATTTTTTCCATCTTATCCAGTTCTTCTTGAAGTCTGTGATGTAATGCAAATGGCACCTTCCTTGGAGCATCAACTTTTGGCTTAATCTCTGGATTTGTACTTATATGACACTCACTAGGAAGACAACCAAGACCAGTAAAAAGAGAATTATAACAGTCCATAATTTTATTTAAATTTACATTTTCTAACTCATGTTTTCTTATTTCAACAGAAGACAATTCACTAATATGTTTTTCTGATTGTTGCATGCTTGATGTGTCTACACAGAAAACTCTTTTTATTAGTCCAATTTCTGAACAGGTATGTTTTCCTAATACAGTTGGAGAGTCTACATTCGCAATTATAAAATTAATTTGCTTTGTCATCAAGGTGTCTTCTAACTGGAATTTACATTTTAGGTTTTGTTGACCTAGCACTTCTAAACTGTTACCAGTGTACGACTTAATTTTTATATCAGTTTTAGATAATGTTTGTTTATTATTAAGTGAATCATATACACTTTTTGACATAATATTGACATCACTACCTGTATCAATTATACCACTTATTTTCGAATTGTTTATATATAAATTAATTGTCCATTCACCTGATGACTTCGAAGACTGAATATGGCCTATAAATAGTTCATCTTGTTCTGATTGTTCTTGTTGTATGTTGTCATCAGACTGTACATATTTTACTGACTTTGACTGATTTGACCGACAACAAACTGCAAAATGACCTATTTTTTCACATTTTTTACACTTTGCACCTAATGCTGGGCACCTGAAACGATGAACCTGATTACATCTAATACAAACTTCTTGTCTTGACTGCTGACTATATTGACTGGTGTTCTTAAAGTTGGATTTTGATCTTGATTGTGGCTGTCTTGTATTATAAAGGACGGAACTTTGTTCTCCTGACAACTCATCTGCTTGATGTCTGGAAGCAAGCATGGCTTTTGCCATCTCCAAAGCTTTATCTAGATCCAACTTATCTTCAAGCAATAGTTTTTCTCTGATAAAATTGTACTTTTGATGCATGTTGCATATAAACATTATTTTGACGAGGCGTTCTTGTAGCTGCCCTAGCTCACAGTTTTTTGACTTTAATTTGAGTGTGCAAGCGAAGTCTTCTAAGGTTTCATTTTCATCTTGTTTATATGTGAAAAAATTATGACATTCATAAGTGAGGTTAGCTTTTGGGACGAAGTGATTTTGAAATAAGTCTATAAGTTCCTCGTATTTAATGTTATTCTCATCTTTTTCAAACGTATTGAATACATCTATGTCTTTTTCGATAATAGCATGTAAAAATAATGCTACCTTTCTGCCATCACTCTCTTCATCCATGCCAGACGCACGTAAATAAATTTTAAAACACTGTATCCATTTTTTCCACTGTTGAGCCAAGTTCCCATTCATCACCATGGGCTGTGGACTGGACATGCCAGAAACTTTCTTGGACTTTTGATTTTCATCTGACATGATGTCGACCTTTGTAAAAATATTACAATGACTACGAGGCGTAGATTACGAGCTCAATTCTGACACCATGTATTAGTTGGTGTAATAATAAAATAATCCACGTCTTCTCTAGATTTATTTATCAAATCTACAACGTGACTTTATAACACTATTAACATATCTTGACATCTGTCACCTACCACTCTAAACTAATGATCTATCACACTCATAACAAGTAACATCAAGGAAATGACGTGTAACAGCAATGGTGAACTAGAAAGTTACTATGTAACTACGCAAAACATCAGCTTGTGAACCTTCGGGCTCCAAAACTCCTAAAAACTGAATTAATCTTCTCTGCAGAGGTGAAATATCTAGGGATCACCTTTGATAGCAAGTTAACATGGAACTCTCATCTATGTATGTATGTATGTATGTATAAGGGGTGATAATTACACTGCGACCTATAGGATCTATTGTGCCCCCCCTTACTTGCCATGTTCTGATGTTTTCTCAGATTTATAGCAGCTCTTCGAGTCCTATTTTCCTGAGGAAGTTTAGGACATCGTCGGGCTTCAAGTCAGGTAAATCCCCTTCCTCTATTCCATGTGCTCCTAGGTATCTAGCCCTAGAATTTTGCAAGGCAGGGCATTCTGCGAGTATGTGTATTGAGGTTTCATCCTCTTCCTCACAGAATCTGCACTTTGCTTCATCTGCTAACCCTAGTTTCTTCATGTGGCTTCTTAACCGGCAATGCCCGGTTAATATTCCCGTTAAAATTCGGAGCCTTTTTTTAATGAGGTTGACGCAGCTAAGAGATCTCTTCTGGTCATAGTTCCCCAGTAGTATCTTAGATTGCCTCAGTCCTTCCAGCTGATTCCAGTACTTGGATTTTTCTTTTTCCATTTCTTCCCTTAGTTTTCCTAAGATTACTCTACTGCTGATCCCACAAGATGGTTCTGGTCCCAAATGTGGGGTTTCAGCTCCTTTTTTTGCCAGCTTATCTGCTGTTTCGTTCCCCTCTATTCCTATGTGTCCCGGGACCCATAGGAGGGTGACAGTGTTCTTCTGGCCCAGTTCATTTAGTTTGCCTAGGCATTCCCAAACCATCTTCGAACTGATTATATTTGAACTCAGCGCTTTGATGGCTGCTTGACTATCCGACATGATCACAATCTCTTGTCTGCGGTAGTTTCTTCCAATATTGAATTCCACACATCTTTCGATGGCGCGGACTTCTGCTTGAAAGATGCTCGGGTATGTGCCCAAGCTTTCTGAGTATTTGGCTCTTGGTCCAAAAACTCCTATCCCAGTTCCCTCGTCTAGCTTGGAACCGTCCGTATACCACTTTATGGTATTCTGATTTAAATTCTGTATGGTGTCTTCGTCCCATTCAGATTTATTACTCAACCTTGTGATGAATTTTCTCACAAAGTTGAATTTCTTTGGCATATCATCTTGGGGCATTTCCCAAGTTTGATCAAAATGAAGTGATCGGGGTTTTTCCCTGATAATTCCTTCTTTGATCATTCTATATATCGTTTTCTTCCTTACACTTTCTAACAGAATGTGCAGTGGGGTTAAGTTTAAAATCACCTCCATGGCAGCAGTGGGGCAAGTTCCCATTGCTCCAGTGAAACATGAACAGGCTAGTCTCTGAATCTTCGAGAGATTTTTCCTCGTCGTACTCAGATTAGCCCTTGCTCCCCAACCCATTGCCATTGCCACCATGAGGGCCTTGGTCGCTTTGTGTATTACTTCATCTTCGTGTTTATTCCAGAGTAATCTACTATCTAGGATTAGCCCTAGATATTTGACCTCTGTTTTCCACTCGACGATGTTCTCCCCTATTCTTATGATTTTTAGATTAGGTTTCTTTTTGCTTGTAAAGGCTACTAGTGTGGTTTTGGTGGGGTTGATGCTGAGTCCCACCGAGTCACACCATTGTTTCGCAATGTTCAGTCCTCTTTGAACAATATCACAGAGGACGTTTTCATACTTCCCTTTTGCCAGGATAACCATGTCGTCGGAATACCCTTGACATGGTATGCCTTCCCTGGTCAATTGACTAAGTAGACTGTCCATAGTGAGACTCCACATAAGCGAGGATGCAACTCCCCCCTGTGGACAGCCTCTGGTCACATTAATGAAGATAGTGTCTTGTCCTGCCTCCATTTATGCGATTCTTGTAGATAGCAGTTGCGACATCCAGATGGAAGTCGTTCTATCTACTCCTTTCTCAATCAGTGCCCTTTTGACTGCCTCATGTGGCGTATTGTCAAAGGCCCCTTCTATGTCTAGAAAGGCACATACCACGGTCTCTTTTTTATTCAGAGCGTCTTGGATTTCGTGGACTTTCCCGCTTGGTACGCATGCTGACGGGGGTGCAGTGGCACCTGTTCCAAGATTTCTGTTCTAATGTAATTGTCTACAGCTTTTTCCATCGTTTTGAGAACAAACGATGTGAGGCTGATCGGTCTAAAGGATTTGGGGTGCGTAGTGTCCCGTTTCCCTGCTTTTGGGATGAAGGTGATTTTGGCCCTTCTCCACGCTTCTGGTATGTATCCCAGTTCAAGGCTGCTCCGACTAATTCGGATCAAGTGTGGAATTATTGCCTCTTGGCCCTGTTGAAGTAGGGCAGGAAATATTCCATCCGTTCCAGGGGTTTTGAACGGCTGGAAGGTGTTCATAGCCCATCTCAGCCGTTCCTCACTGCATATGTGCTTTGCCATTGCAGTGTCTTCCCTGGTAGATCTTTTAGCTTTCTCATTTATTTTTCCGGAAGGGACTATTCCTCCGGGAAAGTGAGTTTCTAACAGGAGCAGAGCTCTTTCTTTTTCGCTTTCTGTGAAGCTTCCATCTGGCTTCCGTAATGCCATTACAGTGTCTACTTTCCCTTTTGCCAAGACTTTGTGTAGCCTTGCTGCAGAGGGTGTAGCATCTATTTCTTCGCAGAATTTTCTGAAGCTGTTTCTTTTAGCTTTTCTAATCTCCTTATTATATGTTGTAAGTTTCTCGGTGTAGCTCTGCCAATCTCCGTTACGTTTGGCTCTATTGAAGAGCTGTCGCGTTTCGGATCTTAAGTTTGACAGATGACTGTTCCACCATATCGCATCTTTTGCTTTTCTAGTCCTTTGGAGAGGACAACTGGATTCATAGGCATCGATTATTGCCTCGTTCAGCTCTATGAGATCGTTTTCTAATGCCAGGTGATTCCTGGCATTTCTTTTAGTCTTGAGATTTGCAAGATTTATGTTCAGGTTAGTGTTGTAATTTTCCCAGTTAGTTTTCCTGGGGTTTCTCCTGAGTGCTGGCTCAGGAGGATTACACTCTAATCTGAACGTAATCATTCTATGATCAGAGAGGGATGGTTCGTTCGATACTCTCCAATCTTTCACCCTATCCGTAAGATTCGGTGTACTTAGTGTTATATCTAGTACTTACTTTCTTGTTTTGGTTACAAACCTAGGGGTATTCCCTATATTGTGTATAACAAGATTCTTATTAAATATAAATTCTAAAATTTTCTCCCCTCTTTCGTTGGTGTCTGTGCTTCCCCATATGGTATTGTGACCGTTGGCGTCGCATCCTATGAGAAGCGGCAGCTTCTTCTGTTCACAGTACTCGACTAGTCTTTGCAGTTCTGTAGGCGGTGCAGTCCCGTCCCCTGCAAAGTAGCATGATGCTATCATGACTTCTTGACGTCTATTCTCGAACTCGAGGTTTGCTCGAATCGGAATGAGGTCTCTCGTCATGAACTCTGACACACAAAAGTGATCAATGCTGTTACTTACCAAGATGCAAGCTCTGGGTATGTCTACATTACTCACTTTGTATATCAGTTTGGCTTCCCTACTTGCGAGTCCTCTCACCTGACCATCACGGACCCATGGTTCCTGGATCAATACTAATCCCATTTGGTTTCTGATAAACGTCCTTGAAATAACCGCCGAAGATCCCTTGGCGTGATGGGCGTTTATCTGAGCGATATTAATTCCCGCCATTTTTCTTACCATGGTTGTTCCCACGAGTAGCAAGGGAATGTCGGTCCACTCCGGCAGAGCCCCGCATGCCAGAGCAAGGCTACATACAAGGGGGTTTCGCCCGGTTCCCCCAGGGGAACGTTCGCGACCGCTTATACCCCAGCGGCCATCCATCCTTCGGCACGTTACCTTACACCTTGGAATTGGGGGGGTTGGTCCGCGGTGCGACCTTAGGAATGACCAATCTGGCAATCTTGCAGTTATCAGCTGCTCATACCAGACCGTGCCACCCGTATAGACGCACACCCCCAGCTTCGCCGCTTCCCTGCTAAATTGCAGTGTTATACCTGCTTAAGCAGTTCAGCGGCTCTCCTGGGGATCCCCTATCCGCCACCTGGGGACGCGCCCGGTAGGCACCCAGCCCTCGGGAACTCTCATCTAGAAAATAGAGTAAAAAAAGCATATATTGCCTATGAACAGTGTAGAAGAACCATTGGTCGTACCTGGGGATTGTCACCAAGGGTCACGGAGTGGATCTACACTGCAATCATAAGACCTATGCTAACCTACGGGGCGATTGCCTGGGGAGTAAAAACAAACCAGCTGACAGTCGTCCGCAAACTTGACCATTTACAAAGAACAGCATGCCTTAACATAACAGGAGGCATGAGAACTACACCAACTAGAGCGATGGAGGTAATCCTCGGTCTCACCCCACTTGATATATATATCAAGGAGGTGATTTTGATGACCATGCTACGGCTCCGCTCTACCGGTACACAACTCGAAGTAGAATCTGGTGAGTCGAGGTGGGGTTTGTGGCGCGAAGCTATAAACGAGCTTCCAATGCTACAAGCAAACACAGAATCGATTTCACCAAGATATGCCTTTCACAGGCCCTACAAGATAATCATAAATGACAACGCTCAAAATGCATTGGCGACAGGTACTATATGTATCTTCACCGATGGATCTAAGACAAAAGAAGGTTCAGAATGTGGAATTTACTCCAGATCCCTAAACCTCAATATAAAATGGGCAATGGGTTGTAATGCAAGTATAGCTCAGACAGAGCTAACTGCAGTCTCCATAGCCGCAAAAGAAATTACCAAAAGAGAAATCACTGGCAAAAACATCCGTATCCTTACGGATAGCAGACAAGTACTATTAGCCCTGAATAGGCCACGGATCACATCAGGTCTAGTATTAGAATGTCACATGGCCCTTACGGAAGCCTGCAACAATAATGTGGTTACTCTAGGCTGGATAAAAGGTCATGGAATTTCAAAAGGCAACCGCATAGCTGACTCGTTGGCTAGAAAAGCTGCCTCCCAAAGGCTCTTGGGACCCGGTAGTCTTGTCAGCTTGCCGGCATCAGCGGTGGTTGACCTAGTAAAGGAATGCTCCCTTGACAAATGCAGGGAAAGATGGGACAAAGAAAAAGGTTGCATACTATCCAAGGAACTTCTGAAGTATCCGAATAGCGGAGCAGCCAAGAAATACGTGGCCATGACCAGAAAGGACCTGCGGTTGGTCACAGGTATACTTACTGGCCATTGTCATTTACGAAAACATCTGAACAGGTTGGGTTTATCTGACAGCCCACTATGTAGAGGATGTGAACAAGAAGATGAGACAGTTGAGCACGTCCTTTGTGATTGTCCGGCACTCTCTCAAATAAGACTTTCTGTTTTCGGCGAGAACTGGCTAACACATGCCAATTTGAGGGAGCTGCCTACAGGCGACGTTATCACCTACTTTAAGCAGGTAGGATGGTTGACGAGCCTATAGGTTAGGCTCAATTTCAGAAGGAAGCACAATGGGCCAAATGTGGCCTAAGTGCAGTGGGGCGACCCACACTTACAGAATTACAGATACAGAGAGATCCGTATTATTACGATAATCCGTTTCGTTAAGTATAATAGTCTTTTTATCAGATACAGAACACTGAGAAGGAGTACATGCATCGGTAGTATTTATTTTAATGTCATTTAATGTAAGTAACATTTGTTCCGCATCTCCTTCGCAGTTTTCTGTACCTGAAATAAATAGTTTAATGCACTATTCCACACAATACAAATGCTGCCACTGATTTATTTATATGCAACCAACTGCCTACCTTAACCAAAACTAACGGCGGCGGCTATGGATACTCCCAAAGTGTCATGGCGATACCTGAAAATGGATGCTTACCCCGCAAGAATACATCCAGCGCCGGATTCCGTTATGAGGTTAAAATAAGCGAACAAAAAAGTGTTTGGTAAATGGTTAAGAGAGTTTGAAAACTTAACCAATTCATCATACGTTATAAATAATACGGTTATTGAGGATAGAGAACGGATTAAACTTAAGTGAAATATTTAAATGATATATTGGTACCTATACATAATATATTGAATTTTTGAGATTATTAAAATTATTTAGTAAACATTTAAAAAGTTTTATTTACCATATAAAGTTTAAATTTAATTTTAGATGTCACCACTTTACTCGGTGCTCAAAAACTTACGAACCATCTTCACAAATTAAAACGAGAAATACCAACTGAAACTGCCCTTCAAAATTAACAGTAAAAATTGATCTTATTAGAAAAAAATACATGGTTAGGTTAGGTTCCAACTTTTACAAGAAGCACCTTGTGAAATAACTCTTATTGTAACACACAATCAGGCAATTCAGATTATTTGCGGTTTCGGAAAGTTAGTAATGATGTAAGAGAACAGTTATTACGTCTCTACAAGAATGGACATACAGCAGGAACAGCATTAGAAATGATTAAGTGCAATATCCAGCTAACTTGTGATGACTACAACACAGCTTTAGCAGATAGGAATAGATGCCCAAGTTATAAATATTTGGATTTCATTATGGATTAAAACTACAATAATTTGCCCAAATCTATGAAATATTTCAACTCTCGGAGGTTGGAGGATGGAAATAAAAAATAAGTAATAAAAAATCCTCAGTATTTTTACCCTTAATTTAGTTACTGATAACCAAAACATGTATATTAATTAAATTAAACTTATTTTAAAAAAACCTGAAATGTATGCATAATAAAAAAATACACCTTTATAATACATTTTTACACTGCAATTATATATTTTTTTACTTTCTAGCCTAGAAAGCACAAATTGAAAAATGCGCCAAATATCCAAGCCACACCTACTAATATTTCTATTGGCCCATTTTAGCCTCATAACGGAATCCGGCGCTGGATGTATTCTCGCGCTTACCCCCTCCTTATAGAGTCGATACTCTAATTTGTATTATTACTCTGTGACATTACCTTTTTCAATCGAAGATAAAGAGAGATTATCTCAAATAACTGATCGAAAATGGCCAGTTAATAAATAATGTCGATTACCATACAATCGCAGTTTGCGGTGTGGTGAAACAGTTCGAGGGCGCATAATCGCAATTAAAATTCTAGCACTCGGTTTCACAATCGTGAGTTAACTTCTTAACCTGAAGTTAACTCTCGATTGTGAAACCGGGTGTAGGTTATTTATTTTTATGTGAAACCGGGCCTGGTTGTCGTTTGACAATTTTTTGTTCTGTGTCTGATGTCTGATGTCTGATAGTTGTTTGGTTATGTCAATCAAAATATTTGTTTATATACTATTTATATTTTTTTTAAATGTAAGTGTAATGTTAATATGAACAAAATACTTTATAATGCCAGTAACGACAAGAAGAATTAATCGAAACAATGTGCGCACATCCCCGATTTCCCCAGTAATATCAAGCTTCGCCAATGATCCTTGTGGACAGAGATATGCTCCTCTTGGAGCTTCGGTTCCAACTGTTCCTGCACTGGAATCACCTGTATCCCCTAAACATTTTCCATTTCCCAACACACCAATCGACAATGACCTTTTTTTTGAAAGCTTAATGTGGTTTTTTGCTATTTCAACAACAGCTTTACAATACTTACATCTCTACAGGTCTGTGTGGTGGTTACCACATTCATACACAAGACAGGCTGTGGTAAGATTTATTTTTCTTAATAAATAAGCTTTCTAGTTACAGAAAATATTTATAAAAATTGTTTTTAACAGTTACCTTTTTTAGAATTTTTATTTGATTGATCCATATTTGGTTATATTTATTTTTTTGGCATTGTCAAGAAGACTTATTTATATGATTGGATGTTTAGTGTTAAATAAATTGGCAACAGAAACTCAACAAGAATATGTTCAATGTTATTTTAGGTAAGAATAAATTATTTTTTACATCAATCTTATAATTTTATAGTTTTGGTATTTTTAGGTTTTTGTTGTTTACTGTAATATGTACAATTTTAGCAGTATGTATGTATCTTGTTATGCAGAATCACTATTTGGAAAAAATGTTGTATTTGTGTTACCCGTAAGTACTTAGCTAGGTTTAAAAACTATATATTTTATTGTAATTTTGTTTTAGATTTTTTATTTATTTAATACTGTTTGGTTTTAACATTCATCCATTTTTTGAGGTGGTTAAATGGAGTTCATCACCACCTCCTCTACATGCATGTAGTTCAAATGCAATAGATATAAGAAAGGAAGTAGAAAATTTGATTGTTAACTTTAACTGTAGAATGAAAGAAATTTTATTCAGTGCTGTATGTAATGCATACTATGGTGGTTTTATTCCTTGCTGTTTTGCCCAAGTAAGTTGATTATTCCCTAAAATAAATCTGACACATTTTCATTTACTTTCTTTTTATCTTTTTAAACACTTTTGCAGCCATCATTACACTATGACATTTTTTGGGCTGCTCAACATATCCTCTTTATTTTCATGAGTGGTTTCATATCGCTTTCCACTCACATTCTTTCTCTTCGATATTGTGACATCCTGCATCGATCTGCATTACATTTAGGCACATGGGAAAAGTTAGAAACTGGCAGAACAATGATGTTGGTGAACAACACTTGGAAAGAGGATGTTATGTGGCCATATGGAGCTTTAGTGAAGTGTGGGAAGGAAATTTGGAGAGCACAAGGGGACTGTAACAGTAGTCAACCAGGAAATGTTGCTCTTAGAAGATTTTATGTAAGTTTTAAAGATATTAAGGGTAAAGTTTTTAAAGTAACTTTTTTCTAAGGATGTTATGTATTTTTTTCTAGCATGTTTTTAAGAATCCCACAACTACACTGGGTCTGAAACTTCTCCTGCTGTTGCTGACTGTTTTTTGTCAGCTAGTATTATTAGTACGTAGCACTTTGTGGTATAATATAATTTCTTTGACTTTTATTTTATTTTTTAACTACTATGTTCTCTATAAATTGTTTAGAGATTATTTGGTAAGTCATAAAATCTATTCAGAAGAAAGGGATTTGCACAAAAAGATCCACATAAGATAAAAAACGGTGTTATACTTTTAAAATTTTTGTATTTGTTAAAAATAAATGTGAATTGAATGAGTTTTTTTATAATTAAACCATTTATAGTTGTGCAGAGATGTACAAGGTGTGATTAATGAATGAATTTTTATAGCAACAACTGCTGACCCGGACTTCATGGCCAATCATAAAAGACCCATCTCGTTAATGGCTCAAATTTAATACTCATGTGCGAACCAACTCCCACTCACATAGTTCCCCCTAAATGTTCGTGCCCCTTATAAAATTGGGTTGGCAAGCCTATCAATCCGTATATTATTATGCATAAGACCATAAGAGGTTAGTTCATTGTTTATTTTATTTGAATGGATCTATATTTTGTTTTTTTGGACCATCACAGTATTTTTATTGTTATACGCACTAATAAAAATAAACGAAAAAAAAATTGGAACTTCTTTGTGGTTTATGGCCTGAGTTGTCGGGTATATCCGGCAAATAGAAGCTAGCTTTTGACAGCTACAAAGGTTTTTTTTTTCATTTAAGTAGTGGTATTCCTGGTACGTTGGGTGTGTTCGGGGAGTACGCTTTCGAGCTATGTAGCGCCAAGAGCCATATAACGCAAACGAGGAATAGTACTAGATAGCGCCAACTGGCGGAAATAGCGTCCTCCCCGAACACACTCCTAGTGTTCCATGGAAAGAATTAGTCATATTTTAGCAGTGGAAGGGGAAAGAAAATTCAAAAATATTTGCCCATGAGTATTCAATGAAGAGATAGGTTTATATGTTCAACTAGACTCTGGTTTTGTTACTAAAGTTTGAAAGAACTATTGTATGTTAATTATCGAGCAAAAATTAAGGTTATGGGAAAGGGAAACGAAAAGGGGTAACCGATTCAGCCCCAGCACATCTCATACAAAAAGTACTCAAAATACCATACAGTAACTTGCTATTACAGACTCATTTTCCTGTGTCTTAGTCAAAATCAGAAGATTAATCCACCAAGCTGTTAACCGAAAGAGTCTCGGAGTAGAATGAATAAGAGGGCGAACAGGTAGGTACCTTGCATATAATCCTTACAAATAACAAAATCAAAGGGGCGATTAAGAGCTAAAAATCTTTTAAATCTCTAGGTAAGAGCGGAATTTACCCAGACTTACTCCAAAATGGCTTGGATTAGCTTCCAAAAGCCTGGAAGAAGACAGAGGTGGCTTTTATACCCAAGGCAGAAAGACGTCCCTAGAGATTACAGATTACAAATTAGACCGGCCTGACACACTGCGACCTTTGCAGATCTATTATTGTCTCCTTATGAACTGTTTCGCCTGTCTCTTTCTAGGGGTTCCCAACTTTCAAGAGACTTTCTTTGCACCTACTTGCTGATGGCTGCTTTTTAAGGGCATTTGGAATTTCCCGGGCTAATTTATCAGGTTTCTCATTATCACTGATTTCCTTTATTCTCCGGTACCCAGACAAGTGTTGGCCGACAGCAGCTTTTCACTTAATTGAGCGCACAAACACAGTCGCATACAAGCTTTGAGTTGACCTGTATCGAACTGTGTGTGCCTCTTGACTGTCCGAATGGATTACGATAGACTCGTTTTCCACCTTTTGGGTTATCAGTTCTGTAGTACATTGTATAGCGGCAATTTCTGCTTGATATACAGTTTCGTACTTCTCTAGGCAAGGTAGTCCAGGCGTGCTGTACCAAAAAACAGTTGGAGGTGGTAAAGGGGCTTATAACACATGAAAAAAAAATACATTAACTATTTCAATTATGATCATTAACTTTTTGGGGGTGAAAAAGGGTGAAAAGGGGATAAAAAACTGAAGTATTGCTGTTTGCGGCTAAAATTGACGTCAAAATAAAAAGTGGCCAATAAAAAAGTTGTAGATCATGTAAAAATCTAAAACTTTTCTCTTGGTAATTTTCTCACATAACCTCAATTTTTCGAGGAAAATGAAAAAAAAAGGTTTATTCGTTTTTAATTTTCCAACGGATTCGTCAATCTTGATGAAACTTGGTGAAAATTTACCTTTTTATGTCCAAAATAACCACGAATTTTCTTAACCTTGTAACATAATAATTTTCCGAGAAATTGTATTTTTTCAACTGTAAAGTTTGCTCGGAAAATATTATTGGAAAAGGTTTTCCTGGGGCTCATTTGTTTCGTTTTACACCTCTCATTTAAAAATGTGCTTAAAAATAAAAAAAAGCAAAAAATGAATTTTGCAACGGCTAAATTTGCCATAATTAAATTTTTGTTATAAAATTAAAAAATGCAAAAGCCGACTCTTGCATTACATTCTACGGGAAAAATTACAAAAGAAAATGTATTTCATTATTTAGTCGGATATTTAGTTCATTTGCAATATTATAAACACTCAAGTCTATTAATGAAATTAATAATCCGAGCGGGAATTTCATGGTTTTTACTATTGTTGTATGCTGATTTGTTTATATTATGTTTTATATATTATATATATATATTTATATTATGTTAGGTTTTTCATGCGATAAATCGATTTGTTAATATTACAAGGCCTAAATACCCTTCCATCAGGGTTGCCACAACAAGCTAAAGAATAGTAGTAGATTGGAGACAGAAAGTGGAGTATATACTTTGTGTTCCGAGGATATATTTAGTTAACTCAATATAAAAGTGTTAAGGAGTCTTTGTTGTTAAGGTCATGTCAATATATTTTTTTCAAAAGTCTTTTTGAAGGTTCAAATTGGTGACAGTGGTCACCTTTCATAAGTGACAAAGTGTAGACATGACAACTCTAACTAGCCTAGGGGCCTAGTCCTTGTGTTTTCTTTTTGACCTAGCAACATTTCAGTATACAAAATATTGTCTTTTCAATATATTTTTTAATTACAATTACGAATTACTTAAAACCGAATGATTATATATTAAAAATAAAGAAATTATTTCAAAAAGTCAAAGAAAATTGAAATTTTGATAAAAATTGGGCTATATAGGGCTCTGATGGAAGAATATTTGGGCCTTGTAATATCAACAAATCGATTTATCGCATGGAAAACCTTATAATATAAACAAATCAGCATATAACAATAGTAAAAACCATGAAATCCCCGCTCGGATTATTAACTTCATTAATAGACTTGAGTGTTTATAATATTTTGATATTGAAATCGTCATCGCTACGCCACTGGATTAAATTATTGTAAACAAATAAATATTTTAACTTACT
The DNA here is from genome assembly GCA_035357415.1 of Ophraella communa. Classification (NCBI taxonomy): domain Eukaryota; kingdom Metazoa; phylum Arthropoda; class Insecta; order Coleoptera; family Chrysomelidae; genus Ophraella; species Ophraella communa. The sequence continues at coordinate 22,701,735 of CM068985.1, forward strand.
TGTGAAAAGAAACATTGGAGCTTAAATAGTCCGGTTTTTTACATACTTGACAATGACGAACCATTTCTTTCACTAAATTTCACTTAATATTACCTAGAATTTCGCTAAAAACACCAATATTACTATAAAATATCGTTGAATTTGCTTTGGCGACAACGCTTGAAATAATTAAAGAGACTGTCATATTTCATAGTATATACCCCCCTATTCTGTATCGCAAAGTTGCTACTGAGCAAGTGGTTTAGAGCAGGGTCAGTGATTAGGTTGCCACTTGTCTTCAAATGGTATTCTGTAGAAGCAGCCAGTGGTTACGATAGTTACTTTATAGTTGTTTCTGAGCAACCACAACATTTGTGGTTGTTAAAGTTAGCAATTATCAGAAAAGGTTGAAGTGAGGTAGGAATATGGATCCGTGGATTAAGAATATTTTGTTAGATCATGAAATTAATAAAATACACAATGAGTATGTATAAAAATATACTAAAAATTGTGAACATAGTATAAAACCTTATATTTTTCTAGTGAACTACCCATACCCATAAAAATTTAAGGGATCAGGGCAATTCATTTCACATGGGTGAAACACATAATTTAAAAAAAAGTTCAGACTTTTTTTTGAAGATTCATAATTAATTAATTCTTTATTAATTATTTTTAATTTTTATTAACCCAATATACTTTATATACCATCCTAAAGGGCATCAAGTTAAAAACTTGTGGAAGGAAAAGTAAATTACTTTAGCAACAGATTTTCTATTTTTAATACAAACATGTTATGTATAATAAAAAACCTATATCAACATAGGTGTCACATACCATATAAAAAAATAAACTATTCTCAATTTTCTTAGTTGTCAGACTTGGGTGGAAAAGTAGGGTCGATTTACACTATAAAAGTGGCTAATCATTCTTCTTAACCACTAGTAGTCACCGGAATAATAGCAATTTTATTGAAAGTGGTTAAAAAGTTACTATCTACAGTTGCTTGTCAGTCAGTTGCTTCACTTCCACTTAGATATAGAATAGGGGGAATAACCGCTTCTGGGCGTGGTATCATTCAGCTGTGCGGCGTTGTCGCTTATTGAACAACTAATCTCTGATCTAACCGGATAAAACAGTTCAATGGTTAAACATGCCCTAACATTTGTTGTACAGTGCGTCCATAAAGTAACGCATAAATTCATTATTGGCTAAATGAACAATAAAATTAGAAATTCCCAAAACAGGTCGATTTTTGATTTCAATTTACTATTGTTTCAAATCATAATCTAATATACAGGGTGAACCACTCTCGTTTAATGACGTCACCATCATTTTTTTCAAATGGAACCCCCTTTTTTTCAATTTCCAAATTGCCTTTGCTGAGCTGATTCCAAAAATGTATAATTGCGATCTTAAAATATTTTAAAGATTTTAGTACGTTTCTTTTAAAGTTATTTGCCAACCAAGACATTATCATATCAAACTAGAAGCTAAATACCTACTTACTATGTTCCGCTAGTGCACATGATTGCACACCTGTGCTGTGCTAGTCAAGGTATTTTATAAACAACCCTGAATTTTTCAAAGTATTAACCCTTGCATTTACAAAAAATGGTGAATCAAATTATATTATTGTTAGGTTAGATAGTGGTCTCTGCCTTTAAAGTTCAATAGGGTAACTGACGACACTTCTACCAAGTATGTGGGCTCTAGTTGATGTAGACCAAATTTATTAATCCTTATGCCTGTATGCACCATTGTACAATTTCTCTGATTAAGACTTTAACCGTGATTACTTAATGTTTTTCCTATGCACCAAGCCTTTTTTCTCCTAATCCGCAATTAACTTTTAACCGCCGGATGGCCTGGGATTAAGACTAGATAACTGCGGTTAGTTAATAAGTGAGGTTAGGATGTTTTGTTTGGTTCTGATTTCATTTACATGTATTTTTGTCAATAGTGAGTAGTTATAAACTGTGGTAGTGAAAAATAATTATGGAAGTGGAAGACCTATTATTTGATGATGAACTAGATATTAATGACATAGTGTTAGATGGGTTTCCCAGGCGTTGGAATGAGAGATAATTATTTTGAAGCCCTGGATGACCTTAGTTTCTTTCGTCGCTTCCGCCTCACGAAACCAACAAAGGTAGATCTTCTTGAAGAGGTTGAAGCCCTAACTTATGATAATAGGGTGTAAGTATACCCTATGCAATTTTATGTCTCCAAGAACTATGTGGAATTGCACTTTAAACTGTATTCTTAAAACAAAAGGAAATAAATTGAAGCTGACGTTTATAATTTTGTTGTGTTCTGTAATCGAGCCTTTATTTTATTTTTATTTGTGTATTTATTGATGAGATCTAGTAGTTAAGAATGACATGTGTCATGAAGATTCGATTTGAAGTTCTGTCATTAATTTATGTACAATCGAAATATATTCTTTTAAGTAATATGTAATGTTATTAGTTACAACAAATTTCAAACACCCTAATCCCGAAACAGCCTCTTTGTCGGTAACCTTCACATCACGAATACATATAACAAGGAGGTGAAACTCCTATGCCGAGCTATAAGCGCCCGTGGCTGAATTTACGGCTCCTATCTAGGCGGAGTCTAGTCTACGGTCGTTGCGTACTTTGTACTGCGCATCAGGCTGTCTCTCTCTCGAACGAGAGATGTTTACACGAATCCATATGCGGTTGGTTATCTCGCTCGCACAAAGAAAAAGACAGCCTGTTGCGCAGTACGGAGTACGCGCCGACCGAGAATTTAACCCTGCCCAGATAGGCGCCTTTTCTCCTGCTACCCTCTCCACTCGAGTTTCACATCCTTGTTATATGTATTCGTGCTTCACATCAATCAACATCAAATTGTGACAGACATCAAATGTTGCCAGCTGGCCATAATTACCAAATGCAAATGCATTTAAATGCAAAATTCTTTGGTGCATCAAATCTACTTTTTAACCGCGATTACATACTTAGACGTGGTTAGCTAATTACGAGAAAACGTGAAAATGGTGCATACAGGCATTAGTCTCTCGAACTCTAGACAGTTGCACAAAATTTTCTCAACCGTTTCTGTCAATAATTGTTTTCCTATGCCCATTAAGACGATTTAATCCAGTCAGTATAGTGACAATTCGGTGTTTTCCATTTTTTTCAAAATCATTCAGGAAGACAGAGCAGCAATCAATTACCCCAAAAACCGAAAAAACTTAAAAAAATTTTGTAACCTAGTTATTCCATCCTCAAATTCATAAATTTGTCGCGTAAACGACTAGATCCAACATGGCGGGTGGCCTACGTCACTACTCATATGTGTCATTGAAAGCGCCATTATTTCATTGTAAACAGTGTATCTTCCAGATTGTGCGAAGTTTTATATTTGTTTTTATTCATCTCTTTTCTTTATTTTTTGTTGATTTTCATAAAAATAAGTCAGTTAGACATTTTTTAATGCAGAAAGCTGTTGCTTTTACTTTACATTTCGAAATTCAGCTGCATTGAAACGATCGTCTTTCTTTATTAATTCCATCACCATGAAGGATGGTAAATTGTTTGACAATGCTTTCACAAACCCTACTAACGACATTTTATGATTGCAAAACACAAATGAAACCAATAATTCACAATAAAATCAAAAATAAAAGTCCAACTCTCTCAATTACCACACATTAAATGTAAACAAACTGTCATCGATATGAGTTTTGACGTCACGACCTTAGACCATATACAAATAGACTGGCTGTGACGTCATTTTTCTGAATAACATACTGGGTGTGTTCGGGGAGCACGCTATTTGCGCCATTTGGCGCTATCTAGTACTATTCCTTGTTTGCGTTATATGGCTCTTGGCGCTACATAGCTCGAAAGCGTGCTCCCCGAACACACCCACTGAAGCCAATATTATCTCTCTTTGTCGCATGAAGTTCGTGGAGCTACGGGATGAGGTGTGTGGGCGGTACTGTTTACAAACAACAAATACCAGCGGCGCAAATGTCTTTTAATAGGTAACAAGGTCTTAATATAATAACACAAGGTTTTAACTCTAATTAAAATGCTTAAATCATAACTTTAATCCAAAATTAATACAACAACGAAAACAATACCACAATTAGTTTATTAACAGGGTAAGATTAATGTTTACATATGATTCGCAATGTTCCATGCTATAAGGGACAGTGCAGCCGAAGATATACGAAAACAACCGAAGAAGTTTTATTCAAACGTGGTTATGTTTGTAAACATAAGCCGTTTTCTTTCGGACCGGATCAGCTGATCACAACGCGTTATGTTTCATTTCATGTTTTTTCGCAGTTTGATGTTTGACAGTTGGCGGATCATGATTTGAAAATTTCTGAACATACTGAACATTTAATTTTTATGATTACTTTGTTTGGATCGCGATATCCTAACCCTAGTTCTTTCGGACGACAATATTCACATAATATTGAAACATGGTTCTTCTGAACAAACGGATCGTGATCTTGAAATCATGATTCGATTGAGTTGCGAAAGAAAACGGCTATATAGTCATAGAACAAGAACGATAAACATTTACCAGGATTTCCTAATCGGGCTGATTTGTCCGCCAGCTGTGTGACGTCACTGCAGTCCTTCATTATAACGTTTACCATATAAATGCATGGAAATAATAGGAATTAGACAGTATTTTTATGATTTCTGTAATACTAACGTACCACTATTTGGATTTTTAGATTAAACACTTATAATTTATAATAAATATTCCCATAAAATCGTTTTAATACGGCCGAGGACTGCAGTGACGTCACGTGCGATCGATTTTTTGGCGAACGTACGTCTTATGGGATTAAGCAATCCTGGTAAATTTTTTATCATTCTTGGTCATAGAACACTACATACAGTTATTTTGGCTTCACAACAAGGACAGAAAATTGACGTCTATTTGTATGCAAGAATACATCCAGCGCCGGATTCCGTTATGAGGTTAAAATAAGCCAATTAAAATGATGCTTGTGGGCGGAGTTCCTACCGTTGATATTTTACGTGACGTTTAAACTAGGTATAACCATTGATTAAAGAATAGGGAAGATATGCAACGCATACGAGCGAAACGTGTCCTCCGATGGTTACGACTTATAGATGGCAGCACCTCTGAAAATGGCTTTCGAGATTTCAGTCGATTCGATGTATCCATTGGGGTTACATCGTAGCACTGCTCTTTCATTCAATAAACGGAAGAACATCAGTAGCGCACATAACAACGATTTTCGTATCCACAGAGTCACGAAACTTGCCATTAATTCATTATCTTTCTGATTTTTTAAGAAATAAAACAAGAAAAGTTGTTTAATAATTTATTGCACACACGAACCTGAGTAAATATGTAAAAATACCTAATTTGAAACGATAAAATAAAAAATAGCGAAGTATATTAATGACCAAGACGTATTTAATAGCAGAAAATCATTGATTTAATATTTCATTTAAACTATTGTAACTAATCATTAATTTTACCTAAACAATAAATTTCTTGATATTGTGTGTGCCTACACACAAAACTCTTCATAACATTGCATACAAAATGTCGCACAAACAATAAAATGTACGACTGTTGTTATAAAAGAGAGAATTAAAATAATAAAGCATTCATAATTCATAGGCGCATCACTTCTTTTAGCAGACAATGTAAACATTTTTTGAAGATATACTTCGGTATGAAATAACATTTGTATAAATATAATAAAAATATCGATTGTTCACATTTGCAAACATGTACCTACTTATTGAAAATAATCTTATGATACTACTTCAATACACAAGGCTTTTAGTCTGTCCAAACCTTTTTCTATTGTTCTGTATGGTTATTACAGCTTATAGTTATAAATGACCAATAAAAGAACGAAAACTTTATGTATTTATAAAAGTTTTGGATAAATAGATTATTCTATAATATTAAAAGTCACCGTTTTAAGTTTTGCAAATTTGAAATTAGATTTTATTACTCTCTCGTAGGTACATAAAAATAGACTATAGAATAAAGCCATTATATTCAGGTTTCTGGACTGTAAAATTGTTTCCCATTTATAAAGTTTTTGAAACTAACTGTATGTAAAAATTAAATAAAAATCTTTTATTTAGACTTTGATAATATCGACACTTTTCTATGTGGCTTATTAATGCTGTTTCTATTCTTTTTGCTTGCATTTGTTTCCTGTTTAACCGTTTCCCATTTTAATTGCCGAAACATTTTCATTTTTATGAATAAGTTTAAAATAAAATCGTTGTGATAAGCACAGGATGGATTCTCAAGTGTTTCACCCCAAACAACCGAGTTTTGCAGATAATGCTTGATATTCTTTGAAACATCTGGGGAACATTTGTATTGATCAAATGCAAAATTGAAGCTAACTAACAGATTACTTACGATATTGTTAAATTTCTCGGAAGGGGTTTTCAAAAAAGTTACCGTGTTTCCTGCACAACCGTAATCTTTGAAAAAAAGTAATAATTCATTACGGTTTATTTTTGGACCGTCTTCTTTTTGATATTTAGATGCACAAATACTACACCCAAATTTCTGATTAACCCTATACAACAAATAACCAGCTACATAAACATTGGAACATTCTTCTAAAGTAGAATGAGATGTACCTGGTTGTGGAGTGTTCTTTTCATTTGCTTCTATCCGGTTTGTGGTTGTTTGGCCGGTAGAGCCATTCTCTTTATTATAAGAAGAATCTTCTCCGCATTCACTATCAAGCTCACGAAGGACTACTTTGTTATCGTCAATTTCAAGAAAGTCTCCTTCAGAAACCATACAATTTCCTGTTTCGGTCGACATTTGAAGTCGTATGCTCATATTCTGTTGCATAGCAATTCGAAATTGACGCACTGTTGGCGTAGGATTGTACCCTCCTCTGTTTCTTACAACCGAAAAGAAATTTTCGAGAGGATCTTGGTTTAAGAAGGATGTTAGCAAGTACTTGATCCCAATTGTTTGGAGCTCAGTCCATAAGAGCAAAATGGCTTTGATACTCCATTCGAAACCTTCGATACAATAAATATTACTTCGTTTTTTGCTGCCTTCGTAAATTTCTATATTTTTGAAATACTTTAAACCATGCTCTAATGTTTCTAGAGGTTTTTTATCAAAGACCGATAAGGGGCGCCTATGAGGATTAGGATCGTGTAGATACCGACTGTTGAGAGCATCGAATATGTTATTAATATTTCCAACAAATTCGGCAGTGTTGTAAGCTGTCGAACTGTTTAACTGTTGATTAACAGACACCGTTTTAATTGCTGCAGCCACAGAGTGAGAAAAAATTTGTGCAGCATATTTTACCCGCATCTTTTGAAAAGTATTAGGCGCAATATGAATATTTGTAATTTTAGGCATTGCCCTAGTGGTCATACTTTTTTGATCAATATCAAAGGTTTGCTGTAAGTCTTGCCAAGAGATGGGTTTCCGATCAACAAAAAATTGTAGCTTCCAATTCATAAAATTATTTCAAAGACTCTTCAACAAGTGGGGAGCATCGAAGATGGTGAAAATTTTGGTACCGGCAATATCTACGCATGGATTCTCCTTTGAAGCACCCAGTAGGCTAACAGCTTTTCTATTATTTGAGCCTTGATCGCTAACTAGGACTCGAGGACAAAAAGTCAATTTCTTCAAAGTCGTGATTACTTCCATAATGATACTTTTTAATGCATCACTTTTCACCGGTCCAGAAGAGATGAAATAACCGAATGGAATTCGCCAATTGAAAAGTAAACCACGAATCTGGAAGACCAAAGCGGTATTTGCCAATTTGGGTTCTCTACCCAGAGTTGATATCCCTCAATTATGTCTTGGGACTGGTTGAATTCTAGCATTTTCCTCAATGACATTTCATCGAAAAGAACAACGCATACTTTTTCATCTGGCATCATTGTCTTTGCTTTCAATGCCAGTTTATTTATTAAAGTTGTTTTTACCCCAGTTTTTAAATTACACACCTTTGACCAACTTTGTACGGTTCTCAACGAAGGAAGAACAAATCTTAAGTTGTGCAGCATAAACATATAGGACGCTGGTGATTTGTAATGAAGCGACAGGGCTAAATTCTTTTCAGCTTAGCTCCATTTTTGGCTTTTACCATGGAATAGTTGCATGTTCACAAATGTTTTTAATGCTGGACTTTTAAATTTAAGCATATTAAATATTACTGTCTGCGCTGAGAAGCTTGATACTTTCTTTTTTAATCTGGAACATTAAGATCGACCGGCCTTGATTTTTCTTCTGAGTTCCATAACTTTAGTTGTCATTGAACAAATTTTCTTCTTTAATAACCCTTTGTTTACAGAAGGCATATTTAAAATACGGTCACTAATGTTTGATCCATCTGACGAATTGCTTGAAGGACAGGGACTCTTCTTGCTTGGGCAATATGGACCCACTTCCGAGCCTACAAAAAAAATAACCTGTATATATTTCGAACACCTTCTCAAGGAGTAGAAAGTAAAAATAAACAAATTCAGAGATCTAAGGCATTTTATTTAATTTATTATTGAAATGTTTATACATTAAGCAAAAAAAAACTTCAACCTAGCACTTTATGAAAGTTTAGGTCAAATATTTTTAAAACTATGTTGTAATTTCCTTATTTTAATATTTAGGTACAACATTCATACTTACACATATGTGCACAGATCGTACATACCTTTTGAGGAATTTTGTTTTATATGTGGCAGCTCTTCGGAAACATTCGATTCCAGTTTACATTTTCTCGAATATGTTCGAGAATTACCCTCTTTACCCTCAATTTGCGTTTCGGAATATAATGGGAGGGATAAGTTGTCGTTAACCTCAGTAATGTAGAGTTCTGGAATAAAAATTATTGCAATATTTTTGTTGTCGTTCTGGATAGACCCGCTTCTGTATAAACAATTTATAAGCCGAAAGTAATTATTGGAATTGGAGCTACAGAGTGCTTATTTAATTATCGGTTTTCAACATGCTAATAGATAGGTACGCTATTTCAATCCGTTTGGAACAAAAAATAACTAAAACTTTGACTTCTCGATGATATGAGGACATGAGGAAAATATTGTGATTTTAAACAAACATCTTTCTTTCGCTTTTAAAATTTTAAGAAACACCTTATTGACTTCTCAAACAATCATTCCTATCGATAAATTGAATTCAATAATTTTTTAAAAGGAAATGATTCTTGGCAGTTTAATTATTGCGGATTCGTTTGATCTAAAATTCTTGTAATGTATTTTATATAAATAGGTACTTACTTTCAACAACATTATATTGTATAGGCACGGAATTTCTCTTTAGTAGCTTGCGTTGATTATTAACAATAATATCACTGGGCATAAAATGTTTTTCACATATCGCCCTAAATTTTAGTTCACTTGCGTCCATGAGAGCAACTGTAATATTACCACAGTTCTTTTGCCACTGTTTCATGCGCTGAATGTCTTTCACAGGGAATCTAAAATAACTGATGTCTTTGTTTAACCTGTCGTTATTCGAACAATCCAAATAAACACATTGGTGATGTGACGTACTCATTGTCTACTATGGTTAAAAAAATAAATCGAACGAAAAATTATAATACACTTATACACTTAAAATAAAACACCCTATAACAAACAAGACGGTAGGTACTTCCCTAAAATAATTTAGATTAAAACTGCACTGGTACGGAGATGAAATAAACTTCAAAGCGGCTGAAGTCTGAAGTGTATACAAATTGTATTTGATATTTCTTCCGTCGTCCTGGCGCATTAGTACAGTCGGGTAGTTTATGGGCGGTGGGGTGCGAGAAGGAAAATGAGTGAGATGGCAGTGCGTGATAGACTTATCACATACACGCTTTTTAACATAGCCGTTGCACGTTCAGTTGCAATTTTTTGTTAATTGCACGAACAAAGAAGAGTTTGGTAAATGGTTAAGAGAGTTTTAAAATTTAACCAATTCATCATACGTTGGTCATTGAGGATAGAGAATGGATTAAACTTAAGTGAAATATTTAAATGATATATTGGTACCTATACATAATATATTGAATTTTTGAGATTATTAAAATTATTTAGTAACATTTAAAAAGTTTTATTTACCATTATAAAGTTTAAATTTAATTTTAGATGTCACTACTTTACTCGATGCTCAAAAACCTACGAACCATCTTCACAAATTAAAACGAGAAATACCAACTGCCCTTCAAAATTAACAGTAAAAATTCATTTTATTAGAAAAAATACAGGAGCATACAAGAAAAATTCCAACTTTTACAAGAAGCACCTGTGCAATAACTCTCGTTATAACACACACGATGAGGCAATTCAGATTATTTGCGGTTTCGGAAAGTTAGTAATGATGTAAGAGAACAGTTATTACATCTCTACAAGAATGGACATACAGCAGGAACAGCATTAGAAATGATTAAGTGCAATATCCAGCTAACTTGTGATGACTACAGCACAGCTTTAGCAGCAAGGAATAGATGCCAAAGTCATAAATATTTGATAAAAACTGTATTTTATTATGGATTAAAACTACCTATACAATAATTTGCCCAAGTCTATGAAATATTTCAACTCTCGGAGGTTGGAGGATGGAAATAAAAAATCCTCAGTATTTTTACTCTTAATTTAGTTACTGATAACCAAAACATGTATATTAATTAAATTAAACTTTTTTTTTAAACCTGAAATTATCCCCTAGCATAATAAAAAAATATACCTTTATAATATACAGGGTGTTTCAAAAAAAGGTAACACCGTCTCTAGGATAGGTAAAAAACTGAAAAATAATTGGGGTTTGCTTAGTAAAATTTTTTTCTAACGCCATCCGTTTTCAAGATAAAGGGCGTTGAAAATTACACATTTCTTACGATTTTGCCGAAACTACTGGCACCATTGCAATGAAATTTTATACGAATATGTTTTGGAAGCTGATATATCCCATGAATTTGTTTTTATAACTAACTCTCATAGAGGGCGCTAGTTACACGATTCATACAACGTTTAAGGCCCGGTTTCACCAAGCGCGACATAATCTCAGTTTTTATAATCGAAGTTAAAGATAAGCCGTGAAGTTAATCTCGATTATGTTGGTAGACGTTTCACCAGTCGATCTTCACTATCTAACGAAGTTCGATTAGCTAATCGCGATTTGTTCTATAAACTGATAAGGCAACATTGTAATATGACATGAAAAGCATAGAACTTACATATTATATAACCTCAAATAATTCGTTATTTTTTCGTTTATTTTTATAATTATATTTTATAATAAAAGATATGGCTCAGGCTGACAAGAGTGTATCAAGGGAAAGAAAAAAGAGGGATACCAATTTTAGCATTGCCGAGAAGGCATATTTGGTGGATCTAGTCGAAAGTAAATTTACCATCGTTGAAAATAAGAAGACAGACGCGGTAAGCGTAAAAAGAAAAATAAAAGAATGGGAAGAAATTGCCAAGGATTTTAATTCTCAGAGCATAAATGTACCGAGAACTTGGTCCACTCTCAGACTGGCATGGGAAAACCTAAAAAAATGTGTCAGGAAACTAATCACTCAAGAGAATGTGAATAGGGTCAAAACAGGTAAATTTTATTGACTAAGGCATCTCTCAAGAGATGTAGAGAATCAGCCACTATCCATTTACATAATTCTATTTTAGGTGGAGGACCAGCAGTCATCCCAAATATTCGTCCTGAAGAGAAGCCTCTATATGAAAAAGTTAGGACCCTACTTTACCCCATTGCTGTTGGCTTGTATAATATTTATGACACTGATGTGCATGTTTCAGCACAAATTAAAGGAGGTGCTGATAATGAAGTTGAGATGCCAGATGAAAATAATCCCCTTGAAATTGTGAGTATTTAGGAGCAGAATGTTAATACTATGTGCATTACATGTTTTATTACTATCAACTGTAATTTATAGGATGAATCCATGAATGAAGATTGGTCTTCATACTCTTCATCTAACTTAAGGAAACCACGCACAAAAGTGTTAAGAAAATTTCCCTTATCTCCAATCAATTTGAATAATGATAGACATCCTGAAATAAATTTTACTCAATATCATGGATCTGCAGATGATGTTGAGGAAATTACTATAATAGGACTTAATCGGGATATTTCAACTCCAAACCACCATTTTAATGATATCCCATCACAGCCTGGATCCTCTGTCCCAGATACTAGCCAGCTACGAATAAAATCACCCACAATCATACAACCAATTTCCCCCACAATCATACAACCAAAATCTAATATTTCCCATAGTACAAGGCACCAAGCATCAAGCCGTAGACGTCCCATCATCTCACAAAAAAAAAGTGATGACCTTCTAGAATTAAAGATGAAGACACTTTCATCTGCTAATGAATATGCAGCTGAGCAGCATGAAATTGTTATGAAAATTTATAAGGAAAAACTAAAACAGGAGAAAATAAGAACCAAAATGATGGAAAATAAATTTGATTTAAATACTCCAAACTCAAATACTGATGATAGTTTTTAATATTCAGAAAGTGCAGTAATGGAATGTTTGTTTTTACATTGACAATAGTTCTATTTTATGTGGTATGTGTATATTTTTAAAGCATGGTGAAAAGTTACTATTTTGTTTTTTTTATTGTAGGAAGAATAGATTTTTTATTTTGGAGTTTAACAAATATTTTATAGGTTTTTGATTAGACATGGGAATATTTTTTTATTTATATTTTTGAACTGAATTATCTGTGATAATTTTTGTTCTTATAAACAAAGTATTATTTTGTGTTGTTTGTTTTTACCTTGATAATGGTGCCATTTTATGTGATCTATATATTTTTAAAGAATGGTGAAAAGTTACTATTTTGTTTTTTTTTATTGTAGGAAGAATAGATTTTTTATTTTGGAGTTTAACAAATATTTTATAGGTTTTTGATTAGACATGGGAATATTTTTTTATTTATATTTTTGATGGAATAATCTGTGATAATTTTCATTAAACAAAGTAGGTATTATTTTGTGTTGATGCTACAGGAAAATAACTATATACATTGTGTCGATTTTAAAACTTACATTTGTAGTTCAACAAAAACCTCATTAAATATTCCATTTATGCTAAATGTTCACAATTATTGCTACCATTGGATAGCATTTTTTATAGTCTTTTGAATTATTTATCGCAAGTAGGGTTTGTAATTTAAACTTTTTATGTTTTGCTGGGTGGGGCCAAGGGGGTTAGTTTTCTGTCATGTAAGTTTTAAAATTGACACACTGTATATTTATTTTTTTTTATTTAGGGTATTGAAATATTTTTTTGGTATGTATTTTCTTGAAATATTTTCTAACCCTTCTGTTTGCCAAATTTTTATTTTTGAAAAGAAAGTACTATTTTGTGTTTGGCATTGAGAAAATAAATCTTTGTACTTTATTAACATTTATTTTCATTTTCTTTTCCAAGTGTATATAAAATTACTAGCCCAGAAGAGGAGAGAAAAAGAAACTAAAGGGTCAAACAAAAAAAACTATATTTCCAACTAGAGAAAATTAACAAATAAGAAAAAGTATTTTTTCATCAACTTGCTAATCCTGCTGAGCTTGTCTTCTTTCCCTCTGTTGTCTGTCCAATGCTAGAAGCCTTGAAAAACAAAACAATGAATTCATAATTTGCAGATTATTAAGAAAAGGAAAAAATACCTGGTAAAGTAATTATTAACAATACTGCGTCTCTCACGGAAATTAGGATTCTCTCTCCTGGGGAGAACAACAAAAGGTTCCTGTCCTATATCATCTTGAGCAAGAAGTACTTCCCATGGAGCGGGCAGTTCCAGCTGGGGGTCATCTGGTGGAAGTTCTTCCCCTCTTCTGCAAAGAATGTTGTGAAGTACTGCAGTAGCCACTATAATAGGGAAAGTTTTTTCCAGCTTGACCCTAATACCCAAAGCTAATACAGGGAAACGCCTTTTCCAAATACCAAACATACGTTCCACTGGATTTCTAGTCCTGATAATGGATTCATTATACAATTGTTCTGCTTCATTATCACACCTATCAAATGGAGTCATAATGTAGCTACGACATGCATACCCACTGTCCCCAACAAGAACACTGTCACCATATCTCCGATCTTCAAATAGAATTTTTCGCAAACAGTTGTTGAATATGTGGGAATCATGGGTACTACCAGGCCATCTTGCAACAATATCTGTGAATTCCAATCTGGAATTGCATATTGCTTGGACATTCAAAGAAAAGAAACCTTTTCTATTGCGAAACAACTCGGCATTATCTCCACCTAAAAAGTCAATAGATTAACTTTATTTCAAAAGAAAAATAGTGATATCAAAATACCAGGAGTTTGGATTTTAATATGTGTGCAGTCTACTGCACCCAAAACTCTTGGAAAACTTGCAATTCTGAAGAATTCAGATTGTGTAATTTGCTTCTCTTCTTCTGAGTTTGGAAAAGTAATATTCTGAGGCAGAAGGGATGCTATGGCTGCACTCACTCGGTGAATAATTCTATGTGCTGTAGACTTGCTAAATCCACCAAAATCTGCACATGTCAGTTGGTGGCATCCAGTAGCATAGTATCGCAAAGTGCAAAGCAGTTGATTAATTGGTGAGACAGAATTATTCCTAAAACATAAATAGTTAAAATGAAAGATGTATATAAAAGTAGACAGATTGAATTACCTATCACCTGGGTATTCCAATTGATCTTCAATAGATTCCAAAACGTAAATGACTGCTTGTTTGGAAAGTCTAAATCTAACTGCAAAATCAGTATCGTCCAATGAGTTGAAGTGATCTTCCCTTTGACGTATCCATCGGGGGCGACGCACAACAAATTCATCCTCATCGCTACTTTCATCTTCGAATGCAAGATTATATAGCCTTTGTAAATCTCCCATTACAGTATTTTTTAAAGCAACGATCAATATACACCAAATGACCAAATTAATGATAATACCGATAAACAATATCAACATAACCTATATCAGAAATAACGAGAGATTATCTCAAATAACTGATCAAAAATGGCCAGTTATTAAATAATCTCGATTACCACACTTAATCGTAATTTTCGGTGTGGTGAAACAGTTTGAGGGCGTAATCGCGATTAAAATTGTCGTTTATTTTTAAATCTAAGATTAACTGTTTGGTGAAACCGGGCCTTATTCAACATAACTTTTTTTAGGGTAGAATTATTAGTCAAAACTCCAAGTGAACATAAACATCGTTTAATTCTACACCAAAAAGGTACTCTTGGTAAAACTCGATTTGAAAATTATGAAGTAATAATCGCTCCTGGTATAAACTAATGATAAAGTTCGCTTTTCTCTAAGTTTGCCATGTAAAATTGACATTTATTGTTGACTTATTGTCATAACAATCAATACCTTTTTGGTGTAGAATTAAACGACGTCCCTGCATGCCAGTATCTCCAGGTGCCCAAAAAAATATTACTTTTCTATACTCCACTAAACTTTCTAGACCCTGAAGACATTTGCAAATTGATGTAGAGTCGATATCCGACTTGATTCTAGTGACTTAAGACCGCCTGGCTATCGGAAATGATTTTTATAGTGTTGTTCTTTTAGAATGTGCTTAATCAGCTCCTGCAGAAACAGGTTCAAATGTACCCTTGTTCTCCAAGCTATTCTCTGTCATATGACTTAAGAGTGTATTTTGTAAGCAGAACAATTGGTAAGTAATAAAATATGTAATATTGAAAAAATACAAATCTTCCTGGCACTACTTTTGTTGAGAAAATGTATTAAATCTTTAATTTTTCCAGATTAAGTTAAAGTATATGAACATTATGAGTACGAAAAAAAAGTGTTGTGTACCTGGTTGTGCAGGTTCAAACAATATGCATCCAGAGCATTTAAAAGTGTGGGTTGACATAATCAATAGTGATGAGATCAAGAATATTGCTCCACAGACTCTTTATAACAATCGAAGGGTTTGTAGTGTCCATTTTAAAGAGACTGATTATGTTAGAAACTGTGGCCGACCATTGCTTTTAAAAAATACAGTTCCAAGTTTGTTTATACCAACTACCTTACCTAATGTAGAACAAGGTAAGTTTTAGAAAGCTTGTATATTGATGAATTGTTATAATTTATTCTATACTTCCTGGTATACATTTGATCCCTTGGTAGCAGAACTATTAAAATGTTAATGTAGCTTTTGCCCCATACATAGCCATAAAGCATTGTACTATTTAAAAAAATTATTTAATTGTAAAATTGCATACTGTAAAATTAAAAATAGTTTATATATATTTAAATATCACAAATAGTATAAAATTACAATGAGGATATGAGGATACTGGATTTGAAATTTTATTTTTTGTTTAAGAACAATCTATATTGAGCAAAATCTTCCAGTGGAATCACAAGAAGATAGGATTATTAAAGAAGGTGTGTTTAAGGGTTAATAAGAAACCTAATGCCAAATACAGTTTGGTTTTCATTTTAATAATTTTGTAATTTTATTCTTTAGAACCTATGTCTTCTGATACAACCCCTAGATCATCAACTCCACAACAAAAACAAATCACTGTTAAAGCCACATTTACTCCCAAAAGTAAGTATAGAAATATGATATATATCATATATGTCTTATTTGTATGTATAAACTGAATGAACTCACATATTAGACCATAAATATAAAATATATAAAAATATTAATGTTTTAGGACACCAATGTAATAGAATACTTAATAAAGTTAACATAGGTCGCCAATCCATGCTCCTAAGGCTAAACACTTTTATCGGAAAGTTATTAGAGCCTCAAATAAAATGGCTCAACTGAACCACAAAATTAAATCCTTCAAGAGAAGATTAGATATAGCCCAACCTAATTTATCACGTTTTGAAGAAGAAAGAAAAAAAGTTAACAAAACCACATTTAATTTTATACTTTCTCAAATAAGAAATCAACCTCAGAAACCAAAGGCAAGGAGATTTTCCTTAGAAGAGAAAATTCTTGCACTAAGTATTTTAAAAGCTAGTGGTAGAGAGTACAGGTTGCTATCAAAAATGTTTGTACTACCAAGCAGAAGAACATTAACAGCTTTGTTAAACAAGGTGCCCTTTCTACCAGGAGTAGAAACACCATTAATGGTATCTTTAAAACAAAATGTAGAAAAGTTGAAGGCAATTGATAGGACATCTATTCTTGTTTTTGATGAAATGTATATTTCAGCAGGTACATTTTTTTCTTGAAATCACTTATTAATTTTTAATGTTAATTGTAATTTTAGGACTCACTTATAACCAAAAAGAGGACCAAATAGTAGGGCTGCATGATCTGGGTAGTCATGAAAGAAAGCCATTAATGGCTGACTATGTTAATATGTTCATGGTGAAAGGAGTTTATAAACAATGGAAACAGCCTCTTTGTTACACATTAAGTTGTGGTCCAATAAAAACAATAGACCTAAAACAATGAATTAAAAAGGTCATTGAAAAATGTCAAATGTGTGGGCTTAACATTGTGGCAACAGTATGCGACCAAGGTGCTGCAAACCAAGCAGCCATAAATGGTTTAGTAAGGGACACAAAAGAAGAATTTATAAAAAAACAAGAAGAATATAGGCACTTTGGATTTTTTATTAATGAAAAAGAAGTGGTACCACTTTTTGATACCCCACATCTGATTAAAGGCATTAGAAATAATTTATTAAGCAAAGATCTATCCTTTATTAAAAATGACAAACATAGAACTGCTAAGTGGGAACATATTGAGCAGTTTTATATGCTAGACATGGAAGATGAGGATCAACTATGCTCCAATTTGACAGACAGCCATATTATTAAATCTAAAATTAATAAAATGAAGGTTAAGTGCTGTACACAAGTCTTCAGTAGAAAAGTGGAAAATCTGATGAAAAGAATATTAAAGTGGAGTAAGACCTTATAGAATAAAAAGTTAAATTATACTAATTTTATTTTATTTCAGAAAGAGAGGATGTAAAATTAGATGCTGCAGCTTCTGATACAGCAGAAAGCTGTCCTGTTTTTTGACGAGCTATTTGATAGCCTTAATTTTTCCACCATGACATCCCCACCAGGAAAACCACTTAAAGCTGCGGTGAAGGTAACCTCTGATCATATTGAATTCTGGAAAAAAGCAATTTATGTATTAAAAACCATGAAATTTATTTGTCCTACTTCTAAGACAACAAAGGTGATACCTTCAATCCGTAATTTTATTTTTACTTTAAAGGGTTTTATTTATTTAGTTCCTAAACTGATTAAAAATAAAAGAAATAGATATGTAATGACAAGACCATTCCAGCAGGATGCCCTAGAGAATTTTTTTGGCAATATTCGAAGTTATGGAGCAAGAGAAAATTCTCCAACTCCTACTCATTTTATAAGTGCATTTAAGTCACTAATAATAAATAACTTCTTGTCAAGACATTCTCCAGGTGCAAATTGCGAAGCAGATTTTTCTGAGGGTGCTTTGGATAATTTACGGGGATGTTTATTGGGAGAAATAGTACCTGGGATAAAGCCATTACAATCAGAAGTTCCAACTGTTGTCTACAATATTCCAGACACAGTTAGCCTACGAAAACGGTCAAAAATTGCAAAAAATGTTAGATCTTACATATCTGGATACATTGCAAAAAAAATTTTAAAACGTGTTAATTGTAGTACCTGTAAGTCCAAACTCTTGGCTAGAGAAAATAACTTGAACATTGAATTTACTCAAGCTCGCCAATATAAGGGATGCTCATTAACTACTCCTGGTACCCAATATAATGTAGTTGTGGATCATGCCTTATCCAGGTTATTTTATTTAATTCCCAGATTGTGTGATAAGGAAAATATCTCCGAGTTATTAAATTATATTTTATATTCCCAAATGGAATCTTTTTTTGCAACTATAAGTTGTCCAGAGCATCCTCAATTTAATAATTTTATTAAAAAAACTATAATTAAATGTAGTTTATTTTGGTGGTGTAAAAAAGTCAACAAAATCGTACGTGGTAAAGATGAAAAATTTACACTTTTGGTTAAATCCAAATCAACTGCAAATTTTGATAGCGTAAAGTTACACGCTTATAAAAAATTTGAAGCGCAAAGAAAAAGATTAAAAAAAAAATATGAATTTATTCAAAACCCTTATTGTGTTGATTTCTTTGTATTGTATGTATGTATGTCTTTTTTATGCAATAAATGCTATAATTACATTAATAATTGTGTTTCTCTTCTAAAGTAAAAAGTAAAGTAAAAATAAAAAAATTTGAATAGTATAACCAAAAATTCGGACCGCCTCGGCTACTGCGACATCTAACGGGTACTAGAAAGTGAAACTCATAAATTTTTAACTATTATAGATACATTTTCTAAGTATGGTCAAGCTTTATCATATTTTGGTACAGCCATATAGGCTTGTCAACAATTAGTACATTATTTCACATTTTTCGGAATACCAAAGCAGATAGTATTATTAAAAGTTCAAAACATAGAAATACATTTTACTACACCACATCATCATGAATCTAATTCCCCAGTAGGGAGATTTCATTCAACAATAACTGAACATTCGAGAATTTTAAAAGAAAAAGATAAAAGTGCAGATATTGAATCCTTAATGCCTTATGCAATAATAGCTTATAATAGTACAATTCATTCATCTACAAGTTTTACTCCGTTCGAATTAGTGTCAGGCCATACAG
The DNA here is from genome assembly GCA_035357415.1 of Ophraella communa. NCBI lineage: Eukaryota > Metazoa > Arthropoda > Insecta > Coleoptera > Chrysomelidae > Ophraella > Ophraella communa. The sequence continues at coordinate 22,721,406 of CM068985.1, forward strand.
AAAGAAAATATCCAATGTCTATTTTACCTAGTGAAGCTTACACTCAATTTGTTAACACTCATAAAACTAATACACAAGCATTATATTCATTAGTAAAAGAAAGGGAATCAAGAATAATAAAAAACTCTTTGTTTTAACAAAACTTCCACTATTTATTTAAAAAAGCAGTTTTTTAAATAAATAGTGGAAGTTTTGTTAAAACGAAGAGTTTTTTATTATTCTTAATAAGATGGACTTCCAAAAAGTAAGGGTTAGTACAATCAATTTAATTAAAGGGAATCAAATAATAAAAGAAAAGTCATAAATAAAATAAATGAAAACAGAAAAGAGAAACCCCCTGCTATTGGATTAATTGTTTACAAAAAAGTTGAAAAAAGAGGTAAACAGAAAAATAAATTTGAAGGTCCCTACACATTAACTAAAGTATTAGAACACGGAAAAATAAAAATTGAAAATATTAAAACTAAAAAGAAATTAATTGTACATTTAAACGAAACTAAAATTATTCCAATTATTTCAGATTCATTATCGGATTCATCTTCCGAATCCAATTGATGCAAGCTAATGATGTCCTATTCCATGTTAATAATTATCCCGGAATACTTCCTAATAAATTAGGTACAACAAAATTAATTTCATCCTATTGGTCATTTGTTCAAATTTATAATCTTACCCCAATAATTTCTCAATTTTATGAAATTAAAGAAAATACAATTAGTTTTCATAATAGTATTTAAGTTGAAGATGTTTATGCGAAAGAGTTTGAAAATTCGTTTATTCCATTATTAACTTTACAAAATAAAATAGAACAACAAATTTTTCAAATGGATCCATTGTTAATTAAAGATAATCATGTTATTAATAAAAGAGGAATATTTAATCCTTTAGGTTCGTTAATTAAATGTATTACAGGAAACTTAGATCAAGATGATGCAGATAAAATAAATAATGAAATTGAACAATTAAAAATAAATCAAGATAAAATTAAAAATAATTCAATTAAACAATTAACTTTATTAAAAGACACGATTAAATAATTTGAAACAATTACAAAGAATATTTCACATAATCAAAATATTTTGAATGAAAAAATTAATTTAGTAGAAAAGAATTTAATACTATTTGAACGAAGCACAGAAAGTAATTTTCAAACGTCTATAATTATAAATCAAATAACTTTATTATATCAAACAATTTATGATATCTTTGAAAAAATTGAAGTAGCTATTTCGTTTGCAAAAATCAATATGTCACATAATTCAATAATCCAATAAAGTTTTTGAAAGTGATTAAAGAATGTGATTTACCAAAAGGTTTAATGTTTCCATTTGAATTATCTACAGAAAATATTATTCAGTTAGAAAAATTAATAAATAAAAAAAGTTTTTCATTAGGAGCTACGGTAACGTTTATTTTAGAAATTCCGATAGTTGAAAAAGAAAAATATCACTATTATCAATTGTTTCCTATATTTGTTCCTACAAATGATTCCCAATATTATTTTTATCTTCCCAGAAAAACTTTCCTTGCACTCACAGACAATAATTATGTGTTTATGGACAATTTATGTGAAAATATAATTAAAAGACAATATATTTGTGAAGATAATCAAAAAACTGTAATTAAAAATAGTGCTCCTTGTGAAGTTGAATTAATAAACTTTAAAGACACTTCAAATTGTGAACCTTTTAAAATAGACATTACGGAAATTCAATATACGAAAATTCAAGAAGGAACATGGATCTTATAAACTCCTCAAGAAACAGTAGCTGAAGTCCAATGTGAAGAATCAATAAAGAAAATATCATTGAAAGGAACTTATATTATCGAATTAAAACCAAATTGTTTTGTAAAAATTGATTCACTAGTATTTCAAGCTAATATAAGTATACTAAAATAAATTTTGAAAAAATATCATTACCTAGTATAAATGTAAATTTAAAATTTTCTTTAAAAACTAATAATTAAACACATTTATCAATTAAAACTTTAAATTCAATTAATCTAAAGGAAACTCAAGAAATTAAACAACAAATTTGTTTAAAAATCTGTATTGTAATGTAATGTATTTCGCCTTGATTAAGTGTATTATAAAAGTGGAGTATATCGTTTTGTTAAATACTTACATCTTTTCACTGTTTTATTGTTTTAGGTGAACACAGGTTATTTAATTTCGTTGTAATTCATCTCCACAGTTCATTTAATTGAAATAAATCCATAGGTTTTATCTTGCTGCTCATCAAAATTTCCTTTTCTATTAGGAAACTAAAATATTCTTTTTGTTTTCTTGTTATTCTTTAAGCTCGAGACAAATTCAATTATTTGTTTGAACACAAAAATATTCAAATAAACCAAGAACGATAAACATTTACCAGGATTGCCTAATCGGCCTGATTTGTCCGCCAGCTGTGTGACGTCATTGCAGTCCTTCATTATAACGTTTACCATATAAATGCATGGAAATAATAGGAATTAGACAGTATTTTTATGATTTCTGTAATACTAACGTACCACTATTTGGATTTTTAAGATTAAATACTTATAATTTATAATAAATATTCTCATAAAATCGTTTTAATACGACCGAGGACTGCAGTGACGTCACGTGCGAACCATTTTTCTGGCGAACGTACGTCTTATGGGATTAAGCAATCCTGGTAAAATGTTTATCATTCTTGCAAATAAACCACAAATTTAACTATATTTCACTTTTATAGGTTGGAATCTCTTCTTTTTTGCTTAATTTGATTGACAATTTGACAAAACTAACTTATATCAATGTTGCCAAATGTTGTACACTATTTTTAACGGCATCCTTTAACATTACATATTTTTAACGGCCTTTAAAATTTAACGGAATAGTTACAGAATAGACCCCAATATTAGTTAAAATTCGTTAAAATATCGAGTATTTAAACTTATCTGCAGACAATTCTTCTTTTTTCCGCTTGGAGAAAAACATCATAGTTGATCTATGGATTTGTTTCTTGTTCTATGAAAAAATTGTAATTGCTCTATAGAATATTAATAAAACGGGTCTTCTGTAACGTGTTCTCCCAATGGGGGAGTCCCTTCATGGTAGCCAACCTGGAAAAACCACTGCCTTTTTTTTGGGAATTATTCAACTTTGAATGTATAGTTTTTGCCACATTCAGTATACTGTAAAAGTTTTTCGTGTCACGAAGGTCGCATTTATTAGATATTGGAAAAAATCGATTTTTGTAGGATATTTTCGTATGTTATGTTTTCAGTAATGAATTGTGACAATTGACAATTTTCATTCATTGTCAATTTTCATTAAATTGCTATTTTGATTTTTACTTAGAACATAAACTATTTTATGTTCTAAGGAATTTTATTTGTTCTGTGTTCTGCTTTTGTTTGAATTTCATTACATTATCTGGATAAATTGATACCGAAAAGAGTCAGAAATCCAATAAACTAAGTAGAAAAGACGATTTTGGTTAAAAAATGAGAATAAGTGTCAAAAAGCTGTTGATATATTAGATACTTGACAGACAAAGAAATAGAAAATGACATATTATAATGGTTTCTATTGGTTATCCTTTAGTGAAAACATAACATCCGAAAATCCCTACGAAAAACATTTTATCCAATATCTAATAAATGAGGCCTTCGTGACAAGAAAAACTTTTACAGTATACTAAATGTGGTGAAAACTATACTTTCAAAGTTGAATAATTCCCAAAAAAAGGCAGTGGTTTTTCATCTCTTTTTTCAGGTTGGCTACCATGAAGGGACTCCCCCATTAATACTCGTTTACTGGATTCAAAATGTACGTTTTCTTCTACTGGAATGTGTCAAGTTTCTTTGACAATGCGATTTCACTACTATTACTGCTATCACAAATTTTGATATTTTCTTAGCTTCTGTTGGGAAGTTCTATCAATTATTGATAAGTCGGCATTGTCATAATTTATGCATTGTTCGTCCTATAAATGGAGATTTCTATATTTGTTTGTTTAGATATTTAGGTTAACGGTGCTTAAACTCCGTTTTTTCCTACACTCGATGGTCCGAGTTGATCGTCAGCGCTCGTAGATGGTACATAAAAAATTCTGGTTCGTGGTCTTATCATTACTATCGTCTTCTACTTTTGTCATTGGTTTTGAGTCTTAATCGTCTTCGTTATTTTTATCAAGGGCGATAGCTGCCTTGAACACTGCGGTACGTCTACCTCTTTTTGGTTGTATCATTTCATCGAGATTGTAGTTTCCTTTTTTCAAACAGTCTTTTTCCTCTTTTTCGCCATAATCATAATACTCCATAATATGTATATCAGGTGGATCTATCGTTTATTGCTTTACGATAACGATTAAGACAAAAAAGAGGATAAAGACTGTTTAAAAATAGTAAAACACCATCTCGATGATATTATACCAGCTGAAAGAGCTAGTTGTACCGTGGCGGTCAACGCAGCTGTAGCTTTTGATCAAAAAAGCGAGGAGGATGAAGACTCAGAACCAATGACCAAGGTAGAAGACTATAGTGATAATGATGACCATGAACCAGCATTTTTTGATGTACCTTCTACGAGCACTGAAGATGAACCAGGACCATCGAGTGTAGGAAAGGACGGAGTTGAAGCACCTTTCATCCAAACATCTGAACAAACTAAAATAGTAAACTCCAACTACAGGTTAGTCAATGCAAAAATACTAACAATACCGACTTAACAATACTTGATGCAACTTCCCAACAGAAGCGAAGAGAATATCGAAACTTCTGATAGCAGTTTTAGAAATGAAATACCTTGGTCAAAAAACTAAAAACATTCCAGCAGATGGAAACATTCAATTCGAATCCGGTGATTGAATATTACAAAAACCATTATTTATTATTCGAGAATTACTGAAAATAAAGCTACAGGATACACTATGATACACAAAGAGTGTTACGAAAAACTTTGGAAAGAAAATTTTTGTAATTCTTTGCTTGCTTTCAAAAAGCGAACCAGCAAAGGGGGTACATCGGTCCAGTATAAAAACCACAATAAAGCCACAGACTTATTAAAAGATAACTGTGAAGAAAACGTTATAGATACGTTTGCGAGTTCAAGTTTGACGACACGGAAAAATTTTAAAGACACATATATCATTAAAACACTTAAGATCACTAAGATACATTGGGATTTAAAAACATATTATTTGGGAGAACGAGAACACATTAAACAAGAAACGTCAATTGTCGAAAGTTAATCTACATAACGAGAACGAGTACAATGTTTTTCAAAGAACGAGAAACAAATCCATAGATCAGCTACAAGTTTTTTCTCCAGCGTAAAAAAGAGGAATGTCTGTAGATGTGTTTAAATAATACTTTAATTTATTAATCAGATAATATTAGTTAAAATTCGTTAAAATATCGAGAATTAAAACTTCTCAGTAGACAATCCTTCTTTTTACCGCATGGAGAAAAAAATCATAATTGATCATGGATTTGTTTCTCGTTCTATGAAAAAAATGTACTCGCTCTATAGAATAATTGTCGACAATATACGGTGTTCTCTCAATTAATACTTGATCACTGTATTCGAAATGTATATTTTCCTCTGCTGGAATGTGTCGACTTTCTTTGACTAAGCGGTTTCACTACTATTATTGCTATCAGAAGAAGTTTTGATACTTTAAGGGCTTCTGGTAAAAAGTTCTATATATAAGTGGGCATTGTCATAATTGATGCATTGTTCGTTCTATGAATGGAGATTTCTATACTTGTTTGTTTAGCCATCTTTTGTCTACTTTAAATACTAGGATAGACCAGGAAGAATGTTAGTATCTTTTTCTAAATCAAAACTATTTGATTAATTTTTTTTTGTAAACAAAATATTTCTACAAGATTCAATAGGTTACTACTTTTCTAAAGTATTTCAAAAATGTCCTGAAAATACTATTTTTAGCAATATAATTTTTCTGGCAACCATATATGTTATTTCATCTATGTTTATTTATATAATTAAATTGTTGGAGAAATAACTAAATCGATGGTTTTCAAAATGTATACTACTGGTTTTAAAACTCGAACTGCATATTATGTGAATCAATATTCATTTAAATTCGTTCAGATCGGGCTAATAATAATTGCATAATTTGCAGAGTAAAATGATATTTAGAGAGCGTCAATATTGAACAAATAATGAGCTATTCATCCAGATCTGGACGAATGGAAATGGCTATTGAATCAAATAATATGCAGTTCTAGTTTTTGCATTTATAAATAATTTTGTTAGTAAAATGATAATATTTACAGCGCGTCAATATATTGAACAAAAAACGAGCTTTCTTCTTCTTTTTGTTTTTTTGGCCTCCGCCGTTGCAGCATTTGGCCAGCGCAGGTTTGAAATAGATGGGAATGCTCTTGCAAGCGTCTGGAGAGGTCTCCACCTTCCCTATCTGAAGTGTCTTCTGGGCTATAAACATGTTATAAAACAAAACAACAAAGGTATAGACTTTTTTCTCTCTCGGGGGCAACAGCCGAGCATTTCACACCCCTGGGGGTTGCCTCGGTAAGGATATGATTGTGTTAGGATATTTTTATTGATTTATTCAACAACTATTATGAGCTTTTGATATGATATTTTCTTAAATAATTAAATTAATACTTTGAAAAATCCAACAAATTTCACTAGCAACAGCACAGCTTCGTATTTCAGATTGCTCAAAATTGTAGTTAATGAGATAGGTGTGGGGTAGTCTAATTTAATTAATTCTTGGTATAAGTCGAATTTTTTTGTTTTATTTATTGGACATCCTAAAAAATATGGTTCAAATCACCCAATTGCCCACATTCGCATGAAGGATCTTCTCTACGACCTATTTTATATAAATGATTTGGATGCGAACAATGACCCGTTCTAAGTCTAATTATAATTGTAATATGTCTTCTGTCTATAAACGAAAACTTAAGGAACCATGGTTTCTGTTGAAATTCATTTTGGCAGTCTAAGTACCATTTAGCTTTATCCCCCACTGATAATTTCCAATTCATTTTGTGTCTTTTATTTTACTCCGATCTGTAGGAATGGAGATGACTATTGAAAATTGAATAACACAAAAATTTAAATTGTGATATACAATGTTGCCAAAGTTACGTTTATTTTTCTATTACCAACCTTAGAATATAAAAACGAAGGAAGGAGCGTTATACATAAACACCAATAGTCCTAGATGGTGTTTAAAAATGGCGTCAGCAGTTTCCGCTTTGTTTGTGGCCTATCAATTTTAATTTATGATAAAATATTGTGTCAATTTCAAAAATAAAAATACTGATCTAAGAAAGTTTTAAAACGTAATACATTTTGTAAACCATATTTCTATATACACTTTTATTAAATACATATATGAATATTACATAGCTGTGCATATTCAGTAAATCACTTAAGTAAATAAATTGCATATGTGTACGTCACTGAATTTTAGTTTCTTAAACACTAAAACAGTACTGTCTCAAATGTCAAAAAAAACCGTCAATAACAATAATGATGAATCATATATGGTATTTGCAAATGGCCGCTGTGACGTAATTTCCGTCGTAAACTACCAACTTGGGAAAGGTGTTAGGCACCTTCCTTAGTTTTTATATTCTAAGCCAACAACATAATTTTTTAGTTAATTCTAAGGTTTTGACAATCTGGTCCAGCCATTTCGGAAAATAAACCTGACAACCTTGTTGATTCAGAAAATGCATGCGTCTCTGGCCCTCTATAAGTTGGTTCCTTATAGCGTTTTCCATTCGTCGCACTCGGGCAACACTGGGTTTTTAGAGAATTCAAGGCCAGTGCTGTCAGATGCACGCTCTAGGGCAAAACCTTAGACAAGGAAAGAGAGAGGACTGCGCATTGGAATCAATTTATGTAACCCATTTACCACCAAACTAATGGCGGACAATATTGACATAGGCGTATCATACGATTTTTCTTATACGATTATTAAATAATCATTTTCATTATTTCGTATTACAAATCTAATTTAAAAAAGTCTTTAAATATGTACTGCTCCAAAAAAAACAACAATCATTTTAAGAGGGGCGTTTCTAATTTGGTAAGCCTGCCTGAATTTAGTGAAAAATCTGGTTATTTTTAAATTACAAGAATGAACAGTAGATGGCGATAGTGGTTTCAAATTAGTATTTTTGTTATAAATTTGAATATTTTTAGAGCTTGTTGACTTTCTTTGTCTAAGACAGAGATGAAAATATGAATTTTGCTTCGTAAATCTTTGAATATTTTCAAGACATACACATACATTTGACCTTGAGACCATAAACAGATGAAAAATACCTGTATAATTTTTATTAAATATCCTATTTGAATATGTTTTCGAAGTTTTGTTGTGATATTGTTGTGTCATAGGCGTAACAAATTAATTGATTTTAGGATTTAAAATATGGATATATAAAAAAAATAAAATAAAATAAGATTTCGGCATTCCTAACAAATAATTAATTAATGAAATTTATTGTACTAACCAGAGTTGGGTCGGATATTGAAAAAAAATATCCGGGTACCGGATACGGATACTTTTTTAAAAAGTTCGAATACTTTCATTTAAAAATGTATTCGGATACAAGTACCTATCCGGATACTTCCTAGGATACTTTGAAGGATACTTTTTTTAAAAAGGACAAATTATTAGTATTAAAACTATGTGATGTGCAGGTATTTTTAATGTAATATATAATAATAAAAATACATTTAACTAACGAAAAATTTTTCGTGTCACTGCCTGAACTTTTGATATTGAATTTGGCCAGCGTCGGACCAGCCGAGTTTTCAAACTTTTTAGGGGGTGTACTTATTTGTACTTGTAGGTACACTAAAATAAAAATATAAATATTAGGATGTCCTTTTTTATAATATCCGAAAAATAATTTCTTCTAATAATTATAAATACAGGGTACAAAGGGGTTCTTGAAAAGAGAGATATAGAAAATATAAAAAATAAATAACGTAGGTACTTATGAAACTGATTTATAGGTAAAAACAAAGCTCCATTAGAATATAATAATATATTATAACGGTGACCAGTACGAAAAATGAGATTTAACATGTTAGACACATCTGAATTAAAGGAATAAGGGCAGCGTTGTGCCTACGTTAGGTGCATTATCGGAGGGCGATAAATAATGTTTAAAAGTATCCCAATATTAAAAACAGTATCCGGATATCGGATACTTTAAAATTTGGTAACGGATACGGATACCGGGTACAAAATTTAAAAGAGCTTTCGGATACATAAAAAGTATCCAGATATTGTATCCCTATACAGAAGTATCCGGATACTACCCAGCTCTGGTACCAACCCTTACTAATTAAGGTATTTATTAGAATAAATATGTTAATTATAATAAAAACATATTACGGTTTCTGAATATACACACATCAACATGGTCTAAAGAAAAATTGAAATAAAGTGGAAAATATGTAATTATACCTTTTTTAAAATTGAGATTGAAATGTATTGGCAACAATGCAAAATTAAACGAGGTTAGTTGTTAGTTTGATCCTTAGACTAGGAAAGAGAGAGGACAGCGCATGGCAATGAAAACCTTATTCGTGTGTGAGAAGCCAAGTTTCAAACGTTTGACATATGTTTGGTGGTAAACAAATTTGGAACATCGAATTGTATTTTTTAGTTTTTTTATTAATTTTCACCTTTTTTAATTACCTGAATAGACATTTTAAAATGGTTAATTGTGCAGTTTATAAGTGCAACAGTCAGAGTGCTAAAAAAGAGGTAGGAATTTCATTTCATAGGTAAAAGTATTTTAAAACTATTTCCTTGAAATTAATTTTTATTAATATTACAGCTTTCAGGTAATATATGTTTAACTAAATCACATATGTTATGTATGATAACTTAAATTAATAGTACATACTTTTTGAAAATTGTTTTCATTCAGTTTAAAATATTATTTTTCAATTAATTGTTATTATTTTCTTATAGATGTAATAGTTTTGCAGTGGCGTGAAACAAAAACATATATTTAAAATAGATTAAAATTGTAATATTTATTAAATAAATATGTTTTAAAATGATTGTTTTTTTTGGAGCCGTACATATATAAAGACTTTTTTAAATTAGATTTGTAATACGAAATAATGAAAATTATTATTTAATAATCGTATAAGAAAAATCGTATGATACGCCTATGTCAATATTGTCCGCCATTAGTTTAGTGGTAAATGGGTTACATAAATTGATTCCAATGCGCAGTCCTCTCTCTTTCCTTGTCTAAGGTTTGATCAGAGATTAATTTATTTACTTTCTGATGGATGTATTATTTGAAGGTGTTGAAGTAGATGTAAATTTTTAGAATATATTTTGTGGGGAAAAATTTAAATACTTTTTCAAAACGTTTGATGATTATTGCAAAAGTGTTACTATAATGTTTGTAAACATTAACAGGTTAGTCTGTCTTCAATATGACTTCAAGTAAGTAGGTACCTTGCTAATTATTTACTGCCTAAATAAATAAATATCACTTATTTTTTAGAGAGTCTTGGACATTCCTAAATTACCACCCAGATCCATGATTTAATGAAAAATGGAGTACAAAGTAAAGCACACACTACAATAAAGCTTTCCTATAGTTTATTTTTATTTTGAGAATGTGGCACAAGAAAAAAATAATGTTTTCAATAACCTACGATAATTACTAACCAATCTAGTATCTATAGAAATACACTTTGTGCACCTGTTTTCAAGATACCTAAAGAAGTGGGATAAGCTGACTATCAGCAATTGGCTAACAATACACTTGCAAGTACTAAACATAATTGTTAATATGGGTATATCTTAATAAAACTAATTGTATCATTAAATTATGGCTATTAATTATATTCCAAAAATGTCAACCCCATACTTTGTGGAATCAATTGAAATTAAAATGTATCCAATAGGTTTTTAACTGGTATCTTTCACACAAATGAAAAAAATCTATTTATTTTATAAAGATCCATTACATTTGAAAGCACTCTCCATCTAGTAATCAGAAGTGATAAGAGGTAAGTTTTAATTTGTTTATTTACTGGTTTAAATTTTTACAATTAATAGGTAGGTATTATATTTATTTTATTATCTATGATTCAGATCTAAATATCAAATTTAGTTTTAAAAGATGTATTGATATAGGTATTTTGCATATTAGATACATGAATTTTTCTTCTTTTTGAGTACCTACCAATAGTATTTGCCCATGTTGAAGTATTTTCTTTGGAAAATTGAAATCAGTGGTATTTTGTGTACTACTGCTACTGTGTGCTTTTTCCCCTGTGAATTTGCCTCTTGATACTAAATAATTAGCATTATCTGGATGGCATATTTCTTTGGTTTCATGTAAGAGTCTTTACTAGGGCATCTCAGAGAAGTGTTAATGCTACTCGTCCTTTAAGCCATCCTTTGTGTACTTTAAATACTAGGATAGACCAGGAAGAATATTAGTATCATTTTCTAAGTCAAAACTATTTGATTAATTTTTGATTTTATTAGGTGGAATATGGAAAACAAAATATTTCTACAAGATTCAATAGGTTACTACTTTTCTAAAGTATTTCAAAAATGTCCTGAAAATACTATTTTTAGCAATATACTTTTTCTGGCAACCATATATGTTATTTCATCTATGTTTAGATAATTAAATTTTATAAATCAATGGTTTTCAAAATATATGCTACTGTTTCCTCAAAATCTTTGGACCTCAAGTAACTGCCTACACAGGGTTTATTTTATTTATAGTAAATAATTAATAATTTTTACTGTTAATTCTAATCTTTTATATTTTAGAACTCTTTCTTCAAAAACATTGAATCTGGACCCTTATAGAACCCATGGCTACATCAATATGAAACCTATTGTGGGCTACTATGTGTTTTAAAATACAAATGTTTATTTTAGCGTTCAATTACATTTTAAACATTAGCAAATAACATCTGCATATTAATAGTAAATAACAAGTAAATGTTTTATGTTTTTCTTTTTTAGGACTCATTTTCTCAATTATATGTACCCAGTTCATTCTGACATGAATATGGAACCCTTTGGTCTGTTTTATCATTTACCAACAAACTTTTAATGGTGAGGGGGATATATATATATAAAGATAACAGACGTATTCAGTATCCAACCCAAATTTGTAAAACTGTTTTAATAAAAATATTACATATTTGACTGTAAATTTTCATTCTTCACATTATCTAAAGAGAAAGCTATTATATTTATGCATATTGAACATGTAAATAAATATTGTAGAAACCCTTACTTTGTGGACATTATCCTGCCTATTTAGAAAAATAGTTTAACACTTAGCTGTTAATATTTACATATGTAGTTTTAATTTATAAATGTAAATCCCTTAGGTTGGGTTTATGTTATTTAACAAATAAAGATATAAGGTAACTTAAAGATTAAAGAAAAAGCAGGTCTCTCAAAACTCTCATTTTTACCAATTAGACTAAAATAAGGCAACTGTGTTTAAGTAAAAAGTAATTTAGGAAATAACAACGGTTCACAACACTAAACTCCTTGCACATATCACAGTTGGATAATGCTATAAACTATGTAAAAACCAACGCAAATGGTGAAAATATACTTTAAAATTAATTTTTTTTAACTTCTGGTAAATTATAAACGAATATTAATACAGACAATTATATATTTAAAAGCAAAACACTAAAATTATATTTTGACGTTATAAACGAGAAATAAGGTTAGGTTGGTTATGTTAAGTTAAGTGAAGTTTGGATTTGGAGAATTAGAATCGACATACGTCTTTGAAAAAAGCGCCACCAAAACTGTTGAACTAAATTGACAGATTAGTGCAATGTTCAAATTTTGCGTGCAACAAATCTCAAAAAATATACCTTTCTTTAACTTCATATTTTGCTAGTCACATTCTCTATGCTTTCTTTAGGAGTTAAGCTTCTGGCGTTAAAATTCGTGATCACAAATTGTCAAACTTTTTTAAAACATACCATCACTTAAACACCAATATCTCTTTTATTACAATATAAAACTTAACTAAAAAACCTTATCTCCTAGAGAAAGGTCTAAGCTATATCCTGTTAAAATTTGAATACGTAATTTAAAGGCGTTCTTTAGATTTGTTGTTTACAAAATGATTGAAATTTTGGGTACAATTCAGGCTTGCCACCCGTTTTCAGCTGTCACATTTTTGACGCCCCTCTTAAAACATATTTATTCAATAAATATTACAATTTTAATCTATTTTATCTATTTTAAATTTATGTTTTTGTTCCACGCCACTGCAAAACTATTACATCTATGAGAAAATAATAACAATTAATTGAAAAATAATCTTTAAAACTGAATGAAAACAATTTTCAAAATGTATGTACTATTAATTTAAGTTATCATACATAACATATGTGATTTAGTTAAACATCTATTACCTGAAAGCTGTAATATTAATAAAAATAAATTTCAAGGAAATAGTTTTAAAATACTTTTTACCTATGAAATGAAATTCCTTCCTCTTTTTTAGCACTCTGACTGTAGCACTTACAAACTGCACAATTAACCATTTTAAAATGTCTATTCAGGTAATTAAAAAAGGTGAAAATTAATAAAAAACTAAAAAAATAAAATTCGACGTTCCAAATTTGTTTACCACCAAACGTTTGAAACTTGGCTTCACTCACACACATAAGGTTTTCATTGCCATGCGCTGTCCTCTCTCTTTCCTAGTCCAAGGTTGGTTCCAACATAACAGAAAACTGTTCACAAACCGATTATTTTCAGTTTACCAGTTATTTTCTGTGGTAATACTACTAAAATGTTGTCAGTAACAGTAACGGACTGAGACGATAGATAAGAATAAACAGATGAAAATTTCATGTCGCACCCCGGCAAGAAAAGTGTCACAATACAAAAATACCTGTTTCGAGAAATTGCTACTTTTATAGTTTTTTGTTCAGACAAACGTCAATAATTTAAAAACTATAATAGTCAGATTAGTGAAATTTTGCGTGTAAATAGGTTATTTATATGTTTATTATAAAACATAAAATTCAACAGCAAAATTGTTTTTTTTAAACTAACTTTTAAGAAAATTTTGATTAGATGTATATTATGACTTGTTTCGATTGAAACGTCTGTAATTTTTTTAAATAATACACCATTACTTGTATGACTAAAGTATTTAATATCAATCAAAAATAAAGGAAACGTAAACAAATTATAAACTTCTTATCAAAATATAATAAACAAACAAAAAACTCGTAATGTAAATTACTAGCTTTGGCTTATTATCAATCACACTGGTCCATCGTAATTTACCACACTACTTTCAATAAACTTAAATACAGAAGATCCAATTTCATCAGCTCCGCGGTTTGCTTCACCTTCATACCAATAGAAACAATCGTTTTTATCGTCACCGATATGAGACACTGTAAAATTGAAGGTATTGAGTTTTGATTTATAATAAAAAATAGAGGTATTGCCTTGTGAAAGTTGCAGGACTGCTTGCAAATCATAAATTGCAATTATTTTATTTGGACCTGTGCTTTTTTTTATCAGCGTCTTTTTCAAGTCGAGAAAGATCCTTTTCTTCCATGTGTTTAAGATACTGGATTTCTATATCTTTCTTTGTATCACCCAGAGCATTCTCATAACGTACACAAAGTTCACACCTGTCTTTTTTCGGCTTGAAAAAGCTGCTATTAAATTCACCATTAAATATTCTTGAGTACAATGTTTCATTGGCAAAGGGCACGTTATTAGATTCACAGAAGGTTTTATAATCTCTATATACATCACTAAGTGACTTTCCCTAGATGAATTTTTTCTTATGTAGTGAGATTCCATTCGTGGTATTGGACTCAAGATTTGCTCAGGAACATTATTGTGAAGTACGTTACTTTCTTGATTATATAGTTGCAGAGAGGGTAATTCAGCATAATTAGAACCACAGCGGGTATTGGGTGAGCTAGGTTTGGAAAATGCATTTTTGCTGCCGACACTGCTGCTGTTTCTGCTACTACTATTCGACGAGGAAGTCGATGAAGAAGAATCAGAAGACATGGACCTATTGCGCTGTGGAATATTCTTAGACGTAGAAGAAGTCACAACCAAATTTTCTGATGCACCAGTATTTGCGCAAGGTTGGATTTGAAGCTCCTGTTCCGACAAAATTAGTGAACTCCGTTTAACCGTTACACCTTTCGTTAGTCAGTTGTACTATCAATGCTGCTCGACTATTTTTATTCATGTTGAACCTATTTATTTTAAAAGAAAATGTAATAATATAAATTTAGTACAACAAAGTACAATATAGTCATAATATTGTTTTAGTTCAATTTTATACAAAAAAAAAGACCGAACACAACATAATATAATTCATGACTATTAAAATATTTTGGAAAAAAAAGACATTACATGTATTGAGTCTTTATAATATTCCATAATACACGAATATAGATCAAAAATAGTCGAAAAAAGAGAGCCTATATCTACAAAGCTTTTTCGTCAACAAAACAGTCATAACATAGATTGTGTCGCCTTTTTTGTGAAAAAACTAATTCTTTAACGTAAAACTTACCGATAAAAAGTCACATCACACAATAAAACACTTTTCTGTTCACGCCGGTGATCAGAGCAAAATGGCTCTGTAAAAAAGAGTACTAAGTACCATCTAGCGGTAACCATGCGCCACATAATAATGACGTTAATTCAGCAGAACAAATGAAGTGCGCGCTATTTAATGCTGTGTTTATGTCATTTTGTACACAATGTGTGTTATGACTCTTTTCTTGCCTGGGTGCGATGTATATATATTATACTGCCACTTGATCACCATTATTTTAAAACACAAAATACAGACGAGTATAGAATGCCAAGAAGTGATCTCTTATCGAGTATGAAATCTAATGCGACATTTATTGCAGCGGTTGTGTCTCTAAATATTGCCGATAATGTAGATTTCTTCAACAGGATTTACATGTTTAATGTTTCGATACTATCGCCATCTGGCAGTTTATAGAAGTGAATATTTATCTCCGTTTTAAAGAACGTGTAATATTAGTGAAATGAAATAAAAAAAAGTTCAAGTATTTTTAAATATTATATTAATACAATATTTTGCTTATTTATTACATAAATATTAAACAAAAATTAACAATAAGTACAATAGGGAACACACATACATACATATTACATGCCAATATTTTATTTTCTATCCAATCTAAAAAGAATTCTCATTGCTTTGTTTTGAAATCTATATATTATATTAAAATAGTCTCAATTATTGAAGAATGCAACAAATAAACATACAGAAGCTATTTTAAACAAGTGTTAAATGACTAATTTAGAGTTTTTATTGAAATAATCAGATTGAAATGTGGAATAGAAAGTATTATACTAAAATGGGTAGAATAAAATTAGATTTTGGGAAAATCCTGTTAAATGGTTCAAACGACAACAAGTAAAAATTATTGCCAACGAAGAGAAATAATATTTTATATACCTAATTATGATTATTAAAACCTACGAATAAAGAATAGAAAGGAAGGAATGTTGTCATATTTTAATTTAGCAAATAATTGCGACGGAAGTCGGCCATATTGAAGAACCAAATATGACTCATTCGAATCGTGACATTTGACATGTATAGTTTTTTCATGCCGTTTTATATATTATTTTCTGATTTAAGTAGTTAATCCAACTCTTGAATGGGAATTACTTTTCATCTGTAGGGTTCTATTTATCTGAATTATTAAAAATTAACAAAATATTTTAATGACAACCACATTGTTATCATAAACGTTCCTTTATTTTTTATACAGACAAACCAAGTCAACTATTTATAATTACCTGCTTAGAAGTTTTTAATCTAAATTTATATTCCTACAACTTTATGACAATGTACAGATAATTACAAGCGGAAAACAGTTATTTTTTTTAATAATTAATACGGGACATAAGTTTATAATACCCTGTGTGTGACACCACTGGTAACCGGAAACTTCAAGACAGCCATATGCAAGAACCATTGCGGACATCGTCAAATCGTATTATACTCCTTCCTTTTTATTATTTATTCGTAGATTAAAACATGTAATTGTTATAAACAAAAAGAACAAAAAATGCATGCAACTTCACAGGGTCTACAAGCCGTTATTACTGGGTTTTTGAATAATGTATGAATAAAATTTGTTATCCTTTCCATTATAAATATTATTTACACTTTGTCACCACCAGTATAGTGCACATCTTATTATTAAGGTTTGTAATTTACCCCCTAAATTATGATTCGGGTCAGAACAATTCATTGTTTTAAAGTGCACTTGTTTTTCCAGCATAATGTGTAAATGGTGGGAGATGTTTCTTGCAGCGCACATTCTCGGAATTGCATAAAACAGAGACCTTAAACATAGCGTTACTACATACGTTAAGTATGTACCAGGTTTCACTAATACTGCATTGTCATATTGTCGACTGTCGATAAAATCATCAGTGACAGTATAATGTCGTTTAAGCAAATTATCACAACAATTGGGACACTGTTTAATAATATTTGATTTGAAAAGCATTCGTGCAATAGCACCTGTCATGTACTGAAGTGTACATTTTCCAATTTTCGTGTGCCCTTGAATATGTAATTCTGGTGGAATTTCTACTTGCTCTTCGTCAACGAGAGGTGATATACCAGGTAGAATTTCTCCCATTAAAAAGCCTCTCAAATTATCCAACCCATAACAAGGATCTTGTATACAATTAGAACCAGGCGAGTGTGCAGTTATAAAATTGTTAATAATCAATGATTTAAATGATCCAATGAAATGGACTGCAGTGGGTTTAGTATTTCTTACGCCATGGCTTCTAATGTACCCAACAAATTTTCCAAGGAGTCTTGATTAAATGCCCCTGTAAGTATATATTTAAAACAATGTTTGTTCATTAATGTTTGTTTTAAATGAATAAATGCACCTATGGTATACCTTAAATTTTTTAAGGTGAGTGGTTTAACAAATTTACTTTTTTTAAATGAATAAAATTTCATAGTGTCCATTACTTCAATACATTTCCTCCAGAACTCTTCATGTGGAGATGTATTTCGCACTGGTCGTTTTAATAGTTTGGCAGTCGCTTTTGACAGTCTACTCACATTCAGTGAGTCAAATAGCTTATCCACAAATAAAAGCAAATCTGCCGTATGTTCAGCTTCTGGGGGTAGATTACTTTCTCCACTCAAATCTGAAACCAATATTGCATATAAAATACTATGTAAAATAAATTAAGAATTGTCATGTCATTTTAAGATAAGTACCTATTAAAATGTAGACAACTTTCTCTTACCCCTCCCGAGGGCTGGGTGCCTACCGGGCGCGTCCCCAGGTGGCGGATAGGGGATCCCCAGGAGAGCCGCTGAACTGCTTAAGCAGGTATAACACTGCAATTTAGCAGGGAAGCGGCGAAGCTGGGGGTGTGCGTCTATACGGGTGGCACGGTCTGGTATGAGCAGCTGATAACTGCAAGATTGCCAGATTGGTCATTCCTAAGGTCGCACCGCGGACCAACCCCCCCAATCCAAGGTGTAAGGTAACGTGCCGAGGGATGAATGGCCGCAGGGGCATATGCGGTCGCGAACGTTCCCCTGGGGGAACCGGGCGAAACCCCCTTGTATGCAGCCTTACTCCGGCATGCGGGGCTCTGCCGGAGTGGACCAACATTCCCTAGCTACTCGTGGGAACAACCATGTATAAGAAAAACGAAAAAGAAAAACCAAAGCGGGAATACACCGCCACATCTAAGGAGAAGGGGAAGGGAGGAAAACACTCCCCCTCAACTTCTCGGGAAGCTCCCCGTGAGGCAGGAAAGTCAAGGACCAGGCCCTCAGACTCCACTGTGGGAACACACCACACGGACAAATCTGAGGTGAGGAAGACCCTCCAAAGGCCCTCAACTTCAAGACAGCCTCCACTCCCAAACTTGGGAGAACCTGGAGGCAGGGACGACCCACTGAGACGTGGGCTCAGCGGAGCGGGCTGCAGATGGTACCTGAGGTACCTCAGTCAGGGAATTTCCCCTGAAGCAGCAAGGAAATAGGCCTTGGATCATAAAAGCCAAGAGCCCTCTTTTCAAAAAAGAAAGCGGACTGAGACGGTCATCAGTCCTGCTCAGAAAGTGACAAAAAGAAGGAAGGAGGAAGTGGGAAAACAGACCACTTCCTCAGTAGGCACGAGCAGCTATGCAGCTGCTCTAAAATCGGAGAAGATTGCCATTCTTCCCAAAGGGTTCCCTGAGATCATCCTCAGTCCGGAACAGCCGACTTTGGTGGAGGAGGCAATAGTGCAGGAAATGTTCGCTGGATGGGAGCACAAGCTCCAGTTCGGCGGCATTCACTTTAAGCCGGGCTACTTGGTAGTTGACTGTGAAACACCACAGTCAGCGGAGTGGCTAAGGCTGAAGGTGCCACACATTAGGAAGTGGGAGGGGGGAGAACTCACAACATGTAAGGGAGACGACATCCCTAGATCACATGTTGTGACAGTCTTAGGCCCTCAGAACGAGGGCCTAATGACGAGTAGGTGGAAGGTCAGTGTCAAAGAAGAGGCAGCAGGGCAACTCTTGAGGGCGGCAATAGATGAGCTATCTTGCGCTACCCTCAAGAAAAATGGATGCACCATTTTCTACCGGTTCGGGAAAATCCCCGTTCACGGTATAAAACGGGACAAGGACAAAACACTTGTCGGGGGGGAAGAAGAAACAGGTAAGTAGTAGCTGGAAGGGGAGAAAAAAAAAAAATAGAAAAAAAAAGGCGGGAATCAATATCGCTCAGATAAACGCCCATCACGCCAAGGGATCATCGGCGGTTAATAAGAATCTTGTTATACACAATATAGGGAATACCCCTACTTTTGTAACCAGAACAAGACAGGAAGTACTCGATATAACACTAAGTACACCGAACCATAAGGATAGGGTGAAAGATTGGAGAGTATCGAACGAACCATCCCTCTCTGATCATAGAATGATTATGTTCAGGTTAGAGTGTAATCCTTTAGGAGAAACCCCAGGAAAACTAACTGGGAAAATTACAACACTAACCTGAACATAAATCTTGCAAGTCTCAAGAATAAAAGAAATGCCAGGAATCATCTGGCATTAGAAAACGATCTCATAGAGCTGAACGAGGCGATACTCGATGCCTATGAATCCAGTTGTCCCCTCCAAAGGACTAGAAAAGCAAAAGATGCGATATGGGGGAACAGTCATCTATCAAACCTAAGATCCGAGACGCGACAGCTCTTCAACAGAGCCAAACGTAATGGAGATTGGCAGAGCTACACCGAGAAACTTACATCATATAACAAGGAGATTAGAAAAGCTAAAATGAACAGCTTCAGAAAATTCTGCGAAGAAATAGACGCTACACCCTCTGCAGCAAGGCTACACAAAGTCTTGGCAAAAGGAAAAGTAGACACTGTAATGGCACTACGGAAGCCAGACGGAAGCTTCACAGAAAGCGAAAAAGAACGAGCTCTGCTCCTATTAGAAAATCACTTTTCCGGAGGAATTGTCCCTTCGGGAACAACAAGTGAGAAAACTAAAAGACGTACCAGGGAAGACACTGCAATAGCAAAACACATATGCAGTGAGGAACGGCTGAGATGGGCTATGAACACCTTCCAGCCGTTCAAAACCCCTGGAACGGACGGAATATTTCCTGCCCTACTCCAACAGGGCCAAGAAGCAATAATTCCACACTTGATCCGAATTAGTCGGAGCAGTATTGAACTGGGATACATACCAGAAGCGTGGAGAAGGGCCAAAATCACCTTCATCCCAAAAGTAGGGAAACGGGACACTACGCACCCCAAATCCCTTAGACCGATCAGCCTCACATCGTTTGTTCTAAAAACGATGGAAAAAGCTGTAGACAACTACATTAGAACAGAAATCTTGGAACAGGTGCCATTGCACCCTCGTCAACATGCGTACCAAGCGGGAAAGTCCACGGAAACCGCTTTAACACAGTTGACGGACGAAATCCAAGACGCACTGAACAAAAAAGAGACCGTGGTATGTGCCTTTCTAAACATAGAAGGGGCCTTTGACAATACGCCACATGAGGCAGTCAAAAGAGCACTGATTGAGAAAGGAGTAGATAGAACGACTTCCAGTTGGATGTCGCAACTGCTATCTACAAGAATCGCAGAAATGGAGGCAGGACAAGACACTATCTCCATTAATGTGACCAGAGGCTGTCCACAGGGGGGAGTTGCACCCCCGCTTATGTGGAGTCTCACTGTGGACTGTCTGCTCTGTCAATTGACTAGGGAAGGCATACCATGTCAAGGGTATTCCGACGACATGGTTATCCTGGCAAAAGGGAAGTATGAAAACGTCCTCTGTGATATTGTTCAAAGAGGATTGAACATTGCGGAACAATGGTGTGACTCGGTGGGACTCAGCATCAACCCCACCAAAACCACACTAGTAGCCTTTACAAAGAAAAAGAAACCTAATCTAAAAATCATAAAAATAGGGGAGAACATCGTCGAGTGGAAAACAGAGGTAAAATATCTAGGGCTAATCCTAGATAGCAGGTTACTCTGGAAGAAACACGAAGACGAAGTAATACACAAAGCAGGACGATTCCAAGCTAGACGAGGGAACTGGGATAGGAGTTTTTGGACCGAGAGCCAAATACTCAGAAAGCTTGGGCACATACCCGAGCATCTTTCAAGCAGAAGTCCGCGCCATCGAAAGATGTGTGGAATTCAATATTGGAAGAAACTACCGCAGACAAGAGATTGTGATCATGTCGGATAGTCAAGCAGCCATCAAAGCGCTGAGTTCAAATATAATCAGTTCGAAGATGGTTTGGGAATGCCTAGGCAAACTAAATGAACTAGGCCAGAAGAACACTGTCACCCTCCTATGGGTCCCGGGACACATAGGAATAGAGGGGAATGAAACAGCAGATAAGCTGGCAAAAAAGGAGCTGAAACCCCACATTTGAGACCAGAACCATCTTGTGGGATCAGCAGTAGAGTAATCTTAGGAAAACTAAGGGAGGAAATGGAGAAAGAAAAATCCAAGTACTGGAATCAGCTGGAAGGACTGAGGCAATCTAAGATACTACTAGGGAACTATGACCAGAAGAGATCTCTTAGCTGCCTCAACCTCAGTAAAAAAAGGCCCCGTATTCTAACGGGAATATTAACCGGGCATTGCCGGTTAAGAAGCCACATGAAGAAACTAAGGTTAGCAGATGAAGCAAAGTGCAGATTCTGTGAGGAAGAGGATGAAACCTCAATACATATACTCTCAGAATGTCCTGCCTTGTAAAATTCTAGGGCTAGATACCTAGGAGCACATGAAATAGAGGAAGGGGATCTACCTGATTTGAAGCCCGACGATGTCCTAAACTTCCTCAGGAAAATAGGACTCGAAGAGCTGCTATAAATCTGAGAAAACATCAGAACATGGCAAGTAAGGGGGGACACAATAGATCCTATGGGTCGCAGTGTAATCATCACCCCTAACTCATTCATACATTCTCTTACCCCATTTTGAAATTCTCTTCATTAGGTAATGAACCAACGGAATTGCTGAAAATTTGGGTGGCAAATTTCACCTTCATTTTGGATGAATACACATGGGTATCAGTGAGCTTACTGCAAATTCTAAAATTAGGCTCAGCTTTGTCTAATTCATAAAAGTTTATGACATGTCTGTTTTCTGTGTTTTAAAATTCGAAGTGTAGATGATAAGACCTTCGAGTTTCTTTTCATTTTTGTGTTATATTTTTTTGTATAAGTGAATACGCTCAGGTGAAAAAGACACCATTATTTATTTTTCGGTATTATATTTTTCCGTGATTGTGTAATTTTTTCAGTGGTGAAAAGAGACTATTTCTTATTGTGAATTTCGCTCTGGTGAAAAGAGACACCATATTTTGTTTTTAGTTTGTTACGTTGTACACTAGATATACCTAGGTATTATGCCGAGACAGAGGCAATGGAATATGGTATTCTAAAAGAGAGAGTTGCAAAAGGCATATTTGAACAACTTCATAATGTAGCAGTGGTAGAATCTGGTTTGTGGGTTGACCTGAACCACGGTTACCTGGGAGCTTCTCCTGATGGTAAATATTTTTAACGGTGTATTTTTTAAAATACTATTAATTATTTAAAGTAGTACTAATCCCTAATTCATTAAAATGTTGTAGGGCTTATAGGCCATGATGCTTTACTTGAAATAAAATGTCTCCATGCTGCTTCAAAACTGAATACTAATAATATTAGCGAAATAATTGATTTAATGAAAACCAAAATTTGTTTGGAAAAACGCAATAATAAAATACAACTAAAAAGGAAACATTATTATCAGGTACTAACATTGAAATAAGTTAATTATTGGAACACATTGTAAATGATTTTCTTTTAGATCCAAGGACAATTGAACATAACTAATAGGAGCAAATGTTATTTTGTAGTGTATGTCAGTGATAATATTGATTTATATATAGAGCAAAATGAAAGGGATCAAAAATTGTGGAATGAAGAAATGCTTCCCAAACTAAAAAAAATTTACACTGAATGTATAGCTCCTGAAATAATTCGAAATCAAATAGGAAAAGGGCTTAAATGTATAGATCCTCCATATATTCAACAAGCAATTTCAGAATATCAGGAGAGAAAGACTAATGTGACAAATACTCCTCACATTTAGGATGTATCAGCTTTCCTCAAAAACTTTGGACCTCAAGTAACTACTAGGTACCTACATTTTATATTATTTAAAACTAGATTTTGGCCATTTTTGAGCGGTTCTTCCACATTTTCGTAAAGTTTGCCAATTTTCCATTTTTAATATTTTGAAATTTATCACAGTTATCCAAAAGTAAATCAAATCAACTCTTGTTCGGGTGAATGACGTTCTGTCACAGAACTGTGTCACTCTTTTTCCGAGCCACATAGATGTTAAAGTGTTAAACTGTTTTTCTAAATATAATAATAATGTCCACAAAGTAAGGGTTTCTACAATATTTATTTACATGTTCAATATGTATAAATATAATAGCTTTCTCTTTAGACAATGAGAAGAATTAAAATTTACAGTCAAATATGTAATATTTTTATTAAAACAGTTTTACAAATTTGGGTTGGATACTGGATTCTTCTGTTATCTGTTATATCATCCATGGCAATATCATCTTTACATTCAGCATATCCTCAAAACAAAACAAAAAGTTTGCAAAATATAATTGTTTTTTCAAACTTATACTCACAAAGGGTACATATCCCCTTTACCATTGAAAGTTTGTTGGTAAATGATAAAACAGACCCAAGGGTTCCATATTCATGTCAGAACAAAGTTCATATCTATCCATAATATGGTGAACTGGGTACATATAAATAAATAAGTCCTAAAAAAGAAAAACATAAAACAATTACTTGTTATTTACTAATAATATGCAGATGTTATTTAGTAATGTTTAAAATGTAATTGAACCCTAAAATAAATATTTGTATTTTAAAACACATAGTAGCTGCAGCAAAACATTGATGTAGCCATAGGTTCTATAAGGGTTCAGATTAAATGTTTTTGAAGAAAGAGTTCTAAAAAATAAAATATTAGAATTAAAATAAAAAATTATTAATTATTTACTATAAATAGAATAAAACCTGCATAGGCAGTTACTTGAGGTCCAAAGTTTTTGAGGAAAGTTCTAAACAATAAAATATTAGAAATACAATATAAAATTATTCATAACTTTGCTAACTCACTTACAAATTTTGTCAGTCTTCTTACTATCAAACGAATACAACCAGTGTAGGTAGTTACTTGAGGTCCAAAGTTTTTGAGGAAAGCTGATATGTTGTCGCCACAGAGCATTTTCCTCAAGATATGACCGAAACGAAACGAATGGACGGAATGGATCGGTGTCGGTCAGTCAATGTCATCTCGGTACTTGTGTGATAAGAATATAAATAAGTACAGTTATAAATTGTTAATCGGTAGAGATACTGTGAGTCATTGTGATTTTTAGATACTTAAGTTCTGAATTTAATATAGAGGTATTTGTGATTGCATTTCTGGGAGTTTCATTCCATCCTAGTGTGTGTCGTGAAAGTTTTATAGATACATCCTAAATGTGAGGAGTATTTGTCACATTAGTCTTTCTCTCCTGATATTCTGAAATTGCTTGTTGAATATATGGAGGATCTATACATTTAAGCCCTTTTCCTATTTGATTTCGAATTATTTCAGGAGCTATACATTCAGTGTAAAATTTTTTTAGTTTAGTAGCATTTCTTCATTCCACAATTTTTGATCCCTTTCATTTTGCTCTATATATAAATCAATATTATCACTGACATACACTACAAAATAACATTTGCTCCTATTAGTTATGTTCAATTGTCCTTGGATCTAAAAGAAAATCATTTACAATGTGTTCCAATAATTAACTTATTTCAATGTTAGTACCTGATAATAATGTTTCCTTTTTAGTTGTATTTTATTATTGCGTTTTTCCAAACAAATTTTGGTTTTCATTAAATCAATTATTTCGCTAATATTATTAGTATTCAGTTTTGAAGCAGCATGGAGACATTTTATTTCAAGTAAAGCATCATGGCCTACAAGTCCTACAACATATTTTAATGAATTAGGGATTAGTACTACTTTAAATAATTAATAGTATTTTAAAAAATACACCGTTAAAAATATTTACCATCAGGAGAAGCTCCCAGGTAACCGTGGTTCAGGTCAACCCACAAACCAGATTCTACCACTGCTACATTATGAAGTTGTTCAAATATGCCTTTTGCAACTCTCTCTTTTAGAATACCATATTCCATTGCCTCTGTCTCGGCATAATACCTAGGTATATCTAGTGTACAACGTAACAAACTAAAAACAAAATATGGTGTCTCTTTTCACCAGAGCGAAATGCGAAATTCACAATAAGAAATAGTCTGGTAAAGGTGTATTTTAGGTCACCCCCTAGGCGCATGCGCGACAATTTCAAATTTATTGATTTTGAAGTTGCGGTGTTGTCGGCTTAAATAATTTTTCCCTTAAACCGAATAGTTTGGTTTGGGTTTAGTAAATTTGATTTAAAAAAAAGAAGCTTGTAAATATTTAAAGAAAAAAGGAGCTTTATTGATCCATAAATAATAAATTATATGCTGAAAGTAGTAATTAAAAATATAAATAAAAAGAGTTCTTCTTTTTTTTATTTTTTTAATTGGCAAACATACCTATAAATCTCTTGCTTTAATGGTATTCTGTGATTTTAATTTATTATGGTTTAATAATAATAGGGAGTTATCGCACACACTTGCTTAAGGTCATAATTTTCCTTATTTTAATAAGGCACACGTTCTTTAATTGAGTTCAAATACCCTTTAAACCAATATGGATCCAGATCTTCTCTAGTATACATGCTTCAATTAGCTAATCAAATTGGTGCCTTAACATCTCTGGACTGGACTCTATCTCAAAATAGATTTCGTCAATTACTGTTAAATTATATTATTAATACATCTGTATAATTTTCTCTCTGCAGTTCTGGTACGATCACGGCTATATTGTAAAAATTGCTCTGTTATTATTATTATTTTTGTATTATATTTCTACTTATATAATTGTTATTGTTATCCATGTAATTAGGCTAACCAGCCTGTTTGGATGAATAAATAAATAAATAAATAAAAACCTTAATACTGCATGTTACAAATAGAGTTATCGCCACGGCACTTGTGTAACGTAAAAAGCTGACAGTTACGAACGTACCTATTTGTTTTATTTATCTATGAATGTTAGTAAACCAGAGACCACCCCTATGAACTAAGTTCATAAATTATTTCATTCAATTATTATTTCAATTGTAATATAGTTTTATTACTCTTGTTTTGATATAGTTTTATTATTTATTTTAAATTTGTATCAGTAATTATTATAATAAATGTTTACAAAACAATGTTTCTTACATAATTTGAGTTAATATCAATTGTTTTATCCACTTACCTATCTCCAAAATACTTTAAACATTAAATAATTGCATAAATTTATATATACCTAAAGATTTTATTTAATTGTTATATAAGACCAAATTATAAACCTTTTCTGTGGACCAAATAAAATCAAATATAAGAATGTTAGGCTTAGGTTACCTGCGAATTTATTTACTTTCCGCTTAAAATTTACCTAACATTGTGACACCATAGAGAAAAAGAAGAATTTAAGTTATTTTCCTTTATTTTATTAGGGATCGAGTTATCGCACGCCAAGAACGATAAACATTTACCAGGATTGCCTAATCCCATAAGACGTACATTCGCCAAAAAATCGATTGTACGTGGTGGCCTGTGACGTCACTGCAGTCCTCGGCCGATTTTTTCCTATCTTGACAGTGCATTTTAGGTCGTTTTCAATCGTCGTTTTTAGATTTATTATAAAAATATTCAAAATTTTGACTGGTAGATATTGTGGATACATTAGTGTACCTTGCATTTTTGTGTAAAATTTTTAAAAAATTGTTCTTTTAAACTCCAGTTCGGACTTTTAAATTTCATGTGTTACACTGCTTGGCTGGACATTGCTTGGTTAGTATCGTTGAGTGTCAACGTTAATATTTAATAGTGAATACATTTTTTATTTTACGTTTTTAGTGAGATAGTTTACTAATTTGAAAAGAAATATGCCTGGGATGAGATGTGCTATATATGGGTGCGATAAAAGTTATTTTGATGACAAAGGAAGTATTGCATTTCATCGCTTTCCTAAGGGAAACGATCTTGTCTCTAAAACTATTCGAAATGAGTGGATAGCTCGATGTAAAAGAGAGGACAAGTTTAATGTAGATACCAGTTATGTCTGTTCAGTTCATTTTACTGAAAATGACTATGAAAGAGACTTAAAGAATGAGTTATTAGGTAATTTTTAATATTCTATATACTAAATATTTTATGTATTATTTTTTAATTTAAATTTTAGGTCTGCCTATAAAAAGATTTTAAAAAAGACTGCTGTGCCCACATTATTATTATTTAATAAGAAGCCAATAACAGAATCAGAGTTATCAAGATCCAAAAGACTGCAATTCAAAAATGCCAGACAGAAAGCTCAGCAGGTATTGTCTGAGGTTTTAGCAACAGCATCAAATATACAGAGTGAAATTCTTGAAACCCCCCAGAAAAATCCATCACCAGAACCTGAGCCAGAATGTTCCACAGAACTTCAAAACATAAATTACAAAGCTAAGTATATGGATTTGTTAGATAATTTTAATGATTTAAGCAAAAAATATTCTCTGTTAAAAGCCAGCTCTTTCAAAACTAAAGCTCAATGCATTAAAATTACCAAAAAGAATAAAATTCTTAATGACCAACTAAGATACTTCAAAATTAAATATTATAATTCCCCAAATTGTAAAGTACCCAAAACAGCTCCCATGGTATTATTGAAGACTGTACTTACTCAAAATCAAATTGAT
Organism: Ophraella communa; assembly: GCA_035357415.1. Lineage (NCBI taxonomy): Eukaryota > Metazoa > Arthropoda > Insecta > Coleoptera > Chrysomelidae > Ophraella > Ophraella communa. The sequence continues at coordinate 22,749,900 of CM068985.1, forward strand.
TTATTGTCAAAAAAAAAGAAACGGGTAAATTGGACTCGAGAAGAAATAGCTGTAGCATTTACTTTAAGGTACTATAGTAAGAAATGTTATCTCTATTTAAGAACTAGTTTAAATTATCCTTTACCATCTCTCTCTTCCTTAAGAAGATGGGCTTCTGAGCTTAATTTAGGGCAAGGAATATTAAAAGATGTTTTGCTTATGCTAAAGTTAGCTGGGGAATCTTTCTCGCCCTTCGAAACAACTGTTGGTCTACAATATGATGAGGTAAAAGTCAAAGCTGTAGAAGAGTATAATGTAGCACAAGATGAAATATTGGGCCCATATAACTATATGCAAGTTGTAATGGCTCGTAGCCTTTTTTCAAATTGGAAGCAACCGATTTTCATTGCTTTTGACCAAAGAATAACGAAGGAAATTTTGTTTAATATTATTACTGAACTTCACAAAATATCTTTTAATGTGGTAGCCTGTGTAAGTGATTGTGGAGCAAGTAATGTGGGACTATGGAAAGTATTGGGTGTTGATATAATTAATACTTCATTTAAGCATCCCATTTCTAATAACAACATTTATATGTTTGCTGATGCTCCTCATCTATTAAAATTATTACGTAACTGGCTTTTGGATAAGGGATTCAAGCTAAAGAATAATTCAATTTTAAATAAAAATCCTCTTCAGGCTCTGGTTACCTTAACTGATAGTGAGGTCAATGCTTGTTGGAAAATAAATCAAAAACATTTAGATGTTGAAAAACAAATCGCCAAAGTGTTCGACTTGCTGCGCAACTTCTGTCAAATAATGTTTCAACTGCTCTTTCACGTTATAAACCAGGGAAAGATAAGGTGATGGCAGAAAATTTAGGACATTTTATAGGTGATATTAATTTATGGTTTGACATATTTAATAGTTACGTTCCCAAGGGAACAGTCCCTTCAAAAAATGCATATGGAGTAGATTTAAAAATCAAAATGATCATTTAAAAAAATGTATCAATTAATTTATGATATGAGAGTTGTTGGAAAAACACTCTAATGACTTTTCAAAAAGGTATGTTAATGTCTATTATTTCCTTACAAAAATTGTTTGAAGATATGAAGACCACTTTACATATTAAATATATTTGTACTCACAAATTAAATCAAGACAGTTTAGAGAACTTTTTTTTCAAATACGAAGCAGGGGGGGACCAGATGAACATCCGACGCCTCTTGGGGTCATTTACAGAATGAGAATGATTTTGTTAGGAAAAAATCCTGGTATTTTGACTTCCAAAGTAAATACAGAAGAGCGTGTATTGGATGAATATATTATTTGTACGAAAGTTTTGGAAACAGCAGAAGTTGTTATAGATTCTCCTCTTTATAATGACGAATCCAAAGATAATTCCCAAAGTTCATCATTTTCATCAGTTTCCTCAAGTGATTCTAAAGTTCAATTTGATTTTGATCAGAACGCTGAGGAAACTACTGGCGATGCTTTAGAATATATTGCGGGCTATTTAGCTAAAAAATATAAAACAGATTTACCAAACTTAGGAGATTATACTTACAAATTTACTGGGGACCATAATTACAGCATTCCTTCTTGGGTACAACAATTATCATATGGGGGCCTTATAAAACCTTCAGAGAATTTTAAAACAAAAATAAAAAAATGGAATTTTTATTTTGAATCCCACCATGGTGATTCTTTTTCGAAAAGGACAAGGGGTGGTGCAAAACTTGGCAAAAAAATATTTAAAACAGAAAAAGAATTACCATTAAATTTAGTTAAAGATTTTTGCAAGTTAAGAACGATTATTAGAATGAATTTCAGAAATTTAAAAGCAAAGTTTAAAAGCAGTATGAAAAGAGGATCTTTGCAAGATGATAATCTCAGAAAAAAATTGGGAAGTTCAGTAAAATTATCAAATAAAAATTTTGAAAATAAATGGCTGGATTGAAATAATAAATTGAAAAGAAGTAATTACTGTAAATCTGTCACTTAAATGGGACATCCTGTATATATTTTTTTATAATACAATACTAAAAAAACATTTTTTTAGTATGTAGTTTTTTTTGTTAATTTTAAATTTGTAATTAAAAATTCTTTATAGAATACATATTATGTCGCTCCATAAAAGATTTACGGATTGTACTAATAATATGCTGCAAATTGTTTATTGTTTGTTTGTTTGTTAAAAAACACTAGTTTTAGGCATGATTTTGTGTAATAATAAATTTATTTGAATGTATTTTTTAAAATAAAAAATAGAACTAAATAGTGTTTTCTTTACTCTACCTATTTCCCAAATAATATTCAATAAATTAATTAAACATAAGTATTAAAACGATTTTATGGGATTATTTATTATAAATTATAAGTGTTTATTCTTAAAAATCCAAATAGTCGTACGTTAGTATTTCAGAAATCATAAAAATACTATCTAATTTCTATTTCTATTTTTATCGTTCTTGGTAATTACCAAACCTCTCGCTTGAAATCGATTAATGAAGGACTGCAATGACGTCACACAGCTGGCGGACAAATCAGGCCGATTAGGCAATCCTGGTAAATGTTTATCGTTCTTGATCGCACGCCACTTTTGTGCGTTGCCTTAATAAAGTTTTCCTTATAATGACAGATACGCTTGCGTACAAAGATCTTTGAAATAAGGAAACTTTAATAAGTTAACGCATTTACTTTATTTGGGACATGTTAAGGACTCAAATAAAATAAAGGAAAATAACTTAAATTCTTCCTTTCCTCTACGGTGTCACAATGTTAGGTAAATTTTAATCGGAAAGTAAATAAATTCGCAGGTAACCTAAGCCTAACATTCTTATTTGATTTTATTTGGTCCACAGAAAAGGATTATAATTTGGTCTTATATAACAATTAAATGTAAAATTTAGGTATATATAAATTTATGCAATTATTTAATGTTTAAAGTATTTTGGAGATAGGTAAGTGGATAAAACAATTGATATTAACTCAAATTATGTATGAAACATTGTTTTGTAAACATTTATTATAATTACTTACTGATACAAATTTAAAATAAATAATAAAACTATATCAAAACAAGAGTAATATATAATAAAACTATATATTACAATTGAAATAATAATTGAATGAAATAATTTATGAACTTAGTTCATAGGGGTTGTTTCTGGTTAATCTTTGTTTACTAACATTCATAGACAAATAAAACAAGTAGGTATGTTAGTAACTGTCAACTTTTTACGTTATACAAGTGCCGTGGCGATAACTCTATTTGTACCATGCAGTATTAAGGTTTTGCCTTATTAAAATAAGGAAAATTATGACCTTAAGCAAGTGTGTGCGATAACTCCCTATTTGAGTCCTTAACATGTCCCAAATAAAGTAAATGCGTTAACTTATTAAAGATTCCTTATTTCAAAGTTCTTTGTACGCAAGCGTACCTGTCATTATAAGGAAAACTTTATTAAGGCAACGCACAAAAGTGGTGTGCGATAACTCCCTATTAAAAATATATAAACTTCTGCTATAAATGCCATAGAAATCATAAAACAGCAATTAAAAATAGGAATAAAACAGCAAATAAAATTAGAAATAGAACATGTTTTGTTTTCATTCGTGTAAATGACATATTTACTTATAGTAGAAGCACAAACCACTCATCCTATAGACACCCCACGCCCGTGTTAGACTTCGTTCCCATTTTATAGTTCAAAGCACGATCATCGGATGTCGCTAGTAGTTTTTGACTCCTGCTGGGTAGGCAACTTACAATTTAAACTGCGTCAAGACCCATCTGTTGTTCTGTATCAAAATTAAGAAATATTAATATCCAACAATGGCGCGAAATTCAAATCCAACAATGGCGCGAAATTTAAAACCAGAATTGCGCGGAATTAAAACTCCCCGAATGTAGGTACGGAAAAAAATAAAACAATTAAAAATTTAATTTTTATTTTATTTTTTCGTTGCAAAAATACAAATGATACAAAGAGTCTTAATTCAACAACTTAAATTTGGTAAAGCACATAAACTACTTATACAAATAAAAATTAATTTACATTTGAAAAATACATTAGATTTAATTTTAGGTTTAGTCTAAACAACAAATAATTTTTAAGCATTTTCTTTTAAAACATAGATGGGATTTCAGTTTTATATTTTTGATCTTTGTTTAAGTTAATAACATATGGCATTTTCGGAAACCTACTCCGGGTTACCAACCCGATCCACTTAGGTCACGTGACGGATCACCATGGATCACTTACCCACCAACCATGTTTACGAACATCACAGGTTTCAGATCGGAGTATTCAATACGCTGTCATGTCATTCAAATTATCAACCCTAACCCAACTATTTTCAATTATTTACTTTTTTTTATCTTGTTCTTGGTGTTAGATGTTGTTGATTTTTTTGGTATTTTTCAAATCTTTTCTGTAATTTTGGTTATTTATTCATCAACGTGAAACAATTATTAGAAAAAAATTGATCCTATTAAAAATCTCAGAAAAGAGATTATGAAAATGCTGAATTCCCGCGCTTTTAGAGAATGACAAAATTTAAAAATGGTTCGAAATGCGCATGCGGTGTCTGAAGCGATATGAACGACCCTACTTTTCGATAGGGTTATTGTAGATCAACCCGAGTCGGTGATCGAGTTAACAGCTCTGTGGTTTACGAACACGGGTAGGTAGTTCGGGTTAGGTAAACGAACGCGTAGGTTAGGGATCGGGCCAACCCGAGTAGGTTTCCGAAAACGCCTTTAGTAATGTTTCTGCAGCAAAGAACTATAAACAGCGTAAATACATAAGAGCATAAAATAGCATTAAATAAACTTTTAAACTGTACCTGAGACAATATGCTGAGGTTTTTTAATTTTCTGTTTTTTTATCCGATTATTATAAATTTTAATAGCTTGCAACTTTACACAATTCTTCCCTTTGTACAACACTTTTTGGTTGAAGACATTTTTTATAATCACTATTACTTACAATACAATACTAATAATACAAAACTGTCTATAATAAAAAGTTAATAAGTTTAAAAATACAATGAACACACAACTCCAAAAAAACAAATCACAACTGACAACTGACGCAATAAACAATTACGACTAATAGCCAAGAACGATAAACATTTACCAGGATTGCCTAATCGGGCTGATTTGTCCGCCAGCTGTGTGACGTCACTGCAGTCCTTCATTATAACGTTTACCATATAAATGCATGGAAATAATAGGAATTAGACAGTATTTTTATGATTTCTGTAATGCTAACGTACCACTATTTGGATTTTTAAGATTAAACACTTATAATTTATAATAAATATTCTCATAAAATCGTTTTAATACGGCCGAGGACTGCAGTGACGTCACGTGCGATCGATTTTTTGGCGAACGTACGTCTTATGGGATTAAGCAATCCTGGTAAAATGTTTATCATTCTTGACTAATAGCGTTTTCTTTTGAGACCAGAGCAACGCACTGAGTGCACACTGAGAGCGAGTTGTGTGTTCTATTGAAATGTCATTAGGGAGAGCAATCTGTCACACATGTTCTTTTGAATAGACTGCTCGCTCTCGATGTGACCTGAGGGCACCAAAAACTGCTCTGACTATTCGACTCAGGGCAATACCATGGTACAACAAATTTACAGGACAGGACAATACGAATAGGTTAGGTTGAAGCGTTTAACGCTTAGAACATAAAGTTTGTGCAGAATATATAAAACGCTTCTTTATTTTATTTTATTTTATTTTAGCACGCCTGTAATCTCATATTCATCAAAACAGCTCTATACTTTAAGTTCTCCTTCAACGTATAATCGCCTTCGGTAATTTCAGAAAAAAATTTCTAGTACTAATAATAACCAAAATCAAATGCATTCTTTTGAAATGTCAAAAACACACAGTTCGCCCTGAAAACGTCTGTTGCCAGTGCACAGTAAAAACTGGGGCAGTGCAAGAGCAATCTCAATGCGCACTGAGATCACTTTCTACTAATCTCAAAAGAAAACGCTATAACGATGATAACGAAATGGCCGAAAAATAATGGCACGTCACAGGGATGGATGGAAGCCTTGTGTTCTATATCCAAGCATAGAACACAAATGTTAGCCAATCTTGGTCTGACAACCAGTATTACTAACGTGTTATTATAGTTGCCTACTCAGACTACTAGCGCCATCCGAGGATCAGGATTGGAACTATTTTTTGGTTCAAGGTCTTGTAACCTACGCGGAATGTCTATAGGATAAGTGGTTTGTGAGTAGAAGATCCGGCCCTAAATCGACCTTCACCGAGGTGATAAATGAATGAAACATGTTTTATATTAAATTTAATACACTAAATATTAAGTAAAAAATAGGTTGACAGAAAAAATCCTGGACAGGCTATATTTAATAATTGTTTAAAAAATGATTTCTTTTTTTAAAATGTACCGACGAGATAAATAAAAAAATCTCATACCAACAGAAAGTATGAAGCCTGTAGATTGTGCAATTGATAGGTTGCCGATTTTTTACCTGGACAGACTACTAGGTTGACAGGTATAAACAGGTGTGCTGAATTTAGGTTCTTTCACTTAACATGATAAATAAATAAATTTTATATCATCATGAGCGCTGTTTCATGGCGAACACGTTGATATAAGGTTGTCGGCAAAAATATTGGTCCTAATAGGGGTTGCCGATTTTTAAAGATTAAAATTTTCGCCGAACTGGGGATAGAGCGACAGAGAGGTCTAATGTAACTATCCAATGAAACAGAAAAGGACGCAACACGGCAGCTGTGCGCGACGCGACCCTCGAACGAAAGTGAGTGCGCATGCGCAAGAGAATGAGAGCGATGTATTAGTAAATACTTAGTGTTGTTTTGGAGCAACTGGAAGTTGCGGAAAACATAATTAAATAATAACATAACAATTTGATATTATTTATAAATTATGATATGTCATAGATAAATATTAAACAATATTACATAAAATAAATAAACATATAATGAATTAAATATATTTTTATATTATTATTTTGAATAAAAAAATGTGTACTTATCTTAAAATTCTTTTGCTGCTCCAGTATGAGAAATAAAAGTAAACCCAATGGACAATTAAAAATCTAAATCATAAAAAAACTTTGAGAATTTTGCATGGAGTAAAAAAAACTTTATTATAAAAAGATATACAAAAATGGCATAAATGAAAAAAGAAATTTCAATTAACGCTTATCAATCCATGTCTGACTCATCAGAAGTTAAATTTTGATCGTCGAATTCATCATTAGGTTCAGCTGACTCTTCATCTTCCGTCATTTGTACAATGTCGTATATTTTCAAAGGGGTTTGCCGTGTTGCGTCCTTTTCTGTTTCATTGGATAGTTACATTAGACCTCTCTGTCGCTCTATCCCCAGTTCGGCGAAAATTTTAATCTTTAAAAATCGGCAACCCCTATTAGGACCAATATTTTTGCCGACAACCTTATATCAACGTGTTCGCCATGAAACAGCGCTCATGATGATATAAAATTTATTTATTTATCATGTTAAGTGAAAGAACCTAAATTCAGCACACCTGTTTATACCTGTCAACCTAGTAGTCTGTCCAGGTAAAAAATCGGCAACCTATCAATTGCACAATCTACAGGCTTCATACTTTCTGTTGGTATGAGATTTTTTTATTTATCTCGTCGGTACATTTTAAAAAAAGAAATCATTTTTTAAACAATTATTAAATATAGCCTGTCCAGGATTTTTTCTGTCAACCTATTTTTTACTTAATATTTAGTGTATTAAATTTAATATAAAACACGAGTTATAACGACGATTCCCACAGAAACCGATGAGTAGCAGTTCTCACAGGATGGTAATCGGATGACGCCTTATCAGCATGAGAACGTTTACTTTTTACTTCTTGTTTCACTTTTTAGTCAGTCAGTAATTATAATTGTAACTATTAACATCAAACGTAAATATAAATTGTAATTTTCAGATTAAATAAAAGTTTTTAAAAATAAAGTTTAAAGTTTGTATTTTAAAAGTGGCGCAGTCAGTAGGATACTTGGAATCTAAACGTATCGAACGCGTAGATTTTCGTTTTAACGATTGACTGAGTATCAGAACTTACGGACCTAGAAACTTTGTGCAAGTGGAAGTTAGAGTGGCTCCTACAACTTCAGGATCCCAGTGTATCACACCGAAGCAGCCATAGCAACAAAGAGGATCCGTTGACGAAAATTGGAACGAAAATTGTCCAATTTTGCAGAGATATTCATCTGAGGCGGACAAAAATTGCCGAATTGGAGTGTGTCTCTATAGGAATGCTTGAATTTATCTTCATTTTACTACTGTAAGTACAATTTTATGTCTGAAGTTGACGAATTATCAAAAATCTTTAAAAATTTAAATATTGAACTTTCAACTGACTCGCAATATTTAAATAGAAGTTTGGTAAACAAAGTTATAAATAATACTAATTTAATTATGGCCGAATTTAAACCAGAATACCTTAATTGATTAATAAATGTTTGTTTGGGATTAAAATCCCTTTTTTTTATTATATCAGTACAAAAATACAAAAAAAAACTTATTTATTCGGGACATGACCGACCATTGTAAATACACTTAATCTCCCAAAACCATTTAATGAAGGCGTTTTAAAAATTGCCATTCCTTTGTTGTATAAGAAGGGCGTTTTTATAATTTCGGTGGGTAAACGAAATTCACATTTAACATGTATATGCTATTCTAAAGCAGACTGTACATTCTAATAACGAAGAAAACCCCGTAATAGGAATTCCCATCGCGAATTGTGCAGTTAATATAGGACAAAATCAAATTATAGTCAGTTCTGTATTACATTCTCCGGCAAAACCAAAATTCACAATTCTTTTTGAAAAAAAGAAACGCATGACAATTCAAATATCGGAAAAAATAATTTAGAACAAGACATTATAAATTTTATAAAAAACTTTACTTCACCCGGTATCCAATATCATATTTATTTCGAAAGTCCTGAATTGTACGAACCATTTTCGACAACCTTACAAAAATACTTCAAATCAAACTCAATCAAACTTAAACGGTGTATGAAAAAACTGATAGACGTTACTGATCAAGAGGAAATTAAAATTATTATACAAAACTATCACGAAGGTAAAACAAACCATCGTGGAATAGACGAAACGTACCAAAGAATAAAAGAAAAATACTTTTGGCCTAACCTTAAGGAATCTATACAAACATTCATAAACGAATGTGAAATATGTCACCAAAGTAAATATGAACGCAATCCCGTCCATATGCAATTAAACATTACTCCAACTGCCTCAAATCCATTCGAAATTATTCATTTAGATTCTTTCACATTTGAACAAAACAAATTCTTAACCATTATCGATAGTTTTTCCAAATACGCACAAGCCTATCATATAAATTCAGCATCTAGTACCGAAGTAGTGGACAACTTGATTAAATTCTTTTCTCATCATGGTATTCCAAAACAAATTATAGTTGACAACGGTACAGAATTCAAAAATTTCCTGTTAACCGAGTTATTAAACCTTCATAAAATCCAAATTCATTTTACCTCACCAAATCATCCCCAATCCAATGGACAAATTGAGAGGTTCCACTCAACCTTAATAGAGCACATAAGACTTCTAAATACTAAAGGGTTTTCGAAGACTCCGATTAAAATGAAGATGTTGTATGCAATACTTGCGTATAATCATTCAATTCATTCCTCTACCAAATTAAAACCAATAGACATAGTTAACGGACACATTAATAATAATGACGTTTACGATATGGACCTAAACAAAATGTTTTTAAACGATTACATTAATAATCATAAAGAAAAAACTAAATTACTGTACTCGAAAATTAATACTGATCTAATTAATCAAAAGGAAAAAATAATTACTAAATTAAATACAAAAAGAGATAAACCTGAAATATTCAAACCCACTCATAAAGTTTATATTAAAAAGCACATTCGTCAGAAACATGCCAACAAATATTCTAAACCGGTAAAATTAAAAAACGTAAATCTTAAAACAAAAACAGTTTCTACTGAACATAAAGATAAGATACATATGGATAACTTGAAACGTCCCCGGAAAATTAATGAACCTAAAGATAACTATAATTTTTATTAGTATTATAAGATTAAAATAAGATATCATTAATAAATTAGATTGTAGTGTTCTCTTTTATTTCAGATTTTCTGGAACTAAAGGACTCCAGGAAAAAGTTAGAATTAGAAACTTAGTTGATAACCCCGGTCTGTTACCATTTAAACTAGGAACCGCTAAGATTGAAATGTACAATCATGCACTAATACATTATTATGATTTGAATCAATTATTTTAGAAATAAATAACAAATTATTGTAAGTTATTAGATTTTACAGAATCTTCGATAAAAAATAAAATAACAGAAATATTTCCTCATCCCCTAAGGACAAAAAGAGGTTTAATTAATGGTTTAGGATCAATTTTCAAGTCTATTACTGGAAACTTAGATTCCAATGATGGAGAAAGGTTCGAAACTCTTATCAAAGAATTGCAAAAGAATCAAAATAATTTAGCTAACAAAATAAGAACACAAAATACATTATCAGTCTCACTTATTAATAAATTCGAAAAAACTATTGGACAAATAACAAATAATGAAAAAATCATAGAAACAAAAATAAAATTCATTCAGAATTTATTAAATAAAGAGTCTTATAACGAATATTACTTACATATTAAATCAGCCATATACATAATAATAAATATGTACGAAATTATTAATTCAGTATTAAATGAGATAGAAAACTCAATAACATTTGCCAAATTACAAGTTATGCACCCAAGTATAATTAAAACCACAGATTTGTTTAATCAGTTAAAAAATTTAGAAAATATTGTTTCAAAAAACGAATTGCCTTTGGAAATCGAATTTGATAATATATTACTTTTCGAGAAATTAATAAAAATAGATTGTTATTCTTATAATAACAAAATTACTTATATTCTAAACGTTCCTATAACATACCCCAAAAAATTTAATTACTACCATTTATTTTCGGCTCCAATACCAGAAGCAGGTCAGTTTAAAGTAATAATACCCCGAAATAAATATTTAATTACAAATAACGTCAACTTCGCATATTCAAACAAACCTTGCACAGAAACTCTCCCACAGCAATATGTCTGCCCGAGAATAAATTTGCAAGAAGCTACCCAACAGGACCAACCCTGCGAAACAAATCTACTCAATATGAAGAATACCTCCATTTGTCAAAAAACCAGAATTAAAATATCAGATCCACTTTTAAAACAATTAAATAATTTCCATTGGTTGTATACCATTCCAGCTCAAAATACTGTAAACCTTAGATGTCCTAACCAAGAAGAAACTAAATACTTAACTCCTGGCACTTATCTATTAGAAATTCCTCAAGGATGCCAAGTAAAAACTCTTCAAACAACAATTAGTAATCAACAGTTATCTACCCGTTCCAGCCAACCGATATTACTATTAAACTTCGACAATAGTACTCCTCACTCAATCTCAGACAATCTAGATATTCACTTGGAAGACATCGAACTCGACAGTCTACAATCTTTAAGAAATAAATTCATGGAAAATCAACCTCAATTAATTTTCAAAAACATTTCAAAAATACCAAGTATATGGACCATATTGATTTATGGATTTCTAATCCTGGGTACCTTATTCTGTATCTACAAGAAATGGGCACCCAAATACTGCAAGTCTACCAAAGAAAATTCACCCCAATTGGACCCCACAGTTCAACTTCCTCGCTAGCTACGTAAGTCGAATTTACGAAGGGAGGAGTTATAACGACGATTCCCACAGAAACCGATGAGTAGCAGTTCTCACAGGATGGTAATCGGATGACGCCTTATCAGCATGAGAACGTTTACTTTTTACTTCTTGTTTCACTTTTTAGTCAGTCAGTAATTATAATTGTAACTATTAACATCAAACGTAAATATAAATTGTAATTTTCAGATTAAATAAAAGTTTTTAAAAATAAAGTTTAAAGTTTGTATTTTAAAAGTCATGTTTCATTCATTTATCACCTCGGTGAAGGTCGATTTAGGGCCGGATCTTAGACTATTATGGGACTTATTTTAATTATGGTTTAAAATTCATTAAAAAATATAAACTGTTAATGTAAAGGCCGTATAGAAAATATTAGCAAAAACTTTTGTAAGTAAATCCAGAAATGATTTCAGATGCAAAACTTATTGTTCTGACTCACTATTTATTTAAAAAAACTTAATTTTCCAGTCAATATCTAATTTGTCTAATTTATGAAAGAATATCTATGTAATTTTCATCTTTTCAAGGTCTTTTACTCAGTTTATTTATTCACAAAAATGTGGCAACGTAGCTTAAAATTCAAAGTTTACCGCTCGGTTACTGCTCTCGTCGACCAATAAAATTAATTTAAGAATTCAAATTGCCGCATGCGCCTAGGGGGGTGACCTAAAATACACCTTTACCAATAGTCTCTTTTCACCACTGAAAAAATTACACAATCACGGAAAAATATAATACCAAAAAATAAATAATGGTGTCTTTTTCACCTGAGCGTATTCACTTATACAAAAAAATATAACCCAAAAAGGAAAAGAAACTCGAAAGTCTTATCATCTACACTTCGAATTTTAAAATAATGGTGGTCAAGTGGCAGTATAATATATATGTTACGGTTAATGACGATAATTGGGCATTCACGTGAATGGCCAGCCATTGAAGTGAATGCCCATTTCTGCAGGCCAATTACGTTAAAGACCGGGCATTTTCGTAACAGCCCGTTGTTAACGGCCAATGTTGTTAATATTTCTCATACCAACATCTTTGGCCGGTCAATAACGAGAATGACCGAACACCGCTGGCCAATGTTGTCATCAATCAAAGTGATGATTATTGAAACTAGGCAATATGATATTTTTGATTTTATTCGTTAAAAAAAATATAATAACAAACGGTAGAAACACTACTTATCAGTAACCTAACCTAACCTAACCTAACCTAACCTAACCTAACCTAACCTAACCTAACCTAACCTAACCTTTTTTTTTCTTTCTTTCTTTCTCAGTAATGTTGATTTATTTCAGAAACACAAAATTTAAATAAACATAACACAATACTGAAAACAAATAATTCGCGTTGGTCGTTATTTACAAATTAAAAGTTTGGTTATGTTACTTTTAATGCTTTCACGTCGTTGGCCGCTGTGTAATGGGCAATGACGTTATCGCCCGGACAATGATGTTAACTGTTCGCTTGAATTTTAAATTATCAACATTGTCAAAATTACATGGCCATTCACGTTATTGGCCGGTAATTGACGTGAATGTCTAATAAGAATGACCATTCACGTTATGGACCGGGTATTCACGTTATTGGCCAGATTAACGTCATTACCCGTAACATATATACATGAAAATTTTCATCTATCGTCTCAGTCCGCTACTGACAACATTTTAGTAGTTTTACCACAGAAAATAACTGGTAAACTGAAAATAATCGGTTTGTAAACAGTTTTCTGTTATGTTGGAACCAACCTTAGACTAGGAAAGAGAGAGGACAGCGCATGGCAATGAAAACCTTATGCGTGTGAGTGAAGCCAAGTTTCAAACGTTTGGTGGTAAACAAATTTGGAACGTCGAATTTTATTTTTTTAGCTTTTTTATTAATTTTCACCTTTTTTAATTACCCGAATAGACATTTTAAAATGGTTAATTGTGCAGTTTATAAGTGCAACAGTCAGAGTGCTAAAAAAGAGGAAGGAATTTCATTTCATAGGTAAAAAGTATTTTAAAACTATTTCCTTGAAATTAATTTTTATTAATATTACAGCTTTCAGGTAATAGATGTTTAACTAAATCACATATGTTATGTATGATAACTTAAATTAATAGTACATACATTTTGAAAACTGTTTTCATTCAGTTTTAAAGATTATTTTTCAATTAATTGTTATTATTTTCTCATAGATGTAATAGTTTTGCAGTGGCGTGGAACAAAATTATATATTTAAAATAGATAAAATAGATTAAAATTGTAATATTTATTAAAAAAATTTGTTTTAAAATGATTGTTGTTTTTTTTGGAGCAGTACATATTTAAAGACTTTTTTAAATTAGATTTGTGATACGAAATAATGAAAATGATTATTTAATAATCGTATAAGAAAAATCTTATGATACGCCTATGTCAATATTGTCCGCCATTAGTTTGGTGGTAAATGGGTTACATAAATTGATTCCAATGCGCAGTCCTCTCTTTTTCCTTGTCTAAGGTTTTGCCCTAGAGCGTGCATCTGACAGCACTGGCCTTGAATTCTCTAAAAACCCCGTGCTGCCCGAGTGCGACGAATGTAAAACGCTATAAGGAACCAACTTATAGAGGGCCAGAGACGCATGCATTTTCTGAATCAACAAGGTTGTCAGGTTTATTTTCCGAAATGGCTGGACCAGATTGTCAAAACCTTAGAATTGACTAAAAAATTATGTTGTTGGTAATAGAAAAATAAACGTAACTTTGGCAACATTGTATATCACAATTTAAATTTTTTTATATTTCGCACTTATAAAAATCTTCATTATAAAACGCATTTGCGTATCGTAATGTAACTTTTACGCACGCAAATTTTTGTTTTAAATGGTTGGCGACATGAGTGAAGTATCTAATGACAAGACTATTGACAATGACATTTGTGGCTAATAGCGATTTATTAATTTTATATTGGTCGCATTCAGGGAACAGCAGCGCTACAGCGCTTCATCAAGCCGCGCTGCTGAATTGACATATTAGAACTACAGCGCTGCGGCGCTTTATTGCAGCAGTGCAGCACATATATTCGTACGCTGGAACGCTTCAAATTTTGACGTTTGAAAGAAGAATAATAATAAAGCTAACTGATAAGATTTAAAAAAGATCGTTTTACAAAAAAATCATTTTTTAAACAAAAAGTGACAAATAAAAAAACCCCATTTACACATAAGAAGAAAGGTAAGTAGCCTGACATAAAATAATTTAGCTTTATTTTAATATAAATACTATTGTATTATTAACCTTTTATTATTATTAAAGATTATTATATCTGGAAACGTTAGTTTATGGCAACTTTATTTCTATTTCCAGATTATTCATATGCCATGCAGTTTAATAATAATAATTTTACAACAATAGAATTGGTAAATTCAGAGCCCTGGGAGAGTTTTGAGCCAGAATTCCAGGTTTCTCGAGTGGCGTCACCGGAATCTGAAGGTAAGATACAAAAGTATGTTTGTAGAGTTAAGTGCTATGCTTATTTAAATGGTATATTTTAGATTTTATATGGAATGAAAAAACATCTCTTCTTTTGTTAGAAGAGTATAAGGTAAGAAAAGAAAAATTTCGAAACCCAAAGATAAAGAAGCGAAGTCTTTGGCAAGAAATTGTTTCTGTATTTTTAAGACATAATTATTATGTCAATGAAGAAACTTTAGATAAGAAATTTAGAAATTTGAAACAAACATTTATGCGTATACGAGACAACCAGAATACAAAGAGAAGAACCGGGAAAGGGAATATATCATGGAAATATTATAATATAATGAGTGAAATATTTGTATTGGATAGAACTGTAAATATGGAAGTAAATACAATAGAGTCTTCTCTCCCCCTAGAAGAAAAGTCATTTCACACTCAAACAACACTTGTCTCTGGAATGTCTAACAGAAGTACCATTACACATAAAGCATCTAGCCCATGTAAAATAGTGAAAGATAAGTCAGATGATACATGTCTTGAAAAAGCAGATTATATTATTAACAGTTCAACTCCCTCTACAACTCAAACAACAAAAAAGAAATCCAGAATAGGATTGCTGCATTATAGGCAAGAATTATTAAAAAAAGAAACACAAAGGGTGAGCGAAATATCTAATTTAACAAAAGCAATACATGAAAATAATCAAATACTAAAAGAATTGGTGGAAACAGCAAAAGAAAGAAATAAATTATTATGGCAATTAGTTAAAGTAGAAAGAAACCAAAAGTAAAGTAAAACTTTTGATAAAATTGTATTTTTTAAATAAAGAATGTTAATTTCTGTTTTAATTTTTTTTGTTTATGTAGAATAATTTTGGGGTAGGGATAATAATAAACTTTATTTGTACATTTACTAATTTATTGTAAACAATGAATATTCTATTATTAAACAAACTACTTATTGTATTTTTTTTAAATAAAGAATATTAATTTATTTTTGTTTATGTCCAATGATTTTGAGGTAGGAATAATAATAAACTTTATTGGTACATTAACAAATTTATTGAAAAAAATAAGTATTCTATTATTAAACAACTACTTAAAAAAATAAATATGGGATATCACACTTTACATAAAAAAATAAAAAATAGTTATACACATCATGCTCTATAAATTTGACCTTAGTTTAAAATATTAACTATATGTAATCTTTTGATTTCTCCCAACTGATGACGCCTTCTCTCATTAATTGCTACCACGGGTACATCTTGCTGGTTGTTGTTAATTATGTTAACAACAACCATTTCATCATTATAGTCGTCAATAATTTGCGCTATATTATTCATTTTTATTTTAAAATAAAGGTTAGGAAATAAACCAAAACGTCATGTCACACACAGAACACTAATTAAATATGTGACATGTCAACTAATTTAAAAGTCAGTTCAGCGAATTCTAGCGTAAAAGCGCTGCAGTGCTATATAGCTACAAATTACCTGAATGCGACCATTGTTCTTTAAAAAAGTATTTGTGAATATGAATATCATCTTTTACTTATATAATATATTATTATTGGTGTATTATTCATTTTAAAATGTTTTAAAAAATTAACATTTGATAATTTAAATGTCAAAACTGTCAAATGTTATAAATTACACAGTGCTGCCGACATACTTTTTAAAATCAAAATTTTCGTAATTTACGTACAAATAATAAATTAATTTTAAAAATGATAAAATGGCGAAATATAAAAAATATTATAAACAACTTATTTCATATGGCTGTTGTGACACTCGTTCTTTAAAAAACTCATCGCTGCGCGATTCGTTTTTTAAACTTGAACTCGTGTCATAACAGAAATCCATATGAAATGCGTTGTTTAATATACTATTGTGTTATTCAATTTTCAATGTCATCTCCATTCCTACAGATCGGAGTAAAATAAAAGACACAAAATGAATTGGAAATTATCAGTGGGGGATAAAGCTAAATGGTACTTAGACTGCCAAAATGAATTTCAACAGAAACCATGGTTCCTTAAGTTTTCGTTTATAGACAGAAGACATATTACAATTATAATTAGACTTAGAACGGGTCATTGTTCGCATCCAAATCATTTATATAAAATAGGTCGTAGAGAAGATCCTTCATGCGAATGTGGGCAATTGGGTGATTTGAACCATATTTTTTAGGATGTCCAATAAATAAAACAAAAAAATTCGACTTATACCAAGAATTAATTAAATTAGACTACCCCACACCTATCTCATTAACTACAATTTTGAGCAATCTGAAATACGAAGCTGTGCTGTTGCTAGTGAAATTTGTTGGATTTTTCAAAGTATTAATTTAATTATTTAAGAAAATATCATATCAAAAGCTCATAATAGTTGTTGAATAAATCAATAAAAATATCCTAACACAATCATATCCTTACCGAGGCAACCCCCAGGGGTGTGAAATGCTCGGCTGTTGCCCCCGAGAGAGAAAAGTCTATACCTTTGTTGTTTTGTTTTATAACATGTTTATAGCCCAGAAGACACTTCAGATAGGGAAGGTGGAGACCTCTCCAGACGCTTGCAAGAGCATTCCCATCTATTTCAAACCTGCGCTGGCCAAATGCTGCAACGGCGGAGGCCAAAAAAAAAACAAAAAGAAGAAGAAAGCTCGTTTTTTGTTCAATACACGAAGTATAGAACACAGGAGTCTGAACGTAATGTTGAGCGAATGGCCTCAGTTTACGGGACAGATCTTTTTGCCGGTAGAGTGCGCCACTCTTTAAGAAGTACTCGTTTAAATTATTACGCGGCAAATCTTGTTGCTATTGACACCTCTGTGGAAAAAAATACTCTGAGAAATGTGGAAGTATATATAAGTTAATTTGGAGATTTTGAGAAATTTTTCAAGTGCTTTAAATTCAACAATACAGAGGGTTAAGAAATATTCTGGAGGGCTAAAAAATCTGGGATTAATCAATAATAATCATACAAAAATAAGCAGGTACCATTGTAATTGTTTATTATTTTTTTTGTTAATTCTTTCTTATGTTCGTCACAGCCGACAAAAACCGATATATTTCTTTTAGATATATCATCTAAAATATCAAACATAGTGTCAATGTGTACCGTTTTTGTACCAACTACCATCAACACAACTTCCTCTAAGCTTTTAATTAAATTAAATAACTGTTCACTGCCTTTATCCACATGTTTACATGTAATAATAATAATACTAACGGTACGTCCCGAATATTTGCGCCACCAGTGGCAGAAAAGAGAACTATAATCTGGGTATATTTATTGCGTACATGAATACTATGAAAAACCCGATACCGTTCAGACTCCTGTGTTCTATACTTCGTGGTTCAATATATTGACGCGCTGTAAATATTATCATTTTACTAACAAAATTATTTGTAAATGCAGAAAACTTGAACTGCATATTATTTGATTCAATAGCCATTTCCAATCGTCCAGATCTGGGTGAATAGCTCGTTATTTGCTCAATATTGACGCTCTCTAAATATCATTTTACTCTGCAAATTATTCAATTATTATTAGCCCGATCTGAACTAATATAAATGAATATTGATTCACATAATATACATTTCGAGTTTTAAAACCAGTAGTATACATTTTGAAAACCATCGATTTAGTTATTTCTCCAACAATTTAATTATATAAATAAACATAGATGAAATAACATATATGGTTGCAGAAAAATTATATTGCTAAAAATAGTATTTTCAGGACATTTTTGAAATACTTTAGAAAAGTAGTAACCTATTGAATCTTGTAGAAATATTTTGTTTACAAAAAAAAATTAATCAAATAGTTTTTATTTAGAAAAAGATACTAACATTCTTCCTGGTCTATCCTAGTATTTAAAGTAGACAAAAGATGGCTAAACAAACAAGTATAGAAATCTCCCTTCATAGGACGAACAATGCATCAATTATGACAATGCCCACTTATATATAGAACTTTCTACCAGAAGCGAAGAAAGTATCAAAACTTCTTCTGATAGCAATAATAGTAGTGAAATCGCTTCGTCAAAGAAAGTCGACACATTCCAGCAGAGGAAAATATACATTTCGAATCCAGTGATCAAGTATTAATTGAGAGAACACCGTGGGTGTGTTCGGGGAGCACGCTATTTGCGCCATTTGGCGCTATCTAGTAATATTCCTCGTTTGCGTTATATGGCTCTTGGCGCTACATAGCTCGAAAGCGTGCTCCCCGAACACACCCCTTATAGGAGAAACATTTATTGTCGACAATTATTCTATAGAGCGAGTACATTTTTTTCATAGAACGAGAAACAAATCCATGATCAATTATGATTTTTTTCTCCATGCGGTAAAAAGAAGGATTGTCTAAGTACTGAGAAGTTTTAATTCTCGATATTTTAACGAATTTTAACTACTATTATCTGATTAATAAATTAAAGTATTATTTAAACACATCTACAGACATTCCTCTTTTTTACGCTGGAGAAAAAACTTGTAGCTGATCTATGGATTTGTTTCTCGTTCTTTGAAAAACATTGTACTCGTTCTGTAGACTTTAGATTAACTTTCGACAATTGACGTTTCTCGTTTAATGTGTTCTCGTTCTCCCAAATAATATGTTTTTAAATCCCAATGTATCTTAGTGATCTTAAGTGTTTTAATGATATTTGTGTCTTTTAAATTTTTCCGTGTCGTCTAACTTGAACTCGCAAACGTATCTATAACGTTTTCTTCACAGTTATCTTTTAATAAGTCTGTGGTTCGCTTTTTGAAACCAAGCAAAGAATTACAAAAATTTTCTTTCCAAAGTTTTTCGTAACATTCTTTGTGTATCATAGTGTATCCTGTAGCTTTATTTTCAGTAATTCTCGAATAATAAATAATGGTTTTTGTAATATTCGATCACCGGATTCGAATTGTATGTTTCCATCTGCTGGAATGTTTTGAGTTTTTTGACCAAGGTATTTCATTTCTAAAACTGCTATCAGAAGTTTCGATATTCTCTTCGCTTCTGTTGGGAAGTTGCATCAAGTATTGTTAAGTCGGTATTGTTAGTATTTTTGCATTGACTAACCTGTAGTTGGAGTTTACTATTTTAGTTTGTTCAGATGTTTGGATGAAAGGTGCTTCAACTCCGTCCTTTCCTACACTCGATGGTCCTGGTTCATCTTCAGTGCTCGTAGAAGGTACATCAAAAAATGCTGGTTCATGGTCATCATTATCACTATAGTCTTCTACCTTGGTCATTGGTTCTGAGTCTTCATCCTCCTCGCTTTTTTGATCAAAAGCTACAGCTGCGTTGACCGCCACGGTACAACTAGCTCTTTCAGCTGGTATAATATCATCGAGATGGTGTTTTACTATTTTTAAACAGTCTTTATCCTCTTTTTTGTCTTAATCGTCATCGTAAAGCAATAAACGATAGATCCACCTGATATACATATGGAGTATTATGATTATGGCGAAAAAGAGGAAAAAGACTGTTTGAAAAAAGGAAACCACAATCTCGATGAAATGATACCACCTAAAAGAGGTAGACGTACCGCAGTGTTCAAGGCAGCTATCGCCCTTGATAAAAATAACGAAGACGATTAAGACTCAAAACCAATGACAAAAGTAGAAGACGATAGTAATGATAAGACCACGAACCAGAATTTTTTATGTACCATCTACGAGCGCTGACGATCAACTCGGACCATCGAGTGTAGGAAAAGACGGAGTTTAAGCACCGTTTACCTAAATATCTAAACAAACAAATATAGAAATCTCCATTTATAGGACGAACAATGCATAAATTATGACAATGCCGACTTATCAATAATTGATAGAACTTCCCAACAGAAGCTAAGAAAATATCAAAATTTGTGATAGCAGTAATAGTAGTGAAATCGCATTGTCAAAGAAACTTGACACATTCCAGCAGAAGAAAACGTACATTTTGAATCCAGTAAACGAGTATTAATTGGGAGAACACGTTACAGAAGACCCGTTTTATTAATATTCTATAGAGCAATTACAATTTTTTCATAGAACAAGAAACAAATCCATAGATCAACTATGATGTTTTTCTCCAAGCCATGGCCACCTCTAACACAAGGCCGGAATCCTAGATGTGGCAACGTCGCGCACCTGTCAGATAGTGGGCCGGTTA
Organism: Ophraella communa; assembly: GCA_035357415.1. NCBI lineage: Eukaryota > Metazoa > Arthropoda > Insecta > Coleoptera > Chrysomelidae > Ophraella > Ophraella communa. The sequence goes on from CM068985.1 coordinate 22,771,318, forward strand.
AGAGTAAGGTAGGCCCACTAAATGGCGGAAAGTATGAAATTATAAATCTATTTCAAACGGTAAATTAGATATAAAACATAATAAAATAAAAAAAAATCGATTTATTTTTAGGTTGACTATATATAGAGTAATCTGCAAAAGCCAATGTATTAATAAAAAAGTAACAAATGAAGAAAATCAGCCTCCACCTTCCCCATACAGCTGACCAGACACCACCTTAAAAAACTTTTCTTCACCTTTTACTACTTTATTTATAATAATATAACTATTACATAGAATAATATATAACATAAGTGGTACAAAAATAATATAAAATAAGTATTTAAATCTTAAACTAAGTATGTAAATGCTATTGTAATTTAAGAATTTTTCTTTTTTTTTGACATGGTGATTTCTGATTATTATTAATATGTTTCTTACTTGCCTGTAATTTATCTTGAATTGTTTTTGAATAGTTATTTATAAAAATATTTGCTAAAATAGGTAACATCAACTCTAAAAGAAAATTAGTTTGAGGTTGATTACATGAACAGATATCCCGAAAGTGAAAATTATCTTTATTTTTGTTCACATATTCCTTCGCTAATGTAAATAAAATTAATTTTTGAGCTTTACACCTTAAAAATTTTGATTCAAACTGCTCAGATATATTAAAATTTTAAGTGTATTATGTGTAATAACAGTTCAAAACCTCGATAAACTAGGCTTTAATTATCAAGAACTTTACATGAAATATAACATTTTAGTTTTGACATTAAATAAACAAATATTAGTCATAGAAACAACATTTTATAATATAATATAGCACAATCGCCCCCGCTTTAATTTTTAATGTATTCATTAAGGTACGCTGGAGTTTTTCTTTCTCTGGTACTTCTTCTTGTAGGAATTTCAATGTCTTCATTAATTAAATTAGTTTCATTATTATTTCGATCGTTTACGTCATAAATAGGAAGGTTTTGATTTACTTCTTCAGTACTTGAATCTGTTTGTAATTTTTCTTGATATATTTCTTCACTTATAGAATTTTGAAATTCTGATTCAACAGTGGAATCTAGTAAAGAGACATCTCCACGTGGTGCAAGCTGTCTTAGAGATACTGTTGCCTCTTTACCATCTTCTCGTCTAACAATGGCATATTTAGGGTTAGCTTCAATTAGCTGAACTTCCTCAACAAGGGGGTCATATTTAGATTGCCTAATATTTTTTTTTATTAATAATGTACCTGGAGTTGACAACCATGAAGGAAGAGCAATTCCATTAGATGCTTTTCTGGAATGGTAAAACATTCGTTCATGTGGCGTGCAATTCGTTGCTGTGCACAGAAGAGAACGAATTGAGTGTAAAGCAACGTCTAAAACTTCTTCCCATTGATCAGTTTTTAGATTTTAAAGCAAGAGAAATTGTTTTCTAGATTATTCCATTATACCTCTCTGCTTGACCATTTCCTTCTGGATTATATGATGTTCGGCTTGTTGGTATTCCTTGTGAGTGAAGAAATGTTTTAACTTCTTGAGACATAAAAGCTCCTCCTTGATCGGAATGGATGTAACCTGGCATACCAAATAAAGAAAATAAGTTTGTAAGGCAATTTATAACTGTTTTAGCTGAAACATCTTGGCATGGGTATACAAAAGGTAATCGAGAATATTCATCCACAATCGTAAGAATATATCTTGTTATGTTTAGGAACGCGCTTTAACCGGGAGGTTGGCAGGAGTAACTGTCAAGCATGATACAAATATACAAGATAAGATATCGCGCATGTTTGGGGCGTGGTTAGTGACGTCACTGGAGATCAGACGCCATTGTTTACAGGTTATAATTTTAAATTTCTCCCGGAAAATACAAAATAAATTAATTAAAATGCGTTGTGCTGTATACGGGTGTGGTATTGACAATAACACTAAACATTTTTCGAGTGATATAGAGTTCTTTAGCTTTCCAAAAGACAAGAAAGTGCAAAATGGAAATATTTATGTAAGCTGGTTAACAATTTCAACGTAAAAAATGCCCGTATTTGCTCAAAACATTTCACTTACGAACGAAACTTTAAACTTGAATTGCTTGGATACATCCCAAAAAACTACCAACCCCTAAAAAAGGGAGCTATTCCGTCAAAAAACTTACCTTTACAAAGCAAACCTCAAAATCTTAATAAAGAAAAAAGTGCATCTCGTAGGGAAGAACACATTAATAATAGGGAAAAAAAGTTAATGGAAACTGTTTTTAAAGAGTAAGTTAACACAGTATCATAATATTATTAAATCATATTTTAAGTTGTATGATAGAATGATTGTATTATGGATAAATAAAATAGGTATTTTGTTTTTGTAGAGTGGATGTTTCTGATGGTGTTGATTACGTTGAAAAGATCTACAATTTATTTGGAATTTACTTTTAATCTAAAAAACAATAGACCTATATTTTTATATATAATTATACCTTGCCTAATTACGTAATTATTTTACCTAGTCTACGTCTACCATCGTTCCCTTTAATTAAATATAATTTAACAATTCTCAATTTATTTATTCTTAATTTTAAGCCATACATGTATGATTTGAATTTTGTTTTGATAAATAATGTTAAATAACCAACAAATAAAAGTTTTAAACAATAAATTGACCAAATAAATATCAAATTTCTATATATTAACATTGAAACGCGTTATAGAATACCACCAATGACGTCACATGCGCAGATCGGACGAGTTTTGAACCGCTAGATATCATACCTTGTATATTTGTATCATGACTGTCAAGTGCCTTCCCCTGTCAATTCGAAAATATTCTATGTTCTATGTTACACATGTATGTAGTTGTAGTCGTAAGAAATAAAGTAAAAATAATAAAATCTACAATCATCCATTGTTTATACCTGCAAACACAACAGTTGGCGACGAGGAAAGAAGAACCTATACAAGGAGATCTTATTTTTGAGAATTAATTACAATTACGTTAGTTTGCTTGGTAACTTAACCTGACTTTATAATGCCGAATGAAAATGATAATACAAATCCTGCAAGATCAACGGCAGACACTGTTCATCACTCAATTCAAACAGTGTTTTCAATTGAGACATACGATGTTACAAAGAAATTCGATAGATGGTTGATGAGACTGGAAAGTGCTTTCAAAGTGTTTGCAATACCTGAGAATAAGAAAGCACCTTACCTTTTACATTACATGGGACCTGATGCATATGATGTATTGTGTGATAAATTATCTCCAGATACCCCAGATACAAAGACATATACAGAGTTGGTAAACTCCATGAAGGAACATTACAACCCAGAACCACTCGAAATTGCCGAAATTTTTAGATTTCTACAGAGAAAACAGCTAGAGGGGGAAAGTGTTAAAGAATATATAACTGTATTACAAAGGTTAGCTACTACATGCAATTTTGGAGAATACCAGAGAAAAGCATTACGCAATCAATTTGTGTTTGGATTACGAAATGAAAATATTCAAAGTAGGTTACTAGAATACAAGGCCCTAACATTAGAGAGAGCAGTCGAGATTGCTACTAGTATGGAAACATCAGCCAGAGATGCTGCTCAACTTCACAAATCTCATACATATACACAAAATGTTAATAAATTAAGTTCCACTCAAAGAAAGTATGAAGACTCAAGTTCTAGTGGAACTCAAATGACTTTTGTTAATAAAAATAGTGCATTTACAAACAATAAAACATTACAATGTTTTAGGTGTGGATCAGAACAACATCTTGCCAATAAATGTGAAAAGAAAAACCTTATATGCAGTAAATGTAAACACAAGGGACACCTGAGCAGGGTTTGTATGAAAAGGAAAGGTACAGTAGCTGTTGGTGAGATAGATGAAACACAGGTGGAGGAAATATTACATATTACAAGTGAGCATTGTAAGTATAGAGAGAAATTTACATTATCGTTACAGGTAAATAAATTTGAAATACAGTTTGAAATGGATTCGGGTGCAGCTGTCACAATTATAAATTACAATGACTTTAAAAAGTATTTTTCCAATTTATTTTTAAATAATACTGATTTAAAATTGGTTACATATGATGGTCAACCACTAGGCATACTAGGTTTTGTTGAAGTTGAGGTTGTGTACAAAAATGTTTCAAAAATTCTTAATGCTTATATTGTTGATTCAAATAAAAAGCCACTTTTAGGGAGAGAATGGATTAGACAATTAGGTTTAAATTTACAAAATGAAATTGCCCAGGTAAATGACTATGCAGATTCAAAGTTACACTTGTTACTAGAAAAATACAATTTAGTTTTTAAGAAGGATATAGGGAAAATTGTAGGTCTACAGGCTAAGCTGAAACTCAAAACAGATACCCCATGTTTTTTCTTAAAAGCAAGGAGGGTACCTCATGCACTACTTCCAGAAGTAGAAAAAGAAATTGAAATTTTAGAAAAAGAGGGAGTATTAGAAAAGGTTAATAGCTCAGAATTTGCTACTCCTATTGTTCCGGTACTTAAATCTAATGGTAAAGTTAGGATATGTGGGGATTTTAAAAGCACTTTAAATCGTTACCTCATAGTAGATGAATATCCACTGCCTACTATTGAAGAATTATTCTCAAGCATGGCAGGTGGAGATAAATTCACAAAAATTGATTTAAAGCAGGCTTACTTACAAATGGAGGTACATCCAGCTGATAGAAAATATTTGACTTTAAGTACACCTAAGGGTCTATTTCAAAGTACACGTTTAATGTATGGAGTAGCTAGTGCACCAGCTATTTGGCAAAGAGAAATAGAAAACTTATTGAAAGATATAGAGGGTGTTTCTGTTTTTCTTGACGATATAAAAATCACTGCCCCGGATGATGCTACACATTTTCAAAGATTAGAATTGGTTCTTGCACGGTTACAAAAACATAATATACGGGTTAATTTTGAAAAATGTCAATTTTTAACTGAGTCAATCGAATATTGTGGATATTTAATTGACAGGGACGGGATTCATAAAACAAAAGACAAAATGGAAGCTATACAACGAGCTAAAACCCCAACAAATAAAACCGAAGTTCGTGCTTTTGTTGGTTTAATAAATTATTATGCCAGATTTTTACCAAACATCAGTGACATATTGCGCCCAATTTATAACCTATTAAAGGATGGTACTCCATTTAAATGGAGTAAAGAATGCCAAAAAGCATTTGCAAGGGCAAAGGATGAAATTATATCCGACAGAGTTCTAGCTCATTTTGATCCCTCATTACCTTTAATCTTAGCTACCGACGCCAGTCCCTATGCAGTAGGGGCTGTGCTATCCCACATGTACCCAGATGGTACTGAACGCCCTATTCAATTCGCTTCTCAAATGTTAAGCTCGGTACAACAAAAATATGCCCAAATTGACAAGGAAGCATACGCAATAATTTTTGGAGTAAAAAAATTTTATTATTATCTTTTCGGTAGATCATTTTCATTATTGGTAGATCACCAACCTCTTGTGCAAATTTTTTCACCTTCAAAAACCTTACCTACACTTACAACCACTCGAATGCAACATTATGCTTTATTTTTACAGAGTTTCAATTATACAATCAAATATAAAAATACTAAAAATCATTCAAATGCAGATGCTATGTCTAGGTTACCACTAGAAAGTTTTCCAAATTTTAATTATGATGTTACAGATAAATTCGAAATTTCTCAGATAGAAATGTTACCTATCACCTCTGATGAATTAGCTAAAGAAACAGTTCATGATATAGAATTACAAAAACTATTTCAAGGTTTAAAAAATGGTATAAATGTAGAACCAGTTTACAGATTCAATGTACCACAAATAGAATTTACTTTACAAAATAATTGCATTTTAAGAAATGATAATGTAGTCATTCCAGGTAGTTTAAGAAACAGAGTATTGCAGGAGTTGCATGCTGCACACTTTGGGGTAGTTAAAATGAAATCACTTGCAAGGGGACATTGTTGGTGGCCAGGAATATCCAGGGATATTGAAAATTTGTGTAAAAGTTGCTCGGAATGTAATGAACATAGAAATAACCCTAGTAAAGTACCTGCACATCCGTGGCACACTCCTACAGCACCTTTTGAACGTGTACATATAGACTACGCTGGTCCATTTATGAATACATACTATTTTATTTTGGTTGATGCATATACTCGATGGCCAGAAATACACATAGTTAAGGATATGACTAGTAAAACTACAATAGGTATTTTAAGGAAAATTTTTTCTACTTTCGGTATACCATTTTATTTAGTTTCAGACAACGCTCAAGCATTTGTTTCATATGAATTCAAAAGGTTTCTTAAAGAAAATGGTATTTTTCATAAGTTGAGTGCACCATATCACCCTGCTACAAATGGTTTAGCAGAGAGATATGTGCAGTCTCTTAAACAATCTCTTCGTAACTTACAAAATAATACTCCTGATAAACAATTACAATTAAATAAATTTCTATTCCACTACAGAATTACTCCAAATACAGTTACAGGGCTTAGTCCTTCAACCCTAATGTTTGGTAGAGATATTAGATCGAGATTAGATATATTTAGACCTAAAAATTTAAAAGAGGAGGGCAATAGTAATAAAATAGTTAGGGTTTTAAAAGAGGGGGAAAGAGTGGAAGCTAGAGATTACTTAAACTCAAATAAGTGGCAGTTCGGTAGAGTTGAGGAAAAATTAGGCAAATTACATTATTTAATTAAGTTAGATAACGGTCAGTCTTGGAAAAGACATATCGATCAGTTAAGGTCAATTGGGGAAAATACACCACATAAAATTCCAGATACATTTACACAACCAGAACCGCCTATTATGCCTAGTCTTGTGGATAATAATTTGATCCCGGATTCAAATCAAACTGAGAACATACAATTACCTGATCAGTCTGATGATAAAAATGCTCCAAATAAACATACGCCATCTGAACCACCAATAGCTGCTGACCAGCCAAGTACTCCTCAGGAGTCTAGTGAGTTTCTTCCATACTCAGGTGTAACCTTGCGTCGTTCAAAACGAAATATTAAACCCCCAATCAAATTAGATTTATAATTAGTACAATCCTTAATAAGGAGGGGAAGAAATGTTATGTTTAGGAACGCGCTTTAACCGGGAGGTTGGCAGGAGTAACTGTCAAGTGCCTTCCCCTGTCAATTCGAAAATATTCTATGTTCTATGTTACACATGTATGTAGTTGTAGTCGTAAGAAATAAAGTAAAAATAATAAAATCTACAATCATCCATTGTTTATACCTGCAAACACAACATATCTATTGCGTGATTTGGAAGGGAGTGGGCCTTTAAAATCCATAGACAATCTTTCAAAAGGCGTAGTTGCTTTTATCAATTTTCCATGAGATTTAATGAATTTTGGCTTAATTTCCGCACAGATAGGGCAAGAATTAGTTATTGTACGAACTTCTTCAACAGTATATGGTAAATTGCGCGATTTTATCCAATGTACCATTCTAACTATTCCTGGATGGCACAAATCTTGATGAAGTTGAAAAAGACTTGATTGAGAATTTATCCCGCCACAAATTCAAGAAAAAGTATCTGAAACTACATTTTGTACTCCAGGGCGGTATTGAATATCAAAACTGTAGCACGAAAGTTCAAGACGCCATCGATTAATTTTTTCATTTTTGATTTTGCTTGTATGACGCATATTAAACATAAAAGAAACAGATTTTTGATCTGTTATTAGAAGAAAATGTCTTCCTATCAAAAAATGTCTCCATTTCTTTAAGGCTTCAACTATAGCATAGGCCTCTTTTTCCAATGATGAATGATTTTTCTCACTTCCTGATAAAGTTCTGGAAAAAAAAGCGAAGGGTCTCCCATCTTGACTTAGTGTGGCAGCAATACAAGAATCTGACGCATCAGTTTCCACAACAAAAGGAATATTCTCATTAATAGTAGATACAGCTGAAGATATAATTTCGGATTTAAGAGTTTCAAATGCTTCAGAAGCTTGCTTCGTTAATGGAAAAGTTTTGTAATTAACCAATTTTTGAATCTTTTCCGAAAATCTTGGAATAAATTTTGAATAATGCGCGAACATTCCAATAGCTCTCTTTAATGATTGTGAGTCATTTGGTAACGGCAATTTCACAAGAGGTTCCAGTCGATCAGGATCAGGTTTTAATATTGGTAGAAGTAGAATTAATTTGTTCAGTTATGGGATGATTGGGACAAGTAGCGTTGATTATTTGATGTGAAGAATTATAAACTTCAGAGTGTATTAAAGCTGATTCCAACGATTGAGCTTTTACAATAGCGTCTTGTAGCGTAATTGTATTGTTTTCCAATAATCGTTGTCTTATATGACTTGATGCAATTCCGGTAATAAAAGAGTCTCTTATATAATCTTCTTTATTTTTGTCAGCAGAAACAGTTTGAAAGTTACAGTCCTTGGAAAGCATTTTAAGTTCTTGAACAAATTGATCTATATTTTCTCCTATCTGTTGTTTTCTAGTCATTAATATATGTCGGGCAAAAATTTCATTTTTAGGTTTGATGAAAATTGATTCAAGAATAGTTTTAGCTTCAGAATACTTTTTGCAATCAGAGATAAGCTGGTAAATACTATGACTTACATAATTTACAAGTAGTTTAAATTTATCCTCCTCTGAAGCATTTTCCACAGACCCGAGGAAGTTTTCAAATGTAGCTTTCCAGTGCATCCATTCTTGTGAGGATTTAGAAGAATTTGGATCTGCATCGAATCGGTCTGGTCGTAGTAGTTTATCCATTTGTGTTTTTCTTGATAATTAAATTGTAATAACAGTTCAAAACCTCGATAAACTAGGCTTTAATTATCAAGAACTTTACATGAAATATAACATTTTAGTTTTGACATTAAATAAACAAATATTAGTCATAGAAACAACATTTTATAATATAATATAGCACATTATGAACCAATGTTGTGATTTGCATACTAAATTCAGATGGAATAGTTAATCCATCTCTATTTAAAATTTCAATATAACTTTGATATTCCTCATGTTCTTTTGATTGATCACTAACAACAGCATTTATACAATTTGAACATTTTAATTTTGTAGAAACTTTGAAACTTACATAACCAGCTATATACCCAACTACTGAATTTGATACTTGCTGAGGTATTACGAGTAAATGATTATCATTTAGAATACCTCTACTTCCATCGATTCTAATGTTTTTATACTACACCTGACTTCAGGTTCTTCATTCTCAAATTCCATCAGATAAAAATATATACAGTTTGTTTCCTGATGCCACTTTTACTTTTCTAAATGAACACTTAATTGAGATTTAAAGTTTTCACAAAAATTAAAAAAGTTTACTATCACATCACTTTTTAGCCATTCTTCTTGTTGCTCCTCTTGTCTATCTAGCATCCGTTTTTTTCTTTCACTAGGATTACTTCTTGTCACTGGATCCTTCTCAGCTGAGAGATATTTTGGGAGACCAGGAAATATTTGTGGTATTGCATTTTCCTTTAAAATAGGTCTTTTCCTTGGAAATGTCTTCAGAACACCATCCTTATCCTTGTAGACATCAGTAAATGAAACTTGATCTTTAATAAAATGTTTAATACAAACTACCGAATTATGAGATGGTTCCCATTTTGTACGTGGAATACTTCTTAACCATTTATTCTTCAGTTCTTGATCTTGAGGAAACTTAAATACAGTAATATATCCTTCACTGTTGGAAGCATAATTACTTGAACAACTTGGTACTGAACATTTCGCAGGCATCTACAAAAAATAAAACAGTTTATAAATAGCTATCTCCGTAAGTAATATGCTTGGTAATATTCCATGTGCCTTATTGGTTTAATTTGTAAACTTTCTTTATAACCAATTTTATTTAAGATTGAGTCGAAGTAGTATGTTTATAAATTATACGTTGATAATTGGCGATCGCAGGGCGTCACCAGAGGGCGCCACAAAAATCCAAGATGGATGTTATAGCGGTGAACAACAAAAGTGTTTAGTGTGGTTTTAAGCTTGTGGCAGTGCATTTTTGTTAAATTTCTAGAGATAATTTACCAAAAAACAACTGTGAAATACGAATTTATTTTAAAGTGACTCTTTTTTAATACAATGGCAAACGTGGAAGTGACCATCACCGATATATTAGAATATATTGGCGAAAGAAGTAGACCTGTCAAGGAAGGTGAAGCTGTTTTTAGAGCTGGTCATATAATATTATGTGGTTTAGAAGAAGGGTCTTCCAACATAAGGTGTTTATGTTTGCAGACATCAAGCTTGACATCTTCCCCCCATGAAATAACAATAAGTTTGCATAAAGATGTTAAGCAGTGGAAGTGCCTTTGTTCATGCAAAGCAGGCATGTCAGGTTTTTGCAAACATATTGTAGCCACACTGATTTATATAAACAAGTAGGTCACTTAATTTTACAATCTTATTTTGTTAAATATGCATTTTTACAATCCTTATAGATGCTTTTATTAAAAAAAAACTAAATATGCTTGTCACTTTTTGTTTAACACACTTTTTTTAATAATGTAAGTTTAAATACTCTATTAAAGGAGTACGTAAAGGTTTTGTTGTTCACCGCTATGCGCGTTCTCAAATTCACCAATAGATGTCGCACCCTTTGTCAACTTTCGCGAATAAAGATTTCATTTATATTTCTTGATAAATATCTTCTCTATTATTGGTGACCACGAATCAATCACATATCACATATAAATATCAGACTATCGCGACTCCGTAGCGAGAATACATCCAGCGCCGGATTCCGTTGTGAGGCTAAAATAGGCCAATAGAAATATTAGTAGGTGTGGCTTGGATATTTGGCGCACTTTTTCAATTTGTGCTTTCTAGGTTAGAAAGTAAAAAAATATATAATTGCACTGTAAAAATGTATTATAAAGGTGTATTTTTTTCTTATGCCAGGGGGTAATTTCAGGTTTTTTTTTAAATTAGTTTAATTTAATCAATATACATGTTTTGGTTCAGTAACTAAATTAAGGGTAAAAATACTGAGGATTTTTTATTACTTATTTTTTATTTCCATCCTCCAACCTCCGAGAGTTGAAATATTTCATAGATTTGGACAAATTATTGTAGTTTTAATCCATAATGAAATCCAGTTTTTATCAAATATTTATAACTTGGGCATCTATTCCTATATGCTAAAGCTGTGTTGTAGTCATCACAAGTTAGCTGGATATTGCACTTAATCATTTCTAATGCTGTTCCTGCTGTATGTCCATTCTTGTAGAGACGTAATAACTGTTCTCTTACATCATTACTAACTTTCCGAAACCGCAAATAATCTGAAATGCCTGATTGTGTGTTACCACAAGGTGCTTCTTGTAAAAGTTGGAATTTTTCTTGTATGCCCATGTATTTTTTTCTAATAAGATGAATTTTTACTGTTAATTTTGAAGGGCAGTTGGTATTTCTCGTTTTAATTTGTGAAGATGGTTCCTAAGTTTTTGAGCACCGAGTAAAGTGGTGACATCTAAAATTAAATTTAAACTTTATATGGTAAATAAAACTTTTTAAATGTTTACTAAATAATTTTAATAATCTCAAAAATTCAATATATTATGTATAGGTACCAATATATCATTTAAATATTTCACTTAAGTTTAATCCTTTCTCTATCCTCAATAACCGTATTATTTATAACGTATGATGAATTGGTTAAGTTTTCAAACTCTCTTAACCATTTACCAAACACTTTTTGTTCGTGCAATTAACAAAAAATTGCAACTGAACGTTAGGGAACTTATCTTCACCTTCTATTATCTTTTTCTCCATAATTTTTGTTCCCCAGCCAGGTGGCAAAACAGACTAAAAAATTGGTAGATTTAATTTAATAATTGTTCTTATTACTACCTATATGCCAAAAATAGATATTTGATTTGATACTCACATTAATGAATTTTTCATTTAACGAGGAAGACACAAAGTTTTCCATTTACACGTTACCTAGTTAAAATTTTCCACAAAAAATCAATACCTTTTGTTTACCTACTTTCAAAGACTATGAAATAAAGACAAGATCAAAGGAAAACAATCATAAAATAATAAATACCTGCTTAAAACCTTAAAAATTACTTTCAGTTATACCTAGTTTAAACGTCACGTAAAATATCAACGGTAGGAACTCCGCCCACAAGCATCATTTTAATTGGCTTATTTTAACCTCATAACGGAATCCGGCGCTGGATGTATTCTTGCGACTCCGTAGGCCCACTATTCACTGTTGCCAAATTTCAATGCTCCGGCCTTAGGGTAGAGGTGGCCATGTCCAAGCGGAAAAAAGAAGAATTGTCTGCAGATAAGTTTAAATACTCGATATTTTAACGAATTTTAACTAATATTGGGGTCTATTCTGTAACTATTCCGTTAAATTTTAAAGGCCGTTAAAAATATGTAATTTTAAAGGATGCCGTTAAAAATAGTGTACAACATTTGGCAACATTGATATAAGTTAGTTTTGTCAAATTGTCAATCAAATTAAGCAAAAAAGAAGAAATTCCAACCTATTCGCGAAAACGAGCAAAGGGTGCGCCCTCTATCTGAACTACTAGAATGGGGAAAACAAACCCATTTTCCATTTGTTCGCGTGTTATTTGTGAGTAGTGTTTTTGGTTAAATTTTTTAGTTTTTGAATAAGTTTGGTGAAGTTTTTATTTTAAAATAGTTAGTTAGATTGGACTAATGACTAGCAAGTGTAAGAGGTATTGCTCGGTGCCACAGTGTAACCAGTACAAAGATTCAAACATATCAATACACAGATTTCCTGCAGATGTAAAATTGCGAAAAGTGTGGAAGAACGTTTTAAAGATTGGGAAACCTATTTCCAAATACATGTCTGTGTGTAGCAAGCACTTCTTGGAAACAGATTATAAAGGTAATTTAACTCAAAACCAAACAAATAAATGTTTAACTAGGTACTACACTTCTACTACTTATTTATTGAAATATTTTACTTCTATATAATTTATTGACAGCTATTTCAATGAATTATAAAAGTAAAATATTTTAGTAAATAGTATGAGCAGTAGTTTGTTCTTATAATATCATGAACTGCTAAAAAGTAAGGAATTCCACAATAAATAAATTAATAATTTTTATTTCAAGGGAAATGGAATCCAAATATGAAAATTCATTTTTTGCGACCAGATGCAATACCTTCACAAAATTTACCAGTTACTTCTCACCAGAATATTAAACCTGTTATTGCTAGATCTTTTAAAAAGAGGTGAGTACTAAACAATATAAGGGCCTTCAAGCAATAAAACTAATTATTTTTAGAAACATGAATGATTCAGACCAGGACAAGACAATAACGGTTTTTATGGAAAATGTAAGTGTTGAAAATATCACAACAGAAATTGAAAGACCATCCACTTCAAGAGAACCACTTGTTGGGGACACAGTCTAATATTGTTTTAATTTTTTGAAGAACTGCTGGATACAGAAAAAAGTGCATTTCTTTTACTGATATTGGTAGTGATGTGATAGATACATGTGTTATATGTATTAATGAAGTGATCAAGGCAAACAATGGACAGTTCATTGCTGATATTAGGAAGAAAATTGTTCTTGTTTTAACAAAGTTGAATATTTATTTTGCTTGTTTGTCAGTCATGTTTGATTATTCTCCAAGTAGCTGTACAAAGTATTTTTATACTGTTTTGCATTTATTGGCATTAGCACTGAAACCAGTGGTGTATTGGCCCACCAGAGATGCAATTCTTGCTAATATGCCTAAGTGTTTTGATAGATATAAAAATACATGTGTTGTACTTGATTGTACACAAATAAAAGTTCAAAAATGCAAATGTTTGAAATGTAGAATTCGAACATATTCTCACTATAAAGGAAGTCATACACTTAAAATTTTGATTGGAATCACACCTGCAGGAACTATTTGCTTTGTCAGCAATGCTTATGGGGGTCGAGCCACTGATAAAGCAATTTTTTTAAAAGAAAATATAATCAGTAAATGTGATCCCCATGACACCGTACATAAACAAGACTAGTAGAACAACTCACCCTTCGGCACTTTGATGTCGATGCTTCAAAGTAAAGCCGCTATCGTTCGAAAACAAGCACGTGTCTCCTATTTACGTACATAAGCTGTGGGCCCGACAAACCCCGAAATCGGCGACGGGGTAAGGAAGGAACGTTTATGGGCGTGCCCTAGAGTTGGAATTCTAGTCTTTGTTAATGTTCAGTGCCCATTATGGTTGATAAAGGGTTCATGATTGAAAATGAATGTGCTGAAAACTTTTTAAAATTAATAAGATCATCATTTTTGAAGAACAAAGGTCAATTTTTAAAAGAGGAAGCTGAACAAACTGCTGATATAGCTCGTGCAAGAGTTCATGTAGAAAGAGCTATACAGAGAATAAAATTGTTTAAAATACTTAATGATCAAATTGAATGGTTTATTGTTCCTCATATAAATGATGTAATTAAAGTTAGTTGAGCATTAGTTAATTTAACACCATCAATACTAGCTGAAAACAAATTTGATACCTGCATTGATGATGTTGCTAGTGAAAATGTCAACCTTCTACATTCTAATATTACAAATATTTAAAAATTAAACTGTGTAGTTTTTTTTCTTAATCACCCTCCAGATTATCTAAATTTTAAGACTTGTAACATCAAGATTATTAATTTATGTGACAAAGAATATAATAGGAGTCTGTTTTATCTCAACAAAATGTACTAATACACAAGTGCAAATTTTGATTTTTTTTAAGTAAAGGTCATCAAAAACATTAGTGTTCTAGTAGAACATTGACAACACAATTATTTCTGACAAATAAAGATTTGTGCACTTTTGTCATTGTTCCTCAAGAGAGATATATTATGTTATCAATAAACAATCTGGCAAAATGATACACTTGTTCAATTTCAAATTTATTTTTATTCAAACAATAATGATGAATCATATTTTTGAAATACATTTCATTTGATTTCAAAATCATTGATTAGGCGAATTCATCAAACTCCACATTGATTTTAAAAAATGTGTTGGTTGCAGCGGAATAAATAATGAAATCACTTGTTTTTAGATTAAGTAGAGTCATTCCAAATTGTATTTGCCCATAATATGCATGTTTCCTTTTCAAAAACCATGTATCTTTTCTTCTCTCTAAATATCTACATGCCTCTAATATTTTTGGGACACTGTTCTCTTTACCTAGAATTACAAGATTAGATTAGAAATGTATTAATCATATAGACAATTTAAAACAATTATCAGATTATTATTCATATAAATAAAGAAACAACTTACCAGAATCATTTTATTTCCAGAAGTTTAACAGGTTTTCCATCTTCAAATACAATTCCATCTGGTGAATAACCAAACCAAGGATACTTCTTATTAAATATGAAACCAACAGTATGCACTTGACACGATGAATAGTTCTGTTGATAAGCATTTAATGCATGCTGCTCATATTTCTTCCCATATTCAGTAAATTTACTTGTGAAGCTTTTTAGGCCAAAAGTAATTAATTGCCTTTTCAGACCAGTTTTCATGTACATATGTATATATTGAATATATTCTAGAACCTAAAGAAATAAAATTATAGTAAGTTTAAGAATAATTTGTATTCAACTTACCTGTAATTCTGAGATGCTGTCATTTTGCTGCTGATTGATTTACTGCTGCAGCATCCAAAATATCATCTCTCCTGAGAATCTCTATAAGTTCTCTACAACAGTCATTTATAGAAAATTCTGGCAGTTTCATATTTTCCAAAACAGAATTATTAGCATTTTCCAGTATAACTCTTACAGCTTACCCCTATTTTCGAACGTGTGATGTGAAGTGAATGTGATGTGAGTAGGGAAGTGATCGATCCCTGACAAAACCTTTCATGGGTCGTATTTTCGATATCACAACGTTGCCTCGTTATATTTATGAAAAATGAAAGAATTTTGACGTATAACATACATACTAGTAAGTTGGCAACGTTATTCTTTTATATTCTTTAATTTATGATAACTACAACTATATTCTTTTATTTATGAAATACGCAAGTTTCAAAACAAAACTACGGTAACAAATCTAATAAACATATGATTTTGACAATACAATACGCTGACGCCTGAATACAACGATAATGCGCATGTTTCACTGCTTTGACTGGGTCTGACCAAGCGAAGTGTGATGTGAGCTATCATATAGTCTAAAAATACGGTTCACCAGTTTCTCACCAGTGATCTATCACATCACAAATTCGAAAATAAGGGTCCTATCTAGCTTTATGAATTCAACATATATGAATTATTAATATAATTATTTTTGCTGGGACAAAAGCTAATTAAATTACCTGCGCTTTACAGAAACATTTTCAATTTTGCTGTTCCTGCTTCTTTCTTCAAACACATGTAGGTCAGATAATTTGTTGCCTAGAGAATAAATAACCATGATACAAATATACAAGATAAGATATCGCGCATGTTTGGGGCGTGGTTAGTGACGTCACTGGAGATCAGACGCCATTGTTTACAGGTTATAATTTTAAATTTCTCCCGGAAAATACAAAATAAATTAATTAAAATGCGTTGTGCTGTATACGGGTGTGGTATTGACAATAACACTAAACATTTTTCGAGTGATATAGAGTTCTTTAGCTTTCCAAAAGACAAGAAAGTGCAAAATGGAAATATTTATGTAAGCTGGTTAACAATTTCAACGTAAAAAATGCCCGTATTTGCTCAAAACATTTCACTTACGAACGAAACTTTAAACTTGAATTGCTTGGATACATCCCAAAAACTACCAACCCCTAAAAAAGGGAGCTATTCCGTCAAAAAACTTACCTTTACAAAGCAAACCTCAAAATCTTAATAAAGAAAAAAGTGCATCTCGTAGGGAAGAACACATTAATAATAGGGAAAAAAAGTTAATGGAAACTGTTTTTAAAGAGTAAGTTAACACAGTATCATAATATTATTAAATCATATTTTAAGTTGTATGATAGAATGATTGTATTATGGATAAATAAAATAGGTATTTTGTTTTTGTAGAGTGGATGTTTCTGATGGTGTTGATTACGTTGAAAAGATCTACAATTTATTTGGAATTTACTTTTAATCTAAAAAACAATAGACCTATATTTTTATATATAATTATACCTTGCCTAATTACGTAATTATTTTACCTAGTCTACGTCTACCATCGTTCCCTTTAATTAAATATAATTTAACAATTCTCAATTTATTTATTCTTAATTTTAAGCCATACATGTATGATTTGAATTTTGTTTTGATAAATAATGTTAAATAACCAACAAATAAAAGTTTTAAACAATAAATTGACCAAATAAATATCAAATTTCTATATATTAACATTGAAACGCGTTATAGAATACCACCAATGACGTCACATGCGCAGATCGGACGAGTTTTGAACCGCTAGATATCATACCTTGTATATTTGTATCATGATAAATAACATAGATTGATGATCATTTGAAATTATATCTGTTGAGAACAATAGGTTTGTTCCAACCAAGCAAAGAACCGTTCTAGAACGGTAATATTACCACTCACGAGACCAAATTGGTGCACTGCGCAACTCACTACACCACTGCGCACAAAAATTACTATTTTAGAACGGTTCTCAGCTTGGTTGGAACAGACCTGTTATCAACTCATCTTAAAATAATGTTTTTCAAAATTATATAATAGTATATTACATAACGAGTGTGGAAAGTGAAGTATTACGCACAAGTGAAGTTTAGCACGAGCCGCGTAGTGGCGAGTGCGGAAACGTAACGAGTGCAAGAAATACACTTTCCAACGCGTTGTGTACACGATTTTTCCTACGACCACAATATTTCTTATTGTAATAAATATTTTAAATTTATTTATAAAATTTATTTTAATTGTTAGTCACGTTAAAAATTAGGATTTAAACGAGTTTATATATTGCATGGAAATATAATTAATTAAAATCAAATAACCACCTTTCTCAGGAATTCACATCAAAATTCTTTATTAGCTAAATGACATTTTAATTTTTTTTGTGGGTTCTATAAAAATTAAAAGTAAAATGGTCAGTTGGTGAAATTAATTGAAAAGTAATGTAATCATAATACACAAAGATAATTGTAAACAGAAACACAAACATAACTTCAAAAATCCACATTCGACACATGCATGGAACATAAACACAATATAAAAAAGAAGAATAAACTGTTCTTCTTTCTAAAAGTGTTTTTATAAAAATAATAATACTGAATAAAAATATGTTTATTTTTTAAAAATTTAAAAACCTATAAGAAACTTTATTCTTTATTCTTACTTTATACAGTAAAATTTGTATTGGCAATTACAATACAATATTTGACACAAGGAAGATTTAAAAAAAAATTAAATGGTCCTTGCTTTGACATTGATGTGTTTTTACTATTGATAAATTTGACGTAAATGTCACAGATCATAGAACTATATTTTTCTACTTTTCAATACGTGTATTGATATTTACTTTTCAATACGTGTATTGATATTAGCCACTTTCTTAAGTACAAATAAGTGTGCAAACTAGCACTTTCATATGTGGTCGTAGGAAAAAGTAGTAGTCGGTTGTCATTGTCAATAGATAATTAAAATATATAATTGAGGGTAGGGCTTTACTTTAACGCACGCAACAAAAATGGTCATGTGATATATCAATCGAAAGCCCTTGAGGAGCTGAGTCCATTGACACCCCTCATAGTTGGCGCATGCGCAGAATAAAAAAGTTATGAATTTTCCATTATAAGTCTATGGAGAATGCCAAAAAGACTCAATAACGGCCCTAGCCTTTAATTCAAATATCCGTTAAATGTAGATTCACTCATCCCAGCAGAAACAATTAAGTCAAACCTAACCTAACCTAACCTAACCTAACCTAACCTAACCAAACCAAACCTAACCTAACCAAACCTAACAAACCTAACCTAACCTAACCAAACCTAACCAAACCAAACCTAACCAAACCTAACCAAACCTAACCAAACCTAACCAAACCAAACCAAACCAAACCAAACCTAACCAAACCTAACCAAACCTAACCAAACCTAACCAAACCTAACCAAACCTAACCAAACCTAACCAAACCTAACCAAACCTAACCAAACCTAACCAAACCTAACCAAACCTAACCTAACCTAACCAAACCTGGTAAAATTTCGGTATAGGGGAATAGCTCCGATTTTAATGAATTTTATTTTGGACACTCCCTAAACATTCCTGAGCAGTACTGTGAAGTTTTTTTTTCCGGAAATGAAAACTAAAATTTTGAAAAAATTTTGATATTTAAAACAAAAATTTTTTTGCTCCAATTTGCACAGGTTAGGTTAGCTTAGGTTAGGTTAGGTTAGGTTAGCTTGGGTTAGCTTAGGTTAGGTTAGGTTAGGTTAGGTTAGGTTAGGTTAGGTTAGGTTAGGTTTCAATTTACATTTTATCGGGTTCTCCAAAAAAATTTTTGTGCAAATTGGAATCAAAAAATTTTTTTGGAAAAAAATTTCAAAATTTTAGTTTTCATTTCCGGAAAAAAAAACTTCACAGTAGTGCTCAGGGATGTTTAGGGAGTGTCCAAAAAAAAATTCGTTAAAATCGGAGTTATTCCCCTATGCCGAAATTTTTCCCCAAACCTAACCAAACCTAACCTAACCTAACCTAACCTAACCTAACCTAACCTAACCTAACCTAACCAAACCTAACCTAACCTAACCTAACCTAACCTAAACTAACCTAACCTAACCTAACTTAACCTTACCTAACCAAACCTAACCTAACCTAACCAAACCTAACCTAACCTAACCAAACCTAACCTAACCTAACCAAACCTAACCTAACCTAACTTTTTTGTTCTGCGCATGCGCCAACTGAGACACCTGTCTCAGTTGGCGCATGCGCAGAACAAAATAGATACGAATTATTTAATTTCCCATTATATATCTAATGTTTAATCCCCATATATACATATAATGGGAAATTAAATAATTCGTAACTTTTTTATTCTGCGCATGCGCCAACTGAGACAGGTGGCAATCAACTCAGCTCCTCAAGGGCTTTCGATTGATATATCACATGAACATTTTTATTGCGTGCGTTAAAGTAAAGTCGAGCCATGAAGTGTTCAAAATTTGTATCATCAACATCTTTATTTGTTTTGTAGGAAAAAACACCTTTGTTCTCAATTCTTGTTTGATTATGATGGTAAAAACTAGTGGTGGGCTCTGCTTCATAAATAGTCTTTAAGCTTTTTTTCTCTTTACCCCATGCTTGGGTGGTTGATGTACCTACAACTAAATTCTTCCAGTTCTTCATTTCTAAAAATATGATTAAAGGGTGAGGAAAAATTGCTTATATTATGAACAGAAGGGCGAAAAAGTCACCAGCATCCAGAATAAAATGTAAAATTGAAAGTTGGTCCAATAAACATATAATCAATTGACTCACCAATTAATGTTAATCAGCACTGCAACTACATGCTTACAAAAGCCAGAATGTCCAGCTTTACAAGAACAGACACATCTCCAATTATTTAATTGATTACTCAAGTCTAAATTTACTTCATGAGGCTTAGCTGTTAAAGCTGAAGTTTGTAGAACTAGGCCAAATATTTTGAGATTATCTATACTCTTAACTTGACACAAAATAACATGTCCTGCTTTAAACACTTGTTCGCCTACCACTATCGGTCTATTTCGACCCCCAATATATTTAAAAATGTCCACTAAATTAATCACCACACGTACCATCTTTCACTAACGATCTTTACCACACAAAATTCAAAATAGAAATAGTTAAATTGATATTGAATTAAATGGCTAATATAATTGTTTTCCTTTCCCCATTCCACTGACAGATACTGCAGCGCCAACTATCGGAAAAATTTCCGCGAAATATCAATGTTGCCAAATGTTGTACACTATTTTCAACGGCATCCGTTAAAATAACATATTTTTAACGGTCCTCTAAAAACTGTGCCTACATAATACCTATTCGGATATTATTATTTAATGGGCCTTTAAAATATATATTTTTAACGGCTTTTAAAATTTAACGGAATAGTTACAGAATAGATCCCTATATAAATTAAAGTATTATTTATTATTTAAACACATCTACAGACATTCCTCTTTTTTACGCTGGAGAAAAAACTTGTAGCTGATCTATGGATTTGTTTCTCGTTCTTTGAAAAACATTGTACTCGTTATGTAGATTAACTTTCGACAATTGACGTTTCTCGTTTAGTGTGTTGTCGTTCTCCCAAATAATATGTTTTTAAATCCCAATGTATCTAGGGTGTGTTCGGGGAGCACGCTTTCGAGCTATGTAGCGCCAAGCGCCATATAACGCAAACGAGGAATAGTACTAGATAGCGCCAATTGGCGCAAATAGCGTGCTCCCCGAACACACCCTTAGTGATCTTAAGTGTTTTAATTATACAGGGTGAGTCATAACTATTGGGACATAGACTAAGGACTGGTTATTTGGACCAAAATATGGCTATTGGACCAAATATGCCTTAATATAATGTTGCTGAGAAAAAAATTACAGGGTGTTAAAGTTAATATTTGTTTTTCGTTTTTTGCTAATAGTTTCCCTGTATATTTATAAATTGATATCAAAATTGGCACAGAGGCATAATCTTAGACAAGAAATGGTATTTTATTTACAATTTTACGTTTTGTCATAGAGGGCGCCACGTGGATCATTCCTAATGATCAAATTGAGTCTAAACATTTTCTGATGAAATTTTTTAGTAATTTTTATTAGAAAATATGACGTAAACATCATTTTTACGTAACATTGGTACTCTTGTTTAAACATGATAATTTCAACCGTTTTCGATAAAAGGATTTCAAATATTAATTCATTTATGAAAAGTGTGCTTTGGACTGTCAGATAATTGTTGTTGGTAAATGTAATTTGTTCAGAGTAAATTATTTCTGATGTGACAGTGTAGTGTAATGTTGCATTATTTAAAAGTAATCATTACTTTTTTTGATTGAAATGCCTCGTCACAATCATTTTACTAATGAAGAAATGCGAAATATGATTTGCGTATACGCACAAGAAAATTTTTGCGGCAGCTCGGCAGCAAGAAGGTATGGAATGTTATACGCAAACAGAAGGCAACCAAATCACAAAACTTTTGCAAGATTATATCGTAGTTTAGGTGAAACTGGGTCATTTCACACTAAAAATCGGGGTGGTCGACCGAAACAAATCACACCTAATCAAGAAGATGAACTTTTGGTTCTAGTAGATGAAAATCCTGAAATAAGTTCACATCTATCAGCAGCAACAGGAGTAAGTCAGTCGTCTATAATTAGAATTCTAAAAAAAGAGAACCTCCATCCTTATCACTTCACTCCTGTTCAAAATTTACTTCCAACAGATCTTCCACGACACTTACAATTTTGCCAACGTATTCTGAATAAACATCGCAATGACAGATACTTTATTAAGAATATTATGTTCACCGACGAAGCAACTTTTACCAGACGAGGGGTTTTTAATTGGAGAAATAGTCATTATTGGGAAGAAGAAAACCCGCATGCTATTAAAGCTAGACATTTTCAGCATGAGTTTAAATTGAATATTTGGTGTGGCATTATAGGCGACCAACTACTAGGGCCTTATGTTCTTCCTCCGAATTTAAATGGAGATTCTTATTTATTCTTTTTGGAAAATACTCTTAGTGATATTTTAGATGATCTGTCACTGGATGTAAGAAGAAAAATGTGTTTTATGCAGGATGGAGCGCTACCTCATTTTTCATTAACTGTTAGAAATCATCTTAATGACGTATTTCCTCAACGATGGATTGGTAGAGGCAGTGATTTTCAATGGCCACCAAGAAGTCCTGAGTACAACCCGCTAGATTTTTATTTTTGGGGACATATGAAGTCCTTAGTTTATGCCAATGAAATTAATACACCAGACGAACTTTGGAGATACATTCAAAATGCAGCTAATCTTATAAGGGGACAGAATAACATTTTTTTAACGTCCGAAAATCCTTTATAAAAAGAATTAGAAAAGGCATAGAAATCGGAGGAGACCATGTAGAACATTTAGTTTGAGTTTTTGTGAGTTCTTTTAAGTTAAAGTGTGTTTAGTTTTGATTTATCGTCAAAACGGAAAACTTACGTTAGTTGCAACTTTGTTTATTAGTTTGGTATTTGATAGTGGAATTGTAAATAAAATACTATTTCTTGTCTAAGATTATGCCTCTGTGCCAATTTTGATATCAATTTATAAATATACAGGGAAACTATTAGCAAAAAACGAAAAACAAAAATAAACTTTAACACTTAGTATCTTTTTTCTCAGCAACATTATATTAAGGCATATTTGGCCCAATAGCCATATTTTGGTCCAAATAACCTGTCCTTAGTCTATGTCCCAATAGTTATGACTCACCCTGTATATGTGTCCTTTAAATTTTTTCCGTGTCGTCAAACTTGAACTCGCGAACGTATCTATAACGTTTTCTTCACAGTTATCTTTTAATAAGTCTGTGGCTTTATTGTGGTTTTTATACTGGACCGATGTACCCCCTTTGCTGGTTCGCTTTTTGAAAGCAAGCAAAGAATTACAAAATTTTTCTTTCCAAAGTTTTTCGTAACACTCTTTGTGTATCATAGTGTATCCTGTAGCTTTATTTTCAGTAATTCTCGAATAATAAATAATGGTTTTTGTAATATTCAATCACCGGATTGAATTGAATGTTTCCATCTGCTGGAATGTTTTGAGTTTTTTGACCAAGGCATTTCATTTCTAAAACTGCTATCAGAAGTTTCGATATTCTCTTCGCTTCTGTTGGGAAGTTGCATCAAGTATTGTTAAGTCGGTATTGTTAGTATTTTTGCATTGACTAACCTGTAGTTTGAATTTACTATTTTAGTTTGTTTAGATGTTTGGATGAAAGGTGCTTCAACTCCGTCCTTTCCTACACTCGATGGTCCTGGTTCATCTTCAGTGCTCGTAGATGGTACATCAAAAAATGCTGGTTCATGGTCATCATTATCACTATAGTCTTCTACCTTGGTCATTGATTCTGAGTCTTCATCCTCTTCGCTATTTTGATCAAAAGCTATAGCTGCCTTGACCGCCACGGTACAACTAGCTCTTTCAGCTGGTATAATATCATCGAGATGGTGTTTTACTATTTTTAAACAGTCTTTATCCTCTTTTTTGTTTTATTCGTTATCGTAAAGCAATAAACGATAGATCCACCTGATATACATATGGAGTATTATGATTATGACGAAAAAGAGGAAAAAGACTGTTTGAAAAAAAGAAAGTCCAATCTCGATGAAATAATACCACCTAAAAGAGCTAAACGTACCGCAGTGTTCAAGGCAGCTATCGCCCTTGATAAAAATAACGAAGACGATTAAGACTCAAAACCAATGACAAAAGTAGAAGACGATAGTAATGATAAGACCACGAACCAGAATTTTTTATGTACCATCTACGAGCGCTGACGATCAACTCGGACCATCGAGTGTAGGAAAAAACGGAGTTTAAGCACCGTTAACCTAAATATCTAAACAAACAAATATAGAAATCTCCATTTATAGGACGAACAATGCATAAATTATGACAATGCCGACTTATCAATAATTGATAGAACTTCCCAACAGAAGCTAAGAAAATATCAAAATTTGTGATAGCAGTAATAGTAGTGAAATCGCATTGTCAAAGAAACTTGACACATTCCAGTAGAAGAAAACGTACATTTTGAATCCAGTAAACGAGTATTAATTGAGAGAACACGTTACAGAAGACCCGTTTTATTAATATTCTATAGAGCAATTACAATTTTTTCATAGAACAAGAAACAAATCCATAGATCAACTATGATGTTTTTCTCCAAGCGGAAAAAAGAAGAATTGTCTGCAGATAAGTTTAAATACTCGATATTTTAACGAATTTTAACTAATTGGGGTCTATTCCGTTAAATTTTAAAGGCCGTTAAAAATATGTAATTTTAAAGGATGTCGTTAAAAGTACAACATTTGGCAACATTGATATAAGTTAGTTTTGTCAAATTGTCAATCAAATTAAGCAAAAAAGAAGAAATTCCAACCTATAATTGAAAAATATAGTTAAATCTTAGACAAGGAAAGAGAGAGGACTGCGCATTGGAATCAATTTATGTAACCCATTTACCACCAAACTAATGGCGGACAATATTGACATAGGCGTATCATACGATTTTTCTTATACGATTATTAAATAATCATTTTCATTATTTCGTATTACAAATCTAATTTAAAAAAGTCTTTAAATATGTATGGGGGTATGTTTTGTGGAAATTCCAACCTATAAAAGTGAAATATAGTTAAATTTGTGGTTTATTTGAATATTTTTGTGTTCAAACAAATAATTGAATTTGTCTCGAGCTTAAAGAATAACAAGAAAACAAAAAGAATATTTTAGTTTCCTAATAGATAAGGAAATTTTGATGGGCAGCAAGATAAAACCTATGGATTTATTTCAATTAAATGAACTGTGAAGGTGAATTAAAACGAAATTAAATAGCCTGTGTTCACCTAAATTTTAGATCCTAAAACAATAAAACAGTGAAAAGATGTAAGTATTTAAAAAAACACTATACTCCTGTTTTATAATACACTTAATCAAGGCGAAATACATTACATTACAATACAGATTTTTAAACCTTTAAAAAAATAAGCTATCTGTGTTAATGGCTATCATTATGTAAAATACTATTCGAATTTTAGGATCATTTTATAAGTTAAATGTTATTTTAGACTTTAAGTGTAGGAAGGCAAAGATATTAATATTAAGAGATGGACAATGGACATCTAATATGGTCCCCAAGGCACATTAGGATGTGGTCCAGTTAAACCTTTGACTTAGAAGAAAGACTATTGGCCCTTATTTTAACTATTAGTGCAGAACTAATGCAAAACTAATTAATATTTATTCATTTAATATTATTTTAAGGAATTTTCAAACAAGGAAGCACCTTAATTGGAAAAAGTAAACTTGCCTCTTTCAAATTTGCAATTGCCTGCTCTATTAGATGTTTAGCCACAGTTTTAAACCAATTGGTTAAAAACAAGTAGAAAAGAGAAAAAATAGTGTTCTGTATCTGTAATTCTGGAAGGTTGGATCGCCCCACTGCACTTAGGCCACATTTGGCCCATTGTGCTTCCTTCTGAGATTGAGCCTAACCTATAGGCTCGTTAACCATCCTACCTGTTTAAAGTAGGTGATAACGTCGCCTGTAGGCAGCTCCCTCAAGTTGGCATGTGTTAGCCAGTTCTCGCCGAATACAGAAAGTCTTATTTGAGTGAGTGCCGGACAATCACAAACGCCGTGCTCAACTGTCTCATCCTCTTGTTCACATCCTCTACATAGTGGGCTGTCAGATAAACCTAACCTGTTCAGATGTTTTCGTAAATGACAATGACCAGTAAGTATACCTGTGACCAACCGCAGGTCCTTTCTGGTCATGGCCACGTATTTCTTGGCTGCTCCGCTATTCGGATACTTCAGAAGTTCCTTGGATAGTATGCAACCTTTTTCTTCGTCCCATCTTCCCCTGAATTTGTCAAGGAAGCGTTCCTTTACTAGGTCAACCACCGCTGATGCCGGCAAGCTGACAAGACTACCGGGTCCCAAGAGCCTTTGGGAGGCAGCTTTTCTAGCCAACGAGTCAGCTATGCGGTTGCCTTTTGAAATTCCATGACCTTATATCCAGCCTAGAGTAACCACATTATTGTTGCAGGCTTTCGTAAGGGCCATGTGCCATGTGACAGAACCACTTTCCTGGCAGTCTGCTTCTGGAAGACCGGCAGCCGATCCCCCTTCCTTTTGGTTCGCTGATACGACCAAACAAGGAGGATTGGGGGACAGCAACGAAAATGGTTACCCCATCAACGGTGAAGTGGGCGATGAGCGCGTTCACCCCATACAAATCACCGGGAGAGGATGGCATTTTTCCCGCGCTGTTGCAAAACGGTGAAGAGGAGTTGCTACCTCTGCTAACAAAATTATTACGGGCGAGTCTAGCGTGGGGTTATCTTCCGCTGAGCTGGTCGACCGCAAGGGTCGTATATATACGTAAAGCGGGGACGGTGAATAACTCCCTCCCTAAATCCTTTAGGCCGATCAGCCTCACATCGTTCGTACTAAAGACTCTAGAAAGGATTCTAGATAGGCACATTAGGGAGGGGAACCTTAGGAATTTTTCTTTGAATCCCCACCAATATGCTTACCAGGTTGGGAAGTCCACGGATTTGGCACTTAACAACCTCGTAGGAAAAATCAGCCACTCTCTTGAGAACAAAGAAATTGCGCTGGCAGCCTTCCTAGACATTGAGGGAGCATTTAACAACGCACTACCTCACTCTCTATGTAGAAATGTAGAAAAATTAGACATGTTTACACAAAATTCAATTTAAGGGCCAATAGTGGTAGAATGAAAAATTTTAATAAAAATTGTGTAGTATATAACTGGTTTTATTTCCTTAAATCTAGTACCCCTATTTTAGGCAATGTTATACTATTTTTTTCCTCTACTTTCCTTATTAAAATAGTTATTTTAATAATATAATGATTAGTGTTCATACTGAATAATAGATATGTTTCAATAAGGAAATTATCTTTCTATTAATAATAATATAGGACGCCACTGTTAAAAAGTAACTTCCGGTAGCCATCTTGGATAACCATCCCGGTCAACTGTCCTGCAATACTTCCTTACTATTTTATGTTCTAACGTTGAAACTCAACACTTGGCAACATAGTCCCGTTCTGACAGCTGTGACGTGCAATTATATTAATCATATTAACATGGAGGTTAGAGAAAAGGAGAACGATCGCTGTAGAAAATAGTGTCCCAGAAATATGGACAAAATAAGTGAGGCGCTGCGATCGCTAAGTTGTCTCAATAAATTACCTTTTGTACTTTAAATAAAGATGGTTGACGCAAATTGTTTTTTAGTCTATTTTTTCGATCAGATGCTAAACCACTTGTACATTATTCAACTAACTTTATTTACTTGTACTGATAAATAGCTAATCTCGCAGATACTACTTACCGACGGCAGAGCGGCTGGTGGCTGAAATTTGATTTATAAATTCTACAAATTTTCAGGGACAGGCGGGCTAATGCTTCAGCACGTAGCGATCGTTCTCCTTTTCTCTAACCTCCATGCATATTAATCACAAATCTCTTACCTTACTTGGAGAGCAAGCAACATCACAGAACTACAAATTCCAGTATCAGCCATATCAAGAGGACACAGTCGACCAAAAATAGGCAATGTGGGAGCAGGTAAAAAAATAAAGAGTTATGTCTCCTCTGATTAGGTCTATGGATAAACCTTAATATTTCGAACGTTATTTATTATTATGTTATATTATGGAAGAATAGGAAAACATAAATTACATTACAAATAGATCTCGAAGGTTCCAAATTGGACGGAAGACATACTCAATTGAAGCTCTGTGGGTAGAAAGTTCTAATAAACTAAATTCCATTCCGGTGACGAAAAAGGAGTTGACGATGGGATAAATTAAAGCAGTTCTCTCTTAAAACATTTCGACAAACTACAGGAATAGCTTGCTGTTCAGCATCTTCCAAGTCCCTTAATACTTTCAACATAAGTAATATTTCTTTGGGATCAAGTAAATCCATGTTTTATTTTAAATGCGGTATACATATAAAAAATTATAGCTTTGATTATAGTAAAAGTAGGGTTGGAACATTACTCAGTTTACACACTATTGCCAACTGCATTTAAGAAATCCTTGTATAACTAATTGCAATTTATTTATTTTTTAAAATACCTTCATTTCTAAATAAGCATTCTATAATTTCCTTAACTAATCTATCAATATCTATCTATAGCCAAAATATTAAAGTTAATGTAAATTAAAAATAGTTAACGAGACAAAAAACTACTAGAAGAAATGATTCTCTTGGGTCTTTGCAGGATAATTTATTGATTCTATAACGCATGTCACGTATCTTGGATGAGATTTTATTTCAAGAATTCATTTTTGTCTATTTTGGGATAATTATTATTCACTTTTTCCTTGTGAGATTTCGGGAATCGGAGTCCTGAAAGGATATTCAAAAATTATATAGTTAAGGGTAATTAAGAAGCGGTGAAACAACCAATTTTATTTTTAACATTTATTCAAAATACTCGAACAATTCTTTTTTTAAATCTTATATCATTTGATGAAAATAATTTCAATTCCTCTTAAATTTATAATATATTAGTGGTTTTCCGTAAGCGTCCAAGATTTGTCTTCTATGCTAACAATTATAGCCTGTTCGATCTTTTCGTGCAGCCAAAGTAGAATTTCCTTTTGTCCCGTTATCTTGATTTGTTGAAGATCACCGATATTCTGTTATTTACAAATAAAAAAAACATTTAGAACAGAACATTTAAAGCAATCAATTACTTACCTGTCTCAAATGTAAAATCAATTCATTGGAATTTATTTCCGGCATAGAAGTTACATCATCAACGTCTACTATCCACTCTATCTCCCAGGATCCCCAAAGCCGGCACTTATTTATCTTCACAATGTGCCTACAGATTAAAATAAAAACATGTAGAAGTATTAAAGTATTAAATTTGGCGCCAAGTTCTGGTAGTCGGAAAGCGCACCTTGATACAGTTGTTTTTAAAAGTTTGTTTATACAGAAAATAATTGACAAGTTTCCAACAAGGGACGACAATTAGTTATAGGGTGTGTTCGGGGAGCACGCTTTCGAGCTATGTAGCGCCAAGAGCCATATAACGCAAACGAGGAATAGTACTAGATAGCGCCAAATGGCGCAAATAGCGTGCTCCCCGAACACACCCATAGTCTGACCTCTCAGTGATTTGTAAATATATTCTGTGAATGGAACGGAAAAGTGTGACGTAAAAATTTGTGTTCTATGCTGTCGAGCTGTGAATGTCAACGAAATGATTCAAAACGCAATATTATAAATCTCTAGAATTAGCTTTTGTTTGAGTTATTTTATTATTATTATACTTTAAAATATAACGCAAGTATCATAATTAAGTACATATAAGCAAAACCTTTCCAAATTCGATTTTAGTATCTTTAAAATGTATAAAGATGAACAACTTTGAAGGTTATGTTATATTTTTACGGAAATTGTTCATATATCCACTGTAGTGATATGTAAAACATATAAATGAACACTTGCCAATAAAAAAACACTAATTAACTCCCAAAAATATAATAAAAGAAAATAAAGTAGTCAATAACACCTATAAAACATACCATAAAAAAGTTGTTTGGAATCATTAGGTTTGACACTTACGTGACTACTTAAATACATATATATATAAGCAAAATCTTTTAAAATTCAATTTTTAAAGTAACATTTTTTAGTAAGTATTCTTAAAATTTATGAAAATGCACAACTTTGAAGGTTATGTTATAATATGGATACTCTAAGCCTGCGACGATAAATTATTCTGTTACAAAAATGTTCACGGGGCAAATTTATAGACCGTTCGGCTGTAGGTATGGCTTGTTGCGCCATTTTGTTGGTACTATTGCTTACAGATTCTAAATTATACACATGACAAAAAGTCTAAATCTCTGACAAAAGGTATAACAATATTATGTCTGAACGCTCTTGACTTACAGTAAATGGCTGCTCATTCTCGTCTTTTAACGGTGTAACTAATTTGTAATGGCGTTGAGTGTTAATTTATAGTGACGCTACCAGTTGGTCGATACTGTAACGTTATTTAATCACACTCGGGGTTCGATTTATATTTATTTATTAACGAATAAATGACAACACTATTAAAAACTAAAGACTACACAATTTATCTTTAAAAACTTAATTTATATTCAACAAAACAAGACTAACTAAAACTATCTAACTAACTGTCCCTCCGTGTTGGGCACACGGTTATATATATGCCTGTGGTCGAAATTCCAGTCGAGTCGAGAACAAAATCGAATTGTCTAGTCGCGTAGGCCTTCCTACCGTGTCCAGTCGTTTCTCGAGTCTTCGACCAGTGGCGGACGCATTTTGTTACACTGCCCCCTTCTTAATTCTGGACGTCTCGTTCAGGAACTGCATTGGCTACATCAGGTAACGCCTCATGTCGGAATCTGCAGTTAGCTCCTGCCCGAAAAACTCCTTTCTTAAAGAAGTAGCAGCCTACGGTTTTGCCAGGGGTCGTTCCCTTTGGATTGAAGCATCACACCGTGATTTGGACGCCGGTGTCGCGGAAGATTACCTCGATCATGGTTCGCACTATCTTCCAGTCCAACCCATCTAAACCATATCCAATCTTCGGTAACTCCAATTTATTTATGTCGTAAAAGAGAGCGAGTTCCTTTAAGTTTCGCAGAGCAGACCACAGGTTTTCATAAGTAGGCTTGTCTTCAGATGTTCTCTTAGAAACCAAGTAAAGCAGAGAACGCTGGTCTTCTTTTAGGCGCAAAACTTTGCCTACTCGTGGTCGTTGTTCCATCAATTCGTCTATACGTCCAAACTTTATTCGAAATACGGAAGCCACTCCTCGCCCCATATGCAGGTCTTCGGCGACACAATGTGTGATGGAAACATCGGCCGGGAGCTCGAAAAGATTCTGAAGCACCTCCTGAGTAACGCCATATCGGGCTTTCTTGCGTTGGTCGTAATTGGCCATGAAGTCTCTAAAGGTAGGCTCTGATCCAAAACTGCGTGCCTCCTCCTGGGCCACTCTAACTTCATCGTTACCATTCGATCCGGCATATCGTGCGAGTCGATTGATGTGAACGACTCTAGGTTTTCGGCGATTCTTTCTAATACGGTAAATGACATCGTTGATTTTCTTTCTTTTCTCATATGGCCCTTCTCATTGTCTCTGTAGTTTGGGAGAAAGACCTTTTCGAAGCTGGGGATTGTTTAGCCATACCAGATCTCCAGTTTCAAAACTTTCGTTGGCTGAGCGGATGTTGTACTGGTCTTTCATTCGATCACTGGCAATCTGAATGTGATTTCTGGCCAAGTCGTGAATGTCGTGAATGATAGGCATAACTTTCCCCTGCGACATACTCTTCATGTGGTTTACGCCCAAACTCGAGGTCACATGGAAGGCGTAGTTCACGACCAAACATAAGGCAAGCAGGAGTCTGACCAGTAGTCTCATTGACGGCAGATCGATACGCCATGAGGAACAGATGGAGATATTGGTCCCAGTCTTTCTGATGTTCTGACACGACTTTTGGACAGATATTTGCCCATTGTTCGATTTATCCTCTCTACCATACCATCTGACTGAGGATGCAATGGTGTTGTCCTGGTTTTATTACTTCCTATTAATCGGCAGACATCTTGGAATAAGGCTGATTCAAAGTTCCTTCCTTGGTCTGAATGAATTTCCATAGGAAC
Source organism: Ophraella communa (assembly GCA_035357415.1). Classification (NCBI taxonomy): domain Eukaryota; kingdom Metazoa; phylum Arthropoda; class Insecta; order Coleoptera; family Chrysomelidae; genus Ophraella; species Ophraella communa. The sequence continues at coordinate 22,803,723 of CM068985.1, forward strand.
ACCAAAACGTGTGAAGAATTCTTTCACCAGTACATCAGCAACTGTCGATGCCTCTTGGTTTGGAATGGGATAGGCTTCAGTACACTTCGTAAAATAGTCCATACCAACTAGGATGTACTTGTTGCCACTATCCGTTTCGGGAAATGGCCCTGCGATGTCAATTGCAACTCGTTCCAATGGGCTACCGACGTTGTATTGTCTCATTGGTGCCCTCTTCTTGGAAACCGGACCGTTTCCAGCAGCACATAATTCGCATTTTCGGCACCATCGTCGAACATATTATTTGCAGTTCGCCCAATAAAATCGTTCTCGTACCCTTTGTAATGTCTTCGTTACAGCAAAGTGTCCTCCGGAAGCGCTATCATGCAACTGTCGCAATACTTCCGATACTTTACTTCTAGGTACCACTAACTGCAGTTTTGACTCAGTGCCATCTTCATTTTCGACAATTCGGTATAACAGTTCGTCTTCCATGGTCAAACTTTTCCATTGACTCCAATAGCTCTTCACTTCTGGACTTATCGCACTGATGTCCTGCCAGTCCGGTCTTCTTCTCTCTACAGTTGTTCGTAGCAGGTGGCCATTTTTGTCTTCCATCCTGGAGCAATGTGTGCAGTTGTCTTTGCACGGCCTTCTACAATTGCGACGGATATGTCCAAGTTCGTCACAATTCCAACATCGTGGTTCACGTCTCTTACTGTTGGTCTTATCCATCTTATCTTATCTTATCCATTACTTTTTTATTGTCAGGGCACTCTTCCTCTTTAATGGTCTTTACACGGTGACCTCGTGATGTTCGAAATACGGTCTCGTGTTCAAGAGCGATTGCTAATGTTATATCCATTTTTTTGGTTTGGCTAATCTGACAGCCTTCTGCAATTCAATTTCTCTGAGCCCGCTAACGAATGTATTGATTGCTATATCAATTAGGATGTCATCAGAAGCTCTTGGATATGCTAGTCTCATGATACGTGCAATATCTGCTTGAAATTCTTGCAAGATTTCATTTGCACGCTGTGCCCGACTTTGTGGTTGTGCTTTGTAGACGTTTTGTAGATGGGCATTACCATATCGCGTCTCCAGTCGAGCATAAAGGGCCTCATACGAATTCATTTGGTCTGGTGGTATTGCCCTAAGTAAGTCCGCGGCATCACCTCGTAAAGCAGCTGTCAAAGCACCAGCTTTTTGTCGGTCTGTCCACTGGTTCATCTCAGCATCTCAGCGATAGTTTTGAATTGTTGGACATAAGTTGCCCAAGAAGTTTTGCCGTCGAAGTTAGGCAATTTAAGTTTCATAAAATTTTTGTGAGATTCTTGGGCGTATTCCTTCTTGATTGGCTCTTTCACAGGATATTGAACAGGTGTCACCTCAATATCGTTTACTGGTTGCGAACTCAAAGCACCGTTTTTGACAAGTTATTCTAGCTCTTTCATCTTTTCTTGAACATTGTCGAATGTTTTAGAGACTTGTGTAAACTTTTCTTCAACTTTCTCGAATTTTTCTTCCACTTGCTCGAACTTTTCGGCAAAGGATTCTTTTAATTCTTGAGAATTTTCGTTTAGCTTCTTTTCTATCGATTCTTTCAGATTCTTCGAATTATCTTCAATCCTCTTAAAGAGTATCTCTTCCGAAGAGTGGAACTCGAAAGTTTCTGGATCAGCACCCTCTTCGATTTGGGCAGTTTTCAATTTTAATCGAAGTTCAGCTTTGGTGCCCGTAGAATCTTTATCCCTTTCCACTAATTGTTCTTTCAATTGTTTTACCAATAATTGTTCAAGCTTCATTTTTGTGTCCTTAAGTCACTACCGAAACCGAAATAAAAGTCTAAACACAAAATACAACGAACGCGAAAAGTCACTAAAATTGTTTATGAACAAAGTTTTTGAATATTTTGATTTTTATTTTTTTATTAACGAATAAATGACAACACTATTAAAAACTAAAGACTACACAATTTATCTTTAAAAACTCAATTTATATTCAACAAAACAAGACTAACTAAAACTATCTAACTAACTGTCCCTCCGTGTTGGGCACACGGTTATATATATATGCCTGTGGTCGAAATTCCAGTCGAGTCGAGAACAAAATCGAATTGTCTAGTGTTGTGTATTTGATACCTAGCAACCGTTGTTATTTAGTTTTTAGTAATGTCATATATTGTACGTTTGAAATAAAATGTTATCTTGTTAATTAAACCTGAATTTAATATCTAGTCGCGTAGGCCCTCCTACCGTGTCCAGTCATTTTTCGAGTCTTCGACCAGTGGCGGACACGTTTCGTTACAATACTTTGTAATGTTACTATTCAAAGAAATGCCTCGGCTAGGGGCGTAAGGAAGTTCTTTCACTCTGATGAATTGTACAATATTGTTTTCTTTAGGAAATTAGTAGATGGACGCCACTGACATATTTTTATTTGTAACTAAAACTCAATCCCAGAACAATATTCTAATGAAATTAGAGGGATTGTAACATATATAATATGTTAATTAAAAACGTACCAAATAATATGAATACCTAATATGCTAATAAAGTGAGAATGAGTCAACACTATAAAGGTAATAATTAAATTTACCAAAAAATTTGATCAATAAGTTAATAATGTTAGAACAAGTAAGGAATCCCTATTCAGAAATCTAAATTTACATTTACCATATACGAAAAATAAATTGCTTACGACTTATTTACAACTAATATTCATTTACAAAGGATTATTAGATATTAATGGTCTTAAGCATCGACTTGGTCGATCGCCATCACGTTTTCTATTGAAATGAAGCCCAGGAAGTAGTTGTTTTTTTAGAAAAGTCTGATTTGGAAACGATTCTAAATCTCAATTTGAAATAGTTTTCTATTTTTGAATTATAAATAATTATAAATTGTCCTTTTTATTTTGAAATGTATTTTTGGATAATTTACTTGAAACGTACCCGCAAACAATTTTGACCTGTTATCGGATTGTAAGAATTTTCTCTTTGCGTGCAAACTGTCAGAAATCACTGAGAACTATACAGTGGACGGCTAATTTATGGAATATTATCATTATTTCGATAACCGTCGAGTTTAGAGGGTTATCCCGAAACAGGTTGATTTTTGTTATAAAATACCCATCTTATAACGTACATGGAGTAAGGATGACGTCACCGGTGTGGGTGTAGTGACGTAATCGTTAATTTTTTTTAATAGAAATCGGTATAATGCGACACCTAATTTGAAGGAGAATTTAATTCTCTATTTAACGACATTACATTTGTAACTAAAATATTTTTTTAAGGGTACAAAAACATTTTTTTTTATTTAAATTCAACCAAATTACAACTAATGATTTAATTCATAACGTCCTTTAAAGCAACCATTAGCATTAGCAATAATTATTTTAAATTAAATGTTCGAAATGCCCTCCATCGGTTTCTTGACAATATGCGAATCTACGGACACATTCATCAAGTACATTGCGGATGACTTCTGGAGTAATGAGACTCATTTCATGCCTAATTCTATCTTTTAAGTTCTGTAAATTTTGGGGTCTACTGACATAAACTTTTGATTTTATGCAACCCCACAGGAAAAAGTCTAGAGGTGTTAGATCTGGCGACCTTGCTGGCCACTCTATAAAACCTCGTCTTCCGATCCACCTCCTGGGAAAGCAATTATTTAAAAATTGACGTACTTCACGTGCGTAATGCGGAGGGGCTCCATCTTATTGAAACCAGATATTGTCACTAGGTAAATTTGCATTATTGGCATTTGGATACATGTTAGCAAGGACAGATATAAGTTGATTTCTCAAAAAAGTTAAATAACGTTCTCCTGTTAGATTTTCTTCAAAGAAATAAGGGCCAATCATTCTGTCATCGATGATCCCTGCCCATACATTCACTTTCTGAGGATATTGCGTGTGTGCCTCAGTCATCCAATGTGGGTTTTCTTGACTCCAATACCTGCAATTTTGACGATTCACGGTACCATGTAAAAAAATGTGGCTTCATCGGAAAAGAGGATTTGATTGATGAAACTTGGATTGCCGATATATAAATCCTGCATTTCAGAAAATTGAAGCCGGCGATCGGGATCGTCGTCGTTTAAGTCCTGGTGTAGTTGAATTTTGTAGGGATGGTATTTTTCTTTTTTTAAAATACGTAATACCGATCGTTGGGAAACTCCAGCATATTCACCCATTTGTGTTGAACTACTGTGAGGATTGTCATGGACATTTAATAAAACATCAAGTTTCACATTGTCTTCAATTTTAGGACGCCCAGCGTTTGGAATATGTTTAACGTGCCCAGTTTCTCCAAATTTTCGGACTATTTTACTTACTGTTGATTGGCTGATGGGTCTGTCTGGATATTTTGCGTTGAATAAATTGCATACCTCGTTCTGTGTTCTTTTTTTATCTCCACATCCGCTAAGAATTAATATTTCTATGCGTTGTGTTTCATTTAGGTGAGCCATAATTTAGTATTCAAAATTAAAAATTACAATTGACAACTGATGACAATTCACAAAATCAAAAAATATTTACGACAATAAATATTACAGTAACTATGCCAATATCACTTGCTTAATTTAACATTTGACAAAAAGTTTCAGTGTTTATGAGATAATTTTTTGTGTCCATTATTATTTTTACTTATTTTTGCTTTTTTAAGTATTTATTTCAGAAAGTCATGTCAGCAGGAACGGATGGATGGCATTTGGAACATTTAATTTAAAATAATTATTAATCATAATTTGGTTACTTTAAAGGACGTTATGAATTAAATCATGTTGTAATTTGGTTGAATTTAAATAAAAAAAAATGTTTTTGTACCCTTAAATAAATATTTTAGTTACAAATGTAATGTCGTTAAATAGAGAATTAAATTCTCCTTCAAATTAGGTGTCGCATTATACCGATTTCTATTAAAAAAATTAACGATTACGTCACTACACCCACACCGGTGACGTCATCCTTACTCCATGTACGTTATAAGACCTATTTCGGGATTACCCTCAAAACTCGACGGTTCTCGAAATAATGATAATATTCCATAAATTAGCCGTCCACTGTATGAACAAAACTATTACTTTTAATATAATTAACAAATTTGCTTACTCCAAGGTGACAATGATAATAGTCTTTCCGATTTTATCCAAAGCAGCGTGAGCCCAATACGTATCATTCGAAAATCTCGCATTTCCAATTGTGTGCACCAAATGATTACCCATGGACTCGTGAACAGATAGAGGTCGTAACCCCTAAAACACTTCAAATCAATAGACCGTTATACACAAATTCTAATCTTACCAAATGTTTGTTTTTAAATCTGGCCAATCTTTGGTGAATCTTTATTGGTTCTCCTAAAATTGAAGCTCTTCGTAGGGCTTCTTTAGCAACTTCCACGCTATCTGATTTTTCATCGGGATGTCGAGTTATTAGAGACTGTAAAGCCTTTCCAGTTGTTCTAAAGAACATTTCTCCGTCACAATTAATACCTGAAAACAATGAAAATGTCCACTAAAAGTCTGTGTAGAAGCGTCTATCTACAGGTGGCCAACTGAGGTTGATAACATGAAAATAGCAATTTAGTTAGTGCCAGGTAAATAGAACAAGCTGCTGTCACTGTCACTGCTGATATGTCACAAAGCACTAATTCTAAAATTTAGTTTAGAGTAGGTCTTTCTGAAAATGATTAACTAGTCACCACTGTACATATGTGGACAAGAGCACACCTGTAATGTGTTTGTTTATGGATCTAAACAAAGCATTTGGCACATTAATTCACCAGGAGTTATTGGAAATTACAAGGTATTAGAATAATAACATTAAAATTATTTTAATAGTGTATTACATAACGTGTGTGGTAAGAAGTATTTTACACACGAATGGAAAAGTTGGGCACGAAGCCACGTAGCGGCTTTACAGCACGAGTTACGTACTATACTTTACCTACGACCTAGTTGTATTAATAATGTCATTATTAATAATACTTGGACAACAGCAGAAATAGATATTTTTTATAATTTTATATAACATTTAATTACTTTATATAATTATTGTTTATAGTAATAGTACAGCTTTAAATATTAATGGTACTTCGGTTATTGTTGAAGCATTACAAATATTTATTTCAATCAATGTAATCGTTAACTGAATAATAACGTATGCGAATACGGTCAGACGCATGCTCTAATCTATTATGTTGTTTTTTAGTAATTAATTTAGTGTTAGTGATCGGTTTCTCGCGTAATATTAAAATATAGTGCATTCTAAATATTCAAAAGGGTTTTGTAAATTGACTGAAGTGAAATTAAAGTTACAGAACAAGTAAAAAGTATCTTCTTATACGTTACGATTGTATCTATGAGTTGAAACACCTTCCTAAGTATTTTTAAAAAGTATCTCGGTAATAAAAATATACCTAAATGTTTAGATCATTATATAAAAAGTACGTAAATTAATCTGGAAAATGTAATTAAATACATTTATGATTACTTATATCATGAACTATTTAATCAGTGTTAAAGAAGTGGGTTGATGAAACGGAAGAAATATATAATTCCAAACAACTCTAAATATTAAATGCAATCTTATATATCAATATCAATAAATTTATTAATGTTAAAATTATAAAAATACGACTAGTTTTGGTCTTAGACCATCATCAGGCTATCATGTAAAAGTCAATGCATTTGTACAATATTAAAAGTTACAACAGTCAAAATACATGAATATGTAGTTGAATAAACTATAAAATATAATAAATTACGGAGAAAAATGATATAAATATTTTATTAAGTTAAAATAAACATATAGGGAACATATAGAGGGATAAAACGGGATTTTTTTAAAAAACAACTAAAAGGCCAAAAGAAAGGACGTAAAATAATGAAAGGATTGTAAGATTGTTATTCCTAAAAAATGTAGAAACATCGAAAGAAGAAATAAGAAACAAATAAGAAATAAAGGAATTAAACAGTGAAGGATAAAGTTATACATAATCTTTAGAATATACAGAGTACTACATGAGCATACATGAGCACTACAACATGAATCTTATATCTTATAATCGTTATTTGCCATTTATATAATAGTATGCAATATGTAAATAAGAGATTTTGAATAAAATGCCGACTTTTATTGACAGTGGCTAAGTGGTTACTAGGGAAGCCGTGCGATTTTACAAATGTGCGTTTTCTTTACCATGCGTTATAAGACATCTTATAATGATTTAGGGCTGTGTTATTGACTGCTTACAGGGGTGGTCGTAGTTAAAAATATTTGAAGGATAGACATGTACAAGTCAAAGATAAAAAATGTTTAAGTTTGACAGAGTAAGTTTAATGTGAGATCCCACAGGGCATGGATTTTATTTTTGATGTAGGTATATAAACAGTCTACTGAAGCCCCTCGCAGCCAACAGAAGACATTATAAGCGAAAAACAGTGTTGCCAAATAAGTCATGACTTCCTTACCGTTTTGATTTTTTACAATTAACTGGCTGAGGGCGTTCGGAACTCCCGTGGCGAAATTTCTACTGGATATCGTTATAGTCTTTGGAACAATTTCCGATTTATGGTAAGATCCGTGTCGACGTATCCTTTGTATATTTTCGATGTTTTGATGAACGAAAATATCAGCTACGCTTGCCTCGACAGCTACGGGCGACATGTTGATGTGCCCGAGAAGACATCTCGAAGCGTAGAATAAGATGTTTGCCATCTTGTCTACGTGGCTGTCACCCACCTAGAAAAAAATTTTACTTTTACAGCGTCTACTTCTAATAATGATAAATACGTGTGAATACTTGACCAGAAATTTGTAATTTTGAATTATTGAACATACTTTCCAGCGCAAATTTTTGAGTTTTAAGAAAATCGTGTACGAACCTTTCCAAGCAAAATTTGATATAATAAAATATTTTATTTTAACTTTCTAAGAAAATTTCACACCTCTACTTTTTAACCAATAAAATGCCTTAATTTTGTCTAGTTACCATGGTAGCTAAAAAAATTTTCCGGACGTTTTTTCGTGGCGCCTTGAAATTTAAGAGGAAATTTTTTGACAGCTGAAACCATAGACAACGCTAAAACATCAACGTACAGACCATAGACAAATAAAAATATATTGTATTTGAATTAATCATTTTTTTCCAAAATATGGTGTGAAATTTTCTTACCGAATCTGTAAATTTTCTTTCGGACAAGAATATTTAAAGAAAATTATCCGTGTCCTCAAAAAAATCTCCGGAAATAATTTAAGCTCTTGTGATATTATATGTGAGAATAGTAAAAAATCCATCACGTATGAAATTAAATATTTTGAACCATGGAGTACATTTTAGAACAAATCATTTCAAAATTAATGCACTTACCTCGATAGAAGGTTGTATGGCAAAAGTATTTACCAAAACCTGTAACCCTAGCACGTGCGAATAGTATTGCTGCAAAAACTGCGTATAAACTTGATCGCACACGTCTGCAATGGCATTGGCTATTGTATCGTTGATATCGACGTGTTCCAATGAAGATATCCTGAACATAAAAAAATCCAATTACGTGTAATAATACCGAAACCCTTTATACTATGTGTGACGGGCGTTTCGATAACCAAGTTATCTACTTCAGAGACCGAAGGTAAAATTTCAACATTTTACCTACATGTAATAAAACGATTAGCACGTGAAATTTTTTTTGTACTTACTTGTGGTGCACCCCTTCCATCGGCATGTAGGGCGACATGTTGTACGGAAACAGATAATCCAGTAGCGTACAAAACGGTCCTCGATTCCCCACCAAATTCATCTGGGTTTTATTGGATATATTCAGCTGGATTCCCAAATTCCTTAGCGCCAAGTACTCGATTAAGGTTTTGGTAACGTTTTCTTGGGAATCCTAAAATACCACATTTTTGTATTGAAATGAATCTAAATGATCCGAAAGCTAATCAATCACAAAATTTTTCACCAACAGTACCCAAAATGTGCATATAAAGCAGGAAAAACCTCTTTTTGCATTGATTGTAACTTGCCCTTAGATCGTACCAAGACTTTCCAGCCCCTAATCTATTTCTAGGGCACTCAACTCTTCATTAGAATGCACCAAATGTTACCAACCAATCAATCTCTCTAAAGTTGACAACGGGGTCTCCTCCTTTCGAATGTCAATAAAGTTATTACTTTTAAGAAAATAACGTATCAAAATAACACTATTACCAAATGTTTAGCTCTTAATTAGCATATTTTCATTAAATATATTGATAATTAAATTCAAGTATTTAATTTTTAAAGCGCGTTGTTGTTCGCGTTTTCAAAAGTGGCAAAAGCGTATTTAATATTTACTTTTTTATCAATCAAAACTTTAAATTAACTTATGATATTACTAATATTGCATTTTTATTATAATATAAAACACTTTCTGTCTCCAATATCATTAAATTTATTATTTATTTGCTTTGGTTAATACTATATAGTGTTCTACTGAGACAAGAAACATGGCCGGATAGCCACGGCAGCTAAGGCCATAAAATACCGAAGAAAAAGAAGAAGATCCGATTGGTTTGTTTTAGTTTTTTCTATTCGTTTGTAGGCAATTTATTTTTGTGCTTTTTTTATTCTCTACTAGTGATTTAATTATTTTGTATGACACCCAAAAAATACATCAATTCTAAAACACAGCTCCAAAAACGTAACCAAACAAAAGCATGGAATAGTTTTTTTATCTTCTTTCACGTTCGCTGTTTGTGCGTATTCGCGAAAACTTCAAAGTGGGCGACATCTATTGGGAAGGTCAAATGAGGGTGAACAACACATCAGTGTGTCATTAATCTTGTAGTGTAATGTATTTTTTTTGTTGAAAAACTCATGTATAATGTATTAAGATAAGACAAATACAAAAAAGTTCACACGTACACAGCAACAACGATAGATGCAAAGCAAGAACTAAAATTTTGTTGTTCACCCTCGTAGCGGCCATATTGAAAATTGACATCGCCATCTAGTGGTCATTGATTTTCGCGAATTTCCAATTCGTAAAATGTGAACAGAGCTCTTAAAACCACTATTTTATGAAGGAGTATTACGAAAATTACGAATAATTTGGTTTCATGAATTATACCGTAGTTTTTTTAACTATTAGGAATTGTTTAAAAGAATAAAAAATAGGACTTTCCCATTGGAAGTAATTGATCCATAGATAGCGTTTTGGAGCTTGAAAATCAGAAAATTATACGACCTAACAGTTTACAATCATGCCCAAAACCTTTTTAACGTTACTCAATCTGCTGTAATTTGTTCCTAAAAAGCATGACATTCTGAAACGGAAACCTTCCACCAAATCCCTTTTTAAATTAGCATTTGACAACTTTTGCGTGACCAAATCGACTATAAATGGTCCCTAGATAGCATAAACTGACAATTTATCCAACCAAAAGTTGACATACTGAGAAATCTTACTGAAGAAGACATCTACAATAAACAACCCGAAGAGCAAGCAGGTTTTAGAACTGGAAGAGCGACAACATACAATATCTTTACTTTAAAACTTATAATGGAAAAAAGATCTCAACGAGACAGAGAAACTCATATTGCGCTTATAGATTTAGAAAAGGCTTATGATAGTGTTCCAATATCACAACTATGGAGGAAATTACAAAAGTTAGAAATAAGACCCACACTAATAAGAGCAATCCAAATGTATTATAAACAAAACTCCGCATCAATAAAAATCGGAACGCAAGTAACAGAACTATTTCAAACATCAAAAGGATTAAGACAAGGATGTTGCCTCTCACCGACATTGTTTAAGATTTACTTAGATCAATCATTACAAAAATGGACTAGAAAATGTAAAAACATGGGTCTACAGGTGGGAGAAAACAAACTACATTCGTTATACTTCGCCGATGATCAAGTAGTAATAGCGGAAGATGAACAAGACTTAAACTACCTGAATACCTCATAGTAGGAAATAACACATGCAATACATTAGAGGTAGAAAAGGAACAAATAAAGGGGGTAGAGAAATGTAAATATTTAGGGGTAACGTTTAATAAACGGGGGACAAGTAATGACGAAATCCAAGAAAGGATACGTAAAGGTAAACAGGCAATTGGAGCACTAAACTCAATATTGTGGGAAAGAAACATTAGAAAACATACAAAAAAGAGAATATACAATACGATAATAAAAAGTGTAATTACATATGGGTCGGAAAGTTGGGAGGTAACTAAGGACAACAGAAGAAAATTACGGGCGACTGAAATGGATTTTATGCGGAGAAGTTGTAGACGATCAAGACTCGAAAGAGTCAAAAATGAAGTTATCAGAAGGGACATGGACCTGGATAGAGATATAATAGACGAAATTGAGAAAAAGCAACTGAAATGGTTCGGACATATAAAAAGAATGGGGGAGGAAAGATGGCCAAAAAGAGTACTAGAATGGATACCACCGGAACGGAAAAAAAGAGGAAGACCTAGAAGAAGCTGGAGAGATGATATCAACGAGGCAATGGAAGTTAGAGATTTACAAGAAAATATGTGTTATGACAGAAAAGTTTGGAGGCTGGGTACGGACAAGCGGCGACAGCCGTAGAAATCCGTATATATATATAAAAGTTGACAAATGTCAGTATTCATATGTCTAAAAGATTTTATTGACTCTAACTTACTCCTAGGTGGTACCACATTCTACTAAACCATCCACTTAATCGTTCCATTACTTCTAGCTCACCTCTAAGTGGAACTTAAGCTCTAACTTAACCCGCATATACCATTTTGGTATCACCCCATTTATCGTAGGTATATGTACCCTAAAAACTTCTACATCCCTCTACACTTTACAACCCCATAAAACCCACCATCTATCGGTAAATAGACGTACTTACGCTATTCCCAAAGGTAATCGATTTGTGTATCCCTTTAATTTCGTCCAAATAACTTCTAGAATCGTAGGAAACGAACTTCTTAGCTTTCTGTATCAGATCGGACAGCCGCAACAGCAGATCGTTTTCGATGCTCAGCAAGAAACTTCCCACGTTGAATTTGACGTATCTGTAGACATTGATTGCCATAGAGGTTAGCACCGACACGCTGATATCGGCGAATGGGGTGTCGTCTTTGAGATTTTGCGTGGACAAGGGCTGCAGTACTATCGTATTGGTTTGTTGATTGTCGATTTGCAGCCGTTGCAGTTTCAAATTATAATATTGGTAGTGCTGGGATTTCCTAAAGTGGAAATACACTGCGGGGTTGTAGCTGCGTCTCAATTCAGCGAAGAACGGTTTCAGCATGTACATTTTCTCGAAATCGATGTGTACGTAGTCTTTTAACTGGCATTTCTTGTAATGGAGTCTGTATTTGTCTTCGACCCATGAAGCCAGTTCCAAAGTTAGAGTTTTCCATTTTTGACCGACGTTAACTTCCCAAATGGCAGGCGTGTCGCTTAGAGCAGCGTAAACGTGTTCCTTGGTATCCTCTTCTGATGTAAATATAGATAAACCGATACCGGTTAGGGCTATCAACCCTTCGAAATGACACCTCTCCAAGAATATATGCATTGCGTTGTTGTAGATCCTCAATTCTTGCGTTAGTAAGAGTATTCGTTGTGCTCCGTCTCTGTAGCACAGCCAGTAGATAGTGATCTTGTCTTTGTGAACTTTTTTGTTGAGGTTGTGTTGCACGGTGTCCGAGCTATCCGAGTCGTCGCTACTGGAAGATTCTACCAAACTTGAAGTCGGAGTTACGCTGTGAATTCGCATTTTTTCTTCGCCGAAACTAAAAAAAACGTGTATAAATAGAGATGCGCATTTAATTTTGTTGATAAATACTCACCCGTCTTTGGTAATGTCGACGGAAAATCCATTACCCTTGTTGTTGTACACGTTCCAGAACAATTGTCTGGATCTAGTCGGATCGTCCCACGTGTACAACAAGGAATAATATGGATTTAACAATGTTACGGGACTCAGATCTTGTTGTTGGATTTTTAAAAATAGATCGGCGCAATAATTTTTTATCAAAACGGGTGCATCTCCTTGTCTGTACTCGTTAAAAGAAATTTTGAAGGAATCTTTCTCTCCTCCGGTTACTTCCACAGTTATGGCTCCCTATAACACCACAAAGTATACTATTTTAGAATTAAAAACTGTCATATTATGCGGTGATTAAGAGGGGCGTCAAAAATGTGACAGCTGAAAACGGGTGGCAAGCCTGAATTGTACCCAAAATTTCAATCATTTTGTAAACAACAAATCTAAAGAACGCCTTTAAATTACGTATTCAAATTTTAACAGGATATAGCTTAGACCTTTCTCTAGGAGATAAGGTTTTTTAGTTAAGTTTTATATTGTAATAAAAGAGATATTGGTGTTTAAGTGATGGTATCTTTTGAAAAAGTTTGACAATTTGTGATCACGAATTTTAACGCCAGAAGCTTAACTCCTAAAGAAAGCATAGAGAATGCGACTTGCAAAATATGAAGTTAAAGAAAGGTATATTTTTTGAGATTTGTTGCACGCAAAATTTGAACATTGCACTAATCTGTCAATTTAGTTCAACAGTTTTGGTGGCGCTTTTTTCAAAGACGTATGTCGATTCTAATTCTCCAAATCCAAACTTCACTATTCACTTAACATAATCAACCTAACCTTATTTCTCGTTTATAACGTCAAAATATAATTTTAGTGTTTTGCTTTTAAATATATAATTGTCTATATTAATATTCGTTTATAATTTACCAAAAGTTAAAAAAAATAAATTTAAAGTATATTTTCACAATTTGCGTTGGTTTTTACATAGTTTATAGCATTATCCAACTGTGATATGTGCAAGGAGTTTAGTGTTGTGAACCGTTGTTATTTCCTAAATTACTTTTTACTTAAACACAGTTGTCTTATTTTAGTCGAATTGGTAAAAATGTGAGTTTTGAGAGACCTGATTTTTCTTTATACTTTTTTAATCTTTAAGTTACCTTATATCTTTATTTGTTAAATAACATAAACCCAACCTAAGGGATTTACATTTATAAATTAAAACTACATATGTAAATATTAACAGCTAAGTGTTAAACTGTTTTTCTAAATAGACAGGATAATGTCCACAAAGTAAGGGTTTCTACAATATTTATTTACATGTTCAATATGCATAAATATAATAGCTTTCTCTTTAGATAATGTGATGAATGAAAATTTACAGTCAATTATGTAATATTTTTATTAAAACAATTTTACAAATTTGGGTTGGAAACTGAATACATCTTTATATATATATCCCCCTCACCATTAAAAGTTTGTTGGTAAATGATAAAACAGACCAAAGGGTTCCATATTCATGTCAGAATGAACTGGGTACATATAATTGAGAAAATGAGTCCTAAAAAAGAAAAACATTTACTTGTTATTTACTATTAATATGCAGATGTTATTTGCTAATGTTTAAAATGTAATTGAACCCTAAAATAAACATTTGTATTTTAAAACACATAGTAGCCCACAATAGGTTTCATATTGATGTAGCCATGGGTTCTATAAGGGTCCAGATTCAATGTTTTTGAAGAAAGAGTTCTAAAATATAAAAGATTAAAATTTACATTAAAAATTATTAATTGTTTACTATAAATAGAATAAACCCTGTGTAGGCAGTTACTTGAGGTCCAAAGATTTTAAGGAAACAGTAGCATATATTTTGAAAACCATTGATTTATACAATTTAATTATCTAAACATAGATGAAATAACATATATGGTTGCCAGAAAAAGTATATTGCTAAAAATAGTATTTTCAGGACATTTTTGAAATACTTTAGGAAAGTAGTAACCTATTGAATCTTGTAGAAATATTTTGTTTTCCCTATTCCACCTAATAAAATCAAAAATTAATCAAATAGTTTTGACTTAGAAAATGATACTAATATTCTTCCTGGTCTATCCTAGTATTTAAAGTACACAAAGGATGGCTTAAAGGACGAGTAGCATTAAAACTTCTCTGAGATGCCCTAGTAAAGACTCTTACATGAAACCAAAGAAATATGCCATCCAGATAATGCTAATTATTTAGTATCAAGAGGCAAATTCACAGGGGAAAAAGCACACAGTAGCAGTAGTACACAAAATACCACTGATTTCAATTTTCCAAAGAAAATACTTCAACATGGGCAAATACTATTGGTAGGTACTCAAAAAGAAGAAAATTCATGTATCTAATATGCAAAATACCTATATCAATACATCTTTTAAAACTAAATTTGATATTTAGATCTGAATCATAGATAATAAAATAAATATAATACCTACCTATTAATTGTAAAAAATTTAAACCAGTAAATAAACAAATTAAAACTTACCTCTTATCACTTCTGATTACTAGATGGAGAGTGCTTTCAAATGTAAATAAAATATGGATCTTTATAAAATAAATAAAATTTTTTTCATTTTTTGTGAAAGATACCAGTTAAAAAATTCAGTTACAATCCTATTGGATACATTTTAATTTCAATTGATTCCACAAAGTATGGGGTTGACATTTTTGGAATATAATTAATAGCCATAATTTAATGATACAATTAGTTTTATTAAGATATACCCATATTAACAATTATGTTTAGTACTTGCAAGAGTATTGTTGGCCAATTACTGATAGTCAGCTTATCCCACTTCTTTAGGTATCTTGAAAACAGGTGCACAAAGTGTATTTCTATAGATACTAGATTGGTTAGTAATTATTGTAGGTTATTGAAAATATTATTTTTTTCTTGTGCCACATTCTCAAAATAAAAAAAAAACTATAGGTAAGCTTTATTGTAGTGTGTGCTTTACTTTGTACTCCATTTTTCATTAAATCATGGATCTGGGTGGTAATTTAGGAATGTCCAATACTCTCTAAAAAATAAGTGATATTTATTTATTTAGGCAGTAAATAATTAGCAAGGTACCTACTTACTTGAAGTCATATTGAAGACAGACT
Source organism: Ophraella communa (assembly GCA_035357415.1). NCBI lineage: Eukaryota > Metazoa > Arthropoda > Insecta > Coleoptera > Chrysomelidae > Ophraella > Ophraella communa. Next base: position 22,819,667 of record CM068985.1, read on the forward strand.
AACCTGTTAATGTTTACAAACATTATAGTAACACTTTTGCAATAATCATCAAATGTTTTGGAAAAGTATTTAAATTTTTCCCCACAAAATATATTCTAAAAATTTACATCTACTTCAACACCTTCAAATAATACATCCATCAGAAAGTAAATAAATTAATCTCTGATCAAACATCAAACCTTAGACAAGGAAAGAGAGAGGACTGCGCATTGGAATCAATTTATGTAACCCATTTACCACCAAACTAATGGCGGACAATATTGACATAGGCGTATCATACGATTTTTCTTATACGATTATTAAATAATCATTTTCACTATTTCGTATTACAAATCTAATTTAAAAAGTCTTTAAATATGTACGGCTCCAAAAAAACAACAATCATATTAAAACATATTTATTTAATAAATATTACAATTTTAATCTATTTTAAATATATGTTTTTGTTTCACGCCACTGCAAAACTATTACATCTATAAGAAAATAATAACAATTAATTGAAAAATAATATTTTAAACTGAATGAAAACAATTTTCAAAAAGTATGTACTATTAATTTAAGTTATCATACATAACATATGTGATTTAGTTAAACATCTATTACCTGAAAGCTGTAATATTAATAAAAATAAATTTCAAGGAAATAGTTTTAAAATACTTTTTACCTATGAAATGAAATTCCTTCCTCTTTTTTAGCACTCTGACTGTTGCACTTATAAACTGCACAATTAACCATTTTAAAATGTCTATTCAGGTAATTAAAAAAGGTGAAAATTAATAAAAAAACTAAAAAAATACAATTCGATGTTCCAAATTTGTTTACCACCAAACATATGTCAAACGTTCGAAACTTGGCTTCTCACACACGAATAAGGTTTTTATTGCCATGCGCTGTCCTCTCTCTTTCCTAGTCTAAGGATCAAACTAACAACTAACCTCGTTTAATTTTGCATTGTTGCCAATACATTTCAATCTCAATTTTAAAAAAGGTATAATTACATATTTTCCACTTTATTTCAATTTTTCTTTAGACCATGTTGATGTGTGTATATTCAGAAACCGTAATATGTTTTTATTATAATTAACATATTTTTTCTAATAAATACCTTAATTGGTAAGGGTTAGTACCAGAGCTGGGTAGTATCCGGATACTTCTGTATACGGATACAATATCTGGATACTTTTTATGTATCCGAAAGCTCTTTTAAATTTTGTACCCGGTATCCGTATCCGTTACCAAATTTTAAAGTATCCGATATCCGGATACTGTTTTTAATATTGGGATACTTTTAAACATTATTTATCGCCCTCCGATAATGCACCTAACGTAGGCACAACACTGCCCTTATTCCTTTAATTCAGATGTGTCTAACATGTTAAATCCCATTTTTCGTACTGGTCACCGTTATAATATATTATTATATTCTAATGGAGCTTTGTTTTTACCTATAAATCAGTTTCATAAGTACCTACGTTATTTATTTTTTATATTTTCTATATCTCTCTTTTCAAGAACTCCTTTGTACCCTGTATTTATAATTATTAGAAGAAATTATTTTTCGGATATTATAATAAAGGACATCCTAATATTTATATTTTTATTTTAGTGTACCTACCTACAAGTACAAATAAGTACACCCCCTAAAAAGTTTGGAAACTCGCTGGTCCGACGCTGGCCAAATTCAATATCAAAAGTTCAGGCAGTGACACGAAAAATTTTTCGTTAGTTAAATGTATTTTTATTATTATATATTACATTAAAAATACCTGCACATCACATAGTTTTAATACTAATAATTTGTCCTTTTTAAAAAAGTATCCTAGGAAGTATCCGGATAGGTACTTGTATCCGAATACATTTTTAAATGAAAGTATTCGAACTTTTTAAAAAAGTATCCGGATACATTTTGAGTATCCGTATCCGGTATCCGGATACTTTTTTTCAATATCCGACCCAACTCTGGTTAGTACAATAAATTTCATTAATTAATTATTTGTTAGGAATGCCGAAATCTTATTTTATTTTATTTTTTTTATATATCCATATTTTAAATCCTAAAAACAATTAATTTGTTACGCCTATGACACAACAATATCACAAAAAACTTCCAAAATATATCCAAATAGGATATTTAATAAAAAATATATAGGTATTTTTCATCTGTTTATGGTCTCAAGGTCAAATGTATGTGTGTGTCGTGGAAACATTCAAAGATTTACGAAGCAAAATTCATATTTTCATCTCAGTCTTAGACAAAGAAAGTCAACAAGTTCTAAAAATATTCAAATTTATAACAAAAATACTAATTTGAAACCACTATCGCCATCTACTGTTCATTCTTGTAATTTAAAAATAACCAGATTTTTCACTAAATTCAGGCAGGCTTACCAAATTAGAAACGCCCCTCTTAAGAATACGCCACATTATTAGAAACGTCACTGTCACCATTATATTCAAACAAACTTTTGCCTTATTGTAGTTAATTTGCATTGAAGATCTTTATATTATGAATTTTTTGTATTTTCTTGTTTATGAGTTATTATAGTGCTAAGTAGACATATTAATATCGTTAAGGAATATTTCGAATCGTATTTACAGAAGTTTTATTTTGTTTTATATAAAAAAGTTTGCTTTTGAGGTTAAGTAATATTATTTTGATATTTTCTTACCTTAGAACAAAATAAAACTTGTTTAAATATAACTTAAACTATTTCTTAATGATAATAATGTTTTTATATAGCACTATAATGTCAAAAACTCGACAAAAAAATTAGAAAATCCACAATAGAAAAAACTACCATAAGGCCACAGTTTGTTTGGATATCACTTATGTCAAGCAATGGTAACAGTGACGTCACAATAATTTGGCGTATTAAGTAATCCGGATTAATTTCGAGAAACTAACATGCTATGCACCAATATCCAATAAAAATCTATTAGTCAATGCGTGTATCAACACTTAAGTTGTGTTATGTGATTTTTACTTTTTTTCTATAGAGAAACAAGATTTTTTTATCTTTCTCTGTGAGTATCTTTGGTCTTTATATTTATTTTATGTACATTTATGACGGGTTGTAGGTATCACAGGTAATAGAAATTAATAATTCAGTTATTAACAAAATTTAAAAAAAAGGCAAAAAAATGAGAACCAAATTTTGCTTTATAGGAGAAAACTCATTTACTTAATGTATTTTTGCCAGAATACCTAGAAATCTTAGAAGATAAAAAACAGATAGAGCTTGTGTTGTATTAATAAGAAGGGCTTGGGGTGAAATTGTAAAAAATTGTAAAAAAAATTAATGCTCCTTCCCCAAGCACTTGTTATAGAAAGGGCGAATTTTCGAAACAAAGCTGCACAAAGTGAAAAATGATCAGTAAGCTGTCAAGTAAACTTATTTGTTTTGAGATTTAAGCATCTACTGAAAAGGCCCATTGTTTACCTATTGCTCTCTAGTATAACATGTTACATGAGCAAGAAGAGTAGATTAGATTACATATGTTAGAGTAAGGATATCTAAAAAAAAAACATAACAGAAAAGAAAGATTCGGACTGGTTGAGATGCAATCAGTCATTCATTTATTATGAATGCTCTAAGTTTCAATGCTTCGCTTATAAACCTATGAAGCTTTTGCATTATCCTAACGTCGTTTGAAGTTAATAGGACGTTTACCTATTGATAGTTTTACTGAATCTTCTTATCAATGGTTATTTTGCAATAACGATTGTTATATTTAATACTCTTTTCTTGGTAGATACTATACCATACCATTATACCATATTAATTAAAAATATTTTAAGAAATATACAATAGGTAATTAAAGTATGTTTTTATTGTAAACTGTTCGAAAATTTTACTTAAAATAAACTTAAATGGAATATGTACTGTCATAGTTTCTTGTATAATAAGTGCAGAGTGCATTGGAACTAGGTTAATAATCATATTTTAATATGTAAATGAAGATTTGTTTTGATGTATATATAAGAAAATACGTCGCACTAGTCCTTTTTCGCATTCTCATTATTTTAAATTTCTCATATTTCATAATTTGAGAACTTCAGACCTTATCAAAATATGGCGTGCCGTTTTGGTATTTAATAACAACATTTAAAAAGCAAGAATAAAAAATAATCTTTAGTTTCAAAATTTTAATTTTGTAATTCTTTTATTACAGAATTAAAAATATGTATTTCATAATTTTAATACACGTATTTCCATTATGAAAAGTATAATAGAAATTGCCGATTTAAAATTATGAAATACATAATAGAAATTCATTTTCCATTATGTATTGAGATTGCCTAACTATATAAGTGACATATGTACCTGAAATGCATTACAGCAAGATAGGCAAGCGCAGTACATAATAGAAATTGAATTTCTATTATGTAGCCGGTTCATAACATTTAAATCTTTAATGACAATACATTTGTTTTTCTTCAAGCGTATAGTAAAAACTGTATTATGTTCTTCAACACAAACAGTAGAAATAGCCTATTCTTTTACTAGTACAATAATGAACTCTCATTATTATACTAGTAACAAAATAATAAGAAACGGTAGCAACGTCTTATGGGTGTTATAATCAAGAAGGCAGGAACTGTCAATTTCCTTATTTAATTTTGATGTTTTGTTAGTTTTGAAAAGTGTCAGACTCTGAAAGTGTTCCTACCTAATTCAAACTGCAAAAATGTCTCAAGACTTACAATGTACGCCTCCGGAATTAGTTGAAATATCTAATTCCAGTATTGAAACTCTAATTCCAACGAAGTCGCGTAAACTGTATGATTTTGCATACGAAAAATTTCTAAAATGGTGCAATGAATATAATGTACAGCAATACACGGAAAACGTTATGCTTGCATACTTCACGAATTTGTCCAGAAAGTTTAAAAGTTCTTCTCTATGGGCACAGTATTCAATTATTAAAAGTCAATTAAACATTAAACATACCTAATGTTAAAATAGAAAAATATAGCAAATTAATTGCATTTATAAAGCGCCAAGAGGAAAATTATACACCGAAAAAATTAAAAGTATTAACAAAAGATAAATTTGATAAATTTCTCAAGGATGCACCGAATAATGTTTATTTAGCAACAAAGGTAGGTACTTGACAACTTGACAACAAATATTACCTCATTTCCTATTTATAACATTTAATAACGGTAGCTCAGTGGCAGAGCTTTTGTCTTCGGTCGCGAAGGTCAGCGGTTCTAATTCCAGTGCTACCAGCTTTTTTTAAATTTATTTCAACGTTTTAGGTTATATTAATATTTGGAGTCACAGGAGCCCTTAGATGCGATGAACTTGTTAATTTAAAGTCTAGAGAAATCCAAGATTTGGGAAATTTAATTTTGGTTAAAATCATAAACACAAAAAACAAAAAACAACGGTCGTTTACTATAATTGGCGATTTTTATTTGAATTTGGTAAGACAGTATACGGCTCTTCATCCGGATGATATTGGCCTGCAGCGATTTTTTATTAAATACCAGAATGGTAAATGTCACCGTGTGGTAATGGGTATCCACAAAATATCAAACGTACCAAAAGACGTTGCTACGTTTTTGAAATTAACAAATCCTCATGAATATACAGGACATTGCCTTCGGAGGACTTCCGCAACTATTTTAGTTGACAACGGAGGTGATATTACCGCTTTAAATCGGCATGGTGGATGGACATCCACCAGTGTTGCTGAAGGGTACTTAGATGATTCCATTTCCAGTAAAACACAAACTGCACAAAAAATACTTAATTGGCAAGAACAACCAAGTAATAGTTCTGGAATCGCTGACATAATAATCGACAATCAACTTACTAATAATATGATGTATACCAATAACAAAATTGTAAATGTCGAAGATGAAAGCGGTGGCAGTGGCTTAAATTTAAACAACTGCAGTATACAAAACTGCACATTTAATATTACTGTTAATAAATAGGTAACACTTTATGTAATTTTTCGTTTGTATTAATTAAATAGTTGAGATATAAACAAAGCCTTTTATATTTTCGCCCTGGGCTCAACAATAATGTTGGCCTTCTACTCCTAGTAACATAATATAATATTTTATACAGTAACTGTCATGCGACGTCACACTAATGGAGCGTATTCCTTGGTAGGTATATGAAATTTTGGTATTAAACAAAAAATGCTTAGTAGATGTAAAAACAAAAATATATAAAGGGATGGATTTGGAATATAAAATACATATAAATTAACAGATGGAGAATAAATATATCCGTGTTAGAGTTTTAAGAAATTAGATGTTAACAGCAAAATTATAATCTGGATAAATCCTCTGTCAAACTCAAAATTCTATAAAAACTTTAATATTACCAGATTTGGTTTAAAATTTATCTAGAAAATTTCAAAATGTTATCTAAAGATATTTATTAAGAAATTAATGGAATTTAAGGAGTATTTGCTCATAGTTAAAAATTTAAGTTTTGTTGGGAAATATCAAATACGTGTTTCTTCTCCGATTCTTTCAAATAATTTTTCGACACTAAAAAGGGGTTTAGAATAGAGTTAAGATTAATTGAGAAATTTGACGTTTAAATTACGATTAAGTTTATTATGAAACAAAAAGGGCATAGTTACAGGTAACTAGGTATAAACCTATATGAGGAATGTAAAATTAATATTCTCTCTCAGTAAGTGCTGCGAAAGCAAACAAAAGAATTTTGTACCATTAAAAGGAAATTGGATCCTGTATCCAGAATCCAACACCCATTATCTGACACCTCTGTTGTATGGATGAGATATTCAATAGAAGTGAGACATCGTGGAAGATCAGTGGAATCAGTAAAATAGTTTTGTAAACACATTTATAAGAACAAATAGTACACCTACCCCTTTATCTAGTCTCAAAACGGTTCTGTGCCTAGTAGAAATAAAAAACGAATGCGAAATCAACTTGCTGTCTCTATATTTGACGTACATTTCCATCGAAGACGTCTCCGGCCAAAATATCAATGTTTTGAACGGCGCCAAGTCGGTCCACAGGTCAGTTTTGTCGTTGTGTTCCATAAACCTAAACAAAATCATTTATATTAATAAAAAACTAAGGATTAGGGATCTTCTTATTACCTCAAATGTTTATCCGTATTGTTGGTTACCAAAAAACTCGGTATTATGGTAACGACTTTAGTTAGACGTGGACAAATATTCGAAAATCTGGTGTTGAGGAAGAACATATATTTTTTCTTCCTTTCTACGTCTTTGCATATTATCAAACCTGTAGTTCCGACGCATTCCAAGCTGAATTCGTTCGACCAATTCGAATTGTATGCTCTAATGTTGACAGTTTGCTTACCGTGACGTTTGTAAGTGAACAACAAAATGTCTTCGTTTATACAGTTGTAGATCGTGTTCGAAATCGAAGCCTGAAACGTCAAAAACAAGTTTTTACTGGTACAGCTACTCGTTAATAAAATACATTTAAAAGCTGCAACTATGTTTTTACCTTGATTTGAAGTGGCAAACCCGTTTTGTTGACTATCCAATACGAAGTGTAGAAGAACAATTGACAGCTGTCTTCCCTGTCGCTCTTAACGTTAACGGCCAAATTGCAAACTTCATCCTTATTGTCGGCATTTAAAAGTAGCACTTTTTCATCGAGATGTTTGGTAAAATTCAAAGTTCCCGTCCAAGTTGTCCCATTATTATGTTTTAGTCGAATCTGCAGCTTCTGATCTTTGGAAAAATCCAAAGTGTAGATGCTATTTCTCTCGCCCGGTTCAACTTTAACAGTTTGTCTAAAACTAGCGTTCAATATCTCGAGGGAATACGGTAAAAAATTATTAACGACCAAAGGAGGCAATAAATGGATAACGTAATTCGGAATGGAGAGATGGGGAAAATTTTTTGAAACTTCTATGTGCTTTTTCAGAGTTATCCTTATCGAAAATATTTCCAAGTTCGAATCTGACTTCGGTTTGCAGTAGAGGTCGTGCGCTGTATCCATCTCCGTTGCTAAATCTTTCCACCATATCCCAGACTCCGAGGCGTAATGACCCCTGAACAAATAAAACCAATCAAAATCACAAAAGTAGAAAACAAAGCGGGTTCCAGCATAAATATAGGAAAATCAGAGTGTTAAATAAATGTATTGTTGTTGTCTTGGGTGTTCACAAAATGGCAAGAGTAACTAAGGAACACAAACAATGTTAATTGATTACTTTTGGTGGCTGGTTGAGAGCATTTGTAACTTCTTTAACTGCATTGATAACTGCCGATTGACTAATAGTATGGTTCACAAAGCCAACTACATCTCTCTGATAGCTGCCAAAGGCAAAAAACCGGAGAGCAACTAAAAGAGCTATTAAAAGATAAGAGAGGTTCGGGTACTTTAAAAATGATAAGTTAGTATACAGGGTGATTGATTAGTGTGAGGAAGCTCAGTAGATCTGTTATTGATCTAGTTATTGACAAAAATTGTAGGCAACTTTAAACTCCACATTTTAAAAGATGGTGGCAAACCAAACTTATGTTTTTTTAAATGGAACACTCTGTATTTTATTTTAAATTTGAAATCTGCTTCACTTCCACATCACAACAATGTAAAGTTTTATTATGTTATACCGGGTATTTAAAAAGTTATAACCAATATTACCTGAAAATCGTATCAAGTTTAACTCCCTGTATAATTAAAAAGGAGTATGGGAACATTGATTTATATTTATTGCAACCGTAGTTTTTCACTTATCGTTAAAAATTATAAAACATATTCGTTTTCATAACATTCGTTAAATCAAATTCAGGGTAAGTCAAAATGCAAGTACTTTATGATATTGGTAATTTTAAATAGAACACCCTGTATCTTATATCATTATCGAAAAGTACTAATATCATTCTTCAAATTTTATGAAGTACTCCCTATACCTAAAGTTATCAGTTTTCTAGATATTTTTATTTCTCCATGAAAGTATTAATTTGGTAGATATTTTAACGTTTACCAATAATTATTGTGAGTTGGCCTATTGGTTTGTCAGAAACTGACAGTTTGACATTGTTGTTTATTAATTCAGTATTGTGATACTCCGTAAATTAGCAACAATTATTATATTGATTACTATCAGCTGGAATTTATCAAGTACGGTTTCCAAATAGGCGGCAACGTAAACAAGATATATTTGAATAATAAAAGATGGATTTAACCATACTGGTTCAGTGAAGGGATGGACCGGCTTTTTGAAGTATTTATTTTAGAAAGTCACGGCAGGAACCGATGGATGGCATTTGGAATATTTAATTTAAAATAATTATTAGGTATGCATAATTTGGTGACTTTAAAGGACGTTATGAATTAAATCATTAGTTGTAATTTGGTTAAATTTAAATAAAAAAGAAATGTTTTTGTACCCTTAAAAAATATTTTAGTTACAAATGTAATGTCGTTAAATAGAGAATTAAATTCTCCTTCAAATAAGATGTCGCATTATACCGATTTACAAAAATTAACGATTACGTCACTACACCCACACCGGTGACGTCATCCTTACTCCATGTACGTTATAAGATGGGTATTTTATAACAAAAATCGACCTGTTTTGGGATTACCCTCAAAACTCGACGGTTCTCGAAATAATGATAATATTCCATAAATTAGCCGTCCACTGTATAGTTCTCAGTGATTTCTGGCAGTTTGCACGCAAAGAGAAAATTCTTACAATCCCATAACAGGTCAAAATTATCTCATAAACACTGAAACTTTTTGTAAAATGTTAAATCAAGCAAGTGATATTGGCATAGTTACTATAATACATATTTATTGTCGTAAATATTTTTTGATTTTGTGAATTGTCATCAGTTGTCAATTGTAATTTTTACTTTTGAATACTAAATTATGGCTCACCTAAATGAAACACAACGCATAGAAATATTAATTCTTAGCGGATGTGGAGATAAAAAAGAACACAGAACGAGGTATGCAATTTATTCAACGCAAAATATCCAGACAGACCCATCAGCCAATCAACAGTAAGTAAAATAGTCCGAAAATTTGGAGAAACTGGGCACGTTAAACATATTACAAACGCTGGGCGTCCTAAAATTGAAGACAATGTGAAACTTGATGTTTTATTAAATGTCCATGACAATCCTCACAGTAGTTCAACACAAATGGGTGAATATGCTGGAGTTTCCCAACGATCGGTATTACGTATTTTAAAAAAAGAAAAATACCATCCCTACAAAATTCAACTACACCAGGACTTAAACGACGACGATCCCGATCGCCGGCTTCAATTTTCTGAAATTATACAGGATTTACTCCATTACTCCAGAAGTCATCCGCAATGTACTTGATGAATGTGTCCGTAGATTCGCATATTGTCAAGAAACCGATGGAGGGCATTTCGAACATTTAATTCAAAATAATAATTATGCATAATTTGGTTAGGTACTTTAAAGGACGTTATGAATTAAATCATTAGTTGTAATTTGGTTGAATTTAAATAAAAAAGAAATGTTTTTGTACTCTTAAAAAAATATTTTAGTTACAAATGTAATGTCGTTAAATAGAGAATTAAATTCAATATCCTAAGAAGTATTCGGATACTTGTTTCCTGATACATTTTTAAGTGAAACCTATTCGGATACATTTTCCCCTTTCTCCCCTTGAGTTGATGATGTTCTTTCAAGTGAAAGAAAAACTATAAAATATAATAATTTTTAAGCAAAATCTTATTTTTCTTATAATGAAATATACACATAAATTTAATAATGAGATACTCACTCGGTGTAGGACGGCTGAATGAAGAGTTTGCAATGGTAGGCTATATAGAGGGGCACGTTGTACTCTTCTTGGGGTTCCAGTACCGCGATCCTCATCGTAGTTTCGAAAGGATTCGTCATATCTCCGACAGGTTCCAAATTTAGTTGTTGAAGAATAGAAGGTTGATACAAAACGCTTAGAGCGAAACAAGTACAATTTTTAATCTACAAACATCAAGTTCATCAAAATATTTTTACTTAAATCTAAATAAAAACTCTTCTACCTGCAAAGGAGAACCTATGACGATTTTTCTCCCTGATTTCCCCATCGAATGCTTAGCCACCAAATGGTAGGATTGCGTCGAACCGCTAGCGTTGAGTTTAATCATTTTCTCCCAATTCCTACGCGAACAGTTCGTCTGGATCGGTTGGAAATTCGGTATGAATATTTTTAAGAAGTTTTTGTTGATTCTTTCATACAATTGAGGGGTAGTTTCGTCAGGAAAACGCAGACTCGATAGCGAATCGAAATCGTAAGATCCTTCAATATCTTCCCTTCCCTCTTCCGTAACACTAAAATAATAAATAAATATTTAATAGAGAGAATAGTAAAATTTAACGTCATACCACTTCAGTATGACGAGAAAAGTTTGATCGGAGGTTCGAAATAATAACTCCTAACTATTTAGTCGCGTTATAGTGAAGCCAATTTTGGCTGAAAAAATGTTGGGAGATGCTGGTTTTTAACTTTTAGTTGCGCACAAGTTATATATGTTACAATAAAAAAATTAAACTGAGAAAATTGATTTTAAGATGTACATAATTTCTTTATCTTACGCAGCATGAAGATAATAATAATTATCACATAATATTTAGAATGTTTTTGTCAATGTACTTTACAACGAAACTAAATGTTCAAAATGACCACCATTCACTTCTTGACAATAATCGAGGCGATTTTGAAATTCTCGTACAACATTTTGTATGATCTTAGGGGTTATTTTCTTCCGTTATCCTAACTTTTAAATCAGCAATATTGTTTGGTCTATTAAAATATACTTTACATTTTATATAACCTCTTAAGAAGTAATCCAGAGGAGTCAAGTCGGGGGATCTAGCCGGCCATTCGATCTTTCCCCGTCTTCCAATTTCTAACTGAACATGACAAATGCGGACAAGCTCCGTCTTGTTGGTAATAAATAGATCGATCTTTCTCATTTCGATGATTAACATGGGGAAAAAGTGTTTGTAATATAGGCACTAAAAAGTTAATAATAAAAAATGTAGATAAATTTCACCATTAACTGTACCCTAAAAAAATAAGGGCCAATCATTTTATTATCAATGACACCAACTCAAACGTTAACTCTTTTAGCATATTGGGTGTGAGTCTCAGAAGTCCAAGGCGAATTTTCTCTGTCCAATATCTACAGCTCTGTTAGTTAACCGTTGGTTCCGTTTAAATGAAGCAAATAATACTCTGGGAATACGCTTTTACTCCGAGTTACACATAGGTACTATGTTTTCTGAAATCGGATTCAATATTAGTTTCACTTAAATTTTTATAAATGCAATTTTTTATTTAAAATTGCATACTTTTCTAAAACGTGAAACAACTAAAAACACAAAAAATAAAAAGTTTGCAGCCTTGAGCATATTAATCATTGAACGACATTTGGGCTCTAAGCTTTTAATTAAAATACCTACAAAATATTCCCCATGAAGATCTATACACTTTTGCATGCGTTTGAATCAATTGTCGAAGAACTTTTGTCAATTTTATTGAGGTATCTCCAAAACATGCGCATTCTGAATGCAGCAACTGCTTCTTCAGGTGTCGAGAAACGTTGACCTCACAGTTTGTTTTTTACGTACGGGAATAAATAAAAGTCATTCAGTGCCAAGTCAGGACTATACGGCGGATGACTCATCAAATCGATGTTTTGGGTGTTCAAAAATGCAGTTTTTTGAGCCGATATGTGGGAGCTCGCATTGTCGTAGTGAAGAGTGAACCGTCTTGGAAGACAATTGGCAAACAAATGGTTGTGTACCACTCAGAATTGACTGTTCTGCGTTGTTCTAGTGGTACGGTTGCGACATGTCCAGTTTTTCCGAAAAAACAGGCGACCATTTGCTTGGAAGTGCTTCGTGTGCGAACAACTTTTGTTGGATTGGACTCATCTTGAAACACCCATACAGTCGACTGCTATTTACTTTCGACCTCATACACGTATATCCACGATTCATCACCTGTCACGATGTCATAGACGTGTTTCGAAGCACCGCGATGGTATTTTGTGAGCATTTCTTTCGACCAATCGACACGAGCCTTTTTTGGAGCGATTGACAAATTGTGTGGGATCTAACGCGAGCAAACTTTTTTGGCCATCAAATATTTATGCAATATTGAATGTATGCTGGTCCCACTAATATTTAAGGTTGTCTCAATCTCACGATAGGTCACATGACGATCTTGCAATATCAGTTCGCGCACAGCATCAATGGTTTTTGGAACAACAACTGATGTTAGACGACCTACACGAAATTCGTCTTAGAGTGGACTACGACCACGATTGAATTTACCATACCATCGATAAATACTAGTCCTTGATGGAGCTTCATCGCAAAAATTGAAATAAGTTCATCCATGCACTGTTGCTGAGTTAATCCACGTCGAAAGTTGTAAAAAATAACCGCACGAAAATATTCACAATTTAATTCCATTTTTGACCTGAGATGAATCTTATAAGTTATTGTAAACAACACAAATAGCGCTCGTATGTCAAGACGTTATAAGTACCTATAACCTCAAAAATGTCCAACTGTCAGTTACCAGATTGCAACACAAGGGTTGCCAAATCCCAAAATATAAAAGGCAACCCTCGTACATCAGCTGGAATATACCATCAGATTGTGGCTTCCTAGAGTGAAAGAAAGTGTACAGCTTGGGCAATGAACAGATCAATGTTGGTGGGGCACCTTCTATCCTGAGGCTGTGAAAATGAAACGAGAAAGAACGTGTCATTAGTATGATATGTTTTTGGGATAAGATCAGTTTCGTAAACATTTCAAATATTAGAAAATGGACTGTAGAAGCGGTACAAACAATATTTTGCCCCTATGTGCCCTTCATAATGTGAAAGATACATCAATAAAGTGTACAGATTGGGAAATGAAAAGATCAATCCAATAACAGCCAAGAACACATGGTACCGAGAGCCGGTAAACGTCACATGAGAAAAAATATGTAAATATTTATTTTTAATAAGACCAACTTCTTTAACAGTTTAAAGATTGTGAGCTTTATACAAACAATTTTATGTCTTTAGCTGATCTAGATTCTAAGAACGGATTTCTAGAGTATAATAAAGGGTAAACGCTTTTTAAAGATTTTGAAATATACTGGAAATCTAAAGCATGGATATTTTGATGCTTTTAGTAGTTGGAAAAGGGGTACACGAGACGTGGAGATGAATATGCCAACAGTTTCGAGTACAATTAGCTTATCAGAAAATTTAGAGATAGTGAAATGGACAGCAAATTTTGTAGAAATTAGCAAATCCTGTAGTAATTCTGTAAAGTGAAATCAGGAGCATAGACCCTATTAAATGTATAAATAAATGGCCAGGAATAGAAGTGTACGAGCAACTTCAGATCTAGTACCTATTAATATTGGGAATATGCAAACTTACCTGTCTTTATCATCGTAGCTGCCATCCAAATATTCCGGTAGGTACATATTGCCACTGGGACTGTTCTGAGCGGAATCTTCGTTTTCGAATCTCTTCATGCATATCAATTTGTTTTCTTCCGAGTTTATCTTCTCGTACAACTCGATCCTAGTGTTCGGCCCTATGTCGTTGAGCAAACTAATGACCTTTCGATTATTCCTGACCGAGATAATTTTATTGGAGTACTGAGTGAACAGATCGTTGACGACTTCGAGAAGCGTTGGAGTTATTGTCATATCCAGCGTTTCTTTGGCATCCAAGAGGACGTAGTAGGATTTGTTGAACACCATGTCGATTTTTTCTTTTAATTTCGGATTGTCGTCGTCGTCTTCGCCATCGCTAGAGTGACCGCAGTCGCTGTCTTCGTTTTCGTTCCAATCACCTTAAAATTGTTAATTTGGGCATCAAGCTTATCGGGATGAGAAAAGAATTTCAATTCTGAAGATGAAATGATTTTGTTTAATTTTTATCTATGAATAAACTTGTGCGTGACCTTAAAATAATTCAACTATTTGGAAGCAATAAATATGCAAAAAATTAGGATATTTTAATTGTTGAATTAAGGAATGGAAAAGATACGATGACTATATATTAATAACAGACGAAGAAGTGACATAAAGTCCAGAAAAAGTGGTTAACTCCAATGAGTGAAGAAAATAGATCTTCACAAAACAATGAAAAATGGAAACATATGTTTCACGTTTCTGCCTTCGGTTCTTAGCTGGGATTGGTACAAGTGCTCCATATCGCATATCCAACCTCTTCTTCATCTGCTCGAAGTCATTCGTTTCTTCAAGGGGTATCGTCTGAAGTACATCTAAGCCAAGCACTATGTTTAAGTTTACTGCTTCTCCTTATCGGTCCAATTATTGGTTCTAGTGGCTGCTTCCACGACGTCTTTCCATCTAACGTTGGGGTCTTGACTAGGGCAAAATTGCCAAATTCTTCCATATTCGAGTATGTTTCTGGCTTTCAGGGTTTAATTTGTTCGGCCCTCTTCTTGTCTATTGTTGTAATCTTGGTCTCCATTTTCTCGTCCATTGTAGTGATATTAATCTCGATTTTCTCGGTATCTGATTTTAGAGTGGATATTTTATGACACCAATGTAAGGTTTTCTTATTTATACTGTTTTTGTGGGTGGGATAAATTATACATGCTATGGCTAACTACTGTTTATTTATTTAATTAAGTACGCACTTATATTAATTAACTTATATACACACTTAATATCGACTTAATTTATATACACCCAGTATATTAGTTCTAATATAATTAGAACACTGTTTATAGATACTTTTACTGTTCAATTGTTTTCTCTGTTCACTACTCGATTCACTAATAGCTGTTAGTTAACAACTGCGACATGCTAAGGTTGGTGCAAAATGGAAAACAAACACATAACAGAAAGTTATGATTGAGATAAAGGGAAGAAGAAACTAGAGAAGAAAAGTATCCAAGCAAAAGTTAGCACAATAGATGGGCTTCTTTCTCAAAAATAAGGCAAGAGGTAAGGTGAGAAAACTGCAGACACAACTCCAATAATTGTGGTTTGAACTACTGAACCATATTATTCAATAAAGAAATTGAGCCACAAGATGGTCCCTAAACTAAACTTTACCAAAGATTTTCATCAAATTCAAACGAAAATAGTGTTTGACTACAATGAATGTTACTTACCAGTAAAGAGATCAGAAATGGCAGCAGCTAGTCTTTCCATGGCTCCATCTTCATTTTCAGAATCCGAATCCTCAAGAAAAGTCGATAAGCTGGTCTTAACTCTCCTATTAGTGCCGTTGTAACTGGGATTCAATGGTTCCAAATAAATCATATCTTCCCCTGAGTCTTCATCTTCGGTCGTAGTAACCGATCTACTGGTTTTTTTACGCACCAGCTTCGATTTCGGTTTGTATTCCGCGTCGTCCAGCATCGGCATGGATTTATCTTGAAAAATCTTAATCACCACTTCCCAGGGTTTGTACTCTTTTTCGTTTACGGCTATTGGTTCG
This sequence comes from Ophraella communa, assembly GCA_035357415.1. Lineage (NCBI taxonomy): Eukaryota > Metazoa > Arthropoda > Insecta > Coleoptera > Chrysomelidae > Ophraella > Ophraella communa. The sequence continues at coordinate 22,836,130 of CM068985.1, forward strand.
ATGATCGGTTCCCAACTTTGCACGTTTTCGTTGAAATAATTCGCTTGGAGAGTGATTTCGCTGGTGCAGTTCAACATCGAAGACCAATCGTACAGTGTCAACTCCACGGTAATCTTGGCTAGTAAAACTTGAACTTGCTCCAATTCCAAGATGACTACGACTTCAAATTTGGGCACCAGGAGGATCTCGTGAATGAAGATCGTATTATCGGTTTTGCAATCCTCGTTAGTGGAGTTGGTTGTAGCGAAATCCGTTAGTTTCTTCGGTTCCCAAAGGTCTTCGGGTTCGGGGGGCTTCTTGGGGCGTTTCGGTACCTCTACTTCGGGTACTTTGAAGTGTTCCACGATATCGTTGAGGATATCGTTGAAAGAATGCACTACTTCGCTGCATAATTTCAAATAAATCGACGATATGGCCAAAGTTATCTTCTCCCCCGAATCGTTCGAGCGGGATTTGCATAATTCCACGTCGCATTGTCTTAGGATGACGTACGGGTCTTCGGAATACTCGTTTAAGTCGAAAAACAGACTGTGTAGACCGGATAAGGACATTATCAAGTTGAGTATGTTGGAGTGTCTGGAATAATCGATCAAAATCTCGCTTTTCGTTATGAAATAGCGTTTTTTGTTCGACGTCGTTTCCACCAAAAATATTATCTCCGGTTTGTTAATTCTGATCGATAAGGTGAAGCTCGTAGTGTGGTTTTTTTTCGATATGGGTTGGTACATTTCTGCTTCGTAACCGGGGTTGACTATACCGGCGTCCGGTGGTTCTTTGGGCATGCATTCGATTAGAAATAGAGCCAGTTTTTCGGAAAACGGTATCGAAAGTCTAAGGCTTAGTTTGCCGATTATTACGTCTGCAGATTTATCTCGCGTTTTGTTCTGGTGGAAAGTTACGTCTACGATAGGGGGTTTGTTGACAGTTATGTTGCAATTGTTGTTTTTGTTGTCGTCGGTGGGTGACTGAAGAATTCTACAAAAAAATTTTGGTATTATTACCTGGAATTCTTTTTTCTAATTCTTTTTATACACATGAAATGGTTTTAGTGTTTTCTTTTCTAAGGTTTAAGCTACAATTTGACGTACACCTCATACCGAGTTAAAGGTCCAAGGCGACGGATTTGAAAATCGTTTGAAGTTTTGTCGACATTCGTATCTGTTCTAATCATTAATCTGTGGTACTATAGTGTTGCAGTTCCTCTACCAGACAATATATGGATTGTAATGTATTAGTCCTATCCCCAAATAAAAAAGAAGAATGTAAAAACTTCACTTTGTATATGATGTGTTTGGGCGCGCTTTAAGTTTTCTGTATTGCACGTGTAATAAACATATATACAATAACTCTGGTACTTTATTTAACAATACACCACATAAGTAAATTGGCGACGAGAGAAAAAAAAGTAATAAAATTCAGGTGAAAGATGACTGATAATCAAGTAAATATTGTAAGAGGTACGATAGGCAGCTTGCAAGAGTACAAGTTAGGTACAGATTGGTCAACGTATCAAGAACGTTTGGAGCAATATTTTTTGGCCAATTATATTTCAAATGACAGGCAAGTTGCAGTATTACTTACACTTATAGGTGATAGAGCTTATGAAGTTTTAAAAGGACTGTGTGATCCAATCTTACCCAAAGACAAATCATTCACAGAGCTATGTGACTTGTTAAAAAATCAATTTTCAAAGAAAGTGTCGGTTTTTAAAGAGCGAATTGAATTTTATTCATTAAAACAGATGGAAAACGAATCAGTCAGAGAGTTTTTTGTAAGGATTAAAAACAAAGCGATAGATTGCAAGTTTGGAGTGAACCTGAATGATATACTTAAGGACAGGTTTATATCAGGATTAAGAAGGGGCCCAGTACTGGACCGAGTGTGTGAGGAAAACCATACAATTCCTTTGAATGATCTGGTAGAGGTGGCATTAAAGAAAGAAGCAGTTATTATACAGAAAAGCAGCCCAATTCCTGTCAATAAAATGGACCAGAGGCAAGGTAAAGCCAAGAGAGACACCATTTCAAGAGAACCCAAGGAAGGGATGAATTCAAGATGTAATGCTTGTGGTAAGGATAACCATGATTATAGAAAATGTAAGTTTAAAAAATATAGATGTAAAAATTGTAATGTACTGGGACACCTAGCCAGAGTATGTAAGGTTAACAAAAGTAGTGGTACAAATTTTCTAGAGCCTTCAGGCAGCACAGTATCAGAGTCAGATGAAGAACATAGTTTAGATTTTGTTGAAATGTGTTTAGTTACACCTAGTGCTACTTTTGTTAAACCACAAAGGGTTGTAGTATTAATTAATGGCAAAAAGGTTAAAATGGAAATTGACTCTGGAGCAGGTGTGTCAGTATTACCAGAGAATATTTATTTAGAAAAACTACAACAAAAGTATAAACTACAACCCACTAATGTAAGACTTAAATCTTTTGATGGTAGTATAATAGTTCCAACTGGGGAAATTTTTGTTAAAGTTTCATACAGGGGTACTCAGGTAGACAATTGTAGACTAATAATAGTTAAAAAGGGTACTATTCCTCTGTTAGGTAGAGATTTAATGCATTTGTTAAATTTTAGCATTGTACCTCCAGTAGTCTCTAGCATAAATATGGTTCAAGAAAGTTCTGAGGTATTACAGTTCGTAAAAAAGTTTAATTCACTGTTTATGGATGAGCTAGGACATTACAAAGCAGAAAAGGTGGATCTAAAAGTAGACCCAGATGCTAGACCAGTATTTTGTAAACCCAGGCCAGTGCCATTTTCTTTCAAACAAGCAATAAATGAGGAATTAGATGAACTGGAAAAGAGGGGTGTTATTACTTTGGTTGATCATGCTGAGTGGGGAACACCTTTGGTTCCTGTAGTCAAGGACACAGGTAAGATTCGAATGTGTGCTGATTATAAAATCACTGTAAACAAACACTTACTGGATGTTAAGCATCCTTTACCTAGAATAGAGGATTTATTTGCGGCGCTCCAAGGTGGTGAGTACTTTTCCAAATTAGATTTCAAGAATGCTTACAATCAACTGGAACTTTCAGAGGAGACCAAGAAGTTATTGTGTTGGAGCACACATAGAGGCATTTATCAGTTGAACCGTTTACCTTATGGTACAAAACCAGCTTGTAGCATTTTTCAGAAAATAATAGAAAAGGTGTTGTTAGGAATTTCTGGGGTCATAAATTTTTTGGATGATATCCTAGTTACTGGCAGGAACAAAGAAGAACATTTGCAGAATTTGGAAAAGGTATTTAAGAGGCTAGAGTCTGCCGGATTCAGACTCAATTTAAAAAAATGTATATTTTTCGAACCAGAGATCAAGTATTTAGGGCATATTATTAATAAGGAAGGGTTGCGTAAAGACCCAGGTAAAGTTAAGGCTTTTAAGGAGTGTCCGAGACCACGAAATATTTCAGAAGTAAGGGCTTATGTAGGTATGATTAATTATTATGGTCGTTTCATTAGGAACTTATTAGGTTTGCTAGAACCATTATATGAACTTTTGAGAAGTAATGTGAAGTTTAAATGGTCGCCTGAGTGTGAGAGTGCATTTCTGAAGTCAAAAGAAGAGGTATGTTCTGACGTAAGTTTAGCACATTATGACCCAGATGTCCCACTAAAATTAGTGTGTGATGCGTCCAGTGTAGGTTTGGGAGCAGTTCTAATGCATGTGTATCCGGACGGGCTAGAGAAACCCATTAGTTTTGCATCCAGAGTTTTAAACAAGCATGAGGCTAAGTATTCAGTCGTGCATAAGGAGGCTTTGGCGATTTATTGGGCAGTAAATAAGTTTTATCAATATTTATTGGGACGTCACTTTACTCTTTGCTCTGATAACAAACCCTTGACAGCCCTGTTTGGAGAAAATAAAGGAATACCACAAATGGCAGCCGGTAGATTGCAAAGGTGGGCGTTGTTTCTAAGTGGATTTAACTATACTTTCAAACATATTAAAGGTTCCAATAATGGACCGGCTGACGGATTGTCGAGGTTACCCGTTTCCACGACCAAAGGTAGTAGGGATGTCCTAGAATTTGACTATTTTCATTTTATAGTGGAAGAAAATTTACCAATCACTGGAGACCGGTATGTAAGAGATGGATGGCCTGAGTCAGTCCCTTTTGCTAACAGGTCAAAAGAGATGTCGATCGACAATGATTTGGTTATGTGGGGATATAGGGTTGTCATACCGCCAAAATTTCGTAAAGACTTACTCCAGGAATTACATGGTGTTCATAGTGGTATGGTGAGAATGAAGGCTGTTGCCAGACAGTACTTTTGGTGGCCAGGATTAGATGCTGACATAGAGACATTTGTTCGATCGTGTGATACATGCCTGAGGAACTCTGTGTCACCCCCCAAGGCAAAATTAATAAAATTTCCTATAAGCTCACATGTGTGGGATAGAATTCATATAGATTTTTTGGGACCGTATCATGGTCATAATTACCTGATAATATCAGATGCCTTTTCCAAATGGCCGGAAGTTTATAAAATGCATAAAACAGATACGTCTAGTACATTGGAAAAACTCAGAGAGTGTTTTGCCCGATTTGGATTACCTAATAAAATCATTTCAGACAATGGACCACAATTTGTTTCTGAGGAGTTTAAACGTTTTTGTAAACTCAATGGAATAGAGCATGTTACGTCCGCTCCCTATCATCCATCAACCAATGGAGCCGCCGAAAATTCAGTTAAGTCTTTAAAGCATGCGTTAGATAAATTAATATCCGACCAAGCAAGTAAGGACAGTATTTCAACGCTAATTTCTAAATACTTGTTGTCATATAGGAACACACCACATTGTGTGACGGGACAAGCACCGGCTAAGCTAATGTTTGGCCGTAAGGTAAAAACGAGGCTTGATTTTTTAACGTACGATGGTACTCAGAAAGCGGCTATAGAAAAACAAAATAAATTTCATAAAGGTAACAGGATTATAGACTTCAGGGAGGGAGAGAAAGTTTATGCTAGAGACTACAGGGGCAGCCAATCAAAACCCAAGTGGACAAAATGTGTAATTGCAAAACAGTTGGGTCATCAAAGTTTTGTTTGTCAACCATTGGATAATGCGGATCTTAAATGGACTAGGCATATAGATCAGATGTTAAAATGCGGTAACTTTTATGAGAATACTATTACAGGTTTAGAGACACCACTAGTTAATCGAGATATTACGGTACCACCAGATGCCTTATCCATTGAAGATCCAGTTTTAGATGATAATTCACAGATAAGTAGTGAGTTACAGAAAAGTAACGATACTAATGAGTTGTTAGAGGATATGCGCGCTGATCCTCCCATTGAAAATGTAAGTGAATTATGTAATGAAATGGTAAATTTACCCAGACACACAATTACGTCTGAACAGATGGTTTCACCAAATGTTTTAAGTAGACCTAAGCGAACTATTAAGGCGCCACAACGCCTGAATTTGTAATGTACCTAATTTTATGTGTATACTTGGTGGGGAAGGATGTAATGTATTAGTCCTATCCCCAAATAAAAAAGAAGAATGTAAAAACTTCACTTTGTATATGATGTGTTTGGGCGCGCTTTAAGTTTTCTGTATTGCACGTGTAATAAACATATATACAATAACTCTGGTACTGTAGTGTTGTAGTTCCTCTACCAGACAATAGATGGATGTACATATTTTGTCAAATTAACCTAAGTTTTGTTTAAGGCACGCTTTGCCGTAATGTTTGTCTAAATTTTAGGTTCATAGTAACTTAGACAAAACTTTCTGTTCTAGTTTCTTTTAAAGACAATAATTTTCTTAACATTAAATTAAAAATTAATTAATCATAATTACTATATTAATTTAGACAAAATTTATTTTTTTATTTTAAACAGACAATAGATGAATATAAGATACTTCTCAACTGTAGTTAAGAGTTTAAGCTATGATTTATTGTATACTTCAACTTCAAACCTGTAGCTTACATTGTTCAAGATAAAAGTTACATAAAATATTTTGGTTCAGGTTCTTTGAGTCTTTCTTTAGGACTTTTTTGTAAATCTTTTTTAACTTTATTTAAAAGTTTAAGCTTAGATTTCCCATAGAATATAATACTGTAGCTCACAAGATGTTCAAGATACGACTTTTTAAAGTTAATATTAATTAAGACGGAATTTAATGATCTAGTTGTTCTAACAGACAAAATAGGTATAGTTCTAGTAGTTTAGGTATTGTTTATTATAGAGAATAGGAAAATAATGGTTGTAGGGTGTTGTGATTTAAACAACAGGAGTTTCTATATTAATACAACGGAGTTTTGAACTATTTATATTGACGAAACAATACAAGAAATATATCGCGACAAAAATGTAAGTGACAACTAGTTAAATTGAAAAACGTCAATTACTTGACATACGTAAACACTGCAACTTGGATTATTTTGATAAATTTCAACATAGGGTATTTTATCAAATTATTTTCAACCTTAGATGAAAGATTAAGCTATGTTGTGCTGTATAGATCATAGCTGTAGCTTACACAATATCCAAGATGAAGCTATTTTAAGTTATTAGTAGCTTAGACAGCAATAGATGTGGATGGATTTTTGACAAACTATATATCAACTTTAGTTAAATGTTTAAGACACGCTTTGATATAAAGTTTATGTCTGTGGGTTAAAGTTGGTCCAAGATGCAGCTCTTTAAAGTTATAGTACCTACCTCTGATAAAATTTGGTGTTCTAATTCATTTTGCAGACAGTAGAAGACTGCAACTCTTTTGTCAAACTTTCCTTAACTTTGAATATTTAGGCTACCTTTTGTCATATAGGATATGTCTGTAGCCTTTTAAATATAATAAAATCTGTTTCATTGAAATCGAAGGCTGTGGTTATAAACAAGCAAGATGGACAAAGATGCTGCGGCCGTCCCAAGTAGTTGCCCAGATAAGCCTTCAATTTCAATGAAACAGACTTTAGTTTCTTTAAAAAAAATTGCTGTTATAGTTTCTATCACAGACAATAAATAGCTGTTAGGTTATTGTTTCAATTTGAATTGAAAGGTTAAGTTATAATTTGCTGTATGCTTCAAAGCTTGAGCTCACAGAATTTGATGTACATTTCTTAGTTGTCAAACTTTTCTGAACTGTAGCTTACAATATGTCCAAGATACAGTTAATATTTAGATAGAATTTAGTGTTATAGTTTCTCTAAAAGACAAAATAACATAGTTGTAGTTGGTCTGGCTCTTGGATATAGTACCAAGTTATTCTTAACTTTAGTTAAAAGCTTAGACTACAATTTACTGTGCCCTATATAGATATAATAGTACCTTTGGTGTTCTAGTTTTTTTTACAAACAAGAGATGTCTGTCCGAAACCAATGATAGAAGATTATAAAACAAACAATGGTGAATTTAGGCATTTCATGCGATTTTTTTTACGAGTTTGACTTACGTTTTATTGGCCCCGTTGACTTCCGGCCCGATTTCCTCGATATACATAGTATCTATCGACAACTTTCCATCTAAACTCTTGTCGTTGTACATCATGGCCGAAATGTCGATATCCAAAATTTCCAGTTTGCACAGACCGTGATTCAAGTCTCTTATAGGAGAACTGAGCAGCTCCACCGAATCGAAGAACAGCAACAATTTAATTTCTTCTATGGAACATTTTGCGGTCACGTTTTTTTGTTTGGATTCGCAGAAAAACGCCTCTAGGCTTCTGACGGTCTCGTCCGCACCTAAAATTTTAAACATTGTAGAAAGAAATATATAAAGGTACAAAGGTTAAAAGAAAAAATAATAAAAATAAATGCAGATAAAATAACAAAGAAAAGGACGCATGCAAGTCTTGAAGTTACTTTTAGTAAATTAATCGTGTGTAGTTAAACTGTTCTGGTAGCTCTACATTTCAGTTACTGTCAGATAAAGCTACACCTAAACCATCACCTAAAGCACCATTTCAGCACTAATGATCAGAAAAGGCATGAAATGGAAAAATAAAACAATTGGAGACAAAACAGACATTTTTAAAAACTACATATGTCCATGAGTTAACAAAGCTAATGAATTTAAAACTCTTCAGACATTTCTAGAGTTAATTTTTGTCATATGAAGACACCTAAGGCACCTTTTCAGTGCCATAACCCGCATAAAGTATAAAATGGAATATAAATATAAAATATAAAAAATATTGAATAAGATAAGAAGAGCTGGAAGTTGACTAAAACAGTTTTAGGTAGCTCTGGAGTGTAGTTTCAAATGCTACAAAAAGATATACATTATCAGACAAACAGTACACCACGATTGAGCTTTCACTACTGAAGTACCTATCTAACATGGCTTAATATTGCACGAGCCAGCCGTGACAGGTTCGGTAATACAACGATCGTAGTCAAAAGACTACGATCGTGGCTCACGTCTTGTGTAAACCTACAATAAGAATTTATCTAGTGAATCTAAAACTTTTCTGACAGATCTAGAGATCTAGCTTGTTTTCTATACTAGAATGATCAGACGAAGCAGGGAAGCAACAAATTAATGCAAAATATTTACAAAACATTTGTAATAATAAAACCTTATAGTGAAGGTTAAACTATTCTGTTAGCTCTAATCTGCTGTTCAAATTAATAAACATATTAATAACGCAATTTGAAAAGTGATAGTACGTTGACAAATAACAAAACGAAACTTCAAACGAACTTTCAGCGTTGTCAGACTTAAAATATGGCGTTAAAATGGTATTTTTTAGTTACTAGGTATTTGAAATCAAATAAACCTAAATGTTTCTTACCTAGGCCTAGAATATCCGTCGGAGACTTGACAGGCGTTGGAAACAGGTCGAGAATTTTTCCTTCTCCTATATTATCGGTAAAAATCGATATCATGATAATTAGATCTCTTTGACCTAAAGTTATTTGAATGGAATCTATTATACCATCGATTTCCCATGTGCTTTGAGGATTTTTCGCATTCGTATATCGTTTGATGTCCATATTAAGGCTAATCGGTTCTATCAGCGTTTCCTAAAATTAAGAGGAAAAAATTCGAAATTGTCACAAATAAAAAAAATAACCAAATCTATTATCTAGTTGGGTAATACAGTAAAGTTTGCTCTTTAAGGAAATTGCGAATCTACGAAACTATAGTAAATTTACAGTTGATCCCATCGACTATTGAAATGTTCATTTTCGTTAGCTTTATTCTGGAATGTTTAAGCTTTTGTCAATTTAAAAGAAAGATACTTGTTTTCCAGCACTTAAATGCTGAAAAAAGCATCTATTATCTATTCTATTACCTAATGTATTTTCTGTTTATTTTTTGTCCTCTTCTACCTTCTGTGCCATTTGTTATTATCTTATAACTTCTCCTGTTGTTTTTTGTTTTCCAATGTTTTTCTAGCTTCATCTATTTGTTTTTTCCAATCTCACTTTAAAATCTCTCCTACTTCGAAAAACAGTATTCTTGAGCAGTAATTACATGAATTCACATCCCTTCTTTATGCACCTTGTTGCCAAACGTTTTATCCATGCTCAACAAATCAAATTACAGCTATTTGACATTTTTACAGTGATATATTATTAAAGTCGAATATTTTTATTGGTTATAATAGATAAACCATAATATTTTGAACGTCATTTAATATTATTTTACATTATAGAAAAACAGGAAGACAATTACAAATAGACAGAATGAAGTGCTTGTTCAGTTGAAGGAAGACCATGCAGGGGTTCTCGTAGGTTCCAAATTGAACGGAAAACATACTAGTAAACATGTGACGAATCTTTGATGAGATTTTATTTCAAGAATACATTTTGGTCTATTTAGAGAGAATTATAATTCACTTTTTTCTTGTGAGATTTCGGGAATCGGGGTCCTGTTATCTATTGTCATTGAATCTTTCTTATCCTCTTCTGTGTTCTCCAAGTACTTTGTCACGGGTTGATTTTAACATTCAACATTTTTGAGCTACCCTGTATATATCAATTATAATTTTTATCGTTTTACTAAAATTTTGGTATATTCAAGTGGAATGTCCGGTTAATATATCCACAACTGACTTCTTATTATGCCCAGTTCACATTCAATTTCAACTATTTCTATTATAAATACCTTTATTGCTTAATTTTAATGGTAATGGTATATAGAAAAATGGTATTGTATTTTGCTAAAACCAACAATTTTAGGTAATAGTTCGTTAAAAAGAAGGATTTATAATAAAATTATAACCTTACGGTTACGCTTTTATTTTGAAATCATGCGTGTGTACAGGCCTTCACTTTCTTTTATACACCTTAGATAGCAGCCAAGCAAATTAGTTTTTGTCGGCTAATGCCTTTTTTTTGGATTAATTTTTATCAGTGTCACGTAGTACAAAATTGGAATTTTATTTTACGAAGAAAATTGTGTTCGGCTGGTTGGAGATTTAAAACCCCTTATTTTGGTCATTTGTTTGTGGATTTCGGGGTTATTCTCCAGAAGGAATCTTCACGGCTTGTTGGTTCTTAATACGCTTAGGTATTGTTTTATGCCAGAAGATTCACCTGAAAATCAGGATTTGAGGCCACCGACTGCACATTTCTTTTAAAGTAACCCCTATAAACCATCTCAGGGTAAGTTAATAATTTTCTTTTTACTTATTTTGTTACCTTGTGCTCATGATTATTTATGGTAATTCCGGTTTGTTTTATTTCATTCCAGATTTAATTAATTTTCGGTATAAGTAACTTTCGGGTTAGTTTTGACACGTGGTGTTTAGGCTGAGTAGGAGTAGAGTGCGTTTCCTTTAGTTTTTTTTATTATCAATTTAAAGGAACCCAAATTTATCGTATATTATTTATTACGAGCCATCATTATTGAATATATTTTTATTATTTGTAGAAAATATAGTGAGTTATTCTTTTACCATGTGCTAAAGGGTACCATTTTTTATTATGGTTATCAGAGTTATTTTAATTCAAGTATCTGATCAAATACTGTATCTTTTCTTTAATAATTTAGTTAATATCCAAAGCGATTAATAATGAATGATCATATGCTAACTATATATTTAAATAGTTTTTGAGTTGCTATTCTGATTTACATCCATTAAAGTCAAGTCCATTACTTATTACATTGTGTTGTGTACGATCAGGGGATATAATTTGGGTCAGTGTATATTATTTTGGAGTTTGTTCAACAAAACTTTATTGATTATATATTGTTTAACTTGAGATACATTTAATTGTTTGATTTTCTTCGATATTTTGTTGTTTTATGTTTTTGCGGTTCATATATCTGAATTATATGATATGATAAATTCTTTAAAAGCCATTATATTTTTAAGGGGATGCTTATTGGTAGATAATGGATTTAGGATTTTTGTTAAAAATTTGGGAGTATAAATACATAGACATTGTAAAGATTATTTTGTTATTACTTAATTAACTTCTATCATATCAAATTATTGTATTATTTGCGGACTCTACCTATAACCTTTTTTATTATTATTAAGATTAGTAGCCTAATTAGTACTGATTGTATTCTAGGGTTTTTTTTACGGGCTACAAGTTTTGTACAGGCCAGAGAGCCTATTTGAAGTAGCAGCTAGTAACTAAGATTTTTAATACTCCATTCCACCGGCTCACTGTTGGTTTTAACCGCTCGTCTACTACTGGTTGTTGAGGATAGGAGCCTATTCCGGGTGTTGGCTAGGTATCTTGGCTGCCGATATCTTATTCTACCAGTTCACTGACATTGTTAACCACCCGCCACAGCTGGATATTGGTGATATTTTATATTATCTTTATTGTCTTTGTTCATATCATTATATTTATATATTTTTACTAACAACTCTGTAAGCATATATGTGTACATTTTTTTTATACAGTTAATTAGATCGAGTTTGGAGTTCTAATCTGTTGTTTCATTTGTTCATCGCCAGACCTCTGCTTAAAATAGTTTATAGCTCGTAGTTATCAATATTTTTTTTTAATATTAATATTTTATTGTGGCCAAGTATATATATAGATTTTCTTTTTTTGATACGTTAACTGATAGGAAGTTCCCAAAACAACGAGGAAGGCCTCTGTTTTGGCCTAGCAATAAAAAAACAGTGGCGCCCATTTAATTTCGACTCACCCCTACTCTTCGGCATTTGGAGTAGCTTGGCATAATTACACGCTCACTTCGCTACAATCTATCAGCTTAACGTTTGATTTAAATTTCATATATCTTATTTATTTTCATAATATAACTCTTCACTTACATTAATTAATTTTCATTACAACAATCGGGCACAAAGAAAGAGCGTGGCAACTTTTTCGCCTCTTCTTGTCCTTTGGTGTTTTGTCTTTTATTCTCTACTGTCTTTTCCTGTTACTTTCATTCTTTTTTAACTTTCAAACATGCACCTCCTCTCCAGTTTTTATCCTTTTATTGATGTTTTTCTCTGGCGTTTCTTCTGTTGCCTTTTGTCCTCTGGTCTCCGAGTTGCCTTATACTTTTCTGGCTTCTCAAGTTATATTACAATCTGGTCTTTTGTTGTGTTTGTTCATTTGCTGTCTTATCCTTTGTTTTATTCTGGTCTTTTTATTGCCCTTTTTTATCTCCCCTCTTTCTTCTCTAGTTCTATTTTCTTTTTTATATTCTCTCTTTGTTTTTGATATCTTTTTCTGCTGGCTTTTTTATATCTAGCATTTTCCAGTTGTACTTTATCTTCATCTGCCTTCTTAAGTTATCTTTTATCATCTGTTATTTTCTTTTAATTTTTTGTTTCTTGGTGCTTATGCTGTTGTTCCTTATTATTTTTCCTCCGGTATTTCCTTTTATTCTCTATATTCCTCTGTTGCTCCTTTCTATTTTCTTAAATAATTATATTCTGTTGTATCTTGTCCTTTGCTGTTCTCCTATTCTACATTATCTTCAATTGTCCTTTGGTTTCTTATCCTTGTTCCTGTTCTCAATTTGCCATTTTCTATCAGCCTTTTTAAGTTTTTTTTTTATGTAATAAACAAAAGATGTTTAATAAACAAACGTGTCAATTTCCTAACTCTAACCGACAAATTTAGTCATTTTTATTTTATTTTGGAACAATTGGCTCCCTTACCTGCATTTCCAGCATCGAAGTTAGCGCCATGATTCCTCTGGACGCCATAACTCCGTTCAGTTTAACCAAGATGTTTTCGGTTACTTCTTGCGGATAATCTTTGAAGAAATTCTCGATTTTTAGTTGACCTAAAACGTTTCTAGCTGTTAAACCGGTAAGTAAAGCAAGCATATATCATACGTTGACAACTGACAATTGACTACATGCTGACATTGACATGACAAGTGACCTTATTCTGAAAATAATACCTGTATCAATGATTAAGACATTCGGGGACGAGGATTTTTGCGGAAAGAGCAAAACTGGACCGCTCACGTTGATGTCCAGATTGATTTTCGTATGTGCTTTCAAAGTTTTCGTGATACCGATCACGAAATTGTTGATTTTAGCAAAGATATTTTCTAAAAACGGTAAAGCTTCCAAATTCGTAACGAATCGCTGAAACAAAATCAGAAAATAAAGCCTCTAGCAGTTAAACGATGTAGAATAATGTGTCATACTAACCTGTAACTGTACGATCAATTTATAAAGAAACGTGAAATGAATTCGACCCAATTGAAACTTGAATGTTCCGTCTATGAAGGATTCATCAATGTTCGGAGAAATATCGTTATTGTAACCAAGATTTGACGAATTTCTGACATACTTGATGTCAAAAACCTTGTCCTCATCGGTATACAAGACCTAAAAACCGAAACTGAAAGTTGAAAGCAGCCAAAACCCAAACATTCCACAAGAAAACTTTTTTGTTTTATTAACAAGTAGTGCATAAACTCCATACCTTCGAGTATAAAGTAACGTCTGATAAATGTTCCACGGTAACATTGCTAAGGAACGATCTAAATACAAATCGCTCGTTAGCTCGAAACAAGAAATCCAATTCTAACCCAGAAAGTTGTAGATTTACTATATCGAAGTCAGAATCGCATACAGTTACGTTCAAATCTGCTAATCTAGCTGAATGTGAAAATTTAACAGACCCAGGTGGTACAGGAGTATCAGTTTTGGCGTGCAGAGTTGTTTTGATCTTTCCCAACAACGATTTCAAGATTCTTTTCAAAATTGGCGATATCTGCGATCTTATTCTACAAAAAAAGATGATAAAATTATTGGTCAATTATACTCTATTCATATTTCATGCATTTATGCCCGATGTAAACAAAAATACGTGGCCGCTTATCCGTTGTTTATAGTTCTTCAAAACAAAAAAAATAAATATTTCGTTAGAACACGCTCTAAAACAAGCTTGTCACTTCAAATGATTAAGAGGGGCGTTTCTAATTTGGTAAGACTGCCTGAATTTAGTGAAAAATCTGGTTATTTTTAAATTACAAAAATGTAGAGTAGATGGCGATAGTGGTTTCAAATTAGTATTTTTATTATAAATTTGAATATTTTTATACTCGGAATTTTACAGTCGTGTAATGACGTCATTTTCGTGGGAAAAAACGTATGTCCTATTAAATTTATTTGTTGCTAAGTAACTGACTACTGGTGCCTAATTACCTGTATGACTTTTACTATACAGTGGTGTACATAATATTTTAGCATTTTTTGATAATAATTAAGTCAATTTCCACAAGAAATCTATAGGTCTTAATAAAAGAAGAAGTCCTAATTAACTGACTGACTAACTGAGATGTCAACGCACAGCCTAAACGACTGAAAATATCGAAAATAAATTTTATTCGTTAAATCGATGAGGGTTTTTTGGCGGCATGTTTTGACGCTTCGGCGTTTTCAAAACTGACAATCACTTGACAAGCATTTCAGGTAAAATTTAGCCACGACAACAACATTTCGGCAAAATTTTTTGTCATTGTCATTTTACATTAGTTAAATAAGGATAGACAAAAATGACGTCATTACAAGACTGTAAAATTCCGAGTTTAGAGCTTTTTAACTTTCTTTATCTAAGACAGAGATGAAAATATGAATTTTGCTTCGTAAATCTTTGAATGTTTCCACGACATTTGACGACATACACTTACATTTGACCTTGAGACCATAAACAGATGAAAAATACTACGAATAAATAATAAAATTATTCGTAGGAAAAATACCTGTATATTTTTTATTAAATATCCTATTTGGATACATTTTGGAAGTTTGTTGTGTTATTGTTGTGTCATAGGCGTAACAAATTATTTGTTTTTAGGATTTAAAATATCGATATATAAAAAAAATTAAATAAAATAAGATTTCGGCATACCCAACAAATAATTAATTAATGAAATTTATTGTACTAAACAGAGTTGGGTCGGATATTGAAAAAAAGTATCCAGATACCAGATACGGATACTCAAAATGTATCCGAATACTTTTTAAAAAAGTTCGAATACTTTCATTTAAAAATGTATTCGGATACAAGCAGTATCCGGATATTTTTTTCGGATACTTTGAAGGATACTTTTTTTAGTATTAAAACTATGTGATGTGCATGTATTTTTAATGTAATATATAATAATAAAAATACATTAAATGATGAGCTAACGAAAAACTTTTTCGTGTCACTGCCTGAGCTTTTGATATTGAATTTGGCCAGCGTCGGACCAGCCGAGTTTTCAAATTTTAATCTTTTGATGTACTTGTAGGTACACTATAATAAAAATATAAATATTAGGATGTCCTTTATTATAATCCGAAAAATAATTTCTTCTAATTATAACTACAGGGTAAAAAGAGGTTCTTGAAAAGAGAGATATAGAAAATATAAAAAATAAATGTAAGTAATTAATTAAACAACGTACTTATGAAGATTTAGGGCCGGTTTATTCACCTTTCAGTAAAGTGTTCGGTAGCGTTACTGAGAAGATTGTCGTCTGAAATGGCCGTATTCATAGTCATCCCTTAAGTATGAGTGTGAGGGTAAGGGTAGGTTGAGGGCACTTGGGTGTTTCATAAACAACCCTCAAGATCTAAGGGTCCCTCAAGTCACCGTTAACTCAAGTGAAGACGTGACTACCCTTGAGGGTACCTTGAGAGTTTTATATTCGACAGATTTGACATATCTTATGCTCTGTATAGGTTATTATATTACATTATTGACATTTTTTATTATAGTAAATAGGTATTACATATATAATAAGAAATAGTTGTTTATGTTTAGGTAGTTTTTTATTAAGGAAGAATAGTTATTATATTTATAGACAGTTTGCATACATTTTTTTGAAAATGGAAGAATTTGATGAACTTTTTGAGAGTGATGAGGAATTTGAAGAAGTAAATCGTTTGCCTAAAAAATATATTAGAGACATGCAGAATCCTTTGGAAACGTTTGAGGAACGAGAATTCCAAAGATGATTTAGATTTAGCAATAACTGTGTCACCAATGTTTTACTGCCACTTGTACTACAACATCTGATTAGACATAGGGTGTGTTCGGGGAGCACGCTATTTGCGCCATTTGTCGCTATCTACTACTATTCCTCGTTTGCGTTATATGGCTCTTGGCGCTACATAGCTCGAAAGCGTGATCCCCGAACACACCCATAGCAATCGACAAATTCAATAATGAAGATATCAAAAAGTATGTTATTATTTGGCGCATGCTCACAACCATGGAACGGTAAGATAAGCCAGCACAACCAACACAAATGCATTAAAAACCCCGAAAACGTGTTTACTCACTTAAGGGCTGGTTAAGTGACGTTTATGAAACAAGTAAGAGGTTGAGTGCTAAGTGACCCTTACCCAAGTCTCCCTCAGTGCTCAAGTTGAGGATTGACTATGAATACCGGCATAAGTGTTTATTCATCTCCTAGTAATGCCAAGTTTTCAGTAATTATAAGCTACTGAAGACTTTAATTTACAGATCGATTGGACCTGTCATTAAGGAATTACAGAGGAGATTCTAACCTAAAATTGTTTTTCGCGTAATTTATGTTTTTACTTAATTTTTTTAAAATGGATGTTATTGGCGAAATAAATCTTTTTCTTGACTATATAAACGATCGCCGACCTTATAATAGCCAAAACAGATTTCACCAATGGGACAATTTAAACTGTTGGGATAATTTCGTTTAACAAAAAAATCGGTTGCAAAAACTTTAGCCTTCATAGAAGAAATACTTTTACACCAATCTGAAAGGTATTTTATTGTAAACTATGTTAGAAAACCATTTAGGAAATAATGAAATTTTTTAGAAACAACCCGATTCCGTCACTGCAACAGCTTTTGTTAACCCTCAGATTTAACTAATAATCTTTTAAAATCTCGAAAAAACCAAACAAGAAACACAGCTGATGCAAAGTAAAATGTCATCTGTCAAAAAAACTATAGAACTCATTAATAGAGTCCTTAGAACAAAAAGATCTTTTTGTTCTAAGGTAGAGTCAGTCTCACAAACCACAGAAAATACACTGTTGCCTTATCTCCCGTATTGATAAGTATTCAGTAACTACTGAACGAATAAAATGCGTTGAATAAACACAAATTGCTTACAGGTGACCTTTAAGTTTAGTGAACAGATAACTAACGGATACTTTACTGGACAGATGAATAAACCGGCCCTTAGATTAGGTAAAAACAAAGCTCCATTAGAATATAATAATATATTATAACGGTGACCAGTACGAAAAATTGGATTTAACATATTAGACACATCTGAATTATAGGAAGGGCAGTGTTGTGCCTACATTAGGTGCATTATCGGAGCGAAAAATAATATTTAAAAGTATCCGAATATTAAAAACAGTATCCGGATACCGGATACTTTAAAATTTGTTCACGGATACGGATACCGGGTACAAAATTTTAAAAGTATCCGGATATTGTATCCGTATACAGAAGTATCCGGATACTACCCAGCTCTGGTACTAACCCTTACTAATTAAGGTATTTATTAGAATAAATATATTAATTATAATAAAAACATATTACGGTTTCTGAATATACACACATCAACATGGTCTAAAGAAAAATTGGAATAAAGTGGAAAGTATGTAATTATACCTTTTTTAAAATTGAGATTGAAATGTATTGGCAACAATGCAAAATTAAACGAGGTTAGTTTTATCAAAATTTTTTTATTTACTTTCTGATGGATGTATTATTTGAAGGTGTTGAAGTAGATGTAAATTTTTAGAATATATTTTCTGGTGAAAAATTTAAATACTTTTCCAAAACGTTTGATGATTATTGCAAAAGTGTTACTATAATGTTTGTAAACATTAACAGGTCTGTCTTTAATATGACTTCAAACTTGCTAATTATTTACTGCCTAAATAAATAAATATCATTTATTTTTTAGAGAGTATTGGACATACCTATGTAAATTACCACCCAGATCCATGATTTAATGAAAAATGGATTACAAAGTAAAGCATACCCTACAATAAAGCTTATAGTTTATTTTTATTTTGAGAATGTGGCGCAAGAAAGAAATATTTCCATGTTTTCAATAACCTACGATAATAACTAAGCAATCTAGTATCTATAGAAATACACTTTGTTCACCTGTTTTCAAGATACCTAAAGAAGTGGGATAAGCTGACTATCAGCGATTGGCTAACAATACTCTTGCAAGTACTAAACATAATTGTTAATGTTATGGGTATACCTTAATAAAACTAATTGTATCATTAAATTATGGCTATTAATTATATTCCAAAAATGTCAACCTCATACTTTGTCGAATCAATTGAAATTAAAATGTATCCAATAGGGTTGTAACTTTAATTTTTTAACTGGTATCTTTCACACAAATGAAAAACTCTGAAAAATCTTATTTATTTTATAAAGATCCATATTCCATCTAGTAATCAGAAGTGATAAGAGGTAAGTTGGATAATGCTATAAACGATGTAAAAACCAACGCTAGTTGTGAAACTATACTTTAAAATTAACTTTTTTTTTACTTCTGGTAAATTATAAACGAATATTAATATAGACAATTATACATTTAAAAGTAATACACTAAAATTAATATATTTTGACGTTATGAACGAGAAATAAGGTTAGGTTGGTTATGTTAAGTGAAGTTTGGATTTGGAGAATTAGAATAGACATAGGGTACATTCAGGAGGTCCCAGCGGCTGAGATCGCTTAGTAAGGAGTCTCTCTGAATGTAGCGCTGCTTGAAAGCTATTCAACAGCGGCTGACTGTTTTGCTCAGCGTAGAAATTTGTCGCTTTCTAAAAATCGCATCGCGATTTTGACATTAATGACATATCGAAATTGGGTTATGTAGGTTTGTGTTGATCTTAATTATATTCTAAGGTGTTGATTGTTGGGATAAGATTTATCCAATTGATAATTGAAGATAATTATTGTAGTTTTGTACATGAACACAATAGAGATATAAAAACCAAAATAAAAATTGGGTTATGTTTTCAAATGTTTTGACTTTTGTTCCGCTGTCAGTGAGCCACGCATTCAGGCGAAACGAAGGCGCTTATTAACAGCGGCCACAGCATGCTGAGTGGCTAGATCTAGCCGCTGGGATCTCCTGATTGTACCCATACGTCTCTGAAAAAAGCGCCACCAAAACTGTTGAACTAAATTGACAGGTTGGCATAATAATGTTCAAATTTTGCGTGCAACAAATCTCAAAAAATATACCTTTTTTTAAGTTCATATTTTGCTAGTCGCATTCTCTATGCTTTCTTTAGGAAATAAGCTTCTGGCGTTAAAATTCGTGATCACAAATTGTCAAACTTTTTAAAAACATACCATCACTTAAACGCCAATATCTCTTTTATTACAATATAAAACTCAACTAAAAAACCTTATCTCCTAGAGAAAGGTCTAAGCTATATACTGTTAAAATTTGAACACGTAATTTAAAGGCGTTCTTTAGATTTGTTGTATACATTGGGTACATTCAGGAGGTCCCAGCAGCTGAGATCGCTTAGAGAGAAGTCTATCTGAATGTAGCGCTGCTTGAAATCTATTCAACAGCGCTGAATGTTTTGCTCAGGGTAGAAATTCTTCGATTTGGAAAAAGCGTATCGCGATTTTGACATTAATGACATTTCGAAATTGGGTTACGTAATTTTGTGTTGATTGTTGCGATGTGATTAATATTGCTTTTCTCCATGTGATAACTGAGGTTAATAATTATCAAGATAAATACGATAGGAATATGAATTCTATTCACAAGCACACTTCTGGTCTTACTAATATTAATATTGGTTACATGATTACATCTTTTTTTAAAGATTTTTTTCATTTTTTATTGTGTACATAAATACCACAGACATATAAACACCAAAAGAACAATTGACTTTCGTTCCGCTGTAAGTGAGCCCCGCATTCAGCCGAAACAAAGGAGCTTATTAACAGCTGCCACAGCATGCTGAGTAGCTAAATCTAGCCGCTGGGACCTCCTGAATGTACCCAAAATGATTGAAATTTTGGGTACAATTCAGGCTTGCCACCCGTTTTCAGCTGTCACATTTTGACGCTCCTCTTAAAGCCTTATTCGTCAATAGGACTTGACAGTTTGACCAGATATCAAAGGAAAACGATTGTTATTACGGGGCGCAAATGAAACATGAATGTACTATAGAAGGTTTACTTACTTATTGCTTATATATTTCGAGTACTGAAATATGGTACGGACAGCTTCTTGATGAAGAAGAAGGTTAATAGTTCCTAAATTTGCTACTAAGGATGTTTCGACTCCATGAAAGTGTGACCAAAAGTCTGGACAGCTTGCACTTACCTGAAATAGATTAAATCATTTTTTAATAAAATGTAGCGCAAGAAACAAGTAGAGTTCAGATATGATTACCTGAAGATGAAAAGCTACTAGAAAAAAAGTTGGTTAAATTTGTAGCTGTCTGGGGCAACTGAGTAGAAGAAAAAAAGTATGAAGAAAGTTTAGCTAAGTTAATGATTCAAAAAACAGGTAGAAAGGTTCAAGACAGGCTAAAGAAGTACAAGAAATGTTTTAAGGTTATCGAAGATCAAAGAATTTTTGGACTAAGTTACAATTCGAGGAAGTATGACTTGTACGTAATAAATGCCACTTTGCTTTACTAGAATTGCTGTTAGTATTCAATATATTAGGAACCCTGACAAAATATTAGATTAGTTTATCTTCGGTTGAACCAGAAAATTTGATCATTAAGATTTGCGCATGTGAAACGGATTTTTTAAATAAAGAAGAAATTCCAGAAAGCAAAAAGCACTAAGTAAAGCAGTAAAGTGAATAAATATCAGATAAAACCTATCGGCTTCAGAATAGCATAATCGCTTACATTGAATTAATTTTAAGAATGGCCTATTTATTGTGTATAACCAATCACGGTTTAAATAATAATAAATTTGAAATCAGTTAAACAGTTGTCCACGCCCACACCTTTAATGTTTGCAGCATAAGATATTTTATTGACAAATTGCCTGTGTATTATACAGTACGGTTTTTTATTGCAACCTCTCTACTGATTCCTTTTTTACTTCACTTAGTTTGGAACCCTCGATAATAAATGTTTTCTTTGGGATTAAAATCCTTTTCAAAACATTTTTTTTATGTCCTTCTTTTAGGTAGGTTGTTAGCAATAATAAATAACATTCCATAAAATGAAAGAAATATAAACATATTTATGTAGAAATTCATTTTAAAAATGAGCCGTCAACGACAGTGTGAAAAATGTAATAAATATCTAATAAACATAGATATAATAGGTAATCAAATATTTAGGTTGTTTTATTGTTGATTTATTGTTCTTTGTGTAAAATAAATTATTTTTTATAAACAACAGACTTGTTTTTTTTTGATAAATATAATTTATTATGCTTAAAAATGTTTTCCCTTTTAGTTATACAAGAAAGCAGACACACAGTAAAAAAACTCGCCTAGGATTCTACCTCTGTGGTTTGAAAATGTGTAGATATTAATATTATGTGTGAATTTGTAGATATACCTATTTATTAGGGACATGATCGACCCTTGTAAATAAACTTAATCCCCAAAAACCATTTAATGTAGGCGTTTTAAAAATTGCCACTCCTATGTTGTTGAAGAAGGGCGTTTTTATAACTTCGGTAGTTAAACGCAATTCACATTTAACATGTATATGCTATTCTAAAGCCGACTGTACAAGTTTTATTTGATTTGTTTAGTTAAGAAAATCAAATTCGCTTATCTGCAAAAAATGTTTGGTAGCTAACCCTTTTTGGAAAAGAGGAATAACAATTATTTTTCAAATTATTTCAGATTTAAAAATCAATTTAAAGGTTAAAGGCTCGAAGCTATTTCCAAAGTAAATTCTTAAAGTAAATTAGTGTTCAAAAACGTTTTAATCCATTGTAACTTTTAGAAATTAATTTTATAATTTAAAACTACTGAGCTCAAAGTACAGTTTTTTCCGAAGTAATTGGTAGCAATGAATTTTTTTGTTGTTAAAACTGCTGATAATAAATATCTGTTTCAATAACATAGTTTCTCTGTTGGGGAAGGCTCTTGGCTACGTCTATGTAGCCACATGAGGAGAGCCACGGTATGTTTACAGCTACCTTCAGAAGTAGGGCAATTATGGCAATATGATCCCTGTATACATTTTTAATCCGTCTTTATTACATATGACACATCACAATTTTTTCTTTTATTTTATGCTCTGGTGTTATTTCCGCCATTAACTCACAAAACGACAGTTGTTTCTGCTGTACCTACATAACCGATGGCTTTGTCTCCATAATTTTGTCGCGCCGATTTGCGAATAAAAAATATGTTTCAGAAAAGTTTAATAGGCCCTGAACTTATTTTTCAGAAAAGAGTTCATGAAAGTTTATTATGAATTTCAACATTTTGATTTTTAAACAAACGAATTCTGTTGTAGATATCAGTTTAATCACAAGTGTATTTAATTTACGTACCGCTGTAATTTTACTCCTTTTATTTCACTACTAATAAAGTCTTTATTTTTGTTAAAATTTTATAAATCCAGCTTTCAATATACACATTTTAAAAAGAACAACACATGGAACTTCAATTTGAATTAGTGCAGTACAGGATAAAGATATTGGTCAAAAATGTTTGTCAGTTGTAACATTCTATGTTAATTATTAGAATTATTTAAATTAATTACATTTAATACTGCTAAACAATTATGTTCCATATTTTAATTAGAAAGCGGTACTGTCGCATTTGGGTATATGCCTGTTGAACATTAAAATAAGTCAAAAATTTAAATGATTTGTTGACTTCAAATTCAAGTAATATAAAATCAGAGGTTGAAGGCAATAGAGGAATAGGAAAAATATGTCCTGGCTTCGAAACATAAGACAATGGACAGGGCTGCGCGATGTACAAACGTTGATATACACACAGCAAGAGACAGAGAAGCAATAGAGCATGTGATCGCGAACATCCATTAGTGGATATGCATCCGAAGAAGAAGATAAAATCAGATAAGAGTTCTAGGGTATATTCTAAATCTATATTGCTATATTTCGAAATTAATAATCATTTATCTAGATAGTTTTTTATCGACAATTTAAAATGGCGAGTTTGACAAAGTAATTTTCTTGAATATTTAATAAACCTTTTTAAATGAAGATCAATAGTAGTCGTAAGTAATGTATCATTAATATATGATAAATATAAATTTAGATTCTGAATACGCTACTTTGGGATTTTCGAGAAATTGTATTGTGCTGATACTACGTAGTCATATGTTGTTACTACTCTGAAATGTTTTTGCAAGATAATCTAGAACGTTTTTTCAACAAAATAAAACGTTTTAAATATCAAAATAAAACGTTTTTACAACTGAATACTAAAACTAAAACATTTTTCTCAAGAGAATCTTTCCTTACATAAGAATCTTTCATTTCTTCCAAGAAGCTTTTGATAAAGAGACACTTCATTGGGATAAGGAGAGTGAAGGCAGAAACCGCGTAATATGATGAACTCATCGAGGGAGACTCTCCATTCCGCGGAAATAAAGATACGTGAAATTAAATGGAGCTTTCTATAGTCACAATTCATGTTATTTGGAACGTTTGAATTAATTTTTCTATTATCATTATACATTACTGTCGCTTTAATTTTATTTGTATCTGGTTCATATTTTTTATTACTTCTGAGGTAATGGCGCAACTTTTAACTTAGGCAGCTGTCCTACCGTTTTTAACTATTTTAATACAATAGACCCATCTCGTTAATGGCTCAAATTTAATACTCATGCGCGAACCAACTCCCACTCTCGTAGTTCTCCCAAATGTTCGTGCCCCTTATAAAATTGTGTTGGCAAACCTACCAATCTGTATATTATTATGCATAAGACCATAAGAGGTTAGTTTATTGTTTATTTGAGTAGATCTGTATTTTGTTTTTTGGATCATCGCAGTATTTTTATTGTTATACGCACTAATAAAAATAAACGAAATAAAAATTCGAACTTCTTCTTTGTGGTTTATGGCCTGAGCTGCCGGGTGTATACGGCAAATAGAAGCTAGCTTTTGACCGCTGCAAGGGTTTTTTCATTTAAGTAGTGCTATTCCTGCGTAGCAATACGTTGTGTTTCACAGAAATAAGTAGTCATACATAAATGGACAGGGAAAGTGTGACGTCAAAATTTGTGTTCTATGCTGTCGAACTGTGAAATGTCAACGAAATGATTCCAAACGGCAATATTATAATTCTCCAGAAGTAGCTTTTGTTTTAGTTATTTTATTATTATTATACATTAAAATATAACACAAGTATCATAATTAAATGATTATAAGCAAAGTCTTTTAAAATTTTTTAGTAAGTATTCTAAAAATTTATCAAAATGCACAACTTTGAAGGTTATGTTATACTTAATTGTTCGTATATCTACTTTAGTGATATGTAAAATAGGTACCGTAGTTTCGGGTGACTTGGGACAATTTTCAGCTTTGACAAGCGATAAAAAGGCACCAGATAGTTTTGAATGAATTTAAATTTTTTATCAAATTTTCATCCGTTTAGTAATTATAAAAAAATGGTGTCCCAAGTCACCCAACTCGTTGGGTGACTTGGGACAGTAGTGAATTTAAATTTGTTTCTCAAGTATACCGCGCTTTAAGGCGACTTGAGACAGAAAAAATGTTTTTATAATCATTTTTTATCATTGTAAGGATTAATTAAACGACTCAAAGTTTTGGAAACTATTTATTAACACTATAAAAAGATGAAAAATAAAACTTTATGATTCTAAAAAAATTCAACATAATATAAACATTCTAAATAAAATAACAAACTGAAAAATGTATAAAAAAATACCAAAATAAATAAATAAATAATACTTATAAAAATTTAACTATATCCTTAGGATATAATAATCTCTTCTTCCTCGATATCTGCGATGTCTTTTATTTCAGGAAAATAAAATGTATTGGCTATTTTGGAATGCATTTTAAGGAAAGAACAACGAAAAGGTTTTACACTTCGTAATTGGCCTATAAACCTTTTCGCTGTTCCTTTTACAGTTGTTAATTCGACAACTAAAAAATCATCGATTTTCAAATCCACTGGTTTTCCTTGTCGTTCAACCTCGCTATCAGTCTCATCTTGGTCACTTATTGGTTCAGTTTAATCTGGATCACTTATTAGTTTAGTTTCTTCTGATTTCTGATTTGGTCAAAGAAATACTTTGACCAGCAGGCACATCAAGTTTTTTTTTCTTGGTTGCAGGTCTAGCATTATCTTCTTTCGTTCCAAATCGAGCAGTTTGAAAAAGATCTTTTATGGTGTCTACTATGTCAGTTGCCGATTTATTCGCCGTTGCTTCCGTATCATGATTGGGGATCTTTTTTAAAACCGCACCTCGATCTAATGGCACCAGACCCGTAGTTTGAAATCCAGCTCTAATATTATCTGCAGAAGAAGCTTCTACTTTCTCTAAGGTTTGCCGCAATAAACTGGGAAACAGATCTTTTCTTAATGGTCCCTTGTGTTTTTTTCCATTCTTTTAATATTCTTCTCCCAGCTCCTTTCACTGGGCGGAAACAGCTCACATCAAGCGGTTGACATAAATGGGTGCTATTTGCTGGTAAGAGAATAAACTTTATATTATTTGATTCACATTCCTCTATTACTTTTATAGATATGTGACTGGAGAGATTGTCACCAATTATTGCTTTCGATCTATTCAAGTTCTTCATGTATGGTAATGCGACTATCATAAACCAGTCTTCGAAAAGGCTTTGATCAAACCAACCAGATTTGCTCCTATTGTAGCGGGCATTAACAGGACCTCGTTCAGTCCACGTACTCCATATGTGCTCAACATTTTTCCACTGCCTGTTACACAGAACATGACGGAAGTATTAGATTTCGAAGAGTCTAATACTCTTTCTGCATGTTTAGATTTTTTTCTTACAAGTACTTTACTCCTACCCGGATCATCTGTAAAGCCACTCTTATCATAATTTAAGATATTTTCTTCGGGAATCCCCGCTAACGAAACCTCTAGATGGTCAAAGTAATGGTTAGTAATTGTTGCAGAAACAGCAGCTCTACTTCTTTTTATATTTTCAGAGAGACGTAAACTTAATTCTGTATTTCTTGCAATGAATCCGTAATACCAGCTATTGCCAGGTCTGTTATCAAGCCATATTGAAATTTTTTTCCTTGTCTATTCACGTAGCCTTGAATTAAATCCATTACATCACATGCTTCAAATGGAAACCCCCAATCGCTAGCTAACCCAATCGCATGACACATTAGTTTTTCTTCAGTGCCAGTCAACACTGTTTGACCCCCAAACTTTTTCATATGTTTTTTATTGAATTTTCTTTGCAACGTCGATTTTGGAATGCCATACTTCTCACTGGCTTTTCTAAATGATAACTTATTTTCTCTTATATCTCGTAAACATTCTTCAAGTGTTTCATTGGTGAAATCGTGATATTTGCGACTTCCCAGTATTCGTGTATATTTACTTGGCATGTCCCAAGTCACCCTAAAAGTAAGACAAAAAAATAAAACCGGTACTACATTAAAAATGTGAGGTTAAATTTGCAAATTTAAAATCGTGGTCTTTTAACAGCATGCCAAGGGTTAACAAAAAAAATAATTTTTGTGTCTAATACTTTACGTAGGTTCTGCACTAATAGAAGTGTACAACCCTTATAAAAACTAAAAAAAGCCTTACCTTTTTTGCTTCGTTTTTTATCGCTTAACACTTGTTGCACTTTCTAACGAACGTTCGAATTATAACCTACTATTACCCAGAAACCGTCCCTAATAATTTGCAAGCTTCGGCTACTTCCCAAAAGATCGCAGCATGCGTTTATTTAAATTAAATACAATTTGTCCCAAGACACCCGCTAGTCCCAAGCCACCCGCTAGTCCCAAGCCACCCGAAACTACGGTATATGAATGAACACCAATGAAAAACAGTAATTAACTCCCAAAAATCAAGAAAATACAATAAAATAGTCAATAAAACATATAAAACACACATTAACAAAAGTTGTTTGGAATCATTTGGTTTGACATCTACGTCACCACTTTCCCAGTTCATTGTGCAGTGGAAGGGGAAAATTCAAAAATATTTGCGCATAAGTATTAAATAAAGAGATAGGTCTATTGAAACTTTAACAATGTATGCAATTTTAAGTATAGTTTAACCCTTCAGTCACAACTTTTTTTGAGCTATGGGAAAATTCTCATATTTGGTATATAAAATAAACTATTTTTGTTGATAATTTTAACATCTTTTTTTTTATGTGTTATATGTCACTTGGCATATAACATGTCCATGTTGATGGACATTATGACTTGAAGCAAAATAAAATAAACCTGAAGATATTAGAAATTTATTTGAATATCATTAGAATAACAAAATAAACAATATTTTTTGTAAATAACGAATTAGTCATCTTACATGAAATTTAAAAAAACAGTTACGACTGCTTACAAAACATAAGTGAAAATTACATTTCACGCAAAATGTATGTGATTTTCTCTTACAGTTCTCCATTTTGCAACGTCTACTATCTTTTTTTTCATCTATTTTCGGAAAATGTCCATAGCTGTCGAACCGTTATTCAATATATGGCCTTGCTTCAGTTTTGGTTTTTTTATTATTTGTTGTACCAGTATTTTCTTGACCAGATGGTCTGCCTCTCTTTGGTGGAACCTTATGTAAAATGAGGTGTTGCCCAATACTCATTCTAAAGTCCCACAAATCCAGGATTTTATTCTGTTGTACGCTTAGCAGTTCAGCTTGTTTTCTATATTCGAACCACGAATTTACTATCACCATATCTATAGCATGTGTTATCATACGTACATTCCATTTTCTGGATCTGTAAACGCTCAATAAAAAATCTAACTTATCAACACCACCCATGTAAAGCATGTAAAGCGATATGGCTTCCGGTCTAGATACATTTATATACTCTTTCGACGTCTTATCCCATCTCTGGCACAAATCCATTTTTCCCGCTGCAACAAAATTTGAAGCCACTAAAACTGGTTTATTGTCGAACCATTTTGTAATCACAATTCCATCTTCACTAACTGCTACATCAAAACTACCTCTACCATTTTTTTAGATCTTTATCAGATGTTAGTTCTGGCCCAAAAAATCGGTTTACTCTAATTGTTCCGACAGGTGATAAGAACTAAAGAAATTATTAAAGTACAAACTGTGAAAACAGTTCCAGCTCCTTGTCCAAACTGTGCATAATTTTCTTTTATTTCCGTTTCAGCACCTTGATATATGATGAAATCGTAAATGATACCAGATTGTCCAGCCAATATCCATAATTTGATCCCCCATTTTTTCGGTTTATTTGGGAGGTATTGCTTGACATTGATCTGTTCCTTGAATGGAAGTCCCCTACAACGATTTCTAATGGAATTATATATTTCTCGGACTTTCCACATGCGATCTGTTTCGTCACCTCTTGCTGTTACATCTACTAAGTGAATGGTATTGCGCAACTTAGAGAAGCGATTGAATGTCATATTATCTTTTACAATTAAAATACCTGTAAGCTGGGATCAATACAGTCTTGCTCTTGGGAATTTTAGATTTCCCATAATAATGTGAATGCCTACAAATCGCTTTATTTCTTCTTTATCTGTTGGAGAAAATATAATAGTCATTTCTGAAATCTTCTCAAAGAGAGCATCAGGTATGTATTTCATAAAATATTCAATAGGAGCAGGTAATTCATCAACTTGTACTTCTTTTGAAACAAACCACTGTACTGGCCTGGTAAGATAGGTAATACTTTTTTCCAACAAACATCTTTCTTATTTGTGAGTTTGAACTCTTTACAAAACTCTAGCAGTCTCTCCTTTGTAGTTGTTTGTTTTTCAGTGGTTTGGTTGGAATTTTCTTTGGTTTTCATGTACTCAGACATTGGTTGTTCTGTAGTCACTTCATTGGGATATTCTAGATTTTCTAAATCACCTCTTTCTGTTGACTTCTGTTCTTGGATCAATCCGTCAAAAATAGTTTCCTCAATATCTTGGATATCATCGTTTTTATATGCATAAGTATACCTAAGTCATTTTGTCCATCTACATGGACATATAAATATACACCACTTTATAAGATATTTTCAATCAACAGTTTATACATAATATAAACACACTATACTAATGCTCTTTACTTACCCAAATCAGCAGGTATTTGTACGAAAAAACAAGTTTATTCAATACAAATCGTTCCAATAACAAACAGGTGTTTTCACCACTACGATTGCGTGCTAAATGCAACCTGTTTCGCGTTTTATATAGCTTCACAAATCGACTAACAGATGCCATTCAATATATTCAATGCTTTTCTTATGCATGTACCCACACATGGACAAAATGAGTTGGGCGATAATAACCATCGATGTTTTAAGAGAATGCTTTGAAAATCGATGTCCATCGGTGTGGACACGATGACTGAAAGGGTTAACTGAGAACATTAAAAATAGAACTTTATAGAACTTCCGCTATTTATTTAAAAAATTGCTTTTTTAACTCATTGACAGCTGTTTCGCTTAAAACTAGCATCGTCAGATTGACATATTTTTTAAATAAATAGTGGTTAGGTTAGGTTTTGTTTAGAAAGGTCTATTTTAAATGTTCTTAGTAAGATGGACTTCCACAAAGTAAAGGTTTTACTACAATCAATTTTATTATATAGTTTTTTTTTTAAATCAATATTCTCATTAATTAATTGTCACGGCACCAAAGGGAATCTCTTTATTGTTTCTTATACAGAAAGTTTTTCTGTAATCTTCTGTTTGGGATTCAGTTTTATCACATTTTATTTTCAAGGTTGCTCTAAACAAAGTAGAGGCAGTTGAAAATCTCATGGGCTATGCACTCTACACGATTCGGTTTCTAATAAGCCCTATTAACTATTGTGAAAACATCAGTAGATAATTTTAGTCTAAATTAAATTGCCAGTGATTGAACATCGTGTTGCATACGGAGTATTAGTACAGTCGAAATTTTAGTTGTTTTAATAGTTAGTTTGTTTTTGTGGTTTTGTATATGAACATTAGTATTTTGTTAGTTAGTTGTATTTTTAGTAAAGACTTATGAATTTTAGTGTTAAGAAAACTGAGGATAATAGAAAAATTTTAACGGAGAAACATGACATGAAATCAAACCGGATTGAATACTTGAGAAAGTTAAAAAAAATATATAAAGAAGTAGGACATACTGTAACTAAAATGTGGGACAATGGACAAAATATGTGTTTGAAATCACCAGTAGCCAAAGGTAAAAGATTGATTATTTTACATGCTGGAGGTGTATCGGGTTTTGTACCTGATGCTGTGTTACCTACAATTTTTGCAAATGGTTAAAGGAAAAGTTTATTCCTAACGTTCCGAAAAAATGTGTACTAGTATTAGATAATGCATCTTACCATAATACTTTCGTTGAACCACTGCCCAATTTATCATGGAAGAAAGATGCGATACAAATGTGAAAGAAACATTTTTTATAATATGGCTGACACTAAAACAGAATTCTACAATTTAATTCTAATGCACAAACCTCTAAATGAAAGATTTGCCACCTTACCATCCGGAACTGAATCCAACAGAAAAAATTTGGACACTGGTAAAGAGTGACGTAGCTTCCTGTAACCTCACTTTCAAGTTAGACGATGTGTAGAAGTTAACGGAAGAAAAATTTGCCAATGTAAAATTAACATTGGGAGAATATTTGCGCCCATGTTGGTAAAGTTGAAATCGAATACATTGAAAGAGAGCATATTATGGATGATGTGCATAATTTAGTAATAAATATAGGAAACGAAAGTAGCGAGAGCGAATCGGAATATGAAGACAATGAAGATGATTTGGGTTGTCAACCACTGTTGTGATTTGTATTTTTGTGTATTTTAACTTGTCACAAACTTTTATATTTATTTGTAATGTGATTAAATAAATCTATTCATCTAAATAATGTACAATTTTTATTAAATATAAAATTCTATAATCAAGCAACTTCGACTCGCATACATTTTCAAGGTCATAGCCCATGAGATTTTCAACTGCCTCTACCTTGGTTATTTTTGAAGATAAAAAGTAAGTAGAACGAGACCATTGAGGAAAAAAAAGTTGAGATTCCCAAAGCGAAAAAACCAAACTAAAGGTTTTAGAAACTTCACGGTGACTTTAAGCGAAGGATTTTGATGAGATATGTGGAGGTGGTTGTTTATGGTAAGGTCCACAGATTGCCATTTGCCGTATTAATTTTGAAAATGTATTAGAAGTTATAAAAACAATTCTGATTTCTTTTTATATCTATAACAAAATGTAACATACCTTTCTGTATAAGATTGTAGTTGCGTCATGGTTGCACGAAACCGGACTAAACAACAGATCCAAATACTGTCCACTGGGTGTCGTATGTAATTTATCAGTTAAAAGGATGGAATTTAGAGTTATCTGATAGGCCGGTCCGTAAGTCATTTGAGCCACGTCCATTGTAAAACATCCTAATCGTAACATCAAATATTGTCTATCGGTGCTGTCACTAGATCTCGAGAATGTTACTAAAAACTACAAAAATCTGCAGTTATAGAGGTATCTCCAAGAGAAAAACAATTCTTACCTCATTGATCACGAGTCCAAATAAGATTTTTATGTTATTATTTGGTGATATGTTATCTTCAAGACCGGGTAAATCTACGCATCTTGCCCAAGCTTCATTCATATCACCTTGACAGCTTCTTGATCTGCTGTTACTACAAGTTCAATCGCTTATATACAAACAGGATGTTTTATGGGTAAATGATAATACGATTTGGAGGTTTTAGATCTGCTAGGTGTCATTTATCTGCAGTTATCAAGACTTACTCGCCGTAAACAGATGTAGTTATCGTATTAACATTTACCAATTAAACAACCTATATGTAAAACTAAAAAAACTGTCTTCTGTAAATTAAGTCAACTTACATTTTTTTAACGTTTTCTGTGCGAGAGGCTTCAACTTTAT
Source organism: Ophraella communa (assembly GCA_035357415.1). Classification (NCBI taxonomy): domain Eukaryota; kingdom Metazoa; phylum Arthropoda; class Insecta; order Coleoptera; family Chrysomelidae; genus Ophraella; species Ophraella communa. The sequence goes on from CM068985.1 coordinate 22,868,572, forward strand.
ACCTCTTGTATCTCACATAACTGTTGGGAATTCGTATGATTCCTTGTATTCTCTTCAAGTAACGATAACTGAAACTCTTCTTAATCTTGTCTTTGGCGTAAAATTTTGGCTCGAATCCTTCTCGCGTAACGTTTATTGTGATGTTGTCGACGTTAAAGAACTTTAACAACAATAAAATTTTACGTTCCGATATATTTAGTTTTAAATTTGGGATTGTTGTGTTAAATTTACATCTGAAAAATAAAAACCTACTGCTTATACAACCCTCTCTACTTCTGTAACTCTAGTTGCTTACTATGCGCACACAAGGCTTCTTAAGAATAGTACGGGGACTATTAAAATAAAAAAGGAAGAAGACAAAATGACAGTTTTATCAAAAAATATTTAGATCGAGAAGGGGTGTTGAAATTGACTAAATCTTAAATTAATTGTTTTTTTGCAAGATTGATAATTTTTGACTGTTTACCGTAATAGATTTTACGTCAGTAGGTGACATTTACTATCAACTCGACGGTAAATAATCCAACTCGATGGTAAGTACTTCAACTCGACGGTAAGTAATTCACTTACCGTCGAATTAAAAAATCTCTTAATACTAGTATTACTACTATTGCACAATATTTTTTCGGCAAAATCTATTTTATTTTGAAGAGATTCTTCTGCATAGCTTTCTGCCACTGTCGATGAACGCCAACCTCCATGTCGCTTTAATCCGAGGACATCAACACCTTTATTAGCCAAAAGCGTTGCTGATGTCCTCCTGAACGAATGGCCAGTATAGTTCTCGGGATTAGGCAAATTGGAGAATTTGGCAATTTGAGAAGGCCAGCCCCCGATTGTCCCTTTCCCTATTACTTGAGGAGAACATTTTCCTTTGGCGTATCATAAGAACAAATGATTTGATTTTACTTGTAATGGACGAAGTTTTATATACTTTTGCAAAATTTCTAAATATGGAATTTTATAGTCTGGTTTATTAACGACTGTAAAATTACGCTGGATGTTCGTTTTTGTATTGGGTACTTTAACAATCATTAAACCATCGGTTTGTTGGATATTGTTCATAGTAATATTATACAATTCCTCTCTTCTACAGGCACCAGATATTCCCAATATCATTGCGACCTACAAATTATGAAAAAATCTTCATTAGAGTATTTATTTTACCTAAACTAGCTTACATTACCTTGTGAATTAGAAATTCTTCATCCGATGCTTCCATCAGAAATTTTTCAAATTGCTCCCGTGTAAAAATTCTCGCTTTCTTAGGCCTATAGCCAACATTTTTTCTGGTCAAATACGCGAGCAAAGTTGAAAACTTGGAAATATCAATGCCATCATAAAGAAAAACGGTGCAGTTAATCATTGAATATTTTGCCCAGAGGCTTGCAGGAGCTTTTTAACTGCATATAGAGTCTTTTCATCGATTCTTAATTCTTGCCTTCGCACCATTTTTTAAAACTTTGGTAGGTACCTATTTTGATAACGGATTTTGGATTTTTCGGGAATAATTGCGGAACACCCTTCTTTCCAAGCCCGTTCAATTTCTTTAAATTGACTTTCGCTCATATTTTAATTTATATTAATCAAAATTATACTTAAAATCATTGACAACAAAATATAAACTCAATTCTTCATTGTTGTTAGGTTAGGTTAGTTACTACCTAACAACCAAAGTATCTATCATGATAAAATGAATGAAAGTAGTCAATATGACGAAAATGTTTAATTTTATAATTTACTAGCTGACCCTGTGAACTTCGTATCACCTGCAACACTTTTTTTACAACTTTTGATTCGTGATTATCAAGCTTTCAACATTTATTTATTTTTGTCAAGAATAAACGCTCGTAATGTACACGGTTAAAATGGTATTAAGTTATTAAATGAACCTTGTTGGTCATTTTAATATGTTTTTTCTACAAACGTGTTAAAAATGCCATTTTTACCACTCCATAAAAGCCCTAAAAATGTCACTTTTGAGTGCCTTAAAATCACTTTATGGCACTGCTGTCAAAAGTGAATTGTCAGATTTTGAAAGCAAACGTCAAAATATTTAGATTTTATTTGTTAACATTAATATTAACAGTACAATTTGAGCAATTTGACAAATTAATTTCTTGCACTGCTGTTTTACCATTTTCCATGGCTAAGGAAGAATGATGATTCTTAAACAATTATATCGACAATGGTTGCCAGGGTCCGTAATATACGATGCAATTTAAAATTATCTCCTTTGGATGTATTAATACAGGTTTTTAAAATTTAATTAAAACTGTATAATTACTTTATTTGAACGTTTGTAGAAAAAATATTGTATGATATACGTGTTAAAAGTATCTTTTAAGGCCCTCATGTGAATTGCAGAATTCGCTTCGCTCATTCTGCAAACCTTCACATGCGCGCCTTAAACATGTACTTTTAATACTTATATCATAAATAACTATTATTGTTTTTTCTATATATGTATTTATAAATATTGGTTATAAAAAATTTGTTATTGAAAAATGTAGTGAAAATTAAAAATGGTATACTTGGTATTTATTTTGTTTCTGCGAACCTCGCTGCGCTCGGCACGCAGTGATGGGTTTTTGAAATATAGTCTGTATCACAATAATGTAGTTGATAAAACTATGTAAGATAATGTAAATTTAGTGAAAAAATAATAGTGTATCATTCATTTTTTTCCTTCAAACGATATAATGTAATTTTTAATGTCAAATGTAATTTTAGATGTCAACTGTCATTTTTACGCTACCAACTGTAATTTTTCAGCTGTCAACTGTCATTTTTGACATTCGAATATCATATAAAACTGTCTTATGTCAATTTTTACTCTTAAATATAAACAATATGAAAATGAATACAAACTCAAACAAACAAAAATTTTTTTTTGGAAAACCCGAAAATTCAGCTAAAAAAAATAAAATTTTTTAGAAAACCCGAAAGTTTAGCTAAAAAAAATTAAAAAATCAAAGATTGGTGCAGCCGTTTTTGAATTACAGCAGTATATTTTATTTATTTTTTTTTAGCTGAATTTTCGGGATTTACATTGTAACAACTATATACAGTTTTGTTGCAAACCAGTTATTTGAAATTTTTGTATTCAATATTATTGCCAAATTTCACATACCTTGGTATTGTCTTTAAATTAGCTACAGAAAGGGCAACGATAGCTGAGAATGAGGTTTGAGGGATAATATGCATTTCAGTAAACTTTTCTCTTTTAGCATCTTCCCAATTATCACTACTATCACAGAACAAGATTTGGAGATTGCTGCAATTTACAAACACTTTGCTATACAGTTGTTCTTCAAGTTCCATTTTTGTTGAATTTTCTGCTATGTAAGATTCTTGACACAGTTCTGTTCTTATAGCATATCTCCCCAAATCCACAATTAATAAGTAAGCAGCCCTAAAAACGTAAACATTAAAACATCTTGTAATTTTACTAAGTTGATTAATTACTTCATATAGGAATTTACTTCTGGTAAAACAACATAAGGAATTTTGATGTTGAAATTAAACTCCCAGCCTTCCAACAATTTATTCTTGGCCAAATTTATTAGTAATTCTGGTTTGTTAACTAAATATTTGAATAAACTTTTTGGAGAATTGTTGTCTGTAGTAAAAAACGATTCTAGTTCCTCTATCGATAGCTAGAATAATACCATATATCAACAAAACATTTTCTGATGTAATTATAAATGTGCACTTACTTTATTGTAAATGCATTCAACAGAGTCCATAAGAATACTAAGCTTATATTTACAGATAAAATTCATTGGCATTTTGTTTAATTCTATAGTAAGAAAATAAGCAGGACTGTCGCTTAAATGTTCAGAGGAAATAATTGGCATAAGGTGATCCTCGCTGCTTGTCCCTTCTAGTATTAATCCCTCTATTTTTAACGACATTCTATAAGTATCTTCTACAAAATTTGGTTTGAGTAATACAACTGTTTGGGTAAGAGTTAAAACTGCTATTTCCTTACAATGCTTCAGCAAAGTAACACTCATAATTCCCATTCGAAAATTGTAAGTGTGATCTAAAAACAATCCACAATAAATGTTTGGTTTAAGATAAGAGATTAATTACTTACCTATTCTTGTTCTTTCATTTTCTTGAATATTTTCAAAATATCCTATCTTTTCACACAACAATATTCTTTCTGGAGATGGCAGTAATGACCAGAAGCTCTTCTCACCTTGACTTCTTTCCTTTACCTTTAAATATTTTTAAATTAGAGTCAAAGGTTTAAACCATGAACGATACTTTAATTTATTTTTATTAAATTTAATAATAATAATTATTAAATATTTCAAGAGTATGTGATAATAAGATATAATTTCACTAAGAAATAACTGCTGGACTAAATTTAATATTAAATTTTCTAAAAAGAATCAAACCTAATTTAGTGACCCAAAAAACAAAAGATTTAAAAGTTTTGCAATTAAGAAAGTATGGTAATAGTATTTCTTGATTTTTGACACTCAGTACACCTGGTTAATAACCCTCTCTATAATCCTTGGTTGGAATTCCTGAATACAATTCATAGTTATGCATCTGGGTTAAATAAATAAAATAAACTTAATTTGTTTATTATAACTACTTATATTCAACATTAATATTTATGTAAATTACAATAAAAAGAAAAAAAATCCAGAAAAACGTTCGTCGCTAGATTCATCAGCGTTCGCACACTAAATTGAATGGCGCAAATATTATGTTTCTCCAGATCCCACATGCTTCTTTCTTTCTTTAACATAATTCACTCAGTTTTCAGCAAGCAATCAACTGTTCAATACCACTTTCTACTAGCTCCCAAAAATCACTTATTTTAAAATTGTATAGTGTAGTTGTTTGCTACATATCCCATATTAAGCTCGCCATGATAAGGAGGTAGTATTAAAACATGAATAAATTATTCAACTTTTAGCTACAAGTCTTTTACTTTCTAACCAATCAATCATTTGAGGCTCATTCCAAGATTTAGATTAGAAGATTTAGGTAGAAGTTTACTCAATAAGCTAGGAGTGATATCTAGTATCCATTCCAATGACTGACCTTTTTAGAATAAACTTTATTATGTCTCCAAAATAATCATCGAAAACGTTCAGGTCCTTATTGTAATCTACCGTTTTTTATGCAAATATTACACTGTCTTCCTTTAAAAAGCCTTTGTCGCTTTCAGTGTGTACGATAATTCGATAAACGATAAATTGAAAAAGTAGGAAATTGTTTCCACCTGCACCCAGTTTCTATACCAGGCTTGACCGTTTTCTATAAAAAAACAACTACTTCCTGGGCTATATGCCCCATGTAAAGAATTTACAATTAGACCGTAAAAGTATGACAATTGGAAGTGTACGATTTTAGTGTGCTTGCTTTTTTGATGGTCAATGGTCGTCCCTCAAATTAGCCAGGAATAGTGGGTCCGAACCGCCGGACGCTTGACGGTGTTATGTATAGTTTGATACCTTTTCAAGTTGATAGGAAATAACTAGGTTTTGTCGATGTATAATAGTTTTATTTTCCTATTGCATATTAAAGTACATAATTCTTGTTTGAACGTAACATTGCATTGCAACTACTCGCTCGCTACCCTTGAAAAATGTTTTGTTGCCGCGCAGGGCTAAAAGTTTCACGTTACAATTGCATGTTGCCACGTCTACCGTACATAAAAATAAATAAGTTAACAAAAAATAAATTATACATGGATTTTGCATAAACATGCCCCCCGCCTTGAAAGGCTTGAGCCTTTAAATGGATAAAAGAAAATAAACAATATTTCTCTGTATAATAAAGTTCTTATAGGTGCCTTGACACAAACCCTTAAAGTTCTATGGGTAACACACATATTTTCGCAAATGATCTTTTCACAATACCCGCACTAGTCTTTATGTTGGCTACTCTTGCAATTCCATCTGTCCCATAATGTAGCGAAACAATACGTCCTAGCTTCCATTGAAGAGGAGGTGTTTGCTCGTTCTTGATGACTACTAGATCGTTGACCTTCAATTCTCTTTGTGTTAACTTCCATTTCGTGCGAATTTGCAGTTCGGAAACGAATCCTGCAGACCATCGCTTCCAAAAGTGTTGTTGGATTTGCTGCATGTACTGATATCTCGACAATCGAGAAAATGGAACATCCATTAGTTTTGAAGTTGGAAGTGTAGTTGCCGAGCGCCCAATTAGGAAATGAGAAGGGGTTAAGGCTGATAAATCATTTGGGTCGGAAGATAGAGGAGTCATGGGTCTTGAATTAAGGATTGATTCTATTTCCGCTAGAACAGTAGTCAGTTCTTCGAATGTAAATGAAGTGATTCCCATTACCCTTTTTAAATGATGTTTGGTCGACTTTATTCCGGCTTCCCAAATCCCTCCCATGTGAGGAGAATAAGAAGGAATGAAGTGCCATTCAATGCCTTCTTCCGACGAATAGGTTTGTATTGCATTATGATTGGTTTTTAAAAAATTGCCGAGTTCAATGAGTTCAGAATTTGCGCCTACAAACGTTGTGCCATTATCGGAATATACCTTTGCGGGTTTGCCTCTGCGGGCGCAAAAACGTCTTAATGCTGCTATAAAACATTGTGTAGTTAAATCACTGACAAGTTCAATGTGTATACATTTTGTAGTAAGACAGATAAAGAGACAAATATATGCCTTGATTGATTTGGCACCACGGCCAATTTTGCTTTTTATCATTATAGGGCCCCCATAATCTACTCCGGAAGCACTAAAAACCGGCGCCGGACAAACTCGCTCAGCTGGCAAGTTACCCATAATTGGTGCATTTTGTTTGGGATTTGCCCTAAAGCATTTTACGCAAGAATGAACTATTTTTCTTGCTAAACTTCTTCCGCTTAGCGGCCAAAATCGCTCTCGAATGGAGAATAAGAGTTGTTGCGCGCCACAATGAAGAAGCCTTTCATGTTCATATTGCATTATTAGGTTTGTCAAATGATGTTTATCGGGAATCAAAGCCGGGTGTTTTTTCTCAAATGAAAATTGAGACTTTTGCAACCTACCACCGACTCTTAAGATTCCATTTTCATCCATAAATGGATTAAGACTAAGTATCTTTGACTTGACAGATAATGATTTGCCCTTAGAGAGTGAAGCCATTTCCTTCCCGAAAACTTCTCTCTGTGAGACCGCTACCAGACAGTACAGAGATTCATGCAGTTCCACTGCTTGCAATGGACCAACTTTTCGTTCATTCATAATTGTTTTGCAATTGCCTATAAAACGCCTGATATATGCTGTAACTCTTTGAAGACGAGTCAGTCTTGAAAACCGGTTCATAGGAAAGGAAAATTGAATAGTAGAAACATTCGAAAGTAATTTGGGTTTTTTCATTTCGGGAATTGGTATTGTTTTCTCTAGCGGGATAACTGGCCATTCAGATTGTGGTTCCTTAAGCCAACTGGGTCCATACCACCACAACACTGAGTCCAGCAACGCCTTCGGACCGACACCTCGGGATAGAAGATCCGCTGGATTTTCTTGGGTTCTTACGTGATACCAGTCCATGGGATTTGTTACTGCCTGAATTTGTGAAACTCGATTTTGGACAAAAGGTTTTAATAAATTTGGTTGAGTTTTTATCCAACTAATGCAAATCGTAGAGTCTGACCAGAAAAAACAATTGTCCCATGAAACCGTAATTGAAGATTTTACCTTTTGTACTAGTTGAGCTGCCAATAATGCTCCGCATAGTTCTAGTTTTGGTATAGTCAATGATTTTAGTGGAGCTACTCGTGTTTTCGAACAAAGTAAATTCACCTGAATATCACCTGATGACGATATGCTACGAATATATATACAACATCCGTATGCTTGACAAGAAGAATCACAAAATGCATGAATTTCCCTTTGAACGGCTGCCTTGCAAAAAATTGAACGCGAAATTTCCAATGAATTCAAGTGAGAAAGTTCCTGTCTGAAGTCAAACCACCTAGTGTGCAATTCCGTCGGAACAGATTCATCCCAGGTTAATTTTTGCATCCAAAGTTGCTGTAATATTATTTTTCCTGTAATAATACAGGGACTAACAAGCCCTAACGGATCGAACACCTGTGCTATGTCAGACAATATGGAGCGTTTAGTAATTGGTTTGTTAAAATTGAAATTGCCGATGCTATACATCAATTTGTCTGAGGAATATGCCCAATAAAGACCTAAAGTTTTAGTTCGTTCATTATCACCTATCTTGAAAATTGCAGAAGGTTGGATCTCCTTTACATGATTTAGAACTTTATCAGAATTGGAAGCCCATTTTTGTAGTTCGAAACAACCCGTTCTCAAAATGGTTATGATTTGATCAGAAAGCTCGATTGCATCTTCGACTGTTTCAGCGCCTGTCAAAAGATCATCCATATAAAAGTCATTTTGAATAACCGATGATGCCTTGGGTTGGGTTTCGGAGAAGTCTAATGATAATTGTTTAAGACATCTCACTGCCAGCCAAGGAGCCGAGGCAGTGCCGTAAGTCACAGTATTGAGTTGGTATTCATCAACGTCTTCATTCGGAGATAATCTCCAAAGTATTTTTTGCAAGTGTCTTTGTTCAGGGTTAATATAAATTTGTCGATACATTTTGACAATATCTGCACATATCACAACCACGTGCTGCCTGAATCGTAGTAAAATGTTTACCAAATCATTCTGTATTGTAGGACCAATTAGTTGAAGGTCATTGAATGAGACTCCTGATTCGGTTACTGCTGAGGCGTCAAATACGACTCTCAACTTGGTTGTCTGATTTTTCTCGTTTAAAATACCATGATGAGGCAAAAACAAATCTGTCTCATCCGAGTTTGATTCGACCTTGGACATATGACCAAGCTGATAATATTCTTTCAAGAATTCAGAATATAACCTTTGAAAATTAAGGTTTTTTGCAAATTTAGTCTCCAGGCTTTTTAAACGAGTCATTGCAGAATTTCTAGATTTTCCTAATTTTGCAATTGAATCCTTTAAGGGGATTTGAACAATAAACCGCCCATCTACGTTTCGTTTTGTAGTTTTTTGAAAAATATCCTCGCATGCAATTTCTTCTTCAGAAAAAACAGGTTTTTGAAAATTAGATTCCTCAATTTCCCAAAATTTTTGCACCAATCCTTGGAGGTTTTCGTCAATTATAGAATGATTGCAAAGTGTTGAAGATGAAGCTACATTTGAATTAACCGGCCCTGAAACTATCCAACCTAGAACAGTTTTTTGCAATATAGGTAGGTTATTACCCAACGATATCTGACCAACACATAACAAATTGTAAAACAGTGCCGCTCCTATGATCATATCGATTCGATCACTTTCGCCAAAACTAGGATCCGCTAATTTTATGTTGTTCGGAATGTTCAAATTCGAAGTGTCTATTGGTTTAATTGGAAGACCATCATTGATTATAGGAATAACGAGACAAATTAAGTTTGATTTCCACGAACTACAAAGAGATTCTACACCTATTTTGCATTGATAATTGATTTCCGAGTTTATTTGATTGATGCCTGTAACCGATATTTTAATTTTACTCTTTTGCAAACCTAAACGACTACAAAATTCATCCGATATAAAATGACTTTGCGACCCTGAATCTAACAAGACTCTACATCGATGATAGTTTCCCTCCAAGTCTTTTACTTGCACAATTGCGGTAGATAAAACATTTGAGTTTATTGAATGACTTGTTGATGCTTGAAAACAAGATGCATTTGGAGAATCAACTTTATTGATTCCAGAATTCTGCACATTTTGTTCAACGTCCCTGCTTGGAACACTATCGCTACCCAAATGTAAAAGAGTATTGTGTTTAGCTGAGCATTTTTTGCAATGACCTGCATAACAATTTCTTTGCAAATGATTTCCTCTGAGACAATTTAAACATAATTTCAACTTTTTTATATTTTCAATTGTATCGTTTACCGAAAGCTTAATAAATTGAGTACAGTTTTGAATAAAATGTCCAGAATCATTGCAAAAAACGCATTTACTATTATTCGATGTTTTATTGGCATTATGATTTTGGAATGAGGCATGAACAACAGATTTGATTGGTTTAGGAGATTTGTTAACCTTTGTTAAAGACAATGTTTCCAAAAGATCGGCTTTGTTTTTTATGAATTTTTTAAATTCTTCCAAAGTTGGTAAATTTGCATTATGTGATATTTTTGCTTTGTGTTCTTCCCATTCCCTTGCAGTAATTCTGTCTAGTTTTCCACAAAGAATATAGATAATAATTGTATCCCAATGTTGAACTGGTTGACCAAGACTTTCAAGTGATTGCAAATGTTTGGATAAAATATCTAGCATTTTTCTTAGGTCAAACGATGATTCTTGATTTAACGATTGAATATTGAAAATAGACTTTACATGATTATGTACCAATAAACTATCATTATTATACCTATTTAACAGTGCACTCCACGCCACTGCGTAATTTGAAGCCGAGAATTCAAGTGAGCGAATGACTTGTGCAGCGCCGCCTTCCAGCGCTGCACGCAAATAATGAAATTTTTGAATTGCAGTGATTGAACTATTTTTGTTTATTAACGAGTCGAAAGTATCTCGAAACTCGAGCCAGCTTTCGTAAGAACCAGAAAACTTCCGTAACTGAATTTGAGGTAGTTTTATATTTTGTTGTACGTTTGCAGGTATAGACTCAGAACTCATTGAATCCCCCTGTATGTTACTACATGTTGAATTGCAATTATTGTTTGCGTTGTAAAAACTAGAAATATATTTTTTGCACAATGATATTGACTGGTAAAAATTTTCATCAAAATTCTCACGTTCCCCTACAAGTTCCGCGGGACTGTCGACCAAGCATTCAATTGATATCAACACATCTTCAAACTCTTTTTGTAAGTTTATTTGTCTTTCAAGACGTAATTCGAGCTCTAATATTTTGCATTCATCGATTTCTTTTATGGTTTTGTTTTCAAGTAGGTTTGAAAATAAGTCAATCTGATTTTTGAAAAGTGTTTGACTGTTTTTAATTGCATTTAATTTTTTATAAAGAATTTTTAATTCATTAGTATCAAGATCTTTTGCTTTAGACTGTTTCGACATGTTAAATAAATGATTTAATTAATTACAACTCTTAAAAATACTTCCCTACTTTGTTCTAGCGGAAATAAATCGTGTAAATTGTAAATAAAGGAGTGTAAAAAAGGATAGACTTACCCCGGCACTAATACTTTCGCCTTTACTGAATTGCAGCTGACCAGTCTTGTATCTTCCGGCTTCTCGCCGCTGCTCGATGTTTCGTCAACTGTCCGACTGTAACCGCCAGTTGTCGTTATATTTGCACTTTGAATGAACTTATTTTTAATGATTAACTGCTTTTAATCATCAATTCTTCTAATTCAGCATCCGATTCGAAGGACCATGTTATGTATAGTTTGATACTTTTTCAAGTTGATAGGAAATAACTAGGTTTTGTCGATGTATAATAGTTTTATTTTCCTATTGCATATTAAAGTACATAATTCTTGTTTGAACGTAACATTGCATTGCAACTACTCGCTCGCTACCCTTGAAAAATGTTTTGTTGCCGCGCAGGGCTAAAAGTTTCACGTTACAATTGCATGTTGCCACGTCTACCGTACATAAAAATAAATAAGTTAACAAAAAATAAATTATACATGGATTTTGCATAAACAGACGGCCATATTTGAAAACGCATTTTCATTTGTAGATTTTTAAGTTTTTGCATCAACGATTACAAGCGATCGATTTGTTTGTTTAAAAGATCACGAAAAACCGAAAAAAATGATAAATCGCATGTTTTTAAACTGCTCGCCAATTAGAAAAATGAAAACTCATATCAAAATATTACGCTACAAAAATTAGCAAGCACCGAACATTACATCCGGAATATCTTATAAAATTTTCGCACATAATTTGCATGCACCTGCGTTGCTTATAATTTCAACAAAATTGAACATTGAAGTCATTAATGGACCGTAAATCAAATGGCATGCATAAAGGGATATCTGAAAATAGAGAGCAAGCAATAATAATGTTGCAAAAACTGCTTGCCATTTTGCATTTAATTATTATTGAGTTATGAACGTTTTTTAGCAGGTTTTGGGTTTTCAGTATATTTCAATATAAAATTTAGCAGCGGTGCGAAATTTCCGGAGCATCTTGTAACACGTTTGCACATAATTTGCATGTTCCGAAACTGCTTCAAATAAGGAGAAACATTAATTTCATAATAAAATAATATCACAACCCGAAATGCAAGCATGTATAATGCCCGGTTCTGAAAATGCAATTTCGTATCTACAACAACATCGCGGCGACAAAATTGCATGCAAATTAGGTGTTCTCACCATGCAACTGATCAATGCAATCGAGTTGCACCAAAATAGAACTGGTTCTAATTCCGTGCCACAAGTTGCAGTAACTTGGCAACTTTTTCAGTAACTTTTTTTAAGCAAAACGAAAATGTCTGTTGGTTCAACTAACTGAAATGACAGTTACGAGAGGTTATCTCGTTATTTGTTCTTGATATGTAATTATTTTTATTGCTGCAACAGTATGAATATGGTGTGAACGCTCATGCCACTTTGAAAGGAGAACAGTTGCGGCGAGAAGTTGCAAACTAACTGGCATTGATTGCAAAACTATCTTATTATTAACAATAAATAATAATATTAAAAAAAAAATAAAAAAAATAATATATAATAAAAAAACAAGCACAAAATTTGAATTTTTCCTGGTATATGGCTGGAGTTCAATACACATACAGATAGAACGACTATATATACCTTACAGCGCATATCTCAATTTGGAGGACAGCTGCCCGCATGGTATAATAGGAACCTGGGCTGCTATTTTCTAACTCTTGCGAAAATTTTTGTTGCACGTCACCTTCCACCATTCGATATGATAGCCTACTTTGTACATATTCTTAAACATTGTCTACAATTTTCAGTTAGATAGTGGAAATAAACTATGCAATCTAATTGTGAAGAACAGGATAGAGGTTATAAACATTTCTAGAAAAGTTTATTTTTGTTTTATGTGTTATTTGGACAGGTACGAACCGGTCAGTCTGTGTAAGTCAAAATACTTGTAGACTCATATACACTTGAAACGCTGAAAGATTACCCATGCGTCATTGTATGTAAGCATACGAATAGGATAGAGAAGACAACAGTTTATAATTTAATATTATCCTTTGATATTATAGAAAAGGACAGCACATAGAAAAGGTGTCGGTGATATGACCGTTGAATCGTGACGCACGGGTAATCTTTCAGCGATTCAAGTGTATGTAATACTCCTATATGGACAGTGGAAGCTGTTCCAATATGGTGAAACAGATAAAGTATCGTTTGCTCTCTGGTTGGTAGCCTCAGCCAGTTCTGCGCATGTGACGAAAAACAAAAAAAAATCAATTGGGTAAATGTATTGTCGGCACCGGAGTGTAGTGATGTTCTTTGTCGTATTAACTGCTCATATAGGAGTATTAAATATATGGGTAGACCGCTGGAAAAAGTTTTTGAAAATTTCTATAATTTTTTATGGTGGTACGTCTTATTTTGACAGGTAGTAATTGGTATTTAATGTTTATACTCTTGTTAAATACAAGCAGAAGTATTTTGTTTTGTTTTTGTTATTAGGGTATCATAAAAATTAAACTCAGGAGTACTGGGTGGAGATTATAAAAGATTTTAGTTGTCATTTTGATGTGATATACTAAATAATAGATTTATTGTTATTGGTCCATCCAAGTACATTTTATTTATACTTACACTTAACCTAGCCTGTTGCCTGGCCAGGACCACATTCAAGATGGACAAATTATCCTCATACTTTTGCAAATCCATCTTTAGCTCCATATCATTGGGATTCAATAAGATTTGTTTGTACGTCTCCAAGTATTGTTTGTAATTTTCTCGTACCCTTCTGATTCTGCTCCAAGTGTAAGGTTTAACTCGTTGGTCCAATAAGGCATAGCTAGCGAACCTCCACCAAAGTTTTTGGTTACCAAGAATTTTTCCTGATGGTCTGAATGCCAGAAATTGCCAGCTGATTAGCTGTCTTTCCATGGAATCTGCGGTATTTAATATGGAATCGTACTGATCTTTCGTTAATTGTATGTTGCAGTCTTGCACTACGATGTCAGTGTATAGTTTGGAGACTTGTCCAGTTTGCGATTTATTGATTACCATTTTAATTTTAGTCGACATTGGGTTTACCACTGAAATAAAATTTGATTATTTCGATTTAGCACCGCTGGATTATTAGGCTTACCGAAATTGAATTCTTCTTCGTTTAGAGTGTAATTTTGTAAACTGGCCGTCATAGAATTTCTCCATTGATAATATTTGGAAGGCAAATCCCATTTTTGTAGTTTGGCATCTACGTTCCAGTATAAGGAAAAAGCTTCTAATTTTATTACGTAATAACTAGTATCGGCATTTTTGTCATATTTCGAAGGTTTCCATTTACTGAAATCAAATTAAACAATTAATTATTATTATTAATTCATTTAATTTAAAAAATTTAAAATGTATTCCCTCTCCTAAACATTTAACTTTAATACTTTTAATAAGTGAAGTAAGGTAGTTGGATCACTAAAATCCAACTGCCAAAGACGAATCACACTTCATCATGACAAGGTGAGCTCTCATACATCTCGTCAAACAGGTGAATGTTTAAACAGTCAAATCATTGAATTAATGACATTCCCCGAACAGTCTTGATTTGGCATCAATTGACTTCTTATTCCCGAATATTAATTTTTTTAATTCAAGCATGTTTTGTAGGTGTAACATGAGGAATGTAAAAACTGCTACAACAAATGTATTGAACGAATATGTACACAGGGGCTTGAGTAAACTTCCATACATCCAGGTCAACGCGGTCTACAAATTAATCGACTCCTCACTTAAATTAGGAGATTTTTCTTGTTTAATATGTATTTCCATAGGATTGAATTCGTAAACTACAGTATCCGCCAAAATAAAAAGTACCGAAAATAAAAATAAAAATTAATTTTTAATTTCCGTAATGTAAGTGTACAAAATGTTCCCCATTTAGACGCAAACAAGCTTCATATCGATTTTGTAAGTCAATAAACATATTTATAAAAAGTGGTTGATGGAACTGCCGAAAAATATTTTGCATTCTTTCCCCTAATTCGGCAATATTCACCGCCGGATTTTCCGAATGACATATTTTTTCCTTGATTATGCCCCAAATGTATGCGTCAGGTGGCGTCAGATCAGGTGAATGAGAAGGATATTCAAAGTCTGTTCCCCGAAAAATTATTCTATTATCGAAATGCTGACGGAGTAAGTCTAAGGTGCGCACAGCTGTATGGCTCGTTGCACCATCTTGTTGGAACCATTGTGTGTGAAACTATAGATTTCGTGTACGGCAAAAGTTATTTAGATCTTTCACAAAAGGTATAATAATTTTCTCTCTATAACGTTCTTGGTTGACAGTAAGTGGATTCTGATTATCATCTTCAACGAAATAAGGACCAATCATTCCATTACCAGATACCACGCACCAAACGGTAACTCGAAGATTGTGGAGTGGTTTCTCTAAAATGACATCAGGACGTTCCAATCCAAGGAATCTGGTAGCTTGTCGATTAATATAGCCGCTAAGATAAACGTGACTCTCGTATGAAAACCATATGTTTTTCAAAAATTCGGGATCTTCGTAAATTAAACTCAACATGCGACCACAGTAAATTTCTCTTGCACGTTTGTCCGGAGCATTTAGTCGTTGTCCAACTTGAGTACGGTATGGATAACCACCAATTGATTTAAACATGCGACGTAACAGTTCTTACAAGACTTTTTTGAGGTGATTGTACAACTTGGTTAAAAACACGTCGTTCATTTTCGTTAGTGCATACTCTTTTTCGACGACCTGAAGAACCTTTATGTTGACACAATACACTACCAGTGCGACGAAATTTTTCAACAACAGCTAACATCATACTTTTACTGGGAGCTGCTTTAATAAATTTTTATTGATATTTTATTGTCACCTGTTTTAAGCTTGGACCATCATCACGACCTTTCCGTATGAACAAAAATAATACTCTACCAAAAAACTTTTTCTTCCGTGGTTAGAACCATTTTTAGGAGCTCCCCTGACTAAAGAATCAATCAAAACTGTGTTCTCCAAGAAGATTCTCAATCTAGCAAGACTTTCGTCAAGAATTAAGACTTTGCCATCACATGCGGGTTACTATTTACTCAAGCACTCTGTTGCAATTCCTCGCATAATTTACATCCTTCGGTGCGCACCTGTATGGAAATTTGAAGACCTCCTCTCTCAATATGATAATCTTCTCCATTCAACTTTGGAAGAAATAACAAATTGTAAATTAGATGAGAATTCTTTCATGCAAGCCAGTCTTCCTGTACGACATGGAGGAATCGGAATAAGAACATCTTCATCTTTGTCATTGCCTTGCTTTTTGTCTTCATCTGCGTGTATCGAAGACGCAAGTAAACAGATTCTCCCCTTCCAAATTTCAAACACTCGCGATGATTTAGTATACGAAGGATTGGAACTCTGGAAATCTCTTTTTGATGCGGAACTCCCTGAAGTCTCATTTTTAGGAAGAGTTCAACGGTTTTGGGAGGATCCAATTTTTGATAAGATAACAAAAGAACTAAAGGAATCTTTCACCTCATTGGAACAAAAGGCTGGATTTTTGGCATCTCAAGAAAAAGAGTCTGGGGCTTGGATGAACACTCTGTTGGATAATCAAACGTTTCGTATATCAATGGCTCTCCGGCTAGGATGCAAGATGTGTCTGCCTTATTCTTGTTGTTGTGGTGAAAATGTTGATGATTTTGGACGTCACGGGCTCTCGTGCAAATTTAGCGCCGGACGTCAATCTCGTCACAACATGGCCAACGACTTGATTAAGCGTGCGCTTATCTCCGCGGAATGTCCCTCTGTTCGTGAACCACCAGGAATCTCTCGTGTCGATGGAAAAAGACCTGATGGGATTACGCTCATTCCTTGGAATTGTGGAAAGTCACTCTTGTGGGATTTTTCATGCAATGACACTTTTGCC
Organism: Ophraella communa; assembly: GCA_035357415.1. Lineage (NCBI taxonomy): Eukaryota > Metazoa > Arthropoda > Insecta > Coleoptera > Chrysomelidae > Ophraella > Ophraella communa. The sequence goes on from CM068985.1 coordinate 22,885,646, forward strand.
ATGTCTTATCTTCCCTCAACGTCTGTCATCGTTGGGTCCGCTGCAAAGGTTGGAGAGGACGGGAAGTTTAGAAAATACGAAGACCTTTTACAAGAATTCATCTTTGTCCCTGTCGCAGTCGAGACATCAGGAGTCTGAGGTCATCATGGACTAGTTTTTGTGAGGGATTTAGGAAAACGAATTGCCTCGATCACTGGCGAACCGAGATCGTCATCATTCTTTATAAAACGGATAAGCATTGCCATTCAAAGAAGAAACGCTGCTTCAATACTTGGTGCTACCCCTCAAGAACTCGGATTAGAAGAAATTTTTTATTTGTTGCAATAAATATTAGTTTTAGTTTGCTCTGTATTTAATCAAATGTTCGTGACAATAAACTGAATAAACTTAGAATATATTATTTTTAAATAAAATTTAACTGCAGGGTACTATTAATATATCAACTAATGACAATTAAGTCAAATAATAATATGACAAATCCATATTACATAAACAACTCCACAGCACTCTCTATTTCGGTGTTGTTCATTTTGGCAGATACCGTATTATTGGAAAGAAGTGAAAGGAAAGGGTTCCTTTAAAACCAAACGTATAACAATAATTAACTTTTTTCTATGTCGCAAACTGATCCGTGAGAGAGAGTGTGATAACAAAATACAACTTTAAAGAGAGGAAGTGAGATTAGAGTGGTTAGAGAAATTACTTTGGTGCTACTGATATTTTTGATGTCGCTGACAGAATGTTAGTTACATAAGTGTGTAAGAATCATTTTTTTTCTTAGCCATGCTAGTTGCACATGACAGTCGATAAAAAGTGGCAGGATCATTTTTTCAAGTAGGTAAGTGAAAAATGTTGTCTGAAGAAGATGAAGTACTCCTTATTGAGTGTTGTTAGAAGACAACGCCGAAGAAGGAAAAATATACAATGCAATTTTTGAACAAATCCCTACTGGAAAAATAATGTGAAAAGTAACTTTGAAATACGTATTTTTTATTTTTGTAATATTTTTTTAACCTATGCAATGGTTGTTATCACTGGTTGTTATCACGGCATTTTTTTTGTGTGTAACGTACCATTTGATAACACAGGTTGATTTTTAAAAGACATGCAACCAAAAAAATGTCAGTAGCATCATCTCCGTCGTATATATGTGTAACGCGCCTTACGTGAAACGTTGAGCGGGCAACATCGCAATTTTCCTAGGAATCTGTCATGTCTGTCACAATTTGATGTTGTCTTAATTCCATGCCATCGGGCCATTAATAGTATATTACATAACGAGTGTGGAAAGTGAAGTATTACGCACGAGTGAAGTTTAGCACGAGCCGCGTAGTGGCGAGTGCGGAAACGTAACGAGTGCAAGAAATACACTTTCCAACGCGTTGTGTACACGATTTTTCCTACGACCCCAATATTTCTTATTATAATAAATATTTTAAATTTATTTATAAAATTTATTTTAATTGTTAGTCATGTTAAATATTAGGATTTAAACGAGTTTGTATATTGCATGGAAATATAATTAATTAAAATCAAATGACCACCTTTCTCAGGAATTCACATCAAAATTCTTTATTAGCTAAATGACATTTTAATTTTTTTTGTGGGCTCTATAAAAATTAAAAGTAAAATGGTCAGTCGGTGAAATTAATTGAAAAGTAATGTAATAATAATAGACACAAAGATAATTGTGAACAGAAACACAAACATAACTTCAAAAATCCACATTCGACACATGCACGGAACATAAACACAATATAAAAAAGAAGAATAAACTGTTCTTCTTTCTAAAAGTGTTTTTATAAAAATAATAATACTAAATAAAAATATGTTTATTTTTTAAAAATTTAAAAACCTATAAGAAACTTTTTTCTTTATTCTTACTTTATACAGAAAAATTTGTATTGGCAATTACAATACAATATTTGACACAAGGAAGATTTAAAAAAAAATTGGTCCTTGCTTTGACATTTATGTGTTTTTACTTTTGATAAATTTTTAGAATTGCTTTATGTCTCTAATATCAAAGATGAATTGAGCAGTAGATGGAACATTGTATTGATGATATAGGATATATACATAATAACACAAATTTACGTTGTATCATGGGTTTTTGACGCGAAACCAGCTGCTCTAAACATTCAGCCAAGCAGACATTAGTTTTACAAAACAACATTTGCATCAAATTGCCCAATTTGACGAGCCGAGGCTCTTTTTACGGATATTAATAAATAATACGTTCTGTAATTTTCATTCACCAGTGGTAAAAAAAATGAAATTTTTGTTAGTTGGCAAAAATCCCCTATTGTGCAAATCTGTATCCGTTAGTTACTCATTATTTATGTTGTTGTAGACAATGCCCCGGAAAATGTAAAGATGAAATCCACATAAAATTCAGGGGTTAATTTTTTACTATTACAATTAATACATTTTTTATTTTTATAAACATAAACATTACTGTAGAGAGTGATTTTGTTAGTTTAACTTGGTCGTTCTACTTCACACTATATTTACTCCTTTGCTACTGTCGCGCCATCTACTGTTTATTTCTTACGCAGGACAGATTTTTGACATTTTTCATATAGGGTTTGTGCTCCTTATCTCTAACCTCTATAAACTTAAGGAATGCGTGATTTTAAAATATTTTGCAATGGCTATGAATAATAAAAAACTCTTCGCTTTAACTCAACTTCCAAGTTTAATTGAAAAATTCGGTTTAAAATCACAATTACAGCTGTTTCGCTATAAACTAGCATCGTCAGATGCTTGTGATTTTAAACCGAATTTTTCAATTAAACTTGGAAGTTGAGTTAAAGCGAAGAGTTTTTTATTATTCTTAGTAAGATGGACTTCCAAAAAGTAAGGGTTAGTACAATAAATTTAATTTTGCAATGGTTTAAAAGTTTCAATAATTATTATAATTATCAGTGGCGGATCACCGCACAGGCGCATGAGGCGCTCGCCTCGGGCCTCGCTTCAGGGGGGCCTCAGAATTGATAAAACTAATAGGTTTTGATGATAATATAATTTAAAAAAAAAAGGTAAATTAAACATAAAAACTAAAAAAAAATAAGTGGCGTTAAAAGTCGCTAATATAAGCAACCCAGCTTTACTCTTGTATCTAATTACAACAATATCTACTCCACAACCACAACACATTAACGGCAACGGCGCGATGTGTTGGTCCATGGCCCATTATAGTCGTCTGCAAGCAACTCAGAGTACTCAGACAGTACTCTGACTCAGACAGTACTTTGTTAACTAAGAATGTGATTTTTTTTTACTTTACCGTCTAAGAATGTGATTTTTTTTATTTTTTACCTAAGAATGTGTTTTTTTGTATCTTTGATTTTTTATTATTATACCTTTTTTTACTGTTATGAAGTTGCGCCTGGGGCCTTGGAAAGCCATGATCCGCCACTGATAATTATGTATTATTACTTGCCTGTTGGTAGTTTCGGCGGTAACAGATCCGATACATACTCCCATAGCCATCGGCTTGCCCAAATTGTAGCTATCCTCATACCTCACGTGCACGTTGGTTATATTCAGTTGAAAATAATTTAGAATGTTCGTTACCAAATGTTCCGAAAACGACGTCGGTCCTCCTAAAATTTCATAATTGTCCAAATCGGCTAGAGTTTTCTTCTTGGCTGCTCTGGAAAGTCTCTTATTTTTTTCTTCATCGAATGGTTCATCGTTGACTACGGGCCCGGCTACGATATGGACATTTTCCACGTTCACTACGATCGGTTGACTCCACAGAGTCGTCCAAGGTATCTGCAGCCATATTTTCCCTATCGTACCTGCTCTTACTTCAATAGGTAGTTTTAGTTCATACTGAAAATTGAATAAAACACAATAGGGTATTTTACTCCATATAAAAAAAATAAAAAAATATATTAAGATAGCAAAAAAATAGGCATGTGTGTAAGTTTAAGTTCATAAAATAATAATAGTATATTATTACACGAGCAGGTAAAGAAGGTTTTTATCCACAAAAATGAAAGTTGCTGCACGAGCCACAGGCGAGTGCATGTAATCATTTGAGTGGATAAAAACCTTTGCTTGCGAGTATAATACTATATATAATACTATACTTTATCTACGACATTGTATTTTGTTCTGTTCGCCACTTTAAAAACTTTTCTTTTCATAAACACATTCTTACTTGTGCCGTGATTTTTGCGGTAGAAGATTTTCTATTGCAGTCGTTGCAATATTGCGAATGTCAGGTGGCGTACAGGACATCTCGTTCTCTTCTGTCGACATTTTCTCCAGTCACAGTCACAAAAAACTACTTTAAAACCCACGAATTTCACTTTGTATGTTTTTGCTGTCAATTGTGTGATTTTGTTTGTTTGGAATTTTTGGTTTTGTCACCGTAGCAACTGAAAGTGGTTGCCAACGTAATAATGGGGAAAATACAAAAATCCCAATATGTCCGGTCCTCATTCCAGTGAATAAAGGTTCCTGTCAATTTTACCCACAGTTGAGAACCAATCAAAGCTCTTCTTTAGGTTATCGATGGGTAAAATGAAAATTTACAGTGGGGTTTTCATATCAATAAAGTTTGTATTATGCTATGATCGTAGATAAAATAATTTTTAAAATTCAATTCAATTTCAGTCTTTTTTATCTGATCTTTATCACAATTAAATAGTAACTGCCATGTTATTACGTCTTTCGGCTGTGTAAACTAAAGTGCGATTGAGCTTGTTTTGCTTAAAAAAAATCCTAAGAGCAGATATAAGTTCATACTGTAGAAAATGAGGGTGCTAAGTGTGTGCTTCAGTCATCCAATGAGGATTCTCTTTACTTTAATATCTGCAGTTTTGTCAAGGTTCCATGTAAATAAAAAGCTGCTTCACCCGAAAAAATAATATGAATAATGATTTGCGATTTTGCTTGCATATTTCACAATACTGTAAAAATCTTGTTAAGTTCCTGGACATTAGTCATTTTTACGAAAAAAAAATATACAGTATGCGCCAAAACAAAGGACACGGAAATAAGGAATCCTGTGAAATATAATCGCTTCATATGAAACAAGTGACAATAGTTGTCATGGTAGTTTTAAAAATTGTTTATTCTAACAAACCGTCAAAAAGATTCGAAATGGTGCTTACAACGCAAGACAAAATATTTATTATTGGGGATTATTCTGCTCATACGGGAATGGACGATCAAATGTACCTAGTTTGTTAATGGTTGCCAATCAATTTCGGAAAGAGTTTCAGAAGCCTGCACTGACTGATAAGCAAAATTTGCAAAATTTCGACGAACAGGAAGCGTTCTAACTCAACGCAAATGCCGTACTGGTCGTCCAGTTACCGTGACAACAAATGCGAATCAAGGAAGGCTATTTCAACAGGTGTTAGAATCACAATCATAAATAAGTTCGCGCAGACTATATCTAAAAATGAATTTGAGTGAAAAGTCTACTCGAAGAATGTTTAATTGGTAGTTTTTCCTATAAAATACAGATTGGGCAACACTTGACAAGACAAGACAAGAAATCAAGAGTTGTTTATTGTGCTTCAGTCTTGACAATGGTTTATAAACAACCCTAATTTTTTTCTAATGTGTGGAATGGATTTATCAATAGACAGACGTTTTCTTGGCTTTGAACGACCAGACATCATCGTAGAGAAACCTCTTCATAGTGACCGTGTAACGATTTGGTGCGCAGTGTCAGGTAATGGATAATTGGGCCCTTATTTCGTGGAAGACGAGAGTAAAGAGCGATATAAAGAACAAATTTTGACACCATTTTTTATTGATCTCAGACAATTCTGTCGTGCCAGAAATATACAGTTGAATACCCAATGGTTCCAACAGGATGGGGCTACTTGTCATACCACGACAGCATCCTTAGATCTGATTCGACAAAATTTTGGACCGCGTAATTTTCCTTATCCTTCTCATGCTTACGTATTGGGTATGCTGAAATAAGCCATTTTTACGAAAACCCCTGGCAACTATTGATGATCTCCGTGAACGTGACCTTTTTCAGAAGAATGCAGCAATGCATTTTTAATAACATGCTAAGCAATCTTGTCAACCGTTATGAGTGCTGCTTGGAACGAATTGTATAAAAGTTAAACTTAAATTATTTAAAATGTTTTTATTTAATTTTTCATATTTAATAAAGCTTTAGTTTTTCAGTCTCGTTTGTTTTGGCGCATACTGTATTAAAGGAGTTTTACTGAAAAAATCCGTAAATAATAAAATTAAATAATTTGTTATTAGTGTAGGATCTTGTCTAGTTGTCTAGGAATATGATTGATTAAGAGTTTCTTCACAGTTTACAAAGTTTATTTACAGGATTAATGGTCCACATGTGATACATACAAACGAGTTTAATAAAGAATACATAGTTACACAGTACTGAGAATATAAACTTGTACTAAAGGAGCTGTTGGTTATTTCGTCAAAGATAGTTCGTCTTAATATTCAGCGTCTTATAAATCGTCTCTAGCCTTTGTCGTCTCAAAGTCGAATGCCGGCCGTTGGCGCGTCTTCGCTCGCCTATTCTGTCGGCTTTTTGCGTGCTTTCGCCCCTCCCGCCGGTTAACGGTGGTGCCGTGAAGGTAGAAATTCGGGATGTGTGGACTATACATAGGCGTAACGGAAAAAGTAAAAATAAAACGTATACATAAATAAAACACTTCCTACACTCGGTCGTCCTGACAACAATCCGTCTCGGATTCGTCGGATTCTCCATCAATCCATGGTTTCATATATTCCGCGCATGTTGATGTTAAGTTAGGACCATGATGCAGGCCCACTTTGGCAACGTCATACCTGTCATGTCTTTTCGTCTTGATCACCTCATAGGGTCCTAAATACTTCTCCAATTTCAATCCTGGACCAAACTGTGTTCTTTTTATAGCTACCAATGAGCCGATCTTGTATTTTTTTGCTTCCATTCTCTTCTTATTAAATCCTTTTCTGTTTTCTTCCTGGATTTTAGTAATTTGTTGGCGCGCGTTCGCTCTGTCTGTCTCTGTTTTCATTAAACTCATCTAGAACCTCTTGTTCTATCAACTCTTTGATCTTTAGATCCTCTTTATTCCTCATTTTAGTGCCTAGCAGGATTTCAAAGGGGGTACAATCTATTCCTCTTTGATACGTCGAGTTTAGCGCTTTTTGAACTTGCGGCAGATGTTTATACCATTTTGTTGGATCGTCGAGACTTAGTTTGGTTAGGATAGGAATAAGTATACTGTTGATCCTTTCGACTTGGCCATTTCCTCGTGGTACTCCTGCTGTGATGGTCAGGTGTTGGATACCTTCATTACTGCAATATTCGGTGAAGTCAGTCGATGTAAAGGCTGTTCCTTTGTCAGTAATCAATCTCTTAGGTGATCCAAAAATTTGTTGCTGTCTGGCGAAACAATTAATAACCTCTTTAGTAGCGGTCGACTTTGTCGGGTATAGCCAAGTGAACTTGGAAAAATCGTCTATAATCACTAAAATGTGTTTGTAACTCTTATTCGTCGATGTCAGCGGTCCTAAATGGTCTGCGTGGTAGGTTAGTAATGGTCCTTCTTTAGGAAGTGGATTCAGGAATCCTTCCTTTTTCCCTTCCTTTTTATTACCTAAAATGCATTGTACACAACTTCTGAGAATATCTTTAATTTTGTCCTCCAATTTGTCTATGTAAAATTCTCTTTTAACAACCTCAGCTGTTTTTGTAACGCCGAAATGTCCTATCTCGTGGGACTTTCTTATGATTTCATCTTGCATTGAATCGGGTACCACTAATAATTCTTTCCCGTCGATATATTTATATAAGATGTCGCTTCTTAAAAAATAGTCGTTGTAGTCGGTTCCCTCTTCTAATATCTTCTTTATCGCTTGTAGGTGTTCACTTTTTCCTTGTGCTAACTTCATCCTTTTTCTTATACTTTCCTCTACCATGGGCTCCTCCGTTAATATTGCGCACTGTCGGCTGAGAGCGTCTACGTGAGACATCTTGTTTCCCTTTCTATGTTCTATTTCGTAGTCGTATTCCTCAAGTAGCAATGACCATCTTGCTACTCGGGTGACTAGGTCTTTTTTCTCCATTGTTTTCTGAAAAGCTTGGCAATCGGTAACTATCTTGAATTTAGTTCCTAATAAATATATTCTGAATTTCTTAACAGCTTGGATGATGGCTAACACTTCCAGTTCATAACTCGAGTATCTTTCTTCGGCTGGTGTCGTCTTTCTGCTCATATAATAAATCGGGTGGAGGTTTCCGTCTATATCGGATTTCTGTAACAAGCACGCTCCAAAGCCGTGTTTACTAGCATCCGTATGTATTTCTAAGTAACATCCAGGCTTATAGATGTGTAAAATGGGTTCTTCGGTCAAAAGTTTTTTCAGGGTATGGACTGCTTTTTCTTGTCGGTCTCCAAATTGGAAAGGTGTATCTTTTTTCAGAAGATCACTCAGTGGTTTGGCAATTTGTGCGTAGGACGGAATGAACTTTCTAAAATATCCTGTTAATCCTAGGAACGCCTGAATTTGTTTTACCGTTGTGGGTGTCGGATAGCGTTCGATAGCTCTAATCTTCTCTTCGGATGGTTGTACTCTTCCATCTTCTACAATCAATCCTAAAAACGTTACTCGTCTCTCCAAAAGTTGGCATTTTTTCTTTTTGATTTCTAGTCCGTATTCTCTTGCTAATTCTAAAACCAATTTCAATCTGTCTAACCCTTCTCTTTCGGTACTGCTCAAAATGATAACGTCGTCCATATAGTAAAGTACTATATTTTTCTGGGTAAGTCTTATAAAAATATGGGCAATATATCGCTGGAACACAGCTGGACTGTTACATAGACCAAAAGGACATCTCAAAAACTCATACTGGCCGTCCGGCGTGACAAATGATGTATATTTACGACTTTCCTCTTGAATGGGTACGTGAAAAAAACCATTCCTCAAGTCAATAGTACTAAAGTACTTAGCTCCTTGCAATCTGTCAATTACATCTTCTATAAGTGGCAGGGGAAATCGGTCTTTTATGATATTTTTATTCAGTTTTCTATAATCACAGCATATGCGGGTTTGGCCATCTTTCTTCTTAACTAGCACAATGGGGCTTGCGAAGTCTGAGCAGCTTTCCCGTATAATGCCTTCATCTAACCATGCCTTCATCTGTTTTTCCACTTCTTCTCTTTCCGTCATTGACAGTCTTCGTGGACTTTGAAAGATAGGTTCTTCACTCTTCAAAACTATTTTCATCTCGATTTCTGTAGACCTGGTCTTTTCTGGTTTATATTCTCTTATTAACTGGACTATTTCTTTTTTGCACGACTCGTCTTCGATGTGATTTGATGGTGGCACATCTTCTTCATCAACCTCTGTTGTAATATTCATCAAAAAATTTCCCTTTTCTTTCCTGAATACAAATATTTCATTATCTCTGATACTAACGTCGGCTTTTTTCAATAAATCATCTCCAACAATCGCCTTGAAACTGGAGGATTCCGTCGGGATTATGTGGAATTTCAGTTCAACTTCCTCTTCATTAACTTTAGCAGATTTAGTGAACGATCCTAAAGTCGAAACTTTGTTGTTGCCAATTCCTTTGAGGTTAAGCAAATTTTCTTCGAGCTGAATGTCTCGAAAATAATCCTCGTATACATATTTTCTTAATGCCGTAATGTCACTTCCGGTGTCTAAAAGAGCCACTAGCTGTATATCATCTATTCTTAGTTTAACAGCGTTGCTTGGTACAGTTTCTACAGTCGACACATTAGCTGAACTATTACTAGCTGTCTCCTTACTGGTACTTGGTTTCTGTGGACATTTATTGGCGGTGTGCCCAAAATTGCCACAACTAAAGCACTTCAGCCCCTTACTCTTAAGCGGGCACTCTCTGGATCTGTGACCTTTGTCTCCACAATTATAGCAGCTATCTAGTTTTCCTCTTTTTTGTCTGTCATCTCTTCGGTTATCCTCCTTCTTCATTTCTTTCTTAAAGATTCTTTGCTCTGGAACTTTTTCTTTGACAGTTACATCTCTTCCTTTGATTTTCTCGTACATCTTTATTTTTTCTTTGAATTCGGCATAACTTCTGGCTCCGTAAAGAATAATTTTATTGTTATCCTCCGGCATTCCGTCGATAATGTACTGTATGATTACTTCTTCTTCTATGCTAACTCTACTCCCTATCTCCTTCATCTTAAGGACATATTCTTGGATAGATTCATCCTTTCGTTTTCTTCTGTTCATAAGGGTTTTGTGGATTTCTGCGCTGCTGACTTTCTCTTCGAATTCGTCTAAAAGTTTCCTCTTCAAGGTTGACCACGTCTTTATACCTCTTTCGGATTGCACGAATAATTTTGCCAGCCCTCGTAGTAAGTTTTTAGCAAATATTAGTTTCTGCAAATCGTTCCATCCTGTGATTTCAGCTGTTTCTTCGAAACAGGTATTCGATGGGGTATTCGTCTTTTCCATCAAACACGCGTACACTATCTTCGACGTCTCGAAAAGTTAGTGCAAATGATCCTTTTTTAATTGTTCGTCTAGGATATACTTCTTGTAGATCGTCGCTTAAGTCTTCTTTATTATGTTCGTCTCCTATATCGTCTTCATCTTCCTCATCTTCTTCGTCTTGCTCGTCTTCTTCTGAACTTCCTTCATTCACTCCTACAGTAAAATCGTTCAAAAAGGAACATATTCGCTGAGATACTTGTTCAGTAGAGCCTGTGTAGTTAAGATCGAGAATATTGCAAATCGAAATTAAGTCCGGAATTTCCACCTTCGAGACAATGTCATATTTTCTTTTGTATTCGGCCGAAGTTTTATCAAACCTAAACCCCTTAAAATCGCGCAATAGTAACCTATGTCGTCGCGGTATACCGTTGTCTTCAAATACGATTTTATATAAAACTTTAATGGCTTTTAAATTGCCCGTCTTTATGTTGCGTTCAACATTCGGAAAGTCGACTAATTTAGACATCGTGATACGTCAAAAATTTTATAGAAATAGATCAGTACACTTTAAAATATTTAATATTATAAATGAAAGTGTAAGAATCAACAAAATAATAAATTATTTAGCATTCAAAGTAAGATGGTAAACTTCCGAAGCCTCCTCGTATACTAGAAACCGAACCGCGTATTCTCCTTACAGTAGAAACTTTTACAAATCCATTTTGGTAATTATTTAGAACAGCTACTTCTGGCCTATCTTCAAAATTTTTATAAAAATTGTTTAATTAATAGTTAAAAACAACGAATTGAGTATTTATTTAGTGCGCTCAAGCATATTTTTTTCAAAATTAATTTTTAAAGTTGGAACTATTTTTTGATCGCGCTGCCATTTTTAGCAGCATGGCGTCTGAAAATCGTATGCAAATAGCAATACGCGACAAATAACAAAGAAAATAAATTATTTTGATATATATATTACATTATAAATTTGACCGAAAAAACATTAAAATAGTAATCTTATGATATATAAATATACTCTCATGACTTACTTTTAAAAATGGCTTTCCTAAAAAGATGTATCCACACTCATCATTACACTATTCACATTCTGTATTTTATTTAATTAAAATCTGCACCACACAATATTTATATAATTAAATATAGGTACTCTCTGAAAAACTAAATATACAATAATTATTATAACTCGTAATCATCTTAACAAAATGTTCTATTTAACAACAAAATTTATTCTGCAATACACAATACTAAAATCAACTTTTTAACAGCGCTATCTGCTGTTCCGAACATAACTTGCGTTATGTCATGTAGGTACCAGCGTTGCCACATCTCTAAATAAAACCTAAATATTACCATCATATTTTTTTACATTATAAATATATAAAAATATTGAAAATAAAATGTGAAATGTAGAGAGAATATTACTAACCAAATCAAATTGGTCTTTTTGCATTTTATAAAAGATAAAACAAAGATAAACAAACACGCAAAATTCAGTGACGGGTGGCGATGCTATCCTAATCCAACCTAACCAAACTAAACCAGACCTAACTAAACCTAACCTAACCTAACCAGACCTAACCTAACCCAACCAAACCACACCAAACCAAACCAAACCAGACCTAACCAAACCTAACCAGACCTAACCAAACCTAACTAAACCTAACCAAACCAAACCTAACCAAACTTAACCTAACCTAACCTAACCAAACTTAACCTAACCTAACCAAACCTAACCCGGTTATGGTCTAACCAAGACCTAACCTGGTTATGGTCTAACCAAGACCTAACCCGGTTATGGTCTAACCAAGACCTAACCCGGTTATGGTCTAACCAAGACCTAACCAAACCCGGTTAGGTTTGATTAGGTCTGGTTTGGTTTGGTTAGGTTAGGTTAGGTTAGGTTTGATTAGGTCTGGTTTGGTTTGGTTTGGTTTGGTTAGGTTAGGTTAGGTTAGGTTAGGTTAGGTTAGGTTAGATTTGGTTTGGTTAGGTTTGGTTAGTTCTGGTTAGGTTTAGTTAAGTTTGGTTTGGTTAAGTTTGGTTTGGTTGGGATTGGTTAGGTTGGGATTGGTTAGGTTGGGATTGGTTAGGTTGGGATTGGTTAGGTCTGGTTAGGTTAGGTTTGGTTAGGTTAGGTTAGGTTAGGTTAAGTTTGGTTAGGTTACGTTAGGTTAGGTTAGGTTAGGTTAGGTTAGGTTTAGTTAAATTTGGTTAGGTTTGGTTAAATTTGGTTAGGTTTGGTTAGGTTAGGTCTGGTTAGGTCTGGTTAGGTTAGGTTAGGTTAGGTTAGGTTAGGTTAGGTTAGGTTAGGTTAGGTTAGGTTTGGTTAGGTTTGGTTAGGTCTGGTTTGGTTTGGTTAGGTCTGGTTTGGTTTGGTTTGGTTTGGTTAGGTTTGGTTTGGTTTGGTTTGGTTTGGTTTGGTTTGGTTAGGTTTGGTTTGGTTTGGTTAGGTTTGGTTAGGTTTGGTTAGGTTTGGTTAGGTTAGGTTAGGTTAGGTTAGGTTAGGTTAGGTTAGGTTAGGTTAGGTTAGGTTAGGTTAGGTTAGGTTAGGTTTGGTTAGGTTAGGTCAGGTTAGGTTAGGTTAAGTTTGGTTAGGTTAGGTTAGGTTTGGTTAGGTTAGGTTTGGTTAGGTCTGGTTAGGTTAGGTTAGGTTAAGTTTGGTTAGGTTAGGTTTGGTTAGGTTAGGTTAGGTTAGGTTAGGTTAGGTTAGGTTAGGTTAGGTTAGGTTAGGTTAGGTTAGGTTAGATTTGGTCTGGTTAGGTTAGGTTAGGTTTGGTTAGGTCTGGTTTAGTTTGGTTAGGTTGGATTAGGATAGCATCGCCACCCGTCACTGAATTTTGCGTGTTTGTTTATCTTTGTTTTATCTTTTATAAAATGCAAAAAGACCAATTTGATTTGGTTAGTAATATTCTCTCTACATTTCACATTTTATTTTCAATATTTTTATATATTTATAATGTAAAAAAATATGATGGTAATATTTAGGTTTTATTTAGAGATGTGGCAACGCTGGTACCTACATGACATAACGCAAGTTATGTTCGGAACAGCAGATAGCGCTGTTAAAAAGTTGATTTTAGTATTGTGTATTGCAGAATAAATTTTGTTGTTAAATAGAACATTTTGTTAAGATGATTACGAGTTATAATAATTATTGTATATTTAGTTTTTCAGAGAGTACCTATATTTAATTATATAAATATTGTGTGGTGCAGATTTTAATTAAATAAAACAGAATGTAAACAGTGTAGTGATAAGTGGATAGGTGTCGATAGATCTTTTTAGGAAAGTCCACCTGTTAAAAGTAAGTTGTGAGAGTATTTTTATATTATAAGATTACTTTTTTAATGTTTTTTTGGTTAAATTTAAAATGTAATGCATATCAAAATAATTTGTTTTGTTTGTTATTTGTCGCGTATTACTATTTGCATACGATTTTCAGACGCCATACTGCTAAAAATGGCAGCGCGATCAAAAAGTAGTTCCAACTTTAAAAATTAATTTTGAAAAAAATATGCTTGAGCGCACTAAATGAATACTCAATTCATTATTTGTAGACCATAATTAAAGTATTTTTGTAAAAATTACGGAAATTGGCCAGAAGTAACTGTTCTAAATAATTACCTCAATTTTAATTAACAAATATAAATATTAACCTTTCACAAGTATTTATTAGCAAAGACAAAATAATTTAATTACGCCTATGTATCCGAAACATTCAGTTATTTACAGAATAAAATACCTAGTTAAGATTTCTTACAGTTTTTAAGAAATAACACTATAGAAATAAAATACAAAAATAATAAATTCTTATACAGCCTCAAATTTATTATTCTTCCAGTGTGAAATAATATAAACAATTGTCTGAATACTGTCTTATTTAACCGTCAATTAGGTAATATAAATTCAAAAGTTTTTCACAAAAAAAACCAAAAGAAAACTTGAATCGCTTTTTACGTCGGTGGCTTCGTTGATAAAATTGGAAAAATAATTGTTTCCTACCTTGAATCTGGTCGTCTTCTTTAATATAAAGCCTTACTTTACAATTTCTGCAATTCGCCTTCGTGTAAAACTGTATCCCCCAAATGTAGGATCTTGTCTAGTTGTCTAGGAATATGATTGATAAAGAGTTTCTTCACAGTTTACAAAGTTTATTTACAGGATTAATGGTCCACATGTGATACATACAAACGAGTTTAATAAAGAATATATAGTTACACAGCACTGAGAATATAAACTTGTACTAAAGGAGCTGTTGGTTATTTCGTCAAGTCTCGATACCCTACTTTGAAAACCTCGTAAGTGCCTAACACCTGATTTTACACGAGCAATACAAAAAACTGCGGTATTTTAATTGCGAGAAAAATTGCTAATTAAATTTTGTGTTAATGCATTAAGTACAAAATTAAATACAAAGTTAAGTACAAAATTTAATTAGCAATTGTTCTCGCAATTAAAATACCGCAGTTTTTTGTATTGCTCGTGTAAAATTAGGTGTTAGGTACTTACGAGGTTTTCAAAGTAGGGTATCGGTCTTATAAACCGTCTCTAACCTTTTGTCGTCTCAAAGTCGAATGCAGGGCCCGTTCACTCCCCACGCTTTGACAGGTCTGAGGTTTTAGTTTGGCAACGCATCACTGAAGGCGCTAGTATAGCAATATTCAAAATTGCCGCCACGAATTGTTTCCGTCCGTCAGCTGACCGGCCATAAAACAAGAAGTCAAGCCAGGAAAAACAATTTTTAATTTTATATTTATATTGAAGTGTTTGATTTGTGGTCGTGTTTATTAGTACTACTATTATTACCGAGTGTTTTATTCCAGATAATAATTATGGTTCAACGTTGTTGTGTTCCTGGTTGTAATTTAACCAGCAAAGATATTAAAATGCATGTTTTGCCCAAGGATCATGAGGTAAGGTTTTATTTATTTTTATTATATATAAAATGAGGATTTATACAGAATGTTTTAGTCTTAAATATAAACATATTCATAAGCCTACAATTAACAACAATGATAAGCAAAAAAGAAGTGCATTGTTATATGATTTTTTTATACTTATGACTAAAACAATTTGTATAAATACAACTTTATAGTTAGACGTTGTTTTATTGAGTAAGTAATAATTTAAATATATATGTGCATTTCCACCTTTATTGTCAGTATGTCAATAAAAAATAATATAAGCTGCTTTGCTTTAATATTTTATTAACAAACTTATGAAATTTCAGCTACGAAAAGTCTGGTGTCTTCAAATTAACAGGTTGGAGTTATTAGATATGGATGAGAACAAAAGACGGAATATGTACAGGGTGTTTGACTTGCACTTTAGTAATGAGGATAAGTTTTCATCATATCATAACAAAACAAATTTAAAGGCCACAGCAATTCCAACAATTATTCCTGGTATGTTCAAATTTTTTATCTAAATTTTGGAGTTAAAAGTATTGGTTATTTCTTGTTATAACACAACTGAGGTTGTTTTGTTGTGCCATTATTGTTGTTATTGGTTTATCTGCCTGTAATTCCTAACAATTTCCTGTAATTTTAGAATGATCATCTTCAGAGGAAAGAGATATGCCATCAACTTCCAGAAAGGTGCAAGAGAACAACAGTTATTGTCAGTGCCTTCTACTTTAAAAATAACAGGTAGAATAAATTGGAATATTAAGTAATTTTACTTTCCTTCAATGCAAACATCTTTTAAGTAATAATAGAATATACTTTAACATCCCTAATTGTTTAACATCAATCCTAGATGTAAATTTGACTGAAAATGTTATAAACTCTTTAAAACATATTGGAATGTAATATAAGTTGTAGCAATTGTGTTGCTCATTTGTAGTTGATGCAAACAAATAAATAAAAAAATTAATATTTGTTTATTTTTATTATATTAATCTCTAGTACCTATTTATTTTATACATTTATAATTTACCTAACACTATGATGGCAAATTTGATGATTTTCAAATTCATAAAATTTTTGTTATTTTCGTGTTAGGTAAATTATAAAAGTATTTAAGTATTTAAACTTAAATTCAGGAGGTATGCAACTAGCCGTACAAAAGTTTTAATTCGGCAACGCATCGCTCAAGGCGCTGATGTTCAATTTCGAATGCGCGGGAAAGAGGGAGTCGGCTATCTTTCCTTGAGATGATTTGTGGTCGAATGCCGGCCGTTGTTGGCGCGTTTTCGCTCGCCTATTCTGTCGGCTTTTTGCGTGCTTTCGCCCCTCCCGCCGGTTAACGGTCGTGCCGTGAAGGTAGAAATTCGGGATGTGTGGACTATACAGGGTGTTTCATTAAGAATTATCCATATAGTAACTGGAGAAACCTTAGCACTAAATATGAAGATTTAAGGCAAAACACTTAAATAAAATGTTCCTCCTAACCGAGATATAGGGTGTTTTATTTTAACTATTCTAAAATGATTGTATCCCATATTTTTGACACTTTCCAATATTTTTTGTTCATACTTGGCAAAGAGTTTACACATATTAGGTTACTTTAAACAGTGGCAAAAAATATTTTTTCTCGATTACCAGAGGCGTGCGGTTGGGATGGATACTTTCTTTTATCCCCCTACAATTTACGCCACTGTCGTAATAATTGTTTCTAATTTTCCGTCACTTTCTACGTAAATATCATCCTCTTGTCTCAATACGATAGAGTGAGTAGTTTTAGAGTTATTTGCATTTAAAGGTAATGTTTAAAATATCCATTTTTGTTTTATTGTTTATTTAACATGAGTTTCCTTAATTATTTAACCACCTTGATAACCAAATTTGTTAATTCTAATCGTAAATTCAATAACTATTTCACTAAATAAATAAAATTTATTAGTTTCAAATGATTTTTTCATATTAATATTTATTAAAATTTCAGTTTTAAATTTTTACTAAAAATTATATTTCTGAATTTTCATAAATTTAAAATTAAAAAACATTAATATGAAAAATCTTTTGAAATGAAATTTACTGAAACTAATAAACTTTATTTATTTAGTGAAATAGTTATTGACTCATGTGAATTTACGATTAGAATTAACAAATTTTGTTATCAAGGTGGTTAAATAATAAGGAAACTCATGTTAAATAAGCAATAAAACAAAAATGGATATTTTAAACATTACCTTTATATGCAAATAACTCGAAAACTACTCACTCTATCGTATTGAGACAAGAGGATGATATTTACGTAGAAAGTGACGAAGAATAAAAAAAATATGCAGAAACAATTATTACGACAGTGGCGTAAATTGTAGGGGGATAAAAGAAAGTATCCATCCCAACCGCACGCCTCTGGTAATCGAGAAAAAATATTTTTTGCCACTGTTTAAAGTAACCTAATATGTGTAAACTCTTTGCTAAGTATAAACAAAAAATATTGGAAGGTGTCAAAAATATGGGATACAATCATTTAGAATAGTTAAAATAAAACACCCTATATCTCGGTTAGGAGGAACCTTTTATTTAAGTGTTTTGGCTTAAATCTTCATATTTAGAGCTAAGGTTTCTCCAGTTACTATATGGATAATTCTTAATGAAACACCCTGTACATAGGCGTAACGGAAAAAGTAAAAATAAAACGTATACATAAATAAAACACTTCCTACATTAGTAAGTATAAAAATCTCTCATTATAATAGTAATTTTTTTAGTAGTTTTTATGCTTCACAAATACATAAAAGCTATGGTTAACCGCTATAAAACAAATGTTAAAATATTTTTATACTTAAAACTTAAAATAATCATGAAAACTAATTTAAATTGCTGCTAAAATTAAAAGGATAGTTTTGCCAGTCCTCTTAAATGTTCTGTTCAAGCGCAAATTTTATCGGATGCAAAAATACAGAATACAATTTCTTTTTTTATTAATTATGGTTGAAAATGTAGATAGAACGAGAAGACAAAAAGTACGTTATAGAAAATATCCTGATACGCCATTACATAATCTACAGCTAATAAAATTGAAAAGACAATTAGAGAAACTGAATCATGCTGCAAATGCAGGTCGCCCCAAAATTTTGTCATAATGCAAAACTTGATCTATTGTAATGTTTTCTTATGGCTAACTACTATTTATTTATTTACTAAAACACACACTTAATTAATTTCCATACACACTTCATTTCTACTTAATTTTTATACACCCGATTTATCAGTTATATTTTGTTTATAACACCAATTTATATTATTATTATGTATATTCTTCGCTTTCCACGCTCTCGAAAACCATTAGAACTCTTTCGCACTGTGAGTCGCTTATATATAGCCTTTCTAACACCGCTGGAACTCCCGAGAAAGTTTTTTTCTAGGTGATTCCACGTTCTAGATCAACGAAGAACAATTGAGTACCATGCCGATAAACCAGACGTATTAGTACTAAAACAGACGGAGCGGTTTCTGTCTAGTCGGCGACGACTCGGCAGAGAAGCGGCTCAAAACACACGAGGCGTCACCGCAGCTTACGACTTACACGTTTTTATCGAGACATCTTTCGAAGTTGTCATGTTGTCAAGTTGTGTCTTAGTAGTTTGCATCGTTGGCATAAAATTTGGCTTCTTCTGATAGTGATTTGCTTTTTCTAGTAACTGCAGGCTTACTATATATAACAAAATTAAGAAAAAAAATAAACACTAATATTGAATACATCCCATAATAAATGAGCGGAAAAATAGAGGATTTTTTTACACACTGTATACGAACTTAACGGAGATCCAGATAAATTCTTTAATTTTACCAGAATGTCAAGAGAAACATTCCAAGAATTGTTGTCAATAATTAAAGATTCATGTTCAAAAAGAAATACTACCATGAGGTCTATTATGAATCTCATTTATTAATTTCTCAACGTCCAAAGTTTCCATACTGATCTGACAACGCCGAGTCAACAAAAACCGCCATAAAACCTCTTACGTGTGTTTCATCCCATAAGCAAACATGTACTGATGTGCCGACTACAGTCGTAAAACCGCGCGCAGGTACGCGCCGACACCGCCATCACGAACCGCGCGTTGACGCACCGTCTGTTTCATTTCTATCCATAAAGGATGCACCGCTTCGGCAGCCGACTCGGCTGCCGACTTGGCAGAAACCGCTCCGTGTGTTTTAGCTGTTAGACCGACCGCATTCGCCATTATTTAGTGTTTAGTTAACCAGTGACGTAGAGTCAGGTTGGCGAGTTTGTATTAAGTGTAAAAGATAATCTTCACATTACTTCTAAACAAATTGCAGGTGATGCAAACATTTCTAAAAGTTCTGTTTTAAGAAATAAGAGTAAAAATTAAATGTCAAAATGAATTTATTTAAGAAAAATGCTGTAATGTTTTTAATAGTTAAGTGTAGATTAGAAAGTGTACCTATGTTGGCTTAAGAAGGAAAGGTTGCCAGGAGACGAAAAGTTTGATGGTTGGTGATTTTTAAAAATAAAGTTAAGAAGATTCTAAAAAAAGATACCAATTTTAAAAAGTAAGAAGGTGTAATTAAAAGTAGTGATAAAAGTAGTGCGACGGAATTTTGCAACGATTTTAGAAATGCCTACTGCTATAAAATATTTTAAGAGAAAAAATGAAATAGGCACATTTGAAAGAGTAAATCGCAATTAAAAGTACTAAAATTCCGCCATTTTTTTAATTTTGACAATTTTTGACAATTATGTCTTGATGGTCATAAATTTTAGAGAGAGCGGTGGACGGACGATGTTGCGAGTTCTTATTTCTGTAACTCGTGACAGCTAGGAAATACTTTACATAAGATTTATACCATCCTCATCATTTAAATCTAAAATGTAGGTATTGAAAATGTACTTTTTTGGATGTATTATGTATGTTCGGCAGGTATTAGCTTAGTAGGTAACTATATTCTATGTAGTTAGGGAAAATATAAAAAATTATGTATCTTTTTGTGATTTTTATTCAAAAATTAATGCTAAATGTCCCGATAATTATATAAATATTCGTCTTTAGTTATATTTTATATTTATATTGCTACTATTTTACATTTGATAAATGTTTACTTGAATAAATTAAAAAATTTAATATTTATAAAACGATCGAAAAATCTAGCTAATTTGGTTGATAGATCAGGGCCCGTATTTTTAAGGGGCAGAAAAAAGCATTTTTTATTGTATAGTAAAACTGTTCATTAAATTTTAACATAACTGATTAGCAGTAAGTTTATCTGTTTTAATTCTGATAAGGTATAAAACAAATATAAGATGAACATGACATTCTAATGATGTTTATTATTTCAATTATTATTATTATAGATTATATAATTTTATATAATCGTGTAGATAATATTTTACAATGCAAAATTAATACAACTAAAAGAAAATAAATACTATTGACAACTCCGCTAAAACTATAAACAGGGCACAGAACTGTAATAATTTAATGACTTTCTCTCCCTAGACTTTGATAAAACAAATCTAAGGATGTTTATTATTTCAATTTTCACGATTATAACTGCAAATAATTTTATATATTCATGTAGATAATCTTTTTCAATGCAAAATTAATGTAACTTAAAGGAAATAAACATCATTGGCAACTCCGCTAAAACTATAAACAGATCACAGAACTATAATAATTTATGAATTTCTCTCCCTAGACCTTCTAGACTTCTAGATCAAATTATAATGTGCTTATAACCTTTAAGTGTCAAGAATAATAAAAAACTCTTCGTTTCAACGTAACTTCCAAGTTTATTTGAAAAAATATGCTTTAAATCACAATGACAGCCGTTTCACTAAGAAGCATCGTCAGATTCACATTTAAGTTACATTTTGTTTGTTTGTAGCTAGGTACCTGATGTTTAGGTAGTAATAGGGCTAGACCAAGTATGGAAGTAATAAGACATAACAATATTAAAAGCTAGATGTTAATAGCCCTAAGGGATTATCCTGGATGTAATTTCCTCTAAGATCAGTATAACTGTGCAATGATAATGATAATTCATTAAATTATTCAATATACAGAAAACCTACACAAACAGATGTAACCATACCATATAATTCAAATCATCCTATAAAGCATAAATTAGCAGCTTATAATTCTATGATACATAGAGTATTTTCAATGCCAATGGACAAAATTAACTTTGATAAAGAAATTAGTATCATAAAACAAATAGCTACGTCTAATGTCTATCCAATTCATTTAATAAATAAATTAATTAATAAGAAAGAACAGAAAGTGTCACTACAACTAATATTTCCTAAACAAACTAAAGAAATTAAAAGTTATAAAAATATTACATATTGTGAAAATATTTCCAATACAATTTCAAAAATAATATCTTCGGCAACATCAGCATTAATATCATTTAAAACACAAAATAATGTTGGTACAAAATTGTCAGATGTAAAAACAAAATTACCCAAATTAAAAAAATCTGGTGTTTACAAAATTAATTGTCCAGAATGAAATGCTGTATATATATAGGTCAAACACAAAGAAATTTTGAAGTAAGATTTAATGAACCCTTAAGAGCATATAGATTAAAACGACCAGATAAAACAAATTATGCAAAACACCTACTTGAACATCCAACCTCACTCTTACACACCAATGACATCCAAATACTACACACTTGTGATAAAAAACAAAATTTAGATTTCCTTGAAGAACTTGAAATAAAAAGACATCTAGCAGATCCACAATATAAAGTTGTTAATGAACAAAAATAAATTTTGGAAGTTCTCCACTATTAAACTGTTTACTTTGATTGAGTTTACATTTTATACATAGATAAGACATAATTGTAAAACACAAATATATTAAGTTATTGTAAAGATCAGCATGATATAGTTTTTTCCTGGTTTTTCTATATCATTGCACAGTTATACTGATCTTAGAGGGAAGTACATCCAGAATAATCCCTTAGGGCTCATAACATCTAGGCTTTAATATTGTTGTCTTATTACTTCCATCTTTGTCTAGCCTTAATACTATCTAATCAATATCAGGTACCTAGCTACAAACAAACAAAATGTAACTTAAATGTCACTGTGACGATGCTTCTTAGCGAAACGGCCGTCATTGTGATTTAAAACATATTTTTTCTAATAAACTTGGAAGTTACGTTGAAACGAAGAGTTTTTTATTATTCTTAATAAGATGGACTTCCCAAAAGTAAGATTTAGTACAATAACTTTAAGTATCAACTGAAAATTTAGTTTAAGATAACCCTTATAGTTTAAAGTAAAAATATTCATCGTAAAATGGAATTAAAAGTGTCGAAAAAGTACTATTTCTTGAACTAAATTCGTAAATTTTAAAGTAATTAATGAATTATCCAGCGAATTTTTTCTTCTAACCTACTTTATGTAAGGTAAGCTAACAAACAAATTTTAAAATAATATTAAAATCATTGGGTCAACAAAGTCAACGGAACCGTATTGAAAATTATTAAAATAAAAATAAGAAACAGCTGTAATTGCATTTAAAACCGTATTTTGCGAATAAATAGTGGCAGTTTAGTTCCACCGTTTAGTTATTTATTGTTCTTACTTCGTGTAAAATTAATAAATTTGAAATGGACACGCACACGCCTCCAGGGGGCGACCTAAAATACACATTCAAAAAAAGATATCACTGTGTGAAATGTTTAAGGTAAAAACAAAAAAATATTCCAAGGTAATGTTTGACTGTTGGATGTTGCAAAGAGGTTCATAATAAATAAAAAAAATAAATGCTCGTCATGAAGAGTTGGCGGGTAGTTTTTGGAGGGGGGTGAAAACGGTATTTTTACTATTTCCGGCGAAGGCTGACGTCAAAATGAAAAATGTTCATTAGAAAAGTTGTAGATCATAAAATAATCAATAAATTTTGTTAAGATCATTTTTTATCATAACCTCAAAATATTCGTGATAAATGAAAAAACCGCTTTTTTCGTTTTTAATTTTTTAATTACGCAAAAATAATTTAATTTAATTGAAACTTGGTGTAAATATACCTTTCTATGTCTAAAATAACAAATTTAATCTAATTTTTTTAAGCAAAAAAATCGATAAATGTACATATCATTTTCAGATTTTCCAGAGATTATTTTTTTTAAACGAAATTCCTCCTTTGGAAAGCAATTTAAAAGGTTCGTCAGGGTCTCATTTTGTTCTTCTTAATATGTACTTTATAATAAAAAAAGAAAACATACACTTACCATTTAAAAACATGCTAAAAAATGTAAAAAACTAAAAGCTAATTTTTTAATTAAACGTAGAAATTTGAAACCTCCAAACAACCCGGCAATTTCTCATGATGGCCATTTATTTTTTTATTTATTATGAATTCCTTTACAACTTCCGACAGTCACACATTACCTTGCAATTTTTTGTTGAAAAGTAAAGTTTGACTGGTCTATATTACAATATTACAAAAACGAATACCATTAAAGACTTCTCTAAGACAAGCGCAAATAAAATTATTAAATTATAAAATGTTGTGACCCTAAATTAGAAAGACATATGGATTGCCGAATTCCCGGCAATCTGTATGTCTTCGATGTCAACTTCGATTTTACTTTGTCAACATATTATGTCGCGTTAGCGCTGGCCCTAGTTTTATTGGATAATGCTTCTACTAATGTGCAGTATGTACAGGGTGATAAGTTAAGGGTAGCGAGCGGCCATATCTTATAACATATTGGTAGTATATATTTGAGAAAAAAATCATGATAAAAGTCGCCAAGAGAAATTGCTGTAAATTATTTTCGAGTTTGTCAAACGTCCGCTAGAGGGCGTAACAACCAACACCAAGTAGAAAAATGGGATTTGTATAGAATTTTGCATAATAAAAGTATATCGATGATATAATTTTTAAATTTACTGACCATTTCCTCATATATTTTGTCTAAAACGTTTTGTTCTTTCTATCAAAATAAAGCAGTGGGGGAGGTTCAATTGTTTTTTTAAACAAACCAAGATTTCTCACGTTTCGCTTGACCGATCTCAACAAATTTGGGCTCATATGAAAGAGCATAATTTACACTACAAAACGCTTACATAATTTTGACTTTTTGATTTTCGTCTTCGCCGCTAGATGGCGTTAACTGAAACGGAAGCCAATTTTTGAGTTTTTTTCAAAAAACCAAATGTGATGGTATATTCATTTTTATATATTTTAAAAGAGGATGCATTTTTCTAAAATTAAATGAAAAAAATTAATCATCTACCTTTTTTTGAACCGTTGATATTGACCAAAATTTAATTTTAGTAGGTACATTAAAAATGGCACGCCACTGTTTTTTATCAAAATAAAAATCAGCTTTTTTATCTATTATTAATTGCTAACAAAAAGAATCTTTTGACTTTTTCTCGTTAGACAAACGGTTTTGGATTGAAAAAATAAAATAGGTTTACATGGGGCGCCCATATCTCGCAACAATTTATTTATTTATTTTTATTTAATTTTTTCTATCCAAAACCGTTTGTCTAACGAGAAAAAGTCAAGAGATTCGTTTTGTTAGCAATCAAGTCAAAAATTCAAAACAAAATAAGCGTTTTATAGTGCAAATTATGCTCTTTAATATGAGCCTAAGTTTGCTAAAATCGGTCAAAAGAAACGGGAGAAATTTTAGTTTGTTTAAAAAAACAATTAAACCTCCCCCACTGCTTTATTTTGATAGATAGAACAAAACGTTTTATACAAAAAATATGGGGAAATGGTCAGTAAATATGAAAATAATATCATCGATATAGTTTCATAATGAAAAATTCTATACAAATCCTATTTTTCTACTTGGTGTTGTTACGCCCTCTAACGGGAGTTTGACAAACTCGAAAATATTTTACAGCAATTTCTCTTGGCAAATTTTATCATGATTTTTTTTTCTCAAATATATGGCCGCTCGCTACCCTTAACTGATCACCCTGTATATTTAAATTGGCCATATAATAGAAAACACTTACTGGGAAATAAAGGCAAAACAATGTAAGCCAAGTTTTGTTATTTAGATGTCCTAAAATATCACCGCCAAATAGACACATTTCATTGCCAGCGCTAACACAACATATTGACCATCTAAAATCGAAACTGATATGAAGTGGAGAGTTGGCAATCTATAACTTCTTTATAATTTATGGTTTTGGCCGTTCAACATTTGGTCATATAACTGAAAAAAATTTTCTCTCAAAAAGAAATTTTTAGCGGTTCTCTATAATATGTTGTTAAAGAATATTAATGTAATTTAAAACTTATGGACTAAAAATTTGTTGTTTTTGTTTAATTAATCTCTAACTATCATATTTAATAAAATTCTCTGGAAAAAAGTAGATCGTGTAAATTGAAGTAAGATATTTCCTAATCAGTAAAAATTATTTATATACTTACTTGTTACTGCTTAAAAAAGAGTTTTCCGGATACTTTTTTTCAAAAAAAAATGTGAATGTTATTCTAAATTGTTTTCAATATGCAAATATGTTTATATTACATTTTTATATTGATATACGGGGTTGGGATAAAGTATGGAACCAAGTAAATATCTTATTTTAAACGAAAAGAACGATATTTATGAAAATTTGCAGGTAAGTGCAATGGAACAAAACGTATCTGATGTACATTTTTTTGATAATAATATACTTACGGTTTAACCGGAAATGCCATCAACTTCTTTAATTTAAATGTGACACTCTATATATTTTTACAGATTTTGAAAGAGCTTGTTATTTTGAATTCATACATACTGAGTTTAGTGTAAAAAAATTTGTAAAAAGGAAGAATACAGCACTTTAACCAACCTCCTTTGAGTTTTTTGCATTAGAGCAAAAAACTATTTAGATAAACTAATTGATGTTGTTTGTATGCATAGAAATAAATAAACAAGTACTGTTTAGTACGTCTTTTGTTCTTCAAGTGTCAAATTCTAATTGACGGAAATAAATTGCACAATTTAGAATGGTTCAATTAAGTGAAAAAGAGCGTATGTATTGAAATTTTAATGATGATCGGTTATGGTGATCGTGTTAGAACTCATGAAGAAGTGTGTCATATTTTTAATAATTTTCATCCGGAGAGAAATCCTATATCACGCTCAACAGTAACTAAAACATTACAACGTTTTAATACTACTGGAATGGTAAAAAATTTGCTAAAACCTGGAAGACCGCGGACTGCAACGAACGAAACTGTTAAACAAAATATTGCAATCGATTTAGAAGAATCACCTCAAACTTCCACCACAAATTTGGCATTAAACCATGGTATCAGTCGACGTTCTGTAGGAAAGATATTAAAATGTAAAAAGTATCATCCGTACAAGATACAGTTGGTTCAAGAATTGTCATACGATGATTTTGACCGACGGCTGGAATTTTGCGAACGGCTAATGGACATCTGTAATGTCGACGAAAATTTTGCTTCTAGCATAGTTTTTTCCGACGAGGCAACTTTTTGTATGGAACAGTTAATCGCCATAACTCAAGGTATTGGTCAAATGAGAATTCTCATTTGATTCATGAAGCACATACCCAGCATCCACAGAAGTTATAAATGTTTGGATGGGAATTGTCAAAAATAAGCTTATATGCCCATTTTTTATCGACGGAAACTTGAATGGTGACAAGTATTTGGATCTACTAAATAACAAAATTATTCCTGCACTTCAACAGAATGGGCAATTGCCACTAAATATTTGGTTTCAACAAGATGGAGCACCTCCCCACTATGATCCAAATCGATGGATTAGACGTAGAGGATTCATAGAGTGGCCTGCTCGTTCTCCGGATCTTAGCCCGTTAGATTTTTTTCTTTGGGGTTATCTAAAATCACGTGTTTACGTTAGACGACCAACAAACTTACAGGAATTGAGACAAAGAATTATTGATGAATGTGAACTAATACGTGGAGAAGTCTTGGAAAGAGTGACTCAAGAATTTGTTAATAGGATGGCATATTATCAGCAAGTAAACGGCGAGCATTTTGAACATTTGAAGTAATTTTGTTTCTCATTATTCTGAAATAATGAAACGTACATCTATTGTACTACTAACAGTGTTCCTCGTTTTTACAAATTTGTTTACATTAAACTCAGTATGTATGAATTCAAAATAACAAGCTCTTTCAAAATCTGTAAAAATATATAGGGTGTCCCATTTAAATTAAAGAAGTTGATGGCATTTCCGGTTAAACCGGAAGTATATTATTATCAAAAAAATGTACATCAGATGCGTTTTGTTCCATTGCACTTACCTGCAAATTTTCAACAATATCGTTCTTTTCGTTTAAAAACTTTATCCCAACCCCGTATTTTATACTTAAATAAATAAACGTTTTGATTGTATTAATTCTACTGATGAGCAATAAACCTTATTACTATTATTATATTGACCGCGGCGTAAAAATTTTAAACTACTCTGCTGTGTATTAAAGTTACAGGGACAAAATAACTGTAACGATACCAACTCCACGGAAAAGTGTACTACGGGTTGCGATTTACCTATATAGGAAATTGTTTACCTATATACTTACTAAAGCTTCTGGTTTTAGTTTTAAATCGGTCAATTGCACTAATCCCGAAAAAATACCGACGTTCAAATTTTCCGTGTCCAAATCGACAACGTATTTACCAAGTAATTGGTTTAATAATCTTGCAACAGCTCCCTCTAGCATCTAAAAATTAAATTAGATTCCACAAGTACAAAATTCCATAACATTAATATTGTTTACAATTTAGTTTAGAGATTTTTACATATTTTTTAAAGTTATTAAAGTAAGAAAGGTTAGATACATGAGAATTTTAATTTTTATATTTTTTTTAGTATTGAAATGCCCAAAAAAAATTTTTACTATAAATGGAAGAAGAATTTTGATTATAATGAAAATTGGAAGTAGAAACAAACATCGTGGATGATGAGTTTGGTTAAAAAATGTTTAACTTTTGATTGCTTGACACATATTTCCGATGAAAATTTTAAATATAAGTGTTTTAATACGTTTGGTTTAGTTTGAGATATTGTACATTACTATAGTTTAAAAATTACCTTAAATAGTTTCTAAATCACTGTTTTTGGCTATTAAAAGTTATCCTTCGTCATTGTGGAACTCACATGTAATATTTCCGCGGGAGGTTATCGATTTTTAGGCTGACAGCTGGCGAATTCGACTGGAGCGCCGGAGGGAGGCGGCATTATGTCCCTTTTTTTTTAAATCGATATGTCTTAAAAATTTAAAATTCCCATCAAATTTTTACTAAAATACGAGTCTTTTACTTCTAGTTCATTTATTTTCCCATTTCATTTTTTTATTAACGTGTTTTCAATTTTAGTTAACTACCCGAATCAAAATGACTTTAATTATCTGTCTATTGTTTAATTGTCTATACAATTCCAAAACATTATAATATAATAATAATATATTTATTGCTTATTCCAAAATTTTTCAATTTTTATAGCAAGAGATTCGAGTGATAAACTACAAATACGTAAATAAATAAAGTACATGGATTATAAATAGTAACAGCATAAGACACTTACATACAGTATGATGCAAATGTATGGAATAAATTCATTATTTCAGAAACAGACGACTTTAAAAAAAATCTTAAAACAAGTCAATTTTAATTTTTGAATGGCCATCAACTGCTATAGATGTGTTGGACATTACGTCATTAGTGATGGCGTAATGACGTCATCGACGATTTTTTTAAATACAAACCGAGGTCACGTGACAGCTCATTTGAAAGGTCTCCTTATTGCCTTTGCAACAATGTAATCATTTGAATATTTATTTCTACAGGGTTAACCAAAACTGTTGGTTTATTAATACAATTAACTTAGAATAAATGTTTACTTAAATACAATTAAATTACAACAAATGTTCAAATTGCCGACCTTCAGCAATGATACAATGAGAAAGGCGAGCAGTAAATTCTTTCCTAACGTTTTCGAGGACTTCAGGTGTTATTTGTGCAATTTCCGTTCGGATTCGCTTCTTCAACTCTTCTACATTATTCGGTCGATCTTGATATACTCTGCTCTTTAAATATTCCCACAAAAAAAAGTCCAACGGAGTCAAATCTGGAGACCTTGGTGGCCATTCGATAGGACCCCTTCTACCTATCCACCTTCCTGGGAAAACGTTATTAAGCAATTTCGTGCTTCAACGCCATAGTGTGGGGGAGCCCCATCCTGTTGGTACCATAAAACATTTCTATTTGGAAATAGCTGATTCAGCTGTGGCAACAGATACTTTTGAAGAAATTCCAGATAACTAGCAGCAATTAGGTTTTCCTCAAAAAATATGGCCCTACAATTTGATTGTTTATAATGCCGGCCCAAACATTCACCTTCTTGGGATATTGTGTCCTATACTCTTCCATCCAATGTGAATTTCAGACGCTTCATCTGAAAAAAGTACCTTTTGTAGGAAACCCGGATCTCTGTTACATTGTTCCATAACGATTTCGCAGAATTCGACTCTTCTTTCAAAGTCACATTCTAATAGCTCCTGGACCAGATGTACTTTGTATGGATGCCACTTCTCCTTTTTTAGCACTCTCACAACAATTGATTGGTGGACATTATTATCTTGTGCGACTTGCCCAGAACTGATATGAGGATTTTCTTTAAACGCCAGTACAACGTCCAGTTTTTTGGCTTCGGATATTGATGTTCTACCACTTCTGGGAAGATCTTTAACATGGCCCGTTTCTCTAATTTTTTTTCAATTTTACTTACTGTTGATTGAGTAATTGGATCTCGATTGTTACGAACTTCTGCTTGAGTCCTCATTCTATCTACATAACCAATCATGGTTAAAATCTCGATTCGATCTGTTTCTGTTAGTTTCATTTTTGTAAATGCTGTTATTAATGTCGGCAAAAAACTCGAAGAGTAAAAATTTGATGTCCTCAGAGTAATAAGTAAACATAGAGGTGCGTTAGTATATATGCTCGAAGCTGGCAATGCTCTGCTAGTAAACAAATCTGTCTCGACGACAAGGAGTAGGGAATATGCCTGCTCTATGTTTACTCATTACTCTGAGTTGACTTCTATTAATTGACAGATTCACAGATCATTGACGAATAAAGACGAGTCAATGACAATATTGATTTAAATATTTTTGTAAAAATAATTCCGAGTACTTACTACAATAATTAATTTCAAATTATAATGTAGCATTGTTTTTATCAATGTTTTTTTTTTCGGAACCAACAATAAACACTATTTTATTTTATTCCCAGTGGCGGTCCTTAGTGTATTTTAGTTCAGTGAATGAATATTTATTGTAATTCCATGTTACTTAACAAAGTTCATAATTTTGGTTAACCCTGTAGAAATAAATATTTAAATTATTACATTGTTGCAAAGGCGATAAGGAAATCTTTCAACTGAGCTGTCACGTGACCTCGGTTTGTATTTAAAAAAATCGTCGATGACGTCATTACGCCATCACTTGCAACACTATTACTCTTTAAAAGAGATCCCGGCTAAGAGACACTCTCCAGGGGGTGGTTCGACTCAAAGTTAATGCTCACTATAGGAAGGATTGTGATGTATAAGTAAAAAGGGCGCCACTATCTTTTGAACGCTAACGATTAAGTAAACAAACTACACAAAAACTAAGGTGAAAAAGATAGAAACACCTTGTAATTACTTTAATTAAACAAATAAAGAAGCTACTTGAAATAAAATACCGACCACGCTACACCCTTAAGACTTATAGTCTAAGGTATACAAATGAAACTGTTTGTTAAAACTATTGTTTATTTATTGAAAATATAAGTGCTTGCTGATAATGAACTGTGAACTGGAGTTGTAAAAAGAGGGCTTAGAATTTCTGTGCTATCCAGAAGGGCGGCTTCAGCTTCTTTGTGGAGGGATGAAAGTTTCTGTGATGGTTCTGGCTGCTCAAAATGTAACACTTTTCTTATCTCAGAAGTGGTTTGAAGGGCTGTCTACACATAGGCGGTAACTGGGCTCTAACTTAGATTAACTGTAGCTTGGCTCCAACTTGAGATGTCAGGCTCCCACTTAGGGGGTTGTATCTTTCGACAACCAATTTGGGAAATTTCACAAGATGAGATTCAGACGCTTCAGTTGGCCTGTTAGTCGAGGAAAAGGAAGGTATCGTTGCCTTGCGGGTCGTTTAAATAGATTTGCTCAAAACCGAAATCGTGTTTTATGTCATTTGTCAGCGTTCTTTATTTGGCCTCGTTCAAACAGGGCCGGTATTCTCAACTCACTCCTCTCACAGCGAGCGATCACAAAAGGGAGTGATTTGATTGGCAGCGATATGGCTTTTCTAGATTCTCATGTATCCCTCCGCTCGCAAATTTATGACACGAGCAACTGGTACACATGAAAGCGAGTGAAATAAAGCACTCCTCTTTGACAGGAGCGATCCATGCGAGGAGAGGGCATGAGAATCGATTTGGCAGTGAATTTCACTCCCCTCGCATTCAACGACATCGATATCGCTCCAAGCGAGGACCTGAGAATACCGGCCCAGATAAATAGTTAGCGTCTACAAGGGGTGTCTTGTGTACGGTAGCATTAACAGTAAATCAGGATCGGTTTTAACGGTGATAATAGCGGTATCGTTTACGGTCGATAATAGTGCACGGTGACATGACGATAGACATGTTACACACTAATGACGTAATGTCCAACACATCTATAGCAGTTGATGGCCATTCAAAAATTAAAATTGACGTGTTTAAAGTTTTTTTTTTAAAGTCGTCTGTTTCTGAAATAATTAATTTATTCCATACATTTGCATCATACTGTATAAATTTACTACAGAGAAAAGAAAATAAAAACAAAACATGATTCCAAAATAACTAAAAAACGAATTTATTCATTCAACGAAAAAGATCTTTATTTAAAAATGCTGGTAAATACGATTATATATAATTTTTGCATTCTTGGTTGACATATTATTTGATAGCATGATAAAAAACTGATCAGAATTGCTGAGAGCAAGCTTATTTGATAAGCTTATTGGAGTATATAAAGGACAGTCAAATAAGACGTGATTTAATGTTTCGGTTTTATTTAAATTGCAGTTTATACATAGTTTTTCACAGTTGACGCCATACTTGATACCCCCAAAAGTAAAGTTCCCATACTTATTACTTGACAGTCTTAGGGTGTGTTCGGGGAGCACGCTTTCGAGCTATGTAGCGCCATATAACGCAAACGAGGAATAGTACTAGATAGCGCCAATTGGCGCAAATAGCGTGCTCCCCGAACACACACTTAATTGAGCTATTAACCGAACCAAGTGAATCGACATATTAAATAAAAGTACAAAAGTAAGTAGTACAAAATTCAGCATGTAGCTATTTGTAAAGTAAATATTTTAAATTAAGCATCCTTTCTTGATCTTGCAATTTTTCCATTCCTCTTTAGACGCCTACAAAACAACTCTTCAATTGCTAATTCGGCGCTCTAAAATCGTCAACCAACTTTGTAACTCAGAAACAAAGAATCATGGGGTGCCAAATCAGGGATGTACGGAGTAACTGTAATAAATTCGTTGTTTTGATTACTCAAAAATTTACACATTTGTTTATATTTTTCAATGATAGACGTTTTATTTTTAGATAATACAATTGGATTTAGATTCTCCCAAATATTAGTTACTTCAATCGATGCTAGTATATTTTTTACTTGTGCTGCCCAGTTATACTGCGGTTTTCCGTCAGCCTCGGATTTAAAAAGAGATACCAGTCTTTTAAGGCAAATTAAAGGCAATAGTTTTGAATCCATACAAAGAATTTTAGTAATTAGCTGTATAGTCAACTGAACTGGACGAAAAAAATTTGTTTGAACTACCTCTATCCGCATTAACAATAAGTAGTGCTATTGTATATTTCTATGCGACAGTCCCATGATTCCGCCTTCGACTGTGCGCGCCTCTAGCTATAGCAGGCTCAGTCCCTAATCTGTAATTTGAAAATCTGAACAGTCCTGAAGAATTGAACGTTACACCGAGATATATTCTGGTACAATATCAATACATACTCTTCTGCCGAACCCAAAATCGTAGGACATTTCCCTGCCACCCCTTGAGCAGACCTACATTTTAGTTTTTTTAATGCTTACGGACATTTTATTTAGATTAGAATATTCTAAAAAAATGTTGAATTTACGTTTTATATCAGCTTAAGAATCACTTAAAATTACAATATCATCTGCATATAAAAACATGACAACCTCGCTAGTTCCTGTCTAAGAAAAAATGTTCTATATTATTAACATATAAAGGAAACAGAAAAGGGCTTAGAGACTCACCCTGTAAAATACCCAAATTTACAAGAAACGACCGCGGGTACTCGTTGGCACTTTTGACTTTAAAATTATCTTTTTTATAAAGAGATATTAAAACATTTGTGATATTTGCACAAACACCTATTTTATACATTTTATTCCATAATATTTAATGGTTAACATTGTCAAATGCTTTTTGAAAATCGACAAAAAGTGCGTACACTTTACTTACTTTTAATGTTAAATGTAGATTAATTAAAGAGAGTGAAGATGTCAACACAACTCCTGCCATTGCGGAAACAAGATTGACGTTCAATCAAACAATCAGCATCATTAGCCCATGAACCAAGTCTATCTAAAAGTTTCTGGGTAAAAAGTTTCGCAGTTGTATTTACAAGTGCAATGCCCCTATAATTCGACATACAATTCCAAAACATCAACTAACTAACAAATATTTTTAAATAAAAACGGCTATATTGTTTTTCAAAATATTTTAAATTCGTTCAAATCATTTTTCATAGCAATTTTTCCATTCCTTTTTAGACGCCTACAAAACAACTCTTCAATTGCTAATTCGGCGCTCTAAAACCGTCAACCAACTTTGTAACTCAGAAACAAAGAATCATGGGGTGTCAAATCAGGGATGTACGGAGTAACTGTAATAAATTCGTTGTTTTGATTACTCAAAAATTTATCCTTTTAACAAGATGTGAGTTTCTGTTTTTTTATAGTAATTTATCGCCGTACAAAATCCATCTGAGTTTATCTACAGATTTTTGTTGAGATCATACACACGATGGTCCATCAGAGACATGCCATTTTGTAATTATATCACCTGCTTTAATTGAGAAAAGTGTTTTATCGAGTACCTAGTTATTTCCTTCGTTGGCAGCAACCAGACCTTCTGCTATAATAAATTGAAGTAAAGACTTACCTGTTGGATTGTTTTCGGTGCTTCCCCATAACTTATGGTGTGCATTGGCATCACAACCTATGATCAGTTTTAGATTTTGCCGCATATTCGGTAATGCTACCGTGTAATCTCGGGGCGTATTCCTCGGCACTTGAAATTTTCCGTCCGTATAGTCAGTAAGTCTATAACAGTATCGGCATTACAAAGTGTAGGATCAACCTTATAGCTGTATATTATGCACGTTCTGGGTTTTTTAACCCTTTTACAGTATAAAAACTTACCATTGTTGGTTTTTAAGTCCGTCACTCTAGTGAAGTGCAATCAGAGCTCTTGCAAGAGTGTCAAGTCTATGCTCTCTGTTCTGTGTACTGAGCTCTCCCATCGGATTTCCTTCCTCCATGAGCACTGCCTTCTAGTGGGCTTCTTAGCCCCTCAACTTGACTGGCATCTGCGTGAAGGCGAAGTCCTTTGTCTTTTTATTTATGGGAATTTTTTCCTCATCCGTTTTATTTTAGTCGCTTGATCTGGATTTGATCCGAATCCTAAGAATGGAGCCATATCTAGTTTTTTTAGCTCCTCCAGAAATTCTTGGTCCATGTAGAGAGCTGGAGCTGTTTTCCGCTGGAGTCTTACCTAATGCGATCCAGATATCACTTTTTAGGCTATGATCAACCCTTTTCATCCTAGGTAAGATAACTTCTGCCTTCTCATCCGTATATATTGTAACATTTAAATATTCGATAATAGTATAATGAGTATAATATCAACAGAAGTTGATTAATATTACCTTAATCAAATAACTTTTATTATATATTTTATGTATTTGTAAGAAAATTTTAACTTAGAAATATTTTTATTATGTAATGTAGAGTTGATTCCAAAATTATAGCGAAAGCTCCGGTTTTCCCACCTATCTTTATCGTCGACTCGAACGCTAGCGATTACCCAGTTCGAGAAATAGATTCCAGTGGCCCAGCTGCCGCTGGGACCAAGAAACACCGCACACGGAATCCGCTTAGCAATTGTTCTACTAGAATCCTCCGACTGCGCTGCGGCGCACGCCGATCGGAGATCGTCGGTGAATACCCCCACATTGCCGAATTTTACTTGAGCTGTCGCGTTATTTTTGGAATCGTCTCTATCAATATTATATTTTGTACATAAATATCTTATTTAAACCTACCAGATTGATTATACTACCAAATTGATAATATAATGTGTAAAAAGGAGACAGATATATTTTTACTATATTGTTCTCTATAAAGATCGACAGTAGACGAAGTGAGTATGTCTAGTTATATATAGGAAAGAGAGAGATGCATATAGTGGTCTTAGAAAATGGTTAATTTATTAAACATTCACGAAGTTTCTGGAAAGTTTGAAACCTATAAAAGGACTTAAGCAGAGGTCGTTAGGGAAGTATATTATTGGAAGTCAACCATAGAAGGTCAGTCAGAGTGAACAGTCAGTGAACAAACAATTTTTAAGAGTTGTAAAATTAAGTGTTAAATAGTGACCTTAAGAATACAAGTTAAAGTAATCAAGGAGAAAAACAAAGTGCCAAAAAGTGACATTAAGAACTAATCAAAAGTGTAATTAAAAACATTTTCGGCGTATAAAAAGAAGAAATTATATGTGTACTTACTATTTATAATATTAAAAAAAAACTATAATCCAACACTGAACTATATCCATAAATCGAATTGGAAGAACAATTATAATTATTAGGTACACAAGAAACCAAACGTCTAACAACACGACCACGATATTTTGCCAAAGTCGGAAATTCCACGTATACCTTCGTTGGTTTCCGTTTTTCATAGAGCGACTACGGATTTTTTTTCACCAATAAAACAGCAGGACTCTACCTGTATTAAGGTCAGATAACATTGTAAACAATTTGAATTTTTGTAGTATTTAGTTAAGTTTTATAATTTAAAAACAAAAGAATTAATTTGATATTCAAAAATTACTGTATTTCGATAATAACTTACTTACCATTACATAAATAACATTAATTAATTTAGCACAAATTCAACATCAAGTAAGTTCTTTTATAGTTAATAAAAGGCCTTTCCTTTTTCTTATTTTTCCTATTAATCAAATTTTATTCAAATACCTACCTAATGATCCAACTAGAAACTTGCAGAACAAAGCACCCCTGAGAAGATCTTGCTATTATTAGAACATTTAAATAATATCAAATAATCAATCAAATTTATAAATAAATAAATTAAACTATAATCATTAAAATCATAATATTCATTTACAATATATTAGAAATTGTAAATATAATTGATATAATATAATGACCGAATTACTTTATTAATATATTGTTTTTCGGTATTTTCCACATTGACTAGGATCGAAGACTTTATTTTGAAAATTTTTACAAATTCTAATAATTTGAATCGTAAGTTCGGGGAATTTTTATTTTTGCACAGATGACAGTGATGACATTTATGGTATTATTGTTGTTTGATTATCAATGGACTGGGAAAGTAGTGACGTAAGTGTCAAACCAAAAGATTCCAAACAACTTTTTTTATGGTATATTTTATATGTGTTATTGACTATTTTATTGTATTTTCTTGATTTTTGGGAGTTAATTACTGTTTTTTTATTGTTAAGTGTTCATTCATATATTTTACATATCACTAAAGTAGATATGAACAATTTCCGTAAAAATATTATAACATAACCTTCAAAGTTGTGCAAATTAAGAATACTTACTAAATTGGTACTTTACTTATATTTACTTAATTATGATACTTGCGTTATATTTTAAAGTATAATAATAACAAAATAACTCAAACAGAATTTATTTCTGGAGATTTATATGTTGCCGTTTGGAATCATTTCGTTTACATTTCCCAGTTCAACAGCACAGAACACAAATTTTGACGTCACACTTTCCCAGTCCATTCAAAATATCAATTGTAACTATGAAAATTGTAACTACAGCGACACGGAAACGCCCACCCATGGCCTGTACCTATATATTTCCAAAATTTTTACTCTTTGTGCAAATATATCTTCCTAATATCTGATTTATTTATAAATAAAAGCATTTAGCTTGTCTAATAAGGTATTCAATAAAAAAATCGATAAATCTAGTTTTTAATTTTTATATTAGATATATTTTGCAAGATTAAAAAAATTAACAACTAAAATTTTGATCCAACTTTTGAAAAACTAACGATTGTTCCTGATATTTTCTAATTAAACTTGAATTTTTGGTGTTAAAATAAAAAATATAAACATAATTTTGAGATAAATAGTTTCGAAAAATTATTATTTACAGCTGGTGTAAATCAATCGCCCTCTCTATTATTCCTAAGCACTACTACAACTACATTAAACACTAGGCTAATACAAGATTGAATTTGCCAGCCTGTCTTCCAGTTTTTTACTGTTGTCTCCTACGAATAAATAATAAAAAGGAAGGAGTATAATACGATTTGACGATGTCCGCAATGGTTCTTGCATATGGCTGACTTGAAGTTTCCGGTTACCAGTGGTGTCACACACAGGGTAGTATAAACTTATGTCTCGTATTAATTATTAAAAAAAAATATATGTTTTCCGCTTGTAATTATCTATACAGTAATATACATTGTCATAAAGTTGTAGGAATATAAATTTAGATTAAAAACTTCTAAGCAGGTAACTATAAATAGTTGACTTGGTTTGTCTGTATAAAAAATAAAGGATCGTCTATGATAACAATGTGGTTGTCATTAAAATATTTTGTTAATTTTTAATAATTCAGATAAATAGAACCCTACAGATGAAAAGTAATTCCCATTCAAGAGTTGGGTTAACTACTTAAATCACAAAATAATATATAAAACAGCATGAAAAAACTATACATGTCAAATGTCACGATTCGAATGAGTCATATTTGGTTCTTCAATATGGCCGACTTCCGTCGCAATTATTTGCTAAATTAAAATATGACAACATTCCTTCCTTTCTATTCTTTATTCGTAGGTTGTCTCTTTCCTAGTCCAACTTGTCACCTTTCCGGTCCGTAAATTGTAGTTTTGATATTCATGAAACCCTCAGGATAAAGAAATAAAACAAATGTGGAGCGTAGACTTATTGTTTCTAATAGCGTTTTCCATTCATCGCACTCGGGCAGCACTGGGTTTTTAGAGAATTCAAGGCCAGTGCTGTCAGATGCATGCTCTAGGGCAAAACCAATGGAACACGAAAATTGATTTGACCCAGACCGGACTGTTTGTTTTTATTGACATTTGATAATAGTAATAAAAGACTTGAATTTTTTGTTTTGTAGAGTGTAGATTTTATTTAACTAGGTCTGGTTTGTCATTTGGTTGTAAACATTAATTATTTATCCAGGGTTATAATAGTATATTACGTAACGTGTGTGGTAAATAGCATTTTACGCACGAATGGAATAGTTGCGCACGATGCCGCGTAGCGGAGAGTGCGTCATTCCGTGAGTGCGTAAAATGCTTTACAGCAATAGTTACGTACTATACTTTACCTACGACCTACTTGTACCTACATTAATAATCTTTTTGTTAATAATAATTAACCAAGAGCAGCAATAGATGTTTTTAATTATTTTATTGTATAATAATTAAATACTTAACATTATAGTTATATTGGGTGGAGTTAAATTCATTTCACTATCACTTGACATTTTTTAATAATTGTATAAAACTTCACGCATACAAACAAGTTATAAGAACAATAAAAAATGGGATGTTTTTTGATAATCGTTTTTTGATAAATAATAACGTGCGCGCATGCGGTCAAACGTCCGACGCATGCGCAGACGCTCAATGTGTAAAAGATTTTAAATATGTCGGTTCAATGTACTCCTTATTGTAGTAAAACTCATTTTCGTCATTTTTGAGTGATTAATTTAGAGTTACTGATCGGTTTCTCGCGTAATATTAACAATTACTGCATTCTTAATATTTAAAACGGTTTCGCATAGTAACTGAAGTAAAATTATAGTACAAAACTAGTAAAAAGTGTTTTTTATATGTTACAATTATATCCATAAGTTGAAACAGCTTTTGTAAGTATTTTTAAAAAGTATCTCGGTAATAATAATTTTATACATATGATAAAATAATTAACTTAATTACATAAAAAA
Source organism: Ophraella communa (assembly GCA_035357415.1). NCBI lineage: Eukaryota > Metazoa > Arthropoda > Insecta > Coleoptera > Chrysomelidae > Ophraella > Ophraella communa. Next base: position 22,925,356 of record CM068985.1, read on the forward strand.
TTAACGTAAATTAATCTGGGAAACGTAATTAAGTACATTTATATTATGATCCATTTATACAGACAGAAAGTAGGGTTAATGAAAACGAATCAAATATATATTTTCAAATAACTCTAAATTTATATATAAGTATATTAAATGCAATCTTATATCTAATAAATATTATCTGCCATTTATATGTAGTATAAAATTCACCTTCAAATATGTAAATAGGAAATTTTGAATAAAATAGCGACGTCTATTGCTGCTAAGTGGTTGCTAGGGACGCCGTGCGTTTATTTTACGTTGTAAAGAGATACATTACATAGGCTGGAGATTGTGTGTTATTGACGGTTTAAAGGGGTGGTCGTAGGTAAACATATTTATAATAATGTATTTATTAATAATGAAAATATACAATGAAATTTTCTCCCTCGACTTTGCAAATGATTACGAAACTCACTATCCGCCATTATTGTTTTGCACTACCGTAACTGTTGATCAAATAGCTAGTGCCAAGTTATTGCCCTCGGTTCGCCCTAAAGCTACGCATTTTAAGAATCCGTTTGCTTCCGTATATAAAACGGATCCGTTTAGAATGAAAGCCTATAAATGAATCAATGTGCATAATTCACATTGATTCAATTATAGGCTTTCATTCTAAACGGATCCGTTTTATATACGGAAGCAAACGGATTCTTAAAATGCGTAGCTTTAGCTCGCTCGGAGTTTGAGTGACACATGAATGGAACACAAAAAAATGAAAAAAGTTCAACGAATGGAACACAAAACTGGCGCGAGTTCTGCCCCAGTGCAACGAATGGAAAACGCTATAACTCACACCATGCTCGCTTCTGTTTACTTCTTTGACAGTTTGGATCCTAACAGTGATTGAAGCGGTTGCTTCGAAACGGGAATTTATTGACATATTATTGACTCAGATGAACTAACCAATAAGATTGTGGAACCAAAACGTCCAACAGTAATATGGAAAAGTACAGCCATAAAGAAACCAAAGCAACAATCAAGAACTTTAGTTTTTAAATGAGACTTCGGAAAACTTTGGCAACTAGACAATCAGGTTATAAACACAAAATTGTATAGTATATTAAAAGATAATTGATTGTTAAAATATTTTCGCAAGTAAAAATTGGCTTTGACGCCAAAAATTTACCGCGCAGACATAGATTTAATCTTCTGTCCCTGAAGAAGATAACTTGGTTATCAGATAACTTGGTTATCGAAATGCGCGTTAGACAGTAAAAACTGTGTGTTGGTGCAGTGGTAGTGAAAACTGTGTTTGATATCAGTATCGCCCACTGTTCCAGATTCAACACCTTAGTGGACACACATCATTATTTAAATATACTTTTAAATCCTCTATATTATCTGATACTTTACGGCCTATTTATCACTCATCAGACATTGTTTTGGGCGTGGTCAACTGCACATATAAATTGCGTTCTATTCATTTTTCAATGTTTCGTCACGATCCTTTATATTTACATACTTACCACATTAGACTCACATCGTTTACCAAGGCAAGCCTATAATAATTGTCAAAACATTATAAAATATTGAAAAATTGTTTTAGTCAAATAATTAGCATTTATTTCTAATAGTAATTGTGTTAAAAAACAACTTTATAATAAATTTAAATGTCACTGTAATGGATAACTATCATTTAAAATAGATTTATTTATTGATGTTTATGTGTTAGTAGTAAATTATTTATTATGGTACATAATAATAATAATAATAATAATGAAGTACGTTGAATTTTTTGTTTCAATGTCTTTGCTATTTTTTTTTTGTAAATATTAAATACATTTTAACAATGATTTAAAACATTGTATATTTGTATCTCACATGAAAAAATAGATAAGTAACGATATATCCCTTAACACAGCTTTTATTTGTAACCCACATAAACAACACAGCATGTAGAAGGGGGCGGACGAGGTTTGTGTATATCACAGTGAAATTTAATAAAAAAAATTCACCCTTTTAAAGTACAAATTTTCCATGATTTTATTATTTCCAGAATCTTTATTACTTATTATTAATATGGCAAATTTGCATACCACTTACAACTGCACAACATAAAAACCCTCAATTTCAATGTATTGAATAACTTCAAGTGGCTAGGTTTTTACCATATTACAATCAATCAGGTTGCATCCAGTTATTCACCAACTCCTCATCATTATGACTTGTATAAAACCATGTGATTTTAACTTAGACAAAGAAAGAGAGAGGACTGCGCATTGGAATCAATTTATGTAACCCATTTACCACCAAACTAATGGCGGACAATATTGACAAAGGCGTATCATACGATTTTTCTTATACGATTATTAAATAATCATTTTCATTATTTCGTATTACAAATCTAATTTAAAAAATTCTTTAAATATGTACTGCTCCAAAAAAAATCAACAATCATTTTAAAACATATTTATTTAATAAATATTACAATTTTAATTTATTTTATCTATTTTAAATATATGTTTTTGTTCCACGCCACTGCAAAACTATTACATCTATGAGAAAATAATAACAATTAAATGAAAAATAATCTTTAAAACTGAATGCCCAGCAAACACAAATGTATATGCTACATAAAAATATATAACAGAGAAAGAAAGATTTTTATATAAAACAATTATATATTTTTTACGTAGTATTTATGTAACAAAATCTATATAAACTTTGTTATATATTCTCAATATTGACATTATAAAATATTTTATATATTAGATATATCTAATTGATTATGTATTCATGATGTAAATTCTGCTACATAAATAGAAGAACAAAATTATATATATTTAATACGTAAAATTTGCTACATAAAATATTTTATGTATATATTACGTAAAAGCTACATAAAATAATTTATAAATTTCGCCTCGTCTAATACGTCTTGCAAAAAAAGAAGAAAATTATAACCTATAAATTGTCACGAGTCGTTCGAGTGCTACAAATACCCGTGCAAATTATGAATAACAAAGTATATACTTATAATAAATTTTTTCTGGGTGTCTTTGTGTTGAGTATTGGAGAAAATATTATGTAAGTACTAATTATTATTATTTATATACTTATCACACTAAAGTTATTTTCAAGTATTATTGATTTACATTCAAATAACTTAATTATACATTTCAGGCAAAATAATTCTTTAAAAAGAAAAAAATTGAAAGACTTCTGTGATTTGTCAATAAGGATGAAAAAGAAATGGACAAGTAGCTCAGTTTTACAATTTTACAGTGGTTATGGTGAACAATCATCAAAAACGGAGATCCGAAATAAACATATATTTTACATAGTAATTTGGACATATTTGAGATGTAACATAATATACATAATAAATATGTAAAATAAATATGTACATATTATATCACCATTGTTCTCTAGCTGTGCCGGCCTTTGTCAGTATTCAATACATAAATATTATCTAGTTGTGACCTCAGTTTTATATAACTGTGACTTTTATATTTAAAAAATTACATAACATATATATATCCAATATGTTTTTGTGTTTGCTGGGTGAAACCAATTTTCAAATTGTATGTACAATTAATTTAAGTTATCATACATAACATATGTGATTTAGTTAAACATCTATTACCTGAAAGCTGTAATATTAATAAAAATAAATTTCAAGGAAATAGTTTTAAAATACTTTTTACCTATGAAATGAAATTCCTTCCTCTTTTTTAGCACTCTGACTGTTGCACTTATAAACTGCACAATTAACCATTTTAAAAAGTCTATTCAGGTAATTAAAAAAGGTGAAAATTAATAAAAAAACTAAAAAAATACAATTCGATGTTCCAAATTTGTTTACCACCAAACGTTTGAAAATTGGCTTCACTCACACGCATAAGGTTTTCATTGATATGCGCTGTCCTCTCTCTTTCCTAGTCTAAGGATTTTAACCTTATATAACAATATTATTTGTGAATTTTCATTTCATCAAATGACAAGATACATAGGTAATCGTTGAGTTACAGTCAGATCAGGTTTTTAATAATTTGGACAATTTGTTTCAAAATACCTGGAACAATTTTAAGTTTTTTAGTCCATTTTCTTCTAGTAGCTACAGCTGGAAAAGGATATCCTCTTTTTAGCAGTAAACAATATGCTTTTGGACTTGAAGAATAAACTGATATTGTTGTTTATACCTTGTCCATTATAAATCTAGATGCACGTCATCAAATTGAACAAATCGCTCTATTCATTTCACTCATGCCAAAGTATTTTATATATTGGCAAAACTGCGCGTTGTTGCCACATTCAAATGTGGTTTATCAGGTGAAATTTTGATATTCGAGCGCGTGTGACATTGAAGTTTCTGGTTCGTGCAATTTATGAAACATGTAAGAACAAATAAGTGTACCATCATATTATATATTTTCAGTTATTAAATTATAAAATTCTAATTTAGTGCTGAGGTATTAACATCAAAATAACATTATTTTTAATTATCTGTGATTTTTATCTGTATAACTAACCTAGAGTATTTTATTTTAGTCAAATATAAAAAAAGAATATTACAGAAACTTCGTTTGACATTTACTAGATTCGAATACTATTTTAAATGCTTGGTAACATAGTCCCGTTCTGACAACTGGGCCGTGCAAACTGGACAAGGTATATGCGTATGTTTTACTCTCTGATCTACGTCACGAATATGTTCAATTTTCACATTTGTATAAGATCATAGGTACCTTGTAAATTTCTTGTATCATGTTTTAATGCCATCAAGGTTATTTGTATTCATAACTAACTTCACATCCTAATTTTATATTTTTATAGAAATTATGCATTGTGCGCCATCTATTACAATAGATATGATCGAAAACTAATCACGTGACTGTATGAAATAAAACAGAAGATTCGGATTAAAATTTTTATTATGTACTTTTCCTTTATGAAACTGCTATATATATAACATTAACACACATATTAAAACATTTCCTCTAGATCTTTAGATGTTAATATAACATCTTTTAATTTTTTATAGTTATAAAATTTGTATAGTTCAAACCAAACTCTTCTTTAGTGCGTCATAGATTATCAGGTGAGTATTTTCCGTATAGTGATAATTTCATTTTATATTTATTTTTTAAACTATTATGTCAAGATAAGTACAAAAACGAATACTATTATTATTAAACATTATTAAATTTTGTTATTCTAAATTGTAATAAAAATGTTATAATGCGGTAAACTTGTTACTTTGCTGATTACGATTCTCAAAATTCTTGATGGCGCCCTGAAAGAAGGGTTTGGTTTGAACTATATTATATATTAAAATCTTATTTATAAAAATAGCAAATTCTCTGCTAAGCCCTAAGCGTATTAAAATGTATCTGTCCAGTGCAATTGTCCACGACTATTATCACTGTCAGCAACGCAACTGCATTGCTTTAGTTGTTGTCTCGTAGATGGCGATGTTTAGGTCACAACAAATTATTTATTACATGCATGCAAATGTAATTACAGTTTCCTTTTTTTGATGGTAAGATATCTTAGAACAAAAAGATACAGGAAGGAGTATAACATGCAAAATGACCTTGAGTCCAGAAAGGAACTTGCATATGGCGGTCAATTGTCAATTTTAATTTCCGTTTCCAGGTTTTTATTTTTAATAAATTTCAACCAATCAAGTGTGTGAATACAATTAGTGTCCTAAATAATTTAGTATTTATAAGACGAATGATACGCCTATGCGCTCATTTTTGACATTTATATTCAAATATTGCTTTGACAGTATACTGTAAACATAAAAAATGAGTCATACTAGGAGCTTCAAGATGGCCGACTTCCGTTCTAAGTAAATATCGAATACCATATGCCATCTGCCGGTTACTAACGAAGGTGCGTGAAATAAAATGTTTGCTTTTCAATAAATAATTTTGGTAAAAAATAAAAAAAAAATTCATAGGCTATTCACAGTTATTTACATTACAACATCCGAAAGCTAACTTTTAAAAGAAATGTGTTTTTGATTGGCTGAGCTCCTGCTTTCGAATCATGTACCTAATGTATTAAACTTTTCATTCTCCCCACCTTAATGTATTTGTTTTAATGACGTTATATGTCAAAGAAGTACAGTATCAATTTAGTAGGTACATTTTTCATTTTTAATTCAGTACATTCTGCTGTGCTGCTCCGGCAACGCTGCAGTCCCCTACTACTAAGAAAGTCCATTTAAACCATTTAGAAGTTTGAAAGAAGTTGAAGATTCTCCAAACAATGCTTGTAAAAGTTTGTTGCAGGACAAATCGAAAGAAATATTTCTCATAAAAGATTATTTTTACTTATTACAGTTTAATAAATATGAAATAAATCTACATTTTTACTTTTTGGTCCTAGGCGCAAAAGTAAACTTTTAGTACCTAGCAACACCTTGCAACCGATCACCTGCCATGTTTCACTTCTGTCATCAAGATTGAAAGTTACACTTTCGAACAAGGGAGAATGAAAAATGTTTTACATTGCAGTTATTCTTATGCCGTAATAAAAAAATATACTAAATTACTATATAAGTTACGGGTGCATGTCTAAAAAATTAAGTACAAAATGCCTGTTGTTTACTTTTTAGTTTTTTTAAACATGTTGACGATTTTTTGGTGTTTCGGCCAGCGAAGCTTTTCTATTGATCGCGTCTTCTTTGATGGTACTGGATAAAGGAACGCCGTGGGTTTCCGGTAATAAAAGGACGCAGAGCCCTCCGAGTATTCCGCAAGCTGCCAATACCGTCATTGGTACGCTGGTGTGGAACGAAGACTGGAAAAGAAGAAAAAATAGAGAAATTTCAAGAAGTAGGTTAATCAAAAATAACTTATTAACTCTTATAAGAAGAGGCATTTTTATAAAATCATATCTTTTTCTACTTTAATGCCTTTGCAATACGACGACATACATTTATTTGTCAGAGTATATTGTAAATGGGTCTATTCTTTCTTTAAAAATTTTTCTTTTACTTGTATTTTCCAATTTTATTAAATTAATAACTTCCTCGAAAGCTCTACACCTCTCATAGCAAAAATTTTTTAAGTTATACTGCACTTAAACATGCCTTAGGGTAAGTATAACTTTATACCGGGTATTTATTCTCGGTATAAAATATTTATCCTCGGTATATAGGATTTTTACGATAAGTTGACCATGACGTCATTCCTAGAGAATTATATTGCCAACAAAGTTACTTAAAAATAACTGACAGTAGATGAGATTTACTTGTAAGAGCTAGGAAAATTAAACGTGTACAGATTGGTAACAATTCGCGCTGTTGCCACGAGCCAATTGCCACGCTTCATTATTGTATTGTACACGTTTGACATTTAGAATTAGCACAGCACTACCAGTTAACCTAGATGAAGGAAAAACAACTCTGCGTGACAACATCGAAAAATTTTATGCTCTAACGTCATTGTCAACTTATCGTAAAAATCCTATTCGCGAAAGTTGACAAAGGGTGCGACATCTATTGGTGAATTTGAGAACGCGCATAGCGGTGAACAACAAAACCTTTACGTACTCCTTTAATAGAGTATTTAAACTTACATTATTAAAAAAAGTGTGTTAAACAAAAAGTGACAAGCATATTTAGTTTTTTTTTTTAATAAAAGCATCTATAAGGATTGTAAAAATGCATATTTAACAAAATAAGATTGTAAAATTAAGTGACCTACTTGTTTATATAAATCAGTGTGGCTACAATATGTTTGCAAAAACCTGACATGCCTGCTTTGCATGAACAAAGGCACTTCCACTGCTTAACATCTTTATGCAAACTTATTGTTATTTCATGGGGGAAGATGTCAAGCTTGATGTCTGCAAACATAAACACCTTATGTTGGAAGACCCTTCTTCTAAACCACATAATATTATATGACCAGCTCTAAAAACAGCTTCACCTTCCTTGACAGGTCTACTTCTTTCGCCAATATATTCTAATATATCGGTGATGGTCACTTCCACGTTTGCCATTGTATTAAAAAAGAGTCACTTTAAAATAAATTCGTATTTCACAGTTGTTTTTTGGTAAATTATCTCTAGAAATTTAACAAAAATGCACTGCCACAAGCTTAAAACCACACTAAACACTTTTGTTGTTCACCGCTATAACATCCATCTTGGATTTTTGTGGCGCCCTCTGGCGACGCCCTGCGATCGCCAATAACTATTTATACTCCGTTTATTGGTAAGGCTGCGGTTACAGTGGATGCGAACTCTGACGACCATCGAGTCGGACGTATTCGTGCGTAGTCGGACTACTGAAAGAAACACCTGCTGACAAATGGAATCGGTTATATTAGATGAGGAATAATCGTCAGTGTATGCGCGTATATGCACGAGCGATTTTGATATTCAAACTTGTTTGTTTTTTCCGGCGTCTTCCGTCCGTAAAAACTACGTACACTGAGTATTTCTAATAAGTATAATAGAAATGGATATTGAAAAATTGATTTTGAGAGTGTTTGAAAGAGAGGCACTATGGGACCAAACAAATAAAGATTATCATGTTGAATACACTTTCGAAAATTCGACTGCTTCTTAAGTCTTACAGAAATTTGAGATAAAATATCATTAAACGTTTCAGGTATCATAGGGACAAATTCAAAAAACTTCCTTGGTTGGTGTAATAACTCTTCAAATAATACGTGAAACTCGCCATTTTCGTTTCTATTTGTGTATATATCGTTTACCCACATTGTTCTTATATTTTCTAACATCAAAAGACGTCAAAAATTGTTCTCCAATATATATTCGTCATCTTCAGCCATATTGTTTGAACTGAAACTAGTCGCAATTAAACGTATGCAATGCGACCACCAAGATCGTACGACCATACACGTCCGTCTACGTCCGACTCGATGGTCGTCAGAGTACGCATCCACTGTAACCGTAGCCTAAGGCTGTTTGTGTTTTGCGTTTTCTGTTTTGCGTATTCTGCTCCAAAGAGGGTTCCAAATGATTCGTATGGGAGCTTTAAAATATGTTTTGAGACTGCTGAACTATTTGAAGCAGAATTTAATGAATGAATCGAAGAAAGAGTGCATGTAGCTGACTTATTCATGTGTAGGATGTGTAAGAAGGAGTTGCATCCAATCAAATAGGTGAATTTTTATAAGGTGAAAACATCGAATTGAGCTAATCCTAATGAAATCTTGTCCTCGATTTTTAAAGGAAACTGCGATTTAGTAGCGCAGAGTAAGCAGGTGAAGCGTTCAATATTATGTTTTAATGGTGTGATTCTGGTTAAACACGCCTTTTGGGTTTCCATTAAATAATTCCATTTTTATGAGCCAATTTCTTTTGCCAAAAGCTGTTACGAGGTGTACTACTATCCTAAGGTGAGGCCTACTCACTGTGAGCATTTGTTCATTCCATTTGCATTTATCAACCCAAAAACAAAAGAGACAATTATCCTGATGCTCATAATATTCTTCCCTCTTTATTATTTTCGTACCCCCCTTTTGTTTATTATTATTATTATTTATCGTCATAATTATAATTGGATTTCATTCAAAGATTCGCCAGTTCACATTTTATTTAAATAACTGAGTAATTGAACCCCAGACCAAGCAGTTCAAATGTTGGCCTTATTTGAAGATCTACAATATTGGCAATATGTTGCTGAATATATGGGAATAAACCAATCCAGAATTACAATAGAAAACCAGTTAAAAATTTAATTAATCACCAATATGTCAATAAATGAAAATATTTAGAATGTAAATTAGGAAATCTGGAAAATGTTTCTCTTCCCAATAGGCATAAACAAGAAGTAAATATATTTATTTATTTTACAATAAAGCGTTTTGAATGGTAAAATGTGATCGTTGGACGGAGAAAAGTGTAAGGAATTTATTTAGAGGATAATACTTACCAAAAGCCATAAGTAGGGAACGATCATTAGCGCTATTCCGGCTGTGACATTAGCTGCTCCAACTCCTACGTTTCTTATGGTAGTAGGATACAATTCGGCCGCAAAAACGGGCATGATGGCATTGGAAGAACTGATGCAAAATTTGCTGATCATAGTCAAGGAAGTAACCAGCCATTGCACATCGGCCTTGATAAAGTAAATGGGAAAAGTTAAGATACAAGCTATCCCCGATATGATCATGGTTAAAGACAACGGCCGGCGTCTGCCTTTTTTCAACAGTATATAAATACTGATGGCTATAGCTGGTATCTCGACGGCACCTTGTAGTGCCTGCAAATAACGAAAAATTATCAAAGCTATCTGCTTGTAAAGTTGACGAACACTTACAGAGTTTACGTATAAATTACCGCCGATGTTGCCGAGATTTAGCACCAGTCCGTAGTATACCAAATAGACGCTGAACCATATGACGAATTGGCAAAAGGTTTTTTTTCTCATCAAAGGCGTTTTGAATAGATCTAGCACCGAAACGTTTTCCACGGATGGAGAACGTGAATTTGGTTGTAGTTGTTTATCTAAATTGACAGGAAGAGGTTTCTTGTTGAATCTAGCGGCTCGTTCTAATATCACCATAACTTCTTTAGTTTTTCCAAACGCCAGCAGCCATCTAGGGGACTCTGGTAGAACCCACCTGTAAATTAAAACGTTTGACATGCTAAATTTTTAATATTACTTTGATTAATTGTTCAAGGAAGGTCAAATTATTTGTAAGACTACCGTTTTTAAAAGCTTATCGTGGGATTGCAATCTATATAAAACACAGTTTGTGTTGTACTATATGCCTGATATTAATATAACTACGTCAGGTCTCTGTCCAAACTTTAAGAGCGGTTAACCCAAGTGTAAGAAGTAAAAAAAGGGGAAATCTGTATAATCTACTGTATTGGACGTATTATGATGAATTTAATTTAGATTTAGGATGGTGGGAAAAACAGAAATATTACATAGTTTATGTTGTAGATAGTTTTTCATTAATTATTATCAAAAACATTACAATAACTTAATTAATAATAATATATTGAACAATGCATTTCATATAGCTTTCTGTTATGACATGAGTTCAAGTTTAAAGAATGAATGTCAAAACAGCCATGTAAAATAAGTTGTTTATAATATTTTATAATGTTTTAAATCAATTTATTATTTATATGTAAATTACGAAAATTTTGATTCTAAAAAGTATGTTGGTAGCACTGTGTAATTTATAACATTTGACAGTTTTGAAATTTATATTATGAATTGTTAATGTTTTTAAATATTTTAAAATGACTAATACACCAATAATAATATATTATATAAGTAAAAGATGATATTCATATTCATAAATACTTTCTTAAAGAACAATATAAAATTAATAAATTGCTATTAGCCACAAATGTCATTGTCAATAGTCATTAGATACTTCACTCATGTCGCCAACCATTTAAAACAAAAATTTGCGTGCGTAAAAGTTACATTACGATACGCAAATCCGTTTTATAATGAAGATTTTTATAAGTGCAAAATATAAACAGTCACATTACGATACGCAAATGCGTTTTATAATGAAAATTTTTATAGGTGTAAAATATAAAAAAGTGTTTACATGTTTTACAGATATAGGTATACATATTTTAAATCGAAGAAAAACTAATACTACAGTTTCAACAACAACAGCTATCACTGAAGTTCAATATATTTCAATGGATTCTATGATTAATACTGTTACAGATCAAATTAAACATGTTGACAAAGAATACCAAATATATTTTCTTCCCAACTTTAGTACATCAAAAAAAAATTTGCAATAACTACCTGTGTAGATGCTTATACTTGTAATTGTAAATAATTGATGTGGTAAATCAAATAAATTAGAAGTACAAGGAAAGCCAATGTTAAACTCCAGTGAACATTTTTGCTACCCAATCAACTCTAGGTATATCAGAAAACATTTTTCTTGACGTTAAATGAATTTAAAAAAATAAACTACTAATTTTTTTGAATCCTTTACAATATGTATAATGAAATTAAAAACTGGATTAACATTTTCAGTTTTAGATCTTTTATTTGTTATTAATAGGTCAATGGTTTTCCATACAACTTTGACTGCAGCAACTGAAAATTTAGTTTAGAATTACTGTTAATATGTATACCAGTAAAACTTTTCTTATCAAACAATGTCTCACTGTTAGTTGTTTTATTTTTTTTAGCTAAGTACCAAGTACTGTAGCAGGTAGATAATGAAGAAAATAATAGGTACTGTTTGGCTATTATGATATCCTTAAAAAATGTTTCAGCACTGTAGGTACTGTAGGTACTCTACAGCAGCCATCGCTTATTTGCATATAAATAAACAGATCACATGTAAATGTAAAGATTCAAGTTCGTAGAGTATGAATGAGACTTTTTCAACTTAACGTCACTACCTTCAAAATACCAATACTATTATAGCTAATTTTTCATTTTATATGTTAAACCACAAGCTCAATATATTTAGTTCTAAAATTTAAAATGGCACAATTACCAACTAAAAATATTGTGGTGTTGTTTAACGCTTTACTCAATAAAAATAGTATTTATTTTATGAAATTAACTAAAATAAAATCGACTTTTTAATTATTAATATGTATTAGTTCACTAGAATAATTTTCATCAGTGATTTGTGATAAAAAAGTTTAATTCAAGGTACAGTTGTTTTATAAGTTTGCCAAATATTGAAAAGTTTGCTGAAAAATGAATTAAATGCAAACTTAATATGATTTTTTTAGAAAGCTTTATATCAAAAATGGAATTATAAAAATAAAATGTTGTATTTAAATAATTTAGTTTCTAAGATATTAATTTAGTGTAAAGTCATTAACTTTTGTTTTCGATAGTATCGACAAATCACCCTCTATTATTTTAATTAATTATTTATTTAATTATATTATTTTATAATACAATTAGTATTTAATGAATAAGAGCAAACAATGACCAAAAAAACCCTGGTGATATTTTAATCGATATTTAAATCAATTTAAAATGTTTTTAATCTTACAAAGTATGAATGAATCAATAATTAAATTAGCATATTGTTGATCTAGGAACTTTTAAAATAAAAAACAATATTTTAATATGCCGCTAATGTAAGAGGAAATTCCAGAGAGGATTACGGGTATTTTAAGTGACTTCTTGTGGTAGAATTTTAAAGAGCTAAACAAGAAATACTAACGTAGTCTGAATTAATTGACAACTATTGTAAACAGTGTTAAAATTTCTCAAAGTATTCAAGGTGAAATAGTGAAACTTTAATTCGTTTAAATCAACATAATTATCGATTTAATTGGAAGTATCTATAAATATATAAAATTAATTAAGGTACACTTCCAGAGCGTCTTTAGAAAAAATGTAGTACGAAACTGATTTGTAATTGATATTTTTCTTATATTGGTACACTTGAATTTTTTGCTTACCATAATATGAAGAATAGACATCCCGGTATGGAAATGGCAAATTGGAACTGTCGCCAGTTTCTCAATAACCAAGCTATGATGGAAACAGTAATGTAGCTAACGGAAACCGGAAATAAATAGGATATTCCGGTTATGGTTCTCCATTTGCCGCCGACTAGTTCCAGAGATAACACGAAACCGCTGAAGACTACCGATACTGATACGAAACCGAGGATGGCTCTGAGTATTGCGTAGAATAAAAACCATGGACTAAAAGCTATAGCTATACCTAAAAGAAAAGATAGTAAAATTATAAAGAAAGAAAAATTTACGAGAATCACGTTTGGTTAAATAAGGAAATATGTAAGGAAAAGTTCGGTTAAGAGAAGGAAAAAGCTCGTAATGTGAAGGAATAAAAAAGTTTGGTGTCATTTTTTCGACTAAGAAAAGAAAACAGTTCCAAGCTGCTTTACGTTAAAAAAGTCACTTTTTCGTGATCCCTATAAAAGTAGCAAAAAAATGTATTATAGTGGATTTAGTAAAAATATGCATTTTTTTGTAAAATAGATATATAAATAAAGGAAAAGGTTACTTTTAAATAAAGATATATTAGATGGAGCGCCGGTTGCACAAATGCTTGTTAAACCTATGTTACTTAACGACTTAACGAAAAAATTTAACTCTATATTAAATTGTATTTAAAGACTGCAGACTTTGTACACACTTTATGAAATTGTAGGTGAAAGGGAGGGTGTATTTTGATTTAGTCGACGCGAGCTTCTTAGGCTTTGTTGTCACATTTCTTAGAATTAATGAGTTGATTAGACTTTGTAAAGACGAAAAATGTATGTTTTGTAATTTAAACGATCTTAGTTACTTTTGTTTCTGAAATAACTAGATCCTTGACATAATGATATTTAAAGAGATAATTATTTTAACGGTTTATTAGTTTTTGTCTTTTGAGTAAATGACAGTTGGTTCAACCACATTACAGATTATCAAAAAAGCCTCTTACATTTCTATTTTAATAGTATTTTTTATTCCTTATGCATTTATTCTAATAGTTTATTCTAATAGTTTATATTTTTTATTCTTTTCAAAAAGTAAAATTTCAGATTAACATCAAAACAAGGGAATAATTTATTATTTATAGATTTTGGCAGTGATAAATATTAAGGTGCTATTTTTTATAATCCAAAAAACTTAAATCTAACTATTCGGTTTCAGGGAAAATTTATTTAAGCCGACAACATCGCTCCGTCAACTTTGTCTAAAAAACAATAAATGTGAAATAGCCAGGCACGCCCTTTAGGAGGGTGACCTAAAATACACCTTTACCGTTAAATTTTCTACCGCACATACACTTGTCAAAGGTTTGACATGTGTTAAATAGTTTAAAGCAACTTAAATGGATGTTAGTTAATATAGGTTTAACAAGCGTTTATGCAACCGGATCACAGTCTTTTTTATATATAATAAACTTCCAAGACAGAGAGACTCATCCCTTTTACTGTGACAGGTTTGACATAATGTTACTTAAAAATGTGTTAAATAATTTAAAGCAACTTAAATATGGATGTTAGCTAACATAGATTTAACAAGCGTTTATGCAACCGGATCATAATCTTTTTTGTATACAACAAACTTCCAAGATCCCTTTTACTCTAAAAAATCCAACAGATTAACATACAAGTGGTCGATCAAAATGGTGCTGAAAACGAGGAACAGAAGCTTCCCTAGTACAAAAGATAAAGACAATATTGAGAACCAGAATAGCTAACATAACATAACAGGCGAATCAGTAATCGTGGTCCAAGTAAGAGAATGTCCTGAAGGAGGAATGCTATCGCGTCTCCGATATAGTCCTTGGTGGGCGACGATCTCTTCTTTAAATTCCATATAACTCGGTTTCACGATTCACGAGGTTACCCAAACGACCTTGTAGTCAA
Organism: Ophraella communa; assembly: GCA_035357415.1. NCBI lineage: Eukaryota > Metazoa > Arthropoda > Insecta > Coleoptera > Chrysomelidae > Ophraella > Ophraella communa. The sequence goes on from CM068985.1 coordinate 22,940,664, forward strand.
CATAAGGGATAAAAATTTTAGTTATTTTAAGTTTAATGTAAACTGCCCTAAATATAATAGATATATGACTCCAGAACGAAGAACCCAACAAGTTTGATTCCGTTCATCAAGATACGTGATACGTAAGTTGTTTCTGAATTCTGAAAAAATGTTATCCAATGCCTTAGTGGCGAGCAGGAATTGGGGCAGGATATTTGGGGCCTGAAATCGAAAATTATCTATTGGCCATACCGATTATCAAACTTATGTCAATTTTGAATTCAATTGTCTGGTGATTAAACATTGGGTGTGTTCGGGGAGCAAGCTATTTGCGCCAGTTGGCGCTATCTAGTACTATTCCTCGTTTGCGTTATATGGCGCTTGGCGCGAGTTAATAATAATAAAAATATTATATTTTAAAATGTAGGTACCATTCAAACAAAAAATATGGCGCCAAGAGATGATTCATATGGTGGATACCAAAATAAAATTTAATTTTAATTCAACATAAAATAAAGATTGCAATATGAGAAATAATAATCATTTTATTCTGAAGTGATATTATTGTTTATTTTAATTTATTTTAATATTTTTTGGGTTTTTGCATTTTGAAAGACTAACTAAATTTTTGGTGACATGACTGTCACTGTGACGCTTATGCTTTCGTGACATACTAAAACCTTGGAGCATATATACCTTAGACTAGGAAAGAGAGAGGACAGAGCATGGCAATGAAAACATTATGCGTGTGAGTGAAGCCAATTTTCAAACGTTTGGTGGTAAACAAATTTGGAACATCGAATTGTATTTTTTTAGTTTTTTATTAATTTTTACCTTTTTTAATTACCTAATAAATAGACATTTTAAAATGGTTAATTATGCAGTTTATAAGTGCAACAGTCAGAGTGCTAAAAAAGAGGAAGGAATTTCATTTCATAGGTAAAAAGTATTTTAAAACTATTTCCTTGAAATTTATTTCTATTAATATTACAGCTTTCAGGTAATAGATGTTTAACTAAATCACATATGTTATGTATGATAACTTAAATAAATAGTACATACATTTTGAAAATTGTTTTCATTCAGTTTTAAAGATTATTTCTCAATTAATTGTTATTATTTTCTCATAGATGTAATAGTTTTGCAGTGGCGTGGAACAAAAACATATATTTAAAATAGATAAAATAGATTAAAATTGTAATATTTATTAAATAAATATGTTTTAAAATGATTGTTGTTTTTTTTGGAGCAGTACATATTTAAAGACTTTTTTAAATTAGATTTGTAATACGAAATAATGAATATGATTATTTAATAATCGTATAAGAAAAATCGTATAATACGCCTATGTCAATATTGTCCGCCATTAGTTTGGTGGTAAATGGGTTACATAAATTGATTCCAATCACAATGCGCAGTCCTCTCTCTTTCCTTGTCTAAGATATATACTGACGCAGAGACAGCGTCGAAATGAGCTTTGTTTTGTATTAGGGGGGTGGGAATAAATGTCATATAGTGTCCAACAATCTCATTGGTCCGTTTTGAATTTGCGTGTCAAGTCGAATTGTCACATATGCCATTATTGTCAACTTGTTTTGCATCTAGAGTTATTTTTACAATTTAATAGTGTTTGGATATTACTTTTAAAGCCATTTTTTAAATTAATTTAAGTATATATTATATGGTGAGAGTTTCTGTGATTTGTAAATATAAATATGAAAATGAATTATCAAGGTCGTTTTACAAGTAAATATGCATTAGCGTCTCTTACACTTGTGTAAAAATAGGAAAATGCATAAAGCAAATATACCGCCATATTATTAAGAATACTGAAAATCTAGAAATTTATGGAATAAATTCAACTTTCTATTTTATAAAATATCTTATGATTCCATGTAAATAATAAATTACTATTACTACTTAAATTCAAGTCTGAGAAATATTTTGTTACATGTTTCAAAATGTATTATAAACGTATTAATTTCAAACCCCCTAAAAATGATACGACACTGGCTGTAGTGTCTGACAGTTTCCCCTGTGATACAAAACAATCACTATTGCTTGCTGTCTCTACGTTAGTATATATGCTCGAAGTTCCTAGTCTAAGGCTCGAAGACTAAAATCATGTACACTTCTGAATTGATAATAATTAAATTTAAATCTTAGAACAAAAAGAAACAGGAAGGAGTATATGCAAAATGACCTTGAGTCCAGAAAGGAGCTAGCATATGGCGGCCAATTGTCAATTTTAATTTCCGTTTCCAATGACGTACCGTAAAAAAATAAAATGAATATTAGGGTTTTTATTTTGAATAAATTCTAACCAATCAAGTATGTGAATAAATTTAGTGTTTTAAATCATTTTGTATTTATAAAAACCGAATGATACGCCTATGCGCTCATTTTTGACATTTATATGCAAAAATAGCTTTGACAGCATACTGTAAACATAAACAATGAGTCATACTAGGAGCTTCAAGATGGCCGACTTCCGTCGCAAATTTTCCTTAAAGGTAATATATGACAGACTCCTTCCTGTTTCTTTTTGTTCTAAGATTTAAATACATATCAACCATCTGTCAATACAAATACTGAAAGGTTAAGCGTTGCCAACGTTCAAATACAATGTTATCTGATCTTTACTGATCTTTACATGGTATGAGTCATCATCAATTTTACTTGCCTATTAGATGGCGCTGTAAAATTTTTAAAATTAAATAATTCAAACTTGGATCATATTTAAGACACAAAAACTTTCTATATTTACACTAAAAAAAGTGTTCAGGACCCCATTTTCGGTTATCCAAATCCCATGAATAACTTAAACTACTTTCCAGGTGGAAATATCTTCCATAGACATTAGTGTCCAAGAAAGCTTCCGCACAGGCAATCGAAGGAAACAGCATATAAATATTCCTTCAGCACTTTTTCTGGCTAGAAGGTCCGGTTTTCGTTCCTTTCAACACCGGTATGCCGAGGTGCCCAAAGTAAGCTTACTTTGTTATTTTCCCATAGACGTATTAGATCCTGAAGGTATTTACAAACTCACTTGGAGTTGCATCTCTATTGCAAAAACCACTACTTGGAAAAGTGTGGATAGGTTACCCAAGTTTTGGCTCAGATCCACCTTTGGCTTCCTTGCATGTACCCTAGCTCCGACACCTCTCTCTGTCTTAGAGCCGTCCGTGTACCAACACTGGTCAGCCATTATAATATTCGATCTATTTGTTTCCCATTCGTCCCTTCCTGGGAATAGGAAGGTAAATAGCTCTTGATAGTTGTATTTAGGTGCTTACTAAATATGGCTCCATATGCGCTCTAAGGTCCTTACTACTTCTTACAGGAATAAAATTTGCTAGCTTCGACAGTGCTTCCAGGCATGTTAATGCTATTCCTGGTGATGGTTTCTAAGGGACGATGATCTCCGATTTAGAATACAAACCTTACTCACACCGTGCTCGTCCAAAAAGTCTTGCTTTTCCCGATTCTGACCCCGATTATCCAGATGATGATGAAATAACCATACAAACCTTGCATGTTCCATCTACATCCAAAGCAAAAGGAAAGAGATCCAAAGAATATAGGTCATTTGGAAAAACGAAAAAAATGGAAGCTTTTAATGAAATTTTTATTTTTTATTTTTTGGTTATTCTGATCAACCAGAAACAATGATGCAGTTAGATACACCACAGGAAATCCTCAAGTTCCTGTTCACAGATGATCTAATTGATATGATTGTTGAGTAGTCAAATTTAAAATCTGCTCAAGACAACGTCAATAAGCCAGCAAATATCACGAGGCACGAAAAAGAACAATTTAAAGGAATGGACTGGGAAAGTAGTGACGTAAGTGTCAAACCAAATGACTCCAAACAACTTTTTTTGTGGTATGTTTTATAGGTGTTATTGACCATTTTATTGTATTTTCTTGATTTTCCGGAGTTAATGACTGTTTTTTCATTGGTAAGTGTTCATTCATATGCTTTACATTATCACTAAAGTAGATAGATGAAAATTTCCGGAAAAATATTATAACATAACCTTCAAAGTTATGCATTGTCATAAATTTTAATAAAATAGTACTTTAAAAATCGAATTTGGAAAGATTTTGCTTATATGTATTTAATTATCATACTTGCGTTATATTTTAAAGTATAATAATAACAAGATAACTCAAACAAAAGTTATTTCTGGAGATTTATAATGTTGCCGTTTGGAATCACTTCGTTGATATTTCCCAGTTCAACAGCATAGAACACAAATTTTGACGTCACACTTTCCCAGTCCATTGTTTGTAATGTGTGTCAAGTTGTCATCAACGAGAATGTATTGGTCTACACATGTAGGGCAATCGCAAATTTACGAGACCATGACATGTGACCTCAGAGTAATAAGTAAACATAGAGATGCCACAACAACACAATAACATACAGTTTGTAGTCAATTGCAATGAACCTATAATTGAGAGAGATGGAAAATTTAGTGGTGTAGGTAAACACAGCCGTACAGTGGCGTGTAATTGGTTAGAGTTCACCGTAATACCTATATAAATGTTAGTTAAATAATTTAATACGCATATTTTGGAAAGGATTTATATCTACACTTATGGCATGGCACCATACTTCTAACATATTTTTATCGGAAGGAAATCTAAAAGGATATTATATGTATTTCATTATTAATTTGATTTTCTTAATTGTAATAAATTTTAATTGAAATTGCTAATTGTACGCCAATGTAGTGAATAACTTACCGGTGATAGGTTAGATTATCATTTTGCGAAGTACCACATATTATACACGCTTTTAGGGGTTTCACCATTTTCAATATTGAAAATAAATAAAAACACTTTATAAAGTTCACTTAAATACACAAAAATTCAAGAAAAATCGAACAAATTGCTAATCACCTCTAAACAATTACAAACAGAGGCACTGATGCCAAATTTTCGGTGTTGGTATTTGATACAATTGGTCTAGAGCTTTTTTATCAGTATTATAGAAAGGTAAGAAAGTGAATATTAAAATGTATTAAAGAATATTTTCTCTGAATAAAAATCTTCTCTTAAAAGTAAAATAAAATTGTTGTAAATTATATTCTTACGTTTTTGTTTCCTACTTTGTACTTACAAAACACAACGTCTGGCAATGCTCTGCTTGTAAACAAATCGGTCTCGACGACAAGTAGTAGGGAATATGCCTACTCTATGTTTACTTATTACTCTGAGCATGTGACAGATACAATACACTGACAAGTAGAGGTGACACTACTTCAAGCTTCACAGATTCTCACATTCCAGGGAAAAAAATACGAAAAACTCCAGCAAGAAGATTTACCTCTGGATACCGTGCGTATAGATAACTTGGACCATTTTTCTGAGTGAAACTGCTATAAAGATTTCCACAAACTTTGATTGCATTCTGTGCATATGAAGACATATTATATGGATTTGCATTGTCTTACGGTAATGCATACAAAGACATATATGGCTTCAAACGGTTGCCGAAAAAATAGTGTACACAACACGATCGTAAACAGTTTTTTCGGACTAGCAGACCAGAATTTTCTAGAATTTTGTCTACTCGCTCCAAAAAAATAGTATATTGTGCAACAAGGTGGAAAAGTTACACTTTTTTCACGAGTGCCACAAACACACGAGTAAGAAAAGTGGCTTTTCCACCGTGTTGCATACCATACTTTTTCTACGGCTGCATATTAATAATAAGTGAATTCATAACATTTTATCATTATTATTGGTTATAAAATAAACGGCACATACTTAATACAAAAAAAACTAATTTAATTAATATTGTAATTAATTAATACATTACTGCAATTTTGTATTGAGATTCCTGATTTCCCAGCAGCTATCAACTGTGGGAAAAAATCTACCTCACGGCTGAATTCCCATTTAAATGTACGTGGTGTGGGAAAAGACCCGTGAGCACGAATCCATATAACAAGGATGTGAAACTCCTATGCCGAGCTATGCCCATGGCTGAATTTACGGCTCCTATCTGGGCGGAGTCTAGTCCACGGTCGTTGCGTCGTTGTACTGCGCATCAGGCTCTCTCTCTCTCGAACGAGAGATGTTTACACGAATCCATATGCGGTTGGTTATCTCGCTCGCACAAAGAAAAAGACAGCCTGTTGCGCAGTACGGACTACGCAACGACCGAGAATTTAACCCTGCCCAGATAGGCGCCTTTTCTCCTGCTACCCTCCCCACTCGAGTTTGACATCCTTGTTATATGTATTCGTGCCCGTGAGGTAGATTTTTTGCCACAGTTGAAAGCAATACGTCACTTTGTAGTTCTGTCAAATGTGTCAAAAGCACCACATTCCACAGCAGCTGTAGAAAAAAGTATTTTCCGCAGTTGCTATGTTAACTACTATTTTGATTTATTTAAAAACAAATAAAACTGGTTTTCGATAAGAACAATTTTTTGTCTCCTTAATAATTTATGCGGTAAGGGGATATAATTAAAATTTTGAGTCAACTTACACACCCTGTTTATATTACAAAAAGGGCCGCTAGATCAATCTCTTGGTAAGTTAATCATAAAATACCAAGAGGTTAAATTTAATCTCTTTGGTAAGCTTCTGTTAAAATCGAATTTGTTAGATCATTCATGTTTATCCTTTTGGTAGGACGTGACATAACTTCTATCAAAATTAAATGTTGGCAATTCTGTTTTGTATGTGTTTTGTGTTTTATGCTGAGAGTGTTGTCAAAATTCAAAATATTCATCTATTGTGATTAATAATGGAAAATATTGGAAAAAAGAAAAAGGGTTCAAATGTTTGCGCTGAAGAACTGGATTTGTTATGCGACCTAGTGGTTAAATATTCAGACATTACTGAAAATAAAAAAAACGGATGCTTTAACTTGGAAGCAAAAAGAGGCGTGCTGGCAAAAGAAGTGATTTCAACAGTAAAACCGTAAATAGTTTCAGACCTTTAAAAAGTTTAAAAACAAAATACGATGGTTTTAAAAAAGATTTAAGGAAAATAATAGCGAGACAAAAACAAGAAATATTTAAGACAGGAGGTGGTCCTTGCCCAAAAACAGACCTTACTTCAAATGAAGAGAAAATTTATAGCCTTATAGCAGTAAGCGTAGATAGTTTAAAAGCTAGATTTGATGACGATAAGATTGATAATAAGGGTAAGTATACCTTACAAATTTTATTTTATAGGACAAGTATCCAAAAATCTAGGTTATTTTCAGTTGAAGATAATATTAATACAAATAATAATATTCCAGTTTATATTCTGGCAGAACAACAAGACGAAAATGTGGAACTAATGATAGAAGACTTTGTAGGAATCTCGGTAGGTATACCTAATGGAAAAAGTGCTTATACAAGTTTCACTTTAAAAAGTTGCACTCAGGTTTAACTCAATAACTGCAGATAATACATTTTTATTTTTTTAGAATGATAATAGCAATGTCTCAATAGACAAACCTGGGCCCAGTGGAAGCCAACAAACAACAGCAGACTGGACAAATTGGAATCCCTCTCAGCTCACAAGAAAAATGGCAACGCCTCTATCAGGTATAATGAATATATTAGGCATTTTGGTAACAATGATTAAAAAATATGATGAAATATCTTTAAATAAAACTAAAGGTGTGTTAGCACACATGGTACTTTTCTTCAAAGCACGTAGATCAGTGGAGTGTGCAGCAACTTTGCTTTTGCACTAACAAACATATTTTAACATCTCCGATTTTTGCTGAAAATTTCAGCCGTTTTTTGAAAAGACCATTTAAATTTCAGTTAGAAAAAGAAAAAATGTTTCTCGCCCTGAAGCTGTGGAAAAAGTTACAGTGCTGGCACAGTCAAAAAAAGAATTAATTGACCTACAAGTGGAGGCTGTTAAGAAAGAAATGGTATTCAAGGACAAAGAGTACGAACTAAAATTACAGAAGCTGCAAGAAGATTTAAAAGGAGCAGAAATGGACGTTGAAATAAAACGTATCGAATTAGAAATAAAAAAAGCAGCTTTAAAAAAACTCTTGCAAAAAAACGAAGTGCAATTTTAATTTTTTGTTATTTAATTTTTTTATTTTATTTTGGAGTTCTATTTTTTGGTTAATTAACATAGATGTTTGCATTACATAAATATTATTTTTTTAAATAAATCCCTTATAAAAAATCAAAATAGTTATTTATAATTTCGTCCCGATGTGACACGTTTTCCCATATTTGTTCTTGATTGGCAATTGGAACCACCTCGTTGATCTGATTTTCAATTTCTTAATCTACATATAATTCCTCCTCCTGCAGTTCTACAGCAAGGTTATGTACAACAGCTGTTGCTACTATAATGTCTTGAACTAAAGGCAAGAAAACACGTAATTCCAATGCTAGAACTGGAAACCTTCGTTTCCATACCCCAATGCATCTCTCTATGCAATTTCATGTTCTAGTCAGGGACTCATTATATAGTTGCTCTTTTCGTAAGATTGGATTTTCTAAAGGAGTTATTAAGTATTTTAGGGTTGGATAACCACTATCACCTATAATTAATGAATTGCCCATTCCTTCATCAAATCTTCTCTTTAAGGCTGAATTTAGAAATATTGTACTATCGTGGGTAGAACCTGGCCACCTTGCTACTACATTTCTTATTCTGAGGTTACTATCACATGCCACTTGCACATTTAAAGAAAACCACCCTTTTCTGTTTCTAAAATTTTCTGCTTGATCTCCTCCAGGAGATTGTATACGAATGTGAGTCCCATCTATCACTATCAATAGGTACTCCTGGAAATGCAGCAATATTGTAAAAGAAATTATCGGAATTTCGTCATCTTGGGGAAAATTAATGTACTGTTCTCTTAATAAACATATGGCTTGGGTAACTCTTCTTATAACATATGTCATAGTGGTTGCATGCACCCCTCCAAAATCTCCAACTGCCATTAACATATTGCCAGTGGCATAAAACCGTAGTGTAATTAATAACTGTTGAAGTGGGGTTAAGCAATTATTTCTGTAATTACAAAAAACTTAAGATTTTTAAAATATCACACATAAAAAAGTATTACCTTCTTGTAGGAAAGCCTATAGTATTTTCAATTAATTGCAGTAGAGCATTTGCACTTTCTTTGCTTAATCTAAACCTAATTTTAAATTCACTGTCATCCCAAAAATTCATATGATCCGGTCTATCTCTTACAGTGTATGGCTTTCTTAAAAGAACCGCAAAAAAATCTTCATTTTCATCGTCACTATCGCTATCGAAAATGTTAATATCTTGAATAATATCCATTTCAGTTTTTTTGAAGTTCACAAAAATGTCTCAATTATTAGAGATTAAGGTTATGAATCTCTTGGTATATATGTAACAATAAAAAAAAGTGGCTGGTAGCTTAACTTCTTGGTAAAGCCATTTATCCCCTTGGTAAATTATACCAGTACATTGATATAACGATTTTGACAATTACCAAGAGGTTATTTTTACCAACCACTTTACCAATCGATTGATCTAGCGGCCCAAAGAATTGAATGAAAATGATAATGTTAAACTAGGTAAAAGTGCAATTGGCAGATAGATAGATAGTGCGAATGGAATTATTTTCCTCGATGCAAAACTTACCAACCAACGTTTGAATGGTAACCGAAACCATCAAAGTTTTTTTCCTGCCGTACTTATCGGATATAATACCGCTGACTAGACCACCTATGGCTACGCCTGCGAGGAACAGCATCTCTGCAAAATTCGGTAGACTTTCTCGCTCACAAACCAAGTCGAAATCGGTAATTATCGAAGTTCCTGAAGAAGAGAATAAATTTGGCAAAATTGGTAATCATTTTAACCTTAAAATCCAATAAATAGATCCTATTTTTCTAACCTTCTCCGCTAAATTCCCACGTCGAACAATTCATAACACTTAAATTTCTTAAATCCGCGTCGCACAATGCCTGTATACTGTCAAATCCACTAACGTCCGCCATCTTACAATAATAGTTCTTACTTTGTCCACTACAGTTCATCCACTGTTGAACATCGACATGTTCGAAATTTTTACCGCGCGCGCACCACGTGTCTCTCTTGTCGCCCACATGAAAAGTAGGTGCGAATATATGCCAAGTGCACGGTACGTTGAACAGAGATAAGATGAAGGTGTTGAGTAGTTGCCATTTTCCGAACTCGCCGATCGCCTTCGAAATTACGTCATCTTCTTCGTCGGGTTTCTTTTTCGTCCCATCGGGCATGGCTAAAACAAAATACAAAATTGGTTAAAGATTGCATTCTACTACCTTCTTTAATATCTTAATTTGAAGAAATTTCTACTGTTCATGAAATATGTAAATATGTTTAATAATCGAAGGTGTACAATATAACCAATAGGAAAATGCAGATTCGAATGATATTCAAAAACGAATTGATGGTTTCAGACGACTTCATATGTATGGTACATACAAACATGGAAAGAAAAGACGTCAAACAAAAAATACAACAATTTTATGACTGCTATTAGAATTATTATTTTGCCATCTACGCATTAGCAAAAAGATACACTATTGAGCCATAAACGCTCCTTGCTTCACTCTATAAAATTTTCGCTTTTTATTAGGCATTGAAAAAAATTATGCCATCTCAAGCACATCTCCCCTACTAAATATCAAATTTGTTTTATTTTCATTCAACAGTAATTTATTTTTATCGAACCAATTCTTCGCTCTTAAGAAAAAAAATATTTCTCTGATTTATGAGGTCATCGCTATCTTCTGTACCAATTATTAAGTTTGTGTCATCCTCGTAATTTACTCAACGTTCTTGGCAAAGGTGCATAATCATTCAAGTAAATTATGAATGAAATCGGTCCAATAACACTACCCTGTGCAATTCCTGTCGTGTTAATCAATAAATCAGAAATTTTTGAAATCCTATCCTTTGTGATTGTTATCCTTTGGGCTCTTGAAGATAGGTACGATCGAAACCAATTGTGAGCTTTTCCTCGAATTCCATACATTTCAAGTTTTTTCAACAGACAAATAACTATTCGTTGGAACTTAACTGTCCCCAGTAACTTTTAAATAGCTAATGGTGTTTTATGTTCAGCGATTGGCAACAACTAGCGGTGTTGCCATGAGACATTGTATCACAGAGTATATAATACAAACCAGAGTATTGACTCGCTGTCGGCACCTTTGATGTTTATAAGACAAGAGCGGCCATTTTTTGGGAGTATAAACCACAAAACAGAAAATTGGTTAGTCTGTTTTGTGGTAACCAATATTCTGTTTTGTGGGTAGTACTAAAAAAATTGTTATTATAAATAAGACCCGTACTTGTAATTTTTCTTTATTGTTGAGATAATTGTTATTTTCAGGAAAATTGGTTTTTTAGGTTAAATAATTACATATAAATAGAATTTCTACGCAAAATAAATGACCGAATATGTATGTCTTACATGCAATTTTCCTCGTTAGTAAGGAAGGATATAAAAAAACACATCAACAGCTTTAACACTTATTTATTTCTCCAAATTAACAATTTATCTTTATAATAATGGAAAATTTGTACAAGGATGTTTAAAAGTTTCATTACTACTAATATTTAATATAGTTTGAGTTTAACTATTAATTCTTCAAATAGTTTTTCAAAAATGTTATTTAGTTTAGCAATAAATATAATAAAACTATTACCAGGCATTAAAATATTTCCATAGACACTAAAATTTTAATAATAATTTTGATACTACTCATGGTATTTATGACTTGTGGCTCTTATGAATGACCAACATTTATACTACCTTTAAATGTTCATAATCAAGTGCTTACATTCAAGCTAAGCTCACATTTAAGCTACTTAACTACTTATTTTTAGTTTTTTTACCGATTTTTAGCCTATTTAAGACTTTTACTCCTATCTCTGATTTGGATAAGAATTTTTCATCCTTTGCAACAAAGATCAATTTTGTTTTCTGATGAACTTAAGTTCATTTTATTAATAATGCCATATTTAGTCTGTAATGTCTTTTGTCTTTTCTTGCATGATTTCCCTTAGATCTTAGAACTTTTTAATTTTGATGTCGTTCATTAGTTTCACCATATACCTTGTAATATGCAAGCTTGTTGGTTCGAGCAATTATCTTTTTAATTTGATGTTAAATTTAACTAATTTTAAGGTAGGTTCATTGATAATTTAATGTAATCTGCATTGTTTTACCTCATCTATATGTTTTTTCTAGCCTGATGATGGCCTGCTTATAGGCCGAAACTAGTCGCTGTTCTATAGTTTTGATAATAAAAATCTGTGACATTGATTTTGGTATTTTCCTTTGTTCACTGTTGAGTCACATTTGTGTTATGGACGATTTACTTCATTTAAGTGTATATTTGATTTGACTGAAAACATTAAATCTTTTTGAAAATAAATGCATTTATGAAAAAACAAGTTAAAGAAAACTACTTTTCCACTAGAACAGAATCATAAAATTGTAATGTTAAAAACAATGGAGGACCATTTGGAAAATCTGAGTGCCAATTTCCGATGATACTTTTTTGCAAAAGAAGATATCAATTTGTTCAATTGGAATTGGGTTTGTAATACATTTGATTGTAAACATAATGGCCTATCACTTGAATAAGAAAAAAACTAACATATGTTTCATTCAGCACTTTACTGAAAATGGATTTCAGTAACAAATCTTTAACAAATTTCTGGATACAACTTTCAAATAACTTCTCAGTAATAAAAGCCAAAGAGATGCCGATTTTGTTTTTCCCACTTCCTATCTTTGCGAAACAGTATTTTCTGCAGTTGATTAGTTAAATTCTAAATATCGAAATAAGCTTTAACCAGAAAAAGAACTCAGAGTCGACATTTCCAATGAGGAATCCAACTTAAAGAGATGGTGTGCCACAAAGCAAGCTCCATTAGTCCTTGTATTCTAAGAATATTTATATAGGTATATATAAAATTTTTGACAAGAACCAGAGTAATTCAGTAGACACACCGTTATTAGTTGGTAAAAAAGTCACCTACTAATGAAGATAAGAAAAAAAAATGGAAAATCAGGAAACGGTTAGTTTTCTGTTGTTTGCAGCACAAATCACACGAACAGGTATTTATTACGCTGTAAGCTGTCTCAGTCAAAATCCAGGACCAGCTCATTGGACAGCTGTTGAGCGTATCCTACGATATTTGAAGGGGACAATTGATTACAAACTTGAATTCAATGGAAAAGAGGTTCATGGTTCAGACGTAATTGGATACTGCGATGCTGATTGAGCGAATGATCCAAATGACAGACGGTCAGTTACTGGGTATATTTAAAAAAACTGTCTTTTCCATTTCCAATACTAAAAAGCAACTGACTGTTGCTCTTAGCACAACAGAGACTAAATACATGGCTCTGTCGTCAACAACTCAAGAAGCATTATGGCTATGTGGATTAAGTCAAGAACTTAGTCAAGACTTAAAAAATTGGCTTTAAATAGTGCTTACCAGTGTCGTACAAAGCACATTGATGTACGTCATCACTTTTTAAAGGAAAAGATCAAAGAAAAGCTTTTAACCCTTGAATATGTCCCAACACAGTTAGCAGACTCGCTTATGAAAGCACTGGACAAAATAAAGTTTTCAAAATGTACCAGAGGTCAAGGACTTATTTCAAATAGGGAGAGTGTTAATATAAATTTGAAATAAGATTTATTTTGTAAATGCAACTTAAGTGGAATTGTTATATATTATTTTTTCATAAAGATTACTACGATAGTATTAATTGTAAGTCACTACTGTCAGATTATTATCAGATTATTCTCAAAGTGTACAGTTCAATTCTTTTTTATCTTTTATTGCCAAGTCCATCACAAATACATCATTTCTTAGTTTTTCACTGAGTCCTGTTCGATGGTGAGGTATTCGGTCTTTTCTAGATTTATTCCCTGTCCATTATTTGTGTATTTCTTGTTGCAGTTTTTAGAGCATATATAGGCTAGATCTTCTTCTTGAGCAGTTACCACTCGATTATCTGGGACACTTGTGTATATAGGCATGGTATTCCTATCCCTTTGCATTTTCTTTTCCATGGCCTCCGTAATATGTTTCAAAAATATTTTTAACAGCGTCCGAGATGTAGAGCATCCCTACAATAAGCCTTTTGTTGTTATGAATTTTCTTGATTGGGTATTTATTCCCAATTTTCACCTTTACTATTGTATTGTAGAGCTATTTAACTATGCTTCTAAATTTAAAACCAAAAATTTCACTTTGTATTTTTCTTTTGTCAGCATGCAACGAAAATAAGTAACAATTGAAGAAATAGCAGCGAGATTGAAATATTTTTCTGAAACTGAAGGTTACTGTAGAACAGCTTTTGTAAGGAATAAATAAGAAAATAAAATAGTACCACCTTCATATGTTTAACGTTCCTCGTGTTTTTATAAACAGAATTTCAATCAACCTCTTAACTATTTAATTGGTTTTATTTGCAAATGTGCAAATATTAATGTATCTGTTTAAATAAATATGTTAATTAATCCCACATGTCAAAATAGAACTTCCTTATTAAAATTCTAAATTGTTTTTATGCGTTTTACAAAAACAAATTGCATAAATGTATTTTTTACTGTTTGACCGACTGCTTCATAAAATTTAAATATAGTGTATAATTAAAAGTAGGTAGAACAGTAAGAAAAATTTGCTTTACTTAGAATTCGATTTTTTATAGATACTCATTGTCTAAATTTATGTTTTCTTAAAAGTATTATAAAAGATTTTCTAAAATAATTTTCTTCTAGTAAACATAATTGGTGTTAAATACGGTGCAGTCGTAATCCTTAAAGCTTATCAATCTGTCAACTGTCAAATGTCCAATGTAACTACAATCACAAATTCAACAAACTAAGATTAACCAAAAAATATATCTTTCTATATTTTGCAGAGACTCATCTTGGTATACAGAAAATAATTACATAAATATTAAAATTTAATTTATATAATTATCGATTAACTGAATTATTTAAATTCAGCGTGAAAACTCCTACATAAAACATTGTTGTGATTAGTTATTAGCGGCCTTGACTTAATGGGTCATGTTGTTTCTTTTTTTAATATATTTTTTATAACATTTAAGACATAAATTTAACATATCTAACGAAGTTATATGATTTATTAATATTATTATTGGTGCACCTAAAATACGTATATACGGTATCGAAACCACTTATGGAATAAAATTAATCCTGCTCTTAGCTCACAGAATTATAAAAAACGGTGAGTCACATTTATTTAAAAATAAATATATATAAACAGGGTGATATGTTCACCTGTTGGTAAAAACCTGCTCTGTTAAAGTCTCGTTGCAAATTTTATTTAAAGTCTCTTGTGAAATGTTCATATTTCTGTTATCCTTTCTTGAAGATCCGCAATATAAGTTGGCTGTGTTACATAAACTTTACTCTTACTAAGATAATCCCACAAAGAAATCAACAACTATTGATCATATGATCAGGCTGACCTCTTCATCTGATCCATTTATTTGGTAAGGTTACGTTTAAGTATTCCCTTATATTTGCAGCATAACGGGGTGTTGCTCAAACATTTTCATTAGCAGCCTCCTATGTACTACATTTGGAAGTAAGTCGTGATATTTTAAACTCAACTGTCATTAAAGATCTATACTCTATGTTGTACCATAATGGCACCATATTAAAATAATAGCAGCTTAAAATGTTGTAAAAATAATTAATAAAACATGTCAACCACTGTCAAGCCTAAATTCTCCACTGCTAATAGGTAGTTGGGTGGGATGCCTGCTATTATCTGCAGTGCTTTTGTTGAAACCGTCTTGAAAGCTCTTGTAAACCTTATTAACATCTTTCTTTGTATTTTTTTCAGTTTACAGCGAAATCTTCTGTATTTCATAGTGTCGTGCCAAATTGAGGCTCCATACAAAATTATTGAATGTACTAACCCACAGAGTGCCTCCCTGCTATATTAGGCATGATTCTTGTGAGATTTGCTATTTTTTGTTCAGCCTTAGTCATAGTTTTTTGAAAGTGTTCCTTAAAATTTCTCCTTTCAAGCCATATTCCTAGATAGTTCACGGATTTAGCTGTGTTAATTTCGAATTCTCCAAGATTAAATCTCACCTGCTTTATATCTCTTGGTCCTTTTAAAATTACCGCTTCGGTTTTATGTACTGCTAACTTTAGACCCGTTCTTCCATCCATAGTCTCGTAATTTCAAAGGATTTCCTTGTACGGTACAATAACTGGTCTAGGTTACTTGCTCCACCCCTTCTGTGAGTTTCAATCTTAAAACTTCATCATAGCAAAGATTCCGTAATGTAGGCCCTAGTACCGAGCCTTGGGGGACTCCGGCTTGCATGCTAAGACAATCACCTTTGCTTACTTCTATTTCTCTATCTTTAAAATAGTTTGATATTATATTTATCAGATATCTTGATACATATTTAGATTTTATTCCTTTAATATCTGACTTA
This sequence comes from Ophraella communa, assembly GCA_035357415.1. Classification (NCBI taxonomy): domain Eukaryota; kingdom Metazoa; phylum Arthropoda; class Insecta; order Coleoptera; family Chrysomelidae; genus Ophraella; species Ophraella communa. Next base: position 22,957,113 of record CM068985.1, read on the forward strand.
GAGTTAAACGCATTTCTGACGTTTAAAATTATCAATACACACCACTTTCTCCTACTTTTTTTTTAATTCTATGACCTTTTCCACAGCCTGAACCATTGATCTCCCTTTTCTGAACCCATATTGTTTATGAAATAGTCCACCTGCTCTTTCTATTTCCTCTTCCAGCCTCTTCCTTATTTACAACTCAAATAATTTTCTCACCGTATTAATCAGACAAATTGGCCTATCTTTTGGTTCGCCCTTTTGCCCTTTGGGAATCAGGATTAGTTTGGCTAGCTTCCATGACTTACTTGTGCAGTAAGTAGGCTATTTAAAACTCTTAGAATCCAGTTGGGATTTATGTTTATTACTAACTTTATGGCTTCTGCTACCTATTAGCAGAGGAGAGGAAAAAGTACTACGAACTAGAGACAATACCTAAAATGACAACGAAAAACCTTAAGCAGAGTGGAAAGATAGAAAAATGGCAGAGAGAATAGGAAGAAAATACAAAAGTAGGACAGTGGACAAAAACACTTATACCTACCAAATATTAAGGTCTGGATCAACTATAAACATAGAAATCTATGTTTCTACACAACGCAAATTCTGTCAGGACATGGATACTTTCAAAGTTAGTAAAAATAAAGAAGAAAGATAATGACAGGTGCTTCTACTGCGGAATAAGTGATACACCAGAACACAGCCTTTTTCAGTGCCCAAGATGGGATAGTTTATACGTAAAGAGGCGTTAGATATATTAGGGGAAAACCGATGTATTTAAAAGTGCTCCTCGAATTTAAAGTTTTAAAGTGGTTAGAATTCGTCTAAAAATTTCGGGTTTAAACTGGTGTAAAGCCCTAAAATTTCTTTGTGGTGGAAGTTCAAATTTTTCATTGCCCAGCATCCTGAGGTAACGTAATTAATTAAATATTGTCCTGTATTGATCTAAAAATTATAAATAAAAACTATATAACTAAAACCAGTTAATGCCGATAATCAATATTTAATTATATACTAATAGTCTGGTGGCTTGCAGAGATATTTTAATAATTTGTATCAACTACTTGATTACTTTTGGTAGTTTAGATGCCAAATTCAATAAAGGATTATTTATTGGAAGAAACACCAAACCAAAATAAAAAAGAAATAAATAAAAGAGGGCGTTCTTCTCCAGAATATGACCACAACAAAAGTAAGATAAGAAAAGACTCTACTGGTGCAATTGATCTTAATATGGAAGAGGAATTGGATATTGGCAGAATTTCTTTGAGCAAATTAATGACACAATTTAGTGCAATGATTGATACCAAGGGGCTTGCCCGTAGGGAGGATTTGGATGATCTAAAGACTCAGTTCTCTGCCTTACAAGAAGAAAATAAATTGCTGCTAAGAACTGTTGAGTCTCTAGAGCAAAGAAATGATGCAATGGAGCGTAGACTGGAGAAGATAGAAAACGATGTCAGAAAGAATAATCTTATTTTCAAGGGTCTGAAAACCCCAACAGATGATGCCACTGTGTGTATATCTACGTTTTGTAAAGATGTTCTGGATGTGTCAGTCTCACCTCAGGATATTGCACATGTTCGTAAAATAAGTATCGGCCATTTGGGAAAGCATTTGCTAAAAGTTACCTTCACCAAAGCTAATATTGTCAAGGAAGTGTTAAATAATACAAGGAAGTTAAGAGGAACTGGTTTTTTTGTTGATCGAGATTATTCCTATGTTGTCCGGTGCAGAAGAAAGAAGCTTCTACAGTACAGAAGAGAATTACTTCAAAAAGATAAATCGAAGAAAATCATGCTTAGAGGAGATGTTCTTTTTTTGGATGATAAAAAATATATTTGGAGTGATCAGGAAGGCAGAGTGAAAGAATGGGTGCAGGAAAAAACGGAGCAGAAGTTCAACAACGGGAAGTATAATGTTTCCAGTCCTGGTCCGTCTTCACTGCCTTCAGCATCATGAAATATCTGCGTCAGCCGGAATCATGTAAATATATCTATTGCATCTAACGTGTTTAATTTGGGAAATGTTCGATTACTTTCATATAATGTAGCGGGTTTAAAAGCAAAACTTGCAGATCCATATTTTTTAGATTTTGTAAAAAAATTTGATATTTTTGTTTTATTTGAAACCTTTTTAATTGATGATAACTACTGTGATAATTATTTTAAAGATTATAGTTTATGTTATATTCCAGCAAGAAGAACTTCTAAATATGGTAGAGCCAGTGGGGGTGAGCTTTACGGGGTTAGGTCATCTCTTCCAAAAAACTCATTTCATTTTGTAAAAATTAATGGTATTGAATTGATTTCGGTAAAAGTCTCTACTCTTGATTTTTTTATTTTTCCAGTTTATTTAAATTGTAATACTTGGGATGAGAGTTTTATGAGATTGGTACAGTTTTTGGGTGAACACAATTCTTATAATTATATGATTGTAGGAGATTGTAATGTTAGGATTGGTAGCAAGCAGTCTCTTCCTGAGGATTTGGTTATTGATAATTTTAATTGTAGAATCTCTAGGAATTCTAAGGATTTAGTTCTGGACAAGAGAGGTAATGATTTTTTGGACCTCTGTGAGAACTACAATCTAGTTGTATTAAATGGAAGGTTTCCCGGAGACAGTGAGGGTGAGTTAACTTATATAAGCAATAAAGGCTGTTCAGTAAATGATATTTGTACTATTTCTCTTAATTGCATATCTGTAATAGATAATTTTTGTGTTTTACCTGTCAATTATTCTGATCATCAGCCTCTCAGTGTCACACTGAAGTTTGCACCTTTCACATCGGAAGAAGTTTTACCTTTATTACCTCAATTATTTTGGTCTGGGAGTTTGGCAGATAAATACAAAACAGATCTCGATTTTCTTATACGAAATATTAGTTCTTTTCCAAATGACGTACAAGGATGGTTAGATACCCTTACAAGTGCTATTAAAAGTTCCTGTCCCACTTCGCAAACCTCAAACTACATTAAAAATATAAAGAAGAAACCTTGGTTCGACGGAGCATGCCTTCGTGCTAGAAATAAATCCTTTAAATTACTTAAATTATTTCGGACTACTAATTCAGCATTTGTTAGAAAAACTTATTTGGAGTCTAATCTGGAGTATAAATCTATCTGTCTAGAAAAGAAGAAAGAGTATTTCGACTCCCTTGTAGATCGTTGTAGGTCGGTTCGAAATTCGAAGGAGCTTTGGCAAGTTTTTAATCAAATGAAATATAAACAATTCGTTTGTGGTAATAACATTTCAATGTTTGCATTGGTGTCGCATTTTAGTTCACTTCTTAATCAGGGCACAGATAAAGTAGCAGTTTATTATGCTGAACCTTTCATATATAATTCCGCTATGGATTCTTCTTTCACATTGGATGACCTGAAGATAGTAATAGTAAACTTAAAGAATGGCAAGGCTCCAGGCTTCGACCGAATAACCTCAGAATTTTATAAAAATGCTCCTGACATATTTTTTGAGAGATTATTGTCTTTCTTGAATTATATATATCAAATGGAGACAATTCCAACTTCATTTGGTAGATCGATTGTGTTTCCTTTATTTAAGCGAGGTGATATTAACGAAGTATCCAATTATCGAGGCATCTCCTGCATTGACGTGATTGCCAAAATTTTTACTGGGCTATTACTGCGACGCTTAGAAAGTTACATCGTAGATAATAACCTCCTAAGTGAATATCAAGCCGGATTTCGTCGTGGATACTCCACAATGGATAATCTTTTTATTCTAACAAATATTATTAAACTGAAACTGTTGAAACGGGGCCAAAAGATTTACTGTTTCTTCGTGGATTTTTCGGCTGCATTTGATCGCATTAATCGTAGGGCATTATTTTTAAAGCTGTATAACTTGGGCATATCTACAAAAATGGTAAATATTTTAAAATCTTTGTATGCAACGACAGTGTCTGCTGTAAGGGGGAGAAATGGCATTTCTGAATTTTTTCATGTATCTAGTGGCGTTAGACAGGGCTGTCTTCTAAGTCCCTTATTATTTTCTATTTTTCTAGATGACTTACCGGGATATCTGGAAGGAGGTGTTCGGATCGCCGAGGATAATGTCAAGGTACTTATGTACGCTGATGATATTGTACTCTTTAGCGAAGATCCACTTCAACTTCAAAAAAATATTAATATTCTTGAAAAGTACTGTCTACAGTGGGGGCTGGAGGTAAATCTTACAAAATCAAAGATTGTTGTTTTCAGAAGAGGTGGAAAACTTTCATGTAGAGAAAGGTGGAGGTTTGGTGATAGATCAATTGAAGTTGTTAACTCTTTTAAATACTTGGGGGTAACACTGTCGCCTCGCCTCTCCTTTCATACACATATTAAAGACAGAGTTTCTATTGCTAAAGTAGCACTTAACACAGTCTGGTCAGGTCTTATTACTCAAAACATGGTTCCCTTATTACATAAATTTCAATTGTTTAAATCTATCTTTAGATCCATTGCTTGTTACGCGGTGCAAATATGGGGATTTGAACAATATGAAGTATTGGAAAAATTATTACGGTTTTTTATTAAAAAGTTATATTCCCTACCTATAACTACTCCAAACTTCATGCTTTACCTTGAAACTGATGTTGATCTACTATATATATTCACTTTGAGGCTACATTTTAGATATATATTAAATGTTCTTAGCCTTCCGGCTTGCCGGCTTCCTAGAGTAGTTGCACTGGAAATGGTAATGCATAAAACTTTTTGGTTTGACAGTTGGATAAAACTGTTTAATAGATATGGGGTTAATTTCAGTGCTTCTCTTGATGAGGTAACATTGTGGGAATATCAGATGTCGGTTCTAATAGACAGAATAAGGGAGGTACATCGGGATACTTGTGAGTCAAATGCTAGGGAATCGAATAGGTACATGTTTTATAAAGAGCTCAACCATAATGCTGGCATATTCTCAATTTACGGGTTGCCGCATAATATGAATTTAAGAGAACTAAGTTGGCTTTTTAAGATGAGAGGTGAACTGTTGTATTTAAATTTCACTCCATGGGTTGAAAGGGAGGTAGAGTTGTGTTCTATGTGTAACTTAAATGTTAGAGAAGATATTGTTCATTTCTTGGCAGTTTGCCCTGTTCTTGCGGAGTTCAGAATAATTTATCTTGGCGTCCGCTTTTTATCATTGCCTGATTTAAGGGAACTTCTGAACTCCTCCACCTCTTCTCTAGGTCTCATACATTTTGCGCGCGCGGCCTGGATGTATAGATATGAATTAATCCAGGAATTTAATTATTAATTTTTGTACTTTTGTATTTTTGTAATTTTTATTTTTGTATTTTTGTATTTTCTGTAAACCCTAGTTTTACATTGAGTGTTTTTTTTGCATTGTTTTGTAGAGCACTTAATTTCCGGCTGACGGATTACCAAGCCGTATATGCTTGTATTATGGTTTATATTCTTTATAATTGTAAAATAATTCTTATAAATAAAGTATATTATTATTATTATTATTATTATTATTATTATTATTATTATTATTATTATTATTATTATTATTATTATTATTATTATTATTATTATTATTATTATTATTATTATTATTATTATTATTATTATTATTATTATTATTATTATTATTATTATTATTATTATTAGGGGAAAACCTAACAAAATATAAACTGATAAACATAATGACACAAAACAAGACAAAGTGGGACAAAGATTTTTTCAAAAAATCATGAAACAAAAGAAAACTGACCAGAGGCACTAGGAAAGCGGAGGGTAAGCGCAGACACCGCCATTCTGATGATACGCAAGGCAGCAGAGGGGTTTTAGTCGGATTAGCGCCCGACACTGTCAAACGCGTCGAGAAATGCGTTTTTTGCCAAAGCGGCTTCCGCTCTACAAAAAAACCAGAACCCAAATTCTCATGACAAACTTAAAAAAATAATAATACAAAGTTAATTATACAAAAATATGAATAATAATAAATGTGATCAACACCCAACGCTTAACCCTCGTAGACACTCTCTCAAATAAATATGTTGTTCTCCCTGTTGACTGAACCTCGTATAACATATTTCTACCCCTGTGCCTACGATAGGCACAAAAAAATGCCACACATTTTCACTACAACAAAAGAGTTATAGTATAACTAAAAAAAGTTGCTACAAAGGATACCGCCTAGCGGCAAATTTTGCTTTGTCGGAACATTGTCTCCATAGGCGTGTATGTCCGTGTGTATTACAAATATTGTCGATCACATAATCGTTTTTTAAATTAAGCGTTTTTATACTTCGTAGTAATTCTTTCTTTGTCGTTACCTTTTCCGGACTAATGTTCCTATTTTTCATAAATTCTAAAATATCTGCCTTCTTTGAACTAGAATTTGGAATTTTATTTAATATCCGCGAATGATAGAGAACATTGTCCATAACTCGGTCCATAACGACTACTGAATTTGGAGGAATGTTAGGAAGAAGCTGCTCTTGAAACCATTTTTCATATAAATCTGCAGTCATATCTCATATCCTCATGATAGTCGGCTGTACATTGCTTAATATTTTTCGCAGACAGTAGTAACGCATTTGGTATAAAACCGTTTTCACTTCCGGCTTGAAGAATTATTATACGCTTTCCTCTCGAACATGGCGCATTTAAACTACACTTTTGAGACTGATCTACCCAGCAATACTGAACAGTATCAGGTGTGTCAAACCAAGTCTCATCTAGGTAAACTCTCTGCCTTTTTAATTCACGATACTTCGTTATTTTATCTAAATACTCTTCACGGAGTACAACAATACGCCGCGATTCCATTATAACCATTCGTTTATCTAATTTCTTATAATTAAAAGCTCATTCTAATAGTATACCGCGTAAAGTTTCTAAGCTTTTATAATTATAATCAGGATAATCTCGTAATTTTACTTTGAACGATTTCTAAAGTCAGTACAATATTTTCTTAATATAAATTATAAATCGTTCGCTTTATAACATCTTTTGTAGCATCGTCAACATTTGCAAATTTTGTTTTTTTTTTGTTTTTCCGCACCTGCGACGTTATACACCGCGCTTAACAACCCGAGAAATAGTGTAAATAGAAATTTTAGTTAAGGTATTAATTCGCTTTATTATAACCGCATCTGAATTTTTATTATCTTTATTTTTCAAACACTGATACATATTTAAAATTACCCCCTGACACTGAATGTGTAAATCTTTATTGCAAAATTCGCTACTAACCTCACCTGTTGGCGATATCATATCTTCTGAATTTTAATTTTGATCTGGATTTCCATTTTCTGATTCAAAAGGTCTCCAAAACGCTGCCATAATATATGTAACTGATTTAAGGTTATCAATTAATATGGGCAAAAATTACAATACGTAAACCAATTTATAAAAATGAATTACCGAAACAAAGATATATCTAAAGTTAATACTTAACTGCCCCAAATAAAAATCTGGGCTTTATGAGTTTTATAAAAACTGCCGCAAAAAATAACCCCCAGACCCCTGCACGCAACAGAATACAGCGGACCATTAAAAGCCGTCAACAAGTCGCGTGCGTACCGCACTTGTTTTCGCGCTGTACAACTACCAGTCTAGAGAGAGCTTGGGTTCCGACGATACAGAGTGGATGTTGTTTTCATGCCATTCTTTCTACTTTGAGGCCCAGTAAACTAACTCACTCTGTATAACACTTTTAAATGGTTTTTAGCAATTAATATTGGAAAGACTATACCAGACTCAGTAAATATCTATGAACGATGGTATAAGTATAATAATAATTATGCAAAGACGAAGACAAAATAAACTTTAAAATGATAAAATTCCGGAGCCCAACTCCTGTTTTACCCTTTATAAGTTTATAAATTCTTTATAAATTTATAAATTCTTTTTTGAATATAATTAAAAATGCGTATTAGGTACAAACCTCTTGACAATTTGTTATTAAAAATAAACCATCAGAACCGCATTTATAAAATTATAAAAATTCTTTCAAGAGATTTCAATAAAATTCAACAATCTTGTTATATTATATAATGCCACAAAACGATAAAAACTGAAATGAATTTTACTATAATACAAACTTTTTACTTTCGTGTCGGTGACAAATTTATTTATTAGAACTATTTTAATCCCAAACCGTATACCTACCACTACGTTATAAACAATGATTTTTCCACATATAATTTATAATATTAATAGTAATAATGATAGATGGTTGTTAATGGTTTAGTCAGAAGGGAAGAGCATATTCAATTAGCCTTGTTTGTAGTAGTAATAGCAGCACAGGTCTAAAGAATACCCTTCTCGACTGTGTTTAATTTTAAAATTTATCATGTACAAACATACAATAAATCATATTCTAGTTCCAACAAAAGTGCGTACGTCATCATTGAGGTTAGGAAATCGTTTTGAAGTAGAATTGTTTATTGTTTGCATAATATTTCAACAAAAAGTTTGTAAAAATGGAAAAATAAAGGAAATAGGGTAGATTAGACACTAAAGAGTAATACTATAGTTATAAGATTGGTTTACAGGGTGATTTACTATTAAAAGTATTAGGTAAAAAGGGGGTGTGAATTTTATATGGAACATTGTACAATTTACTTCAAACTTTGAAAACAATAGGTACCTGGACATATCTCAAAATGTGTTTCACCATTTTTGGTATTTCAACCTCTAGAGGTTTAAAAAAGGTATTTGAAGTATGTATCAAAGTTCGTCATTTATTATGGCAATCAGCTTCAAACTGTGTAAATAAGACAAATAGACAATAATAACTAAACATTCAAGGGGAATGTATAAAGGAGGGGTTTGGACGTTTGGAGTATGAGTAGTGATTTGGATTGTATAGAAATTCGGCATTAATAATTATTAGTATAATTATTAGTAATTATGTGTTCGAAATACAATTCCAGCTTTATTTCTGTTGTGATAGACTCTATTATACAGTGTGTAAAAGCCAAATGGAATAAATTCATTATTTCGGTTACTGTACATATTTATAAAAAATCCCGAAACACGTCAAATTTAAATTATAACTTGACATTCTTTAACGTGAAAATGCAACCCCTACCTTTAACCCCCTTAGAATGACAGGTACAACCCCCAATTTTTTAAATGGGAAGTATAGGCTTGTGATATATCATTTGAAAGGTCTCTTCATTCTCTATTCAAAAATGTTATTGTTTTTAAATTTAATGCAAAAATTAACATAAAAAAATTAATATCATGTTGTTACCGAAATTCGCTACAATACAATCAAAAACTAAAGTGTAATGCAAAACGTAATAAAATGTAGAACACGAAAAAGAACTATGAATGTTAATGAAGTAGATGTTCAAAATGTTCTCCGCGAACGTCTTGGCAACATCCTAATCTCAAATAAAACTGTCTTCTAACATTATTTAACATATCACATATCAGGCGTGATCGACCTAATCGCAAGCGTTATTCGTTCTTTTGTCATTTAAATCAGAAGGTTTAGTTTTGTACACATGGCTCTTCACATATCCCCATAAAAAGAAATCTAATAATGTAAGATCAGATGATCGCGCTGGCCATTCAATCGATCCTCGCCTCCCTATCCACCGATTGGGAAATATTGTATCGAGGTACTGCCGGACATTAAGTTGGTAATGTGGTGGTGCTCCATCCTGCTGAAACCATATCGTATTCGCTGGAACTTGAGGGTTACCTGGATCAGGATATAAATTTGCCAACGTTGGAATGACATCATTTTGAAGTAGTGCCAAATAATTGTTGCCATTCAAGTTGCCCTCAATAAAAAAGGGACCAATTATATTGTTCACTACAATCCCTGCCCAAACATTAACCTTTTGAGGGTATTGAGTGTGTTCTTCTCTCATCCAGTGAGGATTTTCCGTGGACCAGTAGCGGCAATTTTGCCGATTAGCATGACCGTTAAGTAAAAAAGTACACTCATCAGAAAACATAACGTCTTCTAATTGGATAATATTGTTATCCAACATGTCCATCATTTGCTCACAAACAAAAGTTCTCCTATCAAAATCGTCTTCCATGAGCTCCTGAGTAGGTATTATCTTATACGGATGCAATTTATGTTCTTTTAATATGTTTGCTATCGATGTATGGCTAGCATTGAATGTAGTGGATGCCTGTCTACTCGATGTATGTGGGTTTTCCTGAAACTCAAGCAACATATATAATTTGAGTTCATCACTCAGTGCATTGGCAGCTGCTTTTTTTATCTGCCTTACATGACCAACCTCGCGAAACTGCTTTTCTATTTTACTTATTGTTCCTTGGGATATAGGCGGTAAATTAGGAAATTTCTCATGAAATAGGCGAGTTACTTCCTGTTGTGTTCGGATGTTATCTCCGTATTTTATGCATTTCCGTTAATCTAATAATTTTTCAGAATTGAATTGAACAAACTTTATACTTAAATTACAACAATGACAACTTAAATAAAACAATTTACTACTGCTTGTTAAAATAGCGTTGCCACGGAAATTCTTTAAAGTTTTTTAATGGTTACCATCTAAAAACCACATTGCTATGGTTTTTGTTCACTTTCTCATTATCAAGACCTAAACGGGTAATAAGTTTTAAGTATATTGTAATAAGTTTCGAGTATATTTTAGCGAATTTCGAATATCACAAGACTATACTTCCCATTTAAAACATTGGTGGTTGTACCTGTAATTCTAAGGGGGTTGAAGGTAGGGGTTGCATTTTCACGTTAAAGAATGTCAATTTACAATTTAAATTTGACGTGTTTCGGGATTTTTTATAAATATGTACAGTAACCGAAATAATGAATTTATTTCATTTGGCTTTTACACACTGTAGAGTGCATGCCTTTTAAGTCACGCAGCTGTAAATGCTAAAGGTGTGTTGCCCTTACGGCTTCTTTAAAACAAATTCTCTAATTATTACATTACCTATTTGTAAAACAAATATGAACATTTCAATTTATTATTGAATTAACACGAATCATGCTATAAGGAAGACATTATGAGTCTCAGGAAGAAGCTATGTCAAGCTGATCTTTACAATAGGTAACTTAATATATTTGTGTTACATTTACCTCTTATCTAGATATGTATAAAACGAAGACTCAATCAAAGTAAACAGTTTAATAGTGGAGAACTTCTAAGATTTATTTGTTCATTAACTACTTTATATTGTTGATCTGTTAGATGTCTTTTCATTTTAAGTTCTTCGAGGAAATTTAAATTTTGTTTTTTATTTCAAATAATATGTAGTATTTGAATGTCATTGATGTGTATGAGTGAATCTGTATGTTGCATAGTTTGACTTATCTTGTTGTTGTAATCTATATGCTCTTAAGTGTTCATTGAATCTTATTTCAAAATTTCTTTGTGTTTGACCTACATATACAGCATTACATTTTGGACAATTAATTTTGTAACCAGATTTTTTTAATTTAGGTAATTTTGTTTTTCCATTTAACAATGTAGTTCCATTATTTTGTGATTTGAATGAGATTAATGCAGATGTTGCTGAAGATATTATTTTTGAAATTGAAATACATCCTTAGGGCTATTGGCATCTAAGCTTTAATATTGTTATGTCTTATTACTTCCATACTTGGTCTAACCGTAATACTACCTAATCAACATCAGGTACCTAGTTACAAACAAATGTAACTACCATTTGACGATGGTGCTGTCATTGAATTTAAAAACTTATTTTCAAATATATAGTCGAAGTTTCGTTCAACCTGTAGTATGTTGTTCATCTCGCAACGTGCACAGTTTGGTTCTTCTTACGTCTTCTTACGTCGTAATATGCTTTGGTTTTACTGCCCTCATAGAATAGGGATGTGAACTGTATTCAAATAAGTATAAAATTATACCACGAAAAGGTGGTTTCTATAATAAAAAACACAATATTTTATTCAATAAACAAGGGATTACTTTTTTATTTAATAAAATGTAATTAAATATTTCACCCTCAAGTCATGTGACACTGAACACTAATCAAAATGCGTGAAGTCACTTGTTATCAAACAAGAATTTTCGCTGTGATTCCCGTGAAATTTCTTCGAAATCTTTAAAGGTTTTCCCATTACGGAAAGAGGATATATTAAGGTAGATAGTTCAAATTTACCAAGAATTAATTGCTTTACTGTGGCTAATTGATTCGCAACAAATAGCAATTTTTGCCCTGCTGAATTTAGAAATTTAAAGATCTCCATTTAAGTAATATACTCAGGATACCTTATAATAGTAATCGTGGGACTTTATAAACTCGAAAAGTTATATTAAATATAATGAAATAATAGTATTTTGAGGCTATCTTTTTAACAAATTGAAAACTTTAAGAGGAAAACTTTTTTAATACAAGGAAATCTAACAAATGGTATTAAACTTATATAAAAAAGATCCTCACGGAAATACATTTTACTTTGTGTAGATACAAGTGCCGGATGCCGACGGGTTAGTTGAGCCACATTTTCCGCATCGTTTTTGTACGTGGAACATGAATAAACAGTTTTTCAGGTGTTTTAATAGTGGTACTTTCACAGTGCTGCACCGCACCGCATTTCGACAATGTTTAGGAACAAGTGACGTCACAGCGGGCGTTTGACAGGTATTCACGTTTTGGCGAGATATTTGAAATGAAATTGCGTCAATTGCGTGATGCTGATTGGCCGTTACTACTGGGAAGTCTAGAAGATCCGGAAGAAGTTTGGAATAATTTTATAAACATTATTGACAATTACAAAAGACTCAACACTACAAACAAAACTTACTATAGGAACAAACTTAAGCCATGGATTAGCGGAGAATTGATATCACTTATAAGACACAAAAGAAAATTATGGTGAAAATACAAACGTACAGGTGATACACGTAACTTAAAAAGTCACAAAAACTACACAGGAATTTAAAAAAAGTATATTGATGAAGCCAGAATGGCATATGAAGAATCTATTTTAAGCTGCAACGACTCCAAAAAACTGTATAAATATGTTAGGTCTACTATGTCTTCTAAAGTGTCCATTCCACTATTAAAAAAGAATAATGAAACGATTTGTCAAAATACGTATGAGGTCGCTAACATTCTCGCTGATACATGTTCTAAAGTTTCTGCTGTTGAACCGTCTCAAAATCAGTTTCCTATAATCAGTAATCCACGAGTTATTCCCAAAATTGATTATTTCGATTTTTCACCTGAAATCATTCAGCGCCATATTGACAAGTTAAAAAACAACTCATTTTCAGGACCCGATAAAATTTCTACATTATTTAAAAAAAATGCTCAGATGTCCTCTCTGCTCCACTATCACTAATGATGCGTTCATCTTTTAATGTACACTCTTTGCCTTCAATTTGGAAAAGTGCTTTGGTGACACCTATATATTTAGAAAAGGAAATAAGTTGGATCCCAATAATTACAGACCAATAAGCCTTACACCTATTAATTGTAAAGTTATGGAATCAATAATCACAGAGTGTCTATCAGAATTTTTACTTCGAGAAAATATTATTCCTCCACAACAACATGGCTTTGTGAAAAGTAGATCGACCATGACTAATTTACTATGGTGTGTTAATGAGTGGACAGCAGCATTAGATAAAAAACGACAATTGGATGTAATATATTTAGACTTTGCAAAAGCATTTGATCGAGTACCAAGAAGAAAATTGATGTATAAACTAGAACATTTTGGCAATCGCGGACAACTTCTTGAGTGGATTAATGATTTTTTAACAAACCGGGAGTTTTGTGTTAGAGTTGGCAAGTCGCTGTCATCTAAAAACCGGTTTTAAGTGGTGTTCCACAAGGATCTGTTTTGGGTCCACTACTATTTGTGTTGTATGCCAGTGATCTTGAATCTCATCTTAAATCTAAGAAAGCTTTCTACGCAGACGATACAAAAATATTTGCTGACCCACTCTTCAATGGGCAAGACTTACAAAGTGACTTAGATTCGATCTTCAGGTGGTGTTCGGTTTGGATGTTACTTCTAAATAGAGATAAGTGTGTAGTTTTTGCATTTGGGGAAAAATAACCCTCATTTGTCTTACTCGATAGACGTGCATTTACTGGATACCGTGAAATCATATAGTGACCTTGGTGTAACAATTACTGAAAATTTGATTTGGTCGGAGCATATTTCAAACGTTACTAAAAAAGCGAATAGTAAGTTATACCTACTTAGTAAAACTTTTAAAAACATATCATTTTCGTTTGTATAAAACTTATGTTCGACCCCTACTGTGGAACGGTTTGGTGCCCAGAATTAGTACGCGATAGAACTCTTCTCGAAAATATCCAAAAGAAGGCCACCCAACTATCTTTAACACGAAGAAGGCCAGATTACCAACAAAGATTTTCTTTAGCAGGGCTACCAACTTTTGAAGCTCGTCGACTCCGTGGTGACTTAATTATCACCTTCCGAATTTTAAAGTATGGATATGGAGATTTGCAACACTTGTTCATTTTAGATTATTACAGCAGACTACGTGGACATAGTTTGAAAGTGAAGAAGGAACCCTTTTTATCGATAAGACGCCCACATTTTTTGTGTAATCGTATTTTTAGTATATGGAACAGTCTCCCAACGGAAATTATAAATTCTCCATCTATAAATGTTTTCAAAAACCAACTAGATAGTTATTTGTTTGTAAACTGATCAGTGCTGTGCACAATCTATAAGTCTAGAGTTTGTTTGCGAAACCAATTTTTGTAATGTAGGTATACTATTTCATTTATCTTGTAAATGGGCTTATGGGTCTCGATGACCCCAGCCCCTATTTCTATGTAATAATAATAATAATACATTTTAAATAACTTATTTTAAAGATATTAGTTGTATTAAAAAATAATAATAAATAGTTTGGGCTATAGTTGGCAATTATTCATGGTTTTAAACACTTTCTCAAAAATAGTCCACATCCCTATTAGTAATTGCAGTTTTTAAATGTGCCATATCCCTAAAAGGGCAGTGTTTGTAAATCTCATTCTTCACCAACCAGAGGTGATCAATCTGTGCTAAGATAATTATACAATTTTGATGTTTACTTTCTCAATATTATTGACAATGATATTTTTGTTAACATACTGACTTGTTTTGAGCAATATTTGGTATCAACAAGAAATCAAAATAACTTGGGTTACAAATTTTCTAATGAATAAAAAAGTTAACTATATTTAGCACAATAATTAAGAAATTCGGAAATTACAAGCCCTTTTAAATAAATTGTTGTATACAAGATATTGGTTAATGCATTTTTTAATAATGAACAACTTTTTCAAATAAAATTTTTTGATATTTACTGAAATAAGGGCACTTTACTATTGTTTAAAAATCAAATTTTCGAATGCACCTCGTATATTTTGATGATGCATTTTTAGTTTTAGGGAATGAACAAAATTTTATAAGTACTAACTTTGTATCAGAATGAATGAATCTTCCCAAATAATGGAACACAAAATTTTTATTTTTAAAGTATGTTTAACTAATTTTTTAAACAAATTTTATGTGTCCTAAATATTTTTGTTCTAGAATATATAAAATTCTAATAAATTAAAACTAAGTTTATTATTAACAGAATAAAGAAAAACCCATAATTAAAAAATTGTTAATAAATTACGTTTTCCCACTATGAACTAGAAAGATTAATTAATAAACAAACATTGATTACTAAATTAATAAATAAATATTTAAATAATTTCCATATAAGAGTATTAATCGGAATGTTAATGTGGTTAATGTGTCATTCAGAAATGGGATCTAAAATATTCTAAAGATAATATTCTATAATTATCATTATTTTATTTGAATTATTTCTCAGTTAAAACAAAAGTTTTTAAATTTTTCTTACGATATTACTTATACCCAAATTATTTATTATGTTACAAGAATTATTATTTACACCAGCCTAGATGTTATTAACCTTAGGTGATTAACCAATGTAGTTATCTAATATCTTTACAAAAATTTAGTGCGTTATCTATATAAATATAAAAAAATATAAAATCTACACAAAGGGTAACTCTGTAAACAGTTCATTTTCAAACAATATCTTTTGCACAGTAATTTAAAAAGCCCCTTCTAAAAATCTCTTCGTACATACGTCGTCGACATTATTATTTCCTTTGCAGGCTACTAAAATTAATTCTTCTTCTTCCATTAAAATTATTGCAGTTAGAAAATCCTTATTCTTTGATATCAGAGACATTTTTAAAGAAGAACATACAAAGAATTTATTCGCCAGTCGTCAGTCGCCAGTCATACCTTTAGATTTCTACTCAGGGACTGTCAAAAAATAAAACTACAGTGAAAAAAGTAATTTTTAAATTATACTGAACAAAGTTTACTCAATAAAATTTTAAATGAAGCAAATCATCCATATCTCGAATGTGACTCTTCTTTAATGAAGAAAGGAAAAACCAATGTCAATGTCACAAAATATAATATTTTGTGACATTGACATTGGTTTTTTCTTTCTTCAATAAAATTTTATTTTTTTAATAGTTACAAACAATTGCAATGGATGTTAGAATAAAAGGTGTGTTCAGAAATATATTAATGTTGTTGCCCTCAAAATATTCACAAATTATGCACTTGTGCCAGGGCTTCTTTGCGATAGCCTTCAGCTCTTTCAGCAATACGCTTATAATTTCACATAATATGCCTGTAAAACGACAGCTACATAAGGTTCTCTTAGCTATGAAAATAGAAAAAATTCATGAGGTGACATGTTTGGCGAGTATGGAGGCCAGAAGTGTGTTGTGAGCATGTGCAACATCGTGGTTTCATGTAAAAGTTGAATTTGGCGATCCAGAATACCTTATATTGAGCATTATACAGGGTGATTGATTAGTGTGAGGAAGCTCAGTAGATCTGTTATAGTAACAAATACAAAAAAAAGTTATTGAAAAAAATTGTAGGCCACATTTTAAAATTAGTTACAATCTTACAGGGTGTTCCATAAGATGGTGGCACACTAAACTTATGTTTTTTTAAATGGAACAACCTGTATTTTATTTTAAATTCGAAATATGCATTACATCCACATCACAACAATGTAAAGTTTTATTATGTTATACCGGGTTTTTAAAAAGTGATAACCAATATTACCTGAAAATCGTATCAAGTTTAAACTTCCTGTATAATTCAAAAGAAGTATAGGAGCATTGATCTATTGCAACCATAAGTTTTTTAATAATTGTTAAAAATTTAAAACATATTCGTTTTTATAATATTCGTTAAATTAAATACAGGGTAAGTCAAAATGCAAGTACATTATTTTCTTGGTAATTTTAAATAGAATACCCTGTATTTTATATCACTATCGAAAAGTACTAATATCATTCTTCAAATTTTATGAAGTACTCCCTATACCTAAAGTTATCAGTTTTCTAGATATTTTTATTTTTTCATCAAAGTATTAATTTGGTAGATATTTTAACGTTTACCAATAATTATTGTGAGTTGGCCATGATTGGTTTGTCAGAAACTGACAGTTTGACATTAAATGGTTTGATTTTAACGAATCTAACTGGTTATGCAAAATTCAGAGATTAAATTTAAAACAACAAGTTTCCTTTGATGACTGTGAAACTGTATTGGGAGTTCTTAATCTTCAACCAAAACTTGGTATAAATATGGATGGGCTTTATTCCGAAATTAACATACTGAATGAAATATTTGTAAAAGTGAAGGATTCTAGTGAGTTCAGTGACAAAACCATGACCGAAAAATGGCAGCATATTTTTAAAACCTCAGACAATCATTTTCAAAACTTATTCAAAATAATGTCATTTCTGCTTTCCATTCCCGCTACTTCAGCATTTACAGAAAGAATATTTTCTGTCATGAATGCTAAGTGGCGGGAAGAAAGAAATAGGGCAAGTTTAAAACTAATCAAAAATGAGCTTTTTATATACATTAACTTGAACATTGACTGTCAAAACTCGTATGAATCATTCTCCTATTAAAAAATGCACGAAGTGCTAAAAAATTTAATTTTTATAAAAATAAATAATGTAGAAAAATAACTTTATCTTTCTTTTATTTTCCAATAAAATACTATATTTATTTAAAGCGTACTGTTAATTTTTTTTCTAAATACTATGTTCAGGCGTAAAAATGTTGGCAACTCTAGGTATAACATCATAAAACTTTACATTGTTGTAATGTGGATGTAATGCATATTTCGAATTTAAAATAAAATACAGGGTGTTCCATTTAAAAAAAAACATAAGTTTGGTGTGCCACCATCTTATGGAACACCCTGTAAGATTGTAACTAATTTTTTATATTTTGCACTTATAAAAATCTTCATTATAAAACGCATTTGCGTATAGTAATATAACTTTTACGCACGCAAATTTTTGTTTTAAATGGTTGGCGACATGAATGAAGTATCTAATGACAAGACTGTTGACAATGACATTTGTGGCTAATAGCAATTTATTAATTTTATATTTTTGTTTAAGAAAGTATTTGTGAATATGAATATCATCTTTTACTTATATTATATATTGTTATTGGTATATTAGTCATTTAAAAATATTTGAAAACATTAACATTTCATAATTTAAATGTCAAAACTGTCAAATATTATAAATTACAGTGCTACCGACATACTTTTTAAAATAAAAATTTTCGTAATTACATAAAAATAATAAATTAATTTAAAAAATGATAAAATGCAAAATACGAAAAATACTATAAACAACTTATTTCATATAGCTGTTGTGACACTGGTTCTTTAAAAAACTCATCGCTTTGCGATTCGTTTTTTAAACTAGAACTCGTGTCATAACAGAATTCCATATGAAATGCGTTGTTTAATATACTATCAAAATGTGGAGTTTAAAGTTGCCTACAATTTTCGTCAACTTTTTTTTGTATTTCTTACTATTACAGATCTACTGAGCTTCCTTACACTAATCAATCACCCTGTTTATTCTTGAAATCATATCATTATAAACCCATGTTTTGCCACCTGTTAAAACATGTTTCAGTATTTATTTCACTTTTTTCTCACAGGAATTTTAACATTTCAGATACTTTATTTCATTTATATTGCAAATTTTTATACAAATGCTCTTATCCATTTTTTTAATAAACGAAAATCGACGAACTGCTGTCACAGACAAAGTAAACCATGAATCCAACATTTTAAAAAACATTTTGACAATTAGACACTCAAAAACCCGCGAAATTTAAAAATTTGCGTTATATTCCAAACACATCTTGTAATTTACATTTTATCGTTTTAAATTAATAAATAAAAAATTAACATTCCACTATACATGATACAGTAACAGGTATAGAAAATATTCAAATTTCAAAGCGACATGTGCAAAAGAAAGAGTGGAGGCTGAATACAAGGCTGAATATAATATACTAGGTATGGACAGCACAGCGTTCTTTATTAATGTAAAATTTTTGGAGTAAAATATGTTTTCTACAAAATACTATATTTAAAATAAATAAATATGGTATAATACAATATAAATATAATTTATTTTAAAAATTCAAAATATAACAACACTATCATTAGACTAGGTATATCTTTATGTATGATTTTTTTGTTTTATTTTTTATTCGCTAATGATTTACAAAAATATTAATTTCAGTGTAAATATGATGACAGATGAATTCTTCCATTTGTGTCTTAGCTTTAAATTGCTGAATCAGTAGGAGATGTAATCAAAATAAATCAGTTTTACTGAATTTAAAAAATGCTTCAAGTGAGAGGCAAGTTGGATTGTTTGATGATTATAATGATAACTTTTGCCCATTCAACCTGTAGACTTAAATACATCAACAAAAATAAATCCATTTGTTCCAACACCTCAATTAAAAAAAAATGTAAGAATCCCCCTATTTATATATACAACTTATTTACTTAATACCCTGGGAAGCCTAGATGCTTTCTCTAATGAGATCGAAGTGTCCTCTCTAATGTTCAGCCTACTCTATACACTTCTTTCATCGATGTTTCTATTTCTCTAACCCGTCCAAATAATAATCTGCGATTTCTCTTCAAAATAATTGTTTACTAAGATGATTGCATCTTCATTTAAGAAAAATTTTTGTCCTCCGAGCGCAATTTTTAAATGAGAACCATGCAGTTTTCTTCTCATCCCTGAGGTGCTCTGCGATTGGCTTGTGAGGTAATGATGTTCGAATAATGTTTTTTCTTTTTAAAAATAATAGGCGTAATGGCTTTTAAAAGCCAATTTTTAATAACAGTTCCGGACAGCTCAAGATTCGACTTTATACATTTGCACATTTCAACTACTCAAACAATTGCTACATAACAAAAGCACTTCTAAAATGGCTAAAACTTTAGTGAGTAACTGTCAATAGAGCTGCAACGAAATTAAATAGCTTTTAGAGATTTAACTACAATAATTAAAAAAAAGAGTAAGTTCAAAATTTTTTTTTATTTTTTTCAACTTTTTGGAATGTAAATTGAACTCATCCGAAACGGCTCTATCGATTTTCGTGAATCTTAGCCTGACTAGGGTGTGACAATATCTATTTTTTATCCCCCTAAATGTTAAGGGTGGTCCAACCCTAATTTTTTTGGACACAATTTTTTTTTCATTTTTTTTATGATACAGCTTACAAAAATCCACACAACTTTAAATTTTCAACCCTCTATGAAAAACCATTACTTTAATTTATTAATTAAAAATTTTTTTTGGGCATGACATGAATAAAAGATTTCATATTACTCTCATACAACCTCTATTTTTCCATCACGATTTTTATTTTTTTTTGTTCTATTCCACATATCCGCAATAATGTTGCAAGATGGCAATAAAATATAAATTGTAGTACAATACATTCTTATTAAGGATTTATAATTTCAAGTTCCTTTAATTATGATGTTTTTTTTTATTTAATTTGATTTCCCGCCCTCGCCGGTCGACTACTGATCAACTATCAAAAGATCAGTTATACCCGCTAGGTATTCTCTATTTATAAAAATGAATCCTTATTTTTTGTCACGACTTTTAACTGGCCCGTTTCACTATTTTTTTTGTTGTTTGTTGTTGTCAGGAGATGGTTTTTATGAAAGAAAAAATTCAAAAAATTGCAAAGGAATTAAAAAGTTTAAGAATAGTTATTGAAGAATTTAAGAATAGTTCTAACCTTAACGCTTTGGATCATGTAAACCTTTTTTATGTAACATTATGACATTTGAATTAGAATTACAGAATGCGAAATACAAATATCAAGAAAGTTTATAGGCGCGTTCTTTGGTGCTAAACATCTGTACATATAAGAGGGTAGATCAAAGAGTTTGTAGATGGCGAAAGGATACTTTAAACCAAAAGATAATAAGAGAGTATATAAAAAGGTTGGCAGGTAAATGACGAAAGAATATTATTTAACAAAATTTAATACAATAAGGATTACTATTTGACAAAAATATAATTCGAGGTTACATCAAAAAGTTAGTAGATGGCAAAAGGACATTATTTAACAAAAATATAATACGAGGGTACGTCAATCCTGAAAATCCATGTTTTTCACATGGACAGTTATTTGACGCGGGTCCTCGTCCGAATACCAACAAAATTATTTATATACCCGCAAGAAAAAAAATAAAAATATTCTATATCATAATGCGTTAGAATAGTAAACACACTTTTTTTCACATTTTATTTTAGGAATTCCTTTGCATTCAGAAAACTTGCATCTCTCCAAATTTCTTCATTAGGGATAGCATGGAATTTTCTTTTCTTGTTGAGATAAGCAGCAGTTACCAAATTAGAACTTGGACAGCAACGTTTAACTACTATAGCCTTTTCTTGCATGCAATAGCTTTGGGCAACTTCTGCTTCTGTAAAAGATGGAGTTGGCTTTTTTTGCTACATTACAATAAAATGAAAAAAGATCTGATAGTATTACGGTATAGGGCAAGCAGCTAATCGAACAGATCTACAACTCCCATGCTTTTATTGTAAAATCCGATAACGGATAGACATTGTATCTGTAGGTATATATACATTCTTAGATTTTCGATTAAAACTTTGTCCCGCAAGGGTATCAACCAGCAAACAAACTCAGTGTTTTAACACCTTTGTTATCGAATCATTTGACGACCAATAGCTGACATCCATCTATATTGGTTTTTTGCTCTTCAAATAAGTTTCTTTCTTTTTTCCTTAGGGTTTTGTCATCACCTCGAATTTGTACAATAGATCAGAGATATCTGCAAGTACAAATATTTTATAGCCCTACTTTCGAAGTTTTTTGGGGTTGTATTGTTTTATAGTACTTTTCCTTTGGAAGTGACTATTTATTCATTAACAGACAGAAATTGTCCCATTTGCATTAGATACTTAATTTTGTACAATTTGTCGTAACCTGCTGATTCTTTAGGCAGCATATTCAAATAAATTGTTCCATCTCATTTTTCGTCACTCTAAGAGGTTTGTTGAACAGAATAGATATTCGATTGTTCAACTGAGAATTTCAAAATTTAATCAGTTTGAAATAATTTATAGGATTGTAACTTCCTTCGAATGAGGCACATTTCCGTGCCAAACAGGGATTAGGTATGCCATTTTGGTTGTTGTAGTCGACCATTTATATTCTTTTTTGGCATTTTTTTTTGTTGGTAGGTATTGTAAAATGTGGTTCACAGTTTTTTGTGACTGTGTAAAAAACGGGACTCCCTAGCTACGTATGACATTTATTATTTCGGGTTAATGGTTTCTTCGTTATTCAAATTTTCATGGGTGGTGCGCCGTGTTTTATTGGAGATGCGTTTAAAGTTTGAAGCAGTGTGGTACCTACGTAGTGATAGTGTAAATTCAGCCATATTATATGTATTTATTTTACAAATTAATAATAAAGAAACAACCAAACATTTTTAGAAAAAAATATTCATAATTACTTGTAAATATGTTTAAATTTATTGCGATTTTTATGGGAAGGCTTAGCCTCCCTTGCCTCCTCTAACGAGCCGCCACTGGTCTTCTGTAATCTTATTCGCAAACATTTTTTAGAATTGAAAAAAGAAGTTTGTATTCGAAATATGTACATCTTTTACAAATTAAGTATGGCAATAAATAAATGAATTTCGTGTTTCTGAAGAATAAAATACACAAAAACAGAATCTATTTTTTTGTCTTGGAGTTAAATTTGATTAGATTTGTCACCTCGACCTTCTCCAGATCTATTGTAGTAGTCCTTTTTACTCTATATAGTATTCGAGTTTTCTTGTCTTTTGTGCTTCAACAGATACTCTGTTTACTTCTGACATCGGACTTGTTATGTATTTCTTCGCCTTTCTCAATCCTTGTGACCTTGTCCACTATTCATTGTTGCTCACTTATTCAAGTGCAACTTTGTTAAGTTACTAAAAGATTCTGGTCCTGGCTTCGCTGTACGTTCTCAGGTAAGTAGGTCCAAATCTTCGCAATTGATATAATGAAAAAAAAAACACTTTTATATTTCAGCTGAAAGTGATCTTTACAACAAATTATCTTTATGTACCGAACGACCTGTTTGTATAAATACATACGTATAACGCCCACATACTGAAACTTTCTATGCGCAATAGTTATTCAATAACTAGATAAATTATTATAAATAAATATACCAAGTAAATACCTTTAATTATTTAAAACGCAAATTATTTATTTATACGTAGCCTACCGTCATTATTTATTTATTTTTCATAATCCCATACTGTTATTTTGATTTAACGGTATTCAGATGACAGGCTAATGTTGACAGCATTCGTCCGTTTAGATTTTTGAAGAGATCACTTGTTCAAATATTTATTTCAAAACTTGATTCCGTTTACAATAACAATAATAATATTATTTTGATTTTGTAAATTTTGTAAATGACAACAGGAGGTTAGGATTTTTTGTAGAATTACGAGGCAAATGGTTTGTTCTTTCCTCGGAATCAAAATGTAATCTTTTAGCAGGATTAAGGAATCTTGGATGACAAACGGCCAACACGCAAATAACCTCATCCGTTATTTGCTGCATATCGGCCTTGTAACGTTAATAGGTAACTATAAATAATATATTTAATAGATCTACAATCAAAGTCCAAAGACAAGAAGTGATAATTTGTTTACATATCGACATTTTTTATTAATTACTTTTTACAAATCGAGATACGCTAATGGAATATAGACGTAAGTATATAAGGAGATTTTTTAATGATAAAGCCCTAAAAAACAGTAATATTCGTGTCACCATTATATTTACATTTATAATGGTACAATAAGCAGCTATTTGTCTATAAAAATGTCCCATTATCACGCGTTTATTAAATAAATGAACCTAAGCTAATGAATCAAGAAATTAAGGACACATTTCACTGAAAGATTTAAATATTGCTTAGTATCAACAAACATCTTTGTTTAAATTTAACTCAAGGAGAACAACTATTTATGGTATATTTGTTATTTTGTAGGACCAGTTTTTCCTAATAAGATTGATTACGATAGAAAATCTAGTATAAAAATGTTTACGTTTCCGAAATATAGATTAATTTTTTTTTAATAAAAATTGGCCAAGGAATTTGAAACGAACAGTTCTTAATTATATTCTGATTTTATCAAAATCGGGTTGCTCATGAAAATGTTACGGAAAAGGACTCACGCCTTTATAACGCTTGTTCCATATCCACGCAGTGGCGGACTATAAAATGATTTACATTTTACAAAATAAGTACCTAAATCAATTTGAAGTCAATTTTGTATAACATAGATTTATTCAAAAGGTATATGTCAAGGGTAATTAAAATCACACATTTTAAAATTATATTCATGTATATAGGGTGGTCCATTAGTAAACTAGATAATTTAATTTAATTTTTACTTGTTTCCCATTTGTAGAAACGAAATAGTTACACTCCCAAATTTTTTTTAACTCCCAGCCATCTCGGAGAAAACTACCTTTTTCCCAAAAAATTTGAATTTGAACATTCCTTTTTAAAAACCGCAACTCAAAAATTCTACTCTTCAAACCACAAATTTTAAGCCTAGTCTCGTAATGGGATAATAATGGGTTATAATTTTAAATCAACTATTTTTTTTCTGTTTTTTTTTTCTATTTTTTTTAATAAACTCTGAAAATAGAAAAATAGAAAAAAAAACAAAAAAAAATAATTAATTTAAAAATTATAACCCATTATTATCCCATTACAAGACTAGGCTTAAAATTTGTGTTTTGAAGAGTAAAATTTTTGAGAATTTTTTAAAAAAATTTGAAGCATACAAACAATCTTAAAATTCTTGTTTTAACTTTGGAATGAAAAAAAAACAATCAAATTTATGATGAATAATTTTTTGCATACATTTTTTTAAAAAGTTCTTCAAAAAACACGAAATTAAAAAAAATGTCCCAAATCGAACAATTTTTCACCAAGTTATTGCTATTTAAAAAAATACCCGAAATTTTTGAGAATTCATATCTCTCTATTGGCTAAATGAAAAATTTGAAAAAATTCATAAAAACCTTTTTCGAAGGGTACAAGAAGTTGCCCAAATTTCAGCGAAATCGGAGATGCAAATCCAATCGGTAGAATGAGTTGGCATGGAATGCCCCAAATGCATCAAGAGCTGAAAGACATGGATTTTAAGAAACAATTGCGGTTCTGTAACTAGGTTAAATCAAAACTTCGGCAAGATCCGGGATTTTTCGATAGAGTATTATTTTCTGATGAAGACTCATTTCATAAGAATGGATTCGTTAACAGGCACAATTTCCTTTAATATTCCAATGAAAATCCCCACATTATCAGGGAAACACACAGTCCTTATCGGTGGAGTGTAAACGTTTGGGGAGTACTATTGTGATTGGGGCGCATTTTTTCGAAGGCAATTTAAATGGCCTGTTGTATCTAAATTTTTTGGCTAATGGGCTAATACGAAAAGGAAGGGGCAGACATGCAGCAAAAATTGGTTGGAAGTCATATTGGAAGAATTGCTGTCAATATACTAACACCATTACTGAAAAGCGATGCTGGAAACAAATACATCGTGGTAATCTCTTCGCCTTCCAGGGATGATGGGATCAGCCAGATACATATTCCAGAAGATATCCCTCTAGCTACAGCAACCTTATAAAGATAATTAGATAGTAATAATCTTCCTCTTTTACTTGAAAACGTTCCCGTTTCCCTTTACATATACCTTATAATACAATAATATATACAATAAGAGTTATAGAACTACGACAGAGGTTTGCCGGACCCTGTATACAAGAGATTAAGTTTTAAGTTTAAGTTGTCCTTCGTTTAAAAAAAAGTGTGCAAAATTTTCGCGCTGAATCTCGTAAACGTGCAACCCTACAGAAAACTATAAATCATTATTTGCATAAAATAAAATCTAAAGCTTTGTAATATGGAAAAATTATGAACCAAAGTTTGCACCTTTTTTCGATTCTCCTACATATTATTAAAATAAAATTGCATACTCTGAAAAAAAGCATAAAACTGTAACATTTCAAAGTATTAAGAATCACAAAAGATAAGCTTTTTGTCGATTGGGCACTGAATGGAAAGCATTTGCATTCCATAAAAACTTGTTTTTAACTACAAGTTTTTATTTAAATGACACAGTTAACAAAACTTACATTTTGGAGAACAAAATATTAACAACGCTAAAACGATGGACCTCTATAAAGTAAGGGTTAGGTACAATTAATTTCAGAAAAAAATGTGTTAAATTCACATCTTAAAAGGTGAACCCCGGTTGATATCATAATGGTCCTAATTTGTTTAAATTTATAAAAAAAATAAATATATAAGAACAGAATTTTTTCTAATAAGAATTACCTGAAGTTGTGCAACCTCAGAACCGCTTTGATTGGTTGCTAAAAATTGAATGTAACGTCATATTCCTACGAGAATCTGTATTACTTATAGTCCATTTGAAACAGACAGAAAGAGTCATAAACCTTTATTAAATATGCAATACAGCATAGTCCAACTAATACTTGGAACTTATGAGTCGGAATACAATGGAAATCCTTCAGATCCTTGAGATCATAAGACAAGTTTCAATTGTACTATATAAGGAATTTATTAAACCTTAAAGATAGAACTGCTAAAGAAATTAAAAGTACTCGTATAGTTAGTTTCGATTTATAGGTATGTAACTAATGTGTTCATACTCAATTTTGTAAACAAATAAAATAGAATGAATTTTTCTACTTTATTAATAAAATATATTAATAATTGTAGTAGATATTATCAAAAAGTGATATTTTATTGTTTGTTACTAAGTTCAATTATATAAAGAAATATATATTACTTCGTGGTTTAATACATACAGATGAACCAAAAAAATTGACAATAAATATCCGGAAAAAAATTAAAAGCGTGTGGGTCCACCCATAGACCGCTTTAGTGGCTTAACGCTATTTAGAAGTTCTCTTTTTAATTTATTGATACACTGCTGCGGGACACGTTCCCAAATTATGAGTAATTCATTAGCTCACTGATGTAAAGTTTAGGAGGTTGAAGGAGCCCTAGACTTTTCGACCCAAAAATATTTAATGCTATTTATATCAGGTTAGCACATTCTTGCAAAGCATGAGCCTCTATACAGTAGCTGAAAAAATTCCCCCACAGTAATGGGCGGGCGTTATCAGAAATTAGAACAAATTGTTGACCCCTTGCACCACAAAATGGGGCTCTATGATTCTATCTCGATTTCATATGTGAGTCATTGTCTCCATCCAGTTGTACGACTGAAGATAATTTTAATTCTGGAAGTGAAATTTGGGTTTCTTGTCTAGAGAACTACCAAAACGGTAATGCATAGTTGTAGCTCGTTCTCTTCCTCCTCCATGCCTGTATATTGCAAATGCAGTTGCTTCTGTCGACGAACTAATTGCTCTAACTGCAATTGTCCTAAACCTCTTTGCAGTATAATATTTTTGTGAATAAAGTTTTCTTGATTTAATGATCACTGGTAAAGCCAATACAAGCACTTTTATATAAATTAACCATATTTCTCTCTTTCCAGGAAATAAGAGTCGATAAGAATAGGGAGAAAAAACAATATGCAAAAAATATCGGTGATAATATAGTATAAAACAGTATACTACATAGATATAATTTTTTAATTAACAAATGGATAGAAATGTGAAAAATAACGGAAAAAATTTTTTGACTGCAGAAATTTGTTCTCTGATATGTTCTGTTAGTGCTAGATTTTTTTAAATTTCTTTTATCAATATTTACTTATTGAAAAAAAAATAATTTATGTCATTTGGCAGTTGCGACGGTTTTTATACCATTTTCAACATTAATTTAGACCTATAAATAATTGAGCTACAATTCGGGGAGTTGGGACTTTTTTGTTGGAAATTTCCTGCCCTTTAAGAATCCCTTCAGTTTTTTGTTCTAGCTATTAAAATTTATGAGTTATTAGCAAAAATGTAAACCCCCGTTTTTTAAAATATTAAATTGTTAATAACAATAGGAAATTTTTTAAAACGGATTTTGATATTCAGGAACATTTTTATATTTGTCATTTCGAATCGATTGACACCAAAATCAGATTTTTCGGATCGGTGTAACCCAAATCCGATTTAAATGACTTTTCGACTAGACTAATAGGCATTTATATTAAAAATGTGCGTGTTTAGGAATAGACTGGAAGTTAGACCTTTAGCCACGGAATTATATATAAAAGCATTTAAATTTTAAAAAACATACATAAATTTAAGGAATTTTTGAATTATTTACTTCATGGACTCGATTATAAAACGGCTGATTTACAGGTATTTCTACAAACATCCCTTTGTCGACGTTGCAACTCAGCAATAACCCGAAAGCTTTGTTCAGGAAATCAGTTCATATATCTTGGCAAACTCGTTTGAATAATAGAGCAACTCGACTCTGCAGAAGCTGGTATTATTCGGCCATACAATGCTGTCGCATGTCGCATGGCTATTTGGGTTCTCTAAAGAACACTTCTTAAAGAGAACTTCAATGCCATTTGTGCAGAAGTATGGCGCGAAAACAGAAGTTACACCCCTCATTGAAAGACTTTTAAAATGTCTTAAAACCCAATTATTTAAAATATACACGATATACAAAAGGGAAAATAATTAATATTTAATAGAATACGGTGATATTGTATCATATTACGAAACTCTGTTAGGCAAAATACTTTTTTTTTCTTCAACGTACAATAAGATACAGAGCGTTGATTTATCTACGATTGTCCAAACTTCTGAATGACTCTGTATAATGTATCAAAACCGTATATCAAAATCTTCAAAAAAATGTGAGCAGTCCGAATTCGGTATAATATACAGGGGTTCCCATTTAAAAAATCATATGTTTGGTTTGTAACGTAGTTATACAACACTCTGTATAGTTGAAGGTAATTTCAAAATATGGACCCTAAAGATATCTATTTTTGTTAATAACATTTTTTGATATCTTCTAAAACAACCCATATACCGAACTTTGTCATAAGGTTGGTACACCCTGTATACTTACACCTTTATAATAAAAGTTTATGACATTGACTGTGTTTTTA
Source organism: Ophraella communa (assembly GCA_035357415.1). Taxonomy (NCBI): domain Eukaryota; kingdom Metazoa; phylum Arthropoda; class Insecta; order Coleoptera; family Chrysomelidae; genus Ophraella; species Ophraella communa. The sequence continues at coordinate 22,986,601 of CM068985.1, forward strand.
CTTTCTTCACTTAAGAAGAGTCGCATTTGAGAAATGGATGATTTGTTACAATTTATTTTAAATTCTTAGGTACTTGCTCAGCTACGATTCACAAACAAAATATAATAAATTGAAATAGAATACGATCACGCTGTAAATTATAAACTTTGTCGTAAGGTTGGTACACCCTGTATACCAGACCCTCATTGCTCATGTCTCACTCATTTGGCTCCCTTCTCACATCGGGATCAAAGGCAATAAAATTGCGGACCATCACGTCAAAGAAATTGTTTCTGGTACCACCGAACCGATCTTACTACGTCTCAAAGTCTCAAACTCAATTAAGGAATACAACGTCTTTACGACTTCGAATCAGCCTCACCAGACTTGCTAACAGTTATCTGATCTCTTCGGGAATCCAACCCACCTGCCATCACTGCAAATCTACATCTACTAACAGAATGTCATATGCTCCTATCTACAAACAATTAGATTTGAAACCCACTCTGAAGGAAATATTAAGATGCCCAACCAAGATTAACAAAACCAAAAAGTTTTTAAAACCAACCAAAGTCTACTACAAAATTTAATAAAAATAAACCTGCATTCGTATCTTAGTTTATATTGTATAATTTAACGTTCCAGTGCCGATGGTCAAGACCCTTTAAATTACAATAAAAAACATTAACGATAAATTTGTGCCAATGGACGTAGTTGTTGAGGTATAATAAAATTAAAAAATAATTATAAAAATATCTTGCTTTTTGCATTCCTACAATAAATAATTATCGCCCGCCTCTGAAAGGAGCTCTAAAAAATTATGTATTATTCATTTTTTTTTAAAAGTGTGAAGTTTTATAAATTTATCATAGGTATGTACAGACACGTTCTTCAATAATTAATTTTTCATTACAGAGATAATCCCTAAATATCTATATAACAAGCGTTTAAAATTTTATTTTCATGTGATCTCATTCAGTCACTTTCTAATCTGTTCAGGGCTAACAAGGAACCACCTTCACTGGTATATAAAAATAAAAATATATATTTTTTAAAACTAAACTTACGCAGCAATTTTTCAGTAATTTTAACATCCTTATCTGTGGCCTTAATCAACCTTTCGGACACTTGTATATCTTCATCCATTTCTTCTATCGGTGGAAATGGGACTTCTTGTGGTCACAATAAGAAAACTCAACCTATAGAACACCCACACTTTGTGTATACACGGAATGCAGAATAATAACGTACGGAATGCATCTATATTATCTGTAGATTTGTTGCACCTCTCTAAACTGTGTATTTATTGACAATTCAAGAAGTTATCGGTTTTTTAGTTGAAATATCAATAATTATCTATCCTTATTATATTGTTTTTTTTTGTAATAGTTATAGTGATAAATACTATGGTTCGTTTCGATTTATTAAAATATTGTCCACTATATTTAAATTTATATAGTCGCGCAGGCTATAATACAGCTTACAAACGAAGAAAAATTTTACTGAAGCGCGGCTGTCTTAAAGGTAGTCGATGCACTGGATTTTTTTCTCTCTCTCTCTTTATTAATATACCTTGACAATACTGGAGGGAGAAAAAAACAAAGTAAACAATTTATTAGTGAAATTATTTATTTTCACTAAAATACATAAAGCATTATTTTTATTTCGGGAATAGCAAATAAAAAACATTTTTAAATAAAAAAGGCTTTATTGTTTTTCAAAATATTTCCCTTTATGAACAACACACTTTTTTCCTTCAAACCGTTTAATACTGCAGTTTTTTTTTTCATTTCACTCGAGGCGCCTAAAAAACGGTTTTTGAAACCTTGAACTACATAATACAATAAATTTACAAGATATGATCGTACGAATATGTCAAAATAATAGAGTAAATAGGTTGTAGACATATTTTTATATCTAAGAATCTAAGAGATCATCTAACTGAGTTTCTGAACGTAAATTTTCAAATTTTAGCAATGAAATTTTGCAAAGATAGAAAAACTGCAAAAATATGGATTCTTGACCAACCTATTGAACTCTCGACCATTTTTGTTTCGGTTCTTGACCACCTCATTTTTTGTTTACACTGAACAAATAAATAATTTTCTTCGCGAATTCAAGGCAGACTACAGAAAAGTACTCAGTTTCGAATTGATTTTTTTGAAACAATGGCTCGTGCCTTATTGATTCCTTGAGCTTCCCTTAAACTAATTTCTGGGTTCCTCTTCAGAAAATTTGAGTACCAAGTTTGCTGCGATACACCATTCTTAAAAATATTTTTATTAGTATCGGAGACTATTCTGCATAGGGTATTAATAAGCATTTCCTTTTCACAGGAAAACCACATTTGGCTAGATTTATTACCCAATTTTTGATCCATTCTTCTCCTTCAACAGTGAGTAATGCAGGAGGTCCGACTACGGAACTCTTCCAGAAAGACGATCAATCAAACTGGTTTTTGAAACACTAAAGCGTCGACTTGGTTCCCTGATTTTCATTTTATTCTCCCGGATTTCAAATAGCGCAGCCTTCAATTTTTCCTCGTCATATTGATACAGTTTCCCTATTGTCTTTGATTTAGGTGTTGCTTTCCTCTTTATGTTGTTTTGCTTTTTTGTTGGAGCCACTATGAAAGGAAAATATTCAAATTTAGAAATTATCACTTTTTGCCGTCACTTGGTTGGCTGCGGTCGAGAATTAAAAATTAGCCTAAATTCATTCTCGCGATTCTCGACCACTGGTGGACGGGAACTGAAGACTATCGAATTGGTTCTCGACCACCAATAAATTATATACAAAAAATGTTACTTTTCAATTCTAATTTGTTGGTCGAAAACTAATATTTAAAAAGAAGATGAAGATAAATGTATCCTAGTATGGAAAAAAACCACACCTTGACCACATTGGTCGAGACATAAAATTGCGAAATTTTTTAATACCAGTTCGCGACCACCGAATTATGAATAGAAAAAAAATATTTTTGTCGGGGTTGCTCAAAATATATCACTAATAAGCCACACTAAAGCCAAATATAAACAAATAATTTATGAAAATAGAAATTACACACTGTTTCCAGATCAAGTCTTCTATACAACTTCCGTAGTTTGGACGACAAATAAACTATCACTATGAGAGTTCCCAAGTGAACTGATTTTTAGCATGAAAAGTTCTACTTCTACCCCTAATATTCAAGTAACATCGAAAGAGAAGAATCGGTCGAGAATAGATTCGGTGGTAATATTTTCATTTAATGATATTATTCTCTTGTTATTTCGTTGTAAATACCTTACTGGTCGAGATCTAGTGATGGTCGGCAAACCAGTGAACTTACCCCAATTCATAAAGACGTTTTATGGTGAAATGCCTTGCTCAGACAATTTTAATTAAAATATTGCAAGAATTGATTATAGGCATTTTCTTGAAATTTATTTAAAGGCAATCTTTAACATAAATTATTAAATTACTTTCCAAAGAAGGGGAAAATTACGACCCAAGGCTGTTTGAACGTTATAACTACTAAAAAAGAATTGCCGAGTAATGAGACCTTTTAATAAAAAGAGAATACAAAGAGTTTAAGCTGTATTTTTATTTTGATAAAAAACTTTAATACTTAAAGTATATTTTTTCTCCACGATCATCACAGAATTTGCCAATTCTGAAATCAAATTTGATTACCAAATGCTAGAATTCTCTCCCTTGAGATTAAAAAAATACTCAGCAACACATCTGCCCCCCATGCAATTTATATGTATTATTCCATTCGAAAATATTAAAGAGATCATGAATTTATAATTAGAGTGTGAAAATACACCACCTGAAATTACAAATAGTGTTAACCTAATATAGTTGTGATTGAGTTCTGTAATATAAATATTGTTTATTTCCATTTAATAGTATATTACGTAACGTGTGTGGTGAGAAACATTTTACGGACGAATGGAAAAGTTGAGTTCGTAACATGCTTTACAGCACGAATTACGTACTATACTTTGCCTACGATCTATTTGTACTTGTATTAATAACGCTATTATTAATACTTGAACCACAGCAACGATATATATTTTTGATGATTTTATTGTAAAACATTTAGTTACCTCATATTAGTTATTATAATTATTTTTTATAGTAACAGTACAGCAAGTAAATTTTAATCGTACTTCGGTTATTTTGCTTGTTGAAGCATAAGAAACAGTTATTTCAAAAATATAATCGTTAACTGGCTGAATAATAATTATGCCCATACTATCAGACGCATGCCCTAATCTACAAAAGTTATTTTAAATATGTCGGTTTGGAATGAACGCCACAGTGTAGTAAGACACATTTTCGTTGTTTTAGCAATTAATTTAGTGTTACTGATTGGTTTCTCGCGTAATATTAAAATATAGTGCATTCTAAATATTCAAAAGGGTTTTGTAAATTGATTGAAGTAAAATTAAAGTTATAGAACAAGTAAAAAGTATCTTTTTATACGTTACGATTGTATTTACAAGTTGAAACACCTTCGTAAGTATTTTTAAAAAGTATCTCGGTAATGAAAATATTCTAAATGTTTAAATAATTAATTTTATTACATAAAAATAACGTAAATTAATCTGGGAAACGTAATTAAATACATTTATTATTATATTATGATCTATTTAGACAAACAAAAGAAGTGGGTTGATGAAAAGGAACGAATATATAATTCCAATTAACTCAAAATAATAAATGCAATCTTATATCTAATAAATGTTATTTGCCATTTATGTATAGTATGAAATTCAACTTTAAATAAGTAAATAAGAGATTTTGTATAAAATACCGACGTCTATTGACAGTTACTAAGCTAGGAAATCCGTGCGATTTACTTCACAACTGTGCGTTTTCTTTACCGTGCGGGACTTATTTCGGCAACCATCATAATGGTTCGTGGGATATTTTACCACCGTAGTTTAAAAAATATTACTATTTCGCAGATTTAATTCGCCTGTTAAACGGAGTTGGTTAGAAAAATATTACTGGTAGTGATGTAACTGCGGTAGTAATTAAAATTACTGATGCAGTTAGAAAGATTTACTGTGAGGTAATATAAATACTATGTATATAACTTCTAACTGTTGCAATAAAAAATAATACTGCCATAGTAAATATTTAGACAGTAAAATATACCTTACAGTTCTAGTAATACTACTAACAGTTGTTGTTAGTCAATCTAATAATGGGAGTAAAAAGATTTTCAGCCATAGCAAACTTTTTAGTAGTACTATCAATTCGTACAACTGAACCTTTTCGTCTTTGTAGAAATGTTCCGTTGAACAGTGGGAGAGCTATCACTTCCACAAGGACTGAAACTTGGGGAAGGTAAAGGGTTCGGGTTACACTTGAGTTGGTCCTAAAGGTGCTCGGTTTTTGCTCAAACGAGGATGCAACTTATCTGTACAAATCGGTAATTAAAAATGTATAATGATGACAGTTTTATTTAAGTAATAAACTCATTGACATAATAATGACACTGACAAATAATTTTTGGAATGCTTAACTTATCGACGACTACTGACTAGACTTAAACTAGGACTGGTGCCTATGACCAAACATAATACAATTTTACAGTTTAACTCTTCGATACTTCCTTCGGGACTTTCTCTTCCATATTCTCCCCTCCCTGAGGAGATATCTCCTCAGCACACGTGTTGAGTCCTGTTTGGCATAGCTTAGCTACATGACGACGTAGGGTGATGGTCCGAGTTCGGTCTTCTTCCACGTAGGTCACCCGGACATCCACGACTCTAACTACTCCATCCGTTCCGGGGTGAACCTTAATGACAAGTCCTTTCTTCCAGTCTCCTCTATCCGCTTGGTCATCTAGCACCAGCACCAGATCTCCAACTTTGATGTTGTCTTGGGGCTTGTTCCATTTTGGTCTCAGCAATAAGTTTGGAAGAACCTGCACCTTCCACCGCTGCCAGAATTCGTCTGCTAAGCGTTGAGCGTATCTCCACATCTTCGCTCCAAATCCTATTTCGTTTTGGAAATCTCCTGGGATCATCTTTCCTGGGACACAACGCTGCTTCAGAAGATGATTCGGAGTAAGACACTCTGGAGCCAACATATCCGATGGGGTTAGATCAAGGGGCCGATTGTTAAGAATCTCCTCCACTTCTGCGAGGAGAGTTCGCAGAGTGTACTCCTTGGGGTGTTTTTCTTTGAGGAGATTGGCTAGAATTCGCTTTGCTGTCCCGATCATGCGTTCCCAAGCTCCTCCCATGTGGGGTGATGCGGGTGCGATGAATTTCCATTCTATTCTTCGCCGATGAAGTTCCTGATTTAGCAGCTTGCGGTCCCATTTGGCAATCTCATCCCGTATCTCCTTTTCAGCTCCTCGTAGATTAGTGCCGTTGTCGCTATAAATGCACTTAGCTGGTCCCCTCAAAGCGTTAAATCGGACGAGACAGTCCAAGAAATCGCTGGCGCTGAGGGATGGCACAAGGTCCAAATGAACTGCGCGAGTAGTGAGGCAAGTAAAGAGAACTCCCCACCGTTTTTCGACGCTGCGTTTCACCGATACCAGCATTGGGCCGAAGAGATCTACTCCCGTGTGGGTAAACAAAGCTTCATGCGACGCCATCCTTCCCTCGACTAGTTGTCCCATCTCCGGTGGAATTGGTTTAGCTCGACGTAAGCGACACAACATACACTGCTGCAAGAGTCGTCGTATCAACGTCTTGCCTCCAACGATGTAGTATTTCTTCCGCAGTTCGTTGACGACGGTTTCCAATCCCTGGTGAGCGTTATCCGAATGCAGTTGTTGGATGAGGAGCTTCGAGTAGGGATGATGTCCGTCCAGGATGATGGGGTTCTTCATTCCCAGCGCGATGTGCGGAGCTTTCTCGATTCGCCCCTGGACTACCATAATTCCATCTTTCAGCATTGGGGAGACTTTCAGGAGACGACTGTCGTGACGAAGAGGTTTTCCATTTTTTATTCTCTTGATTTCTAAAGGAAATGACTCCTTCTGGCTCTGATGAATCCACATTTCCTCTGCTCTTTCTAAGTCTTTTAGCGAAACTTCCACATTTTCTAGGTTCCAGGGCCTTGGGTGGGATGCTCGACGAAAGGCTGCCAACCAACTCGCTGTCTTTCGGATGAGAGACTGGTGACTGGAGAAGTTCTCTACCTTTGGAAGACATGATCCTTTTTCTTCTTTCTTTTCTTCACCTGCCACGCATATCAACTTCTTTATTTCCAAGTCGGATTCCTGGATTTTAGCGGTATTAAGGAGTTTCTGGTTGGGCCACAAATCTTCTGATTTTTTCAGGAAATCACTACCATTTAGCCATCTGCACTCAGAGGTGAACTCCTCGTTGACTTCTTCTCGTGTTGCGTCATCTGCTGCATTCTCCTTAGTTGGCACCCATTTCCATTCATCGGGCTCACTAGTCTCCAGTATCTCGTTTACACGGTTAGACACGTACTGGCTGAAACGTCCTGACTCCGACTTTAACCAACACAGCACTGTCCTGGAGTCGGTCCAGAAAATTGTTTTAGAGATGTTAATCCTCTCATGGAAGGCATCTTTGATCTCCTTCGCCAATCGCGCACCCATCAAGGCAGCATTCAATTCATTTCTGGGGATTGAAATCCCCTTGATTGGCGAAACTCGTCCTTTTCCCCACAGGAAGCTGACCTTCACCTTGCCATTAGTCTCCGTCCTCAGGTACGCCACGGTCGCTTTCGCCTTTTCGCTGGCATCACAGAAGATGTGTAGTTGATAAATGGACTCAATTTCCCCGGATTTCCTTACACATCTTGGAATTCGAAGTTTTTCGTTTAGGGTCTTCTTAAGCAATTCAATCCAGGAATCCCACCTTTTCATGAGGCTGCTAGGTAGTTCGTCGTTCCACCCAACTTCTTTTAATTTTCCTTCTAGGGTCTGTTCCTTTCTCCAGGTTTCCTGGAACAGAAGGAGTCCTATTACTTTCAGTGGGGTGAGGAATCCGAGCGGGTCAAATAGACTCATGACGAACGATGCGGCTTCTCTCTTCTTTGGGTATCTTTTTCCTTCTTGAACAACTTCTGGTAGTCTCCTCATGTTAAGAGTAAAGTAATACGTGTCCTTACAAGGATCCCACTTCAGCCCCAATGTCTTTTCCATCGGTATGTCCTCCTTTGACATTATCTCACGTTCCCCCGTTGATCGTAATTCTTTTGGGATGCTGTTGATGACTTCAGGGCTGGAACTTGTCCACTTTTTAATGGGGAAGCCCCCTTTTTCACAAATCAATTGGACTTCCTCTCGCTTCCTAATTGTATCTGGAACAGTGTCTGCACCACTTTGGAGATCGTCAACGTACATCTCCTGCAGGATGGCACGGACAGATTCGGGGAAGACCTTCAAGAATTCCATGGCGTTCTTATCTTTTACGAAGATCGCGGATGTAGGTGAGCAAATTGATCCAAAGAAGAGTACCGTCATCACGTACTCCTTTGGAGGTTCATTCGGTTCATTCCACGGTACAGGATCCGCTGCATATCCCAGTCTTCTGGTCGAAGTCCTACTTGATGGAACATGGCTTCGATGTCGCCCATCAGTGCGATTTTCCATAACCGGAAGCGCAGCAGAATTGTCGGAAGTGGGTGAATGAGGCTAGGTCCCACGTAGAAATTGTCGTTGAACGAAACTCCGTTTACCTTCGCTGCTCCATCATAGACCAGTCTTGGTTTTTTGTTGGGATTAAAGGCGAAAAAGTAGGAAAGGTACCATCGCCAGTGCTTCATTCTTCCCTCCGTAACTACCACCTCTTCGACTGCCTCTGTTTCCGCGTCTTCGGTTAACGGCTGCTCATCCTCACCCTTCCGTTGGTCCTTGTTTTGCAGCATATCTTCATTTTGTTGAGGCTGCTGCAGCGCTGTTGTGGAATGAGATGAAGTTTGTGTATGTCGCTCCTTGGCTATCTTCTCTGCTTCTTCTACAGGCACGAGGTATCCTTTTCGGATATATTCATCCATTCTCTCCCTGTAGAGTTTGGCGAATTCAGGGTCTTGATCCGCTCTCTTTTCCACGTACTGGAGGCGCCTCATCGCTGCAAGATATGTGGGGGGAAGTTCCGGAAGTTTATCCTTCCACAGAAGTCCTGTTTGCCAACGATCACCAGTCCTGCGCGTTGTCTTCTCCAGCGTCCTCAGAGCTCGTACATCATCCTTCGAGCGCATCGTGGGGCTTGGTTTCACTCCTAGGTCTTCAATCGCGATGAAGTCTCTCAATAACCGGTTGAGTTCGGCGTCTGGTCCGTGCCCTAGCATATGTACTCCCCTCCGTGACGTAACTGTTTGGTCTCCTCCGCCGATAAGATACCATCCCAGATCACACTTGACAGCAGCAGGTTTATCTCCTCCCCTCCTTTGGACCTTCTTGTGGAGGAAAAGTGGCCAGTTGTCCGCTCCAAGCATGATGAAGGGTTTTGCATTAAATTGCGAGCGAATGGGAGCCCCCCGAAGATGAGGGAATTCCTTCTTCAGTTTTCCGAAGTCAAACGACTGTGCTGGAAGATCCAATCCCTTTGAGGTTCTGGCTCCGATAATTTCGTGGAATTTTGCTCCTGGATAGTCGCCGGCTATCTGGAAGTTAACTTCCTGACATGGTTGAACTACTTCGGATCCATCGAAGACGGTCCATGTAGTGCTGACTTTAGGTCCACTAATTCCAGCGGATGAGGCTTCTGCTTCATTAATAATGGTTCCTTGACAGCCGGGGTCAATCATAGCAATTCCCTGGACAATATCACCATTTTGGTTGCGTCGAATCTTAACGGGGATGTACCACAGCAAAGTGTCTTGAATTTCTCCGTTTAAGTGAGCGTTGACCCTTGGTGCGTGTTCTGGTGCTTCCCCTGTGGCGTTCCCTTCCTGACGTGGAGGTCCTTCTCGTATTGGGCGATGGAGTAGACGGTGATGAAGCTGTTCGCACGCATTATTTCCGCATTTCTTCCTAAATCGCAGGAATCCGCTCCATGTCCCTTCCCGAGGCACTGGAAACAAAGGTTCTTCTCTTTCACCACTTTGACTCGTTCTTCAAAGGGAGTGGCTGCAAATTTACGGCATTCCCAAATGTTGTGACCCTCGCGTTCGCAATTCTCACAGAAGCTCTTGTGTCTACGTCTCTCATAGTGATCCTTCGCAGGAGTAGCACCGTTATGGCGACGACGAGGCTTCTCACCAGAATGCTGCTTCGATATGGCTGGGGCTTGCTTGTAGGCGATTTCGAGCTCTAACTCAAACCATTTAGCGAAGAAAGTCAGATTCTCCTTTCTCTCGTCCTTGTCCCGAACCCAACGATACCAATCGTGGGACATGTCCCGTGGCAACTTGTTAACGAGGCTGTCCAGTAAGTCCACGGCTGAGAGATACTCCGGTCTCTCGTAGGCTGCTACATTTGCGATGAACGACTTGAGTGCGACTCCAAATTCCACGGTGGCTTCAGGTTTCTCTCGACTTGGGTCTGGAGCAGTCTTCACTTGTTTCGCAAGCTCATCTAAGATATTCTTGGGTTGTCCAAAGCGTAGCTTTAGTTCTTCCATTAGTTTATCCACATTTTTGGAATGGTAGAGGAGGGAGTGGACATGCTTCTCAGCTTGCCCCGTCAGGCTCTTCCGTAGGATGGTGTTTAGTTCCGACTCATTCACCAGTTGTTGCACTCTTTTGAATTCACTGCTGAAAATAATCCAGTCTTCGGGATTTCCGGAAAATTTCGGCAGCTCCTTTTCATCCTTGGATGGGCGGCGATTTCCTCCAACTAGTTTCTCCATGATTGAGGCAAGTTGTCCAATCTCGCTTTGAGGTTGTGGGCGTCTTCTGGTTGTAGGCACTGAAACAGGATTCGATTCCTCTTCAGAAGTGTCTCCCGACGAGCTTCCATCTTCGGGTTCTTCGGGTAAGGAGTCTTCTTTCGGTAAGTCGTTCTTTTTAGATTTAGCTTCCGGTTTCTTCTTCTTCTGCTGGACCTCTTGGACATAAGCGTTTGTTCTAGCGATGGGGTCTTCCTCATCCAAAGTCTTCAGCGCAGAATCTACGTCGTGGAGATTGGCAACGTCACTTTTAATTTCTTCGTTTAACTGCTCCTTCTTGGCAAGCAGCAGTTGACTGTCTCTAGCCGTCTTGACCCTTAGCTTCTCTACGCGAAACAGTTGAAGGTCCCGCTCCTTTTTCGTACTCTTCATCTCCTCCTGAAGAATCTCGTCTTTTCCGATGTCTTTGTTTTCCTGGAGCTCCTTGACCCGTTGCTCCAGCACAAATAACTTCTCCTCTTCAGCATCCAGAGTGTCCGCCAGCTTGTTGATCGCCTCCATCGTTTCGGCGTTGTTCCGGGCGATGCGGGCTGATGATGCTGCAATTGATGGGGCTGGTTTCTTAAAAATCGGTGGGGTTGGAGGTCGAAATTGCATTCCCGCTCTTGTCGTTCCTGGAATGACTTCCTTTCCTCCGTCTTTCACCTCCTTGATGGCTCTGTCACCATCCCACAGTTTGGCGACTCCGTCGTCACCCTGACTTCCTCGCTTCGAGTCCGACATCCTCCTTCAGGTTCTCAGTATCCCGGGTTTCGGCACCAATATCAATTCGTACAACTGAACCTTTTCGTCTTTGTAGAAATGTTCCGTTGAACAGTGGGAGAGCTATCACTTCCACAAGGACTGAAACTTGGGGAAGGTAAAGGGTTCGGGTTACACTTGAGTTGGTCCTAAAGGTGCTCGGTTTTTGCTCAAACGAGGATGCAACTTATCTGTACAAATCGGTAATTAAAAATGTATAATGATGACAGTTTTATTTAAGTAATAAACTCATTGACAGAATAATGACACTGACAAATAATTTTTGGAATGCTTAACTTATCGACGACTACTGACTAGACTTAAACTAGGACTGGTGCCTATGACCAAACATAATACAATTTTACAGTTTAACTCTTCGATACTTCCTTCGGGACTTTCTCTTCCATAAGTACATTCTTATTGAATCATTTTCCTCGGTGCATTTTTGATTAATTATAATCTTAGATAATTTTGTTTTTGTAATTATCAGTTTTTTTATTTTAATATGTTTAATAAGTTTCTTCGACCTAAGGAACCCATTTTCCAATCATTTGGATAAAATCTTAGTTAAAATTAATATTAATGTTCACAGTTAGATTAATAATTATTAAAAGAATAATACAGAGCAAATATCAATTTGTTCTACTTCAATAACAGAAGTTCTTGTTCGATGTAGTTACGTATTTTTGTCAAAGTGCCAAAATAGAATCATAATTTAATAAACTAAATTTTAACATATTATTTATTAAGACAAGAAATTGAAAAATCCCAAAATCAGACTTAAAGTGAAATGCAGACGAAATATCCTATCCAAAAGCATATCGCTTACTGCTAAAATGTAGATATCCTTTCCTTGCGGAATCTATCCTAAAAAAATGGACTAAATAAATCAAAATTATTTCAAGTATTTTAAAACAGGTTGACCAAATTATTAAAAAACTGATTTGACTGTAACTCGGCGAAATTATTATTGTTATTAAGTCAAGGTGCGCATTTTTTCAAAAAGGATTTAAGGTGTCTTCACTTACCATTTTTGAGCAGTGAAGTCCCACTTCTCGGACGGTTGCCGAAAAAATAGTGTACGCAACAAACAGAAAACAGTTTTTTTTTGGACTTGTAGACTTCCAGGAATATACTAGAATTTTGTCTATCTGTCCAAAAATACAGTATTTTCCTGACTAAATTACTATTTCCGATGAAGCTACATTTTTACCAAACGGTCATGTCAATCGTCAGATTTTTCGTTATTGGGCTACCGAAAATAGGTAACATTATCATTGGGCCATACTTTTTCGAAGAAACCTTAACAGCTCCGCAATATTATATATATAATTTTTACAAAACTTCTTGATCCCCGAATTAGAACGATTGTTCCCAAACAGAAGTGATGTGAGGCTACAGCAAGATGGTGCGCCTCTACATTATGCTGCCCTGTGGCGAAACTACTTGGACATCTTCCCAAATCAGTGGATAGGTAGAAGGGGATCAATCGAATGGCATCCGAGATCACCCGTTTTGGAAATCGTTCAAGAAGAGATCGCTGCACGTCTTTCCCATAGTATTATAGCTGACGGTCAACAATTTGAGCCCTTGATGGTTAGTGTTAGTTTTAAATTACTTTGCTATGAAATTGTTATTAAAATCCTTTTCTACTAATAATTATTTTTCATTTATTTATTGTGTTCCCAAATGAAGTAAAATATATGTTTCGGATTTTTATTCAAAAAAAATAATTCTGTAAGGTATTGCAAATAATTTTTCCGAGTGGGAAAATGCAAGATGTATCAAAATAAAAAGAAAATTGGGGTTACTATTTTAAAAAATGGTCAATGACGTCACTGCCCAAGAATGTTAAGTGGCGGAAACTTAATTTTTTTTGAAAAATCGCGCTTTTAGTAAACAAAATTGACCAAGTGTATTTTCGAAAAACTAACCAATTCCATTACAATGAATTTATTCCTTTTATTTGTTCCATACTGTATATGTAGATTATGATGATTGAAATTGAAGGTTTTTACATTTGTGTTGTTATTTATAAGTGGTGTGCAAATTTGCCATATTAATAATTATTAAATAATAATAAGTAATAAAGATTACTGTATTTCAAATTAATTTGTAAATAAAGTATTTATAATCCATACTTAGTATTACTTTTACATCCAAAACATTATGAGCACTTGCTAACTAAATTCTTGGTAGATAATCAAAATATGTTCAATTTAATCACCTTTATTTATTAACAGAAAAAATTAAATAACAAATAAAATAAACTTACAATTTTCCTATTTACATTGTAAATATTTTGTTTTAGAGATATTATTTTATAAAATATTTTTTATTCCACTTCCTAAAAATAGGAAAATTTTATTTTGTTTTATGTTATCGTTAAAAACAGTTACACATAACTTCTTGATCCCTTATTATGAACTGTGTATATTCTTTTGATGAATATGTTTCATAATTTGATTTGTTGATTTGGTTAATTACCATTCGTTGCAATGGTTTTTCTATAATTTCTTGGTCTCACTTTTTTCTCCCTTGAGTTCTCTGGAATATCATTTTTAGAGACTTCAGTAGGATTCTTTGTGGTTTTAGGTACTTATTACTTTAAATATTTCCGGAACCCCCTTCTTAATAATTCATTCTTCACCAAATAGTTTTCTCTACGTTACATCAACCCCCCAATTTTTCTTTTTATGAAGTACTTATGAGTAACTTGCTAAACTCAAGGTTTTTCCTTTTGTTCTAGCTTTCATCTATCTTTAAATTTTTTTGTCCACATTCTAATTTCTAAGTACCTTCACCACTACTCTTCTTGAACAACAATGTTCTATAACTTGGTGTTTTTACCATTAGTTTATTGTATTTATTGTATTAATACATATTAATTTTTAATTTCTTCATAAAATTCAACTACATTTTTGCAATCATTTCGGAGCTTATTTAACTCTTTACTAATTGTAACTCCCTTAAGTAAGGATTTGTGTTTGCATACTTTTGTATTAGCTTGTAATGTATTATTTCTATTGTAGCCTGATAATGGCCTTTATTGTGAGCCGACACTAGTAGTAGCTATATACATTTTAATCTGTTAACGTTAAAATGCTGAAAAATGTTAATTATTTGAACCAAGACTGCAGCATTGCATTGATGTTAACGGTGAACACTTTGAACATTTAGTTTAATATTATGGTTAGAATTATACTTTTGGAGACTTGTTTGATTTAGAATAAATTATTTATTAAAACTTATTATTTTTAACGATTGTTTGTTACATTAAACGTATATTCCTTTCACATAATAGGTTAATAATTATGGTTTACAATAAATATTACGAAATAACTCTGTTTTCATAAACTTTGGGTATAGGGAATGCTTAACAAAAATTAAAGTTACATAATCGAATATTCTATTTATGATATAAAATACAAGGTGCTACATATATCATCGATGATGTCGAGAGCGATGATGAGATTTTACAAGATTTTGAAGAAACAAAAAAGTGTGATGAAAAATTGAGCGAAAGATCTTTTCGTGATAACTTAAGATTATGGGATTTCCATCCTCGACCGTTTTTACAACAGAATACATATCTATATACAGTTATTTGTTACACCAAGTACCTATTACTACCTATCAATTTGTTTATTTTATTTTAAGGTTATGAGTGACTGATATTTCAATAGTTGCGTTCCTGAGTGACAATTAAAAAGTTTTAATATTGTCATTACAACTGAAATGAGACCATTAAATACATCATACTCAAATGGGTTATATTGTAGTATTTTGCAACCTTTTAATAACTGTATAATTCTAACAATTGTATAATTACAGAAAATATTACGCAATCTCCTATAATTTGTAATTTCAATTTTCGTATATGTCTACTTTAGTAGTTGCTGTAGTATATTTTGTAGGGTATTGCAACTTAACATTTTAAGACAATATGGATACCTTCTACAGATTTAGCTATTAAAATGATGTCCGCCATTGTTACACAAAATTATATTTTGTATATTTATTTATAGTAAAGACATGTTCAAATCATATTGAAATTGTTGCAAAATGTGTTTTTTTTCATTTGAAGATTAATGAATATTTTAATTATTGATTATTTTTTTTTCTTAATATGCTTTAATCATGTGGGGTATCACTTTTTCATTAGGTAGAAACAACACATTTACAGTAAAAAGTTAATGGCTTTCTAAATTTGTGTATGCAAAAGGTTATAATTCCTATTTTTAGTATGCGGTATCTAAAGTGTAAGTTCTTTAAATATATTATTCCAATGTTGTTCTTTTTTGTTTTTATATAATATTATTTATAATAAAAAATATATTACAAAAAATTGTTATGTTAAAAGGTCTGGACATAATGTTTTATTGCCGTCATAATCATTATCGTAGTAAAAATAACCCGACAGTTATATTAGACTATAGTATATAATTGTATATACACTTATACATCGTTTTTAACAATTACAAATTTTTCCCCAAATTGGTGGTTTTAAACGTAGTGCTGTAGTATAAGTATAAGTAGTGCTGTAGTATAAGTAAGTTAGTCAGTTTTAAACAAAGTTTATATACATTACTGCGACTAATATGTAACTGGTCTGTGTTTCTTGGGTTTGAAAGAAGAGAGAACATGAAAGGTTCGAGTTATCGTCCACCCTGTATACAAAAGGGAAAATAATTAATATTTAATAGAATAGGGTGATATTGTATCACATTACGAAACTCTGTTAGGCAAAATACTTTTTTTTTCTTCAACGTACAATAAGATACAGAGCGTTGATTTACCTACGATTTTCACACAAACGTGTCCATAACTTCTGAAGGATTCTGTATTACGTGTCAAAATCTTATATCAAAATCTTCAAAAAAATGTGAGCAGTCCGAATTCTGTATAATATGCAGCGGTTCCCATTTAAAAAATCATATGATCATATGTTTGGTTTGTAACGGAGTTATACAACACTCTGTATAGTTTAAGGTAATTTCAAAATATGGACCCTAAAGACTACTACTGTTTTTGTTAATAACATTTTTTGATATCTTCTAAAACAACCCATATACTGAACTTTGTCATAAGGTTGGTACAACCTGTATACTTACACCTTTATAATAAAAGTTTATGACATTGACTGTGTTTTTACTTTCTTCACTTACGAAGAGTCGCATTTGAGAAATGGATGATTTGTTTCAATTTATTTTAAATTCTTAGGTACTTGCTCAGCTACGATTCACAAACAAAATATAATAAATTGAAATAGAATACGATCACGCTGTAAATTATAAACATTTTTTTTTTTAATTTTTTGTTCTTACTGTATTCATTATAATATGTTTAATTTAATTGTCTTTTCCTAAAATTCAATTGCAATATTTATTTTTTTTATTGTTAAAAAATTATAAATAAACTTGATTAAGGATTTTACCATGGACGTATAAACCCTGATGGACCCATGCCATAGGCAAGTAGGTGGGAGGGCATAGATAGAATGTGAAATTTCCTCATTGATCATAGGCGTGCCAAAATTTTATTTTTTTGGGATAATAATTCAGAGGTTTAAAAATTGTACACATTAACCATTGATTTCCTTATCGTCATCGATTTGATCACCAAAATAATATATTGGGATGTATTGCACAGTTTAATTAATCAAAACCCCTTAAAGGTTTTTAATTCGTTTATTATATAATTAAAAAAAACCGTAGGTACATCTATGGATGACAGTTTTTCAATGTAAACAAACAATTTCCTCATCATTTATAATGGAAACATAATAGGTACTTACAAGTGAAATGAGAGATTAGGGTGTAATAATTTAGTTTTTCTGCAAATGCAGCACTGCAGCACCATTATTATTATATTTATTAAGCTTTTCACAAAAATCACACAAAAAACTGTAAAATTAATAATACACCACACTTCCTCATCTACGTAAACAAGTTATAAATAAATATGACAGTGGTGCCGTTTACTAATAGTATTTATTGTAATGTAGAAAGTAAAGATACCTATGCTTAATTTACAAATAACGAATAAGGACTGGTTCTATCCCATTATATGAGAATTAGATATTTTAGTTAATAGGTTTTAGGCTGCAAAATAAGAATTAAGATTTCAAGCATCAAGAAGAAATTTTAATAATAAAACACCAACAGATGTCCTTATCGTCACGTTCCCTGACAATAGTGGTTCTCTCTACTTGAAGGCATGTCTTAGTTAATTTGCATAATTTATAACATGAACTTATAGATGGTAGGTATTTGTTATTCTAGAATTAAGTAATCAGGAAATAATACTTTTTTCTTGGATAACCGTAACAGATAACGTTACCTGTGTTTCTTACATCTACCTTATTTTTGATTAATTTTGACGTATCATTTGTTTCTTCTCAGCTTGGTTCGTTCTCTCTAAATGATTCTACTTTTAGTGGTTGTTCCTTATACTTCTCTGAGAATATAGATCAGTTGTAATTTAACTAGTGCAATGAAAATTTTTGGGAAAAATGTATGTTTGTCCACGACAGTTACCGGCATTTAGCAGTGGCACAATAAATGCAGATACAACCACGGCAATTTTATTTCCATTTTTTTACGTCAATTTACTATTTGTACCTATTCGGGCCTGACTTTGGTGTAGAATTACGTTTTTAATTAGGCTATTTATAAACAAAATTGACAAGTATCGAAACTTGGTGATGAACTCCAAGTGTAGATAGATAATATTCAAAAATAAATTGTGTCAGAAAAATTGACAGGATTGGTACAGGATTAATGCAGCACTGTTTTTCTAGTGGATACTGAAGTGGATGGACCACTTCAATAGCCATTAATAAGCTTTCTTAAAATCTCTAAATTCACTGCTGGTTGAAGTTTTTTTCATCTGCAGCTAAATTTTGGTCTTGTATGGATTCTTCATAGTTTTCACACGTCAGCAATTCCAAAATTTCGTAACATCCTTATCAATATAACATTTCATGGTGTCCAGTATGATTTTAAAGATTCTCTGGATTAAATACAGTCTAAAGAACTGACCTGACTGACTAAAGAACTAACCCTTTGTTCCATAGGTTGTAGCATTTAAAAAAAGGATTTTCAGTATTTTTGATATTTTATATTATAGGCAACACAAATTACCTACAGGTCTTATCTTTTGTCCAGTCGACAACGCAGGTGCTAATAATTCATGGTCATTTGAATTTTGGTTTTCGGTTGATTTGGAATTTAACTTGTGGTATTGGTGCTTATACCAGCAAAGTTTTTTATTATTGCTAATTCCAGTGCCCACAAATTTAGTTTTTTTGGATACCCTTTTACTAGAAAAGGTTAGTATGTTAGTAATTTTCTAAATAATTGGTTAATTGTAAAAATATTGTCGTTTTAGGGTTTTACGTAGGAATCAAAATCGTTGATCCTGTTAGTAGAGTTTTTAAATCCTACCCTTTTGTTTTTTGAATGCTGTTGAATAAAAGAAAAACCGCTAAACCGTTTATATGTTGGAAATTATCAAAAGTTCAACTGGTTGTTAGTTTTGGTACTAATGAATTAAGAATATAAACTGCCCAACAAAAATCCAGACTATAAAGTATTGGTATCAACTAGAGGTGTCTGATACTACTACACAATACTCATGGAACCTCAGGAAACAGGAGAATAAGGCCAGATTTTTTCATTTTTTATTATTTAATTATAGAATTATAGATAGAAGAGTGAACTTAATTAATTTTTAATTTCCTTGCCATTTCTTTGTTATTACTATATACGACATAGTATTTATTTTAATGTAAACTGTAAACTGCAAGTGAGGTGCACCCCAATTGAGGTATTTAATCTTATTTCTGATTGATGTTTTATTTAATATAATTAATACATATTTTCATTTGGTTGTCTACCTTTAATGGCAAAGGTATTATTTTTTGTTAGGATATTACCCTAAGAACCGAAACGTACTTTTAATAATTTTAGTATTTAACTATGTTTTTTTTAAGCAATAAATTAATTGTTGAGCATTGATTCCTCGTTTGTAATAAGTATAACCGAATATAACTTCTTAAATTTCATCACACAAAAAAAAAACAACAAAATTGTCTGTTTGTATTTTCCGCAATTTCTTAACAAACTCACTAATTTTTTTAAATTGCGGTGGCGCCCTTATGGTACACTCCTTACCTTCTCCTTATATGCTCACCGATGAACAGTAAGTCTTCTGGCAAGTAACTTTCAGTAAAGTTAAACATTCTTAAAAAGATACGGTTACAAGGTTAGGGTAAAAATTGGGAGTAAAAATACTAATTTCATATCTGAATTCTTAGTTTTCAGCTAGCAGAGTATGGAGTGCATTGAGACCTTAAAGTCTAAACACTTCTCTCATCACTTGCAGGTTGTTCTTCGATTTTCAGAGCACCTTCAATGCAGTAGAGGTAATGGATTTTGAGATGAACTTTGAACGAATGCGTCGCAGAACACGTTCGAAAAGAAATGTACTTACTATCCTAATAAAGTTAGACCTAAAATTTTATTCTTTGACTGCCTCTCGTTCAGATCAGATCCGCTTTTAGTATTGCTGTAGTAGTAGTGTAGTAGTGTAGTAAAGACAATAAATTGTGAAAATATTTTATTTAGTGAGCTAATATCCTTGATAGTAAGGTATGTATTTTATTAAAATTTCGTTTTTAGTTGATGTTGCTTTTATAAATTTCCTAATTTTCTTAAATTGTGTTTTTAATACGTGTATTATTAAAAGTAGGTAAAATGGATTATTTATTTGTTTGTAATTATTGTGTCACAGCAGGACACATGCAGACCTCTTAGCTTATTACTTGATTACATCCTTCCAGGTAAAGTGTACTTTATTATTCTGATTTTGAGAAATTGTCTAATACCATAATCTTCTCTTCGGTATAAGTATTAGTATAACAGTAACTTGTTTGAGGTAATTTGACCTTTAAGAGCAAATTAAAGGATTTTAAAATTAATTTATAAAAATAGAAAGAAATAAAATATCATAGAATACATGTCCGTTAGGTATTATGACAATAACATTTATTGTACTAACTCTTACTTTTTGGAAGTCCATCTTACTAAGAATATAAAAAACTCTTCGTTTTAACAAAACTTCCACTATTTATCTGCTAATTCTAGCGAAATGGCTGTCATTGAGTTTAAAAAAGCAATTTTTTAAATAAATAGTTTTGTTAAAACAAAGAGTTTTTTTTATTATTTTTTGTTATGACAATATTCCTTTATTCATAACTAAGCTTGTTCCTGTTAAACTGTAACGTACAAAAATTCTAATAAAGGCGGCAACTAGAAATGTAATTATAAATATACTTCTCAAGAAATAATTGATAAATTTTAAAAATTATCAATCAGAAGTGTAAGGTAATGTATTTATTTAATTTATTTATTTAACTAAATATTATCGGTACAACTTTTATATTATATTATGTTTTTTTTAACATAAAACCAAACCGATATTTTTAGTTTTCACTTTATGAATTTAGTGCGTTGTTGCCTTGCACTACCACGCAGCTAATTTCAAGGCCATAGCTCATCTCAAAATCCGTTACCTCTAAGCTTATATCTATTGTAGATCTAATAAGAAAGTAAAAAAAGAGAATATTTTTCTCGCTTTAAATTAAATTATACCTGTATATTGCTTTGCTATTAAAATGTACATAAATCAAAACAATCCCACTTCGTAAGTAGCAAAATAACTAAATACATTTTAAAGACGCACCTACGCAAATTCTTGAGAAAAGATATATAAAATTTACATTATTTATTTGATTTATACGAGTTAGCAAGAGACTTGGGCAATAGCCAGGTACAAAAATGACCTTTTTTAATCAAATTAATAGAACTTTAATTCTGAAATAAGAAATAGTTTTAGTAAGTTTCTTAGTCAACTAAATATTTGATTTTCATATTAAATGATGCATTGTAAATTAATAGTTCTTTTTTTTCAATTTCTTATTTTTTGGGTACATTCCCGTTTAAAGTAAATGCACATTAAATCACGTATTATCTTAAAAATAAAATAATAAATTCCCAAGATTGATTTTTTGATTGTTTTAACGATTTTTATTTAAAGGTAAGGAAATCTCAGTTATTTGTTGGTCCCCGATTTGAACTCTGGATATACAAAAGTATGGAGCGGATATTCTCTTATATCGTTTTTTGTTCATATACAAGACCAAGTGGCATAGTGTTTATTTTCTTGTTACTATATACCTCTTTCCCGAAACAACACATCCAAGGTTTGATGTCTATCCGATAGGTTCATCTTCACCGTTAGTAATCAGTTTCCTAGCTAGGATAATATGAGGGTTATTGTTGCCAGCAATTCGTTTCGAACAACTTTATTCAAAGAAGGTGCTGCTACGTGTTGCAGGTGATTCCATTTCTGTTTTATTTAAACCGTATCGATGTGAATGATTTATTATCATTCCACGAATAACTCCGATCACATCACAATTTACCAGTGTCATCTGTGGCAAGTTTTCCTTTTCCTTTGTATCTTGCTTTCTCACTAGTGATTCCTAACTTTGCAGCCAAATCTTGGTTGAATACTTCGGCTGACCCTCATGAACAGCTGCCAAAGGCCGCTTGGGCCTTTGACCTTCACTGGGACCATAAGTAATGGACCATCGCAACAATTTTCGGTCCAGAAGAAAAATCATATTCTTGAACCCCCACTTCTTTAGCAGATCTAAAATATGTTTAATTGTTATTGAGAGTCTCCCTTTTTAGGCAATTTGGATTGATACTGAGATAAACTCAGATAATACTCGATAATTTCTACCCTTCTTTCTAATTCACCTCTGGAACTTAAACGTTCCTTAGCCTTTTAACCTCTTAGTGTAATTAATGAGATTTAAAAGTTTTAAGTGCATCTGAGAGGCCTTTCATTGATACATTTTCATTTGCGATAGCAGTGGGTGGCTGTGTTGCTGTATTTCTGTAACCAAAATCTCTAGCTTCTTTATTCATAAGTTTCTTACTTACCAATGTTGTCCATAACCTTATCCAAAACTTTTTTGCCTTCTGACCAGTACTTTGTTTTGTTTGATCCACTCATTGAATCTCTCTACTTTCAGCAAATGTACCTGTGAAAACGGGGTCGTGGTCTTCTTCGATTTTGTCTGGTTTGGTTGGTAACGGACCAGAAGTTGTTTTTAAAGTAAGAAGGTAATTTATGGTGTTATTCTGAGCTACAAAATCTATAAAGTATAGGGTTTGCGATGCCCCATTGGTTAAGTAAGTTATTACAAACTCCGTGACCTACTCTGATTCGGTTGAGATTACACCATTCTCGAAGAGGAAGAGAAAAACCGTTGGGCTTGACTGTGGGACTTACAAGATATTGTTAGCTGTTCTTGTTGACCCTGGTTTAACTCATAGATGTCAGTATTTATTGGTAGTGATGGATTCATTTTGACATTTCTGGTACTAGGCTTTTGGGGCAGCTAGCCATCGTGTTTTAGGTGGTGCTATGTTGCTCAAAACTGGAAGCCATTAAACTGGCGTGCTCTTTATGGTTCCTGTAATATGTCTCATTCTTTGGTTTAGTTGTACATCCAAAACATTAGTCTGGTGACTGTTTAGCCAGACTGAAGCGCAATATTCGGCTGTTGAGTAGACCAATGCAGGAGCACTTGTCCTGACTGTTTCTGCAAGTTTCTGAGCTTGTAGATGATGTTGTTATGGGATTTTACTTTAGCTGCAGTTTTCTGTATGTTAGCCGAGATATTTTGGGTTTGGGTTATTTGTTAACATAATTCTTTCACTTTCTATATTCAGCTTGTGATTTGCTTCGCAGTTGTTTAGGTGAAAGGCCGTAACTTTAGTTTTTGTGGGGTTTGATTGAAGGCCTCATTTTTTAAAACAAGTGTTGTACAATAAGATAATATTAATTTAGATACATAGGAAGGGAAGAAGCTACGGAAAACCTGGACCTCCATAGGGAAAAAATGAAAGCTACAAGGAATACATGTAGTTAGGAATTCAACTAATCAACATAGGACAAAATGAAGAAAATATAAAAGGCAGGATAGTGAAAGCAAGACAACTGTTTAGGAGCTCTGAATTCGGTATAAGTATATGTAAGTATCATTAATTAACCAAAAAATACAAGGCCAAACTAAGTACTGACATGGACTATTGGATAAGAAGAAAATGGAAGTAGAAAAAAATATAATACACGATATAGAAAAATAAGAACTAGTGTGATACGGAGACGTCGCTTCAGACAAATGTGAGAATGTGGAATCCTCAAAAAAATACTAGAATGTATCCCCACAGAGAAACGGAAACGAGGAAGCGTGAAGGGCATGTCCAAGGCGATGCCCGAAAGAAATCTAAGAGACGACGCCGCTAAAATAGAAAGGAGTGGCGATTAGCAACAGAAAGGATAATTACACTATGAAAATCGGTTTAATATATACTTTTTTTAAGAAATTGTTAGCAATTGACAATAAACAATAAATACAATAGAACATAGAACAAAATTTAAACAGTAACTACTAAAATTACACTTATTTAAAAACAGGAAAATATTTGAGCTTCTCATAAGCTTCCTAACATTTCTAGTTGTGGATGCTAATAATAAATTGGATTCTATTAAATTATTATAAACGTAACCATATTTATTATGTTAGACGACTTCTCGGAAACAGCTAGTCAATATAAGATTCCCTAAATATTCAAAAATAAAATTTTCCTTTGGCAGAAAAAACCCAGATTAAACAGGGTGCTCGTTTACATACTATTTTTATTTAAATTTACCTTCACGTTATTCCGCAAAATACTAAATATGCAAAGATTATTTTTTTATTGTGGTTATCGATTAACCTGAAGTATTTTACATACACTTATCTAATTGTTATTGCAAAAATCATTCTTATTTCAAATTCTCTCTACAGCTCAGAAAAACAGATCCTGTACTTTAAATAATTTGTCATATTAGATTATTCTTAATTCTAAGTTTTTTCATCCAAC
Organism: Ophraella communa; assembly: GCA_035357415.1. Classification (NCBI taxonomy): domain Eukaryota; kingdom Metazoa; phylum Arthropoda; class Insecta; order Coleoptera; family Chrysomelidae; genus Ophraella; species Ophraella communa. The sequence goes on from CM068985.1 coordinate 23,011,151, forward strand.
CAGAAAAATATATATGAATGATATACTCGAAAAATATAGCAAGGATATAAATATTAGGAATACAATAGTAATGATGACATCCAATGAAGAAGAAAAAATAAATATAAAACTAACTTATAGAACAAGTAAATTATTATCATTTAGAAAAGCTACTTCCGGCCATTTTTCAAAATTTTTATAAATATAATTTGATTGTGGCTTACAAACAACGAATTGAATATTCATTTAGTGCGCTCATTTATAGTTTTCTCAGGATTAAATTTTAAAGTTGGAACTATTTTTTGATCCCCCTGTCACTTTTAGTAGTATGGCATCTGCAAGTATTAATACGAGACCAACAATAAATTTCTGTGGTTTTGACAAATATTTATTATTTATTTATTATTTATTTATATATTACGTATGTCGATATATCGACATACGTATTGTTATATATTTATTTGGAATGATAAATCATTAAAAAATACTCGCTTCCCGACCGTCTGACACAGATCAAAGTGTATGTTATGTTAATATCGCTCATCTTAATATCGAATAAAAAATAGGAGTATGTATAAATAAACACAAGATATTGAGGTGGGCGATAATATCATAAAATATACTATCATCGTGTCAGTTGGTCGGGAAGCGAGTATTTTTTAATTATTTATCATTCCAATTTCATCATAATATGTAAGAATAAGAAATGACAAACCTACGGTAAAAGGGTCGAAGCAGGTAGTAAATTTCCTTTATTTACTCTTATAAGACAGTTATTAGACATTATTTCTATTTACCAAAGTATTTTTGACTCTGAGTAGGGTCCAATTAAAAAGCATATCAATTTTTATATAAATATACGATCATGTATAATTACCATGTAAATATCGTATCTCAGCATCGATGTTTATTGATATATCACTAAAAAAATCGATAATTTTTCATACAAACAGATAGTTCGGAACTGATAACGCTGTCAAAAATATCATTTGATTTTAGTTTTGAGTATTGTAATAGTATATAACATTACTAGCAAGGTAAGACGGTTTTTACTGGCGAATTGAGGATATAACTGCCGAGCCACAAGTGAATCAATTACCTCCTTGGGCCAGTAAAACCCGTTACCTTGCGTGTATTGTTTTATATTTTATTTGTTTCTCATTTGCAAAAAGGTTAGATAAATTCCAAAAAAATCTCAATAATTACCTTTTGAAATCTGCAAATGACAACTAAACGTCATACTTTTCAATAAATTCTTTAAGGAAAACAAACCTGCGAACGAGGGCATTTTCTTTCATTTCCAAGCAGCTTTTCAGCATAGACCATTTTGCCCATAAAGTATTAGGGCTGAATCTAGGTGCAGGCTTATTGGACTTTTGCAATAAAAAAATTGTTATCCAAGGTTTGACGGCTGAAAATGGTAAAAGGGGTTATAAAGATCACAAAAAAAATTCGATCATAAGTAGCGGACCGGGAGGGTAGTTTTGGGGGGGTGAAAGGAGGTGAAAAATCATACATTTGCGATTTCCGGACAAAATTGACTTCGGATCAAAAAATATTTAAGAGCAAAGTTATAGATAATATAAAAATGAACAACTTTTATATAAAACATTTTTTGATATAACCTTAAATTTTATATAAAAACTGGAAAAAACTGTCTTTTTTCTAATTTTTGGTTTTTTATTTTTCATTTCCACAAAAATAAATCAAATTTTACTAAATTTGGTGAAATTATACCTTTTTATATATAGAATAATAAAAAAAATTTTTTGGATAAAAAATTTGAAAATTTTCCAAGATATTAATCTTTTTCGAAAAAAATGTACTTTTTTTCAAACGAAAATTGTACTTAAGAAAATCGTCGTAGACGGTTCCTGAACCCCTCATTTTTTTCGTTTTCACATTTACTTTCTTATCAAATAATGAAAAATTATACTTACCATTTGTAAAATTGTCAAAAATGCAAAAAAATGAAAAACAAATTTTTTTTTTTGAAAAATTGTTAATAATTGTTAAAAATTTGTTTGATTTTAATAAAAAATAAATAAACTGACTTTACCATTGGATTCTACGCAAAAAAATACATAAGAAACTGTATTTTATAATTAATATACAAATTTTTTTTACCATAATAGCATTGACGTCAGAATTTAAAAATGAAAGCTCGAATAGTTGTATTGTAGAATACTGATTATAGTAGATATATATTTTTATTTAATTATTAATTAATTATTAAAAACAATAATTTGTTAGATAAAACTTATTTATTTACGTTAATTACAAAAATCAGAACTTAAAATTATTATTTATAATTATGTACTATTGTAATCTTGGCTTTTTACAAATACTGATGTTTTCATTCTCGTCGTCAGATAAATCCATTGCTTCTACTCCTTCATTTTCAACGTCATCAGTATCTTCAACCAATCGACTTTCTGAATCGCAAAGATCGCTTGATTCTTCAAATTCATCACAATCACTGAAATCTTGCACATTTATTTCAAGATTTGAACAATGTTCAGAGTCTTGACACTTCGAGCATAAATCTGTACACTTAAGGCCGTGTTTCCTACACCCACATCTATTTTTGGAACAATCAGTTTCACAGCTGCAAGAAATCTGTTTTATTAATTCTTCAGGAATAACTGGAATGTTCGTTAAACAAGGCATTAGTACTTTACAGTTATTAATGAGTTCTTGCTTCCAGCCCCACTTTGTTGGATCGAGTTTCTTGTCACACCACAGTTGTAGCCGATGGTAAACTCGATAACTGTGTTCACTACCTGCTCCAACAGTTGGCGGCAATTTTTTCAATCGAAAAGTAGATTTTGAAGTGAAGACTTTATATCTGTGGAATCGAAGATCATCCAACGACATATCGGGGTTCGGACACTTGTATATCGATGCTATTAATTTACAACCATTAGGAGCAATGGGTTTTTTATTTGAACCTGGATCGTAAAATGGTTCAACCAATTCTTTTAAATTATTAGTATTCATCAGCAGTTCCAGTGTCTTTTTTTACCTTTCCCTGCAAAACCAGATGTTGTGTCACAACCTGTAAAACAGTGCAGAAAAGCTACGATATGTCGTTGGATGATCTTCGATTCCACAGATATAAAGTCTTGACTTCAAAATCTACTTTTCGATGGGAAAAACTGCCGCCAACTGTTGGAGCAGGTAGTGAACACAGTTATCGAGTTTTACCATCGGCTACAACTGTGGTGTGACAAGAAACTCGATCCAACAAAGTGGGACTGGAAGCAAGAACTCATTAATAACTGTAAAGTACTAATTCCTTGCTTTACGAACAATCCAGTTATTCCTGAAGAATTAATAAAACAGATTTCTTGCAGCTGTGAAACTGATTGTTCCAAAAATAGATGGTGTAGGAAACACGGCCTTAAGTGTACAGATTTATGCTCGAAGTGTCAAGACTCTGAACATTGTTCAAATCTTGAAATAAATGTGCAAGATTTCAGTGATTGTGATGAATTTGAAGAATCAAGCGATCCTTGCGATTCAGAAAGTCAATTGGTTGAAGATACTGATGACGTTGAAAATGAAGAAGTAGAAGCAATGGATTTATCTGACGACGAGAATGAAAACATCAGTATTTGTAAAAAGCCAAGATTACAATAGTACATAATTATAAATAATAATTTTAAGAAAAACTGAAAAAGTGGAAAATTGTTTCCACCTGCACCCAGGGTAAGGAAACTTAACAGTTTCTATACCAAGCTTGACCGTTTTCTATCAAAAAAAGAACTACTTCCTGGGCTATATGCCCCAACGGACATTGAATTACATTCCAATAGAAAACGGGATGGCGACCGACTTCGTCGATACTTGCAACCATCTCTATCGATTTGCAAATTAACAGGAAGAACACTACTCGTAGACCGGTTTCGACATTATTGTGTCTCATCAGTACGAGGTAAGTAGTTCCTCTCATCCCGCAGAGCAGGATGCAGAATGATTCTTTTACGCCAATACATAAACCGTGAACCCACGATTCAATGATAAAAGCGTAAAAGCACCACCCTATCATTAATTTGCAAACCAACAGATCAAAGCTAACTGTAATCACAAGAAAACAATACAAGAAATAAATTTCTATAAGGTGCAGTCAATAAAAAAACTGAAAAAGTGGAAAATTGTTTCCACCTGCACCCAGGGTAAGGAAACTTAACAGTTTCTATACCAAGCTTGACCGTTTTCTATCTAGAGATGGTTGCAAGTATCGACGAAGTCGGTCGCCATCCCGTTTTCTATTGGAATGTAATTCAATGTCCGTTGGCGCATATAGCCCAGGAAGTAGTTGTTTTTTTGATAGAAAACGGTCAAGCTTGGTATAGAAACTGTTAAGTTTCCTTACCCTGGGTGCAGGTGGAAACAATTTTCCACTTTTTCAGTTTTTTTATTAACTGCACCTTATAGAAATTTATTTCTTGTATTGTTTTCAAATAATTTTAAGTTCTGATTTTTGTAATTAACGTAAATAAATAAGTTTTATCTAACAAATTATTGTTTTTAATAATTAATTAATAATTAAATAAAAATATATATCTACTATAATCAGTATTCTACAATACAACTATTCGAGCTTTCATTTTTAAATTCTGACGTCAATGCTATTATGGTAAAAAAATGTGTATATTAATTATAAAATACAGTTTCTTATGTATTTTTTTGCGTAGAATCCAATGGTAAAGTCAGTTTATCTATTTTTTATTAAAATCAAACAAATTTTAAACAATTATTAACAATTTTCAAAAAAAAAATTTGTTTTTCATTTTTTTGCATTTTTGACAATTTTACAAATGGTAAGTATAATTTTTCATTATTTGATAAGAAAGTAAATGTGAAAACGAAAAAAATGAGGGGTTCAGGAACCGTCTACGACGATTTTCTTAAGTACAATTTTCGTTTGGAAAAAAGTACATTTTTTTCGAAAAAGATTAATATCTTGGAAAATTTTCAAATTTTTTATCCAAAAAGTTTTTTTTATTATTCTATATATAAAAAGCTACAATTTCACCAAATTTGGTGAAATTTGAATAATTTTTGTGGAAATGAAAAATAAAAAACCAAAAATTAGAAAGAAGACAGTTTTTTCCAGTTTTCATATGAAATTTGAGGTTATATCAAAAAATGTTTAATATAAAAGTTGTTCATTTTTATATTATTTATAACTTTGCTCTTGAATATTTTTCGATCCGAAGTCAATTTTGTCCGGAAATCGCAAATGTATGATTTTTCACTCCCTTTCACCCCCCCCCAAAACTACCCTCCCGGTGCGCTACTTATGATCGAATTTTTTTTGTGATCTTTATAACCCCTTTTACCATTTTCAGCCGTCAAACCTTGGATAACAATTTTTTTATTGCAAAAGTCCAATAAGCCTGCACCTAGATTTAGCCCTAATACTTTATGGGCAAAATGGTCTATGCTGAAAAGCTGCTTGGAAATGAAAGAAAATGCCCTCGTTCGCAGGTTTGTTTTCCTTAAAAAATTTATTGAAAAATATGACGTTTAGTTGTCATTTGCAGATTTCAAAAGGTAATTATTGAGATTTTTTTGGAATTTATCTAACCTTTTTGCAAATGAGAAACAAATAAAATATAAAACAATACACGCAAGGTAACGGGTTTTACTGGCCCAAAGAGGTAATTGATTCGCTTGTGGCTCGGCTCAATTCGCCAGTAAAAACCGTCTTACCTTGCTAGTAATGTTATATACTATTACAATACTCAAATCTAAAATCAAATGATATTTTTGACAGCGTTATCAGTTCCGGACTATCTGTATCTGTTTGTATGAAAAATTATCGATTTTTTTAGTGATATATCAATAAACATCGATGCTGAGATACGATATTTACATGGTAATTGTACATGATCGTATATTTATATAAAAATTAATATGCTTTTTAATTGGACCCTACTCAGAGTCAAAAATACTTTGGTAAATAGAAATAATGTCTAATAACTGTCTTATAAGAGTAAATAAAGGAAATTTACTACCTGCTTCGACCCTTTTACCGTAGGTTTGTCATTTCTTATTCTTACATATTATGATGAAATTGGAATGATAAATAATTAAAAAATACTCGCTTCCCGACCAACTGACACAGATCATACTATATTTTATGATCTTATCGCCCACCGAAATATCTTGTGTTTATTTATACATACTCCTATTTTTTATTCGATATTAAGATGAGCGATATTAACATAACATACACTTTGATCTGTGTCAGACGGTCGGGAAGCGAAGTAAAAAAAGTGTAATAAGCCTGGACAATTCAAGTAGACCAACAAAACATCTTCAGTTAGAGTTGATTCCAAAATTATAGCGACAGGTCCGGTTTTCCCACCTATCTTTACCGTCGACTCGAACGCTAGCGATTACCCAGTTCGAAAAATAGATTCCAGTGGCCCAGCTGCCGCTGGGACTAAGAAACACCGCACACAGAATCCGCTTAGCAATTGTTCTACTAGAATTCTCCGACTGCGCTGCGGCGCGCGCCGATCGGAGATCGTCGGCGAATACCCCCACATTGCCGAATTTTACTGGAGCTGTCGTGTTATTTTTGGAATCGACTCTACCCCAATCACACTAATGTAAATAATACTACTAACTTGTAAAAATTTTGCAAGTTAACTGTCATTTTTACAAGTTAGTGACTTGATAAAATAAACTTTCTTGATTAATATTGTGTTTTTGGAAACTGACGTTCACAAATGAGAAACAAATAAAATAAATTGTGTTGTTAAGTAGAATATTTTGTTAAGAAAATTACTAGTTGTAATGATTTGGTTTTTATAGAGTAAGTATATTTAATTAGACAATTGTGCAAGTTGTAATTAAATCAAACACAGTACCTATGTGAATAATAAAGTGAATAGTGTTGTGCTGAGTGTCAGTCCATATTTAAAAATATCGGAAATTGGCCAGAAGTAGTTTTCTTAAATATTCAAGAAAGAAAAATAAGTGAAAAAATTTAAAAAACAAATAAGTTCATGATAAACAACTCTTTTATAGGGAAAAAATACACTAATCAACCAAAAATTGTATAGGACAGTTTATAAGCCAATATGAGTCGTGGGTATTGACAAATCAGTTGAACAGCGGGCTACATACAACAGAGATGAAATATGCAGCAGCAGTAGGTACGTGATTATCTGAATAAGGGTTTTTCCGGTCGATGCATCGATACACGTGATGAAATTGAATGGTTCGTTCACTCTACACTTGATTTTTTTCTTTAAGGCTATTTAAAATAAAAATAAAAATTACCAAATACAGGTGCGGCTTGATGCAGTTGCTAGTCACTCGTTTCGAGCGACAAATGATATCACGACAGTATTTTAAATTTTCGAGACTCAAAAAATCTAGTGCAAAATCGCTGCGAGAAGCAGCAGCGACTGTACAGTATTAATTAAAATAAAAATTATATTGAATAGTCTCCCTTAGTTAAAAAGCTTTAAAAAGTAATGTTTACGAAAAATACTCAATGTCTATTGTGGCTAAATATTAAAAGTGGATAAAAGAGTGGCAACAAATTATTCACAATGCAGGATTTCCATAAATCCGACGGAAATGAATATTGTCCACAAGTTCCTATATTCCTAGTTTACCCTTTTTTGTTTCGCTTCCCAGAGCGACTAGCTTCTACGGCAAGTGGCATCCAAAATGAATTGTTTACCCTTCTGCATCTAAAATACCCATCAGCTCGCTTTCCCTCACCTACAGCTAAAGACCGATGTAAAATATCAATTAAATAACAAAGTAATTAATTTCCTCTTTTAAATATTCTAAGTCAGAAAGATTTTGTATTTTGGCATATTTAACTTGGGACGCGATTCCTCAGCCCTCTAAAATGAATTGCTATAATGATATAATATACTTGGGATCTTAAATCTCTCGGCAAACTATTTCGTTATGGGAAATCTATTTCGAAGCAGAGATCTTAATTTGCGCACGAAACTAAGACTGCTTGATATGTGGCTAGACAGACGAATCGTTAGAATCTCCTGGATTGATTACGTTTTCAATAGGACAGTTTTAGAAATCCTTCAAAAAGAGACCGAAATAGTGGATATAATTAAAATACGAAAATTAGAATACCTCGGGCACATAATGAGGGGCCAAAAAACATACGGCCTGCTTCAGTTAATTCTCCAGGGAAAAGTTTTTGGTAGAAGGGAACCCGAAAAGTATAGAATCTGCTGGTTGGGAAAGCTTACTTTACTTTGTCTACATGAGGACTGTTTAGAGCAGCAACCAATATAGTTCAAATTGCCTTTCTTGTCGCCAACATCGGGATCATTGTGTTTAGTATGTATTGTTGGATCAAATTATAGATATAAACAATGGATGATTGCAGATAACTTCATAAAATGCATGGATGACAACTGACATTGTTGACATGACATATGTGGTGTGTTTGTGGTTTATACTAAAACAATACTAAATACCTTTTCCTCAAAGATCCAATTTTACTCTGGGTTTAATAGTTCGACCAAAACGGAATCTTTGAGAATTTGATGTATCTGAGTCAGAGCTTATTTGTTCGTTTTTATTAATATTAGCTGATTCCAATAGCACATTTATGCCATCTATAATATTGTCGTTATATATAAGATTTTGATTATCTAAATGATTGTTTTGTTCAAGTGGACACTAGTCAGGGGACAATTCCGGTTCTTATACAACATTATGATTTGTTTTTAACCGAATGCCATTGGGCCTAATTACTTTATTATTACTTTCTTTACATAACCAATATGACCTAGGTTCTCTAGCTTTCTCTAACACAACTGCTATATACCATATTTTATCTTGACTGCATTTAACTACCACTTTATTCCCTTTTTTATATTTTCTAACGGGTTTGAAACTAGTTTTATCATAATTTCTAGTTCCAATTTATTTTTGGTCATGAGGAACTGGGTTCTAAGTGTTCTACTTTGTAGGATTTGAGCTTGGAAGCAAATCTCTAGAATCTACTTTTTCTAAAATTTGCTTTCCTAAGCTTGCCTTTTCAGACAATCCGGTGCTTTGATGATGATGAGAGGTACAAGTAGAGATTGTAATGTATTTCCCTATATTTTAGTGAAATAAAAGGTAAATTATCTGCAACTATGTTAAATTTTGGTGATACCAGAATGAGAAAAATTATCCACCAACACAAAGTATGAGTTTGCCCCGAATTCGAATATATCTGCTGCTATTTTATTGTAACGTAATTTTGGGACTGAGTGCGGCACTTTTTAATAAATAACGTGATATCGGTTGATATGCTTGGCCAAAAAAATAACTGCCTAGATCTATGTATAGTTTTATTAATGCCTACCTAAATGTCCTCTATGCATTAAATTTAAAATAAAAGGTTTTAGACTATTTGGTACAACTATTTTGTCACGCAATGCTTTGTCTTCTGCTGTTTCATCTAGGTCGTTTAGATTATAATTGCACATTCTGACTAGATGTCTACAGTCTGCTAAGAAATGTTCAAATGTTTCACCTACTTTCTGTACCCTCTTCAAGAAATTATAGCGTTCAAAACACTCGTTTATTCTCCAATTAACATATTGTGCTATCATTCCAATCATATGTTCATACTTTTTAGCAATTTGGTCATTTGGAATTTTAAATGTAGTCATAATTCGACTCTATTCCCATTATGTTTCTTGGTGGTGGTGGTGAAAGAATTTTGGCTCGGAAACAAGACCATTAGACACAGAATTTTGGGTTATGATAATATTTAAAGGTTCATTTTTGTTTCTTTGATGAAGTTAACTAGCAAATCTAAAATATTACGGTTGTCGGTGCTCAAAATATGTCTGAGGTTTATTGGTAAGGCATAATTTTGTTTAACAAGTGATGTAATGAGTTTATTAGTCTTTTCGAGGTATTTACTACAACCAAACAAAATATGATTAAGATCTGCGTATGCATGATCTTTGCTATTACATGTTGGTGACTGAATGATTTCAAGTTTGGCCAAATGCGCGTGTTTTCCATGATTTGCTTTCATTCTAAATATACTTACCGAATGGAATTTAGTCGTTGAATACATTATGTTTTTTGATAGGGATAATTTTACTTTATCAACTGCCTCGTGCTGCTCTGTTGCTACTAGATAGTCTTTAAAAGCTATATGCCAAAATTTCCACTCCGTAGCGGCATTCTACCCTTGTAGGTCAAAATCAGGAGGAAGTTTAACGGATCCTTGGCCTATATTTTTCCATTTATTTACTTATTTAGTTTAACACTTAACCTCACAATATTGGAATGCACTGTTAAATTTCAGTCATCTATTCCAATCTTTCTGTAACTCTATTTTCGCAGCGTCATGTTTAGTATGTATTGTTGGATTAAATTATGGATATAAACAATGGATGATTGCAAATATATTTATTATTAAATTTTTGCAATACATTGTTGAGGTGACGTATGTAGTGTGTTTGTGGTCAGAAAGAAAGACCAAAATGTTGTTTTACTTCGTTATAAGAAATTATATTAATGTGTATGAAATAGTTCACACGTGTTAATTCGCTCTTAGTCCCAGTAAAAGTAAGACAGTTAAAATCGTACAATTTTATTAGCATGATTAAGAATAGTGAGAATTGTGCTGATGATAGGAACCTATATGTTAATCCACTGCTAAATTATGCTGAACTGCAAATGGACCTTAATAACACCAAAAAATGGACGCTTGTGATTTCAATTGCTACTTTCGCTACCAAAAAACTAGGCTTCCCTTTTCGTGCTCTAAAATAATTTTCTCTCTGAATCCTCAAAATCCTGGATTTTTTCCAGAAGAAAGCCTTGTGCCTTATAAATTACCCCATCTAGGCTCCCTCCACTATCTCACTGCAAAGCCGTAGGCGACCTCTGTCTTTTCTACTGCTATTTTCAGGGCTTCTGCTTCTGCTTCATCCTTGATCCCCTTTTAAAACTACAGATAGGGGCCCACAAGGAGTTCGTCTCATATGCACCCTTTTACCGTTCAGCTCGAAACACCTCGAACTGAATATTTCAACAGATCCTTCATCACCAGGGAGTCAACAATGTAAAATTCTTTGACCGCTCATGGTTTTCCTTCCCCTCCCAATACCCAGTCCTTTAAAATTGTACATCTGATTTTGTGCACTATTATGCTTAAAATCGTGTGACAATGTGATCTCTATCTATTCATACTGTGATAATACTGTAATACAAACTGTTTAGATATCTATCTATATATAACATAGTGCAATAACTTTCAAAAAAAATACTGTATTCTCTTCGGTTTATGTGCAGGGGCCACACTAGTGAGGACTGTTGCACGGAAGTGTATATAGAGAATTTCTTTTCAAAACTTAGTTTCTATATGCCTAAGGATATGTTTTAGCTTGGGTACGCATTTCTGTTATGGGGAGGTTTCTCCCAATATGGCGCCCAAGATGGCGCATATGTAAATTTATTAGAAAACGTCTTATATCTCGGAAACTATTGCTGGTAGCTCAAAATTGAAAAGGACTAAAATTGATAAGTAGATAATTTTACATTAGATGCTTTAAGATTTATGAAAACAACATCATATATATTGAAATTTATTTAATTTTTTTAAGGGTCATAAAATGTCTAATTTTAAAAGTCTAATTTTAATTATTGTGTGTTTTGTTTCAGAATTATAGAAAACTATTTGACAGACAAAAAACATGGAGGGAGTGCAACTAGTACCACCATCAACGAAATGGAAGAAAACCAATTTATCCGAAATTTGTGTTGTATGTGAAAAGGGAAATACTGGTAAAAAAATATATGGGACTGTAAATGGACGAGAGAAATTAATTGATGCCTCTAACTGCAGTGATGATGTCGATTTAAAGAAAAGATTAGAAGATAGAGAAGTGTATTATCATCTTGACTGTTACAAAAAATATTGTCTACGCTCACAAAGAATAAAAAGAACCCGAAATTCTGACAGTTCTACTTCCATAAATGACACCAAAGACACTGGAAATAGGCAAAAGAAGCACTGCCATAGGCAGCAATGTGATGAAGTTAAACTTTGCATCATATGTGGAAGCAAAAAGTATAAAGGTGATGTTAAATTATATCGGGTCTGTGAAAAGGAAAGGGCAGAAAAATTTTTGTTAGCAACACGATACTTTCAAGATGAAGTATTTTCAAGGACAAGCACACTGGATGATGTTAATAGTGTATTTGCAGCAGATGTTTTCTACCACTCTTCCTGTATGAGTAGTTACTTATTAAAATATTCAAGAAACGCTGAGAATTTTGAAACTCTGTCTACCAACAGCACAATTACAGAAGGATTCCAAAAAGTAATTGATGCGCTAGACTTTTCCAAAAATGGTTATGAACTGTCTGAAATTACTGGTTTCATGAATTCGAAATGTCAGCTGGAAAATAGAATTTCAAATAGACAGATGAAAATTCTTCTTATCAGACATTTTGGGGAAGAAGTAACATTTGCATATCCGAAAGAACGGTCAAAGTCCCAGCTCGTATTCTCCTCTAAGATAAGTACGAAAAAAGTTGTTCAGAAATTTTTTGCTTCTAACAGTTTAAAAGATACCGTAGAAGAATTAGCCAATGAGCTTAAACAGTATGAATTTGATCTTGACAATAAATTCTGTGATGAACAAGACATTGAAAAGAGCCTCCTAAGCTTTCAACATAATAGACCTACGCTTTGGGATACGTTTTTCAACCAAATGATGGGATTATCTTCAGATCGAGTTGATAACAACAGACAAAGAAGGTCTGATACGCTGTTTCAGTTACTGTACTTTATCTTTCACAACGGCATGAAAAAAACTCCTTTTCACGTCTCTACAGCACAAGCAATTCATGAAACATGTAAATATAAAACTTTAATAACATCTCTTAACCATGTTGGATTATGCTGTAGCTATGAGACAGTTCAGAGAATGAATCATGCCTTTGCCGCGAGATCTGTGGAACTAACGGCTGATCACCGTGTTCCATTACCATTACACTTAGCAAGAGAGATGCCACTTAGAGCAGCTATGGATAACTTTGACCATCAAGAGGATACAAAATCAGGCATTGGTGGTTCACATGACACAGTCTTAGTCCTCTTTCAGAATGAAAAACAATCCAAAACTAATCTCCAGAGCCTATATTTGGATAACTTTACATTTAATAAACGCCAAAAAAAACTGAATGATATTTTGAGCTGTCAAAAACTCGTGCCATTTATTAAACCTAAATTAAGAGGAAACATTGATCCAGATTTCTGTCCAGCGGAGACCATGGACACACAAATAGTTTCAACATCAACAATTATTGACCTTACGTGGTCAATGGCACGATTTATATCGAATTATGACATAACTACGAATAGTTTTCTAGATTTTAGCTTGGTACCGTCATGGAGCGCTTTTAACTCATTAGTTACTGAAAGAAAGCTCCCAAAAACAATTTCAGCAAGTGTTCCCATTCTTCCTTTTCCAGCTACCAATTATGCCTCTATATACATTACTATGGTGAACTTTCAAGATGTAATAACACAGGTAAATCAAGAGTGTGGATCTCTATTTAGTGACGAAGGAGTATACCATATAGCCAAGGAACTTCAGTTACAGTTTCCTGATAAATTTAAAAATATCTTTCTTGGATTGGGTTCGTTTCATACAACTAAAATTATAATAAACTGTCTTGGGCTATATCTTGAAGATAGCGGTATTTTTGAAGCTTTAGTGGAGACCGAAGTATTCGGTCCTAAAATTGTTGAAAGTGCCCTACAAGGTAATCACTACTGTAGAGGAGTTCGAGCGATAAACATTATATCAGAAGCTATTCAACGAATCCAATATCAACAGTTTTTCATGAAATTTGAAAATAAAAAGTACCAGCCACTCTTCGACCACTTAAAATCTTTGGCAACCTGGTGCAAGGATAAGGACTGTATTAATGCAAAACAGACAATTGAAGACATGGCTGGCCTTCTGCGGGATTTCCATGGTGACTTTCTTAACTTTATCAAAAATGGTGAAGGGAAATCAAAACTTTTTTGCTATTGGAACATTTTTCTGTACACTTTGTGCCCAATATTGAGAGATTTTATTAGAGCTGATAGAGAGGGAAACTGGGATCTTCATTTGTCTGCATTCAAAAGAGCACTGCCTTTGTTTTTTGTATTTGGAAAGGTTAATTACGCACGATGGGGCTCAGTTTACTATGAAGACTGTTTGAAACTTCCCGAGAAGTTTCCTAGTATAATGGAGTCATTCAATAGAGGTGAATTTGTTGTTCAACATGGAGATAGAAAATTTAGCAGTGTTGGTATGGACCAGGGTTTGGAGATGTGCTACAATAAACCTGCTAAGGGTCAGGGTGGTATAATAGGAATGACCCGAAGAAAAGAGGCTATAGCATTGCAAGACATAATTAAGCATGAGACGTATTCAATAAATATGCTTCATAGAAGAATTTGTGGAATCGTTGAAAATGATGAGTATGATCTTCATCACGAATTTTCTGAAACTATCACACAAATAGATAATCAGTGTATTGGAAAAATGGTAAATTTCATAACCAAAAGAATTAATATTTTTCCTGCAGAAGACCAAACCCATGTTCTTAATTTGGCGACAGGTAAACACTTGTCAGCCGAAGAGGCGGAATTAAAACTCAATTGTGTTAATGACGGTCAATTAAAATATGAAAAGTTCCGTGAAGAAGTTTTTATAAAAAAGTCAAAAAAACTACTAGATACACTTTCTTTAAAAATAGGAAAGCAGAGTAAAGAAAAGCCAAAACCTATTGATGTAAAACTGGAAACGTTGAATGCTCAAAGAATAATTGACATATCAAGAGATCGTGGCTATTCAATTGATAAATTGTTAACATTTAAGCTAACATCAACTTCTTTTTTTTGACCAAAGATGGCGCGCTTTTAAAATCAAACAAGTCAGAATTGGTAAAAGAACTTGAAAGCCAAATAAAAAGTTCCTCCCATTGTCACCCCAATACATCCTGCCTCATTTTTGATTTTATGCTTCATGCTCGTACCATAGCTGCAGCTACTTCAGATTCAATTAAAAATTTTGGTGATTTTGCTGAAAGTATACTAAAAAGAATAATTTATCTGTCAAAATCCGCCAAAAGGGTTGATATCGTCTTCGATCTATATGACGAGAATAGTATAAAAACTGCAGAAAGATTGAGACGCATGAAAAAAGATCCCATCAACATGACAATCTCAAGCAGTGTGACACCTTTGCCGAAAGACATGGATGCTTTTTGGGCATCAATTCAAAACAAGACACAGTTTCAACATTTTTGCCGAAACTATCTTATTCAACATAGGGACAGACTATCAAGTTCAATACTTTATTTGAGTGGTATGGCTGGAGAAGCAACACACAAAATAGAAGCAGATATTGTTACAGAAGAACCTCAGTTATGTTGTACCCTTAAAGAAGCCGATGAAAGAATATTTTTTCACATAAATCATGCCGTTAAGCATTCAAATGTTGAAAGTGTTTTAATAGCATCATCGGACACAGATGTATTTGTGTGTGCCGTTTACTTTTTTCATAAAGAATTTAAAGCTAATGGTTTAAATGAACTTTGGACTTATTCTGGGGTAAGACAGACTTTAAAATTTATTCCAGTACACGATGTGTGTCAAGCTGTTTCAAATCAAGTCATTGAAGTACTCCCTGCTGTTCACTCACTAAGTGGATGTGACACTACAAGCAAATTTGGCACAAAACACGCAGCTTTAAAAGTGGCTCAAGACTATGCATACTTGTTAAAAAACTTTGGAAAAGATGAAGATCTCTCTAATACAATAATTGAAAATGCTGAAGAGTTTTTGACAAGGATGTTATCTAAAGACATCAGGAAAATTAATGATTTAAGAATTTTTAAATACCACCGAATGAAAAATTTAGATTTCACCAAGCTTCCACCGACTTTATCTAGTACGGCATTACACATCAAGCGGGCATATTTACAGGCTAACCAGTGGTATGGTCTATTAGAAGATCTTGGTATACCTTATCCCGGTGACTATGCATACGGGCAGATGGAAACAGGATGGATTCCTCAAATTATCACCGAGCAACTTCCTCCTGATTTCCCACACATTTGTTCATGTAAGACTTGTGCACGTCCAAACATCTGTATCTGTAGGAAGAATGAAGTTGGCTGCTCCAGGTTCTGTGCTTGTGAACTTCCAAAGTGCCATAATGATTGGAATTAACTTTTAATCACCTTTTAATACTATTTGTTACTAATAGTAGCTTAATTTTCTAATAATTTTTAATAATGTTGCAAATTTAATAATGTAGTGTTTGTATTAATAAAATTATTTTTTTTAATTCAAATTTTTTATGGTTTAAAAACACGTAAAATAATGCCCTTACAAATTTTAATACCTTGTGATTTTACGCTACGAGCTCTGGTTCCCGAGATATAGATCATTTTCTGGGAAAAGTATATATGGACAAAGCGGCCATCTTAGTGGCCATATTGGGAGAAACCTCCCCACACCAGAAACGCGTACCCAAACAAAAACTTATCCTTAGACATCTAAGAACTGAGTTTTGAAGAGAAATTCTCTATACACCTCTCTGCAACAGTTGTCACTAGTGTGGCCCCTAGACCTAATAATAATAAAATAAAAAATGTTTTCTGATTGGAAGTATAAAAACTCTTTATACTACAAAATTAAATCAATCTCGAAGATGGATGTTGAAAGTACAGTTTGTGCAATTATTAATATTAAAATCTAGCGAATTTCGTACATACTTCATTTGACAATAGGGACTTAAAGCAGTTCTAAAAATCACTACTTATCCGTATACGTATCGCAATGCACATGTGCAGAAGCGAACGTGGGTTTCGTTACGTTAGGTTAAAAATCATAACCTTATTTTCTGTTTATCAATCATAACAAACATTTCTGTGATATGCGATAATGGATTTAAAAAGAAAAAGATTATTTAACAGTGGCAATGACGACATTATTTTGTTAAGGTAGATATCGGGGCTATTTTTTTATGTTAAAAATTTAAGCACATGAATGGTTACGTTACAATACAAACGCATTTGCTTAATGCTTATTTTTGCTTGGTTACGTATCTCCTTTAAGTTACGTATACGGATAAGGATACGTGATAAATTTTTAGAATTACTTTATGTCTCTAATAACAAATGACAGTAATTGTCACAGATCTACAAAAATGATCCACCACCGAGCTAACAGCCGGGTATATATATTTTTTTTAAATGTACGGGAACTGGTATTTTTTTTAATATATTCAGGGGTTTCCCCTGAATGTAAATCCAAGTTGGCGTCATTGCTTGAGGTGTGCTTCAGCCGCCATCTTGAAAAACTGAAACGAACCGCGCATCGACCAAAATTGTAGATAAAATTTGTCATCTTTTTTATTTAAAACTTTTTTTTATAAAATGCATATTTTTTTTATTTGTAGCGCTCCAAACTTTTTTCCCTGCTAAATATTTAGTTAATGGTCAGTGATCAATTAAAAATGGTAATAACTAGAGCATAAAATTTCCTATAAATTTCAACGTTTTCCCGTAACATTCATAGTTTAGGAGTTATTGCGCTGTAAATGAGATTATAACGAGATTATAATGATGTATATTTAAATCACGCGCATAGTAGTATATATTTCGAGTCACATACCTAGTAAGGGTTCGTACAAAAAATTTCATATTTCGAGTCGTTCGGGATTTCCCTCTCTTGACATTCCAACAGTATTCAAGTATTATAAAAGTTATGTTAAAAAGTTTAGTTTTTTAATGTTCTTAGTATTTACTTAAAGATTTATTCAATTTTTTAAATTATGCAATCTTTTCGTAACGATGGTAATTCGACGGAGTATTTATTAATAAAGATTCCGCTTTATGTTTTTTTTACGATTATTTTATCATTTAATTTACGTAATGAAGTATTTGTAATTTTCACACATTTTTCGAATAATAAATAAATAACCTGCAACGTGATTTTAACATGCATCACACAATTGTTAGGTCATTAAAATTAGCTTATTTTAATTACAAATCGATCGAATGGTTCCACTCAGTATATTCAACGCGTTAAATAAGTATTTAAATATGTTGACAATAACAATTACATAAAAAAGATTAAGTTTTATAATAAATTATACACAATCTCATAAATCCTTTAATATCTAATAATAAGGTATAATATTTTATTATGTGGGTGCCAGGTCACAGAAGGATAATAGGTATTGAGGAAGCAGAAAGACTCGCTAAAGAAGGGGCTAATACACATTTTCTTAGTCTTGGTCTTTTGAGGTCTTACAACGAAACAGAATCGACTACGATCTCACTATCTCACAAACAATATCAAGAACCCATTTAGTGCTAAAAAACAAATGGCTGGCAGTTTCTGGCTGAAGCATTTTTTTGAGAAGCATCCTGAAATTAGATTGCGCAAAGCTCAAAATTTAAATCCAGCGAGGGCTTAAAAGTTAAACAAATTTATTGTTTCTGACCATTTTAATAAACTCGGAGTTCTTACCGATTTAGACATAATGGATAAACCGGAGCATATTTACAATATGGACGAGAAATGATGCCGTCTGGGTATACATCATCAGCAAGGTGTTTTCGTGAAGAAAGATGCTAGAGTTAACCTTGTGGCTAAAGAGCATTCAGAGGATGTAACAGTGGTTGCATGCGGCAATGCCTTGGGATCTTCTATTCCTCCTTATATTCTTTTTAAGGGTATAAGAATGAATCTAGAGTGGACCGACGCCTTACCAGCAGATAGTAAGATTGCAATGACGCCAACGGCTCACATGACCATTAAAACATTTAAAAAGTGGCTGGACCTTGCGTGCTAATTTTCGATGGAGCTGTCATTTAGATCATTCCAATCCATGGATAATGTTCTTTTGAACATTATTGGGACGACGTGGTCATGAAATTGTAGTCAAGAAAGAGAGACCGATCGTTAACTAAGCAACGTGTCGGAAGTATTATGTCAGTTGTATGGGACAATTGTATGACACCAAAGAATATCAAATCCGGATTTTCAGCTTGTTGCATTTATCCCGTCAATCCGGACATACTGCCAGAGGTTGTTTATGCACCAAGTACTGTGACTGAAAGAGAAGACCCAGAAATAAACCAAATAAAGCTAGCCCCAAGGGATGATAAATAACACGTTTTAACAACAAACCATTCAGTAAAACCTCTGATAATTAGAGAAAATAGACAATCTCCTGGTCCTTCAGGTGTGACTCCCAAACGTCGACACTTGGGCAAAAAACGATACAGTAGCAGCAGTGACAGCAATGTGGAAGTGTTTGAAACCTCTGTCGAGGGTAATACAGGCAGCGATTACGAAAGCAATTCCGAAAATTCTGATGCAGAAGAAAAATTAGATGTTACCTTTTTTGAAATGCTTGAAACTCCAGATACTTATGACAGAAAACCTACGACTCGTCGAAATACCTACAAGTACAGCAATAAACAGCAGAGCGCAGAGAATTACCAAAGACCTCTTTAAAAAGACTGATCCGAATGTTAAAAAATTAGTGTCAACAAGAAAGGACTCGAAAAACATTACCCAGTACAATTCGTAAAAATCGACACTCAAGGACAGTGATAAAGCAATTAGCAAAAAAGAGACTCCTAAACCTCAACTACAGGAAACAGTTCAAGCTGGTTGGTAATGCAAAGCCTGTAAAGAAGTCAGCAAGCTGATATGCAATTATGCTTTTCTTCTTTATGCATGACGAATGTGTAGGTTTAATTAGAGAAAACATTTGTCTTTACTATGCTTAATTATATTAAGTTTTTAAATGTTTACCAGGTAACCAAAGAATGTTTATGTTCGTTTTAATTTTATAATACAGAAATTTGTGCAGTATACCGTCTCGTTTTTAATCTTCTTTAATAAAAAGTTCTATGTTCTAAGAATTATACGCATATGGCGTTATTGCTTACACTGAGCTAGCCATAACGCCAATTCGCATTTGATCACAAAAAAATTGATGTGGCTCTAATTTAACCTAATTTTATTAAATATGTGTTTTATTACTTGCAGTACAGTCATATCACCCTGTTTAATATTTAAGATTTATAAAAATCATTAAAAAACAAAAATGTAAAGCTTACGGTGGCGTTATTGCCTACACTTACATATCATCTGACCGAGCAAAGTATCCTCTAGAAATAAGCAAAAAAGAGATAAATCACAAATCAGAAGGGGCTAAAGAAACGGTGAAACATCGAACATGTACATACGCGTAGCATTGCTCTGCAGACGGCTAAAGTTCCTAAGAGTTGCTCTGACTCTCCATCAAACTAAAAATATTTCCTCTAGAAATCTATAGGAACTCCGTTAGAGAGGGACAGGGAGGCCCACTGGAGAAAGTAGCAAAATATTTTTATGAGCAAAAAAACAAACTATAAACAGACCTTTAATTGAATACTGAACAGGTATTTTCTGTACAGTTTTTTTATTTTGTGCAAATAAGGAAAAAATAAAAATCTTTAATTTGACAAACTAAAAAACTTGCGTGAACACAGACAATTTTACAATAGTGAATAGTTTAGTTCTTTTAGTCAGTCCCGAAATATTTTTTAACGTGACTATTTATGGTACAAGAATGAAATATATCAAGTATATTTTGGTCGGACTTTCAGAGAGTGTGGAAGACTACTACAGACGATCACTTTTTATACCCTATTTGCAGTACCTTACCAGAGCGTTAAGTGATAGATTTTCAAAGAAAAATCAAAAATCATTTGAACTGTTTAACCTTCACCCCTTAAAAATGAAGTCAATGACAACAACATAAACGAAAATTCATTGGACAATATTCTGACAACTTCAAAACTGAAGGTCTCTTTGGTATAATCTCTGAGCAAAAGACAGAATATAAACATGTGTTTAACAGGCCTAATTTACCACAACCATGCAATGTTTTAGCTAAGTGTGTGCAAAGCAATACATGTTGCTATATGCTTTATACTGAAGAACGTTAATGTTTAACTTCAATAAATGTTTTATTACATTTTTTAAATAAATAAAAAATATTAAAGGGACATATAGACAGCTGATTATATGGATAATTTAATATTTATTACTAACACACTATTGTCTTTCAAATGTAAATATTTGGCTTTTAGCGACTGAATGATATCGATGTCATATCAATATTTATTAGGATATATATGACAATGTGCAACATAATATCTGAAATCTGCATCTTCCACACATTTTTTAATGTGTGTGTATTAATATTATAAATAAATATATATATTATTTGTTTTTTTCTTTAACCTTCTATATTGATTTGTGTTTCTTGGGTGTTAGGTTGTGATTATTTAATTAATGCAATAAAACTACTTTATATCCATTTGACGTTTCGTTCCTGTATTGGAAACTTTTTCAAAAAAATTTTATTCTACAGTATACAGACAGTAACACACGAATGGTAAAATATGTACCTATAAAATTGTAAATAAGATATTTTTTATTAAAAACATTTAAACAAAAAAAGGAAGAAACAAAAAGAATTAAAATGGATTTATAATCACGGGGAATAATAAATTATTATAATAGATTGTGGTATATTTGGCTTAAACTTTGTATGTCTTTTTTATCATTAATTGAGTTAGTAATTTTTTTAATATGTATCATTTCTTTGATTGTTATTTTTTTATAATTTGAGTCTTGCGTTAAAATTTTTGTATTTTTAAAGTCGAACTCATGATTTTCATTTTTTTCATGTTTATGGAGTGCGGTGGTTGCATTTTTCGTGTATTTGTGGCCATTTATGCGATTTTTTAAGATTTGTGTTGTCATTCCTATGTATACTTTGGGAAAGTTTAGACAAGGAATAGAATATATAACATTTGATTAATTTGTTGATTTAATCTTACTTTTAAGTTGTATGAAAAATGACGATAACGTATTTTGGGCTTTGTGTGCAATTTTAATATTACGCTTAGAGAATATATGATTGAGTTTTTCCGACAATTGGTTGGTATATGGCATTGAAATATATTTTAAATCAGTAGAGTTTTTAGTTTTTATTGATAGATTATTGTACATGTTATGGATCCGTTGTTGCTATAATTGTTTTATTCTATTAATTGGATAATTATTATCTTTTAAAATTTTTGTTAGTTGTGTCAATATTTCTGGTCGGTATTCGGGAAAAGTTAATTTAATTGCCCTATCAATAAGTCCAATACTAACACTATTTTTATGGGAGTTAGAATGGTTAGAATAATAATTGAGGTGTCGGCTTGATGCGATTGATTTATTATACAGTTTTGTTTTAATTGTGTTGTTAATTTTGATTAAAGTTGTACCTAGAAAATTTATTGTATTGTTGTTTTAAATCTCTATTGTAAATTTTATGTTAGGATGGAAATTGTTGAATGTGAACAAAATATCATTTATATGGTCTTTGGGTACAGCTGCAAGACAGTCATCAACGTATCGTTTGTAAAATAAAGAAGAAATAGTATATTACGTAACAAGAGTTGTAAGTAACCCACTACGCGCGAAGTGTAAAAGTTTACGCACCTGCGCAGCGGGTAATCCATAGACTGTCAGTTGTAAATATTTTTATTTAGCACAAAATTACATTGTAAAAATGGACTATTAATAATTTAACCATAATGCTATCAATTATTATTAAAACGTAAAAAAATTAATTTACCTAACAATTGACCCCGAACTTTTGTGTTGACGATATTAACTCATAATAACATATCTATAATTTAAATAATAATAATTAAAAAAAAATCCGCAAAGCGATGTAAATAGGAATAATTATTTCTGGTGTAAATTGAATTCATTAATTATTAAATTGTATATATTTTTCTACACCTTCTAGCTAGACAATCCAACATACATAGATGTATGTTTGAAAATACGTTGCGCGTCGTTGGTTTCAAGTTACAGTCGACAGAAGCAAATATAAGTCTCGGAAAATATGCGAACTAAAAGAAAGGTTATCGCAACCATAAAATAGGTACTTCATACTCCTATATATGGACAGTTTATTTAAGTGGAAGGTATTCCGATACATATTATGGAGAAACATATAATGTATCGTATTCTCTCTCGCCTCACCCAGTAAACACAGGATATCCTATGGATATCCATATAATGGCCACGATTGTTCCATATGGACATGGACATCCAATGGATGTCCATTTACCACTAGTTCAATGGATATCCGTTTGGAGACATTCACTGGACCTTCAGTTCTCGTTCACTAGTGGACGTGAAGATTTATTTGAATTATGGACGTTCATTGGACATCCATTGTTTATCCTTTGGCCGAATCGATATATAACACGACACGGAATATACAATGATCCGTGACCACGATTCATAAATGTACTACGTCCGCTCTATTTTCAATTTGCTACTCGAATATTTTTTTTGCTTTCCTAAATGACTATTATATTTTTAATTTTATGTGATAAGGAAACAATTAATTGAAGGCAGCAAAAGTTTATACCGGTGAGGCTAATGAAAGCGGTATTACATAAAATGTCTATTTGGAAGAGTGAATACGGCTCAACATATATAGTGGTTTCATAAAAATAAATAATAATTTGATGTTAGACTGTGTTGTATCCAACATGGTCAGTGATATTTTATGAACAGTCTAAAAACTCTGAAAATACTGTATTCGAATGTTGGCAGCAATGTGTCCAAAATAATTTTCCGTAATGTTACCGTCACTGATGTGACTGATGGCTGACGTGGTGCCATTTGTGTTCATAGTTCCTAGCTAGTGTAGTGGTTTATTTGATTTTGTGTCTAGTGTGTAATACCAGCTATTACTGATATTTTTAAAGTTTTTTACAAGTAAGTATGTATTTAATACTATATAATTAGTAAGCTCACTCTTAATTTATACCGTGTTGAATAACCTGATTGCAAATTTCTGGGCACAAAAGGTGGAGGTTTTTATATTAGTTTAAGCACACGAGAAATATGGATAGAAAATCCCTTCTCCTCAGAATTCAGTTGGCACGGAGCTAAAAAGAAAAGGATGTTTACAAATCTGGAATTGGCAAAAATGCTTTTGGGTAAGGGTTTATCTCAAAATATTTTTGTACTTTTCGCAAGGATTTGTAAATCAATAATCTATATACAATACATACATAAATCACAAGTGTCTGTCTGTTCATCGTCGCATATGGAAACTTCTGTCCCCTTTCTGTGAAAATGTATTGTTTTAGGTGCATCTCAACAATCCAAACTATGCGATAATCAAAAAGCTACTGAGGAAGCTGTTAAAAAGTGGCTAAGGAGAGCTAAAGAGAGAAGTAAAAATGGGAATGTGCAAATTGACAATAATATTATTTGAGAAGTCTGACTTGTGATAGTTGTTATTTTATTATGTTTTATAAGAATATCTTTTATTTTCAGTTATCAAGAATTATTGTTTAATTATTTTTATTTTGAAGAGGTATAGTTTTATCAATAAACTACTACTTTTGAACAATTCATTATTATTATTTTTAAATTTATAAACCGTGGGTATCTTTCCAAACAACTGCTTTAGGCGGAGTGCTAGAATTTACGAAAAACTAAAGTCTATAAACTATACGGTTCATTTCCGAAACATATCCTAAACATCCAGTTTACGTCCATAACCTTTCCAGTTCATATCCAAAACGTATCAAGTTCATATCCTAAACATCCAATTCACGTCCATAACAAGTACATGAGATGTCCATAACATTCAGCTCTTGTACAAAATATATATCCAGTTCATGTCTTAAATGTATCCAGTTCACGTCCATAATAAGTACATGGGATGTCTATAACCTATCCTGTTTATGTCCAAAACGTATCCAATTCATGTCCTAAACATCCAGCTCAGGTACGTGAATATTCCATGAGATGTCCATGGTTTATTTATCGTGTCCAGTGAATGTCCATATTTGTCCAAGATATATTCATTCTTTGTACGAAACGGACATCCATGGGATGTCCAATTTTGTGGCAAATGGATATCCGATGGATGTCTAAAGGATATCCTTCTGGACATGAAGGGATATCCCAGCGATATCCCTTATGTCCAATGTGGATATCCATTGGACACCCAATGTATGTTCTTGTGTTCTGAGGAGTCAGTTCTGCGCATATTTTGTGTCCATGTAGCGAAACACAGAAAAATGCAATTGGGTAAATGTGTTTTAGAGATTTTTCAAGCATGCGCTGTATGCATAAAATCTACCAATGCAAGAGAGAAAGAAATATTGTCGGCACCATAGTGTAGTGATGTTCTTTGCCGTATTAACTGTCTATGGGTGTGTTCGGGGAGCACGCTTTCGAGCTATGTAGCGCCAATCGCCATATAACGCAAACGAGAAATAGTACTAGATAGCGCAAACTGGCGCATATAGCGTACTCCCCGAACACACCCCATATGGGAGTATTAAATATATGATCAGCCAATCACGAGCCAATGTTAACGATTGTACAATTTGACCGAATGATTTTATCAATATATTGTTTATGGGGTGTAACGGTACAAAAGTTATTTTAATTAGTTCCCACCTCTATCTGGCCAAAATTTTTATATTTTAATTAAGTAGATAAAACAGCTACTTTTTTGGTATTTTCGTACAGAAATTGGATTTTTAAAAATATTCTTGATAAGACAACTTATGTGTGTAAACTGCAAAATAATTTTATATGGTTGGTTGAACCATCTTTGCGGAGGATTTTAATTTACTTTGGTAGTTGATAATATTGGGGCACTGAAAAGTGTTGTAGTATATGGTTATATGGTTATTTCCCCAATTTTTCTTCAAGGAAGGATTTGTACAACATCTAGTTGTTTTTTTATATTGATTTTACTGTAACAGAAATGAATTCGGCCTTTAATCACTATAAAATATTGGACTGTTGAAGTGTTTTTTTAGAAACAACCCTTTGGCCAGGGGTTCTTTTTTATCCTGGTTCTTTTCTGGGTTTCTTTTCCTTTGAAATTGCGATTGTAAGGATCTATATCGAAGTGGTGTTGCTGGTTGAGCTTTGGGATCTCTGATCGAGCAGGCAAGGGAATACGAGACATATTGCAACCGAATACTTCGCTTAGGCTTTTCTTCTAGATCAAGCAGCACGCAAGTGTATCAAAATTATTTATGTTTTTTTTATTTATTTAAAAGATATTACACCAGTTTTAACCGCTTACGACAGCTTAAATTAATCTATTGAATTATTAATTGTAAACTGTATCTAAGGGTTGCGGTGTGAACATAAAGTTAATTTTTTTTACAGGTTTAACATACACGTATGCGCCTGAGCTCAAGCGACGTTGTTTATTTTTATATCATACATTTTTTTACGACATTCTTTTTATACACCTTGGCCACCAGTAACAGTTTTTATATATATATTTTTTTTATATTTATATTTAGTTTGTATAAAATTATTACTTTGGGCTATATATATTCAATCACTAATGCCCGTATGCACCGACATAGTTTAATCGCGATAAACGCTTAATCCGGGTTATTTCTACATTTTCTTATGCACCAACACTTTTTCGGCTGTTAAACGAGTTTATCTTTAATCGCTCGAGTTCGGGCGTTTAATCCAATGAAATGTCAATACGGATGGTTTAATCGAAGTTTTTGACTATAACCTAACTTTTTGGTCCGACAAATTAAAGAGATACACTTTGTTGTAATTATATATTATTATTAGTTAAAAGTGGGATTCATTGTGAATTTATGGAGGAAGAAGATGATGTTTGTTTTTTATCCTCTAATAATTCCAGGTATTCAGGCAAAATAACATTAAATAAGTGAGTTTTTTCTTGCGAAGCGAAATTAGGTTCTCTTTTTTTATCCATGATTTGCCAATGAATTAATTTAAACTTTATCTTTACAACTTCTAACGACTCTACTACATTAAATAATAGATAATAAAAAGACAAATATCGATAGTAACCATAGAAACTACATTTCTCCATGTAAATTAATTTAAAAATCTCAGAACGCAAAATTGTAGCGGTGTTGTCATAATGTGTACACGGATTAACTAATCGAGTTTTATTGGATGTCGGTGCATAGCATCTTAGGTTCTCGACACTAATCTGGATTACTTAATCCACGTTTACAGTGACAACGGTGCATACGGGCATAAGTGCTGTTTAGCTTAAATAATTTAAAGTTAATTTTTTTGTTCTGATATACAGGCGTTTATACTTATTTCTAGTCTTGGAATAAATTGATTTAAAATATATTTGCTTTTTCTGTGGGTAATTGTTTGTGATAAACCTTTTGATAAATTGGTGGTTTATTCGAGTTCATTTGTATGGTACTTGGGTCAATTTATCTGGCGCCCTTAATAAAAAAAAATACACTCATAGTGGACCTCGGCCTTCTCCACTGTTGACTAGCCGCGAGTATCATTATATATCATCATATAACCCAATTGTGACAGAGTAAGTGTATTATTTGACATACAACATATAAAATTTTAATAAGTAGTTATCCGTCACAGGGGATTTTCTATATTGAACAATTTATTTAGATTTAGACAACACTACTTTTAGAAATTTGGACAAATTCTGGTAATTTAAATCGTAAATTCGTGTAATTTTTAATTTTGCTCTTATGGTATCGATATTTGGTTATCGATTCAAAATATCGATAGCTACTACAACATACAACGGACTGCCTAAGCTCTGACGTCACAGCAGAAGGCTCCTCCCATAAATCTTTCCAAACAAATGTAAAATCTCGCAAGAGATTTTTATTTTGTGGTAGGTATACTGTTAATATAAAGTGGGCATTATTAGAAATAAGTACAACGCGATCAGTAAAATACTTTTTTATAAGAAAAGGTAAAGCAAGGTAAGGTTTGTAAAAGGAAAATTAAAAATCTATTATGACAATTACTCGAACGCGCACTCGGTTTGTTTGGTTAGATTTTCATGACCACGCCTCATGTGACGTCAGACTTAGGCAGTCCACTACAGTGAAATTAACTCGTCCACCTATGGCTTATGTTTGCTTCTGTTAACTGTATTTTATATTATTAGAGAGATATTGTAGTATTAGAGGCAACTTTATTTTAATAATGACCGGCATTATTCTGTGATTAAATACAGAGATATTGCAAGTTTCTTCACTTAGGTGTCCTTGTTCATAAACTAAAACATAACCTAACATTTGACATTTAATCCTTCGACTTTTCTTTCTCCATATTTCAAATTGTTGTAAATAGATCTTCAAAATCCAATAACATATATAACTCATAGGATATAGAATAATACTTTTGTCATACCTCTTACCTCTAAGCACCTCAAAAATTTCAAATTTGTCAGCCACCTGTATGTCATATCCACCGAGCATGTCACGATCTAGCCCGAAATGAAAATAAAGGAACGTTAAACCTCGATTTTAAAATTGTCCTTATTCCAGATTAACACTGCGCCTGCGTAAATGTCAGAATAAAGAAGATTTTATTAGTACCTGGCGTTATTGGGCACTGCAATATATCTCTAGTATCTTTATCACCAACACAACCTTAAACTAGACTGCTAATCCCATATAACAAGACCTCATCCATTAACGAAATTTTAGTGAGCCTTCAGGGCATGCGCAATAAAGTTTCATGACATTACCAAATCACATGGGCGTTTCACAGGAAAAAAGTATTGGATCTAATTTGCCAAATATGAAAAATCTCCATTTTTAAAATGCGTTATTTAAAGTTCATAGATTGTTCTCTGGCGTATTGAGGAATAACTCCTTTTTTTTGGTTCGCCGTGAACATACATGGCGTAAGGATGAAAAGGTCTACTTGGCGTTTGGTATGGAAATACCATAAGTTACAATATCCAACTAAATGTTAAAAC
The DNA here is from genome assembly GCA_035357415.1 of Ophraella communa. NCBI lineage: Eukaryota > Metazoa > Arthropoda > Insecta > Coleoptera > Chrysomelidae > Ophraella > Ophraella communa. The sequence continues at coordinate 23,040,046 of CM068985.1, forward strand.
AGAGAAAACAACATTCGAATAAAAAATTAGGTAGAAATTGAGTTTTTTAATTCTTCTACTGAAATTTTTTGTAACGTAATACTTTTTTTGGTCTATTTACATACTTTTAGTCAATTGAAAACATTAAAGCTTTTAGTATTATTGAAATTGAAATACCTTTTAGATTAAAACAGGGATGCTCCTAAATGTTCGCAACAAATAATACAATTTTTTTTAAAATGAATCTCGTTTTCTTAGCATTTTATGGAAATAAACATAAAGTAATTTATACTGTCAACAAAATATAGTATTCGAACGAATATTTTCTCAACTTTACCTACCAATATATCTGTTAGTATTTGATTGCAATTTGATTAAACAAGGAAATATAAGTTTTCTTATGTAAACGCACGTGTATGTTATGAGAACTCATTACGTGCATGTTATTGTTAAATGTCACTTACAAGGATTGTCGACAGTCCGATTTTTTACATTTACAGACGTAGAGCATAGAAAAACTTATAGCGTTTTCGGCTGGGTGCTCTGGGTCGCTCTCAGAGTGCTCTGAGAATTTTCGGTTGGCCTGATTGGTCACCGAGCATGGTCGATTTTCTTGTTCGGCTGATCGACTGGATCGCTCTCGGGTTGATCGGAGTTGATCTGAGATCGAGGCCATATTTGCAGAGCAAATATGGCGGGTAATTGTCAAAAAATAGCGAAGAGTTTTGGATGCTTATGACTTTTTATCGTCTTCAGAAAATATTGACGGTGAGTTGGGTTTCCTTATTTTCAAGGAAAGGTGGACAATAGGAAAAATTAGAAAATTTTATAAGTACTACCTACATTTAATATTCTGTAAAACTAGATTTTGGCCATTTTTGAGTGGTTCTCCCACACTTTCGTAAAGTTTGCCAATTTTCCATTTTTAATATTTTGAAATTTATCACAGTTATCCAAAAGTAAATCGAATTAACTCTTGTTCGGGTGAATGACGTTCTGTGTCACAGAACTGTGTCACTCTTTTTCCTTTTCCGAGCCACATAGATTTTCGATCAATCTGAGAGCGATTTCAGATCATTTCACCCGAAAAAGCTATTAACCGATATACTTTATTTTAGCATGATCTACATAGGGAACAATTTATATTACGGGAAGAAAATAATAACAAACATTATTCTAAAAGAATGTGTATTTTACTTTCAAATTTTGGGCAATTTAGAAAATTATGCTCCCTTTTTTGTGACACATAATTGACGTAATATACCCAAGAAGTATTTTTTCTATATATTAATATGTTGAAGCAGTTAAGCTGGTAAGTAGCAATAAAGATATAATAAATATAAAATAACTTGAAACCAACTACGTATTTACAAACATACACCTGTGTATGTTGGCTTGTCTAGCTAGAAGGTGTAGAAAAATATATACATTTTAATTAATGAATTCAATTTACAACGCGTTTCAAGGATTTTTTAAAATTATTATTTATTTAAATTATACATATTTTATTACACTTTAATATAGTCAACCTAATAGTTCGGGGTCAATTGTTAAATAAATTAATAATTTTTTTTATGTATTAATTATTGATAGCATTGCAGTTAAATTTTAAATAGTCCATTTTTAAAAAGTAATTTTGTACTAAATAAAAATATTGACAATGGACATATAATTTATAGATTACTATGAGAATATCGACAAATATCACAGTTCTTATTCTTGCTATAGCTTAGTTATTGCAAATATTAATAAATTATGTAAATTTCTATATTGCGATAGGTATGTTTATGTCGCATATAATATAAATACAATAATATGAATACTACCTACGAGTGCTTTTAATGAAACGCTTAGCAGTAGGTACTCCTCCTAACATAGTGCTATTTATATTTTATATAAGGTTAAAGTATTTAGAAGGTGTAGGTAATAACATACAACGGTGTACATTGACAACTCCCCATAAAGGGAAACTAATTAAAACACATGTCTTTTATTTAAAAGAGGATTCATTTTAAAATTCATTATAAAATACCTTCCCCCATTTAACCCCATGCTGCCCTATATCAACCTCCACTTTTTTTTTAATAGCAAGGTGTGGTCAAGTAACTCATCACTTGAAAAGTATTATGCATTTATCTACACCAGGGTTTTCTATTTTTGTTTATTCCGGAGTCCTATAATTAACGATGCTTTCATGGAGGAACCCTATTTTTACAACTAAAGAAATTAACTTGTAGTTTGATCATTTTCATGTAAGATTAAAAAGGAAGGAACAAATTATAAATGTTATGAATATTGTAAGCATAACAAAATTTTTATTATACACTCCTCAGCAACTGAAGCGGATGTTATAAAAATTAGTCTTGTTAATAAGTTGAATATGTACGCAAAATGAAATTAGATAAATATTTATTCCTTCGTGAAAAAATTAACAATAAACAATAAATTATAAAACTTCCAACTTCAAATTTATATTCTTTTTCCAATTCATGATATCCCGAAAACAAAATTTAATCTGTATAAATATAAAATTGTTTTCCCTGACTAACCAGTAACCACCTACTGAGAAAGGTTTTTTTGATAGACCCCAAAGGGGGTAAAAAAGAAGTGTGAAGTTTGTAATTTAGTTCTTCGTTTCCTATGCAATCCGCTTAAAATTTTTTAAATAGATCACTAAGTAGAAATAAAGTGTTTCTGCATTTTTTTACGTGCTCCATTTTTTTGTGTGGAATCAAGACAGAACAACTTTTTTCAAAATCATCAACGAACGATTTTTACCCACTTTATAAAAGGCAGCTGGTAAAGCTTTAGATAACATAACTCCGATTTTTATAGATCTTGTTTACATTTACGTATTGACTCCAAAAAGCAACCACACTTTGATGTATTTTAGTTTGTGATATTTCCTGCAATCCAACAGTTTTGCATATTCTAGCCAAAATACGACTTCAAAGTTCCTTCTGTTTTCTTACATACAAAGCAGAACAGCTTGCATACATAAAACTGTGATTGCCAATCATCGAAAAAAATTTACACACTTTAAATCAATTTTAAAAGTCATACAATAAACGTATGCCATTTGAAAATTATATGAAATTTATTGTACTACCCCCTACCATGTGAAAGTACATCTTATTAAGAACAGTAAACAACTAAACGTTTGAACGAAATTTCCACAATTTATTCGAAAAATAGGTTTTTAAAAAGCAATTATAGCTGTTTCACTAAAATTAGCATCGTCAGATTGACATATTAAAGTTACTTTTTGTTTGTAGCTAGGTACCTGATGTTTATTAGGTAGTTGTAAGGCTAGACCAAGTATGGAAGTACTAAAACATAACAATATTAAAGTCTAGATGTTATTAAAGCTAAGTCATTATCCTGAGTGTATTTCCCTCTAGAAAAGGTTTAAGGCATCCCAAATGTCTAGTTTAATCAATAATGTCTTAAGAAGAATTTAATACCCAAATAAATAAATAAATAAATAAATATAAAATGTGAAACTTAATCAAGGGAAGTAAAAGAGTATTTAAAAAGGCCCAACAAATGTGGATTAAAGAGGAAAGTAGAAAGTGGTTCAAAATATTAGATTCTCAAGACATTTATATTCAAACTGTTCATTCAGAATTAGCTTATTCCATGCATTCTGTAGAATTTGACTACCTAGATAATAAAATTAGAGAACAGGTCAGAAAAATTTTTTTTAACAATCATGGTTTTTAATAAACAATAGAATGGCAAAAAAATTTTTTTTAAAAATTGTTAAATTAGCCATTTCATTATAAAAAAATTTTTAAATAATTGGTAACAAACATTTAAAAAAATTGGATTTATATTGATTATAGCGTATTAAAAACGACTGTAAACAATTGTTTAAAAAAAAATTAAATTTTTCCCAATGCCATCGGGTAGTTGCGACGGTGACGCGCTGCCCGTTTTTTATGCAATTTTCAACATTAATTTAGACCTATATATAATTGAGCTACAATTCGGGGAGATGAGACTTTTTTGTTGGAAATTTCCTGCCCTTTAAGAATCCGTTCTAGCTATTATAGTTTAAAACGGATTTTGATATTCAGGAACATTTTTATATTTGTCATTTCAAATCGATTGACACCAAAATCAGATTTTTCGGATCGGTGTAACCCAAATCCAATTTAAATGACTTCTCGACCAGACTATATGGATTTTTTTAGGAAACAAATCTTTAATTATAGTTAAAATAAAAAAAAATAATGTATTTTGGTACAGATATGTTGATGTGTTAGCAGGTTTTGTAGGTAGCAAAAATTAATTTTACCTTAGAAGTTGAACAAAATAATAATAAAATAATTACTAATATTATACGAGTTCCAAAAAAGAGGAAAAGAAGCGCAGAACGTCATATATAAGTAAAGTGAAAGTATTTTAAATTTCCCAACTTTGGAAAATTTGACGACAAAGCTAAAAAATGTTAAATCAGTTAGAATGAATTAGTTTTCTGTTAGTCTAGGAGGTATATAATATTATCTCAGTCTTGCTAATGAAGGCGTACCGTTTTGACTCCCTCTCATACACATTGATATAATTTGTTACAAAGAAATAAACAATTATTTAATGTATGCATTAGTCAAAATTATTTTACTTTTAATAACAAAGTATATATCCAAAATGATGGTCTTCCAATGGGAAGTCCCATTTCTCCAATTTTATTCTAGTTTTAGAAACAATATTGTATTTTGGTATAGATATGTTGATGTGTTAGCAGGTTTTGTAGGTAGTGAACGACAATTAGATATATTTTTTAATTATATTAATACCTTGCTTCCTAAAATTAATTTTACCTTAGAAGTTAAACAAAATAATTCAATTAGTTTTCTAGATTTGAGAATTAAAAAGTTAATAATTCAATAAATTATTCAATATACAGAAAAGCAACACAAACAGATGTAACCATACCATATAATTCAAATCATCCTATAATACATAAATTGCTTATAATTCTATGATACATAAAGCATTTTCAATTCCAATGAACAAAAATAATTTTGATAAAGAAATTAAGCTCATAAAAAAATAGTTACATCTAATGACCAACCAATACATTTGATAAATAAATTAATTAATAAGAAAGAACAAAAAATGTCTCAAAAACTAATATTTCCAAAACAAAATAAAGAAATTTTAGCTAAAAAAATATTACATATTGTGGAAATATTTCCAATATAATTTCAAAAATAATATCTTCGGCAACATCAGTATTAATATCATTTAAAACACAAAATAATGTTGGAACAAAATTGTTAAATACTTGAAAATTTAAATTTTCTTGAAGAACTTGAAATAAAAAGACATCTAGCAGATCAACAATTTAAAGTAGTTAAAGCAACACAAACAGTTGTAACCATACCATATAATTCAAATCATGCTATATCACATAAATTGCTTATAATTGTATGATACATGGAGCATTTTTAATTTTAACGCAAATAATTTTGATAAAGAAATTGAGATTATAAAACAAATAAATAAATAAATTAATAAGATAGAACAGAAAATGTCACTATAACTAATAATCCCTCAACAAACTAAAAAAAATTATAAAAGTATTACATGTTTAGGAAATATTTCTAATACAATTTCACAAATAATATCATCGGCAACATCTGTATTGATCAATCATTCAAAACAAAAAATAGTATTGGAACAAAATTTTTAAATGTGAAAACAAAATTATCAAAATTAAAAAAATCTGGTGTTTACAAAATTAATTGTCCAAAATGTAATGCAGTATATGTATATAGGTCAAACACAAATAAATTTTGAAGTACGATTCAATGAACACTTAAGAGCATATAGATTACAACAACCAGATAAGACAAACTATGCAAAACACGTTCTTAAACATCCACACTCACTCATAGACACCAATGACACTTAAATACCACATATTTGTGATAAAAAACAAAATTTATATTTCCTTAAAGAACTCGAAGTAAAAAGACATCTAGCAGATGAATATAAAATTGTTAGGTTAGGTTAGGTTAGGTTTAATGTGAGTGGGGCGTTTCCCACCCCTCCACTGCGGCCAAACTAGGGCCTATTGTGGCTGACCCCTAAGGGTCACAATTCGCCATCCTGTCTGCACTTCTTAACAAACTCCAAGATCGATTTTGGCGAGACTTGTCTAAAGTCGGTAGGTTCTAGCTGTATGAGACCAAACGAGCGGAGCCTGTTCATTTCCAAAGCGGGGCAGTAGCAAAGAATGTGCTCTGCCGGTTCGTCTGCCACACTGCAGTAGCGACAGTCCGACGTATTACTCAGACAAAACTTTCTCAGGTAGTTTCTCAGACGACAGTGTACAGTCAACAGTCCAGTAAGAATGCGTAGGCTACTTCTACTCAATTCCAGGAGCTGTACTGTTTTGCTACTAAAAGGTCGAGATATGAACGCTTTCGAGTGGGTAAGCACCGGTATATCCCCCTAGTGCCGAAGGGTTTCCCTCGCTGCCCAGCTGGAGGTTCAATAAACGCGGACTCCGCTCCCTTTTTTGCCAGAGTGTCGGCGCTTCGAATATAAAATTGTTAATGGACTAATAAATCTGGGAAGTTCTCCACTACTAAATTGTTCCCTTTGAGTCTTCATTTTATACATAGACAAGACGTAATCATAACACAAATATATTAAGTTATTGTAAAGATCAGCATGATATAATTTTTTCCTGGTTTTTATAATTGAACAGTTATACTGATCTTAGAGGAAAATACATCCAAGATAATCCCTTAGGGCTATTAACATCTAGGCTTTAATATTGTTATGTCTTATTACTTCCATAATACTACCAAATCAACATCAGTTACCTAGTTACAAACAAACAAAATGTAACTTCAATATGTCAATCTGACGATGCTAATTTTTGCGAAACAGCTGTAATTGCATTTTAAAAACCTACTTTTCGATTAGGAAGTGGAAGTTTCGTTCAAAAGTTTAGTTGTTTATTGTTCTTGAAAACTATATAATTTTCAACGTTATTACACTTTGCAATAAGTATCAATTGAATGTGAAAATACCCTTCAAATAGTTACATGTTTATAGGGATGTCAATATACCCTTCGACATCTGTGAACTTTTGCCCAAAATATGGCCAATTGCAAAAGGGCATAAGTAATAATATAATTTGTAATACTTTTTAAGGTGTGTGCCAACCCTTAAGTCGCAGGCTGCGCGTATGCCGATTATTTATTTCTCTTGATTGTTCATGAAAATGAAACATGATTACCGAATCTAAAGAAGAAATAAGTTAAACTCTCAACACGTTTTTTTGCTCAAGGGCTGAAGGGCTCTAGTGTTAACGCAAGAAACTTAAAATAAGTAATAATAATTGTAAGTACTTACTTTTTAATTGTCCCATATCACGAAACTGGTACAGTTACCTACACTTCAAAGGTACGATATAAAATCTATAGATTGTTTCAGTTCGATATTATAGAAACTAAAATAACTTCCACTTATACTTATTTCGTATTGTCGGTCTCAATTTCAAGACCATGTCAAGGTTTGACAATTATAAGCGAAGAAACTTGATATAATGCAACCAAAGTGCAAGAACCTGGTGGAATATTGACGGAAATTTTGTAACAGTTTTACGCAAAGGTGATCGTTTGTGTAATTCGACGATTAAATGGAAGCCGTTTAACTTAAACTACTTCAGAAATATCATTTCTTATAAATCACTTAAAACTCTTTAATTGATGACATAATATACTTAAAAAAAATATGTTTGAGGAAGCTAATTTCAATTATTTATTTACAAGTTTTAGGAATTCGTTAGACTTGAGTTAATTAAGAATGTGTTTCGCATTTGAAAAGTTCAAGAGCGAGAGTCTATTTCAATTTATATTGATATTAACTGCTACGCACCTAAATGTTGATTATTAAATAGTGTTATTGCAGTTTTAAGTCATCTAAACTAAATTTATTATATTTGTATGTATAACAATGTATTAAGACCCCTTGACCTATTTGATAACAGGAATTACTCTTTTCACATAAAAGGTAAATGGTATTTTTTTTTAAATACGAACACTTTCTTTGTTAACGGTAATAAATAAATAAATGAATGTTAAATTCAAGGTTAAATCTCATAGATAAAGTAATATGAGTAATAAAAAAGTTGTCAATAAATCTTGGAAGTTCTCTAGTATTTGCTTCAATCCAGTCTTAATTTTATATATTATATACGCTATTACAGAATATTTTTAACAAATGTGGGATCTAATATACTGAAATGGATTGGTCAATATCTGTACATAAAGATATTTATGTTTTACCTATCTATTATTGATTTATAATACCTTAGAAACGGGATATGTTATGGTAGCAATAATACCTGCTATCACACCTAGGGCATTGTGATAATGCCCGGAAATTTTATTGCTTATCCAATTTTCTTTCTCTCATAATAAAGAATAAATCTCCATTTTATACAAAAAATAATGTTTCTTTAAATACTAAAAATTAAACTTTATTTCCAAAATAAAAATTACAATTTTGAAATGTCCCGGAAAATGTAGCTGATCCCACTATAGAATGGTCGGTGTTTTTTGTGATGGTAGAAGTGGCAGCACTTACGCTATTTTCAATAATCGATACGGAATTAACTGAATTGGCAATCATTTTGGCTACTTTATTTTTGGATGAAATACTTTCTTCTATATCGTCGGTTTGCAGCATAAAGTTATTATATACTTGGATATTAAATTCAGGTTTAATTAACATGATAACATTTTATTTCAAACGTACAATATATGACATTACTAAAAACTAAATAACAACGGTTGCTAGGTATCAAATACACAACAGTCTCCCCCACAAATTTGGACTAATATAACATGACATTTGGGCTACGGAGCCTCTCTGGAAGTCTTCTTGGCCGGGGTGGCAATGGTAGAGGGCGGTGTGGCGTGGAAGGTAACATTGGCGGAGTTGTTGGTGGTACTGCATCTGATTCACGTGACGATGAACTAGAATGGGGGCGATGGACAGGACTATGACGCTGCGAAGATCTGGCGCCATGATGCTGGGGAACTCGAGAAACCTCATATGAGTGTTGAGGCCCGAAGCTGACGGATTTCTTGGGGGGCACATGGGTATCGCGGAGCTGATTTATGTGCCTCTTGAGCGTCTTGCCTGAACTGTCTAATCGAACCAGGTAATGAAGCTGGCCAAACTTCCGGACAACTTCACCGAAGTCCCATGTTGGCTTGTTTCCTTTGTAGAGACGGATTTGTACTCTCTCCCCCACATGAAAGAACCTCTTAGCAGGAGTGGAGTTAGAGGCCTGTTGGCTGGCGGGAAGATACGCGTCGAGGCGGATGCGGAACTTCCGACCGAGGTACAATTCAGCGGGAGACTTACCGTTGGCAAGTGGCGTCGCTCGGTAATGGAATAGGATGTTCCTGACTTTGTCAGTCATAGACAATTTTTCGTCAGACGTAGCCCGGAGCTTGTTTTTCAGTGTTTGGACATTTCGCTCAGCAAGGCCATTTGTGGCAGGGTGCCCAGGCGCGATGAATTTCTGAAAAATCCCATTGAAGCGGCAATATTCGCGGAATTCCTCACTCTGAAAAATCGTGGCGTTGTCGGAGACAAGTTGCTTAGGGAATCCGTGCGTTGCAAAAATTTTGTTGAGGAGGGCCATTGTTGACGCCGAAGTTGGTGCATCCCTGACAGGCTCAACCTCCGCCCATTTTGATCTGGCATCTATGCATACCAGAAAATGATGTCCTTGAAAAGGTCCAGCATAATCTATATGCACTCTCTCCCAATTCTCGGTCGGTGGTTCCCAAGGGTGAACTTCTATTTTCGGTGGATTGGATCGTGTGAGGGCACACTGTTCACAACCCTTGACCAACCGCTCAATTTGGTTATCAATTCCAGGCCAATATACATACTTGCGAGCCAATTGCTTCATTTTCATGATACCAAGGTGAGTCTCGTGTAGCTCAGAGAGAACTTGACTACGGAGGGAAGCGGGGATGACAATCCGGTCCTGACGGAACAACGCACCGTCGTGCACAGTGTATTCTGATACTGTACACTCGTTCATAAGGGAATCGACAAGTTTCCTCAACTCTGGATCCTTATTGGTCTCTTCACGAATTGTCTCAAAGGTTAAATTTCGGCTTGAAATTTGCAGAATTTGCTCGGACAATATGTAGTTGACTTCTTCACCAATTGCTATGTCTGTGGACACGATGTTTTGGGGAATTGGTGCGCGCGAGAGGCAATCAACATTCTTGTTTTCTTCGCCGGCCTTAAATTTTACTGTAAAATCAAATCCGGACAGGAAAGACGCGTAGCGTAGCAGGCGGGCGCTGGTCATTTGAGGCAAATTCTTGTTGTGCTGGAAAATATGCGTTAAGGGTTTATTGTCGGTAACCAGGGTGAACGAACGTCCGAACAAGTAATTAAAAAAGTGATTAACCCCAAAAACTATAGCGAGTGCTTCGCGGTAAAGTTGGCTATAGTTGGTTTCCGATGTGGTCAGCGATCGGGAGGCGTATGCTATCGGCTTTTCCGCATCTTCCACTGGGTGACTCAAAACGGCTGCTATGCCATCAGGACTGGCATCGCACGTGAGTATGATGGGCTGGCTCGGATCGAAAGGTACGAGAACTCGATCGCTACATAGCTCGGTCTTCAATTTCAAAAAGGCGGCTTCACAGTCAGAGGACCATGTGAATTTTTGATTGTTTTTCAGGAGACGTCGAAGCGGAGCTGACATCGACGAGAACTGCGGAATAAAACGTGAATAATATGTGAGAAGCCCAATAAATCGACGAACACCCTCAACGTCGACGGGACGTGGCATTTCGTTTACGGCTTTCACTTTTTCTGGCGATTTTCTGATTTGATTTTGCCCAATGATGTGCCCAAGATATTCGATTTTTGTCTGGAAAAATGAACACTTGTTTGTGTTAACATGTAGGTCGAAGTCTGAAAGACGCTTAAGGCATGCACGGAGATTTTGAGCGCATTCTTCTTCGGTTGTACCGTGACAGATTATATCGTCAAAATATGCCTCTGTTTTTGACAATCCTTGAATAACTTGTGAAATAATTCGATTAAATTCAGCCGGAGCTGTCTTGATGCCGAAGCTTAATCGATTCATCTTATACATTCCTCGGTGAGTACCAATTGTCTGAATTAGGGCACTCTCCGGACAGACTTTCCAGTGTAAGTACGCCTTAAAAAGATCGATCTTGCAAAAATACCTGGAGCCACGTAGACTGTGTAGGATATCTTCAATCCTTCTGATTGGGAAACTTGCAGATACCAGCCTTTGATTCACGCCGGATTTATAATCGACGCAGAGTCTTACTCCTCCGTCTACTTTGGGAATCACAACAAGCGGTGAACACCAGTCGCTGGTCGTGACGGGCGTGATTATTCCTGCGGCCTCGAGAGAATCCAATTCTTTGTCGATGCGTGACCTCAAGGCGTATGGTAGTTGACGCTCTCTCGTGAAACTTGGTTTAAATCCCTGGCGCAACTGGAGCTTAACCTGAAAATTTGGCACGCATCCAATCTTCTCTGAAAAGACAGACGGAAATTCAGCAACAACATCTCTAGGAGTGAATATCGTGTTTATTGTTACTGCTTTAGGGACATGCTTAGAGGTCAGGTCTATTTCTTTGAGTTCTATGTCCAAATCTCGAATCCACTGGCGACCCAGCAAGGCGGTGTGACCTGAGGGAACGATATACAGATCACTTCTTGTTTCTTTGCCATTGTAACTCACGGAGACAGCAACTTTACCTTTTGGGATTATTACATTCCCGGAATAAGATTTGAAAACAGTGTTTGAGGGTTAAAAAGGCACATGTAATTCCAACTTATTAAATTCTTCCTCCCCTAGGAGAGAAAAACGGGCACCTGAATCAACTTCCATGGCTTGAGACTTCCCATTAATAAGAACCGTGATTATATATTTATCCGAATCAGGGAGAACCTCGAAAAGATCAACGACTTCTGTGTCGAGGCGGGAGATACCATACGAATGCAAGTGTTCGGTATCCTCAACGTGTGTGACTGCGTTAGTCAAGCCTAATCCATTGGACTTCAAATTCTTGGATAGCGTCGTGATACAAACGCGGCTTACGTGACCCTTGCGGTTACATGAGGAACAATGAACTTTATCGAACCCAACTTTGCAATCGATCACTCGATGATTATTTGTGGCACACCTGGTACAGAGATCTTGTATTCCTAGTGCTCGATAATCTATGCGGCGTCTGGATTGTGAACCATTCCTGGATCCTGTCGATTGAGAACGATTATTCCGGAACCTGTATTTCCGATTATCGTTTGACTGATAACTGGAATCCCGACGAGAACCTCTATGTGATCCTTGGAGGTGGAAAGTATAACTTTGGTTTGAGTTGGACGAATGTTTGGACAGCTCGGTGCTTTCGATACGGGCGGCTTCTAGGACAACGGCCTTGCTCAAGATCTTGTCAAAACTGTATTCTGCTGACTGAAGAATTTGCTCTCTGATCCAATTGTCGCGCAATCCTCTAATAAACTGTGCTCTCAAGAAAATCTCATTGACGAAAATCACATTTCCGACGGCTTTGCATGCTTCTGCCGGGCACTCAACCCTGAATTCACAATCGATTATGTCCTTTTGGAGTGCGGCAACGAACTCGGCGATTGTCTGGCCTTCTTTTTGGACAACATTTAAAAAATAGTGCTGAGACACGATTGAGCTTCGTTTTGGCGTGAGCATTTGATCGAAACTTGCTTTGAGCGTTTCGTAATCGAGCTTTGTAATCGACTTATCAGGCCCTATATAAGCAGTAAGAGCGTTGTAGTGCGTACTGCCGATGGAACCACACAACAACTGTGCTTTCTTTGAATCATCAACAAGACCTTGGTGCAATAGTTCGAAAATCGCTCGATGTAGCATGAGAATTTCTCCTTCTTTGGGTCAAAGCTTTCGAAGGGATTTACATGAATCAAACTTTCCTTACCAGGTTTTTCGTCCTTTAATACTGTAATCAAGGAGTTCATTTCTTTCATGAATAGCGCAAACTGTTCCTGGTCCATTTTCGTAGTACTTATTCTCGATCTTGATTGTATTTTTTTTTTTCGAAATACGGGAATTGTCTTGATAAGTGAGTGCGAACTTGAGAAACTTGTAGGCAAAAAAAATAACTTGATACTTTAGAACATTCACGGAGTACTTTCACTGAGCTACGATTTTACTCTCGTCGCCAATTATTATATACTTGGATATTAAATTCAGGTTTAATTAACATGATAACATTTTATTTCAAACGTACAATATATGACATTACTAAAAACTAAATAACAACGGTTGCTAGGTATCAAATACACAACCAAAGTCATTAAGTGACATTAACATTTTGCAATACATCGAGTTAAAGAAAGTAACTTAATGACTTAATGTTTTGAAATATTGTTTCACCTTATAGTTAGTGATTCAAATTTATTATTAACACTGACTTTATTCACACTTAATTACTTTATGCATACATAGAACTATTGAAAACTAGTAGTTACATCTCATAAAACCGACGATATATACTTCAGCTACTGAAGAGCTTTTCCATTTCCCATATTGTTTTAGCATTTCAAACGAAGTACCTGCCTCAACAAGTAAAGTTGACGATGTGCGACGCAAACAGTGGCCGGTATAAGCTTCTGCATTATCCAGTTTTAAAAAGTTTGCGATCAATGTTGGGACGCTTTCTATGGTATTTTTTTCAACAGGTTGTATTGTACAGCGACTCTTTCTATAGGTAAGAAAGAATCTTCGCATTGTTAGACTCTAATACCCATCAGGGCATTATCGTCCCTTCAATGTCCTTGATACATAAATAGCTATAATAAACAACATATTCATAGAAAATCATCATACAGTGTGGAAAAGCCTAGGGAATAAATTAATTTCGATTATTGTACATATTTATAGATTCCCGAAATACGTCAAATTAAAATTATAAAATGACGTTTTTTAAAGTGAAAATTTGATATATACCTTCAACCCCCTTTGAGTGACAATTACAACCCCCAATTTTTTAAATGGGAAGGATGGGCTTGTGATATATTGTTTGAAAGGTCTTTTCATTCTATATTTAATTTTTTTAATGTATTGCAAAAATTAGCATAAACAAAATCAGAAATTCGCTAGAGAACCTCTACACTACTAATTTATTTCCCATTTCATTCTTTACAATAAGACAGTACCTAAGCAAAAACCATATCAGTATGTTAATTTCTTTAAAACGCATCAGCAAATTGGTTTGTAATAGTTACAACTGCATGACAATGTCAATATTACAATTGTTTGAATCTCATTGACTGCAATTCATAAAAATGGTTAGAAATGCATTAAATAACAGTTATATAGATATTAATAAAACACAAGTCAAACCACAATAAATTTAATGGTAAAACTATAAAAATTCGCGAGTAGTTTCGGTCTTAGACCATTAACAGTTATATAGATGATTGATTACGGAAATTACACCCGAACACAAATGGAAGTTGTTCGCCTATTTCATGTCCGAATTTGCCACCTATTACCCAAGGTACAATTAGTAAAATATAGAAGAAATTTCGCAAATTTGGACATGTGAAGCATATAAAAAAAACAGCTACCAAAGCACTAAGAGATGATATCAAACATCGATACTAAACATATTGAAAGAAAATAAAATGATGCCGACTCAGGAACTCATTGAAGAGGATTTTGATAGGAGAATAAATTTTTCAGAACAAATGACCGCTACTGGTCAACGGAAAATCCAATACACATTACCTTTAAAAGGTTAATGTTTGGACAGGGATTGTTGAAAACCATATTATTGATCCCATTTTTCGTTGAGGGGAATTTGAATAGCGATAATTATTTAGCAATACTACACAATTATGTGGTGGCAAGTTTAGCAAATTTATTTCCTGATCCAGAAAACCCTCAAGTTCCAGCAAATACCATATGGTAAGATGGAGCACCTAAAATTTGACGTGTTTCGGAAATTTCTATAGAAATCTATAGTAACCGAAATAATGAATTTATTCCATTTGGCTTTTCCTCACCGTATAACACATAAGCAGCGCATAATTCTATACATAGAGCAAATAACTTTGTTAAAGATATTAAGATCATAAACTCTACATCTAATGGCTTTATTACATTTGATAAATAAATTACTTAATTAATAAGAAATAAGAGAAAATGTCAGAAATATTAATATTTCCAAAACAAACTAAGAGAATTAAAAGTTATAAAAATATTGCATTTTGTGGAAATATTTTTAATACAATTTCAAAAATAATATCTTTAGGAACATCCTTATTAATATTATTTAAAACAAAAAATAATGTAGTTACAAAATTTTTAAATGTTAAAACAAAATTACCCAAATTAAAAAAACCTGGTGTTTCCAAAATAGATTTAACCGTTTTCCAAGGATAAAACAACTACTATCTGAGATACATGCACCATCGGACATTGAATTGTTTCAATAGAAAACGCGAATGCCATCACCAACGTGCTCACCAAGTTGATAGTAGACCATCTCTGTCGTTGTACAAATTAAAGGAAAGTCATACTACTTACTGCCAATTTTTTTGGTTTCATTTTTATAATCATTGACTAAAATTAAAATTTATATTCATTATTTATTTGACTCAAAATACGTATAATAATAAAAAATGCATTATTGTTAACATTGATCTCTTGTTATAACAAGTTCAATATCTTTTTACAGTTGATATTTTTAATATGCACGTTACCATAACCTCAATTCAGTTACCCTGACAACTCACCCACAAAAAAAATAACAAGTCACATTTTATATTTAATCAAATAAGGTCAATACATATTTTATGCATACATAGGTACTACTAGTTTTTTTTTATATTGGAATATGGTTCTTCTGCTTATTTACAAAATCAGTGCAATATTCTTAACGCCAAATATAATTCTTAAAATGATTTTAAATGTTGAGTGTCACTAAACGTTTTACCTTAAAGATCAGGACGGACTTTTAATATTTCAAAGGGAAATAAAAATATTGAATAATATATTAAAATATTTTAATCAAGACAAGCATGCCGTTGTGTTGATGTTATGCGATTATTAGAGATTTTACTCTCATCATCAATGCCGTTTTATCCCGAGGGTTTTTGGCTAGCGGGAATGCTTTCTTTAATCCATTTTAGATGGGTTATTCCTCCTATAAGATTTCGTCTACAATATTTTATTTTTTATTATATTATATATGATCCTCAACAATTTTAAATCTTTCTCCACTTTTGATTTCACCATCTACTTCTCGGTCTTCCTATCGTTCTCGTGTATATCTTGATCATAATACAGTATACGCCAAAACAAAGGACACTGAACAACATTTCAAATAATGCGAATTCTAAGTTTTTCTTCTATAGAAAATGTGTTCAAAATGCTTGGCATTGTTTCAAGCTTACAAGATTGCTTAGGATGTTATTAAAAATAGGCTGTTGCATTCTTTTAAAAAAGGTAAACATTTTTTCACGGAGTTCATCAATAGTTGCCGATGGGGGTTTCTGTAAAAATGGCTTGTATCAGCATATCCCATACGTAAGCATTGAGAGTTGTTAGATCAGGTGAATGAGAAGGTTAAGGAAACTTCGTGTTACGTGAAAATACGCGATCTTCAAAATTTTCTGGCATTCTGAGAATAACGCTTGAAAGGTAAGTGAAAAATAATGTGCTTACAACTGGAAAAATGGGACCAGACAGCATGTTGGTAGAGGCCAATGAAATATAATTAGTGCTACATATTAAGAAGGCACAAAAGTACGGATTTCCTATATGCCGGTACCAGATGTTCGAGAGCTTGCCGACAACTTCGCTGAAGGGCTACAAATTAATAATGTAAGTTCATTAAGGAAATCTTTATTTACGTTACAAGTACGGAAAGTGACTTATTACGGTACGAGTACCATAATAATCACTTCACGGACGTGTATCGTAGGTACTATATTTTTTTTCATACTGCCTTTGGTTTTAAACGCAATAAAATATGAAACTGAAATGACATATTTGATCATTTTATTAGGAAGTCATATATACTGCTGTGAAAAAATTATGTTACTTGATTTATTCTTAACATGGTTGATTTGCTTTATAAATAAAAAATGAACAGCGGTTACCAAGTAACAATTAAATAAAGGCAGACATGTTCAATTTTTTTGCACACACGAAATATCTGCGGAGAAAATGGTTCTTAAATTAGATGAAACTGCTGAGAAAACTGCGGAAACGATAGGGCAAATAATTCCAGTTAAGTCTACGAAAAGATGTGAAAAAGAATATGCGCTGTTTTGCAACTGGCGTGAACAACACAATTTGAAAACTAGTGCTGGTGAAAATGTGATGATGGCTTACTTTTTGGATATGGTAAGAACAATTTTTTTAAAGAATATTCTTTTCAATAGTTTAAATTTTCAGTCAAAAACATTCAACCCCTCTTCATTATGGTCCAAATACTAGATCGTGAAATCAATGGTTATGGTTAATGAGAATGTCAACGTATCAAGTTTCTCAAAGTTAATAGCTTTTTTGAAAAAACAAAATGTAGACCATCAGCCAAACCAGTCGAAGGTGCTGACAAAGGAACAAATTGAAAGCTTCATGAGGGACGCTCCAGATAAAGAATATCTATTACTCAAAGTGATAGCATTACTTGGAGTTGCTGGAGGTTGCCGAAGGAAAGAGATCTATAATTTAGAAGTTAGCGATGTGGAGGGTACGGGTACTTTGCTAGTAGTTAAGTAGTTAAGATTAACCAAACAAAAACGCATATTCGACGAGCTTTCACTGTGATTAACAGTGATGAGGTTCACAATTTGGATGTGTTTAGAAAATACATGTATTTACGGCAACACGTCTCCCTGAAAGCTCTTTTGGTGGGTTATGACGAGGAAAATGTGTGTCTCAAAGAGCTGGTATACATACTGTTGGCGGAGCACCTAAGAAAATAGCTGAGTTCTTAAAACTAGACCAACCAGAAAAGTATACAGGTCATTGCTTCAGGAGGACATCCTCAACGTTGTTGGCCAATGCTGGAGCTGACCATTACTTGCAACCACTGGATAGGGCTTTTTTAAGTCACTAAAGACCTTTTACTATCAAGCTTGCAAATAATGGATGCAGCGTCACCCTGGAAGGAAACCGGGACGGTTCCAATTTGGTGAACTATCAAAAAGCTGGGGAAATGCAGCGTCTAGATTTAGAGCTTATAGAACTAATTTTACCGATTTTACTGTTATTTGATATTCTTTGAATAAATAAAAATACGAATAAACGGTTATTTTTTGCATACCATATACCTATTAAAATTCAGTGATGATATTGCGTAGGAAACTTTTACGATGCGGCCTTTTTTTTAAAAAACAATGGAGTCACTTGTATTAAACAACCCTGTTTCGGATAATTAATCCCATTATTTCTTATTTTTATTGCTTAAATTTATGTCCGATCTAAAAATGATATCTATAATAAGTAATTATAATAATATTACAACAATAATCAAACAGCTGTGTAACAAAACTTCCACAATTTACTTGAAAAAATCAACCTTGTTGAGTATGTTATCAAGCTCAGGCAGAACAGACTCTTTCATGTGTGCAGCCGGTGTTTTTCACTCATAATATCACAAGAGCTTAAATTATTTCGAGAAATTTTTTTAAGGCACGGATATTTTGAAAATTGAAAAGTCACGAAGCGACGAGGGATAATTATTTTCTTAAAATATTCCTACCCGAAAGAAAATTTCCAGGAATAAGTTAAGCTTGCGTGTTAACCAATAAAATGTCCTAATTTTGACTCTTCACCATGGCAATTAAAAAAATTTCCCGAAATTCCAGAAATTTATATGTAAGTGGAAATTTTTTGACAGCTAAAACGACATAGAACGCTGAAACCTCAACGTACAGATCACAGACAAATAAAAATATGTTATATTTCTCTATGGTTTCCAAATTATGGTGTAAAATTTTCTTACTATATACCACGCAAGCTTAAATTATTCCTGGAAATTTTCTGTCGGGCATGAATTTTCAAAATATTCGTGCCCTCATAAAAATTTCCGGAAATAATTTAAGCTCTTGTGATATTATATGTGAAAATTTCACACCATCATTTGGAAAATAATTATTAATCCAATCCGATATCTGTCACAAAGCCTCATAATTACTAGTTTAAACGTCTGCACTATAGAGAAAAATAACATATTTTTATTTGAATACGTCTGTACGTTGAGGTCACAGCGTTCTCCATGGTTTCAGTACTATTGACTATGTTGTGTTGTCATTTGAATCGAGTTTTGTAGACTGTTCCGTCTTTATTTCGGGTTTCTCAGACCATGAGGCAGTATTAACTAACTTTTTAGTAAATTCTAAAACAAAAATTGCTCCAAGCAAATTCTGTCGAATTTTTACGGATAAAATTTTTTTTAATTCAGAAATCTCTGTAAAACAACTGTCTGGGATTGTCTTTCTCTTGAGATCGATACCGCCTTTGCAACTTTTATTAAAACATTATCTAATTTAGATTAGGCCTATCAAAAACAAACTGCATAAGCCCTGGTCTACCAAGGGCTTGCGTACATCCTCAAAAAATATGCGTTGTCTCTCTTACATAAAAAAATGTACTGACAGTATACATTTCTTCATTAATACGTGAAAATGTATAAAAAAGTTTTTCATAAGACTATAAAAGCTGCAAAGGACATCAACTATAATAGGAGACTGAGTGGATCCAAAAATATTACTAAGGAAACATGGTCCATAGTTAATGATTTGAGAAATAAAGTTTCCTAGCCCAGCACTATTCCTACTTCACCTCAGAGCCTAAATAATTACTTCATAAATGTTGCCAAAAACTTAACTAATTCTATAACTTCCATTCTTGATCCACTTTCCTATTTACCAAATGTTAATGAAAACTTAAACAGTTTCTTTTTTTTACCTGTGGTAACAAAAGAGCTTCGTAGTACAATTTGAGACATTAAAAACAAATCCGCATCTGGAGTAGATGGGCTCACCCTCAAAATGTTCGCAAACCTGCCGGACTGTGTATTAGATCTTCTAACAAATTTGATTAACGAGTCGTTCCTACTTGCCTTAAGACAGCCATAATCATTCCTTTGCATAAAGGAAGTGATAAAGATCAAGTTTCTAACCTAACCTAACCTAACCTAACCTAACCTAACCTAACCTAACCTAACCTAACCTAACCTAACCTAACCTAACCTAACCTAACCTAACCTAACCTAACCTAACCTAACCTAACCTAACCTAACCTAACCTAACCTAACCTAACCTAACCTAACCTAACCTAACCTAACCTAACCTAACCTAACCTAACCTAACCTAACCTTTAATCCTTTAATCCCCTCTAGAAATTTTTTGGTACAACTGAGCTATCGCAAATTTTCTACCTAACCTAACCTTCATATTAATCCTTTAATCCCCTCTAGAAATTTTTTGGTACAACTGAGCTATCGCAAATTTTCTACCTGCTATCTTTTGGTACAACTGAGTAACCCCGACTGTTTTAATATGTTTTGTTATTTTGTTCTATGTGATTTGCTTTTTTTTTAACAGCTTTGTCCACAAATTTTAAAAAAACTTTTTCGACAGTAAAGCTTATTATTATTATTATTTTTCTTGATCTCGCATACATGCGGCTTTTACTGATTCGGAACGGTATTCACATACAAGTCCCGAATCTTACTATTGTAAATTAAGGTGGCGTCTGACTATTGCTGTAGTGTGAAGAAGAACTGATTTCTGCAGTTGAATATATAGAAATGGATTCATGTTAATTATCTGAAGACTGCGATGTAAATCTTTGGGGATGATTCCAGTGGTTGACAGGATTATAGGTACAATGTGTACTGTGTTTTGTTTCCAAATATTTTTTATTTCTTCTGCCAGGGGAGAATATTTGGTAAGTTTTTCATTCCAAGTTGAGAGAAGATTGTGTGAATTGGGGATGGCTATATCTATTAAATAAGTTGTGGCTGACATCTTATCGGTGAATGTGATGTCTGGTCGATTAGATGGTATGGTTTTATCTGTCAATATGCTGCGGTTCCAATAAAGTTTGTACGTACTATTTTCCAAAACAGATTGTGGTTCATATTTATATTATTATTATTATTATTATTATTATTATTATTATTATTATTATTATTATTATTATTATTATTATTATTATTATTATTATTATTATTATTATTATTATTATTATTATTATTAGTTGTCAAAATATTCCCACTTAAATATCGTGGAGCCACGAAAAATTTCTGGAAGTTTTTAGTTGCCATGGTAACGACACAAAATTAAGGCATCTTATATATTGGTTAAAAAGTAGAGGTGTGAAATTTTCAATTAAATTGTACCTATAATATTTGTCGACACAGTTGTTTGTTTAGTGATTTCAATTACATGGATTTCCACACAGTAAGGGTTGGTATAATAAAATTTATCTTCAAAATTGTTTCTTTTTAAGCATCTAAAGCTGTGATATTTTTGATAGCATACTTTGTACGCTTTTATTTCAATATAAGAATACATTTACTTTCCTATACCGACGCTTTGGTCTATAACCCTGCATACCATTTCTCCTATTTATCTTCAAGTAACTGGCTTGATTGAGTTTATTATCCAAAGCCGTAGTCTCAAACAAATATATTGCACCATCCCAGTCGTAGAAAAAGGATAGTACGCACCTCAAGGATATTGCTAACTACCTCCACTTGCAGCAACGCTAATGCCTCTTGCTTACAATTTTTTCTCGTGGGTAATTTACTATTAAGTTTAATATAGAATAAAATATTAGATAACAGAAATGAAACTTTACTTGATAAGCAAATCTACATTGAGAGAAGAGGTTATAATTAATTATTTCTTCCAAAAGTTGTTTTTCGATGTTTGTTATAGACAGAATAAACATTATTTCATTCAGAATTCATTAGATTGTGTCAAGAAGTAAATAACATGAAGGTAATACCGTAAAACACTAGATATCGTATTTCTTGTGATATTGTGATTAACAAAAACAAGAAATTTAATATCGTCCTGGGAAGTTGATGTTAGAATATGTTTTTATTTATTTCAGTATTAATGTATATAAAACTTGAAAATAGTTCCTATTCCAGTAAATTTGGAAAGCATCTATTTGAAGTCTGGTATTTAACTTAAATATAATATTTGGCTTAAATATGTATGTATCCCATTTTTTAGCTCGTTAAGGTTGTTTGGAGAGAAATTATAAGTTCATATTCCTTTCTAGGTAGTCCCTATCTTCCTGTCTAATCTACATCTTGAATACCAACCTCTTGAAGACATTCTATTGTTAATCTGGCAACGAGTGTTGCTTTGCGTAGTAACAAAATTATCTCCAACGATTGTAACAAATGGCATTTTTATACCGGTTAGCTGAGAGTGATTGTCTACGTCTACAAAATAATGATTCTGTGTGACCTGAAAAGCAAATTATTTTCCATATAATAATCGAGTCACTTCGATAGTTTTTGGCTGCTCTTATATACCTTTATAGCTGCGTCTTTCTAGTAGCAGTGACAGAAAGGAAAGGGACAAAAAATAGGGAGGAGGTGCGAATCTATTGGATGGAAGAAGATCCTAGAAAGGTGTTCTCGCTACTGAGTCAGCTGTATGGAATGCGTGGAGGGCGGGATCAGTGTAGGGCTTCACAGGCTCAAACACCTGGATATGGATATATTGTAACATGTCTATCGTCATGTCACCTTGCACTATTACCGACCGTAAATGATCCCGCTATTATTACCGTTAAAACCGATCCCGAATCACTGTTAATGCTACTGTACACGATACACCCCTTATAGACGCAATCACTCGATTGCAATTGAATAACGAACGCATTTCTTCTGACAAATGACAAACACGATTTCCGTTTTGAGCAAGACTATTTAAAGACCCTTAAGGCAACTATATCTCCTTTAATCGACCAACAGGCCGACTGAAGAGACTGAAAAAAAAACGTTAAAGTACCTCATCTTGTGAATTTCCTTTTTGGTTGTTGAAAGATACAACCCGCTAAGTTGGAGTCAACTTATTGCTAAGTTATCGCTAAGTTGGAGTCAAGTTATCGCTAATTTAGAGCCCAGTTACCGCTTTTGGAAGGTCCCTATGTGAAGACAGTCCGTCAAACCACTTCTGAGCTGTTAAGAAAAGTATCACATCCCAAGCAGCCAGAACCATTAAAGAAACTTTCATCTCTCCACGAAGAAGCTGAAGCCACCCTCCTAGACAGCACAGAAACCTAAAGTTAAGTCCACTTTATACAACTCCAGTAGATTATCAGAAAGTACTTACATTTTCAATAAATAATAAATTTTAAAAAGAAAACAGTTTCGTATATACCTTAAACTATAAGTCTTAAGGATGTAGCGTGGTCGGTCTTTATTTCAAGTAGCTTCTTTATTTGTTGTTTAATTAAAGTAATTACAAGGTGTTTCTGTCTTTCTCACCTTAGTTTTTGTGTAGTTTGTTTGCTTAATCGATAGCGTTCAAAAGATAGTGGCGCCCTTATTACTTATACATCCCAATCCTTCCTATAGTGAGCATTAACTTGGAGTCGAACCACCCCTTGGAGAGGGTCTCTTAGCCGGGATCTCTTTTGGAGAGTTTTTTAGTTACGAATTGGCTCCCTGCCTTTTTTCGACTAAAAAGGGTTACAATATTAAGGAAGATGGTAGCGTGGCTGAGAGGAGGATACAGATAAGAGAGTAGGTAAAGAAGCGAAGAACGAAGCGGTGATCCTTAAGGATATAGGGGTGGTTAATCAGGAGGAAATAGAATGGATTAAGAAGGGGGGTGGAGATAAAAGGAAGCGGGTAGATTAAGGGTTTCAAGGAACAAGGAGGTGATACTTAAGGGGGTTGAGGTAAAGAGTATGTTGAGCGAGGTGGCAAGGGTTACAGGCCCAAAGCGGTGAAGGCGGGAAAGGGTAATAAAACTATAAAGGTGGTGGGTATAGACCCGTGGATGAAAGATGAGGAAGTTGGAAGCGAAATCGAGGAGCTGATTGAAAAGGGAACTAAGCTAGCTAAGGTGGGAAAAGAGAAAAATGGGATGAAGATGGCGGTGGTTAGGGCAGAATGACGGTCAATTTACTGGGACAAAAGGAGTTAATATTGGGTTAGTTATGAAAGGAAGAAAGGAGGGCTTGGTGTTTTGGGTATTGGGCTATAGGCTACAAGGCAGCGAGGTGTAAGATGGAGAAAGAAAAGGAGAAGGCTAAATGCTGGCTGTACAAGGATGAAAAACACATGGCCAGGGACTACAGACATGCAGTCCTTTGCAGAATATGCGAGAAAAGGGGTCATAAGGCAGAGGAGATGCGATTTGGAAAAGGGGAAATGGTCTGACCATAAGATACGCAATGAGGGAAAAAAAGTGAGGGGCCTATGGACCCCTTAGAAGCGATAAACATGGCAATTGTGGAGGTAGGGGTAGACAGATAGATAGGACTGGAGACGAATGGAGACCGCGTGTCAAATGACGAATTCCGTTGGCTTTATGTCAATATTTCAAGTTCAATAACCATTTCAAGATTTGCCATAACAATAAACACACCGGTAGTGTGAAATGTCCGGGACAAACTACCTGCGATCTGCGATTGAAAAGCAATAGCTACAATGGAAGGCAGCTAAGTTCAGCCGAAGACCGCCCCGAGCGTACTACACTGACTAAAAAACAAAATATTTTGATTCGTATATTCCATAAGCCGACAGTGATTTGTTTAGTAGGAGGTCCACTTCGCGCTGATTCTCTTAGCTTACCCCTCGGCGCACCGTCTCATTATGCTCACACCCTTATCCTTTATTTATTAACATATAAAATATACCACAGTTCATGGAAATAAGTTTAAAAATCTGGAAGCATTCTAGAGTCACATATGACTGGAGTATAAAAGCTGGCTTTTAAGAAGTTTATTTGATTTTAAATTAGAACATTTAAGTTATAAACAGTAAAAAACAAATTAATTTAGTTAATAACGATTATATCCTATTATTTCTATATTTTCGATGGTAGTTTTAGTTGTTATCATTCTCTTTTGGTTAACTGAACTGGCTCACATTAATCAATGACCAGGTATATTTAGTAGAATTTTAAGGTTATGTTATGGTTTGTTTTTCTTCAACATTTATTTTTATTGTTTGTAGATTATTATTGTAGGCTGATTTTAAGTTAATTGTATTAATTGTTATGCTTCTCTTATCGACTGACTTTTATCAGCAAAATAAATATTTTTCTTTCAATTATCTAAATTAAAAATACATAAATTAAAATAGAAGCACCTTTTTGTTTGTCTACTCATACGAAGAGATCGATATTCCATTAATTTAAAAACTCTATTTATATCATCGTTAGAAGACGTATTTAAATAAATAGTTATTAATCATGGATGGGATGACTGTGATGGGAGATATGATGATGTCAACCCTCCCTGTCAATACAATCAGACTGCAACTGACTTTTATTCAAAGATTGGTTAAAAATAATGTACTCCTTCCCCAATGCCAAATATCCAGGAAATTATGTGAATTGAATTCCTCAACCGAATTAAACGGAAGATTTAATTCTTTATTTTGTATCATTTTTCCAAAACACGATACCTCTTAATGTACCAGTAATGCAATAATTATAGTAATAATAGTGACATTCGGTTGTTAGTTGTGCAATGTTGCACACGTTATTATTTATCAAAAAACGATTATCAAAAAACATCCCATTCCAATTTGTTTGTATGCGTGAAGTTTTATACAATTATTAAATAATGTCAAGTGATAGCCCAGCAAAAACAAAAACATATTGAATATATATATGTTATGTAATTTTTGAAATATAAAAGTCACAGTTATATAAAACTGAAGTCACAACTAGTTAATATTTATGTATTGAATACTGACAAAGGCCGGCACAGCTAGAGAACAATAGTGATATAATGGGTACGTATTTATATTACATATTTATTATGTATACTATGTTACATCTCAAATATGTCCAAATTACTATGTAACATATGTGTAAAAATAATATAATATCTAGAGAATATTTATGTATTAAATATTACATAATATAGATGTCACAAAGTTTTATGTTTGTGATATACAGTAGCTGGTGGAAGTACTAAAAAAACAGCAAATTAATGCATATAAGTACATTTATTTTATTAATATATCAAACAAACAAACAAAACAGAATACTAATGTAACAGAAATATTGCAAAACAAAAACTAAAAGTATTCAAAAACTAAATAATGAAACATAACAAAAATATAGAAAATTAATAAATAATTAATAATCAAAAACAAATAATCTTGAGAAATACACTAAGGAGGCTTGTAATTTGAATTAGCTTAAACCCACATATGCCAAGTGAGATCTCTAAATTATTTATTTCTGATCTCGTTTTTGATGATGGTTCATCATAACCACTGTAAAATTGTAAAACTGAGCTACTTATCCATTTCTCTTTCTTCCTCATTGACAAGTCACAGAAGTCTTTTAATTTTTTTCTTTTTAAAGAATTATTTTGCCTAAAATTTATAATTAGGTAAGTTATTTGAATGTAAATCAATTATACTTGAAAATAACTTTAGTGTGATAAGTATATAAATAATAATAATAATTAGTACTTACACAATGTTTTCTTCAATACTCAACACAAAGACACTCATAAAAATTTTATTATAAGCATTTACTTTTTTATTAATAATTTGCACGGGTATAAGTTTCTTCTTTTTTTTGTAAGACGTATATTAGAAGAGGCGAAATATATAATTTATTTTATGTAGCTTTTACGTATTAAATACATATAATTTTGTTCTTCAATTTTTTCAATTTACATCATGAATACATAATCAATTAGATATATCTAATATATAAAATATTTTTTAATGTCAATATTAAGAATATATAACAAAGTTAATAAAAGTTTTGTTACATAAATAGTACGTAAAAAATATATAAATGTTTTATATAAAAATCTTTCTTTCTCTGTTATATATTTTTATATAACATATACATTTGTGTTTGCTGGGAGTGAAATGAATTTAACTCCACCCAATATAACTAATGTTAAGTATTTAATTATTATACAATAAAATGATTAAAAACATCTATTGCTGCTCTTGTTTAATTATTATTAACAAAAAGATTATTAATGTAGGTACAAGTAGGTAAAGTATAGTACGTAACTATTGCTGTAAAGCATTTTACGCACTCACGGAATTATTCTATTCCATTCGTGCTATTTACCACACACGTTACGTAATGTACTATTAAAATATTAATATTTGATAATTTAAATGTCAAAACTGTCAAATGTTATAAATTACACAGTGCTACCGACATACTTTTTAAAATCAAAATTTTCGTTAATACATAAAAATTATAAATTAATTTAAAAAATGATAAAATAGCAAAATATAAAAAATAATATAAACAACTTATTTTATATAGCTGTTGTGACACTCGTTCTTTAAAAAACTCGTGTCATAACAGAAAGCCACATGAAATGCGTTATTTCATATGGTGTTTCATAAAAGGTTCAGTAGTTTTAAACATAACTTTATTATTCATTCAATTTTTCACCAAAAAGGTAATTTTATTAAAAATAAGCAAATCCAATGGTATTATTTTAATTTGTTACCAAAAGACGAGCAAAATAATCGACGTATTTTGGTTTCAAGGCTCAAACAATCCGGACGCCAATGGTACAAAAAATTAGATACCGAATTCAAGAAAATAGGACTAAGTCCATCGTCCGCAAGTCCTTGCGTGTATATATCAACGAAAGGAGGAGATAAAATTGTGATTACGATTTACGTTGATGATATACTTATGGCGTATTCTTGTCCTAAGAGGGCTATAGAAATAAAACACTAATTAAACTAAATCAAGAAAAATACATAGAGGATACTCTTAAGAAGTTTAATATGGAAAATTGTAAGGCAACAGTAACACCTATTGAGCCAGGTCTCTCATTGCAGAAAACAGAAAAAGCTGAAAAGAAAGAAATACCATACAAAAATCTGATTGGGACTCTAATGTATTTAGCAGTGGCTACAAGACCCGACATCATGTACGCAATTAGCTACTTATCGCAATTTAATGATTGTTATGATGAAACACATTTCAAAAGCGCTAAGAGGGTGTTAAGATATTTAAAAGGCACAAAGAGTGTTGGCTCAACCTTCATGAAAAGTGAACAGCCTCTATATGGTAAGGCGGATGCTGATTGGGGCTCCTGTAAAGTTGATAGAAAGTCGTGTTCTGGCTATTGTTTCATGTATGCAGGTGTCACAATAAACTGGGCATCGAAGAAACAAAGAAGCGTGGCGCTATCAACAGCTGAGGCTGAATACATAGCTTTAACGGAAGCTGCCAAAGAAGCGTTGCACCTTAAACATTTATTTGAAGACCTGGGTGTACATCAAGACGAAGTTGTTATATGGAGTGACAACCAGGCCGCAATACAACTAAGCGAGAATCCAATAGTGTCATCCAAGTCGAAACATATTGATTTGGAGATGCATTTTATAAAGGATGTTGTTCAAGAAAAGAACCTTAAGGTATGCTATCGACCTACAGAAATAATGACAGCAGACATATTTACAAAGGCTCTACCTGGACCAAGATTTTCCAAACTAAAGCTAGATCTTGGCCTTCAAGAATAAAACGCTTTTGAGATATGAGCATCTGGAACCAGCGAGCGGTATGCTGTGTGGAGGAGTGAAAGAGTTTCCACAGCACACCATCTCTATGGCAACACGGTTGTGTTCTAGTGTCAAATAAGTTTTTATATTGTGTGATTTTCACAATTTGTTTTATAATTAAAACGCTAAAAATACATCGTTTGTTATTCAATCAAACCATATTAGATCCTACAATAATAAGTACGAAGTACGAAGGTTAAAAAATAAAAACATTATTGTAGAATTATATAAATACTGACGAACAATCAGAAGATTTGAAAAAATTCTAGATTGCCATCTAACGGAATAATTACCCATATTTTGATATTAGAATCGTCATCGCTACGCCACTGGATGAAAATATCGTAAACAAACCAATATTTTAACTTACTTGTGAAAAGAAACATTGGGGCTTAAATATTCCTGTTTTTTACAAACTTGGCAATGGTGAACCATTTCTTTCACTAAATTTCACTTGATATTACCTATAATTTCGCCAAAAAACACCAAAATCTGGTTACAATTTTTTCGGCAACAATGCTTAATAATAATAATTAAAGAGACTAGACTGTGTCAAATTTCATAGTACAACTCTTTCTGAGCGTGGTATCATTCAGACAAGCCGTGCGGCGTTGTCGCTTATTGAGCAACTCATCTGACTGAACGAAATAGTTCAATGGTTAAATATTTCATTAGTTGTATAATATAGGTGGTATTAATTCATACAATATCAATAAACTATAAATGATTCAATAACAATCACAAATTTCTTACCTTAAATGGAGAGCAGGCAACATCATAGCACAACAAATTCCAGTCGGCCATATCAAAACGTCACAGTGGACCAGAAATAGGTAATGTTTGAGAAAATAAAAAAATTAATAGTTTCGTCTCCTCTGATATTAGTTCTATGATCAAAACAAACGCTTTCCTATAAGGCAACGCATCCATCCGCATGGTTGGGATTCTTATTGTAACGCTATACTATTTTTCCGTCCATCAATGTTCGGTCATGATTCGTATATAAAAAAAATCTGAACTCAGTAAAAACACCTTCAATTTTCGAAATTCCACTTATAGTGTTATATCGTTCACTGAATTCTTAAATTAGTTACATGCAACCGTCTTCTTACAGTTTATTGGCTCTTCCAGTAGCAGGCTTGAAGATATCTCTGGATGCTGTGAATGGTTAATGTTGGGTTTCTTCTCACCAAATGGATGGGCATATGAGTCTTCCTTCTTCATTGTTGTATGTTGCAGTTGCTATATACAAATTCCATGCTTATAATTCTTTGAGACACATTTATTTAGAATATATAAAATAATTATTTCAATAAGGTGCAGTCAATAAAAAAACTGTAAAAAATAGAAAATTGTTTCCAACTGCACCCAAGGTAAAGAAACTTAATAGTTTCTATACCAAGCTTGACCGTTTTCTATGAAAAAACAACCTTGGGTGCAGGTGGAAACAATTTTCTACTTTTTCAGACATTTATTTAGTTTTTATACTGGAACTTCCTCTTGAGTTCATCACTGGTAAAACTAATACAAGCATTTTTATATGAACAGTATATCGAGGGTGTCAATTCAATACGTCGTATCTACGGATTCCGACAATATCACGTATCTTACAGTCAATTGACTGCTTTAATAATTTTGGTTATATAAATTCATATCTACTGTTTTTTATGTATTCCCATCAATTAAAATTAAAAATACCTCTCTTTAACAGAAAGTGTATTTCATTTTTTTAACCTACTCAAAAATAGCTATTTTGTAGATACGAGGTATTGAATTGACACATTCGACATGCAACCACATTTTTGTCTTTATAGGAGATAATAGCCGATAAAAATAGAAAGAAAAAAACAAAAGGCAAATGATATTTGGAAAAAATTTAGTAGTATCCAGTATAAACAAAATATCTTAAATTAATTTTTCAGAAAGCTTAAAAAAATGTGCACTATGGCGTTGCAAATAAGCTTCATAACGTTTCTGAAGCTGTTAAAGATATTTAAGAAAGGTGGTTGCTGCAAATGTTCAAAATAAGTTATTATTTTTTGCCGTAGTTCTCGAACAGTTTCTAACCAATTTTACGAGTGAAATATGGAATTCGTGATCATACCCCAATCCTGGACATCAGGTGGTGTTAAATCCGGTGAATGAGGTGTACACTCGTCGTCTGTGCAACGAGAAATTATTCTGTTATCAAAATGTTCACGGAGATAACTTATGGCGAGTTTGCCTGTATGGCTTCTTGCGCCATCCCGTTGAAACAATCTAAATCCTTAATCTTTAAATCTTTGACAAAAGGTGTCACTATATTATGTCTTTACCACTCTTGATTGACAGTAGCTGGCTGCTCATTTTCGTCTTCAACAAAATAAGGACCAATTATCCCATGACCAGACATGGCAACCCTAATTTACTCGAGCATTTTAGGCTTTTCTAAAATGGCATCAGGACGTTCAATCCCGAGGAATGGATTTGTTTGTCGGTTGATGTAACCGTTGAGGTGAATGCGACTTTCTTCAGAAAACCATACTTACTTAAAAAATCGTTATCTTTATACACTAAGCTCAGTACGCGTTCGTCGTAAATGTCTCTTTCACGTTTATCTGCAACATTTAGTCATTGTCCCATTTGAATGTGGTATCGAAAGTCGAAATAGATTTGAGCATTCGACTTGTAGATGTTTCAGTTATATTAAGTTTACGTGCTATTCGTACAAGACTTCTTTGCGGAGATTGGATGATTTGGTTAAACACGCTATCTTCATTATCATTGGTACTGGGGGACGCCTTTTTGAAATCTTTCTGACATTTGTTTTAAATATGGGGCAGTATTCCGTCCAAATCACTATGAGCAGAAATAATAATTCTAATAAAAAAAAAAAACTATTTCTTATGTAGAAAGAATCATAATCACAAAGATTTTAACCGTAATGTAATGTCAAGTTGACAACTAAAGACAAGTTAAATAAATGCAGCTTACGTATACAATTTCACAGCCTTCTTAATTTCGGTAGTGTTTACTTTGACGGAGACCGTAAATATAGGTACATATAGTATTTTAATAGTATATTGTTTAACGAGTGACGAAAGTAGCATTTTTTGAAGCGAAAGAACAATGTTCTTGAGCTTTAAAAAATACTTTCGACGAGTAAAACACTATACTTTTTCTACAAACCAGAGTATATCATAATTATCATAAAAAATCACAATGAAATTAAATTTTATTTTCAATTAAAAATAACAATATAATTCTTAAATACTATCCTTATATCTACTTATGATTTAAATATTGATTTATGGTTATGTTTGAACAATTATTTAAAATAATAGGGGTATTACAATCTAGATTTCTATTTATCAAAGAAGATGATCCTACATCTGTTATGTTATTAACTGAGGTCACTTTAGATGAAGATGTGCCATTATTAGAGAGAATAGCGTTATCTACTTTTTGTAAAATTTTGGTTTGTATTTGGTTTTTACTGTTAACCGACTGGTCAACATATGCTTCCACAACGGTGCTAGATGTCCAGCCTCCATGCTTTTTTAATTGAAGTAAATCACCTCCTGCATCGACTAAAAGCGTTGCAGAAGTTCGACGTAGACAATGGCCAGTATATTTTTGGGAATTTAGATATTGAGCAATTTGCATAGGAATTTTACTGAATTTATTTATTCCCACCACCTGCTTGGTACACTTTCCGTTCTGGTAGTTTATAAAGAATCTGGAATTAACTTACAATTTAGAGATCTCGTATAATAATCCAGAAATATGAAAGGATCGGGGTACTTTGGTTTTTGTATTACCTTTTGCAAGCTTCCGAAATTCGAAAAATTAAAACTACCTACAAATCTTTAATAATGAGAATTTATTGTCTTAATAAAAAAGTTTATAACTTACCTTACTCATTAAGTATTTAGAGTCGGGTGCGTTTTTTTAAAAGTGTTTATTTCATCGGATGAAAATATTTTTGACTTTTGACACTTAAAACCATCAGATTTCCGTTTCAAAAACGATCGCAACTTCAGATATTTACTAATATCGATATCATTTTTAATTGATAGCTCTTAGCATAGAATAAATAGACCATAGGGTCGATGACTTAAATTTATTCGTCAAAAATCCAAAATATGCAAGCAGCACATTCTCCGAAATAGTATATTACATAACGAGTGTGGAAAGTGAAGTATTACGCACGAGTGAAGCTTAGCACGAGCCGCGTAGTGGCGAGTGCGGAAACGTAACGAGTGCAAGAAATACACTTTCCAACGCGTTGTGTACATGATTTTTCCTACGACCCCAATATTTCTTATTATAATAAATATTTTAAATTTATTTATAAAATTTATTTTAATTGTTAGTCATGTTAAATATTAGGATTTAAACGAGTTTATATATTGCATGGAAATATAATTAATTAAAATCAAATAACCACCTTTCTCAGGAATTCACATCAAAATTCTTTATTAGCTAAATGATATTTTAATTTTTTTTTGTGGGCTCTATAAAAATTAAAAGTTAAATGGTCAGTCGGTGAAATTAATTGAAAAGTAATGTAATAATAATAGACACAAAGATAATTGTGAACAGAAACACAAAGATAACTTCAAAAATCCACATTCAACACATGCACGGAACATAAACACAATATAAAAAAGAAGAATAAACTGTTCTTCTTTCTAAAAGTGTTTTTATAAAAATAATAATACTGAATAAAAATATGTTTATTTTTTAATAATTTAAAAACCTATAAGAAACTTTTTTCTTTATTCTTACTTTATACAGAAAAATTTGTATTGGCAATTACAATACAATATTTGACACAAGGAAGATTTGAAAAAAAATTAAATGGTCCTTGCTTTGACATTTATGTGTTTTTACTATTGATAAATTTGACGTAAATGTCACAGATCATAGAACTATATTTTTTTACTTTTCAATACGTGTATTGATATTTACTTTTCAATACGTGTATTGATATTAGCTACTTTCTTAAGTACAAATAAGTGTGCAAACTAGCACTTTCATATGTGGTCGTAGGAAAATGAATTTACGTGATTTTCAATTCTCCATTCCACAAATTTTGTATATATTTCTTCATACCTTTTTTTAGATTTTATTGGTAGTAAATCTAATGAAGTTTCTTCTGCTTGATTTTTTATTTCTTCGGGTGTATGACTGTAATCTTATTCACTTTCAGAATCGGAGCTCATGATTTCAAAGCTGGGCACTAGATAAAAATGGTGAAACGTCAAACTAATGAAACCAGGGCACTAGATAAATATATTTTTTTCTACAACCCTATATAAAATGACGTTATTTTTTAATAGTAAACGTTCAGCGAAAACGCGATTTCCGTTGCAAGTGAGAGAATATATTTTCGTCTCTAGTGACGAAAGTGTTTATATTTTTAACCATTTTTTTGCGCTTGCATAGGTATATAATGTTTTTACGATTTTAAATTATTAATAAATGCAAACAAGAATTATTTTTATAATTAGAATACAACTTTTTATTTGATAAATATATAAATTAAAAAATTAAATTGGATTTAAAAACCATTTTTCACATCAGTTGTTCAAAAGTGTATAATTATTACCGGAATAAATACAGTTGGTGGGAATAGAAATATTTATTATAAATTATTATTATAATTAAAAAATTACATTTTGCAATGGAAATATTTATTTAAAATATACTCATACAAAGACAACTTATAGACAATATTTTATTATACAACTAATATTATATTAAAAATGCAATGAACTTACGTTATAGTCCACACCCATTCTCGCTATAACTAGAAGGACTTTATTCTTTTCCTACATTTATAATTAGTTGATCCATCATTAAAAATTAGTTACATGTAATGTTCACTAGATCATATGATCGATCGAACCAACAAACTTATATATTAAATATTGAATTTTAATTATTGAATGGGGTATAAGGTAAAACCAGTGACATAGAGAATTAGAGAATTAGAGAATTTCTCTTAGTTTGAATTTATAATCTTTATGTCACATTTTTTTTCTCTATGTCACTGGTTTTACCTTATACCCCATTCAATAATTAAAATTCAATATTTAATATATAAGTTTGTTGGTTCGATCGATCATATGATCTAGTGAACATTACATGTAACTAATTTTTAAGGTAGGTCTACTGTTAAAATCTTGTAATCTGCATAATTTTTACCTCTCACCTTTGTTTTTTCTAGCCTGATGATGGCCTGCTTATAGGCCGAAACTAGTCGCTGTTCCTGTAAACGTGTACTTTTTGTAATAAAAACCTGTGACACTGACTTTGGTATTTTCCTTTATTCATTGGTTTGTCACATTTGATACATGGATGATTTATTTCATATTTTTTTTAGTTTTATGGTGTTTTTTCACTTTTAGAAAATGTCGCTGCTGAGACTACTAAATCCTTATTAATAAATGTCTTATAATACTTGGTATTTAATTCAATTAATCGTATACTTGTTTGTCTTATATTAATTGTAACTTACGTTATTTAAATTGCGTATTATTATGACAAAGTAATTAAGTATGTATTATATGATTCAATAAAAGTATAAACTACGATGAAATCTTATGTATAAAATTGAGATATTCTAATGAGATATTATATAATTTATAACTTTGAAATTAATTCAGATAAAAAAGCGAATTAATGTAGATATACATGGTATTTAACTGATAAATGTCCTATATAACAACAGAAAGGAGACAAAACATAGAGTAGGTACCTAGTAATTGGAATGGTAACATTATATTTTATCCTAAATTTACTGTACTAACCCTTACTTTTTGGGAATCGATCATTTTAAGATATTAAGAACATTCAACACATGGCCTTGTAATAAAACTTTGAACCCCGTAAGTTTTTTTACAATGTTATTTGTTTTTCCGCTTAGGTACCTTACGGGAAATCAATCATGAACACCAAAATTAGGGCGGAAAGTATAGTTTCTCAACCCAAGGGAGGATTTTTTATTCTAGCATTAAAAAAATTAGCTTGGATTTAACATTTTTAAATTGTATTTACCTACCAATCTACCTAACCTTTTAATTATACGAAATTGATTGTGTTAACCTTTACTGTGTGGAAGTTCATCTTACAAAGAACAATAAATTACTGGACGGTTAAACCAAACTTCCACTATTTATTCGAAAAATTCGCTTTAAAATTCAATTACAGCTGGTTCGCTAATAACTAGTATCGTCAGATTGACATATTGAAATTACATTTTGTTTGTTTGTAACTAAGTACTTGATGTTGATAAGGAGTTAAGGCTAGACCAAGTAAGGTAGTAATAACAAATAACAATTTTAAAGCCTAGATGTTATTAGCCCTAAGGGATTATATTACAACAACCAGATAAGTCGAACTATGCAAAACACCTACTGGAACATCCAAACTCACTTATACACACCAATGACATTCATATACTACACATTTGTGATAAAAAACAAAATTTAGATTTTCTAGAAGAACTTGAAATTAAAAGACATCTAGCAGATCAACCATTTTAAGGAAGTGAATGAACAAATAAATCTTGGAAGTTCTCCACTATTAAACTGTTTACTTTGATTGAGTCTTCATTTTATACATAGATAAGACATTATTGTAACATAAATATATTAAGTTATTGTGAATATCAGCATGATATAGTTTTTTCCTGGTTTTTCTATATAATTGCACAGTTATACTGATCTTAGAGGGAAGTACTTGGTCTAGCCTTACCTCCTTATCAACATCAAGTACCTAGTTACAAACAAACAAATGTAATTTCAATATGTCAATCTGACGATGCTAGTTATTAGCGAAACAGCTGTAATTGAATTTTAAAGCGAATTTTTCGAATAAATAGTGGAAGTTTAGTTTAACGGTTTAGTAATTTATTGTTCTTTGTTTTAATTATTTATTTATTTATTATTTATTAATATCCAAACAGACACAAAGTTCTAATTACATGGATAAAATATCTTAATTAGTTCAATAACAAAAAAGCAAATAATCAGCAAACAACATGGATAAGCATAAGCATAAACACTGTTACATAATATACATTCATACATACATAGACACATATGTATACTCGTATGTGTCTATACAATTTCTTGAATTCTCATCAATTACCAGCAGACTTAACATATCTCTTCGAAAGTGAGTTTGGGAAAATGACCAATCCAAACCACTCAGTGAGTTGTAATGGTTTGCCAATCGACACATGGTTGCAAGAGGCGCTTTATTGGTGGTTACCGTAAGAACATCAAATAAAAGAGAAGTACGAGTTCTCCTAGGAGGCACTTTAAATCTAATGAGGGAAAATAATTCTGGCGAGTTAATTTTATTATTTATAACTTTAAATAAAAACGTCAACACAGTAAATTTTCGTCTATTCTCTAATGACAATATTTTAAACTCATTTCTGAGGCGACTAGTCCTCACTGTGTAGTAATTCGGATAAATGTGATATTTCTTATAAAAAAGATATCTTAAAAATTTTTTTGAACTTTTTCCAGCTCAAATAACGTAGTCTGATATTCACTAAACCAAATGCAAGCACCAAACTTCAACTTGGATCTAACTAAACTGTAATAAAGCACTTTAAGACTATTAATATTAGTAAACGTATTGGTTTGTCCGACTATGTATCCCAGCATCTTATTTGCTGCATTGGCAATTTTTTTAGTATGTGCTATAAAAATGAGTTATTATACGTTAAACCTAAATCTTTTACTTTAAGGCAACGTGTCAGAGCCTCTTGTTCAAATCTATATTTAAATATTACAGGATCCTTCTGACGCGTTATTGTTAGAACATGACATTTGTTAATATTAAAACATAATTTATTATCTATACTCCATTCATAAATAGCATTTAAATCTTTTTGTAGATTAACACTGTCTACCGTTTGAATCCGTTTAAAAATTTTGAAGTCGTCTGCAAAGATGAGATAGTCTGAATATTTTACTACATCTGGTAAGTCATTGATAAAAAGTATGAACAGTAACGGTCCCAAATTGGACCCCTGAGGTACTCCAGAATTGGCCTCAAATTTACCGGAAGAATTACCAGCATGTTTAACAATAAGTTGCCTGTTTTGTAAATAGTTTTTTATTAATTTAAGAAAGTTATTTGACAGTATTATACATTTTTTTAAAGTAATTGGAATAGTGCGTGTGACAAAACAAATCACAAGAAGAGTGCATGCGATTTTTAAAGAAAGAGTCCGATTCTCAATACCTCATTATGAAGATGAGAAAATACGTAATAGTATAAACTACACAATACGATCAATGTTTTCTAAAGCGCCTGCTGGCGCAGTAATATACGTGCTTGTCTCTCATGCAGAAGGCTTAGGTTCCATTCTCAACAATAACGATTTAAAAAAAAAAATGTTTTAATAGTCATAAAGGTAGGCGGAAAACAGTTGTGTGTAACCTATGCTAGCTGATATTTGATGCAAATACAGCCGCGGGCTGCTAATACCCACTTCCCAGTTTGGTGATACACTATACTATAGTAGTCATAGCTGTTGAACAACCTTTCGTAAGGAGTACAATTATTAGCGGTGCAATTGAATGTAGGGCTTCAGGTAATACTTTTCCCCATTGATTAATTTTGAGATTTTTTGTTTTTAAAGCTAATGATAGTCTTCCAAATTATACCACTGTAGCGTTCTATTTGACCATTTTCTTCTGGTTTGTAAGGGGTACTACGACTTGTCGCTACTCCTCTGTCGTATAAGAATGATTTAAGTTCTTTGGACATAAAACAAGATCCTTGATCTGTATGTATGTATGAGGGCATTCCAAAAATAGCGACTAATTGATTTACACATGATATGACGGTACTAGACGATGTATCGGTACATTGAAATGTAAAAGGAAATCTTGAAAATTCATCAACAATCGTCAAAAGATATACATTTCTGGAATTTGATGGTAGAGGGCCTTTAAAATCCATGTTCAGTCGCTCAAAGGGCTAAGTAGCTTTGATAAGTTTACCTTGCTTGTTTATGAATTTTGGTTTTATTTCGGCAAAACTCGGGCATGAGTTTGTCATTTTCCGTTTGTCATCAATAGAATAAGGCATATTCTTGGATTTAATCCAATGATACATACGTGTGATTCCAGGATGACATAAGACTTGATGAAGATCAAAATAGAGTGTTATTGCTTATCGATCCACATATTCTAGAGAATGTATCTGCAAGAGTATTACCAACTACTGGTCTATAAACAATATCAAAGTTATAACAAAAGGTACATAAAGGATGTGATTATAATACAGAGTGAACTTCAATACAAGTATGTTGAGAATTCCCTGTAAAAACATATAGGGTGATGATTTTTTGACTTTGACATTTATTTTTGTAGTTGTCAGTTTTCTGAATATATTTTTACTATTTATCGAGTTATTTAATTAATAGTTATATACGTTATCTTTCTCTAAGACGTTTTCGTTCACCGGGTAGGTGTCCTTTGGAAACGAAACAATTAAAGATAGAGCCAATATTAAAAAATATCCTAAAAGAGAGAAAATTTCACAAAAAAACAGTCTTGATTACCGGAGTTCCTTGCTACCGTTGTAGTGCCGTTGCAATAAAGCAGACGTTAGAAAATATTGTTTTATATTATTTAATATAAATTTAAAAATCTGAAAAAATCACAGTTTTATCTAGTCACTTTAAGGTATATAACACGGATATAAAAAATTAAGTTGATTTTTGTTAAATGTATTCAATTGTTAACTAAATAATTGTTTACTTACTTAAGCTAAAATAAAATAGGTTATAGTTTAAATCATGGTGCACAGACTTATTAAGACTAGGGGCCACTCAAGCAAATCATGAACTGATGGCGGACCGGCCACCAGAAGACAATGAAGAATTGATAATAATTTATGAAAATTGAAAAAATAATTTTTTGAATTTGAAGCTTACAATATTTTTTTTTATATTTGGCTCAAATTTACTTGTAGCAACACGTAAAACTGCTTCCAAGCTTTCATTTGCAAGGCGGATTCGATTTTTTGTTTTATTATTATTTAGTATAGGTAGAACCAAATAAGCTGGCACATTTCAGAGCGTTTATGCGCAACTCTTTGTACATATTTTTATCAATGCAGTGGTAAAAGTTCAGCAAGTCTCGTTCGTTGAATTTGTTGCGTAAATCTTGGTCGTATTGAATGTCGATAATTTCTAACTTCATTGACTCTAGCAGATTTACAACTGAAATCGTGAAAGGATTGCTGAATATGTCCAACAGAGCTTTCACTTTTTTAAACTCTGAAAATCTGTCTTGGGACGATTGAATCAAAATATCTAGCTTTTCTACATAACTGAAATTATTCGCAGTTTTGTTGAATTTTTCAGCCATTTTCTTATAGTTCGGAAAATGATTGTAATTTCTAAAATTCAATTATAATCTGAAAAGTATCAGCTTGCGTTGAAAGGATGATAATTTGAAACGTCAACTGAAAAAGCCAAATCATACAACCAATCAGGATTTTTAAGTTCCAGGACATCCCTTTGCTTTTCCGCCAGAAATATTCCTATTTCTTATATTATTAGAAATCTTTCCAGTATCAATCCACGACTTAGCCACATTACTTCTGTATAATACAGTAAATCTCAGTATTCGCTTTCGACATCTTCAAGAAATTGTTTGAATTATCTGTGATTGAGTCCTCGCATTCGACTCTGGAAGCTTTGTGTATTTACCTTCTCGAGCAATCGGGAATTCGGGACTATTGCTATCTCACTTGCTCTCACCGCGCTAGAAAATTCTTGATTTCTCTAGATACTATTTTGAACTTTATACAGGGTGTTTCATTAAGAATTATCCATATAGTAACTGGAGAAACCTTAGCACTAAATATGAAGATTTAAGCCAAAACACTTAAATAAAATATTCCTCCTTACCGAGATATGGGGTGTTTTATTTTAACTATTCTAAATGATTGTATCCCATATTTTTGACACCTTCCAATATTTTTTCTTCATACTTGGCAAAAAATTTACACATATTAGGTAACTTGAAACAGTGGCAAATTTAGTTTTTCTCGATTACCATAGGCGTGCGGTAGGGATGGATACTTTCTTTTATCCCCCTACAATTTACGCCACTGTAGTAATAATTGTTTCTGCATGTTTTTTTGATTCTCCGTTACTTTCTACGTAAATATCATCTTCTTGTCTCAATACCATAGAGTGAGTAGTTTTCGAGTTATTTACATTTAAAGGTAATGTTTAAAATATTCATTTTTGTTTTATTGCTTATTTAACATGAGTTTTTTAATAATCTAACCACCTTGACAACAAAATTTGTTAATTCTAATTGTAAATTCACATACCTCAATAAATATTTCACTATATAAATAAAGTTTATTAGTTTCAGTAAATTTCATTTCAAAAGATTTTTTCATATCAATGTTTTTCAATTTTAAATTTATGAAAATTCAGAAATATTATTTTTATTATCAGATACTAATAAATAACATAAAATTCGCAGCAAATTCGCA
The DNA here is from genome assembly GCA_035357415.1 of Ophraella communa. NCBI lineage: Eukaryota > Metazoa > Arthropoda > Insecta > Coleoptera > Chrysomelidae > Ophraella > Ophraella communa. The sequence continues at coordinate 23,081,385 of CM068985.1, forward strand.
GGTCCTTTTGAATTACCTGCAAATTTAAATGGCCGTTCATATCTGGAATTATTTCAAAATCCACTTTTTGATGAGCTGGAAAACTTACCATTAAACCAAAGAAGAAGTATGTAGTTTATGCAAGACGGCGCCCCACCACATTATCCTTTAGCGGTTCGAAATTATCGCTCGGAGTCCCGATTTTAATCCCCTAGACTTTTATTTTTGGGGACATATGAAGACACTTGTGTACGCTCAAGAAATTAATACCCGACAGGAATTATGGCAACAAATAGAAAATGCTGCAAATTTTATTAGGAATCGACCCAACATATTTCTAAAGGTTAGGAGAAATTTTTCCAAAAGGATTAATAAATGTATTGAAGTCAATGGAGGCCACTTCGAAAATTTACTATAATGTAACTAGAATTTTTTGTTACAGTAGTCTAAATAAATAATTGTTTCAGTTTATTTTATGTATTCATCATGTTATTTCATAATAAAAATCATAGTTCTATTTTTTTTATAAATTTAAAACTGAAATTTTAATAAAAATTAATATGGAACAATCATTTGAAACTAATAAATTTTATTTATTTAGTGGATTTATTTATGTGGATTTACGATTAGAATTAACAAATTTTGTTATCAAGGTGGTTAAATTATTAAGGAAACTCATGTTAAATAAGCAATAAAAAAAATGGATATTTTAAACATTACCTTTAAATGTAAATAACTCGAAAACTACTTACTCTATCGTATTGAGACAAGAGGATGATATTTACGTAGAAAGTAACGGAGAATCAAAAAAACATGCAGAAACAATTATTACTACAGTGGCGTAAATTGTAGGGGGATAAAAGAAAGTATCCATCCCTACCGCACGCCTCTGGTAATCGAGAAAAACTAAATTTGCCACTGTTTCAAGTAACCTAATATGTGTAAATTTTTTGCCAAGTATGAAGAAAAAATATTGGAAGGTGTCAAAAATATGGGATACAATCATTTAGAATAGTTAAAATAAAACACCCTATATCTCGGTTAGGAGGAATATTTTATTTAAGTGTTTTGGCTTAAATCTTCATATTTAGTGCTAAGGTTTCTCCAGTTACTATATGGATAATTCTTAATGAAACACCCTGTATAAAGACGGCAAGCGATGTTACTTGACTCAGCATTTTTGGGCGCTAGATTTTCGAACATATTTTTTTTGTTTTATCCTGGAATAGAATTCAATATTTTTCAAATGTACGAGAGTATTAAGAACGGCAAACAACTAAAAGGTTGAATTAAACTATCACTATTTATTCGCAAAATATGAAATGCATTTCATATTTTGCGGATAAAAGTTTAATTCAACCTTTTAGTTGTTTACCATTCGTGATAAGATGGACTTTCACGTAGTAAGGGTTAGTAAATGGTTTAAATGTTGTACCTAAATTTCTTGGTAGCCTATTCTTATTTACACAGTTAACAAGATTCTGCAGTAAAAATTTACGAAAATTTTCTTATTTATTTATAACGATTTTTGCAAGTTACCTTACAAAAATTCCGGGGTTTTCATTTAACTACGAAAAAGTATTTCGTGTTTTCTTTTGTGCTTTTTCTTATACTATCGGTATATCCAGATAAATTCAATCGGTAAAAATGGTTTTAATTTATTTTAATTGTAGTTATCTCTATAATTTCGTACCCCGGCGTGATAAGTATTTCATTTCCTCCTTGCTCTTATATATGGTGATAATTTCAGTCACCAAGATTTTGTATTTTAGCATATTTAAATTTAGCATATTTAACATTTAGGTTACTAAAATATTTGGTATCTTTAATTTCGCTGCAAATCATTGGCGGGTCATTTTATCTAGAAAGAACAAACTAATGAAGTAAAGATAGGGGAAAATTATTATTCAATCGGAGAGAAAGACAAAAATGTGTATCTAATAACATTAAAAACAGAACTTTTTAAACAAAACTTCCACTCTTTATTTAAAAACGTGCTTTTTTAAACTCATTGACAGCTGTTTCGCTATGTCAGATTGACATATTGAAGTTACATTTTGTTTGTTTGTAGCTGATGTTGATTAAGTAGTATTAAGGCTAGACCAAGTATGAAAGTAATAACACATAACTTAGTGCAGTCATTGAAGCGAAAAATACGGTCTTACCTCCGAATTTTTTACTGTTAACCGATTAGCATGAAATTTTTGGAATTAGGCTCATCTTACCCTTAACTTCAAAAGTGAAAATGATCTGAACTCCGCCTATTATTTTTAAGGGGTGTAAACAACCCCTTAATGGAAAAATTGATATTACCATTTTATTTCAAGCACAAAATCCTTTTTTAGTAGAATGCATAACGCGCATCTGCTCGCCGCTAGATAGCATTGACCACATCGATTAAAAAAAAATAAAAAACGGCTTTGATCTTTAATATCTAGCTTAATATTGCACTTAGAATACTTTACAAAAAATTGTTCATTTTTTTACCTGCTACAATTTTGTTCTCTATAAAATTTTCGATAAAACCTATATTTTTGGAGATATTTGCAAAAAACCGATGAAAAACATTAAAAAAATTTTTTGCTTAAAATTAGGCCTTCCATCGATATCCGAGGTTATTTTGAAAAATAATTAACCTCCTTTTGAAGTTGAGGGTAAGATGAAATGACTGCACTAACAATATTAAAGCCTAGATGTTATTAGCCCTAAGGCATTATCCTGGATGTATTTTCCTCTAAGATCAGTATAACGTACAATGATATAATAGAAAAACAATAACTTAATATATTTATGTTACAATTACGTTTTATTTATTTATAAAATGAAGATTCAATCAAAGTAAACAGTTTAATAGTGGAGAACTTCCAAAATTTATATGTTCATTAACAACTTTAAATTGTTGATCTGCTAGATGTCCTTTTATTTCAAGTTCTTCAAGAAAATTTAAATTTTGTTTTCACAAATGTGTATTATTTGAATTGGTGTGTATGAGTGAGTTTGGATGTTCAAGTATTTAACAATTTTGTTCCAACATTATTTTGTGTTTTAAATTATATTAATGCTGATGTTGCCGAAGATATTATTTTTGGTATTGTATTGGAAATATTTCCACAATATGTAATATTTTATAGCTTAAATTATTTAGTTTGTTTTGGAAATATTAGTTCTAGAGACATTTTTTATTCTTTCTTATTAATTAATTTATTTATCAAATGTATTGGTTGGTCATTAGATGTAGCAATTTTTTTATGAGCTCAATTTCTTTATCAAAATTATTTTTGTTCATTGGTATTGAAAATGCTCTATGTACCTATCATAGAATTATAAGCAATTGATATAGGATGATTTGAATTATATGGTATGATTACAACTGTTTGTGTTGTTTTTCTGTATATTGAATAATTTAATGAATTATTAACTTTTTCTTTTCTTAAATCTAGAAAATTAATTGAATTATTTTCTTTAAATTCTAAAGTAAAATTAATTTTAGGATGCACGGTATTAATATAATTAAAAAATATATATAATTGTCGTTCACTACCTACAAAACCTACTAAAACATCATCAACATATCTATACCATAATACAATATTGTTTTTGTAACTAGACTTAAACATTTTGTTTTCTAAATTATCCATAAAGATATTTGGAGAAATAGGAGTTCCAATTAGAAGACATTCATTTTTTTATTAAACGTAAAATAATTTTGACTAATGCATACATTAAATAGTTATTTATTTCTTTATAACAAATTATATCAATGTGTATAAAAGGGAGTCAAAATGGTACGCCCTAATTAGCAAGACTAAGATAGTATTATATGTCTCCTAGACTAACAAAAAACTAATTCATTCTAACTTATTTAACATTTTTTAGCCTTGTCTCCAGATTTTTAAAATACTTTCACTTTACTTAATTTTCAGCAGGCCGCACCCTTAAATTATGACGTTCCGCGCTTCTTTTCCTCTTTTTTCGAACGCGTATAATATTGGTAATTTTTGAAGTCAAAACTGTGTGTTTTTCCGTAACTGAGAAAATATTTAGATTTAATTTTTTTAACTATCCTAATGCCCTTAGTATATGCATAATATTTATGAATTTATCTGGCTCCCTGAAATAAATATAACAACTAAGCATATAATGAAAAAGGGTACGTCTGGGTTCGCTAATAGTTTCTTTACATTATATCAACGGTGTAATGTTTGCTATGGTGTTACAATTGGTGCTCCACATATGAGCAATGATTTTACCATTAAAAGTACTCTCCCTAGGAATACTACTCCAATTTTATTTTTCCATTTCTTTTTTGTTCCCTATAACAGAGCTATTATCCACTTCATTTTGACCTTCCCCTGTTCCTCCTTACCTACAAAATAACTCCTTCTGCTTGGTTTCACTTGAAGCCTGTTCTTTTGAGCAACTACCTCTTATTCGCCACTAACCATATCGTGCTAATACCACATTTTAACAAATTCCCCTTTTTTAAAAATTTTCTTACCTTTATAAACTTGTTTCCACAATTTCATACTATCAAATTCATTTGTCTACTTATTAAGTTTTTTAATGTCTTTAATTCCAAGGATGAAGATTTGAGATTTGAAATTGATTTGTCTGTTACTTTTGACCGATATTAAAAATTTTTTTATTTTACATATTGCATTACTTTGTTTAACCAGGTGATAAATGTTTGATTTTTTAACCTAACATTTACTGTCTTTATTATGACATCTGTTAAATTAGAGTTTATGTACTTAATTTGCCTTTGATACTAATTTAATATTGTATTGTATTATAATTTCTTTTTTAAGTTTCACTTTGTTTAATCACCTTTTAGAAAATTTTATTAAGATTATTGTAACTTGACTACATATTTTTTTTTTCCAATTCAAATTAAAGTTTTTATAAATTTATAATGTTTCACCATATTTTACAGTTGCTTATTTAATTGTAATATCTATCACTTTATTATTGTTTCTCCTTCTATTGGCAATTTATTGTATTTTACAGCCTGATGATGGTCTGGTAAGACCGAAACTAGTTGCAATTTTTTAATCTTAAATTAAACATTGTGGGATCGACTTTCAGTTTTTCTTTGAACCTAATTATTATTCTTTTTTTATTTGTTTTTGTATTTTTGCAATTTGGAGCACATTATCTAATGGTAATTACATCATTTGATAATTCTATATGCTAGCTAGTACAACAAAATGAAAAAAATAAGGCCATGAATCCTCTAAGTCGATTATTTGAAAGGTAATTTTTAATTGAAAATATTTATTTTCTCGAAAAAAATTTAATATTTCGATTCGTAAAAATGTTTGGTTAGAGACAGAAAAAAGTATCTTTTCAACAAGTTTTATTAAAATTGGAGTTTTTATTCCGAAATAAAAAATTAAAAATGAAAAAATTGAAAAAAAAAAGGTTTTTTGCAATTTCCTTGGAAATTTTGAAGTTATGTCAGAAAAGTTGTAGATTTTTTTATTAAGTTGAGAATGTTCATTTTTATCCCTCAAAAATGAACAACAGAGAAACAAAAAATAAATTATTAAAAGGGTAAAAGAACTTCTATAATACATAAACACACGTAATTTTTGTCTAAGGGATAGTTTTCTGTGGCATCTAATGGTTGTTTCTTACAAAAGAGTGTCTTAAATATAGATGCAGGAAACGTAATTTCGTTTTTAGTTACATATTGTAATTAAATTATATTCTTTTTAATCTGAATTAATTAGGAATAATATTAATTGTAGTGGGCGAAAAAATTACAAAGCAATCAAAAATAACAGAAAATGTTAAATAATTTGAAAATTATTATTTAAATCATAATAGGGATGTTCACAAAAAATTAAAATCGCGTGTAAACTACATAAAATGATCGAAAAATAATCCTAATAACACATTAATAAAACATATTAAATATAAATAATGTCTTTCTATAAAAAAAACTCAATTAAAAATACTATCTTCGTTTGAATTCAAGGAACGCTTTCTGATTGGCTTGACGTCACCTCCTTTATCGATTAAATCCCGCCGAGCCAGCTGATGTTATTTTGACCTGGCTACCTGCTTTTGGGTTAATCTCTTCGCATTTTAGAACCTTTTACGTGTATAAAAATATTGTTTTAGTATATTTTGTTGTGTTCAGAGAGTTGATTGTTGATTCGTGTATTCAATATTTTAATTTTTGTTTAAAACAAGAAATGGAGCAAGGATTTCAAAAAGCCGATTCACATAACCTACCAAATGTGGATGTTACGATGGTATCGGATTTCTTAATTTTAAATAAAGACTTTAATCTACACTACGTACACTACTACTGTCACTATCAAACTCCAAAGTTTTTACAATCATTTTTGTTGCAATGTTGATGGGTTTTGGGTGGGCAAATTTTAAAGGTGATGTTCCTATGTTCATTACTGTCTTTTTGTGGTCCACCACTTGAGTTCCTTTACTGCGGTAACTAATAGGACGAGCTTGACAACAAAAATCATGTTTAGAAGGCTCTAAAACTTCTCTAGTTGCAGTCATTTTTGCAGTTTCAGGCTGATGGGAAGTACTTGGTTGCATATTGTCTATAATATCTATTGCCATTATTGTCTCAGGTACTGGCACTACTGGGTCATTTAAAATCTCTGCAATTTTCCTTTTATAAACCCTTTTCTCACTAGTACTTCTAGGTACACTTTCTTTTTTGTCAGGTTGGCACAAAAAAATATGGGGAACTATTTCAGATTTCATCCGAGCTGAAACCTTACTTAATCTGTACTCCATATAATTTTCCATATCTTGCTCAAGCTAAAAGAAAGAAAAAATATATTAAAACTTGTAAAAACTATTTAGATTAAATTAAACTTACATTAAAGTGGTCTTCACAGCAATAGAACGAAGTTTTTATTGAAACATCCTTTAAGTCTCTCCTAGCTGCAGCAAACCACTTCTTTTTACGTTTTAAATTTTTCGTATTTGTACAGTATTTGTACATCCAGGAACAAAACACCATTTATTTGCAGTATTTTCACTCATTTTTAACGTTTTTAATCACAGAATAACAGTGGAATAACAATCACACACGAACTTCAACACAATAAACAATGGCGCCGGAACGGTAAATAGAGGAGCTGACGTCACAGACGCTAGCCTCGACAAAGGGAGTCATTTTTTAGCCTCGAAAAAAATATGATTTTTATTTTTCATTTATTAAAGCGAAAAGCCGTTTTTAATTAATTTGGTGGTGTTTTTATGTTTATAAACTGTTTGTAAACTAAACATTTACAATACATTTGAAAATTAGTGAACATCCCTATTAACTAATACACATATATTACGGTATGCGCCAAAACAAAGGACACGGAAATAAAGAAGCCTGTGTGATATAATCGAGTCATATGAAACAAGTGACAATAGTTTTCTTAGTATTTTTAAACATTGTTTATTCTAACAAACTGTCAAAAAGCTTCGAAATGGTGCTTACAACGCAAGAAAAAATATTCATTAATGAGTATTATTTTCGCTCATACGGGAATGGACGATCAATTGATCCTAGTTTGTTAATGGTTGCCAATCAATTTCGGAAAGTTTCAGAAGCATGCTCCGACCAATAAGGACTTGCTAAGAGTCGTTGCAACATTTCGACGAACGGGAAGCGTTCTAACTCAACGCAAAAGCTGTACTTCTGGTCGTCCAGTTACCGTGAAAATTTTTGGCTCAATTAGAAATCCAATGAAATCAATTAATTTGTGGTCATCTGATTGATTACAACCAATAACACCAACATTATACTGAAAACAGATCCCATGGGCTGTTTTCACTCAATCATGTAGCTATGGATACCTACATTTCGTTTCATTTCGATTTTGACATTTCAAATATTCAATATTTCAAAATGTCACGATTTGGTTGTAATACTGATGAGAATATTAATGAAATTATCGAATCAAATATACCAAAGAATACTGTTTACAGTAAAAAATTTGTATGGAAAGCGCTTATGGAAACTAACATGTCTGGATCTTCATTAAATTTTTCTAATTGTTCCTTTGTTAATTGCACATTTAAATAAATTGTTCCTGTCTGTATTTTTGTTCCATAACCAGCAAAAAATTTTCTATCCGAATAACCCTTGAACATTGATAAATGCTCAAAACATTTTACAACAACTTTCTCAAACTTAAATTTATTGTACTAACACTTACAGGCAACATTCCAAGCAACAAGCTTTTGAAATCTGTTATAAAATTTTTTCGAACAATTATCAATGTCCTTGGGTTATTACTACTGATAACAAATGCGAATCAAGGAAGGGTATTTCAACATGTGTTAGAATCGCTAAAAAGAAGTATTCGCAGAACATCTCTAAAAATGAATTTGAGTGAAATGTTTAAGATTGGTGGTTTTTCCTATAAAATTCAGATTGGGCAACACTTGACAATACAAGAAATCAAGAGTTGTTTATTGTGCTTCAGTCTTGATAATGGTTTATAAACAACCCCTATTTGTTTCTAATGAGTAGTTTACAGACGAATGTCACATCCATCTGAATAGATTTATCAATCGATAGACAAATCGTTTTCTTGGTTTTGAACGACCAGGCATCAACGTAGAGAAACCTCTTCATGGTGACCGTGTAACGAGCTGGTGTGCAGTGTCAGGTAATGTATTATTGGACCCTTACTCCATGAAAGGCAAGCTTAGAAGACCCGTTATACTAAATCAAGTGCCATATACCTAGAGAAAAAAATTTGACACCACTTTTTATTGATCTCGGACAATTTTGTCGTGCGAGAAACATACATTTATATTTCCATTGTATCCAACAGTAAGGGGCTACTTTTCATACCCCGACAGCATCTTTAGATCTGATTGGAGAAAATTTTAAAGACCGTGTAATATCCCGTAACACGAATTTTCCTTACCTTTACATTGACAGGATCTAACAACTCTTGATGCTTATGGGGTATGCTATACTCCGGATCACAGTTATTATGCAGTGTGGCCGGCATAGGCCAATGTAAATCTTATGGGCGAATATTCAACACTGTTGCCGCTTTGGTTAAATTTATTGGTAAAATTTATCTAAAAGCATAATTATAAATATTCTTAATTACTCAGTAAACGATTTTCAAATGAATAATTTAGTCAACATTTAAATCATAATAGTAACACAATGGCAAGTTACATTCCCGCGCCATTTGGAACCAAATTCGAAGAACATGCCGATATGGCAACGCCGTCGTCCATAAACGTAATGCTGAACCAGACTTTAGTATGCTAAAACAAGCCAATTTTACAGAAAACCGACCGGTAACTATTGATGAACTCCGTGAAAAAATGTTGACCTATTTCAGAAGAATGCAGTTAACATGCTAAGCAATCTTGTTAAGCTTTATGAGTACTGCTTGGAATGCAATGGCGAGCACTTTGAATACATTCTGTATAGAAGCAAAATTTAAAATTCGCATTATTTAAAATTTTATTTAATTTTTTATGTTAAATAAAACTTTTTTCCCAATTTGCAAGGACAATAGTCCATTGGTTTTCCTCATTTCTATAGTTTATACTATCTTAAACATTATTGTGGACCAATAACTAGACCTAACCTCAAAATTAGTAATTTTAGTTCTAGTGTTCTTGAGATGTGTCTATAAGAAGAAAAAAATAAAAAAAGAAGAAAAATCAAAGGGTTAATAATTTAGTTCTGTAAGGAGCATTTACAAGAATATTCAGCTAAATTTTTCTACAAAAGGTAATATAAATAGCCCTAATGGGATTAAGAGGAAACACTTTAGTTGTGTAAGAAACCTTTACAAGGGTTATTTGGCTAATCCTTATTGGCACGATCAGAATTTATGTCTTCCGATAAGTTCTGTAATTGTTGAGGGCATTCTCAAAATAAAAAATGTATAGTAAATAAATCTAGAAAGAAGAATTCCAAATTTGTAACTTCTTCGAAGTAAGTGTGTAAAATCATTTTTTTGGGAGTATTTTAAGCTTCCAAAACGCATGGTTTGGAGTGTTATGTTAAGTATAATGGTGTTGTAGTGCCTTATTATGCAGCAAATAAGTAAATTCTTCTTAAATAGCAAAATTGATTTTTATGCCCGACACCATTTGTAATTGCCTTTTACAATGTTCATATTATTACACATATTAATAAATTATCTTACTAAATCGTGTTAATGCCTTTTAAGTTTGAAATCATTTTATCAAAAAACAGGGCTTCAACCTAAATTTTTATTATTTTATTTTCTAATAAATTTTTGTTAATTATGTGAAAATATATAGTTTAACAATATCTATAGTATCAGTAACTCCAATACTGACTAAAATAAATCAAATATATAGACCCTCCATTACTATAATGGAGCTGTCAAACTGGAAATAAACTTTTATATTATTCAGACAATATGAAGAGAATAAAATTGTTCAAAACTATAACTATAAGGAAGATTTGTTTCGTAAATATCCATCTCGGCAATAACTAAAAGAGGCTTGGCAAATTTGACTCTTTTAGACTCAAAATTCACTCACACTTCTACCTTTATAACACTTCCTTTTAATTGTTCCTAAAAAGATTGGGGTGTTATAGTTGTCGTCGTTACGGCAAATTATGTAATAATTTAGGAATGCTCTATAAACATGACTTATATAGGTTATATAGCTAGACCTCAGTTTGCTTTATTATTCACTAAGCAACAAAATTATTAAAGGATTAAAAGAATTATACAGTGATTTTACTTTTTTTTTTTGGCACATCTTTTGCACGTATACCCTTATAGCTAATTTTTGAATGTTTATGAGATTTAATTACGCAGCTTTAGTATAGTCATTCCAATTATAATTGCTAAAAACCATTTAAAAGTGTTATACAGAGTGAGTTAGTTTACTAGGCTTCAAAGTAGAAAGAATGGCATGAAAACAACATATTTGTCCCGTTAAACATCCACTCTGTATCGTCGGAACTCAAGCTCTCTCTAGACTGGTAGTTGTACAGCGCAAAAACAAGTGGAGAACCCACGGCTTTTAATGGTCCGCTATATTCTGTTGCGTGCAGGGGTCTGGGGGTTATTTTTTGCGCCAGTTTTTTTTAACTCATAAAGTCGGTGTCTAGTGCCTAGGCGGAGTGTCCAGATTTTTATTTGGGGCAGTTAAATATTAACTTTAGATATATCTTTGTTTCGGTAATTAATTTTTAATAATTGGTTTACGTATTGTAATTTTTGCCCATATTAATTGATAACCTTAAATTAGTTACATATATTATGGCAGCGTTTTGGAAACCTTTTGAATCAGAAAATGGAAATCCAGATCAAAATTAAAATTCAGAAGATTTGATATCGCCAACATGTGAGGTTAGTAGCGAATTTTGCAATAAATATTTACACATTCAGTGTCAGAGGGTTATTTTAAATACGTATCAATGTTTGAAAAATAAAGGTAATAAAAAATCAGATGCGGTTATAATAAAGCAAATTAATACCTTAACTAAAATTGCTATTTACACTATTTCTCGGGTTATTAAGCGCAGTGATGTTATAGATCATTCGCAGGTGCGGAAAAACAAAAACACAAAATTTGCAAATGTCGACGATGCTACAAAAGATGTTATAAAGCGAAAGATTTATAATTTAAATTAAGAAAATATTGTACTGACTTTAGAAATCGTTCAAAGGATAATTAGGAGATTATCCTGATTATAATTATAAAAGCTTAGAAACTTTACGCTTTTAGTTATAAGAAATTAGATAAACGAATTGTTATAATGGAATCGCGGCGTAATGTTGTACTCCGTGAAGAGTATTAAGATAAAATAACGAAGTATCGTGAATTAAAAAGGCATATAGTTTACTTAGATGAGACTTGGTTTGACACACATGATACTGTTCAGTATGGCTGGGTAGATCAGACTCAAAAGTGCAGTTTAAATGCGCCATGTTCGAGAGGAAAGCGTATAATAATTCTTCAAGCCGGAAGTGAAAACGGTTTTATACCAAATGCGTTACTACTGTCTGCGAAAAATATTAAGCAATGTACAGCCGACTATCACGAGGATATGACTGAAGATTTATATGAAAAATGTTTTCAAGAGCAGCTTCTTCCTAACATTCCTCCAAATTCAGTAGTCGTTATGGACAATGCTTCCTATCATTCGCGAATATTAAATAAAATTCCAAATTCTAGTTTAAAGAAGGCAGATACTTTAGAATAATAAAAAACTCTTCGTTTTAACGTAACTTCCAAGTTTATTTTAAAAAGTTAGAATGAACTTCCAAAAAGTAAGGGTCAGTACCTCAGAGTAATAAGTAAACATAGAGATGCCACAACAACACAATAACATACAGTTTGTAGTCAATTGCAATGAACATATAATTGAGAGAGATGGAAAATTTAGTGGTGTAGGTAAACACAGCCGTACAGTGGCGTGTAATTGGTTAGAGTTCACCGTAATACCTATATAAATGTTAGTTAAATAATTTAATACGCATATTTTGGTAAGGAATTTATATCTACACTTATGGCATGGCACTATACTTCTAACATATTTTTATCGGAAAGAAATCTAAAAGGATATTATATGTATTTCATTATTAATTTGATTTTCTTAATTTTAATTGAAATTGCTAATTGTACGCCAATGTAGTGAATAACTTACCGGTGATAGGTTAGATTATCATTTTGCGAAGTACCACATATTATACACGCTTTTCGGGGTTTCACCATTTTCAATATTGAAAATAAATAAAAACACTTTATAAAGTTCACTTAAATACACAGAAATTCAAGAAAAATCGAACAAATTGCTAATCACCTCTAAACAATTACAAACAAAGGCACTGATGCCAAATTTTCGGTGTTGGTATTTGATACAATTGTTCTTGAGCTTTTTTATCAGTATTATAGAAAGGTAAGAAAGTGAATATTAAAATGTATTAAAGAATATTTTCTCTGAATAAAAATCTTCTCTTAAAAGTAATATTAAAATTGTTGTAAATTATATTCTTACGTTTTTGTTTCCTACTTTGTACTTACAAAACACAACGTCTGGCAATGCTCTGCTTGTAAACAAATCTGTCTCGACGACAAGTAGTAGGGAATATGCCTACTCTATGTTTACTTATTACTCTGAGGTCAGTACAATAAATTTATTTAGATATTTTGGAATTTATGAAAAATATGAACATTAGTCCGACATTAGTAACGACAAAGAAAGAATTACTACGAAGTATAAAAACTCTTAATTTAAAAAACGATTTTGTGATCGACAATATTTGTAAAACACACGGACATACACGCCTATGGAGACAATGTTCCGACAAAGCAAAATTTGCTGCTAGGCGGTACCCTTTGTAGCAACTTATTTTAGTTATACTATACATTACATACATGATGTGCTATCTGGGCGATTAGTATGCCAGTAATACGACGTTGACTATGTCATCTGATAGAATTACAGCCTTGGCTGCTGGTTCTGGTCCCTATAGCATTGTTTTGACTAAAACTGTTTTGAATTTAAACCTATTTTACAAAATATACACCAACATTAAACAAGCCCAATTTTACTGTCAAAATGTCATGTCATATCAATTAATGTCAAGTTACGAAAATTTCAGAAATAAAAAATATAATTGGGTGGGTGATTAACTCTGCCGCTAAGTATAGATAAAAGATACTTTGTATAATATGCACATCCTTTTTTTGTTAACATGAATTTTTTTTAGATAGTATAAAATTGGAAAAATAATTTAAATATTAGGTTGTTGATAAAAAGGTATTTTATTACTTGTCAACACAAAACGTCAATAAATCTTTAAAAGCCGAAATATTATATCTACTTATTTATTGACCATACTTTTATTTTGTGCAAGGAAACCACAAATGCCATTGAAGGTTTAAGTTCCTTCTAAATTGTTTTAATCGCAAAACATGCAGAAAATAATCTCTTAGATAAGATATCGATTTGCTATATATGTTATCGGTACGATTTTCAATACTAAGGGTTCCGTTAAATACATTCGTTATCCGCAATGAACCCTATGGGTCAAAAAAATTAAAATGTCATTTTACTTTCGATAGTTTTCAACTTTTATACGACAGAGACAGAGAGTTAGTTAATAGTGCATCTTTTAATCCCAAAGGGATTGTTGCAAGAGCGAAGCGAGGGGAACAATCATCTGAGGCGTTAAATGACACTTTAGACCTGTGGTATATACGCTATTTTTTACATAGTAGGGCCCAGCACCTCTAAAATTCCAATGATGAGCAAATAATACAACTTATGAAAAAACAAGTACAGATAAAAATTTAAAAAGTAAATTAATGTGAAAATTATAAAAAAAAGAAAATAACCATCGCTATACTTTTCTCTTCGTCTTCTCGAAATATTAAATGAAGAAAACTATTAGTATCGGAAATTGTCCTAATAAAGTTATAAAAAACTATTTAAGGTTATTTCTTCTGATTTACTCATTATCTCAGTTGTTCAAAATTACATTAATAATGTAATATATTTTAAGTGGTTTATTTTTTTTTTATTCCATATTATTTCAGAATTGCAGATCATTTTTATGTTTAAACTAAATTTGCATTTCCAGCCTTTTGGACATCTGTATTAAATTTAAAAATAATTTCTAGTCACCTTCAAAATTCTTATTGCATGTGTGTTTCATTTCAATTTCTTTAGATATGCCAATCAATTCATTTATGTTTAAAATAAAGACTTTTGTATTTTCAGAACATACTTCTATTTTCAAGGTAATCTTCAAAATATTATTAGCTCTTAAAATGTTATTTCATTTAAATTGTTGATAAAATTGGTTTTTATTCTATTCTATTATTCTATTAAGTTTAGAAGTAAAAGACAAACTAGAAGATAAATTCCATCACGAGTGTCAAACTTCTTTGAGAGCGGTATTGATATAGTAAAATTAAAACAAAAAGCGTTGCACGTGATAATTGTGATGTTGCCATATATCAAAACTAGTAAGAAAAGTCAGGATTTATCAAATTTACTAATCAGAGAACTCATAAATTATACCATAGAACAGAAATAATTACATACAGTTCTGGGGTGCTATTCTCGAGTTTATGAGAATGCGTATGCGAATTTATTGGTTTTTCGTATGAGAACTTCAAATGCGTATTCTTGATCGATAGAATGTGATTTTTTTTAGTCGTGTAGGAGAATATTTTCATGCGAATATTTTCTACTGGGTCTGCTCCATGAGATACGCAAAAATGGAATACTGAGAGAGAATAATCAACCAAAAAATATGGCTGGATTATACGACTTGAGTCAAATAGCGGCCATAAATATATTGGAGAATATCGAAGAAGCAGAAGAAGTTTCACGTTCCTTTCCATAAACTCTACAAGAGTTTCTTTCTGTTCTTGGGATATATTATTCGTTCTAAATTTTTTTGCAGTTGTCAACATAATTAGAAACTCAACCTAATAACTTAAACTGTAGGTTTTATAATCAATAATTCGTTTATAAGATTTATAATTGTGATTTATAATAGTTGACATTTGTTTGTCGAGACGACAAGGTAAGGTTACGACTAAAGGTATGTTTACCGAGACAGAACAATCGTCACTGTATGGGCGTCTTACAAATAAAAGCTGTCAAATTTAACAGAAAACGAAGATATTACCAACATCAACAACAACCTTTAAAGTAAAACTTGTTTTTAGGATGGATGCACTGCTTTAACACAGTGTTGTCAGATTACCCAGTTAACCACACATGTTCCAGGGATATCCCAAATAAAGATAAGAACAGGAACGATGTTATATATATTTTTTCTAAAACATATCTATCACTGTGTTATCTTACTGTCGGTTTTGTAACAAAACTATATCACATGGATAGATTTATAAAACCATTTTAATACATCACAATGTTATAAAACATATATATGGTAAATATATCTTAAACGGAATATCTCTCAAATAGTACAAAATTTTGTATTATAGTTATAAATTAGTTTTAAGTTCGCAACAAATCTGAGTTTTATATATTTCATACTTCACTGCGCCCTTAATTTGCACAGTCGAACGTGTTCAGATCGCCTCTATCAAAAGAAAAGAAGAAGATTTCAAACCTAAGTCATATTTCCCGCCTGCTGGTGTTGGTGTTCGTGTTTAGCAGCGTGGTTTTGAGTGTGTTTAGAAGTATGTTGCTACTAATTGTTCACGCTAAGTTCACGTAAAAATAATATGGAATCTAGAAAATGCAAAGACTTTTTAAATTTAACAAAACGCCAACGAAGAAGAAGGGTTCGTAAGTATATGGACCATCAGAGGTTGACTTCACCATCTACTAGTACACCTCCAACTGCAAACAATATAACAGATCATTTTCACGCCTTACCTGTTCCAGAGGAACCAGATGTTAATTTTCATTTATAAAATGAGAAAATATTTTATCCTAAGAGTGAAAAAATATCTTATGTTTCTGAACCCATCTCTTTAAGTAAGTGTTTATATAGTTTATATTTCTTACATTATCTGATTCAAGTTTTATATGTTTTATTTCTTAATTTTTAGACAGCATATTTTAAGTCTATTGGGGGCAACAGCTTGAAGGAATAAACTGTAAGAATATAAAAAAAAACATTTACGAATGAACTTATTATGAAAACCAGTTGGTTGGAACAAAGACAAAATTTTAAAATGTGTACTACACATTATAATTATATTAAAAGGTAACATTTTAACTTAATTATATGACATTTTAACAAATTCTTTTAATAAATGATTTATTTTAGAGTTTTTACCACTAGAAATGGATTTTAATGAAAAAACATTTAAGGAGATTGTGTCTGATTGGAGAAGACAGGGAAAACAGAGGAATCAAAGGCACCTGAAGAAAACTGGGAATTGACACCAAAACAATTGTTATTTTATTATAAATGTTATTTTACTTTTATTTAAAAAATATTCTTTGGAATTAGGTATTTTTGTTTTATTTGTATTGTTTTGTTTTTGTAATGTGTAGGTAGGATTAATTAAAATTAGTATTTTTAGTGACAGAGTGTTTTAATAACCCTTTGAACCACTAATGGTTGTTAAATTTATTTTTGATCAAACATTTAGATTTATTAATGTTAAATTGTACTGTTTTATTTTGATCCCAGGCACATGAATAATTAACATTTATTCTCATTTGAACCATTTCTGATTAACGTTTAACTGACACTAACAATCAATTTTTCATTGTTAAATGTCGGTTAAATTTTAATCAGAACTGGTACAAATGGGCATTAAATGGTGTGTCTCATATAAAACACAGTAAGATCATAAATAGATAAATGATATACCATGGATGTTACTGTTTTGTTTCATATATAACAAAAACTTATGTCTGAGGTATTCTAGAGATAAAACTTTGATAAAACATGCGATGTATATGACGCAAATCAGTGATTTTCATTGAGGCGGACATTAATCTAAGTTGGTGATAGGCCGTGTGACATCTCTATGATGTCCTAAAGATAACAAAGATTAAAACAACTATATCACTGTGACATGTTTTGGTTAACTGGGTAGTCACACGAAGGATATTCGTGGACGTAATCAAGTTGTTCTAGTGGTGTTCAAGAATACGGGTTTAAGTTCGCATGCGCATATTTTTTATAGAATACTTTCGTATGAGAAACTTTTCGTGTAAACTCGAGAATAGCACCCCTGAGATTCGATTGATGCGGTGTCAGTGATGATGACATATTTGTATCAGTTCAAACAATTGTCTTGTGTCATTTTAAAAACCTTAATTATCTGGTTATTTTTAATGTAGTTGAAAATAAAAATACTTTAATACACCAATTTGACAATGTCCAATGAATAAATACT
Source organism: Ophraella communa (assembly GCA_035357415.1). Taxonomy (NCBI): domain Eukaryota; kingdom Metazoa; phylum Arthropoda; class Insecta; order Coleoptera; family Chrysomelidae; genus Ophraella; species Ophraella communa. Next base: position 23,099,211 of record CM068985.1, read on the forward strand.
AGCTGGCTAATTTTATCAACAATTTTAATAAAACAACATTTTAAGAGCTAATATTTTGAAGATTACTTTTAAAATAGAATGTTCTGGAAATATAAAAGTATTTATTTTAAACATAAATGGATTGATTGGTACTATCGGCTTCAGAATAGCATATACATTTTCAAACTCAAATCGCTTACAATGAATTAATTTTAAGGACGGCCTTAATTTTAAGAACGGCCTTAATTTTAAGAACGGCCTATTTATTGTATATAACCAATCACGGTTTAAATAATAATAAATTTGAAATCAGTTAAACAGTTGTCCACGCCCACATCTTTAATGTTTGCAGCATAAGGTATTTTATTGACAAATTGCCTGTCTGTCCCTTGTAAATAAACTAAATCCCCAAAAACCATTTAATGTAGGCGTTTAAAGGGCGTTTTTGTAACTTCGGTAGGTAAACGAAATTCACATTTAACATGTATATGCTATTCTAAAGCCGACTGTACATCTAATGAAATTAAAATGAAACACCCATGCAACAAAAATTTTGAAGGTTACTTTGAAAATTATTTTTAAATTTAATACAGATATCCAAAAGGCTGGAAATACAAATTTAGTATAAACATAAAGACTGAAATAAAATGCAATAAAAATAGTAAGAGGCCGTGGATTCTGAGTAGACCTGTGACGTCAACCGGCGCAGTACACAAATTTGTGTTTGAAAATTGTCCTATTAACTATACCAAGAACTATACTCATACATTTCAAGGATCTAATGCACCGCTGCCATTCAGTTGTGCGCAACTATTTACGACGTCACGGGTCTACTCAGAATCCACGGCCTCTACCTTTATATGTTAATGTAATTTTGATCAATCGAGATAATTTTATTACCACCACAATATCAGAAAAACAGAAGAAATAACCTTAAATAGTTGTTTATAACTTGATAAGAACAACTTCCGATTCTATAATAGTTTTCTTCGTTTAATATTTGGAGAAGACGAAGATAACAGTATATCTGATATTTTATTTCCATATTTTTTGTTTGGCAACAGCGCTTTCGTGTAAAACAATACCGCCCTAAAATAACTAAATTTTAAATGAAAGATCCTTTAATTCTTTAAATATTGGGTTGTTATCACTGATGAATGACGACATTGAAATCTATGACGTGCAACGCTTTTTGTTTTAATTTTACTATACCTAACGTTGTTGAAAACACCGAATTTGACAGACCAATCAGAATTGAAAGAGAGCTGGTATTATCGCGATAATACCAGTTGTCTTTGACTTGTGGGTGGTCAGTCAAAATAATACTACCAAATAAGTGTACCAACGGTACTTGTTCTTGTTAAGGAATCTCGACAGCCAGCACTCAAATAAAACTAAAATGAATTTGAAATAGATACCTAATATACCTAATAACCGACCGAAACACGACCTGATTCGAATTTTTTCAATAATTTAGACCCTCTTTGTATATTGTTTTATACAAGTTGTCAAAAGTGAAATTTATGAGAATTAATTAAAATTTTTTTAAAGAAGAATCTCGAATTCAGTCAAGTCGTTGCTAAAGTTCATCACTTAAATGCTGGATTCGTTTATTTTCAAACTTCAAGTAAGTCCATAATTTAAACTGCTTGTTCAGGGGTAAATATCCAATTTTTAACTCAAAAAACACTAATGCACCTCCAAAATGAAAAATAATACAAACGCACAAACTTTAAATGTTAATGATTTTTAACAAAATGTGACTGAAATTGACTATTGAAATACGCCGAAAAAATTAATTTTTACAACCGATTTTTAAAATTATGCGATAATGTTTTATAAAAAAGTTTGGGAACCATACTGTTACTTAATTTAAATAAAACGCTAGGTATATTAATATAACAATAAAAAACTATTGTCTCTACTTACCAGACTCAATTATTTTAATAAGATTCACAACACTATCACCATTTTTATCCATCACAACTATTTTATTACATAAATTTTATTTAAAATCAATGTTTATAGTCTTTAACATCATACGACCGTGCAAATAAAACATTTAATTTTGTTGGAAAACGTTTGTTGTCTGCTTTGTTGATAAACCGACGCGTTAGAATATCACACTGATGTATTTAATGCACTCCTTTTTCCTACCAGCTCGTACTAGCAATCGGAAATGAGATGAATTGAATTTGTTCGGTGCATTACCAGAAAACTTCAGTCGGAAGCTGCGTAAGCGCGAAGGATAACTTTATATACTTACTATATAAGGGTATTTCTTAAGTAAATTCATGCAATTTGGTTATCATTTTCGAATTTTTGGATATTTTTGAAAGTGAAACGAATAATTTTAATAATTAATAATTGGCATTATTGTAGGCACAGTGGCGTCCCAACTAGGTGGGTCACACAGTTCTCAATTTTCATTTTATTTATTCCAGATTATCAGAAACACTGCACTTATATATAATGTTTTGTTTAATTATCCTATGTTTCAACAAAAACTGCTCATCTAACATCACAGAATTTCGGACACCGAAACGTGGAAACTGTCCAGTATCAGCTTTGTTGGAACAAATACTTTCTAAAAAAACTGCATAGATCACCGTTAGCCATTTTCAAAACCGACTATATAACGGCACTATCTATTCTGTTTTGAATTAGGAAATCGAAGTATCAAATTAATTGGATGTTTTTTCTTACGATATATCGGATTGATTAGATGTTTTGACAACTATTTATGTTAGTCGATATGTATTATTATATATTTGTGGAATGATAAATCATTAAAAAATACTCGCTTCCCGACCATCTGTCACAGATCAAAGCGTATTTGATGTTAATATCACTCATCTTAATAATGGAATAAAAAATAGGAGTATGTATACCTAAATAAACACAAGATATTGAGGTGGGCGATATCATAAAATATATTTTGATCTGTGTCAGTTGGTTGGGAAGCTAGTATTTTTTTATTTATTTATCATTCCCAATTTATCATAATGGGTCTGTTCCAACCAAGCAGAGAACCGTTCTAAAATAGTAATTTTTGTGCGCAGTGATGTAGTGAGTTGCGCAGTGCACTAATTTGGTCTCGTCAGTGGTAATATTACCGTTCTAGAACGGTTTTTTGCTTGGTTGGAACAAACCTATTATATAAGGATAAGAAATGACAAACCTACGGTAAAAGGGTCAAAGCAGGTCGTAAATTTCCTTTATTTACTCTTATAAAACGGTTATTAGATATTATTTCTATATAATAAAGTATTTTTGATTCGGAATAAAGGTGTCCAATTAAAAAACATATCTATTTTTATATATGTATTCACAGCATCGATGTTTATGGATATATCACTAAAAAAATCGATAATGTTTCATAGAAACAGGTAGTTCTATCAAAAATATCAGTTGATTTTAGTATTGAGTATTGTAAAATAAATTGTGTTATAAAAAAGGATATTTTTTTAAGAAAATTACTAGTTTTAATGCTTGGTTTTTATAGAGTAATTATATTTAATTGGACAAATAGTATAATGGGCATGTTTTAATTAAATAAAACACAGTACCTTTGTGAATAATAAAGTGAAAAGTGTTGTGCTGGGTGTCGGATCCATATTTTTTGGAAAGCCGCAATAGAATTATATTTACCTATTAGTAGTAATATTGGTGTGAATTCCAAAGAAAGATGTGTAGGGCTATTCATTCAAAATTTAAGAAGAAAATGACGATCTTGAGTAAAAAAACTAAAGAAATTAAAACCAAAACCTAAAACAATTTCTTTGGAACCTATTAATATTGTTGAAAATATTTCTTCCCAAACTTTTGACAGTAGTGAAACAGAGTTGTTAAACAAGGGTTTGAACTTTGCCGTGCCTTCTCGTGGGGACCTGGGTGAATTGATTGGACGTATTGAATGTTCTGTTCAATAGCTCTCTCATGATGCCAAGGTTTATGTTCGGGAAGCTTGTAAGAATCAAATTTCCAAAAATATTTCAAATAAGAACAAAAATTTACAGGGAATTAAGAAAACTAGGAATATTGTCAAAGGTTTGAGACAGAAGGAATGTTTTTACTTAAAAGCTGACAAAGGAAACAAGGTTGTTATAATGGACAAACAAGACTATTTCGAAAGAGTGGATCACTTGATCGAGAATGGTCCTTACGTTAAGATTAAAAAAATCTACTAAATAAAATGATTTCCATGGTAAAGAACACTCTCAAAAGTTGAAAGAACCTTGTCACCGATTCGTTAAAGTATAAATTAACTGTAAGTAAACCTACATTGTCAAAGCTCTATTGCATTCCTAAGATACATAAACCTGGGAAGGCAATGAGACCTATTGTTTCAGCTATATGTACTATCGGCTTCAGAATTGCATATACATTTTCAAACTAAAATCGCTTACATTGAATAGACAGCCTTTTTATTTTGTGTAACCAATCACGGTTTAAATAATAATAAATTTGAAATCAGTTAAACAGTTGTCCACGCCCACATCTTCACTTGTTTCAAATGTTTGTTTGGGATTAAAATCCCTTTTTTTAGTATATCAGTGCAAAAATGCGAAAAAAACTTATTTATTCGGGACATAACCTACCCTTGTAATTAAACTTAATAACCCAAAACCATTAATGTAGGCGTTTTAAAAATTGCCATTTCTTTGTTGTTTAAGAAGGGCGTTTTTATAACTTCGGTAGGTAAACGAAATTCACATTTAACATGTATATGCTATTCTAAAGCCGACTGTACACCTAGTTATAAGATTTCAAAATGGTTATCGAACGAGTTTGAAAATCTACCCAAAAAATGTAACAGTTTTTCAGTTAAAAATTCATTAGAATTTATGAAGAAAGTTAAAGATGTTGTTTTAGAAGATGGGGAAATTTTAATCTCGTTCGATGTTAGTTCTTTATTTCCTAGCGTACCGATTCCACAAACTTTACAGTATCTAGAAGAACTACTCATCTTGAATGATCTGGGTGTTGAAGTTAGAACTGAATACCTGCGATTAGCTAAACTATGCATGGACCAAAATTATTTTCAATACAACAATCAGGTTTATCAACAATATGAAGGAACAGCAATGGGTAATTGTTTATCACCATTTATAGCCAACCTTTTTATGAGCAATTTTGAAACACAGATCAGTCAAGAGTTCGAGTATTTCCCAAGGATATGGTATAGATATGTGGACGACATTTTCGCAGTTGTCAATACGAAGAAATCATCAAGATTTCATTTCAAAATTAAATTCAAAATTCACAAGCATAAAATTCACGATTGAATTAGAAAATAATGAACAGTTACCATTTTTGGACACATTAGTAATAAGAAATAATAACAAGTTAGAATTTGATATTTTTAGGAAAGACACCGCTACGTATAGATATATTCCGGTAGATTCTTTTCACTGTAGTCAACACAAAAAGGCAAGTTTTAATTTTTTGATTCATCGATTAATTCATTTTCCTTTAAACAAAACAAGATATAACAGAGAAAAGAATTTAATTGAGGATATAGCTGTACTTAATGGATATGATAAAAAGCTAATTCATAAGCTAATCAATCGCCATAGTTTTAAGAAATCTCTTTGTGAAACCACTTTTTTCCAGCGAGAACACAACGATATGAAATTCATTTCATTACCATTTATCCCTCAGTATACCAAAGGATTGAAAACAATTTTCGGCACGGTGGGATTAGGTTTAGTTCATAAAACTAGTAGCACCCTGAAACAATTGTTAGGAAATCCGAAGGATAAGAGAGAAGATCTGGAAAAAAGCTTTTTAAAGTTGTAATGATTGTGATAAAAAGTATGTTGGGCAAACAAAAAGATCGGTTAAAACTAGATTTAAAGTACATTTAGCCCATCTAAACTATGGACGTATAGAAAAATCTAGTATTGCCGAACATGCTTTTACCAAAAACCATTCTGTAAATGTAGATAGTTTAAAATTGTTAAAAAATGTATCGAACAATAGATTGTTGCATGCATTTGAAAGTATAGAAATTATTAAATGTAAAAATAGATTAAATAAGGACAAAGGACCTATCCCAGATAGTCCACTTTATAGTTTATTATAAGAAAACTTATTGTAAAAATGTTTTCGCGCTAAAAATTGGCTTTGCCGCCAAAAGATTTACCGCGAAAACATTTGGCGCTAAAAATGTTATATATATACCTAAGGTTAGTTTGTAGACATAGCTTTAGTTTACCTTCGGTCTCTGAAGAAGATAACTTGGTTATCGAAACGCGCGTCAGACATATAAAAGTGTGTGTTGGTGTAGTGGTAGTGTAAACGGTGTTCGGTATCAGTTTCGCCAACGGTTCCATATTCAACATTTTAGTAGTAAGTCATGAATAAATTTAGTTATTATTAGATTCCTGATTTGATGTTTTTTCAATAAAATTTATAATGTTAGAGGCCGTGGATTCTGAGTAGACCTGTGACGTCAACCGGCGCAGTACACAAATTTGTGTTTGAAAATTGTCCTATTAACTATACTAATAATTGCAGCCCTTACTAATTCATTCTGGTCAGTCAGCCGTTTACGTCGTATTGTCTCTTTGAATAGCGCAGTAAATTTTGCTTATTTTTAAATTATTTTATTTAGTTTAGCATGAGCACACTAAATGATTACTCATGGCACAATTAAACTATTTTTGTAAAAATTTCGGAAATCGTCCAGAAGTACCTAGATTTTCTAAATAATTACCTTAACACATAAAGTTTCTCGGAAAAAATGTAGGAATTTGGTGAACTCTCCGATTTTCATAAGAATTTTATGAGGGGTCTAGGACATCATAATAATTACGAAAATGAAATTTTATTTCCGCGGAAATAACTAGAAACAGTAACAAATGCTAAATACGAAAATTAATTTATATTTAGCATCAAATGGTTTCCAAAAACATTATTTTTTAATATTAAATCATTTGTAAGGTCAATAAAATGTCCATAACTTTAATATTTATATAGTTTTAAATAAATAAATTCCATAATTATTGACTTCATTTCGGTCATATGTCAAAATAGTAAAAATATTCGTTCTCTAAAAATAAAATAAATAAAACCAACAATTCTCAAAAAAATCTACAATAGACATAAAATTTAAAGGAAACAAAAATATTTAAATTCTCTTCCCGACCAACTGACACAGATCAAAGTGTATGCTAAATTACTATCGCTCACCTTAATATCTGAAATAAAATAGTCGAAAATCCAAATCAAAAACTCTAAATACTTAGTTTTATCCTAACAACAACAACCTAATCCAACCTAACCTAGCCAATACTAATTTTATATAAATAAAAAATAAAATAAAAATTTTATATATATAAAAATAAGTAGGAAAATAAATTAAAAATTAGCGTTCATAGTATTACAGCATATTTGATAGAAATAAAAAAATTAAATTTCAAAATAAACCTTCATCATCAGAAGGACAAATTTCTGGAGATTGAAGCTTATTTCGATAGTACAGTTTACCTCGTAGTTTTAAAAATATTTCCAAATATAAATATGTGCTTTTTATAACAAAACTAGCTATTCAAAACTACAAAAAACAAAGCTTAAAATTTGGACAAATTAAAATCGGCTAAAAGTATACCTTTTTAATTTTCAAATATTTGATACAATTAAAGTAAACCTTGGCAACATTGTAACATCATTTGAAGTTTTAACCAGATTGGCCAATCAGAGGTTCTAACAAAATTGACAGCTTGTTAAAATAAACAATAAAGTTAAAGATTCTGTGCAACAAAATTAATAAGAAAATAAGTTTCCAAATAGTAATTTTATATTTTTGTGTTTTAAATTATCTTAAGAATATTAACACGAAAATGGTCTCAAGTTTAATATAATTGCCGCATTTACAACCGGTAAGTGATAGGTTATGTTTACTTTGAACCTACATTTTTAGCAATTTTTACTATTTCTTTGTGCGGAAGAAAAACTTTATTTTCGTATTCATTACAATGTCCTAGACCCCTCATAAATTTTTTATGAAAATCGGAGAGTTCACCAAATTCTACATATTTACCAGTTTCTCAAGTTCTTAAGTTCATCAACTGGTCCAATAACCATTTTACTTTTAATTTTTATGGAACCCATGACGGTAGGCCACCACTACTACTCCTTAAAATGTTTTAAAATAACTTGTAAATAATCAAAAGAACTGGTTAAACCGGCTTTTGGATCAAATTAATGGTCAGCCAATAATGGCCTGCTTAAATGGATTTCAGAATATTTAGAAACCTAATAAACGAATGGATTATTATTGTATGTAGATATATGAACATTAAAGCGTATATCCTGTTACATTCCAGGAAAATTTTTAATTCATTCGTTAAAAAATTTCTTATGTACTTATTAAGATAAAAACTAGTAATTATTCGTATTTCGCAGATAATTTGTTTAATAACCTATATTAAAAATTACAATAATAGAATGTTTCCTGTCTGTTTAATAAATAGCAAAATTACCTAGTTGTTCTAAATCCTGATAAGATTGCATTTAAATTGGATTAATTGTTGATGATTAATAACTAATGACACCTAAAATATAGGCGAGGAGAGTCAACTTAAACGAAATTATATATATATAGTTGTAGGCGACATACCTGTATTAATTTTACTAATACTAATAACACTGGTCTACAGTGGTTTTGTTGCCCAAGATATGAAAATGATTTTGGGTCTATTTGTGTCCATAATTCACGAAACTATCAACTATTTTATAATATTTGCTCTGATTTTTTTAAATCTTTATTCTAATTTTACATTACAAAAATAAATAAAAAAAAAGAGAAACAAAATAACATATATACCTACTTATAATTTTTGTTATGTTTTAAGAAATTAGGATACATCGAATTTAAAAAAGAAGGAAATGTAGAAAATATATTTTATATTTCCATAAAATCCCTTTTATGAGCTTTTCTTTTAAAAATATTCTGGGAACAATCTTTTTTCAAAGACCAGCATGTGATAATCCCATTGACCGATATCTTTTTCCATCACTTTTAGATCTTGGTGGGAACGCTCTCCTTTTTCCTTAATATAATTTCCTAAAATATCCGGAAATTTATCCAGATAATTGCGGAGATAGTGCAACTTAATAGTCGCAAACTTGCTCCTAAAGTCTGAAAGTTTGTCAGCATATTTTGCAAAATTTCTTCATAATTTGCTGATTTATGGTTATCTAGGAAATTTTCGACAACCAACACAAAATTTTCCAAGCTTCACTTTCCGAAACAGTCATAACTTTGATAAAATTTTAGTGTTTCATAAATTTTTCCATACTAAATGAAATTGTACTAACCCTTACTTTTTGGAAGTCCATCTTCCGAAGAATAATAAAAAACTCAACTTCCAAGTTAAAACAAGAGTTTTTTATTATTCTTAATATGTAATGGTGGAAGTATGATTTTGTCTCTGGTCACCAGCGGTTCCCTTATTACATTGGCTTTACTGACAGTTACAGGCCAAACATCTTGTTCCCAATGAAGTTGCTTTGCTCTACTGTCCCAAGCAAGGTATTTTGTGCATCCACTTTGTTGGCAAAGTAAAAAATTAACCACTTTTAAATCTACACAGATCGGCCATTGATGCCCAGAGTATTTAATTTTCTCTAAAAATTATTTTACATTTTCAAATTAAGGCTAATAATTCTGATCCAAATATGGTGGAGATAATGTTGAGTAAATGTAAGAGTAAATGGAGATTGTGTGAGGGACCGCCCCCGTCTTGAAGTATGCTAGGGTAGTGATTCCGAGACGGAGACAACGGCGAGTTTTGAGGTGTTTTTGGTTGGTAGGCATCATCCTGGTGGTGATGAGTCCAACACTGTTCGGGTCCTGAGGAGGATCCGTTCGAATATGAGTTTTTCCATCTCAGCCCGAAAAGAGAAAAAAAAACGCAATTTTAACTGATAAGTACACTAATTTTTTTTAACTACTTCAAAAGAATTGAGAAACTGGGAGAATATAGAAGCGCTCTTACAGAATATAACAAAGAGATAAGAAGAGCCAAAGGAGAATTTTTGAGAAAGTTCTGCCAGAGTATATCGTACATACCTGTCAGTACAAGAATTAACAAGATTCTCTCCAAGGATTCGAACCAAGGGCCGTGTCTTCTCAAAAGAGGGGTTAGAACCTTTACCGAATCTAAAAGGGAAACACTAGAGCTCTTGTTATAAAACCATTTCCCAGATTAAATCATTATTAAGACGCAGAGATGAATTTTAGATCTGGGATGATTTCCATTACCTAGGAAGGAAAGTTGGAAAATATGTGCTAAAATTATCAAACCGGAGAATGTAAATTTGGCTCAAAACCACTTTGATCCATACAAATAACCAGGAGAAGATGGTCTCTTTCCTGCTCTACTACAAAAAGGACTGGACTTTTTTTTCTATTCTTACCAAGATGTTTAGAAGAAGCTTAGCTCTGGTTTACTTACCGATCTGTTAGAACGAAGTTAGAACGAAAAGATGTGCCCTACTGAAATTCTTCCGGTCAATAAGTCTCACCTCATTTCTGTTAAAAGCTCTTGTCTATTATTCCTGATAAGCATATTAAGGAGGGGTCAGTAAGGAACATCCTCTCAGTACCTACCAGCATGCATATCAGAAAGGAAAATTAATAGAAACGGCGCAGGACGAAGTAGTCTACAAGATCAATCACTCCGTAGTTAATGTGGAGATTACTCTTCATACTTTTCTTGGAAGGAGCATTTAATAATGAATTACCTAATATGTAACTGGATCAGAGCGATACTAGAAAGAAGGCTGATCCTAAGGCGAAGAGACAGCTCCCACAAGGAGAAGTACTTTCCCCTCTCCTATGGTTGCTTTGGTGGGCGACCTGATCTCGGACGTAGAGGATAGATGTACAAGCCTACCGCGACGATCTGGTGATATTAGTAAGAGGAAAGTCTCTAAAGTGACTCAACGGTCACTTAACATTGTTACTGGCTGGTGTGACAAAAAACAACTCTCGTTCAACCCTAGTAAACCAGCAGTTATCAGTTTCACCAAACTGAGTAAACTTTCTCCCCTTTATGGAGAAACTATTAAGGAAGCCAATGAAGTGAAATCTAGCGGTTACGCTGGATAAAAGACTTACATGGAACGCTTATGTGAAGATCATTTACAATAAGATAAAGTCAGGAAGGTTCTCTGACCAGTGTTGGTACCGAGTACCAAAACCGAGAGAGGTGTTGGAACTAGTGTACAAGGAGGGAAACCAAGGGTAGATATGAGCCAGAATATGGGTAAACTATCCACAATTTCCCAAGCAGAGGTTTTTGCAGTGATGTGTCTACAGGACATGCTTAAGCGTTACTGAACAAAACTATGAAAATAATTTCCGATAGCCAGGTGGCCCTAAAGTTACTGAAATAAAATCGGATCGATTCCAAGGTGCTAAAGGCCCGGAGCTATTCCTAGGCATAACGAATAGCGTAGCAGAGGAACAATATCGAAGTGGGTAGATCGGAGGAGACGTTCTTACTAGTTCGAGCTAGAAGGTTTAAGACACTCAAAGGCATTTGTAAGAGATCTCTTTAAAAACAGGTCTCAAGAGCTGCTGAATATGAGCTGAGAGGACCTACGAATTATGATAGGACAGTCGCCTTAATAGAAATATAAAAACAATTGGACTGGCAGAAAGTACGGCTTGCAGATTCTATCAGGTCGAGGATGAAACGGCTAAGCATGTTTTTTGTATCTTTCGAGAGTTCGAGGGACTAAGGAGCAACAAATTTGATGTTCCTCAACTTCAGCTAGAGTGTCGCCAACGACCCTGATAAGCTTCGTCAGAGGCATAGGGCTGATAGAACAACGATACCCTAGGGGTGACCCACAATATATCATTGAGGTCGCAGTGGAAGGGACGTTGAATGAACACTCACATAGAACCTAACTTAACCTAACCTACCTAAACATGATCAATGTAAATCGCTGAAAGTTTTATTTCTAACCTGTTGTAAATTCTATTCTATTCAGAATTAAGCAAACCAGGAAGGTATTTATTCCAATGAAAAAACTCATAACGGCTCAGAACCTTTTCTTATATCTAAGAACTGGAATGATCCGGTGCTATGTGTTGCTGTACGGGGGGGGGTGGACACTCAATAAAGAAACCTCAATGTGGAGGCCTTCGAAATGTCAGTTTTACAGACGTCTGAAAATGTCATGGAGTCGTAACGTAATAAATAAACAAGTCTTGGAAACAAGGAAGATGCATTGGCCGCCGTAGAATATCGTGGCTGAGCAACCTTCGTGATTGGTTCGGCCATTCATTCGCTGAACTGTTTCCGCATAATCTCTAAATTTTATCAGCAGCCTCCGAGAGCTAATTTGAAATCATGAAGGAGAAGACTTTTTATTTCTATTGTTATCTAATTTTGTTTTATTTATACATTTTTTTAACAAGGTAGAATGAATTTCCACATTATTTTTCATTGGTATACTATTTATTATTAGATTTCTTAACAGATTAAACAAACATTTTCTCAATCATTGATATTTTTAATATAATATTTATCCCCTTGTATAACAACAAGTAGTTCTAAATGTTTCCTTAGTAAGATTGATATTTCCGTTAATAAATTGGATACGGTGTTCCCTAATATAATTTTGACCCTCGATATTATCGCATTCCATCACTTTAAATGTAAATCATCTCATATTCATTTCTGTAAAAAGAAATTGTTTTTAACATGATATTATAACACGTCGTATTATACGTACTAGTAAATAAGAAGAAAACTGGTAACATATAGCAAGTTTTACTAGAGTATATCGGACATACCTTCCTTCATCGCTAAAATGATTGCGAAACACAGATGATATGACGCCAAACAACAATTGAGAACTGGAAAGTTATTCTGTAACTCTCTAAAATACCATAGAACATGCCTTTAAACAGTGCCACCTCAGAAGGGTTAAGTTTAGCAGTGCAGCCAATTCCTAGTGGTGCCGGTTGCTGGATCAGCTGATGGCAATGGCGAGTACATCTTTTAAAAAGACAAAAAATACTAAACTCGAAGAAGACTGGGACACATATAACGTTAGGTTGGTTATGTTAAGTGAAGTTTGGATTTGGAGAATTAGAATAGACATATGTCTCGGAAAAAGCGCCACCAAAACTGTTGAACTAAATTGACAGATTGGTCCCATGTTCAAATTTTGCGTGCAACAAATCTCAAAAAATATACCTTTTTCAAGTTCATATTTTGCTAGTCGCATTCTCTATGCTTTCTTTAGGAGTTAAGCTTCTGGCGTTAAAATTCGTGATCACAAATTGTCAAACTTTTTAAAAACATACCATCACTTAAACGCCAATATCTCTTTTATTACAATATAAAACTCAACTAAAAAACCTTACCTCCTAGAGAAAGGTCTAAGCTATATCCTGTTAAAATTTGAATACGTAATTTAAAGGCGTTCTTTAGATTTGTTTACAAAATGATTGAAATTTTGGGTACAATTCAGGCTTGCCACCCGTTTTCAGCTGTCACATTTTTGGCATATAAAATAAGCTGCCCCTTTAAAACAAAAGGCCTTGGTGGAACAAAGAGCTAGCCAAACTCAGAAGAAGAGATAGGCTCCTCAACAGACCTAAAAGGGAGGACTACAAAAAAGCTCTGACTGAGTACAACATAGAACTTCGAAGATCTAATAGGACATATTGGAGAAAATTGTGCCAAGGGATAACCGAATTTGCCCCAGCACAGCATCTACAAATAGTCGAACGGAGAATATACTGAAGACCAAGCAGGTCAAGTAATGTTATACAAAAAAGATCTCTTAATATTTTTTCCTCAATTTAATTTTTTTAAAGTTATTTTCGATTAAAATTGAAGAAAACATTGAAATTTCAAGTATTTTGAGTTGCCCACGGACTTTATAAATGTATCGTCAAAGACCCTGAAGAGACAATTGACCTCAAAATCTAAGTAAATTGGTAGTTTACACATAAATCCTAATCTAAATAAAATCACTTTGGGTTATTTAATTATTTATTTAATAATTTATCATTCTTAAGGATCACAAGTTATAATTATAATTAATTTAAATTAAATTCTTCTCCTTGCCTGTTGACTAGAGAAATATGCATCTTTACTTAACCTATAAATATTTAAAAAAATTAAATAGCACGCCAGTGATTGCCATTCAAATTTACCAATCGACATATCTTGTCTGTCGACTTCCGTCTCCTGTTCTGCGACTTCTTTGTTCTACCATATGCTTAGGAGCAGTTTTTAAGTCATAAGCCATGCCAAAATATCTAGCCAGCTTTATAAACATCGTCGTTAATGTGTATCTAGTACCATATTCCGACGTTTTATAATCCCATGGGAACGTATGATGGTAATTGTGCCAACCTTCTCCTCCCGTTAACGCCGAAACAAAACTATTTTCTGCTGGTAAAATCGTCCTGAAAAATTTAAATAAAAAAAATAAAAGACACTACGGTTCATTTATTTAACAGTAACTTACTTGTCAAAAGGTTTATTGCCATAAATATGTGCAAGACTATTAACTGTCCACGTTTGATTCAAAACTATTATGTATCTTAAACAATAAGATACGATAAGAGAATTCCAAAAATTTTCTCCCCAAAAACAAATAGGAACAGCCGTTGGTAGAGTTACTGCGATTAAAATATAAAGAATTTTATACCACCTGTAAAAAAACAAAGTATCTATGAGTGAGCGCACATTATACGCGTAGCTAACAAGTGTATGCTTAAACAATACCAGGACCCCGATTCTTGACGGTGATAGAATAGAACTCTCCCTGGGGAGCACTCCCTACTTTCATTATATCACCTTTCTATTGGTTACATGAAATTGTATTCTTGAGTTCGATAGAAAGAAGTACAGTCGCTGTAGAAAGATAAGAATGTTTAAGCAGGATTGCCAAATAATTAAACCAAGCGGAATAAAGAATTTTTGACAATTGAAGATCATGCAAACAAACGTGGTTATTGTTTATTTTTTACGGTTTCTAAAGTGTTTCAGGAGCTATATTTTATTTCATTTCTACATTTAATTCCATTTCATAGCATAATATTTAGTTCTAGTTTTTTATTTAGTATTGTTTTTAGTATTTGTATGTATTTAGTTTAGTATTAATATTGTTTGCCTTTGTGTCATCGGTGTGTTTACAATTTACAATGAATTTGAATAATGTTTTAATTTACGACGCTGTACAAAATGATATTCGAGAAGCAGAAGAGGATATCAATATCAGAAGAGAAGTTTTACCCTTGGTAAACCCATTTGATGAATTAACAGATTATAGGTTTACAAGGCTTTCCAGATTGAACAAGGAAGTTTGTCGCGACCTTATAGTGTTTCCAATCTTTGGAAGAGCCCCCAGGTTTACTGTTTAATAAAGTTGACAACTCTGTCCATAGGGCTTCCATTTTTTCTTTTGTATAGGACTGCGTTAATTTGCCGGATTACATTTCTTCTCTTGCAGAAATAAAGTTCACAAGAATCTGCTTTTGTTGGGTGTTCATAGGAGCACTCTTTTGTTCTTCAGTTGCAGAAAAGTATATAGAAGAATCGATTGAAGGCAAAAACAAAATTGCAAGAATGATCCAAAGGGGCGAAACTTTTGTTGAAGTGCAACATCACAGCCACACGTCTTCCGTGATTACAGAAAACACTGTAAATCCATCAACAACTCCATTAATACATATTGCTGGCAACAGCAGTTGTACAATTAATGTCAATCTTCATAATCTAGAATAACCTTAATATTTATAAATTAATGGACTTTTACTGTCAAAATCTATTATTAGTAAATGATGCTCTTGTTTTGATGGTAATGTGTGATTTTAATCTGTAATTTTTAGGAACTAACTATCAGTTACTCATAAGTTCAAAATCCATAAACCCACAAAATACACCTTTACCAATTTAACATAGGGTTAACACATTGTTGAGTAACAGAGGTTTGACAAGCGTGTATGCAACTGGCCCCTAGTGTATTAGTTAAACGAAGGAGAAAAAATATTATTATTTTATTATGATTTATATTGTTCTATCCGAAGATCACATGGAAATATTTTTTTGGGCTTTAAGGAGTATGGGGGGTTAAGGGGAGATTTATCGACAAACCAACAACAAAACAGTTTGAAAGGAACTTAAATCAGGTAATGCTGTAGATCAAGAGCCACAACTGTTGTTAATGTATCGGATTCGAAGATTTTAAGAAAAGAAATCGCCCAAAAATGAAGAAAACCAATGAATATAAATATTATATAAAGTTATTGAGAAACATATAAGGGGATATTATTTAATATCTAAAACGCATGAAACATTACCTGTTATGTAGAAGTTGTAGTCCCTTACATATCAGGATTGTTGATGAAATTATTTAAAAAGTTGAACTGTGTAAATAAATAACAACAAATGAAGAAAAAATGTGTTGCATAGACGAAACTATGGAACAACTTATTCCTAAAGTAGAAAACAATTAAAATTCCTCCTTGCACATTTAAATAGGATTTATTATTAAAATATACTGCTCAACAATTTAAATTTCAGAAAATTGCGTATAAAAATAATATTTAAAATATACGTTTCATGCTATCAGTAAAATCTGTTTATATCAAATTGTTTTTGTCGCTTTTTTTTCTTTTTATACGCTGCAATGACTTTAACATTGTTACTGTCGTCCATAAATCTGTTTAACTGGAAAAAAAGGCGCTACGGCGATTAGAAACAGTGAAACTCAATCAATTAGTACGTTAGATTCACGAAGGTCTAAGTCAAGAAGGAGTTGCTATACGGCTAAATGTGTCCCAAAGTGTTGTCATTCGTGCATGGAATCGATATTTGGAAACTGAGTTTGTAGCGTACAGGCATGGAGGAAGACGAGAACGAGCTACAACTCCTGCTCAAGACCGCTTTATAGCTGTAACTGCAAGAAGAAACCGAGCATCTACTGCTTCGAGAATAAACAGCTTCTTTAGGCATGCTACTGAAAGAGTGATATCTAGTCAAACTGTAAGAAGGTTGCATGCATTTAATTTAAGAGCCAGAAGGCATAGTTCACATCCACGGTTGACTGCGGATCAGCGTGCATGCAGATATCGGTACGAGAGAACACAGTCGGAATTTTCAGAACTGGAGGTATAGTACATTCATACTTATACCGTTCTGACTTCTTAAGGCCAATAAACGACCCTTTTGTCCTTTATTGTCGGCAGGCGTTTTAGCCAGGTGTTACCTGCTATAAAATTTGAACGGAACAGGATGGAATTTGCTTTTTTTATAGGAAAAAATAGAAACACATTGATAATCACATATTTTAATACATACCTAGGGATACTATAAATTATTTTTTTAATAATTTATAATACTTGTCGTTGATCATTGCGTCAAAGTCAGGTGATGGCCATGTTTAAAAAAATAAATTATACCTACTTAGTCATTTAAAAAAATATATAAATAAAAAGCTTTTAAAAATACAATATACAATATAAAATTAAAAGTATCTAAAAATATTACAACTTATAATTATTATTGGGACCTATTCAATTAAATCAGTGTGACTATCACTATCATCCCCTAAATATATAATTAACTCCTTAACATTACTTGAAAGTGTGGTATATAATTGTTCAACTTTAATTACGTGATCTACACTGTTGCTCCAATTATTTACTGGTATTTTATCTATTTCCCTAGTGATAATGTCTAATACAAAACTATTTAAAGTCAGTGAACCGTTGTTACGTCTAACTTGCGATTTTAATTGATGCCAAATATGTTCTATGGGGTTAAAAATGCAGTGATATGGTGGAAGCTTTAAAACTGAATGTCCCATGCTATTTGCAAACTCATCACAAACATATTTTTTCTCTATATCAAAACATTTTAATACTTCAAGTAATTGTTTTTTTGAATAATTTTCATGAAAATAAATATTATTGGCGTGCATAAATTCTTGAATAATTGCTTTGGTGTCGCTTGAACAAGGGTGTTTGTTTAATTGCCTACTATGATAGCTAGCGTTATCCATAACAATGATACTTTGAGGAGGAATATTGGGAATTAACTTATTTTTAAACCAGTCTTCAAATAAATGTGGAGTTGTGTCGTCATGGTAGTCAAGAGAAGAGTCTTTTATATTTTTTGCACTCAATGATAAAGCATTTGGAACCCATCCGTCTTTTTATCCCGCATGTATAATTTACCACTTGAATCGTCCCAACCTTTTGATGGCGTGTCATGGGTATCGTACCAGGTTTCGTCCAAGTAAATGATCGACCTTCCTTGACTTCTATACATATCTAGTTTCGTAAGATATTCTAATCTCCATTTCCGAAGTCGTTGGGATTCCATCAGCACTTGTTTTTTGTCTATCTTCTTAAATTTGAATCCTAGTTTTTTCACAGTCTTCCACAATGTTGTTCTGCCACACTGTATGCCACTTTCGTTCATTTTTAGTCTCTTCATTAAGGTGTCCACTGTTGATGCATTTTGCTCTTCATGCATTTTATAGATTTTTTGTCGAATTAGGTCTTTATCACTTACATCAAGTTTTGTGGCAGTACCAGAATCGCATCTTTTCTTTCTCTTGACTATCGGTTTTTTAACAATATCGCGTATGGTAGACTTTGGTATTTTCGTTAACCTGCACGTTTCTTCCAAATCTGCTTGTATGGAAACATCGTTTCTTAAAGTTGAATATATATTCTTACAATTTCTTAAGCATCAACAGAAAGATGCTTTCTCTTGCTGCTTGCTGTATTACTTGCTTGCTGCTCGTTGTCGCTTGCTTCATCGTCAGATTTACTCCACGTTCGCCACATTTTGGAAAATACTAAGCCATTTACTGTTCTAAGGGCATATATATATATACCCAAACTCCTTTTTAAAACATTCAGGTAGGTAT
This sequence comes from Ophraella communa, assembly GCA_035357415.1. Lineage (NCBI taxonomy): Eukaryota > Metazoa > Arthropoda > Insecta > Coleoptera > Chrysomelidae > Ophraella > Ophraella communa. Next base: position 23,118,117 of record CM068985.1, read on the forward strand.
AGGTACAATAAGGTATGTAGTAAGGTAATTAATGTATATTGTAAGGTAGGTAACCATATTTCCTTAAAAATTCAAATTGTAATAAAAGTTACCTAGTACCCAAAATTATGTTTAGAAATACTAACTACATACCTGTTTGCACATTTGTACATATTTTTAGACAATTTATATCTATCTATCAATATTTCAATTGCTTCTCAATGTAAAAGTAAAAAGTCCACTCCGGCCCTGCCTGCAGCTCGACGGAGTCTGCCGGCCGGAAGGAAGATTTATTGGAGGCAATATAATCGAAGTCCTTAAGTCTGAAGTATGAATGTACTTTACTGTATGTTTACGGATGAGTTCAGATTTCGGCTGAATATGTGTGATGGTCGAATATTGGTGTAGAGAGAACGAGGACAGCGATAAAATGAACGTTTGATGGCGCCAACCACTCTTTTGGGTGGTGGCTCAGTTTGTATGTGGGGAGGCATATGTTATGATGGCCGCACTGATTTAGTGGTGCTAATGAATATGACAATGACGGCTCTACGATCTAGGAACATGGTTATAAAGCCAATAATTGTACCATTTTTTGGTGCAATAGGCGAACAATTTGTCTTTATCGACGATAATGCGCGCCCGCACCGTGCGAGAATTGTAAATGATCGCATTGAATATCACGGATTTCTAAAAACGAACTGGCCAGCATGTTCACCCGATATGAATTGCATTGAGCATGTCTAGACAATTAAACCGACTCGGACAGTCCCCCATAACCCTAAAACAGCTCGCCGATGCCTTGCAGACAATATGGGAAAACATACCTCAGCAATTTATTAATAATTTAATAAGGACCATGCCAAATAGAGTGACGCACTAAGGCAAGCTAGGAGTGGACCAACACGATATTAATTTTCGTGAAAGGACTTTATGACCTGCGCAGTAAATGATTTAACATTTTTCAATTATTTCTGTTTTATTGTAACTAACTGTTTTTTTTATGAAAAATTTGTTTATTTTATTTTTTGGGGTATATTGTAACGTGAAAGAATAAAGATTAATTTATTTTATCGAATTTTGTTTTTTTTTAACCTAAGGTCTAGAAAACATCAACAAAGCTTACTAAGAATAATTAAAATGTTATCCAGGATATATATAGACCCAAATCTTTAAGCATAATTAATGTAAATTTTAAATTTTAAAATACCGGGATATAAAATTATGTTATAGGAGAAGAATTTAGTCAAATAGATTAATAAACAGATGTTTATTCTTAATTTCTATATATTATGTATATATGACTTTCACAAATTAAGAGGTAGTACAATCAGTTTCATTAAAATGCTAATAATTCAACTTTATTCAACTATCTGTACATACATGAGCAAAAGTTTGGCATATCGTCAATCTAACGATGCTAATTTTTAGAGAAACAGCTGTCATTAAGTTTAAAAAAGCAATTTTTTAAATAAATAGTGTAAATTTTGTTAAAAAAGTTCTATTTTTAATGTTCTTATTGGAATATTTCATCTTTTTATTGATTTTTTTTGGTAAACACTATTTTGCTACAACTCTAACCAATACTAAATAAATCTGAAACCTATATCAAATACAATGTATTACTTACTTTTAAACATTAATTAATAAGCAGGAAAATTAAATAAAATTAATAATCAGTATTTCCTTCTTTAGCCTGTATGCATGACTAAGCGATTTGGCATGTTATCAGTTGTAATTTAACTAGTGCAATGCAAATTATCGATTCATTTTCATTTTCATTTTCGGTGTTTTCAACGACGTATAACCAATACCGACCGCAAAGCAAAATTTGACGCCTGACAATAGTATTATTGTAAAACAAGTGTCACAAAGGCGGAGAAAATGAGAAAATGACTGATAACGGAACGAAATTAGCAAAACCGTATTTTCAAACTAAATTTTCGTATGCGATTAATTTTGCCTGATTTGCCCGAACCAACCAAAAATGAATAGACTATGATTGAACGGGTACCTAGAAATAAGTGAATCGTGAATTTTTTTCTAGTATCCATGGTTTTTATTTACCTAGCATATGGCTGTAAATGATTTCCATTCTCTTCTAGTTCCTGGTGCTGCGTTTAATAAATCTGTTAAGCTTTTCCACAGCGATTGTGCATTTTTTAATGCATATTTTTGAATTTTCCACTCTGCACTTCTGGGCGTGCTTCGAAAAATCTGATACTGATAACACTAGATAAGGCAACAAGCAAGCAAAGTTCCAAGGTAACCTAAGTTTCTCAGTTTGCCGTTTGATACTTGTCTTCGACATATTATGTGACTATGTGCACAAAACACAAACTAAATTTTAAATTTGGTCCTACACAACCCCTACCCCCTAATCCTCGTCAACAATCATATATGATGTATTAATAAATTAAAAACCTAGTGTCGTTAAATCTCTTGCACAAAACTTAATTGACTTTTTACAAAACATCAAAGCTATAGATGAACTTAAGACGGTCGATGGTGATTTGCTTGCTAAAAGTATAAAGAAGGTCCTGGAGGATATCTTCAGTAAATATCATCTTTATGGAACTAAAGCGTAAATTAAAATATAATGCAATGGTATGCTCGTTCTGTAGTTTAAAATAATAGTATATTACTTTATGAGGAAACAAAAAAACCAATCTTCTACCAAGAGAAGTTTAGAGCTGAAATCAGAGAAAAAAAAACGGAGAAAATGCCACACTGGAAAAACTAACAACAGTTATGGAAAACGCCTTAAAAACTAGCACCACACGGAGAAGAAATACAGGAATCTTAGTTCCGTATTGGTGGAACCAGGAAATAGAAGATAAGACGAGAGAATGTACTATAGCTAGAAGACTACTAACCCGAACAAAAAAAAACAGGGGAAGATGAGGAAAATCTAAACTATATGACCGAAGAACTCAAAACCCTTAAAAAGGATCTTGAAAAACTGATAAATTATTAAAAAAAAAACAACTGGATGGAATTGTGTAAGGAATTAGATGGGGATATATGGGGAAAAGGATAGCAGATAGCAACAAGGTGGATAAAACATACAAGAATGCCGTTTAACCTAACATCTGAACAAAAAGTGAAATAGCCAAGAAACTATTCCCGAAAGCCACTGCAGGAGAAAGGAGAACTACCAAGAGGGACAACAATATCCGCAATTTCACTATGGAAGAGCTCATGGAGGCAGGAGGAAAAATAAAACCTGGAAAAGCCCCAGGACCAGATGGGATACCCCCTGCAGCGTTAAAAATAATGCTGAAAGAAGAACCAGAAGCTGTACTAACTGTCCTCAACAAACTTTCAAAGAAACAGGAATTCCCAAATGAATGGAAATTGGCACGCCTTATTATAATCTGGAAAATCGGAAAACCTTTAGAAGAGCCCTCCTCCTACAGGCCAATATGCCTGATAAACGTTGTGTAAGTTATATGAAAACATGATTAAGAATAGACTAGAAGAAGAACTGGAAGAGAAGCAAGGACTATCAAATTTTCAATATGGATTCAGAAAAGGTAGATCCACAGTGGATGCGCTCAAGTGGGTTACGGAAAGAACTAAGAATACAGGAAAAAATTGGGCAACCTGGTATTATTAGATATAAAGAATGCCTTCAACACTGCCAATTGAGAAAGGATACTGAGAGCCATGGAAAGAAAAGGAATTTCGAGATACCTCATTAATGTTATTAGCAGCTATCTAGAAAATAGGAGTGTTCAAATATCAAGAAATGAAAAAATGGAAGTGAGTCAAGGGGTGCCTCAAGGGTCAGTCATAGGGCCCACATTGTGGAATATCCTATATGATGAATATAGATCTAGGCGAACAAACCAGAACAATTGCATATGCGGATGATCTGGGAGTATACTGCGAGGCAGAGAATACAGAAGATATAGGTACAACTCGTTGTAAATGATGCGCTTAGCAGAATCTGTAGGTGGATGGAAAAACATAATCTACAAATTGCGGAGCATAAAACCGAAATAATTGTTCTTAAGGGAACAAGAAAGAGGAACTTAATCTCATTCAAACTTAAAAACACATATATCAGGCCATCTAAACGGGTGAAGTATCTTGGAATTGTACTGGACGAACGTCTTAAATTTGGGGAACATATAAAAGAAATCACAAGAAAGGCAGAGGCAAAAACAGCAATGCTTATGAGGATAATGCCAAATATTGGAGGGCCAAATAGCTCTAAGAGACTGATGCTTTATGGGGTAATACAATCAATCTTACTATACGGTGCACCAATATGGGGAAAAGCGATGGAAATAAAGAAGTACTATAATATGGTGGAAAGGTCTCAGAGGAAAACGTTGATAAGGGTCCCTTGTGCCTACAAAAAGTATCTAAGCAGGCTTTACAAGTAATCACAGGGGCAATTCCAATAGACATGATGATTGCAGAGAGAGAGATACTATATTCTAGAGGCTCAAATGAGGAAACAAGAAAAGCAACCAGACAAGAAACTATTGATAAATGGCAAAAAAGGTGGGAAGAAAACGAACAAACAGGACAGCGGACTAAAAGACTAATCCCCAATCTAAAAACATGGATCGACTGCAAATTCCGCAGAATAGATTACTTTACCACGCAATTTTTGACGGGACACGGATCCTTTAAACAGTACGCCAAGAGAATGGGAAAGTCCAACGAAGATATATGCATATACTGCGGAGAAATGGACACAGCTGAGCATATTGTATTCTTTTGCGAACATTTTAATAATAAAAGGAGCGAAATTGGGATACAAATTGGAGAGGAATTAACAGCTGACAATATAATAACTACAATGGTAAAAGACCTAAATACGTTTAACGCTATCCATGGACACATACGAGAAATAATGAGGAAAAAAGAGAGAGACAGAAGGGAAGTGACAGAAAGATAGAAAAGGCAAGCTTGAGGCTGACGAATGTCCTATACGACGATACCGGTCTCATGGTGAAGAAGAGAAGTGTTTTAGTGGGTATACAGTATATACTGGAGTCCCACACTCCGTGCGTAATAGCATTTCACCCCTCTTAAAAAAAAAATTATTAGGCGGAGAAGTATGACTTTTCTTGACGCGCCCGATATTACAATAATACTATTTTTTCTTTAAACGTAGCAATTTTTAACCATAAATAGTACAATTCATACGCTATTTTTACTCGAAATTAACTGTGACAACTATCAAAGTCGTCTAGATGCTAGAAATTAAAATAATTAAGTCGTCGGTGGGATTTGCGTCTCCCTGGTTACAGTTGTTTGACAGTTATTTTATGTTATTAAAGACAGCTTATTGTTGTTGCAACCGCAAGCGCAAATTCGGTTAGCGTACAAGCACTTCCAAGAGTGGTGCGATACAAGAGGAGTACGGCTAGTTACCGAAGACGTTTTACTGGCATATTTTAATATAATGGAAAATGAAAATAAATGGAAATCTTCTACAATGTGGTCACGATACTCTATGATAAAATCCGAGTTAGTTATTAGAAAAAATGTGGAAATAAGCAAATTTTTAAAGTTACGTGCCTTTCTGAAAAAGACAAGCGAAGGATATACTGCAAAGAAGTCTAAAGTGATAAATTTTTGTTTGAAGCGCCAGATAAGTTGTATTTAGGATTAAAGGTAAAAAAAATGATATTGTAGTATACTCTAATAAATTATAAAAATATTTCAGATTGTTTTGTTAATTGGGGTTACCGGCGCCTGTCGATGCGACGAATTGGTAAAAATTGAAGACTGTGGACATTGAGGATAAAGAAAATGTTATAATTATCAAAATTCCAGACAGTAAAACACGACAAATTAGATCTTTTACGATAATTGGTCAAAACTACATTAAACTGTATAAAAAGTATGCATCACTGCGGCCTGAAAATTTCACAGAAAACCGTACCAAAATGGAAAGTGTTACCGAAGCGTCATGGGAATACATTCGATCAGCGCAGCAGCCCAAAAAGTAGCTAGTTATTTAAATTTGAACGATGCAAGCCCATACACGGGTCACTGTTTATGACGAACTTCAGCAACACTTTTAATTGATGGAGGCGGAAATCTAGAATGCCTCAAACGACATGGGGGCTGGAAATCAAGCACGGTTGCCGAAGGATATATAGAGAATTCAATAAGAAATAAGAACGATAATGCTAAAAAAATTTTAAACCCTCATGATTTGCCAACATCGGGAATGATTGCTGAAAGTTGTGCTCGACCATCAGTATCATCAACAATTACCAACGCGTATCAAGAGTCGGGAACATTTTTGCACGGTTTCAATTTTGAAAATGCTTCATTAACTAAATGTACTTTTAATATTACTATAAATAAAAATGTTGTTTAATTGTGGTTAATGACATTTGTATTGTTGCTTTGTGACATGTTTCATATTGTTGCCATGACAACATTTTTCCCTCCGCCGCGCCGTAAAGAAATGGTAATAACAAACTGCAGCCGGCGGAGACATCAAACTTTGACAAGATCTAGTTAGATAAGTAATGTCATCATTATTTGACGTTTGAAGAAAAAAATAGTTTTACAAATTATTTAGCTCAGGAAAATGTAGATATTGCACTTATCGGTGAAACATGGTTTAAGAAAAATGTTGCTTACAATTTCACCGGTTATCATTTAGTAAGAAATGATCGAGATGATGGGTAAAGTGGAGTTGCAGTATTTATTAAAAACGGTTGCGTTTTAATGTTATTAAAATAATTCATAATTTTTGCGATGATTTAGCAGCATGTGGAATCATAACTAAATTCAATAATCAAGAACTTATTTTTTTCCGTATACAGATATCCACGAGCTAAAACTAAAGTGGAAGATTTATTTTCACAAATTAAGCATTCTTGTATTACCTATAGGTAATATAATGCTCACAATTCACTTTGGGGTTCTTCTAGTAATGATAACGTAGGGCAGCGGTTCCCAAACTTTTTCACCCGGCGACCCACCACCCTGAATTTGAGACGTTTTGCGACCCACTATATATAGTTAAGCCTATGGCAAATAACATTTTCAAACTGTATTTAAAAAAATATTTAATTAAGGATACATCAATCTTAACAATTAGGTAAACTATGACAAATACAACAGGTTCACTAAGCCCATTAATGCGATTTATGGCATTGTTTTGCGTTACTGATAATGGCCTGGATATCAGGATTGAACGTTGACAATTTTAATCGCAAGTCATTCTCAACACATAGTTTGTTTCTGTACTTATTTTTAAGGAAAACCAAACTTGAGAAGGCTCGTTCACATAAGTAAGTTGTTGTGAATCCCATGAGCTCCATTAATACAATTTTAGATAATTACGAATATTCAGTCTTTACTTTGATCCAGAAAGAGATCAGGAATGAATCTTTAAATACACTCTTTAAAGCCGAATCACACGAAAGTTCTATCAATGCGTCTTCTTGTGCAGGTGCCAATGCTATTTGTTTTAAATTGTCCTCGTCAAATGGGTAACAATATCGGAATATTGTCCTCGAAATAAATTCCGCGACCCACCAAAATTTCCCTCACGACCCACAGTTTGGGAACCGCTGATGTAGGGTATCAGATTTTAAATACCATTCAAGATTTAAATTTGGTAGTGTTGAATACCGGAGAACCAACTTATCAAAAATCAACAACATTATTTCATATGACCAAATGGTCTATAGACTCTGATACATTTTTGTCTCAAATCATTATGTTATTAAAATAGTAGAATAGTAGAAGGTATTAGTAGCGATACTGAGCTGATTTGTCCCAAAAGTAAATGGAATGTACAAAAAGCAGATTGGACTTCATATTCACAATTAATAAAGTCATATCTCAACCAAACAACTTTTGAATCTTATACAACCAATAGTATTGAAAAGGCGTCACGCTTATTTATACCAGAATTCATACCATTTAAACCGAAAAACCGGTATCCTTCACCTTGGTGGAACACAGATTGCAATCAAATTGTAAATGAGAGAAAAAAAGCAGTAATAACCTATAAATAAAGCTCAACGGCTATAAATTTCAGCAAATGTCAAGAAGCAAGTGCACGTGCAAGTATTTGAAAAATAAAGCTCGGAAAAGTTGGATAACTTGGTGCTCTACCCTAAACCATCTGGAATTAATTAAAAATAATGTCTAGAAAACCTGTACATAATCAATTACCAATAGAAGATAGATGGATAGAAGAATTCTTTGATAAAATTGCCCCCTTTTGTAAATAATTCTCCTATATGTCATATACCTAAAGGATGTGGAAAGTCATTTTCTGTTATTTCCCTTCTCTGAATTTAATAATGTAATGTCAACCGAAAAAAATACGTACACGAATTTGGTGTGCGAGTTTATTCGCATGAGTTTGAAAATAACAGCCGAGTACTGCAAAAGTCATGTGACACGAGTTTTACAAACATTGTATGTAACTATGATCCAACTTTGTGCCTATGATGTGAAATATCCAAACATGCGCAGTTGCCACTTTTTTTCACTAATTTAGATTTTAATAAATGCCAAACATTTTCTTATATTCTTACATTTTTCGGTTAAATTTACTAATTATTGGGGCCTTTTAGACACACACAGGAGTGTTAAAATTATCAGTAATCTATTTTATGTTGAGTTTTTTGCCATCTAAGATTTTTTTCTTTGCATTAAATATAGTAGGGAACGATAAACAAATAAAAGGTTGAATGAAACTTTCACTATTTATTCGCAAAATATGAAATGCAATGACGGGTATTTCTGGAGTTACTGATTAATATACAGGGAGATACCTTGTACCCGGTTAATTACTTCCACCATATATGAGCCTTATATATGGCCGCCCTTTCAAGATCAAGGATCAGATTGGTAAAATAAATGGCTTGAAATTCTGGAGCGCGTCAGATTAAGGTAGGGAGAGTTATTTACATCCTAAAACATGTATATTCCACTAATCTGACAATTCGTGAGTGACCTAAAGAAGGAGGAGGGCAACAAAGTTGTAAAAAAAACGTTATCTTCTCCTCCTTCTTTAGGTCACTCACGAATTGTCAGATTAGTGAATATACACGTGTTAGGATGTAACTAACTCTCTCTACCTTAATCTAACGCGCTCGAGAATTTCAGGCTATTTTTTTTTACCAATATGATCCTTGATCCTTAGAGGTATCCCCCTGTATATTAATCTGCCTCGCTTCATTAACACCAGAAATCCCCGCTAGGGCTTCCCTACAAATAGTTTTTTTTTATAATTATCCTACACGTTAAATATTATTTTAAATAATTTGGTTGTAGTTTGGCCATTGCTTGTAGCTTGCCGCATGCAGGATTGCTTAGCCGCTTTGTAGCTTGTAGCTGGTGCAGAGGGTGAATGAATGCAACTATCGGGTGTCTACCTCTTCGGGGCACCACTGGATGTCGGAAGTGATCTTGTCTCATGAGACGGGCTCACTTGCTAACCAAATGGCACCCCAACGAGGGCTTAGTTCAAAGTTTTATGCGACCCGTGCTGAAGAAACCAGCAGGTGTGGTACCTGTGCCCTTAAACAGGTATCGTTAACGGAGCCTCTGGAACACAGGACGACCTCCCAGAGTAATAGTCTTGCATCTGCACAGGGGGCACAGGGGGCACAGGGGGCCCACACTCGTGGGAACAAGATGGAAGACAAGGGAAAAATAAATAACTCTGGTTCAGCCCCTACATCTTCCGAGGAGGGATCACAAGATCTCACCATGGTGGAGGTAGAGACTGAAGGCTCAGTCTCCAGAGAACCCCAGTAGGAACCACAAGGTTCTACCAGGGGTTCGGAATTGACCGAACAGGAAAGGCCAGCCCGAAAGAAGGCTACTCAAAAAGGGAGAAAATAGGCCACCCACGCCAGGAAAAGGCGAGAAGAAAGGGCGGTAAGGAGGGACGAGAGGCAACAGCAGGAAGGCGCAAGCCACCCAGCATCAAAAACCGCCCAGGCATCCCAGATAGGCAAAGGGTCCAAAAGGATGCGAGAAACACCTCCGAACAACAGCGCGAAGAGGATGAACAAGGGAAGGGAAGTCAACTACGGATGCGGCAACCAAAACAGGTCTCCTCTTTTGAGGGAACCAGGAGGTTAACGTGGAAAAGTTGAAGAAAGCACTTTTGCTCCAAAACCGAGAACTAGAGGTGGAGGAGTGGAAGTACCTTGAGAAGACAGGAGAACCTGGGGGATGTTTCCTCGTCTTTCTGATGAGCGCGGGGACCGTCACACGTCTGGAGGGGCAGGGTGGGAGGTCTTCTACGAGTTGATTACAATCCCTGTAAGGAGACTTTTGGCTCGTGGGAGGCCCTCCGCTGATGCTCCCCCAGGACGACAAGATCCCGGGCCCAAAAGCCTATTAAAAAAAAATACTTAAAACCCTTTTTACGAATGTCTTGATAATTTCTTTTATCAAAAACTCTACACTCACCTTAATTAAAAGGGAGTCCAAAAATTTTCAACACGTGGCTGACAAAAAACTCACAGATCTCCCTGCGATGATATTACAAATCTTAACAAAAATTAAGACATTCCATAGAAACGGAAACGAAATTTTGGCACAGCACCATTCTAAAAGTACATTAATCCCACAATTGTGGCAGACTTCTAAAAAAACTAACAGGAATTCAATTCCAAAACCGGCTTGCCTGTTCAGTCGCTGTGAACGTGAACCCAAAAAGACCTCGTTGTTCTCTTTTAATCGTCGTCTCAGTCTTCCTCGTCATCAGAAATGTCACGAATTTGCAGCCAATCAAAAGTAGGCGTTCACTCCTCAAAAGTGGGCTGAACGACACTATTAAAAACCCATTTGACATCGTTGTCACAGATACATGAACCATTGTAGAAAGAAGAAAAATTCTAAACTCACAAATATAATAAACAAAATATGTTTATGAATTTCAAATACAATTAAATTTACCCACAGAATACCAACAAACTGTGAAAGTTTAACCCACTAAAAAGAAGGATTTAATAAGTCTACAAAGGTTAGCCTAACAAATATGCAAAACTAAACAAAACCTTGCTTTGAAGAATGAAAGACACTCTCAACTTATGTTGTTGTATATGGAATCTAAATTACATCATTAACCTTCCAGATTTTTAAATGCTACAAGATAAAAAGTTACCACTAATCAAAGGATGTGATGCCAATGCTCATCACGCGCGGAGCGGCCCTACTGGAGTTTTTGGCTACCACTAGACTACAAAGATTAAACAGAGGTTCAGAGCCCACATTTGTCAATCGAATCCGAAGGAGCTCAAGGATGACCTATACACTCCGAACGAGCCAATAGGAACAAGGGAAGGCCTTGAGGAGGAGTTGGAAAATATCAAATCGTTGATAGTTGGTAGCTATGAAAATGCTTGTCCCCTAAAAGCTGCCCCGCTAAGGAAGGTCCAATAGTGGAGTACAAAACTCGAATCCTTGAGGAAGGACACCAGGAGGACCTTCAATATAGCGGTAAAGCGCAGGGACGAAACCAGCTGGAACGATTATAGGAATGCCAGAAATGCTAGCTGGAGAAGCTTCTGTAGCGAAATAAATTGGCTTCCGGAGGCTGCTAGGCTGTCCAAAATACTAAAACGTGACACAGTCTCTATATTTCAAGCATGGTTGCCAAAGCAATTGCAACGAGATTTTAGAGTTATTTTGGTGTTTTTTAATGAAATTATAGGCGTTGTTAAGTGAAATTTAGTTAAAGAAATAGTTTGTAATTGTCAATTGTGTAAAAAACCGGACTATTTAAGGCCCAATGTTTCTTTTCACAAGTGAGTTAAAATATTTGTTTACAAAGTTGCATTGTCCATTACAATCATACTTTTTTCCGGTATATTCGGCAATAAATAATTCTCAAACCAATCTTCAAAAAGTTCTGCTGTCGTATCTTCGTGATAATCTAAACTTGAATCTTTAATATTCTTTGCTGATAACAATAAAGCGTTTGGAACCCAACCTGTTTCTGATCCGGCATGTATTATTGTAATTATTTGTCCTCTATTTGATGGAGCCTTTGTTTTGCAATTTCCCGATGAATCAACAAAACCCTTCGTTGTAGTATCATGGGTGTCATACCATGTCTCGTCGAGGTAGATAATTGAAAGGTTTTCACTTCTATATTTTTGAATAGCTTGTAAGTAATGACAACGCCACATTCGTAAACGATATGACTCCATTATCACTTGTCTTTTATTAATGGTACAATATTTAAATCCCATTTGAGAAATAATTCTCCACAAACTTGTACGGCTACAAATAATTCCCGTGTCGTCTTTAAGTAACCGTTTTTTTATACAATCTAGGGTTGGTATCATTTGTTCTTGGTATAGGACATATATCGTTCGTCGGATTATATCTTTTTGTACTTCATCAACACATTTGGTATTATTAACGTCACTTCGTTTTTTTCGTTTACTTATTGGCTTATTTATAATATCTTTTACTGTGGATATTGGGGTTTTGGTTAACTTACATGTTTCTTCTGCTGCATCGGTTACACTATAACCTCGATTATTCAATGTTTCAAACACATTTTTCACAATTTGTTTCGCATCCGGCGATAAATGCACTTTTTTTGCCCAAGGACGCCACTTACTTAGTTATAAACACAAGATTACTTTCAGAGTATAATGTTTAGTACAAACTAAAATTCTAGGAGAGAATTTTAAAAACAAATTACCCCGAAACTCCCACTTTCTCTTCCAAGATGATTAAGAAAATCAAAAATCATTTACCAATGATTTACTATTGATGGTCAGTAATAATAATTTAAAATTTTACCTGAAAAATAAAAAATCCAAAACATATCTTCCTGGACAAAAATAAATAATACCTTTCTGTAAATGTTCGAAGAAATATTAACCACCTTTTATTAGTAATCCCTTAAGAGCAGTTAAGAGCAGGTACCAAGTAAACGAATTATTGTGAAACGTAGTACTTTACTTATTGTTATAACAAGGGAAGAATATTGTCTGTGCGTTTAAGTTTTAATTCTGAAGTTATAGTTTGGATTTTAAACTTCTTTGTAATTTCTGTATTAAATAAATAGATTTTTTGGTTCAGTAGAAATATTTGTTTTTAAAAAACAAGTTTCTATTACCTTGAAAGTAAGAACAATAAATAACTGATGGGTTGAACTAAACTTCCACTATTTATTCGAAAAATACGTTTTAAAATGCAATTACAGCTAATAACTAGCATCGTCAGATTGATATATTGAAGTTACATTTTGTTTGTTTGTAGACTTGATGTTGATAAGTAGTTAAGGCTAGACCAAGTAAGGAAGTAATAAGACATAACAATAACAATATTAAAGCCTAGATGGTATTAGCCTAAGGGATTATCCTGGATGTATTTCCCTCTAAAATCAGTATAACTGTGCAATGATAATATATAGAAAAACCAGAAAAAAAACTATATCAAGCTGATCTTTACAATAACTTAATATATTTGTGTTTTACAATAATGTCTTATCTATGTATAAAATGAAGACTCAATCAAAGTAAACAGTTTAATAGTGGAGAACTTCCAAGGTTTATTTGTTCATTACCTACTTTAAACTGTTGATCTGCTAGATGTCTTTTAATTTCAAGTTCTTCTAGAAAACCTAAATTTTGTTTTTTGTCACAAATGTGTAGTATATGAATGTCATTGGAGAATTCAGAATTTCTGGTAGGGTGCTCGAAAGTTCCAATTATCTTCTTTGGTGTGAATGTTGCTGGCAATCAGTGATAATGTGTTTGACAGTAAGAATGGTGTTGCAATGATGGCATAACGGAGGACGTTCTGAAGCCATTAGATGGCTATGTGTGATATTGGTATGTCCAATTCGTAATCTTCTGATGATTATCTTATCCCTTCTTGGTAATGCAGGGAGGTAGAACGGCTTGACGGATTGTCGATTCTCACGCAATTTCGAAGGCGTTCTGTTCCAGTGCTCTTGCCATATTGAGTAGATGCTGTTTTTAAAGTATAGTTGGTATAGTTGGACTTTTTCTACCAGGAGATTGGATACTGCTGCATCTTTTGCTGTGCGGTCTGCCAAATCGTTGCCTACAATACCGACATGAGAAGGGACCCAAATTATTGCTACTATTACTCCTTTATGTTGTTGGTATCTTTCATGTATGCTTGCACAAGGGGGTGAGAACTGTAGATGTCTTGGATAGATTTAATCGAAGAAAGAGAATCAGTGCATATAGCGAAATTTCCTGTAGTTTGCATTATAGAGTGGAAGCCTTGTAATAAAGTAAATAGTTCCCCAGTGTGCACACTTGATTTTGATTAAAGTAAATTTGTAGAGACAGTTGTTCGGGAGGAGAAATTAACTGAGCAGCCTACTCCATTGTGGTTTTTAGAAGCATCGGTGTACAGTACTTAATCGAAATTGGAGGTACGTATAAGACTCAGGAATCTTTGTGTTTGGAGATTGTTGGGGATGTCATGCTTGGAGTGATAGTTTAAACTTAGGTTAATTTTGGGTAAGGTTTTGTTTCAAGGAGGAGTGAGGGAATGAGTGATTGATGTCGTCTGTTTAAAGTTGACATCTGTAAGTAGTGATGGCAAGATATGGCTGATTGGCGTGACAGTGTTTATGTATCTTTTGTGTAGAACTTCATAGGCTGGATTTTCTGGGCATGCGGATATCCTGGAACAGTGTGACAAAAGAAGTTGTTGTCTTCTTAGCCAGAGAGGAGGTTCGTTGGCTTCGCAGCAGATACTTTCAATTGGGCTTGATCGGAAAGCTCCTAAGCAAGTTCATAGAGCTGAGTTTTGTACGCTGTTTAGAGTTCTTAAAATGGTTTTATTTTCTGAGGTGTAGAGGGAACTGCCGTAGTCCATTCTAGAGCGTATGAGAGATCTGTATATTCTTAATAGTATTTCTTCCTCAGCTCCCCAACGATAGTGCGATAGGCTTCTTAGGATGTTGAGTCTACTCATACAGTTATGTTTAAGTTGTTTGATGTGCCCTTTCCAGTTAAGCCGTTTATCAAATAGCATTCCCAGAATCTTAACTTGGTCAAAAGTGGAAATTACAATATTATTCAATGTGATGTTTGGAGAGTTCTGATTGTACCTTCTCCTGGAAAATTTAATGATTTTTGACTTTGCAGCCAAAAACTGGAGACCTTTTCTGATGGACCATTCGTAAAGAGCGTTAACTGTTTTTTGCAGTAAAAAAAAAATTTAATTTTTTAATTTTTTTTTATATTACCTATTATTTATCATTCTCATTGTATAATGTATACATAAAGTATACATTTATTTTATTTTATTTTTTATTATTTTTTTTTAACTGACCTTTCGCAATGTTTTATATTGTGAAGTTTTATATGTTTGTATGTTTTATGTTTTATTTACTTGTAAATACTCTTGTATTACTGTTTTAATATGTTTTGTTCTATGTGATTTGCTTTTTTTTTAAACAGCTTTGTCCACAAATTTAAAAATTTTTTTGACAATAAAGCTTATTATTAAAAAAAAAAGGTTGTAGTATCTGCATTGCTTCCGTGGCAATATCATTTTGTGTTTTAAATGATATTAATGCTGATGTTGCCGAAGATATTATTTTTGAAATTGCATTGGAAATATTTCCACAATATGTAATATTGTGGAAACAAAATGTAACTTCAATCTGACGATGCTAGTTATTGGCGAAACAGCTGTAATTGCAATTTAAAACGTATTTTTCGAATAAATAGTGGAAGTTTAGTTCAACCGTTCAGTTATTTATTGTTCTTAGTAAGATGGACTTCCACAAAGTAAAGGTTACCACAATCAAATACCTTGAAAGTAACTTGTATACCTACTTGTTTTTTAATTGTTTCTGAGTGATAAGTACAAAGTTTGCACAGCCTTAAAGCAGAAATACGTCGATTATTTAGCTCGTCTTATTGTGGTACTAAATTAAAATAATACCATTGCATTTTTAACAAGATTATATACCTTTTTGGTGAAAAATTGAATGATTTTTAAGTCCAACCTTAATAAAGTTATGTTTAAAAGTACTTCACCTTTTATGAAACATCCTGTATATCCCTCAACTATTTCATACATCCCCTAAAATTTAATCCAATTGAGAATTGCGTATTTAATACCCATTCATCAAGAGTTTAAAAATTAAAATTTAAAATACATTTTATTTTATGTGTACAATTAATGTTAACGAAAAACGACAAAACAAACAGTTATAGTTGATTCCAAAATTATCTCGACAGCTTCGGTTTTCCCACCTATCTTTACCGTCGACTCGAACGCTAGCGATTACCCAGTTCGAGAAATAAATTCCAGTGGCCCAGCTGCCGCTGGGACTAAGAAACACCGCACACGGAATCCGCTTAGCAATTGTTCTACTAGAATTCTCCGACTGCGCTGCGGCGCGCGCCGATCGGAGATCGTCGGCGAATACACCCACATTGCCGAATTTTACTGGAGCTGTCGCGTTATTTTTGGAATCGTCTCTATGAATGGAACGTTGCGTCTCCTCTGTCTATGGTCTATGGCAGGGGTCGGCAACGCTGTGACCGCGGGCGCGCGTGCGCCCGCGACGTCTTTTTGATGCGCCCTTCGTACGAAGGGCACATACAGGCATACTATAGAGTAGACCTAGCATGAATGACTGACCGAGCGAAGCGCGCGCGGACGCGGGCGGTCGGCGCATGCGTGGTATACTCCCGCGAACCCCGCGCCCGCCCTGCTATCGCAGCGCGCACTGTAAAAGAGTCAGTGCGCTACGATATTGAGAGTTAATTAGTCGAGTTTTTGTGTCGTTAGTTTTATCTACGTACCTACTTATTTGGAGACTTGTTTTGTTATAATATTGTGTTTTCAACATGAGTAAAAGACCAAGGACATATTATTTCAATAAAGAATGGGAAGAACAGTTCTTTTTTATTGAGTTTAATGGGAAAAGTATTTGTTTATTATGCAACGCCAGTGTAGCAGTGCCTAAAAAAAGTAACATTGAAAGACACTTCAATACTTTGCATGCTATGTCGTGTAATAATAGCTTTCCCCAAACACTGAAATCCGGAAGAAACGTGTCGGTGAATTGAAGACAAATTTATCGAAACAACAAAGTGTTTTTACCAGGCCAGTTCAACTTTCGAAAAGCGCTACTATTGCATCTTTAAAGGTTTCTCATTTGTTGGCTAAGAAGAAAAAACCTTTTGTAGACGGAGAATTAATAAAGGAAGCTTTCTTAACAGCTGCTGATTCTGTCTTTCAGAATTTTAAAAACAAAACCGAAATTATGGCGGCTATTGAAACGATACCATTGTCAGCTCGAACAGTGTCGAGAAGAATAGAAGTTATTGCTACAGATATGAAATCGGAGTTGGAAAGTGACATTCAGAAGTGCGAGTTTTTTTCTCTTCAACTCGACGAGTCTACCGACATTTCTGACACTGCACAGTTGTGTGTTATCATTAAAATGGTATTTAATGATTTTACCACCAAAGAAGAATTTTTGAAGTTATTGCCGCTGAAGGGTCGCACACAAGGTAAAGATATTTATGATGCATTTCTAGCCTTTGCACAAGAAAGCCAGTTACCATTTCAAAATTAGCTGCCATAGTAACTGATGGTGCACCTGCAATGATAGGCAATAAAAATGGCTTTATTGCGCTGTGTATGGCAAATGATTTGTTTCCTCAATTCGCTCATTATCACTGCATCATCCATCAAGAGGCGTTGTGTGCCAAAATTTTTCGTTTTGAACACGTCATGAAGATTGTCGTAAAGATAGTTAATTCTATTAGGGCTGCGGCAATGCAACACCGTTTGTTTCGGCAACTGTTGCAAGATGAAGATGCCGAGTATGAGGACTTGATATTGCATACAGAAGTTCGATGGCTGAGCAGAGGTAAAGTGCTTGTACGCTTTCTCACTTTATTAAACGAAATAAAACAGTTCTTAGCAACGAGAAAAGAAGATTATCCACAGTTGACTGATCACTCATGGCTAGCAGATTTGGGGTTTCTCACAGATGTAACAATAAAACTAAATGAACTAAACCTGGAATTGCAAGGAAAAAATCATCATGTTGCGAAAATGGTTGGATCGGTGAATACATTTAAGGCCAAACTGGCTTTATGGAAATCCCATTTATTAAGAAATTCAACTTCACACTTCCCAAATTTAAAGAAAATTTTTGAACACCTCAATGTACGTGAAACAGATATTGATATCACTTCGTTTGCCTCATATTTAGATACGCTTTTGGATGAATTTAATTCTCGTTTCAAACAATTCAAGAATCTTGAGCCTGTCTTGGAGTTTATACTTAATCCTTTCGCAGATGGTGATGTTTCTGAAAGTCTCAAAAACTATTTTGGCATAGAAAACTATGATGAATTAGAGCTGGAAATAATAACCATGAAGAACGACTTGAGCCTGAAATCATACATGAGGGACGAAAGCTTTTGGAATATTGTTGATGAAAATAAATATCCTATTTTAAGATCATTATCTCTCAAAATACACGCGTATAGTGCATCAACATACGCATGCGAATCTATATTTTCGACTATGAAACACTTAAAATCTAAATACAGAAGCAGAATGACAGACTTAAATTTGGACCAATGTATTAGGACAGGTACTTCTAATTATGAGCCAGATTTCATGAAGTTGTCAGAAGAAATACAAGGTCAAGGATCACACTAATAAAATTGCAACTAATTTTCGTAATTACATACTAATATTGACTGTATGTACGCCATTGTACGCTGAATTTAAATAAACGTCTTTTTTTGTATTTGTGTAACATTTATTATTTGCGTCAACTTGTCATGCGCCCTTCAGGAATAAACTATTTTAGAATGAGCCCTTAGGCTGGATAAGGTTGCCGACCCCTGGTCTATGGTGTTTTTCCTTGTTTAGTTCAATAACTATTTAGTAGGTATGCCATTTGAAAACGAACAATGTTTATTATCTTTATTATTCTCAGGACTACTTACCTTTTTTGAAACATTACCAACTTGTCAGCTTCCAAATCAGACATATCGATAGATTTTCCTTTTTCCTTTACTAAGGGATGTTTTTTGCACATTAACCAACCGACATGCGAGAAAAAGAAACCCCTCGTTGCGTTATGTGGATCAGCATCAGTATCGCTAAATTTATGATGTAGTCTATGATCTCTCACCCAAATGTAAGTTGAGTTCTACAATAAATTGTAATTAAAAAATGGTTCTATTTTGTTTATAAAGATTTTTTTACCTGTCCGGCCATAGTTTGCATAAATAATAGTAAACAGGTTAGAGTGAAGGTGGCTTTATACGATTTGTGCGAGAAAAATCTGTGAGCTCCCATCGTAATACCCTCACCTGTAATTAGAATCAAAAAGATACCTAAAAATGTCGAAAAAATCAAGATTAAATATAAATTTTTATCGGCAACATAAAGTACTTACACCATACTAAAGTTTTTGTTTTAATTTGTAATGTTACAGTTAATATTAATCCATACAGAGCGACTAAATGCAAAACCAAAAATGTCAATACGTTCTTCCAAACTATCACTCTTTTAAAATTGGTATCGGTGCCTATTGTTTGCTGATTGGCACGTTTTGTTCCCATTTTCTGAAATAAGCGATTCATATAATTCTAAACCAACATCAAACGCTTTAGTTCATTTTTGTTAATTGACGAAGTTTAATCTTTTAATTGATTGTTTTCGTGACATTTACAATAACAATTGTAAAAAAGTTCCACTTTGACGATTTATGTTCATTGATTTATACAGTGTTAGCCAAAAGTCCCCTACCCACCTCGTATTTTTTTAACGGTATTACTTACGGACGTGGGCTTCTCAACTAGTCATAAAAGGTGACGTAATAGTCATGGATGATGTTACACAGCCACTGTGACCGATCATTTTGAAGGGGACGTTATGGTTTAGTGTCTTTGAAGAAAAATTGTTGACTGCAGTTAAGCTACCTGAGGCAATCCCATTATGTATGCCAAATTCGGCCATAAACATTCCCGATTAGTCGAAATTGGTTGAAGGGACCGGATTATAATAGTTTGAAATAGGCATAGCAGGTGAAATTTTAAACTTTTTTGGTCAAATTTGTCAGTTTTCATTTCTCGTGAGGTCTTCAGTTGTATTTAATACCTAATACGTTGCTAATACGCTCTATCATTCTAATAAATACGATTATATATCTATAAAATATTATATGGCGTCCGTGGAGAAACTAATACTCCAATTAAGAAAAATCATTTATCTCTAGATGCGAAAGAAAGTGTAAAAACTATATATTACTCCTTACTGAATAGAGGACTTGACTAAAATACCTTTTACGACAGTGAAAAGAATCGCGTCAAACCCCATCAAAGCGAAAAGATGACGGTTCCAGCAAATGTCTTGACAAAGCCGACAAGGACTTAATACGATGAAAATTCCATACCATGTACGAAGAGTTTTGCATATCTACATTACATGCTCTGAAGTAACGTCTCATTTATGACGAAAGTTGTAGCATCACTATTTTTTGGAGAATTCTGTCTAAAATGGGATTCAGATACCGCATAATTGATAAAAAGCAAGTCCTTATGGAATCCTATCGATTAAAAAAGTGGCGTTATCAGTAAATAACTTCAATAAGAAAATATCGTGCCGAAAATCGTCCAATAATTTACCTTGAGGAGACTTGGTTTGACACGTATTTAACAGCATCCAAAGGATGATTCGATTCCTACAATAAGTGTCAAACAAAGAATCACCATTTTACATGCGGCGTCAGAAGACGTCTGGATCCCAATTGCCTTGTGGATTTCTGCAAAGAATATAAAAGATTTCTTCGTGGAGTACCATGAAGATACAATAGCGGCACTGTTTGAACAACGGTTAAAGAATTGGCTTTTATTGTCTCGAGATAACCCTACAGAAAAAAATCCAAGGGCGTAAGGTCCGGCGATCTAGCTGGCCACTCGATAGTACCTCTTCGTCCAATTCATTTATTGGGGAAAATTTTATTCAAGTAATTTCCTACAATTAAAGCATAATGGGGTTTTACTCCGTCCTGCTGGAACCAGATATTTTCATTCGGTAGGTTCGGATCTATTGCGTTGGAATATAAGTTGGCCAACTCAGGAATAACTTCGTCTCTAATCATGCTTAAATATATTTCGGCTATCATATTTCTATCTACAAAAATAGGACCAATAATATGATCACTTATGACACCTGCCCAAACGTTCAACTTTTGAGGATACTGTGGCTCACGCATTCAATGAGGATTCTCCTCTGACCAATATCTACAGTTTTGTCTGTTTACTTTCCTGTTCAATATGAATGTTAATTCATCGGAAAAGAGAATTGTACCAACAGCTATTTCATTTCTGTTCAATTTATTCATAATTCTTTCCCAGAAATTCATTCTACGATTTGGATCTTGGACAAAAATCAATTTATATGGATAAAAATTTTCTTTATGGAAACACCTTAGGACAGTTCTGTGACACATAATTTTGACGAGAAATTTAACGTGAACTTGACGTTGGATTCTCCACGACATAATATCCACTTTCACATCATCTTCAACAAAGTGCGGTTTCTCTTTAATGGTTTGACATATCTAAGTTCTCTGAATTGTGCATGAATTTTAGACACAGTATCTTGTAAAATATTAGGCAACTGAGGATACCTCTGATTAAATAAGTTTGCCTCTTCAACTTGACTTCTGCAATTGTCGCCGTAACCAATCATCATTAAAATTTCAATACGGTGAGTCTCAGTTAAATATTTCATTATTACTTTGCAAGATATTAGTTTTTGATGAAGAAGTGACAACTACGATATTTAAATGTCAACACATCAACAACTGACATAGTTATTTATACAGTTTTTACCTATTCGCGACAAAAAATATTAACAACTTAACCTAACCTAACGTAACCTAACCTAACCAAAATATTGATACTTAGTGAAGACATTTGAAGTCTGCATTCAGCTAATTAATAATAAAACCATTATTTAAAGTGTGAAACATTATTATTTTCACAATTTTGTGTATTTACTATCTTGAACAAAATTAAAAATAATTTCAAAATTTCACCCTGTACAATTCATAATAGACCCTACATGGTATAGTTCGTTAAGATCGTATTGTTAAGTAGCTTTTAAAATCATAAAAACATACAGGGTTCTGGACGATGCCAGACTTGCGTGTATCACCCTGTACATTTAAATTTATGTTTAAAAAGCTCACATTTAAATTTCAAAGTTGACGGGTCCCAGCGTTTTTTTTATAATCCTTTAAAATGTATATTTTTGACGCATTGGCAAAGGAAATGTACCATATAAGTACTACGACTTCCACCAAACTATTGAGTATTTAAACCCATTGAGCATATATGTGGCATCAATAAAAGTCAAAGATTAAATCAGAAAATATTTTACCCACTTTAAGTGGTACTGTGTAAATTTAATAAGGAAATGTGTTAATTAGATGCCCCTAGATAGTTGGAAAAATTCAGTCCGTCACGTAATAGCTGTAGAAAATTTATGCATTTCTCAGAATCATAGTATTATTAAACCAATTATAATAAATTTTGATGAAGTTAGCGGCAGTGAGTCAGAACTATTTGTAACATGACATTATAAATAAAATTATGTAAATAAAACTGGGAGTAATATTTAGAATTTTACTTAGTTATATTATATAGCAAGTTTCATTTTTTGATTATAGTAATAAAATTTATACGGTACGAAAGTTAGCACCTGTTTTATAGTATAACTAATATAAGTTGCTACAAAGGGTACCGCCTAGCAAATTTTGCTTTGTCTCCATAGGCGTGTATGTCCGTGTGTATTCTTTCTTTGTCGTTACCTTTTCCGGACTAATGTTCCTATTTTTCATAAATTCTAAAATATATGCCTACTTTGAACTAGATAAATTTAATTTAATATCCGCGAATGATAGGAAGCATTGTCCATAACGACTACTGAATTTGGAGGAATGGTAGGAAGAAACTGCTCTTGAAACCATTTTTCATATAAATCTGCAGTCATATCCTCATGGTAGGCGGCTGTACATTGCTTAATATTTTTCGCAGACAGTAGTAACGCATTTGGTATAAAACCGTTTTCACTTCCGGTTGAAGAATTATTATACGCTTTCCTCTCGAACATGGCGCATATAAACTACACTTTTGAGACTGATCTACCCAGCCATACTGAATAGTATCATGTGTGTCAAACCAAGTCTCATCTAGGTAAACTATATGCCTTTTTAATTAACGATACTTCCTTATTTTATCTAAATACAACAATATGCTGCGATTCCATTATAACCATTCGTTTATCTAATCTCGTAATTTTCCTTTGAACGATTTCTAAAGTCAGTACAATATTTTCTTAATATAAATTATAATTCGGTCGCTTCATATGTTAACATCTTTTGTAGCATCGTCAACATTTGCAAATTTTGTGTTTTTGTTTTTCCGCACCTGCGAATGATCTATAGCATCACCGCGCTTAATAACCCGAGAAATAGTGTAAATAGCAATTTTAGTTAAGGTATTAATTCGCTTTATTATAACCGCATCTCATTTTTTATTATTTTCATTTTTAAAACACTGATACATATTTAAAATAACCCTCTGACACTGAATGTGTAAATCTTTATTACAAAATTCGCTACTAACCTCACCTGTTGGCGATATCTTCTGAATTTAAATTTTGATCTGGATTTCCATTTTCTGATTCAAAAGGTCTCCAAAACGCTGCCATTATATGTGTAACTAATTTAAGGTTAAATTTATTGTACTAACGCTTACTTTTTGGAAGTTCATCTTACGAAGAATAATAAAAACTCTTGTTTTAACTCAACTAAACTTGGAAGTTGAGTTAAAACAAGAGTTTTTTTATTGTTCTTCGTAATTTAAGGTTATCAATTAATATGGGCAAAAATTACAATACGTAAACCAATTATTAAAAATGAATTACCGAAACAAAGATATATCTAAAGTTAATACTTAACTGCCCCAAATAAAAACCTGAACCTCCGCCGCCGCACTAGACATAGACATACAATACTGAAATTGTAGTTTGGCATTTAATTAATTAATATTTCCGTTCTTATATTAACAGTTCAAAATGTGCTCAACTACTTCCTAGCAGTAATGTATTCTAGTGCTAAGCTCTTGTCGTACTCGTCAAATGTGTCGGGGGAAATTACGCCACATTCTTCAACAATTCGTTGTTTCAAAATATTAATACTGTCGGATGCTGTAGCGTGAACCTTAGATTTCAGCCTCAAGGAACTCAAAGTACAGCCCAAAGGAAAATCAAAGTGCTACCACACGCAAACTCAAAGTACAGCCCCATAGACCCAAGTAAATCCAAAGTTACAGCAGCAAACACTTGGACTCATAAAGACACTCTAGGACTTCCAGAATATCTATCCATTTTCAATACATCTGTTGTTTCACAAAGCATTCTTATTTCATTGTTGGGATGTTCTTTCTCACGTTTGCATTCAACATACTCAACTTCTACTTCAGGTATACTATCTATCCAGTCTTTCATAGAAAAGAACCTAATGGAGTGAGTTATCCAGTATATATACCACGATATTCATCATCTAGGTAACGTCTTACTGCAACAAAATAGTATGCAGAAGCACAATCTTGTTAAAATGTTATTACCAATCTCATCTGGATTATCTTCCAGAATTTCAAGTATTAACGGCTCAATTGCGTTTTGTAACATCTCCAGAAATACGTCACTAGTTAAGTTAATATTAAGAAAAACAGGCCCGACTATGTAGTTTCCCGAAATACCTTCGCAACATTTACTTTTTCTGGAATTTGAGTTTGGTTTTCACGAAAGACGTGAGGATTTACGTCACTTCAATACCTACCTCACATTTTGTGTATTAACAGTTCCATTGAGGAAGAAAGTACTTTCGTCGTCACTAAAACAGATTGTTTTTATGTAATTTATGGTACTAACCCTTACTGTGTGAAAGTTCATCTTATTCAGAACAATAAACAACTAAAAGGTTGAATTAACTTCCACTATTTATTCTATAAATACTTTAAATGCAATGACAGCCGTTTCGCTATCGGAATAGCATCGTCAGATTGACATATTGAAGTTACATTTTGTTTATTTGTAACTAGGTACTTGATGTTGATAAGTAGTTAAGGCTAGACCAAGTAAGGAAGTAATAAGACATGACAATATTAAAGCCTAGATATTATTAGCCCTAAGGGATTATCCTGGGTGTATTTCCCTCTAAGATCAGTATAACTGTGCAATGATATAGAAAAACCAGGAAAAAACTATATCCTGCTGATATTTACAATAACTATAAGCAGCTTATAATTCTATGATACATAGAGCATTTTCAATTCCAATGAACAAAAATAATTTTAATAAAGAAATTGAGATTATAAAACAAATAGCAATATCTAATGGCTATCCAATACATTTGATAAATAAATTAATTAATAAGAAAGAACAGAAAGTGTCACTACAACTAATATTCCCTCAACACCCTAAAGAAATTAAAAGTTATAAAAGTATTACATATTGTGGAAATATTTCTAATACAATTTCAAAAATAATATCTTCGGCAACATCTGCAATAATTTCATTCAAATCACACAATAATGTTGGTACAAAATTGTTAAATGTAAAAACAAAATTACCTAAATTAAAAAATCTGGTGTTTACAAAATTAATTGTCCAAAATGTAATGCTGTATATATAGGTCAAACACAAAGAAATTTTGAAATAAGATTCAATGAACATTTAAGAGCATATAGATTACAACAACCAGATAAGTCAAACTATGCAAAACATGTTCTTGAACATCCACATTCACTCATACACACCAATGACATTCAAATATTACACACCTGTGATAAAAAACAAAATTTATATTTCCTCGAAGAACTTGAAATCAAAAGACATCTAGCAGATCAACAATATAAAGTAGTTAATGAACAAATAAATCTTGGAAGTTCACCACTATTAAACTGTTTACTTTGATTGAGTCTTCATTTTATACATAGATAAGACGTAATTACAACACAAATATATTAAGTTATTGTAAAGATCAGCAGGATATAGTTTTTTCCTGGTTTTTCTATATCATTGCACAGTTATACTGATCTTAGAGGGAAATACACCCAGGATAATCCCTTAGGGCTAATAACATCTAGGCTTTAATATTGTTATGTCTTATTACTTCCTTACTTGGTCTAGCCTTAACTACTTATCAACATCAAGTACCTAGTTACAAACAAACAAAATGTAACTTCAATATGTCAATCTGACGATGCTATTCCGATAGCGAAACGGCTGTCATTGCATTTAAAGTATTTATAGAATAAATAGTGGAAGTTAATTCAACCTTTTAGTTGTTTATTGTTCTGTTTTTATGTAATCTGGCTGTTGGTTAATCAGGTTGAACATATTTTCATAGAATTCTAGTCTTCGTTCGGGGTCATCATCTGAAAGTTGGTGCACCATTTTTAATTTGTATGGGTGAAATTCGGATTTTAGCCAACACTCTGTACTGTCCTTTGACTGATTTCACACATATAGACGCAACTTGGAGTAAGGTTCACTAATTAATTGGCCCACCAGATCTTCTGGCATATTGAACACCACCTGTGTCTTCAAACTTGCGAAGAAGATCCCTCAAATAAGTTCTCTGTATAGAGCGATTAGGGGCACCTGTCATTAAAAAGACGTTCTGCTGCATGGAAACTGAGCACCCATGGGGCTGGGTGCATCCACATAATCGTGAACTGTGAAACACCACAGTCAGCGGAGTGGCTTAGTTTAAAAGTGCCACGATTGAAGGAATGTGAGGGTAGGCTGACAACATGTGGGGGAGACGACATCCCCAAACCACATGTGGTGACGGAGCAAAGGAATATCAGCTGAGAAACTACTTCAGCTGATAGAAGCCCAAAATGAGAGCTTGAGTACGGAAAGGTGGAAGGTCCTGAGCTTGAAGGAGGAGGCGGCAGGGCAACTCCTGAGGGCAGCGATAGACGAGCTATCCTGCAGTACCCTCAGGAAGAATGACTACACCTTGTTCTACCGGTTCGGGAAAATCCCCGCCCACGGTTTAACAAGGGAAACAACCATTGGAGAAGAGGTAACTGCAGGGAGCAGCAGTGAGTCAAAGACCACTGTAGCCGAAGAAGTCACCCCGGTGCCCGCTGCGTCGATGGGAACGGAGTTGCCCAGTGATGCGGAAAGTATCGGGGACTACCACATCTCTGACCTCTATGGGCAAGACTCAACAAATGAGGCAGCCATGGAGGTTGAAGATGTGGTTGAGGAAGTCAACAGGACACTGGTCGGGAGTGAGGAAGGTGAGGAAAGGGCACTCACCTCACAAACACTAAGGAAAGAGAGAGGGGAGGGAAGAAAAAAAATAAAAAAAATGCCCATCACGCCAAGGGATCATCGGCGGTTATTTTAAAGACGGTGCCTATGAATCCAGTTGTCCTCTCCAAAGAACTAGAAAAGAAAAAGATGTAATACAGTCATCTGTCAAACTGAAGATCCGAAACGCGACAGCTCTTCAACAGAGCCAAACGTAATGGAGATTGGCAGAGCTACACCGAGAAACAACATATAATAAGGAGATTATAAAAGCTAAAAGAAACAGCTTCAGAAAATTCTGCGAAGAAATAGATGCTACACCCTCTGCAGCAAGGCTACACAAAGTCTTGGCAAAAGGAAAAGTAGACACTGTAATGGCATTACGGAAGCCAGATGGAAGCTTCACAGAAAGCGAAAAAGAACGAGCTCTGCTCCTGTTAGAAACTCACTTTTTCCGGAGGAATAGTTCCTTCGGGAAAAACAAGTGAGAAAGCTAAAAGACCTACCAGGGAAGACACTGCAATGGCAGAACACATATGCAGTGAGGAACGGCTGAGATGGGCTATGAACACCTCCCAGCCGTTCAAAACCCCTGGAACGGATGGAATATTTCCTTCCCTACTCCAACAGAACCAAGAGGCAATAATTTCACACTTGATCGGAATTATTCGGAGCAGCCTTTAACTGGGATACATACCAGAAGCGTGAAGAAGGGCTAAAATCACCGTTATCCCAAAAGTAGGATAACGGGACACTAAGCACCCCAAATCCCTTAGACCGATCAGCCTCACATCGTTTGTTCTCAAAACGATGGAAAAAGCTGTAGACAACTATTTTGAGTAGATAGAACGACTTCCACCTGGATGTCGCAACTGCTATCTATAAGAATCGCAGAAATGGAGGCAGGACAAGAAAGACACTATCTTCATTAATGTGACCAGAGGCTGTCCACAAGGGGGAGTTGCATCCCCGCTTATGTGGAGTTTCACTGTGGACAGTCTACTTAGTTGATTGGCCAGGGAAGGCATACCATCTCAAGGGTATTCCAACGACATGGTTATCCTGGCAAAAGGGAAGTATGAAAATGTCCTCTGTGATATTGTTCAAAGAGAGACTGAACATTGTAAAACAATCGTGTGGCTCGATGGGACTCAGTATCAACCCCACCAAAACGACACTAGTAGCCTTTACAAGGAAAAAGGAACCTAATCTAAAAATCTTAAAAATAGTGGAAAACATCGTCGAGTGGAAAACAGAGGTCAAATATCTAGGGCTAATCCTAGATAGCAGGTTACTCTGAAATAAACACGAAGACGAAGTAATACACAAAGCAACCAAGGCCCTCGTGGTGTGCAGGAACATTGCAGGGAAGAACTGGGGATGCAACTCACGTATACTGCAGTGGATGTACACAGCAATAGTGAGACCAATAATCACATATGGGGCAGTGGCTTGGGGCGCAAAGGCTAATCTGAGTACGACGAGGAAAAATCTCTCGAAGATTCAGAGACTAGCCAGTTCATGTATCACTGGAGCAACGGGAACTTGCCCCACGGCTGCAATGGAAGTGATTGTAAACTTGACCCCACTGCACATTCTGTTAGAAAGTGTAAGGAAGAAAACGATATATAGAATGATCAAAGAAGGAATTATCAGGGAAAAACCTCGATCACTTCATTTTGATCAAACTTGGGAAATGCCCCAAGATGATATGAGAAAATTCATCACAAAGTTGTGTAATAAATCTGAATGGGATGAAGACACCATACAGAATTTAAACCAGAATACCATAAAGTGGTATACGGACGGTTCCAAGCTAGACGAGGGAACTGGGATAGGAGTTTTTGGACCGAGAGCCAAATACTCAGAAAGCTTGGACACATACCCGAGCATCTTACAAGCAGAAGTACGAGCCATCGAAAGATGTGTGGAATTCAATATTGGAAGAAACTACCGCAGACAAGAGATTGTGATCATGTCGTATAGTCAAGCAGCCATCAAATTGCTGAGCTCAAATATAATCAGTTCGAAGATGGATTGGGAATGCCTAGGCAAACTAAATGAACTAGGCCAGAAGAACACTGTCACCCCCCTATGGGTCCCAGGACACATAGGAAAAGATGGGAACGAAACAGCAGACAAGCTGGCAAAAATAGGAGCTGAAACCCCATACTTGGGACCAGAACCATCCTGTGGGATCAGCAGTAGAGTAATCTTAGAAAAACTAAGGGAAGAAATGGAGAAAGAAAAATCCAAGTACTGGAATCAGCTGGAAGGACTGAGGCAATCCAAGATACTACTGGGGAACTATGACCAGAAGAGATCTCTTAGCTGCCTCAACCTCAGTAAAAAAAGGCTCCGAACTTTAACGGGAATACTAACCGGGCATTGCCGGTTAAAAAGCCACATGAAGAAACTAGGGTTGGCAGATGAAGCAAAGTGCAGATTCTGTGAGGAAGAGGATGAAACCTCAATACACATACTCTCAGAATGCCCTGCCTTACAGAATTCTAGGGCCAGATACCTAGGAGCACATGAAATAGAAGAGGGGGATCTACCTGATTTGAAGCCCTCAGGAAAATAGGACTCGAAGAGCTGCTATATATCTGAGAAAACATCAGAACTTGGCAAGTAAGGGGGACACAATACATACATACATACATACATACATACATACATACATACATACATACATACATATGGAAACTGTCCCTACATTCACCAATCATTAAGACAGCTGCTACTTTTTCGGCTACAGTACGTAGCATTCTACCTATGGAAACACTTAAACGTCTCATTAAATAATAATTAAACTAAATTTTAAGATATAAACACGTTTACAAAAATTTAGCAAAGTAACAACTTTTGTTTAACATTGGATAAGTCAAACAACTAAACGTAATTTTTTTATAATTATACTCTGTTTCAAAAGTTACATAGGCGTGGGTAAATTTTATTTGCAATTTGAGTACCTTCTTTTATTTAAGTGTAACATGTCTATCGTCATGTTACCTTGCACCATTATCCGACCGCAAACGATACCGCTATTACTAACGCTAAAACCGACCCTGATTCACTGTTAATGCTACTGTACACGAGACGCTAACTATTTATCTGTTTGAACGAGGCCAAATAAAAAACGCGCCTTGAGCTAGACTATATATTGACTCATACAACAATCTTACTTTCTGATCCAACAGGCCGACTTGAAGAGTCGGAAAAAACGTTCAAGTTACTCATCTTGTGAAATTTCCCCTTTTGGTTGTTGGAAGACACAACCCGCTAAGATACCGCTAGGTTACCGCTAAGCTACTGCTAATTTAGAGCCCAGTTACCGCTAAGTATAAAGCATCTTTTGGAAGGTCTCTTTGTGAAGACAGTCCTTCAAACCACTTCTGAGCCGTTAAGAAAACTACTACATCTCAAGCTGCCAGAACCATTAAAGAAACATCCAGAAACTTTCATCTCTCTACGAAGAAGCTGAAGCCACCCTTCTAGACAGTACAGAAACCTAAAGTTAAGTTCACCTTTTACAATTCCTTTCTGTTCATTATCGGCAAGTACTTACAGTTTCAATAAATAATCAATTTTTAAAAACAGTTTCATTTATATACCTTAGACTATAAGTCTTAAGGGTGTAGCGTGGTCGGTCTTTATTTCAAGTAGCTTCTTTATTTGTTGTTTAATTAAAGTAATTACAAGGTGTTTCTATCTTTCTCACCTTAGTTTTTGTGTAGTTTGTTTGCTTAATCAATAGCGTTCAAAAGATAGTGGCGCCCTTATTACTTATACATCCCAATCCTTCCTATAGTGAGCATTAACTTTGAGTCGAACCACCCCCTGGAGAGGGTCTCTTAGCCGGGATCTCTTTTGGAGAGTTTTGTAGTTACAAATTGGCTCCCTGCCTTTTTGGGACTAGTAGGGTTACATAAGTAAAATTTCTTTAAAAAGAATTAACGTTAAGTTTTGCAGTTTATAAAAACTTATTTCATCTACAATTTGGGTTCACCATCATTTCTTAAAAAGGATTAACATTAATTAAGAATATCAAACCAAGAATAAGATTATGTTGATTGATACCAAGTATGTTTAGGTTATCCAGGATGTTATTAGCCTGAATATATTTCTCTTTAAGATAACTGTGCAATGATATATAAAAAACAGGAAAAAGCCATATCGTACTGATAGTTACAATAACCTAATGTATTTGTGTTAAAATTACCTCTTTTCTATGTATAAAATGTAGAATCAATCAAAGTAAACAGTTTAATAGTGGAGAACTTTCAACTTCCATCATTAATTTATTCATATACAAATTGCCCGCCAGAATAAGGTCAATCATACACTCACACTTGATTTTTTTATCAGGAGTTAATAGAAGATTACCCAGATCGTTGGATGGAGTTTTGTTAGATGCGAGAAATGCATACTCAATATATTCAGAAAGTTAACGTTTGGGCAGGTGACCAAATTATTAGTTCATAATTTAAATACATGTTGTTCTTCCAGTTTTGGCCAACTTATTTCCAAATCTGGTAGATAATAGGCTGCATAATGAAAATGTTTGATTCCAACACCCCATTATGCTAGTTACTAAAAGTAACCTTCCCAAGTAAATATATCGGACGAAGAAGCACTATTTAGTGGCCAGTTCGATCACCAGATCTAACGCTGTTGCAATTTTTTGTGGGGTTAATTTAAGAGTAAAGTGTATGCAGCACAGCCAACTAATATTGCAGATCTCCGAGAAATGAAATAAGAAACATTTCACAGTAAACTAAATAAAGTTAGGGAGAAGACTAGGTTTTTGCAAACAGGTGAACGAAAAACAAAATTTTGTCAAAATTTTTTATACAGGGTGTTATTTCTCTTCATTATAAAAAATAAATTAAAAAAAATATATTAACAAAAACTTTATACCAAAGAATATTCAAAAGTTGTAAGAAAAAACTTTTCTCAGATGATGTGTAATGTTTACTTTTTCTTTGATTTTCTGTTGCCCTTTTCTTAATATTCTTTTCCTTTTATTTTTTAAATATGTACCTATGTATAAAATAGAGAAGACTTTCGTAAAACATGCAATACGACAAAAGGTACTGTATTGAAAAACCGTATGTATTGAGAAGGATTATAATATCGCTCTCTCATTGGTTGTTCTAACGGAAATATTCCGAAAGTTTCCGAACGTAAATAAGTATTGTCTTAAGCACAGTCTTTACAAAGATAGCCGATACAAGACGAACCTAAATATTAAGATTAGCTTATTCATAAAGATCATCTTAAGTATGAACTATGAATTCGTAATGTCTTAAGACGATCTTCATTAAATAAGATGAGCTTCATCAAGGTGATCTTAAGCATTACCTTAAGAACGGACTATGCCCTTAATATTCATGTATCACTGGAGCAATGGGAACTTGCCCCACTGCTGCAATGGAGGTGATTTTAAACTTAACCCCACTGCACATTCTGTTAGAAAGTGTAAGGAAGAAAACGATATATAGAATGATCAAAGAAGGAATTATCAGGGAAAAACCCCGATCACTTCATTTTGATCAAACTTGGGAAATGCCCCAAGATGATATGCCAAAGAAATTCAACTCTGTGAGAAAATTCATCACAAGGTTGAGTAATAAATCTGAATGGGACGAAGACACCATACAGAATTTAAATCAGAATACCATAAAGTGGTATACGGACGGTTCCAAGCTAGACGAGGGAACTGGGATAGGAGTTTTTGGACCGAGAGCCAAATACTCAGAAAGCTTGGGTACATACCCGAGCATCTTTCAAGCAGAAGTCCGCGCCATCGAAAGATGTGTGGAATTCAATATTGGAAGAAACTACCGCAGACAAGAGATTGTGATCATGTCGGATAGTCAAGCAGCCATCAAAGCGCTGAGTTCAAATATAATCAGTTCGAAGATGGTTTGGGAATGCCTAGGCAAACTAAATGAACTGGGCCAGAAGAACACTGTCACCCTCCTATGGGTCCCGGGACACATAGGAATAGAGGGGAACGAAACAGCAGATAAGCTGGCAAAAAAAGGAGCTGAAACCCCACATTTGGGACCAGAACTATCTTGTGGGATCAGCAGTAGGGTAATCTTAGGAAAACTAAGGGAAGAAATGGAGGAAGAAAAATCCAAGTACTGGAATCAGCTGGAAGGACTGAGGCAATCTAAGATACTACTGGGGAACTATGACCAGAAGAGATCTCTTAGCTGCCTCAACCTCAGTAAAAAAAGGCTCCGAATTTTAACGGGAATATTAACCGGGCATTGCCGGTTAAGAAGCCACATGAAGAAACTAGGGTTAGCACATACTCGCAGAATGCCCTGCCTTGCAAAATTCTAGGGCTAGATACCTAGGAGCACATGGAATAGAGGAAGGGGATCTACCTGACTTGAAGCCCGACGATGTCCTAAACTTCCTCAGTAAAATAGGACTCGAAGAGCTGCTATAGGTCTGAGAAAATGTCAGAACACGGCAAGTAAGGGGGGCATAATAGATCCTATAGGTCGCAGTGTAATTATCACCCCTAACTTATACATACATACATACATACATACATACATACATACATACATACATACAAATATAGTTTAAGAATAAATTTTAATGGTACATATCATACTAATTCATACTTTTTAACGTGTTTAGGTTCCTATCGGTTTTGTGAATTATTTTAACTGGTTAAAGTTTGTTTTTTGGGGGGATTTTGAAATCAAAGTGAAACAGTTACAGTAAGCTACATATTTATACAAATATTTATATTGCAACAATTGTGTAATTGCTACTAACAACAATTGTTTGGATTCTTAAAAAAGTTTTTAATGTTCTTATCTAAATATACTAATAGCCCAAAAAAATTCCAATCGATGCCTTGTTGAAATTATTTGATACCAGTGGCAGGACAGTTTTATTTCGTCTGGTTTTCTTTAGTTCAATATTTTCTGAAAATTATCATGCCTTCCTCAGATACAGAAACAAAAGATGTTTAAAAAGCAATTAATAAACTAGGAGACGTGAAACAGGAAGTTGAAAAAATAAAAAGCGAAATCAGAAATTATTTAGCCGCGAACGAGGCAAACATTTTACTAAAAATAGAAAACTTAACAAAAAGGTTGAAAAAACAGAAGCAGTCAATGGTAAAGTATTAGAAAAATTGGAGCATATAGAAAGAACAACAAAAAGAATAATATATTAATATTTGGACTTGACATTGATATTCCTGAACTGGATAGTATCCTACAAAAAATAAAAATTCTAGTAAACGTCCAAATTGAATATAGAGATATAAATAATTATTATAAACTAGGAAAACATAGAACTAGTCCTTTAAAGATTGAATTTATTTCTTACCTCAAAAAATTTGAGATTCTGAAAAACTGTAAAAAATTAAAAGGTACAAACATAAGTATTGTAACCGAGCATTTAAAATATAGCAGGAGAAACAGGTAGACCACGATTGTTTATTTTCGTCAAATGCTGCTCTATTTTAAGTAGTATTCCATATAAAATAGATTCTTTAGAAAATCTAAAACGGTTTTTAAACTCCAATTCTTCGTAAAACTCAAATGGATCTTCTGCATCGCGGATATAACGTTTTGGAGCTCGTATTATCTCTAAATCTTCCTAAATTTCTTCAATATTAATTGCTTCAATATCCATTTTTCTCGCTTGAATTTTAATTTTTAAGCACTTTTCAATTTTGCTTTTTTTACAATTACGATGTCTATCGTAATGTCTATTGAAATATCTCTCTGTTCCTCAATATTATGGTATTTACACCAGTGATTTCAAATAAGATCACCTTATTTGCACAAGATCACGGTCTTATTTGCACGCATTTTACGTCATACAAGATTGTTTTATTTGAAGATGATCTTCATCAAGGTAATATTTAAGACGCTATCTTAAGATTATATAACTATGAATGTAAAGAGAGTCTTAAGACTGCACTTAAGACGGTTTTAAATATAAGATCGGACTATGAATACCGCTCTAAATGTCTCATCTCATTACTTTAATACTGTTCTACCGCTTTTCTGTCGAGAGAAGTTGAGAAGTCCCTCTCGAGGTTTGTTTATATCACAGAGGCGTAACATAATACAAATTTACTGGTTATTTGGTTTTAAAGCATAAAATCACTTAACTATGTTTTTTATCTCAACATTATTTTCTTGCATTTGCCACAAACAAAAAGATAAATTATTTCTTAGGAAAAAATGTGACGATAATGGTTGCTGTATGGCTGTATGCACTCGAAACGAGTAAAAAACAGAAATAAACTAACACTTTTTCTCATCACTCAAAACCGGGAGACTGGCTGGCAAATTCACTCGTTTTTTTATTAGTCTAGTCCTTGATATAGATGTAGTATAGTGCCTAGGAATAGTAGAGATGGCGATGGATTTATATTTCAAAAGTAATTATCTCAAAATTATGTTTTAATTTTAGCAAAAATAAATTCAATTGAGATTTAATTTGAAAATATCAAGAACAATCTCTAGTTTTGCAAAAATTGATATGGAATAAAAAAAATAATTTTTTTATACTTGCAAAATGTATTTAATTTAAAAATGAAAAACTATAGATTTATTGAATTTTTTTATTGAATACCAAGTTTTTATTTATAAATAACTCCGATATTAGGACGTTATAGTTACACAAAGAGTAAACATTTTGGAAATATATAGGTACAATCCTGGGTGGGTGTGTCCATATCGCTGTAGTTGTATTTTCGTAGTTACAATCGATATTTTGAATCGATAACAAAATAAAAATATCATGTTATCACTGTTTCTGTGCAAAAATAAAAATTATCCGAACTTACGATTTAAATTATTAGAATTTGGATAAACTTCCAAAAGTAGTTTTGTCTAAAAAAGTCTTCGACCCTAGTCAATATGGAAAAACCCCAAAAACAATATCTATACCTATTGATAAAATAATTCGGTCATAATATTATATCGATTATATTTACAATTTCTAATGTACAATCGTCACCCCTTTTACTATTGTGTATGATAAAACAGTTTCCTCGGGTTGTACAAATTTATTACAAATATTTCATTAATTTTTACATTGGGTTAAAATTTTTAAATTCCTTAAACAAACTTTAAATATTTTGTAGAATAATTTACACTCATCTATTTTATAGGTATATACACTGGCCAGCAAAATTAACGCACCACCTATATTATATATTATATTGGATTATTTTCAAAAATGTAGCTCACATCGTAAATATATTAGTATATTTTGAACGCCTATGGAATATCGACTTAAAAAACATATAGCTGTATTTTGTTCCGAAGTCCGTTCATTTTATCTTAATTTTTTTTTGAAACTGAGATAAAACTTAAAATAAAATTCTAAAGGTTGTTTGATTTGATTTCTTACACTTTCTCAGTTGCAATAATTCTTTGCTTTTGTACTGATACAGTGTTTATTATCGAACGTGAATCAAGAAATTTAACCGTAGAGGAATGTGCCCAGGCAGTAGTTTTACTCGAAGAAGGATGGAGTTTTCGTAGAATTGGTCAGAGGTTTGGGGTATCGCACACATCGGTTTCCCGTAGGATTCAACGGTATAGGGAGACGGGTCAGCACTCAAGAAGACCTGGTCAAGGCAGAAATCGTATAACAACAAATGCCGAAGACCGTTTTATTAGACTTTCTGCATTAAGACAACGGTTCGTAACAGCAAGATTGCTGCAGGTACAGCTACAGGAAGCAGATAGGATCCGGATTTTAACAGATACCGTGCGCCAACGCCTTGCCGAAGGCGATCTTAGACCAAGAATACCTGCTCGAGGACCTGCTTTAACCCCTGCGCATCGTAGAGCGAGATTGAATTTTGCCAGAGAGCATATTGAATGGTTTGATGAGGATTGGGAAATAGTTCTTTGGTCAGATGAGACAAGATTTCGTCTATACAATTCAGATAGACGTGTTAGGGTATATCGAAGACCAAATGAAAGATATGCTCAATGTAACTTCCAAACGACCCATGCTTATGGAGGAGGCTCAGTCATGTTTTGGGGAGGAATTTCTTTAACTGCTTGTACGAACCTGGTGGTTATTAACGGACGACTAACGGCACATCGGTATATAACGGACATCCTGCAATAACATGTGGTTCCATTTGCTCCCTATATTGGTGAACAATTTTTGTTTCAGCAGGATAATGCCCGACCGCACGTTGCCAGGATTGTGAAAGATTATTTTAATGAGGTTGGAATAGCAACTATGGAGTGGCCTGCAAACAGTCCGGATCTTAATCCAATTGAGAATGTTTGGGACTTGCTTTTAAGACATTTGGAGCAACTTCCAAACCCTCCCGCTACTCTAGATCAACTTGCAAGGGTTCTGGTTCAAATATGGAATGACTTGGATCGCGATGACATAAGACCTTATATTGTAAGCATGAATGATCGCTGTGCAGCTATTATCCAAAATAGAGGCGGAAATACCCGGTATTAATTACTTCTTGTGGATTTTTTTATTTGTTTATTTCTTATAAAGTGTGTTTATTTCTTATTTTTTTTGGAGTTACATTTTTCATTATAATTTTTCATTATATATTTTTGTAAAAGGTTGAAAATAGAATAAAATTTATTAAAACAACACAATTTGTAGCAATCTTTATTAAATAAAAATTATTTATTAAAATATCTTAGTGGTGCGTTAATTTTGCTGGCCAGTGTATTTAAAATTTTTGTAAAATCGTTGTTTTTTAACTCAAGCTTTAATTTTAGAAAAAAAATTTAAATAGAAAAAAATTGGAAAAAATAAAAATTTCCAAATTTGGCAAATTTTGATTTTTGAAAATTGAAATTAAATACTAGTTTTTAATATTTTTTTTAAATCAGAAACCTATAAGAACCTAAAACCTACAGATTCGGAATGTCTCTGCAAAAAATGAAACGAGTTTATTCATTAAAAGCCGAGATATTAGGGAAACGCTAAACGAGTGCACCGATAAAACAGCCTTAAAATTAAATAAGTACCAATGGAATACTCACCCCTGTCATCGCTCTATGTTTAACTACCCTAGACATTCTAAATTCTAGAGCTAAAATGTGGATAAAACATGTCACCGACGATTCAAATTAGTGATTTGAAAATAAAAAGTAAAACACGCATAACTACAATTTATAAGTAAAACTTCTGAAAATGATAACAACTGAATAATTATGTAGGTACACCTAATCGAAATAGGTACATTCGTTGTGACGTGTATTGGTATTTCGAAGCAAATATTATGATAATTTTTTTATATCGCTAGTTTCCATCAGTTTAAACGATGACTCAATATCCACATCGGCCACAATATGTTATTTCTTTTAGCAGCATGTTTTCTTCTGGCTTTTTTCCCTTTGGAATTCGTTTCTCCGGAAGGTATGTTTCGTGAACCATTTAAGTAAACTTGTGCAGGAATACATACGTTAACAGCAAGTATAGTTTTCAATTTTTAAAAATCGTAATAGTAAGAAGATAAAAACACTCTGTCATTGCTATTATAAATTGTAATATGGTATTCTAGTAAAACACATATTTTAAGATTAATTTTAAAAGACATTTATTACATCATAGTGCATTTAAAAAAAGTAATAGATAAACTCTAAATAAATATGTATAACCTTTACAAGGTTTTGGAAATTTGTAAAACTTGTATATAGCTGTAGTGGTTTTATTTCTTCCTTGTAAGGAAAAGATTTACATAGGCCTATGTCGGCCACGCTGCATAATAACTGTGATCCGCTCTATAGACGTTTTTGTTTTTACACTGGTTTACTAAGGCTACATAAATCAACCATCTTTGGCTGTCTTTAGTTCCTTATTGATAAAAATAAATTAAATTGGATAATCACTTACTTTATTGTTTTCATTCATTGTAAATATCTTATATCGTCAATCTTCGTTAATTTTCACGACATAGGCAGCAACTTATACAAACTTGTTTTGACATACTTTTTTAAATGTCTAGAACGCGTGTGTGGGAGACCATTGGGAGAGGAATTCCGTCTCCAGGAAGAAGACAGAATAGTTGCTGGATATGATATCGGTTATTACAGGTATCCGTGGTACGCTGCTTTGATGAGGTTCAAATCTGTTTCTTGTGGTGCTGCCTTAATAGCACCTAACACCGTATTAACGGCTGCACATTGTTACAAGGAATACATTAGTTTAGCCGAGTAAGTAAAATACATATATTTTCTTTTATTTTGGTATTTATCTGTATATTATAAGTTTTTACTTATATTTTACACTACTTAGTAATTTGTTACATTGCTTGCCTACCTTCTACTTATTTGATAAAATCATTGTTTCTATGTATACTTTGTGAAGTACACTTTGAAGTAAACTTTTGTTTTTCAGAAAAGGAGTTTTAACATTAGAATCAATATATACGGTCAAATTAGGTGTATACAACATATGTATAGCCGAATCTACGCAAAAAGATTATGCAGTGGACAAAGTTTATGTGCACGAACTGTACGGAGATAAAAAACCTTACTATGATATTTGTCTACTTAAATTAATAGGCAATACCGATCAATATCTTCCAATTTGTTTACCACCACCTGGTGAGTTTTGCATTTTTTTATTTTGTTTTAAAACCCCATTTAAAAGTTAAATTTTTCAAAAGTTACAGATTGACACATTTGAAATAATGCTGTTTTTTTTATAATTGGTCGTAGAATAGAATTGTTGGAATACTTACCTATATGTCTCTAGAATTCTAATTATGGTTGACTTCTTCAAACTGTTGGAAGAATTACCAACAAGCCCACATTTCTCATATTGGCCACTCAGTTGTTGACCATTTTTTTTATTTTAACCCCTTACACCTACTACAGGTCATCCCCCTTTGGTCAAGGTCCTTGAGTGTTTGCCAAACAAGCATTAGGCCTGAACCATCGTTGATCCACTATTGAGACTTGGTCTGATATATTGGCTACTATTGAAAGCTATATGCTTTAAATTTACCAAACTATATCGGCCCAAATTCTGTCTAAATATTTGAAAGACAAAACATAAAGTTGTCTACTTGACAGAGACTCTCATATTTTCAGTTGAAAGTTGACGTCAGGTACACCTTGAACACTGCGAGGGAAGAGAGTTAGACTCTTACACTCTTCTGCAAAACTGACATCATCAGTCCAATCCCAGGCAGTCCCTCTTAGAGCTCCCACGTCCTACTAAGAAGAATGAATAGAAAATTCCTCAAAAATATACCAAAATTTTTCTTCTCTTATCTACAGAAACTTTTTAACTAAAAACTGGAAAATAGTTATCAACATCCTTCGAAAATCTAATTCTTACACGCCTGTCTTATCTCCTTAAAAGACTTATCAAGGATTGAATCTGGCACTTGTGCGACACCTATAATAACATTCATTCATTCTTGAGAAGATAAATTTTGACCATGGTCCTTATTTCTGACTTAGGGAGTAGAACTTCACGAGAGTTTTATCTTGCTAGGTTACTTTGTCATTGCAGTGACAAAGACAAAATTTATCTTCTCTCGGTAAGCTTAACTCCCTTAGTCAAGAATACGGGTCCATATTTTACGTATTTTACTAATCTAATCAGGTGTTGGACCTACCTAATCGGCATTGGATTTCTCCAATTGGATTTGTTCATGGAAGGTTCCTGTCAACTCTAATAAGTAGTGAAATACATTCATTTTCTACTGGACAGCTGGATGTAAGGTCCATCTTGGATTCTGTGCGGAAAAAAGCAAATCTTGTTAAAAAGATTGAAGATTCAATACCACTAGCTATTCGCAAACTACCAATTTCAGTGTATTTTATACTTAAAAATTGATATAAAAACCTTAACGTATATAAAAATATTTACCAAAAAAAATTTTAATCCGCCTACTTAACCGGAAAACACTAAAAATATGGTGGAAAATAGTCTTTATCAACCCAAGGGTGAAAAATTCATAATGCCACGATTTTTTTTTATTCTATCACTGAAAAATTGTGCCTTGGATTACAAATGAAAATATGTAAATTTTACCTATCAATCT
This sequence comes from Ophraella communa, assembly GCA_035357415.1. Classification (NCBI taxonomy): domain Eukaryota; kingdom Metazoa; phylum Arthropoda; class Insecta; order Coleoptera; family Chrysomelidae; genus Ophraella; species Ophraella communa. The sequence continues at coordinate 23,159,503 of CM068985.1, forward strand.
GTCTAACCTTTTTTATTTATACATTTTTTTAAATAATTGGAATAGTATAGTGCTCGACTGTGACAAAAGAAACCACAAAAATAATGCATTAGATATTTAAAGGATGTATACCTCATGAGGAAGATGAGCAAATACGTAATAATATAAATTCTACAATACTAGCAATGTTTTCTAAAACGCCCGATGGCGCAGTGATATACTATACCGATTTAAAAAAAATTCTTAGTAATAAAGGTAGGCGGAAAATAGTTGTGTGTCACACGTGCATAAATACATTATCTAGTGTGAATGATTAAAAATTTTTAACCCAAAGATTTTCAATTGTGGGGCATGTTTGCCCATTCGTCTATCAGACGCTCACAGAAGAGAAAGGAAGTGAAAATTTCGCCCATGTGTGGAGTAATTATTTCTTAAAGCATATCCCAAATTTGCTCGATGAGATTTAGGTCGGAGTATTATGCTGGCCGGGGCAATACATCTATAGTCTATAGCTGGGGTGCTAATCTGTAACTAGTCATGAAAGGAAGCTGTTATTGTACATTGTGTTTTGCAGCTAAAAATCATTCTTGAGCTGCAGTTACAGTGCGCTTACACTTCGAATTTTATTCAGCAGAACTACCTGTTTCACGAAAAAGCCGCCACAATCGACTTATCATGCCACCGCATGCCACCTTGAAGAAAGCCAACATCCCTATACCCCAAGTAACACCAAACTGTTTTATTAGGTACAAGGATGCTTTAAAACTATATTTTAAAACTAAAACCATTTGATCTTAAAGAAAACCTTAAGGTCGTAAAATAATGGTAACACTTTAAAATAAATACGTTAAATCAAAATGGTCGGAACTGGCATAGTATATTATAAATATTTGAATGAAATTAATGCAGATGTTGCTGAAGATATTATTTTTGAAATTGTATTAGAAATATTTCCACAGTAAGTAATACTTTTATAACTTACAAAATAATACTAAATTAGTATCGTTTGATGTAACTAATGTTCTCTAAAATACCTCCTAAAGAATGTATAGTTCTAGTTAAAAAACTATTAGATGAAAGAAATATTCATTCAAGTATAATATCAGATATAATTGACCTATTTAATGTATGCATTAGCCAAAATTATTTTACTTTTGATAACAAAGTATATATTCAAAATGAAAGTCTTCCAATGGGAAGTCCTATTTCTCCAATTTTAGCAAATATCTTCATGGATAATTTAGAAAAACAAATCTTTAATTCTAGTTATAAAAACAATATTGTATTTTGGTATAGATATGTTGATGATGTCTTAGCAGGTTTTGTAGGTAGTGAACGACTTTTTAATTATATTAATACCTTGCATCCTAAAATTAATTTTACTTTAGAAGTTGAAGAAAATAATTCAATTAATTTTCTAGATTTAAGAATTGAAAAAGTTAATAATTCATTAAATTATTCAATATACAGAAAACCAACGCAAATAGATGTAACCATACCATATCATGCAAATCATCCTATATCACATAAATCAGTAGCTTATAATTCTATGATACATAGAGCATTTTCCATTCCAATGAACATAAATAATTTTAATAAAGAAATTGACATTATAAAATAGCTACATCTAATGGCTATCCAATACAATTGATAAATAAATTAATTAATAAGAAAGAACAGAAAATGTCAGTACAACTAATATTCCCTCAACAAACTAAAGAAATTAAAAGTTATAAAAGTATTACATACTGTGGAAATATTTCTAATACAATTTCAAAAATAATATCTTCAGCAACATCTGCATTAATTTCATTCAAATCACACAATAATGTTGGTACAAAATTGTTAAATGTAAAAACAAAATTACCTAAATTAAAAAAATCTCGTGTTTACAAAATTAATTGTCCAAAATGTAATGCTTTATATGTAGGTCAAACACAAAGAAACTTTGAAATAAGATTCAATGAACACTTAAGAGCATATAGATTACAACAACCAGATAAGTCAAACTATGCAAAACACGTTCTTGAATATCCACACTCACTCATACACACCAATGACATTCAAATATTACATATTTGTGATAAAAAACAAAATTTAGATTTCCTCGAAGAACTTGAAATAAAAAGACATCTAGCAGATCAACAATTTAAAGTAGTGAATGAACAAATAAATCTGGGAAGTTCTCCACTTTTAAAATGTTTGCTTTGATTGAATATATTAAGTTATTGTAAAGATCAGCATGATATAGTTTTTTACTGGTTTTTCTATATCATTGCACAGTTATACTGATCTTAGAGGGAAGTACATCCAGGATAATCCCTTAGGGCTAATAACATCTAGGCTTTAATATTGTTATCTAGCCTTACCTACTTAATCAACATCAGGTACCTAGCTACAAACAAACAAAAAATGTAATTTCAATATGTCAATCTGACGATGCTAGTTTATAGCGAAACAGCTGTAATTGTGATTTTAAACCGAATTTTTCAATTAAACTTGGAAGTTGAGTTAAAGCGAAGAGTTTTTTATTATTCTTAGTAAGATGAACTTCCAAAAAGTAAGGGTTAGTACAATAAATTTTATGTTTACAATGTCAAAAAATATTTGAAAAACACGGTTTTGATGATGTTTTTGTCATATACAATTTGGTAGAGATTGAAATAGTTGCCGAAATTAACTTTTTTACTATATGCTTCAATAACTTCCAACATGGCGGCAAAGTTTTTATTAAAAAATAGCCTCAACAATGAATTAAATCTACTTTTCCAAAGAAACAAATACCCAAAAAGTTTTTATTGTGCTACTTGGAACATCTCATTCAAAGTTAAATGTTGTCGTTCCCTGTTAATATACACCATCCTGCTAAACCATACCAAACAGTTATTCCTAGATTTAAAAATTTAATCAGGATTACGCCCTCATCGACCTGTTTCACCACGTCGTAAACTTCGATTAAGTCTTGTAATCGAGATGATTTATTAACTGGCCATTTAGATCGGTTGTTTAAAATAATCTCCCCGATCGAAAGAGGTTATGTTGATAGAAAACAAAGTACTGAAAATAAAGTTAGAACACGAGGGGCAGTCATGAGTTAAAAATTGAAAAATATTTCTGCATGCACTCTCTGAGATACAAAAACTCTTGTAGTTTCCAAATCAAGCTTGACCGTTTTCCAAAGAAAAAAACAACTACTTTCTACTTCCTAATATTAGCAAAAATATAAATTCATCCACAGATTTTTTAGTCTTTTGCATCTTTCGCAAAAAATTGATAAAATATTCGTTATCAGTGTGTATTCATTTAGAAAACTGTACAGTTTTAGCAACTGTACATACATTAAAATTTAAATTAACCGCCTCCAAAATTTTATTTTTATTCAATATTTACTTTTACATAAATAATCCCTAGACTTTTTCAATGAGCATATTATTTATTTTATTTTTATTTATTTATTATTTTTAATCTAAATAACTCTGCGACTGAAATTTTTCAGCTTTAAAAAAGAGACCTCTTGATGGAACAGTGCCAGGTTTGGGTACTTTACGATATCGTGGGGCAATGCCTTGTACCGTTCACGAAGCACGACTTTTATTTTACAACGATTCAATGTGTCACGATATGATAAATAAGACTGGTAATGATGCATCTGCAATAGAAAACGCTTTTTGTGCTGGTTATTTACAAGGAGGAATAGACACTTGTCAGGTAATAACACATTATAACTTAATTCTACACATAATTAAAAAATCCTAAGTTATCAACATTTTGATTTTATATCGGTCAAATGTACTGGTGATGCAATGTTTTTCGATCTGGACTCCGATTCCCGAAATCTCATAAGGAGAAAGTGAATTATAATTCTCTCAAAATAGACAAAAATGTATTCTTCTCCTGCCAAGACTCAGGAGAATCATCTCTTCTAGTAGTTTTTGTCTCGTTATCTATTTTTAATTTACTTCAACTTTAAGATTTTGGCTATACATATTGATTGAATTATAGAATGCTTATTTATAAATGAGGGTATTTTAAAAATTAAAATATAAACTCTACTTCTACTATAATTATAATTTTTATATATTTAACCTAACCTAACCCGATGAAATATTACTTATGTTGGAAGTAATAAGAGACTTGGAAGATGCTGATTTTACGTGAAATTCACGTTTCAACTAAAATTAATAAATTGATCGACTTATAGTTCAAATCAGAAATAACTTTTCTCTTTTTTTTGTTTTTATCGACTTCGGCACTATAAAGGATACCGGTTCAGGATCGGACTCTGATTGGATGTTACGATTTATTATTGCAAATGTTTGGAAATATGTCAAGAAATTTTAACTTGTTATAACCTAAATATTATATTGAAAATTAAAAATTAAAATTAAAAATCAAAGCAGGATGTTACGAGGATGTTATAAACAGCATAATCTTAAGTTGTTTGTTTGCATCCTATTATTGTAAGAAATAAAGAAAATTTGGGACGTAATAGTCTGATTTTAATTTATAAAATAATAAAAACACTCAAGGTTACAGAGAAGGAAACAATAATAACAATAATAGCATGTTCCTTCCCAAAATAACTGTAGCTAAGTTTAAAATATATAAAAATGTAGGAATTGAGAATTTAAAGATTAAATTAAGTCTCATTAGAACTATCATCTTCACTAGACGTGTCATTCAGGTTGATAATACAAGAATGAGCCGGAAATGTTCGATAGGTATTTTCAATTTTCTTCACATGGAGAACGCAATTAGACCATAATTCCTGAGAAACACTTCCAGCAACTGCTCTGATAACATCTAAAACGCTTGCAGACAATGTAGGAGTAACATTTTTTTTCGGATATCCCTCTTGATATCGCTCCAAATTAATTCAATTGGGTTAAACGTACAATAGTAAGGTGGTAAACGTATTACGGTATGACCAAATGCCGTAGCCATCTCATCTATAACATAGCTTGGTTTAAGATTTAAGTCTTTCAATATGGCAATCAAATCTTTTTTTAAAGCTGTGGGTGGATAGGATACACCTATTTGATTTAAAAACGCCGAAATGATCTCTTTTCGATCTTTCGCTTTTGGAATTACACCAGTTTGACGAGAATGGTAAGGGGCATTATCCATTACTATAACAGAATTTGGTGGCAAATTAGGAATTAGTTGTTCTCTAAACCATTTCTCGAACAAGACAGATGCCATATCTTGGTGATAATCAGCTGAACAACTTAAAATATTTTTTGCCGATAATAGCAAACAATTTGGCACAAAACCGTTTTCATTACCAGCATGTAATATTATAATACGTCTCATCAAGATAAACGATGAATCTGTTTTGCCGACGAGCTTCATCTATTTTATTTAGATACTCATTTCTTAAAATAATGATTCTTTCTGATTCCATTATAGTCTGTCTTCTATTTAACATTCGATATCTAAAACCTAAAGAATGTAGGACTTTTCTGATCGTATTATTAGACTTGTAAGGGAAACCCGGAACCAACTTCATTTCATTTTTAATCATATCAAAAGAAGGCACGATATTTCGAAAATAAAAATGATATACCCTTCTTCTAATATTCTCCATCATGCTGTGTTCTAGATTGACCAGAGACCTTTGATTCCGCTTTTTTCTTGAGAGAGTTTCCTTAATCTTCAGTACTTTTCTAATGGATGGTTTTGAAACTTTTGTCAAAATGTGTATCCTCTCCAGCACACCGTAATTAGATCCATTATTTTCTATTTTAAGTTGGTGGTACATGTTTTTAATAACTTTTTGAGTGGAGGGTGACATCCACATACCAAATTTTTGGTGATTATTCTCATTCTCCTCCAATTCTTCTTCACTATCAGAAGAAACCTCAACTGTGATTGGATCTACATAGAAGAATGAATTTATTTAAAAACTAGTTGTGTGTTGTCACATATGGTACTTTCCTTCAATGGTCGTAGAATAGCAGGGATACATTAATTAAAATCATTTTAATTACTGCTCTTCTCAAGAGAGCGCTAAAATCGGAATTTGACACAACAATATTAGTATTGCTGAATTCCCCATACAATTACCTTTTTAAAAATGTGCCACACTTGGTACTTTCCCTATCTAAATATCAGGGATTGTTCACTCCACTGCTCGAAACTAAAATCGACGTGTCGTGGCAATTTTTAATATTTTGATTGTAGTACAAAATAAGCCGCATCCAAAGTTTTAAAATTGACACCCTGTATATCAAAAATTTTATTATCATCAGTTTATTAAATTTCAAACCTCTTAAATCCCCCAAAACTAATCAGATCCATATTTTCCGATGCTCGATTTTTGGTGAAAATTTGGTCAAAATCCCTTAAGCCGTTAAAAATCGTTAACGAAAATTTTTCGCCATAACAATACTTGCCTTGTATTATAATTGAAGGAAAGTAAAAAGCAAACAATCGGAAATATAATTTTATTACATACCTTCTGGACCCACAGAGTCTCCATCTCTTTCAAAAGGCCTCCAAAGAGCCATGATTTAAAATAAAAAAAAACTAAATACAACACTGGAATAGAGAAACAAACAAGAAATAGTCAACGTGGACTCGATTGATACAAATACACTTGCTAAAAGAACGAATACTATTGGGCAACATTCAACACACAGCGTTACAATTCGTCAAAACAGTCAACGTGTACTAACAAAATTTTTATTAAAATTGCGATAAGAACCAATATCAAACCAAAAATGAGTTAATAAGCCAATAAGAAACGTCAAATCTGCAACCATTTCGAGCCAGCGGAATACGAAAAGCACCTGTGCCGAGCATCAAATATTTCTGCCTTGTGGTAATAAAGTTCTTTTAAAAGTTCGCACTCGCTTTACTAATAAAAATGTAACGCGTGATTTCTTCTGCAGTTTGGCAACTGTCCTTTTGCAGAACGGGCGCCGACGGCATGCCGGTTTCCTTTGTTGGGCCATAAAATTTTTTGCTCAAATATATATAGATATAATGCCAATAGGAAAAATTAACTTTGACCGATACTATACCTGAAAGAAGGTCAATTTGAATTTTCCGAGCTTCTCTTCTTCGATAATTACACTCTGTAGTATCGCTTATCGGCCCATCGTGGTACGTGTTTTTAAAGTGAATCAACAAAAACCCGAAACAATCCAGTGAATCATAGAAGCGGCAGGCAAACCATTCTGTTTTTCGGAACTCTATTCGCACTTTTGGGTACTTTTTTGGGGGGGATGGGTTGTAATTATCTTCAGAAGAGAAGCTCGGAAAATTCAAATTGACCTTCCTTCAGGTAAGTCGATCAATTTATTAATTTTAGTTGAAACGTGAATTTCGCTTCTCTTCTTCGATAATTAAACTCTGTAGCTGTTTTAAGAATAAGAGTGCGATTTGAGAAATTTATATGTGCATATATAATATAACATCAATAACAACAAGAAATACAAATACAAAAATTGCTTTATATTGTAAAAATGGAAAAATAGAACATAGCTGTTTTTTTTTAATAAGAGAAACAATTATAACTTTAAGGACTAAATACTAATAAAAAGTTGAGCCTCTAAGCTCTAGCATTTATACAGGTAAGTATTTTGCTTATCTTGCAATTACTCATGTACCTAGGTCAAGTATTGCACTGACAAAGTTTTCATTATTTTGTAGTATTGGTAAATTATAAAAATTACTAAATGTATTTGAAGCGCTGGACAAGCCTGCGGAATTTTTTATTGTGTCGATTGTTACCCCTAATTGACAGGCTGCTGAAGTGGCAGCATGTCTTGTACTATGGCTTGAGAAGATAGTTGTATCAATACCGCTAGATTTTAGAGTTTCTTTCAGCCATCTACTGACTGTCTGGGAAGTCGCTTTGTGATGTGGTTTTTTGTGTGTGAGGATAAGATATTTTTCGTTTTTACGTAAGGGTTGTGTTTTTTCTATGTAATATTTAATTGTTGACGCGACACAAAGTTCTATTTGGTCCTGAGGTTTTAATTTTGTCAGATATTTTGATATATGTAAGAGTAGGTGTTATGTTAATATTGTTTAATATTGTCAAGATTGATTTTCGTTATAGTTTGGACACGATGCCCTGTTGTTAAAGCTAAAAGCATTACTAGTTTGTGTGTAAATTTTTCCAAATCTAGGGAATCTAAAGGACAGAGGGTTTTTAGGTGACCTAACACAATTTGAGGATTCCAGGTAAACTTGTATTTTGGTTGGGGTGGTCTTAAGTTATATACGCCTTTAATACACCTTTTTATGAGGGTTTCGTCTTCTAAATTTGGTGCCCAAGTAACATTTTACCTGCATAAATATTCTGCATATTATTATATAAAATACGGTTTTGGACGCACTTATGCAGGATAATTACCTGCAAAAGAACTTTATAACACTTTTATTTTATATAGATTATATAATTTTTAAGTGATATGAAGATTTATTGTAGGCCTGCAAGTCTTTTGTATAAGATCTTTTAAACAACTTGAAGGTAAGATCTTTTACAGAAATTGTCCAGGTCAGAAGCAGATCTTGTATTCATATCAAATGAAGGTAATATGCAGAGTGCGAGAAAAAAAAAGAAAAATTTATTAACATTTTTTTTCAATTTTTATACTCTTTTTTTATTTTTTTTATTGACTCATTCCCATTTATTTTTCTTTCTCACACAAACACAAGCCCAAATACACCCTGAAACTTTTTAAACTCAAATTATACTTACGGTTCCTCGGCTAGGTCTCGTGAGAGGTGTAGCACCACTGCTACACCTCTCGATTTGAAACGCTGACACTCTAAACACTGGACTAATCAGACACTTGGTAATTTTGGTTTTAATAATAAACTTAAAGCACACTCCTATTTATCGAATATTCGAAAAGACGGCATTAAAAAAAAACCTTACCAAATAAAATTAAAAAAAATATTATTTTAATGATTTTTTTCTGGGTATAAATAACACAGGAAAGTATATGTTACATTACCAATTTGTTGTATAGTTTGGCTCAAAAGTCATTCATATTAATTCTGCATTCGTAATCATTTTGTATTCAAGTTTGAACTTTATTGTGGTAAACTGCAGAACGGTTTCCAATAATTTAAAATGAGACGGAGCATAATGGAGCATGGCTACAATTTCGTATTTTTTTGTTAAAAACCATTTGTTTTCAAAATTAGTTTTTAATAAAAAATTCTTGCGCAGATCTACATATGTATATTTTGAACTATCAGCTTTTGATGGATATTTAAACAGAGGATAATTATAGGCGCTTAATAATTAATTTCTGTCATGTAATTTCCGATAGCCTATTCGCTATTTGACATAAAGGAAACGGATATGATAATAAAGTTGATAATTCCCCGAAAATTTTTACTTCGTCCACAACATGATGTAAATTGTGGATATTCATCGTTACACATGTGAAAAGTCTGTAATGACGCTTGATAAATATGTCAAACATTTCTTGTGCAACTTGTAAAAATCGTCTATAAGGAGGTGGGCCTGAGACGGGATATGTAGGTAAAACGGGAAATGCTATTTTGGACAACACGGCAACGTCGCTAGTTTAGTTTTCATACGGCTAAGTGTGACGCATACCGGTTATTGTTGATGTGTGTTGTCGTCGGTGCAATTTTGCAAGTAAAACGTAAGTATTATTTTTTTTTATGATTTATGTAAAGGGTCGAGCTGATATTTATGATAACCTAACGAGTTCCTAGCATGTGCAAAACGCATGGTATTCAGTCGCGGCTGTGTTTACGCGAACTCGATAAGGTTAGGTTAGATTTCATGCATGAACTTCTGCTGCCAGTGTCACACAGTCCTTACGCGCTAAATTTAAAAGTGTGGTTGTAGAGTGTAGGTAAAACGGGATTCCCATGTAAAGGTAAAACGGGATATCCCGTTTTACCTACATATCTCTTTTATATATGATTTCATTTATTTCCAGATGCCTTCCAATTATAAAAGGAAATCTAACCGCAATTCGTGGTCCGAAGAGTCGATGGCTAGAGCCCTGGAGTCTGTACGAGACGGTACTCATGGTTTTCTGAGTGCTGCGAAAACGTTTAATGTTCCCAAGTCAACACTAGAACGAAGATTTAAGGATACAAATCAAGTAGCAAAAGGAACCGCAAAGAAACTTGGCAGCAGGAAGTTAACATTCCCGGTGGAATTGGAACAAGAGTTAGTAGAATATGCAAAAAACATGGAGATGATGTTATATGGATTAACAACAAGAAGTATTCGTAGTCTTGCATTCCAATTGGCTGAAATTAATCATATCGAACATCATTTCAACAAGACCACCAAACTAGCTGGATGGCACTGGTTACGTTCGTTTTTGCAGCGACATAAGCTCTCTTTGCGATTGCCAGAAGCTACTTCGGCAGCTAGGGCTCGAGGCTTCAACAAACAAGCAATAACTTTTTTGATATTTTGGAGCCCCTTCAAGATAAGATGAAGTTTACTCCAAATCGAATTTTCAATGTGGACGAAACGGGGATCCCAACAGTGCAAGGACGTCCATCAAAGGTAGTGGCCTTGAGAGGTAGAAAACAAGTGGGTACACTCACATCAGCAGAGCGTGGTGAGTTATCGACTGCAGTGATCTGCATGAGCGCTAGTGGAATATTCATCCCACCGATGATCATTTTTCCCAGGGTAAATATGCAGCAGCACTTTATGCATGGCGTTCCACCAGGAACTTTAGGGGTAACACATAAATCTGGCTGGATGCAGATTGATCTATTCACTAAATGGTTTGATCACTTCCTCATCCACACTCAAGCCTCTAAAGACAATCCAGCATTGCTTATACTCGATGGACACAAAACCCACACTCAAAATATTGCCGCTATAGAAAAAGCAAGGGAGAATGGTGTGACAATTTTATGTTTACCTCCACACTGCAGTCACCGTATGCAACCGCTCGATGTTTCGTTTATGGCACCGCTAAGTACCTTTTATACTGCACAAGTGGAAGTTTGGCTGAGGCAAAATCCAGGCAAGTGTGTAACTCTACCTCAAATTGGTTCATTATTTGGCCATGCTTATCTACAAGCTTCAACACCGTTGAACGCCATAAATGGGTTCAAGAAGACCGGAATTTATCCAGTAGACCGTACTGTATTCACAGATGACATGTTTGCAGCTTCTCTGCCTACAGAGAGACCATTAACTGAGCCTAATAGAGACGATGGCGCAGTATTATCGGAAGGGCCCCCAGAACGTCCAGATTCTATTGAAATTCCTACGGAAGTTACGCCAGTGGAACAAATCGGGCAGCCACTGGGTTCAATCGAATCCGAGGAAAATGATTTTCCAGTTGAAGACGATATTAGACCATCCACTAGCAAAATTCACCACTATATTTCTCCTCAAAAAATTGCCCCCTACCCAAAGGTGGCAGATAAGGTAGCTCCGAAAAAAACAAGGAAGGTGAAGAAAGGTAAAGCGGCTATTCTCACAAGTACCCCTTACAAAGAAGAATTAGAGAAGTCTTTCAAAGAGCAAGAAGGGAAAAATAAAAGAGTGAGCGTTAAAAAAATTAATGCTAATACAAAAATTAAATCTCTTCAAAGCAGTAGCCGAAATAAACAGTCTTCAGAAATAAACATTAAGAATAAAAACAAGTCAATGGAGTTGGATAATATTGAAGTTACAAGAGGGAAAAGGAAGAAGTGTATGAAGAAGGAAAGTAGCAGTAGTGAATCCGAAACTGAAGAAGTCAACGTCGCATGTTTATACTGCAGCAACAATTTCTTAGAAGACAGGCCCGGCGAGGGTTGGATAAGGTGCTCTGGTTGCCATAAATGGGCGCATGACGCTTGCGCCGGTGCCGAGGATGACGAGGACACATTTGTATGTGATGTGTGCAAATAATGTCTAATAAATCTTTTGTTTCAGTTCTTTTTATAAAAATTTACTTTAAGAATATATCATTTGTGCAAAATTCTTATCCCGTTTTACCTCTATGTTATTTCCCGTTTTACCAACACTTATAGGTAAAAAGGGAAACTGTGCACCTGTTTGAATATAAATTTTTTCTGACTACGTTTTTCAGAATTATTCATAAGTTTGATAACAATGTTTTACATAATTGACTAATAAGAGACAGGCACCATAATTGAGTCTTATTTGACTTTATACTTGTGCTTCAGAAAATTTCAAAAGAAAAGTATCCCGTCTTAGGCCCACTTCCCCTAATTAGTGGAACAAATCGTCACAGCACAAAACAAATGTAAAAAGTGATCATAATGAGTTTTTGTTTAAAAAGGCTTTAGTACTGCGATTCCAATGTAATTCAGAAAGGCACTGCACTCTGATGCCTTCCAATGCGTTAAACAATTTAACCCTCGAATCGACCTATGAAATTCTGCTGGAAGTTTTATTCCACTCATTATTTTAGATATTTCAGCTACAGTAGGTTTTGACCATTTTTGCTTTATAGTCATACCCAATTTTCCTTTTATATAGGCTTTAAGTAAACCGTTCATGATACCTAAATGGAACAAGTGTAACGAATCGGCAACAATTATATCATCTATCAGGTTAATTTTTAATTTACATAATGGCGTTAATATTGGTCCGTTTTCGTTAGTCTGATAATGTTCTGTATATTTCAAAGAACGAAATTCAGCATTAGTTCTTTTAGAACAATTGGTGTATGGAAAAATGTTACAACGTGTTGTTGGACAGTATAAACCTACCGTACAGCATTTTAAACAACCAATCTTATGATTAAAATTTACCACCCCTGAAAAAGTAAAGTACTTAAATATGATATTTACTGCTTAAGTAAAGTAGGTACCTTTAATGAATGCTCGAGCTGGTGAATCACAAATGAAATCTCGTATATTAATGGCTAAACTATTCTCATTGATTAAAGTACCGGTGTTCAATAAAGTAGTTGCTTCATTTATAAATGGCGTAAGAAATTCTTCAATAACTTTAGGTTTCGATTTTCCATAAAAAATTCAAATAATCATAGGCGGAATATGAGCCATTTCATGAATATTAAATAAAATTGGCCAGAATTGATCAGTACATACATCAGAACATTTCTCCTTAGCATAGATTGCCTGATAATTTCCCTACCGCCAATGTAAGAGTGTTGTGTAGTGGGTGCGGGTTCCTGAAAGGGGATAGTGACAAGTTTTTTTCGGGTTCAAAAATAAGTGGTTTTTTAAGAAGCAATTTGTTAAACAGTGGATACCAATTTTGTGAAGGCCAGTAGGGAACTACGAGGGTGCCAGTGGCTTTGTCCGTGATAATTTTATTTAGTGTTTTTGATATTAACGAGAATGGTGGAAAAGCATAAAAATATGTGTCCCACTTGAATGTAAAAGCATCAATATATGTGCATTCAGGATCTGGGCCCCAGGAAGCATAAATTTTGCATTTTGTATTTAATTTGGTAGCAAAAAGGTCAATTACAGGTGTTCCAAAGCATTTACAAATTTGTAAAAATTTGCTGTATTTTAGTTCGTATTCAGTTTCGATGTGCTTAGACCTGGATTCTAAATTTGCATTTGTGTTTTCCTTTGTGGGTATATATGATGCAAATATAAATGTAGGTTTATTTTCGTTTGTCTAGGTAAATGATACTCCAGAGGTGGATACAACAGTTTATTGAAGCCTTGAACTTTTTCCAATCACAGTGACAACCTTTTTTCAATATCCCGTCACAATATTCTTCCCTCTATCTCACTCGCTACCACGGAAACCAAATCCAAAAGTCGTAAGGTGATTCTCGTAAAACATTCGAAATAAAATCTTAACTAAAACTTCAATACGACTTTAAAATAAAATTGCAACAATAATACTTAACAAAGTATATTAAAAATTCAGTTATCTACATAAATAAATTTTTGTCTTCGCACCAATCCCAAATTTCTCTAGATATTTTATTTAATCCTTTAAATTGCACACTACCTCTTTTATTTATGCAAGCAATTGCGGTTTTATTATCAATTTTTAAAAGAATGTGACAAGAAGTGAAATTTTTGCCAAAAGATTTTAATGCGTATAGAACTGCCTGTAATTCTAAAACATTTATATGTTTTTGTTTTTCCCGAACGTCCCAAAACCCATGAATTGACGTTCCGTTGCAATATGCCCCCCACCCTGTTTTTGAGGCGTCAGTGTAAATTACAGTGTTATAAGTTTTTGTTATTTCAATTTTTTGAAACGAATTCTTTATGTTCCTTGGCCACCAGTTAAGATCTATGTGTAAGTCGTTCGGTAGGTTAACAAATTTGTATTTTTTATATTTTTTGAGGTATCTGTATTTCGCTTGTTCGAAGTTTTTGATATGTACCCAACCGTACATAACAGCTGGACAAGCTGCAACCAGTTTTCCAATTAAGCTAGCGAAATATCTTATTGTACATCGCGGGTTATTTTTTAATGACAAAAGATCTTTATAAATAAGTTCTGTTTTTGTTTCGGGAAGACACAGTGTCATTGATGAGGTATTAAATGTGTATCCCAAAAAGGTTAGTTCTTTGGTTGGCTTTAACGAGCTTTTTTTGTTATTAATTAAAAACCCTAGACTATTTAACAACCTAGTGACTTTGGTGACTGCTTCCTGGCATCCTCCTTTAGTATTTTCTATGATGAGGAGGTCGTCTAAGTAGGCTACAATTGTAATATTAAGTTTTCTTAAGGTTGTTACAACCGGTTTTAGCAGTTTTGTAAATACATATGGTGCTACATTCAACCCAAAAGGGAGGCAGTTAAATTCATATGTTTCATTATCGAATGAAAAACGAAGATATTTTCTGTAATTCCTGTGAATAGCAATAAGGTAATATGCATCTTTTAAGTCAATGTTAGCTAGGTACGACTCTTCACTGATTAACTGAGTGGCAGCTCTATAATCTTCGATTTTAAAGTGTGGGGCTTCTATAAAGGTGTTTAAGTTTTTTAAATTTAAAATAAATCTAAATTTGCCATTAGGTTTTCGTCTTAAAAAGTAAGGCGATAGGAATTCCCCAATTTTTGATTTTTGTTTTGAAATTGCACCAATTTTTAACAGCCTATTGATTTGTTGTTTGTATAGGGGCATTTCTTCAATGGTAATGTGAATGTTCTTACAAAATTTTTGAATGGGTTTCCTTTTGAAAGGAATTTTTAACCCTTTTATCCACTGCATAACAACAGGGTTGCGACAAATTTTTTCCCATTGGGTTAAATGATTTTTTAATCGCCCAGTTTACCACTGTTAAATATTAGACAGTGGTTAACAGAAAATAGTTAACGACAGATTCTTAGAATCTCAGTCCTCCGCCAACAACCAATAGATTTTTACCTTGCCCAGGAGCTTTTGTTTCACGTAGAATCTTCTGATAGCAAAAGAAAGCCCTGTCAAAGCTCAAGTCTATAATACGTTCTAAATTATGCACCATCCAAGACTAGAGTTTGCTAATTTTTATCGAATTTCCGGTTCTTTCAGATCCAGTCTTCTTGAAATATCTGTTTTGTTTATTTGAGTGGATTCGGAATACTTATTCTTAAGTCTCCTTTGTGGGTATGAGTACGAGAACCAAGGGCCGCCTACCATGTTTTTTTCTTTCTCCAAAATCCAAGTCCAGGGACCAATTCTCGACTTTACTAGAAAATATTCCAATGGGAAAAAATTCCATTAGGTACTATTTTCCAATAGAAAATTTCCTACGTATTCTCGACTCAAACTGGAATATCGATTCCCAAGGGGATGCCTTTACGCGTATGTCGATGATATGGTTGTAGGACGAAAGGAAAGTAACCAATGGTAATCGAGTATTTTGAATGTTTTTATTGTTTTCATATTGGTAGGATAAATTTTTATTTGACGTTAGTAAAGTGTATATTTATATTACGTGTCTTTTACATAAAATAATCTTTGGTCTTTTGTCTTTATATTTAAGGTGTAGATTTATATATTTATTATTATCAGTTACCACCTGTAACCTAATACTACATGAATTAATTTATTTTTCTGGTTTAGTTATCTTGTGTTATAATCATGACTTGGAAAAAAGTCATTTAAGTGAAATTCAAAAAAAACATTAATTCCAATAATGGAAAATGACGAGGAATTAAGAAAAAGTAAATTTTCTAGCACATTTACTTTTAAGGAATCACAATTATTTCTAACTGGTTTAGAAGAATTAGTCCATCCATTTTTCGAATTTCTTAGAAATAGAATAAACAAATATTTAAAAACTGTAACAAAACACAAAACTAATCTTTTAAAATACGTAACCAAAACTAAATAAACTTGAATTCGACAAAATAAAAAAGATCAGTGTTTGTCATTATCAATGGAAAAGTACTTTCCCTACATAATAAGCATGGGAGTATTTCCCCACGATTTTTGATGGAAAAAATTCCCATGAAATACGTCGAGAATAGGTAAAACAATTTTCCATAGGGATATTTCGCATGTCCCCATAGGAATAATTTCGAGAGTCTCTCAACCAGCTGTTACTCTTTGAAACTGCAGTAGTTTCACTGTTGCTAGGCACCTTATCTACTTCTTGTTCAAGCTTAGTTCAGCTTGAGATTGATCCAGTTAGATTTTAAGATGGCATCTGTATGTATCACTACAATTTTGAAACTTATATCGCATCTAAACCGGAGTTTGCCGACTCTCTGTGCCAAAATACAAGTAGGTACCTATTGACATAATTTTGTTGATTTTAGGGAGACAGTGGTGGTCCGCTGCAAGCCATGAACCAAAATGGAGATTTTGTTTTAATGGGTAAGTAATTTTTTTTAAATCTTACATCTATTTTATAATGTTACTGTAGGTATAGTGTCTTTTGGTTTTCGTTGTGCGGCTCCCGGACTTTTGGGAATGTACACTGACGTATCTCAATACATAGATTGGATTAAAGAGAAATCTGGTAAAGATGCTCCAATACTTGTTAATTCCTTCCAGCCAACGCTTCCAGATAATGGTGCTGTTAATAACGGGACTGCCGTTCTCCCAGCAAATGGAGGAGGTAAGGTAACTTAATAACTTGTTGATTTTCTGGTAATGGTAAATTTTACTTCAGGACATCATTCTCATCACCACTGGCTACACATAATACGACCTTACCGGCGACCAATAAAAGTGTTTCTTTACAAAAACAATCATTTACATCCAACTATCAAGATGCTTCTACACAAACCTATTGTGAGACAGCATAAGAAGCCGTAAATTTGCTTCAGTACATTGATAAATATAATAATTGGAGACCGTTGCATGTTTTAGGGATAAAAAAGTACCTCTGAATTACTTAATAATTTAAATTTTTGATACTCCTGTAATATCACTAAATAAAGATCATTTTGTTGAACAGAACTGTATTTTTTATTTTAATGATGAATAAAGTAAATTTATTGTACTAACCCATCTTTCTAAGAATAATAAAAAAACTTCGTTTTAACGCAACTTTCACGTTTAATTAAAAAATTAGGTTTTTAATCACAATGACAGCCGTTTCGCTAGAATTATCATCGTCAGATTGACATATTGAAGTACAGGATCCTATACAAAATAAAGTTGTGAAATACATTCTTATTTCTAAGGGTTGTACTTCTCGTTAACTGTTAGTCAGGATATACGCGATGTTTTTTGAAGTATACCTAATAATCTTGAAAATTTATTTTGAATTTTTTCTAATTTGCTTAAGTTACTTTTTTTATTAGCTGATTTTACTATTTTTCAATGTGTGTGGCAAATTAGAATGTACTATTATAGGTAATGCCAAAATCTTTTATTTCAGTGCAACGTTTTACGATTTGACCTCCCATTGAATAATAAAAAAGACAAGGTTGTTTAATTAATTTATTTTTACAACTCCATTCATATACTCTATCGACGTCTTTTTGTTACTTAGCAGAATCTCTAACTGTATCTATCGTTTTAAAAATTTTGAAATCATCCGCAAATACGAGGCCATCCGATGATACTAGCACTTTAGCAAATCGTTTTTACAGTTTGTCTTAAAATTGTTTATTATAATTTTTTCATTACAATGAATAAAATAAAATTTCATTTTTTATAATGAAACAACAAGACGTAATTTAGATGAATAAGAAGAGAACACAAATATAAAATTTTTATTAACAAAGATTGCAGAGCTAAAGCAAGTTTTCTGCGTAATGAACTTCTATATGCATTATCATCAAAATTATCTTTAGTAGATAAACTAAGAGAGTTCGGAACACAAAATCTGTCCCTAACCTCACTTTTTGTTCTTGGCGCCAGATTGCCGCGCTCGATCGCCACTCGTGTCGCCATCTCCCAGCTACGGTCGGTAGATCGCGGTCGGTAATGTAGATCGCGCCGCCGGGTACATGTCGGTGCTATTTTTAGTCCATTTCGTGTCGCTATTTTTGGTCCCCGTGTTGCATGGGGGAGTGGGCAGTAATATATGATAATATTAACAAAGTTGAGGATTAGTCTTTTCGGTAAATTAAATAAAGACATTTATGAATAAAAAATTATGAATCAAAATCTTTACTTGTTGGATAAGAAGAAAGAAAAGATTTTAATTTTAAAAATTATCTTAAAAATTATAAAACGGAAATTTACATCAGCATGTAATATAAATGTCGATGAATACATAGGGTGTTTTTAATAAAAAAAAAATCCATTAAACATTTATTAATAATAATTATAATGGTAAAACAACATTACAAAACCACTGACTTAGATGTTGTACGTTTCGTTCGGTGCACATATATGGTCCAGATAGGGCGTGGCAGGGGTTCGGATCTTGGTTAAAGTTTCCAGTTTCACAAGAGGTACTATCAAATTTGGTAACGTCAATAATGTGTGGAAAAACATTAAAGATGTGGCATTTCTTGAGAAGAAATTCTGCTTTTTGTTGTCCTCGAACGTAAATGTAGTCTGCGGCATAAAATAGCTTGCTTTCCAATATTTCATTTACTTTACAATATTCCACATCTCCTGAAGAGTATCTAATTCCATGCACATTCTTTTCCAAATAAGATGCAGTCTTTTTATCAGCGCTACTTAATGTGGAATACGGTTGTGGAGGTAAAAATATGTAATGTGAACGTTTAAAACCAATTTCTATGGTGAGTTCTTTGACAATGAATTGTCCGTCTACGACAAAGCCTTGAATGTCTACAAAAGCTACTCTCATGTTGACGTCTGCTCGAACACTACTACTACGGTACAAAAATATCTAGTTCAAGCTTTTAACAATTTCAGTGAGGGGATAGTATTCCATCACGCAGTCGTGAATTATGATGCAATAGACTTTGGTATTTTCGGGAAAACCTATGTTTGCTTCAATATCAAGTTTCACATCTACTGTAGACGCCTTCATGCTTTCTTCCTGTTTTGAACAATCGATAACAAACATTGCTCGTTTCTTGAAAGAAGAATAATCCAGCAGGGGGTGTTTCTGTGTGGAGTTTGCGTATAGTTAGGATAGAATTCGGTATAGTTAAAATATGCCTCATTATAGTCAGTTTTACCAAAATCCAATTTAATTCTTTCATTAGGAAAATAATCACCATTAAGTGATAGTCTTACACTTTGTACGTCGGCATTGTCAAATAAAGTGGGATCGGCTGTGGTCGAATTTCGTTTATCTGTTTGAAAGAAAACAATAACAAAACGAGGCCTTTCAACTGAAGTACTAGTTTTAACAGCCCAAACTTCACGTCTTGCACCTTTAGTAATTGAGGGTAATTCGTGTAACTCCCACTTCCTAAATGGAATAACTATAGGATGATTTTTTTGAATGGATTGCATGAGATTTATCTTGATATCATCATTCGGGAAGATATGTTTAACTTTTAGTTCAATACTTGTAATGTTAATTTTAGCTGTTGTAATAGAAGACGTACCATTCTTTTCCGTAATGTATATGCAATCATTATCATTTCGTGCTCGAACTAGTCGTATTGTTTGTCGACCACATGTAATCATAGGATAATCGTTGAAAATGTTAAAAATATGTTTGAGAGGTATAAGAAGATTGAAGGACTTATCGCTAACATTCATAATAGGATCTTTCGGGTAATTCCAGCCGGCCATAGCCATATGATTGGAATCTTCTTGACTATAACAAGTCATAGCACGTACAGCACTCACGATTCCAGGATCCCGAACCGTTTCCATTTCCCTGGCACTTTGACTGTACGTAAATGAATCGAATAGAAAGGCTCCAAAATTATTTGCTAATTTTACGTCACCGGTTCCGTTTGTTTCAAGTGAACCTTCAATACATAACAAAGTTTCGCTCATTGCAAAAAACGAATCAACCTGATTAATGCTAAACTCCACAATGTCACTGCAATTGAATGATTTTATAAATGGAGCATAGGTTCTGTATTCAGCTTTTCGAATTGATTCGTCGAACAGCGGCTTACGGTAGATATCAAACATCGAAGGCAACATGTTATAGTCTTGACGAATACGTTTATTTCCATACATGGTTGTCATTTCAATTTAAAACCTAGCGATTGCAGAACCAATTTGTTTGCGAACGTAAGCTGTTTCCGCTTGGAGGACTGCTTAGCTAATGAAGTTGGAACCTCCGCAGGCTGTCTCTTATTATTATGATTGATTATTAGTCCCATCTACTTCGTGTTCTAAGCTCCAATATCAATGTACTCGATTCACCTCTAAAGTTTACAGGTCGACCGTCTTGGTCTAGAGCGATGACAGTAATGTTGGTTATTTCACGTTGTGGTATAACAGGTAAGTAGATCAAATTATGAGGAATTTGGTCAATGGAATATCCCGGATCTACTTGTATAACAAATTCGTAGATAGTATGTGCAGGTCTGTTTGCATCAAAGGCTCCAGTGGTAATGTTACAATCGAAGCGAATACTGGATACTTTAATGATTTTGACGGGGAGATCTGAAGAGTGCAATTTGTTTGCGACGAGTATTTTCGGTGAAAACCCCAATATTTTACCAAGACTATCGGCTTGCGTAAAGGAAATTTTGTATTTACTGAAAATTTCGCATTTCAACGTATTATGATTGGGTTTTAGTGAAAATATACTCTCCGGTCTAGTTGAATTGCTTGCACCCAATTTTTCAATGATAAATGCTTTAAGATCTGCAATTTCATAACATCCTGTAGGAAAATTGAAACTTTGAATCTTCTCATTAGCATCGTAGTAGTAAAACGTACAATTTTCAATGTTCGGTATACTGTGATACGAATGAAAAGATCGTAGAGCTATTTCATAATCATTCTTTGGATCGAGCACAATAGGAGTAGGAGGTTGAAAGGTAAACACGTTATTAGTGCTGTTAACTCTTAGCAACTGAGACATGCTGACTAATGAAATTGAAGAGACATGTTTGAATTTAAATATCATTTTTATATTGTTTACAAAGAAAACATGTGGCTTGTGAACTCGGAGGACCATCCCAATGTATTCTCCAATCGGGTCGGTTGTAATGGATGAAACAAGGTAATCTTATTTGCAACTCAAAATTTGCTCGATATTCATTGGGAAGTTTATGCCACATTTCAAGCAATTCCATTGGTCGTACACACTTTATCAGATGTTCAATGGGGATTTGCTTTAGTTCTTCGGTTGTAAAACTACTCAATGCTTTACCATGGTAGATATTTTGTAGTAATGATTCCATTATTGTTGTTGTTGTAGAAATTTTAAACACAAATGACCACAATTGACTTGGTCGTAGTTTTGATATTGAGTATTGTTATAAAAAATTTGTGCACAGCCGAGATATTTAACAAGTTCTTTCGGTGGTTTCAAGTTACCAAATGAATCGAAATAATCTACTTTGTTGTTTATCTTTCGATAAGCTACCCAATGACTTCCGCTATTTTTAGAGGTATCCAAATTAACTATTGCACATTCTTGTCTTCGAGGCCCGTTTTTGGGGAGAGTGTCTCTCATGAAAACTCCACGAAAATGAGGTATTTTTAGTAATTTAGCGTAATGTCTTATGTCAAGGTCAGATAGTGCGTGATTGGGTAGCTTTATCAGTTTTTTTGTTGTTTTTTCAAATACAAGCCGAAACCTCCTTTTGAATACTTTTTCAGATATAAACCAGATCCTACACGTTCCATAGCCTTATTATGACGTACATCTTCTTCCAATTTCTTTTGCGCATGCTTTTCATCAATAACTGTTTTTGCAACTCCAGCAGCACCACCTGCCAAAGCTCCGAGTGCTGAAAGGCCGGCAAACAGGGGAATAAGTGGTAGGAAACCTCCGGATTTTGCTATAGGTATTACTCGAGGAACATCAACTTCTTTTTTCCCCCCAAATTCCTTAATGAGAGCTTTAGCTGCACGTAAGGCAAATGTTGCGGTGTCTTTTAAAGATGTTCCTATTTTCATAGACTTTCCCACCTTTAAAACAACATCTCGATGAAAAGAATGACGTGGTTTGCGACGACGACGACATCCCATTCCCAGCTTTCTTTTTACCTTCATTCCGCCCGTTACAAGTAATGCAGCCGCTTTTTCTCCCAAAGATGCGTCTTTTGATTTAACACGTTTCCACGCCTTTTCTGATCTGATCGGCTTTGTGTCGTTCTTCGAGAGACTTGTTTTGCGAATAAGCAATGTCGTGCTCTTTACATGCAGCGTCTAAAGGATTAATGCCTGGATCACCGCGTTCAATTCGTTTTAATAGTTTGGTTCCGGCTGGAAAAAATTTTTTTAATAAATTATATAAGGTTAAAATAATAATAATAAATTACGTCCACAGTACTGATAGTTGGGTAAGTGAAGTTCAATAGGTAGTTTATTGATGAGAGAATTTAAAAGACCTTCTCCTTCAAACACCAACATTAAGAATGATATGCATAAGTGGCGTGACATCTGTATTTATAGATTAACATCAATAAAAAGCGATACACATGATGAAGATCGTTCAACAAAAACAGACGATACCCATCGAAAATTTAGATTTTACTTCAACGGCATCGATTGGCAAACATGGTAAATTGTTACCAAATTCCTTTCGTGCTATTATATGCGGTCCCAGTGGATGTGGCAAAACCAACGCAATGATGGCATTACTTTACAATTCAAATGGCGCCAAATTCAAAAACGTTTATGTTTATTCAAAGTCGTTATTCCAACCGAAGTATCAATTGCTGCAAGAAGTATTGGCACAAGTCAAGGGTGTTGGTTATTTTCCATTTAAGGATAACGAAGAAATAATTAGTCCAGATAAAGCTCAGCCGAATTCAATCTTTATATTCGATGACGTAGCCTGCGACGGTCAGCAGAAAATACGTGAATATTACTCTATGTGTAGACATAAGGACATCGATGCTGTATACCTTTGTCAAACGTATTCGAAAATACCGAAACAACTTATACGTGACAATTGTAATGTAATTGTGTTATTCAAACAGGATGAGGTGAACTTGAAACATATATTTGATGAACACGTATCTCCAGACATGACATTTGATGAATTTAAAAATATGTGTTCAAAGTGCTGCTGGTCTGATGATCGCTATGGTACTTTGGTAATTATGAAGGATTTCCCACTTAACGATGGAAGATATCGCAAAGGATTCGATAAATATATAACATTGTAAGCTATGTCTTTAGTCTACTACAATATGGTTGACGATAAGGGTCTTGCTGCGCATTACGCAAGAAAAAAGTGTCTGAACTTGCTAGATCGATTCGCAAAAAATACTTGGCGTTGAAATTGGGTAAATCAGAGCAAGATGAGTCTCTTAATAAACTATTCAAACCAATATCTACACCACTTAGGGCGATCGTAGAATCTTCAAAGACATTACAAAAAACCATTACGAATTTAAGTCCAAAAGTGGAAATAAAGAAAGAAGAAAAGCATGAAGAATCTGAAGATGATGTGTTTCCACCTTTTCTCGAAACGGAACCAATAGCTGAAACCGATGAAGCGGGTAATGTTCCAATGCCAGAATCTCCAGAAGTAACACGTCCTGACATTACACAAGAATCCATCAATTTGTATTTAGAACAATACCCCGAAATTAGTCGATCGTTTATTGAAGATTTTTTTCAAGAAAATGAAAGAATCGATAAAATTTATGGTCCTATCTACAATGAAGATCTCGGTTGGGGTTTAGGTGAGCGAAGAATTGGGTTTGATACAAAAACTGGTAATATCAAAATACTACAAGAACGAGACAAACAAGGTGGATACTTGACTGGAACACCAGGCTTATACCAACTTTTATTCTATACCCCGAAGGGTATACCCCACAGGATTTAGAGGCATATAAAACACTTCTAGAGCATACTAAAGTTCACCGAAATACGCTAAACCGTCTTAAGAGTTCACCCACTTTCAAATATCGTGAAATCATCAGGCCCATGTTTAGAACGGAATCGGATCCGAGTGGATCGAAACGTCGCCCCCCTACTCGAACACAACAGCTCCTAATAGATCGCCTAAAACAAATTAAATCTCCAAATAGTGGTGGAAACGTTTCTCGCTTTTTGACATACAATGAAAAACCTATGGAATATATTTATTGGGATGATCCCAATGAATTGGTGGATCGTTTGAAGTTGTTGATTGCTTCAAAAGAAGCAGGTAATACGTCGCACGACAACGAAATAGTCGCAATTGTTAATGAGCTCAAGGAAGCTAATATAATAGAATAACAAGATGAGAATCTTGTTCATTTCAATTATGACTGTCGATAAATTCGGACATAGATATAAAAAAACGCTCTATACGCGTTTACCAACAAAAATCACGTTTCCTCATACACCTGAAGGAAATATCGATATTGAAAATGTGAAAAATTCTAATGTTGGCGAACCATCGAAGTATAGTGATGCTGCAACAAAAAAATGTGTTGATTTGCAAGTGAATGAGTTGCGTACTACTATTAACTCACCAGAAATTCACGCACATGGTGAGGTGTTACAGGAGCATGACAAAAATATAAAGAATTTAGCAGTAGGATTGAACGAAATAAAAAACATAAAAATTCCTTTATTACAGTCACATATTGAAACCTTACAAAATAAAATTAAAGAAATTGATGTATTTATTTCACGACATCCACCCGTAGCAGGTAAAGATATGGCTACGAAGAAATACGTTGATGATGCAATCAGCACATCGAAAAATTTCATTCGAAAGGAATTTCAAAAAGCTGACAATAACATATTTAGTAATGTTGTTGATAATAGCCATAAAACTCTAGGAGCTATACATGATTTACAAACAGATCTTGCTAAAAACACTAAAGCCATATCTGATTTGCAAAATAAGGTTACGGGTGTTGCCAACAATGTTCATTCTTTAACTACCCGCAATACCTAATAATCATCATCATATAACATTATGACATCCAAAGAGAAGATTCAACTTGTAGACGAGCTCCACAAACCGATACGAAGGAAGTACCCGCGAAGACGTACTATAATCAAGGGTTTGGATGATCTATGGCAAATGGATTTGGCTGAAATGCGTCCTTACGCTCATCAAAATAAAGGTTTTAAATTGATACTTGTCGTTATAGATTGTTTTTCAAAATTTGTTTGGACACGTCCCTTAAAGACAAAGACTGGCGAGGAAATTACTCGATCATTTTCTGATATACTCGCTCAATCTCGACAACGAGTTCCGAAAAATTTGCAGTCCGATCAGGGAACGGAATTTTACAACAACAAGTTTCAAAATTTAATGAAGAAACATGGTATAAATCATTATAGCGTGTTTAGTACGATGAAGGCTTCCATGGCTGAGCGTGTTATACGAACGTTGAAATCAAAATTGTACAAGTTGTTTAGTTTAACTGGTTCCTACAAGTGGTTAGACATTTTACCGAAAATTACTCAAGAATACAACAATACAAAGCATTCAACAACTGGATATAAGCCATCTCAAGTCAACAAATCAAACGAAAAATACATTTTGAATAATACCTATAGTCATTTAAAGATAGCTGGTCCACGAAAATTGAAAGTCGATGACATTGTTCGCATATCTAAGGCTAAACATGTATTTGAAACAGGTTATACGCCTAATTGGACTACAGAACTATTTAAAATCGTCAAAGTTAAAATTACCAATCCTGCTACGTATTTACTTGAAGATATGCAAGGCACGCCAATCAGAGGTTGCTTCTATGATGAAGAACTACAAAAAACATCGAATCCAGACATTTATTTGGTTGAAAAAATACTTAAACGAAAAGGTAATAAAATGTACGTTAAATGGTTAGGCTTAGACAAAAAACATAACAGTTGGATTGATGGAGTTGATGTTGTGTAGGAGGGGAAGTTGGGGAGATTATAATTTAAAGTGAACTTCAGTTCCCAAATTCAGTTAGCAGCATGAGTTCTGAAAGTAGTGATGATGATGTCAACTACACAGCAGATATCGACAGAATTTTGAAGAACTATGAGTCTGCTGCAAAATCTGAAAATGTGTACCTGCTTTCAACACAATATTTAATTACTGGATATGAAGTAAAATGTGGAATTAGTCCGGCAAGATCATTTACGCCTGCTGTTATTCTATCTCAGCAGCTTAAGTTTAACAAAATGTCGTTTAGCACCTACGAATGGCAGACTTTTATTTCAGTAATGACGCAACAGATGACCTCGGACGAGTTCAAACCTGTTTCGTGTGGAGAGTACTGTACCATTACCCCATTAAAGTATGATGATGATTGTAAAATCATTTCTATTCAGAAACATGATGTGGAGTTTTACATGGATCAAGAAGAAGTGTCACAAATTTTAAAATTAAATAATTTAATTATTCAACGTATATCGGAGTTGGAAAATTTAAATTTTTGTCAATATTACTATAATGTTTTAGATTTCTGTAAAATTATCAAGTCTGAAAATGTAAGTCCAATACAAATATTAAATACGTTTTGTTCTATAACACCAAATGATATGTTGAACAATGCTCTAAGAGAATTTGTATACTTTTATAAGCTTAAAGTTATCAATGATTTAAATAAATAGTTTAAAAAAAGATTAAAGATTTATTATTTCACATTTTTAATAAAATAATACAATATACATACAATAAAAGTTTAAATTTTTAAACAATATGCACAAAGTAAGTAAATGTTAGATTTTAATTAATAACATACATAATAAGTCATATTTTAATTAGAAAGTAGTTCGCGCTGAGAAACTAAAGCTAAAAAACAATCGGAGTTGGAAATGTCAATATTACTATAATGTTTTAGATTTCTGTAAAAGTATCAAGTCTGAAAAAATGTAAGTCCAATACAAATATTAAATACGTTTTGTTCTATAACACCAAATGATATGTTGAACAATGCTCTAAGAGAATTTGTATACTTTTATAAGCTTAAAGTTATCAATGATTTAAATAAATAGTTTGAAAAAAAGATTAAAGATTTATTATTGTAATACAATATACATACAATAAAAGTTTAAATTTTTAAGCAATATACACAAAGTAAGTAAATGTCATATTTTAATTAATTACATACATAGTAAGTCATATTTTAATCAATTATATTGCTTAACCCAATATCTTCATTTTTATATTTAATTCATTCCCGCAAAAATACTACCACCATTTATATATATATATATATATATATATATTACCGCTGGAATCTGGGGGAAGAAGAAAACTTTTGCATCCCTCCCGGAAATTTGTCATGTTCACTATCATCATCCTCAGAATCTATAAATCTGTAACTTTTAGGGGGGTGTGAATGTAATGCATTTACACATGATTCAATGCTTCTAACAGTAAACACTTCATGATAGCAACTTTGACACCAATAGAAATGAACCTGATATTTATCTGTGAGAAGAGAATCTGTATCTGTTGTTTCATGGAAATTATCAAATCCTGCTAATAATGATTTATTTTTGCTCTTGTGAGCTTCTAATAAAATTTCAAAACAATACCTACAAACGTTCATTTTATAATTGAAAATTCTATAATATGAAACCCATAAACAATATCTATCCTCATCGTGATCATGTTCCCAATTTTTTAGTGACAGCACAGTGTTTCTTACAGTTACAGATTTATATCTACTACAATCGATAAACTCCAAAGGGTAAGGGTCAGGTTGATTTTGAGCTATAGCATTTATTGATTTCCATTTCCAATATTTGAATTTTTTTGCTATATTACAGGTCATTGGCCATGGTAACGGTGACTCATTCATAAAATTTGCTAATGTGTTAATATTCTCGCAAATAGCTTTTATGCAGAGTCGTTCTAATTTATGAAGTTGCACCATCTACAACAAAATTAAATTTTGTAATGTCCCCAGGGTAGCGTATCGAAACTATTTGGTATTAAAAAGCGTTTATCGTCATGTGGACTCAAACCGATTTTTGATTGCTCTACACTGTAGACATTATGTCCAAATGACCTAATGCAGCGTTGTGTGGTTTTTTTTTTCCATTCTTTCAAACATTCAACATAGTCATCAAACGTAATGCAATTCTTAACAACATTATATTTAACTCCTTTGGATTTCTTAACAACTTTACCACCCTGAACCTTGTAACTATACATTTTGGAGCGAAGGCTTACGAAACGAGTCATAATTTTCCCATTATTTTCATCTTTCATTAAACCCAAAAATTTTTTATTTACTTTAGGAATTTTGTATGGATTATCATCACTATAATCAGATGTATCAAATTGAGATCAATCTGCTTTCACAATCTCCTCATAAGCATCATTACATTGTAGTTCAAAGATAAAACTATCTGTGTCCATATACATTATTTTACAACGATCTACACCCATTTTTGGTAACATGTAGTTGTAATGAAAATTGTACATAAAAATTTTAGATATATCTAATATTGCTTGACCAACATACAAGGGTTTATTAAAAATAATTTCTGATTTTTTCAATTCGATAACCACCAAATTTTCTTCCAAAATTGTGCGGCTATGAAATCGAAAACTTGCAATTAAATTTTTAGCCCCATAACGACCACCCCATGATTTTACTATCTTAACCACGCGGTGATTACGTATATTTTCCATGGTTTTGCCAAACACAGCGTTATTCATTAACTTAAAAAGATTTTTTTCAAAATCATTATTCAACCAAGCCGTCTGTCGAAACTTTAAAATTTTATGAATCTTAGTTAAAATTAACCCATTAGCTAACATTTGTTTCAAGTTTCTATAGTGAACAGTATATTCTTTTTTATCTGTGAGAGTTGCCAGTAATTTTGGTAATTTAGCCCCTCCAGGGGGTATGCTGTGTTCAGCAGCAAATGGAAAGTCCTTATGTTTGTCGTGCAGTTCTTGCGGATATGATAAATCAACCTGAAGAACGTACCCTTCTTCAGATTAGTCTGGTATTGACATTACATCAAAATTTGTATAATCAATCCATTCGAACTTCTCGTAGGGTAGTTTTTCACTCATAGCTTTTCCATATAAATTCTTAATGTCAAAATGCATGAGGTACGTTGAGGGTTTTGTGTGATCATACTCCCTCATGTATTTATTGTTGGCTTTTGAAAATCGGTTACTACACACAGAAATTCCTCCTCTTATGGCATTTTCCAAAAACAACACCATGTCTAGATCCTTAAGTATCTCCAATTTGCATTGTGTGTACTTTAACATACAATCCCACGTATAACCGGGCATAGTGTAGTACCATGCGGGGTCTAAACCGTATATTAAAAAAGATTTATTTCGAAACTGTTCAAACACATCTGCAAGAAGCAAAACATCTGTTTTTAAATACAAGTCCGCATATTCCCCCAACGTTTTAATGTTAAAATGTTGCCAAACTGCTTGGGCATGAGCATACTTTTTATCATCTATATTTTCATCGGTAAGTTTACTGTAAAAATGCTTAATTGGAGGTAGTGAAGTTTCATTTAATTTATCAAAACAATCAATATATTCATAGCAAAAAAACCCTTTACACGTCAATAAATTGAATTGAGCATCATTTAAATTTTGAAATTCTTGTTTTAAGATTTTTTTTTCTGAACAATCTAAAATTGATGTTAATTCATCAAGAGAAGCCCCCAAGAATCTTAAAGAGTCTACAAACCGCAATTTAATTTCAATTTTTAAGGAACTAAAGGTAAAAGAAATGTACTTTTCCTTGTTAATGGGAAGTACGCTTAAACATCCATGCTTACACAAATTTGAAATTAAAAAATGACTGTCGTACGAACTTAAATTATGAAATAATACAGGTACAATAAATAATTTTTTGAAATTTAAATTACATGCTTTATGCGCAAAGCCTCTAAATTCCCCGGTAAAATGGTTGTGATCTTTGACAATCATTTCATTAATTGTAAATTGTTTATTACATATATGGCAAGCTTTTGATACTTCTGCATTAAATTCATTAATAGGAACGATTATTTTAAATTTCGATTGAACAAATTTCATAACACATAACATTTTATTTGCAAACCAATCTATACAATCCGCACCGCGATAGCTATCAAAATAAGAAAGGCTATTGTCATAGGAACACTTTACATAGTAACCAGCACTATATGGAACATGTTTCTGATATTTATTTGTTTTATTTTGACAAGGGTGGTTAGAAATTTTTTCCAAATAACACTCAAAATCAGCATAAACAACAAACGGAGCCGTTTGTTGATATGTAAAATTTTTAAATTCTAGATTGTCGTATTTCGGTAAACTCATTTTATATTTATTTAATTTACTACATAATTTTTCATGTTCCGTTAGTTTATCTTTTGTTTGAAAATAGTTAAGGCATCTATCGCAAATGAATTTAGTACCATTATGTTTGTTTAACTGTGTGGAAGTTAGTCTTGATAAATTTTTAATCCAACAGTAATGAAATTTAATTTCTTTATTATCACAATTATTTAATTCTGGAGGTGCTTCATAATCATTCAATTTAGGGTAATATATGTTTTGAATCAAAAGTAAATTTACATGTTTATTTAACTTATTTGTTGTCAATCTAGCTGGCACTACTGTATAAAATGATTTTGAATCCCTCACAATAAGTTCCAAAGCGTAAACGTTGACAGAAATATTATTAAGTTTTTCAAATTTGGTTATTTTTGATAATTCCATTGGGCAATCTAAATCCACTGTTTTTAAAACCGAACGATAAAATGGATAGGAGTGGGTATTGTTCACACGTCTATGTGCAAGATAAAGGGCACTAACAATCGACCAGTAAAAGCAAAAGTGGTCACAATTTTTAATATTTATGCAACAGTTTTTCTTTAAGATTTGTTCTGGAAGTTCAATGTAAGACGAACCGTTCCCAATTTCAAATTTATTTATATTTACTGCTAATGATATAATTTTAGATAATGCCATACCCGACTCTTTTTCTGAAAATTCCGATAATTCATGTAATAATTTGTCTATAACGTGATCTTTAAACCACTCTAGTATATTTGTGGATTTATCGATTATTTCATTTT
Source organism: Ophraella communa (assembly GCA_035357415.1). Classification (NCBI taxonomy): domain Eukaryota; kingdom Metazoa; phylum Arthropoda; class Insecta; order Coleoptera; family Chrysomelidae; genus Ophraella; species Ophraella communa. The sequence goes on from CM068985.1 coordinate 23,190,873, forward strand.
TAGTATCAAAGTACTTTACGTTCGAAATTTCATTTTGATTTGATTTTTTTAAAAATTTCCCACAAAATACAGTATTTACTTTCAATGCAGAGTGCTCTGTCAATAGTTTTTTAATTTTATTTTGAAAAATAACTACACAATCTTCCAAAAATCGGTTCAAGTCTTTATGGAGTAAATTAACTATGGCACCCGTCATAATCCTGCTTTTAAAACTCGATTCAACATTAACCCAACTAACTCTGCTGTGTAATTTTGAATTTAAACCTGACCCCACATGTCTATTTAAAATTAATTTCCTAATAGTATATTAAACAACGCATTTCATATGGAATTCTGTTATGACACGAGTTCAAGTTTAAAAAACGAATCGCGAAGCGATGAGTTTTTTAAAGAACGAGTGTCACAACAGCCATATGAAATAAGTTGTTTATAATATTTTTTATATTTTGCCATTTTATAATTTTTTAAATTAATTTATTATTTTTATGTAATTACGAAAATTTTTATTTTAAAAAGTATGTCGGTAGCACTGTGTAATTTATAACATTTGACAGTTTTGACATTTAAATTATGAAATGTTAATGTTTTCAAATATTTTAAAATAACTAATACAATATATATACAATATATAATATATTATATAAGTAAAAGATAATATTCACATTCACAAATACTTTTTTAAAGAACAATATAAAATTAATAAATCGCTATTAACCCACAAATGTCATTGTCAATAGTCTTGTCATTAGATACTTCAATCATGTCGCCAACCATTTAAAACAAAAATTTGCGTGCGTAAAAGTTACATTACGATACGCAAATGCGTTTTATAATGAAGATTTTTATAAGTGCAGAATATAAAAAATGCTTTAAATGTCCCACGAAAGTTTCTAATTTTCTTAAAGTGCCCACAGATAATTTATTTGATTTCTTTCCCCGAATCGATGCATTACACAATTTTATTTGTTTTTGAATACGTTTTAGCCAAATCTCAGAGTCTTTAATTGTAAATTTATCAAAAATTATTTTTCTCAATTTTTTCAAGGAAATTAATAAATTGTTAAATTGTTCAATTACAATGTTAACAGACTTCATTGTGGCTCAAGAAATTTGTAATCACTCTGATTTTTTTTTTTGAAACTGGAGACTTATCACCAGTTGGTGGTAAAGTTTCAAAACAGTAAAGTTCTAATGATATAATCATGATCCTAAAAACAAATAATGAAAATTGCTAAATTCTGACTATAACAAAGTGTGAGGAATGAAGAAAAGTGGGGGTTGGGCTTGAGTTAAAGCTACATCAGTTTTTAAACCTGTGAATTGAGATGTTGGAATTTGAATAATTGTTATTCTTGCAAATTAAACATATCCGAACTATTATCACTTCACCTTCTAAGTTAGATAAGGTATGGATATTTGTAAGAATACATTTATTTTATTTATTATTTTTTAAGGTCATCATTAAGTTTATTAACAAGAATATTAATTAAATCCACTTACAATTATAAATTGTATGGAATGAACTTTTATTGATTGATCGCAGAAACAATAGTTATTTGTATGCTAAGGCCGCGAAATACCTCTTTAACGTACCGAAAGAACAGTTATCGCCGAGGCCGCTTGCGGCCGAGGCAAGATAATCTTGAGGTCGTTAAAAAGTTTCGCGGCCATGGCATACACACTATTTTTCGTGCAATCGTTAAAATTATTAAAATAGATAGTTGTAAATAAATATATTATTGCTCTAAAATCAACAGCATTTCAATTCATTTAACAATATCACCGTGTGCTATGGAAATGATATGTTTCAATATATATTTTGACAGTTCTTGTAAAAACGCAAAATGTCTGATACTGATAGCGATATTTCAGTACCTTCCACTCCTCCGGAACTCAAAAGCGTTGTAAATTCGGCGCTTTCCGTTTTAATACCCGAAAAATCTAAACGGCAGTACGAAAAATGTTACGGCGAGTTTAAAGATTGGTGTGACAAACAGAATGTTAAGACGATGTCTGAAAACATTTTATTGGCTTATTTGATTCAGAAATCAAATGTTGTAAAAAGTTCAACTTTATGGAGCATTTATTCCATGCTGAAGTGTATGCTGAACATACGAGACAATATCGACATCAAGCAGTTTTCAAAATTAGTACCATTTCTGAAAAGAAAAGCAGTAGGTTATCGAGCAAAAAAGTCTAAAGTATTAACGCGTGAGCAAATTGATACATTCCTGAAAGAAGCTAATGATGAAAAAATAATCCTTGTCTTTGTAGTATTTTAGAAATGTCAAATTTGGAAGTGACGTTTGGTTTCGCGGCCGTTGCTATGGGTAACGGCCGCGAAATTAAATTTCGCGGACTGTGCTGAGAACGCGAAATACTGACTTCGCGTGCGATTGCACGAAAAAATATTTTTGACAAAAATCACAGTGTTTGGTCCCATAACCCATGAGAGCGGTAAATATATATATAAATTGAAAAAAAAAAACTTACACTTAATTCTTCTGTATTTCAAAAGTTGATAGTGGGTGTGGCTTTCCAATATCTATCTGCCCCCTGTATATAATTGAATATTCTCGATTGCTGTTGAACTCCTCAATGTAGGGTCGGTAATCTTCTGTTACTCTCCGGGGTAGAAAAACAGCTTTATCTTCCAATTCAAGGAGGATCGCTTCCCCAAATTTGGTTTTTACGATTTTAACCAAAAATATTTTTAGAGGTGTATCCTTTGGAACTTCATTTAACTTCACTAATTCTTTTCTTTCTGCAAGAGATAATGCATTTAATTTAGCAAGGTCCATCTAAAAAAAAAAACGAAATAAAAGAAAAAAAAATCTTACCTTCAGTAGCAAGCAATAATAGAACTGGAACTAAGTTTTTCAGCTTTAGCTTCTCAACGCGAACTAAAATTTCGCCAGCTTGCTTCTTGCATATTTATATGCATCTCCATCTACGTAATGATTTGGGTTTTTTTTTCTCGCAAAATTGGTCCAGAAACTATTTTATTATTTCCGTTTTTGTGTTTGGATTTTTGGATTGTTACTTTACACAAATCGGTTGCGTTTAAACATCCTATTAGAATGCTGCAGATAAAATAAACGATCTTTTCCGTCCGTTTAACAGAAACTACTTAATTTTATTCACGAAGTTTATTTAAAAAGTAATATACACATCATTGATGAAAAGAATTTTTGTTAATAAAATCTTGAGGTTATTTAAAATTAAAACAAAAATAGATACTAATATTATACATGTCATTGTGAAAACATTATTGACTTCATTTTTCATGTGTTCTTCTGTTTTGTTGGGCATGGTGTCGGTTGAATACGTCTCAATGGATACGTTATTTGTGGTATTTGTCTAAAGACATAAGCTACCTCTTTAGGTATCCAGTTGATATGAGGATTGATTGCCCTCTTTTCTTCCTTCTTATCCAACAAGTAAAGATTTTGATTCATAATTTTTATTCATAAATGTCTTTATTTAATTTACCGAAAAGACTAATCCTCAACTTTGTTAATATTATCATATATTACTGCCCACTCCCCCATGCAACCCGGGGACCAAAAGTAACGACACGAAATGGACTAAAAATAGCACCGACATGTACCCGGCGGCGCGATCTACATTACCGACCGCGATCTACCGACCGTAGCTGGGAGATGGCGACACGAGTGGCGATCGAGCGCGGCAATCTGGCGCCAAGAACAAAAAGTGAGGTTAGGGACAGATTTTGTGCTCCGAACTCTCTTAGTTTATCTACTATCTTTACACAACCTTTGATCTATGAATATTCAAAAATCGTGTGCCACTGCCGTCAAACGGGCTAAAGAGGATCATATGGGGTAAAACGGATCATTCAGACAAGTTTTCATTTAAAATTCGATCTACCTTATGTTCCGCTGCTGAACCTTCTGCAAGTACGTAGATTGTGGAATGTTGCGTCGATCAAAATAATACACGTGCTACGTGCTCTGCATGTTTGGGAAATGCTCTTTAAGGTTTATCAGTTTTTTTGCGGTATTTTCGTCGTTGCAGAACAAACTATTATGCAAGTTAAGTCGAACCAAATTGAGATTTGGTAAGTATTTATATTTATTTAATATTTCTTACTAAATGAGTTTATAACCTCACTTTTGATATGTATCGGTTATCGGTTATTTATACGTACACTAATTATTTGTTAAAATATTGTAACTCTGTGGGGTAAAGGGGATCACTGCTTTGATCTTATTAATTGAGGTCTTTTTTTCAGATAGGTATCTAATGTTGAAAATAAAAAAAAATTATTGCTCAAATAGGTACCAACTACATACCATCAACTTCAAAAAAAGATGACTTAGATGTTATTAATGTAGATTTCATAAAAGAGATCGATTTTACATCGCTAAAGTAGAATCCGAAAATATCAGTGAATATAAAGTTAACGTACTGAGAAAAAAAGAAGGTTCAAAGCAGACCGTTTTTATCTACCCCGCAATGTCTCAGACATTACAACTATAAAAAAAGTCTCAGTGCGTAAAGAAAGTTTTTGGACATGCTAACAGAAGAGAACAACTTATTTTTAATAACATTTGTTACGTGTACGTACTTGTAGCCACGACGAGTGGCTGTAAAACATCACTGGCATGTCACTTCCTTCTTGTCATTATATTCATATATTCATGTTCGTTAAAGTTAAAGAGTTGTTTCATATATTCATCAACGATTCACTCAATATCGTTACAACATTGACGAGTTTTATGTTGAATGAATGACATTTTGGACCAAAGTATGACCAAAGAATTATGATTTTTTTTTATTTCGTTTAAATTTGCCGTAGGTATTTACCAAAGAAATTATTTTTGTTAATAAAACTTTACAACAAATTCTTTATCTTATTTTATTCAATACTACCTTAGACAATCCTGTTTTTTATTTTTTTTAGTATCAGTTTTATTTTTTAAAACTTAGATCCGCTTTACCCATTTATATCCTTAAGTGATTTTACAAGCAAAAATAACCATTAATACGCTTTAACCCATTGTATGGGGTAAAGCGGATCACCTTTTGATAAAAAAAATTGGAGTTAGTTAGTCCTGATGTTCAAAATGGAACGTAAATAACCCATGATATGTTGCAGAATATTATATATTTTTTGCGATTTTTTTTTCACTGTTTGATGTTGAAAACTTAAAAGAACCTAAAAAATTGATCCGTTTTACGATATTTATTATACGTCCCCATACTTTTACTTCCTTTATTAGAACCTCCGACTATCCTAAATAAATTTTAAACAAAAATATGAACTGACTTTTACTTAACTTTGACCACAAAACACAGAGTATCTGTTTTCTGTGACTTTGACAAAAACAAGCCACATTCACACCAACAAATGTATGCTTGATTTTGTATATTGTTAATAACTTGATATACTAGGAAGTTTTATAATGTTTAGCGACACTAAAGTCGATATATTAATGTGTAATGTATTTATAATATTTTAAACAATTTTATTCGATTCTGCTTGTGTACAACAGTCTTGTAGTTCGTGCCGTCTCTTTTTTATTTGTCTCTGAATAGAACCTTCTGGAAATCTCCAAATTTTAAGCCACATAACCGAATGGGGACAGACCAACTTAAAGGGAAAGAAAAATTAAACCTAATAATTGTAAAACCTTATATTTAATATTTAAATACAGTGTGTAAAAGCCAAATGGAATAAATTCATTATTTCGGTTACTGTACATATTTATAAAAAATCCCGAAACACGTCAAATTTAAATTATAACTTAACATTCTTTAACGTGAAAATGCAACCCCTACCTTCAACCCCCTTAGAATGACAGGTACAACCCCCAATTTTTTAAATGGAAAGTATAGGTTTGTGACATATCATTTGAAAGGTCTCTTCATTCTCTATTCAAAAATGTTATTGTTTTCAAATTTGATGCAAAAATTAACATAAAAAAAATTAAAATCAAGTTGTTACCGAAATTCGCTAAAATATAATCGAAACTTATTACAATATACTTAAAACTTATTTCCCGTTTAGGTCTTGATAATGAGAAAGTGAACAAAAACCATAGCAATGTGGTTTTTAGATGGTAACCATTAAAAACCACAACATGATATTAATGTTTTTATGTTAATTTTTGCATTAAATTTAAAAACAATAACATTTTTGAATAGAGAATGAAGAGACCTTTCAAATGATATATCACAAGCCTATACTTCCCATTTAAAAAATTGGGGGTTGTACCTGGCATTCTAAGGGGGTTGAAGGTAGGGGTTGCATTTTCACGTTAAAGAATGTCAAGTTATAATTTAAATTTAACGTGTTTCGGGATTTTTTATAAATATGTACAGTAACCGAAATAATGATATTTTATTCCATTTGGCTTTTACACACTGTATATTGGCGAAAACGAGCAAAGGGTGCGCCCCCTATCTGAACTACTAGAATGGGGAAAACAAACCCATTCTCCATTTGTTTACATGCTATTTGTGAGCAGTGTTTTAGAATAAATTAAATACCACACGTACCATCTTTTTTAACGATCTTTACCACACAAAATTCAAAATAGAAAAGGTTGAATTAACATTGAATCAAATGACTATTATTGTTTTTCCCATTCCACTGACAGTTACTGCAGCGCCAACTATCAAAAAAAATTCCGCGAATTATGTGTAAAACTGGTGTATGCGATTAAAGAAGAGATGCAAGCTTTTGTCAGAATCACGACTCTCATATAACTTCTCTAAAACTGGTAGGTTCGAGATAACAATACTAATGCAACATTTTTCTTCATTTATTATTTCATTTTCTTAATGTTTTTTGCAATAGACCCATCTCGTTAATGGCACAAATTGAATACTCGTGCGCGAACCAACTCCCACTCTCGTAGTTCCCCCTAAATATTCGTGCCCCTTATAAAATTGTGTTGGTATGACATGCAAAAATAATCAGTAATCCAAAGTAAAGTAAATCCAAAGAGAAGTCTAGGTACACACACAAGTCTTTAATATTAAATACACAAAGACAAGAAAAACACAATAACAACTAGCAAGCGGTGTACACGAACGAAATAAAAATTAAAACTTCTCCTTTTTGTGGTTTATGGCCTGGGCTGCCGCGGCTATACGGCAAATAGAAGCTAGCTTTTGACAGCTAAAAGGTTTATTTTCATTTAACTTGTGGTATTCCTGGGTAGCAATACGTTGTGTTCTATGGTAAGAAGTAGTCATATTTTAGCAGTGGAAGGGGAAAATTCAAAAATATTTGCGCATGAGTATTCAATAAAGAGATAGGTGTATTAGAGCTTGACATTAGATCCAGTGCCGGTTTAACAGGGGTTTTTCAGGTGCAATAGCACCGGATGGTAAACTTTTTGAGGGCGGTAAGAGCGCGTACCGCTCTCTGACAAAAATTTTAAAAGTAAACAATTGGGTATAAAACCAAAAAATCCAGTAGAGAGATTTGTGGGCTTTTATGAAAACACTGGGCATTGTGCACAAAAACTTGAGGAGACTGTTATCAACATGTTAAAATCACTAAATCTAGACATTAAAAATTGCAGAGGACAATCCTATGATAGCGCCAGTAATATGAGTGACAAGTATTTTGGATTACAAGCTCGTGTTAAATTACATAAATTGAACTTCAATGTTAATCTGACGATGCTATAATTCTATAGCGAAACGGCTGTCATTGCATTTAAACTATTTTACGAATTAATAGTGAAAGTTAATTCAACCTTTTTGTTGTTTACTGTTTTTTATTTTTAGTTACTAATAATTGTGATTTGTGTTTATTATTATTTTAAACCAAAGAATAATGTTTTATTTTTTAGTTAGTGTTGCTATTTAGTTTTTTTTTCGTACCTGTTGTTTATTTAAATCAAAGAATAAAGATTTTTTTTGTTTGTAATTTATTGTTTTTTATAGGTACCTATACCAAGTTTCTTACTCATGACTCACGACGTGAGCTAGTTTGTAGAAATATCAATTTAAAATACCGTTGAAAGGCCCAAAAAATGTTTAGCCTACGACAGTGTCCATCCAGCGGCGCCTTCGGCAGGCTCTTTTTTGGGGCGTTTTGTCTGTGGCAGCACCGGGCGACGAACTACCTTAAATCGGCACTCATTAGATCTTAGTCATATTTAGACATTTCATGACAATATGAATTTTTATTTGACAACTTTAAAGTATTTTTATAATTTTTATTATTTTTTTTTTAATTAGGACTCGAAATGGACAAATCTAAAGCATTATTGTAATTCTTTTTTAGGCACATTTTGACTAATATATCAAATTCGACATGAAATGGAATAAGGTTAAAAACAAATTAAAAAAATAGTAGTTAATAAAATTCAATACAAAATATTTTATTAAAGGTTTTACCCTAGCTACAATACAAAAAATACTTGGACAAATAAACAAATTATTTTACGTTCATCCAAATATTTTCACTATGATCCAAAGCACACTTACAATTTTTTATCACAAAAATATAAAAATAAATACACTTGAGGCACGCAAATGGATAAAAAAATAATAAACAGTTCTCCTGAAGAGCTGCAAATTTGACTAAAACATAGTTAAAAAAAATTAACCTGAAATTCTTATATTATATTATTTAAAGAACCAAAATATGCGAATATAAATCATTGGAACGTTGAAATTAATCAAAATTGGACCATTTGTGCAATAGAAAAATAAAATTGTCAATATTTGAAGACCGTTCGCAAAATTTTAAGAAATCTGGTTAAACCAGAATGAACCGATTCTTGGTTCCAAAAGCAAGTTGATTGATACTCTTAAATCTTATATACAATTATTTTTCCTTCTTCAAGAGTGTGTTTTTATATACATTTGTACACCAGAAAAATTTATATATAAAAAAAACACTCATCTAACTAATAAATAACGTTATTTGCATTTTTATTAACATTTGATGATATGGCCTCTTCTAAATTCGAATCTAATTTGTGGTAATTGGCCGAATTCGGTCTTCTACCGCCTCGTTGTTGTCGCTTGCCTCTCTTACCTTCCAGCAACAATGCCATTACCTTTAATAAATGTAATTTAAGTAAAACTAAAACTTATCAACTACAAACTAATCATTTACCTTAATTCTGTTATGATATCCCACGTATCCAAGTATAAAAAGTACGCAAATAACCATGAAATAGGAGAAAAAATACGATTCGCCATCCAAGTCCTCAATGTTGTCGCTGTTGACCGAAGTTTCTGGGACAATAGGTTTTTTTTCTAACGCATGATCAACATCTACAAGAAACAATAATTTTAAGAAAAAATCAAACTCAATATAAAGATTTTTATCATTGTTTAAACTCAAATTAGATAGTTTAGGCCTAATAAGATGACATCATCATACCTTACTACTATACCAACACCAACATAACATCATATTAATTTTAAAAAATACTAAAAATACTAAAAAATAATTTTTTAGAAAATTAAAAAAAATTAAAAATGATAGTGATATTTCTTATTGTGAGGTAGAACGGGCTTTGCAGCAGAGTAGAAATAGTAAATCCCCGGGAATAGATGGCATTTCTTACGAGTGTTTTAAATATCTGCCGGAAGTATGGGTAACCACTTTACAACCAAATTATTTCGAATGGTTGTGTTCCGGGTTCCTGGTTCCTGGGGAGACATTGTTCTTACTATGCTACACAAAAAAGGGCCTTTAAACGATCCAAGTAACTATAGGGGAATAGCTGTCGTTAACTGTTGTACTAAACTTTTTACCTCGATCTTACTTCATCGCTTAACATCTTGGTCAGACAATACGAACGCATTACCTGAATGCTAGACAGGTTTCAGAAAATCACGTGGATGCATAGACAATGTTTTTACTTTAACCTCACTTATTCAGCTGCAACTTTGGCTTAAGAGAAGAGAAGTTTTTGTCGCTTATATTGATTTCAAAAGAGCTTTCGACAGCATCAGTCACAGATTATTATGGCAAAAACTTTACTCCTTGGGCGTAAGTTCCAACTTCATAAGCATCATCCGCAGTTTGTATAATAATGCAACCATTATGATTAAGTCGGCAAACACACTTTCGAAAACAATTGAAGTATCTTCTGGCGTTCTACAGGGTGAATCTCTCAGTCCTATATTATTCTCACTATTTATGTCTGATATCGAAGATTATTTCTACACTAGAAATTCACGTGGTTTTTCCATTGATCAACAAACGGAAATCTGTATTTTATTGTAAGCAGATGATCTTGTAATATTGGGCGAATCAGAAATCGATATTTCTCGCAAACTCTCCATATTAGAACGGTATGCTGATGATAACTGTATTGGGGTAAACACTCAAAAATCCAAAATAATGCGTTTCTCGCATGGTTGCTAAAGAAGAAAATTTAACTATAGATTTTTAATCAATAACTCTGAGATAGATATAGTTAATACCTTCTCCTATTTAGGGGTCGAATTTACTTCTGGACTATTCCGCCAAATGAGCGAAACGGCTATTTCTAAGTCAAAACAGGCTATTGGCGTGGTTTTAAATCTGCATTCTAAGTCTAAGTGCACCTCGTGGGATGCTCGAATTAAGTTATATGATTAAGAATAATGAAAAACTCTTCGTTTTTCTTAATAAGATGGACTTCCAAAAAGTAAGGGTTAGTACAATAAATTTAAGTTATATGATTCCATCGTTATCAATACGCTTTCGGCCTATATGCCGATCTGGAGCCTTGAGTACCCAAATATAGTGGAAAGAGTACAAGTTGCTTTTTTCAAGCGAATCCTTCTTCTTCCGCAAAACACACCGGATTATTAAGTAAGGTTGGAAAAACGTATGAAAAAAAGTATGGAAAACTGTCGTTATCCAAAGAAATGTTTTATTAAACTAAGAGAGAGAGTGAGGCTTCTGATAAAAGATACAACTGGATTTTGCAACTAAAATCTTATTTTTTCGCTATAGACAGTCTCCATATATTTCATCAGTTTGATGCACGCGTTTTTATCAATAACAAAGTGTTACTTCTTGAAAAATTTAAAATGTTGTGTCACCGAAATGACTTAATGAAACTTGCCAACTCCAGATATCCTCTATTCCCATTAAACTTTCAAATGTCTCCATACACTAAAACTTACTTGACATTAAAGATCAGCATACATTTAATCGGTTTAATCTCACAAGTCCATTTGGCTAATATAAATGTATTCAGGATTTATCATAAAGGCATTTACTATAAAATCGACACAACTGAAATCTGCTCACTATGCAACACACAGTAAGACCTAAAGTAGACTTTCTTGAAAGCTATACTACTTTGTCTCAGTCGTTGAACGACGTGTCATGCATGCAAATGAGTATTTTTTGTAAGTTCATTTTAAGCTCGCTCAAACTAAGATCTTTTCTGTTAAATGAATAATTTGTTCTTTTTATTTACCAAGTCGCTAACTCTGTTGTCATTTACTTTTTTATATTGAATTTTTTTCATATTATTTTTTGTGAATATTTTTATTTATTTTATATTGTAGGCATTTCTAACTCTGTATATGGTTGGGCTTCTTGGTATCAATATGTATTTCTTTAAGGCAATAAAGTTATTATTATTATTATTAGTTTCGGCCTAATAAGATGACATCATCATACCTTACTACTATACCAACACCAACATAACATCATATTAATTTTAAAAAATACCGTCAAAGTAAACAACAAATAAACCTTAGGGGGAGAAGTTCGAAAATTATGATTTAAAATGTTATGTATTATTAATTTTTTGTAAAACTCAGCTAGCTCAGAGTAATGCTATTTTAAAATTTCAAAATTTTTAATTGGTTTTATGATAAGAATTTATTTATTTACATTTTTAATACCTTAATAAATTTAACTATACAGCTATACAACTTAATCCTAAACTTATCTAGAACTAACATTTTTATAAAGAACAGTAAACAACTAAACGGTTGAATGAAATAAGTTATTTTTCTTTTCTTACTTAATTTAATGAAAAGTAAAATTATATCAACGCAATAGCACATATGACCTACAAATTCAGTAGGACAATTTAATGGGTACTGTACTTATGCGTCGATTCCTATTGAACTATTAGTGGTTTTACACAATTTTTACAAAAAATTTAAAGCTTTTGGGTTTAAATCCGCTTGAAAATTTGTATAAGGGAGCACTTTGAGACGTCAAATCACTCAGTGGCATCACTTCTTAGCTAACAGATACAAAACCTTTTAATTCAGAGTGAAAAGTATCAGTTGTCTCAACCTAACCTAACCAAAAGTAGTGAGTTTTTTATGGAAATATTGGTATTTTTACAATTTCCACGTAATGTTCGTTAACTACATGATCGTTTAAGTAGACCTTTTTGTTAGAAAATAAAATTTAAATAACTTCTTCAAGTAAACAGGGCCCCCTTTTATTTTATATTTCATTTTTTCACTTCTCATTGATTCGCGGACCAAGATTCTCCCGTTTATATAAATGTACCTCACAATGACTAGTTCCTTCCAGCTGTCTTTTGTGTTTAGTTAATCATGGTGAGGAAAATAATAATTTTCATTGATTAAATATCACATTTATAATTTTTTTAATTCCAGTTACTGTAATATGTTACACACAGGGTCCAATAAATAATAATCTTTTTTATATCTTAATAGACCAAAACTAATACCTTCCTCTCTATCTTATCTGATAGTAAGACAATAAATATATATTTATATAAAGGGTATTTCAAAAAAAGGTAACCATAAAATAATAAATATTTTTCTTGAATGCCCTTTATATCAAAAACAGAGAGCATTACAAAATTTTTTTGGCTGAGCAAACCCTAATTATTTTTGACTTTTTTACCTATCCTAAAGATGGAGTTCCCTTTTTTTAAAAGACCCTGTAGAGTTATCATAAAATACAGACTTGCCTTCTTTAATATTTTCTTTTTTAACTGTATTAGCATTATCTATGTTATCGACTACTTTCTGTTGTTGAGGCACATTTTCTTCATTAACTGGAGCTGAAATGTTTAATAACAAAATAAAACATTTTTTTGAAATTTAAATGACATCAGTACAAACCTTCTAGTTTTGTGTCATCATCCAGATAGTTCTCCATATCCTGGTTATTACCATCATGATTGGAATTATCTAAAATGTCAGGATCTATTTGATCCTGTTGATCTTCCAGTGGTTTATTGTTTATTTGAGGTTTATTGTTGACCATAGTATCAACAGTGTCTTCATTATTAGCTTTTTTATTATCTTTGGTATCAGTTTGACCATCTGCAGATATTGCTTCAACATTGTTTATTGGTTGATTTGCATCTTTAATATGAGTAAATTAATGTACATATTATTTTTATCAGTCAAAAATTAAGTTTACCTTTTTTTATCGTGGTTAATGTTTTTGCTGCTTTAGAATTATCTTCAACTATAAATAGACATGAAATAAAGTACAAAAAAAATTGACAATGATAAAAATTTACCTTTGTCGTTTGCTTTTGGCCCTACTGGAAGTTCTGCATTAACTATAATAATTACATCAAATAAAATTTACTAGAAAAATTTAAATAAACAAATTTACCTTGTTGGTTAACACCAGAATTAGAATCTACAATTGGATTTTTTACTTTAGCATCTGCATCTTCAAATTGTTTCTCTGAATCTCCCACACCTTCTCTATTGGGATTAGTCTCTATATGATTGTTGACCACTTCAATTGGTATTCCATTCATATTTGCAACACTATTCTCAATTGGTAGTTCCTTTTGAATTGCAACCCTCTGCTGTGCTGCATCATTGTTATTTTCCTTTTTTGTATCAGTTTGATGAGACTTAGTATAATAATGTGCAAAAACACATTCTGGCCTAATACTACCACTTTCTTCTGCACACAATGCATAACAAGATACTGTACTTGAAAGTTGTAATGTTATATTAAGAATTGGAGTTAATTCTTTACAAATAACTTCAATTCTTTCTAATTCAATGTCATCTAACTTAGGAGAAATTACTGTATTATTCAACTGACAGTAGTTAATGAGATTTTTGTAATACAAGAAACACAGAGCATTGGTTCTAGTTGTGTTTTTATAGTTCAAGCTTGTAATATTTTGTAAGTCTTTGAAATCTTTACAGTTTTTAAATATATCTTCATGGTTTTTGGTAATAGTCGTGCTGTTTATACAAACAGATAAATTATTATTAGTGGTGTTTCTAGGTTGGAGAGAGGCTGCAAGGCAATAATTTAACCCACAAATTAGGTAAATGCCCAATGTTAAATCCATATTCTGTAAGATAAAAGTTTTATTCAAACAAACAAATTAACACATAAACATAGATACATTACTAGATTTACTACGTGTACACATGTAAACCAGCTCAAAAAAACGGAACAAAAAAATAACTTGCATGTATAAATATACTTAAGAAGTTACATATAAATAAAAATGATGACATGACACCAATATTCTTGGTTGGAAAATGCTATAAAAAAAATATAATACATACCAGTAACATGTTAATTTAGTATTCAATAAACATCTTCTAATTACACTAAAAAAAATAAACCAATTTTAACAAAATTCCTATAACAAATATCTGACACACCGCTTAAGAGACTGGGAAAGTACTGACGTTAGTGACAGTGACATGTAAGTGCCGTGACGGAGTGGCGCCATGTTTTTCGAACTGTCAAACGGTAAATGTTTATCGTTCTTGCTGGCAAACAACATTTGTGGTTGTGTCCATGTTGTGTCTTTGGTCAGGGGCTCGATTCTTGAATATCGAATTCGAAATATCAATGTCGACTTTTGACATATGTCGATAGTTTTGTATAAAGGCCTATAAAGGCGGCTTTCGCTTTTCGCGCAGTGAGAAAGATGCATCGAATAGGTAAAACCCATGGTAAAACCCAAGAATGATAAACATTTACCAGGATTGCCTAATCGGCCTAATTTGTCCGTCAACTGTATGACGTCACTGCAGTCCTACATTATAAAGGTACTCGTACATTTCAGCCTTTTTCCTGCAAGTCTATTTTGAATTGCTAGCAAATTTTGACCATGCCTTCGTACATTGTCGCAACTTTTGAGATTTTTTTGTCGTCATTTGACAAGTGTTGTCAGTTTCTGAATATTTGAGGTTACGTTACCTTTAATTTAAAACATGGATTTTCATACAAATACAAACTGTAAGTTCACACGAACTTCGGAATAAACATATAGATATTATCATAATATACTTCAATGTTTATTATGCATATAGGACAAAAGGATAGAATCAGCTGACGTAAACTGACATTTCTGCCAACATAGATTTTGGGTTGTTCGATCAAAATTCCCTAAAAACAGGCGGGATTGCGCGGATTTGACCTTGAATAAATAGAAATGGTTCTATACTTTTGTGCGCCTTTTTGTTGCAGCCAAAAGTCTGAAACGCATGCGCAGTTGTTTCACAAAAAAAGCTAGCAATAGAATTGCGAGCAAAAGGCTGAAATGTACGAGTACCTTAAGGTTTACCAAATAAATGCATGGAAATAATAGGAATTAAACAGTATTTTTATGATTTCTGAAATACTAAGTACCACTATTTGGATTTTTAAGATTAAACACTTATAATTTATAATAAATATTCCCATAAAATCGCTTTATTACTTATATTTAATTAATTTATTGAATATTACTTGGGAAATAGGTAAAGAAAACACTGTTTCAAACATATTTAGTTCTATTTTTATTTTAAAAAATACATTCAAATAAATTTATTATTACACAAAATCATACCTAAAACTAGTGTTTTTTGACAAACAAAGAAACATAATAACCATAACAATTTGCAGCATATTACTAGTACAATCCGTGAATCTTTTATGGAGCGACATAATATGTATTCTATAAAGAATTTTTAATTACAAATTTAAAATTAACAAAAATACTACATACTAAAAAAATAGTAAGTAAACTATCTCACTAAAAACGTAAAATAAAAAATGTATTCACTATTGAATATTAACGTTGACACTCAACGAAACTAATCAAGCAATGCCCAGCCAAGCACATGAACTGGAGTTTAAAAGAACAGTTTTTTAAATATTTTTTACAAAAATACAACGTACACTAATGTATCCACAATAAATACCAGTCAAAATTTTGAATATTTTTACAATAAATCTAAAAACGACGATTGAAAACGACCTAAAATGCACTGTCAAGATAGGAATAATACGACCGAGGACTGCAGTGACGTCACAGGCCACCACGTGCGATCGATTTTTTGGCGAACGTACGTCTTATGGGATTAAGCAATCCTGGTAAATGTTTATCATTCTTGGGTAAAACCCAAGGGTAAAGCCTTTTTTCTCCTAATACGCAATTAACTTTTAATCGCCCGATGGCCTGGGATTAAGAATAGATAACCGCGGTTAGTTAATAAGTGAGGTTAGAATGTTTTGTTTAGTTCTGAATGAGAGAGAAAATTATTTTGAAGCCCTGGATAATCTTAGTTTTCTTCATCGCTTCCGCCTCACGAAACCAACAAGGGTAGATCTTCTTGAAGAGGTTGAAGAAGGCCTAACTTATTATAATAGGGCGTAAGTATTCCCTATGCAATTTTATGTCTCCAATAACTATATGGAATTGCACTTTAAACTGTATTCTTAAAACAAAACGAAATAAATTGAATCTGACAATTATAATTTCAAACAACCGAAACCCAACACAGCCTCTTTGCCGGTAACCTTCACATCAATCAACATCAAATTGTTACAAGCATGACGGATTCCTAGGAAAATTGGGATGTCCAACTCCACGCAGCTGGCCATAATTAAAATCACAACCAGCTAATTTGAGTGCAAAATTCTTTGGTGCATCGAATCTACTTTTCAACCGTGATTACATACTTAGTTGTGGTTAGCTAATTACGAGGAAACGTGAAAATGGTGCATACAAGCATAATTTACCAGTCCGCTATTTTTGTGACCCGCTCGGTTCACCAACTTTGGAAACGGAACATAGCCGTAATTAACAGGCGTCATGGCATATGTCAGCTATTGTAGATCTGTGATTTTGTGATTACAGATGATATGTAGAAAAACATTTAAAATTGTGTTCAGTCATTAAAATTTATTTGTATAAATCGTTACGCATGAAGATAATTTATTAAAAAAATTATTTAAAGTGAACTGTACTATTTATAATAGTTTGTTGAGTTTCACTTTATTGACAATGGCAGATTATTTTAGTGAAATGGGATGGACCCCTCTGGAAGAGGGACAAGCACCAGACCATTTATTACATTTAGCTCGTCTCTTTCGAGATTATAACATGTTTGAAGAACTGGATAACTTAAATGGTCAAAAACTACCTCCGCCAGCTTCTAAACAAGTGGTTGAATCAATACCAAATGAAAATATTATCAACAATGGTAGGTCTCATTTCATCTGAAGAAATTATTAATTATACATACATTAATTTATTTTGGTTGATTTGTTGGAATTAAAGAATGTAAACAATCACATTTCAGATTCTCAATGTCCTGTTTGTTTAAAGGAACATATTAAAGGTGAGACTGCAAAGAAATTACCCTGTGGACATTTGTATCACACCAATTGTATCATGCCATGGCTATCAAAAGTAAGTAATAATTGTACTTCTTATGTTGGTAAATTTATATAATTATTAAAAAGTGGATTAATTTCACAAGATATGATGTTATATGGCATGGATTTTTCAGACAAATTCTTGTCCACTATGTAGATTTGAATTGGCAACTGATGATGAGGATTATGAAGCTTGGAGAAAAGAAAAAAAACGGGCCAAAGAAAGAGTGGCTGACATTGAAAATCTTCATAATTCAATGTTTTCATAACTATTATTGTTTTTCACCATTCCTAAAATATATTTTTATTCCAATTGTTTGAATAGCTGCATAGCTATGGTTTAATATTGTTTCTTTTAATGTATGGGGTGTTTTTAAAAGTTTTATTAAGCAATATATACAAAAATAAAACAATAATTGTCTGTTTATTAAAATTTAATATAAAAATACAGATAAATCACATCAAACATTTACCATGAAATTTTAATATATTTAATGTTATTTATATATATTTGTTCAAATAAAAAAAAATTCTGTATCACAGATCCTAAAAGAACTTTTAAATATACAATAAACCTATTATAAAAATTGACATATCCTAGCCTTAATTTTTCCTAAATCAGTCACTAAACTTTAAAAAATAGTACTTAGAACAGTTTACTCATTTTGTCATGTGTATTCTTTTTATTTAAATAAATATCTTCAATTACAAATATTTTGCCAGATCGAAGTTTTTCACTTTGACAATGAATATTTAGAGAGCTAATACACTTTTTTGTATTGTAATAAATATTTAGTGTTTTCAAAAGTCCTTAGAATCAGTTTAAATGCAACAATACATTATTAAAATTAATTCCCAAATCTAAAACTATAATGGGGAAGTCTCCTATTTTATTTTTAAAACAATTCCTATAATTTATTAAACTAAGGTTTCATTGATGAAACCGCCAAATTATTTATAATTTTTGAAATATTCCTTCATAGGGTGTGTTCGGGGAGCACGCTTTCGAGCTATGTAACGCCAAGAGCCATATAACGCAAACGAGGAATGGTACTAGATAGCGCAGCGTGCTCCCCGAACACACCCATAAAGTAATAGTTTTAAGCAGTGTTCGCATTTTACGAATTGGCAACAGCACACGAATACGAAGGTAAATATACATTTGTGCACTATGTTTTTGGAGCTGTATTTTGGAATTGTTATATTTTTCTTACAGGAAGGAGTAAATGCAAAATGACCTTGAGTCCAGAAAAGAGCTTGCATATAGTGGCCAATAGACCCATCTCGTTAATGGCCCAAATTTAGTCTCATGCGCGAACCAACTCCCACTCTCGTAGTTTCACCTAAATGTTCGTGCCCCTTTTAAAATTGTGTTGACAAGCCTAAGACCATAAAAGGTTAGTTGTTTATTTTATTTGAGTGGATGTGTATTTCGTTTTTTTGGACCATGGCAGTATTTTTATTGTTATACGCACTAATAAAAATAAACGAAATAAAAACTGGAACTTCCTCTTTGTGTTTTATGCATATACGTATATGCTTAGAACAAAAAGATACAGGAAGGAGTACAGAAAAGAGCTTGCATGTGGCGGCCAATTGTCAATTTTAATTTCCGTTTCCAGTGACGTACCGTAAAAAAATAAAATTTATATTGGGGTTTTTATTTTGATTTAATTCCAACCAATCAAGTATGTGAATACAATTCCATATATTTATTATAGTGAGAAACACATAGACAACACGCTATGTGACCACATGCCACAACATCCAATCGATTTGGATCAGCGTGTTGCCGGCAGAGGGGGGTAACACGCCACCCGACGAATCAGCGCAGTGTGTTTCTAGTTAACACCCGACGTCACGTGTCAAACTTTCGAGAACATTTTTAAGGTTATGATAAAAGAAAAGAAATTTTTAGTTAGGCGGTACTCAGTGTTATATGATATGAGTTCAGTTCATTATCGTGATCATAGTATTCAAAATCTTCTTCTAAATCTTCATCTAGGTCGTCTTCTTGCAGAATCGAATCCGTGTCCACGTCAAAAGTCAATACACTTAAGTCTTCCGTGAAAGACTACACTACACGATACGTGTTGTAGCATCGCGTGGCGTGTTGTCTATATGCACGACGAGCGTCGGGTGTCGACACAACACATCGCGTTGCGTTTTGTTAGTATGTTTCGACCTTTAGTGTTCTAAATAATTTAGTATTTATAAGAACCGAATGATACGCCTATGCGCTAATTTTTGACATTTATATGCAAATATTGCTTTGACAGTTTAATGTAAACATAAACAATGAGTCATACTAGGAGCTTCAAGATGGCCGACTTCCGTCGCAAATTTTCCTTAAAGTTAATATATGACAGACTCCTTCCTGTTTCTTTTTGTTCTAAGCGTATATGGGTTTATGGCCTGAGCTGCCGGGGCCATACGGCAAATAAAAGCTAGCTTTTAAATTGTGGTATTCCTGGGTAGCAATACGTTGTGTTCTATGGCAAGAAGTAGTCATATTTTAGCAGTGGAAGGGGAAAATTCAAAAATATTTGCGCATGAGTATTCAATAAAGAGATAGGTGTATTGTCAATTTTAATTTCCGTTTTCAATGACGTACCGTAAAAAAATAAAATTTATGTTAGGGTTTTTATTTTGATAAAATTTCAACCAATCAAGTGTGTGAATACAATGGGGTGTTAAACTTAACAAAAATATGATGATTTCTCAATGTTTATAGTTAGGGGTGTACAAAATCATACTAGGAAATCAATTTATTTAAATAATTCGTCATTCGTTCTGCGACGTAGATAAACCAAAAGTAAAGTTAGCTACATAAAGGTCGACTTAGGGTGTGTTCGGGGAGCACGCTTTCGAGCTATGTTGCGCCATGAGCCATATAACGCAAACGAGGAATAGTACTAGATAGCGCCAAATGGCGCAAATAACGTGCTCCCCGAACACACCCATAGAACCGCAATTCCGTCGTCTTCTTTTTTAAAATTTTAATCCTCAAACCACAATTTTATGAGGTGTTCTAACTGTTGTGTTTGTGCTGTATGATACAAAAAAATATTTATATGATATTGACATTATTCAAATTTGAAAAAAAAATGTGGAGAAAAGCTAACTAAACTTAGCTAAAAAAATGAGACAATGCTTATATTTTATTGAAACATCAAGATCCTATAAACTGTAGACAAATGTAACATACAGAACACTCATATATTTTGAAACTTCTTTAAACTTCAAATTAGATTGGCCTTTTTGTAACTGGCTATTAGCTATAAGTTCATAAAACATCTAAATCAGAAAGTGGCTTACTTCATATATGAGTTAGTCATGTATCTGTAGTGAAAGCTGCAAACATTTAGGAATTCTCAATTTCCAGTTTTCTCCCAAAATATTTGATTCAAAAATTTTTTAAATATATTTTTGCAAAGTAGTGCTAATATACTTTAATAAAACACCAGAAACCGATATCGGTTTAACACCCCATTAGTGTTCTAAATAATTTAGTGTCTATAAGAACCGGATGATACGCCTATGCGCTCATTTTTGATATTTATATGCAAATATTGCTTTGACAGCATACTATAAACATAAACAATGCGTCATACAAGGAGCTTCAAGATGACCGACTTCCTTTTTTTTGTTCTAAGATATTTTTTGTGTTTTATCCCAAATAATAAAATATTAATCAAATCTTCTTGTTCTTTGTGTGTGTAAAATTTGTGGTCTGAGCTGACAGGACTATCCCGCCAAGTTTCTTATCTCTGTACACTAAGGCCCGTATGCACCAACAATCGTACCAACCATTGGTTGAATAATCAACATGACATTTTATAGCAATCCGGTTCGTGAACCAACAGTGTAGCCACTACACACTACACTATTGATGTTCTGTAAGTATAGCCACTACAATTATATAATTTTGTTTTATTTCTTAAAAATGGCGAGTGAACGTGTGGTGGTGCATTTTTCGGAAAAAAAGGGTAGAAATTATTGAAGAAAAGTTAAATTATGTGCAAACCGCCTTAATAATCCCATTGCTGTTGCTTTTGTTAAACGATAACGTTGCTTAAATTCAAGTTCTGAATAATTATTATATAAATCTACTCTCTGTCTTATATGCCGAATTGCTGGTTGGTAACGCATTTATAATTTCGATATCATCAGAAGAAGACGTAGAAGATAAATCCATTTTTTCTGAAATTTAAATTACTTTTAATGTAACTGCAATGTAAAACGTAATTTTATACACTACCAGAAGAGCTGCAAAATATTGCTGTATTTTCTATAATCAAAAATAATTAACCCTAGGTTAGTGGTTTGTGCCAATAATACTATTAAATAGGTACTATTTATCTAGGAGATATAAATACCATATAAAAACATTAATTTAAGAAATACATAGAACATATATTTACAATATCCACAGATCATATAACGCAACAATACATCCAGCGCCGGATTCCGTTATGAGGTTAAAATAAGCCAATTAAAATGATGCTTGTGGGCGGAGTTCCTACCGTTGATATTTTACGTGACGTTTAAACTAGGTATAACTGAAAGTAATTTTTAAGGTTTTAAGCAGGTATTTATTATTTTATGATTGTTTTCCTTTGATCTTGTCTTCATTTCATAGTCATGGAAAATTTTAACTAACGTGTAAATGGAAAACTTTGTGTCTTTGTGAAAATTTCATTAATGTGAGTATCAAATCAAATACCTTTTTTTAGGCGTATAGGTAGTAATAAGAACAATTATTAAATTAAATCTACCAATTTTTTAGTCTGTTTTGCCACCTGGCTGGGGAACAAAAATTATGGAGAAAAAGATAATAGAAGGTGGAGATAGGTTCCCTAACGTTCAGTTGCAATTTTTTGTTAATTGCACGAACAAAAAAGTGTTTGGTAAATGGTTAAGAGAGTTTGAAAACTTAACCAATTCATCATACGTTATAAATAATACGGTTATTGAGGATAGAGAACGGATTAAACTTAAGTGAAATATTTAAATGATATATTGGTACCTATACATAATATATTGAATTTTTGAGGGCTCATAACATCTAGGCTTTAATATTGTTATGTCTTATTACTTCCATACTTGGTCTAGCCTTATAACTACCTTAACATCAGGTACCTAGCTACAAACAAACAAAATGTAACTTCAATATGTCAATCTGACGATGCTAAGTCTAGCGAAACGGCTGTCATTATAGTTAAAAAAGCAATTTTTTAATAAATATTGGAAGTTTTGGTAAAACGAAGAGTTTTTCATTATTCTTAATAAGATGGACTTTCAAAAAGTAAGGGTTAGTACAATTAATTTATTTAGTAAACATTTAAAAAGTTTTATTTACCATATAAAGTTTAAATTTAATTGTAGATGTCACCTTTACTCTGTGTTCAAAAACTTACAAACCATCTTCACAAATTAAAACGAGAAATACCAACGGCCCTTCAAAATAAACAGTAAAAATTCATCTTATTAGAAAAAAATACATGGGCATACAAGAAAAATTCCAACTTTTACAAGAAGCACCTTGTGAAATAACTCTCATTGTAACACACAATCAGGCAATTCAGATTATTTGCGGTTTCGGAAAGTTAGTAATGATGTAAGAGAACAGTTATTACGTCTCTACAAGAATGGACATACAGCAGGAACAGCATTAGAAATGATTAAGTGCAATATCCAGCTAACTTGTGATGACTACAACACAGCTTTAGCAGATAGGAATAGATGCCCAAGTTATAAATATTTGATAAAAACTGGATTTAATTATGGAACAAAACTACAATAATTTGCCCAAATCTATGAAATATTTCAACTCTCGGAGGTTGGAGGATGGAAATAAAAAATAAGTAATAAAAAATCCCTTAATTTAGTTACTGATAACCAAAACATGTATATTAATTAAATTAAACTTATTTAAAAGAAAACCTGAAATTATCCCCTGGCATAATAAAAAAATACACCTTTATAATACATTTTTACAGTGCAATTATATATTTTTTTACTTTCTAGCCTAGGAAGCACAAATTGAAAAAGTGCGCCAAATATCCAAGCCACACCTACTAATATTTCTATTGGACTATTTTAGCCTCATAACGGAATCCGGCGCTGGATGTATTCTCGCTCATATAACTACTAAAAAAATAAGACAATATCAATTAAATTGAGGTTAAGAAACGTCGATTGAATTTGTAACCAGCCGAATATGGGCGATCCGAACCAACGCCGGTTGGATTTAACCACTGATTGGGTTGGTGCATATCAAATTTGCAGTTTTTGACGGTTGATCCGCGGGTTGAATTGGAACCGACTGTTGGTGCATATGGGTCTAAATCTGATATTAATCAAAGCATATAGGTAAATTGAATAATATTGCAGACAGGAAATGTTAAATATTGTATGACCATGAGTTGATTTTACAGTTTTTTCATAAATAAAATAAATATTGAATCCGCTGTTGCCACTTTTGAAAACACGAATGCGGGGCTTTATAAATCAAATAACTGAGTTTAATTATTAATTTTTTTGAAGAAAATATGTAAATTAAAGGCTGTAAAGATTTGGTAGAGGTCTCCCAACGAAAGTTTGGGACAGCCACGTCTTAGTCGGCGCAGGTAGGTGGAGTCTTTCTATCAGTGGCGGACGGAAATAAAAATATATTATACATCTTAAATTAATTTTTAATGTATGATGCTAGCATAATTAAGAATAATTTATTTTATATAAATTTTAAAAAACAAACCAGAAACTCTCTCAGTATATTCGTAGCTAAATACAGTTTACAAAACCATTCTAGCTACGACACTGACAAGCTTTCGGAACGGTCGTTGTTATGGTAACGCTCGTAAACAAACCACTGCGCATTGAACGATAGGCCACGTGGCTGTCCCAAACTTTCGTTGGGCGATCTATAATAATGGGGTTATTTTGGTTGGTACCTTATTTTCATAATAGCAATTACTTTATTGATATTCGATAGGAGGAGACTTCCCATTAGGGTGAAATCGCTATTGAATAACGATGACTGTAATATCGACCATTCACTATAAAAGTTGGGAAATCGCATAAGCCAATAACAGGAAACTACATTTTGTGCATTTTTTTGGTTGACATTTACCATGATTATAACACCGGTTTCATTAAACTATTTAAATACATCGTATGTTTTGATCTGACGTGACTTCTCAAAGTATCAATGCGACTGTACGTGGCCGGACAATATGGACAAATCGATCTTTGCGTCGTGTGCGAATGAAAATGGTGCCATCTATTGGTCACTTCCTTTCCGCATGATTTGCACCGCCACAAAAGTATATTTGTCGGAGACGGTTCGAACATTTCTACGTAGGATAAAGCAGATCCGCAACTGGGGTCTGAAAACGAGAAGAATGCGTAAGTATACAGAGTGAGTTACTGTTTAGCGACTGACAAAAGGAAAATAATAAATTTAAGGGTATTACACTATATTTCATGCAAAAATTTAACTGGATCACGTAAATTGGTATTTTTAAATCATGCAACAGTTAATTATGTATAAAGTGGAGATTAACACCTAAAAATACTTAAAATTTGCGTTATTTGAACAAATATTCTTTACTGATTTGTAGAAAGCATTTGACACAGTAACTTACCGAAAACATTGCTGAGTCGAACAGTACATTAAATTTCATATACTATATATTGACATTTATAGCAGTTTAAACTAGATAAAATGCAGTGCACATCCAATATTGCTTACCTGTAGATGTTTCTTACACCATTTCGGTTACTATGTGATCCACCTCGTAATACTAGTAGTACCTTTTCCTAGTTCAAACCTCAACTAGCAATCCCATTGTGTTCCTTTTCTTGGTAATAATACAATCCTTTTTTTAATATATGTAAGATCCTTGGATTCCTCTATTTGTAGTAATGTACGAGTAATAAAGAACCTTGTATGAACATTTAGTTTATTAAAATTTTTTTTGAAACTATTACACATTAAGAATAAAATAATAAATAATAATAAAGATAAATATTTTTAAGGTACCCTGGTTGCACTGATTTACGTATAGAAAATCGTACATCGTGTAAAGTTAACTACACATTGCATGTCATGTCATTTCATAATTCATTTTCAAGTTCAAAAAGAAAGAAAGTAGTATGTATGACCGCAGTGCTATAGTTACGTCTACGACATACTAATTAAGCAGCTGTTTTAAGGTAAATTTATTTTAAATTACGGGCTTGTTTAATTTCTTGCTTGAGTGACATTTGTTTATTGTACGCATTTACATTAAAAAATTTATGGTTATGTGTTAAAAAAATACAAAACTTAAAAATTGATGAAAAAGTCATTAAAAGTATGGTACCTATTATCTAAGATGAAAAAATAAAATAGATACGGAACGTCGGGTTATTGTTTGTAACCCACATCAAACACCACCATGTTTGCTTGTGTCTACTTGTTTGAAATTTTGGTTTCTCACGGTGATTGAAGCGTTTGAATCGAACCGAGATTTTAATGCCAATAAGATTGTGGAACCGAAACGTCAAACATTGATATGGAAAAGAAAAAGAAAAGCCATACCTTTGAGCATATATACTAACGTAGAGACAGCAAGCAATAGTGATTGTTTTGTATCACAGGGGAAACTGTCAGACACTACAGCCAGTGTCGTATCATTTTTAGGGGGTTTGAAATTAATAACTTTATAATAAATTTTGAAACATGTAACAAAATATTTTTTAGACTTGAATTTAAGTAGTAATAATAATTAATTATTTATATGGAATCGTAAGATATTTTATAAAATAGAAAGTTGAATTTATTGCATAAATTTCTAGATTTTCAGTATTCTTAATAATATGGCGGAATATTTGCTTTATGAATTTTCTTATTTTTAAACAAGTGTAAGAGACCCTAATGCATATTTACTTGTATAACGACCTTGTTGATTCATTTTCATATTTATATTTACAAATCACACAAACTCTCACCATATAATATATACTGAAATTAATTTAAAAAATGGCTTTAAAAGTAATATCCAAACACTATTAAATTGTAAAAATAACTCTAGATGCAAAACAAAATGACAATAATGGCATATGTGACGATTCGACTTGACACGCAAATTTAAAACGGACCAATGAGATTGCTGGACACCATATGACATTTATTTTCCCACCTGATACAAAACAAAGCTTATTTGGACGCTGTCTCTACATCAGTATCTATTATCGCGACAACATTTTTTTTCCTAAGAAATAAATTGTTTTTCATAGATACCTACCTAAATTGTTTGTGATAACTGCAAGAAAATAATATTTCTTTTTTTCTATGAATGAATAAATTGTGTTGGGATAAAAAATATAGTAAAATTATTTATTGCTTTAAAACCAAATAATCGGTAAATTTGTATTATGATACGTCTCTGTGATATAAACAAACCTCGTCCGCCCCCTTCTTCATGCTGTGTTGTTTATGTGGGTTACAAACAAACGCTGTGTTAAGAGATATTTATATCGTTACTTGTCTATTTTATTTTTTCATCTGAGGGTATAATGTTCTTTAGCGGAGTACTTTTAATCAAAAAAAAAAATCTAAAATAACGACATTGGCATTGATTGGAAAATATATTCGCAGTCCTTGTCTGTAAAAAGTCGATTGTTATAGATCCTTTTGCTAAGATCATAAATAATTTAAAAAAGGGTCACATACTTTAGGAAGAACTCGTCATTAGAACTTTCAGTTTCCATTTCTCACAAATAAAACCACAGAATTATAATAGTATTTTATTACACGAGCGATTATGTAGGCCATTATTCACGAGGGTGAAGATTAAGCCCACGAGCCGAAGGCGAGTGTCTCAATCACCCGAGTGAATAATGACCATAATCGCGAGTATAATACTATAATTTTTCTACACATGATTATTTATCAATTTTATTTCATCAAAATTTAATCCAAATGTTTTAAAGAGGTACTAAATATGCCTTTACAATCAAAAAGTACTGGATTTAGCACAATTATTGTACATCATTGAACATTTTCCGTTGCCATAGACAACTAATAAAACCTTAGAAGATCTGTTGGCTTATGAAATTCGCGGCCTGTGATTGGTCAAAATACCGTTGGCTTATGGTTCATAAGCCAACAGGTAAATATAACTACTACTATTATTTAAACAAAAACAGTAAATAATAGACATATTATTCCATAGGTGTAGAAAAATTCATTTATAATTCTGTGAATAAAATCCATAACCTTAAAATTTGAAGTGAAATTGAGTAGCTGCTTGCAAAATTTCCAAATGTAAATATCATTCGTCAAGCTGGCAATTTCCAACTTAAGCAAACCCGTAATTGAATGTAAATGTACCTTTACAATTGTTCGTATTTTAAATATTGGCGAAAACGAGCAAAGGGTGCGCCCTCTATCTGAACTACTAGAATGGGGAAAATAAATCCATTCTCCATTTGTTTCACGAAGTATAGAACACAGGAGTCTGAACGTAATGTTGAGCGAATGGCCTCAGTTTACGGGACAGATTTTTTGCCAGTAGAGTGCGCCACTCTTTAAGAAGTACTCGTTTAAATTATTACGCGGCAAATCTTGTTGCTATAGACACCTCTGTGGAAAAAAATATTCTGAGAAATGTGGAATTTCCGTATTCGCGTGCTAGTTCATGGTACAGGTACATGTTTACATGTAATAATAATAATACTAAGGGTACGTCCCGAATATTTGCGCTACCAGTGGCAGAAAAGAGAACTATAATCTGGGTATATTTATTGCGTACATGAATACTATGAAAAACCCGATACCGTTCAGACTCCTGTGTTCTATACTTCGTGATTTGTTTGCATGCTATTTGTGAGCAGTGTTTTATAATAAATTAAATACCACACGTACCATCTTTCACTAACGATCTTTACCACACAAAATTCAAAATAAAAAAGGTTAAATTAACATTGAATCAAATAGCTGATGTTATTGTTTTCCCCATTTCACTGACAGTTACTGCAGCGCCAACTATCGGAAAAATTTTCGCGAATTAATGATTACAATCACAGACATATAAAATACAACAGACAAAGTTGTTTACAAAATGTATGTTTGCCAATATTATTTTTTTACTTACTACTATAATAATTTCAACATCATTTCATTGACTACGGCCGCGGACCGATTCACGCAATATTGTTATGTCTTATTACTTCCATACTTGGTCTAGCGTTAATATTACTTAATCAACATCAGGTACAAACAAACAAAATGTAACTTCAATATGTCAATCTTACGATTTTAGCGAAACAACTGTCATTAAGTTAAAAGAGAAATTTTTTAAATATAGTGTTTAGAGAGTTCTATTTTTATGTATGTAAATGCCTTTATTTACGTGTCTAAAATTCAATTGGTAACATGGCAAAAAAAAGTCCAATCATGCTTGCTACGTTTCCGCGCCGAATTGCTAAAAACAGACGTTGAAACAAAAATTTTTTGCGCGTTTATCTCCAGATTCCGTAATAAGGTTTTTTCCTAATATGTTTAGGAACTCGTTCAATTCCTTATTTTTATTATTCTTATGATTAAAAAGTGTGTGGTGTGTTGGAAAATCGACTATTTGAATCTTAACCTATCTTTTCACTGGCAAGTTGGAGTAACCAATTAAGGTAGAGGCGGGTATGTGAATAATTTTTTAAATACAGTAGAACGTCGGTTATCCGAACTAATTGGGACCTGAGGGTGTTCGGATAATCAAATGTTCGGATAATCAAACATAGTTTTAATAATGCCATTTGAGGCGCTTACTGATAGGTAAATTATTGATTAAGCATGTGGAAATTAAAAACTCAACATATTTACGTATACATAATACTTTTATTATATTAATCAACTCTTTTATGTAATTTTGTACTGAAGTTAATATAATATTGACACATTTTATAAAGAGTAATGTCAAATTAAAAAAAATACAATACATACATAAAAAAATATGTAGAAACATAAAAATATGATAATAGTATATTAAACAACGCATTTCATATGGAATTCTGTTATGACACGAGTTCAAGTTTAAAAAACGAATCGCGAAGCGATGAGTTTTTTAAAGAACGAGTGTCACAACAGCCATATAAAATAAGTTGTTTATAATATTTTTTATATTTTGCCATTTTACCATTTTTTAAATTAATTTATTATTGTTATGTAATTACGAAAATTTTGATTTTAAAAAGTATGTTGATAGCACTGTGTAATTTATAACATTTGACAGTTTTGACATTTAAATTACAAAATGTTAATGTTTTCAAATATTTTAAAATGACTAATACACCAATAATAATATATTATATAAGTAAAAGATGATATTCATATTCACAAATACTTTCTTAAAGAACAATATAAAATTAATAAATTGCTATTAGCCACAAATGTCATTGTCAGTAGTCTTGTCATTCGATACTTCACTCATGTCGCCAACTATTTAAAACAAAAATTTGCGTGCGTAAAAGTTACATTACGATACGCAAATGCGTTTTATAATGAAGATTTTTATAAGTGCAAAATATAAAAAGTAACATTTTTAGTACACGTTACACGCAACCTTTTTTCGTGTTCGGATAATTGACGTTCGGATAACCGACGTTCTACTGTAATGTCTAATATAATTAATATAAACTACAGTAGGTATACATTAGTTTTACTGTCAGTTTTGAACTTAAAAAATTTCAGATAATTATAAAACGTATTTTAAATACACAGTTATAGTTTTATACCTTGTTAAGGAATACCCGAATTGACTTTAATTTTTAACCCCTTTTATTTCTCCGTCTATGTTGTTCTACTATCGGCCGCCATTTTCCAATAATAGTCCTGTATTGTATTGCCTTTTCACCGCCCCTGGCCCTAATCATGTTGGAATGTAAACATGTCGTGTTTTATGAATGAATAGCTCTGTCTGTTGTATTTTACATGTCTGTGAGTACAACCCAATTTTAGTTCCGATTGAGCAAGTTACAATTAACTTGAATGTAAAGTAAACGCAAAACAAATAGCGTTGCTCGTCATAGAATTAAACATATTCATTTATAAATGATAACAGCACTATTTAAAAGATACAAATTGATTTCATTTAAAATTTAGTTATTTGAGATCCGCATTTTTTGCAAGGAACCGCTGTTGCCAAAAATAAAATCTAGATAAAATATGGGATGTATTGTTATTTACGCCTTCTTTAAACATTAAAGAAAAAAAATATAATAAAAAATAGCATTTTTCAATTTAATAATTATTATTTGTACTTGGTAGTTTTTAAATTTTTGATGTAGCAATCAAATTTTTATGTTTAAACTAAATACTTTTACATACGTACTTCTATTTATATTTAAGTTGAATTCAATTTATAAAGTAACATTAAACGTTAGTTCTTAAGCATGTATTGTACATTCACTATCCCTATTTTCCTTCGTCACGCCATCACGCGTGAACGGCCTATTTCTTTGTTGTGTTTGTTATTGTCAGAAGGTTCTTATGAAAGACAAAATTCAAAAAATTAGGAAATTTAAGAATACTTAAACCACTATTGGACGATGAAAACCTTTTTAATGTAACATTATGACATTTGACATAGAATTGACAGAATGCGTGCTGCAAAATGTTAGGAAACAAAACATGGAAATGAAAGAACTATAGAATCTATATATTAGATTTTTGTTCTGTTATTTGCAAGTTCTTTCGACGTGTTGAGTCATTCTTTACGTGAATATTGATTATATCAGTAGTAGTAATACAAATCGGAGTATCGACTCTATATGGAGGGGGTAAGCATCCATTTCAGGTATCGCCATGACACTTTGGGAGTATCCATAGCCGTCCTCATTAGTTTTGGTTAAGGTAGGCAGTTGGTTGTATGTGAATAAATCAGTGGTAGCGTTTGTATTGTGTGAAATCTTAGAACAAAAAGAAACAGGAAGGAGTCTGTCATATATTAACTTTAAGGAAAATTTGCGACGGAAGTCGGCCATCTTGAAGCTCCTTGTATGACTCATTGTTTATGTTTACAGTATGCTGTACAAAATGATTTAAAACACTAAATTTATTCACATACTTGATTGGTTGGATTTTAATCCAAATAAAAACCCTAATATAAATTTTATTTTTTTACGGTACGTCATTGGAAACGGAAATTAAAATTGACAATTGGCCGCCATATGCAAGCTCCTTTCTGGACTCAAGGTCATTTTGCATATACTCCTTCCTGTTTCTTTTTGTTCTAAGTGTGAAATAGTCTTCGAGCATATATACTAACGTAGAGACAGTGTCCAAATGAGCTTTGTTTTGTATCAGGGGGGGAAAATAAATGTCATATAGTGTCCAGCAATCTCATTGGTCCGTTTTGAATTTGCGTGTCAAGTCGAACTGTTACATATGCCATTATTGTCAATTTATTTTGCATCTAGAGTTATTTTTACAATTTAGTAGTGTTTGTATATTACTTTTAAAGCCATTTTTTAAATTAATTTGAGTATATATTATATAGTAAGAGTTTGTGTGATTTGTAAATATAAATATCAAAATGAATCATCAAGGTCGTTTTACAAGTAAATATGCATTAGCGTCTCTTACACTTGTTTAAAAATAGGAAAATGCATAAAGCAAATATACCGCTATATTATTAAGAATACTGCATTTATGCATTAAATTCAACTTTCTATTTCATAAAATATCTTATAATACCATGTAAATAATTAATTACTATTACTACTTAAATTCAAGTCTAAGAAATATTTTGTTACATATTTTAAAATGTATTATAAAGGTATTCATTTCAAACCCCCTAAAAATGATACGACACTGGCTGTAGTGTCTGACAGTTTCCCCTCTGATACAAAACAATCACTATTGCATGCGGTCTCTACGTTAGTATATATGCTCGAAGGAAATAGTGCATTAAAATATTTAATTCAGGTACAGAAAACTGCGAAAAAGATGCGGAACAAATGTTACTTACATTAAATGACATTAAAATAAATACTACCGATGCATGTACTCCTTCTCAGTGTTCTGTATCTGATAAAGAGACTATTATACTTAACGAAACGGATTATCGTAATAATATGGAAGTACGGGTTTTATTTATTAACAATTTTTTTTAGTACTACCCTGAGCTTATACCACAAAACAGAATATTGGTTAGCACAAAACAGACTATCCAATATTCTGCTTTGTGGTTTATACTCCCAAAAAATGGCTGCTCTTGTCTTATGAACATCAAAGGAGCCGACAGCGAGTCGATACTCTGATTTGTATTATGTACTCTGTGATTATATTTACGTAAATCAAATTAGTGTAACAAAGAAGGCGCCTAATGTAACATTAATCTAGAAAATCCATGTTATTCACATGGACAGTTATATGTCGCATATTCCCGTGTCGGAATACCAACAAAACTATTTATATACGCACAAGAAAAAAACTAAGAATATTGTATGTCATAAAGTATTATAATAAACACTTTTTTTATAATTATACCAATTCGAATTCATAATATTCATCGTTGACAGGACAGCTGTAGGGCAAGCAAGTTTTTAATAAAATATACAATCTCTAACCTAAACTTTTCCTCAAAACATTCTAATGTACTGGTTAAAAAAGGGTACGATGTTTTTTTATTAAAAAGTATCGATTAATAGCTATACGGGGTATCTTTTTCCATGCGCCACGAAGTAAAACGTAGGTCGAGCCATAATTCACATTGTTATAATGATATTCTAACTAAAACAATATCTAAATCTTAAGAAATGTATAAATTTATGGCACAAATTAGAATCAAAGGCATAAACACGAATTTCGTTCGTAAATCCAATATTTGCAAAAATGCTAAGCAGAGCACAAAACAAAAAAAATAGTTATTTCTTTGTGTTCCATGGTATTTATAGGTTTTATTAATAAAAGTAATTCCTTATTTTCTGTCCCCTTTCAAAGTAATCTCTTGTCCAGAAAGGAGCTTGCATATGGCGACCAATTGTCAATTTTAATTTCCGTTTCCAGTGACGTACCGTAAAAAAATAAAATTTATATTAGGGTTTTTATCGTTATTAAATTCCAACCAGTCAAATATGTGAATATATTTAGTGTTGTAAATCGTTTTGTGTTTATAAAAACCGAATGATACGCCTATGCGCTCATTTTTGACATTTATATGCAAATATTGCTTTGACAGTATACTGTAAACATAAACAATGCGTCATACAAGGAGCTTCAAGATGGCCGACTTCCGCCGCAAATTTTCCTTAAAGTTAATATAAGACAGACTCCTTCCTGTTTCTTTTTGTTCTAAGGACACGATTGATAAAGAATAAATAACGGTCGTATTCAGCGGACGTGACTATTAACAAACTGTAGTGAAAACATCAGCTCACTGCTACTTTCCGTAATTGATGTGAATCGATGGCCATTTCCGGTGGCACTACTTAACGCTACTTGTTGGTAGCAGATTGCAAGTTGTCAAAATATGAACGTAATTCAATTTGAATCTTTTAAAACCAAAAATACCCAGGTTATAAACAAAGACAATTAAAAGATGTCTAATAGTCTCAATTCGTCGGACAACGGAGTTGTTTACGCTACGTCCGCTGAATGCGACCCATTGACATAATTGAAATTACACAAGAAGACAAATATAACCACCGACGTCAATCGAAACCCCTGAAAGGTGATTGAATCCTTGGTGTAATGTAAGTTGCCTGAATGATAAATTCCGATTTATCTATTTTAAAATATGGCTTCATCACAATTGTGACGTACATTGCTATTCGTTTTGCGTTTAGTATATATTTGTTCATATTTTATTTAGTGCGGGCAAGGGGTGAATAAACCCTATTTCTTAAGTATACATTATTTTTTTACTAATCAAACATCCTGATTTTTATTTTCGGAATTTATGAAATACAATATATTTTCTCTCCGATTGGCAGCAAATATTAATTTTCCTGACACATATCAATCAGCAAAGTATTACTTTTCCTGCCTAGGCAGCAAAGTGCTTACTTCATAATCCATAAATCGTTTATAATTTCCTTCATATTTCATCCGAGACTTCTCCGGCAACAAGTTCAACTCTATATTTTTTGCCACCTTCCTTTATTTCTGGAGGAGTAAGTACTTCCAGGTCGCTAGTACTGTCCATTATAGTATAATTTAAATATACCGATATTTTTTCGCACAACTGTCAGAAATTTCATGAATTGTCAAACTATAATTATTATGGACATTTCCATAGCAACCAACCATTCCAACAACTGCGATTTCTATCAAATTTTATTTTAATTGAACACTACAGGAAAAATAAAGAGATTGTGGGAATTGTAATAATTTGCAAATACAATATCCTCCTATATCATTATGAACAATCGGAGAGAAAATTATATGTTCAACTCGGCAGCAAAGTAGATTGACTGCCGAGGCTCGCTACGCTCGGCTATGAATTCATCTAACTACTTTGCTGTCTAGTTAAACAAATAACTATTGTTCAATCTTGTTCATTTTTTTTGGTTTGTGTACTGACAGATTAATTTTAATAACCGCATAGATACAAATTGCCAAATCTGTCAGCTGTCATCGTCCTGTTTGGTTAACCTGTGTAAAATTGAATAAAATTCTAAATAAAAAAAAGTAACATCACATAATTTTCTAAAATTGCACAAAAAACACTTTAAATAGAATTTGAAACTCATAAGAAAATGGTACTTTATGAATTTTTTAAGATAAAAATGATCAAATTCCATTCAAACTAATTAAAGAAAACACTAATTTATGATACATATGTACAATCAAAAAAACTCCTAGGCCTAGGTCAAGAAAAACGATAAATTTCTCAAAACAAACCGACCCTAGCAAAAATTAACCACATTGTGTATTTAAAAAAATTATCACCCTGTACAATTATGGCTTAAAACAATGAGCATTCTCTGCTTCCGTGTTTCTATTAACCTAGGTGGAATTCTTTTTCTATTTTTAAAGAACCATCTACAAAATTCAGTTCTCACTCATATAATCTACATTTCAATATTTACAATTTAATTATCCTCTTATGGTACATGTATATCAATATACATAAATTTTATTTTATTTTTTCTTGTAAATAAACGGTATTTTTTACAACAATAAGTGACTAGTTGTATATAATTTGGCATTATTTCTTTGGCTACGTTCATGACTAGTATTTTTAATCTTTCAATATTTATTTAAATAGAAAAATCAATTTCCTATTTGGAGAAGTCTAAAGCGGCAGAACGAGATCGAGTAGAGAATATATAATTAAGGATGTAGGCGCAAAATTTTAACAACCAGATTTGGGATATTTACTCTATCCCAATTTTTAAACTACGTGAGGTCTGTTTTAAATTGTAAGAAAAGTGGGGTATGACTTGCCTACAGAGTCGGAATCGGACCAAATGTGTTGTGTGCCATTGTTATTGAATTTTTTTATTGTTTTTTTCTGTAAATATTTATGGTTTTAGTTTATTCTGTTTCGGTTATTACTATTATATTATTATGGTAGCATTTACTGTTAATTGTTTTCCAATATTAATTGCTAAAAACCATTTAAAAGTGTTATAAAGAGTGAGTTAGTTTACTAGGCTTCAAAGTAGAAAGAATGGCATGAAAACAATATGTTTGTCCCGTTAAACATCCACTCTGTATAGTCGGAACCCAGCTCTCTCTAGACTGGTAGTTGTACAGCGCGACAACAAGTGCTGTACGCACGCGATTTGTTGACGGCTTTTAATGGTCCGCTATATTCTATTGCGTGTAGGGGTCTCGGGTTGGTTTTTTGTGCCAGTTTTTTTTAACTCATAAAGTCGGTTTCGGAGAGTCCAGCTTTTTATTTGGGGCAGTTAAGTAGTAAATTTAGATATATCTTTGTTTCGGTAATTAATTTTTAATAATTGGTTTATGTATTGTAATTTTTGCCCATATTAATTGATAACCTTAAATTAGTTACATATATTATGGCAGCGTTTTGGAGACTTTTTGAATCAGAAAATGGAAATCCAGATCAAAATTAAAATTCAGAAGATATGATATCGCCAACAGGTGAGGTTAGTAGCGAATTTTGCAATAAAGATTTACACATTCAGTGTCAGAGGGTTATTTTAAATATGTATCAGTGTTTTAAATATGAAGATAATAAAAAATCAGATGTGGTTATAATAAAGCGAATTAATACCTTAACTAAAATTTCTATTTACACTATTTCTCGGGTTATTAAGCGCGGTGATGTTATAGATCAATCGCAGGTGCGGAAAAAAAAATTTGCAAATGTTGAAGATGCTACAAAAGATGTTATAAAGCGAACGATTTATAATTTATATTAAGAAAATATTGTACTGACTTTAGAAATCGTTCAAAGGAAAATTACGAGATTATCCTTATTATAATTATAAAAGCTTAGAAACTTTAAGCGGTATACTATTAGAATGCGCTTTTAATTATAAGAAATTAGATAAAAGAATGGTTATAATGGAATCGCGGCGTATTGTTGTACTCCATGAAGAGTATTTAGATAAAATAACGAAGTATCGTGAATTAATAAGGCATACAGTTTACCTAGATGAGACTTAGTTTGACACACATGATACTGTTCAGTATGGCTGGGTAGATCAGCCTCAAAAGTGTAGTTTAAATGCACCATGTTCGAGAGGAAAGCGTATAATAATTCTTCAAGCCGGAAGTGAAAACACATGTTTTAGTTTTTTATACATAAAATTATTTATTCTAATAATTTTAATGTATTCCTAAAACATAAACTACATATTGCATAATCCGTATCAAATAATGCACAATTTATTTGTATAAGACATTAAAAACTTTAAACCCAAATTATAATTGCACTGCATATTTTTATATAACCCGTTCTATACATTTTTATGTAAATGACTATCAAAACAGCAAATCAAACTTATTACTTTATTTTGTTTAATTGTGAAATGGGGAGATTTTTTAAAGAAATAAAAACAAATGTGAATATAATAAGTTATGCATTGAAAATTACTTCCATTTTTTACTAACTTTATACTCCTATAACTAATTTAAATAAAAATTTTATGAATTTTACTGACTTTCTGCCCTTGGGAGTATAGAGACCTTTATTTCTGCGTTTAAGTTTTTTAAAAATAATAAGTGGTCTTTTCAGGATTCGAAAAAAAAAACGATTGCATTTAGAATGCTTTGGCATAAAATTTTCCGCCTACACTCTTAAACACATATTTTATTATTTAGGTGCAAAATTTAAATACATATAGCACGCTACTGACCAACTGCTACGTTTATGATCTGTTTATTTTTAATGCTATATTG
The DNA here is from genome assembly GCA_035357415.1 of Ophraella communa. Lineage (NCBI taxonomy): Eukaryota > Metazoa > Arthropoda > Insecta > Coleoptera > Chrysomelidae > Ophraella > Ophraella communa. The sequence goes on from CM068985.1 coordinate 23,228,819, forward strand.
CTGACTTCCGGTGCAAAATTTAAAATCTAGTTACTGCTTGACAGAATTTTTAATAATATATTTTTTTGACTTAGTGCAAAATTGACAATGGGATCCTGAACACTTTTTTTTTAGTGTAAATATAGAAAGTAAAGGTGGAAAGAAGAAAGAATAATAAGTTTTTGCGTCTTAAATATGATCCAAATTTGAATTATTTAATTTTAAAAATTTTACAGCGCCATCTAATAGGCAAAAGTAAAACTGATGATAACTCCTACTGTGTAAAGATCAGTAAAGATGAGGTAAATTTGTATTTGAAAGTTGGCAACGCTTAACCTTTTAGCATTGGTATTGACAGATGGTTGACATGTATTCAAATTTAATTATTGTTAATATTGACGAACAAGAATTTTAATCAGCGAATTGCCGCCAATAAAGATGTACATGTTTTTAGTATGTTACGAAAGCATAAGCGTCACCGTGACAGTCATGTCATACCAACATCATGTCACCAAAAATTTAGTTATCTTTCAAAATGCAAATACCCAAAAAATATTAAAATTAATTAAAATAAAAAATAATTTCACTTCAGGAAAGAATAAAATGATTATTATTTCTCATATTGCAATCTTTATTTTATTTTGAATTAAAATTAAATTTTTTGGTGTCATCTCTTGGCGCCATATTTTTTTTGTTTGAATGGAGGAGTCCCTTCATGGTAGCCAACCTGGAAAAACCACTGCCTTTTTTTTGGGAATTATTCAACTTTGAATGTATAGTTTTTGCCACATTCAGTATATTGTAAAAGTTTTTCGTGTCACGAAGGTCGAATTTATTAGATATTTCGTATGTTATGTTTTCAGTAATGAATTGTGACAATTGACAATTTTCATTCATGCCATCATTGTCAATTTTCATTAAATTGCTATTTTGATTTTTTACTTAGGACATAAACTATTTTATATTCTAAGGAATTTTATTTGTTCTGTGTTCTGCTTTTGTTTGAATTTCATTACATGATCTGGATAAATTGATACCGAAAAGAGTCAGAAATCCAATAAACTAAGTAGACAAGACGATTTTGGTTAAAAAATGAGAATAACTGTCAAAACGCTGTTAATATATTAGATACTTGACAGACAAAGAAATAGAAAATGACATATTATAATGATTTCTATTGGTTATCCTTTAGTGAAAACATAACATCCGAAAATCCCTACGAAAAACATTTTATCCAATATCTAATAAATGAGGCCTTCGTGACAAGAAAAACTTCTACAGTATACTGAATGTGGTGAAAACTATACTTTCAAAGTTGAATAATTCCCAAAAAAAAGGCAGTGGTTTTTCATCTCTTTTTTCAAGTTGGCTACCATGAAGGGACTCCCCCATTGTACTTACATTTTAAAATATAATATTTTTATTATTATTGACTCCAAAATTATAATTATATTTGATTACAGTCTAAAATTTACATAACTATTAACAAATTATGTTTAAATTGCTTTTTTTAGTGAGTGTTCAGTACCCCATTATTTCAAATATTGCACGCAATGACATTATCTCTGTTTAATATGTGACAGACCAAACTTTCTATTTCAAATGTAGGATTCTACTCACTGCCAGCATTTTTAATGACATTTTGTTATTCTTTGATACTATTCTATTCTCTAATCGATTTCACTCCAAAATACCTACTTTAGACGAAACAAAAAAAATTTGAATAAACCGACGACATAACTGTTATAAAATAACAGTATATCTTAAAGGGGATGCTTCAAAATGAATATCTATAATCTAAAATTACTTAATTTTCGTTCGCAACTGACTTACGATTAATAAATAAAAGGTATGAGCATTTTTGTAACAATATCAGTTCTAATCACAGGCAAAGTTTCAAAAACCTATTTAAGGTTATGTATAGTGGAGTTTGCGAATAAAAGTATTTCTATTTAGGTATCTTTTGGCACCCTCATGTGTTAAATATTTGGCACTAGTGCTTTGGTACTATCTATGAAGGGTAGAAGAAAGGAGAATCAACTCATCAATGTATTAAAAAGTGGCGCCACAGTAGCAAGAGTAAATGTCACAGGACGTTACAAGTAGTAGAAAAGAAGAATTTGTCCTGTGATCGGCTGTCAAAATGAATTATTAGTTAGAATTAAATATCATTGGACTATGTAAATAGTTGAGATTTTAAATACTGCATAATTTTTAACTACTCAAGTCAGGAAAACTATTATTTTTTTAACCTAGCTCACGTCCGACTTCACGTTGTACTTTTACCCTTTTGCTACTCTCGCTCCATCTATAATTTGCTCCCTACCACTGGACAGTTTTTCGACATTATTTCTACACAAGTCGGTCCTCCCTACTTCTACTCTCCATAGTACTATCTAAAAATCGTGATAACTGACACCTGACCATCATTTAAAATGAAAGAGATAGCATATACCTATGTTAATAAAAAAAGAAGAAATAAAAAAACGCCATCTGGAGTCAATTGAGATAAGTCAGTCTCTTTTGTTTTAACTTAACATATTTTTTATCCAAATTAAACCCTACTTAAGCAGTTAAAAGTACCTAATACGAGGTTTTGTGAAATTTCGGTCAAAAGCGCTGCCAAGCTTCGTGAAAAACACTATATTTTGGCCATAAAAATGTCGAAAACAATTGAAAACTATTTACCTATAAGCCTCTTACCTTCATTTACATTCGTGAATGATTAAGTAGGTATTAAGCTAAAATTTTATCTTAGCCAAATAAAAGTATAAACTGGTTTTTAAAAACCTCGCGTTTTCCACTAAGTACGATTTTGGTCACAAAACTTTGTTTGGCATGATAAATATTTACAAATATTTTTTATATGTACTTGTATAAGCTAAATTAATAGTTTTTTCAAGCATAATCGTTAACCCCCAAAAAATTAAAAATAAACAAATTCAAGCCAGTTTTGACAGTTGACAAAAAAAAGTAATATTTCCTTAATACTTAACAACACCATTTACATTTTTCTGTTATTATTTTACTAACTGTACGTACAAAATTAGACAAATCCTTATTTGTAAATTACCCTGTATTAACTGTTCATTTTAATAAATTGTTTGGCAGACCTATTGTATGAAAATTCTCAAGTATTTAACATTTTTTATCAAATATTTAGCTGACACTGTGCCGCTTTCGAAACAATGATGTAGCAACGCTGCTTCCTATAAATATTTTTAGTCCCCTGTTGAGAGGATTATTTATTTTAAAGTATTTTTTATATATAAGACGTTGCAAATGTTTTACACATAGAGAAATATAGTTTTGGGATAAAGCTAGTACCATTTATAAGGAAAACAGTTTTTTCACTACAAGCCTATGGTTTGTCCAGTATAAATATAAGTGCACGTCATCAAAGTGAACACATCGGTTTGTTCGTGTGCTACTGTCAATCAGTATCTTTTTTCACTGTAAATTTGCTAAATATTTAAATTCATAGGCCGCAAGTTATTACAAATAATAAACAAATGTTTTAAGAAAGTTTACACGTAATTTATTTTATATTAAATACAACTCCTGGACTAATAAAAAAAACTCATGGACAAAATTAACGCACCACAAGTTTTTTTTTCCTGCGACTGATATAATTGATAGCTTCATAGAATCTTGTAAATGAAACAGAGCAATTGTTTTGAACTGAAATTGGGAAGAAAAGACCCTATTTTGAGTAATTTTGTAATTTTTTATTACTAGCTACAAATTCGCAAAACATGAACTACACATAAAACACGTAAACACATAAATTAGCGTGTTTCAACTGATTCTTGTACCGTGTATGGCCTCCTCTACTTCTTATTACTGCATTCATTCGCCTTGGCATCATGGAGATCAGATTTTCGATAACATCTTGGGGGATATTCTTCCATTCTGCTATTACTGCATCTACCAGTTGATTATGGTTGATAGATGAGGGTCTATGACTGCGAACTTTCTTTTTAAGAGCGTCCCATAGATGCATGCTCTATGGGATTTAAGTCGGGGCTGTTGGCTGGCCATTCCATTAGCTGAATATCAACTGCATTTAAGTAGTCACTTGCCTAGCCACGTGGGGACGGGCATTATCTTGCATGAATACAAAATTAGTCTCCACGAAGGGGGTAAACAGCATCACATATTCAACTATGACATGTTCGGGATAATAATCCGCATTCGTGGATCTCATACGAATAGGCACCAACTCTGTACGACCGTTAAAACAAATTCCTCCTCAAAACATAACAGTGCCTCCACCAAATGAAATTTTTAGAGTAATATTGCATCTTGAAAATCTCTCTCCTGGCCTTCGCCAAACACGCTCACGCCCGTCCGAAGATTTTAGGTTGACTCTAGTCTCATCTGAGAATAAAACGCTCTTCCAATCATCAACCGTCCAGTTTTGATGATTTCTTGCAACTCTGTGTTCCCTGGTTAGCAAAGGTTTTTTCGCTGGTCTTCTATTGCTCAATCCAGCTTCCTTTAGACGTCTTCTCGCAATTCGAGATGATATCAGGACGTTGAAAGCAATTGCCAACTCATTTTTTAACATTGTACCAGTGGTTGTCCTGTTTCTAAGAGCAGATAGCTTCAGAAAGCGGTCATCTCTTGCATTCGTAGACTGTTTGCGCCCTTGTCCTGGTCTGCGATTGTAAGATCCTGTCTGATTGAAGCGTTGAACCATGCGACTTATAGTCGAATGATTTCTTCCTAACAAATTCACAACATAGCGCATAGAATGTCCTACTTCCAGTAAAGTTGATGCCTTTACTGCGTCCTCAACCGATAAATTTCTGCGACGATTCATTTTTTAACACTAAAACTCTTAAAACTAATACTACTAACAACAGAACATCTTCTAGCAAATGAAATCTTTTGTTAATCAACGATTTTTCTAACAACAATGTGCTCAACTTTGGAGACCATGTAAAATTATGACAATAATTATACTCTTGTCACACGAAATTTTGACAGCAGGTGTCTAGATTATCAACAGACATCCATCCGTATTAGTAACAAAAAACTTTGTCCAGGAGTTTATAAATTTCAAACGAACATACCTCGTGCTGAAATGTTTTAGATGTTGGCAAAATTGCGCCATGTTGCTGCGTTCAAACATGGCGTAGTATTGTAGTCAAATAAAAAGAAGAATATTAGAGAAACTTCGTTTGACATTTATTTGATTCTAATACTATTTTAAATGCTTGGCAACATAGTCCCGTTCGACAGCTGTGACGTGCAATTATATTTATACTGGACAAGCCATATATATTTAACATTTAACTTTTGTTGAGGTATTTAATTTGTTCATTTTTAACCAAGGTAGAAAAACACAGGGATTACTTGATTAGCACTAAATCTCAATCCATTTGACAGAATGTGACGTTAACTATGCAAAGACAATTGATTGCCTTGTCACTGTCATGTCATGGGAAACGGAAGTGACTGTTGACCCGTCCAAAAGTTTAATAGCTTTAAAAACTAATATATTTAATAATATTTAAAAAAATATACAGCTAGTAGTGAAAAAAATGCTATATAAGCCACGGTAGAAAAGTGAATTTTTCTCTCAGATCTATTAATGGACCTCGACAATAATAGGGAATTATTGAACACCGGCCTATAAGATAAATAACATAATAAAGTTAATCCCTATTTAAATAAAGACAAACCTTAAATTTTAGAGTAGAAATTGAAATATTGGACAGTTTTAGGACAGCAATGTTTTTATTTCTAACCTCTACTTGATTTCTAATAAAAAAATAATCTAATTGTACTTGTGTCTTTTGGTAGCGTCTTGAAAAAATTCAAATTTTGGTGAATTTTTATTATAATTTTCATAGAGTTTTAGAGTAGAACATATTTTATAATTTAAACTTAGATTTAAGGTGAATTCCTGCAAGCAAAAATTAAAACTAAAATTAATTTAAAAGTAAAACTATGAACATAAAACCATGTAATGTAAAGTAATGTAGATGTTTATGCAAGAAATTGATAAATGGCATATTTATTAGTTTTAGTTTAAATCCAAGTTTCTGGTTTACATGTTCTTAGTTTTACTTTTAAATTAATCTTAGTTTCAATTTTTACTTGCATACATCCACTTTTACTTAAAAACTAGGCAACCGAATGTACAGACAGATTACTTGAGTTGAGAAAGTTTTTTCAGAGGTTAGATTTGGTAAATTAGGGAAATAAGGAATCCTTATATACTTACAGTATCTAGCCTCAAATAAGGGAAGGCAGTATTTTATTATGGTACCCTTAATAAATATTTTCTAATACGCATGAGTACCTACCTGTCATTTTCGAAACGACCATAATAAGGCATTTACCTTATAGCGTTTCCAATAATCCCCTAATAACTCACTTTTCTACTTTGGCGCATAATTACCATTGTTTTAGATATATTCAAGTTTGGTTACATTCTGCATTTAAGTGAAAAGCTTTTGCTAGAGTGTCCATTTATATTTCCCTCTAATTTAACTTCCTATGACTTGTAAACGATTTAAGATTTTTGAAATATTTTTCTACTAAAACACCGAATTTTTAAAAAAGTGAAAATATCAATAATGTAGAGATTCTGACAAAGGCAGGGTTCTAGAGGCAGTACTGGCTCTCTGGTCAACAATGGGGGAGTCCCTTCATGGTAGCCAACCTGGAAAAACCACTGCCTTTTTTTTGGGAATTATTCAACTTTGAGTGTATAGTTTTTGCCACATTCAGTATACTGTAAAAGTTTTTCGTGTCACGAAGGTCTCATTTATTAGATATTGGAAAAAAACGATTTTTGTAGGATATTTTCGTATGTTATGTTTTCAGTAATGAATCGTGACAATTGACAATTTTCATTCATGCCATCAATGTCAATTTTGCTATTTTGATTTTTACTTAGAACATAAACTATTTTATGTTCTAAGGATTTTTATTTGTTCTGTGTTCTGCTTTTGTTTGAATTTCATTACATGATCTGGATAAATTGATACCGAAAAGAGTCAGAAATCCAATAAACTAAGTAGACAAGACGATTTTGGTTAAAAAATGAGAATAATTCAATAACTTGAAACTACTTGCTGATTTCTGCGAATAAACTGAATCTACAAAATCACCTTAACCACGAATAAAAACACATACAATTAACCTCCAAACATCCACCGCTATAGTGTCAAAACGTTGTTGATATATTAGACATTTGACAGACAAAGAAATAGAAAATGACATATGATAATGGTTTCTATTGGTTATCCTTTAGTGAAAACATAACATTCGAAAATCCCTACGAAAAACATTTTATCCAATATCTAATAAATGAGGCCTTTGTGACAAGAAAAACTTTTACAGTATACTGAATGTGGCAAAAACTATACACTCAAAGTTGAATAATTCCCAAAAAAAGGCAGTGGTTTTTCATCTATTTTTTCAGGTTGGCTACCATGAAGGGACTCCCCCATTGGACACATCATCATTAAAGTTTGACTTTGACACGCCGTTTGAAGTAGTTATGGGAAACCTCTGGAGGACGTCGAACCAGACTCACTCGCGTGGTTTACAGAAGGTCCAAGTGTAAGTGATGAAACCAAATCCAGAAGGGCTTCCGTAGAAGCAGAAAGATATAACCAAGCAACAAAAAAAAACAGCTAATACACTCACAAAGGAAGAATTAATTACACCCACCGTATTCTCACAAAAAGCTTGAGCAATGGATCAGCTCTGGATGTCCTTCTGTACCAAGTCATCCATCAACTAAATTGATGTGGGACAGAAATATGGAACAAATCATAATATGGGTAGAGTACAACCAAACATAAAAAATGTTAAGGTGCCTTTAGACCATTTGATTTTACGTTTGATAAAACATCTGATTTTAAATTAGGGGCTAACTTGATCCTTCCCAAATAATACATTTTACATTTATCTGATTTTGTATTTCACTTGAGAATAATAACTTCAGCTGTCATTAATTTTAAAATAATAGAATTACATAACTTTGACAGGTAGCACGGCTGTTAATCAATATAGATAAAAAACTATCCATAAAGGAAAACGTTCATGCAAAACATAAACAATTAACCCTAACCAAACATTTTAATAATCTTGGTCCGAGAATGTAATAATAACAAATGCCCATGCTTACAAAAATAGATACCGTTCCTTTTTGACCAACTCGAATGTTTTGTAAAATGTAAAATCAGACGGACCAACTCAAATCGAACAATGTAAACGAGTTCAAAGTGATAATTTCATCCAATTTTTTAAAATCAAATGAAAAATCCCATGTTCTAAAGGCACCTTTACGCTGGAGACATGTGTAACCTTTGGGGATAAGAATCTTGGAATGCAAGAGAAAGTTTAGAGGATGAAGTATAATAAAGGTAACCAAGAAAATTTTTGTTGACACCAGGAAACTTCATTCTTGCCCTATTCGTTTCTGGAGGAAGTTGAAGTTAAACAAGTATTATTTTTAATGAAAATTATAGATTATATGTAATTAAGTATCTACTTTTAATGATCAATTTTGCCTCCCATATCAAAATCGCCCCAAGAAAAAAATAATAAAAATAAAATTTAAAAAAAAAAAAAAATTTTAGAATAACATCTAATGTAATCGAATATCTTCCTCATGTATAAAATGTTTCAGAAGAGCAATATAATTATCGAAAAATTACAACGATAAAGACGCCTTAACAACACATTTGAAACCGTGTCGCTAGATGCCAGTACCCAACACAAATAAATGTCACTTAGACTTCAAAAATAGAAAAAAATGTCTATCTATAGAGGAGAGTATAATTGAGAGTGAACCAAAAAATCCCAAATCCAACAGATTTGGCGACAGTTTATGGATTTTCTTTATTCGTGAAATATTCCAATGAAAAATAGCAGATAATTTTGCATTAAAGCGTGATATCTTATACAAATTGCATTCGGTTATTTTCATATTTTTATAAATAAAAAGAATATAGACTTTGTACATACTTGATAAAATAATAAAACACAGGTAAATTTCTACATTAAAAACCGTAGGTAAAGTGTAAATTTTACTATTTAACGAAGTAACTCTGATGATGGCCTTATAAACCGAAAGCGCTTAGTTACTGAATTTAATAAAATTTACACATTTTACCTACGGTTTTTAATGTACAAATTATTCTTCGTTTTATTATTTTCATATTTTGAAACGAGCACTCGTCCTTTGGACTCGAGCACTTTCGCGAAAATATAAAAATAAGCTCAATTTTTAGATATCAAGCTTTCTTGTGAAATGATCGGTAATTTTTATGCACTCGTGCAATTATAACAGAAAATTAACCAATCCAGCGATAACATTACCTAAATACACCTCAAGTATATTTTTTTACCCCACCAAACTATTTTTTTGCCTTCTAATGATTGACATACGCAACTGGTTAGTTCAGTTAATGATTATACTCGAAAAAATTAGTAACTTAGCAGCGTAGCATTAGCTAAGCAACTGCTGGATGTTTTGTCCTCATGTGTAACAGAAGAGTATCACTGCGAGTGTACACTGCTGGACAATGCGTACACGAGTATTGGCCGGGGAAATGAACGTAATAGTGATTGCGCGTATTGCTAACTATTTTACCGCAAAGCACGCATCTTCTTCGTTCGTCCATCGTACCTACCCTCTCGAAAAGCTGGGAGACCTTGTAACACTTAATATCTGAAACAAAAAAAATCAATAATTAAAAAAAAGTCGTTTATATAGGCAAGAATTGCCCTTAGTTACCTTCTTTTATAGGGGAAATGCTGTTTTTAAGGGGGTTCCTTAATTACTACTTACCTTCCAAGCTCTGTTTTTCGTAAAATTTTCTGCGATGCTTATTAAAACACTTGATTTATACCAAATTTTGATTGTTTCGTTTAATAAATTAACCCCTAGTATAACAACAAACGGTATGCTCGTGTCGTTCGGTTACTACTCACCAACCATGGAAATTCGCCACCTGCAACTCTAAGCTATCGTCCGATAAATTGCAAGGGTATATTTTAAATAATTTAACAAATGTTCTTGTGATCGAGCGGTGATTTTTTTTTATTTAGGGGTAAAAAAACAAATAGCATCTAAAACACACCATTTTTAATAAAACTTATTAAAATACAATATAAATGCTTTTTAATGAATGCACGTAAATTCTTAACATAAATTTTAATAAATTCAAAACACTAAACTAATTAACTTTTAATTAAGTAACGAATTAATTAAATAATAGAAAAAAAGGACCTAAAAGAAAAAGAAGTCACCAAAAAGCTAAAAAATATCATTTAAATTCTCCATAAATAGTTTTTAAATATTTATCTATCTATATACGTGGTTTTTTGATCTTTTGAGCATTAAATGTTTTCTTTCGAACTATTACATAGTTTTCCCTTTTTTGATCTTATGTTTCATCACAAAGTCTTAGAACGCTTATAATTGCACATACGTTGGCACGATTACGTCGAGATATTAATCTGCAGTCGTTTTACGATAACAAAAAAAAATAAACAATATTTCGATTTATATTGAAAACTTTTAAAATATTTTTTCCAAAAAGGAAATATCAAACATTTCCCATGTTACTGACATTTTCAGTTTCTGTATTATTAATACATCCTACCCTGTATTCAAAGACAATTTGAATACCTTTGTGAATATATAGTAAAACTAACAAGAAAATAAATAAAAAAACAGATAATTTGGAAGATTTTTAAAATTATTAAAAATTATTACTAAAATTATAGAGCGATTCATTCAAACCAATTTTTTTTTTTCAAAAGAGAATCCGAAAAAAATTACCATATTGTCAGTTTCTTCATTATTCGAAGATAACTTAAATAAGAGGAACAATTAAGAGCCGTTTGCTTATATTTAAATATTGGCACTTCGAAGCACAGTTTTCCTACTGCAGTGTCATCTACTGACTAGTTGCTAAACTACAGCGTCATTTGTTTTGATTATGAAGTTGTAGTGTCGTCCGTGAGTGCAAAGAATAATGGTCGCGAAAATCGTTGATCCCTTCAACTGTGAGGTGCCTTCTGTGAATAGTTTCTTATGTGCAAAAGGATCATCGGCTGCTGAAATTCATCGGGAATTATGTCTGGTTTATGGACCTTAAGTTATGAGTGCAGACAATGGTGCGTGCAATGTGCAAATTGTGTGCAAGGTGGGTACCAAAAATACTCACCAACCACCACAAGGAGCAAAGAATGTGTAGTTGACGAAATTTTTTGATCTGTTATCCTTAAGAAGGAGATTATTTGTTTTCTCGCATTGTTTCGTGGGTATTATACGCCAACCCAGAAACAAAACTGCAATCGATGCAGTGGCGACACTCAACCTCACTAAAACCGAAAAATGTAAAGTAAACATCGTACACGAGTCGAAAATTGATGGTTTATTGGGACAAAGATGGTGTCCTTTTAGTTGATTTCAAGGAACGTGGGACAACATTTACAGCTGTCGTGTACTGCTAAACGCTCCACAAATTGAGACGTGCGTTCCAAAACAAACGCCAAGGAAAACTGGTTGAACTCGCAAGCGGTCAGCTTCTATGCAGAGGGATTTAAGGAGCTGATGTAGCGGAAAGAAAAATGCTTAGAAGTGAACGGCGATTATGTAAGTATAGTTAGTTGGTACCCAACTAACTGTTACAATAAAATTTCTTTCGAGTATATTTTTTTCTGTGATCAAACGGCTTTTACGTGCCTAGTAATTCCTTGGAAACAACATTTATACCTTCTAAAAAATAATGCACCCAGAAAATGAGATTTTACCAAATACTAGTAATCCTTAAAGTTATCTACATCATATAAAAAAAAACTTCTTTGTAATATTTTCTAGATTCTGTAGTGAATAATACCGTAAAACGACAGCACTCCTACCTCTACGAATTAATTAAAACGAATATGGAAGGCGATACTTATAAATTCCAAGTCAAAAAACTTATTTGGAATCAATAAGAAAAGTATTAATTGACAGATGAGATCATTTATGTTCTCCGATAAAATTTACATGCGCGCCTATGATAAAATAACAGTAGAATACTACTTTATGCATTCTATGCTGATGTGGGCGGAGCTAGTGATGAATGACGTAAGTTTTCGTTTTACGCAGCGGCATAGATAAAACTAAATTAGATGTGTAAATTTTATCGAAAAATCGACTCATCGTTGTCGATATTCGACTACCTATCGTATTTTCTTTTCACATGAATCAAATCCATCTAGAAAAAATGTATATGAAAATTTATAAAATAAATTTATTAAAAGCACAATAGAGATATATTAATATGTGTATATAAAATATAAATTAACCGCAACCTTTAAACAACAAATTGTTATTAAAAATAATAATAATAATAAAACACGTTAACAAACAACATAACTTATTACATGGACATTTTATACAAATACCATATTACTGCTCCTTTAATTTTATCATACAAATTGTACAACTTTTCTTAGTACAGTCGATAAACATTTTTTTAAAGAAAAATGTTTGCCAACTACTCAGAAAAAAATATAAAAATGAAAATTACAAACTAAATATTGCACAATTTTTAATATTATTTAATAAAACTTGTGTAGTTCGAGGTTGCTTAGCACCAATCCTTATCATATCACAATCTTTGTTTATTTTTTTAATTTTAATTAATTCTTTCCTAATTAGGTTTCTTATATAAATCAATTTGCCAATAATTAGAATATATATGTTGAAATAAAAACTAACCACCGAAAATTTTTTTAACGATTAAACCTCTAGTTTACATCATTACACAAAATAATATTTTTTACATACAGGATTCACCAAAAGTACCATTATATATGTATATTTTAGAAAACCACTTCAAAAATTATAGCCAATTATCAATAACAATACAATTTAAAATTTAATTTTGGTGCATCATGTATATAAACGGCAAGAGATTTTCGTCTTACAAATTTATTTAAATGAAATTTAAAATTTAGAAGTGTACTCTTTTTGTTTAAGTGTCACACGGTAGCTAATAACCGATCATTTCAAACATTCAAATACTAATATTTGATATTAGCAAAACTTAAGTTTTGACAGATCGATTATTTGCCGTCGAGCTTTTATTTTGCATACAGCTTACAATAATGCGAGGCCATTTTATTTAAAATTGACAGCGTTACTCTTTTTTAACATTTTTAGACGGGATATCGTCAATAACTTGGACTGTGGAACATTTTTGCACGAAAAAAAATTATACTTATACAAATTTTTAAATAAAATGTTTCGTTTATAAGTATACTTAGAATGAACTGTTCAATTCCTTTAAATGGTGCACCCTGTATATTATTACTGTGTTTAAACATTTAAATTAATTCAATTGATAAAAGTTAATAATAAATAGTTAATAATTTAAAATACCTACGCCTATGGAAGTCCTGTACATCTAGTTTATGTATGTCAGGTTATTTGTCTAATAAACATTTGAAAATTCTAATTTTACGTACTTCTTTCTGGGCAAAAATCCCTACACTTTTGGCACCTCGTAGGGCTAGAAAATTTCCAGGACAGTATCAATGTTCCTGTTAAATTTTGCCACCTATTAATCAAAGGTGATATCTACCAGGAGTCCTTAAAATTGTATCGATAAATTTTAAGTTTCCACGAAAACTTTTTTTATTTGCAAAAATACGAAAACAAATTGACTCGTCCTAAGGACTATATTCAGTTTGTTTGAGTAGTTTTCCCTAAAATAAAAAAACTTTAGGGCTTGGAAAACAAATATTTATCCAGTAAAATTTTACAGGACGAGTGGTATTTGAGAAAATTATTTTTTGAACCATTCTGTCCGGAATGATTGGCTAGCATTTAGCACAAAACAAGATTAAGCGTTTTCATTGGACGAATTCACAAAACTTTACTTTTAGAGGCAAAAAAATAATCTCATAAATATAATTGCAATAATTAATTTTTTTGTATAATAACCGGGCGCCTATGAAATTGTTTTTTCTTTTATAGTTTACATCGTCTATTAATTGATTATATTGACAATATAATCATATCTCCTTGCTTAACGATCAATCATTGGATTTCAAATATTAAAATTCAGCCAATAGAATCGAACTACAGTGAAAATATAGCTTGTCGCAGTATTTTCGCGGTGATGAATCTGCTTAGTTTTTGTTTTACTAACTGTCAAGTGAAAATAATGATTTAAATTATAAACGTCAAATTTATGTGTTTTGAGTTTCTCTTCAGTGCTCACGTTGTTAGTTTTTGATTTTGATTTCAGTAAATTTCTTCGAATTAAAATGGTGACACGATTTTTCTTTATTTCAAACCCATATTTATATTGTCGTCCAAAATATTATTCGTCGTATGATTAATAACCTATATTTTTTTGGAATATCAAATAATAATCATACACTTACTATAATATTACCCCTGACAATATTCTTTAATTATTTTTTAATAGATTTATGCCTATGGTATTTTAGTTTTCAGAGGCACATCAATTTTTTTAATATATGAGGCACATAGAATAACAGTGGTCCAACTCCATTTTTTTAAAATATCTGTTCTTTATTGTAAATACTTTATCTAATGTGCATCTTTCAGTATGAAGGTGGGCTATCTCCATATTTTGACTTTCTGCAAAAAGATGATATGGAGATAGCCCACCTTTATACTGAAAGATACACATTAGATAAAGTATTTACAATAAAGAACAGATATTTTAAAAATGGAGTTGGACCACTGTTATTCTATGTGCCTCATATTTTGTTGTAGTCCATAAGTTTTTTTTAATAATAAGAAACAAATCCCATGACAATCACTATTTCTTTTTGCATAGTGAAATATTTTAATATTATTCCAGAAGTGTATTAATTTTACCGTCTAAAAATGTAAAAAATCTTTTACTAAAATTATTTGGCAAAAATAATTAAAAAAATCAACTTTTAGTTAATTTTTTTTTAATTTTGAAATCAACAACGATAAGGCTTTGCATTTTACATCGACTACATCTGAAATATCCATAAGACTCATCAATTAACATTTCTACAAGACCAATATTACACCCATTCATACTTTTTAAAGGGAAGGGATTACAAATGTATCGATTAGAAGATAAAGTCTATTAATTTGTAGCGTTTCTTTTTGGGGGAGGGGACACCCTGTATTTTATCCTGAAAAAATGTTATCCTATTTCTAAGTACAGAATGTTCCAAGCCATTTAGATTTTTTTTAATAATAATATAATAGGATTCATAGAAAATAGATTATCGAAAGTATTCGATAATCTGTGGTTTTAAACTGAAGGAAAGTGCACAATTGATACAACTAAGGCCAGAATGTGGATTAAACTTTGCAAAGAAAAAATACAAGTACTAACAAAAATTTAAATATTAGGTCTGAGAAATAAGTAAAAATAAGAAAGAAATCGATGTTTAATTGTACCAACCCTTACCTTGTGAAGGTCCAGTATGACGTATTGGAATTTTTCTATAGATTGTGTTTTTGAATTAATTATAAATTTTGTAAAACATTTAAAACAGCTTTAAAATAATTTTAAATTTTACCCAAATATTTTCAAATTTAGAAATTAATTAAATTATTTCGTTTACTATTAATATTCATCTTTTTTTTAATTAAAATTCTTATCACCCAGAACATCCTGTAAGACTTAGGAAACCTTAAAAGTCTTGAAACGGAAAATTTCATAAAATACAGAGTACCTTAAAATGCATATTTTAAGACTGGTTGGCTGTAAGTAGCCGATTCACCCTGTATAGATTAATATACAAAATAACAAACATCCACACAAGTTCAAGTTTCACTTGACGAAAAAAATCCTATTAAATATGTACAGTTTTACAGTAATTGTAATTATGTAAAAAACTTTATATTGAGTATTTTGTTTTTAATGGAAAATAGTTAAAATAGTTCGAAGAAGAAGAATTGCTTTGGGGGTCGTAATTTTCAATGGATCATTTAAAAAAAAATTCGAAAAAAATTGCCCCTTAAAATTTTTTTTCCCTGACGTGTACATTTATATTTATGTACATCGGGACCAGTTAAGTAATAGTTATATAGAATAAAATTATTTTTAAAAACGAATTAATATTTTAAAATTTTTGATTATTTTTTTGTCTATCTAAAATTTTAAAAAGGCCGCAACATACCCACTGGGGTATTTAATATTTATAAAATTCGAGTAAATTCTAAAACCTTAAAAATTAGTAATTACAATATATATATTTAATTATATATATATATATATATTTTAATATGTTTTTTTATACAATAAAAATCTACCTATAAAATATATTAATAAAAAAATTGAGATAAGAAATGAGGTAATACACGAATATTAAATATAATAAAAATAATAATAATTGCACTTAAAATATGTAAAAACTAGTTAGTTTGGCAATAAAGACGCATTGTTAATAATTGCAGACTAAGAAAAATGTCATTTTGCGTACGTGGGTCTATTTAGTCGATAACAATGTCGTAGATGGCGCCAGCCGACAAAAATCAAAAACGATTTTGTATTAAATAGCAACAAATTAGACATTCGAATTAAATTTTTTGTAATTAAAATTGGTAAAAAGTGTTAATAAAACGGAGATAGTTTGACAACTTGTGACAGTCAAAATTAGAGATGGAGTTGATATTATATAATAAAGGAAATTGAGCAGCAGAAAAATTGCTTGGGGATAAATTGCTAATGTAGAAAGAAAAATAGATAATCAAATAAATGTTAAGGCAAATAAAGACACATGGATCAATACATCTGGTTTTAACACAAAAAATATCAAATAAGGGAAATGTAACAAGCCTGAATAGATGATCTAAAATGGATATTACCCTACTTTATACATAAAGATTATAAAATAAGCAGATATTCTAAAAAAATTATAACAAGACCGCTTGGGATTGTCAAAATTAAAGATGGAAGTTACGTAAAGAAAATAGAGGACAGAAATTGTAAATATGTAAAGTTCTAATTTAGATTTAAGGGTGAAATATACCCAATTAAATGTTAATAAAGTGATACTGGATGAATTTATTTGGAATGGACATGAACAAATAAAAAATTGAAGATATGGAAATCCAGTAGAGACACTAAAGTAGCAAATCTTGGGATAGTAAAATAAGTGACACGGAAATAGAGCAGAGAAATTACTTTGGGACAAAAAAGTAAAATTAAAAATACAATAAATGCAAATAAATATCACCAAATGAAAACATGGATAAATGCATTTGGATTTGATACAAAAAATATCAGGGAAAATCAGGTGGGATAACAGATAACAAAATTAAATATATGGTTCAATATATTTGGATATGAATTACATATAGAAATATTGTATTAGGACAATTTGGAACTGCCAAAAATAGCGATCAAGTTAGCATGATAAAAAATATAAAAAATGGAAATCTGGATTTGGTTTACCCATTGGAATAAATAAGGGAAATAATGGAAGATACAGATGAGAGATTCATTAATATGTAAATGGTTCCAAAAAAGGTAGATGACAATGTGGTATGGAAAGTACCAAGAAATTTTCCCAAAAATAACAAACAAACGAAAAAAATTCAAAGTAAAGAGGTTAATACTGTAAAAACTCACTTTGTAATAAAATATGTCAAAAATAGATGTGGAATTGCCATTTGGCGCAAAGATGATCCAAATACATGTCATAAATGTGGAGGACACAATAAATGGTAGAAGGGACTAAAGAATGTCATAAAATGGGGGAACGGACTAAAAAATGCCATTTAGGACAAAGGGCCCAAAACAGGTGGGTATCCAAAAAATACCAAAAATGAAAACTAACCAAAAAAAAATCGAAAGAATAGAAGCATTAATGGGGAGACGGACGCAAAGAATGTTACAAAAGGGGGAAAATACCCAGAAATGTCACATTGGATAAAAAAAGGCCCATCGAGAAGAATGCCAAAAATGAAAATTAATACAAAAGAGCGAATTTAAAAACAAAAAAATCCTTAAAGAAGTAGTACAGAACGACACATGGGTGGGTAAAAACTATATTTATAACTAGAGAAACAAAAATAGTAAAAATATTGCACCAGTGTATTAGCGATAAGTCCAAATGTGTTTTTTTAAGCACAAAAGAGTATCGATGGTGGCGCCACTTATATTGTAACCGCCTAAAAATCACACTGTCCCAAAAATTCAAGAAAAAAATAAAGGTTTTTTTCTAACCGCCACAATTTTTACAACTAACCGACGACCAAGGGACGGTATAAGCTTCAAATATATTTTTTAATAATTATATCTACCTTTAAATATATATTTATATACGAATAAGTATTGTTCGTCTTTATAAAAGAGTAATTTGTTCATCATTTTAATGATTTTTTTTCGTTATTTCTTCTTTATATTTTAATTGGGCGAACTCCAAAAAACATCACAGATTTTTTACTATTCTTAGGTTATAGTGAGTTGTGAAACACACAAATATAATATTCGTATCGGTAGAGGGCGGGCGTTTAGAACGCGCCAAAAAATTGTATATTTGTTATTTTTTTAATTTTTTTAAAGACTAGATCTCTTTCCATACAAATAAATATATGTGTGTATAATAACAATATTTTTTTTAATATTGATAGCTTTCTGTCTTAGCTACAACCTCGAGTATTATGTATGTATATACGTGTGTAATAATTTATTAGTATATAGAATTTTATCTCTTTTTCCTACTCTCGTTTTATAATAGTTATATAATAACAAATTTTCACTGATAATATCACAAGAACTTAAAAAATTTCCAGGAATAATTTAAGCTTGCGTGGTATTTAGTAAGAAAATTTCACACCATAATTTGAAAAATAATAATTAATCCATTAAACGTCTGCACCATAGACAAATATAACATATTTTTATTTGTCTGTGATCTGTACGTTGAGGTTTCAGTGTTCTATGTCGTTACAGCAGTCAAAAAATTTCGAAAAACTTCCAGGAAATTTTTTAAATTGCCATGGTAACGAATCAAAATCAAAACATTTTATTGGTTAAAAAGTAAAAGTGTGAAATTTTCATTTTAATACAATGATTTCAAGCAATAGCTTGGTCTATAATACCCTTTCGTAACCAATAGTGACACTTTATTTGACAATTGTCAAGACGTAATTCCGAATAATTAAATTAAAATTTAATTAAAGGGGTTATAATAAATAATTGTATCTGAATCCTCCAGAAATTACAGAAAGAGCACCACCTGCTGTTAATGACAACATTTAAAAATTAGTTTAATAAAAAGTAGTAGAAAAAAATAATGTATGCATAATATACTATTTTTGTTCGGTTAGATTAGCGAAATTAAGAAAAAAAGTGAAAAGTGAATCGCTAAAAATCTTTAGTTACCACGAAATATTTTTTTATAAGTACGAACCCGCCACTGGTATCTTACATTCTTTTGTTCAATTGTACCATAACTGTAGGTATTTTTTAACGTTCCTATTTCTCTTTGAAATTTGGTTAGGAAATTTACTTCATTATATCACTAATCACTAATAATAAATAATTTTTTAATTATGATATTTGACTAACCCTGTATGTAAATTTTTTTAAATTTGCTTTGATTTCTAAAATTTAGTTATTTTTAAGACATCTACAAATAGATTTGTTATGTTTTTGATATACTTGTGTTTAAATACTTTTCTTCCTATTTTCCACTAACATTTAGTTATTTTAAGAAATCTTTTAATTTAATAAAATCTGATTTTTTTAAACAGGTTAACTACGATTTTTTACATAATCTACGTGTAATTTTTTATGTTTTTTTTTTATAAATTTATTTAAGATGAAAATATACACATATAGAAATTTTTATGAGATTATTAAATGCCTGATAATTATTTTTTAAATAAATTACGATTTTTGTCTAACCCTGTACTTAGAAATTTTATTGATTTACTAAAAAATATGTTGTATGAAGTTATAAAATTTATTAATTTTTTTATTAATTATTAATAATAGTTATTATTATTATTCTTTTTACAACAAAATTTATTTAATTATTATTATTTGACTTAATCTGTAAGTATTTTTCCAATTTATCGTTTAACATAAAGAAATTTTTACTAAATTATAAAATGTGATAAAATTTAGCCATGATTTTTGAATATCTTGGTATTGTTTTAAACCTAACATGGTATTATCTAATAAGTCTATCTAAAAACATTTCATTAAAAAATATGTATCTTAAATTTAATCATTGCATAAACAAATATTAGGCTGCCAGGAAAAAATTTGTTTTATAAAACTGATTCAGTGGAGAAAACTTCAATACCTTGTAGTTGTTAATATATTAATAATTAAGATTCATATAAATTAATAAAAAATATTAAAAAAAATTGACGCCCCCTATGTGTAGTCTAGGAACATTGTTTACGTTGAGGAAAACGGAAAAGTTGACGAAATTCGCCAGTCCAATAAATTCCAACTAAATAAGAATCAGCAGGCGTAAAATAGTATATTAAACAACGCATTTCATATGGAATTCTGTTATGACACGAGTTCAAGTTTAAAAAACGAATCGCGAAGCGATGAGTTTTTTAAAGAACGAGTGTCACAACAGCCATATGAAATAAGTTGTTTATAATATTTTTTATATTTTGCCCTTTTTACCATTTTTTAAATTAATTTTTTATTTTTATGTAATTACGAAAATTTTTATTTTAAAAAGTATGTCGGCAGCACTGTGTAATTTATAAAATTTGACAGTTGTGACATTTAAATTATCAAATGTTAATGTTTTAAAATATTTTAAAATGAATAATATACCATTAATAATATATTATATAACTAAAAGATGATATTGATATTCACAAATACTTTTTTAAAGAACAATATAAAATAAATAAATTGCTATTAGCCACAAATGTCATTGTCAATAGTCTTGCCTTTAGATACTTCACTCATGTCGCCAACCATTTAAAACAAAAATTTGCGTGCGTAAAAGTTAAATTACGATACGCAAATGCGTTTTATAATAAAGATTTTTATAAGTGCAAAATATAAAAAGTTACATTACGATACGCAAATGCATTTTTTAAAATAGATTTTATAATTTTTATAAATGCAAAATATAAAAAAATATTTTTAAAGTTGACAGGTTTTTTTGTTAAATCAATTTACACTTTGAAATTTAGACAATGACGCTAATATATACAAAATATTTTTTAAAGAAATCTACAGGGTGATTCAAATTTTACAAAGGATATTGCTAATGTTCAAAAAAATTTTCCATTGTTTTTTGTCCTATATTAATTTATAAAATGATACAGGGTGATTCAATTTTAGTTAAGGTCTATGAAAATCGTATAAATCAAATTTAGTATAAATTTAATTACATTACTTTCAAAATTGTTATTTTTTTGGAATAGGTTTGCGTAAAAGTTACAGCAAAAATATTTTGAATAGATAATTAATGATTTATCATAGGCGGCAAGGAAGAATCACCTATAGAATTTAAAGAAATCTGCAGGGTGATTCAAATTAAGTTAAGGTTCATAAAAATGTAATAATCCAATAAAAAAATAGATTTTAGTACCTAAGTATACATTTAAATAAAATAAATAAATAAAATGTTAATATTTATTGGGATATTACATCGTCAAAGTTGCGGAAAAATATATTTTAAAGCTGTAATTAACCATGGGTGGTGAATTAAACATTTGATATAAAATATTTTTCACCTGAAGCAGTTTATAGAAAATCTACAGGGTGATTATCAGTAAATGAAACTTATTGAAAATTATTTCTATTTTTTTGGATATTGTACTGTCAAAGTTACAGAAAAGGTAAGAAAAAGAAAATTTCAAAAATTCCATTATTAAACAGGTTGATGATATTATTTAATGAAAAATGTCTTTTGCCACCCGAAATGTGTACAATCATACAGGGTGATTTAATTGTAGTTAAGCTCACCAAAAATCAGATATTTGAATAAAAAATGAATATCCATTCAAATTTAGAAAAAATTATTTTAAAAATGAAATTTGTTTAGTAATTTTTAACACCAAAGTTAGCCTTAGACGACAACAAAGAAGTTCAAAACTATTATTTTGCCAATAAACTCTACTTGATAATACCAATAATTAAAAAATTCCTTACAGGGTGATATTTTTTGAACTCGTGATTTTCGGAGTGATTATTTGAATAAATTATGATATTTTAGTATTAATTGAACAAAATGATTGCAAGTTGCAGTTTAGTTCTCAAATTATCGTGAACTAGCGTTACACGGCTTTCCTTATAGACACGAAAAACATTTCGTGATAAAAGTAATTTTTTTCGTTACAAATTGCACCGTCACAGTAGAAAATAAAATTCCTAGTATACAAAGAACAAAAAAAAAATTAAAAAATAAAAACAGTACAACCTACTTGGCGTTGCGCTAGTAATTTAGCGCTCCCACCCCTGCTATGACTCGTACAAAGCCCTATAATAGAAATAGTAGTAAAGCCAAAATCAATCGGCCGACGTATCGTTAGCTATAGCGTTGGGCGGTTCAAATTTCGGCTGATCGAACTTCCTCGTATCGGGATTGTAGCGCGGATGCTTAAATTTGCAATGGGTTCGAAGATTGTCACTGCGTGTGTAGGTGGCTCGGCATAAGGGGCACTCGAACCTGCCCGGGAAGTGCACGTGATAATGGTTTCGGATGTGCGTCACTATTTTTCCACACAGCTTGCATCGATGCAGGTTACAGCCACCCGGCAACTTGTCAAACGTTAGCCGCATGTGCCAGGTTTTTGAACCTGCAAAACGACAAAATTAAAATACCTTTTTACTTACAAAATGTTTCTAACGTTTTCCGTTGACTTATCGTCAAAGTGAGATTCAGATAGAGGGCGTTCGACTCTGGGGTACCACCGCAGACCAAATTTACCCCGTGTGTGTCAAATTTACCCGCTCCAATCGAGATCAAAATTTAGAAAAAGTTACGTGCGTGAATTACAGTTCCTGGAATAAAGGAATATATTTTTATAATAGCGTAGTAGACATTACGTCTAGATATTGTGTATTATTAATTTAACACTTTTATTTTCCTACAACTTTTTGTGAGTTATTTTTGTAACCTAATACTTTTATTTTTTAACCTTTGTTAATATTTAGATAAATATAACGTTTTGAATAATTTATAGAGAATATTGTATGTACTTTCAATTTGTAGTTTCTAAGTTCATGTTTTAATTTTGACTTTGGAGTTATAGTCTCGACTTTGTAATTTCTATGCATAAATAAATTTGTTAGTTCAGTAGAAAATATTGTTTCTAAAAAACAAGTTTCTATTATCCTGAATGTAACTGCTTAAACTTATAAAGACGAAAATAAAACTTGAAACTTATTCATTAATCAAAACGTGATATTCACCTAAATATTAACAAAGATTAAAAAAACAAAGGTATCAAGTTACAAAAATAATATGTAATTTATAATACGCAAAACGTTAAAGAAAAAAAGTGTTAAATCAAATAAGACGCAATTATAAAAACAAATTCCTTTATTCTGGGAGCTGTAAGTAGCCAGTGGTTGTGAAATTAAGCTACTTGTGAGAAATATTAAAAAAGCTCATTTGTAACCAGTTTAATGATTTTTTTAGTAAGTCTCAGATATATTAACTTGAAATTTAAATGGTAAGGACAGGCGTTACTAAATAAGTCATTAAACTGGTACTTGGTACCTTTAGACACCCTTTAGAAGGTTTAGTAAAGAAGAAAAGAAGATAACGTTCTACCGCGGAATAAAAGTTCACGTTTAAATTAGACTATTTTCCGGCTTTTTTTTTCAAAATTGATCCTTCTTTAGCATCAAATAATGATGAATTAGGCTAAATCTAATTAGCTGCATTCCGAAGTATTATCTTTTATTTGTTGATAAAAATCCAGTGCATTTATTAAAGATTTTCTTGATTTTCAAAGAATCCAATTTAAGTCATAATTATTGAAAAAAGTACCTTGTTGCTATATAAAGAGGCATCTATCTGTAAAATATTATCAGAATCAGGATATAAATTCTGACAGTCCCTGTAGAATTAATTTTGGTAAAATCCTCTCGAATTCACTAATATTCACATTTAATGATGAAAACAATATATTTTTCATAGTACTTCTTAATATTGATTCTTCTCCATAGTTAAATCTTCCTAGAATCCCAATTTTGACTTATTGTGCCAAAAAAATTACTATTTTAGACTAAAATTGTGTTATAAGAGGTACCATTTATATATCGCAACATTCCTGATAGCTAAAATATGGCAACATCATAGTAATGTTTACATTTTTTAGCATATATTATGTACTCACAATGTTTTTATCTAAAGTGTTTATTTCGATAAAGCTGTTGTGGTGAATTCAATTGTACGTAGTTCGGTCACCGAATAATTCCGTGTAGGTGGTTCAAAATCGATTGTGATCCCTCAAAACATCGATGCAGTACGTGAACTGATGATGTAAGATCGTCATAGACATATCGTAAGGTACATTTTTTTGGACACCAAAACTTTAAAAGTATTCCTTATTGAACATATATACAAGATTTTTTTTTTATATTTACAAACTATTTGTTCACATCGCGCACTGCCAATTAAAAAAATTTAGCGTTATTGTTAGATTTCAAGCTTTAAATATTCGATTGTACACAGGAAAATCCAAGCTATAAAATTAATCAGAAAGTTTTGAGCCAACGGAAAACGTTATGAGTGTTATGAGGATTAATAGTGACAGCAAAAGATATATTTATATATATATAAAAAATAATAAATAAATAGTGAAAGTAGTATGTGCACCCCAGAGCAGAAAAATAAGTATCATAGAATATATATTTAAGATTAGAATTTACAAAGTTAAAATTTTAATGTATTTAGTTAAAATACTGAGCCACCAAATGTAATTTCAGAACCAGGGTTTATTATTTTTCCTAAATTTGTCTGAGAATAAAATTGACAAATACATAATAATTTGATGCAGGTGTGCATAGATTTTCGTAAGGTATTTTGAAAAGACAGAAACCTTCCATGTTCCTCAAGAAGATACCAAACATGTTCCATCTGTACCAAAATAAGTCAATGGGGAAGTCTCCTATTTTTTATTTATGCTTTTAATCAATTCCTAATGGTTAATAAATAAAATAAAAAAGTTTGTTTATTTAAACTGTCAACTATCCTACACGCTTGCGTATGATTTTGTTTGTTTAGTTGTTTATGGAGCTGTGTTTTGGAATTGTTGTGTTTTTTGTGTTTTATCCAAAATAATAGAACATAAAAAAAGCACAAAACTAAAACACCAAAAAACGAACGAAACAAACAAATCGGATCTTCTTTTATATTGGTATAATTTGTGGCCTGGTATTAATCCAAGCAAATAAATAATAAATTTAATAATAATGCAGATGCAAAATTGCTTTATAATATAATAAAAATGCAATATTAGTAAGACCAATATATGATTTTATAGTTTTCATTCTTAAATAAAGTAAATTTAAATGTTGTTGCCACAAACACAGAAATTTAAAAATTAAATGCCCAAGCTTAATTATCAATTTTTTAAAGAAAATATATAAATTAAGAGCAAAAAATTTGGTAATAGGTTTATTTTGTTACCTTGTTATAAGGGTAATTACTTTAATGATATTCGATAGGAGGAGACTTACCCATTTCTGTGGTTTAAAATATAGACAGTGTCAAAAATCTTCAATATGGCACAAATCTTGAAACACTTAGCTGTTTTGAACATGGTTTCAAACACCATTTTTAGAATATGAAGCTCTTCAATAACCCTTTGAAAGGTACAGAAGGAATGGAACATTGTTCCTCAAGAAGAGATTAACTTTTTTTTATTTGCAGTGTTTAAATTAAATCCAGTGGCTTAAATGGGGTATATTTAGACAATGTCTTGGCACCTTAACATAAATTAAATATACACCTTAACATCTCACCAGAACAAGAAAGGAAGTACTAGATATAACACTAAGTACACCGAATCTTAAGGATAGGGTGAAAGATTGGAGAGTATCGAACGAACCATCCCTCTCTGATCATAGAATGATTACGTTCAGATTAGAGTGTAATCCTCCTGAGCCAGAACTCAGGAGAAACCCCAGGAAAACTAACTGGGAAAATTACAACACTAACCTGAACATAAATCTTGCAAATCTCAAGACTAAAAGAAATGCCAGGAATCACCTGGCATTAGAAAACGAGCTCATAGAGCTGAACGAGGCAATAATCGATGCCTATGAATCCAGTTGTCCTCTCCAAAGGACTAGAAAAGCAAAAGATGCGATATGGTGGAACAGTCATCTGTCAAACTTAAGATCCGAAACGCGACAGCTCTTCAATAGAGCCAAACGTAACGGAGATTGGCAGAGCTACACCGAGAAACTTACAACATATAATAAGGAGATTAGAAAAGCTAAAAGAAACAGCTTCAGAAAATTCTGCGAAGAAATAGATGCTACACCCTCTGCAGCAAGGCTACACAAAGTCTTGGCAAAAGGGAAAGTAGACACTGTAATGGCATTACGGAAGCCAGATGGAAGCTTCACAGAAAGCGAAAAAGAAAGAGCTCTGCTCCTGTTAGAAACTCACTTTTCCGGAGGAATAGTCCCTTCCGGAAAAATAAATGAGAAAGCTAAAAGACCTACCAGGGAAGACACTGCAATGGCAAAGCACATATGCAGTGAGGAACGGCTGAGATGGGCTATGAACACCTTCCAGCCGTTCAAAACCCCTGGAACGGATGGAATATTTCCTGCCCTACTCCAACAGGGCCAAGAGGCAATAATTCCACACTTGATCCGAATTAGTCGGAGCAGCCTTGAACTGGGATACATACCAGAAGCGTGGAGAAGGGCCAAAATCACCTTCATCCCAAAAGCAGGGAAACGGGACACTACGCACCCCAAATCCCTTAGACCGATCAGCCTCACATCGTTTGTTCTCAAAACGATGGAAAAAGCTGTAGACAATTACATTAGAACAGAAATCTTGGAACAGGTGCCACTGCACCCCCGTCAGCATGCGTACCAAGCGGGAAAGTCCACGGAAACCGCTTTAATACAATTGACTGATGAAATCCAAGACGCTCTGAATAAAAAAGAGACCGTGGTATGTGCCTTTCTAGACATAGAAGGGGCCTTTGACAATACGCCACATGAGGCAGTCAAAAGAGCACTGATTGAGAAAGGAGTAGATAGAACGACTTCCATCTGGATGTCGCAACTGCTATCTACAAGAATCGCAGAAATGGAGGCAGGACAAGACACTATCTTCATTAATGTGACCAGAGGCTGTCCACAGGGAGGAGTTGCATCCCCGCTTATGTGGAGTCTCACTGTGGACAGTCTACTTAGTCAATTGACCAGGGAAGGCATACCATGTCAAGGGTATTCCGACGACATGGTTATCCTGGCAAAAGGGAAGTATGAAAATGTCCTCTGTGATATTCTTCAAAGAGGACTGAACATTGCGAAACAATGGTGTGACTCGGTGGGACTCAACATCAACCCCACTAAAACCACACTAGTAGCCTTTACAAGGAAAAAGAAACCTAATCTAAAAATCATAAGAATAGGGGAGAACATCGTCGAGTGGAAAACAGAGGTCAAATATCTAGGGCTAATCCTAGATAGTAGGTTACTCTTGAATAAACACGAAGACGAAGTAATACACAAAGCAACCAAGGCCCTCATGGTGTGCAGGAACATTGCAGGAAAGAACTGGGGATGCAACCCACGTATTCTGCAATGGATGTACACAGCAATAGTGAGACCAATAATTACATATGGGGCAGTGGCTTGGGGAGCAAGGGCTAATCTGAGTACGACGAGGAAAAATCTCTCAAAGATTCAGAGACTAGCCTGTTCATGTATCACTGGAGCAATGGGAACTTGCCCCACTGCTGCAATGGAGGTGATTTTAAACTTAACCCCACTGCACATTCTGTTAGAAAGTGTAAGGAAGAAAACGATATATAGAATGATCAAGGAAGGAATTATCAGGGAAAAACCCCGATCACTTCATTTTGATCAAACTTGGGAAATGCCCCAAGATGATATGCCAAAGAAATTCAACTTTGTGAGAAAATTCATCACAAGGTTGAGTAATAAATCTGAATAGGACGAAGACACCATACATAATTTAAATCAGAATACCATAAAGTGGTATACGGACGGTTCCAAGCTAGATGAGGGAACTGGGATAGGAGTTTTTGGACCGAGAGCCAAATACTCAGAAAGCTTGGGCACATACCCGAGCATCTTTCAAGCAGAAGTCCGCGCCATCGAAAGATGTGTGGAATTCAATATTGGAAGAAACTACCGCAGACAAGAGATTGTGATCATGTCGGATAGTCAAGCAGCCATCAAAGCGCTGAGTTCAAATATAATCAGTTCGAAGATGGTTTGGGAATGCCTAGGCAAACTAAATGAACTGGGCCAGAAGAACACTGTCACCCTCCTATGGGTCCCGGGACACATAGGAATAGAGGGGAACGAAACAGCAGATAAGCTGGCAAAAAAAGGAGCTGAAACCCCACATTTGGGACCAGAACCATCTTGTGGGATCAGCAGTAGAGTAATCTTAGGAAAACTAAGGGAAGAAATGGAGAAAGAAAAATCCAAGTACTGGAATCAGCTGGAAGGACTGAGGCAATCTAAGATACTACTGGGGAACTATGACCAGAAGAGATCTCTTAGCTGCCTCAACCTCAGTAAAAAAAGGCTCCGAATTTTTTACGGGAATATTAACCGGACATTGCCGGTTAAGAAGCCACATGAAGAAACTAGGGTTAGCAGATGAAGCAAAATGCAGATTCTGTGAGGAAGAGGATGAAACCTCAATACACATACTCGCAGAATGCCCTGCTTTGCAAAATTCTAGGGCTAGATACCTAGGAGCACATGGAATAGAGGAAGGGGATTTACCTGACTTGAAGCCCGACGATGTCCTAAACTTCCTCAGGAAAATAGGACTCGAAGAGCTGCTATAAGTCTGAGAAAATATCAGAACATGGCAAGTAAGGGGGAACACAATAGATCCTATAGGTCGCAGTGTAATTATCACCCCTAACTTATACATACATACATACATACATACATACATACATACATAACATCTCAAAGAACAAAATGCAGTAAGAAATGAGGTGTACCATTTTGCGAAGCTAAAACTCTTCGAAAATTCTTTAGGTGGCACAGCACGTGTGACTATGGTCCCAGAAACCATTTTGATAGATATACCAACACACAACTTTTTAGGAAGCACAGAAATTGGTACTATGATGTTAAAAAGACATTTTTAGAAGCTAAGGTGACAGAATTGAAGGGGTATGGCTAAGATTTCAGAACACATTTTTAGAAAATAACACTAACCCACAACCCCGTAGAAAGTATAGTTGTGGTTATAGCTCCAGAAGAGGCATAGAGATTAAAAATTTTCAAAAGATATTTTGGGAAGACTGAAACGACCCACAACCGTTCAGGTAGCACAGGTGCGACTATGGTTTTCCTCCTTTCAGGAGGAGTTTCATTCTTTTAAAGTCATTGCTTGTAAAGCAAAAAAGTGCACAAAGCCCATTTCTGCGCAGCAAAAGGCAACGACCCAATTTGATCCAGGCTGGTTAAAAGTTAAATCTTGAATATGGCTCAGTATGAACAATTTTTTTATTCCTTCATAAATATATTTATTTTCAAGTAATATTCTATTCTATTATATTCTACTCAACTTTTGCAATTGCTAAATTTATTCAACATTTTTTTGTGTTTAATTTTGTGTAATAATAATTAAGAAGACAAAAGTTAAATAAAAGCTGCCGAGCCATCTTGGGGATATTAATTTAAAATTATTTGCAAAGAAGAGTATTTTAAATGGGCATGCAATTTTTTTCGACATAAAAATATATTTTACATTTACCGATGATTTAAATTAATTTTTTAACCAACACCAAATATTACCCCATAAGGCTATAGTTAATATTGAATTATCGTCTTGCTTGATTAATGTCCGTAAGACAAAGTTCAAAAAATGAATAAGAACTTACCTTACTATTACCACTCTAAATTATAAAGGATAATTTACAAAGTTAGATTAGTTTTTTGCAATCGTTGTAAGTAAGAAGAAAGTTTTTACTGTTCTTAATTGTCAACTGCCTATTAAAAAAAGTCAATTCTTTATCTTAATAAGGATAGCAAAATGGGACCATAAACTTCCAAAAAAAATTGTTTATTTAAGTATGAAAAAGCTTTAGAAAAGTTGAGGTTATAATATAGAGATTTGACCTAAGCAGCTTCAAGAAGATAAGTTATTCAGAAATTATTAATTGTAGCGCTTTGCCTTAATATAAGAGTTGGACAAGAAATATTTAAAAAATAAAACACCCTCCAAAGGTGTAAATATGAAGTGAAGCTACAATGAGGCTGCACAAAAAAAGCGTTGACATAAAAATTGTTTGAAATGAACTGTAGTTCATAGTGAAACATTGTTTCAACCCTGAAGTTGTAATCAATAAAATGATGTGTAAGTCATTGGAATCTGAGAAAAGGTAGTACAAGTTGGACTTAGACTGTTGTGGTCTTAAGCAAAAACTTGAGCTAAGAAAAAACAACTCAAGCCCTACAAGGAAGGCATACAAGAAAAGAGTATTAGCTGACATAAAAATTCTTTGAATATACTTATGTTATAAATTTGGTATAGAAACAACTTGTGAGTATAAGGTGTTAAATCTGGAGGATCTTCTTCTTTCCCTAATCCTAGAGTAGTAGTCAATAAAATTATGTACCAGTGATGGATACAGTAAAGGCATTGTTAATTTATGTACCAGTGATGGATACAGTAAAGGCATTGTTAATTTAAAAAAAAATATGGATTTAAGACCTATAAGTATTATTTTTAAAATATGAATATCTTTATGTAATACCGACATGCTCACACAAGCAAAGCAGCATGCTTATCTTACATCAACAATACATATAAAAACGAGCATTTACATAAAGAAGGAATAATGACATTTTGTTTTTCTAGTCTTACTTTGCGTCTTTAGTGTATCTTACTTCCTTAATTTTCCTTCTTTTTAACTAACTTATGGTATATTGTTAGTGTTTGGATGCTTCAAGCACTACGACTACTTATTTTTATATTGATCTACAATTCAAACATTCCAAAAACCATTTAAGTAGAAAATCGAAATAATCGTTGACAAAATAATGCTAATCTGGTAAAGTTTTTATCCTGTATCAACATTTTAAGATTAAAAATTTGATTGTTACTAATTTGTTATTTGTTTATATTAGCTTATTTTAAAACTACTGCCTCTGTACGGTAAAATATGTCTCTTGATTATTTCTGTTTATTTTGGGTCTTAATACAATTCTGTTGATAAAGGAAGCAGTCACAATTTCAAATTGTGTAAAATCTTGGGGTTATGTATATTCAAAAATATTTAGGAAAATTCATGACCAAGGTACTCAAACATTTTTTTTAACTGTAAATAAATTATTCTTTTTATTTTCATACAAAGCTCAAAATAGTATATAAAAAATCCGTCAAAATTCAATTGAATTCTGGCGTCATATGCACTAAAATATTGTTTATTTCATAAACAGAATAAGGCAATTTGTCAAATTTCATCTAATGTCAAACCATATACAGGGTGATTGATTAGTGTGAGGAAGCTCAGTAGGTCTGTTATAGTAGAAATTACAAAAAAAAGTTATTGAAAAAAATTGTAGGCAGCTTTAAACTCCACATTTTAAAATTAGTTACAATCTTACATTCCATAAGATGATGGCACACCAAACTTATGTTTTTTTTTAAATGGAACACACTGTATTTTATTTTAAATTCGAAATCTGCATCACTTCCACATCATAACAATGTAAAGTTTTATTATGTTATACCGGGTTTTTAAAAAGTTATAACCAATATTACCTGAAAATCGTATCAAGTTTAACACCCTGTATAATTAAAAAGGAGAATAGGAACATGGATCTATTGCAACCATAGTTTTTTTAATAATTGTTAAAAATTATAAAACATATTCGTTTTCAGGTAATATTGGTTATAACTTTTTAAATACCCGGTATAACATAATAAAACTTTATATTGTTGTGATGTGGAAGTGAAGCAGATTTCAAATTTAAAATAAAATACAGGGTGTTCCATTTCAAAAAACATAAGTTTGGTGTGCCATCATATTATGGAACACCCTGTAAGATTGTAACTAATTTTAAAATGTGGAGTTTAAAGCTGCCTACAATTTTTGTCAATAATTTTATTTGTAATTTTTACTACAACAGATCTACTGAGCTTCCTCACACTAATCAATCACCCTGTATAATTTTTTACCAATACACCAAAAGTCAGAATATAAAAAAAATAATTATAATTCCATTAAAAAGAATTCTTCAAAAATCTATCAAAATGTTATTTTATGTAAAATTTAGGGGTAATCTATACATATATACCTTGTCCAGAGTAAATCTGGTTGCACGTCATCAAAGTGAACAAATCGCTTTTTTTGTTTGACTTTCTTCGTTCGTTTGCTACTGTCAATCAGTATGTTTATTTACTTTATTTATATTGAAATTCGTAGGCCAAGAAAGGTTTCGTAATTAATTTTTTATATTTTGCACTTATAAAAATCTTCATTAAAAAACGCATTTGCGTATCGTAATGTAACTTTTACGCACGCAAATTGTTGTTTTAAATGGTTGGCGACATGAGTCAAAATATGCACATGAGTGCAAAATATAAAAAATATTATAAACAACTTATTTCATATGGCTGTTGTGTTGAGACACTCGTTCTTGCCTTATACAATATAAGCTTCAAACTAAAATATATTATATGTTGGCAAAACTCTGCTCTGTTGCCGCATTCAAACATGGCGCAATAGTATAGTCAAATAAAAAGGATATTAGAGACACTTAGTTTGAGATTTACTAGATTAAAATTAAAATAAAAAATAAACAGAGTCTTTAGTGTTGACTACGAAGGATCTCAGGTTATTGTTGGTTTTAAAACCAAATTTAATATCATATTTCTTAAGAATGTTCCCAAATTTGTAGGAAATAGGGCCAAAGAAATGTAAAGAACCAACAAAATGTTTGTAATTTTATATTTTATGTTTTAATTGTGGTCCTTATATTTATATTTGTTTTATTTTACACTAAGGTATGATTTTTCTTTTCTTTTTTCTTTTTGGTTTACACCACTAATTAACCTTTTTTATAGCCTGATGATGGCCTCAATGTTAGGCCGAAACTAGTTGCAAATATTGTTTTCCATCAACAATAAAATAAAATTCTGTGACATAGACTTTGGGTTTTTCATTTGGTTCCCATTAGTCACATTTGAGATATAGATGGTTTACTTCGTTTGAAAGAAAATCAATGACAAATGTACTGAAACATTTTTCTGAATGTAAAAAGTGCATATTTTCACTTGCTTTTATAAAAATATTTACATATATATTGAAGTAAATCTCTTATAAATGTCACTACTCCGACACCAATCAATCCAAATTTTCCGATTTTTTTTATACAAAACAAAATGAAAGTACAGGATAAAAATTTACTGAATGCGAATAGATATTTTCTATTTTCTACAAATTAGATGTGAGAGAACGTCAATTATGGAACTAAACCATTGCTACATACCCTATAAAATGTTTTGTAACTTACCATCTATGGTATCCGTTATTTCGGGGGGTGGAATCGACGGTGTTTCGTTGTCTGTCAAATCGGATATTTGATGGCCTATTAACTTCACGTCGTCTGGATGTACGCTTACGCTACCGCCCTGTTAAAAAAATGATAGTGTCAATATTAGAAGTAGGTATTGGGAAAAATGAATAATGATTGGAAAAAGTGAGCATTATACTATGGTTTGAAAAAAGTGAAACTGATCATGGTTTTGGAAAATGAGCTTTGAACAAGGGTTTAGAAAAAATGGGGATGAAACATTTGAGAAAAGTGAACATTTAGCAATGTTTTAGTAAACATTGAAAATCTAAGCACAATAGGTTGGGCTAGAATTTAGAAAAAGTAGGTTTTGAGAAACGTAAGCATTGAGTAAGATTTTGAAAAACTGAGCTTTAAAATATTTTGGAAGAATTGAACAAAGTGAAAACTGAACAAGGGGAGCGTGAGTATTGATTATGAGTATGGAAAAATTAAGCATTGCATAAGGTTTTGAAAAAGTAGGTATTAAATATTTCAGAATAATTATAATTAAATAAGTTTTAGGTAAACATTAATCGAGACTTTGGAAAAAGTGAGCTTTGCACAAGGGTTTAGAACAAATGGGGATAAAACATTTGAGAAAATTAATCATTAAACAAGGTTTCGGTAAACATTGAAAAACTAAGCATAAAAGGTTGGAGAAGGATTAAGAAAAAGTAGGTTTTGAGGAAAGCAAACATTGAATAAGGTTTTGGAAAAAGTGAGCTTTAAAGAAGATGTTGGAAGAAGTGAACAAACTTTTAGAAAAAAATTGGAAACTGAACAATGTATAGGAAAAAGGAGACATAGATCAAGGTTTGGAAAAAGTGAGCTTTGAGCAAGGTTTTGGAAAAAGTCAGAATTGAACAAAATTTTGGAAAACTTGACGTTTTGCCAAGGATTTAAAAAAAGTGAGCATTGTACGATGTATTGAGAAAAGTGGTTTTGAACAATCTTTTGGGAAAAGTAAAAACAGATAAATGTATTGGAAAAAGGGGAAATTAAACGAAGTTATTGAAAAAAGTGAGCAATGAACATGGGGTTGGGAAAAGTAAATATATTACAATGTTTTTGGAATAGTGGGAACTGATCAGAGTTTTGAAAAAAAAGCGCATGTGGTTGAACAAAGTTTTAGAAAATGTATGAATTAAACAAGGTTTTAAGAAAAGTAAACATTGAATAAGGTTTTGGAAACAGAACTTACCATTGTTTTGGAAAAAGTGAACATTTGATAAGATTTTGACAAAAGTGAGCGCATTGAAAAAGGTTTTGAACAAGGAGTTAGCGTTGCTAATGTGTTGAATCTGGAACCGTTGGTGATACTGATAAAAGGTTAGCACTGAAAAAGCTCTAGGAAAAAGTAAGATTTAAATGAGTTTCTGGAAAACGGGAAAATTGAACGAAGTATTGAAAAAAGTGGGAACCGAACCAGGTTATTGAAGGCTTTAGAAAAAGTTAAGAAAAGTTATCTTTGAACAGGGGTTTGGAAAAATTGGGAACTAAATAAGGTATAGTTACTACAATAAAAGGAGAAGATGGTAGAATTAAAATGATGGCGTAGATAGACATTTGGAAGAAGAACTGAAGGTATATAGAACAAGTATATGTACAAGGAATGATCACGAGTATATATATCATCGTTGTATAATACTGATGGTAATAGATTAGTACTTAAATAAGAAGTTTTCTTATTTCCTCTGAAATTCGAAAACTTTCTACTTTTCTAAAACAAATTTAAACGTTTTCTAAATAAAGCAGACTATATGACCCACCGAACAATATATTACATATTTTGTGTTGTCGATCGACCTATATAGATCTTTTAAATACTTTCTATCGATAAGATAGTACCAGGAACAGTAAAAAGTTTCCTCCAATTATTTTCTCTAAACTTTGGATTTTCCATAATTTTCAAAACTATTATTTAAACGTTACAAAAGGTTGTCTTGGTTGTCAGCTGCTTGATCTTTTTTCTATCAGGAAAATTGTTGACAGTTTAAAAACAAAATGAGTTAACTGTTAGAATACAAGACAATAAATATTTGAATTTGCCTTATTGCAACTTTATATACTAGTTCTTCATGGTATGTTCACTAAATGGAAGAGGGTTTGACGCGTGTTGTTTTACCTCCTCACATCTTTAAAGTGTACAGACAGTAGGATGATCATATAATTTTAAGAAATAATTAACCAATCAAATATGTAACAAAGTTTTATTATAAAATATATTCAAGATACAGATAAAATTTATAAACTTAATCGTACTATTTAACATTTAATTGATTAGTGTATCTTTTGAATATACACGGTCGCCAAAAAAAGTATCTAAAAGATGCACATAGCTGAAATTATGTTAATTAAGCTTGAATAGTAAAAAAATATGTTACCAAAATATGAAGATATTGACAAATTATTTTTGTTAATATTATCCTACATTTAATTCACGGTATTACAAACATCTAGATATATCCAAAGAACAAGCAAAAACCATAATTTTGGGTAACATACATTTGTACCTTTTGAGTACACACAGTGACTGAAAAATATGCATGTATATATAATTTTGGAATAGCTAATAGAACATCTCAAGGATTTTAAATAAGGACAGATTCCTGTACGCCACATCTCATGAGAAAAACTTTGCTTTGTGTTTCACCGATGACGAAACGGTATTTGGCAAATTGGAACACCATAAACCCTTAGAGCACATATGGAGATGTGTTTGGCATGTATATGCCTCTGAGAATATTTTTTGTATTTCCTATGTGGTGTTAGCAACATCATGGGAGAGAGAAAGAAAAGTTATTGACCTTTTAGAAATGAAAAAAAGCAAAAGCAAAGGGCATATAAATAAGAAAATAAATAAATGAAATTAAAAAAAATTGTAAACGAATCTATATCATAGAAAAAAAAATAAACAAAATAAGCTTCAATTTAGAACCATTTTACGCAAATTATGCTGAAATATACTACTCTGAAATTTTCCATTCTGTATTACACGGTTAGTTGTTCCGAAAGATCTCGCTTGCGCAATGTTAGTTTTGTAGCAGCTGTTATATCCATTACCTTAAATCTGTGATTAATTTTACGTTTACTTCAGTAAATTAAACAAGTTATTTTTGTAATTTTCTTTCTATATTATTACATTTTTTTTATTTTCAGGGTGAGACGGTCTAAATATAAGTTGAGAATTTTATATACAAAAAAACTTATATTTTGATAGATTAAATACAGTGGACGGCTAATTTATGGAATATTATCATTATTTCGAGAACCGTCGAGTTTTGAGGGTAATCCCGAAACAGGTCGATTTTTGTTATAAAATACCCATCTTAATTTTTGTAAATAGAAATCGGTATAATGCGACACCTCATTTGAAGGAGAATTTAATTCTCTATTTAACGACATTACATTTGTAACTAAAATATATTTTTTAAGGGTACAAAAACATTTTTTTTTATTTAAATTCAACCAAATTACAACTAATGATTTAATTCATAACGTACCTTAAAGTAACCAAATTATGCATAATAAATATTTTAAATTAAATGTTCGAAATGCCCTCCATCGGTTTCTTGACAATATGCGAATCTACGGACACATTCATCAAGTAGGTACATTGCGGATGACTTATGGAGTAATGAGACTCATTTCATGCTCAATTCTAAACATAAACTTTTGATTTTATGTAACCCCACAGGAAAAAGTCTAGAGGTGTTAGATCTGGCGACCTTGCTAGCCACTCTATAAAACCTCGTCTTCCGATCCATCTCCTGGGAAAGCAATTATTTAAAAATTGACGTACTTCACGTGCGTAATGCGGAGGGGCTCCATCTTGTTGAAACCAGATATTGTCACTAGGTAAATTTGCATTATTGGCATTTGGATACATGTTAGCAGGGACAGGTATAAGTTGATTTCTCAAAAAAGTTAAATAAGGTTCTCCTGTTAGATTTTCTTCAAAGAAAAAAGGGCCAATGATTCTGTCATCGATGATCCCTGCCCATACATTCACTTTCTGAGGATATTGCGTGTGTGCCTCAGTCATCCAATGTGGGTTTTCTTGACTCCAATACCTGCAATTTTGACGATTCACGGTACCATGTAAAAAAATTGTGGCTTCATCGGAAAAGAGGATTTCATTGATGAAACGTGGATTGCCGATACATAAATCCTGCATAATTTCAGAAAATTGAAGCCGGCGATCGGGATCGTCGTCGTTTAATTCCTGGTGTAGTTGAATTTTGTAGGGATGGTATTTTTCTTTTTTTAAAATACGTAATACCGATCGTTGGGAAACTCCAGCATATACACCCATTTGTGTTGAACTACTGTGAGGATGGTCATGGACATTTAATAAAACAT
The DNA here is from genome assembly GCA_035357415.1 of Ophraella communa. Taxonomy (NCBI): domain Eukaryota; kingdom Metazoa; phylum Arthropoda; class Insecta; order Coleoptera; family Chrysomelidae; genus Ophraella; species Ophraella communa. The sequence goes on from CM068985.1 coordinate 23,266,909, forward strand.
CAAGTTTCACATTGTCTTCAATTTTAGGACGCCCAGCGTTTGGAATATGTTTAACGTGCCCAGTTTCTCCAAATTTTCGGACTATTTTACTTACCGTTTGTCGTGTACACGACGCCACTAGCATCACGGTATCATGATTTACGAATCTGGTCGGACGATCATCTGACAGATCGATAGTCAATTTTGACATCTATCGACTGCATGGTGCGAGTCACGATAAGATTCAAACTCTACATTTGGCGACGAGGATATTGGCTTTTTTTTATTGAAATTTATACGAATACTGGCCACTTTGTTGAAAAAAAAAAAAAAAAAAAAAAAAAAAAAAAAAAAAACTAGTAGAAATGCGCGCTTAAATGCGTAACGCTTAAATGCGTGAGGCTTAAATGCGCGAGGCTTAAATGCGTACGGCTTAAATGCGTGAGACTTAAATGCGCGAGGCTTAAATGCGTGTTGGTATTTGGCACTTGACAGTAGGTTTAATTCGTACTGAAATGAAAAAAAAAGAAAAGCTTAAATGCGTAAAATTTGGAAAAGGATGATTAAATTCGTATCCTAGAGGCTTAAATGCGTGTTGGTATTTGGCACTTGACAGTAGGTTTAATTCGTACTGAAATGAAAAAAAAGAAAAGCTTAAATGCGTAAAATTTGGAAAAGGATGATTAAATTCGTATCCTAGACATATATTGAGTAAGTCTTCTCAGTAGGTAGATGGAATTAGAACAAGAACTTTATGATTAATAGTGAAATTCGCAAGTTTGTAAGATAGCCGCTTGACCAAAACAAATTGGAAACTTTCGAGACATTATAAAGTAAAGTAAAGGCTATTCAATTATTTAATCACAATTAAAGGTGGAATCTTACATTGCCGATTTGCCAACCAAAACATTGAGCAATATTAACCTTTATATTAAATTTAGTAAGAGTATAGGAAAAGTAATCACGTATATTTCTTCTACAGAGATGGATTCACATGTACAAGGACTGTCTTTAATAGCTCCATTTGATTGCGATACGGACGATTTTGCTTTACGTAGCAAATGGGAGAAATGGAAGAGATCGTTAGAAATTTATTTTGTGGCAGCGTCAATTGAGGATGCAGCAAAGAAGAAGGCTTTATTACTTCATAGTGGGGGAAGCAGCCTGCAAGAAATATATTTCAGTCTACCAGAAACAGAGGATGCAGATGAAGAGGATGAGAGGGACGTATATGAGAAAAGTATTCAGCAGTTAAACAACTATTTTGCTCCGAAACAGAGCCGTATTTATGAGCGACACATCTTCCGTTCTATTCAACAAGAACCCAATGAGAAATTTGACAACTTTTTGCTTAAACTAAGACGTCAAGCAACTAAATGCCAATTCACCAATGTGGAAGAACACATTATAGACCAAATTGTTGAAAAATGCAATTCTGAAAAGCTAAGACGTAGAATTTTGGAAATGGACGATACTAAAAGATTAAATGACATTATCACTGCGGCAAAATCATTAGAAACTGTAAATTCTCAAATGGATAAGTACAATTCCATCAAACCCGACCACACTTCGTCAGATATAAATAAAATCAAAGAGACTCTGAGAACAAATAGACAATCTAAACAGGGACCATCGGGATTCAATAAGATGGAATGTTTCCGCTGTGGATTTAAAGGACATTCCGCTAAAGATGTTAACTGCCCTGCTCGTAACAAACCCTGCCTACAATGCGGTAGAATCGGTCATTTTAAAATAAAATGCAAAGTAGACAGAGGATTTAAAAGGAACAATCAAGAGAGTAATTACCAAATTACTAGAAAGAAAAGAATTACAGAAAATGTTAACCTACTAGATGATAATAATTCCTCAGAAGAATATATTTTCCACATGGAGGAAGACGATAAAATCACGTGCAAATTAGGAGGGATTAAAATTGACGTTGTTATTGATTCAGGCAGCAAAAGCAACATTATAAGTGAATCTACTTGGCGATTCTTAAAAGGAAAGGAGGTGAAAATTACCAATCAGGAGAAGAACCCTGATAAAATATTTCGATCATATGCAAACCCTGAACCATTGCGTTTATTGGGATCCTTTGAAGCAACAATCAGTATAGGTAACAGAGAAATAAATGCAAAATTTTATGTCGTAAAGGAAGGCCAAGCAAACTTACTAGGAAAAGAAACAGCTATAAAATTGGGTGTGTTACAAATAGGAGTGAACATATTAACAATTAAAGAGGAATCATCAAACATCCCTTTCCCGAAGATGAAAGGAATTTCTATAGATATACCAATAGACAATACTGTACTTCCAGTTATCCAACCGTTACGTAGAATACCAGTGCCACTCGAGGAAAAAGTCGATAGGCAACTTGACAAATTACTTCAGAGCGATATAATAGAACCAGTTGAGGGACATTCCGAATGGATATCACCAATTGTCCCAATATTAAAACCTGACGGCGAAGTACGAATCTGTGTAGATATGAGGAGAGCGAATCGCGCTATACGTCGAGAGAATCATCCATTACCAAACATGAACACATTCTTGCCTAAGTTAAGAAAAGCGCGTTTCTTTTCTAAGTTGGACGTACAGCAGGCTTTCCATCAAATTGAAATCTCACCTAGGTCTCGGCATATCACCACTTTTATTACCCACAAGGGGTTATTTAGATACAAAAGATTAATGTTCGGTATTTGTTGTGCCCCAGAAATCTACCAGAAAGTGACAGAAAGGATGATAGCGCAGTGTAAAGGGTGTTTTAACTTTATAGATGATTTTCTCGTATTTGGAGAGACAGAAGATGAGCATGATGCCAGACTGAATAATCTCATGGAAACTTTGAAAAGAAATAATGTTCTACTAAATATAAAGAAGTGCACGTTCAAGGCAACCGAAGTGGGATTCCTAGGACACACACTCACAAGGGCCGGAATCAAACCATCCCCAAGCAAAGTAGCAGCTATTAAAAGTTTTAGAAAACCCGAAAATAGCACGGAATTGAGAAGTTTCTTGGGATTAATTAATTATGTGGGAAACTAAATGCCAAATTTAGCTACTATTACAGAACCCTTACGAAGATCATTAAAAGAAACCAATAAGGAAAATGCAATAGTTTGGGGTAAGGAACAACAAATGTCTTTTGATAAACTTAAAGAAGAACTTTCGAGTGATAAATGTTTAGGCTACTATTGCCCAGCAGCCAAGACACAATTAATAGCAGACGCAAGTCCGGTAGGCCTAGGTGCGATCCTAATACAGTTTAGTCCCTCAGGTGAGCCTCGTGTAATTGCTTATGGGAACAAGACATTATCCATAAATGAACAGAAATTCTGCCAGACCGAAAAAGAAGCCCTTGCCCTTGTTTGGGCAGTGGAACACTTCCACATTTATCTATATGGTAAGGAATTTGAGCTAATAACTGACCATAAACCTTTGCAGTTTATATTCACTCCAACATCGAAACCCTGCGCAAGAGTAGAAAGGTGGGTGCTACGTTTACAATGTTATCATTATAAGGTCATTTACCGACCGGGAAAAACCAATATAGCCGACCCCCTTTCTAGGCTTTGTGCCAATGTAAAATCTGCTCCATTTGAAGAAGACGAGCACGTCAAGCAGATTGTGGAAAGTTCGACACCAGTAGCTATGTCACTAGGGGAAATACAACAGCTATCAAAATCCGATGAGGAAATATTACAAGTAAAAGAAGGCTTGTATAAAGATATTTGGTCTGGCTCTGCAAATTCTTATAAAATGTTCCAACAGGAGCTGTGTTTTTCGAACGACATTCTACTACGAGGAAATCGAATAGTTATTCCGAAGTTATTACGGGAAAGAGTTTTAAAATTAGGCCACGAGGGACACCCAGGTATTGTGTGCATGAAAAGAAGGCTAAGGACGAAAGTATGGTGGCCCAAAATTGACCAGGAGGCTGAAAACCTAACAAGGAAATGTAAAGGGTGTACTCTCGTAGCTGCACCAGGAGCACCAGAGCCATTAAAAAGACGCGAATTTCCTATTTATCCATGGGCAGATGTAGCCATGGACTACTTAGGACCCTTGCCGGAGGGATATTACATTCTAGTAATTGTGGATTATTTTAGCCGATATATGGAAGTAGAAACAACGAAAACTACAACGACAGACAAGACCATTCAAATACTTCGTAAGATTTGCACTAGACTGGGATACCCATACTCAATTACAGCAGATAATGGACCGCAATTTGGAAGAAGCCAAGAATTCATTAAATTCTGTAAGAATAATAATATTAAGTTATTCACTACTATCCCATACTGGCCGCAACAAAACGGGGAAGTTGAGCGGCAAAACAGAAGCCTCGTTAAGCGCCTAAAAATCAGCAAAGCACTCGGTAATGATTGGAAGTTGGACCTACAGGATTATTTATTGATGTACCATAATACACCTCACCCAAGCACGGGAAAAACTCCGGCCGAACTATTTTTTGGACGGAAACTGAAGGACAAAATCCCGATGATTACGGATTTTAATATAGAAGAAGAGGTAAGGGATAAAGATAGTTTGGTGAAACAAAAAGGAAAAGAATATGCGGACAAACGGAGACATGCCCGAGATAGCGAAATTATAGAAGGAGATACAGTAATTCTAAAACGTATGCGAAAGGAGAACAAATTAGACCCCACCTTTGACGCTGTACCACATACAGTAATTTCTAAGAAGGGTGCCGACGTAACAGCAAAAAACAATGTTACCGGTGAAGAGGTAAGGAGAAATATACTCCACATGAAACGAGTTGGAAATGAATGGGAAATAACAAATAATACCGGGTAGAGACTTTTCTTATTTATGAATGTTTACAGACTTTTCATATTTGTGAATGTTTACTTGTTACTTATTTTTAGTTACTTACAAATGTTATTACAATTTAAATATATTATTTTTTTGTATACTTATATCTTTATTCCTGTCTTAAAAGAAAGGAAGGGATGTAGTGTACACGACGCCACTAGCATCACGGTATCATGATTTACGAATCTGGTTGGACGATCATCTGACAGATCGATAGTCAATTTTGACATCTATCGACTGCATGGTGCGAGTCACGATAAGATTCAAACTCTACACTGTTGATTGGCTGATGGGTCTGTCTGGATATTTTGCGTTGAATAAATTGCATACCTCGTTCTGTGTTCTTTTTTTATCTCCACATCCGCTAAGAATTAATATTTCTATGCGTTGTGTTTCATTTAGGTGAGCCATAATTTAGTATTCAAAAGTAAAAATTATAATTGACAACTGATGACAATTCACAAAATCAAAAAATATTTACGACAATAAATATTACAGTAACTATGCCAATATCACTTGCTTGATTTAACATTTGACAAAAAGTTTCAGTGTTTATGAGATAACTTTTTGTGTCCATTATTATTTTTACTTATTTTTGCTTTTTAAGTATTTATTTCAGAAAGTCATGGCAGGAACCGATGGATGGCATTTGGAACTTTTAATTTTAAATAATTATTATGCATAATTTGGTTGCTTTAAAGGACAAAAAATATTTTTGTACCCTTAAAAAAATATTCTAGTTACAAATGTAATGTCGTTAAATAGAGAATTAAATTCTCCTTCAAATGAGGTGTCGCATTATACCGATTTCTATTTACAAAAATTAACGATTACGTCACTACACCCACACCGGTGACGTCATCCTTACTCCATGTACGTTATAAGATGGGTATTTTATAACAAAAATCGACCTGTTTCGGCATTACCTTCAAAACTCGACGGTTCTCGAAATAATGATAATATTCCATAAATTAGCCGTCCACTGTATATTATATATTAGTGTTCTATGGGTTACAAATCACAAAAAGGTTCTTGACAGTTAAGAAATAGTTATTTACGTTACAAGTCCGGGGAGTGACTTATTACGGTACGAGATAGATATTTTTGACTCGGCTCCTTCGTCGCCTCGTCCATAAACATCTATCTCGTACCGTAATAATCACTTCACGGACGAGTATCGTACTATATTTTTTTTCATACTGCCTTTGGTTTTAAACGCAATAAAATATGAAACTGAAATGACATATTTGATCATTTTATTGGGAAGTCATGTAGACTGCTGTGAAAAAATTATGTTAATTAAAAATAAAGGCAGACATATTAAATTTTTCTGCAAACACGAAATATCTGCGGAGAAAATGGAACTGAAATTAGATGAAATTGTTGAGAAAACTGCGGAAGCGACAGGGCAAATCATTCCAGTTAAGTCTGCGAAAGGATATGAAAAAGAATATGCGCTGTTTTGCAACAGGCGTAAACAACATAATTTAAAAAGTAGTACTGATGAAAGTGTGATGTTAGCTTACTTTTTGGATGTAGTAAGAACAGTTTTTTTTAAGAATATTCTTTTCAACAGTTTAAATTTTCAGTCAAAAACATTCAACCCCTCTTCATTATGGTCCAAATATTCGATGGTGAAATCAATGATTATGGTTAATGAGAATGTCAACGTAAAGTTTCCCAAAGTTGATAGCTTTTTTGAAAAAACAAAATGTAGACCATCAGCCAAACCAGTCGAAGGTGCTGACAAAGGAACAAGGAATGAGGGATGCTCCAGATAAAGAATATCTATTATTCAAAGTGATAGCATTACTTGGAGTTGCTGGAGGTTGCCGATAGGAAAAGATCTATAAATTAAAAGTTGGTGATGTGGAGGATCCGGGTACTCATCTAGTAGTTAAGATTAACCAGACAAAAACGCATATTCGACGAGCTTTCACTGTTATTAACAGTGATGAGGTTCACTATTTGGATGTGTTTAGAAAATACATGAAGCTGAGTTCTTAAAACTAACCAACCAGAAAAGTATACAGATCATTGCTTCAGGAGGACATCCTCAACGTTGTAGGCCAATGCTGGAGCTGATCTTCAAGTTCTAAAACAGCACGATGGATGGAACAGTTCTTCAGTTGCAGAAAAGTATATAGAAGAATCGATTGAAGGCAAAAACAAGATTGCAAGAATGATCAAAGGGGCGAAACTTTTGTTGAAGTGCTACATCACAGCCACACGTCTTCCGCGATTACAGAAAACACTGTAAATCCATCAACAACTCCATTAATACATATTGCTGGCAACAGCAGTTGTACAATTAATGTCAATCTTTAAAAACTAGAATAAAAGCTTAGTTTATGTTGATTCACTTATTATTTCAAACAACATTGGGAGAATTGAAGATTACTGTAAATTACAAGTGTACCGTAAAGTGGCACTTTACCGTAGGTACAGTATGAAAAAAAAAATAATATTGCGCCGATTTTCGCGCACTTTCTCGGAGAGAAAGATAGATAGAACATTATCTAAATTTTTACTTCGAAAATTTTCGTTAGACGGCCAAAAATATACACACAAAATATGAAAATTCGGAGTAATTTTCGGCATAATTCTTTGTCGTGTAAAACGATTCTTAATCTTGGTTGAAAATAACTTCTATATCAGCTAACATCATTTTTAGTACCCAAGTAAAAAAAAATTAATAAAACATTTTAGTTATTTGTTTGAATCACATATTAATAACATCCGGGTATATCCAAAGAACCATTAACAAACATTCACTTAAATAAAATCAATTTGTAACAACTGTTTGGGGTAATATTAAATTATTTACTTAATATTTTTTGAGAGTGTACATATATGTTGTCAAGATGAATCTTTTCATTAAAAAAATCCTGACACAATCTTGCTATTAGTTTAATCTGATTTTATTGAAAAAAGTCTTTATTTAAAGAGCAAAACTATGTTTTAACCTCAAAAACTAGGTACATATCTACAAATATTTTATTTAAATCTAACCTACTAAGCGAAATAAAATGTTTCCAAACCTTTAACGTGTTTTTTATACCTAAAAATTGCACAACCTTTTTAAATCATCACATACAATTATTTTTCACTCATTCTTGTAAACAATAAATAGAATTTTTACAATGATGAAGTCAACCATTTTTAAACTCTTCTTTTATTTTCTAATCTCTTAATTTTTTCATTCTTTTTGACTTTTAAAGCTTCAGAATATTGTTATAATACTGAATAAATTTTGTTGAAAGCTAAAAAGGGAGCCAGTGTGTAAACGGTCAATCAATATCCTGTAGGTTTTCTTTTAATTATCCTTTGTAAAATAGCCTTAAAGTATTGGTAATTGGTGGAGAAACCGAGTTGAAACCTTAAAGTAGAATTTTGGATTCAAGTTTTGTAACAGGAAACTCAGAAATCAATTCCATTTCAACTTGCTAAACAGAATTTTTGGGGACATTGTGGAAAACAACTTATGTAGCCTCAAAGTATTTGTACTTGGTGCAGAAACCAAATTAAAGTCTTAAAGTAGAATTTTGGAAGCTCATAAATTAACTCCAGGATTCATACACCAAGACACATTCAATTTCTTGAAAAGAGTTTCTATAAGCCAATGTGTAAAAAAATCACATCAATGTCCTGGTAAGCTTTTCTTTTAATTATCCTTTAACATTTAAGTGATCTCAAACCATTGGTACTACAATATCCTTCACCAGGACTCCTTTATCTACACTACTAACTTCCTGAAGAGTATTTATTAAGGACACTTTTTTTCATTATCATTGTGAACTTCCTTGATCCTGAACCATCTCCAAAGCATTATAAACACTATTATTATTAGTAACTGTAGTGGTAAATTCTTTAGCCATACACAACTTATGTGCTTTGCATTTGTCATGATGATTAACTATTTCCAATCTAAAATTGGAATTTCCTACAGCAAAGGACGTACGAATATCCGGTACTTCGTTGCACCATTTCCTACAGTATTTGCAGAACATGATGTTTTTATTTTGATCATACTGCAACCACATGTATAGATCCATCCAACTTGGTCTAAACTTGGTATATTTCCTTGTAACTGGTGGTCTATTTTGAGTCGTTTGAGGGTCTTGGTTGAAAAATTCTTGAGGTTTATTATTCGCAAGCGGTGGTAGTCTATAGTTCATAGCAGTACCACATTCTAATCCACTTTGTTGATCTTCTTTAGCTGTGTTCCATAAGTTGCTAATGGTTCTAGAGGAAATGTCGTCGATAACTATGGTGGTAGGTACCTGGGTGTCCAATTGGTGGTATTCTAATTGTTTAATGTGTGATGATGGTGGTACAGGCGATGATAGAGTTTCAAGGTCACCTTCTCTCCCCCAAGAGTTGATCTGTCAAAAAAGAAGGAAGGATATGTGAATGCCGTTTTGAATCGGTCCACAGCATTTTCTGTTTCTTTCGTTAGTTCAACACTTGAACACATTCATTAAATACATATCTTTGTCGATTTTTATTCCAAATCCTTGTTTTTGTTTAGTGGAAATTTTGCATTTGGGATGAACAAAACATATTTTATCTTTATTAATATTTAACAAAAAGTTATATCAAATTTGTACATGGTGATGTACCAGAAATACTTACTTACGACTTTAAATTACATTAATCAAAGCAACAGGTAACTCTGGAAAAGTTATTAGTCCATACATAGAAAATCTGTGAGAGTTCTTTGAAGCATAGAGATACTATTGATTGTACCAAATCAGCAAGAGAGCTTAGGAACACATTACTGACTTTCTCTAAAGTAGCAGAGGAATTAATTTGTATAAAAAAGGTAATAATTCATAAATAGAAAGAAATAATAATTGGAGCAGATTAAGAATAAACTGTATAAAACTGCCAAAGGGAGAAATAGAAATAGAATAAAATACTGGTAGGAGCCTATAAACAAACAGAATCTTCTAGTTCAGTGAGTCTTAACAACACTATTGACATTGATGAAAGCAGCAGAAGGATTGAAAATATACTACTACCTTTTGCAAAAGCAACAGGAGATTTAAGCTCTTAAGAGAGTATAACAATATAAATGAATAATAAGAAATAAATTAAAGAGTACTAAAAAATAAGTAGAAAAAAAATATTTAAGGATTTCAATCAAATTTAAAATTCAAGTATGGAATAATAACCATCTTATACCAAACCATAATTAATGAATGAAGTTTTAGATCTCTAAAATCAGTTAAAGAGCTTAAAGTTCCTTTAAACTTTTTTTAATAAAAATTAGTACCAAATGCAAATGAAACATTTTCGTTTTGAAGGGACAGAATATTTTAGCAATAAGCATAGACCAAAGATACGTATTTATGTGACATAAACTTTTTTATTAAAACAATCCTTCCTTCGCGACAGGGGGAGAGGGAAAACTCTACCAAAATAATATTAACAAATGAAAGTAACACAAAACACTGCAAAACTTGCATTACCACATATCCTACTTGTATAGTTTATATATTTTTATAAAAGAAAAAATACTTTTGCAGTTATTAAAATTGATATACTGTTTATTTAATTTTATTGACTATAATGGTAAATAAAGTTAATTAGCTTTATAGCAGTATAAATTATCAAAAATGCAGTAAACATTTCCCAAATTAAACAGTTCTACTTTTGTTTGATCTTTCCAAAGACAACATAAAAAATTCATAAAGTACTTACCGTTTGTAAAGCTTCCGACATCGAATGAAAGGAATCTATCAACGGACTGGTATCGTGCAGAGGTTCTCGTTTTATTAAAGGCGAGGATATTCTCATATCCTCTGGACCTGAATTTGTATCCCTATCTACCGGCGATATGGGATTTAACTTTGGTACGTTTGGATTTGCTCTTTGAGATGCCTGAAATCATTCCAAAGAAAAGCGTCACTAACTAAAATAATCTCTACCATTACTACACTCATGAATAAAAAAATAAGATTTTATAATGAAATGTAAGAAAATTAAAAGGTTAAAAATTTTAAAAAGTTTTACATTATTTAATGAGCATAAGATAATTGTAGATTTTGTGCTGCATCCCCATTTGTGGACACGATGTCCACTAGTGCCGACTGAACATCTTTGGTAGATTGCTACTTTTTTCGTACATTTTCAATGTGAATAGACCGAAAAAGTGTGACGTCAACTGTAAGGTATGTACTCCTGACCAAAGAGGATATAAAATATGACATTTTTTAAAGTAAACATGTGATCCCTACCTTCAACCCCCTTTGAGTGACACAGTTACAACCCCCAATTTTTTAAATGGAAAGTATGGGCTTGTGATTATTGTTTGAAAGGTTAGGTTAGGTTAGGTTAGGTTAGGTTTACTTAAAAATTTTATTTTTAAATTTATTGCAAAAATTAACATAACAAAAATAAAATCATCTACACCTACACTACTAATTTATTTCCCGTTTCAGTTTTTATAAGCAAAAACGTAAGCAAAAACCTGTTTTACTATCAATTTAAAAAAAATCCTTTAAAAAACTATTATAGCAATGTTAGTTTGTTTAAAACGCCTTTGCAAATTGGTTTGTAATAATTATAACTGCAGAATATTATTCAACTCTATTTTTCTGTCTTCTCTCTCCTATACCATTGGCACATGGGGTTTACGTCAGACTGACAATCGAGAAAGTACAATTGTCCTTTTTTAAACGTCTATTAACTTTAGCCAGAAACATATCAAACTATATACTTAGCTATATTGTTTTTAAATCGACCTTGACTTGGATACGCAATATTTCTTATATGAATGAAACCCGTTTGCCTAAAATCTGCTTATCACTTAGGAATACTGCACTTAAATACAAACGGGTATTGCAAGTAAAGGAATTCTTTCTACGATCCCATTAAGAACAAATGTTTGATAAGTATCTTAATTTACCTAATAATAAATGTTTAAGTGTTGCTTTTATCTATCAATCTCTTCACCTATATGATATCACTCAAAAGTATCTGACCATTTTATGCCCCATATATATAATACGAATAATTGTTCAAATTAGAACTTGCACCAACAAATACAGGGTGGCGCACCGAAAACGAAACAGATGCATTTACTGGCAGATGATTCCTTAAAAAAAAAACGCTCGGACCCGTCGATTTTGTTATCGAGGGGGACACAAAATTGGCATAAAATCACATTAACATTTGCAGCCCCCTAAGCGGGGTGTAATCGTATTAAGCCGATTACAGTGTGACAATATTCAAAGTTTGAATTAATCTTCTTACAAAAAGAACAAAAATATATAAAATAATTATTGTTACAGATTGGTTTGTTTTCTATTATGAATAAACTGTGTTGCCTTTCTTTATCAAACTTACTAAAATGTATGTACCTCTACCACTTTTTTTTATTAAAATTAGTACATCCCGACCTCTGACCTAAATCGTATATTCTTTAGCATAGCTGCAACTCATTCGTTCAATACAAAATGTACCTTACGGTATACCCGCTTAAAATATATTTTGGTACGTCTATGAAATCTACTTAAATGAATGATTTATTACTCCTTGTCCTTTCTATATAGACTATATACTTTCATTGGTGGTTTGGTATGACATACTTTTTCAAATTAACGTCGTTAGCAAGTCTCTACAATAACCAGATATAGATCTCAGTAAATGTACAGAAATGTTGGAGAAATATAGAAATATACCTAGGCTTTAAAAGCACCATACTAACTGCAAATGAACAACTGGAAGTTGAACCTGTGTTTAGAGCCACAAAAAAATTCGATTTGTTAAACGTCAAGCTGATGAAACTGCCCGTTAAGAGACTATTGATTCTCCAGAAATAAATTTGATGTTAAAAATATTCATCGTAATATAGAATTAAAAAATATTAAAAAGGTGCTATTTCTTAAACAAAAATCGTTATTTTTAAAGTAATTAGTGAAAGATCCAGCGATATTTTTGCTTTAATCTACTTTATTTAAGGTAATGTATCAATCAAATTTAAAATTAACATGAAATTCCGTGGGTCGCTACAAAGTACTACCGAACTTCAATGCAGCTCAAAAACAGATTATCATTAGATAATTATATATTTATTACATTAGAATTTTTATTCACCCAAATACCCGAATATGCTGATTTTTACAGACTTTTCCAGTATATTTAAAATTCCCTAATGTAAGATAACTGGCATACTGCTGATAATGAATACAGGGAAACAAAAATCGACAAGAATGTAAATGATTTATTATCTTCTACAAATGCTATCAGTTGACCCAGAAATATTGTTGAATTGAAATGTTTTCGTGTTTAGTGCTAGAAGTACGGGGTGATTGGCCCACACTAAAGGAGTTAAACTTAAATGAAAATGTTCAAAATACATTAATAACACAATTTTCTTAAGCTCCAATTAATGTCATTAACTGGTCCAATAACCATTGATGTTAATTCCTGAGAAAGGATTTTCTTAATTATATTTTCATATAATATCTAAACTCGTTTGAATTCTAATTTTTAACATAACTAACAATTAAAAAAACGAGTAAACGCATATACATGTTAAATGTGAATTTCGTTTACCTACCGAAGTTATAAAAACGCCCTTCTTAAACAACATAGGAATGGCAATTTTTAAAACGCCTACATTAAATGGTTTTTGGGGATTAAGTTTATTTACAAGGGACAGGCAATTTGTCAATAAAATACCTTATGCTGCAAACATTAAAGATGTGGGCGTGGACAACTGTTTAACTTTCAAATTTATTACTATTTAAACCGTGATTGGTTATACGCAATAAATAGGCCGTACTTAAAATTAATTCATTGTAAGCGATTTGAGTTTGAAAATGTATATGCTATTCTGAAGCAGATAGTACATGAAATCCACCAATCAGCATTTGCATTTAGTGCCCGTCAACTCAACTTTTGTTTGAATTTTAAAAAAACGTCAACATAACTTGTCACAATGTTTCTATAGTTTATAAAAAATATATTAGTTAAAGACGGATCAAGAACATTTATTTACAGAAGTTAGTTTAAATAAAGTCCGAAAACACTGAAAACAAATATTAAAAACAGAATAAAATGAATGTTCAGTTTTTATAAAATTATGTAATATAGGTACATTTAACGTTTTATATAACTGGCAGTATTCCTCGGTAGTCCAGTGGTAAAATTATAAATGTCAAATCAGTGAAAAGTTAAAATTGAATTGGTAAAATTTAAAATAAAATTATTGAAAATTTTTAAATTGAAATTTTCTTCTTCTTTCAGTGCTGTCCCCTTAATGGAGGTTAGCGATCACCATTTCAAATTCTTCTTTATTTTCGGCAGTTCTTGTTAGTTCTTTGAAATTTAGGCCAGTCCAATTCCTCATATTTCTTAGCCAAAACAGTTTTTTCCCTTCCATCTTTCCTTTAATGATTAGTTGTATAATGTAATATTTGTCATTCTGTAAAATATGTAAGACATAATGACTTTTTATATTGTACAGTGTGAAGCAGGCCTCTTTCCTTATTCACTGGTTACGACATCCTCGTTCGTCATGTGGGCAGTATATGGGATCTTTAATATTCTACGGTATGTCCACATTTCAAATGCCTCGAGTTTATTCACCGAGTTGTTTTTCAGGGTCCACGTTTCTGCTCCATATAGTAGGGTGGACCAGACATTACATTTCGAGAGTCTGCAGCGATTTTAAAGATCTAGATGTTGGTCTGAGAGTATATTTCTGATTCGATATATTTTCTTGTTTCAAAACAGCCATTATATTAGTGGTGTAGGTAAGCAATTTTTAAGTTTCTCCAAACAAAATCTAGCTATTCATTTCAATAAGAAATTAATACAAAAAGGACTAAATCAAAACGAAAAAAGAATTATTGTCACTATAAATTAGAGGATTTTCACTTAGGAAAACATGTAGGTATTTTATGGACTTTTTTATTTATTGTAACAGCTTTCCTACAGATGTAAAAAACACAGATTATGGATAGGCATGGGAACCAACTAAAAATTATAGACTTTGTTCAAAACACTTTGAAGAATGTTGGATATATAAAACTGATGTAAATTCAAGAGTACATTTGCTCCATGAAGCTATTCCAACAATTTTTCCTCAGTTGCCCACATACCTGCAACCCAGGAAGACATGTACCTACATAACTAATAGCAATAAAACATCTTGGCAGTTTTAAGTAAAACATTAGGTATTTAAATTTTTTGTGAATTGGAAATATTTATATAAAAATATTTTTTTTCTAGACAAAAAAGAGAGCACCAATCGAATATATACAAAATACAGAACCCGGTGCTTTTACTTCCTTAACACAGTCATTAAACCAAATAGCTGATTCCTAGTAAAAATAGTATATTATTCAATAAGCATATAGTAGCTATTATTCACGAAGATGAAGTTTACAACACGAGCCCTAGGCGAGTATTGTAAATCATCTGAGTGAATAATAGCCATTACATGCGAGTAGAATACTATACTTTGTTCACGACTTTCAAATAAAATCTTTATTTTATGAAGTGAAGTACAATGTAGCAGCATTATCATTTGAGTTCATACTTAAATTACTCCTTATTTAAGTCAGAATTATCAAAAAGTCAATATTTGATTTTGATGTAAATATTGCTTTTATACTTTTTTTACACAATATTGTTTGATTTTTAAGTTTTTATGTAATCTAATAAAATAAAATAATAAAAATGTATTAAAAGTTCATATAAAATACTCGCATTGAATAATATTCGTATGTATCTGTGTATAAAGTATAACATATACCAAAGTACATTCTGTATAGGCAGCACTAATTACGCGTGTGTGTATTGGAGTGTATGCTAACGTGTTGTGAACAAAGAATATTCTTATACCAAGTTTAGATATACGTGCTGTTTTGACGTCATACAGTGTATAATGGTTCATTATTCACTAGTGAGTAATGGGTAACATTATACTTGAAGAAGCACATGTATAATTAAGGTTTTATAGCACGGTCGTAGACAAAAATATTTTGTCCAGAACAGTCCTATAAAACCTTAATTATACATGTGCTTCTTTAAGTATAATGTTACCTATTATTCATAGTGAATAATGAACCATTATTCAGTGTATGGCGTCACAACAGCACGTATGTCTAAAATTGGTATGAGTATGAGGATCTTTATACTTTTTTTAGACACACATATTTTGGGACAAAACTATATTTATTATTATAGTGACAAATTTATTTAATCTAATAAAAATGTGAATCGCCCAAATACGATCCCTACCATAAATCTACCAGCTGTGTAAATGCAAACATCACTATTAATATCAGCAAATAAACAGTATAATTAATTTAGTATAAATTAGATTAATTATGTTAATATTTTCATAACAAATTAAGATTTTTTATAATTACTACTAAATTTTATTTGAAAGTCGTGGACAAAGAATAGTATTTTACTCGCATGCAATGGCTATTATATACTCGTTGAATAATATACTATAGTTAGTATTTTATAATATAAATATAATTTTTTTGTTTTATTATACCTATTAAACATCTCTAAAAGTACTAAGAACAATAAATAACTGAACAGTTAAACTAAACTTCCACTATTTATTCGAAAAATTCACTTTATAATTCAATTACAGCTGTTTCGCTAATAACTAGCATCGTCAGATTGACATATTGAAATTACATGTTGTTTGTTTGTAACTAGGTACTTGATGTTGATAAGGAGTTAAGGCTAGACCAAGTAAGGAAGTAATAAGACATAACAATATTAAAGCCTAGATGTTATTAGCCCTAAGGGATTATCCTGGATGTATTTCCCTCTAAGATCAGTATAACTGTGCAATGATATAGAAAAACCAGGAAAAAACTATATCATGCTGATCTTTACAATAACTTAAGCAATATGTTACGCCATTGACCCCATCGACGATGTGGCAAGTGGAAACAGTTTTACGACTCCGGTTATCTTGTCTAAGGTTTATTCAAATAATACAGCCCAGATAGAAAAGAATCTACATTTTGAAAGGAAACAGCTTTAGCATTCATCGCAGAATAGAAGAAAGAAGAAGAATAGAAGAAAAAAGAAGATTTGAGGCTGCATTAACCGAGGGGGAGGACACTTCATAAGTAGGTGTACAAATTTTCAAAATGTAATTATAGAGTACAAATAAGTACATAATTATTAACATACTTATTTGTAAATTATATTTAATTACAAATATTTCTTAAGAATGTAAAATAATTACATTTAAATACAATTAATTACCCTCAAGTACAAATAATTACTTTTAAATACCAATAAGTACTTCTAAGTACAAATAAGTATTTCTAAGTAGAAATAAGTAAAAATAAATAACATAAAATGTGTGAAACATGTGTAAAGTCCCTAACCCTAGTTCCTTCTGCGCTACCGCTTACAAAACAAAGAACAGTTATGTGCATAGAAATACGAAATATCATCTCGATGGTTATGGGTAACATTGCCAAAGGTGTTATTTTAAGCTGTGTACTATTATTTATACCTAATCGTTTAATAATTTAGCGTCGTGTTGTTTTAAAACTCAGAGTAATAAGTAAACCTAGAGGTGCCACAACAATACAATAACATACAGTCTGTAGTCAATAGCAATTAACCTATAATTGAGAGAGATGAAAAATCAAATTGACATCTAGAGGTGTAGGTAAACACAGCCGTACAGTGGCGTGTAATTGGTTAGAGTATCACCGTAATATATAAATGTTTGATAAATAATTTACACACATTAAAAATAATTCTTTTAATTAAATGAAAAAAAAAGAAAATTATTTAAAAGAAATTTTCCACTTTTCGCTTCTAGTTTATATATATTATGTATTTCATTATTAATTTGATTTTCTTATATGTGTAATAAATTTTAATTGAAATTGCTAATTCTACGCCAATAGAGTGAATAACTTACCGGTTATAGGTTAGTACCACAAATTATACACGCTTTTCGGGTTTTCGCCATTTTCAATATTGAAAATAAATAAAAACACTTTACAAAGTTCACTTAAATACACAAAAATTCAGGAAAAATCGAACAAAGCGCTAATCACCTCTAGACAATAACAAACAAAGGCACTGATGCCAAATTTTCGGTGTGGGTATTTGATACAATTGGTGCAGAGCTTTTTTATCAGTATTATTGAAAGGTAAGAAAGTGAATATTAAAATATATTAAAGAATATTTTCTCTGACTAAAAGTCTCCTCTTAAAAGTAAAATAAAATTGTTGTAAATTATACTATTACGTTTTTGTTTCCTACTTTGTACTTACAAAACACAACGTCTGGCAATGCTCTGCTGGTAAACGAATCTGTCTCGACGACAAGTAGTAGGGAATATGCCTACTCTATATGTTTACTTATTACTCTGAGTTTTAAAAGATATACAGACTAATTTATCCAGGCTATATCTTTTAAACGAATAAAGATTTTCGAATGGGACAAAAACTGATCTATTCCATTTCCAATATACTTTAATATGGCGGAGAAAACCCCTTTAAATTTCTTAATAGCACCCTGTACATTTTTTTTATAATTTTGGATTTGGTCTTTCATTGTGTATTCAACAAATGTTTCAAATATTTGTTTATTTTTGTTAAATTAATCAAGTAAGCCTTCAAGCTTAAAGGAACAATAAAAATAAATAAAATACCAATAACCAATTAATATTATTTACATTAGATGTTCAAATGCTGCTGCAACACACATCTCGAATCTTGCCAGAAGATTTCTTGTACGTGTGGCTTGAATCATTGCAGGAGTAATTCGGCGACATACTTGTCTACAAAACCATTTCGATAACCACTGAATAGCAAACAACTATCCAGAAACTATGTGGGCGGCACGCTCACCTGACTTGTCTTTGGGGCAGCGATAAAAGATATTGTTTAGGTATTAACTAAAACCGCAAAATGTAGAAGAATTAAAAGAAAATATAAGACAAGCATGTCGCCCAATTACTCCTGCAATGCCACACCTACAAGAAATCTTCTGGCAAGATTCGAAATGTGTTTTGCAGCAGGTAGACTACAATTCGAACATCTAATGTAAAATAATTAATTAGTTTATTATTATTTTTATGGTTCCTTTAAGTTTTAAGGCTTTCTTGATTAATTTAACAAAAGATATTTTCTTGATTACCTATGAACCCATTTTATTTTTGAAAAATGTTTTGAATAGACGTTGGAAAACCAAATCCAAAATTATAAAAAAATGTACAGGATGCTATTAAGAAATTTAAAGTTAGGGGTTGTAACTAATGGATGAATATTTAGGGGATAATTTTTTCTACGCCATATTAAAGTGTATTGGAAATGGAATAGATCAGTTTTTATCCCATTCAAGATTTTTTATTCGTTTAAGAGATATAGCTTGGATAAATTAGTCTGGGACACCCGGTATGCATAAGGTAAGTTACATTTTAATTTGTTGCTATAACTTGGGAAACCCACTTTTATATAAAACGAGAAAAACAACAAAAAAGTTGAGGTTATGTAAAGTAAAACACGACCGGATTAAAAATATGGGAGACGGATATTTTGGTGAGAACTTTTTTAATTTTCATGGATACTTGACAGGTGACATCAGGGTTCCTCTTTGTTGTTTTTAAACTAACTTAGCACCCATAAGCGATAAAAAGGGGATCTTTATATGTCAAATTTGTTAAATTTTTAAACCAGTTTCTGAGAAAAGCTATAGGTCATTATTTAAATAGTCTTCCAATATATCAGTTTATACTTTTTGTCAATAAATTTTTAGTATTTAAAAAACTTTTTTATATTATTTTTTCCTCTAAGAGTAATGAAATGTACACTACTACACAACTGACCAACTGACTAATTTTCCTTATGCTACAGACAGTACGGACCTTAAAAGATCTCAAAAGACTCATTTTTTAACAAGTTTCCTTGTGTTATCCATTAAAAGAGCCAAAAATATTGCGGAACTTGTGCACGTAATAAATATTTTTGAGAGTAACTAATTATTTTTAAACACATTTAATTATATTTCAATACATTTAATTACATTTGAACAGATGTAATTACATTTAAGTAGATTTTATTACATTTCAGTTACGAGTAAATACATTTAACTACAAAAGTTCGTAATAATTCCCCTTAATTCCATGAAAATCAAAATAAATGCGAAGAATTAGAAATAAGTAGGAAATATTTTTTTAAATAGATTTAAGTACCTAAAATTAAGAGGTACTTATTTGTAATTATAATTAGGTGTACAAATTTTAATGAGTGACCTGCCCCTCGGCATTAACTAAAGATCTATCCTGGCAATGAAGTTTATTAAAATACTTAGTTAAAATAACTTATAATTTTGCCATAAAGAGCACATACAAATATTTATTTGACTTGAAGTGTAAGTGTAACTGCAAGTTAAAACATTGTTTTGGAAACCGATAATCATCCATTAGGAAGAACTTGGATAGTTAACTTAGAAACTACCACTTAGTAACTCTGGTTGATTATCTATAAATTCAATGAACGTATGCTTTTAAATATTGCTAATTTAAGACTTATTGAAAGAATACTAGAAAAAATTTAAATAAACTTTTTCTTGCAAAGCTATTCTTATAAGTAGGTACCTACCTAATAAGTTTTACGTCACATTTTGATCATTTTGCATATATAAAAATATTAAGTGACCAAATGTCTGTAGTCATAAAGAATTGATTTCAACTAGGATTTTCGATTTTACCGTACTTAGGGTACCCCGAGGGGCCGACACGCCCTATTTTGGTGTACATTATTTCAAAAATTTGAAATATATTTCAAAAATATTTCGAAATAATATTAAATTATTCAGAACGCAAAAAATTGAATTGAAGAAGTTCAGAAAGCCCAAAAAAAATGTAGAAAAGGCTAAGACTACAGTTTACACTCTTTGAGCTTTGACTGTAAGCTAATAAGTAGTTGACTTGAATCTTGTGCAAGATTTATAGAGAATTAGTTGATGAAGACATAAATAAAAGTCTTCCGTTGGGTGGTAATCAATAGAAAATGCTTTCAAAACATTGGGCGCGTTCAGCCACGCTAGCGTTAGACAAGCGTTGAGTAGGTAAGCGGAGGGTGAATTTGACCGCTGACTGCTCTAGCGGTCGCCATTTTTTCCAGCGAATTCATTTTCAGTCAGTGGTTCGATGTCAACAATAACAATCAACAATTATTACCAGTGAAAATTTCTATATTTGGTTTTTATTAGTGTATAAAATGTAAATATGACCGAGAATGACATATGCAACTGTAGAATTTAATGTTGGAGGAAATTAACTTTATATCATGTATGATGCAAAGACGTTCAGCCACCTTCAAAGGCCTTCACAGAGTGCAGCTGCCAGCGCTAACTTTGTGCTAAAGTGGCTGAACGCATCCATAGTTTATAATTGAAACGAACAGTACCTACTTTATCATAAAATAAAAAGAGTAATTGAGGCAAACTCAAGGGTAAACTTAATATATAAATAAATAAATTTTTCTATGTTAAAAAAGTCTATAAAAACTTAAAAAGTAAGAAACATTACCACTTCTCCATGCAATAAACGGCATAATATCTTTCATTTTCTATTTTGATGACTAATTCTCGATCATATTCTGAGTTCTCAGAACTGAACTGTTCTGTGTCAGTATCATCCATTGGAACAAAATACTGTTATCGTTTTCCGAGGTCGAATCAGAACCAGAAGTACCTACTAAGAGAGGTAGCAGCAGTGCTGAATATACTTTCAATTTTTTGAAAAGCATCCGCTGAAATTGTTATCTTTTCATTAAATGTATAGAGCACAAATAAAATTCGATATCCAAAAACGTATACTAGATATTAGCCAGTACTAGCTCCGTTTTGCTTCCTTTTTGTAGCTCGTAAAAAGTGTCTAGACATCCTTACATTCCTACCGGCAAGCATGGCACAGCTAGACGCTTGTAAAAGTCGCGTGCCGTTGCCAAATTATTTATAAAATAAAAAGTAATACAAGAATATTTCAAATATTTCAAGAATATTTCGAAAATATTTCAAAAATAAAAAATAGCTCCGTTTTGCTTCCTTTTTGTAGCTCGTAAAAAGTGTCTAGACATCCTTACATTCCTACCGGCAAGCATGGCACAGCTAGACGCTTGTAAAAGTCGCGCGCTGTTGCCAAATTATTTATAAAATAAAAAGTAATACAAGAATATTTCAAATATTTCAAGAATATTTCGAAAATATTTCAAAAATAAAAAATAGCTCCGTTTTGCTTCCTTTTTGTAGCTCGTAAAAAGTGTCTAGACATCCTTACATTCCTACCGGCAAGCATGGCACAGCTAGACGCTTGTAAAAGTCGCGCGCTGTTGCCAAATTATTTATAAAATAAAAAGTAATACAAGAATATTTCAAATATTTCAAGAATATTTCGAAAATATTTCAAAAATAAAAAATAGCTCCGTTTTGCTTCCTTTTTGTAGCTCGTAAAAGTGTCTAGACATCCTTACATTCCTACCGGCAAGCATGGCACAGCTAGACGCTTGTAAAAGTCGCGCGCTGTTGCCAAATTATTTATAAAATAAAAAGTAATACAAGAATATTTCAAATATTTCAAGAATATTTCGAAAATATTTCAAAAATAAAAAATAGCTCCGTTTTGCTTCCTTTTTGTAGCTCGTAAAAAGTGTCTAGACATCCTTACATTCCTACCGGCAAGCATGGCACAGCTAGACGCTTGTAAAAGTCGCGCGCTGTTGCCAAATTATTTATAAAATAAAAAGTAATACAAGAATATTTCAAATATTTCAAGAATATTTCGAAAATATTTCAAAAATAAAAAATAGCTCCGTTTTGCTTCCTTTTTGTAGCTCGTAAAAAGTGTCTAGACATCCTTACATTCCTACCGGCAAGCATGGCACAGCTAGACGCTTGTAAAAGTCGCGCGCTGTTGCCAAATTATTTATAAAATAAAAAGTAATACAAGAATATTTCAAATATTTCAAGAATATTTCGAAAATATTTCAAAAATAACAAATAGCTCCGTTGTGCTTCCTTTTTGTAACTCGTAAAAAGTGTCTAGACATCCTTACATTCATACATTCCTACCGGCAAGCATGGCACAGCTAGACGCTTGTAAAAGTCGCGCGCTGTTGCCAAATTATTTATAAAATAAAAAGTAATATTTCAAAAATATTTCGAAAATATTTCAAATATTTTGAAATAATTTCAAGTGGGGTGTACATTCTTTCAACGTATTTCAACCCGTGTCGGCCCCCTCGGGGTACCTTTTACCTAGAGTTCAATTATGAGACAGAATTTAACGGTTCGTTTTAATCAATAAAATTAACTTAATGAAACGGATTATCGTAATAATACAAATATTTTTAAACAAAATTCTGAACGTTATGTATGTGGATATTTAATAAAAAAATGTTTACAACAACATACATGTGAGCATTATTCTAAATCCATAGAAAATTTAGATGATTCAGCTTTATTCTGTTTATTTAAAGCATATAGAAATAAAGATAAGTCTCTTTGGAAATCTTTTAATGCCTGGTAATATTATTATATTTATTGCTAAACTAAATAACATTTTTGAAAAACTATTTGAAGAATTGGCAATAAAAGATCATGTTCTTCAAACTATAATAAATGTTAGCAGTAATGAAACTTTTATACATCCTTGTACAAATTTTCCATTACTGTATGTGAAAAAATGATATTTTAGGTTAAGGCTATACACTACCATTAAATGTATCAACCAAAATTTCAAAAGTAATGAAAATAAAGAAAGTTATTAATTTCGAGAAATGAATAAGTGTTAAAGCTGTTGATGTGTTTATTTTAATTATTGAGATCCTTCCTTACTAACGAGGAAAATAGCGTGCAGGACCTACATATTAGGTAGTTTATTTTGTGTAGAAATTCTATTTATATGTAATTATTTAAAAAACCTAATTTTATTTAAAAAAAAAATCAACTTTTAGTTAATATTACTTATTAATCTTGTTGAAAACAAATTCTATTTTTCTAAAATTTGTGAAAATAACAATTATCTCAACAATAAAAAGAAATTTCAAGTACAGGTCTTATTTATAACAACAATTTTTTTAGTACTGCCCTGAGCTTATACCACAAAACAGAATATTGGTTAGCACAAAATAGATTAACCAATATTCTGTTTTGTGGTTTATATTCCAAAACAATGGCTACTCTTGTCTTATCAACATCAAAGGAGCTGACAGGAAATCTTCAGTTACTTTTTTGTTTTTTTTTATCATTTTCACCTTAATTTACTTATTAAATTTTTGTTGTAAATGTTTATTTGAACTTGTTTTTTCATATTTTATTATTTCATATTTATTATTTGCCCATTAATTGTAAAAAATAAGTATTGTGAATACTTATTTGAATTTTACAGGTCTTGGGCCCTACGATGTAAAAAATAGCATATATACCACAGGACTAAAGTGTCTTTTAATCCCTCAGGTGATTGTTGCACGAGGGAAGCGAAGCTTTAGAATTCCTTGGTATATAATATACTATTATAGCTAGTTGTCATACTTGGTAGCAAACAAAAAACAAATGGAACAGAATGGCCATTTTGTAAAAAATGTAGTAAAAAATTGTAATAATAAATTTACTATGTTCCGTATTATTTATTTATTTTTGCGACCAATTTACATCCTTTCGTTTAAAGCTGGTCGGCCTTGCGTACATCAAAAAACAATTACTTCAAGTGGTCAAGCCAAAATCTGATCAGCATAGTGGGGATGCAGCATTAAAGCAGTATGTAAAACTTTACTAAATATGCAGTTTGTTTTAATATAATTTAAAGTGTTTTAAAATAAGTAAATAAAAAATTTAGCTATTTCGGAATATATTCAAAATAATTTTAGAACTATGATCCCTGCCATGATCTATTAAATATTAAACAACTGCGCATGTAGAAAACTGAAACAAGTGTCAAAAATAAATGGAATGGTTGTAATTTTTAATGAAGTTTACTCAGAAATTTATGATGGAGCAGCAAATATGACATTATAATTATTTGGAACAACAAGAAAGATAATAAAAAATATATAAGTAATTATATCTATGGTACTTAAAAAAAAATACAAACAAAACAGTTTTAAGCACTGTTAAGTCATACATCCAATTAGGTAGGTATAGTAAGGTTATATTTAATATTTTTGTGAAGAGAGACAAAAAACTTTTGTTATTAATAAAAATAATAATCATTAATATTAACAAAAATTATTTTTCATCCAATGTTTGGCAGTGGAATGAAACATTTTTTATTACTAATGAATTTATTTGAAATTTGATAATCTTTGAATCAAAATAAAACAAAATTGTATTATGTCAATGACCTTATTTAATGTTTTAATTAATGATCTAATTCAAGAAAAAGAATAAATTGATAAGTAGTACCCTTAAATATGATTATTTTGAAATCATTTTAGAGATATTTGCAAAAATTTAAACAAGTTTTTTAATGTTTTTTTTGGCTGGCTACTTGCAGTTTTTAGATAAATAAACAATGATTTGTCAGTTAAAATCAACAGGACAGGTACAAAAGTAATCATTAAAATATGTGCTGGTCTTATCTAGTCATTGTGCAGGTGCAGTATTATCATATTTTTGTAATTTTCAATGACAGGTCAAGGTTTAAAACTTTAAAAACATTTATATTGTTTTGAATATCACAGCAATTAAATATTTCAGAGATAATGCTCAGTTACAGGAAGTTTAATATTGATTATTTAAACTTGAAATGATTAAATTTGGAGATAAATATTGTACATACCTGAGAATCATGAAATCTGTCAGAGTTTTGTGTGGTATCACAGTTTGATGATGATTTTCGTTTTCTCTTCTCAGCTGGAGGGCTGTCTCTTTCCCTTTTTGGCACTTCATTTACCTCATCGTTTTTGCTTAGAGAATTGTTGTCAGTGAGACCTCGAATTTGCAAGGCTTCCGCAGTTTTTAGGAACATCGGTAGCAAATTTTGAGACACATTCACTTCACCCTTATACATAAAATCTAACAGTGCTTTCATTTCGTTGTAATTGACGTCTTTAAGGAAAACTATCGGATGCGGGTGAGCATTTTGTATAAAAATCGTTTCAAAATAGGGACTACAAGCTGATAGTATCGTTTGGTGGGCCTTAAAAGTTTCACCTTCACAAGCTAAAGTTACATCACAAAGTGCTTCACGTCTCAAGAGGCTGCTTAAAACGTCTGTTAAGTTAGTGGGATGGTTGTTCCACCGCAGACAAAATTGCTGATCCATTGTGTACTATTTACCTAATGAAAAAAGCCAAAACCGAGTGTTAAATCTACTTATTACTTTCATTTAATCGAACAGTAACTGCAGACAAAAGATTAAAATAACAATTTAATGAAGTTTAATTGTTATAATATCTTTATTATTCAGAATTTGTAATTATAACCTAAAAATACTTACTTTTTTGTATTTAGATACATCAATTAACTAACGGAATTATTTATTACATGGAAAAGTATAAGATTATTTTTTTATTTTGATTTCTGCAAGTTACTGTCCAATTTTCGTAGTATTCTTCGCATTTTAAGTTCACTTTTTCCACTATAAGCCTATGCTAGATGATTACACTTGGTTGTACTGTTTAGAATAGAGTTATTTGACCTAAAACTGTAACCATCTAGAAATAACAGTTATTTTTCAAGCACAATTACATACAGGAATGCATTTTGTTATTTACAGTACTGTATAATAACATTTTTCTCTATAAATAAATAGTTGCATACGTCATGTATTTACAGAGTAAATCTGTACGTAAAGGGTACAATGCGTACAATGCCCTTAAAAGTACAAAAAGTATGGTTAAGAATTTATCGTATAAAAATCTACTTGTATTAAATTTATTTGCATGAATACTTAGGCGTTTCTGAATGCTATTTAGATCGTTATTTTGTGTTGTTTTTAATTTTTGGTAATCCCATTCGTATTGAAGTAACCTTTTACCCGCCATTGTGAATTTCGTGAATGATGATTTCTTCTAAACAATTTCCGGAAATGAAAAAAAAAAAAAATTCACGGATGCTTCGATTTTGTATGCTGATTTATGCCGCAAAATTAAAGAACGTATTTAAAATCGACAAAAAATTAGAGTAGATCCTGAAAAAATAGTAAAAACTTACCTTTTTGCCCTGTTTCTGACATTACAACGCCACCCAAACCTCTACCTCCTGCACAGTACATATAGGCAACAAAATATTTGACGGATCCGATTGGATAAAAACCAACGAAACGAATTTTTTACGCGATTTTTTCTCCACCAAACCTTATTTTCGACCACACAATTTACATTGGAAATTTAACTATTTTTTGTAACTGGTAAATTACATTCTAAAACATTTTTATCTGGTTTACTTTACCAGCCACGTAATAAAATACACCGTTAGTGTATGTTGGGTTGCATAATATTAGTATCATTAAATGTATTTTTCCGCGAGAGCTGAAAATAGTTTAGTGCACAGATGCTGCTTATACCGATTGTCTCAATAGATAAATCGCTATAACGGTTGTCCCAAAAAATTAAATAAATAAAAGTAAATTAAATCCAGAGCTGGGTAATTACATGTACTTTAAAAATAATTACAATTACAAAATACTTTTCCAAAAAAGGATTTAATTAAAATTACAAAGTACATGTAAAAATAGGAATTATATTGATTTAATTTCAATTACATTAAAAAAGGAATTATTAATTACTTTTATAATTACTTTAGTAATTATTTTGTGGATAAAACAACAAATTATGACAGAATGAAGAAGCAAATCGGTACGAATAAAATTTTTAAATAGGTAATTCAAAATGTTAAACTAACAGCAAAGATTCCCTAAAATTAAAGTTATCTTAAGGGTGGGTTGTATGTATAAAGGTTACTTGAAGTTAAACTGGATTTGAGATTATAGTTGACACATTTTATATGGTGTAGATACACTCTAAACACCATTTAGCATTTAGGGCTTGTTGTACCTATGTAAAATTCGAAAATGTATCACCTAAAACTGAGATTAACTTTAAGTAAACTTTATACAAATATACAAATAAAAATTCTTTTTAGAAAGCTGAAGTCTGACCTTTACCATCACAGAGAAATTAAATATTTATTATTAAAATATTTTCAACATATTGTAAATAATAATTTTGTTTTGTAAACAATATTGCAGATTCTAGTCAAGAAAAGGATGTTTATTATTACTGACACTTGACTCCCTCTATATATTCCATTTCAAAGCATTTTTTAATTTTAGCAGTACCTTGGTTAGGTTGGAATGGGTTACTAAGTAATACAAAATAAGGCACCACAAACTAATATTATTATTTATCAAGCAACCCAATTAAATTTACTCAAATTTAGTTAAAAATATACCTCAGCAAATCATTTTTTATAACACAAAATATATTTATATTTTCCAAAAGTGCTTTTAATTTAACTAAATGTATTTTCTACGTTAAAATAGGATACTTGTAACGCTAAAGTGGTTTAACAATTCACTAATAATGCTCTTTCCACTTCTGCATTCAAACAAATCAGATGGAGTGAGCTCTAGCCTCTAGCATTATAATACAATGGCTCTAGTGACCGGTTCGAACAGGAAATTTCTTGTTTTTATATTAACACGTGCATTTCACAAATTTGAAAGTAATTGTAATTAAAAAATGTAATTGTACTTTTAAATGTACTTGTAGTTAGAAAAGTAATTGTACTTATGAGAAGTAATTGTATTTAGATAATTTAAATAATATAATTACAAAGTACAATTCCACTTCAGATTTTGCTGCAATTACAACTACAAATTACTTTAATAAAAATATGTACTTAAATACAATTACAAAGTACATGAAAAAAAAGTAATTGTAATTATTAATTACCTACTTTTTAACTAGGAGTTACCCAGCTCTGATTAAATGTAATAAAAATACTAGTGCTATTTTAATAAAGACTCAAGCAGTTAATGAAACTATGAAATTACTTAAATTAATTGGAGAATAATAAATATTTTTTATACAGGGTGTCTCTTGTGATAATGACCAAGCACAGTAAGATTTTATTATTACCATCTGATTTTTTTTTGTTTAAAGCATGCTGCACACGGCGTACGATAATATAATATATATTAAAGTACATATATTACACAAAAATCGCTTATAATTAGAAAACACACAACGCCGCACATGGGCGCTTTAATATATATGGGGTTAAATTTTTGTTAAATCTATAAAATTATATTTTCTTAAAGTATTTGTGTGAAACGTGTTGCCTATAGCGGTACGCCTACGACAACAATATGATCTCCCACAATATTTTCTTAAAAAAAAATATGACGCCAATGAAATTAAATTAAACCAAGCTGCTCAAAGCAATGAGACTCTTAAAAATTTTTATGATTAAAAACAAATAACGAAAAAGATACTTAAGTAGTTCCTCCGGTCACTGTATGACGTCACCCGCTCAGGTTACTGGTGTAGGTTCAAATTCTGCGATTATTCCCTCTAGTCAAATTCTGTGTTTTGTGAGGTTAAAGTTCTGAGACGTTACAGCTGATTGAAGTAAATTAAGAAGTGATCGTTCTCGTTAAATAAATTTCCAGATTAATTTATGTTTGAAATAAACAGAAATTCAAAAGAGATATTTATTGTTCAATGTCGCTAAAAGAAAATGTATTAGAAAGATTCCAAAATGAATTGGGTTTACTGGTGAGTACAATTTATACTTTTATTCCTATGAAATGTACCTTAAATAAATATATAGTGTGTTCTTAGTTATAAAACCGTATTCT
Source organism: Ophraella communa (assembly GCA_035357415.1). NCBI lineage: Eukaryota > Metazoa > Arthropoda > Insecta > Coleoptera > Chrysomelidae > Ophraella > Ophraella communa. Next base: position 23,296,548 of record CM068985.1, read on the forward strand.
TTAATTGAAATGTATGGATGTGAAAATTCCTGAATATCCTGTTTTCTCTTCCAAGAACAAACTACATCAAAGTTGTAGCACGTGCTAATTTAAATAAAACCTTTATAATACGAATAAATTTTGACAATAAATATGGATCTCGTACAAATGAATTAGTGATAAAACAAAAATTAGTATGAAATTCTACAGTTCATCGAAAATGTTAAACATTGAAATAGAGCAATAATAATTGTTGAAATTCTAGAGTTTATCGAAAATGTCAAATATCAAAATAGAACAATAATAATTGATATCACCTTAAAAATGTCCAGAATTTTGGTTCATGCATGGATGTTGTAGAGTCCTGGTACTTAACTCTTGCTAAATATGTGTTGGAGCAAAATTGGCCCCAAATACCTCAAATGTAGAATCCTTACAACTGCTGTCACTTTCAAATGGACAGGAATATGTTCCTTAAGGCTTAAATAACTTGCTTGCTCTCCTGGAACTGCTGGTATTGGATGCCAATACACTTTGGCCCCAATTTCTTGTCAGGTATGTTAAATTTTTTATGGAAATACACTTTTATATCACACTTTATCGTTTTAAGTATTTATCTTGCATTATTATGCGTTAATTGTTTAATTTTACTTATAAAAATTTTAATTTTATCAGGACAAATTTCTTACCCTCCTTTCGCTTTCAGGAACAAAAAACAAGAGAGAGATTTTAGATTCAACAGAACCATGGTTACCGAAAATTCTTTTGTTTTCCCAGCTTTCCTTTTGAACAAAAATAAATAAATTTATGTTGGCAATGAAGGCAAAGTTACTAAAAATAATATCAGTTTTTATGTTGGTGACTGGTAAGCTCAAATGATGTTTATTGGAACCTTGTTGTACAGGGTGATTTTATTTTAGTGAGATTTGGAATTCTAAAATTATTCCTACTGATTTTGGGAGTGATCACAAATTTGTCCTTAACATCTAGAAATTAAAACTAATCAATTATTTTCAAGGTACAATTTAAGAAATTTATAAAATTTATGGAATAATTATCTGGAATAAATTAAACTCAACTTGTAGTTTTGCTATTATCTTTCTTTCTATTAATTTAGTTGCATAAAAAAATCGAACAAAGACTTATAATGATTTTTAATTATTGTTTCCCCCCGAATGTTGTACACCAATTCAGTATCTTTTTCATAATATTTATAAATAAACATGCTCATTTGTATACTACTTCTAATGCAACCGTAACAATTTCCCTGAATTTTCTTGTAATTATTATAATTGGCTTTGTCAATCTAGAATAATTCAGGAAAATTCAAACTTAAATTTATTTTAAATTAAATCAAGTTAACAAAAATTAATTAATGTGTGTTTTTCTCACAGACCAAACAAATTAATAGACATTATTAACATTGCTTTACCTAAAACATTTTTTTTAAAATAAAACAAATTAGTTTTCCTTCTTTAACATGAGAATTTCCGTACTGTTCATGATTTTTGGTACACTTTGACTGGGTATTACTTTTTTTTTTTATTGAACATTTTACATTAAAACTCATTTATCTATCAGTATTCATAATAGAATCTTTACATACGATTCCTCTTCTCATTAATATTTCGTCATGTGTCCACACACAAACGTGACAATATTTAAATTATATTATTATTCTCATATCTTGAAAATTTTCCTGAGATCTTTTCTCTCAGAGAAACAATTTTTCCTTAGCTCACCATATGCCTTTGACAAATATAGTGAAGTCACATTTACTTCTTTTTATTTGAGGTACTTCCTCAACATTTATAAATCTCAAAATATGTCCTTAATGACAAATACTTTGAAAATCTCTTTATCTCTTTAAGTTCATTAGAATAGAACGTTCCCACATTTCACCAGTCATGACACCTGTATCATTTTAAATTATGAAAGAAAACAGAAATTCCCTTAAAAATAATTTTAAACAGAGTAATTAACATAATTGTAATTGTAACATAACTAAATAACCATTAATAAATTTTATGTTTTAGGTAAACACACCGAATTTTCATCAGAAGAACTCACATATCTGAACAGCTGTGTAACATTGAAAATTCCTCTAATACTTTTACCAAAGGATTCTTATGTGAATGCAAAATAACTGGAATACTGACCAGTATCCTACCATCTTAAATTTTATGTGTTGAACATTTTCTACTAGCAAATATAATTTTTTTTTTTTTTTTTTATGAGCTTGTTTAACAGGGGTTTGAGAGAACTCAAAAATTGGTTCCCCAATTTTTGTTATTTTTAACCAGTACCATTTTGCAATAAAATGTACTTGCCAATGTGGAAGTATATTATTGAGAAGTGCATTTAAATTTTGTCTAGAATTTGTACACCATACTACAAGTAAACCATCATCCGATAATAAGCTGTCTATTGGTAAACTCTTTAAATCTTCATTAAACATAATGTTATAGCCATCTGATGTTTTTTTTCTTTTCCTCCAATTATATTTATTCCACCAAGGAGGATCTCGCAGAGTTAGGTCAAATTTTCTTTCAGTTAAATATTTGTTTATTTCGCACACATCTTTACTGTAGAATTCAGTGTTTTCTGGAAAGATAAATTTTGTTCCATTTATTTCTTTGATTATAGCTGGTCCAATATTACTTCCATGAACACCTACAACACTAAATTTTTCACACATAGAGATGATATGATCGGATGTTTCAAAGGCTTTTTTATTATCTAAACAACTTCTCTTTAAATTTTGTTCAATCTGTGGAAAGAAATGGCTAAACTTTTGTTTAATATCTTTTTGTTTTCTTATTAGTTCTTCAAATTCATTGTTTGGTTCTACTATTTTTAATGTCGATTTGAATTTGTTGTGTTTTTTATACAATTCTTTGATATTTAATAGATTTGAATTTAATGTGTAATCTCCATATGAATTACACAAGTTTTTGTATTGTTCATGAGAAATGTATAAACCAATCTCCTTTCTTACTCTTGTCTCCAACTCCTTGATTTCCCTTATATTTTGTTGTGTGATCCTTGTTGAGGATTTAATATCCTTTTCTGTCTCCCAACCAATTTTTTCTTGAGCCTTCTTCACAAGTACCTCTGCATTCTTTAAGAATTCTCCCTGTATGTTTTCTTGGATGAAATGTATCTTTTCCTTCTGCTTTTCCATCTCCACTTCCAAAATGTCCTGTCTCCCACTTAAATCTTCCACGTTTTTGTCAAGTTTCTCTTCTATCTTCTGTAATTTCCTTCCAATATCATTTGTAATTTCTGTCTTCATCTTAATAAGATCTTTTCTTAAATCTATCTTGTCCTTCTTCATTTCTTCTTTTTGTTCATCCATCTTCTTATTCATCTTCTTCATGTCTTCTTTTTGTTCATCCAACTTCTTACCAATATCTTCTTTTTGTTCATCCAACTTCTTACCAATATCTTCTTTTTGTTCATCCATCTTCTTATTCATCTTCTTCATGTCTTCTTTCATCTCTCTGAAGAAATTCATCATCATCCAATTTTGGTCTTGATTGGTTGCTCCCGGTGTGGCTTCTCCACCTGCGAGTCTGTCTACCTCTTCTGCTGCGTTGTCCGAGACATCATCCCCTAAGGTACTCATTGTCTGATTTTCTGTCTCTTCCCCTGTTTCCGAGACATCATCTTTTTCATGGTCCATCTCTTGGTTTGAGGTTCTTTCCTCCAAAAGAAATTGGAAAGTTTCTGGATCCTTTTCCTCCTCGATAAGAGCTGTCTTAAGTCTATTGAAAAGAGTGAATTTAATCCCTTCACTGCTTAAATTTCTTTTTTCCAATTCTTCTTTCAATTCCTTTACTCTCAACTGGCCTATAGTCTTACAGGACTTGTTTTGTTCCATTTTGTTAGATTAAGTTGAAATAGAGTTTTGAAATCAGTTTTAAGTTTTAATTTAAGTAATTAGACCTAGATATTACACCCAATAACAATGATGTTTCCCTATTTCAGGAATTGTACTGAGTTTTTGTATATAGTTAAATATAAAATTTTTCAAAGAAAATCTTAGAATTATTTTTCTCAAGCAATGTTAATATGATTCAAGAAAAATACAACTGAGCATTTGTTTACTAAAATTCTAATTGTCTCTGAGTAGTCTGGAACAATCTAGAATTATTACTCTTGTTTTTATTTTATGTAAACAATAATATTTAATACAATAAATCTTTAGAGATGAAATTTATATTAATTTTATAACGCCCTACGTTGGGATCGACATTAATATTGTGGGGTTTAATTATGTTAAATCTATAAAATTATATTTTCTTAAAGTATTTGTGTGAAACGTGTTGCCTATAGCGGTACGCCTACGACAACAATATGATCTCCCACAATATTTTCTTAAAAAAAAATATGACGCCAATGAAATTAAATTAAACCAAGCTGCTCAAAGCAATGAGACTCTTAAAAATTTTTATGATTAAAAACAAATAACGAAAAAGATACTTAAGTAGTTCCTCCGGTCACTGTATGACGTCACCCGCTCAGGTTACTGGTGTAGGTTCAAATTCTGCGATTATTCCCTCTAGTCAAATTCTGTGTTTTGTGAGGTTAAAGTTCTGAGACGTTACAGCTGATTGAAGTAAATTAAGAAGTGATCGTTCTCGTTAAATAAATTTCCAGATTAATTTATGTTTGAAATAAACAGAAATTCAAAAGAGATATTTATTGTTCAATGTCGCTAAAAGAAAATGTATTAGAAAGATTCCAAAATGAATTGGGTTTACTGGTGAGTACAATTTATACTTTTATTCCTATGAAATGTACCTTAAATAAATATATAGTGTGTTCTTAGTTATAAAACCGTATTCTTTAATTGAAATGTATGGATGTGAAAATTCCTGAATATCCTGTTTTCTCTTCCAAGAACAAACTACATCAAAGTTGTAGCACGTGCTAATTTAAATAAAACCTTTATAATACGAATAAATTTTGACAATAAATATGGATCTCGTACAAATGAATTAGTGATAAAACAAAAATTAGTATGAAATTCTACAGTTCATCGAAAATGTTAAACATTGAAATAGAGCAATAATAATTGTTGAAATTCTAGAGTTTATCGAAAATGTCAAATATCAAAATAGAACAATAATAATTGATATCACCTTAAAAATGTCCAGAATTTTTGGTTCATGCATGGATGTTGTAGAGTCCTGGTACTTAACTCTTGCTAAATATGTGTTGGAGCAAAATTGGCCCCAAATACCTCAAATGTAGAATCCTTACAACTGCTGTCACTTTCAAATGGACAGGAATATGTTCCTTAAGGCTTAAATAACTTGCTTGCTCTCCTGGAACTGCTGGTATTGGATGCCAATACACTTTGGCCCCAATTTCTTGTCAGGTATGTTAAATTTTTTATGGAAATACACTTTTATATCACACTTTATCGTTTTAAGTATTTATCTTGCATTATTATGCGTTAATTGTTTAATTTTACTTATAAAAATTTTAATTTTATCAGGACAAATTTCTTACCCTCCTTTCGCTTTCAGGAACAAAAAACAAGAGAGAGATTTTAGATTCAACAGAACCATGGTTACCGAAAATTCTTTTGTTTTCCCAGCTTTCCTTTTGAACAAAAATAAATAAATTTATGTTGGCAATGAAGGCAAAGTTACTAAAAATAATATCAGTTTTTTATGTTGGTGACTGGTAAGCTCAAATGATGTTTATTGGAACCTTGTTGTACAGGGTGATTTTATTTTAGTGAGATTTGGAATTCTAAAATTATTCCTACTGATTTTGGGAGTGATCACAAATTTGTCCTTAACATCTAGAAATTAAAACTAATCAATTATTTTCAAGGTACAATTTAAGAAATTTATAAAATTTATGGAATAATTATCTGGAATAAATTAAACTCAACTTGTAGTTTTGCTATTATCTTTCTTTCTATTAATTTAGTTGCATAAAAAAATCGAACAAAGACTTATAATGATTTTTAATTATTGTTTCCCCCCGAATGTTGTACACCAATTCAGTATCTTTTTCATAATATTTATAAATAAACATGCTCATTTGTATACTACTTCTAATGCAACCGTAACACTATATCTAGGCGATATATTATATCCCTGTAATAATATGCCTGCTGAGCGATATTTCACAAATATATCTACTTATATCTTACCAGCCCCTTGCGTCTCGTTGTCTGCAGAAGCCCACAATTCGATGTTTTTGAGTTTAGACGAAGCGGCATTTTAGTCTACACTTGTTTTTCAAAGCTTTTGTGTGTTTTAAGTAGTATTTAACTCATTAAATAAACAAAATTCTCGATCCGCGTGATATTCTAAATTTAATATGATCATTTATCCAACACTTGTTTTGTTTTTTAATGTTTTATTGTTGCTATAAAGTTGTCATACATAAGGTCTGTTCCAACCAAGCAAAGAACCGTTCTAAAATAGTAATTTTTGTGCGCAGTGGTGTACTGAGTTGCGCAGTGCACTAATTTGGTCTTGTGAGTGGTAATATTACCGTTCTAGAACGGTTCTTTGCTTGGTTGGAACAAACCTATAGTATCATCGTTTTCATCTGTCGAACTATCTATGGAATCTAGCAAGAACACGTCGTCTCCGATCATTTTGTTCAACAAATGAGGTAAGGTATATGAATATCGCACCAGATCTTCAGCAACCATAATATAATATATATTATATTATCGCACACCGTGTGCAGCCGGCTTAATATAATATATATTATATTAGAGTGCAAACATAAATATTATCGTACGCCGTGTGCAGCAGACTTAAGTGTTTGGAATTATTTTCTAGTTGCTTAACTGGAGTTATGTTCATTAGGCATCGCGGAATATTGGCAAAAATAATATTCTAGATAAATTAAAAAACACAAAGTAACAAAATAAAAACTTTTTCTTATTGGATCTCTTATTTACTTCAAATCAAAATATTCCATTAAAACATTTTTCAGCTCATCAAGATTTGTTGTCTCGGGTGATAATATAAGCTGCTACGCCCCTTCAAAACATGTTTAATTGGATTTAATTCTAGACTATTTTTTTAGTCATAATAGACTGAAACAAGCAATAAACTCGATAAAGAACAATAAAGCTGGATGACAAGAAGTTGTGGCGGATTTAATAAAATGTAGAATACAGAAATGAAGAAGTATACGCCCAATCATGGAAAATGTAATTAATGTAGATTATACATGATACAACCAAGTTACAAGGTATCATATTGCGAATATGTCAAAATAGCTGTGACGTAGTTCAGAGAGTAAATGTAGGTTGTATACGTATTTTTACAATTTTTAGCTAATTTTTCTGGTCTTAGGCCTCGTTTTACGAAGAACAGTAAACAAGTAAACGGTTGAATGAAACTTCCACTAACTAATTTAAATTCGGCAAGAAGTTGTTGAAGATACTTTTCAGAAGATTCATTTAAAAGGAATCTTTAACATACGCTATTAAATTCCCTTTCAAAGAAGGGAAAAAAGATGCCACCCGATACTGTTCCAACGTTACACCTACCAAAAAAAAAGGTATTGCCAAATAATGAGACCTTTTAACAAAAAGGCACAAGAGGTGGAAGAGCAACAAAAAGAAAAAAAAAGTTTGTGCAATAAATCATAGAAATAAGGTGAGTGTTATGATCATGAAATTAGCAAAAATCTTTTAAACTTATTTTATATTTTTGGCTGATTTAATTATAATTTTAGATAATTTGGATTTTATAATTATCAGTTTTATTTTCTTATCAAGTTTCTTCATTCTTCTTTATTCCAATCATTTGGATAAAATCTTCATTCATTTTATTTTTGGTTTTAGTTTTGAATGTGATATTTATCTTTTAGACCAGGGTCGATAATTTTTGAAACCAAAAAAAAATTACAGCAGAATGAAACCCATTGGAAAAGAAGGGGAATATGATCAAAATGAAAGGAAAAATAAATTACGGTCGATCCGAGTTCGGGAAGTGGGAGGGGTGAGTTTTTAAGGGTAAAAAATGGTTTATCTTGATTTCCGGCTAAACTACACGTCCTATGCGAAAAAGTTAAATAGCAAAGTTGTAGGTAATAAAAAGATCTACAACTTTGTATTTGCAGTTTTTTCACATAAACTCAAAATTTGGGTGAAAAATTCAACAAACCAAGTTTTTGGTTTTTTATTTATCTTTTTCAAAAATTTTTCTTTTTTTAAGAAATTTGGTGAAAACTTCCCTTATTATGTCCAAAATACACTGTAATTTATTTGAATAAAAATATTTATTTTTTTGCCTTATTTTCACTTAAAATCAAAAAAGCACCCTAATTTTCATTTGAAAATTGTGATGTCAAAATATCAGCTTTTTTCAAAAAGTTTGGAGTCTTTTTTTTCGTTGAAATATCTACTTTCTGATGGTGTAGAAAAAATACATTACTATAGGAAACGTTCTCAGAAAATGCAAAAAATTGAAAACAATTTTTTTTTATCATTATGTACAATTTTGAGGTATTTATTAAAATTTACACTTTAATTACTCAAAAAACGTAAGATTTCATGTTTTATTGATAAATGAAAAAATTGCAAATTAAAATATACTTCAATAATTAACAAACAAATTTGGCCAATGTTTTTTATAAAAAAGATGAAAGTAAAGAAAATATAAAAAAATGGATTATAATTAATCAAATCTATTTATAAATGTAAAAAAGAAAAAATAACACTAAATCAATTAAGGTTTCAAAAATATCAATTGGCAAAAATTAAATCATCCTTCATTTTGGCAAACCTCCCACCCACAGAAGGAGCAGCAGAACAACAGTGTTACAGAGCATATTATCAGCTTCAAACTTGGTTGGGTAGCCCCAGATTGGGGCTGGAAGCAAAATCATCGTGGAATTATGCCCAAATTTACAGAAAAGGATTTAATTCCGTTACCATTGCTCAAAACTATTTGCTGCAGCTGTGAAACTGGTCTTGAAGATTTCGACGATCAACTAGAGTTGGAAAGGTTTGTCGAATCTAACGATAAAGAAATGCCTTTAAAGAGACAAAAACTAATGAATAACTGATTAGAATTTCAGATAAGGTATTTATAAATAACAAGATTAACGTTTTTTAAAAAACAATATTATGAATAACGTAATTAGAATTAAGTATCTAAATTTAATAGTACGATTTACATAGTATATTTATATTGTATGAGATTTTCTATGACATGAATGTAATTCGAATTAAATAAACTTTCCAACTTAAAAAAATTGCAGCAATCATATTGTTTTGATAAAATTGTACATAATTTAAAAAAAATTTTTTCGAATTTGAGTTTTTTCAATTTTTTGCATTTTCTGAGAACATTTCTAATAGTAATATATATTTTTTTACACCAAAAGAAAGTAGATATTTCAAGGAACAAAAAGCCCCCAAACTGTTTGAAAAAAGCTGATATTTTGACGTCAGAATTTTCGATTAAAAATTAGGGTGCTTTTTTGATATTAAGTGAAAATAAAGCGAAAAAATAAATATTTTTAATCAAATAAATTACAGTGTATTTGGGATATAATAAGGTGAGTTTTCACCAAATTTCGTAAAAAAAGAAAAATTTTTGAAAAAGATATAAGTAAAAAACCAAAAACTTGGTTTTTTGAATTTTTCACCCAAATTTTGAGGTTATATGAAAAAATTTTAAATACAAACGTTGTAGATCTTTTTATTACCTACAACTTTGCTATTTAACTTTTTCGCATAGGACGTGCAGTTTAGCCGGAAATCAAGATAAACCATTTTTTACCCTTAAAAACTCACCCCTCCCGCTTCCCGAACTCGGATCGACCGTAATTTATTTTTCCTTTCATTTTGATCATATTCCCCTCTTTTTCCAATGGGTTTCATTCTACTGTAATTTTTTTTGGTTTCAAAAATTAGCATAAGATAAATATCACATTCAAAATAAAACAAAAAATTATAATTTAAATTTACTCTATTTCTTATTTTTAATTATAAGATCTTCTCCAAAGTCTAAAAAATGTTTTAATATGCGAATAAATGAAGCAAATATAGTATTTTGTATTTAAAATATTAAACTCCCGTTTGAAATCACTCTCTGAGCTACGTCATGCGCGACCTTGATCAATTTCGCCCGCTTGAGTATCATAACTTGTAAATTGTTGTATTATGGAGATGATATACTTACCCAATGGCAGGAAACCTATATAACATCGATATTTAAGAAAAAAATGGAATAAATCATGTTTAGATAGTATCTATATCATGCAACATACAAAAGATACGAACTAACGTAACCCAAGTAATCAAGAATGTATTTATAAAAACTGGGAACAAAATAGTTACCAGTTTGAAAACAATAAAAGGATGTCAGCATCCCCTACTTAATTCAAAGTGTTTTTAAAATAGGCACTGACAGCTTGAAAGATAAAATATGGAGATAAAATATAGACAGTATCTCTGCACATTGTGCTTAGACGACGACCAAGTGGTGTTGGCTCAAGCTAAGATTTTAGTTACATGTTAAGAAAGCTAAGAGAAATATGGGTTTGGAGATAAATACGAAGAAAACGGACTAGCAATAGCGGAAGAAGACATCAAGAGTTTGTAAATAGAGGAAGGCAGAAAATAAGGGAACGAAGAAATTGAAATACTGGGGCATTACAATATCGAACGCACCAATATAGAAGAGGGAATAGAAAGGAAATTCGACAAAAGAAGAAAACACACCTTCATAGCGTAATCTGGGATAAGCACAAAAAAAATATATACCAAACAATCGAACGAAGTATTATAATATCTGCAGCAACCATTTGGATAACAAACAAAAAATAACCAAAGGAGCCTTGTGCCGACCGAAATAGATGAGGAGATCTGTGATCGCGCTAGAAGGAACAAGATAACAAATGAAGAGATAAGAAAGAGAATGAAGGTGAAAAAAACGCTCTACCATATAAAGATGAAAGAAGAATCATATGGTATGCCACGTATATACAGCAGAAAATACATGGATCCAAAAAGTTTCAGAATGAAGCCCAATGAGTAGAAAATGACCGAGATACTGGAAATATGAAATCGACAAATCCATCACAAAGAAAAGGCTAGAAGACGGAGAATGGAAAACAGTGAAAAATAAATGAATAAATACCAATCTCCATCAACTAAGGTTGTCTTGTAAATATGTAAAAATAAAACCTTCTCTAATAATTGGAACAAATTACACTACATTTTGCTTAAAAACTTCCCTTATATATCAATCAGCTGTGATGGCCTACGAAACACGTTGTAGTATTTAAAGTAAATTCCTTAAAAAAATGGAATACTTTATCCGTAAAAAGGATAATATCCCAGTTGTTGTGCTATGGATCTGATTAAGAAATCCGTATACCTTTTTTTAAATGTATTGACATATATTCGAATATTACGGGCTCTCGAGAAAACGCTTTCCTGCTGTTTGGTTTTGACATGATATGTATGTAAATAACGGATTACATCTGGATCTGGTTTATTGTACTATCTGATTTATTTCTTAAGACTTTGGAAATACTGAATTCATTTTAATTAATTCTTAAAACCTTAGCAATATATTACTGAGATATTTATCTTCAAGTATGGCTACGATTTGAGCTGCTTGTTGTGAGGTTAAACATTTCTCATTTTTTATGTTTATTTACCATATTCTTGACTTTTTTCCCCTTAGAACAGGTACTTTTGTAGTTCAATTATTAGAGTAAAGATAAATATACTCATCAGAAAACAAAACATGCTCTAAATGAATCACGATACTTAACATTTGGCATTTGAAGCTGTTTTTTTTATGTATCTGACGATTTCAAGCTCACAAAACTGATTTCCTTATTCTGTTATTTTATGCCACCTTTGCCAATTTTGAGAACATTTATAATTTTTTCATGAAATAAGCTAGTAACTTCTATTATTTTTGTCCATATGTTGTATGTATGAATTTTGGAATTTTAGAATACTGCAATCTGTTGGTTTATTGTATGCTTCCTATCTTGCTTAGGATATTTTTTAAGTGTTTGAAGTTTATCTTCTATAGAGCGGGTCACAGTTATTATGCAGCGTGGCCGGCATAGGCCAATGTAAATCTTATGGGTGAGTATTCAACACTGTTGCTGCTTTGGTTACGGCTTGAACCACAATTAACTCGGCCAATTTATTTTCGTAGAAACGTTTTATTATGAATTTTGCAAAACAGATGTATTCTATATAATAAATATTATTAAAAAATGGAATTCAAATCTATTTATGTAGACAAATCCTAATCCTATTGCCAGTGAAAATATTATTTAATTACAAAGATGCTAATTATTTTTACCTGTATGATTCCTTGATCCTCATAAACCGTTATGTAATATTCCTGGAATGTAGAGGTAAGTAAATGTACAAGTAAGTAATAACATAGGCAGGTACCTATCTGTTTCTGCTGATAAACGAAAGGGCATTATTAAAACAACAGCCATGCAGTTAGCAGCACCGATTGAAAAATTTAAACAAGGTGAAAATCTTCATCGTCAAACCAAGAGGCTTTTATTGAATATTTTAACGTATACGTTGAATACAAAAGATGACAAAAGTGTGACAGCGAAAATAGAACTGATTTCTGAAATGACTGGCCTTAGTGTGAGAACAGTGTATAATCTGAAAAGCGAAGCCGCTACTGGACCTTTGACATCGCCAAAAAAACGAAGACGGAACAGCAGCCAGTCGAATTCAAGACTGATCACCTACGATGAAGGTATCCAATCGCAAATACGAAAAGCTGTGCATGAATTCTACTCCGAAAATATTCCACCAACACTGGCAAAAGTTCTTGCTAAAATAAATTCAGACGAAAATGTACCAAATTTTTCTAAAAGTACGCTAAGACGCTTGCTTAACGATATGGGGTTTGTATATGGAAAGAGAGGAAGAGACTCGATTCTAATAGAAAGAGCTGATATAATCGCCTGGAGGTACAAATATTTAAGATCAGTGAAGAAGTTCCGCGAAGAAGGATATAACGTAATATATCTGGACGAGTCATGGATTAATGTGGGCCACAGTGTAAATTTTGAATGGAAAGACACTACCATAAAAAATGCCCGAGATGCATTTGTCAAAGGACTGACAACAGGACTGAAAGCTCCAAGTCAACGAGGACCGAGATTTGTTCTTCTTCATGCAGGCTGGAAAGACGGCTTCAGGGTGCAGAAAAAACTTTTCTGGCAAAGAAAGGTGCAGACGATTACCACGACGAAATAGACGCAGAAGAGGATGTGGAAAAACTTATAAAAACAGCGTATTCGCAAGTAACCCCAATGCAGTGGTCTAATTATGAAAAAAAGGCAGAGAAGACAGAGGAAAAGATGTGGCAAACAGATCATTTAATGGAAGACATTGAGCCAATAATAATAAATCTAAATGAAGACGATGAAGATGAAGACTTGGATGACGATGAAGATCAGTAATATATTTCTTAACCCTCAAGTGTTCCATTCAATTTTTATTTATTTTAGTTATTACCTGCTAATCATTGTCATTTTTAAAATTTAATTTTAATTCAAGTTTAAATACGTAATTATTAATTCATTTACTTATTCTATATTTTGTTTGTTACAACCCGCCAGAAGAAGAAAAATCCTCCGAAAAATCATGGAAACGTCGGCAAGATTTCATTAGATTTTCTCTGTTAATCGTTCTTCCTTAAAATTTAGATGACAGCTGACTTTTTTACCATTCGTCTTGTAATTTATGTATATATTATTATTATTGATATATTTTTATTATTAATTATATTATTATTTTATAATTTGACAAAGGTCTTTTGTAAGGCCGCTGTATTTATTTATTTATTTATACGTGATAATTAAACGTATAAACTTTGGATATTTTAGCGGATTTACAATATTTTCCTTTAAACGCGTAAAATTTATCTAAAAGCATAATTATAAATATTCTTAATTACTCACTAAACGATTTTCAAATGAATAATTTAGTCAACATTTAAATCATAATAGTAACACAATGGCAAGTTATATTCCCACGCCAGTTGGAACCAAATTCGAAGAACATGCCGATATGGCAACGCCGTCGTCCATAAATGCAATGCTGCATAATAACTGTGACCCGCTCTATAGTTCTATTCTTTTCAGGAAGTTTAAAATGCTGTAGATTATGGTTAGCTCTTCTTCCATTTCGTAGATAGCCATATGACATGCTATGGGATTATTTAAAGACAAGCAGGTTGTGGGTAAGTGATTTTCTCCGTATATATTATAGAATCTATTTTTAGTTTCATTATTGTTACTCGGCTTTTGATTAAAAGAATATCTGGATAAATGTTTTCCTAAATGACAGTGTTTGTGCTTCTTTCATTGAGTATAAAAAGGCATTTGAAAAGGATAGTATTACAAAAAGAAACGAAATCTCGCAAGTCGATAAAGAAAACAGCAATAAATAGAAAAATAATAAACCATTTCCGATATGCGGAATTTAATTAGTGGCATGATTGAAATTGTAGAGACTATAGATTGAAAGAAAATCAAACTACTAAAATTTATTTAAATGTAAAAATGGTTGCGTAACTTTATTAGATGGGTGGTGTAATGATATTTAAATTGATTTTCTTATTAACCTAAATTAACTTCAATATTAAAAAAGTTGTTCAACAATCCAAGGTTGATAAGAAGATATTCTATCTTTAGAAGAATTTCCTGACAGTGGTAACTATAATTCTTTACGCTTATAATGAGCGTTTTAATGTAATTAAAAAGGAAATAAAAGTTGGAATAAAATTAATATATCCAATCAGCAGGTAAATTTGTAATTTAACATAAAAGTTTTACATTTTTCGTACGATATTTTTAATCTGATTAAATGATGATGGTAGTACGCCGCTGCTATGTGGAACACGGAATGCAATTGAAAATAATAATTAAGAAAAAAGAGCAAATTAATGTTCTATGAGTAAATCTTTAACATTAATTTACATTGTAATATATTGTAAAATTAAAAAAAAATGTTTTTATTCTGAAATATTTAAAAACAATTGTTTAAATTTCTTATTGTTATTAAAAGGTTTCTGTAATCTTCTTTCAACTTCTTGCTGATAAATCTTGACGAATCTTCCTTCTTCTTTTACATAGCAATAAAAAGCAGCTAGTATAGTTTTTAAATTACTTTTTAATTGTTCAGCATGCATTACTATTTTTTTGACAAACTAAAAAAAATAATTCTTCAATTATTTTTGTGTTTAAATTGCCGCCGGGTGGTTCTCCCTTTAAAAAACAATTAAAAACATTTACCTCGAACAACGGAATTTGAAAATCGATTACTGGTTACCTTGAACTTGAGCTTATGCAGCCACCTGTTGAATGACACGTGTGGGGTGAAGCAATACAGTTTTGTCCTGATTTTCTTTGCGTTTCAAATAAATCGAATACTTTACAGTCACACAAAACACTTTAATTATAATTAACAATTAATTTTAAACGCAGATAATGACATTGATATATATATATTTTTATCATGAATAACGTCAAAATAGTTTGATTTGATTAATTTTTATAGCCGACTATATTAATTTGTACAGTATACAAAAAACATTTTGCCGTTATGAATTCTTCTACTGATGATGGATAGGAGACTAGATGAAATATTTCGGACGTTAGCAACAACTCATTCAACGCGAAACTAATCACATTATTTTGTGAGTTAGTGCCATCCCCTAGTATCGACTAGCGAGCATGTGCAATGATGAATTTGTTACGGCCGGTGCAGTATGCGTTTCTCATTTTAATTTAACGGGTTACCACCCCTTTTTATGGATAACCTGTGCTCGCGATGAATTGTGGAAACAAAACGGGAGGGATTTCCAATCAGTTGGTCCATTACATCATCCTCCCTCTTTTTTATTTTGGAAAACTTACTACTTATATACATAATTGGAAAAATTATTAAATGTACAATTCTTGTTCAAAAATCATAAATATTTACTAAAAAGCTAAATGTTTATACCATATCTTTCGACTATTCTATTATTGTGGATTGTTTTTTAAAGTAATACCTTTTTACTGCACCACTGAATTTCCCGATGAGGTCGCAACACGCGTAATGATACTTATGATCAGAGACAACCAACGAGACGAGTAACTCGATGATAAAATTTTCATCGGTGAAAACTGCACTGGCGAACTGTAAGGAAAGCCATTTGTAGAGGACGTGCAGTATAGAACTAATAATCCCAGGCTTTAGTTCTATGACATGCATTGAAGTTGCATAGCTTCGGCATTATTTGTGTCCTCTTCGTAAAGTTGAAAGTGTGGCGGGAAAATTTAAATATTACACCTGGTATTCTAGACCCCCGTTTAGCTTCAGTTGCTTGTTAGCAAAACTCAACAATTCCACAATTACCAGGAATTGAGTAAAGATTCAATTCTACTACCAATAATAGAATAACATCGATTGGATATAAATATTTTAACTTATATCCACTCAATGTTGTTCTATTTGCAATATTAGAATATAGTCCCAATTCAATTTCAGATAATTGTAGACTTGTTACGTTTGGCAGGCAAGCTATACTGATTTATGTTTCCCATTCTAATGAAATATCTAGTCATGTATAGAATTATATCCGTTCCTAAGAAATTGAGTATGAATGTTGTTTAATTGCTGTTATTTGCTACATTTATCTTCATTTTTTAGACTGTAATTATAGTTAATTAATGAATAATAGTATATTAAACAACGCATTTCATATGGCTTTCTGTTATGACATGAGTTTAAAATGCGATGAGTTTTTTAAAGAACGAGTGTCACAACAGCGATATGAAATAAGTTGTTCATAATATTTTTTTTATATTTTGCCATTTTATCATTTTTTAAATTTGGTGTTTTCCATTTTTTTCAAAATCATGCAGGAAGACAGAGCTGCAATCAATTACCCCAAAAACCAAAAAAAAATTAAAAATATTTTGTAGCATAGTTATTCCATCCTCAAATTCAAATTCAGAAATTTGCCGCGTAAACGACTAGATCCAATACTACACGTCACTACTCATATGTGTCATTGAAAGCCCCATATTTTATTGTAAACAGTGTATCTGCGACATTGTGCGAAGTTTTTTATTTATATTTATACATCTCTTTTCTTTATTTTTTGTTGATTTTCATAAAAATAAGACAGTTAGACATTTTTTAATGCAAAAAGCACAAAATAAGTATTTACGCTGTTGCTTTTACATGTCGAAATTCAGCTGCATTGAAACCTAACCTAACCCAACCTAACCTAACCATGAAAATGTCTAAGGATGTTAAATTGTCTGACAATGCTTTCACAAACCCTACTGACGACATTTTATGATTGCATAACACAAATAAAACCAATAATTCACAATAAAATCAAAAATCAAAGTCCAACTCTCTCAATTACCACACATTAAATGTAAACAAACTGTCATCGATATGAGTTTTGACGTCACGACCAATGAAGGTGCGTTTCGACTTCTATTTGAATTTATCGATTTTAACTTACTTTCAATTTGATATTATATAAGCACTGTGTAATTTATAACATTTGACAGTTTGAAATTTAAATTATCAAAGGTTTTAAAATATTTGATGTCATACTAGTTCATTATTGTGTTTTTATTGCTTAGTTACCAACTATCCAATGCCGTACTTTATGGCCCACCCGGGCATAAAAAGAAATAATTTTTTGTTTAACTTATTTAATGACCTTTACTAATTATAATTACAAACGGAATATAGTAATATATGTAAATATTCGATGAACATTATTTTGACGAATTAACATAAAATTGGCAGTACTGAAAAGATCCGGATATAGTTAAGTTGCCTGCAGGAAACGATTCATGTTTAATTGTTTAACTTCTTACTTTGACACATGTAACAATTATTGCGATTTTATGACATTTACGTTTGTCAACATTCACCTAGCAACGATATAGCCTACTATGAGAAAGTGGCAATGTTATTAATTCAAACCGGATTTTTTAAATACTGATTTGTATTGAGATTGGATTGCAATAACGAACCAGTATGACATAAACGTTTGTATGTACCAATGGCATAAACAGATGTGTATACCCTCGGGCGACTTACAAACCCTCGGGTTCGTAAGACGTCGCCCTCAGGGCATAAACATCTATTTATACCCTTGATACATAAATAACTATTAAAATAATGAATAATACACCAATAATAATATATTACATAAGTAAAAGATGATATTCATATTCACTAATACTTTTTAAAGAACAATATAAAATTAATAAATTGCTATTGGCCACAAATGTCGTTGTCAATAGTCATTAGATACTTCACTCATGTCGCCAACCATTTAAAACAAAAATTTGCGTGCGTAAAAGTTACATTACGATACGCAAATGCGTTTTATGATGAAGATTTTTATAAGTGCAAAATATAAAAAAATATTTTTTGCGTTAAAGATAATAAATAATATATGAAAAACAAATTAAAAGGCAAAAACATATTTTAATTAAAAAAATATAATATATATTATTATAATGTATATATATGTTCTTCAAGTTTATTGAATCTTGGGCACCTCATTTTCATCACAACCACACGCTAAACAATACACTGTTTGTAAATATCTCTACTTACGCCATATTGAAAAAACAATATCACAACAAACTTAATAAACCACAGCAAAAAGGATCGTTTCGTTTGTGATTTATAGGTTAGGTCACACGGAAAGAACAAAGAACATACACTGTTGCCATGTTTCATATCGAATTTTAGGAAGGTGTTCAATATAATAATTTGGTATATTCATTTCTTTCATTTTCAAAAGTTAAAGCGCTATAATTCAACTGTGTGTAAATTAAGTTTTTTTTTCTACGCAATAATAAATATTTATTTTTTACACAGTTCAATGATGGATATTGGCATTTCTAGGTTGTTGGGTAGGGATCAATAGTGAACTTTGTTAACGTTGCTACACTCCATGCCGTGATGGTAGTGCCATCAGGATGTGGCTTTTGATTTATTGAAGGGAAATCGTTTAATAAGAAATAAACGTGCCAGAATTAAGGATCGATTAAAAGTTTACCTGATTGGAAGCAATCGCTTCACAACAGAACTATTTTTCCTATTAAGTTAACAGACTCTGTTATGATATAACAATAGCGTTCTTTTATCTTAAGGCCAAGCGGCAGCTAAATATTTTTGTGCTGTCGAACTGTGAAATGTCAACAAAATTATCCCAAACCGCAACAGGAGGAACAAGAACCAACTCAATGTATTAAAAAATGTCCATCGAAAGGGAACAAATTGGTGGCGCCACAGTAGCAAGAGTAACTCTCACAGGACATTACAAATAGTAGAAAAGAAGAATTTGTCCTGTGATCAGCTATATCAAAATTAATTACTAGAGTAAGAAACAAAATTAAATTAGGTTTCACTACGTAAATAGTTAAGATTTTAAATGCTGCATAATTTTTAACTGCACAAGTCACGAAAAGTATTAAATTTTTCAATCTGGCTCACTTCACTTTGTTTATAACCTATGAAAGGTTACTGACTTCACGTTGTTCTTTTACCCTTTTACTACTCACGTACCATCGAATAGGTACTCTGCATACGTTAATCGTTACGTACGACTTGACGGTCAGGAGTAGGGCTCGGAATTTCTCAAATTTTTGTATTCGATTAGTCATTGTTGGAATTATTCGAGTATTCGAATTATTCGACAGTTCGAATTATTTGAGTGTTTGAAATACCTATTCGACTAATCGAATAACCAATAATCAGTTAGTTTGGTAGCAAAATATTTGAACAGTCGTTTATTTAAATACCGAAAAAGTCGGTTTAAATATTATATTATCTAACGTGTACTAGGTAGGGATATCCAACTTATTCGGGAATTTAGAATTTTAGAACATTTAGATTAGACAGAGACAACCAAAGAGATGGTCAAGTACATGAGCATTTTTGTTCGATTGTCCAATAAAATAGTCCTGCTAGCTCTATCCTTGTTTAGTTCACAAGTTTATGAAATGTCTCATCTCTGTCTTATTTTTGGAAAGTAAGCGCAGATGGCACTAGGCGCATGGAATTTTTGACACAATGGCAAACCTTAGAACATAAAGTTTGTTTGATATTCTGTGGTAAATGTGAAATGTGACGTGCCAACTGCCAAAGTATTCAGTCGTCATTTTTGTTTTGACGAGTTGTATTAACTCTTAGACAAGGAAAGAGAGAGGACTGCGCATTGGAATCAATTTATGTAACCCATTTACCACCAAACTAATGGCGGACAATATTGACATAGGCGTATCATACGATTTTTTTTATACGATTATTAAATAATCATTTTCATTATTTCGTATTACAAATCTAATTTAAAAAAGTCTTTAAATATGTACTGCTCCAAAAAAAAACAACAATCATTTTAAAACATATTTATTTAATAAATATTACAATTTTAATCTATTTTATCTATTTTAAATATATGTTTTTGTTCCACGCCACTGCAAAACTATTACATCTATAAGAAAATAATAACAATTAATTGAAAAATAATCTTTAAAACTGAATGAAAACAGTTTTCAAAATGTATGTACTATTAATTTAAGTTATCATACATAACATATGTGATTTAGTTAAACATCTATTACCTGAAAGCTGTAATATTAATAAAAATAAATTTCAAGGAAATAGTTTCAAAATACTTTTTACCTATGAAATGAAATTCCTTCCTCTTTTTTAGCACTCTGACTGTTGCACTTATAAACTGCACAATTAACCATTTTAAAATGTCTATTCAGGTAATTAAAAAAGGTGAAAATTAATAAAAAAAACTAAAAAAATACAATTCGACGTTCCAAATTTGTTTACCACCAAACGTTTGAAAATTGGCTTCACTCACGCATAAGGTTTTCATTGCCATGCGCTGTCCTCTCTCTTTCCTAGTCTAAGTATTAACTGTATTTTTGTGGCGTTTTTAAAATAAATTCAATAATTCTAGTTCTTATTTATAAACTGTGTAACAGTGAGTTGTAGAACAATTATTTTAGACTTTTGTTTGTGTGTAACGATAGTTAAAAAACGATGTGTTTTTTTATACATCGTTTTAGTCTATATCTTGTCATTTCTTTGAAAAGTTAAGAACCACTTCCATATTCCATGTTCGGTATGTTTTCATTGCTCCTGTAATTTGTCCAATAGGCCATATATTATGTCGAGGACCACAATAATGTTCATGTATTTGATAAGTTATATATATATATATATTGTTTACATCATTTATGTTTCATATAAAACCACTTTTGTATTTTTCAATAAAGTATGTTTTTTTAGTTTTGTATTTAATTTTGAATGAAAGAAATAAGAAAATAAACGAAAAAGGGTTTGCCCGCGCTTTTTTAAATTTCCTGAGAAGCGCTAGCGCCATCTCAACTCACTTTCCGGTTATAGTGGACCAATTCATTACTGTAGAACAAAAATTTAACATGTACTTGGGCGTCTCATTAGACCATCAATAGTTATTTACCTGCCTGACCTAGATAATTATTAGTACTCCATTAAAAAAAATCTTGAAGACTACGAAAACTTGACTTTGGTCATGAGTGTAAATGAGCATGAGAGTTAAGAGGGGCGTCAAAAATGTGACAGCTGAAAACGGGTGGCAAGCCTGAATTGTACCCAAAATTTCAATCATTTTGTAAACAACAAATCTAAAGAACGCCTTTAAATTACGTATTCAAATTTTAACAGGATATAGCTTAGACCTTTCTCTAGGAGATAAGGTTTTTTAGTTAAGTTTTATAATGTAATAAAAGAGATATTGGTGTTTAAGTGATGGTATGTTTTTAAAAAGTTTGACAATTTGTGATCACGAATTTTAACGCCAGAAGCTTAACTCCTAAAGAAAGCATAGAGAATGCGACTAGCAAAATATGAAGTTAAAGAAAGGTATATTTTTTGAGATTTGTTGCACGCAAAATTTGAACATTGCACTAATCTGTCAATTTAGTTCAACAGTTTTGGTGGCGCTTTTTTCAAAGACGTATGTCGATTCTAATTCTCCAAATCCAAACTTTACTTAACATAACCAACCTAACCTTATTTCTCGTTTATAACGTCAAAATATAATTTTAGTGTTTTGCTTTTAAATATATAATTGTCTATATTAATATTCGTTTATAATTTACCAAAAGTTAAAAAAAATAAATTTAAAGTATATTTTCACAATTTGCGTTGGTTTTTACATAGTTTATAGCATTATCCAACTATGATATGTGCAAGGAGTTTAGTGTTGTGAACCGTTGTTATTTCCTAAATTACTTTTTACTTAAACACAGTTGTCTTATTTTAGTCAAATTGGTAAAAATGTGAGTTTTGAGAGACCTGATTTTTCTTTATACTTTTTTGATCTTTAAGTTACCTTATATCTTTATTTGTTAAATAGCATAAACCCAACCTCAGGGATTTACATTTATAAATTAAAACTACATATGTAAATATTAACAGCTAAGTTTTAAACTATTTTTCTAAATAGGCAGGATAATGTCCACAAAGTAAGGGTTTCTACAATATTTATTTACATGTTCAATATGCATAAATATAATAGCTTTCTCTTTAGATAATGTGAAGAATGAAAATTTACAGTCAAATATGTAATATTTTTATTAAAACAGTTTTACAAATTTGGGTTGGATACTGAATACGTCTGTTATCTTTATAAATATATATCCCCCTCACCATTAAAAGTTTGTTGGTAAATGATAAAACAGACCAAAGGGTTCCATATTCATGTCAGAATGAACTGGGTACATATAATTGAGAAAATGAGTCCTAAAAAAGAAAAACATAAAACATTTACTTGTTATTTACTATTAATATGCAGATGTTATTTGCTAATGTTTAAAATGTAATTGAACCCTAAAATAAACATTTATTTTGAAAACCATTGATTTATACAATTTAATTATCTAAACATAGATGAAATAACATATATGGTTGCCAGAAAAGGTATATTGCTAAAAATAGTATTTTCAGGACATTTTTTGAAATACTTTACAAAAGTAGTAACCTATTGAATCTTGTAGAAATATTTTGTTTTCCATATTCCACCTAATAAAATCAAAAATTAATCAAATAGTTTTGACTTGGAAAATGATACTAATATTCTTCCTGGTCTATCCTAGTATTTAAAGTACACAAAGGATGGCTTAAAGGATGAGTAGCATTAACACTTCTCTGAGATGCCCTAGTAAAGACTCTTACATGAAACCAAAGAAATATGCCATCCAGATAATGCTAATTATTTAGTATCAAGAGGCAAATTCACTGGGGAAAAAGCAGACAGTAGCAGTAGTACACAAAATACCACTGATTTCAATTTTCCAAAGAAAATACTTCAACATGGGCAAATACTATTGGTAGGTACTCAAAAAGAAGAAAATTCATGTATCTAATATGCAAAATACCTATATCAATACATCTTTTAAAACTAAATTTGATATTTAGATCTGAATCATAGATAATAAAATAAATATAATACCTACCTATTAATTGTAAAAAATTTAAACCAGTAAATAAACAAATTAAAACTTACCTCTTATCACTTCTGATTACTAGATGGAGAGTGCTTTCAAATGTAAATAAAATATGGATCTTTATAAAATAAATAAATTTTTTTCATTTTTGTGAAAGATACCAGTTAAAAAATTCAGTTACAATCCTATTGGATACATTTTAATTTCAATTGATTCCACAAAGTATGGGGTTGACATTTTTGGAATATAATTAATAGCCATAATTTAATGATACAATTAGTTTTATTAAGATATACCCATATTAACAATTATGTTTAGTACTTGCAAGAGTATTGTTGGCCAATCACTGATAGTCAGCTTATCCCACTTCTTTAGGTATCTTGAAAACAGGTGCACAAAGTGTATTTCTATAGATACTAGATTGGTTAGTAATTATCGTAGGTTATTGAAAATATTATTTTTTTCTTGTGCCACATTCTCAAAATAAAAATAAACTATAGGTAAGCTTTATTGTAGTGTGTGCTTTACTTTGTACTCCATTTTTCATTAAATCATGGATCTGGGTGGTAATTTAGGAATGTCCAATACTCTCTAAAAAATAATTGATATTTATTTATTTAGGCAGTAAATAATTAGCAAGGTAGAGTTGATTCCAAAATTATAGCGACAGCTCAAGTAAAATTCGGCAATGTGGGGGTATTCGCCGACGATCTCCGATCGGCTCGCGCCGCAGCGCAGTCGGAGAATTCTAGTAGAACAATTGCTAAGCGGATTCCGTTTGCGGTGTTTCTTAGTCCCAGCGGCAGCTGGGCCACTGGAATCTATTTCTCGAACTGGGTAATCGCTAGCGTTCGAGTCGACGGTAAAGATAGGTGGGAAAACCGTAGCTGTCGCGATAATTTTGGAATTAACTCTACCTACTTACTTGAAGTCATATTGAAGACAGACTAACCTGTTAATGTTTACAAACATTATAGTAACACTTTTGCAATAATCATCAAACGTTTTGGAAAAGTATTTAAATTTTTCCCCACAAAATATATTCTAAAAATTTACATCTACTTCAACACCTTCAAATAATACATCCATCAGAAAGTAAATAAATTAATCTCTGATCAAACCTTAGACAAGGAAAGAGAGAGGACTGCGCATTGGAATCAATTTATGTAACCCATTTACCACCAAACTAATGGCGGACAATATTGACATAGGCGTATCATACGATTTTTCTTATACGATTATTAAATAATCATTTTCATTATTTCGTATTACAAATCTAATTTAAAAAAGTCTTTAAATATGTACGGCTCCAAAAAAAACAACAATCATTTTAAAACATATTTATTTAATAAATATTACAATTTTAATCTATTTTAAATATATGTTTTTGTTTCACGCCACTGCAAAACTATTACATCTATGTATAAGAAAATAATAACAATTAATTGAAAAATAATATTTTAAACTGAATGAAAACAATTTTCAAAAAGTATGTACTATTAATTTAAGTTATCATACATAACATATGTGATTTAGTTAAACATCTATTACCTGAAAGCTGTAATATTAATAAAAATAAATTTCAAGGAAATAGTTTTAAAATACTTTTTACCTATGAAATGAAATTCCTTCCTCTTTTTTAGCACTCTGACTGTTGCACTTATAAACTGCACAATTAACCATTTTAAAATGTCTATTCAGGTAATTAAAAAAAGGTGAAAATTAATAAAAAATTAAACAAAGACACTTCGATGTTCCAAATTTGTTTACCACCAAACATATGTCAAACGTTTGAAACTTGGCTTCTCACACACGAATAAGGTTTTCATTGCCATGCGCTGTCCTCTCTCTTTCCTAGTCTAAGGATCAAACTAACAACTAACCTCGTTTAATTTTGCATTGTTGCCAATACATTTCAATCTCAATTTTAAAAAAGGTATAATTACATATTTTCCACTTTATTTCAATTTTTCTTTAGACCATGTTGATGTGTGTATATTCAGAAACCGTAATATGTTTTTATTATAATTAACATATTTATTCTAATAAATACCTTAATTAGTAAGGGTTAGTACCAGAGCTGGGTAGTATCCGTATCCGGATACTTCTGTATACGGATACAATATCTGGATACTTTTTATGTATCCGAAAGCTCTTTTAAATTTTGTACCCGGTATCCGTATCCGTTACCAAATTTTAAAGTATCCGATATCCGGATACTGTTTTTAATATTGGGATACTTTTAAACATTATTTATCGCCCTCCGATAATGCACCTAACGTAGGCACAACACTGCCCTTATTCCTTTAATTCAGATGTGTCTAACATGTTAAATCCCATTTTTCGTACTGGTCACCGTTATAATATATTATTATATTCTAATGGAGCTTTGTTTTTACCTATAAATCAGTTTCATAAGTACCTACGTTATTTATTTTTTATATTTTCTATATCTCTCTTTTCAAAAACCCCTTTGTACCCTGTATTTATAATTATTAGAAGAAATTATTTTTCGGATATTATAATAAAGGACATCCTAATATTTATATTTTTATTTTAGTGTACCTACAAGTACAAATAAGTACACACCCTAAAAAGTTTGGAAACTCGGCTGGTCCGACGCTGGCCAAATTCAATATCAAAAGTTCAGGCAGTGACACGAAAAATTTTTCGTTAGTTAAATGTATTTTTATTATTATATATTACATTAAAAATACCTGCACATCACATAGTTTTAATACTAATAATTTGTCCTTTTTAAAAAAAGTATCCTTCAAAGTATCCTAGGAAGTATCCGGATAGGAACTTGTATCCGAATACATTTTTAAATGAAAGTATTCGAACTTTTTAAAAAAGTATCCGGATACATTTTGAGTATCCGTATCCGGTATCCGGATACTTTTTTTCAATATCTGACCCAACTCTGGTTAGTACAATAAATTTCATTAATTAATTATTTGTTAGGAATGCCGAAATCTTATTTTATTTTATTTTTTTATATCCATATTTTAAATCCTAAAAACAATTAATTTGTTACGCCTATGACACAATATCACAACAAACTTCTAAAATATATCCAAATAGGATATTTAATAAAAAATATATAGGTATTTTTTATCTGTTTATGGTCTCAAGGTCAAATGTATGTGTGTGTCGTGGAAACATTCAAAGATTTACGAAGCAAAATTCATATTTTCATCTCTGTCTTAGACAAAGAAAGTCAACAAGCTCTAAAAATATTCAAATTTATAACAAAAATAAAAATTTGAAACCACTATCGCCATCTACTGTTCATTCTTGTAATTTAAAAATAACCAGATTTTTCACTAAATTCAGGCAGGCTTACCAAATTAGAAACGCCCCTCTTAAATATAATTCATGAGCAAAAAAATTCTACGAAAAGCACCAATATTGAATAGCCAATTGGTTGGATAATTCGAATAATTCGAATTTAGAATATTTGAATTAAATTGATTGTACTAACCCTTACTTTTTGGAAGTCCATCTTAATAAGAATAATAAAAAAAAGCAGTTGTTTAAATAAATAGTGGAAGTTTTGTTCAAACAAAGAGTTACAAGAGAATTTGAACTTGGGGTATCTGTAGGTGATTCGTAGAGATAAGAAACCACCGATCGGCTGGCCGACTGCGATATGTAATGAGGCATCGGCGTTTTGACGATGGGATTACGGATGTCGTAGGTCCTGAATTATTTCGTGATGTTCGCTGAATAGTCGAATTTCCTACTAAAAGGCTTTTTAGTGCATTAATTTCAAATAATAGTGGCATAAAAGTAGCAAAATAAACTGCGAGTAATAAAACCAGTGTCGAAAAATAATTTTATTCATTAAATAGGTAGTTCAGCAATTTTTCCCAAATTATTTGGTAGGTACGGCCTGGCTGACCTTGCCGTCCCTAACGAGCCGTTACTGATAAATGTCCACTGCCGTGTTGCGTCCTTTTTTGTTTCATTGGATAGTTACATTAGACCTCTCTGTCGCTGTATCCCCAGTTCGGCGAAAATTTTAATCTTTAAAAATCGGCAACCCCTATTAGGACCAATATTTTTGCCGACAACCTTATATCAACGTGTTCGCCATGAAACAGCGCTCATGATGATATAAAATTTATTTATTTATCATGTTAAGTGAAAGAACCTAAATTCAGCACACCTGTTTATACCTGTCAACCTAGTAGTCTGTCCAGGTAAAAAATCGGCAACCTATCAATTGCACAATCTACAGGCTTCATACTTTCTGTTGGTATGAGATTTTTTTATTTATCTCGTCGGTACATTTTAACAAAAAAAATCATTTTTTAAACAATTATTAAATATAGCCTGTCCAGGATTTTTTCTGTCAACCTATTTTTTACTTAATATTTAGTGTATTAAATTTAATATAAAACATGTTTCATTCATTTATCACCTCGGTGAAGGTCGATTTAGGGCCGGATCTTAGACTATTATAATGTTTTTATGCTTGTCCAGTATAAATATAGGTGCACGTCACAGCTATCAGAACGGGACTATGTTGCCAAGCATTTAAAATAGTATTAGAATCTAGTAAATGTCAAACGAAGTTTCTCTAATATTCTTCTTTTCATTTGACTACGCCATGTTTGAACGCAGCAACATGGCGCAATTGTGTCAACATATAAAATATTTTAGCATAATTTATGTTCGTTTGAATGAAGTTGATATTTTACAAGCCCACGAGTTGTCTTTGATATAAAATTAATTACTAAACCGTTCTTCAAGCATTTATTTATTTGTTGTAATAACTTGCGGCCTACGAATTTCAATATTTACCAAGTTTACGGTGAATAAACATACTGAGTGACAGTATCAAACGAACATAGCGATTTGTTCACTTTGATGACGTGCAACCAGATTTATACTGGACGGAGCTATTTACACACTGTGTCCGTAAAGTATGGAACAAGCTAAACAGGCCATTTTAAGAAACAATTCAGATTTTTGATAGCGGAAGGCTATGTTGGATATTTTTACGCACAGCAGCAGAACTAGTAATTATATTTTTTATTGCAATTTATGAATATGGTTTTTTACTCTTTTTTTTTAAATAGAGATTTTGCGTTTCGTTTTTTAAGTGTTACTTATTCAATTTCTTGTATTTTGGCTACGTAAAGTTTATTTTTTGCATTAACTGCAATGGTTTTTTTTTTATGAAATACATATTTTTAAAACGTTAAAATAATTGGAGCAAATTTTTTCACATCCTTATTCATTATTTTCATTATTATTGTAGTATTTGGCTACTGCACACAATTATACGCCTTCTGCGCCCTTTTTGCAGCTTGGGTCGGTAAATTGTGCACATTGTAGAGTTGTAAAAAAATATGCTAGCAATTCACACATTGTTTTACGTAAAAAATTATAAAATTATCTAAAGGGGAAAAAAATAACGAAAACTCGTGGTTTTGGCATCCAAGGTTTTTCTGTTACGGAATTTCTTGCTTAGATGCACACATTTCACCGACCTTCTCCTACCTACTCTGTGGAAGACCATAGTAATAAGAACAATAAGCCAGAAATCGTTTGAACAAAACTTCCAAGTTTATTTAAAAGATTAGTTCTATAGTGATTGTGTATTCATGTCTATTTGTTAATATTGTAAACAAATTTTCTTTGAAGTTCATTACAATATGTACTCCATAAATATATCCAGAATAATCCCTTAGGGTAATAACATCCAGCTCTAGGCTTTAATATTGTTATGTCTTATTACTTCAATACTTGGTCTAGGCTTAACATTATTCATAAAATAAAATGTAACTTCGATATGTCAATCTGATGATGATACTTTTTATCAATACCGTTAAGTTAATATGTGAATTTTGTAAATTAAAAATTCTTTGAATAATGTTCTAAATAGAATGGACTAGTTTAGTAGGATCATATTAATCAAAATGATAGCAATATATATTTGGGATAAGATACCTACTTACTTATATTGGTATACATTTTGCAAGTAATTTTTCTCATTTCGTAAAATTTAACAATAAATAATTAGTAATTTTTAAACGTAACGCCAACTAATAACCAATAATGAAGTGTGTTTAAAAGTCAACGTTGTCACATTTTAGCTACGTTCGTTTCAAGTATTCTCAAAGAACTGGCGGCACAAAACACCGTGTTCTGTGATTAACTGATTGTACCATTTGACAAGATATATGACAGGAGAGAAAATCGTGTTTATCTGTAATAAACAAACAAGACCCCTATTCTTGACGGTGATAGAATGGAACAGCCAATAGAAAGTGGGCGTGGTTCTATTGAAAATGCCAAAACCGTATTCTTGAAATTCTTTCTCTCACTGTACCGATAGAAGGGTTGCTCCCCGAGAGAACAATTACTTCTATTGGTTATTTTTTAAGGAACCGCTATAACACCAAGAGAAAATGTTAGGGATTTTTATTTTCGAACCAAAAATAGTATAGAAGTGATTTCTTTCATAAAGCAAACACAACCAAACAACAAATTAAACTAACGAAAATGACAGAAAATTTTGTTTAGTGTTTTACTCCTTATTTGATAAAGTGTCAGTCAGAGAACAAAAATGTCGATATGTTTATCTCTTTTTAATGACAATAAATAAGAGAGAGAGATAAGTTTCTCGGTTAATATTAAAGCATATCGACAACATCGCAAATTTTCTACCAATCTTATTGAAACACGTCACTTACCACTTATGACGTATGTAATCATTAAATTTAAATTTCAAAAGCCGATTATGGCTAGAGGATTAATTTTATAAAAAAATTATTTGTATAGTTGAACCACTAAAAACCTATTTTATAAGATGCAAATTAAAAAAAATCACTAAACTAGTCCATTACATTAGGTACGTTTACCACCTTGTTTTTTTCCACATTTCCAGTAAGTTTTTGTTATTCCTTTTTTGGACAAGTTAATTAAGTGTATATCAGTTTCACCGCCGATATATTCCGCTCTTGTTGCCAAGAGGATAATCTCTTTCAGTCGACAAGGGCAGACGCTATAAAATTACCCTCATTTAAATAGCCTGAGCACTGGAATGTCAAGGTTGAACATAACAGTTTCCACGCTACAGCAACAGCTGCATTTTTTCCGGTTTTTTTTGTTAAACCAAAAGATTTCCTATTAGAGTAATTTTAGTAAAGTATGAATGGGAATTGAATCTAATGAAAAGAAAAAAAAATGTAATTGAATTTATTTTTTAACATTGAGTATCTTTAACGAAATATTATGTTTGATTCCCTGCAGGGAATCGCAGGATTGAAACGAGTTTAAATATTGTATGGATATATTATAATTAATGAAAATTAACAATTTCTTTTCATGGGCTCCATAAACATTAAAAGTAAAATGGTTATTGGAACAGTCGGTGAATTTAATTGGAACTTGAGAAACGTTATGCGTTAGTAATGTGTTTTTAATAATTTTATTTACAAATTGTAGAGGTTATCCATAACTCAAATGTGGATAGTACGAATAATAGTAATAAAACTCAAAGTCAACCCACAGTATGTAATTTAATGAAATATTACAACAGCGACATGTTTCGGTCACAAGACCATCTTCAGGCTTTAAGAGAAGAACACAATATGTCAAAGAGAAGAAATACAAAGTCAAATATATAAAAGACAAAATATAACATGTACAAAAGTCAAATCATATAAGATAAAATCTAACATGTAATAGACAATGATAGTTAGTATAACAGTCAATATAGTATTTTAACACTTATAGAACAAACAGAATCAATGTCAAAATATAAACAAATATTATAATATATAATAAAATGTGGAGACTCACCTCTATGTGCAGACTGCAGCGTTTAAACAATTTATAACAGATATTATGATTAAAAAAGGGGAGTATTTTAATGTGAAATTGGAAGTTAATGTAATAAAAAAGGTTGAAAAAGAAAGTTTAAAATCTAGTTTAATTATTGGAACGAACTATGTGGAAGTTGATGTGTAAAAATAAGAAAATTTGTAGAGCAGTAAATATTTTAGAATGAATCCAGGTATCAACATTCTATAGACAGGCTTATAGAGAGTTCTCCAAAACAAGGAGATCGAAATCCAAGACCAAATCAGGAACGGGCCCGGATTAATAGCGGGGTTAGAAGAAGAAACAATGTGGAGAGTTCTCCTAGACAAGGAGCTCAATCTCCAAAACCAATAATCAATATAGAACGGGTCACTAGCAGGTTCAAAGGAAACAATATGGAGAGTTCTCCGGAGCAGGGAGATCAATCTCCAAAACCAGTGACCGTAAGGTATTGGATTATTGGTGGAAATAATCAGAAGAAATAATCTCATAAAAATGAGTATAAAGAGAAAGTGGAAAAACGTCATAATCCATATCACTTAACAGTAAATCGACTGAGATACAAATCACTCTACCGAAGAATGGACGTTCAAAGTAACCAGCACATGTAAGGAAAGGTGCGGAAATAATACACCGGAACACAAGTTATTCCCACATTCCCTCAGTTGGTAACTTGGGGAAGGAAAACGCGAGATTATCTAATAAAATTTGGTATACGGAGGTTTTTGATACTTCTGAGTTTAACTAAAATATTTTCAATTTGATGGCATTTAAGATCTTCAATTGTAAGTAAATGATCACACTACTGAGTTAAATTTTAAATTAAAAAAACGAAGGTATCTTCCTCGTTTCAAATAGCAACCCATATTTTTTTATTTTAATTTAATTCCTTTTAAAAAAATAAGGTAAGTTCATATTTACATCCCTATATCAATTCCTAATAGTTTTTGAGATATTAGATACTTTACGATTTCAGTTACAATGCAACTTTATTTGGCTTTGTTTCATTATTGTTGTTTAGTCTTCGATTAAAATCAATTTTGTTTTGAAAAGGAAATAGAGAAAATGAAACATTTCAAAAGAAAATTTTTAATTTAAACAATTATTTATAAATGAAATAAACAAAATCAAACATAACCAAGTATAAACTTACCTTATTTTTTTATAAGGAATTAAATTAAAATAAAAAAATATGGGTTGCTATTTGAAATAAGGAAGATATCTTCGTTTTTTTAATTTAAAATTTAACTCAATAGTGTGATCACCCTGTATAATATTTTTTTAAATACACTTTATTTACTTACAATTGAAGATCTTAAATACAAAATAATACATTTACTTTTTAATTTAAATAATTTAGGTATTGAAATAATCATCATTTTATTAAGCGTGATTTCTGTCAAAATTTTCGAAAAACATTAAATTTCTCCTAAACAGTTAATTTTAGATACAAAGTACCTTACATAAACTAACACTTAAATTTAACGAACTAACCAAAAATAAGAAAATAAACAGGGTGTTGCATTTAAAATAGTGAAGTTGGTGTCGGTTTTCGGTATAACCGGAAGTACATCGGAGGAGGCGTTCTTACTGGTTCGAGCTAGAGGGCTTAAGGCACTCAAAGGCATTTGCAGGAGATCTCTCTAAATAGAGGTCTCAAGAGCTGCTGAATATGAGCAGACAGGACCTACAAATAATAATAGGACTACTGACTGGACACAGTCGCCTTAATAGGCATATGAAAACGATTGGACTGGCAGAGAGTGCGGTCTGCAGATTCTGTCAGGCTGAGGATTAAACGGTAGAGCATATCTTGTGTAACTGCCAAGAGCTCGAGAGATCAATAGATTTGGTCTGCATCAACTCGAGCCCAATGACCATGGAAGTGTCGCGACCCTGATGAGCTTTACCAGAGGCATAGGGCTGATAGAACGACTATAACCTAGGTTTTCAGGTTGCAGTGAAAGAGACGTTGAACAATAAGGCGTCCCAGAGCAAATATTGAAAGTAAACAACGTTTATTTGTATATGACCGTGGCTTTGTGTAATAGATAAATTGTTTGATTTTACGGCAAATATCTCTTTTCATGTTTATTGAAAGTGTTTGTGTTTTATAAAGGATAAAGGATAAAAGATAAAGGATAAAGGATAAAGGATAAAGGATAAAGGATAAAGGATAACGGATAAAGGATAAAGGATAAAGGATAAAGGATAAAGGATAAAGGATAAAAGATAAAGGATAAAGGATAAAGGATAAAGGATAAAGGATAAAGGATAAAGGATAAAGGATAAAGGATAAAGGATAAAGGATAAAGGATAAAGGATAAAGGATAAAGGATAAAGGATAAAGGATAAAGGATAAAGGATAAAGGATAAAGGATAAAGGATAAAGGATAAAGGATAAAGGATAAAGGATAAAGGATAAAGGATAAAGGATAAAGGATAAAGGATAAAGGATAAAGGATAAAGGATAAAGGATAAAGGATAAAGGATAAAGGATAAAGGATAAAGGATAAAGGATAAAGGATAAAGGATAAAGGATAAAGGATAAAGGATAAAGGATAAAGGATAAAGGATAAAGGATAAAGGATAAAGGATAAAGGATAAAGGATAAAGGATAAAGGATAAAGGATAAAGGATAAAGGATAAAGGATAAAGGATAAAGGATAAAGGATAAAGGATAAAGGATAAAGGATAAAGGATAAAGGATAAAGGATAAAGGATAAAGGATAAAGGATAAAGGATAAAGGATAAAGGATAAAGGATAAAGGATAAAGGATAAAGGATAAAGGATAAAGGATAAAGGATCAAAGCTTAGCTTTTATTACCTTTTTGACTTTTTTGTGTTTTGTTTAGTAGAAAATGTCTACAACTTGTATTGCGGTTACATAAAAACTTAAAAATCAAACAATACTGTGTAAAAAAGTATAAATATCCTCATACCAGATTTAGACATACGTGCTGTTGTGAATAATAGGTAAGTGAATAATAGGTAACATTATACTTGAGGAAGCACATGTATAATTAAGGTTTTGTAGGACTGTCCGGACCAAATTATTTTTGTATTAGGAGAGTCAGCTATTTAGTTTAATGTTTGTGATAAGGAAGTAAAAGGACCGGGTTCTTTACTCTGAATATATTCGATTGGTGCTCTCTTTTTTGTCTAGAAAAAAAATATTTTTTTACAAATATTTCAAATTCACAAAATATTTAAATTATGTTTTACTTAGAACTGCCAAGGTGTTTTATTGTTATTAGTTATGTAGGTTAATATCCTCCTGGGTTGCAGGTATGTGGGCAACTGAGGAAAAATTGTTGGAATAGCTTGATGGAGCAAATGTTTTCTCGAATTTACATCAGTTTTATATAACCAACGTTCCTCAAAGTGCTGTGAGCAAAGCCTATTATTTTTAACTGGTTCCCAATCCTTAATTATGGTATTACCTATCCATAATTTGCGTTTTTCTACAATCTGTAGGAAAGCTGTAACAAAAAATTAAAAAAGTCCATAAAATAGCTACATGTTTTCCTAAGTAAAAATTCATCTATTTTACAGTGACAATAATTCTTTTTTCGGTTTGAATTAGTCCTTTTTGTATTAATCTCTTATTGAACTGAATAGCTAGATTTAGTTTGGAGAATCTTAAAAATTGCTTACCTACGCCACTAATATAATGGCTGTTTTGAACCAAGAAAATATATTATTTATGCAGATAAAGAAACCCACAAAAGACAGATATGGTCCTTTTCACAAGGAAAAGGAAGCTTGTGAACCTTCGGGCTCCAAAACTCCTAAAAACTGAATTAAATGTCTCTGCTTAGGTGAAATATCTAGGGATCACCTTTGACAGCAAGTTAACATGGAACTCTCATCTAGAAAATAGAGTCAAAAAAGCATATATTGCCTATGAACAGTGTAGAAGAACCATTGGTCGTACCTGGGGATTGTCACGTAGGGTCACGGAATGGATCTACACTGCAATCATAAGACCTATGCTAACCTACGGCGCGATTGCCTGGGGAGTAAAAACAAACCAGCTGACAGTCGTCCGCAAACTTAACCATTTACAAAGATCAGCATGCCTTAACATAACAGGAGGCATGAGAACTACACCAACTAGAGCGATGGAGGTAATCCTCGGTCTCACCCCACTTGATATATATATCAAGGAGGTGGTTTTGATGACCATGCTACGGCTCCGCTCTACCGGTACACAACTCGAAGTAGAATCTGGTGAGTCGAGGTGGGGTATGTGGCGCGAAGCTATAAACGAGCTTCCAATGCTACAAGCAAACACAGAATCGATTTCACCAAGAATTGCCTTTCACAGGCCCTACAAGATAATCATTAATGACAACGCTCAAAATGCATTGGCGACAGGTACTATATGTATCTTCACCGATGGATTTAAGACAAAAGACCTAACCTAAATATAAAATGGGCAATGGGTTGTAATGCAAGTATAGCTCAGACAGAGCTAACTGCCGTCTCCATAGCCGCAAAAGAGATTACCAAAAGAGAAATCACTGGCAAAAACATCCGTATCCTTACGGACAACAGACAAGTACTATTAGCCCTGAATAGGCCACGGATCACATCAGGTCTAGTATTAGAATGTCACATGGCCCTTACGGAAGCCTGCAACAAGAATGTGGTTACTCTAGGCTGGATAAAAGGTCATGGAATTTCAAAAGGCAACCGCAAAGCTGACTCGTTGGCTAGAAAAGCTGCCTCCCAAAGGCTCTTGGGACCCGGTAGTCTTGTCAGCTTGCCGGCATCAGCGGTGGTTGACCTAGTAAAGGAACGCTTCCTTGACAAATTCAGGGGAAGATGGGACGAAGAAAAAGCAAGAAACTTCTGAAGTATCCGAATAGCGGAGCAGCCAAGAAATACGTGGCCATGACCAGAAAGGACCTGCGGTTGGTCACAGGTATACTTACTGGCCATTGTCATTTACGAAAACATCTGAACAGGTTGGGTTTATCTGACAGCCCACTATGTAGAGGATGTGAACAAGAGGGTGAGACAGTTGAGCACGTCCTTTGTGATTGTCCGGCACTCACTCACATAAGACTTTCTGTATTTGGCGAGAACTGGCTAACACATGCCAACTTGAGGGAGCTGCCTACAGGCGACGTTATCACCTACTTTAAACAGGTAGGATGGTTGACTAGCCTATAGGTTAGACTCAATCTTATAACGTTTTCCATTCGTCGCACTGGGGCTGAACTCGCGCCAGTTTCGTGTTCCATTCGTTGAACTTTTTTCATTTTTTTGTGTTCCATTCATGTGTCACTCAAACTCCGAGCGAGCTAAGGGCGAACCGAGGGCAATAACTTGGCACTAGCTATTTGATCAAGAGTTACGGTAGTGCAAAACAATAATGGCGGATAGTGAGTTTCGTAATCATTTGCAAAGTCGAGGGAGAAAATTTCATTGTATATTTTCATTATTAATAAATACATTATTATAAATATGTTTATAACCCTGGATAAATAATTAATGTTTACAACCAAATGACAAACCACACCTAGTTAAATAAAATCTACACTCTACAAAACAAAAAATTCAAGTCTTTTATTACTGTTATCAAATGTCAATAAAAACAAACAGTCCGGTCCGGGTCAAATCAATTTTCGTGTTCCATTGGTTTTGCCCTAGAGCATGCATCTGACAGCACTGGCCTTGAATTCTCTAAAAACCCAGTGCTGTCCGAGTGCGACGAATGGAAAACGCTATCAGAAGGAAGCACAATGGGCCAAATGTGGCCTAAGTGCAGTGGGGCGACCCACCCTTTCAAAATTATAGATGCAGATGCAGATGCAGATGCAGATAAAGAATGAAAATTATCAAACCGCGTTTTCCAAACACTATTATTAGGTGAATTAAAGACTAAATAATTATATACTTTGAAATTGATTGTGGTAACCTTTACTTTGTGGAAGTTCATCTTACTAAGAACAATAAATAATTGAACGGTTGAACTAAACTTCCACTATTTATTCGAAAAATACGTTTTAAACTGCAATTACAGCTGTTTCGCTAAAAACTTGCATCGTCAGATTGACATATTGAAGTTACATTTTGTTTGTTTGTAGCTAGGTACTTGATGTTGAAAGTAGTTAAGGCTAGACCAAATAAGGAAGTAGTAAGACATAACAATATTAAAGCCTAGATGTTATTAGCCCTAAGGGATTATTCTGGATGTATTTCCCTCTAAGATCAGGGCTGCTTTCCGTTCCTCAGTCCATTTCGCAGCGGGTCGAGCTGTGGCAGTTGTTAAGGGATGTAATGTTGTGGCAGATTTTACTAGATCTCTAAAGTTTGTCCTATCGTAGATGGAATCATAGTCAATATGTGCTTCCTGTAGGTCTTTCTTTACTATGTTTGCCCATTTGGAGTAGGAAGACTTGTGAGCGATGGAGGAATGGATTCTGTGGGACAGTCGTTGATGATCCATTCGTTCCAAATGAGCGAAGAATGTCATTCTTCTCTTCCTCATACATGTGATGATATCTTCATTGTTTAAATATAGTTCGTTGTTATGTCGTCTTCTATATTCTTCATTTTCCTTTACTGGACCTAGGATTCTTCTTGATTTCTAGTTTTCGTAACGGTCCCTTCATTGTTAGATGTAAGCACTCTGAAGCATATAAGGCAGCTGGTTTAACAACAGTATTGATCTTTACAATAACTTAATATATTTATGTTACAATAATGTCTTATCTATGTATAAAATGAAGACTCAATCAAAGTAAACAGTTTAATAGTGGAGAACTTCCAAGATTTATTTGTTCATTAACTACTTTAAACTGTTGATCTTCTAGTTGTCTTTTAATTTCAAGTTCTTTTAGAAAATCTATTTTTTTTTATCACAAATGTGTAGTATATGAAAGTCATTGGTGTGTATAAGTGAGTTTGGATGTTCCAGTAGGTGTTTTGCATAGTTCGATTTATCTGGTTGTTGTTATCTATATGCTCTTTAGTGTTTATTGAATCTTGTTTCAAAATTTCTTTGTGTTTGACCTATATATACTGCATTACATTTTGGACAATTAATTTTGTAAACACCAGATTCAGCCAAAGTGATCCCGTTTTTTTTAATAGTATTTTAAAACCAAGTTCATTTGAGCATAATGAATGAAAAATATTAATTAGTTAGATTGATAATTGTTTTTAATTTGTTATTTATAATATAAATTTAGGTTATCTATAGTTTTTTGCAAAGACCAAACTTACTACGTATAAAAATGTTTCCACAGTTCCCCATTTCTTATTAGTCATAATAAACCGAAACTTTTAAAACAGAAATATTTTTTTTACTTTCCTGTAGAACCAGATAATCATTTTTAAAAAGGACTTTAATAAGCCAAATTTTGTTAAAAGGTACTTATTTAAACTTTAGCCCTCTAGCGATGGAACTAGGTTAGGTTAGGTTCAATGTGAGTGGGGCGCTCAACCACACCCCTCCACTGCGACCACCGTTGGGTCTATTGTGGCTCACCCCTAAGGTTATGAGTCGTCCTTCAAGCCAATCCTCCTTGCGAAGTCAATGGTTGTCTGCGGCGAGACCTGTTTAAAGTCGTTAGGCTCCAATTTTGGGAAACCAAAAATACGGTGCCTAGTATTTTCCAGGGCGGAGCAAGAACATAATATGTGCTCTGCAGTCTCGTCTTCCACAATGCAGAAGCGGCAGTCTGAAGTTTGACTCAGACCTATTTTCTTCAGGTGGTATCTTAGACGACAGTGTCTCGTAAGCAGTCCTATAATAAGAATGCGTAAGTCTTTCCTATCCCACTCTAGAATCTGCTTAGTTATATTTTTCGAGGGTTTGGAGATGAAAGCCTTCGAAAGGATTAGTCCTGGGATATCATTCCAGTTCATGAGGAGATAATATCTTTGGCAGTACTTTTGGTAAGCGATGGAACTAAGAATTCAGCTTTTTCTGTAGCCCACTTTGTTATAAATAATTGCTATTTTGTTATAATAATTGCTATAAACGACTTTGTTTTATAAAAAATAGACTTAACGCATAATATTTTTTATTTATTTTTTAAATAACACTTTTCTACAGTATACTTGATAACATAACAAGGAATAACTACAGTAAAATTTACGTTTAACAATATAAATACGAAAAAAAACATGTATAATAATTCAATAACTAATTTTAAATTAATATATGTATATTTAAATTATATCACAATCTTATAAATAAAACAATCTGTATATATAATTTTTTTATTTAATTTAGTCGGTAAAACAAAATTTAAATTTTAATGGCATAATTCTAATCGCTGAAATGTCTGTCTAAGTACCTAGGTAGGTACCTACATACAATCATTTGTTTTACTTGCATACCTAGATGTGTTGAACAATAAGTGATAAGTGATCCTATGCCTAGAAGTTATTTTTTGAGCATTTTAAAATAAATATAAATAAAATATATTTTTTAAGTTAGGTTAAAACAATTTTGCTTCTTATTTTTCAGGTAGGTAGGTAAGTGGATTAGCAATTTTTAACAGCTATTTGTTCAGAAGGTTTTTACGATTTTTTTAACATATAGACATTTTAGTGGATCAAAAATATTAATTTAAATGTTTGTTTTATCGATTACGGGTAAAATAATATTTTTCATTTTAAATTATTTCGATATTCAGCATCACCAAAAATGTTCTAAGAAACTAAAAATATTCGATATGCAACACACAATACAAAGAAATGTTAGAAGTAACGTGAATCGAAGGGAGATACAAAAAACTTAAGTTTGTATCTTGGGTAACTAAAATGTACAGTATCTGTGTTAATTTTTCACTACCTGCTACTATCCCGGTTCTAATATAAATAGCAAATTTTTATTAACACAAAAAGTACGTAAACAACGATTTTAATTTAAATTTCAAAATATAAACAGAAAAAACAGAAAAGTTTACACTTTAGGGTACTGGAGCAGTATTAAATGTAGGTAGTTATTTATTTTTAATTGTGGTTTCATAGTTTTAGACATATATTTCAGGTTTTGTTAATTTTTATCAAGATCTTATTCAAAACATTGTTTTACTTGAACGAAAACACAACTAATTATTTTGGTTATCATTTTCAACTGTTTCCAAAGTTTCTTTCCTAAACGAAACACTCGTAGAAGTATCAATAAATTTTCCTGTATTTTCTGTATCGTTGCCTTGGCCTTCCGGCGTATTTTTCTCAACTTCCGTCTTATTTCCTTTGGCTTTTTTTTCCTTACGCATTTTGTCTTCCATTTCTTGAAATTTCAGCGCTAAATATCTACAAATTAACAAAAAATCAGAATATACTAAACATGGTAGTATTTTGTTTTATTTAAGGATAAAGTAAATACTCACTTATCTACAAGTGGTCCTGTGTAATCTTCGGGGAATTTCGGGGAGAGAGGTATGATGTATTTGTAGAGCCTTTCATTTAATACGTATAATTGGGCGGTAGAGGCGCATTTCACGTTATACCACCAATCGCAAGTCAAAGCGACTTGACTGAAGATTGTTCCATTGGGGCAAAGGAAAGAAGCTTGTCCTCCGTTTAAATCGCAGTAGTGCCAAACCTGGAAAACATTAAAATTTATTGTACTAACCCTTGCTCTGTGGAAGTCCATCTCACTAAGGAGATTAAGCAACTAAAAAAAGCTAATTTTTTTTAAATAAACGTGGAAGTTTTATTTAAACGTTTACTTGTTTATTCTTCATACATTATTAATTTTTAATGTTTTAATTTCCTTTTTAATATTTTTTTGCCTACACCTTTAAACATATTGCAACGTGTTACAGATGTGTGACGGATGAATGTGACATATGATTGTGACAGATGCGAGAGGAATGCATGTATTTTGATGTAGCTGCTTGTCATAAAGGGTAGAGTCCGTGAACGAGGAAGAAGATTTTGACAGGAACTTGACACGATATATAATTATTTTAGGTTGGCAGTTATTCGAGAACATTCTAGTAATATTTGGATTTAGTAAATAGTTGTTTCAAGAAAAATCGAGATGTCAAAATTTTGGTATATAAAGCGGATCATTCGCTTTGGGAGGAGTAGTGCACAAAATACTAATGAACTAGAATTGAATCTTAAGCGGCCAAGGGCATACTGTTTTTCAGTTCGCCGGCCGAGTCAATAGATGGCGCAACAACTAAATTCTAATCACCCTTATCCAATTTTGACAGATATGACATATTTTGTATTTGATCAGTTATTGTCACCGAACACAGAACTACGAATAGAAATGAAAGCAAATATACTCCCGCCAAAACTTATTAATATTTTTAACACCACCATAGGATGGCGCTGATCATTGCGTCTACTCATTTTAATTGTTCTATTTTTCGGAAGAGGTCTCTCTACTAATACTATTAACTAAATCTATTGTACTAACTCTTACTTCTTGGAAGTCCATCTTATTAAGAATAATAAAAAACTCTTCGTTTCAACGTAACTTCCAAGTTTATTTGAAAAATTTTAAATCACAATGACGGCCGTTTCGCTAAGAAGCATCGTCAGATTGATATTTAAGTTACATTTTGTTTGTTTGTAGCTAGGTACCTGATGTTTAGATAGTATTAAGGCTAGACCAAGTATGGAAGTAATAAGACATAACAATATTAAAGCCTAGATGTCAATAGCCCTAAGGAATTATCCTGGATGTAATTCCCTCTAAGATCAGTATAACTGTTCAATGATATAGAAAAACCAGGAAAAAACTATATCATGCTGATCTCTACAATAACTTAATATATTTGTGATTTACAATTATGTCTTATCTATGTATAAAATGTAAACTCAATCAAAGTAAGCAGCTTAATAGTGGAGAACTTCCAAGATTTATTTGTTCATTAACAACTTTAAATTGTGGATCTGCTAGATGTCTTTTTATTTCAAGTTCTTCAAGGAAATCTAAATTTTGTTTTTTATCACAAGTGTGTAGTATTTGGATGTCATTGGTGTGTAATAGTGAGGTTGGATGTTCAAGTAGGTGTTTTGCATAATTTGACTTATCTGGTTGTTTTAATCTATATGCTCTTAAGTGTTCATTA
Source organism: Ophraella communa (assembly GCA_035357415.1). Classification (NCBI taxonomy): domain Eukaryota; kingdom Metazoa; phylum Arthropoda; class Insecta; order Coleoptera; family Chrysomelidae; genus Ophraella; species Ophraella communa. The sequence continues at coordinate 23,338,974 of CM068985.1, forward strand.
AATCTTACTTCAAAATTTCTTTGTGTTTGACCTATATATACAGCATTACATTCTGGACAATTAATTTTGTAAACACCAGATTTTTTTTAATTTGAGTAATTTTGTTTTTACATTTAACAATTTTGTACCAACATTATTTTGTGTTTTAAATGATATTAATGCTGATGTTGCCGTAGATATTATTTTTGAAATTGTGTTGGAAATATTTCCACAATATGTAATATTTTTATAACTTTTAATTTCTTTAGTTTGTTTAGGAAATATTAGTTGTAGTGACACTTTCTGTTCTTTCTTGTTAATTAATTTATTTATTAAATGAATTGGATAGCCATTAGAAGTAGCTATTTGTTTTATGATACTAATTTCTTTATCAAAGTTAATTTTGTCCATTGGAATTGAAAATGCTGTATGTATCATATAATTATAAGCTGCTAATTTATGCGTCATAGGATTTGTAGGTAGCGAACGACAGCTAGATATATTTTTTAATTATATAAATACCTTACATCCTAAAATTAACTTTACTTTAGAAGTTGAAGAAAATAATTCAATTAATTTTCTAGATTTAAGAATTGAAAAAGTTAATAATTCCTTAAATTATTCAATATACAGAAAACCTACACAAACAGATGTAACCATACCATATAATTCAAATCATCCTCTATAAAAGGTCATAAGAAAGCATTGCTGTCAGTGTAAAATACACTGCACCCGTGCGACCGTGGAACAAACCTAATATGATCCTAATACTAAATGGCAGAAATGGCGAGTTTTGTACATTTCTATCAAAGTAGAGTGTAAATCATAATAATATATTGAACAAAATGTATTTTGTTACGATATTTTTGATGCGATATTCCAACAAAGCGATACGATACAGACAAATATCGCATTGACGTGTATCGATACAAAATATCGATATATCGTATCCTATTATATCGATACACCGATATATCGATGCGCATCGGGGCGATTCGTAGTTCCGTATTCGGTGGTTATTGTTTATGTTTATTGGAAAAGTATCATCGTTTATCTTTAAGTTATTTATTATATTTGTTTGGATTTATTGTTAACGCACTACTTTTGTTAAGAAATGTATTAAATCTTTAATTTTTCCAAATTAAATCAAAGTATAATATGTATGTACATTATGGTTACAAAAGTGTTCCTGGTTGTGCATGTTCAAACAAAATGTTACGTTTTCCAAAAAAATCCAGAAAACGTGTGTGGATTAATAGAAATAATAGTGACGAGATCAAGAATATTGCTCCACAGCCATTGTATAACAATCGAAGGTTTTGTAAAGACTGACCAAGTTAGAAGCTGTTGTAAACCATTACTTTTAAATTTAGATGACTTTGTATTATATGTATGTGTTTTTTTATACAGTAAATGCAATATTTATATTCATTATTGTGTTTCTGTTGTAAAGAAATACGCAAATACACAAATTTGAATAGTATAACCGTATAACCAAAAATTCGGGCCGCCTCGGATACAGCGCCATCTAATGGTTCGGCCGGTTACTAGAATTCTATTTTTACTTTTAGTATTGCAGTTTCCATTCTAAATCGTTAGTTAATATTTTGTGGAGTAGTGTTCGTTCAACCTTGGTGAAGTTTAAAAGTAAAAAGGGACAGTTAGTAGTTTTGTAACCAGCTGAATTCTTGTATTCAAACTCAAACAATTTGTAGATAAATTGTGTTTAAAGTCCTCACAAGTGTTTCAATATTATGGGTCTGTCTGAAGTTCCGTACAAGAGGATGGTAAATTATTTTTAGAGGCTAATATTGTTGATAAAATAGAGGAACGATTTAGAGTATAGTGCGACTTTCAAGGTTGCAAGAAGTACTTACAGGGTGTGTTAAAAAAGTTGCTCGATAAGTAAAGGATAAGTAAAAAACTATTTGTATATGGGAAACCGGAAACACTAAAAAATAGATAAAGGGGTGTATTCACTTTCGTTGAAATTTAGAGGCCTCTAAAACTTTAGCAAACGCTAAAAATATTTTTGTATTCTGTATTTTTTAGATCTGTTAAAATTTTAACCAAAGCCGTTTAATTCCCGTTAAAACAAAATATTTTGTCAAAATGTTCCTTTCATGATTTCTGTTTGGTTATCTTCAGGTTTATATTAGTTTAGTATTATTTTGTGATTTACTGATTTTTTATGAGTGGCAGTTGAAGAAATAATAAAAAATCACGTGTTTTATTTTAATAACGAAGACCAAGAGATAGACCACGTACAAAGAGAAGACTTGGAAAAGCAATAGGAATGGTAAAACTAGATAATGTCACTCCAGAGGTGATAAGATACATAGGAAAAGTAGGAGCAGATTGTCTACTTGAATAAATTATTGGCATCATGAATGGAAACGGACACCATCCTACCAATACTCAAGAAGGGAGACAAGAGAAACACTGCCAATTATAGAGGAATAACCATATCTAGTATACCAGAAAAGTGTTTACTAGAGTAATGGAGAAAGGAATAAGAGAGAGATTAGAACCAACAATTGTGTGTCTGGTATGTACGGCAAAGGGAGAAGCAGAGATAGAAAGAAAGGCGGAGAAAATGCGTAGAAATATTGTGGAAAAGATAGAGGAATGCGGATTGGAAGTGGCCAAAAAGAAGACTGGGATTACTGGTGAAGGGACGCAGCAAGGCTAGGGAGTAGGAGGTGATGGTGAAAAGAAAGAAAATTTACATGGAGGAATCGGTGTGTGGTTAAATAGCCAGCTTTTGTTCAAAAACCACATGTCGAAAGGAGCGCAAAAGCCGAAAATTCCGGCGGCATGGCTGGGAATATTGATGTGTTATGTGAAAGGACCGGGAGAATGTAAGAGAAGAGTTATTGGTAGAACTATGGAGCAGAGGAGTATGCTGTACCGGGGTGAAAGAGTGGGAGTACATGCAAGGATTAAACCACTTCTGAGGGTGCAGAGAGGAATGATGCTGAGGGTGGTGCAAGGGTACAGCACGGTGGGACAGTTAGCAGCAGTGGTGCTGGCAAGATCCTATCCATTGGGTGTGATGGCTAGAGTCAGGAGACTACAGTGAAGGCCATGATGGAGGAAGGGTGTGCAAATCTACTTCCTCGATTCTTCGCACCCCAAAGATGTCTTGTCTGAGTTTTGCGTACACCTTACAGATGCCCAAGAAGTGGTAAGAAGTTTCCTCCTCACCACAGTTTGGGCAGTCTGGGTCTTCGACTACGCCCAGAAGGTGTAGATGTCTGCTAAGTCCACAGTGACCAGTAAGAACTCCGACAAGTAGAAAGGAAGATATGGATTGGATGAAGGAGGGAATGGAAACAAGGTGGAAGGAGTATGAAGGTGCACTAAAAAGAGTAAGCAAAGTGAACTACTTCTTGACACAGGTGCTAACTGGGCATGGGTCATGAGCAGGATATCTTAACAAGATTGGGAAAAGAGAGAGTAGAGTGTGTAAAAGGTGTTAAGTGGAGCATGATGTAGGACACGCCTTTAGATGCTGGAAGAATGAAGAAGTGCTGAAGAACTTGGTGGGAAAACTCGGGAAGGCGGTGTATTGAGAAAATATGGTGGAGATAATGTTGAGAGGGATGCTAGGGTAGTGAATTCCAAGACGGGGACAACGACGAGTTTTGAGGTTGGTTTGGTTGGTATGTATCATCCTATAGTGTATTTGAAAATCAAGAGAGAGTAAATTCCCAGAAATGTTTTGCAGTTATCAGTGTTAAAGGCAGTAAACCATAGACGTGCGTTTTTCAAAATTAAATTAATATGGAAATAGAAATATTTAATTTGTTTTAGTTATTTATACCTAGATTACCAATTTTAGATAGATAAACATAATTCGTAAGTAGTAATTTAATTTGGGTAAAATGAAGAAAAAGTCAATATTATTTTAGGCATTTTGATTTAGGCATATGTTTATTTACAAAATATGTATATAATATGTACAGATAATTACAATTACTTATAAATTAATATGAGGAGCTAAAAAAACAATTAAGTAGGTATATGAGAAAAAAAAACCAACCGCAAGGATAAAATTTGACGAGCAAAATGCAAAAAATACGACAATATTAAATCTTAAAAAATAAAAATCTAAAAATAAAATTAAAGTACATAAATTAATAATTTTAAAGTTATGGTTCCTCGCACTCTGTGTCAGAAGATTCACCATCTGATTCTAGAGAAATTACAGTGGGCTCTATAGTAATATCAATTATGTTATATAAAGCTCCCACATTTTTTTTTCTATTTCTGTAACGTGTCTAATATATTTTTGCCAATTTTCACTTGTTACTTCAGATATTGCCTTATTAAAGAGATTTTTAACATCTGATAATTTAAAAGTAGTGTTATTTCTGGCAACATAACCTTTAACTTGAGCCCATATCAATTCTATCGGATTCAGCTCACAATGGTAGGGTGGTAAACGAAGGATTTCCATTTCTCGTTTTTTGGCTATCTCGTCAATATTATATTTTTTTAAATTTTGCTTATGTTTTTTAGCAATAGTTAACAATTCTGCCCTCAGCATTGTATTGTCAAAGGCTAAATTTTTAGAAGATAACCATTTTGCAATTTCATCCTTTTTCCATTTAGTGGTTGGTAAAGGTTCAAGTAATCTGGAGTGGTAACTTGCATTGTCCATTACAATAACCGATCCTTTTGGTATGAATTGAATCATCTGTTCAAAATATTCCTCAAACACGTCTCCATTCATTTCTTCGTGATAATAAACGGTTTTTTTTATTCAAATAAGAGTAAACCATTCTCAAGAAAACCGTTTGTACTGCCTATATGACAAATAATTAATCTTTTACCTTTTCCTATAGGTTCCTTAAAACCAGTAGTATATCCTTCTAGAAAAGCTTGATGGGATGATTTTATATTTTTGTCTTTCCAAACTCTTCCTACACAATGTCCTTCATTAACCTATGTTTCCTCTAAATAATAAATGTTTTTATTTTGAGCTTTAACTTGTATTCTTCTGAGGTACTGTCTTCTCCAACATACAATTTCTTCAGAATCAATTAGCATTGAGTGCCTGCCCATTTTTTCAAATTTAAAGTTTAACTCATGTAACGTTTTCCATAGTTTATCCCGGCTTATTGTTGGTAAATCAACATCATTCGTAATGGCTTGCAAAACTTTATTTAAAGTTGGTATTTGCTTGTTTATAAAAAATGAGAGAACAAGCTTACGAATAGCATTTCTAAAAAACTCGTCCACATTGACTTTTAATAGTTTTTGTCTACCTGGTTTCGGCTTTGGTAAGGTTACTCCACCTGATTTTTCCTCCTTTAGAACTGTATATATTGTAGATTTTCCATATCTCATTGCCTTAGATGTTGTTTCAACACTGTCAATACACTGTCAATAGTGTTTGAGGGATTTTGATGTTTAAAATAGTGGTACACATTCACTACAGCACAGAAAAATATTACAAAACTAACACTATAGGATACTGAAAAATGAGAAAAACTCAACTATTCCTATTAATATTTGCAAACGATATGCCCTTGGTTGCGGTGTAAAACTACAATTAAACCTGGAAATATTAAAAGAAGAACTATCAACGATAAACATGAAAATAAAAGAGGATAAAACAAAAACAATCGTAATGGCTGAAACGAAAAGAATACATGACATAAGATTAAATACCATTTTATATACTTAGCAGTCACAGAAGAAAATGGAAAAACCAAGAAATAAACAAGAGATTGGAAATAACAAAAAACATATTCAATACAATGAAAACAATAGTAAAAAATAGAAGAGGAATACCAAAGAGCTAGATGGATGGGGGGTGTTAGGAAGAAAGTTATGAAGAGAGGAGTTGTATGGGAAGAAGCGCAAGAACAAATATGGAAAAGGAAAACGAGGATACAAATATGCAAAAATCAACCAAACAGCCTTACACTTAATAAGGTAGAAAGGTTTAGAAATAAGTCAGTAAGATATATATACAGACCAGGCTAATTATCTAAAATTTTATTAAAAAAAACAATTATCTAAAAACGAACAATTGGAAGTGGTAAATCGGCTTATTCTGAACGTAAACAAAATCGTTTCCCAATGGCGGACTGGATGGGTAGTTTTTAGGGGATGTAAAGAAGTGAAAAAGTGTAGTATTACCTTTTCTACCAGAAACTGATCTTAAAATTAAAATTGTCGTTAAAAACATAGTAGAGGGTTCTCTCTAGCCAATTTATTATTGTTTTGGCAAGTATTTTTCAATAAAGCATAAAAATATATACTTGCTATTGAAAAAAATAGCGTAAAATAAGAAAAATTGTGTATTTCAACAGTGAAATTCTGAGTAGGTAAAAAATTAAAAAACTGATTATTCCATTGAATTCTACGGTAATAAAACACAAAAAATATGTATTATATTATTTATGAGACTATTTGTGGCTTATGCCCCGAAAGGTAGAAAGGATGTTTTTAAAACATTTTTCTACAACTTTGAAGTTGTATAATTTTATATTTATGTAGGTTTATTTTCGTTTGTCTAGGTAAATGATACTCCAGAGGTGGTTACAACAGTTTATTGAAGGCTTGAACTTTTTCCAATCTCAGTGACAACTTTTTTTCAATATCCCGTCCCAATGGACTGGGAAAGTATGACGTCAAAATTTGTGTTCTATGCTGTTGAACTGGGAAATGTCAACGAAATGATTCCAAACGGCAACATTATAAATCTCCAGAAATAACTTTCGAGTTATTTTTTTATTATTATACTTTAAAATATAACAGAAGTATCATAATTAAGTAAATATAAGCAAAATCTTTCCAAATTCGATTTTAAAGTACCACTTTAGTAAGTATTCTTAATTTGCACAACTTTGAAGGTTATGTTATAATATTTTTACGGAAATTGTTCGTATATCTACTTTAGTGATATGTAAAACATATGAATTAACACTTACCAATAAAAAACAGTAATTAACTCCCAAAAATCAAGAAAATACAATAAAATAGTCAATAACACCTATAAAACATACCATAAAAAAAGTTGTTTGGAATCATTTGGCTTGACACTTACGTCACTCCTTTCCCAGTCCATATTCTGCTCTCTCTCCCACTCGCTACCCCGGAAACCAAACCCAAAAGTCATAAGGTAATTCTCGTAAAACATTTCAAATGTAATCTTAAGTAAAACTTTAATAAAACTTTAAAAGAAAATTACAACAATAATACTAAACAAAGTATATTAAAAATTCCGTTATCTACATTTATGAAATAAAACAAACCGAAATTAGCTTAGATTATAGGGCAATCTTTCCTTTAAGGCTGTTCTACCGCTTTTACGTCCCATAAAATATCTCTGCACATAACAATTAAACGTCAAATAGTTCTCTCTTATTTCAACGCTCAATGAGAATGAACTTCATCTCACACGTCTTGTGCAACACGGACTGGCCCCAAATGTGTGTTATTGGATTGATATAATTTCATTATTCTTTAAATTAAATATGACAAGAAAAATAACTTAAGCATGTTTCCGTAGAAACGGGAGTATGAAGTCACCTACAGTCGACAGAAGCAAACATGGTCCGCGGAAAATATGCCAACTAATTTCAAGGTTATCACAATCAGCCAATCACGAGCCAATTTTAACGATAATATCAATTTTAGTGGCTGCATAAGTGAGATGAAAATACAACTACAGCGACAAGGACACGCCCACCCAGGGTTCATGTTTGCTTCTGTCAACTGTATATCTTGAAATATTTGACTTTTAAGCTTCATCTCAGATAAAAAAATACATTAGATAAGTATAACGATATATCCTTTAATACAGCGTTTGTTTGTAAGCTACATAAACAACACAGCATGTAGAAGGGGGGGCGAGGTTTGTTTATATCACAGAGGCGTAACATAATAAAAATTTACTGGTTATTTGGTTTTAAAGCATAAAATTACTTAACTATATTTTTTATCTCAACACAATTTATACATTCATAGAAGAAAAAGAAATGTTATATTCTATTCTAATTTGGTAGGTATCTATGAAAAATAATTTATTTATTAGTAAAAAAAATGGTTGCTGTTTGGCTCTACTTTTCCATATCAATGTTTGACGATTTGGTTCCACAATCTTATTGGCTAGTTCATCTGAGTCAATAATATGTCAATAAATTCCCGGTTCGATTAAAACCCTTCAATCACTGTTAGGAACCAAACTGTCAAAGAAGTAAACACAAGGGAACTTGGTGGGGTTTATGTGACTTACAAACAATAAACCGACGTTTATTTTTTTATCCTTAGAGTTTCATGAATATCAAAATTACAATTTAGGTACCAGAAAAGTGCCACGTTGGACTAGGAAAGAGACAACAGTTAAAAAGCTTCCGGTTCTAAAACGAGTAGTAAAAAACAAAAATAAACAAACAACACTTCTTCTCATCACTTAAATTATTCTACTCTATTCTATCGATGATATTTACAATTTGTAACGTACAATCGATAACAATCGCTCGTAATTGGCTGGTTGCAAAAACCTTTCTTTTAGTTCGCATATTTTCCAGGTCTTCTGTTTACTTCTGTAGACGTAGAAATTTGAAATATCGCGATATATTTCCACCGCACCGGTTACAAATAATATTATTTCGAAAAAAATTACCTCAAAACTCATATAGGTTTAGATTTTAGAAAAAGAATTGTAATTAAAAATTGATATTTGCAAATTGGCAGAATTAAATATTAGTTTTTACTTTTTTTTGTAAGCGAGGACCATCCATAAAAATTTAAAACCTACAGATTGTTTGGAGTTTCGTTTTGAATACTTCTGCAAAAAATAAAATAATTTTATTCAAAAATAATGGAGATATTATTTTTTTAAGCGGAGTGGGAGATAGGGGATTTTTTTCTTTGGTTTTCGAGAGCGGCGATTGATTTGCCATGGAAGTTTTAGGGTGTTTTTTGCTGGGGTGTTGTCGGAGAGTAGGGTGCGCTGGACGTAGCGCGATTGGAGATTTTGGAATCGTTCAAGAACGGAGGTGATGTTCGTGTTTTGGTAGACTACAATGCTGGGGGTGAGACGGTTTTGATATTTGCAATATCGGATGATGGCTCTTTCACAAGATTGGATGGTGCTTGTGATGCTGGTGGAGGCGGTGCTATATAGAATTGCTTTGTAGTCAAGGAGTGGGCGAATAAAAGTTTTGTAGGTGTGCAGAAGAGTGGAGGGGTGGGTTCTGCCGAATTTTCCTCCTAATGCCTTAATTAGATTGGCTCGTCTCCGGACTGAGTCCAAGGTGGACTTTACGTCAGCCGTCCAACAGAGGGTGTGAGTGTATCTCACCCCCAGGTAGACGGCCTCGTTTCGGAGGACGAGCCTCTCCCCGTAGAGCTTTATTCGGAAGTTTCCGGGGAGAAGTTTTTGTTTGAAGGTGTCGGGGTGTTTGAAGAAGATGAGTTGGGACTTTGTCGAATTAAGGGTGACCCTCCATTTGCGACACCAATTAGAAAAGATATTAAGATAGTCTTGGAGGCGGGTTTGGAGGCAATCTCGGTTGGGGGCGGAGGAGAAGATTGCCGTGTCGTCAGCATAGAGCTGGATGTGGGTATGGGGATTCCTTGGGACGGGAACGTCGTGGGTATAGATGAGGTAAAGTAGTGGAGCAAGGATGGAACCTTGTGGAACTCCGGCAAGGGGGGTGAAGGGCTGGGAGAGGGAACTACCAGATCTGACTCTGATAGTGCGATTGGTTAGGTATGAGTAAATGAGTTTGACAAAAGGAGTAGGAAGGCGGATGCTCATGAGCTTTCTAACAAGTCCAGCGTGCCAGACTTGATCGAAAGCCTTCTGGACATCCAGGAATATTGCAGCACTGCAGAGACGGTTGTTTTGGGATCTGGATATGATGGTTTGAAAATTAACCAAGGGAGTGAGGGTAGAATGCTCTGTCCTGAAGCCTGATTGAAATTGGGGGATGATATTGTTTGTGTCGCAGAAGTTCCAGAGTCGGTCCTTGAGGAGTCTCTCAAGGGCTTTCCCCAGAACGCTGATGAGGGAGATAGGTCTATATGACTCAGGCAGAGTAGGGTCTTTTCCGGGCTTAGGAATCATGACAGTGTTGGCTGTCTTCCAACATTTGGGGAAGTAAGAGAATTTGAGGCAATCGTTGAAAAGATTTTGAAGGACCGGGAAGAAAGCTTTTGGGAGATTTTTAAGGGATTGTCGAGAGATTGCGTCGGGGCCAGGAGCTGTGTTTTTTCCAGTTCGGCAGGAGTATTTTATGTCATCAATGGAGAATGGAGAGTGAAGAGGAATCTCTTCATCGAGGGGGGTGATGACATGTGGGCTGTGGGTTATGTTTCGGGTAAGGAGGTCGGTCTGAGCAGTGGAAAATTTACGAAATAGTGGGTTGTTTGGAGATATACAAGTGTTTTGAAGGTTCTCCTTGAAGATTTCTACTTTTTGCTCAGGTGTATGAAATAGTTGACCTCGGACAGATAGATGAGTGTTAGTTTTTTTCTTTTTTCTAACTAGGGAATTGAATTTTTGCCAAAACAAGTGTCCCTTCCTGTAGTCCAGGTCCGCAGTGGTATTTCTCCACTGCGTTTGCTTGAAGTTGTTAATTTCAAGCCTGACCGTGGCGTTCAGTCGGTTCCACTGCGTTTTGACGTTGGGATCTCTTGTCCGAAGAAAGAGGCGATAAAGTTGTCGTTTTTGACGGATTTTTTGGACGATATTGTTAGGGAGGGCGTGAAAGTCACATCTGACTGTAGTGAGTGGGACGGCGTTGCTTTGAACATCGATTATCAGAGATTGTAGGTTTTGGGCTTGCATGTCGATGTCTTCAGTGGATTGACATGTCTGATTGTCTGGAAGGGAGGTTAAAATGTGGTGTTTGAACAGTTGGCGGTGGTTTGATTGGGTCGAACATCTTCTGATCACCCCGTTTACTATTATTGTGTATGATAAAACAGTTCCCTCGGGTTATATACAAATTTATTACAATTATTTTATTAATTTTTACTTTGTTTTAAAATTTTTTAACTTTTTAACTTAAAAGAAAACTTTTAATATTTTGTATAATAAGTGACACTCATCTATTATATATATATATTTTTAATTTTTTGTTTCAATCAGATATGTTTCCTTATTTTTTCTGTTTTTTTTTTTTTATTTTTAAACACATCTAATTATTACATTTTCATATTCTCGATTTTTGGTAAAAATTTCGTAAAAATTCGTTAGCGATTTTTTTTAAATCTTAAAAAACCTTAAAAAGTATTGAAAAAATAAAAGTTTCACTCAAATCGTAGAGTTCAACCCTGGCGTTTTTGATAATTCTCACTAGCTCGATGTAGTTAGCAGTAGCAAGAAGGCGAGAGAGCGCGAGATACTTTTAACAGTTCCGAATAATGTTATTTTCTCGAAATGATTTATCACAAAACGCTATTAAGTTATCATTTTAGAAAAAAATTGTAAATAGAACGAAAATTAAAAAAAAATAAGGAACAATCTTTAGTTTTCCAAATTTTGATTTTTGAAAATTAACAAAATTTAATATTAGTTTTTAATTTTTTTTCAAAAAAACAGAGGCCTAATACAAAAAATTAAAACCTACAGATTGTTCGGAGTTTTCTTTTGAATGTCTCCTCAAAAAATGAAACGATTTTATTCATAAATAACCGAGATATTAGGGAAATGCTGAAAGAGTGCACCGATAAAACAGCCTTAACTCATTATGCCCGGTTGCTATTTTAAATCTTTATAGAATAAAAGTTATTCAAAATGAAATTGGCCAATGTATTTTTTTTAATTCCAACGATTTATGCCATAATTTACAATTTTTATTCAAATTGGAAATTAATCGAATCAAAAATATTTTTAAAATTGTATTTTGGTGGTTTTAAATACAACAAAAAATGTAATACTTATTCAGAAAGTTTTGGTGATAGAAAAATAAAAGAAAATAGAAAAGTAATGTATTAAAATTATATCTCTTGTTATTTTTAAGATTTAAAAAGCCTACACTTTTTAATACTTTTGACAGTTTTGGTACACTTAGTGGTTTATATATTCATTAAAAAATCAGCATGGTTTTAAAAATCCTTGAACCTAATTACCACTCGAATACAAATTTTGGTGATAATCAGGGAAAGTAGTGGTTTTCGTACCCTCCCACCGGTCCTGATACTACAACGACGAGCATGAGCTCATTATTATTATTCTTCTTCGGTACCAAGTTGAGAACATTAATATTTTATGTAGTTAAAGACTGTACACCTTTTATAAAATTGTAGGTGAAAGAGAGGGTGTATTTTGATTAAAAAACTTTAAAGTATTTTAAATTAAGTATGTATTAAATATTTAATTTAAAATTTAATTTAATATAAGTTTTTTAATCAAAATACACCCTCCCTTTCACCTACAATTAATATTTTACTCAAGTTACACTTACACCGGGAAATAAAATATACTTGGAAGATATGCATTATTTGGTAATTGTAGTAAATAACATACACTATCAGTCATAAACAATTTAATAATAATAATAGTAATTAATGTCTTTATTATTTCCAATACAGTACCTACATTATATACACTAAAACAATTTTTTTTAATTTGACAAGGTTGGAAATAAAGACCGGTGTGAAGTTAGCAACCCAAAGCTGGTAACTCATTTGCCGACCAAACCCGAACGATCAGTGGCGTCGTTACTATCCTTTTGACTGCGTAAAGATGAAAGAACTAGTTAAAAACAAAACAATAAGTATCTTTAGAAATCACAAATTATTCAGCATAAAAAAACCATTAAGAAATATGGTCAAACCGATAAATTAGGTAATTTATATTGGATACATATAATTTTAAAAGAAAATAAATCATGGTGCAATTTGACATTTATAGATAAGTATCCCAATTATAAATCAAAGACTTAATTAAAACAAAAATTATTGAGCTACTCCCCAAAGGGTAGTTTTCGTTATTTATTTTGAAAATATGTCATTTTCATGTCGAAGAAAATGACGAAGCATTTTGAAATGTATACATAGATATCTACCTGATAAAAAATATACATAACAAAAAGGAAAATGACTTTTCTAATCTCCAAGGGGTAGTTTTGGTTATTTATTTATAAAATATGTGATTTTGACAGTGAAGAAAATGACGGAGCAACTTTAAATTTATAGACAAGAATCTTAATGATAAAACCAGTAATTACCTAAAAGGAAAATAACTTTTCTAATCTACAAGGGGTGGTTTTGGTTATTTGTTTATAAAATATGTCATTTTGACAGTGAAGAAAATAACGGATCAACTTAAAATTTATGGACAAGTATCTAAATGATAAAACAAATAATTACCTAAAAGGACAATGACTTTTCTAATCTTCAAGGGGTAGTTTTGGTTATTTATTTATAAAATATGTGATTTTCACAGTGAAGAGAATGACGGAGCAACTTTAAATTTATAGACAAGAATCTTAATGATAAAACAAATAATTACCTAAAAGGAAAATGACTAAGTTAATCTCCAAGGGGTAGTTTTGGTTATTTATTTATAAAATATATTATTTTGACAGTGATGAAAATGACTTGGTAAAGTCCATACGTGAATATTGATCCTCTTTTTTGGAATTTTATTTTGCTGGTACCTTTTGTAAATCATTAAGAAAACACTTTTTCCTCTATAAGTTTTTAAAGTTGCTCCGTCATTTTCTTCACTGTCAAAATCACATAATTTATAAATAAATAACCAAAACTACCCCTTGTAGATTAGCTAAGTCATTTTCCTTTTAGGTAATTATTTGTTTTATCATTAAGATTCTCGTCTATAAATTTAAAGTTGCTCCTTCATTTTCTTCACTATCAAAATCACATATTTTATAAATAAATAACCAAAACTACCCCTTGAAGTCAAGTCATTTTTCTTTCAGTTATGTATAGTTTTTATCAAAATGCTTCGTCATTTTCTTCGCCATGAAAATGAAATATTTTCAAAATAAATAACGAAAACTACCCTTTGGGGAGTAGCTCAATAATTTTTGTCTTAATTAAGTATTTGATTTATAATTGGGATACTTATCTATAAATGTCAAATTGCACCATGATTTATTTTTTTTTTAAATTATGTAAAATTACCTAATTTATCGATTTGACCATATATCTTAGTGGTTTTTTTTTATGCTGAATAATTTGTGGTTCCTAAAGATACTTATTGTTTTGTTTTTAACTACTTCTTTCATCTTTACGCAGTCAAAAGGATAGTAACGACGCCACTAATCGTTCGGGATTGGTCGGCAAATGAGTTACCAGCTTTGGGTTGCTAACTTCACACCGGTGAAATAAAGGGCGAAGTTCATTTCCTATAATGAATCGTAAAAAACATTATGGAAATGCTCTTTCACTTAACCCTTGGATTATAGAGTGTTAATTATATAAAAAAATGAACACATTACAAATTAGATGCAACTTATAATTTATTGAAATTATATAGATATAGGTATACTGGGTAACTAAAAGTAGTTACACTTGTATGTATGTATGTCTGTATAAGTTAGGGGTGCTTACTTGCCCTTACTTGCCATGTTCTGATATTTTGTCAGACTTATAGCAGCTCTTCGAGTCCTATTTTCCTGAGGAAGTTTAGGACATCGTCGGGCTTCAAGTTAGGTAGATCCCCTTCCTCTATTCCATGTGCTCCTAGGTATCTAGCCCTAGAATTTTGCAAGCCAGGGCATTCTGCGAGTATGTGTATTGGGGTTTCATCCTCTTCCTCACAGAATCTGCACTTTGCTTCATCTGCTAACCCTAGTTTCTTCATGTGGCTTCTTAACCGGCAATGCCCGGTTAATATTCCCGTTAAAATTCGGAGCCTTTTTTTACTGAGGTTGAGACAGCTAAGAGATCTCTTCTGGTCATAGTTCCCAAGTAGTATCTTAGATTGCCTCAGTCCTTCCAGCTGATTCCAGTACTTGGATTTTTCCTTCTCCATTTCTTCCCTTAGTTTTCCTAAGATTACTCTACTGCTGATCCCACAAGATGGTTCTGGTCCCAAAAGTGGGGTTTCAGCTCCTTTTTTTGTCAGCTTATCTGCTGTTTCATTCCCCTCTATTCCTATGTGTCCCGGGACCCATAGGAGGGTGACAGTGTTCTTCTGGCCTAGTTCATTTAGTTTGCCTAGGCATTCCCAAACCATCTTCGAACTGATTATATTTGAGCTCAGCGCTTTGATGGCTGCTTGACTATCCGACATGATCACAATCTCTTGTCTGCGGTAGTTTCTTCCAATATTGAATTCCACACATCTTTCGATGGCGTGGACTTCTGCTTGAAAGATGCTCGGGTATGTGCCCAAGCTTTCTGAGTATTTGGCTCTCGGTCCAAAAACACCTATCCCAGTTCCCTCGTCTAGCTTGGAACCGTCCGTATACCACTTTCTGGTATTCTGGTTTAAATTCTGTATGGTGTCTTCATCCCATTCAGATTTATTACTCAACTTTGTGATGAATTTTCTCACAAAGTTGAATTTCTTTGGCATATCATCTTGGGGCATTTCCCAAGTTTGGTCAAAATGAAGTGATCGAGGTTTTTCCCTGATAATTCCTTCTTTGATCATTCTATATATTGTTTTCTTCCTTACACTTTCTAGCAGTGGGGTCAAGTTTAAAATCACCTCCATTGCAGCAGTGGGGCAAGTTCCCATTGCTCCAGTGATACATGAACAGGCTAGTCTCTGAATCTTCGAGAGGTTTTTCCTCGTTGTATTCAGATTAGCCCTTACGCCCCAAGCCACTGCCCCATATGTGATTAATGGTCTCACTATTGCTGTGTACATCCATTGCAGGATACGTGGGTTACATTCCCAGTTCTTCCCTGCAATGTTCCTACACACCATGAGGGCCTTGGTTGCTTTTTGTATTACTTCGTCTTCGTGTTTGTTCCAGAGTAACCTGCTATCTAGGATTAGCCCTAGATATTTTACCTCTGTTTTCCACTCGACGATGTTCTCCCCTATTTTTATGATTTTTAGATTAGGTTCCTTTTTTCTTGTAAAGGCTACTAGTGTGGTTTTGGTGGGGTTGATGTTGAGTCCCACCGAGTCACACCATTGTTCCGCAATGTTCAATCCTCTTTGAACAATATCACAGAGGACATTTTCATACTTCCCTTTTGCCAGGACAACCATGTCGTCGGAATACCCTTGACATGGTATGCCTTCCCTAGTCAATTGACAGAGCAGACTGTCCACAGTGAGACTCTACATAAGTGGGGATGCAACTCCCCCCTGTGGACAGCCTCTGGTCACATTAATGAAGATAGTGTCTTGTCCTGCCTCCATTTCTGCTATTCTTGTAGATAGCAGTTGCGACATCCAAATGGAAGTCGTTCTATCTACTCCTTTCTCAATCAGTGCTCTTTTGACTGCCTCATGTGGCGTATTGTCAAAGGCCCCTTCTATGTCTAGAAAGGCACTTACCACGTTCTCTTTTTTGTTCAGTGCATCTTGGATTTCGTCAGTCAACTGTGTTAAAGCGGTTTCCGTGGACTTTCCCGCTGGTACGCATGTTGACGAGGGTGCAATGGCACCTGTTCCAAGATTTCTGTTCTAATGTAGTTGTCTACAGCTTTTTCCATCGTTTTGAGAACAAACGATGTGAGGCTGATCGGTCTAAGGGATTTGGGGTGCGTAGTGTCCCGTTTCCCTGCTTTTGGGATGAAGGTGATTTTGGCCCTTCTCCACGCTTCTGGCAAATGAGTTACCAGCTTTGGGTTGCTAACTTCACACCGGTGAAATAAAGGGCGGAATTCATTTCCTATAATGAATCGTAAAAAACACTATGGAAATGCTCTTTCATTTAACCCTTGGATTATAGAGTGTTAATTATATAAAAAATGAACAGATTACAAATTAGATACAACTTATAATTTATTGAAATTAACTAAAAGTAGTTACACTTGGTTATGTAAGAGCAGTGATTTATACTTAACTTTAAAAGTACCCCAACCTAAAGGATTTTAATTCTTGAGGAATTGAATTGTAAAGCTGATATATTTGATATGTAAAGGAGCGCCGAAATATTTCAGTTTTAAACTTTGGAGGAGTTAAAACTCAAAAACTATTGGATTTTTATTTGAAAAAAATTATATCTATTTATATAGGTACCAAAAGGTATGTTATCAAATTTGAACTATTTTTGAAGAAAAAAGAATTAAAAACGCAAAAATAGGTTTGTTGTCTGCCACTGAGGAAAGAATCTTTATTACGTTCAGAGTAAGCTCCTTTACCACTTCCAAGTGTTTGCCTTTAGATAACAATTTTTATTGGTAAAAACACTAATTAGCCTGGACTAGTATTTTAAATAATCAAATTGTTATTTTTATCTAAAATAACAAAGTTTACTTACTTGACAGTGAGTATCAGGATCCCCAAAGAATCCCTTATACCTCTGAGTCTTGCAGTTGAAACTCGTCTGTGGTATGCTGGATAAAGCGGGATAATCAATGCCTGGCTTACCCGGAGTACCGCCTTCTTCGGTATCTTCTGGAAAATGTTCGCTAATAATACCAGGCTGCTCATTAATATCAACACCAGCTTCATTTTCCAAATACTCCTCTTGTATAGGCTTGGCCAACTTTTGCTGTTTTTTAAGTATGTTTAAAATCTTAACCAAAGTTTTTATACTGTTATCTATGTTATCGGGAGTAAGGGTTTTAGGTAGGGCATTGGTAGCTTGTAGATATTTTAAAATGAGAGATAAACTTATGGGATTCTTAACGGGGGGAATTGAATCGACGTAGTTTGGAGTTTGGGGTTCGTATTGGGGGGGACTCTGGTACTTGGGGAACGGTTCGTAGTTAAGTGTTTCATATCGGGGGGGATTATATTCAAGAGGGTAAGAAGAAATGTGGTTTTCTTCTTGCACTGGTCTTGTTTGGACTACGATGATACGTTTACCGTCGGTTTCTTCATCTTGATTAGCTGAAACGATGATGAAAGGCTTTTTCTTTGCCGGATATGGGTTTCTGTAAAAATTTTCTTGAGCTTGTGCAGTAGGATGTGGCGTTTCGTAGCCGTAGTTAGCGGTATCGCTATCTATGTCGATCGTAGTAGGGGTGTAAGTTTCAATTGAAGGTTCTACGAGTTTCTGTTTATTGTAACTTTGCGGTTTTAGTTGCACGTAATTCGGTGATCGATTTTCTGAGTTTGTCAGTTTCAATAAAGACAATTTATCGTATATGGGGAAGAAACTGGAGTATTTGTTGTTCTGTGGTGCAGAGACGTACTGAATTTTAATTCTTTGGGGTTGGGGGTGGGCCAGTATGGGTTTGAATGTACCGGGCGATACGTTGCTTTCGGTAAAAGGGGTGTATTTGGGTTTGGTAGCAAAAGTTCGTTTTGGTTGGGGGTTTTCATATACAGGTTGGGTTTGATAAAAGTTAATGTAAGGTAAAAGTCGTTTTTGACGTTCGGTAGGTGTTAACGTAATATTTGAGGGTTCCTGTTTGTTGTGACTACCCATTGTACTTGCCATTATGTGGATATTTGACCCTTCTGGTTTGTCATGATGAATTGTAGTTACTTCGGTGGATGGACGAATGGAATCTGTAAACAAATATATGAAAACGTTAAAAAATACAAATATTGTTCACGGTTTGTCTTAAGCAACAATTTTACTTTCTCAAATTATCCAAAATGCGAACTTGCGCAACCTGGTGTGTTGGTCCAGTTTCTAGATAAATCTTAGTAACTGGATAAGAACTACACTTAGGTTGAGTTTAACATCATTTAATCTTCGAGCATATATACTAACGTAGAGACATCGTCCAAATGAACTTTGTTTTGGGTCAGGGGGGGAAAAATAAATGTCATATAGTGTCCAGCAATCTCATTGGTCCGTTTTGAATTGGCGCGTCAATTCGAATTGTCATTATTGTCAATTTGTTTTGGCCGCCATTGCATGTCGAGTTATTTTTGCAATTTAATAGTGTTTGAAAATTTGAACGATGGTGAGAGTTTGTATCATTTATAAATATAAATATGAAAAGGGATCATCAAGGTCGTTTCACAACTAAGTATTCATTAGCGTCTCTTACATTTGTTTAAAAGGAGAAAAATTCGTAAAGCAAATATATCGCCATAAACTTGAAAATAAAGTAATTTATAAACTAAATAAACCAAAATAAAATTTTAAGGAAAGAAAGAAAATGTAGGAGCAATAATGTTTTCGATTTTGGACTTTACTGAAAACTATTAAAATAACTTTGTGAATCTTTACTCTTGCTAATTTTTGTTTTTATCGATTTCCAGCTGATATTGACGAAAAAATCATTTGGTGTAACATATTAAAGGTTAATCCAGGAAACATTTCAAATAGGGATGTTTTATGTTCAGATCATTTTTCTGGATATACGGTTTTTTCTACTTCAGAGACTGGAGGAAGAGCTAGACTAATAACAGGTGCATTGCCATCAGGATTTACTAGTAACCCAGATGAAGTTGAATCAAATAGGTAAGAAACCTGCAATTCTCTTACAAGTAGGGAAATTCATTTTTCTAGAAACTAATCTACTTATATTTGTCAATTAATGATCCAAACTACAAAGATCCTGATTCAGAAAAAGAAAATATAGGCTTAGCAAACATGTAAGTAATAAAGTGTTTTTTTATATATTATATATAATTTTATTGTTGAAATTTATTTGTTATTAATAATATATTTTTTAATTTTTGGTGATGAACTCAATAATCCCAACTATGAAGCTCCTGTTCCAGAAACAGAGAATGTAGACTCAGAAAACATGTAAGTAGGTAAAGAAAGTTTTTTATACAGTGCATTTCAAAAATACAAGTCATATTGGATTTTGTTTAATTACTACTTCTGTGTCCTTTTTTGCTTATTGTAAAAAAAATTAGCACCCATTGCCTGGGATCTCTATACACGGCAAATTTGACATTTTGATGTTAAAAACCTTATTTTTAAGATAAATTTTATTTGTTAAAAATAAAATATCTCTTATTCTAGAGCTTCACCTAGGCCTACTAAGAAGTTCAAAATGTTTGATTCTCCTGGAAGTGTACTTACCAAAAGTAGTGCAAATGCGACTTCAACAACATTAACTGCTTCAGAGACTCTTAGAGAAGAAAAGATAAGAAAGAGTTTTAAAAAGCCTACAAAAAGGTAATTTTTGATGGTAGCAATATTTTTTCAACAAGTGGGTGACTAATTTGAGTATTTTTAACTCTTACAAATAATTATTAAAGAAAGTTCTTAAAGTATTAGTTGGCCAAAGAGTTTTATAAATACATTTTGATTTATTTCTTTATAGGAGATTTGTTCAAGCCGAAGTGAGGACAAAGACTGGAAAGTATTTAGAAAAGAAGCATAATCAACTGCAACGTCGAGTTATTCTTCAATCAAATAAAATAACAAAACTTCATAGAATGAATTATCAATTAAAAAATAAATTGCATTCATGCAGAAACTATTATTGATAAATGCATCTCAGTTTGTTGTTAATATATGTAAAACAGCTAAGAAATATTTTAGAATGTTTGTAATAAAAGAAAATTTGTTTAATCCAAAATATAAATATGTTTTAACGTTGTTAGTTATGGGTGCCATGAGGAATTTACCCGATTCGGTTTTTTGTACAGCTATTTCACATTGTTCAAATATATTTAGTGATCATCCCATTCAAATTATAAAACTTATTTTAAAGCATTATTTTAAGATAAGAATCCACCATGAGACTTAAGCTAAAAGATTGTAAACAAAATAGGGTTAGAAGCCTATTAACAAAGACGATTTTATTCAAAAATCAATAGAATGTAGGTATTTGATAGTTTGTATGCTTTAAAATAAAGCTCTACATATTTTTTTCTTGCCTATTATTTCTACCTTCACTTTTCCTCCCTCTCTACAAACCTCACAGGAGACTTCTGGTGATCCTCTCCTTAGAAGGTGTTCTTATACTAAGAATATGTATCTAATTATTGAGACTGACCATTTTTTTATATAAAGTTCAATTATTATAGTGATTCTTTCAACCCTGACTGTTGAATGTATTCATAAAAAATAAAATGTAAAATTTTACTATATTAAGGATACTGAAAAACTCGATAATATTGTGGAATTTAATTCAACAAATCTTACTCCTTATTTTATAAAATATTTTATGACTCTATGTAAATAGTTATTTAATATCACTACTTAAATTCAAGTCTAAAAAATATTATTTTACAAGTTTTAAAATGTATTTTAAAGGTATTAATTTCAAACCCCCCTAAAAATGATACGACACTGGCTGTAGTGTCCAACTGTTTTCCCTCTGATACAAAACAATCGCTATTGTTTGCTGTCTCTACGTCAGTATATATGCTCGAAGCATTTAATATAATATAAATAATAACTAGTACATACTACAACTAATAACTTTAACAATTATTTCTGCTGCGTAGCAGGTGAGTAATCAAAAACAATCTGAACTTGACCTTGGAGTCTGGTAGTTATTTATAGGACAAAGAATTTTATGTATATATTAAATCATTATATGGGATGTATTTATTGCTACCCCATTTCGGGGGTGGACATTATTTATTACATGTTAACCACAGGAACTGATTGAAAAAGTAAGTTTTGGTAAACAAAGTATTAATTTTTAAATGAAGAACACTATTAGAATTTTTCGAAAAAAAAATTGATTTTTTTAACGCATTTCCTTCATTTTTTTTAAAAATGATGTAGGTTTTTTAAGCTACAAAGATCCATAAATTAAATTCCTTAAGATGCTTAAGATGGTTATGTGATTTTATCTTATTCAGTTTGTTTGAGTAGTTTTGCCTAAAATAAAAAAGTTTAAGCCAGGAAGATAAAAATGTATCTAGTTAAATTTTACAGGACGAGTGGTATTTGAGAAGATTATTTTTTGAACCATTCTGTACAAAAACCACTTTATTTAATAATTCAACGATATTAATTTATTAAAACATTAATAATCAAGAGACAGAAGGGAATAATAATATTTAATAAATATATTGCTTTTTAGGAAAAAATACTCATAATCTTTTGATTTTAATATAATGTTAACAAATAATATCTTCTCAAGGTTACAACCATGGCTTAGCAGGATAAGTAAATGGGAGGGGTAACGACATTTGGTGATACTATGGAGAAGGGGACAACTGAGGTAAGGGGAAACGAAGAAGTCCAAGGAAGCTGGCATTAAAACTCTCAAATTTTTTGAATGGTTTTTTTTTTCTTTTCATGAAAGTTTTATAAATCCATCACATTCTTTAACAGCCGCTAGTTTATTGACGTAGTCAATGCCGTTACCCCTCCTAATAATTTAGATAGTAAACTAGATAGTAAACTAGATAGTAAACTAGATAGTAAACTAGATAGTAAACTAGATAGTAAACTAGATAGTATTGACAGTTGTCCGTTGTCGTGTGCACCGTAAGAACACAGTTATAATTTGAATAAATATTTATTTTATACCTATTAACATAATTATATTAAGAGAAAATTGTCAAAATGAAAATTATTATAGTAATAAACATTTCGGAGCGAGGAAAGAACTATCTTTTATTTAGATGAAACATGGTTGAATGAAGAACACACGGTTTCTAAAGCATGGATGGACACCAGCATTGCAAATTTCCGTCAGGCACACATTGGCGGTGAACAAGGTTTTGTAGAAAGTGAGTTATTAAACTTTGTATCAAAGTCAACCAAGGATTACCACAAGGAAATGACTTTTGATGTTTTTGAAGATTATTTTTCCCAGCTATTGGACTTTTTGCCAAGTGCTGCAGGGGTTGTCTTAGATAATGCCAGTTATCATTCAAAACTGGTAGAAAAGTTACCGACGACGTCATGGAAAAAGAAGATATTATAGAGTGGCTCCAGAGCAAGAAACGAAATTACTGCAAATTGCAAAGCAACACAAATTACAATAAAACAGATATGTAAGTAACGAAATGGCAAAGGAAAAAGGAATAACTGTATTACGTTTGCCACCTTATCACTGTCAATTAAACCCTATAGAATTAATGTGGGCATATAGGTAAAAGGCGAGGTAGCAAGAAACAATACAAATTTTAAAACAAAAGGGAAAAGAAGAAACACGAGGAGGATGGTGTCAGGGGACTTCAACGCTAAAAATATTGTTTGGGGAGGGAAGAAAACGGATATAAGAGGTGAGATCCTGGAGGAGGTATTAACATCCAACGGGCTAACGGTGCTAAATGACGGATTGCTGCCCACCTTCGGAAGGGGAGACGGGGGTCGTTTATTGACCTAACAGCATGTGACGAATGGCTGGAAAAAAGAGTAAGTAGTTAGAGAGTGATAGAGGAAAAGGATAGTTTAAGTTTACATAGGTACGTGGAGACGGATATAAAGAAAAAGAAGATTGAGGTGCCAGAAGAGAAAAGAAGAAGTTGGACAAAGGCTGGAGAATTGGAGAATATGAAAAAGAGAGTAAGAAAGGAGATAGAAAGGGGTCTCGGACATGACGTGAATAAGTTGTATGATGTAATAAGGAGTTGTAAAAAAGAGGGAAAGGATGAAAACAAGCGTGCATGGAAGGCTAATTACTGGTGGAATAAGGAAATAGAGGAGTTGTGGAAGGAATTTAAGCAAGAACGGAGAAGAATAATGAGTGGAAGAGATGGGGTAAAGGGTATAGAGCTAAGGGTGGAAAAGGAGAAGAGAAAAAAGTGGGAGAAGTTACTGGGGGAGCTGGAAAACAATCCGTGGGGTAAGGCATATGAAATAGCGGTAAAAAAGATGGGAGGAAGCCGAAACATGGTGCTAGAAGAAGAGTGGAAGGAGATTATAGAAAAACTTTTCACGATTGAAGAAGGAAGAGAGGAGGTCATGAGTCGAGAAGGGCGGGATTGTTGGGTGGCCGGTAAATAAGGGGAATAAGGTCGGTAGAGAAGTGGGAGGTAGAGAAGGAGGAGAGAGGCATCAAGGTAAGAAAAGCCCCTGGAGTGGATGGCTTGAAAGGGGATGTAATAAATAGGTTACTGGAGGAGAATTGGGAGTATTTCTGGGAGCTCTTTAACAAGATACTGAGGGAGGAAGAATTCCCGGAGGTATGGAAGGTGGCCAAAGTTATACTTGTGAGGAAGGCGGGTAGGGAAGGAAAGCGGATAGGAGACTACAGGCCCATCAGTCTGCTGTGTTGTATGGGTAAGGTGATGGAAGGAATAATAAAGGTGAGGATCGAGGAAGACGTATGGAGAAATGGGGGTTTTAGAGAAAACCAGCATGGGTCCACGAAAGAAAAATCGTGTATCTCAGGTAGGGTGGTGGATTTGGCGGAAAAGGCTAGGGAGGGCAGCTGGAGAAACGAGAAGCTGGCACTACTAGTGTTTTTCGATGTGGGGAACGCGTTTAATAGTGTCAGCAAGGGAGCGGTGTTGAGCGCGTTGTTGAGGCTCCGAGTGGGTGAGGGTTTGGTTAATTTAGTTGAGGATTACCTATCGGCTCCGGTTATAATAGATCCAAGGGGGAGAAGATATAGAACGGAGGTAGGAGTGCCCCAGGGATCGGTACTGGGACCGACGCTCTGGAAGTGTGTGTTTGACGAGGTTTGTGGGATTATATGCGAAGAGGGATGTGACACTACGGTGTATCCGGTGATGGGTGCCTGGTGTGTACGGCAAAGGGAGAGACGGAGATAGAAAGAAAGGTGGATGCGGAATGGAAGTGGTGGAAGATAAGACGGTGGGATTGCTCGTAAAGGGACGAAGCAAGACGAAGGAAGTTAGGGTGATGGTGAAGGGGAAGAAAATTCGCATGGAGGAGTAAGTGAAGTATCTAGGTGGTAGGATAGCCATATGTTGAAGGCAGCAGAAAAGGCGAGAGTACGAGCAGCATGGTTGGGGAGATTGATGTGTAATGTGAAAGGGCCGGTTGTGGAGAAAATGGTTAGGAGAAGGGAATGTTCTGAAGGCGAATAGTATGAATGGGTGAAGAGTGTGTGAGGGACCGCCGCCCGTCTTGATGTATGCTAGGGTAGTGATTCCGAGGCGGGGGTAACGGCGAGTTTTGAGGTGGGTTTGGTTGGTAAGCATCCTCTCGAGGGTGAGTCCAACACTGTTGGGATCTGGATAAGGACCCGTCGAACATGAGTTTCCCATCTTGAAAAATTTTTAAATAGAATAGCGTTAGACAACTTTTGATAAATTATTTTGAAAACGTACCACGGGAAAATTGGACAAATGCCATAAACCATGTGAAGAAGGAAGAAGAACGATTGTGGAGTTAATATCAATATTGAAGAACTGCCAACTCCAAAAGGCTGAATATGGGTATCAATATGTTACTTAAAAATTTAAAAAAGTGTAGTGACAGTTGGTTGAATTTATGCACTACGCGGTAAAACCACAAGTAGAAAAAGGTACTTACGTACGGTTCTTTAGAATGATAAAATTAAGTATTTTCACAAAATGTATTTCAAAAACAAACATTAAAAAACTTTTGATGTTAGGCAATATTTTGACTAGCAGTATTATTTGACGCTGTGTATCTCAGCTAATCCATCGACAGTAATTAAACGTAATGTAAAATACCATTATTTTATTTGTTGTTCATACAAAGTCGTTTGTCATTACCAACAGCTAGACGAATCTAATTTGGAGATTTTAATTAAACCTAATGTTCGAGTAAACTGCAACGGATTCAACGTATGAGAAAGTTGAAACGAAATTAACGGATTTAAAGGTACATTTTGTGTTTTGATAAAACTTTAATATTTGTTGAATTTGCTGGTGCATAACGTAATACCGTTTTGCTAGCTTTTAAGCTAATACATTAAATAGTATTCATGATTTTTTTCGGTAAATATTTAGTGCTAATGCTGCTTATAAATGAGTTTGTTATTGTTAAAGGTATATACAGTGTGGGCCACAGAAAACAGTCCACCTCGATATTTGGCAGTATTTATTAGATTTTAAGAAAATTAGAAAACAGGTTAATTTTTGTTCCAAGAGGGACACATTTTTACGATACACACATCTGTCATTTGTCAACCCCCTTCCTTACAACCTCCACATCCCCTTATTTTTAAATAGGGAATGTACCATGTGTGGCATATCATTAGAAAGGTATTCATTCATTTAAAGTACAACACCTCTTAAAAATGTAATGTAACGCCTATGGTTTGTCATTTTTTCTGTCATATCAGAAAGTAAATGGATTGGAAGGAGATACCCCATTGAATGGCCTGCAAGATCCCCCGATTTAACACCGCTGGTTTTTTTTCTGTGGGCTTATTTAAAGACCAAAATTTATAAAACCGAACCCTCTTCATTGAAAGAAATAAGACGACGAATATAGTACATGAATGCAGCCTAATAACCCCTCAAATGCTTCGACGTTCGACGTAATTTCGAGCAGCGGCTCTACAATTGTATGGAAGTCGATGGACACCATTTTGAACATCTAATTAAATCATTTAATATTAATTTAAGTAAATTTTTTAATGTATTTTAACTTCTAATTTATTTAATTTTCTTACATTACAATTAATTTATTGCTTTTGCAATATTTGTTTGTTTTTATTTACTTCTAATATTACAGAAAAAATGACAAACCATAGGCGTTACGTTACATTTTTAGGAGGTGTTGTATTTTAAATGAATTAAGACTTTTCTGCAAATCGGTGCAAATATCAAAAAAAAATCGTAAAACATCGTTATGTCTGGATACTCCATCTAAATACCTTTGTAATGATATGCCGCACATGGTACATTCCCTATTTAAAAATAATGGGTTGGGGTGGTGGAAGGGAGGGGGTTGACATATGACAGATGTGTGTATCGAAAAAATGTGTCCCCCTTGGAACAAAAATCGACCTGTTTTCTCATTTTCTTAAAATGTAATAAATACTGCCAAATATCGAGGTGGACTGTTTTCTGTAGCCCACACTGTATAATATAAACTTTCCCCAAAAACTAAATGTTCCTAAAAAATGAACAGTTCTTTTATTTATTTTAAAAAGCAAAAAATTTTTGATGAAAATTTTTGTTTGCGAATTATTTTTGATCTATTTTTTGAAAGCACCTAAAATGCAAAAATGCAGTTTTTCTTAAAGATAGAAATACAGGACAATACCGTCACTGTATTACAATATAAAACAAAATATGCAGTTTAACGATTTTACAAGAACGTTATGCGATTTCGAAACGGAATAATCATGCTCTAAATGTGTCATTCGATCTAATTCACGATAACTCGATAAATAATGCTAAAAGTTTACTTTTATGCAAATAGTTTTTGCTGAAGGACTCGAGTTTTTTGTGAAAGTAATTTAGTAAACATTAGTTAGATTATCTACAAATATGTACGTACAGCGATGTGATGTTGCTCAAATACGATTCTTTTCCACCAAAAAAAATTATGAAAAATACATAGAACTAATCATTTATATAATAAGTGACATAAAACCTGAACACCCAGGTTAAATGATTTTATTTTTATAAAATTTTGTATAAGTACATATATATATATATATAATCAGTATCCCCATTTACCAAAACAGGTGTAGGGGTAGATTTTTTTTCATCTAGTTTTTATCCATTTACAAATTTTTTCCAGTCTCTTCTATTTTATGCCAACATCTTTGATTCCTCTGTTCTTAAACGTTTTGCATATATCTGCATTCCATGTTGCTCTTGGCCTTCCTCTTTTTCTTTGATCGTCCATTCTCACCAAGTGTCCCCACCAGCTCAATTGTCGCTTCTCGATGAAATCCAATGTTGATTCTACTTCTAGATCTTCTCTAATTTCTTTTTAGACACACCTCGTACTCATCTTAAATATTTCATTTCGGTTGCCTGAATCTTATTTTTTTGTCTTTGGCTTAATGTCCACGTTTCACACCCATAAGTTAATAGTGAACGGTATATTGATTTATAAACATTGATTTTAATTTTCCTGGAGATTTCCTTTTTGTTTATAAAGTTATTATTCATTGTATAATACGGCTTTATTGCATTTTCAATTCTCTTGTTTATCTCTGTTTCTACATCTCCGTTTTTATATATCAATACTCTTAGGTATTTATATTGGTTGTTCTATTTCTGTACCTTCAATGTTTATATCTATTTTTTCGTCTTCTTCTGATGACACCAAACATTTAGTTTTAGCTTTATTTAGCTTTAATCCATGTTTTCTTAGCTCTTCATTCCAAGGCTCAAGGTTTTTTTAAGCTCTTCTTTACTTGTTGCTATGATCATTATGTCATCTGCGAAGCCACATTCTGAGATAGATACTTGTTGTAGATTTCTATATCCCAATTGTACTTTGTTGTTTTATTACAGTTTTTGATGATTTGATCAATGTATATGTTAAACAATGTCGGGCTTAATCCTCCTCCCTGTCTTAGTCCATTATAAGTTTGAAATGATTCGGATTTATAATTTTTTCTGATAACATCTGACAATGATCTTTCCGAAAAGTGTTTTTTGTCTAAAATTTGTTCATATATCTTAGCTCCGGTACTAAGCAGAGTAATACCACGATAATAAATTATTGCAAACTGTTTGGTCACCTTTTTTAAAAATAGGCAATATAACTCCAATCTCCCAGACTTTAGGAATTGTTTCTTCTCTCCATGCTTTGTTACATATTTTTAGAAATATTTTTTTGCCTTTGTCACCCATGTACTTGTCACCTGTAGTTCTATCGTGTCCAGCTGCTTTCCCATTTTTAATTTTAGCTCCTCCTTTGTTATTTTTTGGGTTTCAATTTGTTTATCATTGTCTTTTGAGGGTTTAGGTTGTTCAGTAACATTTATAGTTTCTTCTTGTCCTTCATTCTTGATACATAACAGGTTCCTAAAATGTTCTTTCCATCTCTTCATCACTGCTTTTTCTTCATTTATTAATTGACCCTCTTCATCTTTAACTGTCATACTATCAATAGGTTTTGATTTTCTGAATGTTTTGAGTACTTTATAAAATAATTTTTGGTTTCCTTTACTATCATTTTTCAGTTTTTCTCCAAATTCCTTCCATGATTTTTCTTTTGCCATTTGTACTTTTTCCTTTACTAATTTTCTTTGTTGTTTGTAATTTTTATAATTTGCAGTTGTTTTATTTGATAGATATTTTTGCCATCTGTTTTTAATTTTGATTCTTGTTTAATTTCTTGGGTCCACCATGATGTCTGTTTTTTTTGTTACCTAGTTGTTTTGCTAGTACCACATCTTTGTATAAGTACATACTGAAGTATAATAAGTAAATGATAAAAATTTCAAAATGATTGCATTGCTTTAAAGCCCTTTTACCTTTAATAATGTGTGGATGCACTCCGATGTGTTACGCATTCTCCAACGCGCCTAGGCATGCTTCTGATCACGTGGTCAATGTCCTCCTGTCGTACCTCATTCCAGGCAACCACCAACTCCTCTTGAAGTTCTTCTAGAGTTTGAGGAGGACGTTGCAAATTGAGCAATCTCCTACCCATCATATCCCACACGTGCTCAATTGGGGATAAGTCGGGAGATCTTGGTGGCCAAGGTAGCAATGTGACATCATTATGTTGAAAGAAGTCTATTGTGACTCTTGTGCCATATGGTCGGGCATTATCTTGTTGGAAAGTTGGATTCGCCAGGGTGTCAAGTTGGGTAAAAAAGGGGGTTCTAAAACTACGCTGCGCGTTATATCCAAGAGTCACCTAAGACAATACTGTTCAATTCCTGATCTCAGAGTGACCGTTCTCTGCACCACTCAAGGCGATTACGTCGGTGTTCTGGAGTTAAAGGGAGGACCCAATGCGGTCGGTATGAAAACAGGCCAACAGGCCGTCTTATTCTTCGGTAAACACTTCGCATGCCAATAGGTCTTCCGTGTTCTGCAAACCATTCATTTGCATTGGACCTGGTAGTGGAGAAACGGTCCCCTAAGGCCAATAATCTTAGGCGGCGACCTTCACGGTCTGTTGTTCTACGGGGGCGTCCAGAGCCTCTTGCTCTTTGCGGACGGTCTTCTCGAAGCCATGCCTGACAAAACCTAACCACTGTGTCTACACTTCTTTGCACTCTAACTGCAATTTCCCAGAAAGAAAATCCAGCTTTCCGAAGTCCCAAGAACCAAAATCCGAAAAATATGGATCTGTACTACGGCTACAATATTTATTTTTGGATTGTTAGTTGATTTCAAAAAAAGCACTGATAAGGCTGAAAATTTTATCAATTGTTTATTTCAGTAAAATAAATAAATTCACCAAATTTTATTAAAATTAAATCATTTAAACTGGGTAGTATGGTATCTCTTAATATTTTATGAATTATAACCACCTAAATTATACAACTCGTTATAGAATGTTTAACCACTGAACTATTTCATTCAGTTAGATTATAGAAATGAGTTGCTCAATAGGCAACAACGCCGCACGGCTTGTCTAAATGATACCACGTGCAGAAGCGGTTATACTATGAAATACATTACATGGTTTTATGTTCTTAGTTTTACTTTTAAATTAATCATAGTTTTAGTTTCTTCTTACATGAATTCACCTTTACTTAAAAGAAAAAAAAACCATTTCAGCACTATATCCTTAATTACTTACAGTATCTAATCCTCCCCTAGCGATTCGCTAAAACCCACTCCGGGGACCACCCTACAACACTATCCCCCGCCCCCGGGGGATACAACAAAATATCAATCTCTCACTCAACATATCCCGGGTAACTCCTTCGAGGAATCTTCTTAATTCCTCGAATACCCCGCAAACCCCTCCCCGGCGCTCTGTCAGGTTATAGGTTTTCTGTGGTTTCCCTATAACACTTACCGAATGGCTGACAGGAAGGGAACAATACAGCCACAGCTCTGTACCCGACTCCCCACGATGTCCCATCGCCGCCGCTCCCCCAAGGATTTGAGCGCGTTCTCTGCGATTTCTCCGAGTCAACAAGCCAAACCCCCGCCTCGCTACACTCACTCACACTCACCGGCACTCTTCTGCCACCTTCCACCACACCGAGCCATTGTCTATCTATCTATCTACCCCTCAACTCACTCAAACCACCCAGGGCAATACGACTTCCACACAATTACGCCACCCCAGCCCTGTAGAGGATATCAAATCCTAAATCTGGGCTCTTCTATTTATCTCTTAACCCTCGTATTCAAATCAAATCTCCACCAAATTTCTATTGCTTCTTCGTTCGTAGTATCTAATCGTAAATAAGGGAAGGCAATGTTTCCTTTATTAAATATTTTCTAATGCGCATGCGTACCTGTCATTCTCGGAATGACCATAATAAGTCATTTACTTTATAGCGTTTCCAATAATTCCCTATTATGTATAATGTTCAACTTTATTTTTCAAAAATCTAGTCTTTAAGTTAATCGTTTTATAATTTGTCCATCGAAAGGAAGCAAATTGGTGGAGCCACAGTAGGCAAAGTAAGTGTCACAGAACGTTACTATTATTAGAAAAGAAGAATTTGTCCTATGATCGGCTATGTCAAAATTAATTGTTAGAGTAAGAATCGAAATTAAGTTACGTTTGACTACGTAAATAGTAGAGATTTTAAATACAGCAAAATTTTTAATAAGTCACTAAATATATTAAATTTTTCAACCCAGCTCACTTCACTCTGTTTATAACCTATGGATTGTTACTGACTTCACGTTGTCTTTTTACTCTTCTGCTACTCCCGCGCCATCTGCTGTTTCTTGCTTACCGCTGGACAGTTTTTTAACATTCCTTTAAAAGTTGGTCCTCCTTCCTTCTACCCTCCATAGGTGTAACCCAAACGTAAACAATTGCCTCTATATATTTTTATACTCTATACCTAAAACTGTCAGTCAAAGCTCCTGTTAATTACGAAAAAATTAACTTTTCTAATTAAAAAAGTTTAACTTATTTATTGACATAACCACGTATTTCCTCAATTTTTCTCCAAGTACTACGGTTCGGTAACTACAGTAAATAGCCGCCCCCATATGTATACAATATCTGTAATGACTTTCTAAATGATACTGCTAGATTTAAGGCGTGTATATCAATCATTTTAAGAA
This sequence comes from Ophraella communa, assembly GCA_035357415.1. Taxonomy (NCBI): domain Eukaryota; kingdom Metazoa; phylum Arthropoda; class Insecta; order Coleoptera; family Chrysomelidae; genus Ophraella; species Ophraella communa. The sequence goes on from CM068985.1 coordinate 23,370,979, forward strand.
AGAAAGTAACTAGGAACAAGTATTGGATGCTTAAACTAAAAAAAGTCATGTTTTGTTACACTTCACTGATAACAATTACATCTTTAACACGGAAACATAAAATATATACTCTGTTTAAGACATTTATGTTGTTGCGTAACTGGGTATAAGATTTATTCGTTTTGGTGTTAGGAAATTTATATTTGTCGACATTTTTATAGTATCCAAACTGAAAAAATATATTCTAAAAGAACAAAATTACGTAAGCTGGAGAAGCAATCACGAATTGGTAAGTAGTGAGCCCTAAAGTTCTTTTTCATCTATTGTATGTACCTTAGAACATAAAATAGTAAGGAAGGAGTTTATGTTATTTCTACAATGTTAAAATCTGGTTACGGAAGTCGGCCATATGGAATAACTATTTATGACTCATAACATAGTTTGTTTACAAGTTATAAAAATTTAGTTTTCTGTTAAAAATTTGGATTAATTATTTAAGTTTAGAAGATTTTTCGTTTATAATAGGTTTATTTAAATATAAGTAAGTTTTTTAATTCAAAATTTTAGTGGTATATACAGGGTGTCCAGGAACTTAATGCCAAAAATTCGGGAGCAAATAGAAGAGGTCAAAATAATGTTAGAAGTTCAAATAAATTTTTGTCATACGAGCCTTCGTTTCCGAGTTATAGACCTCTAAAGTTTCGAAATAAAAACCTTTGTTTTGTCATAATTTCTAAACTATAAATTGGAATACTATAAAATTCCAGTGACAGATTGCATACATCCATGTCCTGTGTTTGACGGTATAAATGAATCTACATTACGTACAGATAAGCAGAGACGGCTTGTGCCCATTGGTTAATAATCCGTAATTTTAATAGGGACCATCTGAATAATATTTAAATTTCAAAAATAAATTTTCCAATCCATTTACTAATGAAAATGTACTCTTGTTTGAACTCGATAAAATTAAGGGTTTAGGAGAAATTTGAACTTTTAGATCTGATCGCCATATTTTGTAAAGACAGACATTCTGAAGATAACTATCAATAATTGTATTAATGTATTAATTAACAAATTATTACATTCGCAGTTTCCCACGGGATAAAAATATTAGACGGAAATGGTTAAATATTGTGGATAAAGCAAACTGGAGTCAAGGCAAGAATAGCTTTTTATACTCACAACAATTTACAGAACAATCATTTGATAGAACTTCTGGCAGTAATTGTTATACTAGTACCTACCAAATGTTATACCTACAATTAAAATCGCAAGAATGAAATATGTAAGTAATTATTACATCCACAAATTGCTTTAATAACAGTGACCAAATCTATATTTTTTCTCAAATCTATTTACAGATATTTTACTTAAACATACATTTCACTAATATATACCTTTTCTATGCAGGTAAGGACTAACGAACCTTATGCTTAAGAGATAATAACTACTAGCAGTAAAACTATTTCACCAGTTCCTGTTCCTGAAACTCTACCATCTACTTCTGAAAGTCCTCGTAGGAAACAACTTATAAAAAGCATCTGTGAAGTATATTTAAAAACAAGAATTTATTATATATGTAAAAGTAAAATAAATAATGTAGAAAAAATTAGACATGTTTACACAAAATTCAATTTAAGGGCCAATAGTGGTAGAATGAAAAATTTTAATAAAAATTGTGTAGTATATAACTGGTTTTATTTCCTTAAATCTAGTACCCCCTTTTAGGCAATGTTATACTATTTTTTTCCTCTACTTTACTTTTGGTTATTTTAATAATATAATGATTAGTGTTCATACTGAATAATAGATATGTTTCAATAAGGAAATTATTTTTCTATTAATAAAAATATAGGACGCCACTGTTAAGAAGTAACTTCCGGTAGCCATCTTGGATAACCATCTCGTACAGCTGTCCTTGAACGAGCAATACTTCCTTACTTTTTTATGTTCTAAGGGATATACACGCTCTTCTAATTTTTCGCTCACATCGTCAAAACCTGCCTGTGACCATGAACTATTTTACACGACAAAATATTTTTCCGAAATTTTCTCCGAAAATGTTCACTTATTTTATCAAAAGAGCTTAAATTGTTTCAGGAATTTTTTTAAGGGCACGAATATTTTGAAAATTATCCCCCAAAAAAATTTCCGCTATAATTTAAGCTGGCGTGGTATTCGGTAACAAAATTGCGCACCATAACTTGGCAAAAAAATTTTTTCCAATCTGACATCTGTCACAAAGCTTAATAATTACTAGTTTAAACGTCTGTACCATAGATAAGAGATGTCTGTACCATATAGAAATATAATATATTTCTATTTGTCTATGGTCTCTATGTTGATGTTTCAGCGTTCTCTATGGTTTCTGCTGTCAAAAGATTTCCACTTAAATATCGTGGCGCCACAGTAACTAGGCCTTTTATTAGTTAAAAAGAAGAGGAGTGAAATTTTCAGTAATAATATAACAAGAGAGTGAGAATAAATTGAAAATAATTTGACAAATTGTTTGAAAACTTGGTGCCAGGCAATAGTCACGAGAGCCCGCAGGGCCCGAGTGGCTATTGCCAAGATTATTTTTTGATTCACAAATTTTTACAATAAAAAAGATCAATAAAACTAAACCGATGTCTTTCACCCATTTCGCTTTGATACAATTAAGTAATTATTTTGACAAATATCTGATAGTTACTAGGCAAATAAAAGCTACAGTGATTATTCCCGACAATAATCACAAGAGATTTCTTCCCACTATAATAATGACAAAATTGGTTAAAACTTACCCTTGTGACAAATAAAGAAGCCTTTCAATGATTTTAAGAAACGTAAAAAAAATCATAATATCATAAGATCTTAAATTATTTCCGAAATTTTTTTGAGGATACGATAATTTCCCGAAAGAAAAGTTCCAGGAATAATTTAAGGTATTTCGTAAGAAAATTTCACACGATAATTTGGAAAATAATAGAGACATAAAGCAATTCTAAAAATATGTCGCGTATCCTTATTCATATACGTAACGTAAATGATATACGTAACTAAACACATGCGGTTGTTTATCTCGCTCGCACAAAGAAAAAGACAGCCTGTTGCGCAGTACGGAGTACGCAACGACCGAGAATTTAACCCTGCCCAGATAGGCGCCTTTTCTCCTGCTACCCTCTCCACTCGAGTTTCACATCCTTGTTATATGTATTCGTGCTTCGGGTATTTGGCAGATCAAAGAAATTAATCTGAGTTTGTGAGGTTAGGTTTTATGTTTAAGAACTTGTATTTTTTTATTTAAATTTAATGCAAAAATCACAAATTAGTTTGATTATTTTTTAGCCACAAATTATCGCACACTCCAACAATAAAAAAACAATAAATAAATAGGTATGAAATTTGACACTTTTGACTAATAGTGATCTGTTTCGTTCGTTAAATTCAATTCATCCCTCTGAGCTCTAGTCACGTGACAAAATAATTAATCGCATCTGGGATATAATTACCGAACTCGCTTACTATATCTTGTCCAGTATAAATATAGTTGCGCGTCACAGCTGTCAAAACGGGACTGTGTTGCCAAGCATTTAAAATAGTATTATAATCTATTATTTGACTACAATATTACGCTAGGTTTGAACGCGGCAACAGAGCGCAAGTTTCAGCGTTCTATATTCTTTTAGCTGTCAAAAAATTTCCACTTAAATATCATGGCGCCAAAAAAAAATTTCGGAAACTTTTTTGGTTACTACAGTAACTAGACAATATTAAATGAGGGAGTCCGCTAGCACTAGCACTACAAAAATTTGAGGTCTAAAATGGGAGTCTGTTTTCTAGGCCCTTTTGTTCACTTGTGTGATAGAATTACTATATTTTTACATTTGAAGTATATTGTGGATATCGTGAAAAAATTTGTATGTTTATTTAACTTAGTTATGGATATCCATCAAGTAACAGCCAATTCAATCAAAAACATTTTATTTTAGCGTGTGGCAGCTGCACTCAACCTCAGTTTCCAGTAACTAATACCGATATATTAACAAGTGGAATTCGAAATGTAATCTACAATATGAATGAAAAAAGTAAGCCTTTTTCCTCTGAACACAGCTATTTAAATTCTTTTTAATTGTAAGACCAGAAAAAATAATATTATTTTTCTGTTTTCAGGAGAGGATGTAACTTTAAATTCTTTACTTGCTGAATTAAAAGTAAGGCACTTATTTGAAGTTTCTCGAAGGTCTTTATCAAATTTATTAAAGGAAATTGGTTTCAAATGGAAAAAAAATGAACCAAAATATTGCTGTAAAACGGGAAACATTTTTAAGGAACTACATTAAAGAAAAAGAAGTAGATCTATATAAATTTGTTTTTATTGATGAAACATGGTTCAAAATGGTAGCATAAACTGTTCATGACAAAATAATGATAAAAGGAGTGTCAAAACGACTAAAGTTGATGGTAAAAGGTAAACTCTCCGGTTATTTTAGTATAATTAATAGTACATGTCTATGTACCTATTTACATGGTAATTTTAAATGTTTCTGTTCAACAATAAGTTTTCTTTTTGGTAGATATATCATACTCCATGCTGGGAATGAAAATGGGTTTATTGACGGTGAGAAAGCAATATTTTTCTCAAAAACCAAATTAAGCGATTACCATGGTGAAATGAATCAGAATAATTTTTTAAAGTGATTTGAGAACCAGCTGTTAATCTCACAGAACCCAGCATAATTGTTATGGGCAATGCTCCATATTACAGTGTTTTACTCCATAAATACCTAATACAAGTTGGAACAAACCACAAATTACAGAATGGTTGACTAGTCAAAACCTTGATTCTGAACATTGTTAATAGGTAGGTAAGAAATGAAAGTAATACTTTGAATTTTAAGCTTAACTTTGAAAATTTCCTTGGGATAATCATTTAATTTGAAGAAATAAACCACCAGTCATATATATGGCTGACCATTTAGCCGAGCAATATGGACACAAAGTGCTACGTTTACTCCCATATCATTGCATTTTCAATCCCATAGAACTGATATGGGGTACATCAAAACAATATTATAACATACACATTGGCAGAGACGGAACCACTGAAATAGACTGTTTAACTATGTGGTCTGAAGCTCTTAAAAACGATTACACCAGAAATTTGGAAAAAAACTATCCATCATACTGAAGGGGAAATTTTTAAATGGTTTGATAGAGATTATGTTAAAAATAACATAATTTTATTGTAAAATTTAATATAAAATGTGTAGAAATAATATTTAGTTAAATAAATAAATACATTGCCCTACATTTCTGATTAATAACTCTTAATATTTATACATTATTTCTTGACGAGTATAATTATTTTTAAATATCTAGTTGCAAGAGCCGTAAAATGGTTACATTTAAATCACAGATTAAAAATGATGGAATGTTCTTGCTTTTGTGTAGAATTTCCATTGGCCGCTGAAAACCAATCAAATCCATTATGTATTTTCATCAGTATTGCAAATATTCTTTACCTGTCATTTAATTAACTAAATGATAAAAATAAGAAGAAAAACCAAACTTGATCTTTATCTGAAGGTAACTATTATCTGACGGATACTTATATAACCAGCGGATAAAATCTACAATTGATAAACCAGCCCTAAATAATACAAAAAATACAAAAAACATTTAGTTCCTTTTTTGTTTTATTGTTGTTAACAAAATGCGTTAAAGTTTGAAATATTTTATCAGTCAGAAACTATAGGACAACACTTATAAAAATATATTCTGAAAATAAATATAAACTTTTAATGTTTATTCAATTTTCAAAATTATGCGATACTTTTTGTAACGAATGTATAAAAATAACAAAGTAATATTTATGATGACACTTAATTGCTTCAGAACTATTACGATTTATTTAAATAAACGTTTCATCATTTAAATGTTCTATAACAAAATTTTAAACGCTATTACACAATTCCCATCACTTTTACTTCATTATTGATGATCTATATTTATACCGAGTATTTTACGTAAGATTCTATCTTTCTATTAATTACTTTTGCTAGGTAAACTGTAATATTAAAAAAGAAACGAGTTACATACCTACACCGAAAATGCAAGCCCATATGCTGAATTTGCGGAATCCACTTCCCATCAAGAAATACCCTTAAAATAATTAATTAAATCACTTCTTTCAACTCTGTTAGTAGATTGTTGTCGTAGTTTAATATTAAATTAATAATTGTAATATATTGGTTTTTATAATACTATACTATTCAACGAGCATGGTAGCTATTATTCAGGAAGAATAATAACTAAACATTTGAACTTTTTATTGAACAGAAAATGTCACTACAACTAATATTCCCTCAACAAGCTAAAGAAATTAAAAGTTATAAATGTATTACATATTGTGGAAATATTTCTAATACAATTTCAAAAATAATATCTTCGGCAACATCTGCATTAATTTCATTCAAATCACACAATAATGTTGGTACAAAATTGTTAAATGTAAAAACAAAATTACCTAAATTAAAAAAAATCTGGTGTTTACAAAATTAATTGTCCAAAATGTAATGCTGTATATGTAGGTCAGACAAAGAAATTTTCAAATTAGATTCAATGAACACTTAAGAGCATATAAATTACCACAACCAGATAAGTCAAACTATGCAAAACACATTCTTGAACATCCAGACTTACTCATACACATCAATGACATTCAAATACCTACTACAAATTTGTGATAAAAAACAAAATTTAGATTTCCTCAAAGAACTTAAAATAAAAAGACATCTAGTAGATCAACAATGTAAAGAGGTTAATGAACAAATCAACTGTGGAAGTTCTCCACTATTAAATTGTTTGCTTTGATTGAGTCTTTGTTGTAATAAAATACCTACCAAAATTAGGTTTTATTAAACTCAAGAACTTGACATACATACGAAATAAATTCTGACAATTTTAAAACTAATAAGTTTGGAATATAACTATGACAACATAACAAAACAAAAGGTATATAAAGGATGTGATTATAATACAGAGTGAATTTCACTACATTTTCCCCCTGTATTATTTCGAAACATAATCGTTCAAATATGTTGGTCTGCGACGTATTCTATCAGGTCTATTTTCCGCTAAATTTTTGTTTTGAGCTAGATCTTCAGTAGTTTGATTATTCATAGAATTTTGAGTTGTAATAGGTCTATTCAGTAAAATTGGTTCTTCTGAAACGTTTATTTGAGGGTCACAATGCATTTCTGGTATACTAGTCTGAATCTGGATCTCAGATTGTTCATCTGTCATCTGTTGTTGAGGATTGACCATTTGTAGATCTCCTCGAGGAGCCAAATGTTTTATGGATACCTTAGTTTCTCTTCCATTTGACAATCGTACTAATGCATACTGAGGGTTCGCTTCTATTAGTTCTGCTTCTTCCACTAGTGGTTCATATTTGTTATTTCTGATATGCTTCCTTACTAAAATTGGTCCTGGTTCAGTATAAGCCAACTAGGTAAAGTAGTTCCAAAAGATGATTTTCTTGAATAATTGAACAACCTTTCATGTGGAGTACAATTAATGGCGGTGCAAAGTAATGATCTTATTGAATGTAGGGCTTCAGGTAATACTTTTTCCCATCGATTGATTTTGAGATTTTTTTGTTTTTAAAGCTAATGATATAGTCTTCCAAATTATACCATTGTAACGTTCTATTTGACCATTTCCTTGTGGGTTGTAAGGGGTACTACGACTTGTCGCTACTCCTCTGTCGTATAAGAATGATTTAAGTTCTTTGGACATAAAACAAGATCCTTGATCTGTATGTATGTATGAGGGCATTCCAAAGATAGCGAATAATTGATTTAAACAAGATATGACTGTACTAGACGATGTATCGGTACATGGAAACGCGAAAGGAAATCTTGAAAATTCATCAACAATAGTCAAAAGATATACATTTCTGGAATTTGATGGTAAAGGGCCTTTAAAATCCATGTTCAGTCGCTCAAAAGGGTTGAGTAGTTTTGATAAGTTTACCTTGCTTGTTTATGAATTTTGGTTTTATTTCGGCACAACTTGGGCATGAGTTTGTCATTTTCCGAACATCATCAATAGAATAAGGCATATTCTTGGATTTAATCCAATGATACATACGTGTGATTCCCGGATGACATAAGACTTGGTGAAGATCAAATAGAGTATTATTGCTCGCCGTTCCACATATTCTAGAGAATGTATCTGCGACAGTATTACCAACTCCTGGTCTATAAACAATATCAAAGTTATAGCAAGAAAGTTCTAGACGCCATCTCAAGATTTTTTCATTTTTAATTTTGCTTGTATGCTGCATGTCGAACATGAAAGAAACAGATTTCTAATCAGTAATCAATGTAAATTTTTTTTCCAATCAAATAATGCCGCCACTTCTTAAGAGATTCTACGATAGCGTAGGCTTCTTTTTCAACTGCTGAATGTCGCTGTTCACTATTTGACAAAGTTCTAGAGAAAAAAGCAACTGGTCTCTCCGACTGACTGAGACAGGCAGCTATAGCATAATCTGATGCATCAGTTTCCACAACGAAAGGTACACTAGAATCAATAGACATCACAACAGAATTAATAATATCTTTTTTAATGTTTTTAAAATCGCGTTCTGCCGAATTTGACAAAGGAAATGTTTTCGTGTTTACCAAACTATGAATTTTCTGAGAAAATCGAGGTATCCATCTAGAGTAATGTGAGAACATACCTAACACTCTCTTTAGCGATTTTGAATCATCTGGAACAGGTAAGTTTTTTAGAGGTTCCAATCGTGTGGGATCAGGCTTAATGAATCCATCTTCAATCAAATATCCAAGCAATTTGATAACTTTTGTAGAATATGTACTTTTCATTTCATTAATTGTTAAATCATATTTTTGTATAGCTGCCCAAAATCGATTGAAGTTTTCATCGTGTTCGCTTTTTGTTTTACCACAAACTGTAATATCATCTAAATAAGTAAAGACGCCTTCCAGTTTCTCGTTCATAATTATTTCATCATTAACTCTTTGGAAACAAGCGACTCCATTGGTTACACCGAAAGGAACTCTTGTAAATTGAAATAACTGGCCATCAGCTTCAAAAGCAGTATATTGTCTTTCATCCATTTTGATAGGTAGCTGGTGATACGCACTACTAAGGTCAATCGTACTAAATATTCGGAATTTGGAGACTGCGGCTACTACATCTTCAATATTTGGTAAAGGGTAAGCATCTAGATAAGTAAATCGGTTTATTGTTTGTGAATAATCTATTACCATTCTCTTTTTATGATTTTCATCTTTAGTGACGAGAACTTGTGCCCTCCATGGTGAACAGCTTTTTTCAATAATTCCTTTTTGTAGAAGTTTTCTAACTTCGGTAGATATAAACTTGGCGTCTTCTTCTGTTTGCTTTCTTGTTTTAGTTCTTACGGGTCTGCAATCTGGTGATAAGTTGTGGAAAAGAGATACTGGTTCTATTTTCGCTACGGCTAGGTTACATACTGCCAAAGGTGTTCTCGAGCCACCAAAGTCGAGTTCAATCTTCGAGTGCTGTGATAGTATGTCGTGTCCTATTATAACATCAGCACATAGTTCTGGCAAAATGGAAATTTTTAAATTCTCATACTTGTGACCTAAAAGTTCAATATTCACGAAGCAGTGTCCTTTTATAATTGAATATAGATTGGTAGAGGCCATTGAGATTTGACCTTTACTTGAATAAATATGGATATTTCGATTTTTAACAAAATTTTCACTTATGTACGTTTCTGCCGGTGTCGACGAGAGCATCGGCCAGGTAATTATTGACTTTAATTTTCGTCAAAGACTTCTTTAAACATTTTGGTGCAGCTGCCAAGAGATTCGAAGTTTGATTCATAGAAGCAGAAGTGTTTTTATGATCCTTACTAAGACAAACTTTTGAAAAGTGACCTTTTTTATTGCAATTACGACAAATTACTTCTCGTGCTGGGCATTTGCTTCTAAGATGCCGTTTATTACCACAAAAATAACATTTACTTGCAGTTGCTAAGGTTACTGGTTGGTCATCAATAGTTCCAGTTGATTTTTGATCATCTTGTATACCACAAACAAAGTTGGGCGATGCTGTATAAACTTCAGAGAGTTTTTGTGCCGATTCTAAGGATCGGGCTTGGGTTTCAGCTTCTTCCAGTGAAAGTGTGTTATTTTCTAAAAGCCGTTGTCTGATTTGTTGTGACTGTAATCCATTTATGAAGGCATCTCGTATGTATTCATCTCTGTTTTGGTCTGCAGTAGTTGCTTTGAAATTACAAGTTTTACTTAACTGCTTCAGAACTTGTATATACTGGTCTATAGATTCAGTATTTTGCTGTTTACGGGTAGACAAACAATACCTGGCGAAAATTTCATTCTTCGGTTTGACAAATATTGATTTCAAAACTTGAACTGCATTTTCGTATGTTTCACATTCATTAATATATTCATATGTAGAATGGCTTACATGTGCGATAAGTAGTTTTAGCTTTTCAGCAGCTGATACATTCTCTAGGGAGGAAGTAAAGTTTTCAAATGTTGTTAGCCAATGTACCCATTCTTGGTCAGCGTACGGTTTGTTAGGATCTGCATTAAATCTTTCTGGTTTTAAAAACTTATCCATTTGAAATTTTGAGTTTAATAAATTGTTGTAATAAAATACCTACCAAAATTAGGTTTTATTAAACTCAAGAACTTGACATACATACGAAATAAATTCTGACAATTTTAAAACTAATAAGTTTGGAATATAACTATGACAACATAACAAAACAAAAGGTATATAAAGGATGTGATTATAATACAGAGTGAATTTCACTACAGTCTTCAATGTCTTATTACTTCCTTACTTGGTCTAGCCTTAACTACTTAATCAGGGTACCTAACAAAATGTAAGTTTAATATGTCAATCTGACGATACTACCAGACAAAACCAAGAGACGCCTAAGTACATGTTAAATTTTTGTTCTACAGTAATGAACTGGTCCACCAGAACCGGAAAGTGAGTTGAGATGGCGCTCGCGCTTCTCAGGAAATTTAAAAAAGCGCGGGCAAACCCTTTTCCGTTTATTTTCTTATTTCTTTCATTAAAAATTAAATACAAAACTAAAAAAAAATACTTTATTGAAAAATACAAAAAGTGGTTTTATGTGAAACATAAATGATGTAAACAATATATTAAAGTTATCATATACATAAACATTATTGCGGTCCTGCACATAATATATGGTCTATTGGACAAATTACAGGAGCAATGAAAACATACCGAACATGGAATATGGAATTGGTTCATAACTTTTCAAAGAAATGACAAGATATAGATTAAAAGGATGCATAAAAAAACACATCGTTTTTTAACCATCGTTACACACAAACTAATCACCAAACAAAAGTCTAAAATAATTGTTCTACAACACACTGTTACACAGTTTATAAATAAGAACTAGAATTATTGAACTTATTCTAAAAACGCTACAAAAAACAGTTAATACAACTCGTCAAAACAATAATGGCGACTGAATACTTTGGCAGTTGGCACGTCACATTTCACATTTACCTCAGAATATCAAACAAACTTTATGTTCTAAGGTTTGCCGTTGTGTCAAAAATTCAATGCTCCTAGTGCCATCTGCGCTTCCTTTCCAAAAATAAGACAAAGATGTGACATGTCATAAACTTATGAACTAAACAAGGATAGAGCTAGCAGGACTATTTTATTGGATAATCGAACAAAAATGCTCATGTACTTGACCGTCTCTTTGGTTGTCTCTGATACTACTCTTTAGCGAAATAGCTGTCATTGAATTTAAAACGGATTTTTGAATAAATAGTGGAAGTTTTTATCAACCGTTTAGTTGTTTACTGTTAATAAGATAAACTTTCACATAGTAAGGGTTAGTACAATAAATTTCAAACAGAAATTCATTACGCTATTGAAATTATTGCGTGTAATTATTTTATGTTAAGCAAGCACCCCTAAATAACACCAAACAGATCGGCAGGTGTTCAAGTTTGTATAGACAAGAGGGTAGTGGGGTAAAATCACACATATTCGTGGTTCGTGTTTTACGACTTAGGAACAATCAGAAGATTCGAGATTTCCAACTAACGGAATAAAGACCATGTTGTTTTTTTATATTGAAATCGTCATCGCAACGCCACTGGATGAAATAATTGTAAACAAACACATATTTTAACTTATTTTAATTCTTTGGTTGGTAGATTATAATCTTACAACAAATGCTTGAGAGATCTCTGAATCATATTTGCCCAATTGCATTTTTCTGTGTTTCACTACATGCGTACAAAAGATGCACAGAACTAAGTCTACATGCGATGGAGTAAACGGTACATTATCTGTTTTACCATATCTGAACACCTTCCACTAATGGAAACTATCTATATAGGAGTATTAAATATGTGGGTCTTTTCGCCACTTGACAATGAAGAACCATTTCTTTCATTAAATTTGACTTAATATTATCTATAATTTTGACAAAAACACCAATATAACTCCAAAATCACGTTACAATTGCTTCGGCAACAATGCTTAAAATAATTAGAGGCCGTGGATTCTGAGTAGACCCGTAACGTCGTAAATAGTTGCGCACAATTGAATGGTAGCGGTGCATTAAATCCTTGAAATGAAAACCGAAAAAGTCGGGCTCGTTTGCTGGTTCCGTTAAAGCTATTGATATAGTACCTACTTACAGGCAAAGTACGTTCAAAATAACATGATTATTTTATTGCAGAATATAATTAAAATGTTATACACTTACCGAAATGACTTAAAAAATATATTAAATAATTATTCTATGTTCTATGTTAAATAATTGGGGAATATTTTTATAAATTTACCTATACCTACTTTGGGAAATTGGGAATTGAGGATCTGAGAATAAAAACTAGGCAAAAACCAAAATCAGAATTTTTCAGGAGACACAAAAAACTGAATAACGTCGATGAAATTTGAAATTCTTAATTTATTTTTGGTTCAGGCTTTACCTTTAATATAATTGAAGTACTCTACACTATATAAAGGGGTATATTATTTTTTAGTTTTATTTTTTCTTCATCCGGGCATTTGGAGTTTTTTAACATGTAATTTCCCAAATATTAACATTACAAAAAGTACTAAATTTCATCGTCGGACTCTGATGCATCTGTTGTACTATTTTCTGCATCATTCTCCTCCAAAGTATTATACCATCCTTGATACACCGCAGGTATATACTGGGAAAGTTCTTTCAAATTCTTTAGTTTTAGTGTGTTAATGGGAATATTAGTTTCGTATAGCTGTTGTACTTTACTCCAGTCAACTGTTGTTTTCGGATTAACATCATCCTTGATATAATGAATGGATTGTTCTCTATATTATGATGTATCGAAACTTGCCTCATAGCAAAAGGTTTTGTATTTTGTCACAGTAAAATTTTTCAGGTTCTTTTTGAAAAAAGGTGCCAAATATGATTTATAGTCTTTTATCATTGGACGTAATACGTTAATAACTTGAAAGGTTTTAGAAGTCTGCATCACTTTGGACATCCATTCTTCTGGTAGGTATATATAGGTGATTTTTCTTTTCTCCTTTTCTATGAGACCGAATTTCCTGTCACATGGGAGAAACGAATGGCCTCGCTCTGAAAACCGGTGAATAATTTTGGAAAATCTACCTGTTGCTGTTAGTAGGGTAAGAAACTGAACCAAGGCCAAATTTTTATTTTGCCCCACACAATTGTCAGTGAAAATATAGAGTATCTTAACAGAGGGAGCAATGGTATTATCAATGTAATGTTTTAGAAACGAAATCGTTTCATTAGCACCTTTTTTGCCAACAGTCTCATCGTACATATACATGGAGGAACGATCTGTTTTTCCAGAATAAAAACACTGGTTGTACACCCATAGTTGACGTTTGTAGAATATATCCCCTATTGGCAAAATTGGTACGGGTAGATTTTGTTGGTAATCGAAAACGACCACCTCAACATTATCGTCAGTTTTTGTAGCTTGACAAATCGATTTTAGATCCTCATAGAATTTGTTGGCTTTACTCAAGTGAAGTTGGTGTTCTTTTTCTAAATCCTGTTTCACATTTCCATCACTTGATTCAATTTGATTTTTAAGCTTGTCGCACGTATGACAAACATCAGATTTTGGTTTTCCAAAGGAAAGATTAAATTTAGTGTTGAAAATATGGGCATAGAACTCATATGTTACGTTGAACTTGACCTTGGAATTTTCTTTGAGACTTCTTGCATAAGCTTGCGGTTCATATTTTTCCACATACAACTCGTGCATTTTTCGGACATTTAATTCCGGCGATAAATTTTTTTTGGAGCTTTCTTCCTTGTGTAATGAGAAATACGGACTGGGAATTATCCAATATGCTTTATTACCTGTGTGAGAACCTCTTCTGACATTTTTCTCGACCTAGAACCCTGTGAAGTCCCTCTCATGTCTTGGGGAGGGACAGAATTATTCTTTTTCGCATTTGCTATGCGATCGATTCGACCAAATTTAATCCCATGTAATCAAAATCTGAAACAAAGTATCCAAAGTAACATATTATAATATTATAATGAGGGCTACAATACAATACTCACTTTATAATGAAAACTACTGTTTCTTTTTGACTCTGCCACCAGGACTTCTTCGGGAATATTTTCAGATCTCATTAAATCAGGTCGCCTCCTGAAACATGTATAAGTAAATTGACGGTCTTTTAAAAAAACTTAACTTTTTTACCTTTGGACTGAAATAACAGATATCAACCCAAAAAGATAAGCATCTTGTAAATTCTTTGATCCCAGTCTATTGAATTTATCCAGTATATCTTTTTGATATTTTCTGTTAATTTTTAGTACATTTATTCTTACACTTACATTCATACTGAGCTCTAGATGGTACATTTTTATCGCTGCGAGATACGTATGGTGTGCCACGATTTCGGTTAACTTTACTCACCTCTTGTTTCCAAGCTTGCCTATTTTTTTTCGACTTAGCTGTTAAACTAGCGGGATGTATATCTGTACTAGTATTAGAAAAATTTTCACTGGTAACACCGTAACTTGTGCTGGGATTTTCATTTGTTAGGTTAGAGGCCTTTAGCTCTTTTTTTTGTACTTTTACTTTGTTGAAAAACTGGAATTTTCTGCTCCCTACATTGCTATCCACACAATAATTGGGATCAGCGTCACTGTCATCAAATTCGCTTGATATATCACCACTAACAGAGCACGAACTGTTCACCATATTTCACTTCTTAACATTTCATGAGAATGAAAAGTCGGTATATCCTGGATATACCCGATTATCATACTCAACTTGTATATTGGATATAACATAGTGCCATCTAGTAGCGAAATTAGTCAACTCATATACTTAGCTATCATTCCAAACGATGCGTTGGTATGTATAGAGTAAGAATTCGGTAAAAACCGGATTTGGGCTAAATTGGTTTTTACCGACTTTTCATACTCAGATCCTCAATTGTGGTTACCTGCTCCAGGTAGTTTAGATAGAATGTATTTTTGCAGTTTAAGGGCGCCCATCAAATCGTCTTTACCAACATGATATACATTTTAAACGATATTTTAATGACATACTATTATACTATACCATTAGCCCTAGACAGCTTATAAATAATACAAAAAAAGAGTTAAATACCCTTTGGAAGCCCCGAAGCTTAAATAAATAATACCATATTTTACCTCCTGCTTTTAAGAAAAGTATGAAAAACACATTTTAATAAATAAAAACATTAATTTGTTAAAATTAAAAATTTATACAAATTTATTGTAGTGGCTCGCAACCTAAGTCGTCATCGTCTTCATCAATTGAAAATTCACTTTCACTGTCGCTGTCTTCTCCTAAGTTTATTACCAAATCCGCTACTTTATCCATAATGTGTTCCTTTTCTAGGTATTCATTTTCCACTTTTAACACATTAGCGCAAATATTTTTCCAGTTGTCAACAGTAACCTCGCTAAATGTTTTTTCTGTTAATATTTTGACGTCATCTAATTTAAAAGTAACGTTGCAAGCAGCTACTTTCTTCTTTACCAATGCCCATATTTTTTCAATGGTGTTTAATTCCGGGTAATAGGGTGGTAGACGCAACGTTACAATATCATGTTCAGCCAGAACTTTATCTATTATGTAAGTTTTACATAGTGGCTTGTGCGTTTTTATTAACGTGAATAGTTCGGTTTTAGTCGATTTTTCCAGATAAATAATGTTTCTTTCAGCGAGCCACTTCATAATTGCTTCTTTTTTCCAAGAAAAATTTGGAATCGGTTCTAAAAGTGCATTGTGATAAGAAGTATGTCTAATACTAATACGCTTTTTTTGAAGCAATGAGAATGAATTTTTCTCGTAACCATTTAACAAAATTTTTATTATTCATATCATCATGATAGTCCCTGGTTTTAGTTCCAGACTTAAAAATATTTAGGTACGAATCCTGCTTCACCTCCAGCGTGTATAATAATAAGGCGTTGTCCTTTAGCGATTTTAAAAACATATTTTTACCATCATCCCATGCTTTTGGTACGGTATGTGAGCTATGGATATAGGTTTCATCACAATATATAATTGGTCGTCCCTCTTCTCGATACTGTTTTAATTTTCTTAAATATTCCATTCTTTTTGCCTTTATATCGTACTTCTCCATTAACAGTTTTCTGTTGTCTTGAGCTTTTTTTTCCACCTGAATCCCATTTTCTTGACCAATTTTCTAAATGTGTTAATTTTGCCAGTGAAGTTTACACTGTCTTCATTTTTTACCTCTTCAAAAATTCTTTTCATAGTAGGCCTTCTATTGTGAATTGCAGCATAGGAATAAATAATTCTTCGAATTAGTTGAAGAAACATCACAAGCTTTCGCTACTCTTTCTTGTAGATTACTTAGAAGGATATTTAGGCATTCAGACAAGCAGTGCGGCGTTGTCGCTTATTGAGCAACTTATTTCTATAATTCAACCGAATGAAATAGTTCAATGGTTAAAAATTCCATAAAATGAGTTGTATAATTTAGGTGGTTATAATTTATAAAATATCAATAAGAGATAGAGTATGGTCACAATATTTTTGCTAGTTTAATCAACAAATTTTATAGGTGATTCAATAACAATAACAATAACAATAACCAATCTCTTACCTTAAATGGATAGCAGGCAATATCACAGCACAATAAATTCCAGTCGGCCATATACTTCGAGCATATATACTAACGTAGAGACAGCGTCCAAATGAGCTTTGTTTTGTATCAGGGGGGAAAAAATAAATGTCATATAGTGTCCAACAATCTCATTGGTCCGTTTTGAATTTGCGTGTCAAGTCGAATTGTCACATATGCCATTATTGTCAATTTGTTTTGCATCTAGAGTTATTTTTACAATTTAATAGTGTTTGGATATTACTTTTAAAACCATTTTTTAAATTAATTTGAGTATATATTATATGGTGAGAGAGTTTGTGTGATTTGTAAATATAAATATGAAAGGTCGTTTTACAAGTAAAGATGCATTAGCGTCTCTTACACTTGTTTAAAAATAGGAAAATGCATAAAGCAAATATACCGCCATATTATTAAGAATACTGAAAATCTAGAAATTTATGCAATAAGTTCAACTTTCTATTTTATAAAATATCTTATGATTCCATGTAAATAATTAATTACCATTACTATTACTAAAAAATATTTTGTTACATGTTTCAAAATGTATTATAAAGGTATTCATTTCAAGCCCCCTAAATATGATACGACACTGGCTGTAGTGTCTGACAGTTTCCCCTCTGATACAAAACAATCACTATTGCTTGCTGTCTCTAGGTTAGATATATATGCTCGAAGGCTATATACGACACAGTCCAACAGTAATGTTTGAGCAAGTAAAAAAATAAATAGTTTTGTCTCCTTTGATATTAGGTCTATGATTCGGACAACCTTATCCACTCTCCAGTGTCAACGGTATAGCAGTTGTAGATATACATAGTCCTTTAAACTTTGTAGCCGCTGATTGTGGTCTTGTGGTACCGAATTCAAAAACCAGAAAAATTTTAGTAAAATATATAAAATTAAACTTCACGAACTATTTACTGTTTTGAGGTTATAATCACCATTAAACGATGAATTTGTCAAAAAAAATATCAAACGTCATTACCATTTTTTTTGTTTGTCATCCAAATCATTCATTTTAATAAAAAAATATTATATGTTGACTTGCGGGAGACCAGGAAAGAATCAAAAGTTTTTAACAATAACTATAACTTCTTGTAAGAATAAACATAAAACCAATCAGAATAACAAAACACCAGAGAAGAAAGATCCCAAACTGGATCCACCCAAAAAGAAATCGAAGAATAAGATGGCAAATTGATATATATGAAACCCATAAAATGTATCTTAAAACAATAATAAAGGTACAACTTTAATTATCAGTTTCCTTTTTGTAAAAATGGAAAGCAGGCAATAAGTATCTACGGTAAAAGGTTTGTTAATAAAGAAAATATTGAACATTTTGCAACATGTTGTAAATAGAGAACAGAAAATTTGCAAAGTATTTTGCTATCATGATGATTTTGCTGATGATTTATTCTTATCATTAATCTTTGTTATATGTATATAATATAAATATATTTTTCACCGGTTTGGTGTTATTTTTATCAATACAAGGTAGATAAATTAAATGAATAATAAAAACTTACAACTAATGAAATTGATTGTGTTAACCTTTACTTTGTGGAAGTTCATCTTACTAAGAACAATAATAATTAATAATTAGCGAAACAGCTGTAATTGAATTTTAAAACGTATTTTTCGAATAAATAGTGGAAGTTTAGTTTAACCGTTCAGTTATTTATTGAACTTACAACTAGATTATATTTAAGAAATATAAATATTGATTATTGACTTAATTAAAAATTAATTAAATTAATCTGATCTTAGAACAAAAAGATACAGGAAGGAGTATATGCAAAATGACCTTGAGTCCAGAAAGGAGCTTGCATATGGCGGCCAATGGACTAGTTTAGTGATTTTTTTTATATTTGCATCTTATAAAATAGGTTTTTAGTGATTCAACTGTACAAATAAAATTTTTATAAAATTAATCCTCTAGCCATAATCGGCTTTTGAAATTTAAATTTAATGGTTACATACGTCATAAGTGGTAAGTGACGTGTTTCAATAAGATTGGTAGAAAATTTTCGATGTTGTCGATATGCTTTAATATTAACCGAGAAACTTATCTCTCTCTCTCTTATTTGTTGTCATTAAAAAGAGATAAACATATCGATATTTTTGTTCTCTGATTGACACTTTATTAAATAAGGAGTAAAACACTAAACAAAATATTCTGTCATTTTCGTTAGTTTAATTTGTTGTTTGGTTGTGTTTGGTTTATGAAAGAAATTACTTCTATACTATTTTTGGTTCGAAAATAAAAATCCCTAACACCTTCTCTTGGTGTTATAGCGGTTCCTTCAAAAATAACCAATAGAAGTAATTGTTCTCTCGGGGAGCAAACCTTCTATCGGTACAGTGAGAGAACGAATTTCAAGAATACGGTTTTGGCATTTTCAATAGAACCACGACCACTTTCTATTGGCTGTTCTATTCTATCAACGTCAAGAATAGGGGTCTTGTTTGTTTATTACAGATAAACACGATTTTCTCTTCTGTCATATATCTTGTCAACTGGTACAATTAGTTAGTCACAGAACACGGTGTTTTGTGCCACCAGTTCTTTGAGAATACTTGAAACGAACGTAGCTAAACTGTGACAACGTTGACTTTTAAACACACTTCATTATTGGTTATTAGTTGGCGCTACGTTTAAAACTTACTAATTATTTATTGCTAAATTTTACGAAATGAGAAAAATTACTTGCAAAATGAATACCAATATAAGTAAGTAGGTAACTTATCCTAAATATTTATTGATATCATTTTGATTAATATGATCCTACTAAACAAGTCCATTGTCAATTTTAATGTCTGTTTCCATTGACGTGCCGAAAAAAAAATGTATCAGGGTTTTTATTTTTAATAAATTTCAACTAATCAAGTGTGTGAATACAATTAGTGTACTAAATAATTTAGTTAGTATTTATAAGAACCGAGTGATATGCCTATGCGCTCATTTTTGACATTTATATGCAAATATTGCTTTGAAAGTATACTGTAAACATAAACAATGCGTCATATAAGGAGCTTCAAGATGACCGACTTACGTCGCAAATTTTCCTTAAAGGTAATGTATGACAGACTCCCTCCTGTTTCTGTTATTCTAAGAATCTGATCTACATCATCACAGATCATTTGGGTTGTCACACAACAAATATTGGATAATTTACTGTAATTGTATCAGTACAGTTTTCACTGTACGAACATCCAACACTTAAAAACTGTCAAAAATCACAGAACAGGCCAATAAATACACCGCACTCATGAGAAAGCAATACTCAGTGGCTCAAGTCTCAGTTTTGGGTCCAATAATATTTATTTTATTTATTAATATTGACAAAAATAATTAATAATTTTATGCTTAGTAAGTTTATAATTTATCATAAACTAAACTCTTGTTTATCTACAAATTTAAAATACTTTCCTGGAAAAACATTCTTTTAAATAAACCTTACAGATGTATTAAGTGTGTGAGAATGTAATTATAATTGAAATAGGAATTAGCTAACAAAACACTTTCAAGAACTAAATATAATTGTTAATATAAGGGGTACATCTTAATAAAATAATTGTTAAGAACAATAAATAACTGAACAGTTAAACTTAAATTTCAATATGTCAATCTGACGATGCTAGTTATAGCGAAACAGCTGTAATTGAATTTTAAAGCGAATTTTTCGAATAAATAGTGGAAGTTTAGTTTAACTGTTCAGTTATTTATTGTTCCTAGTAAGATGAACTTCCAAAAAGTAGAGGTTAACACAATCAATTTCAAAATTAATTGTATTATTAAATTATGACTTTAATAATTATATTCCAAAACTGTCAACCCCAGACTTTGTGGAATCAATTGAAACTAAAATGTATCCAATAGGATTATAATTTTAATTATTTTAACTGGTATCTTTCACAAAATGAAAATCTCTGAGCAATACCTATTCTGTAATTTATTAAGGTACCATGTTTTTATTATATTTGAAAGCACTTTCAGCTTTTTAATTTAATAAACATTGTTATATTGATATCTTAGTAAGCAAGAGTGATAAGAGGTAAGTTTTAATTAGTTTATTTACCGGTTTAATTTTTTTTAAATTAATAGGTATTGATTTACTATCTTGTGACAATTTATTTTATTAAACTATTATTACCTACATACAATTTACAATAAATCAACTATATATATTTTTATAGATCATTAGAGAAAGGAATTTAAAAAAAAATGGCTTTATTATAAGATACATTTTACTTGGGGGAAACTACTTCTAAACTATAAATATCAAATTTAGTTTTAAAAGATATACTGATATAGCTATTTTGCACATTAGTTATTATTATGTTGAATAATTCTACTATAGAGGTCGTTGACTCTGTGAGATTTTTGGGACTAGTCGTTGACAGCTCTCTAAAATGGGATGTACACATTGACGCTTTGTCAAAAAAAAATAAGCTATTCTTGTTACGCGCTGAGAACAATATCTAGGGAGCTTCACCTGTCAGCTTCCAAAACAGTCTATTTTGCCCTCTTCGAGTCACATCTCCGATATGCACTTCCTTTTTGGGGTACATGTTGTGTGACTCAATTTGAACGTATTTTTAAATTACAAAAGAGAGCTGTTCGGTATACGCTGAAACTAAGCAGTAAAACTCACTGTAGGTGAAAAGAATTGCGGGAATTTGTTGTATTTTAAGAATTTCCCATTTCTTCAAAGATGAAAGGTTGCTGGTTAAATGAAACTCAACTTCTTGTATATTGTTACGGTTGCATTAGAAGTAGTATACAAATGAGCATGTTTATTTATAAATATTATGAAAAAGATACTGAATTGGTGTACAACATTCGGGGAAACAATAATTAAAAATCATTATAAGTCTTTGTTCGATTTTTTTATGCAACTAAATTAATAGAAAGAAAGATAATAGCAAAACTACAAGTTGAGTTTAATTTATTCCAGATGATTATTCCATAAATTTTATAAATTTCTTAAATTGTACCTTGAAAATAATTGATTAGTTTTAATTTCTAGATGTTAAGGACAAATTTGTGATCACTCCCAAAATCAGTAGGAATAATTTTAGAATTCCAAATCTCACTAAAATAAAATCACCCTGTACAACAAGGTTCCAATAAACATCATTTGAGCTTACCAGTCACCAACATAAAAAACTGATATTATTTTTAGTAACTTTGCCTTCATTGCCAACATAAATTTATTTATTTTTGTTCAAAAGAAAGCTGGGAAAACAAAAGAATTTTCGGTAACCATGGTTCTGTTGAATCTAAAATCTCTCTCTTGTTTTTTGTTCCTGAAAGCGAAAGGAGGGTAAGAAATTTGTCCTGATAAAATTAAAAATTTTATAAGTAAAATTAAACAATTAACGCATAATAATGCAAGATAAATACTTAAAACCATAAAGTGTGATATAAAGTGTATTTCCATAAAAAAATTTAACATACCTGACAAGAAATTGGGGCCAAAGTGTATTGGCATCCAATACCAGTAGTTCCAGGAGAGCAAGCAAGTTATTTAAGCCTTAAGGAACATATTCCTGTCCATTTGAAGGTGACAGCAGTTGTAAGGATTCTACATTTGAGGTATTTGGGGCCAATTTTGCTCCAACACATATTTAGCAAAGAATTAAGTACCAGGACTCCACAACATCCACGCATGGACCAAATTCTGAACATTTTTAAGGTGATATCAATTATTATTGTTCTATTTTAATACTTGACATTTCCGATAAACTCTAGAATTTCAACAATTATTATTGATCTATTTTAATGTTTAACATTTTCGATGAACTTTAGAATTTCATACTAATTTGTTTTATTACTAATTCATTTGTACAAGATCCATATTTATTGTCAAAATTTATTCGTATTATAAAGGTTTTATTTAAATTAGCACGTGCTACAACTTTGATGTAGTCTGTTCTTGGAAGAGAGAACAGGATATTCAGTTATTTTCACATTCTTACAGTTCAATTGAAGAATACTGTTTCACAACTAAGAACACGCTATATTTTCATTTAAGGTACATTCCATAGGAATAAAAGTATAAATTGTACTCACCTGTAACACCAATTCATTTTGGAATCTTTCTAATACATTTTCTTTTAGCGACATTGAACAATAAATATCTCTTTTGAATTTCTGTTTATTTCAAACATAAATTAATCTGAAAATTTATTTAACGAGAACGATCACTTCTTAATTTACCTCAATCAGCTGTAACGTCTCAGAACTTTAACCTCACAAAACACAGAATTTGACTAGAGGGAATAATCGCAGAATTTGAACCTACACCAGTAACCTGAGCGGGTGACGTCATACAGTGACCGGAGGAACTACTTAAGTATCTTTTTCGTTATTTGTTTTTAATCATAAAATTTTTAAGAGTCTCATTGTTTTGAGCAGCTTGGTTTAATTTAATTTCATTGGCGTCATATTTTTTTTTAAGAAAATATTGTGGGAGATCATATTGTTGTCGTAGGCGTACCGCTATAGGCAACACGTTTCACACAAATACTTTAAGAAAATATAATTTTATAGATTTAACATATTTAACCCCACAATATTAATGTCGATCCCAACGTAGGGCGTTATAAAATTAATATAAATTTCATCTCTAAAGATTTATTGTATTAAATATTATTGTTTACATAAAATAAAAACAAGAGTAATAATTCTAGATTGTTCCAGACTACTCAGAGACTATTATAAGTTTATTAATCAAATGATCAGTTGTTTTTTTCTTGATTCTTTTTAACATTGCTTGAGAAAATAATTCTAAGATTTTCTTTGAAAAATTTTATATTTAACTACATACAAAAACTCAGTACAATTCCTGAAATAGGGAAACATCATTGTTATTGGGTGTAATATCTAGGTCTAATTACTTAAATTAAAACTTAAACTGATTTCAAAACTCTATTTCAACTTAATCTAACAAAATGGAACAAAACAAGTCCTGTAAGACTATAGGCCAGTTGAGAGTAAAAGGAATTGAAAGAAGAATTGGAAAAAAGAAATTTAAGCAGTGAAGGGATTAAATTAACTCTTTTCAATAGACTTAAGACAGCTCTTATCGAGGAGGAAAAAGATCCAGAAACTTTCCAATTTCTTTTGGAGGAAAGAACCTCAAACCAAGAGTTGGACCATGAAAAGATGATGTCTCGGAAACAGGGGAAGAGACAGAAAATCAGACAATGAGTACCTTAGGGGATGATGTCTCGGACAACGCAGCAGAAGAGGTAGACAGACTCGCAGGTGGAGAAGCCACACCGGGAGCAACCAATCAAGACCAAAATTGATGATGATGAATTTACTCCAGAGAGATTAATAAGAAGATGGATGAACAAAGAGAAGACATGAAGAAGATGATTAAGAAGATGGATGAACAAAAAAAGAAAGAAAGCAGGACAAGATAGAGTTAAAAAAGATCTTGTTAAGAAAAATGGATGAACAAAAAGAAGAAATGAAGAAGGACAAGATAGATTTAAAAAAGATCTTGTCGAGATGAAGACAGAAATTACAAATGATATTGGAAGGAAATTACAGAAGATAGAAGAGAAACTTGACAAAAACATAGAGGATTTAAGTGGAAGACAGGACATTTTGGAAGTGGAGATGGAAAACCAGAAGGAGAAGATACATTTCATCCAAGAAAACATACAGGGAGAATTCTTAAAGAATGCAGAGGTACTTGTGAAGAAGGCTCAAGAAAAAAATTGGTTGCAGACAGAAAAGGATATTAAATCCCCAACAAGGATCACACAACAAAACATAAGAGAAATCAAGGAGTTGGAGACAGGAGTAAGAAAGGAGATTGGTTTATACATTTCTCATGAACAATACAAAAAGTTGTGTAATTCATATGGAGATTACACATTAAATTCAAATCTATTAAATATCAATGAATTGTATAAAAAACACAAAAAATTCAAATCGGCATTAAAAATAGTGGAACCAAACAATGAATTTGAAGAACTAATAAGAAAACAAAAAGATATTAAACAAAAGTTTAGCCATTTCTTTCCACAGATTGAACAAAATTTAAAGAGAAGTTGTTTAGATAATAAAAAGCCTTTGAAAGATCCGATCATATCAACTCTATGTGTGAAAAATTTAGTGTTGTAGGTGTTCATGGAAGTAATATTGGACCAGCTATAATCAAAGAAATAAATGGAACAAAATTTATCTTTCCAGAAAACACTGAATTCTACAGTAAAGATGTGTGCGAGATAAACAAATATTTAACTGAAAGAAAGTTTGACCTAACTCTGCGAGATCCTCCTTGGTGGAATAAATATAATTGGAGGAAAAGAAAAAAAACATCAGATGGCTGTAACATGATGTTTAATGAAGATTTAAAGAGTTTAACAATCGACAGCTTATTATCGGATGATGGTCTACTTGTAGTATGGTGTACATATTCTAGACAAAATTTGAATGCACCTCTCAATAAGATATTTCCACATTGGCAAGTACACTTTAGTGCAAAATGGTACTGGTTAAAAATAACAAAAATTGGGGGAACCAATTTCTGAGTTCTCTCAAACCCCTGGTAAACAACATTATAAAAAATTATATTTGCTAGTAGAAAATGTTCAACACATAAAATTCAAGATGGTAGGATACTGGTCAGTATTCCAATTATTTTGCATTCACATAAGAATCCTTTGGTAAAAGTATTAGAGGAATTTTCAATGTTACACAGCTGTTCAGATATGTGAGTTTTTCTGATGAAAATTCGGTGTGTTTACCTAAAACATAAAATTTATTAATGGTTATTTAGTTATGTTACAATTACAATTATGTTAATTACTCTGTTTAAAATTATTTTTAAGGGAATTTCTGTTTTCTTTCATATTTTAAAATGATACAGGTGTCATGACTGGTGAAATGTGGGAACGTTCTATTCTAATGAACTTAAAGAGATAAAGAGATTTTCAAAGTATTTGTCATTAAGGACATATTTTGAGATTTATAAATGTTGAGGAAGTACCTCAAATAAAAAGAAGTAAATGTGACTTCACTATATTTGTCAAAGGTCATATGGTGAGCTAAGGAAAATTGTTTTTCTGAGAGAAAAGTTCTCAGGAAAATTTTCAAGATATGAGAATAATAAGATAATTTAAATATTGTCACGTTTGTGTGTGGACACATAACGAAATATTAATGAGAAAAGGAATCGTATGTAAAGATTCTATTATGAATATTGATAGATAAATGAGTTTTAATGTAGAATGTTCAATAAAAAAAAAAGTAATACCCAGTCAAAGTGTACCAAAAATCATGAACAATACGGAAATTCTCATGTTAAAGAAGGAAAACTAATTTGTTTTATTTAAAAAAAAAAAATGTTTTAGGTAAAGCAATGTTAATAATGTCTATTAATTTGTTTGGTCTGTGAGAAAAACACACATTAATTAATTTTTGTTAACTTGATTTAATTTAAAAATAAATTTAGGTTTGAATTTTCCTGAATTATTCTAGATTGACAAAGCCAATTATAATAATTACAAGAAAATTCAGGAAATTGTTACGGTTGCATTAGAAGTAGTATACAAATGAGCATGTTTATTTATAAATATTATGAAAAAGATACTGAATTGGTGTACAACATTCGGGGGGAAACAATAATTAAAAATCATTATAAGTCTTTGTTCGATTTTTTTATGCAACTAAATTAATAGAAAGAAAGATAATAGCAAAACTACAAGTTGAGTTTAATTTATTCCAGATGATTATTCCATAAATTTTATAAATTTCTTAAATTGTACCTTGAAAAATAATTGATTAGTTTTAATTTCTAGATGTTAAGGACAAATTTGTGATCACTCCCAAAATCAGTAGGAATAATTTTAGAATTCCAAATCTCACTAAAATAAAAATCAACCTCTACAACAACCTTACAATAAACATCATTTGAGCTTACCAGTCACCAACATAAAAAACTGATATTATTTTTAGTAACTTTGCCTTCATTGCCAACATAAATTTATTTATTTTTGTTCAAAAGGAAAGCTGGGAAAACAAAAGAATTTTCGGTAACCATGGTTCTGTTGAATCTAAAATCTCTCTCTTGTTTTTGTTCCTGAAAGCGAAAGGAGGGTAAGAAATTTGTCCTGATAAAATTAAAAATTTTATAAGTAAAATTAAACAATTAACGCATATTATTGCATGATAAATACTTAAAACCATAAAGTGTGATATAAAAGTGTATTTCCATAAAAAATTTAACATACCTGACAAGAAATTGGGGCCAAAGTGTATTGGCATCCAATACCAGTAGTTCAGGAGAGCAAGCAAGTTATTTAAGCCTTAAGGAACATATTCCTGTCCATTTGAAGGTGACAGCAGTTGTAAGGATTCTACATTTGAGGTATTTGGGGCCAATTTTGCTCCAACACATATTTAGCAAGAATTAAGTACCAGGACTCCACAACATCCACGCATGGACCAAATTCTGAACATTTTTAAGGTGATATCAATTATTATTGTTCTATTTTAATACTTGACATTTCCGATAAACTCTAGAATTTCAACAATTATTATTGATCTATTTTAATGTTTAACATTTTCGATGAACTTTAGAATTTCATACTAATTTGTTTTATTACTAATTCATTTGTACAAGATCCATATTTATTGTCAAAATTTATTCGTATTATAAAGGTTTTATTTAAATTAGCACGTGCTACAACTTTGATGTAGTCTGTTCTTGGAAGAGAGAACAGGATATTCAGTTATTTTCACATTCTTACAGTTCAATTGAAGAATACTGTTTCACAACTAAGAACACGCTATATTTTCATTTAAGGTACATTCCATAGGAATAAAAGTATAAATTGTACTCACCTGTAACACCAATTCATTTTGGAATCTTTCTAATACATTTTCTTTTAGCGACATTGAACAATAAATATCTCTTTTGAATTTCTGTTTATTTCAAACATAAATTAATCTGAAAATTTATTTAACGAGAACGATCACTTCTTAATTTACCTCAATCAGCTGTAACGTCTCAGAACTTTAACCTCACAAAACACAGAATTTGACTAGAGGGAATAATCGCAGAATTTGAACCTACACCAGTAACCTGAGCGGGTGACGTCATACAGTGACCGGAGGAACTACTTAAGTATCTTTTTCGTTATTTGTTTTTAATCATAAAAATTTTTAAGAGTCTCATTGTTTTGAGCAGCTTGGTTTAATTTAATTTCATTGGCGTCATATTTTTTTTTTAAGAAAATATTGTGGGAGATCATATTGTTGTCGTAGGCGTACCGCTATAGGCAACACGTTTCACACAAATACTTTAAGAAAATATAATTTTATAGATTTAACATAATTAAACCCCACAATATATGATTATTAAAAACTTGTATATAAGTGAATATACTGCTGTAGTTACCACACTATTGATGCCAAGCATAGAATTTTACGATATAATATTAATGTCTATATGTAACAAACTAACCCTCGTCTTAATAACTACTGACTTTTAACTCCTAAAATTTATTTACTAAAATGGACTGCGCCCTTCCCTTTGGGCTGACGCAATCACACACTCTCGAACTGATTTCGTGCCCATATATGGTCATATTTTGGGAACTTTACCTTATATGGACATGTGAAATCGACGAGGTACCAATGCTAAGGGTCGTGTCGACGGCAGCATACACTAGCCGTCTACAAGTATCAGGCATAGGCGCCACAAAAGGGGGTTTACTTTGATTACTTGTAAAGGTTTTTAGTTGGAATTTTTATGAAATTCCAACATACTGGGCCCGGCAATACTGTGAAGGACTGTCAGAATGTATAATGCACTTATTTGGACGTGTATGAGAATGTAAAGTGTTAGTGTTTAAGTGTGGGTGAGGTGAGGTTCGAAGGAACCAAATTAAATATTGATAGCTTCCTAATAACTAATTGGGGCTATCATTGTCATTATGTGGTAAAGGAACGATCTTAACAATCGGTCTAGTATAGATGCCTGAAGAAGTCCGAACTTGTACAGCACGGACTTTATTGTCTTTTCCAGGTATGATATGAACAATTCGGGCTAAGGGCCATTTTAAGGGTGGTGAATCCTCATCCTTAACGAGCACCATGTCATCAATTTTTAGGTTTTGACGAGGGGACGCCCATTTAGTGCGATTTTGAAGTTGGTTCAAGTAGTCAACTGTCCATCTTTTCCAAAATCCTTGCTGTATAAATGAGCATCGTTGCCAAAATTTCAAGCGGTTCTCAGCTCTGAAAGAAATATCCCGTTCAGGGAAACTAGTAAGCGGTGCTCCTATCAAAAAATGTCCAGGTGTTAAAGGCTGTAGATCATTGGGATCATTAGAAGAAGAAAACAACGGACGAGAATTTAGGATAGCTTCTACTTGTGTTAGTATTGTACTGAATTGTTCAAAGGTATAATTGGAATTATTCAACATTCGTGAAAGGTGATGTTTGGCACTTTTAATCGCCGCTTCCCATATTCCACCCCAATGTGGGGATCTTGGGGAATGAATTTCCAGTCGATGGAGCAAGAAAGTAGATAGTCATTGATGGGACATGAATTATTTCTTAAAAATGTATATAACTCCTTAAGGTGGTTATGAGTTCCTACAAAATTAGTGCCATTGTCGCTATGTATAACAGATGGCAAACCCCTACGAGAAATGAAACGTTTCAAAGTTGCTATGAATGCTTCTGCTGATAAGTCTGATACTAATTCAAGGTGCACTGCCTTGGTAGAGAGACATATGAATAAGGCTAAATAACATTTTTGTATAGGAGCTTTTCTTAAATGAGATGCTTTTATGGAGAAGGGACCGCCATAATCAACACCGACTATTTGAAATGGTCGAGTAGGAGAAACCCGTGATGGTGGTAAGTCGGCCATTATCTGTTCGGCTGTTATGGCTTTGAATTTATGACAAATCAAACACTTATAAATAATTCTTTTTGTATCTCTAAGGCCGTCCATCGGCCAATATTTAAGTCTTAAGTTATATAAAACATTCTGCGGTCCACTATGTCCAAGACGTCTGTGTTCCCGGAGAATTAATAAGTAGGTAAAATGGTTATGAGAGGGTAACAGTATGGGATGTTTTTGTTGGAAGGGAATGTTTGCGTATTTAAGTCTACCTCCCACTCGTAGCATATTGTCTTTATCTAAGAATAAGTTTAATGAACGAAGTTTTTTATTTGACAATGTTTTGTTTAATTTAATTGACTGAATAATGTCTGAAAAATAAAAGTGTTGAACTTGTATTATTAAGAATTGCAACGCATAGTCTAACTCCTCAGTGGAAAGAGATTCAGAGTTTTTCCTTTTATTTTTAAGATTAGAAAGAAAGCGTAATATATAAGACATTGACTTAACTAATTTGCTCAGCGATGAAAATCTATTGATGAATTCTATCCAAATATTATTATGGGATATAAAGGTTGTTAAAGCTTTCTTTCGTTCTTCTGGTAGCGTTAAAACTTCAGTAAAGGTGTCATGATCTCTATTGTCTTGACTTGTTACCCACAAAAAGTTTGGACCTGAGAACCAAAGGATTGATGATGTGTGCAATGATTGTCCCCTGGACAAGATATCTGCCGGGTTAAGATTAGAACGAATGTGTCTCCAAAATTCCACAGAGGTTAATTGCAAGATTTGAGATACTCTATTACGAACAAAGACTGACCAGCGAGTGGGATTTCCCCTTATCCACGATAAGGCTATCTGAGAATCTGACCAAAGAATCGATGATGAAATGTGAAGTTGATCTTTAAGAATATTTAAAACTCTCGAATGAAGGTGTGCCAACAGCGACATAGCACAAAGCTCAAGTTGTGGAATAGTTAATGGTTTTCTTAGCGGGGCAACGCGCGATTTAGCTATTATAAGTTGGGACGATGCTGTATTGTCTTCATAAATGGCTCGAAGATACAAACATCCTCCATATGCCATTGTACTGGCGTCACAAAATCCATGAAGTTCAAGATTTATAATTTTTTTGTTAGATAACGTCCATCTGGGAATACGGAGTCCAGACAGATATGATAGGTTTTCTTTAAAGATCTGCCAATTTTTTATGACAGATGGTTCGGTTACGGGTTCGTCCCATGAAACCTTTAAGGACCAAAGCTGTTGCATAATTACCTTTCCAAGAACGATTACCGGGTTGATGATACCAATGGGGTCATAACATTGTGAGACGATGCTTAAAATCTTCCTTTTTGTCAAGTTACTATTTGGAAGTGTAGAAGGTGTGCAAATCTGTAACGTATCTTGTTTAGGGTTCCAGGATATACCTAAAACTTTACAAGGATTTTCTTCTAGGTTAAGGTCTTTGTCTTCTTGTGTCTCGTTGGAATGTTTCTTTGCAAACTCCGTTGAGTTTGAACCAATTTTATGGAGAGTAAAGCCTGATGGATTTAAAATTTGTTTAAGGTTAAAGTATAAGTGCTCTAGTTCGGGGAGAGAATCCGCTCCTGTCAGTATGTCATCAACATATGTTTGAGACAATAAAGCATTTTTGCATCGGTATATTGAGGGTTTCTGTTCGCTATTTCTTTAAGGGTCCTGCATGCTAAGAAAGGTGCACTTTTTGACCAAAAGAGACAGTAGATAATTGTATGCAAGAAAATTTTTCAGATGAGGAATTTCTCCACAAAATGTTTTGTAGTAAATGAAACTTGGGGTTTAGAGATATTTGTCGGTACATTTTCTCAATGTCCGCTGTCAACGCAAATTTGAAATTTCTAAACCTTAATAAAATGTCTAATAATTCAGGTTGTACTTTTGGTCCCTTAAGAGATATGTCATTTAAAGAAAGCTGCGAAGAAGATTTTGAAGAATAATCAAATACTACCCTAACCTTTGTAGAAGTACTACTATCTTTTATTACGCATAAGTGTGGCACGAAATAATTGTGTTCAAGGTTGGAATTATGGAGCTCAAGTGGAACTACTTTCCCATGACCTAATTCAATGTATTCCTCAAGGATTTTTTTATATTCACTTTTTAAATTAACATCCTTATCCAGCCTTTTTTCCAAAGTTAAAAACCTATTTTTTGCTGCGATAAATGAATCACCCAAGTTTTTATGTGCTTCTTCATGAACTAAAGGAAGATCAACTTGAAATCTTCCACTAGGAAGTACTTTTAGAGTAGATGTAAAAATGTTTTCTGCTTTAATGTGTTCCTCGGACATTGCTTCTGCAGCGGTTAGCTCTTCCTGAGACCAAAACTTTTCTAGTAGAGCATCCATACGCAGCTCTTCCGGGGGCTCCGGCAAAGAGGAAACATGAAAGGAAAGGGCTTTAACGGCATGACGTGTACGTTTTAAACAATTAGGGGGCACGACCCCTGAGATTACAAATCCAAGATGGGTGTCCAAAAGAGTGGGTCCATTTTTGCTTAATCGATGAATGTTGGGTTTTAAAAGCGAATAATATACATCTGCACCTAATAAAAGTTGAACTTCCGAAGGCAAAAAAAAATTTGCGTCTGCAAGACGCTCACTAAACTGAAGAGGAATGTTAAGGGCTTCAAAATCAATGCTCACCTGTGGAAGTGTATGTGTTATTTTTTCGACTATAGCACATGTTGTGCTAAAACTTTTAGAAGGTTCTGTCAGAGAATAAAATGTAATGTCGGTCATTAAGTTAACATTCCTGCTAACATTAAATATGCCTGATACTTGCAAAGGTTGATTAAATGTAAAGCTTTCTAATCTTCTAACCAAGTCTGAACAAATAAAACTATTTTGACTTCCAGGGTCTAAAAGGGCTCTGGCTACTATCGGAGGGCCTGTTTTAGGATAAATTTCTACGTTCGCTGTGGCCAGAAGAACATGGCTACCATTTATGTTTAAGGCTGATAACTGCGGCAACGCTTGTTGAGGATTTGTTTGACTTTCTACTTGAGGCTGAGATTGATTTGAGAATTGTGTTAAGGTTTGCTCATGCAGATTTGAGTTAGAACTAACTAAACTGGTTTGAGCTAAATTGACAGAGGAACTGTTTGAGTTCGGGGCAACATTGTTTGTGTGATTAGACAAGTGAAGCAAAACATGGTGTTTTTTGTGACAAATTGAACAGGATCCAGTTGATAAACAATCTGTAATTAAATGTTTAGAACCTAAACAACCATAACACATGTTGTGAGTTTTCACAAAATTGTGCCTGTCCGGAACAGACAACGTACTAAACTTTGTACATGTATATATCTTGTGATCAGTGTCTTTACAGTAATTGCAAACTTTCGAAATTAAATGAGATGCAGCTCGGTTTTTTTCAAATTGTTTGGGTTTGGCACCCGAATTTTTATCATTATTCTTACCCTGTGTAAATAATGCAACTCTATTATTAAATGATGTGTTTGAATTAAGTGATTTTTGAAAGGGTTTTTGTTGATCTGACCTTTGACCTTGCACGGCCAAGTTTTCGAGTGTGTTACATTTTTTGTCTAACAATTCAAAGAAAAATTTTTGTGTCATTAATTCATTACTATTATCAGATTCCTCTAAGGCTTTTCGCGTATTAAAATCTAATTTTGACTTTAAAATGTGTACTACTAGATTGTCTAGTAATACCTCTTTATTAATATTTAAGTTATAAATTGAATTAATCGTAGCTTTAGCATTTGCAATAAAATGTCGTAACGTAACAGCATCACATCTAGATATGGTTGTACAATTTAAAATATCATTAAATAATGTGCAAACAGTTTGGCGTTCGTTCTTATAACGTGAAATTAACAAATCTAAGGCTGTTTCAAAGTTTTGTTCATTTACTTGTAACTTCTCGATGAGCTTGTAAGGCTCATCTCTTAATGCATTTTTTAAGTAATAAAATTTTTCTATTTTTGATAACCTATCATTTTTTAAAATTAATGCTTCAAACAAATCCATAAATGTATTAAATTCTGCATAATTACCACTGAAGGTGGGTATTGAAATAGCTGGCAATTTTAAACTATTGCTATATACACTATGTTGACTGTTTACCCCTAAGTTAGTTTTAGGATCGTCTAAAAATATATTTAGAGAATTTTGCAAGTCTCTCTTTAACGCGAAGTATGTGTCTTTAACCTGGTCCCTAACCTCTAATTCCTGTTCTAGACCTTCTTCTTCAATTTCCGCCTCTATAATATCCTGTATTTCACAGAACTTTTTAAAAGTATCATCCAAATCTTTAATTCTAAGTTCAAAGTCTAACTTATGAATTTCAGTTTCTTTATACTCTTGGAACCAATTACGCAATCTTGCCATCGATGCTTTTTGACAAGCACGTTTTCTAACTAACGCTTCCATTACGAAATGTTAATGTAGAATTAACTTTGAAACTGCCTTATATTATGAAACAAATTTATAAAAAAAATAAACAGAAATTAGTCTATCTCTAGAACTTTCCACGTAAAAAGAAAATGTTTGAACAAATTTACCAAATAAAGTATCTACCACGTCAATTCACTATTTTCTCGTGCGAGGTATTCACAGATCGACGATTTTTTCTTTTCTATTAAATGAAGGTTTTTTTTTTTTTTAAAAATCAACTCAACAATAATTAAGTGTAAATTAAAATTGGAAAAAATCGTTTTTCAATAAAGAAAGTGCCATACTTTTATAAATAAAGAAAAACACATGTGCCACTGCTCTGGGCAAAGGTAATTTTATTATTAATTGTTTAAGAATGTCTGCAACTCCGGCTTCTTTCTTCCCTGAAACAAATCAACAAAACACAAAAGATCTACCTACAAGCGATGTACAATTTACGCAAATAATGGCCTTCAGTTGCTGATCTGTGAATACTAACGAATAAAAATAATAAAAACTTACGGTTAGTTTCTCAATTGTCACAAATGCACAATGTAAGTTTAACTGTTCACTGAAAATCCTTTTCAACAGGTAAATTTTTCTCTTCTCATTCCGTTTTGCTTCGATTTTGAATATCTTCCAGGTATTCTTTATTCAGGCAAGAAGTTTAAGTGATTAATACTCCAATTATTAATTCTTCAATCCAAATTGCATATATGTAAATGCACCCAATAAAATAAAGCGAGGAAAGTTCTTAATCAATCTATAATGGCCATGAAAGAACTACAGCATCGAAGTACCATGAAAAGACTACAGCACAGCATCGAAGGAACATTAAAAGAACTACAGCATCCGGCTCGAAGGACCATGAAAAGAATTGCGGGAATTTGTTGTATTTTAAGAATTTCCCATTTCTTCAAAGATGAAAGGTTGCTGGTTAAATGAAACTCAACTTCTTGTATATATGATTATTAAAAACTTGTATATAAGTGAATATACTGCTGTAGTTACCACACTATTGATGCCAAGCATAGAATTTTACGATATAATATTAATGTCTATATGTAACAAACTAACCCTCGTCTTAATAACTACTGACTTTTAACTCCTAAAATTTATTTACTAAAATGGACTGCGCCCTTCCCTTTGGGCTGACGCAATCACACACTCTCGAACTGATTTCGTGCCCATATATGGTCATATTTTGGGAACTTTACCTTATATGGACATGTGAAATCGACGAGGTACCAATGCTAAGGGTCGTGTCGACGGCAGCATACACTAGCCGTCTACAAGTATCAGGCATAGGCGCCACAAAAGGGGGTTTACTTTGATTACTTGTAAAGGTTTTTAGTTGGAATTTTTATGAAATTCCAACAGTAGGGAATTCTTTAAAAAACATAAAATATTAACACTTCCATCCCTATTTATCTTTGAATCCATTTCCTTAATTCGGAAACATTTACCTGAAGTCTCAGATAGACCATCTCATAACTACCCTCTTAGAAGTGCAGAGTATGACCTTTATTTACCAAAACCTCGAACGGAACTAATCAAAAGCTCTATTTTTTATAACGCTAAGAAAATGCACAACAATCTACCCTTGGAAATAAAGTCCATTTCTTCAATAACCGCATTTCGTATCGCTTTAAAATCATACTTGGTGGAGAGAGCTTTGTATGCAGTTGACAACTTTTTTATATAAATTATTTGGGACCATCTCACGCACTGGAAAGTTAATTTGTGATATTTATCTATTTTGTTGTTTGTTATTTTTTTTGTTGTTGTTACTCTGACTAAATTAGAATTTTAAATTTTAATTTTTTTATATTACTTATTATTTATCATTCTCATTGTATAATGTATACATAAAGTATACATTTATTTTATTTTATTTTTTATTTTATTTTTTAACTGACCTTTCGCAATGTTTTATATTGTGAAGTTTTATATGTTTTGTTTTATTTACTTGTAGATACTCTTGTATTACTGTTTTAATATGTTTTGTTCTATGTGATTTGCTTTTTTTTAAATAGCTTAGTCCACAAATTTAAAAAAAATTTTCGACAATAAAGCTTATTATTATTATTATTATTATTATTATTATTATTATTATTATTATTATTATTATTATTATTATTATTATTATTATTATTATTATTATTATTATTATTATTATTATTATTATTATTATTATTATTATTATTATTATTATTATTATTATTATTATTATTATTATTATTATTATTATTATTATTATTATTATTATTACCCGGAGCCCAAACAGGTTATATTTAATTTATAATTAGACTGACAAAATTTGTATGTAAAATTATAAATAACTTTATATTTTAATTATTATTTTTTTAGAACATCAATATGAAGCCCATTTTGCTGATGCTTACTGTTTTAAACTATAAATGTTTATTTTAGTGTTTAATGTCATTTTAAACAATCCCAAATATCTGCATTTTATTTAATCAAGAAAAAATAAAAGTTTTTTGTTTTTCTTTTTTATGTCTCATTTTCTCATTCATATTATGTACCAAGTTCACAATAATATGAATAGATATGAAATTCATTTTGACATTAATATTGGACCTATTTGTCTGTTCTATCATTTACTGGCCAACTTTTAATGGTAAAGGGGATATGACCCCTTTGTGAGTATGAAATTTAAAAAAAATATGATTTGATTTTTTTTGTTTTGGGTATATGGTGAAAGTAATGAAAAGAAGATGATATTGCCATGGATAAATAAAGATAAAAGACATATCCAGTATCTGACCCAAATTTGTAACACCATATTAAATAAAAATATTTATTTTTTTAAAGTGAATTGTATTATTATTTCCTAAAGAGAAAGCTATTATATTTATACATATTCAACATATGAAGCATATGCAGTATTAGCATGCCTATTTAGAAAAACTGTAAGCTGTAAATATTTACACATGTGGTTTTAATTTATAATAATAAATCCCTTTGAGATTAGGTTTATATTATTTAATAAATAAATATACATGATTATAATCAACCCACTAAGTTTAAACAAAATTCAGGTCTCTCAGAAATTACATTTTTACCATTCGACTAAAATAAGACATCTGGGGTTAAGTTAAAAGTAATTTAGGAAGTAATAGCAGTTGATAACATTATATTCTAAAAAAAATATCTTGTAGAGTTTGTAAATTTGTACTAATCACAGTTGGACAATGCTATAAACGCAGTAAATGTAAACAGTACATAGACAAATTGTGAAAAGATACCTTAAAATTAAATTTTGTGTACGTCTGGTATATACTAACAGTCGAACAATAAAATCATAATATATTAATATAGAGAAATATACCTTGTCCAGTATAAAAATATGGGGGAACGTCACAGCTGTACAGAACGGGACTATGTTGCCAAGCATTTAAAATAGTATTAGAAACTTATACTATTTATTCTTTGATTTGAGTACAGATAATTAAAAAATAAATTTATGTATAACAGACCAAACAAAATTTATTTTAGTATGATTTTGGTCATTAAAAGAGTTTTATTTTGATGTTAATACTTCAGCACTAAATTAGAATTTTGTATTTTAATGGAACGTAAAATTTTAAGGTAGGTGGTTATTTAATACACTTCCATTTATTAGATATTCCAATTTATTGTGAATTGCTCCAATATTAGATGATATAAACTTATACTTTCAATATAGAGAGTTGAACAAGTGGGGGTAACAATTTTCAACTAGGCGGCCATTAAATTTTTATAGATTTCTTTTGTTTTTTAAAGTGGATTTGGCGTTGAATCAAATTGAACTGACCAAAAAACAGTGAAATTCACGGTATTTATACGTTTT
The DNA here is from genome assembly GCA_035357415.1 of Ophraella communa. NCBI lineage: Eukaryota > Metazoa > Arthropoda > Insecta > Coleoptera > Chrysomelidae > Ophraella > Ophraella communa. The sequence goes on from CM068985.1 coordinate 23,409,335, forward strand.
CCCTCAAATTGACATTTAATTGAATTTCATTTGTTTAATAAGGGAATTTTTCGTGATTTTCTGATAAATCTAAATAATTAATCTTACTTTATTGGTTCTATTATTGGTTGATAATCAAACTTTAGTTTTAATAATTGACAATAAATCAACTTTCATTACTTTAACTTCAATTTTTCCCTGTTAATTTTATCTTCAAAACGGAGCGAAGTGACAGCTACAAGTTACCAAACAAAATGAAAATTTCAAAAACATGTATGAGCTGAATCACTTAATACCTAATAAATTTCTACATATTTACATTCCTTAGGGTTTAAAATATTTATGGATGTTATATAACTAATATTCTATAATTTCTTTATAAATTGCTTTTTAAAATTACTTTATCACCGCCATTTTTGTATACAAAATTTAACTTAAATTACATAATTCACAAACATTTCTACACCATAACATATAAAATATTAATGTAAAACATATCAATAATCTCTACAAATAATAATAACAACAAATTTTATTCCATTATGGTATTTCGCAACAAATGTCTCTAGTGTCCTCTCACATTATAATTTCACAGTTCATACTGTACATCTAATAGTTATTGTTTACTTTTAGTGTCTTATCACTCTCATTATTTGTTTTAATATAGTTCTAATGTCCAATAGTTCGATTTTTAGTGTCCTATCACTTTAGATATTTGGGTGCACTATCACTGTTCTATTTTGGTTTCACCCTATCACTCTCAGTTTCTAAATCATATATTTGTTTATTTGTTCACATTACATAAGTTGTTATTTAATACACTGAATGTTTTTAGGTATATTCAACTATTGGGATTCTCTATGCTATACCCACTATTATGGATGTTGAAATCATAGACCATTCTATCTGTAAGTATTTTCATTATTCTATTACAAACTTAATTATGATTTACTTTATTTGTATGGATTATTTATTACTAGTTTCCTTTTGATATTATTGTTTGTTTAAAATATCAAATCTACATCATAGCTTATAACCTACTCATACTTTTGTAATAACAATTACTTTTTGTTTTATTAATATTAATCTTAACTTGTTATTTCTATTTTATATTTCTGATAACACTTGTTTTACTAATGATACTTAAATACAATTTATTGGACCTAATATGTTTACTTTTTAATTGATTTCTAGGTAACTTGGACTTGATGCATGTTTCGACAACCAAGACAAAGATGATTCAAACAGACTACTGAATTATAGTGTTTTCAAACTCATATGATTATTGGACTCAAGTTTATTCAGTGTACTTAGTTAATGTGTATAATTCGGAATAAAAGAAGCTTTGAAATTCATTTTACAGAAGACTATTATTCTTATCATATATCCTTTTCTTAATAATACATAGATTATTTTAATAACTAAGGTAAGATAATTTAATTTGTCTTTTTTTAATCATTACAATATATATATATATATATATATATATATATATATATATATCTGTACCTCAGAGGTAAACTGTACTAAGTCACTTTTTTTTGAAAACGCGTTTTTTACTCCATATCACTTTTTATAACATACTTTACCTCTGAAAAAATATTCAGATGCCTAGCTTCTAGAACAACGAAGATACCCAATTTGATCCTGTATTAAGTCACATATTACTTTAGAGGTAAAGTATGTTATAAAAAGTGATATGGAGTAAAAAACGCGTTTTCAAAAAAAAGTGACTTAGTACAGTTTACCTCTGAGGTACAGATATATATATATATATAATTTAAATAGAAATATTTGCCAACTATTTGTATTATCGGAATGTTTTTGGGGATGTGGCAATAAAACCAAAGTGTACTCTTTTTAGAATTTATTAACCGAGCTTTCGAACCTCTATGGGTTCATTTTCAAGGTATATCTAGGTGAGATTATTGGTAAAATTTTGTAAAAAACTGTAATAACATGTCACATTTATTACAGTTTTTTACAAAATTTTACCAATAATCTCACCTAGATATACCTTGAAAATGAACCCATAGAGGTTCGAAAGCTCGGTTAATAAATTCTAAAAAGAGTACACTTTGGTTTTATTGCCACATCCCCAAAAACATTCCGATAATTATATATATATATAATAGTCCACTTAATTTCAAAATTTCATCTGATATCTGATATTGATCACGCAATTGTGCCAACATATAAAATATTTTAGCACGAGTTATGTTCGTTTAAAGTTTATATTTTATTAGTTCAGGAGTTATATTTGATATAAAAGTAATTACGAAAAGAAATCAAACGATTTGTTCACTTTGATACCGTGCACCTATTTTTATACTGGACGCAAGGTATAGGTTTTTCCAATCCGATCCCAAACATGATTCACTGAATCACTATATTAAAAAATATGAGTTGCTCGTATAAGGTTCAACAATTGAGGGTTTTGTGCATGCTTTTATTCATGTCTTTATAAAACAGGTTGCCGAAATTAAAGTATACAATTATCAAATAAAAAAAGTGATTTTTCAATGCTTTTTGTGCAAAAATAAATAATATATTATAGGGGGGAAACAAACAATGTGGCACGTACTTTATGTATATTAGATAAGAAAGAAAAAAATAACTTTAGACGCTTTCTGTTCTATTTTGATGCAGCCGCATTTTATATCACCAGTTCCTGGTTTGATTTAGTTACAGATACTTATAAAAGCACATGTAATCGCCTCCAATTCATCGTTGTCACGCAATATTACATAAAGATCTTTGTTAATTAATTATGAAAGAATTTAATGAACGTAATTAATACGTCTTGAGAAATGAAGACGTCCATTATGTCTACGTTGTGTCACATACTGTTTAATTTAAAAGTAAAACACAAGAGGATTTAACATCTCTTTTTGTTAAGAACAATAAACAACGAAACGTTTGGACAAAACTTTTACTTTTATTTTAAAAAATAGCTTTTTATATTTAAAAAATTGATTTATTTAAAAAATTAGCTTTTAAATAGCTTTTCAACTTTAGAGCATGATGGTAATATCCAAAGTTATTGGGAATTTAATTTCCCAAAAGTTTATTCATTATCATTTTTATGTTAAGTCACAAGAACCAATCTGTAGAACCCTATAGACGAAAAGTAATTCACATTCAAGAGTTGAGTTAACTACTTAAATCAGAAAATAATATATAAAACAGCATGAAAAAACTATACATGTCAAATGTCACGATTCGAATGAGTAATATTTGGTTCTTCAATATGGCCGACTTCCGTCGTGATTATTTGCTAGATTAAAATATGACAACGTTCCTTCCTTACTATTCTTTATTCGTAGTTTAGATCTAGTGTCCAAGATTAAATAACCAAGCAGCTCATAATACACCAAACATTCAAACAATTGGATTGATGTCAGTGCGGGGACATACTTATTTGTACTGGTTGTCTTCAAAGTTTAAAAATACTATTTTTTAATTTTATTAACATCACAATATCAGAAAAAATATCTTTAAATAGTTGTTTACAACTTGATCATCACAGTTTTCGATACTAACTGTTTTTTTCGTTTGATATTTGGAGAAGATAATTTTTAATCATTTCCTTATACCAATTGGTGCAAACAAAATCGAATATATTGAAGGGAAACTAGGCAAGAATGCCTCTGGGTTTGTTCTAATAAGCAGTTGTGGATAGGTTGCAAATTATATATGTACTGCACATGCATGTCAGTACGTGAATAAGTTTCGAACCAAAGATGCTACTGGAACGCTTTGAAAATTATTTCTTCTATCCCAAAACATATACCTACTTTTATTGGTTCATTATATTTGATTTCATTTTTATTTTAATGTTATTTTAAAGTATCACATTAAATCCTAGTAAAGCAGTATACCATTTTCTTCAAATTAAAAGTAGCTTTTTAAAGACACTTGATGCATGTGTGTATTAAGCCTAAAATATCCTGCGAACAGTCCTACTATCAATCTTACTGACTTTCGTCCGTGTGAGGGTAGGTACGGCGTGAAGTTTGCTGAATGTCACCTTATGAACTGTTTGGCTTGCCTCGGTCTAGGTGTAATATCGTCAACGAAAGTTAGTTTTAGTTTAGTTTTAAGTAACAATAATTTTAAATAAATTGTTTGACTGCGGTAACTTTAGTTTCATTCATACTGTAAATTTAACAGACAAAAATGGAAAGCGTTTCTGCAGAGACTAATGAACAAAATCGCCAAAAATAATGAAAATCACTATTCACTGCCCACAGTCGTAATAATGGTAACAGAATGATTAGGACAAAAAGGTTCCTACTACGATAATTTAAAAACATTTAAAAAACAATCTTTTAGGTTCATTCCAATCTGGTTTAAATGTGTCGGGCTATTTTCATTGACAAAAGTACACTTTTCAACTTTCTTTGGATATATTCGCTGTTGGACACTGTTGTGACAGCTGAAAATGGGTGGCAAGCCTAAATTGTATCCAAAATTTCAATCATTTTGTAAACAACAAATCTAAAGAACGCCTTTAAATTACGTATTCAAATTTTAACAGGATATAGCTTAGACCTTTCTCTAGGAGATAAGGTTTTTTAGTTGAGTTTTTAATTGTAATAATAGAGATATTGGCGTTTAAGTGATAGCATTTTTTCAAAAAGTTTGATCACGAATTTTAACGCCAGAAGCTTAACTCCTAAATAAAGTATAGAGAATGCGACTAGCAAAATATGAAGTTAAAAAAAAGGTATATTTTTTGAGATTTGTTGCACGCAAAATTTGAACATTATGCCAACCTGTCAATTTAGCGCTTTTTTCCGAGACGTATGTCTATTGTAATTCTCCAAATCCAAACACTTCACTTCACTTAACATAACAACATAACCTAAACTTATTTCTCGTTTATAACGTCAAAATATATTAATTTTAGAATTGTATATATTTATAATTTACAAGAAGTAAAAAAAAATAATTTTGAAATATATTTTCATTATTTGCGTTGGTTTTTACATAACATTTACATAGCATTATCCAACTGTGATATGTGCTAGGTGTTTTGTTGGAATTTAGTGTTATGAACCGATGTTATTTCTTAAATTACTTTTTACTTAAACACAGTTGTCTTATCTTAGTCGAATTGGTAAAAATGTGAGTTTTTAGAGACCTGATTTTTTTATACTCTTTTAATCTTGAAAGTTAATTATTATCTTATTATATCTTTTATTTGTTATATAACATAAACCCAATCTCTAAGGGATTTACATTTATAAATTAAAACCACATAAGTATTAACAGCTAAGTGTTAAAAGTGTTTTTCTAAATGCCCTTATTGTTCCTACAATGTTTCATTTGTTGAATATGTATAAATATAATAGCTTTCTCTTTAGAGAATAATAAGTGTTAAAATTTACATTAAGAAAATAAATATTTTTATATAAAATGGTGTTACAAATTTGGGTCACATACTGGATATGTCTGTTATCTTTATTCATCCATTGCAATACCATCTTATTTTATTTACTTTCACCATTAAAAGTTTGCTAGTAAATAATAGAACAGACAGACATAAAATGCAGATATTATATAGGAATGTTAAAAATGAAATTGAACACTAAAATAAACATTTATAATTTAAAACAGTAGGCAAAGGCAAAATGGTTTCCATGTTGATTTATAATTTTACATGCATACTAGGTACTTACAATTTAATATAACCTGTTTGGACTATTCCTCCAGGTTCAAAATTTATCCTAGCTTTTAAAGTAGACAAAGGTAAAAATAAAGCATTAACACTTCTCTGAGATGTCCTAGTTACAGCCTTTTATATGAATCCAAAGGCGACATATACTGTACAGGTAATACTTATGATTTAGTTATAAAAATGTCAATTTTACAAAGAAATTACTGCTAGTATGGTATTACATAGGCTAATTTTATTAACAAGAAAAATTTCATATAACTAATATTCAAAATAGCTATATCAATTCATATTTTAAAAATAAATTTAGATCTGCATCACTTAGTCATTATAGTTTAGAAGTAGTTTCCCCCAAGTAAAATGTATCTTATAATAAAGCCATTTTTAGGAAATTCCTTTCTTTAATTATCTATAAAAATTTATGTACTTGATTTATTGTAAGTTGTAGGTATGTAATAATAGTTTATTAAAATAAATTATGACCAGATAGTAAAACAATAACCTTACTAGGATATCAATATCACAATGTTTATTACATTGAAAAACTGAAAGTGCTTTAAAATATAAATCAAATATAGTACCTTAATAAATAGGCATTGCTCAGAGTTTTTTATTTGTATGAAAGATACCAGTTAAAAAATTAATGTTAAGATCCTATTGGATACATTTTAATTTCAATTGATTCCACAAAGTCTGGGGTTGACAGTTTTGGAATATAATTAATATAATTTAATAAGACAATTAATTTTAATAAGACATATCCATAACATTAACAATTATGTTTAGTACTTGCAAGAGTATTGTTAACCAATTAATGATAGTCAGGTAATCCCACTTCTTCAGGTATTTTGAAACCTGGTGCAAAAAGTGTATTTCTATAGATACTAGACCCAGCGAGCACAAAAACATCTCAGAGATGTTGAAAGTACGACATTTCGAGAGATTTAACATCCACTGCGATGTTTCGTTCACACATGAATAGTACGTTTATAGAACAGCCAATGTCCGCCGCAGGCGGCGATTTTCAGGATATCCCTGGGATGTCACAAAAAGAACTCCTCCTAAGTTTTTTTGATAGCCTTTTCATAGACACAACAGAACATTTTCAAAGCGTTTTGCGTACATTGAATTGCTTTAAATAAAACTTTCATAAAGATCACTTTGTGAAGCCTTTTGTTGTTTATTCAGACATTTTGTTGGAAATAGTTTTTTCTAATTTTTCTTCAGATGTTTGGAATCAAAATACAAAGGATGAAAAAAACATTTTAATATAAAATCGAACAGGTACAAAATAAATAAATCACAAACTCTTAAAACACAAATCAAGCAACATTAACATAAGATAAATAATATAAAGGAAAAAATACACATGTGGAATAAATAAAACAGGTACAAAAAGAAATAAACAAATTCATGAAATAAAAACGAAATAAAATAAAAATTCTACTATTACTATTATAAACATCAGTCTGAGCTTATTTATTTTCCTTTTCTTTTGTCTTCTCTCTTCTCTGCTTACTATGCCGAAACCATTCCTTAACATAGAATTCGAAGTCCTTTTTTGTCACGAACGATTTCTTATGGACCACATCTGCAACGATTCAAACGAAAATATATAATGGAAAGGATGATTTTTTGCAAGTAGCATATCTGGGAAATTGGCTCTATAAGTTTTACAAACCTATTTATTTCGATCCCGGCATGCATGCTTTTGAGGTTATAATATGATGATAATTCATGTAATACTTACTCGTATCAGGAGATTTGCCTCAATATGAATGTCCAATCTGCTTCTATTTTTATTATTATTAACTCTATTATTTCACACCACAAATTTTCTTGAAATTTTTGGTCACGCTAACAAATTAATAGTATATTATAGTCTTATTTGTTCTTTTCTTTTCTTTGTTCACATTTCACCTCACAATCACAACGCAGAGAACACAAATTACACCGTGTCACTGTCACGTAAACCGTAAACCACACCCTCAACGCGTGTTTTTAAGCCTCACGCGCGGTAAATTCGAATATTGGATAACATCTTGTGTCAAAATAACGAAATATATATAAACCTCTCGAATGAACATCCCTACGGTAACATATTTTTGACCTCGTCAGTACCTCTCAGTATGCATACAGAGAAATGCCACAGGAAAACATAAACAATACGTCCGATATCCTCCTGAGACCTCTTTGGGACGTGCATATTTCGTCTCGAAGAAACATCCACATGCTAACATTTTCAAAACATCTCAAAACCTCCCAGGGATGTTTGTGCTTGCTGGGGATCGGTCAGGTATCATCGTAGGTTATTGAAAACATGGAAATATTCTTTTCTTGCGCCACATTCTCAAAATAAAAATAAATTATAAGTTTTATTGTAAGGTGTACTTTAGTTTGTACCCCATTTTTCATTAAATCATGGATTTGGGTGGTAATTTACATAGGTATGTCCAATATTCTTTAAAATATATTTTTGTTATTTAGGTTGTAAATAATTAGCAAAGTACCTACTTAAAGTCTTAAATAAAAAATTCATTGACCATTTCACTTTATCTCAATTTTAGATGATTGAAGAGCATATTATTCTTGAGTTCTTTTGTGGAAAATAATATTAAATGTTATTGTAGGTATGTATTTACTTTTACAATATTTTCATTTTCATATGTATAAAACCAAATACATACTGAAATTGTATAAAATTTTAAAACATATTGTCTTTGTGGAATATAATATATTTAGATACCGTAATGTTTTTACTATAATTAGGTAAGATTTTTAGTAGGTATAATAAATATCGTATTTTTTAATTATTTGTTATTCAGAAAAAATGTTTTTGTATAGATATTGATATTTTTAATCCGTCAAAAAATAAATTTGTTCACCTGCGCCCACGAAACACAACAAAGTACCAAAGTGGATACAAATAATATTTAATAAAAAATATACACAAGTATTTTCATCTGTTTATGGTCTCAAGGTCAAATGTATGTGTATGTCGTGAAAATATTCAAAGATTTACGAAGCAAAATTCATATTTTCATCTCTGTCTTAGATAAAGAAAGTCAACAGGCTCTAAAAATATTTGAATTTATAATAAAAATACTAATTTGAAACCACTATCGCCATCTACTCTACATTCTTGTAATTTAGAAATAACCAGATTTTTTACTAAATTCAGGCAGTCTTACCAAATTAGAAACGCCCTTCTTAAAGGCACAACATAAATTTGTTTCGCCATGGATTTAAAAAAAATTGTTTACAATTTACATTTCGGCTTTAATTCAAAATAGTTATTTATTAAATTTTAAATTTGGTATACCTATATTTAAAGCTTTTGTAACTAGTTTTGAGTTTGTAACTGAGGTCGTGGATAAAGTATAGTACGTTATTTGTACTACACTCTCGTGAATTTATTTTTGTCACTGGTGCGTAATTTACTTCTTGCCAATCGCGTTACGTAATATATTATTACACCTTAGTTTCTTAATAAATAGTATATTATTCAACAAGCGTATAATGATGGCTATTACACACAAAGATGAAATTGCAATAAGAGCCGGAGGCGAGTGTTGTAACATCTTTGGGGGTAAAAGTTTTAGATTTTTTCGGATGATGGCCCTCGGACTGACGTTTTAAGAATGCCTGTAACTTCATGTAAGTCTCTAGGTGGATGCTATGGTAAATATTCAATGTACTTTTCAGCATAGAATAATATACCCACAATGATGATGACTTGTATTTTTTTACAAGTTCAACAAAATACGCTAGGATAACATTTTTAGAAAAAGACGATGTTTTTTTGAGCTAGTTGCCAATTCATAAAAATTTTGTACACCGCATCATATTTACCTTTTGACTTGTTAGGTAGGAGATTTTCTGTAGCGCTAGCCGCTAATTTTAAAATGTCTGGCGATGTACAAGACATATCGTCTAAATCTGATTCACTATTAGATAGTTTTCTAATAATACCAGAGAATGTACACACCAAATAACTCATAAACTAATTGACAGTATATCTACAAATACAATGACAAGTAAATTCACAAATTGTCAAATTTGACGTAACGATTGAGTAATTATTACATGGAACTGTCATTATTTTTCAATTCAATATTGCATATTTAACAGATATATTAATTAATAGTTGTGGAGAAAAATAATTATTAATTTTTGAAATTCAGCTTTGTATGTCTATTTTTTTAATAAAATGTGTCTAACTTAACTTTTACTTTAATTAAATTCTATTTTTAAAGTTCGTTTTTCATTGACATTACTGAAGCTACGCTAATAACCACAAGGACATATATGTGCATACAATATGTTGAAGGATTTCCATTATATTCTGACCTTTATCGTATTCTTACAGGGTGAGATACAATATTACTGAACTGCAAAAGTTGCAAGAATTAATAAGTACTATAGTATATTATATCACGAGTGCAGAAAGTAATCTATTCCACACGAGTGTGGAATAGAATTTATGCAAGAGGGCACACTATACTTTTTCTACGATCAAATTAAAAATATATTTATTCAACTTAGATATTTTACAACTTAACAGCTGATTATGACTGCAAAAATGTATGTTGACAGTACCGCAGTTGTCTATATTAATTGCAGGTACATTTTATTTCATTTTTACAGTCATTTCTATTTTTTCAGAAATATATATTCCACTAGTAGATGCGGTTTCAGTATCAACGGATTACAATGTTTTATTTGCTAATGACATTTTGCTTGAGAAACTGTCATCGATATATCTATCCTTCAGCTGTTGTGGTCGATTTTCACCCGCCCTGTCGTTTGTGTTGTTAAATTTACAGCACAGTCTGGCACTATCGTGGCCGATCACCGTCGAAAACAATGACTGGTATAGTTTTTAGTATCTGGCAACTTCATAAACTAAATTTGTTCATTCTAACACATTCGTTTCCCCTTCTGGTAAAGTTTATCATTATTTTAAATATATCATCAAAATTTCCTGTAAGTGTAAATTTTCTTGGAACTTTCGTTTTGGTTTTTGCAATATTTACTACAGCAGCCGAGCCCATGTCCTGAATATCACACATTTTTAAATTTTTTAGCTCTTCCCGTCTGCATATACTCGTTATTGCTAATACTAGGGCAGTTTACAAAAAAGTAAAATAATATGGATACAAGTTTCTTTTAATAATTTTACCTGTGTTAGAAGATATATATCATCAGAAGCTTCATGTAAAAATCTAGGAATGTGTTCATTTTTAGGAATTTTTGGCGGCATAACCTTCGAACTTTCTCTTAAGAAATGCACGTAATTTTTGATAGCTGGAAATTTCAACATTCTTCTTTATTGACAAAGTAGTCCTCAACATTGAGTGAATTGACCACACTGTCAATTGAAACTTTTTAGATAGCTCTCCAAAGTAAGCTATCATAACATGTTCTGAAATGGATTGTACCTTGTGGTTTTTCGCCACTCCATGAATCTTGAATATTATGTTAAATTGTACTTTTTTAAGGACGTTTGGGGTAAAAACTCTTCGCTAAAATTATTTGCCGCCTCTACAATGTGGGGAGGAATATTCTCATCATCACTAGCCATTGTAATAAACTTTAATTTTAACTGTCACATATAAATAAAAATGTTTTTGACAGATCCATGTAATTTAATATGAAAAAACATAAGCATTCATGTTTATACATAAAGCCTCATTTTTGTCAACATATTAAAGGTGTGATGGTGTAGTGGAACGTATAGAAGTCTGTTGACCATGAGGTTGACTCGCGGTCACGTTAAAATTTATTAATTTTCAATTTTACATAAGAGTTTGGGAATGGCAATGTGGAATAATATTGTAACATGTCTATCGCCATGCTACCTTTCCTTAAGTCACCGTCCCCCCGAACCCTAAAATCAATTCCGATCCAATGTATTATTAGACACAACCTTACCACTGTCAAACTTACCCCCCCCCCGTGGATTAACCGAGCCCACCGGATCACCGAAATACTAAAGATAAGTCAAGTCCGTTTATACATTTCCACTTATAATTCCTGTGGCAATTCGCAATTTTTTATCAATAAACAAATATTCTTTACTCACAGTTTGATTTGTATACCTTGGACTATAAGTCTTAAGGGTGTAGCGTGGCCGGTATTTTATTTCAAGTAACTTCTTCATTTGTTTAATTAAAGTAATTACAAGGTGTTTCTATCTTTCTCACCTTAGTTTTTGTGTAGTTTGTTTGCTTAATGGCGTTCAAAAGATAGTGGCGCCCTTTTTACTTATACATCCCAATCCTTCCTATAGTGAGCATTAACTTGGAGTCGAACCACCCCCTGGAGAGGGTCTCTTAGCCGGGATCTCTTTTGAGGAGCTAATAGTGTTACAATATTACGCACAGTTTGGTGCATGTGTACGGAATTTTCAATTTCCTGATTTAAAATACAGTACATCGTAAATTAGCAACAGTTATTATTTAGTAATTCAGTAATTAATTCAATTTAAATTAGCAATGAAATTGTAGATATGACCTGGATTTTAAAGGAATGCAACAAAAATTCATTAATTTCATTTGGGAAGTCATTTTGAACATCTTACTTAAGTAAGATAAGTTAAAATTACTGTTGTTTTTTTTATTTTTCTATGTGTTGTTATTTTTTATAAATTTTATTTAAAATGAAATTGTAGATATGACCTGGATTTTAGAGGAATGCAACAAAAATTCATTAATTTCATTTGGGAAGTCATTTTGAACATCTTACTTAAGTATAAGATAAGTTAAAATTACTGTTGTTTTTTTTCATTTTTCTATGTGTTGTTATTTTTTATAAATTTTATATAAATAAATTGTTTTCTTTTCTGTAACGCTATTTCGTTAATGAATTTTTTCAAAATTTTTTAATAAGACGAGTAAAAAAATTTTTTTTCAAAAATTAAACGTATACTATGGTATTCAGTATGCTGTGAGTTGTTATAAAAAAATATTAATTGTTGATGCAATTTTGTATAACAAATTGTTTAATTAATAAACAATTAAATAATTGACTGACAAATTCGAAAAAAATACCATTTTGTAGAGAAGAGAAAATTATGATTTTTAGGATTTTTTTCATTTCTTAATATTAAATTTAAACAATTTTTAATAAACAAAAACGTTAATTAACAATTAGAAAATTTTGTAAAGATAATTTTTTTTTAAAATCATGGTTTTTAATGAACAATAGAATGGCAAAAAAAATTTTTTTAAATTGTTAAATAAGCTATTTGTTTTAAAAAATTTTTTAAACAATTGGTCACAAACATTTAAAAAAATTGGATTTATATTGTTCAGAGTCTATTAAAAACGACTGTAAACAATTGTTTAAAAAAATTTAAATTTTTCACATCTAAAATCGCATTTGTTTACTTTGCTTGTTAATAACAATTTCAATTTTTAAAAATTTAAAAATTTTATTATGTAACTTTGTTCAGTAGCTTTATGATAAAGGATTCCAAGGGTTAAAAAAAATCTGGGCTTTTTATTTTACTCACAGTAACGAATTTAAAGCTAGTAGCAATGAAGATGTAATTTTTTAATTAACAAATGGATAGAAATGTGAAAAATAACGGAAAAAATTTTTTGACTGAAGAAATTTGTTCTCTGATATGTTCTGTTAGTGCTAAAATTAAAAAAAAATATTTTATTTATATTTACTTATTGAAAAAAAATAATTTGTCATTTGGTCGTTGCGACGGTGACGCGCCGACCGTTTTTTATGCCATTTTCAACATTAATTTAGACCTATAAATAATTGAGCTACAATTCGGGGAGTCGGTACTTTATTTTTGGAAATTTCTTGCCCTTTAAGAATCTGTTCAGCTTTTGTTCTGGCTATTATAGTTTATGAGTTATTAGCAAAAAATGTAAACCCCCTTTTTTTAAAATCTTAAATTTTTAATAACAATAGGAAATTTTTTAAAACGGATTTTAATATTCAGGAACATTTTTATATTTGTCATTTCTACTCGATTGACACCAAAATCAGATTGTTCGGATCGGTGTAACCCAAATCCGATTTAAATGACTGCTCGACCAGACTATAATACTTTGATGAAAAAATAAAAATATCCAGAAAACTGGTAACTTTAGGTATAGCGAGTACTTCATATAATTTGAAGAATGATATTAGTACTTTTCGATAGTGATAAAATACAGGGTGTTCTATTTAAAATTACCAAGAAAATAATGTACATTTTGACTTACCCTGTATTAAATTTAACGAATATTATAAAAACGAATATGTTTTATAATTTTTAACAATTATTAAAAAACTTTGGTTGCAAGAGATCAATGCTCCTATACTCCTTTTGAATTATACAGGGAATTAAACTTGATACGATTTTCAGATAATATTGGTTATAGCTTTTTAAATACCCGGTATAACATAATAAAACATTACATTGTTGTGATGCAGATTTCGAATTTAAAATAAAATACAGGGTGCCACCATCTTATGGAAAACCCTGTAAGATTGTAACTAATTTTAAAATGTGGAAATGTGGAGTTTAAAGTTGCCTACAATTTTTGTCAAAAACTTTTTTTTGTATTTTTTAGTATAATAGATCTACTGAGCTTCCTCACACTAATCAATCACCCTGTATAATACGGAATATGAAATTTTCTGTGTTGATCGTAGAAATAGTAGGTATATTACATACGTAGCGGGAAAGTACTCTATTTCTAGAATGAGGTTTGTATACTGTTTTACTCACAATCGGTTAGTAGTTTATGGATTTCTAATACTCACATTCTACCAATAATAATTTCGTTTCAAATACCTGTAAAGTACGTTTCACAATAATTCGTTGACTCCGGTACCTGACCTTAGGGGATTAGTAATGAAAGGTTATAAATTTCTCACTGTACAGTAAACATTAACAGATCCGTAATCCGGTTTTCAAAATAGATTTAAATAAAACTCAGTAACATTTACTAAAACTTAAATTTATTTTGTAAAAAAAATCACGAAATTTTTTAAAAACAAACAAACAAATTTTAAGTTTATTTATGAATTGAAATTAAACAAAACTGTTGAAACTTACGTATACGTATACGTATACGTATATATCTTCCTGGACAAAAATAAATAATACCTTTCTGTAAATGTTCGAAGAAATATTAACCACCTTTTATTAGTAATCCCTTAAGAGCAGTTAAGAGCAGGTACCAAGTCAACGATTTATTGTGAAACGTACTTTACCTATCAATTTTCATTATACGATAAGATGAATTATTTTAAGTAACCTGTGAGATCGTTGATAGGTAACCAAACAAGTTTGTTCAATCTGACATTTAGGCGATACACGACGCCACTAATATTACATATAATCAAATTGTGTTTATTTTACAAAAATATCTGATAGTGAATTTGAATGTAATGTAACTATTAATATTTATAATTCCAAATAGTTTTCTTTTTGTATTGTTGTTTCTTAATTAAATAAATCTTGAGTGAATTCTATTTTTTCTAAACCATCTTTAAATAAAAAATGACATTGACATTTGCAGGTAAGAAAAGTGACAGATGCTATCCGGGAAAGTACTTTCCCAGATAGCTGAGAAAGTAAAGTAAGCACCTAATAAGTCGCTTCTTGATTAGTTCAAAGGTTAGAAATCCATAAATTACAAACCGATTGTGGGTAAAAGTATATTACACAATTGTTTGTTACCCTCTGGGGGAAACTACGTAAAAAGTAACATTGTAGAATCATTTTTTTGTAGGTACAGGTACATACTGTATGAAACATATCGCAATTTCAAATTCATATTCGCTTCTGTAGTATTCATAAACAGTATCTAGAATTTCGGCAAAATAAACAACAACGCGTGATAATAAACACGTTAAACAGAACAGAAGCTGAAGCAGGTAATCCATGTAAACACAATTAGATCGCGTCCATGGGAATCGTGATTTTCCAGTTTAAATCCGATGATCATCACTTGGAGCACATCCGATTAAAATTTACACGTAAATACACACCTAATTGCGTATGCAAATTTTCATCTGACACGTTTCTATGTAGTTTAATTATTAGGTCGATGCGAATGCAACAGCAGCTTATTATCTATAACTGGGAGAAATGACAAAAATGGCAATTTTTTTAATCTCAAATTTGTTTGCATTTGTTAACGAAAAACAAATACTAGATGTCGCAGACTAATTTATCCAGGCTCATAAACAAATAAAGATTCTAGAGTGGGACAAAAAATGATCTATTCCATTTCCAATACACTTTAATATGGCGTAGAAAAAATTATCCCCTAAATATTCAGCCCTTAGTTACCATCCTCTATTTAACAAATGTTTTAAAAATAAAATGGGTTCGTAGGTAATCAAGAAAATAGTATATTTTTGTTAAATTAATCAAGAACGCCTTAAGTCTTAAAGGAACAATAAAAATAAAGGAAAAAATAACAATTAACTAATTATTAAGAATAATAAAAAACTCTTCGTTTCAACGTAACTTCCAAGTTTATTTGAAAAAATATGTTTTAATTCACAATGACGGCCGTTTCGCTAAGAAGCATCGTCAGATTGACATTTAGGTTACATTTTGTTTGTTTGTAGCTAGGTACCTGATGTTGATTAGGTAGTTATAAGGCTAAATCAAGTTTGGAAGAAATAAAACATAACAATATTAAAGCCGTAAGGGATTATCCTGGATGTACTTCCTTCTAAGATCAGTATAACTGTGCAATGATATAGAAAAACCAGAAAAAAAACTATATCATGCTGATCTTTACAATAACTTAATATATTCGTGTTTTACAATTATGTCTTATCTATGTATAAAATGTAAACTCAATCAAAGTAAACAGTTTAATAGTGGAGAACTTCCAAAATTTGTTTGTTCATTAACAACTTTAAATTGTGGATCTGCTAGATATCTTTTTATATCAAGTTCTTCAAGGAAATCTAAATTTTGTTTTTTATCACAAGTGTGTAGTATTTGGATGTCATTGGTGTGTAAGAGTGAGGTTGTATGTTCAAGTAGGTGTTTTGCATAATTTGACTTATCTGGTTGTTTTAATCTATATGCTCTTAAGCTCTTAAATCTTACTTCAACATTTCTTTGTGTTTAACCTATATATACAGCATTACATTCTGGACAATTAATTTTGTAAACACCAGATTTTTTTAAATTGGGTAATTTTGTTTTTACATTTAACAATTTTGTACCAAAATTATTTTGTGTTTTAAATGATATTAATGCTGATGTTGCCGAAGATATTATTATTGAAATTGTATTGGAAATATTTCCACAATATGTAATATTTTTATAACTTTTAATTTCTTTAGTTTGTTTAGGAAATATTAGTTGTAGTGACACTTTCTGTTCTTTCTTATTAATTAATTTATTTATTAAATGAATTGGATAGCCATGAGACGTAGCTATTTGTTTTATGATACTAATTTCTTTATCAAAGTTAATTTTGTCCATTGGATTTGAAAATGCTCTATGTATCATACAATTATAAGCTGCTAATTTATGCGTTATAGGATGATTTGAATTATATGGTATGGTTACATCTGTTTGTGTAGGTTTTCTCTATATTGAATAATTTAATGAATTATTAACTTTTTCAATTCTTAAATCTAGAAAATTAATTGAATTATTTTCTTCAACTTCTAAAGTAAAATTAATTTTAGGATGCAAGGTATTTATATAATTAAAAAATATATCTAGCTGTCGTTCGCTACCTACAAATCCTGCTAACACATCATCAACATATCTATACCAAAATACAATATTGTTTTTATAACTAGAATTTAAGATTATGTTTTCTATTAACATCTAGGCTTTAATATTGTTATGTCTTATTACTTCCATACTTGGTCTATCCTTAATACTACCTAAACTCGTACCTAAACATCAGGTACCTAGCTACAAACAAACAAAATGTACATTAGATGTTCGAATTATAGCCCATCTGCTGCAACACACATTACGAATCTTGCCAGATATCTGGTAAGTTTTCGGTTTTTGACATTTCCAATGTATCGATTAAAGAAAAAATTTCAATTAGAAAAATGTTTCTATTATACGTGTACTAACTCCGTTTTGCTAATTTTTTGGTATTTAATTTTTTAGGAAACATACTTCCCGATGTGCTAAAAGATATTCCTCTTAATGGACGCCAAGAAATGTGGTAGCAATAAGACGGAGCACCTCCACACAAAGCGAGAATCTTTATCGACCACCAACAAAACCGTTTCGATAACCACTGGATACCAAACAACTCTCCAGAAATTTTGTGGGTGGCACGCTCACCTGACTTGTCACCTCTTAACTATTTCTTTTGGGGAACGATAAAAGATTTTGTTTATCAACCAAAACAGCAAAATGTAGAAGAATTAAAAGAAAACATAAGACGAGCATGTGGCCAAATTACTGCTGCAATGATTCAAGCCACATGTACAAGATATCTTCTGGCAAGATTCGAAATGTGTGTTGCAGCAGTTCGACTACAATTCGAGCATCTAATGTAAATAATATTAATTAATTAATTGTTATTTTTATTACATTTATTTTTATTGTTCCTTTAAGCTTTAAGGTTTTCTTGATTAATTTAACAAAAATAAACTGATATTTTCTCCATTACCTATGAACCCATTTTAATTTTGAAAAATTTGTTGAATAGACAACGGTAGACCAAATCCAAAATTATCAAAAAATATACAGGGTACTATTAAGAAATTTAAAGTTAGGGGTTGTAATTAAGGGATGAATATTTAGGGGATAATATTTTCTACGCCATATTAAAGTGTATTGGAAATGAAATAGATTAGTTTTTGTCCCATTCAAGAATATTTATTCGTTTAAGAGATATAGCCTGGATAAATTAGTCTGGGACACCCGGTATATAATCATCTATCAATACGACATATACTGGGTCGATAGCATGGTGCATTTTATCAATTTTAATTATTTTATAAATGTTAAATTTCTATACGTAATAGTATATTACATGTACTATACTTTTTCTATACTACTGAAAGTCTGACATCTGAGTACTTTACAATTTTTATTTATTTACATTTATATTTATAGTTATATTCTGGTAGCTACTGAATACAAACGACCCAGACTTTTCTAATATACTGCCCATCTACTATATTAGTCGAAATAAATTTTTAAGTCACCACGTTTTTCTGTATTTTTGAATAATGTTGAATAATTTTCTTGTGAAACTTTTGACAGTTCAGAATTGTTTTAATTTCAAAGCTCACTTTATACTTTCAAAGGCGACTTTATAAATTCAAAACTTTTACAAAACCTCCCCCATTTTATAACACCTACTTTTTATAACAGTTTTTGAAAAGTTTGATTTTCAGTCATACAAAAATGTTACAAAATGGGTTGTAACAGTAGTAGAAAAAGAATAAAATACAGAAACGTTTATACGAGATGTGTTCAGAAAATAATGGAAATTATTAAATTTTGCTGCAAAAGAGTTAGGAATCTGAAAATGTATATATTAAAAACACCAACTAATTTACTTTGACATGCTTACCCGGTTGGTTAGACCCTTGTTCCAAAATGGTTGAATTTGAATGCCTAAATGATTTAAAGTATACGCCAAAACAAATAATACTGAAAAACTAAAGCTTTATTAAACATAAAAAATTGAATAACATTTCAAATAATGCGAATTTTAAGTTTTGCTTCTATACAAAATGTGTTTAAAGTGCTGTAACGGTACAAAAGATATTTTAATTAGTTCCCACCTCTATATCGCCAAAATTTTTATATTTTAATTAAGTAGATAAAACATTTGGTATTTTCGTACAGAAATTAGATTTTTAAAAATATTCTTGACAAGAAAACTTGTGTGTGTAAACTGCAAAATAATTTTTTAAGGTTGGTTGAACCATTTTTGCGAAGGATTTTAATTTATTTTGGAAGTTGATAATATTCGGGCACTGGAAAGTGTTGGAGTATATGGTTATATTGTTATTTTCCCAATTTTTCTTCAAGAGAGAATTTGTACCACATCTAGTTGTTTTTTTTATGTTGATTTTACTGTAACAGGTATGTGTTTTAACTTTCTAGCAATAATCAGTATTTTTTATGTCAATAATAGTTCTTTTTTATTTGATTGTAATGGGTAAACTTCGTTTAATATTCAGTTTTTTTGTATTTACGCTTGAATTTGCTTAAAGCTTTAAGTAACTGGTTTTATGTATTTTTAGAAATGAATTCGGCCTTTAATCACTATAAAATATTGGACTGTTGAAGTATTTGTTGGAAACAACCCTTTGGCAAGGGGTTTTTTAATCATGGTTCTTTTCTTGGTTTCTTTTCCGTTTGAAATTGCCATTATAAGGATCTATATCGGTGTTTCTGGTTGAGCTTTGGGATCCCTAATCGAGCAGGCATTAAAGGAATATGAGACGTATTGCAACGGAATACTTCGCTGAGGCTTTTCTTCTAGACCAGGGATGGGAAAACGTTTTCCTCCGCGTGTCAATATTTGTCAACAAAATTTATGGCGGGCCTAGTTGTTGTATGACTTGTATTTATGGGTATATTATACTGAAATAAAAATGTTGATGTGTATTTTCTGAAAAACTTATTTGTTTTAAAATATGTAATGGTTAATTATTGGGACAATAAAAAATTTCAGACATCGTTTATTTAATTATTAAACAGTTGGTTGAGAAGTAGAAGGTTGAGGAGCGTTGCTGCTGGTCTTTGAGGGGATGTGAGACATGTGGAATTGTTTTTGTTTTTGTATAACTGCCTGAAAGGCCGGCTCCATCTTTGATGCTGAACGCAAACAATTCTTTCTTAATTTCATTATAGAAAAAGTTTGTTCGCACAAGTAGCTTGTACCAAACATCGCCATTAATTTCTGAGCCTGGGAAACTATATTTGGATACTGTCACCTAGATATGGATTTATAAAATTCCAATTTGCTGGTGTTAAGAAATAATTGCTTGAAATGAGTATTGCGTTGCATTTCAATAAGTTCAAGTTGGAGGTTAGCTGGTGCTTCATCGATGTTTATATTAAAAGGCATCGAAAAAGCATTTAGTGACGGCTCAATCCTCTTGAAATCTCTTCTCAAATTCCTCGTGCAGTTTCTTCAGTTGTTGAGCGAACTTATTTAAATTATCGAGTGAGACAGGTGATATACTGCTCAATTTAGGATGCAATAGCATCCTAGGAAGGGGTGCGCGTGAGGTCCAAAGTCCAAAGGTCGATTGGACAGCGGACTGCGTGTTCGCTTCTACTGGCACTCGCAATATGTGAGATTGTTTTGTTAATTGTTCGATTCGCGCCCTAACAATAAAAATTAAATTTCTATCAGCATGAAAAATTGATTTTTGTTTGAATGGTCAGGGGCCGGATTCCAATGCTTCGCGGGCCAGAGATTGCCCGCGGGCTGTAGTTTCCCCATCCCTGTTCTAGATCAAGCAGCACGCAAGTTTATCAAAATTATTTATTTTTTATTTATTTAAAAGATATTACCGCTTACGACAGATTAAATTAGTCTATTGAATTATTAATTGTAAACTGTATCTAAGGGTTGGGGTGTGGACATAAAAAGTGTATATTTACAGGTTGTTTAACATACACGTATGCGCCTGAGCTCAAGCGACGTTGTTTATTTTTCTATTATACAATTTTTTTATACACCTTGGCCACCAGTAACAGTTTTTATATTTTTTTTATATATTTATATTTAGTTTGTATAATATTATTACTTTCATTTATAATCAATCACTAAATGCTATTTAGCTTAAATAATTTAAAGTTATTTTTTTTCTGATATACAGACGTTTATACTTATCTCTAGTATTGGAATAAATTGATTTAAAATATATTTGCTTTTTCTGTGGGTAATTGTTTGTGATAAACCTTTTGATAAATTGATGGTTTATTAGGGTTCATATGTATGGTACTTGGATCAATTTATCTAGCGCCCTTAATTAAAAAAAAATACACTCATATTGGACCTCGGCCTTCTCCACTGTTGACTAGCCGCGAGTATCATTAAATATCATCATATAACCCAATTGTGACAGAGTAAGTGTATTTTTTTTGACATACAACATATGAAATCTTAATAAAATAGTAGTTTTCCGTCACAGTGCTCGCCATTGCGTTCCAAGCAGTACTTATAACGCTTATTAACAAGATTACTTAGCATGTTATTAAAAATAGGCTGCTGCATTCTTCTGAAAAAGTTTAAAATTTTTTCTGTAAAAATTGCTTGTTTCACCATACCTCATACGTAACCATCATGAGTTGTTAGATCAGGTGAATGAGAAGGGTAAGGAAATTTCGTGATAGGAGAAATTACGCGGTCTTCAAAATTTTCTCGAATCACATCTAAGGATGCTGTCGTGGTATGACAAGTAGCCCCATTCTGTTGGAACCATTGGGTATCTAACTGTATGTTTTTGGCACGACAGAATTGTCTGAGATAAATAAAAAATGGTGTAAAAATTTGTTCTTTATATCGCACTTGATTTAGTGTAACGGTCTTCTACACTCGTCTTCTATGAATAATCTATTACCTGACACTGCGCACCAAATCGTCACACGGTCACTATGAAGAGGGTTCTCTACGGTGATGCCTGGTCGTTCAAAACCAAGAAAACGATTTGTCTTTCGTTTGATAAATCCATTCAGATAGATGTGCATAATAAACAAATCTTTATTTCTTGTCTTGTCTTGTCAAGTGTTGCTCAATCTGTATTTTATAGGAAAAACCACCAATCTTCTTAAACATTCTTCGGGTAGACGTTACACTCAAATTTGTTTTTAGAGATGTTCTGTGAAGACTTCTTTTTGGTGATTCTAACACCTGTTGAAAAAGCCTTCCTTGATTGGCATTTGTTGCCATGGTAATTGGATGACCAATATAGCTTTTCGTTATTGTTGTATTAACAAGTCCTTATTAGTCGGTGCAGGCTTCTGAAACTCTTTCCGAAATTGATTGGCAACCATTAACAAACTAAATCCATGTAATCGTCCATTCCCGTATGAGCGGAAATAATACTAAATAAATAATATTTTTTCTTGCTTTGTAAGCACCATCTCGAATCTGTTTGACAGTTGTTTGTTAGAATAAACAATGTTTAAAAATACCATGAAAATTATTGTCACTTGCTTCATATGACGAGATTATATTTCATATAGGCTTCCTGATTTCATTGTCCTTTGTTTTGGCGCATACCATAAGTGATAAAACATGGGTTTATGGATCTAACGTCAAAGCTAAGGCTTCATTTTCCCAGTAGAGGTACTCTGGATAGACAAGAACCAAAAAAGCTCTACAAGTGAGGGGGAACGTGAAGGTTATGCTCACCACTGTGTTCTTCGAATTAATGTCAAGGTGCATTATGAGTTCCCGGCACGTGGTTAAACGGTCAATTGGGACAGAGACCTCTAGAGGAAAAAATTGCAAATGTCGCATGGAGTAAAACAATTTATTTTGAATTATTTTTGTATTATATTTAGGTCATCGTAATTACTGAAATTTTAATTTTGTGTCAATGACAAACTTGCAACTGTGGTTTTCTATTCAATTCGATTGTAGTTCATTCCTGTGATATATTAATATAATCATAGAAATTATAGGTTATGTTAGTAAATTCTTCGGAGAGATAAGGTAAACAGAATAATTCTTTGTTATCTTTTTTTCTCTAGGAACCGATCAAATTGTAATTGCTGAAACTTTGGTACAGTTTCAAGATTCAATTCTAAAAACAACGTTTGGTGTTGATTGTGCAATACAAGTGTGGAGTGATAATTTATTTGAACCTATTTCAACAAGGATAACTTCTACAAAGGAACTGTCAATATTAACAGAATTGACTGACTGTAATTGAATGACTAAATACTATTGTGAAATTAGTAACAGAAATATTTCCAAAAAATAGGAAGAAGCAAACATATAGTTATGACAGTGACCGATGAAATAATAGGTATTTTCTCTCATGAAAATAAAAATAGTTTTATGATATTATTTTTTATTATCTATACTAAGTGACATAAAAACACCCAGTTTTAATTGATTTTTTCTACGGCTGCTATAGAATCTGGTGCTTTTGACACCTTTGACAGAACTACAAAGTGACGTATTGCTATCAACTGTGGGAAAAATCTAACTCACGGGTCTTTTCCCACACCACGTGCATTTAAATGGGAATTCAGCCGTGAGGTAGATTTTTTCCCACAGTTACGAAGAAATGAAACACCAGGAATCTCAATACAAAAAAAGTATAGTGTGCAACACGGTGGAAAAGACACTTTTCTTACTCGTGTGTTCGTGAGGAAAGTGTAACTTTTCCACCTTGTTGCACAATATACTATTATTTTAATAAAATTTGGTGAATTTATTTATTTTTCTGAAATAAACAATTGATAAAATTTTCAGCATTATCAGTTGAAGATTCTGGTTTTTATAATGCTTTTCTTGTGTTAGGGGTGATAATTACACTGCGACCTATAGGATCTATTGTGTCCCCCTTTACTTGCCATGTTCTGATATTTCCTCAGACCTATAGCAGCTCTTCGAGTCCTATTTTCCTGAGGAAGTTTAGGACATCGTCGGGCTTCAAATCAGGTAGATCCCCTTCCTCTATTTCATGTACTCCTAGGTATCTAGCCCTAGAATTTTGCAAGGCAGGGCATTCTGAGAGTATGTGTATTGAGGTTTCATCCTCTTTCTCACAGAATCTGCACTTTGCTTCATCTGCTAACCCTAGTTTCTTCTTAACCGGCAATGCCCGGTTAATATTCCCGTTAGAATTCGGAGTTTTTTTTAATAAGGTTGAGGCAGCTAAGAGATCTCTTCCGGTCATAGTTCCCCAGTAGTATCTTAGATTGCCTCAGTCCTTCGAGCTGATTCCAGTACTTGGATTTTTCCTTCTCCATTTCTTCCCTTAGTTTTCCTAAGATTACTCTACTGCTGATCCCACAAGACGGTTCTAGTCCCAAATGTGGGGTTTCAGCTCCTTTTTTTTGCCAGCTTATCTGCTGTTTCATTCCCCTCTATTCCTATGTGTCCCGGGACCCATAGGAGTGACAGTGTTTTTCTGGCCTAGTTCATTTAGTTTGCCTAGGCATTCCCAAACCATCTTCGAACTGATTATATTTGAGCTCAGCGCTTTGATGGCTGCTTGACTATCCGACATGATCACAATCTCTTGTCTGCGGTAGTTTCTTCCAATATTGAATTCCACACATCTTTCGATGGCGCGGACTTCTGCTTGAAAGATGCTCGGGTATGTGCCCAAGCTTTTTGAGTATTTGGTTCTCGCTCCAAAAACTCCTATCCCAGTTCCCTCGTCTAGCTTGGAACCGTCCTTATACCACTTTATGGTATTCTGGTTTAAATTCTGTATGGTGTCTTCATCCCATTCAGATTTATTACTCAACTTTGTGATGAATTTTCTCACAAAGTTGAATTTCTTTGGCATATCATCTTGATCAAGTTTGATCAAAATGAAGTGATCGAGGTTTTTCCCTGATAATTCCTTCTTTGCTCATTCTATATATTGTTTTCTTCCTTACACTTTCTAGCAGAATGTGCAGTGGGGTCAAGTTTAAAATCACCTCCATTGCAGCAGTGGTGCAAGTTCCCATTGCTCCAGTGATACATGAACAGGCTAGTCTCTGAATCTTCGAGAGGTTTTTCCTCGTCGTATTCAGATTAGCCCTTACGCCCCAAGCCACTGCCCCATATGTGATTACTGGTCTCACTGTGTACATCCATTGCAGGATACGTGGGTTACATCCCCAGTTCTTCCCTGCAATGTTCCTACACACCATGAGGGCCTTGGTTGCTGTGTGTATTACTTCGTCTTCGTGTTTGTTCCAGAGTAACCTGCTATCTAGGTTGCATACTCCTTTCACAAGGTTGCAGTTTGTACCTCTTGCCATTTGCAAGTAATATCAGTGCTTAAAACTTTCTCAAAACTAGTAAAATTCTGTCTGATTTGTAGCTGCAAGTTTCTTTTCTCACATAAATTCTATTTTCTAAAACATTTAAAATAGCTCTTGATTCATTTAGTTTCTTTTGCAGACCACTGCTTTTTAGGCATGATGTCACAAATTCAAATAAAGTTTGAATAGTGAGTGTATACTCCATAGTTTAATAAAACAAACGAATATAATTCGGTATTAAAGATTTAAAATAATCTCAATACAAAACGTAGATATGAATATATCAATAATATAATTAATAAAAAAGACAAAACCAGACCTTAAACTAAACATTAAATTGAACACTTGTAGTTTTCATAAATATTAACGATACCTATTTTAAAGATATTAGGAGTCAAAATATTGTTTTTATAGCACTAAAAAAAAACAAGAAAATGTGGTCACGTCACAATAATGTGGCGTATTAGGAAACCAAATAATCCGTAGTTAGTCTCAATATATTAAAAATTATATTTGTGATGATTTTCCTATCAAGATTCGATACATTAAAGTGAGTACACGCATTATATAATGCACTTTAATGCATTTCAAATACAGAAAACGTTTATTGACATTGCGGTTGAATAAATATGATTCACGCGTGGAACGGTATGAAAATCGTTAATCAAGAGTGACACTCTTTCCTAATTGCTACATAAATGTACCAAAACCAGTGTCGTGGATAATAAATTTTAATTGATCTTGCATCTCTTGTTCCTGATAAACGCTTTATAAAATAAGCGTTCCGCAATCCGACTAATATTATTCGTACCTACAATAAGTTACATAGCGTTGATTTACCTACGATTCTCACATAAACGAGTCCATACCTTTTGAAGGAACCTGTATAACAGATTAAAACCTTATATCAAAAGCTTTAAAACTTCGGTATAATATACATTCTCATTTAAAAAATCATATGTTTGGTTTGTAAGTTATACAACACTCTGTATAGTTTGAGATGATTTCAAAATATGCATCCTAAAGACAACTACCATTTTTGTTGATAACTTTTTTTGATACCTCTTAAAACATCTCATATACCGAACTGTCGTAAGATTGATACATCCTGTATATTAAATTGATTGTACTAACCCTTACTTTTTGGAAGTCCATCTTATTAAGAATAATAAAAAACTCTACATTTTAACAAAACTTCCACTATTTATTTAAAAAACTGCGAAACGGCTGCTGTCATTGAGTTTTTAAAAAAGAAGTTTTTTAAATAAATGGTGGAAGTTTTGTTAAAACGAAGAGTTTTTTATTATTCTTAACATCCTGTATATATTACTTGGTCTAGCCTAAGACAGTACAACGTCACCCGGGTCAGCTGGAACGTACTAAAATATATTTTAAAAAACTTTTTCCTTCTAATCATTTGTAATGCAAACTTTTAATTGCTTGGTGCATTTCATGTTTTCCAGTAAATACTTTTAGATTATTTTAGTTTTACGTTAAATATATTATCCGTATTTATGTAGAGGAATTGGCAAATTTTGTTTGAAGTCGCGAAAATCTAATATTTGAAAACTCTCTGGCAAAACATGTTTGTTTTTCCGAAATAATGTTTCATCTAAACAGCGAATATTTATGTTTGTATAAAATGTGTTTATTATTAAAGTAGATTTCAGTTGTTTGCGAATTATTTTACTGTAGACAGATGCAATTTTCGAGCTTTGTAAATTTGTTTGAAGGTAAACTAGGTGAACATTGAGATTTGAGGGATTTTTACATTCAATATAAAGATGAGTGTCTATCCAATTTCATTTAACGCTTAAATATATTAAATAAATATCTATCAAAGCTTAACCTATTATCTACAAATCAATTTGGTTTTAAAAAAGGATATTCCACTCTGGATCTCGATTCCCGAAATCTCACAAGGAGAAAGTGACGTGCAACCACATTTATACTGAACGAGGTATATGCAAAATATTAGATGTTAGTTCACCCACATTGGTCATCTATCTTCCCCTTTTTATTAAAATATTTTAAATATACCAAGATCTACCGAAAATGAACAAAGGTTAATACTAAAATGATTATCAAACACTATATTTATTTTTTATACCCAATACGCTACATTATTGTGACGTCACTTCGCTATTGCTTAAGATAAGTGATAGCATTATATCCAAACAAGCTGTGGCCTTATAGTAGTTAGTTTGCATTGAAGTTTTTTGTATAATGCATTTTCTTGTTTTTTGTAGAGTTTTTGACATTATAGTGCTATAAAAACACATTATTATCGTTAAGGAGTAGTTTAAGTTATATTTAAAGAAGTTTTATTTTCTTCTAAAATAAAAAAATAATATTACTTAACCTCAAAAGCAAACTTTTTTATATAAAACGAAATAAAACTTCTTTAAATACGACTTGAATTATTCCTTAACGATAATAATGTGTATATTTATCACTATAATAACTCATAAACAAGAAAATACATATCATAAAAATGCTTAAGGTAAGTTTTCATGCATACGAAATCCGACGATTCGATCATACGAAAAATTTTTAATATTATGATTTAGTTGTAAACAAAAGAGTAAGGTTAAAATTACTCCGATATCGCAGAAAGTTAAAGATAATTTAAATTTTTCCGATTATCGGAAAAAGGTTAAATTTTCGGATAAAGATTTCGCGCCATTTGCTTTTTAAATTTTTAGACCAATTAAACATTTTTCGTATGATCGGATCATCGTATTTCGGATGCATGAAAACTTACCACTTGACTTATTTCCTACAATAGCGACAGTGACGTTTCTAATGTGGTGTATTGCAATAAAAATATTAAAATGCGGTAACCTTTTCATTGTTTGCTGATTAAGGTTCTGGCAGCTGTTATATTTAACTAAAATATCATGCATTCTATAGGTACAACCGGAAAAACCTTAAAATTAATGACGCACTGAAAGAATGTTTTGGTTTGAACTGTAAGTGCTTTTCTCGTAACATATTCATTATAATTACTTGGTGAAATCTTTATGAAACCTGTCAAAATTAATGAGCTATGTAAGTGGAACTCTTTAAATTATTGCTTTTATTAGATTTATAAATTACGAATTTATATAAACCATTTTAATCTAATATGTGAATACGTTCGTGACTCCATTAGTTTAAATAAAAATGAAATTTACAAAATGAAAGTACCTATAATTTAATCGCTTCATTGATCTTACCAACTAATTCGTTCATGAAATAAATTCAAGACCAGTAATTAGGTGATTTGTCATAATCGTTCAGCGATTTTTTAAAATATTTTAAAATTAATATTATTGTTCAATTTCTTATAAAAAGTAACATTTTATTCAATTTCAATAAAAATATTTTAAAGTATTAAAGTCTGCACTTTATCTTAGTTATGTAATGATCTTTTGAAAGAATGTTTTGTAAAGAATTGCGTAGGTACTTTAATGAAGGTTTAATGAAGGTGTAGGCCGTTTTTAAGAACTATTAAAAAAATAAGACAGTTTTTAAAGAGTTTTAGATCTTTACAACAAATTAAAACAAGGTTTTGAAAGAGGCTTTATTGTTTGGCAGGTTTTTATAGTTCTTTAAAATAGGTTTAAGAAATATGTGGGAGGTTTGACTAAGTACCTTTGAAAAGAGGTTTAAGTAGTATTTTTGTAAGTCTTTTGGACTAGCTTGCATAGTTTCGTGGAGATTGGAGTACATTTAAATAGAGTTTTGAGTATTTTTCAAGAAGTTTAAGCAGTTATGTAAAGGATTAAATCCTTTGGAAATAAACTCTAAACAAATAACTTCTGAACAAAGTACGCAGTAGTAGTGAAATTTACTATCTTACAAAGAGATTTAGATATTTTCTGTGAAAGACATTTGCAGTATGTTAGGTCTTATGCAGTTCTGAGTATTTTGAAGAGGTTTAGGCAATTTTTTAAAGTTTAAAAGTTTTTTAGACGTCGCAGTTTTAAAGGGGGAGTAATTATGACAAGAGGCTTATGCAGATTTTATGAGGAAAGAGACAGATTTTATTATTTACAAGAAATTTAGATATTTCGTAAAGTTTTTATTTCTGAAAAAGTCATGGGAAGATTTGTATAATTTTAAAAAGTATTTTAGGTCATTCTAAGTCGTTTTGAAGAGGTTAAGGAACTTTTGTAAAAGGTTAAGTTTTAAATGTTTTTGCAAGGAACTTTGGTCAGTTTTAATTGATTTAGAAAAGTCCCTGATAGATTAATGTAATTTTAGAAACATTTTCTTTCAGTTATTTTAAGAGGTTAAGAAACTTTTGTAGAGGTTTTGGCAGTTGGAGAGATTTGAGTAGGTACTTTTGAAAAGAGGTTTAGGCAGAATTTTGAGTTATTAGGAAAAGCATTCTACTGTTTTTTAGGCTAGACGCCAAATACCACAAAAGTTTTTTAAACTGTTTTCTTGATTGTCTTAACAGCTCACTCCTCAAATTATATGAAAAAATGCAGTAGGTACTTGCTTTTTTATTTTTTTGCATAATCTGCAGAGAAGCATCTTTTATTTAAAAATAAAACGATTTTAATTCAGCAGTATTAACAAAATTGAATTTAAATTATGAAGTATTTATTGATTGGGAACATTAAGTTTTGGTTATATTATATATTTATATATATATGCAAGATTATCTCAACACGTTATATCTATAGATCGTCGTGCTTAAGCGTATGCAAATTCTCAGCATTTCCAATGAATGTTAAAGACATAAAATCAATCCTAGCTACCGACTCGTTAATTGCAATTAATTGTTGCACGCCAAAATTTGGTTTTTGCGGTAAACTCTCAATTTACAAACTATTGGAGATTTGTTAAATAAATAAATATGACATTTCGCTTGGATTTGAACGTTCTAACATTGAGAGTTTCAATCTCAGCTCAAAGTTTAAAGTTTAACAATAAAACTCAATTATGTTTATTATGTCAGTTCTATTATACAATTTAAATATGAAATAAATACCAGATAGAAGCAATTATTGACAATGGGTGGTACAGTTTTCATATAGGTATAACAACCTTGTTGCTATTAACGTTCTAATATTTTAATTATATCCTTTTTTGTGAATATTTCCGTTAAATTGTTAATTTGGTGTCGATAGGAAACCTTGAAAAACGAAATTGTGACATTCCTTCACTTGTAAGAGTATATGCAGCAGGAAATAATTTATAATTTCAATATTAATTCGCTGCTGCAAGTCCGTATACTGAGTGAGGCAACAAAGAGTTGCTTTTTAGAAAATAATACAACTGTAGTTTCTTGGACCTCACGAGATGTTCTTGATATTTGCCATGCAATATCGCACTCCATACTCTCATTATAAAAAATTATCAGAAGTTAAACGTTAGCTGTTTTAGACATAAAAGCTGTCCTTTGGAAGAAATTTAGATATGAGTACTCTTTATAAGGACTATGTAATTTTTGGGTAGTTATGAATACTTAGTTGTGGGAAGTTACACGTACTTTCTAGGAGATTTAGGTACTTTTGGAATATACGATTTAGGATGGTTTGGGTGTCATTGAAGATGTTGAAGTACCATTAAAGAAACTTGAGCACGATTGAAAAGGTTTGGGAACAATTTTAGAGGTGTATGCAGTTTTTGCATATTTAAACTTAATAAGGAATGCCTGTCTAATGTCATAGAAGTTGTTGTAACATGTCTATCGTCATGTCACCTTGCACTATTACCGACCGTAAACGATACCGCTATTATTACCGTTAAAACCGACCTTGATTCACTGTTAATGATACTGTACACGAGACACCCCTTATAGACGCTAACTATTTATCTGCTTGAACGAGGCCAATTAAAGAACGCGGCCCTCGATTGCAATTGAGTAACGAACTCATTTCTTCTGACAAATGACACAAACACGATTTCTGTTTTGAGCAAGACTATTTAAAAGACCCGCAAGGCAACGATAGCTCCTTTCATCGACCAACAGGCCGACTTGAAGAGTCGAGTTACCGTCAAGTTATCTCTAAGTTGGAGTCGAGTTACAGTCAAGATACCTCTAAGTTGGAGTGAAGTTATTGCTAAATTATCTCTAAGTTGGAGTCAAATTATCTCTAAGGTGGAGCCAAGTTATTGCCAAGTTATCTCTAAGTTGGAGTCAAGTTACCGCCAAGTTGGAGTCAAGTTATCGCTAAGTAGGAGTCGAGTTACAGTCAAGTTACCGCCAAGATACCTCTAAATTTAGAGCCCAGTTACCGCTTATGTGTAGACAGTCCTTCAAACCACTTCTGAGCTGTTAAGAATACTATTACATCCCGAGCAGCCAGAATCATTAAAGAAACTTTCATCTCTCCACGAAGAAGCTGAAGCCGCCCTGCTAGACAGCACAGAAACCTAAAGTTAAGTCCACTTTTTACAACTCCGGTCTTTATTTCAAGTAGCTTCTTTATTTGTTTAATTGCATTGCATTTAAAGAATAAATAGTGAAAGTTAATTCAACCTTTTAGTTGTTTATTGTTCTGAATAAGATGAACTTTCACACAGTCAGGGTTAGTACCATAAATTTTTTAATATAGTTATATTGTCCGTTGAAAAGATGTATGTAGTTTTAGAAATGTTTAATTACTCTTTAAAAGGAATAAATTATAATTGGGGAGGTCTGCGAAGATTCAAAGACATTTAAGCAGTTGTGAGACAGTAAAAGGATCTTTAAAGAAATTTGGATAGTGTAAGAAAGGTTGGGCACCACTGGAGAAGTTTTGGAATAATGCAGTTTTTGGAATTTCAAAGGATGTTTATCTTAAGTTACGAGAACATTAAGCAGCCCCCCTTTGGAATATATAAGAAAAGTCCTGTACACATTTGGGAAGTACTTTAAAAAAGATTCAGACAGTTTAGATGCACTTTATACTTTGAAAAATAATAATTAGTTTTTGGGGAGTTTTAAGTATTTTTAAAGAAGTTTTGTAAATGTGGTATGAGCTCTTTCGAAGAGTTTACGATCGTTTTAATAAGGTTCAAGTTCTTTGCACAGAAGTTTATGAGCATCAATGAGTACTTAAAAAAAACTTGTAGTTTTTGGGGAGGTTTAGATGGTTTTAAGAAGTTTAGAGTGTGTTTTAAAGAGTTACTTAGTTTTTAGTGGTTTGGGTATCAATATAATAGTTGAGGCAGTTTTAAAATATTAAAAATTATTTAAATGGCTTGTCTGAAGATAAGAGCAGTCAGTAGTGGTCGCGTTCGCCAAAAAAAAATAAAAAGTCTAACTACAGCCTTAGAGATTACTTTATTTAAAACGATTTTAAAGTGTCTTTTTTGACTTACATCAACTCGCTCTCTACTTAGTTTTTTGTTTTAATAAATAGATACTATTTTTTTATAGTTTTTTTAATAAATGAAAAAATATGGAGAAAGTGAGTTAAAATGCAACAAACTGAATAATTTTTCTATTTACAGTTTTTTAAAATAATTTATAATTTCGGCGTATTTCGAATTCAATTATTTCGGTTCATAAATTCCGATATCCTGCATCGTCTATTACCATGTGGCAACATCGTACAAAATAAGAGCGAATCCTCAATTACCATGCATGGTCTGGTTTACAAATAGATAAATAACAAATAACTACAATATCCCTTTTAAACTATTAGTCTGGTTGACAGCTACGATTTTTCATAAAATATTTTAATATTCACCGAAAATTAGAAAGAGGAGTCATTCAATCCGGATTATTATCCAATATTAGTAAGTTAAAGAGATTTTTGACATTAAAAAGTCTAAGATAAACGCTTGGATATATCAAGTTTGTACTTTATTATAATATATATATATATATATACGTACGATTTTTCATAAATATTTTGAAAATTCACCGAAAATGACGACAAAGGTGTCATTTGATTCGGAATATTTTGTAGATAATTTAAGAATAGTTTCGAAAAGGAGAAAAAAAAGCAAAAGGTAAAAACAATAAAGTAAACAAAGTAGGAGTTAAGATTTTTTGAATATCTGGAAAAATATGCAAGATTTTTTAATTGTTAAAATATATTTGAAAAGATCATTTAATTTGCTAAAAAAACTCCCAGCTCCCGGAACTCTATCTGAAAATAGTGCTAAAAACGGGTAATCTGCGTCACTCTAAAGCAGTTTTTTCGTGTTATATTTGGCAATTTTATAAAAATTATTTAATTATTTATTAAGTTTTATATATTATTAAGCAATTCCCGAAGTCAATTCAATATTTACCCCTTTTTTTTCGTCTATGTTGTTCTACTGTCGGTTGCCATATCCCAACAATAGTTGTCTATTGTATTTTATATGTCTGTGGTTCTATTACCTACTTTTAAGGAGATTTAGGTATTTTAAAGAAGGCTTTGAAAGATTTAAACTGTTTGAGTACGGGGGTTGCCTTATATATTTCGGGATTTGGCAACCCTGGTGTTGCAACCTGGCAACTGACAACTCTATCGTAAAGTTGGACATTTTTGAGGTTATACGTACTCAGAACGTTTTTTACGAGCGCTATTTGTGTTGTTTGCAGTAACTTAAAAGGTTCATCTCGGCCTAAAAATGAAATTACATCGTGAACATTTTCGTGGGATTATTTTCTACAGCTTCCTACGTGGATTAACTGAGCAACAGTGCATGGATGAACTAAATTCAATTTTTGCCGATGAAGCTTTATCGATGAAACTTTATCGGTGAATTCAATCGTGGCCGTAGTTCACTCCAAAATGAATTTCGTGAAGGTCGTCCAACATCAGTTGTTGTTCCGAAAACCATTGATGCTGCGCGAACTGATATTGCAAGATCGTCATATGACCTATCGTGAGATTGAGGCAACCTTAGACATTATTGGGACCAGCATACATTAAATATTGCATAAATATTTGACGGTCAAAAAAATGTGTTCGCGTTGAATCCCACACAATTTGTCAATCGCTCAAAAAAA
This sequence comes from Ophraella communa, assembly GCA_035357415.1. Lineage (NCBI taxonomy): Eukaryota > Metazoa > Arthropoda > Insecta > Coleoptera > Chrysomelidae > Ophraella > Ophraella communa. The sequence goes on from CM068985.1 coordinate 23,443,853, forward strand.
GGCTCGTGTCGATAAAAAAATACGATCGCGGTGGTTCGAAACACGTATATGACATCGTGACAGGTGATGAATCGTTGATTTATGCGTATGACCCCAAAGGAAACATCAGTCGATTGTATGGGTGTTTCAAGATGAGCCCAATTCAACAAAAGTTGTTCGCACACGAAGCACTTCCAAGCAAATGGTCGCCTGGTTGTTCGGAAAAACGGGACATGTCGAAACCGTACCACTGGAACAACGCAGAGCAATCAATTCTGAGTGGTATACTACCATTTGTTTGCCAGTTGTCTTCCAAAGGCTCAAACAACAACTGAATTTTTGAGCACACAAAACATCGATTTGATGAGTCATCCGCCGTATAGTCCTAAATTGGCACCGAATGACTTCTTTTTATTCCGTACGTAAAAAACAAACTCAGAGGTCACGTCAAGAAGCGGTTGCTGCATTCAGATTGCATGTTTTAGAGATACTTCAATTAGAGTGGCAAAAGTGCTTCGACAATTGGTTCAAACGCATGCAAAAGTGCAAAAGACCGCTTTGGGAAATTTAAAAAAAGTAAATAAATTGGGGAATAGAAGAATAAATAGAGATAAAGAACTTCTGAACTTATTAATTAGTATCAAAATACTTATTTTTCATTCTCAGGAAGCTGCTATCTGAAGTAAATGAATAGGTTATGTTGTCAATTGTCAATTGAAGATAGCATAAAATAAAAGAAACTGTTGAAAGATATGTAAATGTTATTGATTTTCAATAAACACAGCTGTTTATTTTTTTAATCACAATTGTTATAATGTATAATGGCAAAAATGTTGCAAGGTCACTTTCTCGCTAGTTTGATACCGCTTCGGTCATTGGAAACTTTATCTATTTCGTCTTCTTATTATACAGCAACTACCTAGCGACGCTGAAGGACGTTACCATTTTTGGATTTTTATTTAATCTAGTTTATAAATCGTTTTCTTTCAAAACTATTTCGATTGCGTAAGTATTTGGTAATGTTTTATAAAATTACTTATCGCTAGTCGAAGTTCGAGAACAATAACTATTGTTTAATAAAGAAGTACGGATTGTTCTATGGTTCTATTAATCATTAATGAAAGGTATTTTGGGGTACTGATATTGACAGATTGGAGGGAAGTTATTGAAAAAGTGAACAAATAAAGCTTTAAATGTCATGGACAGAACCCACGATTTAATAGACCATAATAAAGTTTATTTTGTTAAAAATATAGAAATAAACAATTTATTTAAAATTTATTAAATGAAACATCGTCTACATTTTTTACTATACCTAATTAAATAATAAAAAAATGTTTTTAATTATTTACTTATACATTTTTTTTAACCTAAATAAATTTAGTTTCCCCAAGAGTATTCTTAATTATTTGTTTTGATATAAAATTTTATTTACCGCAAATACCAGATGGCAAATACAGGTGAAAGCTTCAAAACAAATAGAAATACATGACAACCGTTCAAATGGATATACCAATACATTTTTAAATTTATAATATCGTTAACCTCAAAAAAAATGAAAACAATGTTAAAAATATTAACTGCAACGGTATTTGAGTTACTATGACAAATATTATCTTATACAATGCGGATCAAAATATGTATGGAATAAAATATTCATTTTTAGCGTTATTATGTATTTCTTAAATTAACAATTTACAGTATATAAATATTATCCCCCTCCAGCACCCCCTCTGAATTATAAGCACTCGCTCGAAAATTCTAAATGAGAAATAGGGTCGTGTGCAACATTTAGGTAAGGTATTTTAGTGCTTGGTTCACCAATATAAAGTTAAGCATTATAATAACAATATTGTTATTATTAAAAATAATATTACTACTATGGTCCAAGCGGAGTACGAATTTAAACAACCATATTGTTAAGAACTTTATAAATAAAACTTTTTAGTGTTAAGAACAATAAATAACTGCACAGTTAAACTAAACTTCCACTATTTATTCGAAAAATTATATATTATAGCGAAACAGCTGTAATTGAATTTTAAAGCGAATTTTTCGAATAAATAGTGGAAGTTTAGTTTAACTGTGCAGTTATTTATTGTTCTTAGTAAGATGAACTTTCAAAAAGTAGAGGTTAACACAATCAATTTTTAGTGTTCTTAGTAAAATGGACTTCCACAAAAAAAAGGTTAATCGAATATAATTTAATTTGCTATATTGTTCTTTTTTAAAAGATTTAGGTAACAATATAGCTACAATAACAATGCTTAAACAGAATCGACCTGAATGTCTAACAATATAGTTAAACCTTACCGAAACTGTATTAACTTTACTGAAAGTACTCCAACCCCCACAAAATCCAGACAATTTTTTGAAAGGTTTAAACCTAATAAAACTTTCAAAAAATATCTCAAATACCCTGAATCTATTTAACCCTAACTAAACCATTTCTAAACCACATCAAAACCTATTTGAAAGAAACATCTAAACTGCCTTTCCTTTTACTTAAACCTAACCAAAAATCTTTATTTTTTTCAAAACCCTTAAAAACTGTCTTAATTCAAAATACCCAAAACTATACAGGGTGTTCCGAAAAGAATGGTCATAAATTATACCACAGATTCTGGGGTCAGAAATTTAAATATTTTTTTTATTATTATTCTAAAACGGTTTAATGTTAATGTATGAAAATTTATAGGAAATACTAGTAGAGAATACCCAATAATTTGGAAACAGTTGCATTCAATTATTTTGATTTATTGTGGATTTTCAGAGTGGATCAATACCCCTTTTACCCCCCAACTTTTTTTAGGGCTATAATTTAACAAAATATGGACCACCACTGGAATCAAACGTCTATTCTTAAACTTTTGTGTCTTTCTGTATTTTTTTGTTAATATTTTATTATGGAAGATACAGCCACCCTTTAAAATGCCAATTTCAATATTGAATATTTACCTAAACTACATTTTCACAAATATTAAAAACATCTTATTAAATTACAACTTATAAAATAGGAGTAAAATAATAAAAATCTAATGTAATACATAATTTTAAAATTTACCAAAATTTACCGAACTAATCAAACTTCTCTCATTAAAAGTACTGAACTCTTCATAAAACTACCTAAATTCAATAGTACTGAAATCTTCCAAAAACTGCCAGAATCTTTTTAATACTCGTAGTAATCGGACTTCTTTACTACTAGTCACATTAATATTATAAAAATTGTATAAAATTATTTAAAATTCAAATCTATTTTTTGTGAAATCCAAATCTCTCTTTTTAGCATAATATGTATTATTTGAAGTTTCAAATGAAATATTTAGTAACTGGTATGGGAATTTAATTCATTCAATTCTTTCGCTAAATTCACATAATTGTTTTATCCTCGAGTCATTTATTAAATGAAATGTTTAAAAATTTAACAATAGAGTCCTCGAGTATGGAGTTACCACATTTGGTTTTTTATGAGAATTACCTTCTAGTAACAAGAGTTAAGTTACATCAAGACATATGATCGTATTAAATAGGGAAAATGTTTAATTTTGTAGCTGTTCAAAGTATTCTAGTGAGTTGTAAATAGTAGTGGTAGAGATAATTTAACTGAACACAGGGTTCACTGAAATTATTAAAGATTTGGAAACATTTTAACAAGTATCCAAAACTATACATAAACATCTTCAAGATGTCCAAAAGGTTTTAAAAATTTCCAAAATCACCTGAAACAATTTTTAAAAGTACCAAACCTTCCCCAAAACAAAAAAAACTCAAACTTTCACAAAAATAGCTTAAGGGCATTCCTACGGCTGAATATTTAAGCAAAAACAGAGGTTTTGCTCGTGACTAATTATACCTTTATTTTTTAAATCATTTAAAACTGCTTGTTAGGCTTTAGGAGAAAAAGTGTTGCTAGGGACTTATACAAGAAACAATATAATGGATTTTTTTAACATTGCTATTATTTAGGGGAAAAAATGTTCATAATAGGTATTTTGAGATTCAGTTCACGCCGTTATCAGAAATAATTTGAAAAATCTAATGCTATACATCTCTAGTATCGTCCTTTAACTATTTTAAGTTCTTTTTTTATCAAAAAAGTAAAGAAATAAGGTAGTAATCAGCTCTTAGTTGAACCTCTGCACGCTGTATTTTTCGATCCCTAATGAGGCGCCATCCACACTGAAATTTATTAACACCGAAGCTTTTATATATATGGGCGTGTTTTACATTTTGAATGGACTAAACATTTTTACAAGCCATTTATGAATTAAAGAATTTATTTTTAAGATAAAAAAATATTTTTTTTTATTTTTACTTAACTATTATGTTATAAAAGGGATTTTTTTTGTAAAATTTCGAATAATATTATAAATACCTGTGGAAACCACTTATGGAATAAGATTAATGCTGCTCTTAGTTTACGGAATTATAAAAAACGCTGAGACACGTCAATTTTTATTTTCAATTCTACACTATTTGAAATAAAACATAAATAGATTATTTATATAATATTTCAAATTATTATAAAGTTTTGCTTTATCAATTTTAAAAACGAATATAAAATACGAATAATAAACCATGATACAAATAAACAATTTAAAACTTTTATAAACATGTTTTTATTAGGTTTTATATAAAAAAAAACTAATTAACTGATTTAATTAAATTTTACTACAAAATACAATCAAAGAACTGGTTTCATGCTTCTTGCCCAGAATTCAGGATCATGAAATATAGTTTCGGTTTTTAAACCGTGAGGTGTCCAAACCGCAAGTAGGTACACAATATGACCTTCTGGAAATTTGCAATTGTCCTTGTACCTCATAATACCAGTTATGCATTTTATTAAAGCCATCCTTTTTCCGAAAAAAAAACTTTTTTGGTTTTAATACCTTCTTCAAACGTCATATTTTTTACCTCTTCTTTTAAAGGAAAATATTTACGCTTTACTCTCTTTGCACTTAATCTTAGATGGACCTTATTTCCTCTGCGATAAAAAGTTTTTTTTTCCTCTTGTACCTTATCTATTTCTAAATATCTACAAACGTCTTTAAAAAACACAACACAACACAATACACAATCACGAAAAATATCTACCCCACAGAGCACTATTAACGAAACAAATCTAAATAAATCCTTACCTGAGCTGTGTTACCCCAGAATCCGAATAGTTTCTCACTTTAACGGCAAAAAAGTGGGAAAGGGATAAATACTCAACTGAAACGCCTTCGTTAGCTTTAAAATTTTTAACCGCTCGCACCCCCCTGATATTTTAAGTTCGCAACTGTTTGAAGGATGAACCTTAACGCAACCAGCAATTTTGCGCCTACATTAGGCTTAACCAATTCAAAAGAACTTAAACTTCCTTATAAGTTCCTAAACCTATTCAAAAGTGCACAAACCCCTTTAAAATTGAACAAACCCCATTTTGAAAAGTACCCAAAACTTTCGCAAATTGCTTGTACCTTTTTCAGAAGACTTGAACCGCAACAAAAATACCTAAACCTCTCCAGTACTTTCCTGATGCTCTTGCAAAAATGTTCACACAACCTCAATACCCACCTGTCATTTAAAAAGTACCCAAACCTTTCCAAAATAGCTTAAACTTTTCAAAGTTTCTCAACGGTTCCTGAATCTATTCAAAAAGTACTATAACCTCTTTATAATGGTACCATTCAATAGTTTTCTATACTGTTTGAAATCCTCACCTAAACTATCTAAACACTTCAAAAGTACCCAAAATTGCATAAATACTACAAAATTTTCCAATAACTTCTTTCGAAAGATCGCACAAAATTACACAATTACACAAACCGATTTTCTTTAAAGATAACTATAGGATAGCCCACAAAATTCGTGTCTGTTTTGTGTACATAGGCCTATTTTGTGTACTTAGAGTAGACTTTGTATTTGTGCAAAAGGTGTATTACAACAACAAAGGGACAAATATATGGATATGAATAAATAAGATGAAAAGAGCGAGCAACTTCACTACTGAAGAAAGAAATTTACTGATGAAACGCTCGAATCAACATAAAAAAATTATTGAAAATTAACAAAAAAACAGATGTAAAATGGGGCGAAATGGACAGTTCACCAGTTAAAAACCGAACTTAAAAAGTGCTCAGGCAAAAAAGATTTTCTTATACAAATGTAAATGATGTGAAATGAACCTAACCTAAAATTATTTTTTTATTTCTTTTTATTTTCAGATTAGAAGCATACGCCCTTGATAATAATTTTATTATGGACAATTTAATTCACGTATAAAAAATCCCATAAGCCGCGTGATTTTGTCATTATGACAGCGAAAAAAGTTTGCCCTAACTTTTCCAGCGACAATAACGAACCTAACTTTTGAAAGCATGACAACCAGCATTGTAAACAAATTTTTGATGACGTTACGTCAATTTTTCTCAAACTTGTCCAGAAGTGGTGGTAAAGGTGAACAAAAACGTGTGAAAATTACGGGACATAATAACCCATCGTCATTAAAACCGTACCTTCAGTTAGATGAAGAACATCATAGAGAAATCATTGGTTCCATTCGTACTACCATCCCAGGAAACAGTTACTACCACCGCTCAAAATACTAGCATGCAGCAAAATATTAACAAAAGACATGAAGCTTCTGAAAATCAAGCTATTTTTAATAATTGTACTTTTCCGATAAATTAAATAAACTAATTTACATCTCATTTTTTAATTTATTGATTTAGATATTCATTAAATTGTCTTACCGAATTACACTCTAGCTCTTTTTTTTGTCGAAGTAAACTTGACATTTATAATTCAAATTTTGTTGCCATTAGGTAATTCAACTCAAAAAACTGCCAGAAAAAATTACTACGGACTACGGACAGATTGGCAGGTCTGCTTTTACAACAGCGCTACCATTTGGAACTACCCAAATAATCCTGCCATATAGGGAACGCGGTAAATTCAAAAAATTACTGATATGGTGTAATCGATAACAACTGTTTGATGAAATTGATCATAGGGGTAGGATGAATTTAATCGCCGATTTTAGTACTTACCCATTTTTTTTATTTTAGGACTGTAACAATGGCTCTTACAAAAAGTGCTTGGGGCAAGAATTTAAAAAACTATTCTGAAAGAAACATCAAACGTGCTCTTGAAAAAATTGTGAACCTTGGGTGGGGCTTATGAAAGACATACTCGAAAAGAGAAATCTATTATTAATGCTATTTCTACTTGGGATAATTTAAGCTTGCGTGGTATTCGACAAGAAAATTTCACACCATAATTTGGAAAAAAAAAAACATTATTACAGTCTGACATCTGTCACAAAGCTTAATAATTACAAGTTTAAACGACTGTACCTTAGAGAAATACAATATATTTTTATTTGGCTATGGTCTGTACGTTAAGGTTTCAGCTTTCTCTATAAATTCAGCTGTTAAAAAATTTCCAGTTAAATATCGTGGCGCCACGAAAAAATTTCAGGAAATTTATTTAGTTGCCATGGTAACGAGTCAAAATTGAGGAATTTTATTGGTTAAAAAGTAGAAGTGCGAAAAGTTTGTGTAATGTATCTAAATACATTAATGAATTTCATTTATGCAGTTTTTACCTGTAAATTAATAAACAAAATACTGACGAGTTGTAATAAATACACAAAACCCTGAATAGCCAAGGTAAATTTTACTTGTTCATATATACTAGCAAATTAAAACCACATTCATATTCATATGCACATAATCTATATCTATATACACAGTTCGTTATGCTGAACACATTGAGTAGTTAGCTGTGTTGACAAAGAATAATTTTACCAACATAATTAAATTACAAGATTTATTCAAAATTAGTTCTGTGCCAATGATTTTATTTACAAAAAATACAGTCAGTACATGTATGTATACGTGAACATATATATAATGCAATTCGAACAAATTCATGCTTAAATGAATCTCAGTAACAGACCTGTGGGGTAATCGAGTGCATACACCGTGCGTATCAATAATTTATCTACAGGGTAAATATATATTAAAATTAATTCGTAAATGGTGTACTATATATCTATACAATTTTACGATAAGTAGAGTAATTATCAACACACATCAATCATTCTTCAAATTGTGAGATTGTTTACTACTTTATTTCTAAAACGAATGAGAAGCCCAATCAATGGGTCATATTGAACAGAACGCGTACTCTGTAACTCGTAAGAAATAGCAATAGAACAGAAATAGCAAAGAAAGAAAATTTCTTTCTATCAACAAACGCTACTCTCTATGAAAACCTTTGTCAGTGGAAACGGAAATTAAAATTGACAATTGGTCGCCATATGCAAGCTCCTTTCTGGACTCAAGGTCATTTTGCATATACTCTTTCCTGTATCTTTTTGTTCTAAAGTTCTATGGCAAGAAGTAGTCATATTTTATCAGTGGAAGGGGACAATTCAAAAATTTTGGCGCATGAGTATTCAATAAAGAATTTTATAGAAGAGGCAGAAGAAAAAAGAAGATTGAAGAGAAATGCAGAGTATCGAAAGGAGTCATACACGACAATTAGAACTTCCTGAGAGTTCAGACAATATTAGCTAGGTAGTTGTTGTAAAATCAAAATAAACATTATTTGACAACAACATGATAAACTAAAAAACAATGCCAATTGCTGAGAGTTAATGACTGAACACAGATACCGTGTTAATGTATAGCATTAATTAAGTATTGTTTATATAGAAAAAAATTCCTGTTTACAAGAAAACTTAATAAAATACTTCTCATTTTTAATTAAAAATAAAATTTCTTTAATAAAAAACATTAACCTAACAATGCTTTATGATGTACCTAGGGCAGAGAAAGCATAAACCTTACGGTTACAATATTTAAGAATAATAAAAAAACTCTTCGTTTCAGCGTAACTTCCAAGTTTATTTGAAAAAATATGTTTTAAATTACAATGACGGCCGTTTCGCTAAGACGCATCGTTAGATTGACATTTAAGTTACATTTTGTTTGTTTGTAGCTAGGTACCTGATGTTTAGGTATTATTAAGGCTAGACCAAGTATGGAAGTAATAAGACATAACAATATAAAAGCCTAGATGTTAATAGCCGTAAGGGATTATCCTGGATGTAATTCCCTCTAAGATCAATATAACTGTGCAATGATATAGAAAAACCAGGAAAAAAAACTATATCATGCTGATCTTTACAATAACTTAATATATATTTGTGTTTTACAATTATGTCTTATCTATGTATAAAATGTAATCAAAGTAAACAGTTTAATAGTGGAGAACTTCCAAGATTTATTTGTTCATTAACAACTTTAAATTGTGGATCTGCTAGATGTCTTTTTATTTCAAGTTCTTCAAGGAAATCTAAATTTTGTTTTTTATCATAAGTGTGTAGTATTTGGATGTCATTGGTGTGTAAGAGTGAGGTTGGATGTTCAATTAGGTGTTTTGCATAGTTCGACTTATCTGGTTGTTTTAATCTACATGCTCTTAAGTGTTCATTAAATCTTACTTCAAAATTTCTTTGTGTTTGACCTATATATACTGCATTACATTTTGGACAATTAATTTTGTAAACACCAGATTTTTTTAATTTTGGTAATTTTGTTTTCACATTTAACAATTTTTTTCCAATACTATTTTGTGTTTTAAATGATATTAATGCTGATGTTGCCGAAGATATTATTTTTGAAATTGCATTGGAAATATTTCCACAATATTTAATATTTTTATAACTTTTAATTTCTTTAGTTTGTTTAGGAAATATTAGTTGTAGTGACACTTTCTGTTCTTTCTTATTAATTTATTTATTTATTAAATGAATTGGATAGCCATTAGACGTAGCTATTTGTTTTATGATACTAATTTCTTTATCAAAGTTAATTTTGTCCATTGGAATTGAAAATGCTCTATGTATCATAAAATTATAAGCTGCTAATTTATGCGTTATAAAACAACCAGATAAGTCAAATTATGCAAAACACCTACTTGAACATCGAACCTCACTCTTACACACCAATGACATCCAAATACTACACACTTGTGAAACAAAAAAAAAGAATTTAGATTTCCTTGAAGAACTTTTAAAGTAAGATTTAATGAACACTTAAGAGCATATAGATTAAAACAACCAGATAAGTCAAATTATGCAAAACACCTACTTGAACATCCAACCTCACTCTTACACACCAATGACATCCAAATACTACACACTTGTGATAAAAAACATTTGGATTTCCTTGAAGAAATTGAAATAAAAAGACATCTAGTAGATCCACAATTTAAAGTTGTTAATAAACAAATAAATCTTGGAAGTTCTCCACTATTAAACTGTTTACTTTGATTGAGTTTACATTTTATACATAGATAAGACACAATTGTAAAACACAAATATATTAAGTTATTGTAAAGATCAGCATGATATAGTTTTTTCCTGGTTTTTCTATATCATTGCACAGTTATACTGATCTTAGAGGAAATGACATCCAGGATAATCCCTTAGGGCTATTAACATCTAGGCTTTAATATTGTTATGTCTTATTACTTCCATACTTGGTATAGCCTTAATACTACCTAAACAACATCAGGTGCCTAGCTACAAACAAACAAAATGTAACTTAAATGTCAATCTGACGATGCTTCTTAGCGATACGGCCGTCATTGTAATTTAAAACATATTTTTTCAAATAAACCTGGAAGTTACGTTGAAACGAAGAGTTTTTTATTATTCTTAATAAGATGGACTTCCAAAAAGTAAGAGTTAGTACAATAAATTTAGTTACAATATTTGTTTAGATTTTTTGCGCCATAGAAATCACAAATCAGACATAGAAAGACCCTTTTAGCTGTTTCTATTTCTATCTTCCGAATACGCATACAAAACTACTCGAAAACCTCCGAATAGACATACAGAGTAACGTTACAAGAAATTTCCTAAAATAGAAAGACATTTTTTTTCTATTCTGTTACAGAGTTCACACACAGTCTCTGTATTTAGCCAGCATATAGAAACTCGAGATAGAGGTCACCAATATCTTCATGTGTAAGTAAAGGGCAGTTTGATTGCTAGTTTGTTGTATTTTATTTAGGGTCAGATGTTGATCGATATTACTAAGAGGATTATTTGATGTGGAGTTTATTTATGTTGCAGCTTAAACAAACTTTTTATAGTTGACATTATTTGACAGTCACAGTCTTAATTGATATATTAAATAACAGATAATTTTTAGTAGAAAATTCTGCGTGTTAGCTGTTTTTAAAGAAATTAATTAGAATTAAGTACCCTTTCTTGATCTTGCACAATAACATTTGTTTATATTTTCCCATGGTAGCTGCTTTATTTTTGAATAATAAAATTGGATAAGATCCTCCCAAAAATCAGTTACTTCAAACGATACTAGTAGGGATCAATTTTTTTACTTTTAAGAATGTCAATTTATTATTTAAATTTGACGTGTTTCGGAATTTTGTATAAATATGTACAGTAAGGGAAATAATGAATTTATTCCATTTGGCTTTTCCACACTGTATATCTAGGTGTAATAATATTTTGTACTTTATTTTGTCTGTGGATCATATTTGAATTATTTTATCGATTTACTTTCCTTAACCGCAATCATCAATACGTTGCTAATTTGATTAGAAACGGTAATTTTTAGGTTAAACCACTGAATATTTTTTTATTGTGAATGTCTGGTTACACTTCGTCGAGCGGTTGTGTGCCCAAGTAGGGTAACCAGCATTTTTTAAATAGTATTAAGAAATTTAACTGATGGATTAATTCATTATAAAATTTATTTTTTGACTTTTATTGTTTTTTTGTCCAAATCCGGTATACGTTATCTATTATTGGAAACAGACAAGATTAACAACTGTGCTTTCTATTGATAGAATTAATTCTGCACGAACCTCGTATATATAGAATTGGTATACTTCACCCAGGGGTTTATTATATTTGCAATTAATTTAAATAACATTAATTAATATTTTTTTATGTATATTTAAATAAAAAACATAACATATAGTATGATTCTAATTATTAAACAAACTAGTTTCAAACTGATTTGATTACTGCTTTGGAAAGATATTTCTGTTGGTATTATTATAGTATTTATCGCAGTATACAAAGTATATTCAGAAAATAACGAAAATTTTAAGTTTCGCGGGTTTGAGAGTCCAATATTATTTTTCAAGTGTTATTTTTCATTCTGACTTAGGTCAATAGAAGAAGACAGAGTGAGAATTAACAATGCTTTAAGTTAGCAGACTATTATTAATAAGAGGGCCTTAGTTTTTTCCTATTGATACAAAATACCTAGGTACTAAGGTACCAATTGGAAAACTTTACACTTGGTTGAGTGAGTAAAGTTGACTTCATTTTCTCATCAAAATTTAACAATATAAAAAGGCATACAATTTAAAAAATATCAAGTTTAATTTATAATGATTATTACATAGAATCTTAAGTAGGTTGGAAATTGTTTTTAAAAAAGTATTAATTTGCAAAATAAAACATTCAGTATGTTGGATGATCCTGGTGACTAGCTAGGTACCAATCTAGCTACATCTGGTTCAATAGCCTTAAATCTTCACATTCGTTGATTTTCAAAAGGTTTCTTTGTTTCGTAAAATGTTTTTACTACATTGAAGCTTTTTTCAACTAGGTATGATGATGGAAAAGCGATAAGGTATTTTTCAGCAATGTTTGACAATGTAGGATACTATGTTTCAATGTTGAGTTGCAACCAAAACTTCTGGTAGCCTTGGTTGAACTTCTGCTTAAGTTCTTCGTCTGTGCTGATGGTAATTAACTCTTCTTGCATTATCACATTGGCTTCTTCGATGGTTGTGGTATTGTAAGGCTTTATTATTTTTTTAACATTGCTCTAAAATGTTTTAACATAAATTTATAAAAATTTATATTAAATACTACTAGAGAATACCCAATAAATTGAAAACAGTTGCATTAAATTATGTATTATGGATTTTTAAAGAGAATCAAGACCCCTTTCACCTCCCAATTTTTTGTTAGGGTTATAATTTAACAAAATATGGAATAACACATGGAACAACACCTGAATAAAAGGGCTTTTCTTAACCTCCTTTGTCTCTTTGTATTTTTTTAGTATTTAAACTTACAAATACTGCCCAGCTCTGGGTCACCTCAATGTTTTTGACCACATTGAGGTGCTTAATTTATTTTGGACACTATTATAAAGTTTCTTCTGTATGTTCCTTGTGGTATATTCATTTTGTATTGTTAATTTTTTTTAGGAAATTAAACCACAATCCTTTTTTTTAATTTCACCAAAAAATTAACAAAACTAATAAAGTTCTTCCAAATTTACAGATTTTATTTTTATTTATTTTGAATTACCTATGTATTCAACAAAATATTCAATATTCATTCAGTCCACTTTGCTCCTGGGTTTGTAAATCTGGCAGATAACATTTTTTATAAAAAATTTTTAGATAAGAGTTTAAAATATTGCTTACCTTCATAATTTCTTATAATGTTAAAGAAATTTTAGCCACGGATTGCAAAACTGCTTTGAAAACTAAATCAAATATAATTTTAAATTTATTTTACTAACCCTTACTCTGTGAAGGTCCGTCTTACTAAGAATAACAATAATTTTAATTTTCTTCATGAAAAAATACAAGTAACAAATCTTACTGTGGGTATAGAACCAACTATTTTTTTTAGGAAAAGTAGGTACGTCAAATATCAATGAAATAACTTATTTGGCATTGACTACCTAAACAGTATAAACAGTATAAATTTTAATAGTATATTAAACAACGCATTTCATATGGAATTCTGTTATGACACGAGTTCAAGTTTAAAAAACGAATCGCGAAGCGATGAGTTTTTTAAAGAACGAGTGTCACAACAGCCATATGAAATAAGTTGTTTATAATATTTTTTATATTTTGCCCTTTTTAACATTTTTTTAAATTAATTTTTTATTTTTATGTAAGTACGAAAATTTTTATTTTAAAAAGTATGTCGGCAGCACTGTGTAATTTATAAAATTTGACAGTTGTGACATTTTAATTATCAAATGTTAATGTTTTAAAATATTTTAAAAATAATAATATACCAATAATAATATATTATATAAGTAAAATATTATATTCATATTTACAGATACTTTCTTAAAGAACAATATAAAATTAATAAATTGCTATTAGCCACAAATGTCATTGTCAATAGTCTTGCCTTTAGATACTTCACTCATGTCGCCAACCATTTAAAACAAAAATTTGCGTGCGTAAAAGTTACATTACGATACGCAAATGCGTTTTATAATGAAGATTTTTATAAGTGCAAAATATAAAAAGTTTATTTATAAAACTTCCTGTAAATTGTTATTTTAATTGAATGATCTTGACATTGCATAGCGAGTTGCTACAGCAATACTTCATAATATTCATTATTCCGCAGTAGTTACTAAGTAACGGGAATGAGTTGGTGTACTCTTAATGTTCGTGCTTTGTAGGTGATAGTTCAAATTTCAGCGTAGGGGGATTATCTACTTTTTTTAAATTCTTGTTTATTTAAAAATTACATATTAGGTATTTAAGGGAGGCTGATAAATCATATATGTAGCATGGAAGTAGTGCTTTTTCCTCCCTTGAATGATTCCTACCAGAAACTTCATCATAGGGAAGAAAAGTAGCAATTTGTTTTCTTGTTATATGTAAAAATAGCTATAATTCTAATTGTATAAACCATATTTATTTTGATGTAGATATTATGTAGGTTATGTGTTGGATGGTTTTGTAGGTAGTGGATGAAGAACGAGATATACAGTCTGTAACGAGTGATTTTTTTTGACACCGAATTGAGTTAATTTTTATTTATTTTTCCGTAGCTGTTTTATATTACTGAAATGTTCTACATAACTCGTTACTTACCTTCCGATCCTTCCTACTACCGCCTAAATTTTTTTTTTTATTTTGAATTGTATCCTATTATTAATCCGGAGGTACGCAAATTTGCATTCCACTATGATTTATCCGGTTACAATATTTCAAATTTTCAAACCGTTAGGACATGCGGTATATATAAGTTTTATTTAATTCCAAAAGACAGCCTATACTACCTATTTGTTTTTGTTAAACGAAAAGAAATTTTTAATATCGATACGGAGGATATAAAAGGAAAAGAATTGATTCTCCGGGATCTTTTTCGGTCTGCTCTCGTTCAGTCTGCTCTTTCCCGACTCTTCTCGTTTTCTTTTTGAAAAACCGAAATACAATGTGTGCCGTTACCGACCCGACGAAGCTAAAAATTTTGGAGAAACCTCACCGTAATTGATAGGTAAATAATTTTTGATTTTAAAACCTGCAATTTTCGTACCTTCGTAGCGGAGAATTATTTTTGTTATTATAAATCTGACCGGTTACATTAACTCCGTTTTTTTTCCGACTTCTTTTGTTGTTTACTTTTTTTTGTTATTTTTTTTTTGAAATTTACAACAGTCGTAAATAAAGTGTGTTATATTTAAAAAAATTGTTTTATTACGTTGCTAATTAGGGGATAATAGTCTTTTGCTGGTCCTAAACTATGTTTAGAATTTGATTTTTTTTTATTCGTTTTATATAAAATTATGCTCTGTGTGTCGAAACTCTGGTACACTTTAAATACAATTTTTTTTTATTATTTTAGTTCCTTTTAAGAAGTTTACCGGTTACAATTAAAATCTAAAAGGTATCTCGAACTTGGCAGTGGCTCAGTTACAACTCGTTCGTTTACCTGGCAGATTTAAAACGTTCTTTCCCCGTCTAGTGAACGAATCTATACTTTTGCTATTAAATCGAAGTTTTCTGGTTACCATTAAAATCTTAAGGGTATCTTGAACTTGGCAGTGGCTTAGTTACAACTCGTTCGTTTACCTGGCAGATTTAAAACGTTCTTTCCCCGTCTAGTGAACGAATCTATACTTTTGCTATTAAATCGAAGTTTTCTGGTTACCATTAAAATCTTAAGGGTATCTCGAACTTGGCAGTGGCTCAGTTACAACTCGTTCGTTACCTGGCAGATTTAAAACGTTCCTTGCCCGTCTGGCGGCAGAATATTTTTTTTTTCTCCCTTTTAAATTAAAATTTTCCAGTTATAATTACAATCCAAAGGGCATCTCGAACTTGGCAGTGGCTCAGTTACAACTTGTTCGTCTACCCGGCCGATTGGTACCATATTGGGAAACCTTGCCGTTTTGACTGCTTCTCCTTTCAGTGATTTTGTTAGTTAGTTAGTTTTACAAATAAATTCGATCACAGAGTAGTAAAAGATAGTATGAATTACCGTTTCCTTTATAATTAACTGTAACTCCCTAAACCGAGGACCAGCACGAATAATTAGTAAATTAAATTAAGTTCAACACGACCCCTAGAATTCGCCGTAACCTCCATCTGAGGCTATCTGGAACTCTTGACGCTCAGTGTCAAGGGGTCGTGGAGCATACCACGTTAAAACAACTGGCGCCCGAGATTTTAAACGAACATTTTGTTTCAAGGGTGGCCATAGTAACGCTTAGAAGGTGAAAGCGTTACAAGTCTATTCGGTGTATCTTTTCCCATGAAAGAAACTATTTACAAAGTACTTTTTATATTTTATCTCTTTCTTATTCACAGAAATCAAAACCTCGAATCTAGATCTTTTTTCCTTAGACAACAGAATACTTTGTATTAGAAATATTTTCCCAATATGTAATAACTTTTAATTTCTTTATTTTGTTAGCTAATAACATTTAGGCTTTAATATTGTTATGTCTTATTACTTCCATTATATGGAATATAAGAATAATACTACTTAATCAACTTCAGGTACCGTCAACCGGGGTTATATCGGATGTCAGAAGTTATATCGGACGATGTGGTTGCTTTTCAAATTGCGCGCGCTACAGATGGATGACAGTTCAATTACTGAACAAAAATATCGTTTCGCAATCGATGAGAAAATCAAGGTAAGCTCACAAAAAATTAATTATTAGAGTAACTTTTTTCGTTAAAATTCAGACAGCCAAATAGTGTCCTATGGCGTGTGAACCCCGTGCATGATAGATATATATTGCAATGGGATTAATAGTTTTTTTAATCTTATAAAGACCCCCATAACCTCAAAATTTATTCCTCCTTCTTTTTCGCATAAAATCGAAATTAACTAGAAGTGTGTTTTTCAGGGGTAATATCGGATATGCCACGAAAACACAATTATTCCCAAGAAAGTATGGAAAAAGCAGTGAAGGCCGTATTAGATGGTGGATATTCATTCAAGCAGGCAGCAGAAATGCACGGGGTACCAAAAAGCACCCTTTACGATATTTACAGAGGTGAGCATGCTGAGAAATTCGGGAGGCCCCCAATTTTGTCAGTAACTGAAGAGCGTTGTATAGTAGATGCCATGACTACTGCAGGAAAATTCGGATATCCTTTTGAGAAGCAAACAATCAAAGACTTCGTGCGCCATTATTTGAACGCCCAAAGAATTCGTTGCGCGAATTGAAAAGATTGGAGTAAAATATATTGATGTGAATTGCCTTAGATCCTATAAGGGTCACAAAGATTCCTTTATTTTTCCGGACGTTGAAGACAAGATCAAAATAAAACTTGAACAGTTCCACAGTTTTTTAAGTGACCCTAAAGTCCACCGCGGTATTTTTTTGTTTGAAGGTTTGCAGTTACAGAGTTAAGGGATCGTGTTGAGAATGTTATTTTTCATTTTTAATCTATTGTTTGAAGTTTTTCTGTTTCATTTTTTGATGTTCCTACAAGATTTTGTGTTATGAATAAAGACGTTTATTTCCATTATATCGATTTTGACTTTCATTTTTACTACATCACCCTGTATCCTGAACCCTACATGGTAAATTTCTTTTTAAATTGTACAATTAAGGTTTTTAACCAAAACTATACCGGATACCAGTCTTAAAGCGTTCATGTAAAAATTGTATCGTCCGATATTCCCCCAAAAGCATGGTTATATCGGACGCAAATTAAATAAATAGATATAATCATGACAAGTTTTAAAATATTTTTTTATGTTAATATGTTTGCTAGGTTAACTTCTTATCATAGAATGCATTAGTTAGCTTTAATTTCGTATATTAAAAAAAAATACAGACAGATAATTAAATATATCGTCCGATATAACCCCGGTTGACGGTACCTAGCTACAAACAAACAAAATGTACAACAATCTGTCAATCTGACTGTGAAGGTAATGTTGAAACAGCTATAATAGAGATACAAAAAAGTTAATTTTTTTAATAATTTATGGAAGTTTTTCTTTGAGTTGTTTGTTTAGTGTTTTTAACAAATTTATTATGGAATTTAATGGAAATTTTCAATTCATTGTAAAATTTAATAATCGAATGCATTTTCATTTTTTAAACTGACCGTTTCCTATTTATTATTTTCTACGTGACAAATTTTTAATTTTCTACCCACAATAGGACACACATTTCAGTCTTCATGTTGCTGGAAAACTTTTTTGTTTGGAAAAAACTCTCATCGATTTCAATGTTTTAAAAACTAACCAAGAGTGATTTTTCTTAAAAAAAATATATTAAGACTTTTTGAAAAAGAAAAAAATTAATAAAGCACCTGGGAGGTATTTTTACGAACCATTTTTTTGAAAATTTAATTAAATTATTATTGAAGTTGTAATTATTCAAACTATTAAAATTTACCTTAATTCCCTAATAAACTATTTAAAAAACTTACTTGTAAAATAAATAAAAAACAGTAAAACAAACTTCATATCGACACTGGCAATAAATTACTAAAAATTCCAAAAAAAAAACAATTTTTCACTCTTCACTTAACACTTCCCAGAATGTCATAATCGCGTGTTTCGTATATTAAATATTTTTAATTACACCTTACTATATTTACCAACGTTCATGGGTAATACTGTCATGGTACTATATCACAAGCGCAACCATTTCCTACGTTTCTTTAAAAATCACCCACTTCTCTTATCGAGAGAATGTCAGACGCACGAGGTACTTCCTGAGTAGGTTAATTAAAGAAGCGGAGAGTGATATACTTTTGCTGATGAGACGAGTGTGTTATTCAATAAACAAACTCTCTTATTATTGATTTGTACCTCTTTCAATAAATGCCGTAATACTTTAGTAGTTTCTATGATATATTTCATGTAATAATTATATCTGCTTCGTGTTTAGCTGCAAATAAGTTGCTCGACAAAACGGAATAATAGTTATTTATGTACCAAGGACGAAAAAGTGTCGATTACAATTACCCTATACCCATATACCCTGTATATTATTATATTTTTGGAATTATCGATTCTTCCTGACTTCAAAAATACCATATGATGCCCCTACCATATACCGTTTTTGCGTTATTGAACGTCGAATATCTTAGTTAAATTATTTATTGTAAATATGGAAAAGTTAACATTATCAAAGTGAGCTATGAAAATGACAACTAATATTTTTGATAAGTGACATTTCTTTAATGAATTAAGCAAAATGGTTTATAGTGAGGAAGAAAAAGTCCAAATATTTACTTGTTATATACAAAATAACAAAAATAAACGTGCCGCAAAAACAGCATATAGGGTGTTGTATCCAAATTGTCCAACACCATCAGAAAATACGTTCAAAAATATTTACCGACAGGTGAATAATACCTCCAGTTTTAGTAGAAAAAAGCGTGTAGTTCAAGCAAACCAGGAAGAAATGCTAGATATACTGCTTCATTTCGAAGGTAAGCCCATCCACGTTGTATTATTTTTTAGAAAATTCTGAATGCAGTATAAATAATGCAGCCAATCAATCAGGTAAAAGTTATTCCAAAATCCAACGTACGTTAAAAAATAACAACTACAGACCATATAAAACTTTTACCCGTAAAAGTTTTAACAGAGGCTAATAAAAGGAAAAGGCTCGACTTTTGCCGCCAGATGATTCAAAATTTGGATAGAGATCCCGATTTTTTTAATAAAATATTATGGACTGATGAATTATCTTTTTCTACGGCAGGAGTTTTTAATAGGAAAAATCGAAGGTCGTGGGAAAATAAGCACAACAGAAAAAGATTGGTAAAACAAATGAAAAAATCAGGAAGGAAAACTGTTAGCGTTTGGTGTGGAATTTTCAAGAACAAAATTGTTGGGCCTATATTTTATGATTACACTTTAACTGGAGTTACCTATCTGGAAATAATAATTATCCCAGAAGCAGAAAATATTCTTTTGCAGATTTTTCCGGAAGCAGAACTTGATGATATGATTTGTATGCAGGATGGGGCACCTCCGCATAGTGCCCTACCCATTCGAGATCATTTGAATAATGTATTTCCAATATGGATAGGGAATAATGAAACTATTAAATGGCCACCCAACAGTCCGGATTTGACACCTATGGATTCATTTTTTTGGGGATTTCTAAAAGATATTGTCAATAATAATAATAGTATTCAAGTTATTAAAGACAGGATTTGACTTGAAATAAACAATCTTAATATAAATAATGAAGCCATTTGCAGTACAATTATAAATATAAGAAGACGTTATCAATTATGCATTAACAATAATGGTGGACACTTCGACCATCTTTTATGAATTATCATTCATTTACATTTAAATTTCCTAAATATATCTTTGTTATCTTTTTTGTATAAATATGTGAACATTTTCTTCCTCACTAGATATTCGACGTTCAATAACTCAAAAACGGTATATGGTAGGGGGATCATATGGTATATTTTTGAAATCAGGAAGAAACGATCATTCCAAAAATATAATAATATACAGGGTATCCTATTTAAAAATATATATAATTTCTTTGTATCCCCTGAAAAATGCACGCTACTGTACTATAGCATTTTAACAAAATTCAGTCATAACCACACAACTTTTATTAAACACTTTTGTTCCTCTAGGTAATAATAACGATGATAAGGGGTGGGTAATTTATAATGAATAACCCTGTACATATTAAATATTTCCGTCGACCGCACTAGTTAAAGCCATTTGAGAAATTCATAAGTATACCTACATATAGATATCTTTTTTAATGATATGTTTTATTTTTAATAAAACGAACAAAATTTAAGTAGCTATTTTTTAATATTAATATTAAACGTACAATTATTAATATTTATTCCTGCTGTCGATGCAAGGACAATTGTTTATTTTTTGTATTTAATAAAGAAATATTAAAAGAATTATATTTTCCATTACTCTCTTTTCCCATTACTGTAAAATTTTACGTGCTTTTTGGGACATTAATTTTATTTGGAATAGAATCTTCAACATAGCCTTCGGCTACTGTTGAAGATTTCCAGTCGCCATGTTTTTTCAATGATAGAATACGCTGACCTGCATTTACTAACAGTGTAGCAGATGGACGTCTGTAACAAAGGCCAGTATACGTTGATTCATTGGGTAAATGTAAAAATTTTGCGATTAAGCTGGGTATTTTTGCAAATGTGTGAATACCAACGACTTGTACAGTACATATTCCTAATCTGAAGTTAATAAAAAAGGAGTTATGCTCACAATGTTTCGGTCTTAAGGCTGCATAAGATCGGAATATTTTTAAAGGACTGATGCCATCACAAAGTTCGACTGTGATTGTAAAACCGCTCCTTTTGCCATTTTTGATTCAGGAATAGTGACTATTAACATATTACCTTGATCGAGTATATTTTGTGTCATTTTACGAAGCTCTTCCCCACGACAAGCCCCAGCAATTCCAATAATGAAACAAAGCTGTAATTTATAATAATTATATAGTACCAAAACAGTAAAATTGGTCAAAATATTTTACCTTGTACACAAGATATGTCTCATCTGGAGCATCACACAGGAATCTATTTATTTCATCCCGAGTAAATATCTGTGATTTTTTTATTGACACAACATCGATGATTTGCAATTTTTGATTTTAAATGAGAAGTACGCCAAAAATATATTTTCTGCAAAGTTTTTCACTTTAAGCGATTTCGAATGATGTTGGTTCTTGGTTGGTTCATAGATTGGTCCGTCATATTTGGACCAACCGCATTCGAATGACAAATTGATGACGACATAAATTGTCTGGTTCAAGGTTGGTTAACCAAAACTTGAACCGTGCTCTAGAGCACGGCCCTCTTTCTGGTTATTTGTTCTATCTCTTTCTATTGTACCAGCATTACTGTTTTGAGGTTAAAGTATTGTAAACAGAAGTATCTTGGATCTTGGCATTTAGCGTTTTTTTTTAAACAAATGTTTTTATGGTTATTAAATTAATAGTAGCACTTTTATTTGTGCTTATTAAAAATATTTTTTTTAAATTCGATGAATCACCCAATTCATCTACTAATAGCTGCATTCCTTTTTAGCATTTCATGAAACTTAAACAAAAACAAACAGAACTAAATTAAACTTGTAAACAAATTTTTGTGAAATGACGTGATTGACAGCCGTTTAACCAACCAATTTGTTTACGAAGAATTCGAATGGGTCAGTGCCAACCAAGGTTCTGACGTCATCGTTTATGAACCGACCGGTTAACCATTAACCAACCAAAAAAGCCATTCGAAATCGCTTCTTGTGTTCTTGACACCACTTTAAAAACACTGTATGTTGTTTTTCATAAAGTACC
The DNA here is from genome assembly GCA_035357415.1 of Ophraella communa. Taxonomy (NCBI): domain Eukaryota; kingdom Metazoa; phylum Arthropoda; class Insecta; order Coleoptera; family Chrysomelidae; genus Ophraella; species Ophraella communa. Next base: position 23,466,445 of record CM068985.1, read on the forward strand.
CTAGACTTCATTTGCAATTTCTTGCAATTGCGGAGGTGTATTACTAAAACTTACAGCGCTATCGCTTTCGAAATGAACCTTCATTTTCTTAATTTTAACATGAGTTTAAACTGCAAAATGTCAAAATCAGATACGTCACAGCAACGGGTAACTAGATGTCAATTTTTATTTAATCGCCTGTTATTGACGAATTGCTGCGTACAAACAGTTAAATTCTGTGACGTATTCAGTGTGGACGAAAAATGTTGCGTACGAAAAAGGTTTGTTTACGAAAAATGTAGATGTTAAATAATACGCCATTTTTCGTTCTAAAATTAGTACGAAAAATGTTATTTTTTATAAAGGTCGACGGAAAATACACTTTGGGTATTGAGGTTGTTCTATCCCAGGTAACCAGCTGACTAAACATCACGTCGTGGCGACGTCCTTATTTGGTGATATTTGGTCACAGACGTCATAGGTCAGTGTATAGACGTTGGTACGACGTCGATGTAACGACGTCTTATGGATGACGTCGGTATAACGTCTGTTTCGTGACTTTAATAAAAAGTTATATCTTTCCAAAAAATGTTAGCCAAAGATTTGATTCGGCCTTCCAACACCGTGTGTTCACAGTATACCAGCGATAGAAATGCTTACCGTAACACATACGTTCTCTTACGGATGCAGATTTCAACACAATTTTTCCCCTACCCCGGTATATAATTGATTTAAATATGTTCCTACTACACTCTGATTGATTTGTATCTTACATAATTTATTTTATTAGATAGTATCCACATTCGTGATTAATCCTCTATGCGTATATTTTACTTTGGAATTCGGAGTGACAGATTTGTTTAAATCTCCCGCTTCATTGTATACATTCCTCGTCATTGGAGTGTTTTCCGTTTCCGTTATTTTTGACAAGTGAAACAACAGCACACGTGAAACAACGACTTGATGAAAGTAGTTGTTATATGTTGTGAAGTTAACGTGAATTGTGAAAGTTGTGTTGTGGCTAGGAGAGTTATCCCAGGAATTAGAAGGAAAAGTAAGTTTTCTAAGATTTATATTAAGAAATACAATATCAAACATTCTACTATGCTCATCCTCAATAAAATAGACAGAAATGAAAAATTATAATCACCTTTAAAAGATGGCTACCTTTTTGTTTAGATGTACAAGTTGAGGCATGTGCTTTTATTCATCGATGAACTAAGTGTGTTGTTATCGGAAAATAATTAATGTGTATTTTTTTTGTAATATCTACATTTTATGAAATATTCATATATTTGATACTGTAATATATGTATTTTATGTGTTATGTATTTTTATTTGATTTATAATGTATGATTGTTTTATTTTTATGAGTTGAGAATAAAAATTTTTTATTTACTAATTTATTATTTTTAATAACTTCTCCTATACATTTTTAAAATCCTATAAATAATTTAGAACTGTGTATATAATGTCTTAATATGACGTCGAGGGGACGTCACCAAATGTCGTCATTACGTCTAAATTATGACGTCGTGGGGACGTCACCAAATGACGTCAAAATCATGTGACTTTTTCACGTCGTGAGTACGTCATAGGGACGTCAAAAAATGACGTCATTACGTCTAAATTATGACGTCGTATGGACGTCTTTTGGTTGCTTGGGATTATACACTTTTGTTTTTGTACTCCTGTTTATGTTCTATACACTTACGATTCCCTAGTTGTTCTATACACTTTTTATTTGTGTATACTCCGGATTGTTTTGCGATGTGAGCTGTGTTGTTCTTGTTCTTGTTCTTGTAATTCGCTTCTTTGAGTTACCTTTGGTTACTGAAGTCTCTAACCCTTTATCATCTACAGTTTCACTCCGTTCACTCCATCGGAACAATCAGGGTAGTTTCCTATACTCTGGTGCGTTTCTTTCGGCTTTCCTTGGAACTTTCTGTAGACTATCTCAAAATTGTCCAGGGTGGTTTTGGAGCCGTTTGGTCATGGTTTGTCTGGAGGTAGGGTAACTTTTTACTGCACTTTTATTTTCAGTTCTTTTATTATGCGGTTCCACTGTTCTATGCAAATTTGTCTATTTTTATTATCTATTTCCGGTTTGGTTCTATATATGTTATACAGATTTGCTGGTTAGGAGAGGAATCTATACTGTATAATCTTCTTGATTTTTTTCTTCAAACTTTTTGAATCAAAAATAAGATTTTCTTTTCTAATGAAGGATAACCCATTTAAGTATACCTGATCTATTTCAATAAACATCCTTTAGTTGGACCTTGATACTTCTTAGCATACATCTTCACTTCAAGGTAAAATATTTATGTACTCTTCAGACAATTTAACTGCTTCATCAAGATGTTTATAACAAATTAATATATAACTTAAACAGTACAAAACACATGAATTATACGACGTAATGAATTTTACATAGCAGTTGTCTCCTAGAATTTTTGTCAAAAACCATCATATTGCAGGCCCTATTCCTTAGCCTCATTTACAAATAAAATTGTGGTATGCGTGAATATATGGCGAGATTATGTAAACTGCTGGTATAGTAAAATGACCACTCGAACTTTAGAAAGTAATGAACAATAACTTCACTATAACAAATTCTATCTTTAGTGCAACAAACTACCTGCCTTGTTTGGAAAACTTATTGTGATTTATTGTCGACAAATGCTACGGATTCGTGAAGTGCATAGGGTCATAAAGAAAATCAACATTTTGCTTTCTTTATTTTGCTTAAACAGAATCGGAGTTAAATCTACTGAAACAATATAAAAAAATGTTCTGTTGGGATATATTTACTGTGTTTTGCGAAACCTTCCGGCAAATAAATAGAAGTGTACCACTCAGAATTGACTGTTCTATTTTGCTTAAACAGAACAGTGACCACATAACCAATTCGGGTCAAGAACAATTGTTTTATAACTGATTTTGAACAACCTTCACAGAATTCGTCAGCGACCAAACTAAACTGTATAGTCATACAGACCCATTGTTGTACGGACAATCTTCGTTGTAAAAAATTGTTTTGGTCAAATTAATTTTCCTAAGTCACTAAATATTTAACACTAAACAAATAACACTTCACTGTCAAATGTCATTATAGTGTTGACAGATTTTAGGTATTGACATCTTGCCTATTTTCGATACATAAATATGTACTCAAAAGTTCTGAAAAAAAGGAATCTAATGTATCCAAATAAAATTAAAGCTTGTTTGTATCTTTCAATACTTCATATTGTTAACAGACTCAATGGAAGAAATTATATCCATCTGTCAGGTTGGGACATCCTCCCTTACCCTCACCAACGTTCAGCACTTGGTCTGTTTAACCATTACTGGTGCAATGCATGGTACTCCAACTGCAGTCATGGAGATTCTGTTGGGCTTGCCCACTTTGGGTTACTTCATTTAAGGAGAGGCAACCATGGCCCCCCTTAAGCTGAAGTGGTATGCTTCTTGGCGGGAAATACCCCATCAATCCCTCATCAAGATTAAAAACGTGATTCATGAACCACTGCATGAAATGGTGGCTGATGTCACACCAAAAACTCCCTATCCGTCATCGTTTTCGTTCACGGGGCAAAGGCTGGATCTGCCAGCGACCACATTTACTACACTGGTGTACGAGGTCTGGTTATTAAATAACGAGACTGCGCGCGCAGAAGGCGTGTTGGGTGGGAAACGAATGCAGCGTTAGATAGCTGGCTGGAAGTGTCTACTATTCCGATACGAAAACACATTTTTGTCGCTGTAGTAGTATTTTTTCTGTGGAGGTTAGAAATTAACGTATTTTTTCTACGACTGCTATGGAAAATAGTCCTTTTCCCACAATTTACGAAACTACAAAGTGTCACTTTTCCTAAGCCGTAGGAAAAGTTGCCCAAACCGTGGGAAAGATTTTTTCCCACGGTACCATAGAGAAATAATCAACACAATTTTCGATTATAGAATGCTTTGGACTACTGTCATAAAACGTCAAACGTTAAAAAGTACAGAGTACCCAAATGTTAGTGTTATGAAAGTAGAGAGAAGGTGTTTAATTTTAGTTTAATTCAACTAAATTTTGTGTTAAAATATAAAAAAATAAGTAGGTACCTAATTATGGACATCAGCGACAGTGAGCTTGAAAACACACCCCCAGAAATAACAGCAAAAGCTGAAAATGTCACCTTAGAGCTATTGCCAGAAATTTCAAGAAAGAAATATGATATGGCTTATGCAAAATTTATGGATTGGAGAAGAGTTTCAAAAGTGAATTCGTTTTCTGAAAATGTTTTGTTAGTATATTTCAAACATTTATCTACTACATTAAAAGCGTCTACAATATGGTCGCAATATTCGATGCTAAGAAGTACACTCGGCATAAAAGACAATGTTGACATATCAACATATTCAAAATTACGTTCTCTGTTGAAAAGAAAATCAGAAAATTATGTACCAAAAAAATCAAAAATTTTATCAGCTGAAGAAATCCAAAAATTTATTAACGATGCTCCAAATGAGAAATATTTACTGACAAAGGTAAGATTTATTTAAAAGTATAAGTACCTAAAACCAACATTGTTATTTTATATTCCATAATAGTAATTTTCAATATCATCGAATCTGGATTGAAATAATTAAAAATCCATTTATTGTATAAATTGATAAAGTAAATTTGGTATAATTCAAAGAGCTTGAAGTCTCGTATAATTACCTCCTTTAAATGAGTTGGCGGGTATGGCTCAGTGGTTAAGGCGCTTAATTGCTGCGCGAGCGGTCCGGGTTCGAATCCCATCCTCTCGGTACCTTGTTTTTATTTTTTATTATTTTGTTCAATTCTAATGATTTAATTTTTAGGTCGCCCTTGTTTTTGGTCTGACAGGAGCATGCCGCCGAGATGAATTATGCAAATTAATGGTTGACGATTTGGAAGATTTGAAATCTGCTCTATTAGTAACCATTAAACACACAAAGAATAAAACTCCCAGATCATTTACCATAACAGGAGAATTTTACAAACTTTATCAAAAATATGCTGCACTTCGGCCAAAAAATATATCTCAACAACGTTTTTTTGTAAACTTTCAAAATGGCAAGTGCACCAAGCAACCTGTAGGTCTCAATAAATTTGGGGGCAACATTTTTAAAACTGCCAAATGCAAACCTATATACTGGTCATTGTTTCCGGCGCTCTTCAGCGACCATTTTAGTGAACGCAGGCGGTGATCTCTTAACACTTAAGCGCCATGGTGGTTGGCGCTCAAGTACCGTAGCTGAGGGGTACATAGATGACTCACTTCAAAACAAAATTGATATATCCAAAAAAATTACGAACTCCATTCAAGCAAATGAGAATGCAACTACAAATAATATAATTGATTCGAATACGATCACCTATATAAATGCTGGTGCTGAGCCGTCAACATCGTCAACACTAAACGAAACTCCAGGAATAATATTGAAAAACTGTTCTAATATAACTATAAATTATTATAACAATTAGTTTATAAGTACCTACTTGAAATATATTACTTTGAAATTGTTAAATTATTTATTAATTTGCAGTCGTAGAAAAAGTATAGTGTGCAACACGTGGGAAAAGCTCAATTTTTCTCACGAGTGTGCGTTTGTGGCATGAGCCTGAAAGGCGAGTGCCGCAGCACACGAGCAGCACACAATATACTATTTTACTCTTGCCGATAACAATATGTGACGAAAAACACGAGCAACAGATCAATGGGAAATTTCTCCTTAAATTAAAAAAAAACTTCGACTGAGTGCTATAAGTGGTTGAAAGAAGCCTATGGTGAGAATTGTATATCTCGTGCGCGTGTTTTCGTGTATAAAAGGTTTTTTGAAGGTCGAGAGAGCACCGAAGATGACCAACGTCCAGGTCGACCTGTCTCTGTTTTAACTCTGCAAACAGTGACTAAAATAAATGAAATTGTGCGCGGAGATCGTCGTATGAGCATTCGGGTGATTGCTGAGACTGTAAACGCCAATAAAGAAACTGTCAGAAAAATTTTACATGACAAATTGAGCACAAGTCTGTGCGAAGTTGGTCCCAAAACATTTGACCCCTGATCAAAAGCTCGTCCGAAAACAGATTTGCTCAGATTTTCTTCAGAGGTTAGATGAAGAGCCTGAATTGATGGAAAACATCATCACTTGCGATGAAATCTGGATATTCCAATACGATGTTGAGACTAAGCGGCAATCCATGTACTGGAAAACTCCTGCATCGCCGAGAATGAAAAAAGCATTGTTGTCGAAATCAAAATGTAAAGCCATGCTAATCGTTTTTTTCGACATTAACGGCATCGTGATGACTGAATAGGTTCCAGAGGGTCAAACTGTAAACCAAACTTACTATTTGAAGTTTTTGGCAACGCTGCGAGAGCGAGTTCGTAAGAAACGGCCGGAGTTGTGGAAAAACAAATCGTGGATCTTGTACCAGGAAAATCGGCGGAGCTCCTAAATGCTCTTACAAAAGAAGACTTCCAGCATAGCTTTGACCAATGGAAAAAACGAATGGAAGGTTGTGTGGCGAGGGAAGGGGAGTATATTGAAGGGGAGCATTCGATTGTAGAATAATTTTTAAAATAAAACTCTTTTTCACAAGCAGTCTTGTTATTTAATAGCCAGACCTCGGATTCCGGACAGAAATCGTCAAGCGTCAATCCAAGCGTTTACTGCTTCCACCATTTCATCAAGATGCTGAGACGCTGGAAGAATAGAGAAGTGCTAAAGAAGTTAAAGAAAAGACTAAGAGAGTAAATGTGGAGATGATAATGTTGGAAGGGTAGGAGGAATAGATAAAGGTAAGTGACATAGTAGAGAGCATGATTAGGTAGAGGAAAAGATATTGATTGTACGAGATGTAGTAGTGATAGAAAGAAGAAGTGACCAAATGTGTGCCATGGACCGCCACCCATCTTGAAGTATGCTAGTGTAGTGATTCCGAGGCGAGGGTTTGAGGTGGTATTGTTTGGTAGCATCCCTTCGGAAATGAACCCCAAAATATAAAAGTTAGGTAAAGTACATTAGAAACAATGAAAATAAACGATAATCCATCATACTAAACGTATACTAATTAGAAAGTTATGTTTTTTCCAATAGCAAGACAAATTAAAAAATACGTAGGATGTTGCATGTTTTTTTGCAAGCAGTGTGATTAGTGAATTACAACAAGCCGATAGAAATAGGTACCTGTTAAAATTCTCCAAATCTTTCTATGCCGGTCCTGTCAAAATTTGTATTCATAAGCCGACAGGTGAACAATAAGTGAATGCAAAGTTTACTATACATGTAAACCTTTTTTTATAGAATGTATTATCATTTACTGTAATCTGAGAAAGAGGGAGAGTAATACATACAGGATGTAGTCTTAGTACGATAATATTTCATTTTTTTTCAATTTTAATTCTGTAAATCATATTTCTTAATATATCTATGACATCCTTACAAAAGCTTTGTCGTTATAAATTTCAAATAGTATCAAGGTGATTTTAGTATCGCAATACGTGGAAATATGTAAATTGTTAACGTATAGGATGGCGTTATTTGAGAATCATTGTCAAAATTCAAAAAACCACTTCTTGATCGTAGGCCACACATAAAAATCTTCTTGCAAAAGGTTTGCAATCTGTTAATTAATCCATTTATAATTAAAATGCAACTTGTATGTATATATGTAAGTTATGGGTTATAAGTATACTGATGTCCGATCTCACCAACTTGATTTTAGGTTTTCCCTACCTAAGTAATTCCTAAGCTAAGAAATACCTAAATTTGACAATTTACCTAAAACGGATTTCACCAACCTAAGAAATTCTTAGGTAAGAAATACCTAGCTAAAAATAGGACTTGGATAAATTTTACGTATAATTGGTATTACTGTTTAATTTTAAACTGTAAACCAAACGGGCGGAGATCATAAACTAACAAATAATGAGAGAAGGGGAGAAAAGGAGAAAATTCATTTGAAAAATTAAATTCAATGACAACTGTTTCGACAAATGTCATCTTAAAAAATTTATTTATCGAACCTTTCAAGACTCGCATACTCTTTTAAATAAAAAGAACCAACACAAAATCTATACTTTCAATGCTGTCAACAAAAATGACAAACTATTTTGAGTTTAAGTATTTCTATCTCTCTTAGGTATTACCTAGCACGTCGTGAAACGCAAATTGTAGTTAGGAATTCCTAAATTTAATTTAGGTAATTCCTAATTTTAAGAAAGGGTGGGTGAAATTGGGCATTAGACCTATAAGATCTATTGTGTGATGTTTTCTCCGACTTATAGCAGCTCTTCTAGTCCTCTTTTCCTAAGAAAGTTTAGGAAATCGTCAGGCTTCAAATCAGGTAGATTCTCCTTTTCTATTTAATGTGGTCCTAGGTATCTGGCCCAAAAATTCTGCAAGGCATAGCATTCCGAAAGTATGTGTATTGAGGTTTCGTTCTCTTCTTTACAGAATCTGTACTTTACTTCATTTACTCATGTGACTTTTTAATTGGTAATGCCCGGTTGATATTCCCATTAAAATCAGGAGTATTTTTTACTAAGGTTGAGACAGCTAAGAGATCTCTTCTGGTCGTAGTATCCCAGAAGTATCATACTCATGATCGGTCTACCCTTTGACTTTGAAGATCATGAAGGGCCTTCTGCTCTGATACCGGGGTCACTGGTATCTCCTTCTAAGCTCACTTTAGGGCTTCCTTTTGATGATTTGCCATCCTTAGGTTTCTTTCACATAATAACTACAGTCATTAATATATCTATCCATGTAGTGGTACTCATTTCCGTATTCACTCAATGTTACCACATACATTTTAACAAATATTTAAATTTCTTAATTTTTTCCCCCAATGATTCAAGTTTCAATGAATCATTCATATCGTTATTTAATATAACCTTTTCTCTTATTTTTAATTTTATAATCTTTATGTCAAATTTTTCTCTATGTCACCGGTTTTACCTTATACCCCATTCAATAATTAAAATTTAATATTTAATATATAAGTTTGTTGGTTCGATCGATCATATGATCTAGTTAACATTACATGTAACTAATTTTAAGGTAGGTCTACTGTTAAAAACTTGTAATCTGCATGATTTTTACCTCTCACCTTTGTTTTTTATAGCCTGATGATGGCCTGCTTATAGGCCGAAACTAGTCGCTGTTCCTGTAAACGTGTACTTTTTGTAATAAAAACCTGTAACACTGATTTTGGTATTGGTTTGTCACATTTGATACATGGATGATCTATTTCTTTTTCTTACATAATTGGTTGTAATTGTTTTAAATAGAATATATTACATAACAAGTGCGGAAAGTAAGTAAATTTTAGTACGGGCCTCGTAGCAGATAGTGCGGAAACGTAACGATTGTAAAATTAACACGTTCGCTGCGAAGTATGTTGTGAATAGTATCGCCCCATGCGGACCTATTTTTGTTACAATTCTTATTGCTTTTGGTACTAAATGTTATTAGAGATTGTTCTTGATGCTGTCATATACTATTTGTCTGTGACACGGGTCCGTGACATGCGCACATGATGACGAAATTTGTACTACTTGCTGATTGTCACGGATCCGTGACATGCTATTATGTATACCTACAATGATTATCCGAAATGAAGCAAAGTAACTAGTTATAATATTTATTGCACATAAACAAAATAAAAATAATTTTTGGTTATAAAATAAGGTGCTATTATTTACGGGAACAAATATTTTCTTTGGTTGTATAATAAAGTACTATTCTTCACGACAAATAATGTCCAGGCAAATGGACATAGTCCACGCTTCCAGTTCTTCATTAGTTAATTTATTTGGATTTCTAATAACTATTTTTGACTTTTTAGGTCTCAAGGGTCCATCTTCAGGAATATCACTCATAATGACAATGGATTTAAAAAAATCTCATAGATATACCCAAATTGCAAGAAATTTTTTTTAAAAATAATAAGGGATTCATAGTACATCTAAAAACACACTTAACAGTGTGAGTTAAAATAATTGAAAAAAATTCCTTGTTAAAAGTTAATAAGTATTTTCTTAGGTTTGTATGCTTTCCCAAGAAGTGTCGTCTAGTTAAAGTTTAGGAAAATTAATTATCTTTATTTTTTGTCTGGAATATGAGTGATGTTAATGATGTTACAATGACAAATTTAACAAGTTATTCCTATCGATAAATTGGCTGTCTACAGGTATTTTTATAATCGCTTTCAAATTATCTAAGGAATTGAAACCTAAATAATAACCCTAAATAATTCACAGAACTTTTTAAGAGAACACAATTTGAAAATAAAAAATATGTATTATTATCCTCAATTTATTTAAAAAATAATTTGTCTTCGTGATTTATTTGATAAACTATGTGGTTTTTAAGCAAATAGGTTGAAAGGAAGCACAAAGTCTATCCCATCAAATGTTTATTAAATTTTAGCAACTAGTTTCGGTCTTATAGGACCATTATCAGGCGTAAAAACTGTAGTGAGATAAAATGAAACACAACACTTTAATCTATCAAAGAAGGATTGGGTATGTAAAATTATATTTTCTCATCAGAGAGAAAACCGATATGTTAATAGTGGACATAAAAGTCCATGGATAATTTTTCTCAAAAGAAAACAAGAAGAGATGTAATATAAAACATCCAAATACAAAAATGGTTTGGGGGAGAAACGAGAATTTGAGTGGTAATGTATCCCAAGAAGGATATTGGCCTCTAAGGAGACCTAACAAGAAACTTTCATTTGTGAAATAAACCTATCCCAACAGGACAATAATCTTTGAAAGAAAGCTCATAGATGGAAAAATGAAAGAAGTAATATTTTCCATCACTCCATAATCTACAAAAAATTGAATTTTTCAGGAAAAAATGGACAATCGAACGTTGGAGTTCATTCTTCCTATAGAAGTGAACAGATGTGGGAGATTCCTTCGAAAAGGGAAATGTCCCAAAGAGAAGAAAGAAGGGAGTTATGAGTAACAAACGCATAACTCAATAACCCTGTAATAAAAGGGATGCATGAAATTAAATTTAAAAAAAGTTTTCATGTAAGCAGAATGCACCATATTACGTATATCTAAAATCTAAAGTAAGCTTTAACAACAAGATATGGTAGCTTAGGAATTTGGTTTAAGTTTTTTGTTTATATGGACAAATAGCCCATAGTTTTTTATTCATTAATCTTGCTTAAATTCTTACGTTATGTGCATTTTTTTTAAAAATATCACACGTGTGTGAAGTTATTTCTTTTCTTATTTTTCCGTTATAGGAAAATACTTTTTTCTACTCCTTTATGTATATTACCTATTTTATGCACACTTTACTGAATGTATATGTAGCAAATATCGGTCAACTGTACGGATATGAATTCATATCCATTCTCGTGCGGATATTATGTTGACCATTTGGAGTTTATAATTTAATATTTACTCATTTATTTCGACCAATAACATGCCTTATTTAATAGTTCGCCAACTACTATTTACTAAAAATTAAGCTGTCAGTGCTGTCAACATAATTGTCAAAAATTTTAAAATATTGCGGTATTTAATAATATAGATATGATAGTGATTAAGAAGCAATAAATGGTAATCCACCATTTATTAATATTGTTGCAAAAGAAACATACGAATCGTTATTACCACAAAAATCTAAAAAAAGTATGAACATTGTCATAAAAAGTTTATGGAATGGTTTTTGAAAAATAAAATAAAAAGCGTATCCGCAAACGTTTTAACAGCATATTTTAAACAATTATCAACAGAAATTAAACCCTCCACTCTCTGGACAACATATTAAATGCTAAAAACAATGATAAATATAAAAAATAACATTGACATATCATCTTATCCTAAGTAACGAAGCTTTTTAAAATTACAATCTTCAAATTATAAATCGAAAAACTCAAAAATACTAACGCCAGAACAAATAAAAGAATTTCTTTTAAAAACTCCGGATGAAGTATATTTATTTACAAAAGTTAGTTAAAATTCCAGTAAGTACCAAATACAAATTTTTAATTTTTCTTAAAATTTTAGATAGTACTAATATTTGGTATATCTGGTGGGTGCAGACGTCAAGAATTAAAAAAATTTAAAATAAATCATATAAGACACTTAGGAGATAAATATCAAGTAAAATTAGTGGAGACAAAAACAAAAACCGATAGATCCTTTGTAATTCCCGGAATATTCTATAAATTAGCAAAAAAGTACATACTTCTTAGACCGCCTAATATGGAGCCATTTTTTTTAAATTATCAAAAGGGGAAATGTACAAAACAAGTTGTTGGAATCAACAAAATTGGAAACCAGCCCAAAATAATTGCTAACTTTTTAAAATTACCTCATGCTAACTTATATACCGGGCATTGTTTTCGTGCCACTATTCTTGCTGATGCTGGAGGTGATACGTTTACAGTAAAAAATTTTGGTGGCTGGAAATCAACTGCCGTAATGGAAACTTACATAGAAAATTCCATAAAGAAAAAAAAGAAATAGCTAATACCTTGGTAAACAGTATAAATACAACAAACACAATTCCAGAAATTGAGCCATTAAATTCAAGACAAATTGACCAAAATTTTATCGAGGCAATGGATAGGTACTACAAATCCATAAAATCAGCCATCAACTTCAAAACAAAATTTGCACCAAAATTTTATTGAAGCAAGATCTTCTTCTGAAGTTACTGATAATTTTTTCAGGGAAAACATAACATATTCAAATTGTACTTTTCACAATTGTTATTTTATTGTTAAAAATCAATAATTTAAATTAAATTAGTTTTATTTTTGTTAACGGCAAATTTAAATAAAATCATTAATATTTTATTATTATTATTTTCTTAGTGAGTCGTAGAAAAAATATTCTGTTCAACTCGTGTGGATTGTCCATATTGCACGCGAATGATTGAGCACTCCGCCTTCGGCGTCGTGCCCAACTTACTTTCTTGTGCGATGTGGACATCATATCCACACTTGTTGCATAAACTACTATTTTATTATTAAATTTATTGTACTAACCCTTACTTTTTGGAAGTTCATCTTACGAAGAATAATAAAAAACTCTTGTTTTAACTTAACTTCTAAGTTTAATTGAACAAATTAGGTAAGTGTGAACAGATCTTACTAAATTTATACGACAAATAGAATAGCAGCGATATCTCTTGTACGTAGTCCAAATTAATACGATTAACATTTTCAGTTCCTGCATGGTGTGTTTAGTACGGTTTTGACCATTGAAAAGTAAACATGAGTTAAGAAAAAATTGTGGTAAGTGATTTGTTTTCGCTGATTCATTATTATTATATATCAAATTTTATTACAACGTACTGTAATGTTTTAATTCAATAATAGAATGTCTGCAAATGACCTGTTTACACTTACCCCATTTGTTTTAAATTTTGAGGTTAGTGTGAACATTTTATTATTCCACGAAAAGATGAATCTCGATTAGCCACTGGTCTGCGAGTTCATGGAAAAATGGGACTTTGGTATTACAAGAAAGGACCTTTTATTAATTGTTGCAGAATACGCAAAGGAAAACAATATCAATACACCTTTTAAAGACGGCGTTTCTGGCGACGAATGGTTTAAGAATTTCAAAATGCGACATAATCTCAATATAAAAAAAACCTGCTCTTATACAACACTTTATCTGATTTATCATTATTTGAGAAACCCCAACAAATATGGAACCTGGACGAAACGTCTTTATGTAGCGATCCATCAAAAACAAAAATCGTTGGGGACAGGGGTAAGCCATCTTCCAGAACAGTATCTAGTCCTGGAAGAGAAAATACAACTGTGTTAAGTGCTATATCATCTTCAGGGTTAAAAGCTCCACCGTTGATAGTGTATAAAGAAAAAAACATATGGAGTGCCTGAGTCCCAGATCCTAACAAGGAATGGCATTTGCTGCTAGTAAAAATGCATGGATGCAAGCAGACATTTTCTTAAATTATTCTCAGAAAACACTTATACCTTCGTTTGGACCAGAACGACCAGTACTCGTTGTATTTGATGGTCATTGTACTCACATAACTATTCCATTAATAGAACTAGCAATGTCACATAATGTAACAATTCTTAAGCTTCCTCCCCATACGAGCCATCTTCTACAACCTTTGGACTTAAGTGTATTTAAATCAGTGAAAGTTAAATGGGACGAAAAGTTAGTACTTAGCCTGGCAAAGAATGAATATCGGAGTGAAATTTCCCAAAAAAAATTTTCAGAAATGATGGGTGGAACATGGAATATATCGGAAGATAAGTATGATATCAACTGTTTAAAAAGGTGGAGACAAAAAGAAGCCTTAAAAGAAAATCAAAATTTGTCAGAAACAACAGTTCGACCAATAGAGCTTGACGCAAATTCCTCATCTTGTCTTAACGAATCCTCGTCAACAAACCTATAACCTAGTACATCTCAGCCAGCATGTTTTTTTGGACAAAAAATTACTCTAGAAACAAAAGTGTCGTTTAAAGAATTATTACTACAAAAAATTAAGGCTCCAGGTCAAGAACTACATCCAAAAGTGAAAAAAAGAAGAGAGGCGGCAGAAGCAGAAATTTTTACTTTATCACAAGTTTTGGCTAAACTTCAAGAAAACTTAAGAAAGATCCACTGCCGCATAAAGTTTAAAAAAAATCAAACATAAGTGAAATATTGCCAAAAAACACGTTGATAGTGACACATCTGATGAAGAAGAACTCAAAGAGGTACCCCTTACAGATTCTGAAGATGATATGGATCCCGAGAGCTTCGAAAAAATAGGAGCGTAGATGATCCAGAACAAGAGGAATCCTCTTTGCCAGATATTGGTAAATGGGTGCTAGATGCAAAAATATTGCGATATTTTGTAGGAAAACAATTTTTTTGGCTAAAAATCGAAGATATCGATGTAGTGAACGCGGAAAATAAAAAAAAGTTCTCCCAGACCCTAAACTTGGACGCCGAGAAGACAGCTTTGTATTTTCTTATGATTTCTCAGGATATAATTTAACATTTTAGTTTGAACATGAAAATTTAAAAAGTTTTTAATTTTTTTTATATAAAAGATAAATAAACCAAACAAAAAATTAAAATGTAGCTTTTTTAACAAATTTTCAGACTTGCCTCTACTTTATATAAAACTAGAATACAAGGATTCGATAGAATGGGTTTACCTTATAAATTACGATAATCCCAATACATTGCCTTTTTTCTGGCCGATAACTGGACGAAGACAGTCGCAACTACACTGCAATTTATGACGCAAATACTACTGATGCAAGCAGCCCTACAGAACTAACCGAGCCCACCGGATCTCTAAAAACTAAAGATAAGTTTAGTTCAGTTCACGAAGTAAATGTTTCGTTTTAAACTTCCTTCGGCAGATTAATTTAATAGCTTATTTCAATAAACAATTAGTCTTTTTTCTATCAGGTTCATTTATAAACCCACTGGCTCTAAGAGCTGAAGGGTGTATCGCAATTTATAGACAGCATTAACTTGGAGTCGAACTACTGCTTGGTAAGAATCTCTTAGCCGGGCGATGCCAGGAAGGCGCTATTATAGTTACAAGCTCATCCCAAAATCCATTACCTCTACTCAACTAATTTTTTTATTTAAATTTTTCTCGCACTGTATTCTAGTTAAGAAACAAACTACAACTTTTCGGGTTAGCTTTAATTGGATCGCTCCAAGAATGGAAATGTTAAAACTTATTTCGGTATGAATGTTCGACAACTAATTATAAGACGGCTAGCGAATGTATATGACAATGCGTATTCACAAGTTTAAGTTTCTGTATATACGAGAATTATTTAGTTAGGTAATTAGATTTTGGTATACAATTAAACCGAGTGCATGTTCCTTGTTAAAACGGGATAGGTTAGATCCGTAACATAGTTTGCCAACTCTGATACAACTGAGCAGTTAATTTTGAGTTTTGAGTACAAATTTTACGCAGTATACCAAATTTTAATGATAATTGGTAGCTGCAATATGTTTTAAACTTGATAACAAATAAGATAGTAAACAATATTTCTTAATGGAGAGAGCTGTGCTATTCTGTGCTAGGTTTTTCTACAACTAAAACCGTTTAATATAATAATGAGACTAACTCCAGAAAGTATGCTTTGTTAAATAAATGTCAGAAATCTCCCATATTTTTTCACCTCGCTTCATACCACAAATACATTACTCTGTCGACCCATTTTAAACGCCCTTATAATATCTCAATCTTCAAAAACAGACCTTTAGTGAATCAAAGTTTTCTTTTCCTAATTTAGACCCTCCATTCCACGAACGATTTAATGTGATATTGTTCAAAGAGGACTGAATATTGCGAAACAATGGTGTGACTCGGTGGGACTCAGCATCAACCCCACCAAAACCACACTAGTAGCCTTTACAAGGAAAAAGGAACCTAATCTAAAAATCATAAATATAGGGGAGAACATCGTCGAGTGGAAAACAGAGGTAAAATATCTAGGGCTAATCCTAGATAGCAGGTTACTCTGGAATAAACACGAAGACAAAGTAATACACACAGCAACCAAGGCCCTCGTGGTGTATAGGAACATTGCAATCTGCAATGGATGTACACAGCAATAGTGAGACCATTAATCACATATGGGGCAGTGGCTTGGGACGCAAGGGCTAATCTGGGTACGACGAGGAAACATCTCTTGAAAATTCAGAGACTAGCCTGTTCATGTATTACTGGAGTGTAAGGAAGAAAACAATATATAGAATGATCAAAGAAGGAATTATCAGGGAAAAACCTCGATCACTTCAATTTGATCAAACTTGGGAAATGCCCCAAGATGATATGACAAAGAAATTCAACTTTGTGAGAAAATTCATCACAAAGTTGAGTAATAAATCTGAATGGGATGAAGACACCATACAGAATTTAAACCAGAATGCCATAAAGTGGTATACGGACCGTTCCAAGCTAGACGAGGGAACAGGGATAGGAGTTTTTGGACCGAAAGCCAAATACTCAGAAAGCTGGGGCACATACCCGAACATCTTTCAAGCAGAAGTCCGCGCCATCGAAGGTTGTGTGGAATTCAATATTGGAAGAAACTACCGCAGACAAGAGATTGTGATCATGTCGGATAGTCAAGCAGCCATCAAAGCGCTGAGCTCAAATATAATCAGTTCGAAGATAGTTTGGGAATGCCTAGACAAACTAAACGAATTAGGCCAGAAGAACACTGTCACCCTCCTACGGGTCCTGGGACACATAGGAATAGAGGGGAACGAAACAGCAGATGATCTGGCAAAAAAGGAGCTGAAACCCCACATTTGGTACCAGAACCATCTTGTGCAGCATTAGAGTAATCTTAGGAAAACTAAGGGAAGAAATGAAGAAGGAAAAATCCAAGTACTGGAATCAGCTGGAAGGACTGAGGCAATCTAAGATACTACTGGGGAACTATAACCAGAAGAGATCTCTTAGCTGCCTCAACCTCAGTAAAAAAAGGCTCCGTATTTTAACGGGAATATTAACCGGACATTGCCGGTTAAGAAGCCACATGAAGAAACTAGGGTTAGCAGATGAAGCAAAGTGCAGATTCTGTGAGGAAGAGCATGAAACTTCAATACACATACTCTCAGAATGCCCTGCCTTGCAGAATTCTAGGGCTAGATACCTAAGAGCACATGAAATAGAAGAGGGGGATCTACCTGATTTGAAGCCTGACGATGTCCTAAATTTCCTCAGGAAAATAGGACTCGAAGAGCTGCTATAAATCTGAGAAAACATCAGAACATGGCAAGTAAGGGGGACAAAATAGATTCTATAGGTTACAGTGTACTTATCACCCTTAATTTATACATACATACAACGATTTAATACTATTATGCAAAATCTAATTATTTCCCCCCTAAAACCAGGTTTACAATCCTTTTCACCTTGGAAATATATCCCTGTATATTGTGACATTAGTTTAACAAGATTTGATAAAGGCAACGTAAACTCAACAAGTATTAGAATAGCATTCTAGAGTTCCCTGGATACATATCAGAACTACAAATATATTTATACCGATGCGTCTAAAACATCCAATGGTACCGGGTGGCATTTGCGATGGACGATACTTAAAAGTTATTTCAACTATCGACATCCGTATTTTCTGATGAGCTATACGCAATTTGGAAATCAGCAGAATATATACATAATCAAAATATCCGTCAGGCTTTAGACATTATAGATTCTCTAAGCGCCATTTCTGCTATAAATGAAAGGAATCAATATTTGGATACTGGGTCTGCAGCGTAAAGGCATGGAGGAGGACGAGAACGACCTACAACTCCTGCTCAAGACCGCTTTATAGCTGTAACCGAACATTTACTGCTTCGAGAGTTAACAGCTTCTTTAAGCATGCTAACGGAAGAGTAATATTTAGTCAAACTATTAGAAGAAGGTAGCAAGCATGTAATTCAGGCAAGCTAGGGGTGGACTCACACGATATTAATTTTTGTGAACGGACTTTATGACCTGCGCAGTAAATGATTTAATATTTTTCAATTTTTTCTGTTTGTAACTGTTTTTTATGAAAAATATAGACAATTTATGTTCTTACCTAAAAGATATAAATGTGTATTCATGAAATTAGCATAACCTGTCAAACTTCAAAACGGTAGTGGGCCAGAGATAGAGCGTTCGCCTTGTAAGCGACAGGACATGCGAAAAACTTATTTTCCAAAAATGTAATACGATTTTATTTTTTTAATTTATTTCCTGTCAAATTAAATGTCAAAAAATAATAGTTTTATCTATTGTCAATAGTTTGATTTAATTGTACGTTATAATTACGACTATTTATACAAGTGTATACGAGAGTTTTTTTAATTATTCTCATTTTACCACAAAATAGTTTTTATAAATTCTTAAATTTGGATATAATTAAAAAGTTTCTATAAAATGTTAAAAGTAAGCTTCTAAATTTATTATTTCTCTATCAAGTGAAAACTAACATTATGACGTCATAATGGCTCTCGGGTTTGTTCGGGAGCTGTCGGCGTATCTTCAAAGAATTCAAAAATTTTTATTTTGAGAAAACTGTTGAATTATTACGAAAGAAAGTTTTTTTATAAAAATTATACCTATATGATCTTTCCATTTGTCACAAAAAAATTTTCAGAAATCCAAAAAAAGTGTCTTTTGAATGTTCCTTATTATGTTTTCCCTTCTGTTGAATTAGTCAGAATTTAAAATGTGTATCTAGCTAAAGTCTCATATTTTGCCCTGCTTTGTTCTAGGAACGTACAAAGCTGTTTGGAGCTTTGAACACTGTCCAAGGAGCAAACACTGTACCATCTTTCTTTTTATTCACCTTTTTTATTGCGCCCAATTTTATTTACCAACCTCTTAACATGCCTAAATCCTGGGCTATTTATAAAAATAGATTGTGTTTAGTGAATTCCCAGAGTTCCTTTTTAGTGTAACTTATTGTGACAACACGAAAAAAATCTGCACCAAAAAGTTGTATCCTTTTGCAAGTAGTATCCCTTTATGACCTGACACTCACATGAGGGTAACCTCGCTGTTTCTTGCCAGATTCTTAAGTTATTGTTTACATTCCCAAACTAGCTTTGACTCATAAGTAGACGAACTTAGTCTTAGAATTGTTAAATCTGCTTGGCTGTTCAAGATAGACTCACTCCCACTCCAGTCCTTTAATCTATCTACCAAATCACCAGCTTATAAAGTTTTTTGTCTGCTTCAGTCATTAGACATCAGTTGCAGCCTCTCTCATTATGCAATATTGCAGTGGAGAGAGACCCAGCATCGCCTCTAGGTCTACTAGAGACACGTTGTCATTGTCATTACTGCTATTCTTAGAGAAGCCAGCTATTGCATCTGCTGCAACCTAGTACCTACTTAATCTTCACTTAATGCTTCACCTACATAATTTTGGCCATTATGCAGGTGAAGCATTGGTTAATCGTTTGGTATGACCAGATCATTTTCAGTATATCCTGCGCCTACAGGCGTAATAATGTTTGAACATGTTTGGGACTAGTCCAGAAAAGCGGATAAGAGCTCTAAACAACGTTGATAAGCTAGAAAATGCATACATAAAGGATCTGATAAGAAACCTTCCTACTATACTTTTAAACATAATTCCAAATCATAAAGTTACTTATGTTACACTTGTGACTTATAACAGAATAAAAACTTTTTTATATTTATTTCAATCTGTTTCATATAACGTAACTGTAAATGCCTACATTTGTTATTTATATTATTTTTTTCCGCAATTTTTTCGTTACAATTATCGCATATTTACTATCCAAAACCTTGACGATTTAATTAGATAACTTATTAATCGCAATTATATGTATATACCTACACAAGAATTACTTCATATCCCTAGGCGTACAAAAAAGTACTTGTAATCAAGAATTCGTTTTATTACATAACCCAACATTTTTACATGAATTGTTTTTTAGAGCAAAAAAATTGATCGTTTTGCGATATTGAATCAGAATTTTTCCTAAATTGTGTTTGCTGTTGTTCATTTTATTGTGTAGATTATTATTTTCAGTTTCTCAGCGCTGGAAAAAGATATGGCTTTATTAAACTAGGAAGCAATTATTAAATATATCATCCGAGATAGTAATTAACAAGATGAAGAATATAAGACCTTTAATTATTACTCATAATACGTAATGTCATTAAAATTTGTTGTTTTTTGTATACAAAGAATGTGAGAAAAACATACGTGAATGTATAGAAAGCAACGTAGTCTTTACAAAGGCGGGGCATAATTTTTTTATTCACTATTTTTATTGTAGAAATATCATCGACAACCTAAAACTAGACTATTGGTCATATTTCTGCTACTGCAAAAACGCACAATGCGCAGATGGATCGAAGCCTGTCATTTCATACGTTGACAGAAGAACATTTAATCCATAGGCTTATTTGATTTAAAAGTTTAAAATATTAGGTCTTTTGCACTTTGTTGTAAGAATTCTTAGTTGAATCACATTAATATAAGTATATTCAATTCGGTGACCCAACTGTGTTTGATTTTGGGTGATATTAATAGTACCTATCTTCTGATACTAATTTTATAAGTATATACTTCTAAATATATTTGTTGTATTTGGGATGGAAATTAATAAAATGAGGGAATCTTTTAGTTGATTTTTATTAAAAACTTATTATTTCTGACATTATTCGTTACTACGGATTTTAAAAATAACTACTAGGTCCCAACTGATACAATTCACTATTTCTAACATTCTCCCCCCCTTTTTGCAATTACAATTAAAAACGCTTCGGAGGCTTAGCAATACGTTCACTTTTTGTGATAACTGCCTTCTCCAAACTCTCTTCATTTTTCTGTGGAAACTTCTTCCGAACATCTTTTGCTGGTTGTTTGAATGATTACAATCGTTCGGCTTTTTCTTTAGATGATACTTCCAAAGTCTTTGGAAAGGTCGAAGTCCATTTTGGGTTTGTTTTTTACTTGGGCCACTCTTGCTATGCCGTCTTTACCAATGAAAATTTCTAGGATCATTCCTAGAGGCGAGTCCAAACATTTCACGTCGTCTAAAGAAACATGAACATTCAGAGTTCTTGTTTTCTTTTGACCAGACTAATTCTGCTAGGTATTCATTCCTAAATCGAGAACGCAGATTGTCCCTTATTCTAGGCAAGTACCGTTGTATAGCAGCCTAATGATATCTGCCAACTTCTTCTAAATCAGTTATCTCATTAATTTTCAAATCTTGAATAAAGAAGGAAGGGCTTAGTGGAATTAAGTCTTTTTGATTTTTTGACACTTATGTCAATGGTTGCTTGTTAATGATAGCCTCACAATTGCAAAGAATGGTTACAATTTTTTCGTAAGTCACTGTGGAGTTCCCTAAATTTCTCCGAAGAAGTTCTTTGATGACGCAACTGATATAATTCACTAGTTGTAACAATATTAATAAAATGTAAGTATACTTTGTCCAGTTTAAATATAGGTGCACGTCATCACAATGAACAAATCGCTCTGTGCGTTTGACTTCCTTCGTTCGTTTGCTAATGTCAATCAGTATAGGTATCTGGTTTCACTGCAAATTTGGTAAATATTGAAATTCGTAGGCCGCAAGTTACTACAAAAAATACATAAATGCTTTAAGAAAAGTTTCGTAATTAATTTGATATCAAATGCAACTCCTGGACTAATAAAATATAAACTTTAAACGAACATAACTTGTGCTAAAATATTTTATATGTTGGCACAATTGCGCCATTTTGCCGCGGACAAATATGATTTATTAGATGAAATTTTGATATTCGAGCGTATTACATTGACGTATCTGGTTTCTGCAAATTTTTGTGGTAACCTCCAGTCGTGTTTTCGAAACCGGACTACCACCAATCGATTTCCCATTAAATTCTGTACAATATAAATGTATAGAAATATTTATTAAATGAAACAATATCCACATATTCACGTTCAATTTTTACAAAAAATCTAGGATTGAAATTATTATCGTTTAAGAACTGAAAACAACTAAACGATGAATTAAACTTTCACTATCTATTAGCAAAATACGTTTTTAAACGCAATGACGGCCGTTTCGCTAGAATTAGCATCGTCAGATTAACATATTGAAGTTACATTTTGTTTGTTTGTAGCTAGGTACCAGATGTTTTCGTAAATGACAATGGCCAGGTCAATACCTGTGACCAACCGCAGGTCCTTTCTGGTCATGGACACGTGTTTCTTGGCTGCTTTGCTATTCGGGTATTTCAAAAATTCCTTGGATAGTCTGCAATCTTTTTCTTCGTCTCATCTTCCCCTGAATTTGTCAAAAGAGCGTTCCTTTAATAGGTCAACCACCGCTGATGCCTGCAAGCTGACAAGACTGCCGGGTCCCAAGAGCCTTTGGAAAGCAACCTTCCTAGCCAACGAGTCAGCTATGCGGTTGCCTTTTGAAATTCCATGACCTTTTATCCAGCCTAGAGTAACCACATTGTTATTGCAGGCTTCGGTAAGGGCCATGTGACATACTATACTAGACGTGATGTGATCCGTGGCCTATTCGGGGCTAAAAGTACTTGTCTGCTATCCGTAAGTATACAGATGTTTTTAACAGTGATTTCTCTTTTGGTAATCTCTTTTGCGGCTATGGAGACGGCAGTTAGCTCTGTCTGAGCTATACCCATTGCCCATTTTATATTTAGGTTTAGGGTTTTGGAGTAAATTCCACATTATGAACCTTCTTTAGTATTAGATCCATCGGTGAAGATACATATAGTATAGTAAAACACTATTTATTTTTATCTACAACTAACAATAACAAGAACAATAAATAAGCTAACCCAACCAAACTAAAGCTAAATTTTTACAACAAAATCAAAAGTAAATAAGGAACATGTTTGCAACTCTTATGCTTCATTCACAACCAGCAAATTACAATTAGTACTATAACCTTCTAAATTATTATCTTTAATTAAAATATGATAAAATTCAAATAATTCAAATCAAGATACCTTAATTAACTACTTCAGGTTATGCGAATGGCTGCTTCTTCGTTTGGAGAGCAATGGTCGTGGGCCAGTTTTGGCATAGACACACTTACCCTTATTCTTATCTAAATTTTAATAATTAATGAGCGCCACTTAATTTTGGTGGAAATAAAATTAAGAAAAATTTAGGAAATGAAATATTATGTGAAAAATGACTAGATATTTTATTTAAGTACTAAATAGGTAATAACGTATAAATAATTGCCTGATTGTTTGGCTTACTCTTGAATATGATTGTTAATCAAGGAGATATAATTAGGTATTATATAAAATGTTGCTTTTAATCAATATCAATTATTATAACTGACAATAATCATGTAGTTTCACTACCATTCGTAGCTATGTCCGGCTTACAAGTTTTCAATAAATTTAAAATACCACAATATGAAAAATACACAATATTTAAATAATTAAAGAGAAAAAGTTAATTTAAAAAAACATAAAAAATTATAAATGGTTTAAGTTAACAATTATTTTTAAGTTTATACATGCAAAATTTTTAGTTTAGAAAGAAAAAATACAATTTTTTTTTAATGTTAAAATGATGGGACTACGTGAGATTTACAATTGTTTAACTAAAAAAAAGAGACCTGATCTTTATTTTACAGCGTTCTGGCTTAAATACCCACTTGGAGTCTCCGTAATTCGGTTGAACTCTCCAAGACGTGGTTCTAGATGTTCGATGAAGGGTACTGGTTACAAAATCTGGCTCGATTCCATTTAGGAAGATAAATTAAATTTTTGACTATTGATTTACATCTGTTTTATTTGAAGAGGAAAACTCAACATTTAACATTGAACATATTGACTGAAGACAATGTTATCTTGACTGAAACTTTAATTTGGACTTACATGAGTGCTTACAGGAGTGCTTAAAAGAAATCTTAAAGAAATTCTTAAAGGGTTGCTTAAAAATCTGAAAAATCCAAACGGAGAAACTATATAAAAATCAATGTAACAAAAAGTGTCTGAATAATTTTTTTCTTTTTACAAGAAATAATCTTACACGCTATTTTAGAAGGGCCCCTTTGAAGTCACTTATTCACTAACGACTATTACTTTAATATATCACACCAAAAAAGACCTTAATTTTCCCAAGAATGATAGCAGAGCGTGGTTTGAAATAAATCGGAGAATATAATTAACTGATTCTATATTTATATCAGACCTAAACAACTTTGTTTATAAAAGTTACAGAACTACTGTTTTGTTATTTACATAACATACTAGACAAAAACAAAAAACATCAATATATAAAGTGGCATTCAAATAATTTCTAACACCCCCACTATGTGATGCAACTCATCTTCAGTCCCATGCGGGGAAAATTCTTCGTAAATGGTTGGCAATATGAGTGAAGTATCTAATGACAAGACTATTGACAATGACATTTGTGGCTAGTATAGCAATTTATTAATTTTATATTGTTCTTTAAGAAAGTATTTGTGAATATGAATATCATCTTTTACTTACAAAATATATTATTATTGGTGTATTAGTCATTTTAAAATAATTTAAAACATTAACATTTAATAATTTAAATGTCAAAACTGTCAAATGTTATAGGTAAATTACATAGTGCTATCAACATACATTTTAAAATCAAAATTTTCGTAATTTTCATACAAATGAATTAATTTAAAAAATGACAAAATATAAAAAATATTATAAATAACTTATTTCGTATCGCTGTTATGACACTCGTTCTTTACTCGTATCATAACAGAGAGCCATATGAAATACGTTATTTAATATACAATTAGCCATAGTAAACTTTTTAATAATAAGGCATTCTTATTGAATTATTTTCCTCTGTGTAAATATTATTTAAACATTGAATTAATGCACCTCTGTATTTGGTTTCATAGTTACTGAAATTTCACCGTCTATGTTTTTTTCGCTGTGAACAATTTTCTAATTTATGTTTAAAATACTAACAAAAATAAAAGTAAGAATTTACATACGAAATAATTAAAAATATAATAGTTGTTTGTTCTGACTTGATTGTTTAAATAAATGGATTTGCATTTCGCACGAGGTAAACGTATATACCTATCGAAAGCCTTGCTTTTTAACCCGACCCACTTATCTGTAGAAAGGAAAAATTAATAAAAAAACACAAGTATTGTTAAACTGTAAAATTATCATCACGTTCGCATTCAATTTTAGAATTATATATACTCTATTATTAGCGTATTCTTTACATGGATCAAAAAATAGATAACATTTTTTATTTATGTGTATTACACTTGGTTTGCACTGGTATCTCTGCACATGTATGAAAATATTCACGAACTATTTTGTCTTGTGCCTTGAGTTTATAGATTTTTTCAAAAAGAGTTTTTGCAACGACTAACTGTTTACTTAGTGTTGGATTCCTTGATGTAAGTATTAATTTTTAAAGTTAAGAGGGGCGTTTCTAATTTGGTAAGACTGCCTGAATTTAGTGAAAAATCTGGTTATTTTTAAATTACAAGAATGTAGAGTAGATGGCGATAGTGGTTTCAAATTATTATTTTTGTTATAAATTTGAACATTTTTAGAGCTTGTTGACTTTCTTTATCTAAGACAGAGATGAAAATATGAATTTTGCTTCGTAAATCTTTGAATGTTTCCACGACACGACACACATTTGACCTTGAGACCATAAACAAATGAAAAATACTTGTATAATTTTTATTAAATATCCTATTTGGATACATTTTGGAAGTTTGTTGTGTGTTATTGTTGTGTCATAGACGTAACAAATTAATTGTTTTTAGGATTTAAATATATATCGATATACTTGTATTAAAAAAATAAAATAAATAAGATTTCGGAATTCCCAACAAATAATTAATTAATGAAATTTATTGTACTAACCAGAGTTGGGTCGGATATTGAAAAAAAGTATTCGGATACCGGATACGGATACTCAAAATGTATCTGAATACTTTTTAAAAAAGTTCGAATACTTTCATTTAAAAATGTATTCGGATACAAGTATCCGGATACTTCCTAGGATACTTTAAAGGATACTTTTTTAAAAAGGACATAAATTATTAGTATTAAAACTATGTGATGTGCATGTATTTTTAATGTAATTTATAATAATAAAAATACATTTAACGAAAAATTTTTCGTGTCACTGCCTGAACTTTTAATATTGAATTTGGCCAGCGTCGAACCAGCCGAGTTTTCAAACTTTTTAGGGGGCGTACTTATTTGTACTTGTAGGTAAAAATATAAATATTAGGATGTCCTTTATTATAATATCCGAAAAATAATTTCTTCTAATAATTATAAATACAGGGTACAAAGGGGTTCTTGAAAATAGAGATATAGAAAATATAAAAAATAAATAACGTACTTATGAAACTTTATAACTGATTTATAGGAAAAAACAAAGCTCCATTCATCTATAATATATTATAACGGTGACCAGTACGAAAAATGGGATTTAACATGTTAGACACATCTGAATTAAAGGAAGGGCAGTGTTGTGCCTACGTTAGGTGCATTATCGGAGGGCGATAAATAATATTTAAAAGTATCCGAATATTAAAAACAGTATCCGGATACTTTAAAATTTGGTCACGGATACGGATACCGGGTACAAAATTTAAAAGAGCTTTCGGATACATAAAAAGTATCCAGATATTGTATCCGTATACAGAAGTATCCGGATACTACCCAGCTCTGGTACTAACCCTTACTAATTAAGGTATTTATTAGAATAAATATATTAATTATAATAAAAACATATTACGGTTTCTGAATATACACACATCAACATGGTCTAAAGAAAAATTGAAATAAAGTGGAAAGTATGTAATTATACCTTTTTTAAAATTGAGATTGAAATCTATTGGCAACAATGCAAAATTAAACGAGGTTAGTTGTTAGTTTGATCAGAGATGTATTATTTGAAGGTGTTGAAGTAGATGTAAATTTTTAGAATATATTTTGTGGGGAAAAAATTTAAATACTTTTCCAAAACGTTTGATGATTATTGCAAAAGTGTTACTATAATGTTTGTAAACATTAACAGGTTAGTCTGTCTTCAATATGACTTCAAGTAAGTAGGTACCTTGCTAATTATTTACTGCCTAAATAAATAAATATCATTTATTTTTTAGAGAGTATTGGACATTCCTAAATTACCACCCAGATCCATAATTTAATGAAAAATGGAGTACAAAGTAAAGCACACCCTACATAAAGCTTACCTATAGTTTATTTTTATTTTGAGAATGTGGAGCAAGAAAAAAAATAATGTTTTGAATAACCTACGATAATAACTAACCAATCTAGTATCTATAGAAATACACTTTGTGCACCTGTTTTCAAGATACCTAAAGAAGTGGGATCAGCTGACTATCAGCTATTGGCCAACAATACTCTTGCAAGTACTAAACATAATTGTTAATGTTATGGATATATTGTATAATATGGTATTATTATTAATTACATTATAATAATATATTTAAGTTAATGTCCCCTATGGATATGCAACCCACATTGCATATGCTAAATGTGTTGCCTAATAATATATCATAATTGTTAAGACAATATCCGGTAGGGAACAAACAAAAACAGCATTGTATGTTATGACATGGCCGGGTACTGGCCTCGTGTCTTTATATTTAAATTAAAACCTAATTATAATAAAATAGTGTTTTATTTTATAACTTAATAGTCGACTAAGTTATACATGGTGTCAGGTCGCTAGTGAACCTACAAACGTCGCGTTGAAAGTGTGCTAGAGTGTAATTTTTCGATTTTTGACTTGTTATTTTTGTCCGGCATTTTGTTTGTTGTCTGTGCCACTGGTGTGACAAAAAGAAAATGGAAAATTATTTTAAGCCTCCTGAGCCGTTCGTGATTGATGGAAATATCTCAGAGAACTGGAAGAGATTTTCCCAAAAATTTGAGTTGTTTTCAAAGGCCACAGGAGTGGATACCAAGGATGAAGAGAAACGAATTGCATGTTTTTTGACCTTAATTGGTGATGACGGCCTTGACTTGTTTAACAGTTTTTCATTTGAGCCAGGTAAAGACAAAATTTTGAAAGAAATAATAAAAAAATTTGAAGATCATTGTGCCCCTCACAAAAATGTCATTTTTGAAAGGGCAAAGTTCAATACCATAGTGCAAAAAGAAGGCCAATCTTTTGATAGCTTCTTGACTGAATTAAGAAAGGCAGTCAAAACAACAGATTATCCAAATCAAGATGAAATGATAAGAGATAGAATTGTCATAGGATTAAGGGAAACCTCTAGCAAAGAAAAACTCATGAGAGAGGCATCTTTGACACTAAATAAGGCAATAACTTTTTGCAGAGCCTCAGAAACCAGTAAAGACCAGGTAAAAATCTTGGACAATGAATCTAGAGTAGATTCCATAAGAGCTAGTTCATCCAGAAGTTGTAGTAAACCAAACACAGATAAAGACTCACAAAAGACGTGCAAGAAATGTGGATATAAACATAAATTTGAAAATAAGTGTCCGGCTGTTGGAAAGACATGTGCAAAGTGCCAAGGTCGTGACCATTTTGCTAAAGTTTGTCAAGATAAAAATGAAAAAATAAAGGTCATAATAAGACATTTTACAAGAAAAAAGTACACTGTTTGTCCCAAGAAAGAAACAGTTCAGAATCAAATAGTGAAGCTGGAAGTGACTATGAATTTTATGTGAGTTCTATTGACACAGTTAGAGGAGTAAACTACAATAGTGCAGAGACTATGTGGACAAAAGAAGTATGGGTTAATGGTAAGCCTGTAACTTTCAAACTAGACACTGGAGCTGAGGTAAGCACCTTACCTTTAAATGTTTTAAACAGAATCTCACCAGATCTGAATATACATAAGACAAATATAACTTTGATGTCATATGGTGATCCAAACTTCAAATTAAAATGTTTAGGTGAGATAGTGTTAGAGTGCAAGATTAAAGAGTGCAAAGAAAAAGTTTCTTTTGTTGTAGTGAGTGCTCATAACCAAATTCCTTTGTTGGGTTTACAGGATTGTTTGAAATTAAATTTGTTAAAAAGAATAGATTCTGTAAGTAATAAGAAAATTTGCTTTAAAACTTTAGATGATGTAGTTTGTAAATATCCAAATGTTTTTGAGGGTTTAGGAAAGTTTCCTACACAACACCATATAACTTTAAAGCCAGAAGTAAAACCAAAAATAAATGCTATTAGGAGAGTACCTCATATTTTATTAGAACCTTTGAAAGAAAAGTTATATGATCTTGTGTCAAAGGACATAATAGAAAAGGTTGATAAACCTTCAGAATGGGTTCACCCTTTGGTGATAGTTGAGAAACCAAATGGTGACCTTCGTCTTTGTCTTGATCCAAAAAACTTGAATCAAGCTATTCAACGAGAACACTTTCTAATTCCATCATATGATGATATTGCTGTTAAATTAACAAACAAAAATTTTTTTACTGTTCTTGACATGAAAGATGGGTATTGGCAAGTTGAGTTGGATAGCGAAAGCTCAGAATTAACAACCTTTGGTACACCATTTGGTCGTTATAAGTTTAAGAGATTAGCTTTTGGTATTTGTTCAGCCCCTGAGGTTTTTCAAAAAAAAAATTTTGAAGTTTTTGGTGACATCCCAGGAGTGGGACTGTATTTTGATGATTTAATAGTGACAGGCGCCACCGAGGCTGAACATGACCAAAACCTTAAGTGTGTATTAGATAAGGCCTCCCAATATAACATAAAGTTTAACAAAAAGAAAATTCAGTTTAAAAAAGAAAGTGTTAAGTTTATGGGTCAAATTTTTTCACATAAAGGGGTTGAGATTGATAAAAAATATACTGAAGCCATTTTAAAACTGCCTGTTCCAGAGTGTAAGGCCGATGTTTTAAGATTCTTGGGGATGGTTAAATATGTAGGGAAGTTTATACCAAATCTTTCGAAAATAACTGCCCCATTAAGAAATTTAACAAGAAATGATATCGAGTTTGAGTGGACAGAAGAAAGTCAAAATTCTTTTAATAGTCTATTATATTTGTTAACCAACTCTCCTGTTTTGACATATTTTGATTCAAAGAAACTAATAGAAATAGAGACAGATGCATCTAAAGATGGGTTGGGAGCTTGTCTTTTGCAAGAGGGGAAGCCTGTTGCTTATGCATCACGTAGTTTGACTAAAACCGAGCAAGCCTATGCTCAAATTGAAAAAGAGACATTGGCAATTCTTTTCGCTGTAAACAAATTTCATTACTTTATTTATGGTATGCCAGTTAAAGTTTTCAGTGATCACAAACCATTAGAATCGATTTTTAAAAAGGAATTACAGTCTGCTTCTCCAAGAATTTTAAGAATGAGACTTAAACTCTTAAAATATAATTTGGATATTTGTTATAAGCCAGGGAAGTACATGTACATATCTGACACTCTCTCTCGTGCTTTTCTAAAAAAAGAAACTAAAAAGTCAGAAAATGAAATAGATTTTGCTGTTCATTCCATAATAAAAACCTTGCCCATGTCAACAAACCGAATTAAACAATTTGCTAATGAAACAATTAAAGACCCACAGCTCAGTACTGTAATAAACTTTATTAATAATGGTTGGCCACTTCAGAAATACAAAATTCCAGAAAATATTAGAAATTTTTACAAATTGAAAGAAAACTTGTTTGTATCTGAAAATTTGTTATTTTTAGACAATAAATTAATTGTTCCATATAACCTTAGACTAGAGATGATTAAACTATTACATGAAGGTCACCTAGGTATTGAAAAGACAAAATCACAGGCCAGAAAAGTATTTTATTGGCCAGGTATTACAGCAGATATTGACTCTTACATTAAAAGTTGTAAAATTTGTGAAAAATTTTCTAGAAAAAATCCAAAGCAAAAGCTTCTCTCATATCCAATACCTCAAAGGCCATGGGAACGTGTTGGTTCTGATATTTTTACTTATGCTGATCAAAGTTATTGTGTCCTATTTGATGCTTATTCCAACTGGCTTGAGATTTTGCCTTTAAAAAATAAAAGCGCTGAAGCTGTTATTTCTCAAATTAAACCAATCTTTGCAAGATTTGGAGCGCCTGATTTTCTTGTTAGTGACAATGTACCCTATAATAGCGAAAAATTTTTAGAATTTGCTAAAAATTGGAATTTTAATCTTATTACACGTAGTCCAGAATACCCACAATCAAATGGGCTGGCTGAAAAAGCTGTGTCAATTGCCAAAAACCTTCTTAAAAAATCATTGGAGGAAAGAAAAGGTGATTTATGTTGTGCTCTATTAAACTACAGAAATTCAACATTAAAAGGAATGGGCTATTCACCATCACAATTATTAAATAGTAGAAACTGTAAGACTAAAGTTCCAATTGCTTGTGATTTATTGCAGCCTAATTTGTGTGTTAATGTAACTGAAAAAATACTTGCTAAACGTAAAATCAATGAACAACATTATAATAAAAATGCTAAATGTTTAAAACCACTTGACAAAGGTTCAAATGTTACTGTACTAAATCATAAAAATAAAGTGTGGGAACCTGCAAAAATTGAAGAGTTACATGATAGTCCCAGATCATATATATTACAAGACTGTAGAGGCAACACTATCAGAAGAAATCGCATTGATATTAAGCCATCTGAAAACCCTTTTAAGTTAACTAATAATGATAATTCACTTGATTATACAACTGATATTACTCATTCTACTGATAGTGGGGTTCCTTCCTCTGTGATTGTACCTAGAAATAGTCAGTCTGAATTTCCTGAGTCTAAACAAGTAACTCCAGAAATACATAGCCCCTTGCAATTATTAGCACCTCAGTTGTTAAATAAAAGTGCGAAAGTTCAAACCACTAGATCTGGACGAGTTGTTAAACAACCAGAAAAACTAAACTTGTGAGGGGAGATGTATAATATGGTATTATTATTAATTATATTATAATAATATATTTAAGTTAATGTCCCCTATGGATATGCAACCCACATTGCATATGCTAAATGTGTTGCCTAATAATATATCATAATTGTTAAGACAATATCCGGTAGGGAACAAACAAAAACAGCATTGTATGTTATGACATGGCCGGGTACTGGCCTCGTGTCTTTATATTTAAATTAAAACCTAATTATAATAAAATAGTGTTTTATTTTATAACGTAATAGTCGACAAAGTTATACATATATCTTAATAAAACTAATTGTATCATTAAATTATGGCTATTAATTATATTCCAAAAATGTCAACCCAATACTTTGTGGAATCAATTGAAATTAAAATGTATCCAATAGGATTGTAACTGAATTTTTTAACTGGTATCTTTCACACAAATTAAAAAATCTTATTTATTTTATAAAGATCCATATTTTATTTACATTTGAAAGCACTCTCCATCTAGTAATCAGAAGTGATAACAGGTAAGTTTTAATTTGTTTATTTACTGGTTTAATTTTTTTACAATTAATAGATATTATTTATTTTATTATCTATAATTCAGATCTAAATATCAAATTTAGTTTTAAAGGATATTTTGCATATTAGATATATGAATTTTCTTCTTTTTGAGTAGGTACCTACCAATAGTATTTGCCCATGTTGAAGTATTTTCTTTGGAAAATTGAAATCAGTGGTATTTTGTGTACTACTGCTACTGTGTGCTTATTCCCCTGTGAATTTGCCTCTTGATACTAAATAATCAGCATTATCTGGATAGCATATTTCTTTGGTTTCATATAAGAGTCTTTACTAGGGCATCTCAGAGAAGTGTTAATGCTACTCGTCCTTTGAGCCATCCTTTGTGTACTTTAAATACTAGGATAGAACAGGAAGAATGTTAGTATTATTTTCTAAATCAAAACTATTTGATTAATTTTTGATTATTTTATTAGGTGGAGTATAGAAAACAAAATATTTCTACAAGATTCAAAATAGGTTACTACTTTTCTAAAGTATTTCAAAAATGTCCTGAAAATACTATTTTTAGCAATATACTTTTTCTGGCAACCATATATGTTATTTCATCTATGTTTAGATAATTAAATTGTTGGAGAAATAAATCAATGGTTTTCAAAACATATGCTACTGTTTCCTCAAAAACTTTTTACCTCAAGTAACTGCCTACACTGGTTGTATTCTGTTGATAGTAAGAAGCGACTGACAAAATTAGTAACCGAGTTAGTAATGTTATGAATTATTTTATATTTTATTTCTAATCTTTAATTTTTTAGAACTGTTTTCTCAAAAACTTTGGACCTGAAGTAACACAGGCTTTATTCTATTTATAC
Organism: Ophraella communa; assembly: GCA_035357415.1. Classification (NCBI taxonomy): domain Eukaryota; kingdom Metazoa; phylum Arthropoda; class Insecta; order Coleoptera; family Chrysomelidae; genus Ophraella; species Ophraella communa. Next base: position 23,500,226 of record CM068985.1, read on the forward strand.
TAAATAATTAATAATTTTTACTCTTAATTCTAATCTTTTATTTTTTAGAACTCTTTCTTCAAAAACATTGAATCTGGACCCTTATAGAACCCATGGCTACATCAATATGAAACCTATTGTGGGCTACTATGTGTTTTAAAATACAAATGTTTATTTTAGGGTTCAATTACATTTTAAACATTACCAAATTACATCTGCATATTATTAGTAAATAACAAGTAAATGTTTTATGTTTTTCTTTTTTAGGACTCATTTTCTCAATTATATGTACCCAGTTCACCATATATGAACTTCATTCTGACATGAATATGGAACCCTTTGCTCTGTTTTATCATTTACCAACAAACTTTCAATGGTGAGGGGGATATATATAAAGATAACAGACATATTCAGTATCCAACCCAAATTTGTAAAACTGTTTTAATAAAAATATTACATATTTGACTGTAAATTTTTATTCATCACATTATCTAAAGAGAAAGCTATTATATTTATGCATATTGAACATGTAAATAAATATTGTAGAAACCATTACTTTGTGGACTTTGTGTAAATCCCTTAGGTTGGGTTTATGTTATTTAACAAATAAAGATATAAGGTAACTTAAAGATTAAAAAAGTATAAAGAAAAATCAGGTCTCTCAAAACTCACATTTTTACCAATTCGACCAAAATAAGACAACTGTGTTTTAAGTAAAAAGTAATTTAGGAAATAACGGTTCATAACACTAAATTCCTTGGATAATGCTATAAACGATGTAAAAATCTAAAATGAATATATTTTGACGTTATAAACGAGAAATAAGGTTAGGTTATGTTAAGTAAAGTTTGTGTTTGGATTTGGAGAATTAGAATAGACATACGTTTTTGAAAAAAGCGCCTCCAAAACTGTTGAACTAAATTGACAGATTAGTGCAATGTTCAGATTTGGCGTGCAACAAATCTAAAAAAATATACTTTTTTTTAACTTCATATTTTGCTAGTCGCATTCTCTATGCATTCTTTAGGAGTTAAGCTTCTGGCGTTAAAATTCGTGATCACAAATTGTCAAACTTTTTCAAAACATGTCATCACTTAAACACCAATATTTCTTTTATTACAATATAAAACTTAACTAAAAAACCTTATCTCCTAGATAATTTAAAGGCGTTCTTTAGATTTGTTGTTTACAAAATGATTGAAATTTTCGGTACAATTCAGGCTTGCCACCCGTTTTCAGCTGTCACATTTTTGACGCCCCTCTTAAATTTTCTAACCTTTAATTTGACGTATCATTTTTAAATCTGGCTAAACCTCTGTCAAACGGATTGATATAAAACATTATTTGTTGTCATAAATATCAAACATATATAGAACAGAATATTTTTTTTTAATTTTTTTTTTTTTTTTTTTTTTTTTTATTACAAAAATGTGCTCGGCAACTAAGGCCACTCGCACCGGTACAGTTATATTACAATACTAAAACATTTACATTTTATTAAACAACAATATGTCCTTCAGAAATTTCAGAACTTGAATCACACGGCTAGGGATGTTAAGAAGATCTCGCAGCTGAGGAATAGGTTGAAGTTGAAGTCTCTTGGCACTATAAAGGGAACACTCCATAAGGACATGCTTGACCGTAACTTGGCTGTTACAAGTGGAACAAAGGGGCCGACTGTCAGAGGTCATGAGGTAGCTATGTGTGAGCTTGGTGTGCCCTATACGAATCCTACGGATAACTGACAGTTCATGCCTGGAAAGATCAGTAAGATCACTAATTTTAGAATTGGTTACACATGGCTGAATGCTTCTCAACTTAGAGCATGATTTGTTCCATTGAGATTGCCACAGAGAGAGACAGATCTTTCGAGCTTCCGCTTTGACATCTTTAGCGATTTGAATGTGTACTGATGTAGCGGTTTCCTTAGAAGATGCTTTAGCCTGTTGATCCACAAATTCATTGCCAGGAATACCGATGTGTGAAGTAATCCATATGATAGTAATATTGCTGTTTACTGTAGACAGGTGATGGCAAGAGTGATGAATGTTTTGGACAAGGGGGTGATCGGAAAATAATTCTTGTATGGAGGAAATGGAAGCAAGAGAGTCTGTACATATAGCAATTTTTGTGTTGGGCTGTTTGATTGATTTAATGGCCTGTAGGATACTAAAAAGCTCACCAGTATGAACACTACAAAATTGAGGTATTTTGGCGGTGTAAACAGGGGTGTTTTTTTGAGTGACAGCGCAGCCGACACTTATTTCTCCTTTGGATGCATCAGTATAAAGCACCAAGTCAAAGACATTTGAGTTAATTGTTTCTAAAAATGCTTTGATAATGAGTTCCTTAGGGGTTTCATATTTATTAAATTTGGTTAGAACTGTTAATCTGGGGAGGGTGCATGATCCAAGGAGGAGTTAAGGGAAGGGGAATGGGATTGGTAAGTGAGAAGTTAAAGTTATGTGTCAGTGAGGTCAGAATGGAAGCTACGGGTTTTATTACTTGCAGGGGAGGGATCAAAGGGTTGTAATGTGTTGGTGAAAATAAGGGGTAAACGGGGTGATTTGGGTTAGATGAAACTGAGGCTGCATAAGAGAGGAGTAGGTATTGCCGTCTAATCCAGAGGGGAGGTTCATTAGCTTCACAGCATAGGCTATCTGCAGGACTCGATCGGAAGGCACCTAAACAGAGGCGAAGGGCAGTATTGTGAATAGAGTTTAGGCATTTTAGGATACAATTGGAAGCAGACATATAGGCGACGCAGCCATAATCAATTTTGGAGCGTATAAGGGCTCTGTATACTTTAAGTAAGGATTGTTCATTTGCGCCCCAATGGTAATGTGATAATGTTCTTAGTATGTTTAATCGTTTTTGGCACACATTTTTAATTTCTGTTATATGTTGCTTCCACGAAAGACGAGAATCGAAAATCATACCTAATATTTTGCATTGGTTGACAACTGGAAGGGGAGTGTTATCCATACAAATGCGCGAGGAGGGAAGGATCGTTTGCTAAATACGATTGTCTTGGATTTTTTTAAGGAAAAGGATAGTCCCAGTATTCGAGCACGGGAAAGAATAAGATTAACAGCTCCTTGCAAGATTTCAGAACTAGTGAACGTGGAGCGACCATGACAATACAGTATTAAGTCATCAGCGTATGCAATATATTTAATTGGAGAGGGGAGTTTGTAGCACAAGTCACTTATAGCGAGGTTAAAAAGAGTTGGACTTAGTACAGATCCTTGTGGGACGCCATCGGTTTGAACATACGAGGATGAAAGCAGGTTATTAACAGATACTTTAAAGGTCCTGTTAGATAAGAAATTTTTAATGAATTGGAAGAAGCTTCCATTAATACTACATTGTTTTAGTTTTGACAAAATAGCTTGCCGACTGATTGTATCAAAGGCCCCTATTATATCAAAAATAACAGTAACAACATCATGTTTGTTATTTAATGAATTGGCAATGTCATTTTGAAGTAAAACGAGATTATCACGGGTAGACCTATGCCGACGGAAGCCAGATTGCTCCTTAGGGATGATTGTGTATTTGTCAAGAAACCAGATAAGACGTTTGTTGACCATTTTTTCTAATATTTTACACATCGTACATGTAAGAGAAATTGGCCTGTACGAATCGGGAGAAGTAGCAGGAAGATCAGGTTTTTTGATGGGAATTATAAAGGATGTTCGCCATTCATTAGGAAATTTTTGAGAAAGCCAGATTTTATTATAAATTTCCAATAGTTTAAATAAACAGACAAGAGGAAGTTTTTTAAAAAAGATATAAGGCAAGTCATCAGGTCCTGAAGCGGTATTTTTGCAAGATTTTAAAGCAGATTGCAGTTCAGGTAAGGTAAAGGGGGAGTTTAAATGACTACAATCTTGAAGAGCAGAAGCCCGATGCGTAGGGGAAGAGGGTAAAAGTGATGGTATAGAAGTGGAGCAGATATCGTTACGAAACTTTGTTTCATAGCTTTTGCCCAGAATATTGGCAATTATATGACTTTCAGTGTAAATGGTACTATTAACTGAGAGGGCAGGTATTTTGTGGCAGACTTTTTTACCTTGAATTTGTCCTATTTTTTTCCATACTTGACCTGGCTGAGTATTTTCATTTATTGAAGAGATGTATTGCACCCAAGACTGTTTTTTACTTTGTTTAATGGTGTATCTAGCTTTAGCTCGTGCTCTTTTTAGGTTGATTACATTTTCCTCAGTTTTATTTTTTGCTGTATAGCTTAAATGCAAGTTTTTGCTGTTTTATTACTTGTTTGCATGAGGAGTTCCACCAGGGGACGGTTTTTTGTCCGGGAGAGAAAAACGGATTTACCTACATGTACCTCAGCAGCACTGCGAATACAATTTGTGAAACAAGAGACTGTTTTGTCAATGTTATCGTCAAAATGTAGATTAGGAATGGATAGTGCAATTTCTGTGATATAGTTTGACCAATCTCTATTTTTTAGACGCCAAAAGCTTTTTGTCATTACTTGATTATCAGTGTATGTGGAGTTGGAGATAAAGATAGGAAAATGATTACTATCGTGAAGATCATCAGCAGTGGACCATTTAAGTGTGGGAGCTAGCTTGGGATCACTAAAACTAAGATCAATATTGGAATAGGAGCCAGAGGCGATGTTAAAATGAGTGTGGGATCCAGTATTAAGAAGAAAGGTACCAGTGCAGTTAATAATATTTTCGATAATTTTACCTCTACCAAATGTGTGGTGAGACCCCCATAATGTATTATGGGCGTTGAAGTCACCGACGAGGATATAAGGGGAGGGTAGCTCGTAAATGAGATTTAGTAATTCTTCTTCTTTTAGATGATAGTTTGGAGGGATATAAACATTACAAATGGTTAATTTATTGGGACACCAACAAGTTACGGCGATGGCTTCTAGTTCAGTAGATAGTGTAAGGTGGGTGGAAAAGATATCGGAGGAGACAAATATTGAGGCACCACCACTAGCTCTTATACAGTTAGTTCTGACAAAATGATACCCCTCAAAGTTTTTTAGCTGAGGAAGTTTTTGCATTTTTATATTGGTCTCTTGAAGACAAAGAATGTCAGGTTTGGAAGTTGAAATAAGATGTTGGATTCTTTCCAACCTTGGAAAGAGTCCATCGCAATTCCATTGAATTAAATTGAATGTGAAAGGCAGAAGAAAATTATTTAAAATATGGATAGTAAATTAAGATAGATAAAGGAAATTATTCAAATTGAGCGCTGTGGCTGGAATCACTATCGGAGAGGTTGTTATCTGATGAGGCACTAAGACAATCGGGAAAGTCAGTCGAGTTAGATAGTTTTTTAAGGATTCTAGTAATTCGGTTTTTAATGGATCTGTCTTTTAAAGCTGTATAAATATTAGTTAAATCTTTTTGGATTCCAGTGATGTTAGATGAAAATTTGAGGGCTTCTTGAAGGGGGGATGGGCATCCGTACGTGTTTTCAAGAAAAGCTATTAGTTGAACTGAGTTAAGAGTAAAACTAGAAGGGTCGTCTTTGTATAGGGAGTCGATAACTGAAGTGTTTGCAGTGCCTAACAGATTATCAGTGCGGTTGTTGGATTTGGTCTTTTTTTTAGCAGGTTTGGTGGGAACGGGGAATGAAAGGGAGGAAGGAGGAAGAGAAGAACCAGGCTGAGTAATGGAGGGAGAGAGGGTTGGGGGAGTATCGAGAGGGCTATCAGTAGAATGTCCTCTTTTTTGACCAGTAGTAGTCGTAGGAATTATACAGGGAGAACAGGGAAGCACTGAGTCGGAGGGCGAGGGAAGGGGGGTGCTAATTGCAATAGAATTATCAAGGGAATGGTCATTTAAGGAAGTTATTTCTTTGTTAGGAGCCGGAGAAGGAGAAGTGATCTTATCAGATAAGATGTTAGTATCGGGGCCACTAGGTATTTTGGTGCAAGAATCTGCGGTATGTCCAGTAAGCTTACAAATAAAGCATTCGAGTCTATCTGTAGAAAGGAATATTCTAAAGGAGGTATTATCATGATTAATTAGTAGGGAAGTTTGGATTTCAAAATCGTCTCTGTCCGGAATTACATACGTTACTCTTCGGAAACTCATTATGTGAGCATATTGGTCTTCAGTTGTACCGCATTTTATAAAAGTGACAGGCGATGCTAATTGTAAACCAAAATCTTTTAGTGTCTGTTCGATAAGTAGATGGGGGATAGAGGGGCAGACATTTGAGATAAGAATTCTTTTGGCCGGGGAGATGTCTCCGAATTGGGACGATGGTGGAGTTAATGGTAACATGAGGTGTTGTTTTAAGAAGCTGGTCAACGATTTGCGTTGAAGAAAGGAATATGCAAATTCGGTTGTTGGATATACGTGACGCAAAAGTGATATTTTTAGGAGATACAATTTCACCGATGGACTTAATATATTCAAATAGTACAGTGTTAGGAATGGAGTGCATAACAATGGCTTGATCTCTTTTTGGAAAAGAAGAAGGAGGTGGTTTGGTTAGCGCAGCAGCAACATAAGATTTAGGCTGAGCATTGATATTGGAGCTAGAGTTTGTTTTGGGATCCATTATTGGATGAGTGCGTGGTCCTGGTTACCAAGACCACTACACAAAATAACTAAAAGCAATGAAGTGTATAGACTCTCCCGAGGAAGAGTGATAAGGAGGTAAACAAGGAAAGAGCTCACCTGAATCCAGTAGAATTTTAGTAGAGACGCCACTGGACACCAGAATAAATGACAATTATATTTTTAAGTAAAATATATCGTACACTAGGAACTCGTTTTATGTTTACATGTTGGTGATAAGCAGACTAACTGCTTTGAAATAAAAAAAAAACTTGAAATTAATAATCGAACAACTGTCGCTTGATAGGTGTTAATTCGTCGAGCTTTAACACGTGAATGAATATTTTTTTAAGTTTTTTATTTTTAGAATATGCCTGGAAAAACATTAAATTCTCAATCCCAGTAACTCGTGCTAAATTTGTATGAATATTTTGAGTTGGAAAAAAGCAACAGAGGACCCTTGGAACCTGTGGCTTGGGTTCAAGAGGTATATGAATTCTATGTTGTATAATAATTTACAGATCATATTATTGTTTTCAGTTTAAGAGGGTAGCTGCTGCCTTGAAAATGTTACGGCGTACAGTATGTACAATTAAAAAACGACAACAAAGCAATCCTGTCCTTTCAAGTCCAGGCAAAAGTAGACGTCGTCGTAAAAGCAAGGCAACTGATCTGCCTGAAGCAACTAAAATGGCAATTCGAAACACTGTGTGCTATATGTACAGTCGGCTTTAGAATACATGTTAAATGCGAATTTCCTTTACCTATCGAAGTTATAAAAACACCCTACTTCAACAAGTTAGGAGTGGCAATTTTTAAAACGCCTACAATTACTTCACTAAGGAATTAAAAATAATGAATAATGATAAGAAAAACACTTGGAAGAGGTGGTGGCGTAACCAGCTCTGTGGTGTTGTTTAAAAAAAAAAGAAATAGATATCAGATTTAACCAATCATTGGCAAAAACATTTATAAGATCAATGCTTTTTATTTTTTAATATATTAAACTTATTGGCTTATGTTAAGGGGGTGTTTAAGGGTTTTAAAAAATTATTAAAAATAAAGGAATAAACTATTTGTAATAAAATTTTATATACAGGGTGTTTCACTAAGGTCCGCGAGGTAGTATATTACAACTTAAAGAAAAAAAATTATAACAAAATCGATCATGCAAAATTGCTGGAAATATTTGTCAAGTTTGAAAGTCGTCCACTACGGGGTGCAACGAACACTCAAAAACATAATGTGATTATCTCCGAAAAAGATATACTAAAGGTTTACTAAAAATACAATTTTTGAAATAATGAGATTATGAAAAATGTTGGTTGGGGACTTTTTGCCAATACTTTCAAATAGGGGAGTGGGGAAGGTTCAAACTTGTTATAAACAAATAACAATCAAGAAATAATTTCTATAAGGTGCAGTCAATAAAAAACTGAAAAAGTGGAAAAATTGTTTCCACCTGCACCCAGGGTAAAGAAACTAAATAGTTTCCATACCAAGCTTGACCGTTTTCTATGAAAAAACAACTACTTCCTGGGCTATATGCCCCAACGGACATTGAATTACATTCCAAAGAAAACGTGATGGCGATACTTGAAACCAACTCTATCGATTTGCAAACCAACGGGAAGAACAATACTCGTAGACCGGTTTCGACATTATTGTGTCTCATCAGTACGAGGTAAGTAGTTCCTCTCATCCCGCAGAGCAGGATGCAGAATGGTTCTTTTACGCCAATACATGTTATAAACAAATGTCATATAATTTTTTTTGTTTTTTAACCGATTTCAATGATTTTGGCGTCATTTAAAAGAGTTTCTTCTGTTTAATCAGATGCATAACAAAAATACCAAAATTAAACAATTTTGTCTCCGCTAGGGAGTTCTACGTAAAAAAGTCGATTATTTTTTTTATTTTTCTCGGAAATTTCAAATGTAATGATGCTTTCTTTTTTAATTTAGGTGAAAAGAGGATAAAAAATAAAGAAATTAGTGAAAAGCGCAAGTCTAAATCTTAATATTTTATTTGATATCTTAAAATTAAAATATCACAATAGTTAAATAGAAAACCAAAATCCGTGCCAATGTCGTCGTAGAATAAGAAAATCCAGTAAATAGTCACAAAAAAAATTCTAAATCCGTGTCAATAGCCAAAGTTCTACGTAATAAATAAATCACTAATCAAAATTGAAAATCCGTGTAAATAGCCAACGTTGTCACAAAAAAGGAATCAGTAAAGAGGTTGCAATAAAAAACAAATAAAACCGTACTGTATAATACACAGGCAATTTGTGCAATCTTCCCTCACTTAATATCATCCCTCTCTGTGTAACATTAAAGATGTGGGCGTGGACAACTGTTTGACTGATTTCAAATTTATTATTATTTAAACCGTGATTGGTATACACAATAAATAGGCCATCCTTAAAATAAATTCAATGCAAGCGATTGGAGTTTGAAAATGTATATGCTATTCTGAAGCCGATAGTATATACAAAGTAAGTACCTATAAGTTGATATTGTACAAAATAAAAACAATCTGGTTTATTTTTTTTTAAAAGCATGTTAGTGTACAAAGTTTAAAATGTGAATTAGAAGAAAAAGAAATTTCTACTATGGGAACAACATCCTTGAGCATTGTCCTAAAAAATATAGGATTTAAATATAAAAAGGATGACAATCGAAGAGCATTATTCGAACGAACCAATATTGCTGCTTTAAGAGCAAAATTCTTTCGTCAGTGCTTTGAAAACCTGGAAAGTGTGCATACAAGAGAACTTGTTTTTTTTTGGATGAAACATGGATTTATTCAAAAGGAAATAAAACAACTTCTTGTTAAGACGCTAGTAGCAAAAGTGTACGTAACCCAGAAGGTTTTGATGGTAAACGTTTCATAATTGTTCACGCTGGTTCTTCTAACGGATTTGTTTTTGAAGCAAGTTTATTGTTTTGTTCTAAGTCTAAACAAATTGATTACCATGGAGAAATGAGCAACGACATTTTTACTAAGTGAATAAGGACACAATTAATTCCCAATTTAGAAGAACCATCGTTAATTGTGATGGATAATTCTCCATACCACTGCTTCAAAGAAAGATGAAATTGTTACCTGGCTGACAACTAATAACATCAAATTTGACCCAAAATTTACAAAACCTGAATTATTACAAGTTGCAAAAATGAACAAAAAAGAAAATTTGTATGTTATTGATGAGTTACTAAGATAAGCATGGTCATGATGTGTTGAGACTACCTCCTTATCATAGCGAATTCAACGCTATTGAATTATTGGTAGGGACGGATATTCGGATAGTGCTGTTCTAAATATGTGGAAAGAGGCGCTTAATCAATGTAATGGAGACATTTGGGAAAAATGTGTAAGACATGCTCATGAAATTATTCAAAAGTGGTATGTCCGAGAGCAAAATATAGTTATTAGTGATATTCAACCCATCATAATAAATACAGGAGATAGCTCGGATTCTGAAAATGAAGGAAATATATAATTTTATTTTTTTTTCAATTTATTTTAATAATTTAGTCATATTTATTGAAATAGGTTGTAACATAGTAATTGATCCAATCTTTAGGCTAAAACAATGAAACCTTTTACATATAACTTTCCACACTTTATTTTGGAAAATACAGAGAAGTTCGATGCAAACGTAAAAAAAATGATAAAAACCAGCTGGTATAAAAAATAAATACTAGATAGATAGATGTTTAAGAAGTGGCCAGAAGCCTATTCCACTGCGACCTTTTCAGATCTATTGTGGTCCTTGAATAACTAGATTACATCCCCCAGTCCAACTCTCTTAACGAAGTCCTTTGAGACTGTAACCTTCATGTAGTCCCTTGCCAATGGATATTCTTCTCCTAAAGTCAGGAACCGCATATTTACCAGTCCGTCGCACTGACATAAGATGTGCTCTGGTGTTTCCTCTTCTAGGTGACAGAATCTGCACAGATCCATCTCTGTCAACCCCATCAGCTTAAGATGCCTGTTTAGCTTACAGTGCCCCGTCAATAGACTTACTACAGTTTTGACCATTTTCCTGTCTTTACTCAATAAGTCTGACGTACACTTTTACAAATGTTCCATTATGAACTGTTTCGCTTGCCTTTGTCCAGGGGAATTCCATCACCATTCCCGTGATTTTTGTGCCACCCATGTTTTCATGGCCGTTTTTATTATATTTTTTGCAATGCCGCAGAAAGGTTCCGGTCCCATAAAAGACATTGATGAGCCTAGTTTAGCCATTTCATCTGCCTTTTCATTGCCTTTTAGACCCCTACGACCTGGTACCCAAGCTACCGTAACCTTGCTACGATCCCCCAGAGTATGCAGAGCATGCACACAGTCCCCTACTAGCCTAGAATTGACCTCTACAGAATCTAGTGCCCTTAGCACCGCCTGACTGTCTGTGAAGATGGCTATTGAACGGTACGTCCTATCCAGCCTTTTAATTTCTTCTACACAGTAGTAAATTGCCGTAATTTCTGCTTGAAAAATCGTGGCATTTTGGGATAAACTTACTGGGAATGTTATCCCTTGTTTCCTTCCGACTACGCCGGCTCCCACGCCATACGGCGTCTTTGAGCCGTCCGTGTAACAGGTTGACTCCGCCTCTACGGGTACACCTTTTTCCCAGTCTTCCCTACCTGGTATAACTATTTTAAATTTATTGACAAAGCTATATCTCGTGACTGTTGCATCAATGGGTTGCCCCAAAATGTTGTCCGCTTTTAGTTCCTCGATTAGCTTACCATTATCAGCCCCATGCGATTGGCTTATGTGCTGCTGATTATGTATTAATCTGTGCATGGCTGCTCTCGCTTCGCCCTGTATATATATGTGTAGTGATGGAATGTTTAACAAGACTTCCAGTGCAGCTAAAGGAGTAGTTTTTACGGCCCCCGTAACGCACAGGCAAGCTAACCTTTGTATGTTACTTAACAGCCTTACTGCTCCTTTTTGCTGTGTCTTTGTCCACCATACCACTGACCTGTAGGTTATTATGGGTCTAATAACCCTTGTATATAACCATATGGTCATTTTGGAGTTAAGCCCCCAATTTTTTCCACACATTCGTCTACATCTGCCCAAGGATAATATAGCTTTCTGCGTGGTTTTTTGTATGTGTGTGTTCCATGAGAGTCTTTGATCTAGGAATACTCCTAGGTATTTTATTTCTTTGACAACTGGAATCACTGTTCCCCCCAGTGTTAGTGGTTTTAACCGGCCAATGTTGTCTTTTTCGTGAAGTTGATAATTTGTGTTTTTTGAGCATTGACTGTTAGTCTCTCTCGCTTACATCAATTTTCAACCATATGTACAGAAAGCTGTACAAAATTCTGTACAGAAAGCTGGACAAATGTAGAAGAATGTGTGTATTCATAATTTGAAGTCTTCCACCCCAAAATGACATGGCTATATACAAGAGTTATTAGACCTATACCTGGCGTGGTAGTCATAGACATAGCAAGCAGGACCAATAAGGCAGCTAATTACAACTTCCACCACTACACATACAGTCTGTTTAGTGTATCTATTCTCATACGTCACAATGCATGTGTACACGAATTAAATTAAAAGATTAACTAAAACGTAGATCGAGACATAATTCATTGTTAGCATACGAAAATGGCTAACATATCTACAGATGGGCGTTTAGTTATAATGATATTCTAATTTATAAAAATGTACACATTAACTAAAATAATATTTAAACCCACATCAAAATTAACCTACAACAACGCTTTTTTAAGAAATATATAAATTTATGGCACAAATTAGAATTAAAAGCATAATTATGCATGTCGTTTATAAAAACAATATTTACAAAACTGAAATGCAGGGTACAAAACGAAACACAAAAAAATATTTATAATTTTATTACACTTCTTGAAATTCGTACTATGTAGGTTGTATTAATAAAAGTCATCCCTTATTGTCTGTGCTTAATCATGTGAAGAGCGGAGATACGGAGAAAACGCATTACTGGGTCCATTTTCTGGTTAAAATGATCTATATTTTCGATTTCAATTTTACCACAGTAGTATAGAATTAATAAATCTCTGATTAATATCAACATTGCAATGATTGTTATGTTTTCTTTGGTGGAAAATAACATGCCAAAACACTTAATAAATAAATTACTAAAACAACCGACGATATCATTAAAACAAAACTAATTTGAGCGCGAATATGACACGCTGGCGGATGCATAATCATAACCAACACTTGATGACGAGAGATTTATTTCAAAATTTTACAATTCTAATGGTGTACGTGTATGCGTGAGGGTGTATCTATTCGACAAATTCGATTCCGAGATTTTCTGTAATTTCCCCAGAGTTTCAAAGTTTATTATAACGAGATGATCACAGTCCTCCTGTTCTCATCTATCGTGTAGGTACCTACTATTGTATTACGATAACCAAGATTGCATTAAAATTCAAGTTATTGTCTGAAATTATCTACCTGCATATTTGGAACGGTGAAATATCGGCGACTGGGAGTTTCTTCAAAATACAATATGTGACAAAAATAGTAAAGTTTGTTCTTAAAAATTACAAAAAATTATTATCATTCAGCACGTATCCGATTTATCACTAGTAATATCCCGACAGTAATAATCAAGAAATAATTTTTTTTAGTTTCCGAAAGCACGTTGCTTGTTAAAGAAACGTGCTTGAGGAAACTAATAAAATGATGAGTATTTATCACTGTCCGAGTTATATTCGGAAGAAAATTTTTGGCATTTTAGATTAATTTATTTATTAAATTAAACTAATTATTGGATCAACAATATTAACTCATTTATTGATTAGAAAGACAGTTAAACTCATTTAAAATTAAATGTACTGCTTGATTCAGAAGATAAATTTGTCAAAAGTTTGAGATTTGAAGTAACATCATGAGGTTTACCGTTCAAATTAGTTGTTCTTTAATTATGAAATGTGGAAAAGTATATAATTCGTGTTTCAATTCAGATTTTTTTAAATTATCATTAATGTTGTATTATGTTATAAAGTATTTATTAATATATAACCACCGATTTCTTAAAAGATAAAAATTAAGCGAAATAGTTCTTCTTAAAAGTGTACTTAGCGTAAACTCTACCTAGTGATAATTTCCCTAGGCTCTTAAGTGCTCTTAAGTGTTCATTGAATCTTATTTCAAAATTTCTTTGTGTTTGCCCTACATATACAGCATTACAACAACCAGATAAGTCAAACTATGCAAAACACGTTCTTGAACACACACACTTTTATCACACACTGTGATAAAAACCAAAATTTAGATTTCCTCGAAGAACTTGAAATAAAAAGCAGATCAACAATTTAAAGTAGTGAATGAACAAATAAATTTTGGAAGTTCTCCACTATTAAACTGTTTACTTTGATTGAGTCTTCATTTTATACATAGATAAGAAGTAATATATTGTTATTGTAAAGATCAAAATGATATAGTTTTTTCCTGGTTTTTCTATATCATTGCACAGTTATATTGATCTTAGAGGGAGATACATTCAGGATAATCCTTTAGGACTAATAACATCTGGGCTTTAATATTGTTAGGTATATCTTATTACTTCCATACTTGGTCTAGCCTTATATACTTCATCAACATCAGGTACCTAGCTACAAACAAACCAAATGTAACTTCAATATGTCAATCTGACGATTCTAGTTATTTAGCGAAACAGCTGTAATTGAAATTTTAAACCTAATTTTTTCAATTAAACTTGGAAGTTGAGTTAAAACAATAGTTTTTTATTGTTCTTCGTAAGACGGACTTCCTAAAAGTATGGGTTAGTACAATTAATTTATAAATTGACATTCATTAAAGTGAAAATTTGATCTCTACCTTCAACCCCTTTTGAGTGACAGTTACAGCCCCCAATTTTTTAAATGGGCTTGTGATATATCGTTTGAAAAGTCTCTTCATTCTCTATCCCAAAATGTTTTTAAATTTATTGCAAAAATTAACATAAAAGAATATCTGATATTTAATGAAGTAAAAGGTTCAAAATTCTCAACGCAACATCATAATCTTAAATAAAAATCTCTTCTAACATTAAGTGCTTCTCTATTTTACTAATTGTACCTTGGGATATAGGCGGCAAATTCGGAAATTTTTCATGAAATAGGCGAGCAACTTCAATTTGTGTTCAAGTGTTATCTCCGTAACATATCATCTGTAAAACTGTTATTTTTTGCATTTCTGTTAATCTAACCATTTTTATGAATTGCAGTCAACGAAATTTAAACAACAGTTATATTGACAATATCCTACAGTTAAAATTATACCAAACCAATTTGCTTTTAAAAAAATTATGATAGTTTTTAAAGGATTTTTTTAAATTTATATTAAAAAAGAACACTGATATATGGTTTTTGCTTAAAAACTGTCTTATTATAAAGACTGAAACTGGTTATAAATTAGTAGTGTAGGTACTCAGCGAATTTCGGTAATAAGATGATTTTAATTTTTTATGTTTATTTAAAAAGAATTTAAAAAAGTGGCAAAAATCTTTTTGTTAAAAAAAATAAAAAATAATGTTGCAATAAATATACAATGTATGTTCAGAAGTAACAGCATTTTCTATTTCAATTGATGCATCGCCTTGACCTTTTTCATGGTTTTCATTATTTTGACCTTCAATTTTTTTTCCACTGTTTTCTCCAAACTCCTTCTGGAAGCCATATCTGTCAACGATTTTAAAACAGTAAAATTATGTTGTACTTTGTTCAATTCTTGATCACATCGTTCGGAAATTTCAGACAACCAATCCTGATAGTTTTTCATTTTTAATTTATTTTCCAGAGCCACTGTTGTATTCGTGAAAAATAGATATTCAAGATGTAGCATAGATCTAATTTGTTCATGTCTCATAAGTTTGACTAACGTCGTAGTTTATTGTATTTCTTTCGACCATTTCTCTTTTTCTGCTACCAGTTGTTCCTTTAATGTTGCCGTAGTATGTTTTAATGATTTTATTTTTTCGTTTAATTTGTTTTGTCGTTGTTGCAAAGCTTTTAGCAAGCTGTTTACAGGGTCATCTGGTTCGGGAGTACAAGTTTCAAGTTTTTTTGAAAAATTATTTCATTAAATAATTTGACTGTTTTAAAGCCGTTGACAGATATGGCTTCCAGATGGAGTTTGAAGAAACCAGTAGAAGAAAAAATTGAAGGTCAATATAATGAAAACCATGCATCAATTGAAATAGAAAATTCTAGTTCTGAAAGTTCAAAGTTAATTAAGTAAATATCTATTGGTACAATACAATGGACGTAAAAGTGCCAAGGTTATAGTCCTATTTATTTTATTACTTATGGAAGTGTGTTTTTAGGAGTATTTGCTTTGAAATTTCAATAAGTGGAAATTGGGTATACTCTGGGTATAACAGAAACAACAAAAAATGGAGAATTACAGGAGTTAAATGTAAATTAAAATGTTCAAAACACATCACTAACACATAAAGTTTCTCAAGTCTCCATTAATTTTACCAAATGTTCCAATAATCATTTTACTTTTAGTTGTTATGGAGCGTACAAAAAAAATTAAAAAATGTCATGTTAATTCCTGAGAAAGGTGGTTGTTTGGTTTGAATTAATTATATTTCCATGCAATATTTATACTAGTTTAAATCCTAATTTTTAACATGACTAACAATTAAAATAAATTTTATACAGTTAAAAATTTCATAAACATAAAATATTTTGGGGTCGTAGGAAAAATTGGGTACATAACACGTTGGAAAATGTATTTCTTACACTCGTTCACTTTCCACACTTGTTATGTAGTATACTATTTTACTGTGAGAAATTATCGCACGGGTCAGCTAGTAACCTTTAATATGCAAATCTTATGGTCCGGCTACACACAAAGTTTTGCCTGAGAGCATGCCTGCAGAGACTTGTTTTCGCAGGTAAGAGCGTGCGTGTAGACGGCAAGACGGTATCGCGCGTCGTATAAACATCGCGTCTATACGCACGCAGGCATGCTCTCAGGCAAAACGTTGTGTGTAGCCGGACCATTAGACAACACGATATCGATTCTTTTAACAATTTATAAAGAAATATCGTACTATGAAGATTCGTACTCTTGAGTCTTAACCTCCCCTTCTGTAAATTTCATTGTATAAACAACCACCCTGAAGATAAACATTACTTTCGCTATCTCGAACTACACTAGAACAGTAAAAGACTTTTCGCTCATTTTCGAAACCAAGACTATTACACTTTTTGTAAATCGTATATCATACAAAATAGACCCAAAATATAACCTGCAAGGTATGCAATAGTGGTCTACCCGAATCTATCAACCGTATCCTACTATAGTATGCCCAGTTTTCAACTGAATAAGAAGAAAGTTTTGTATTAGCTCTCAATTAGATTTACATAAAGTATTAATGAGCCATACTATTTGCGATTACCGCGAGTGGGCGCCTTTGCGTATTAAATGCAATTCACTGGTCGAAAACATCGACAGTTATCACACATTAAAATTGGGCAGCTTCATGTTTAACTTAAAATATCTCGAGAAATATTGACTTTATCGTTATGAAAAAAGAGTACTTTATTTACGTAAGAAGTATTGGAGAATCGAAAAATTGTGCTACAGTTTCTATTCCGCCAGTGGCGTGGAATTTGGGAACGATTAACCTGTCACTTGCCCCTGTCGTACGCCTCTGGTGGTAGTTAGAAACGTTTGTTTAATATAATTTTGTAGGGTGTATAGTGTCTACATTTTCTGCCAAATATGAAATGAATACGTAAAACAGTCTTAAAGTAATGAACCCAAATAGTTTTTAAATTTTTACACAAAACACCCTGTAACTAAGTAAGCAGCTACATTTTATTTAGGTGTTTTGGGTTAAATCTTCATAATTTGAAGTCAGGATTCTAGTATTAAATTATTTCCAATTAGTAATGAATCACCCTGTATAATGATATAAAGGCAATCAATAAATTAATTATAACGTACTAAATAAAAGGAACCATAAATAAAAATTATGAGAACGAGACAAGACTATAGAGAGCTCTATTCAAATGCACTTATCTTTCTCTCGGGGTGGAGATTATCCCACGATGAGCTAATCCTTAACGGCAGTTTTTCAGGCTAAGATTGGTATTTTTCCCTTAAATCCTTCAATTGTCTATTGTAATAACGGAGTATTAAAAATAAAAAAAATACTAATGTAATAACGACACATTCAAAACATTTTTCTATTCGATTATTTAATTATCGTGAAAACAGTTTATAAAAATATTATTTTATTGAACAATTCATTATGTAAACGGCAAAAGCAAAATAAAGTACCTACTCGTATTTCGTAACTAGCGTTTTACAAGTGTTTTAAAAACAAGTAGAAATTGTTTACAAAATTGGAAATAATGAAAAACAATTTAAAAATATAAGCAGTCAGCCCTTGATTATAGGATTTTTGAATCAGATACGAAAGAAGAATTTACGCCATTACATTTTGAGATTATTAAAGAGTAAGATCAACATAAAATGGGAACCTTTTCGTAGTTTTTTTTTCTTAACTTTTACATAAAATACTTTTTTTTTAATTTATTTGTATATTAGAATAATAAACAACTATTCAACTAGATGTTATTAGCCCTAAATCTAAAGGATTATCCTGATCAGTATAACATGCAATGATTAATAAAAACCCAGGAAAAAACTATATCATGCTGATCTTTACAATAATGTGTTATATTTATGTCTTATCTACGTATAAAATGACGCCTCAATCAAAGTAAACAGTTAAATAGTGGAGAACTTCCAAGATTGATTTGTTTTTTAAAAACTTTAAGTTGTTGATCTGCTAGATGTTTTTTGTTTCAAGTTCTTCAAGGAAATCTAAATTTTGTTTTTTATTACAAATGTGTAGTATTTGAATTGGTGTGTATCAGTGAGGTTGGATGTTCAAGTGGGTGTTTTGCATAAGTTGACATATCTGGTTGTTTTAATCTATATGCTCTTAAGTGTTCATTAAATCTTACTTTAAAATTTCTTTGTGTTTGACCTATATATATAGTAATACATTTTGGACAATTATTTTTTTAAATTTGGGTAATTTTGTTTTTACATTAAACCATTTTTTTCTTATTAGTTTATTTATTTATAGTCCCCAGTACAAGGACCTCTAATTTTTTTGACAAAAACAAATTTCATACTTTATCAGTTCTTTGCGTCGAGTCCGACAAACTTTTCCTCTGCGATAACTTTCTGCGCTCCTGCGTTTTTGAATGCCCGATTCTCGAAATTGTCGATATTACGTCACTATGACCCCCCGTACATACATATTTGATTTTTTTAAATTTGTTAATTAAAATTATATTAAAAATTGTGGTTTATTGTCCCACAAAAATGATGCTGCGTATGGGGTGTCCACCACCCTCAAAATGTCGATGTGACGTCACTATCAATTCGTACAACTGAACTTTTTCGTCTTTGAGAAATTTTCGGTTGAACGGTGGGAGAGCTATCACTTCCACAAGGACTGAAACTTGGGGAAGGTAAAGGGTTCGGGTTACACTTGAGTTGGTCCTAAAGGTGCTCGGTTTTTGCTCAAACGAGGATGCACTTAACTGTATAAAAAACTTACACGAATATCGGTAATTAAAAATGTAATGATGACAGTTTTATTTTTAGTAATAAACTCATTGACAGAATAATGACACTGACAAATAATTTGGAATGCTTAACTTATCGACGACTACTGACTAGACTTAAACTAGGACTGGTGCCTATGACCAAACATAATACAACTTTACAGTTTAACTCTTCGATACTTCCTTCGGGACTTTCTCTTCCATATTCTCCCCTCCCTGAGGAGATATCTCCTCAGCACACGTGTTGAGTCCTGTTTGGCATAGCTTAGCTACATGACGACGTAGGGTGATGGTCCGAGTTCGGTCTCCTTCCACGTAGGTCACCCGGACATCCACGACTCTAACTACTCCATCCGTTCCGGGGTGAACCTTAATGACGAGTCCTTTCTTCCAGTCTCCTCTATCCGCTTGGTCATCTAGCACCAGCACCAGATCTCCAACTTTGATGTTGTCTTGGGGCTTGTTCCATTTTGGTCTCAGCAATAAGTTTGGAAGAACCTCCATCTTCCACCGATGCCAGAATTCGTCTGCTAAGCGTTGAGCGTATCTCCACATCTTCGCTCCAAATCCTATTTCGTTTTGGAAATCTCCTGGGATCATCTTTCCTGGGACACAACGCTGCTTCAGAAGATGATTCGGAGTAAGACACTCTGGAGCCAACATATCCGATGGGGTTAGATCAAGGGGCCGATTGTTAAGAATCTCCTTCACTTCTGCGAGGAGAGTTCGCAGAGTGTACTCCTTGGGGTGTTTTTCTTTGAGGAGATTGGCTAGAATTCGCTTTGCTGCTCCTCCCATGTGGGGTGATGCGGGTGCGATGAATTTCCATTCTATTCTTCGCCGATGAAGTTCCTGATTTAGCAGCTTGCGGTCCCATTTGGCAATCTCATCCCGTATCTCCTTTTCAGCTCCTCGTAGATTAGTGCCGTTGTCACTATAAATGCACTTAGCTGGTCCCCTCAAAGCGTTAAATCGGACGAGACAGTCCAAGAAATCGCTGGCGCTGAGGGATGGCACAAGGTCCAAATGAACTGCGCGAGTAGTGAGGCAAGTAAAGAGAACTCCCCACCGTTTTTCGACGCTGCGTTTCACCGATACCAGCATTGGGCCGAAGAGATCTACTCCCGTGTGGGTAAACAAAGCTTCATGCGACGCCATCCTTCCCTCGACTAGTTGTCCCATCTCCGGTGGAATTGGTTTAGCTCGACGTAAGCGACACAACATACACTGCTGCAAGAGTCGTCGTATCAACGTCTTGCCTCCAACGATGTAGTATTTCTTCCGCAGTTCGTTGACGACGGTTTCCAATCCCTGGTGAGCGTTATCCGAATGCAGTTGTTGGATGAGGAGCTTCGAGTAGGGATGATGTCCGTCCAGGATGATGGGGTTCTTCGTTCCCAGCGCGATGTGCGGAGCTTTCTCGATTCGCCCCTGGACTACCATAATTCCATCTTTCAGCATTGGGGAGACTTTCAGGAGACGACTGTCGTGACGAAGAGGTTTTCCATTTTTTATTCTCTTGATTTCTAAAGGAAATGACTCCTTCTGGCTCTGATGAATCCACATTTCCTCTGCTCTTTCTAAGTCTTTCAGCGAAACTTCCACATTTTCTAGGTTCCAGGGCCTTGGGTGGGATGCTCGATGAAAGGCTGCCAACCAACTCGCTGTCTTTCGGATGAGAGACTGGTGACTGGAGAAGTTCTCTACCTTTGGAAGACATGATCCTTTTTCTTCTTTCTTTTCTTCACCTGCCACGCATATCATCTTCTTTATTTCCAAGTCGGATTCCTGGATTTTAGCGGTATTAAAGAGTTTCTGGTTGGGCCACAAATCTTCTGATTTTTTCAGGAAATCACTGCCATTTAGCCATCTGCACTCAGAGGTGAACTCCTCGTTGACTTCTTCTCGTGTTGCGTCATCTGCTGCATTCTCCTTAGTTGGCACCCATTTCCATTCATCGGGCTCACTAGTCTCCAGTATCTCGTTTACACGGTTAGACACGTACTGGCTGAAACGTCCTGACTCCGACTTTAACCAACACAGCACTGTCCTGGAGTCGGTCCAGAAAATTGTTTTAGAGATGTTAATCCTCTCATGGAAGGCATCTTTGATCTCCTTCGCCAATCGCGCACCCATCAAGGCAGCATTCAATTCATTTCTGGGGATTGAAATCCCCTTGATTGGCGAAACTCGTCCTTTTCCCCACAGGAAGCTGACCTTTACCTTGCCATTAGTCTCCGTCCTCAGGTACGCCACGGTCGCTTTCGCCTTTTCGCTGGCATCACAGAAGATGTGTAGTTGATAAATGGACTCAATTTCCCCGGATTTCCTTACACATCTTGGAATTAGAAGTTTTTCGTTTAGGTTCTTCTTAAGCAATTCAATCCAGGAATCCCACTTTTTCATGAGGCTGCTAGGTAGTTCGTCGTTCCACCCAACTTCTTTAATTTTTCCCTCTAGGGTCTGTTCCTTTCTCCAGGTTTCCTGGAACAGAAGGAGTCCTATTACTTTCAGTGGGGTGAGGAATCCGAGCGGGTCAAATAGACTCATGACGAACGATGCGGCTTCTCTCTTCGTTGGGTATCTTTTTCCTTCTTGAACAACTTCTGGTAGTCTCCTCATGTTAAGGGTAAAAGAATACGTGTCCTTACAAGGATCCCACTTCAGCCCCAATGTCTTTTCCATCGGTATGTCCTCCTTTGACATTATCTCACGTTCCCCCGTTGATCGTGATTCTTTTGGGATGCTGTTGATGACCTCAGGGCTGGAACTTGTCCACTTTTTAATGGGGAAGCCGCCTTTTTCACAAATCAATTGGACTTCCTCTCGCTTCCTAATTGTATCTGGAACAGTGTCAACGTACATCTCCTGCAGGATGGCACGGACAGATTCGGGGAAGACCTTCAAGAATTCCATGGCGTTCTTATCTTTCACGAAGATCGCGGATGTAGGTGAGCAAATTGATCCAAAGAAGAGTACCGTCATCACGTACTCCTTTGGAGGCGAGTCTCGGTTCATTCCACGGTACAGGATCCGCTGCATATCCCAGTCTTCTGGTCGAAGTCCTACTTGATGGAACATGGCTTCGATGTCGCCCATCAGTGCGATTTTCCATAACCGGAAGCGCAGCAGAATTGTCGGAAGTGGGTGAATGAGGCTAGGTCCCACGTAGAAATTGTCGTTGAACGACACTCCGTTTACCTTCGCTGCTCCATCATAGACTAGTCTTGGTTTTTTGTTGGGATTAAAGGCGAAGAAGTAGGAAAGGTACCATCGCCAGTGCTTCATTCTTCCCTCCGTAACTACCACCTCTTCGACTGCCTCTGTTTCCGCGTCTTCGGTTAACGGCTGCTCATCCTCATCCCTTCGTTGGTCCTTGTTTAGCAGCATATTTTCATTTTGTTGAGGCTGCTGCAGCGCTGTTGTGGAATGACATGAAGTTTGTGTATGTCGCTCCTTGGCTATCTTCTCTGCTTCTTCTACAGGCACGAGGTATCCTTTTCGGATATATTCATCCATTCTCTCCCTGTAGAGTTTGGCGAATTCAGGGTCTTGATCCGCTCTCTTTTCCACGTACTGGAGGCGCCTCATCGCTGCAAGATATGTGGGGGGAAGTTCCGGAAGTTTATCCTTCCACAGAAGTCCTGTTTGCCAACGATCACCAGTCCTGCGCGTTGTCTTCTCCAGCGTCCTCAGAGCTCGTACATCATCCTTCGAGCGCATCGTGGGGCTTGGCTTCACTCCTAGGTCTTCAATCGCGATGAAGTCTCTCAATAACCGGTTGAGTTCGGCGTCTGGTCCGTGCCCTAGCATATGTACTCCCCTCCGTGACGTAACTGTTTGGTCTCCTCCGCCGATAAGATACCATCCCAGATCACACTTGACAGCAGCAGGTTTATCTCCTCCCCTCCTTTGGACCTTCTTGTGGAGGAAAAGTGGCCAGTTGTCCGCTCCAAGCACGATGAAGGGTTTCGCATTAAATTGCGAGCGAATGGGAGCCCCCCGAAGATGAGGGAATTCCTTCTTCAGTTTTCCGAAGTCAAACGACTGTGGTGGAAGATCCAATCCCTTTGAGGTTCTGGCTCCGATAATTTCGTGGAATTTTGCTCCTGGGTAGTCGCCGGCTACCTGGAAGTTAACTTCCTGACATGGTTGAACTACTTCGGATCCATCGAAGACGGTCCATGTAGTGCTGACTTTAGGTCCACTAATTCCAGCGGATGAGGCTTCCGCTTCATTAATAATGGTTCCTTGACAGCCGGGGTCAATCATGGCAATTCCCTGGACAATATCACCATTTTGGTTGCGTCGAATCTTAACGGGGATGTACCACAGCAAAGTGTCTTGAATTTCTCCGTTTAGGTGAGCGTTGACCCTTGGTGCGTGTTCTGGTGCTTCTCCTGTGGCGTTCACTTCCTGACGTGGAGGTCCTTCTCGTATTGGGCGATGGAGTAGACGGTGATGAAGCTGTTCGCACGCATTATTTCCGCATTTCTTCCTAAATCGGCAGGAATCCGCTCCATGTCCCTTCCCGAGGCACTGGAAACAAAGGTTCTTCTCTTTCACCACTTTGACTCGTTCTTCAAAGGGAGTGGCTGCAAATTTACGGCATTCCCAAATGTTGTGACCCTCGCGTTCGCAATTCTCACAGAAGCTCTTGTGTCTACGTCTCTCATAGTGATCCTTCGCAGGAGTAGCACCGTTATGGCGACGACGAGGCTTCTCACCAGAATGCTGCTTCGATATGGACGGAACTTGCTTGTAGGCGATTTCGAGCTCTAACTCAAACCATTTAGCGAAGAAAGTCAGATTCTCTTTTCTCTCGTCCTTGTCCCGAACCCAACGATACCAATCGTGGGACATGTCCCGTGGCAACTTGTTGACGAGGCTGTCCAGTAAGTCCACGGCTGAGAGATACTCCGGTCTCTCGTAGGCTGCTACATTTGCGATGAACGACTTGAGTGCGACTCCAAATTCCACGGTGGCTTCAGGTTTCTCTCGACTTGGGTCTGGAGCAGTCTTCACTTGTTTCGCAAGCTCATCTAAGATATTCTTGGGTTGTCCAAAGCGTAGCTTCAGTTCTTCCATTACTTTATCCACATTTTTGGAATGGTAGAGGAGGTAGTGGACATGCTTCTCAGCTTGCCCCGTCAGGCTCTTCCGTAGGATGGTGTTGAGTTCCGACTCATTCACTAGTTGTTGCACTCTCTTGAATTCACTGCTGAAAATAATCCAGTCTTCGGGATTTCCGGAAAATTTCGGCAGCTCCTTTTCATCCTTGGATGGGCGGCGATTTCCTCCAACTAGTTTCTCCATGATTGAGGCAAGTTGTCCAATTTCGCTTTGAGTTTGTGGGCGTCTTCTGGCTGTAGGCACTGAAATAGGATTCGATTCCTCTTCAGAAGTGTCTCCCGACGAGCTTCCATCTTCGGGTTCTTCGGGTAAGGAGTCTTCTTTCGGTAAGTCGTTCTTTTTAGATTTAGCTTCCGGTTTCTTCTTCTTCTGCTGGACCTCTTGGACATAAGCGTTTGTTCTAGCGATGGGGTCTTCCTCATCCAAAGTCTTCAGCGCAGAATCTACGTCGTGGAGATTGGCAACGTCACTTTTAATTTCTTCGTTTAACTGCTCCTTCTTGGCAAGCAGCAGTTGACTGTCTCTAGCCGTCTTGACTCTTAGCTTCTCTACGCGAAACAGCTGAAGGTCCCGCTCCTTTTTCGTACTCTTCATCTCCTCCTGAAGAATCTCGTCTTTTCCGATGTCTTTGTTTTCCTGGAGCTCCTTGAGCCGTTGCTCCAGCACAAATAACTTCTCCTCTTCAGCATCCAGATTGTCCGCCAGCTTGTTGATCGCCTCCATCGTTTCGGCGTTGTTCCGGGCGATGAGGGCTGATGATGCTGCAATCGATGGGGCTGGTTTCTTAAAAATCGGTGGGGTTGGAGGTCGAAATTGCATTCCCGCTCTTGTCGTTCCTGGAATGACTTCCTTTCCTCCGTCTTTCACCTCCTTCATGGCTCTGTCACCATCCCACAGTTTGGCGACTCCGTCGTCACCCTGACTTCCTCGCTTCGAGTCCGACATCCTCCTTCAGGTTCTCAGTATCCCGGGTTTCGGCACCAATATCAATTCGTACAACTGAACCTTTTCGTCTTTGAGAAATTTTCGGTTGAACGGTGGGAGAGCTATCACTTCCACAAGGACTGAAACTTGGGGAAGGTAAAGGGTTCGGGTTACACTTGAGTTGGTCCTAAAGGTGCTCGGTTTTTGCTCAAACGAGGATGCACTTAACTGTATAAAAAACTTACACGAATATCGGTAATTAAAAATGTAATGATGACAGTTTTATTTTAAGTAATAAACTCATTGACAGAATAATGACACTGACAAATAATTTTGAATGCTTAACTTATCGACGACTACTGACTAGACTTAAACTAGGACTGGTGCCTATGACCAAACATAATACAACTTTACAGTTTAACTCTTCGATACTTCCTTCGGGACTTTCTCTTCCATAGTCACTATGACTCCCCGTACATATAAGTTTGATTTTTTTTAAATTGTTTGATGAAATTACGTTAAAAATTGTGGTCAACTTGTCTAACAAAAATCATGCAGCATATAGAGTGTCCACCGTTCCGAAAATGTAAATTGCTGTTTATTGTAATGTGATTAATAGCTTGAAATTGTAATCCAATGCTTTAAAACTTAAAATTTGAAAAATAAAATAATACACAAATTGGAGGTGTAAGCTATTCTTACTGCAATATTAAAATGTTAATACAATATTGAGTAACCTGTAATTATTTTATTCAAATAATCTAGTTAATTATATTTCCATATTTAAGCCAATATGTAACAGAAAATTTGTAATTTTTCCTTTGATTATGAAGAAAGGGTGAATAAAACGACAATATATATGTAAAAACGTGTATTACTAATGTTTAAATAAAAACCATTTTAAATATTTGTATCTAAGTTTTTAAAAAAATTGTTAGGAATTTGAACTGTAGCATAATTAGTGGTCTACACGAGCAATAGTGTTGGCAAATTAACTTTGTAAATTTAGATCAATTAAACAGAATTACCTAGGTTAAAATAATAATAAAAAAATCGTTGCAAAATTCTGTGGGTCGCAAAATACAGCAGACCCCGGTATTAATATACTTGTTGCTGCTGGTAATTTAAAATATAGGTAATTATTGTAAATTTTTGTCAATATACAAATCTGTTTAAACAACTAACAATTGTACATTGTACTGCTATATTTAAATGAACAAACATTATTATGAAATACCATTTTTGGATAACTAAAATACAAATAACTATGGACAGATACATTCTTGAGAGAATAAACCTTAAATGGGATTTAATTAACCATATTTTAGTTAAATAACTTACTATATTTACCCATAGAAGGATATATTTTTGTTTTTGTTAAACCTATTTGTACAACCATAGGCTGAACATGCACATCCAATACTATATTACCCATTCTGTTTTAACTCGTTGCATCTCACTCTTATGCTTGCTTCAATCTCTCTAAGCTCTATCTAGTGACTATTATAGGGTGGTCCTTAAGTAATTGTACAAAAAGAAACAGTAGATTCTACACTCTAAAATATTAAGATTTAACCCAACTTACTTTAATAAAATGTTGATATTAAGAATGATACAGGGTGGTACAGTTGAAATTAAAAATTTAATTTTTCGCCATAACTTTCATGTTTATGGAGATTTATTTACAAAAATTTATAAGGTTTTGAGTATGAGGAATTATAATTTGATGCATAATTTTGATGTAACTCATAGAGGACGCCACATATGCCACATATTTGACATAAATTTGCGCTTAACTTTTTTGCTCTTCGACTTAACAATATTTTTCTGATAAAATATGAAAGATACGATATTTTAACAAAAAAAGGTGTACTTGTTAATAACTTCAAAACTGAACAGTTTTCGAGATAATCGCATTTTACAAATCAGCTGCATAACTCCGTGTAACGCAATTATTCCAGGCTCGATTTTGGTGTATGGGGAGCAATGAAACAACATGTCTACAAAAATGTCATAAACACTTGCAACCAACTTTGGGAAGAAATAAATGCTGCAACTGTTTCTTTTCAACCAATGATGCTATTTAATATGAGACGATCTTTTATGGAACGCATTGATAAATGCATTGAAGAAAATGGTGGACATATCGAACACTTACTTTGATAAAAAGTTTTATGTTATTCAGTTAAACTATTTCTTAATTTTAATTGAAAATAAAATAATAGCCCATAGTATTTTTTCTTTAATGTTTTGGAAACTATCAACTTTAGTTGAAGATATTTCATACCAAAATTTATAATTATTGATGTTTTTTTCTATTTTTCATTCGTTGCCTGGAATAATTGCGTTACACGGAGTTATGCAGCTGATTTGTAAAATGCGATTATCTCGAAAACTGTTCAGTTTTGAAGTTATTAACAAGTACACCTTTTTTTTTGTTGAAATATCGTATCTTTCATATTTTATCAGAAAAATATTGTTAAGTCGAAGAGCAAAAAAGTTAAGCGCAAATTTATGTCAAATATGTGGCATATGTGGCGTCCTCTATGAGATACATCAAAATTATGCATCAAATTATAATTCCTTATACTCAAAACCTCTACTTATAAATTTTTGTAAATAAATCTCCATAAACATGAAAGTTATAGCGAAAAATTAAATTTGAAATTTCAACTTTACCACCCTGTATCTTTCTTAATATCAACATTTTATTAAAGTAAGTTGGGTTAAATCGTAATATTTTAGAGTGTAGAATCTACTGTTTCTTTTTGTACAATTACTTAAGGACCACCCCGTATATTAACTTTGACACACGCTGTTGTGGTTGACAAGGAGCCGTTTACCCACTCCCTGCGCAGAAAAAACTATTTCCGCACGCATAAATCGCCGCACTTGTGATACAAAATAGTATAATTAATAAAAAAAATGTGTTTATTATTTTTATGCATAATATACAATATTCTTAGTAAAATTTTTTATTCTCATGGCAAAATGAAAAAAAATTCTTGCAAAAACATTAGTTTTTTAATAAACAAATAAAAAGTAGGGGTGGATCGTAAACTGGTGAATATTTAGGGTTGTGTGTATTTTTGTATGCTGTATTATAAAAAAATAAAATAAAAAATGTTTGTCCAGAAAAAAATAAGCGGTGTACCACTCTTAACTTTTAGGTGGTTGTCCGATTCTCCACCCTAGCTATACACGCTAAAAGAAACCAAAGAAACTGAAAGAAACCAGCTAATCACGAGCCAATGTTAACGATTTTACATTAGTAATAATTGTAAAGAATATAATCAATATAATATGACCGAATGTTTTTATCAATTTATTGTTTTTGGGAATTTTCCATATTGACTAGGGTCAAAGACTTTATTTAGACACTGTAACCATATTATGACGTTGGGCGTCAATTTGTGATATGATTTAAATGATGAGAGTGAATTTATAAAAATATTTAATTAACTTTTAAAAAATAACAATATACCAAAAAAATGTAATTTACAATAAAACAACTATTAATCTTAATTTCGTCTTTAATTAGTTGTAAAAGATATTTCAATAATTAACAAAATTTATAAATGTTTATCACAGCAAAAATTATAATAGTTAAATACCTCGGCTAGGTGTGAGTAAGTTCATTAGCTCTGTATAGTACAATATTTGTTTCTTTAAGAAATTATAAGGGCGCCACTGAAATCTTTTTATTTTTTATGATACTACTGAAGAAAGTTGTTTTAAGCGGAGTTATTTAAATAAGTATCATAAGATGATAGAAAGATGTCAGAAAAAACTGTCTATGAAGTAAAAAAAAATGAAAATGTACCAACAGATAAAAGATAGATAGATTTCCTTGGTGCTAAAATGAATGAAGTTGAGAATACGTTACAAAAAAAATAATCCGCAAACAGTTCTTTACAACTAATTATTCTAATACAGTTGACGATATAGGTAGACATAAACGGAAATAAAAGAGAAAAAATATGGGAATAGTATACTTGATATACCACAATAACTTATCTGTTAACAATAGTGGACGATCCTTCGCCGCACCTTGGGGTCGCTACGGCACTGTCTAGGTGGTTCCAAATGACTTTGGAAGATCACCAGTGGAGGGAAGATCTGCCCAAGTTGTAGAGATGATCCAGTTAAAAATGTTCCTGCATACGAGAGCTTAAAGTTTACAAGCTGTTCAAGTTTACTGATTCTTCAAATTAAAGAGATGCTTCTAGTTTAGATTATTATATTCCAACTTTCTGAAAATTACCAGTGTCAAACACGGGTTACATTTACTTTTCTGGCACAAAAAGTACAAATCAGCATAGTCCGAATTCTACAGTTAGATGCTAACGTATTTTAATAGATTACAAAAGATACATTCTTACATTAAATTTACTTTGTAACAACCTTACACACTAATCAAAATTCCAGAAATGTACTTTTACTAGCCTTTTTATAAAAAATTATCATTAATACTTTTAATTACCATCAAAAGATTCTTTGAATAATAATGAAATATGTTGAAATTCTCATCTGATGTAATAAAATAGAATATAACTTTCGATGTTTTATAAATATTTTAACAAAAAGGAATTATAAAATTGGAAAAAAAAACATACCTGTATATGACAGTAAACCAATACAAGAAATGAGACTGGGAATAATTATTAAAACCTCTTGAACCCGATAATGGCAACTCATTAGTACACCTCGTAGCGTAGCTACTTTGAACTTCCAATTATAATTATAGAGACCGTATTCATTATTTTATTATTAAGAATTCTTTCGGAAAGATGGAGCTCGCGGTACTAATTTAATTTAATATTTAGGATACCAGTTGCGTAAAATGTTAACAGGTACTGTTACCACTTTTGTAAATTTTGACAAACCCTAATAAATCGTAAGTTCGGATAATTTTTATTTTTGCACAGATGACACTTATGATATCGATATTTGGTTATCGATTTAAAATATCGATTGTTTATACGAAAATACAACAACGTGTGTAAAATATCACATGGGATTTTTAATTTGTGGTTTACTATTAACATAGAGTGATCGTTATTAGAGGTAAGTAAAAAGCGATCATTTAAATACTTCTTTATAAGAACATTTGCAAGGTAAGGTTTGCAAACGGAGAATTAAAAATCTCCTATGACAGGTACGTGCACACGCACTCGGTTTATTTGGAAATATTTTTATGACCACGCCTCGAGTGACTTAAGCAGTTAATTACAGCGACATGGACATGCCCACCCAGGGCTCATGTAGGCTTCTGTTAACTGTAGTTACCTTTTTTCAATACATTTATGTAAGTAAACCATTGCAATTTCTTTGGAGGCACCTTTGACCTAGTACTGGAAAAAATTAGTAGTACCTTTAGGACGCTATCCAGGTAAATAAGCCCTAACCTACCCAACGTCCCTGAAAAGTAAGTGCAGAATTTTTTTTTGTTTTACATTTTTCTTCGCTTCCTTGTATATTGTTCTTGTTCTAGACCAAATCCAGTATACTAAAGCTGTTAGGCCAGACAACAGGTGGTTTCAGATAGAAAAAGGTCGGAATTTAATGAAACTTGGAGATGTTGTTTAGGGATTGTTAATTAACATTTTGTCAAGTTTTGGACCTCGAGGACCCTGTGCAAAAAGAGGAGGGGTCCTCGAGGTCCAAAACTTGACAAAATGTTAATTAACCATCCCTAAACAACATCTCCAAATTTCATTAAATTCCGACCTTTTTCTACCCAACTCCACTTCTTGCAACTTGTCGACCGGACTATGTCCCATCAATGTCATTATAAATACATTGGTAAGCGAAGTAACAAATAAAAATTTTGCTGGAGGGGAAAAATTACATTTTTTGTGTTACACTATTTGGAAAGAGTAACTTACAGATGAATAAGTCTTGTTATATTATTAATTATATTTTTTTAGTTTGGTACTCATTTGTTAATACAAAAAGATATAACAAAAAAAGGTTATTTTTCATCAAAAGGCATTACACTACAGCCTATTTTCTGTTCCAATGAATTTTACGTAATTGAATTATTTACTGTATTAAATGAAATGCATTTGCAATTTGTTTCTGTGCCACTCACTATTTATACTGCGGTCGTTGAAAACAGACTTTGTTAATTATATAATGGTTTTTAAAAAGTATTTTTTATTAATTTCTTTTCAAAGAAAATTGTGGCAAAACATTTATAATTAAATTAAATATAAAAAGACGATCTAATTTCCAGACGCTCTTTAGGTGGAAATTAGAAGCCGCTTTAAATATTTGAAAAGCTTGATTGGAATTATTGTTCGTGAGACTGATATCGAATTACGATTAGTTTAAGCAAATATTCAAATAGTACGAGAAAATTTAACAAATAGTTTGGCATTAACTGATGGAATTTCAAAAGTGAAACTACGAACTGTGTGGGCAACATTATTAAAATTCTGGTACTTAATGATAAGTTTATTTACAGACTAAATGATATAGGAGTCGTGAAATTTATTGTATTAACCTTTACTTTGTGGTTCATCTTACTAAAGACATTAAAAATTGTTGGGATGCAGTGTCTTGGGACACTCTGTCACTTACTTACTTTTGTTATGAATGTAGTTACTGTGATAATAGAACTGTCATAATGTAATTTCTCAAAAAGTTTTCGCGTTATTTTCCTAATTATTAAGAACTACATTACGTAACACAATCGTAACAGTTGGCGACGAGGATGGGATAGTCACCTGCTGAACATATATATGGAAGAAACATTCGTACAGTATTTGATTTACTGAAACCTACTCAAAATCTAAGAGAACTTCTGAAAACAGCTTCCAAACAAGATGTACAGTATAACTCAAAACATGGAGCAAAAGCAAAAAGTTTCAAGAATGGCGATCCGGTTTATTTCAAGATTTTCAGGCAAAATCACTTCACATGGACACCTGGAAAAGTGATCGAGAAAATTGGAAACGTTATGTACAACGTTCTGATGGAAAATACTAAAAGAACTGAACTACTCAGATTCCTTGCAAATCAACTCAAATTAGAAAGAAGAAGAAGAAGAAGGAATCGAATATGTACCTGAATTACCATTAGATATTCTCCTGGAAACATTTGAGATTTCTGGAAACACTCCAACACAACCCTTGACCGATTCCTCAGAGAACTCAGTTGAAGAAGTTTCACCTGTTTCATCTTGTCTACCTGACGAAGACATATCTCCCTGTTGTGTAGAAACGGAGATCAACGAAAAACAGAGTCGTTCGAGTTCAAGACCTGTCAGAACCAGAACTGCCCCTAGATATCTTCAAGACTTCGTTTAACAAAAGGAGGTGTCTTGGGACACCCTGTCACTTACTATTATGTTCAAATAATATAAGATTGTCTTTTGTTTTTAGTTTTTACGTTATTTTCCTAGTTATTGAGAACTACATTACGTAACACAATCGTAGCAAAAATAAAACTTCCAATTTTTTTCAAAAAACTGCTATTTTAACTCAAAGACAATTGTCAGATTATTAATATGACTATTAATGTGCCATCTGCGCGTGGTTACGGTAAAAATATTTAAATCTAGCTATTAATTACCCGCTGTACAAAAATCATTTGGGATAAATATTTATTGAAGTTAGTTATTGTATGTACCTAATATACTTCTAAATTATAAGAAATTATTTCTTTAAAAAAGTGGTTGATATTAATAATGTAACTAGCTACTTATAAATTAAAAAAAACTAATATTTCAAAACTCAAGAATATAATAAAACCCAACTTCAACAATCTTTTTAAATAAAAAGATTATTTCTAATATATAAATTTATTTATTCTTTATTACATTAATAGATACAGTAGTTTGTGATATATAATAATAACAATAAAGTCATAATAGTGCGGAAAATATTATTCTTGTCGATCATATACATATTACAGATATACATATAAAACCGGCACATATATACAAAGAAAGTATTTCATTTTATGTTCTGTAATAAACTAAAACCAACAATAATAAAGAAAGGAAATCCAAATTACAATTTTGGTACCCAAAAAACCTAATTTCCGCCATATCTTACAAATACATAAAGATTGATATCGGAAAGTAAATACAAACTTACCTTATTTTTCTATGAGGAATCAAATAAAAATATAAAAAATGGGGGTTGCAATTTAAAAAAAAAGAAGAAATCGTCGTTTTCTCAAATTAAAGTTTCTCGACGTTGTGACCACCCTGTATAATTAATTTCTTATTTAAACACTATACCTTATAATTTAGGCCTTTAGCTGCAAAACGAAATCATTGAAATCATTAATGAAATTGATTGTGGTAACCTTTACTTTGTGTCCATCTTACTAAGAATAATAAATAACTGAGCAGTTGAACTAAACTTCCACTATTTATTCGCAAAATATGTTTTTAAAATGCAATTACAGCTGTTTCGCTAAAAACTAGCATCGTCAGATTGACATATTGAAGTTACATTTTGTTTGTTACTAGCTAGGTATTTGATGTTGATAAGTAGTTAAGGCTAGACTAAGTAACGAAGTAATAATACATTGAAGACTCAAAAGCAAACAATTTAATGGTGGAGAACTTCCAAAGTTTATTTGTTCATTAACCTCTTTACATTGTTGATCTACTAGATGTCTTTTTATTTTAAGTTCTTCGAGGAAATCTAAATTTTGTTTTTTATCACAAATGTGTAGTATATGAATGTCATTAGTGTGTATCAGTGAGGTTGGATGTTCAAGTAGGGGTTTTGCATAGTTCCGCACTCTGGAAAAAAAGATCTTATTTGTTTAAATAATTCAAAGTGTTTTTGGAGACCCCAGTGACTGCTTAGAATCACCGTTACTAGTCTATCTTGTTTTCTGGAAATTTTCAGTTTATGCCGTCCAATTTCTCTTTAAATAATTAACGTGAGTATGACTCAACTGACTTTGTTAGAACTATGGAAGGTTTGGGTCCAAAATCCATAATCGAGCAGCCTCGCAAACCAGAGAGTCGGCGATGATTCTAAGTTAGCGTGGGCATTCATCCAGCTAACTGTGACCTTATTGTCCACAGTTACCTTAGTCGCAGCTCGGTAATTACCTTAGTCGCAGCTCGGACCGGACTGTTTGTTTTTATTGACATTTGATAACAATAAAGAAGATTTGAATTTTTTGTTTTGTAGAGTGTAGATTTGAAAATGAAAATTAACAATGAAATTTTCTTCCTCGACTTTGCAAATGATTACGAAAATCACTATTCGCCATTATTGTTTTGCACTACCGTAACTAGAGACAACCAACACTGTAACCCTTGATCAAATAGCTAGTGCCAAATTATTGCCCTCGGTCCGCTCGGAGTTTGAGTGACACATGAATGGAACACAGAACTTGTGGGAGTTCTGCCCCAGTGCGACGAATGGAAAACGCTATAAAATGAAAATGTACATACCTGTCAATTTCTGATTAGAGAAAGAACTACTTTTTCACTATTTGCATTACCGTAAATTAAACCACCTACATTTGGCATCAAAATTTCAATCGATGATGCTGAAAACGTTGACGAGCTTGTAAATCATCCAGTGACTA
Source organism: Ophraella communa (assembly GCA_035357415.1). Lineage (NCBI taxonomy): Eukaryota > Metazoa > Arthropoda > Insecta > Coleoptera > Chrysomelidae > Ophraella > Ophraella communa. The sequence continues at coordinate 23,535,027 of CM068985.1, forward strand.
ACAAAATTTGATATCAGAGTACATCTCGAGAAATTGTCACGGACAATGAGAGTGGAATAGCGTCCGATTGAATAGAATTGGATATTCATATTAAAAAAAAACCTGAGTAAATAAGATACTTATTGCAGTATTGGTAAAGAACCAAAAAAAATGCAGAATTAAAAAGTTTTAAAGATTAAGAGGGTCTCCGAGAAAGGAATTAATCTACAAAGGATTAAATTTGGGACTTAACTTAAAATTTATATTAATTTATTTTCAAATAAATGATGGTATTCCAGATCAGATTATTGATTACGTACCTACTGTCTTTCTGTCTTTATGTCTTTCTGTCTTTCTGTCTTTCTGTCTTTCTGTCTTTCTGTCTTTCTGTCTTTCTGTCTTTCTGTCTTTCTGTCTTTCTGTCTTTCTGTCTTTCTGTCTTTCTGTCTTTCTGTCTTTCTGTCTTTCTGTCTTTCTGTCTTTCTGTCTTTCTGTCTTTCAATTATAAATGTAGTAAAATTACAGTATTGGGACAATAATGGTTCGAATTTGGTTATGTAATGGATAAATAAATATATGTATGATAAATTTTAAATCATTAGATGCTGGAACATGTAAGAAAACAAGTCTAAAAAGCAAATTTGTCATATGCTAATCTTAGCGAAACGGCCGTCATTGTAATTTAAAACATAATTTTTTCAAATAAACTTGGAAGTTACGTTTAAAGGAAGAGTTTTTTATTATTCTTAATAAGATGGACTTCCAAAAAGTAAGGGTTAGTACAACAAATTTAACTTTTTAATACTTTTTTAAAGTATTTGATAGATTTATTGGGAGTTTTGGGTCTTTGTACACTGTTTTGGTAGGGGACATGCAATTTTAATTTTTTTTTTTTATTTTTTAATTGTACTTCTAAAGTATCTTACGCTCTATTTTCTGCAATAACCTTGAATAAACGTGACGGTTCCTCAGAAACGACCAAAAAATCACAAACAATATTTTCATTATTATTACTCACTACTTATTAACGTTCAAATTTCTAACTAAACTATCTATTTAACATCAAACGTGCATATTTTTGTGATTACTTTATCCATTCTATTTTCAGTTTGATCGCTTTCTATTCATACATAGTTCTTAAAACCGTAGTATAAGAGTACGACGTTTTTAATATCTAAAAAAAGAAACATTTGTTATCCACTACAAAAGAAGCATTTTATATATTATACTTACTGTTGTTAATGTGGACATGGTAAATGTCAAAAACAAAGCTCTTACCGCTAAGGGTTTATGGGAACGTACCATGATCATCCAGATTAATTTTTGGATGGATGTGTTACACTCGTCCCATCTCATCAAATAGCAACTGTCTTCCACTTCCGCACTCTGGAAAAAATATCTTATTTGTTTAAATAATTCAAAGTGAGGATTACTTCAATAAAAATATACAAAATCTATCCGGAAATCTAGTCCCTGGCTGAAGAGGTCACCAAAATTTTAAAGAGCTCAAATTCTGTTTGTTTCTACATTCCCCCAATTCTGTTTGTTTCTACATTCCCGTATTCAACAAAAATGGTTTTTTGAGTCCTTAAAAAGAAGGTTCTGGATAGAGACATTTTCCTTTACCTTTGATATTAGAGCATGTCCAAACCAGCAAAATCCACATACCTCCAATAATAATCCATTTAAATAGATTATTCTCATAAAAAAATGAAGCGATAGGAATTCTACCTAGAAATACAACAATAGAATTTATTTAGTAATTTAAAATTTTTTTATACATTATATCTGAAGGCAAAATAATATTCGAGATTGTATGTCATATATTGAAGATATTTAAGGAATATTTATCTTTGAGCCCTTTATGAGCTTAGCGCTAGAAAACGGCCACCTTCAATTGAAAGTTGACTTTCTTGACTAAATATTGCTTACATTGCATAAAACTTAATAGGAAAATGTTTTCTTACCATAGTCAGTTCGAATCCGATCAAACAGATGTCAACGATACCTTTGAAAAATTCTAGAAACAGTATCATAGAAAAAACCCGTTCAATCTGATTCACAAACCTATAAAGAGTAAAATACATAAAGATAGAACCTTCTTAAATAAGTTTTAAATTTTTTATCAGAACCAAAACATTTTATTCGCCAGATATTGTAGTAAAGAAATCCTTCATATTGAGTTTCAGGTCTAAATTACCTAAATAAGGTTCTTATTATCGGAATTTCGCTTACAATAATAATTTATTTCCTGTTTCAGTCTTTATAATAAGACAGTATCTAAGCAAAAACCATCAGAGTATTCTTTTCTAATATAAACTTTGAAAAAATCCTTTTAAAAACTATCATAGCAATGTTAGCTTATTTAAAACGCCTCAGCAAATTAGATTGTAAGAATTATAACTGCAGTATATTGTCAATATTATAATTGTAGAGGTTATCCATAACTCAAATGTGGATAGTACGAATAGTAGTAATAAAACTCAAAGTCAACCCACAGTATGTAATTTAATGAAATGTTATAGTAGCGACATGTTTCGGTCACAAGACCATCTTCAGGCTTTAAGAAAAGAACACAATATGTCAGAGAAATGAAATACAAAGTCAAATATATAAAAATACAAATATAACATGTATAAAAGTCAGATCATATAAGATAAATCTAACAAGAAATAGAAAATGATAGTTTTATAACAGTCAATCTAGTTTATAAAATATATAGAACAAACAAAATCAATGTGAAAACATAAAATATCTTATAATGCATAATACAGTATGGAAACTCACCTCTATGTGCAGACTGCAGTGTTTAAACAAATTATAACAGATATTGTGAATAAGAAAAAGGAAGTATTTTAAGTTAGAGTAATAAAATAGGTTGAAAAAGGTAGTTTAAAAATAGTTTAAATTATTAGAACAAACTGTATGGAAGTTTGATGTGTGAAAATAAGAAAAACTGGCGTAAAGAAGTAAAAATTTCAGAATGAAACCAGGTATCAACATTCTATAGAAAGGCCTGTAAAGAGTTCTCCAAAATAAGGAGATCGATCTCCAAGACCAAATCAGGAACTGGCCTGGTTTAATAGCGGGGTTAGAAGAAGAAACAATGTGGAGAGATCCCCTAGACGAGGGGTTCAATCTCCAAAACCATTGGTCGATAGAAGACTGGAAGCTGGTAGGTTCTAAATTTAAATATTTCTTAACAAAATTTACATGTTCTAGAACACGGTATTCAAGTCTTCTTCCACACTGGCCAATGTAAACAGCATTACAATCCGAGCAAAATAATTTGTATACCCCTGATTTATGTAAAAGTGGTATTTTATCTTTAGTGTTGATTAAATTAGATAAGGTGTTTTCTGTTCTAAAAGCTATCTCAACATTGAATTTCTTAAAAATATTTTTAATCTTGTATGAGAAAGGTATTTTCACAGGTAATTTGTATACCCCTGATTTATGTAAAAGTGGTATTTTATCTTTAGTGTTGATTAAATTAGATAAGGTGTTTTCTGTTCTAAAAGCTATCTCAACATTGAATTTCTTAAAAATATTTTTAATCTTGTATGAGAAAGGTATTTTCACAGGTATTTTCTCATACAAGATTAAAAATATTTTTAAGAAATTCAATGTTGAGATAGCTTTTAGAACAGAAAACACCTTATCTAATTTAATCAACACTAAAGATAAAATACCACTTTTACATAAATCAGGGGTATACAAATTATTTTGCTCGGATTGTAATGCTGTTTACATTGGCCAGTGTGGAAGAAGACTTGAATACCGTGTTCTAGAACATGTAAATTTTGTTAAGAAATATTTAAATTTAGAACCTACCAGCTTCCAGTCTTCTATCGACCAATGGTTTTGGAGATTGAACCCCTCGTCTAGGGGATCTCTCCACATTGTTTCTTCTTCTAACCCCGCTATTAAACCAGGCCAGTTCCTGATTTGGTCTTGGAGATCGATCTCCTTATTTTGGAGAACTCTTTACAGGCCTTTCTATAGAATGTTGATACCTGGTTTCATTCTGAAATTTTTACTTCTTTACGCCAGTTTTTCTTATTTTCACACATTAAACTTCCATACAGTTTGTTCTAATAATTTAAACTATTTTTTAACTACATTTTTCAACCTATTTTATTACTCTAACTTAAAATACTTCCTTTTTCTTATTCACAATATCTGTTATAATTTGTTTAAACACTGCAGTCTGCACATAGAGGTGAGTTTCCATACTGTATTATGCATTATAAGATATTTTATGTTTTCACATTGATTTTGTTTGTTCTATATATTTTATAAACTAGATTGACTGTTATAAAACTATCATTTTCTATTTCTTGTTAGATTTATCTTATATGATCTGACTTTTATACATGTTATATTTGTATTTTTTATATATTTGACTTTGTATTTCATTTCTCTGACATATTGTGTTCTTTTCTTAAAGCCTGAAGATGGTCTTGTGACCGAAACATGTCGCTACTATAACATTTCATTAAATTACATACTGTGGGTTGACTTTGAGTTTTATTACTACTAATATTATAATTGTCGTCTGAATGTCATTGACTGCAATTTATAAAAATGGTTAGATTCACGGAAATGCATAAAATAACAGTTTTACCGATAATTGGTTTCGGAAGTTGCTCGCCTATTTCATGAAAAATTTCCGAATTTTCCGCCTATATCCCAAGGTACAATGTAAAGCAGATAAAAAAAACAGCTGCCCATGCACTGAGTGATGATATTAAATTAGATGTGATGCTTTAGTTTAAAGAAAAGCCACATACATCGAGTAGATAAGCATCCGCAACATTTAATGTCAGCCATACATCGATACTAAATATATTTAAAGAAAATAAAACCTCAAGTTGCAGCAACTATCATATGGTTTTAGCAAGATGGAGCCAGTACCTCAACTTAACATTTCCAAATCGCTGGATAGGGGGCGAGGATCAATAGAAAGGCCAGCAAGATCAACCATTGGACCTTTTTATGGGCCTATATCAAAAATATTTTTTAAAAAATTAAAAAATCTGATTTAGATAACATAAGAGAAAGCTTGCGATTAATTAACGTTAGAAGACATTTTTATTTAAGATTAGGATGTTGCCAAGACGTTCGCGGTGAGCATTTTAAACATCTACTTCATTGACATTAATATTTTTTTGGTTACGAACAACTAAATATTACATATCATATATTTTATTTTTTTATATTTTTTTGGATAGAGAATGAAGAGACCTTCCAAACGATATATCACAAGACCATACTTCCCAGTTAAAAAATTGGGGTTTGTAACTGTCACTCAAAGGGGACTGAAGGTAGGGATCAAACTTTCAGTTTAAAGAATGTCAATTTATAATTTAAATTTGACGTGTTTCGGGATTTTTTATAAATATGTACAGTAACTAAAATAATGAATTTATTGCATTTGGCTTTTCCACACTGGAACACCCTGGGTCGTATTATAATTTTGAAAGCTCCTTGAATAACTAAAATTAAGGACCTATAATATAATACTTAGGGCCTAATTGATATTGATAACGTCCTTCTAATATAAATTTTTAATAAGTCGATTATGCAAGGGTTAGAGGTAAGGCAGTGATGAGCTGTCCATAGGAAGTAGTGCTATCACCTCTGCTGCTAGGAGTAATACACTGACCAGAGCAATGGAAATAATGTTAAATCTCAAACCCCTAGATATATTTGTCAAGAAGATAGTGCTGATTATACTACGTTTTCTTTTGGTTGGTTTAACACCGCGGTTTAACTGGCGGTGTGGCCAGGTATTCCTTGTGGAATGTGTTCCGGCCAGATTTGAATGTATCAAACCCTACATTATTTATTTAATTTAATATTATCACGAGTAATTTACAAAAGTATAAATTAAGGTTTTTTTAAATAAAGGATAACAAAATACTTCAATTAAAACATAACAGAAATAATGCCTACTTAATAATCTCCTGGTGATACTGAATACACTCGATCAATTTTTGTTTCACCTTGTTTCCTTTAGGATTAATCTTGATTAAATTATATTTTAAAATATCTAGCTGGCAACAGGCGACATCTGCTAATACGTAGTACAAACAATCTAGGCTGGTATCGCACGTTATTTCAATTCCTATAACAAGTAGTTGGAATGTTACTGTTCCAAAGTAAACTATATTTAAATATATATTGAAAGGAGTCCAGGTGTTCACCGGCAAAAACGTGTGGCCCTTTTGAAAAAACACGATAAGAACCTGTAGAAGTACATACAGAAAAGTTGCCAGTCTGAACATATTACCTAGTTGACCTCTGATAATTTCATGGTTTTTTAAATTTTGTCTAATGCTTGCTAAAAAAAAATATATCAAAAAAGAGTTTTTGTTTGAAACGGTTTTTATACTTCCTACTTTAGATTCATCTATTTTCTCTAAATAATCGGTAATCGAATCCAATACGTCTTTTTTAAAATGTAAAACTACAGCTTTGATTAAAAAATTTATCATGCCAATAGAAAATATCGCGCAGTCAACTAAATTGGTAAAATCTTTGCTGATGCCCAATTGAATCAAAGCTAAAGTTAATTGTATTATTGCCATTATGATATAAGTAAACTTGGTGAAGAATTTTTTGTATGAGCCGCTTAGTCCGGGGTATAAACCAAATATGTTTAAAACGTATCTCTCGTGCTTAAAAGCTTTCACAAAATCGAGCTTTATCTAAAAAAATTATTTAAAAATATTAATATTTTGAAAGAGATATTCTAAAAATCTTACCATCTTGCTTGAAGATTAGATTAAACTGTATTAGCTTAAAGTAATAGTGGATCGATTTTAAAAGAACATTTATACTTTTTTTTATAATTGTGGATGAAAATACTGTTCTTAAAGGGTAATCGCATATTGCAACTAAGTAAATATTAGTGATAATACTTTGGGGCGTATCTATTGTGTGCAGAAAGAAATAGCATTTTAATGGGTAGAAATAATAAGACGGTTTGTACCACTGAAGCAATTTAAATATTTTTAAAATTATTTGGAATTACAGTAATTGTTGATTTATGATTGTTTTATGTGAAATTTTAAATATTAGGTCATAAACTTTGACTTGTACACGGTGTTCCAAAAAAAACTTGACCCCTTTAGAAACTCTGAAACATATAGTTTAACTGCCACGCATCAACTCCCCTTTTTCGAAATAGAAGGAATTTGCTAATGCTATTACAAACCCAGTTCGTGTTTACAAGCTGCTACCAAACTGTATCCGTTAATTATGCAGGGTGAAGCCCAAAAGCTTCATACGCCTGCCCCTTTAGTTACTCGTCCAACCTACGTAATCCACGAAGTTCATCAGGGGAGTCGCTCTTATGTTGGCTAATATTGACCAGTTCTGATTAAGGTTGGACTTTCGTTTAGTTTAGAGCCAAGCAGTCACACGGGATATGCTCGAGGGGGTTTCTCTTGTTGTTCAAGCCTTTGCATGGAGGTATATTACTTATTTTCATCTTGTGACTGGTTAGAATCCCCGTCACTAGTCTATCTTGTTTTCTGGTATTTTTCAGTTTGTGCCGTCCTATTTCTCTCTAAATAATTAACGTGAGTGTGACTTAACTGACTTTGTTAGTACTATGGAAGGTTTGGGTCCAAAAACCATAATCGAGCAGCCTCGCAGACTAGAGAGTCGGCGATGATTCTAAGTTAGCGTGTGCATTCATCCAGCTAACTGTGACTTTATTGTCCACAGTTACCTTAGTCGCAGCTCGGTAAGCTACCAATCTATTGTTGGTCCAACGAAAATTTAATACCTCGATTTTTCGACTCTAAAATGAAAATGTAGAAAATCGTTTGGACCTGTCAATTTCTGATTAGAGGGAGAACGACTTTTTTACTCTTTGCATTCCCGTAACTTAAAACCACCTACCGGGGAAGAGCACAACCCATTGATTTTGAATAGAGATGAGGGATGTTGCGATACCTTATTTTGAATTTTTGAAGGTCATATCGAATACTATCTGATCCAGAAAATTTGGCATCAAAATTTCATTCGATGATGCTGAAAACGTTGACGAACTTTACGAAGATTTCTGGTATAATTTGACGGCATCCATTAAAGATCCGAGCTTGTAAATCATCCAGTGCCTCAGTCTGGGTAGCGTAAATCTCAGATTTTGGGTAACCCCATACAAAAAGTCCAGTGGAGACAGATCTGGTGTTCTCGGTGGCCACTCAATATGTCTTCTTGCAATCCAGATTGACGAATCAGAAATTGATGTATCCGAGTTATTTTCCACATTTTCAGTTGTTAAGTTTTCGTTGGACCACCTTGTATATAAGTAATAAAATTGTACCTATCCAAATAAATTAGTAGCACAAAAATGATCTGATGCTAATAATCGCGTAGGATGAATTAACGTCCATTTATTTAAGTAATAGAAAGATTAGAGTTTATTGGTTGAAAATAATTAAACCTTCATTTAAACAATCACAGTTTACAAAGATTAATTCTTTTTTATTGGATACTTATTATTCAAATATTATCTGGAAGCAACAAAACCTCCAATTTTTCAAACCATATCTGCTCCAAAGATTATAAAACAAACACTTAACCACATTCACCCAATATTTTTTCAGCTTCAATTGTATCAAACCAGTTCATAATCTCATTCAGTATATTACACGCTTTATATCATCAAAAAAACCTGTATTGTCGGTCAAACTTTAGAATAAAGTTAAATTGGATGCCAGAGCATGTTTACAACTGCATATACATATATATATTTACTCCAGTATATCCCTGCGTATAATTCCCGTGTGCAACGAATCAACAAGGTAATGAAAAACACACGTTGCGGTGAAAACCAATTTCCAGGGCGATAATGGCTTTAACTTGGCACGTCACTCAATCCGGTCTAATAGCAGAGTACATCTCGAGAAATTGTCACGGACAATGAGAGTGGAATAGGGTCCGATTGAATAGATTAGGATAGTCATATTAAAAACAAAGCTTGAGTAAATAATATACATATTGCAGTATTGGTAAAGAACTTCCAAAAAAAAGTAGAATTAAAATGTTTTGAAGATTAAGAGGAACTCCAAAAAAAAGAATAAATCTACAGAGAATTAAGTTTGGGGCTTAATTTAAAATTTATATTTATTTATTTTAAAATAAATGATGGTATTCCAGCTCAGATTATTGATTACATACCTACTATCTTTCTGTCTTTCTGTCTTTCTGTCTTTCTGTCTTTCTGTCTTTCTGTCTTTCTGTCTTTCTGTCTTTCTGTCTTTCTGTCTTTCTGTCTTTCTGTCTTTCTGTCTTTCTGTCTTTCTGTCTTTCTGACTTTCTGTCTTTCTGTCTTTCTGTCTTTCTGTCTTTCTGTCTTTCTGTCTTTCTGTCTTTCTGTCTTTCTGTCTTTCTGTCTTTCTGTCTTTCTGTCTTTCTGTCTTTCTGTCTTTCTGTCTTTCTGTCTTTCTGTCTTTCTGTCTCTCTGTCTTTCTGTCTTTCTGTCTTTCTGTCTTTCTGTCTTTCTGTCTTTCTGTCTTTCTGTCTTTCTGTCTTTCTGTCTTTCTGTCTTTCTGTCTTTCTGTCTTTCTGTCTTTCTGTCTTTCTGTCTTTCTGTCTTTCTGTCTTTCTGTCTTTCTGTCTTTCTGTCTTTCTGTCTTTCTGTCTTTCTGTCTTTCTGTCTTTCTGTCTTTCTGTCTTTCTGTCTTTCTGTCTTTCTGTCTTTCTGTCTTTCTGTCTTTCTGTCTTTCTGTCTTTCTGTCTTTCTGTCTTTCTGTCTTTCTGTCTTTCTGTCTTTCTGTCTTTCTGTCTTTCTGTCTTTCTGTCTTTCTGTCTTTCTGTCTTTCTGTCTTTCTGTCTTTCTGTCTAGAATTGCTATCGAAAAACTGACTGCACCAGTCTAAAGTCTAAAGTCTAAAGTCTAAAGTCTAAAGTCTAAAGTCTAAAGTCTAAAGTCTAAAGTCTAAAGTCTAAAGTCTAAAGTCTAAAGTCTAAAGTCTAAAGTCTAAAGTCTAAAGTCTAAAGTCTAAAGTCTAAAGTCTAAAGTCTAAAGTCTAAAGTCTAAAGTCTAAAGTCTAAAGTCTAAAGTCTAAAGTCTAAAGTCTAAAGTCTAAAGTCTAAAGTCTAAAGTCTAAAGTCTAAAGTCTAAAGTCTAAAGTCTAAAGTCTAAAGTCTAAAGTCTAAAGTCTAAAGTCTAAAGTCTAAAGTCTAAAGTCTAAAGTCTAAAGTCTAAAGTCTAAAGTCTAAAGTCTAAAGTCTAAAGTCTAAAGTCTAAAGTCTAAAGTCTAAAGTCTAAAGTCTAAAGTCTAAAGTCTAAAGTCTAAAGTCTAAAGTCTAAAGTCTAAAGTCTAAAGTCTAAAGTCTAAAGTCTAAAGTCTAAAGTCTAAAGTCTAAAGTCTAAAGTCTAAAGTCTAAAGTCTAAAGTCTAAAGTCTAAAGTCTAAAGTCTAAAGTCTAAAGTCTAAAGTCTAAAGTCTAAAGTCTAAAGTCTAAAGTCTAAAGTCTAAAGTCTAAAGTCTAAAGTCTAAAGTCTAAAGTCTAAAGTCTAAAGTCTAAAGTCTAAAGTCTAAAGTCTAAAGTCTAAAGTCTAAAGTCTAAAGTCTAAAGTCTAAAGTCTAAAGTCTAAAGTCTAAAGTCTAAAGTCTAAAGTCTAAAGTCTAAAGTCTAAAGTCTAAAGTCTAAAGTCTAAAGTCTAAAGTCTAAAGTCTAAAGTCTAAAGTCTAAAGTCTAAAGTCTAAAGTCTAAAGTCTAAAGTCTAAAGTCTAAAGTCTAAAGTCTAAAGTCTAAAGTCTAAAGTCTAAAGTCTAAAGTCTAAAGTCTAAAGTCTAAAGTCTAAAGTCTAAAGTCTAAAGTCTAAAGTCTAAAGTCTAAAGTCTAAAGTCTAAAGTCTAAAGTCTAAAGTCTAAAGTCTAAAGTCTAAAGTCTAAAGTCTAAAGTCTAAAGTCTAAAGTCTAAAGTCTAAAGTCTAAAGTCTAAAGTCTAAAGTCTAAAGTCTAAAGTCTAAAGTCTAAAGTCTAAAGTCTAAAGTCTAAAGTCTAAAGTCTAAAGTCTAAAGTCTAAAGTCTAAAGTCTAAAGTCTAAAGTCTAAAGTCTAAAGTCTAAAGTCTAAAGTCTAAAGTCTAAAGTCTAAAGTCTAAAGTCTAAAGTCTAAAGTCTAAAGTCTAAAGTCTAAAGTCTAAAGTCTAAAGTCTAAAGTCTAAAGTCTAAAGTCTAAAGTCTAAAGTCTAAAGTCTAAAGTCTAAAGTCTAAAGTCTAAAGTCTAAAGTCTAAAGTCTAAAGTCTAAAGTCTAAAGTCTAAAGTCTAAAGTCTAAAGTCTAAAGTCTAAAGTCTAAAGTCTAAAGTCTAAAGTCTAAAGTCTAAAGTCTAAAGTCTAAAGTCTAAAGTCTAAAGTCTAAAGTCTAAAGTCTAAAGTCTAAAGTCTAAAGTCTAAAGTCTAAAGTCTAAAGTCTAAAGTCTAAAGTCTAAAGCTCTAAAGTCTAAAGCTCTAAAGTCTAAAGTCTAAAGTCTAAAGTCTAAAGTCTAAAGTCTAAAGTCTAAAGTCTAAAGTCTAAAGTCTAAAGTCTAAAGTCTAAAGTCTAAAGTCTAAAGTCTAAAGTCTAAAGTCTAAAGTCTAAAGTCTAAAGTCTAAAGTCTAAAGTCTAAAGTCTAAAGTCTAAAGTCTAAAGTCTAAAGTCTAAAGTCTAAAGTCTAAAGTCTAAAGTCTAAAGTCTAAAGTCTAAAGTCTAAAGTCTAAAGTCTAAAGTCTAAAGTCTAAAGTCTAAAGTCTAAAGTCTAAAGTCTAAAGTCTAAAGTCTAAAGTCTAAAGTCTAAAGTCTAAAGTCTAAATTCTAAAGTCTAAAGTCTAAAGTCTAAAGTCTAAAGTCTAAAGTCTAAAGTCTAAAGTCTAAAGTCTAAAGTCTAAAGTCTAAAGTCTAAAGTCTAAAGTCTAAAGTCTAAAGTCTAAAGTCTAAAGTCTAAAGTCTAAAGTCTAAAGTCTAAAGTCTAAAGTCTAAAGTCTAAAGTCTAAAGTCTAAAGTCTAAAGTCTAAAGTCTAAAGTCTAAAGTCTAAAGTCTAAAGTCTAAAGTCTAAAGTCTAAAGTCTAAAGTCTAAAGTCTAAAGTCTAAAGTCTAAAGTCTAAAGTCTAAAGTCTAAAGTCTAAAGTCTAAAGTCTAAAGTCTAAAGTCTAAAGTCTAAAGTCTAAAGTCTAAAGTCTAAAGTCTAAAGTCTAAAGTCTAAAGTCTAAAGTCTAAAGTCTAAAGTCTAAAGTCTAAAGTCTAAAGTCTAAAGTCTAAAGTCTAAAGTCTAAAGTGCCAGACTTGCTATCGAAAAACTGACTGCACCATTCGATTCAGCTACTAAAATAACCCCATTTTCCATATTTTCAAGCATTTCAAAGAAAACTAAAGTCTAAAGTCTAAAGACTAAAGTCTAAAGTCTAAAGTCAAGTCTAATGTCAAGTCTAAAGTCTCAAGACTCAAGACTCAAGTCAAGTCTCACGTCTCAAGTCTAAAGTCAATGGCAAGGCTAATAATACCTTTGAATTTGGTGTCTTCAAAATTTGGTCAAAACCTAAATTATGTCATTTTTGGTCAAAAAGGTCTAAATCGACTAATTTGACTACGTAGAATATGAAAATGGCGTTAAAATTGCAGAGTTACCGATAGTTTCCAACAAAAATGGCATCCATAGGGTTTTACGGCACCACTTCCCCCCGAATGCAGATATAACATGGTTCTAGACTGGTTATCGAAAAACTGACTGCACCAGTCGATTCAGCAACTAAAATAACCACATTTTCCATATTTTCAAGCATTTCATAGAAAACTAATTTTTCACCTAAGAAAATGGCAAGGCTAATAATACCTTTGAACTTGGTGTCTTCAAAATTTGGTCAAAACCTAAATTATGTCATTTTTGGTCAATAAGGTCTAAATCGACTGATTTGACTAGGTAGAATATAAAAAGGGCGTTAAAATTGCAGAATTACCGATAGTTTTCAACAAAAATGGCATCCATAGGGTTTTACGGCACCACTTCCCCCCGAATGCAGATTTAACATGGTTCTAGACTGGTTATCGAAAAACTTACTGCACCAGTCGATTCAGCAACTAAAATAACCACATTTTCCATATTTTCAAGCATTTCATAGAAAACTAATTTTTCACCTAAGAAAATGGCAAGGCAATACCTTTGAATTTGGTGTCTTCAAAACTTGGTCAAAACCTAAACTATGTCATTTTTGGTCAAAAAGGTCTAAATCGACTAATTTGACTAAGTAGAATATGAAAATGGCGTTAAAATTGCAGAGTTATCGATAGTTTCCAACAAAAATGGCATCCATAGGGTTTTACGGCACCACTTCCCCGAATGCAGATTTAACATGGTTCTAGACTGGTTATCGAAAAACTGACTGAACCAGTCGATTTAGAGACTAAAATAACCCCATTTTCCATATTTTCAAGCATTTTAAAGAAAACTAATTTTTTACCTAAGAAAATGGCAAGGCTAATAATACCTTTGAATTTGGTGTCTTTACAACTTGGTCTAAAGTCTAAAGTCTAAAGTCTAAAGTCTAAAGTCTAAAGTCTAAAGTCTAAAGTCTAAAGTCTAAAGTCTAAAGTCTAAAGTCTAAAGTCTAAAGTCTAAAGTCTAAAGTCTAAAGTCTAAAGTCTAAAGTCTAAAGTCTAAAGTCTAAAGTCTAAAGTCTAAAGTCTAAAGTCTAAAGTCTAAAGTCTAAAGTCTAAAGTCTAAAGTCTAAAGTCTAAAGTCTAAAGTCTAAAGTCTAAAGTCTAAAGTCTAAAGTCTAAAGTCTAAAGTCTAAAGTCTAAAGTCTAAAGTCTAAAGTCTAAAGTCTAAAGTCTAAAGTCTAAAGTCTAAAGTCTAAAGTCTAAAGTCTAAAGTCTAAAGTCTAAAGTCTAAAGTCTAAAGTCTAAAGTCTAAAGTCTAAAGTCTAAAGTCTAAAGTCTAAAGTCTAAAGTCTAAAGTCTAAAGTCTAAAGTCTAAAGTCTAAAGTCTAAAGTCTAATGTCTAAAGTCTAAAGTCTAAAGTCTAAAGTCTAAAGTCTAAAGTCTAAAGTCTAAACTCTAAAGTCTAAAGTCTAAAGTCTAAAGTCTAAAGTCTAAAGTCTAAAGTCTAAAGTCTAAAGTCTAAAGTCTAAAGTCTAAAGTCTAAAGTCTAAAGTCTAAAGTCTAAAGTCTAAAGTCTAAAGTCTAAAGTCTAAAGTCTAAAGTCTAGTCTAAAGTCTAAAGTCTAAAGTCTAAAGTCTAAAGTCTAAAGTCTAAAGTCTAAAGTCTAAAGTCTAAAGTCTAAAGTCTAAAGTCTAAAGTCTAAAGTCTAAAGTCTAAAGTCTAAAGTCTAAAGTCTAAAGTCTAAAGTCTAAAGTCTAAAGTCTAAAGTCTAAAGTCTAAAGTCTAAAGTCTAAAGTCTAAAGTCTAAAGTCTAAAGTCTAAAGTCTAAAGTCTAAAGTCTAAAGTCTAAAGTCTAAAGTCTAAAGTCTAAAGTCTAAAGTCTAAAGTCTAAAGTCTAAAGTCTAAAGTCTAAAGTCTAAAGTCTAAAGTCTAAAGTCTAAAGTCTAAAGTCTAAAGTCTAAAGTCTAAAGTCTAAAGTCTAAAGTCTAAAGTCTAAAGTCTAAAGTCTAAAGTCTAAAGTCTAAAGTCTAAAGTCTAAAGTCTAAAGTCTAAAGTCTAAAGTCTAAAGTCTAAAGTCTAAAGTCTAAAGTCTAAAGTCTAAAGTCTAAAGTCTAAAGTCTAAAGTCTAAAGTCTAAAGTCTAAAGTCTAAAGTCTAAAGTCTAAAGTCTAAAGTCTAAAGTCTAAAGTCTAAAGTCTAAAGTCTAAAGTCTAAAGTCTAAAGTCTAAAGTCTAAAGTCTAAAGTCTAAAGTCTAAAGTCTAAAGTCTAAAGTCTAAAGTCTAAAGTCTAAAGTCTAAAGTCTAAAGTCTAAAGTCTAAAGTCTAAAGTCTAAAGTCTAAAGTCTAAAGTCTAAAGTCTAAAGTCTAAAGTCTAAAGTCTAAAGTCTAAAGTCTAAAGCTCTAAAGTCTAAAGTCTAAAGTCTAAAGTCTAAAGTCTAAAGTCTAAAGTCTAAAGTCTAAAGTCTAAAGTCTAAAGTCTAAAGTCTAAAGTCTAAAGTCTAAAGTCTAAAGTCTAAAGTCTAAAGTCTAAAGTCTAAAGTCTAAAGTCTAAAGTCTAAAGTCTAAAGTCTAAAGTCTAAAGTCTAAAGTCTAAAGTCTAAAGTCTAAAGTCTAAAGTCTAAAGTCTAAAGTCTAAAGTCTAAAGTCTAAAGTCTAAAGTCTAAAGTCTAAAGTCTAAAGTCTAAAGTCTAAAGTCTAAAGTCTAAAGTCTAAAGTCTAAAGTCTAAAGTCAAGTCTAAAGTCTAAAGTGCCAGACTTGCTATCGAAAAACTGACTGCACCATTCGATTCAGCTACTAAAATAACCCCATTTTCCATATTTTCAAGCATTTCAAAGAAAACTAAAGTCTAAAGTCTAAAGACTAAAGTCTAAAGTCTAAAGTCAAGTCTAATGTCAAGTCTAAAGTCTCAAGAATCAAGACTCAAGTCAAGTCTCACGTCTCAAGTCTAAAGTCAATGGCAAGGCTAATAATACCTTTGAATTTGGTGTCTTCAAAATTTGGTCAAAACCTAAATTATGTCATTTTTGGTCAAAAAGGTCTAAATCGACTAATTTGACTACGTAGAATATGAAAATGGCGTTAAAATTGCAGAGTTACCGATAGTTTCCAACAAAAATGGCATCCATAGGGTTTTACGGCACCACTTCCCCCCGAATGCAGATATAACATGGTTCTAGACTGGTTATCGAAAAACTGACTGCACCAGTCGATTCAGCAACTAAAATAACCACATTTTCCATATTTTTAAGCATTTCATAGAAAACTAATTTTTCACCTAAGAAAATGGCAAGGCTAATAATACCTTTGAACTTGGTGTCTTCAAAATTTGGTCAAAACCTAAATTATGTCATTTTTGGTCAAAAAGGTCTAAATCGACTAATTTGACTACGTAGAATATGAAAATGGCGTTAAAATTGCAGAATTACCGATAGTTTTCAACAAAAATGGCATCCATAGGGTTTTACGGCACCACTTCCCCCCGAATGCAGATTTAACATGGTTCTAGACTGGTTATCGAAAAACTTACTGCACCAGTCGATTCAGCAACTAAAATAACCACATTTTCCATATTTTCAAGCATTTCATAGAAAACTAATTTTTCACCTAAGAAAATGGCAAGGCAATACCTTTGAATTTGGTGTCTTCAAAACTTGGTCAAAACCTAAACTATGTCATTTTTGGTCAAAAAGGTCTAAATCGACTAATTTGACTAAGTAGAATATGAAAATGGAGTTAAAATTGCAGAGTTATCGATAGTTTCCAACAAAAATGGCATCCATAGGGTTTTACGGCACCACTTCCCCCCGAATGCAGATTTAACATGGTTCTAGACTGGTTATCGAAAAACTGACTGAACCAGTCGATTTAGAGACTAAAATAACCCCATTTTCCATATTTTCAAGCATTTCAAAGAAAACTAATTTTTTACTTAAGATAATGGCAAGGCTAATAATACCTTTGAATTTGGTGTCTTCAAAACTTGGTCTAAAGTCTAAAGTCTAAAGTCTAAAGTCTAAAGTCTAAAGTCTAAAGTCTAAAGTCTAAAGTCTAAAGTCTAAAGTCTAAAGTCTAAAGTCTAAAGTCTAAAGTCTAAAGTCTAAAGTCTAAAGTCTAAAGTCTAAAGTCTAAAGTCTAAAGTCTAAAGTCTAAAGTCTAAAGTCTAAAGTCTAAAGTCTAAAGTCTAAAGTCTAAAGTCTAAAGTCTAAAGTCTAAAGTCTAAAGTCTAAAGTCTAAAGTCTAAAGTCTAATGTCTAAAGTCTAAAGTCTAAAGTCTAAAGTCTAAAGTCTAAAGTCTAAAGTCTAAAGTCTAAAGTCTAAAGTCTAAAGTCTAAAGTCTAAAGTCTAAAGTCTAAAGTCTAAAGTCTAAAGTCTAAAGTCTAAAGTCTAAAGTCTAAAGTCTAAAGTCTAAAGTCTAAAGTCTAAAGTCTAAAGTCTAAAGTCTAAAGTCTAAAGTCTAAAGTCTAAAGTCTAAAGTCTAAAGTCTAAAGTCAAGTCTAAAGTCTAAAGTCTAAAGTCTAAAGTCTAAAGTCTAAAGTCTAAAGTCTAAAGTCTAAAGTCTAAAGTCTAAAGTCTAAAGTCTAAAGTCTAAAGTCTAAAGTCTAAAGTCTAAAGTCTAAAGTCTAAAGTCTAAAGTCTAAAGTCTAAAGTCTAAAGTCTAAAGTCTAAAGTCTAAAGTCTAAAGTCTAAAGTCTAAAGTCTAAAGTCTAAAGTCTAAAGTCTAAAGTCTAAAGTCTAAAGTCTAAAGTCTAAAGTCTAAAGTCTAAAGTCTAAAGCTCTAAAGTCTAAAGTCTAAAGTCTAAAGTCTAAAGTCTAAAGTCTAAAGTCTAAAGTCTAAAGTCTAAAGTCTAAAGTCTAAAGTCTAAAGTCTAAAGTCTAAAGTCTAAAGTCTAAAGTCTAAAGTCTAAAGTCTAAAGTCTAAAGTCTAAAGTCTAAAGTCTAAAGTCTAAAGTCTAAAGTCTAAAGTCTAAAGTCTAAAGTCTAAAGTCTAAAGTCTAAAGTCTAAAGTCTAAAGTCTAAAGTCTAAAGTCTAAAGTCTAAAGTCTAAAGTCTAAAGTCTAAAGTCTAAAGTCTAAAGTCTAAAGTCTAAAGTCTAAAGTCTAAAGTCTAAAGTCTAAAGTCTAAAGTCTAAAGTCTAAAGTCTAAAGTCTAAAGTCTAAAGTCTAAAGTCTAAAGTCTAAAGTCTAAAGTCTAAAGTCTAAAGTCTAAAGTCTAAAGTCTAAAGTCTAAAGTCTAAAGTCTAAAGTCTAAAGTCTAAAGTCTAAAGTCTAAAGTCTAAAGTCTAAAGTCTAAAGTCTAAAGTCTAAAGTCTAAAGTCTAAAGTCTAAAGTCTAAAGTCTAAAGTCTAAAGTCTAAAGTCTAAAGTCTAAAGTCTAAAGTCTAAAGTCTAAAGTCTAAAGTCTAAAGTCTAAAGTCTAAAGTCTAAAGTCTAAAGTCTAAAGTCTAAAGTCTAAAGTCTAAAGTCTAAAGTCTAAAGTCTAAAGTCTAAAGTCTAAAGTCTAAAGTCTAAAGTCTAAAGTCTAAAGTATAAAGTCTAAAGTCTAAAGTCTAAAGTCTAAAGTCTAAAGTCTAAAGTCTAAAGTCTAAAGTCTAAAGTCTAAAGTCTAAAGTCTAAAGTCTAAAGTCTAAAGTCTAAAGTCTAAAGTCTAAAGTCTAAAGTCTAAAGTCTAAAGTCTAAAGTCTAAAGTCTAAAGTCTAAAGTCTAAAGTCTAAAGTCTAAAGTCTAAAGTCTAAAGTCTAAAGTCTAAAGTCTAAAGTCTAAAGTCTAAAGTCTAAAGTCTAAAGTCTAAAGTCTAAAGTCTAAAGTCTAAAGTCTAAAGTCTAAAGTCTAAAGTCTAAAGTCTAAAGTCAAGTCTAAAGTCTAAAGTGCCAGACTTGCTATCGAAAAACTGACTGCACCATTCGATTCAGCTACTAAAATAACCCCATTTTCCATATTTTCAAGCATTTCAATGAAAACTAAAGTCTAAAGTCTAAAGACTAAAGTCTAAAGTCTAAAGTCAAGTCTAATGTCAAGTCTAAAGTCTCAAGAATCAAGACTCAAGTCAAGTCTCACGTCTCAAGTCTAAAGTCAATGGCAAGGCTAATAATACCTTTGAATTTGGTGTCTTCAAAATTTGGTCAAAACCTAAATTATGTCATTTTTGGTCAAAAAGGTCTAAATCGACTAATTTGACTACGTAGAATATGAAAATGGCGTTAAAATTGCAGAGTTACCGATAGTTTCCAACAAAAATGGCATCCATAGGGTTTTACGGCACCACTTCCCCCCGAATGCAGATATAACATGGTTCTAAACTGGTTATCGAAAAACTGACTGCACCAGTCGATTCAGCAACTAAAATAACCACATTTTCCATATTTTCAAGCATTTCATAGAAAACTAATTTTTCACCTAAGAAAATGGCAAGGCTAATAATACCTTTGAACTTGGTGTCTTCAAAATTTGGTCAAAACCTAAATTATGTCATTTTTGGTCAATAAGGTCTAAATCGACTGATTTGACTAGGTAGAATATAAAAAGGGCGTTAAAATTGCAGAATTACCGATAGTTTCCAACAAAAATGGCATCCATAGGGTTTTACGGCACCACTTCCCCCCGAATGCAGATTTAACATGGTTCTAGACTGGCTATCGAAAAACTGACTGCACCAGTCGATTCAGCGCCTAAAATAACCCCATTTTCCATATTTTCAAGCATTTCATAGAAAACTAATTTTTCACCTAAGAAAATGGCAAGGCTAATAATACCTTTGAACTTGGTGTCTTCAAAATTTGGTCAAAACCTAAATTATGTCATTTTTGGTCAAAAAGGTCTAAATCGACTAATTTGACTACGTAGAATATGAAAATGGCGTTAAAATTGCAGAATTACCGATAGTTTCCAACAAAAATGGCATCCATAGGGTTTTACGGCACCACTTCCCCCGAATGCAGATTTAACATGGTTCTAGACTGGTTATCGAAAAACTTACTGCACCAGTCGATTCAGCAACTAAAATAACCACATTTTCCATATTTTCAAGCATTTCATAGAAAACTAATTTTTCACCTAAGAAAATGGCAAGGCAATACCTTTGAATTTGGTGTCTTCAAAACTTGGTCAAAACCTAAACTATGTCATTTTTGGTCAAAAAGGTCTAAATCGACTAATTTGACTAAGTAGAATATGAAAATGGCGTTAAAATTGCAGAGTTATCGATAGTTTCCAACAAAAATGGCATCCATAGGGTTTTACGGCACCACTTCCCCCCGAATGCAGATTTAACATGGTTCTAGACTGGTTATCGAAAAACTGACTGAACCAGTCGATTTAGAGACTAAAATAACCCCATTTTCCATATTTTCAAGCATTTTAAAGAAAACTAATTTTTTACCTAAGAAAATGGCAAGGCTAATAATACCTTTGAATTTGGTGCCTTTACAACTTGGTCTAAAGTCTATAGTCTAAAGTCTAAAGTCTAAAGTCTAAAGTCTAAAGTCTAAAGTCTAAAGTCTAAAGTCTAAAGTCTAAAGTCTAAAGTCTAAAGTCTAAAGTCTAAAGTCTAAAGTCTAAAGTCTAAAGTCTAAAGTCTAAAGTCTAAAGTCTAAAGTCTAAAGTCTAAAGTCTAAAGTCTAAAGTCTAAAGTCTAAAGTCTAAAGTCTAAAGTCTAAAGTCTAAAGTCTAAAGTCTAAAGTCTAAAGTCTAAAGTCTAAAGTCTAAAGTCTAAAGTCTAAAGTCTAAAGTCTAAAGTCTAAAGTCTAAAGTCTAAAGTCTAAAGTCTAAAGTCTAAAGTCTAAAGTCTAAAGTCTAAAGTCTAAAGTCTAAAGTCTAAAGTCTAAAGTCTAAAGTCTAAAGTCTAAAGTCTAAAGTCTAAAGTCTAAAGTCTAAAGTCTAAAGTCTAAAGTCTAAAGTCTAAAGTCTAAAGTCTAAAGTCTAAAGTCTAAAGTCTAAAGTCTAAAGTCTAAAGTCTAAAGTCTAAAGTCTAAAGTCTAAAGTCTAAAGTCTAAAGTCAAAAGTCTAAAGTCTAAAGTCTAAAGTCTAAAGTCTAAAGTCTAAAGTCAAAAGTCAAAAGTCTAAAGTCTAAAGTCTAAAGTCTAAAGTCTAAAGTCTAAAGTCTAAAGTCTAAAGTCTAAAGTCTAAAGTCTAAAGTCTAAAGTCTAAAGTCTAAAGTCTAAAGTCTAAAGTCTAAAGTCTAAAGTCTAAAGTCTAAAGTCTAAAGTCTAAAGTCTAAAGTCTAAAGTCTAAAGTCTAAAGTCTAAAGTCTACACTCTAACGTCTACAGTCTAAAGTCTAAAGCCTAACGCACTAAAGTCTAAAGTCTAAAGTCTAAAGTCTAAAGTCTAAAGTCTAAAGTCTAAAGTCTAAAGTCTAAAGTCTAAAGTCTAAAGTCTAAAGTCTAAAGTCTAAAGTCTAAAGTCTAAAGTCTAAAGTCTAAAGTCTAAAGTCTAAAGTCTAAAGTCTAAAGTCTAAAGTCTAAAGTCTAAAGTCTAAAGTCTAAAGTCTAAAGTCTAAAGTCTAAAGTCTAAAGTCTAAAGTCTAAAGTCTAAAGTCTAAAGTCTAAAGTCTAAAGTCTAAAGTCTAAAGTCTAAAGTCTAAAGTCTAAAGTCTAAAGTCTAAAGTCTAAAGTCTAAAGTCTAAAGTCTAAAGTCTAAAGTCTAAAGTCTAAAGTCTAAAGTCTAAAGTCTAAAGTCTAAAGTCTAAAGTCTAAAGTCTAAAGTCTAAAGTCTAAAGTCTAAAGTCTAAAGTCTAAAGTCTAAAGTCTAAAGTCTAAAGTCTAAAGTCTAAAGTCTAAAGTCTAAAGTCTAAAGTCTAAAGTCTAAAGTCTAAAGTCTAAAGTCAAGTCTAAAGTCTAAAGTGCCAGACTTGCTATCGAAAAACTGACTGCACCATTCGATTCAGCTACTAAAATAACCCCATTTTCCATATTTTCAAGCATTTCAAAGAAAACTAAAGTCTAAAGTCTAAAGACTAAAGTCTAAAGTCTAAAGTCAAGTCTAATGTCAAGTCTAAAGTCTCAAGACTCAAGACTCAAGTCAAGTCTCACGTCTCAAGTCTAAAGTCAATGGCAAGGCTAATAATACCTTTGAATTTGGTGTCTTCAAAATTTGGTCAAAACCTAAATTATGTCATTTTTGGTCAAAAAGGTCTAAATCGACTAATTTGACTACGTAGAATATGAAAATGGCGTTAAAATTGCAGAGTTACCGATAGTTTCCAACAAAAATGGCATCCATAGGGTTTTACGGCACCACTTCCCCCCGAATGCAGATATAACATGGTTCTAGACTGGTTATCGAAAAACTGACTGCACCAGTCGATTCAGCAACTAAAATAACCACATTTTCCATATTTTCAAGCATTTCATAGAAAACTAATTTTTCACCTAAGAAAATGGCAAGGCTAATAATACCTTTGAACTTGGTGTCTTCAAAATTTGGTCAAAACCTAAATTATGTCATTTTTGGTCAATAAGGTCTAAATCGACTGATTTGACTAGGTAGAATATAAAAAGGGCGTTAAAATTGCAGAATTACCGATAGTTTCCAACAAAAATGGCATCCATAGGGTTTTACGGCACCACTTCCCCCCGAATGCAGATTTAACATGGTTCTAGACTGGTTATCGAAAAACTTACTGCACCAGGCGATTCAGCAACTAAAATAACCACATTTTCCATATTTTCAAGCATTTCATAGAAAACTAATTTTTCACCTAAGAAAATGGCAAGGCAATACCTTTGAATTTGGTGTCTTCAAAACTTGGTCAAAACCTAAACTATGTCATTTTTGGTCAAAAAGGTCTAAATCGACTAATTTGACTAAGTAGAATATGAAAATGGCGTTAAAATTGCAGAGTTATCGATAGTTTCCAACAAAAATGGCATCCATAGGGCTTTACGGCACCACTTCCCCCCGAATGCAGATTTAACATGGTTCTAGACTGGTTATCGAAAAACTGACTGAACCAGTCGATTTAGAGACTAAAATAACCCCATTTTCCATATTTTCAAGCATTTTAAAGAAAACTAATTTTTTACCTAAGAAAATGGCAAGGCTAATAATACCTTTGAATTTGGTGTCTTTACAACTTGGTCTAAAGTCTATAGTCTAAAGTCTAAAGTCTAAAGTCTAAAGTCTAAAGTCTAAAGTCTAAAGTCTAAAGTCTAAAGTCTAAAGTCTAAAGTCTAAAGTCTAAAGTCTAAAGCTCTAAAGTCTAAAGTCTAAAGTCTAAAGTCTAAAGTCTAAAGTCTAAAGTCTAAAGTCTAAAGTCTAAAGTCTAAAGTCTAAAGTCTAAAGTCTAAAGTCTAAAGTCTAAAGTCTAAAGTCTAAAGTCTAAAGTCTAAAGTCTAAAGTCTAAAGTCTAAAGTCTAAAGTCTAAAGTCTAAAGTCTAAAGTCTAAAGTCTAAAGTCTAAAGTCTAAAGTCTAAAGTCTAAAGTCTAAAGTCTAAAGTCTAAAGTCTAAAGTCTAAAGTCTAAAGTCTAAAGTCTAAAGTCTAAAGTCTAAAGTCTAAAGTCTAAAGTCTAAAGTCTAAAGTCTAAAGTCTAAAGTCTAAAGTCTAAAGTCTAAAGTCTAAAGTCTAAAGTCTAAAGTCTAAAGTCTAAAGTCTAAAGTCTAAAGTCTAAAGTCTAAAGTCTAAAGTCTAAAGTCTAAAGTCTAAAGTCTGAAGTCTAAAGTCTAAAGTCTAAAGTCTAAAGTCTAAAGTCTAAAGTCTAAAGTCTAAAGTCTAAAGTCTAAAGTCTAAAGTCTAAAGTCTAAAGTCTAAAGTCTAAAGTCTAAAGTCTAAAGTCTAAAGTCTAAAGTCTAAAGTCTAAAGTCTAAAGTCTAAAGTCTAAAGTCTAAAGTCTAAAGTCTAAAGTCTAAAGTCTAAAGTCTAAAGTCTAAAGTCTAAAGTCTAAAGTCTAAAATTGCAGAATTACCAATAGTTTCCAACAAAAATGGCATCCATGGGGTTTTAAGGCACCACTTGCCCCCGAATACAGATTTAACATGGTTCTAGACTTGCTATCGAAAAACTGACTGCACAAGTCTGAAGTCTAAAGTCTAAAGTCTAAAGTCTAAAGTCTAAAGTCTAAAGCTCTAAAGTCTAAAGTCTAAAGTCTAAAGTCTAAAGTCTAAAGTCTAAAGTCTAAAGTCTAAAGTCTAAAGTCTAAAGTCTAAAGTCTAAAGTCTAAAGTCTAAAGTCTAAAGTCTAAAGTCTAAAGTCTAAAGTCTAAAGTCTAAAGTCTAAAGTCTTAAGTCTAAAGTATAACGTCTATAGTCTAAAGTCTAAAGTCTAACTTCTCAAGTATAAAGTCTAAAGTCTAAAGTCTAAAGTCTAAAGTCTAAAGTCTAAAGTCTAAAGTCTAAAGTCTAAAGTCTAAAGTCTAAAGTCTAAAGTCTAAAGTCTAAAGTCTAAAGTCTAAAGTCTAAAGTCTAAAGTCTAAAGTCTAAAGTCTAAAGTCTAAAGTCTAAAGTCTAAAGTCTAAAGTCTAAAGTCTAAAGTCTAAAGTCTAAAGTCTAAAGTCTAAAGTCTAAAGTCTAAAGTCTAAAGTCTAAAGTCTAAAGTCTAAAGTCTAAAGTCTAAAGTCTAAAGTCTAAAGTCTAAAGTCTAAAGTCTAAAGTCTAAAGTCTAAAGTCTAAAGTCTAAAGTCTAAAGTCTAAAGTCTAAAGTCTAAAGTCTAAAGTCTAAAGTGCCAGACTTGCTATCGAAAAACTGACTGCACCATTCGATTCAGCTACTAAAATAACCCCATTTTCCATATTTTCAAGCATTTCAAAGAAAACTAAAGTCTAAAGTCTAAAGACTAAAGTCTAAAGTCTAAAGTCAAGTCTAATGTCAAGTCTAAAGTCTCAAGACTCAAGACTCAAGTCAAGTCTCACGTCTCAAGTCTAAAGTCAATGGCAAGGCTAATAATACCTTTGAATTTGGTGTCTTCAAAATTTGGTCAAAACCTAAATTATGTCATTTTTGGTCAAAAAGGTCTAAATCGACTAATTTGACTACGTAGAATATGAAAATGGCGTTAAAATTGCAGAGTTACCGATAGTTTCCAACAAAAATGGCATCCATAGGGTTTTACGGCACCACTTCCCCCCGAATGCAGATATAACATGGTTCTAGACTGGTTATCGAAAAACTGACTGCACCAGTCGATTCAGCAACTAAAATAACCACATTTTCCATATTTTCAAGCATTTCATAGAAAACTAATTTTTCACCTAAGAAAATGGCAAGGCTAATAATACCTTTGAACTTGGTGTCTTCAAAATTTGGTCAAAACCTAAATTATGTCATTTTTGGTCAATAAGGTCTAAATCGACTGATTTGACTAGGTAGAATATAAAAAGGGCGTTAAAATTGCAGAATTACCGATAGTTTCCAACAAAAATGGCATCCATAGGGTTTTACGGCACCACTTCCCCCCGAATGCAGATTTAACATGGTTCTAGACTGGTTATCGAAAAACTTACTGCACCAGTCGATTCAGCAACTAAAATAACCACATTTTCCATATTTTCAAGCATTTCATAGAAAACTAATTTTTCACCTAAGAAAATGGCAAGGCAATACCTTTGAATTTGGTGTCTTCAAAACTTGGTCAAAACCTAAACTATGTCATTTTTTGGTCAAACAGGTCTAACTCGACTAATTTGACTAAGTAGAATATGAAAATGGCGTTAAAATTGCAGAGTTATCGATAGTTTCCAACAAAAATGGCATCCATAGGGTTTTACGGCACCACTTCCCCCCGAATGCAGATTTAACATGGTTCTAGACTGGTTATCGAAAAACTGACTGAACCAGTCGATTTAGAGACTAAAATAACCCCATTTTCCATATTTTCAAGCATTTTAAAGAAAACTAATTTTTTACCTAAGAAAATGGCAAGGCTAATAATACCTTTGAATTTGGTGTCTTTACAACTTGGTCTAAAGTCTATAGTCTAAAGTCTAAAGTCTAAAGTCTAAAGTCTAAAGTCTAAAGTCTAAAGTCTAAAGTCTAAAGTCTAAAGTCTAAAGTCTAAAGTCTAAAGTCTAAAGTCTAAAGTCTAAAGTCTAAAGTCTAAAGTCTAAAGTCTAAAGTCTAAAGTCTAAAGTCTAAAGTCTAAAGACTAAAGTCTAAAGTCTAAAGTCTAAAGTCTAAAGTCTAAAGTCTAAAGTCTAAAGTCTAAAGTCTAAAGTCTAAAGTCTAAAGTCTAAAGTCTAAAGTCTAAAGTCTAAAGTCTAAAGTCTAAAGTCTAAAGTCTAAAGTCTAAAGTCTAAAGTCTAAAGTCTAAAGTCTAAAGTCTAAAGTCTAAAGTCTAAAGTCTAAAGTCTAAAGTCTAAAGTCTAAAGTCTAAAGTCTAAAGTCTAAAGTCTAAAGTCTAAAGTCTAAAGTCTAAAGTCTAAAGTCTAAAGTCTAAAGTCTAAAGTCTAAAGTCTAAAGTCTAAAGTCTAAAGTCTAAAGTCTAAAGTCTAAAGTCTAAAGTCTAAAGTCTAAAGTCTAAAGTCTAAAGTCTAAAGTCTAAAGTCTAAAGTCTAAAGTCTAAAGTCTAAAGTCTAAAGTCTAAAGTCTAAAGTCTAAAGTCTAAAGTCTAAAGTCTAAAGTCTAAAGTCTAAAGTCTAAAGTCTAAAGTCTAAAGTCTAAAGTCTAAAGTCTAAAGTCTAAAGTCTAAAGTCTAAAGTCTAAAGTCTAAAGTCTAAAGTCTAAAGTCTAAAGTCTAAAGTCTAAAGTCTAAAGTCTAAAGTCTAAAGTCTAAAGTCTAAAGTCTAAAGTCTAAAGTCTAAAGTCTAAAGTCTAAAGTCTAAAGTCTAAAGTCTAAAGTCTAAAGTCTAAAGTCTAAAGTCTAAAGTCTAAAGTCTAAAGTCTAAAGTCTAAAGTCTAAAGTCTAAAGTCTAAAGTCTAAAGTCTAAAGTCTAAAGTCTAAAGTCTAAAGTCTAAAGTCTAAAGTCTAAAGTCTAAAGTCTAAAGTCTAAAGTCTAAAGTCTAAAGTCTAAAGTCTAAAGTCTAAAGTCTAAAGTCTAAAGTCTAAAGTCTAAAGTCTAAAGTCTAAAGTCTAAAGTCTAAAGTCTAAAGTCTAAAGTCTAAAGTCTAAAGTCTAAAGTCTAAAGTCTAAAGTCTAAAGTCTAAAGTCTAAAGTCTAAAGTCTAAAGTCTAAAGTCTAAAGTCTAAAGTCTAAAGTCTAAAGTCTAAAGTCTAAAGTCTAAAGTCTAAAGTCTAAAGTCTAAAGTCTAAAGTCTAAAGTCTAAAGTCTAGCAAAAATTGCATCCATGGGGTTTTAAGGGACCACTTGCCCCCGAATGCAAATTTAACATGGTTCTAGACTTGCTATCGAAAAACTGACTGCACAAGTCTGAAGTCTAAAGTCTAAAGTCTAAAGTCTAAAGTCTAAAGTCTAAAGTCTAAAGTCTAAAGTCTAAAGTCTAAAGTCTAAAGTCTAAAGTCTAAAGTCTAAAGTCTAAAGTCTAAAGTCTAAAGTCTAAAGTCTAAAGTCTAAAGTCTATAGTCTAAAGTCTAAAGTCTAAAGTCTAAAGTCTAAAGTCTAAAGTCTAAAGTCTAAAGTCTAAAGTCTAAAGTCTAAAGTCTAAAGTCTAAAGTCTAAAGTCTAAAGTCTAAAGTCTAAAGTCTAAAGTCTAAAGTCTAAAGTCTAAAGTCTAAAGTCTAAAGTCTAAAGTCTAAAGTCTAAAGTCTAAAGTCTAAAGTCTAAAGTCTAAAGTCTAAAGTCTAAAGTCTAAAGTCTAAAGTCTAAAGTCTAAAGTCTAAAGTCTAAAGTCTAAAGTCTAAAGTC
The DNA here is from genome assembly GCA_035357415.1 of Ophraella communa. Taxonomy (NCBI): domain Eukaryota; kingdom Metazoa; phylum Arthropoda; class Insecta; order Coleoptera; family Chrysomelidae; genus Ophraella; species Ophraella communa. The sequence goes on from CM068985.1 coordinate 23,562,336, forward strand.
TAAAGTCTAAAGTCTAAAGTCTAAAGTCTAAAGTCTAAAGTCTAAAGTCTAAAGTCTAAAGTCTAAAGTCTAAAGTCTAAAGTCTAAAGTCTAAAGTCTAAAGTCTAAAGTCTAAAGTCTAAAGTCTAAAGTCTAAAGTCTAAAGTCTAAAGTCTAAAGTCTAAAGTCTAAAGTCTAAAGTCTAAAGTCTAAAGTCTAAAGTCTAAAGTCTAAAGTCTAAAGTCTAAAGTCTAAAGTCTAAAGTCTAAAGTCTAAAGTCTAAAGTCTAAAGTCTAAAGTCTAAAGTCTAAAGTCTAAAGTCTAAAGTCTAAAGTCTAAAGTCTAAAGTCTAAAGTCTAAAGTCTAAAGTCTAAAGTCTAAAGTCTAAAGTCTAAAGTCTAAAGTCTAAAGTCTAAAGTCTAAAGTCTAAAGTCTAAAGTCTAAAGTCTAAAGTCTAAAGTCTAAAGTCTAAAGTCTAAAGTCTAAAGTCTAAAGTCTAAAGTCTAAAGTCTAAAGTCTAAAGTCTAAAGTCTAAAGTCTAAAGTCTAAAGTCTAAAGTCTAAAGTCTAAAGTCTAAAGTGCCAGACTTGCTATCGAAAAACTGACTGCACCATTCGATTCAGCTACTAAAATAACCCCATTTTCCATATTTTCAAGCATTTCAAAGAAAACTAAAGTCTAAAGTCTAAAGACTAAAGTCTAAAGTCTAAAGTCAAGTCTAATGTCAAGTCTAAAGTCTCAAGACTCAAGACTCAAGTCAAGTCTCACGTCTCAAGTCTAAAGTCAATGGCAAGGCTAATAATACCTTTGAATTTGGTGTCTTCAAAATTTGGTCAAAACCTAAATTATGTCATTTTTTGGTCAAAAAGGTCTAAATCGACTAATTTGACTACGTAGAATATGAAAATGGCGTTAAAATTGCAGAGTTACCGATAGTTTCCAACAAAAATGGCATCCATAGGGTTTTACGGCACCACTTCCCCCCGAATGCGGATATAACATGGTTCTAGACTGGTTATCGAAAAACTGACTGCACCAGTCGATTCAGCAACTAAAATAACCACATTTTCCATATTTTCAAGCATTTCATAGAAAACTAATTTTTCACCTAAGAAAATGGCAAGGCTAATAATACCTTTGAACTTGGTGTCTTCAAAATTTGGTCAAAACCTAAATTATGTCATTTTTGGTCAATAAGGTCTAAATCGACTGATTTGACTAGGTAGAATATAAAAATGGCGTTAAAATTGCAGAGTTACCGATAGTTTCCAACAAAAATGGCATCCATAGGGTTTTACGGCACCACTTCCCCCCGAATGCAGATTTAACATGGTTCTAGACTGGCTATCGAAAAACTGACTGCACCAGTCGATTCAGCGCCTAAAATAACCCCATTTTCCATATTTTCAAGCATTTCATAGAAAACTAATTTTTCACCTAAGAAAATGGCAAGGCTAATAATACCTTTGAACTTGGTGTCTTCAAAATTTGGTCAAAACCTAAATTATGTCATTTTTGGTCAAAAAGGTCTAAATCGACTAATTTGACTACGTAGAATATGAAAATGGCGTTAAAATTGCAGAATTACCGATAGTTTCCAACAAAAATGGCATCCATAGGGTTTTACGGCACCACTTCCCCCCGAATGCAGATTTAACATGGTTCTAGACTGGTTATCGAAAAACTTACTGCACCAGTCGATTCAGCAACTAAAATAACCACATTTTCCATATTTTCAAGCATTTCATAGAAAACTAATTTTTCACCTAAGAAAATGGCAAGGCAATACCTTTGAATTTGGTGTCTTCAAAACTTGGTCAAAACCTAAACTATGTCATTTTTGGTCAAAAAGGTCTAAATCGACTAATTTGACTAAGTAGAATATGAAAATGGCGTTAAAATTGCAGAGTTATCGATAGTTTCCAACAAAAATGGCATCCATAGGGTTTTACGGCACCACTTCCCCCCGAATGCAGATTTAACATGGTTCTAGACTGGTTATCGAAAAACTGACTGAACCAGTCGATTTAGAGACTAAAATAACCCCATTTTCCATATTTTCAAGCATTTTAAAGAAAACTAATTTTTTACCTAAGAAAATGGCAAGGCTAATAATACCTTTGAATTTGGTGTCTTTACAACTTGGTCTAAAGTCTATAGTCTAAAGTCTAAAGTCTAAAGTCTAAAGTCTAAAGTCTAAAGTCTAAAGTCTAAAGTCTAAAGTCTAAAGTCTAAAGTCTAAAGTCTAAAGTCTAAAGTCTAAAGTCTAAAGTCTAAAGTCTAAAGTCTAAAGTCTAAAGTCTAAAGTCTAAAGTCTAAAGTCTAAAGTCTAAAGTCTAAAGTCTAAAGTCTAAAGTCTAAAGTCTAAAGTCTAAAGTCTAAAGTCTAAAGTCTAAAGTCTAAAGTCTAAAGTCTAAAGTCTAAAGTCTAAAGTCTAAAGTCTAAAGTCTAAAGTCTAAAGTCTAAAGTCTAAAGTCTAAAGTCTAAAGTCTAAAGTCTAAAGTCTAAAGTCTAAAGTCTAAAGTCTAAAGTCTAAAGTCTAAAGTCTAAAGTCTAAAGTCTAAAGTCTAAAGTCTAAAGTCTAAAGTCTAAAGTCTAAAGTCTAAAGTCTAAAGTCTAAAGTCTAAAGTCTAAAGTCTAAAGTCTAAAGTCTAAAGTCTAAAGTCTAAAGTCTAAAGTCTAAAGTCTAAAGTCTAAAGTCTAAAGTCTAAAGTCTAAAGTCTAAAGTCTAAAGTCTAAAGTCTAAAGTCTAAAGTCTAAAGTCTAAAGTCTAAAGTCTAAAGTCTAAAGTCTAAAGTCTAAAGTCTAAAGTCTAAAGTCTAAAGTCTAAAGTCTAAAGTCTAAAGTCTAAAGTCTAAAGTCTAAAGTCTAAAGTCTAAAGTCTAAAGTCTAAAGTCTAAAGTCTAAAGTCTAAAGTCTAAAGTCTAAAGTCTAAAGTCTAAAGTCTAAAGTCTAAAGTCTAAAGTCTAAAGTCTAAAGTCTAAAGTCTAAAGTCTAAAGTCTAAAGTCTAAAGTCTAAAGTCTAAAGTCTAAAGTCTAAAGTCTAAAGTCTAAAGTCTAAAGTCTAAAGTCTAAAGTCTAAAGTCTAAAGTCTAAAGTCTAAAGTCTAAAGTCTAAAGTGCCAGACTTGCTATCGAAAAACTGACTGCACCATTCGATTCAGCTACTAAAATAACCCCATTTTCCATATTTTCAAGCATTTCAAAGAAAACTAAAGTCTAAAGTCTAAAGACTAAAGTCTAAAGTCTAAAGTCAAGTCTAATGTCAAGTCTAAAGTCTCAAGACTCAAGACTCAAGTCAAGTCTCACGTCTCAAGTCTAAAGTCAATGGCAAGGCTAATAATACCTTTGAATTTGGTGTCTTCAAAATTTGGTCAAAACCTAAATTATGTCATTTTTGGTCAAAAAGGTCTAAATCGACTAATTTGACTACGTAGAATATGAAAATGGCGTTAAAATTGCAGAGTTACCGATAGTTTCCAACAAAAATGGCATCCATAGGGTTTTACGGCACCACTTCCCCCCGAATGCGGATATAACATGGTTCTAGACTGGTTATCGAAAAACTGACTGCACCAGTCGATTCAGCAACTAAAATAACCACATTTTCCATATTTTCAAGCATTTCATAGAAAACTAATTTTTCACCTAAGAAAATGGCAAGGCTAATAATACCTTTGAACTTGGTGTCTTCAAAATTTGGTCAAAACCTAAATTATGTCATTTTTGGTCAATAAGGTCTAAATCGACTGATTTGACTAGGTAGAATATAAAAAGGGCGTTAAAATTGCAGAATTACCGATAGTTTCCAACAAAAATGGCATCCATAGGGTTTTACGGCACCACTTCCCCCCGAATGCAGATTTAACATGGTTCTAGACTGGCTATCGAAAAACTGACTGCACCAGTCGATTCAGCGCCTAAGATAACCCCATTTTCCATATTTTCAAGCATTTCATAGAAAACTAATTTTTCACCTAAGAAAATGGCAAGGCTAATAATACCTTTGAACTTGGTGTCTTCAAAATTTGGTCAAAACCTAAATTATGTCATTTTTGGTCAAAAAGGTCTAAATCGACTAATTTGACTACGTAGAATATGAAAATGGCGTTAAAATTGCAGAATTACCGATAGTTTCCAACAAAAATGGCATCCATAGGGTTTTACGGCACCACTTCCCCCCGAATGCAGATTTAACATGGTTCTAGACTGGTTATCGAAAAACTTACTGCACCAGGCGATTCAGCAACTAAAATAACCACATTTTCCATATTTTCAAGCATTTCATAGAAAACTAATTTTTCACCTAAGAAAATGGCAAGGCAATACCTTTGAATTTGGTGTCTTCAAAACTTGGTCAAAACCTAAACTATGTCATTTTTGGTCAAAAAGGTCTAAATCGACTAATTTGACTAAGTAGAATATGAAAATGGCGTTAAAATTGCAGAGTTATCGATAGTTTCCAACAAAAATGGCATCCATAGGGCTTTACGGCACCACTTCCCCCCGAATGCAGATTTAACATGGTTCTAGACTGGTTATCGAAAAACTGACTGAACCAGTCGATTTAGAGACTAAAATAACCCCATTTTCCATATTTTCAAGCATTTTAAAGAAAACTAATTTTTTACCTAAGAAAATGGCAAGGCTAATAATACCTTTGAATTTGGTGTCTTTACAACTTGGTCTAAAGTCTATAGTCTAAAGTCTAAAGTCTAAAGTCTAAAGTCTAAAGTCTAAAGTCTAAAGTCTAAAGTCTAAAGTCTAAAGTCTAAAGTCTAAAGTCTAAAGTCTAAAGTCTAAAGTCTAAAGTCTAAAGTCTAAAGTCTAAAGTCTAAAGTCTAAAGTCTAAAGTCTAAAGTCTAAAGTCTAAAGTCTAAAGTCTAAAGTCTAAAGTCTAAAGTCTAAAGTCTAAAGTCTAAAGTCTAAAGTCTAAAGTCTAAAGTCTAAAGTCTAAAGTCTAAAGTCTAAAGTCTAAAGTCTAAAGTCTAAAGTCTAAAGTCTAAAGTCTAAAGTCTAAAGTCTAAAGTCTAAAGTCTAAAGTCTAAAGTCTAAAGTCTAAAGTCTAAAGTCTAAAGTCTAAAGTCTAAAGTCTAAAGTCTAAAGTCTAAAGTCTAAAGTCTAAAGTCTAAAGTCTAAAGTCTAAAGTCTAAAGTCTAAAGTCTAAAGTCTAAAGTCTAAAGTCTAAAGTCTAAAGTCTAAAGTCTAAAGTCTAAAGTCTAAAGTCTAAAGTCTAAAGTCTAAAGTCTAAAGTCTAAAGTCTAAAGTCTAAAGTCTAAAGTCTAAAGTCTAAAGTCTAAAGTCTAAAGTCTAAAGTCTAAAGTCTAAAGTCTAAAGTCTAAAGTCTAAAGTCTAAAGTCTAAAGTCTAAAGTCTAAAGTCTAAAGTCTAAAGTCTAAAGTCTAAAGTCTAAAGTCTAAAGTCTAAAGTCTAGAGTCTAAAGTCTAAAGTCTAAAGTCTAAAGTCTAAAGTCTAAAGTCTAAAGTCTAAAGTCTAAAGTCTAAAGTCTAAAGTCTAAAGTCTAAAGTGCCAGACTTGCTATCGAAACACTGACTGCACCATTCGAATCAGCGACTAAAATAACCCCATTTTCCATACTTTCAAGCATTTCAAAGAAAACTAAAGTCTAAAGTCTAAAGACTAAAGTCTAAAGTCTAAAGTCAAGTCTAATGTCAAGTCTAAAGTCTCAAGACTTAAGACTCAAGTCAAGTCTCACGTCTCAAGTCTAAAGTCAATGGCAAGGCTAATAATACCTTTGAATTTGGTGTCTTCAAAATTTGGTCAAAACCTAAATTATGTCATTTTTGGTCAAAAAGGTCTAAATCGACTAATTTGACTACGTAGAATATGAAAATGGCGTTAAAATTGCAGAGTTACCGATAGTTTCCAACAAAAATGGCATCCATAGGGTTTTACGGCACCACTTCCCCCCGAATGCGGATATAACATGGTTCTAGACTGGTTATCGAAAAACTGACTGCACCAGTCGATTCAGCAACTAAAATAACCACATTTTCCATATTTTCAAGCATTTCATAGAAAACTAATTTTTCACCTAAGAAAATGGCAAGGCTAATAATACCTTTGAACTTGGTGTCTTCAAAATTTGGTCAAAACCTAAATTATGTCATTTTTGGTCAATAAGGTCTAAATCGACTGATTTGACTAGGTAGAATATAAAAAGGGCGTTAAAATTGCAGAATTACCGATAGTTTCCAACAAAAATGGCATCCATAGGGTTTTACGGCACCACTTCCCCCCGAATGCAGATTTAACATGGTTCTAGACTGGCTATCGAAAAACTGACTGCACCAGTCGATTCAGCGCCTAAAATAACCACATTTTCCATATTTTCAAGCATTTTAAAGAAAACTAATTTTTTACCTAAGAAAATGGCAAGGCTAATAATACCTTTGAATTTGGTGTCTTTACAACTTGGTCTAAAGTCTATAGTCTAAAGTCTAAAGTCTAAAGTCTAAAGTCTAAAGTCTAAAGTCTAAAGTCTAAAGTCTAAAGTCTAAAGTCTAAAGTCTAAAGTCTAAAGTCTAAAGTCTAAAGTCTAAAGTCTAAAGTCTAAAGTCTAAAGTCTAAAGTCTAAAGTCTAAAGTCTAAAGTCTAAAGTCTAAAGTCTAAAGTCTAAAGTCTAAAGTCTAAAGTCTAAAGTCTAAAGTCTAAAGTCTAAAGTCTAAAGTCTAAAGTCTAAAGTCTAAAGTCTAAAGTCTAAAGTCTAAAGTCTAAAGTCTAAAGTCTAAAGTCTAAAGTCTAAAGTCTAAAGTCTAAAGTCTAAAGTCTAAAGTCTAAAGTCTAAAGTCTAAAGTCTAAAGTCTAAAGTCTAAAGTCTAAAGTCTAAAGTCTAAAGTCTAAAGTCTAAAGTCTAAAGTCTAAAGTCTAAAGTCTAAAGTCTAAAGTCTAAAGTCTAAAGTCTAAAGTCTAAAGTCTAAAGTCTAAAGTCTAAAGTCTAAAGTCTAAAGTCTAAAGTCTAAAGTCTAAAGTCTAAAGTCTAGAGTCTAAAGTCTAAAGTCTAAAGTCTAAAGTCTAAAGTCTAAAGTCTAAAGTCTAAAGTCTAAAGTCTAAAGTCTAAAGTCTAAAGTCTAAAGTCTAAAGTCTAAAGTCTAAAGTCTAAAGTCTAAAGTCTAAAGTCTAAAGTCTAAAGTCTAAAGTCTAAAGTCTAAAGTCTAAAGTCTAAAGTCTAAAGTCTAAAGTCTAAAGTCTAAAGTCTAAAGTCTAAAGTCTAAAGTCTAAAGTCTAAAGTCTAATTTGTCTAAGTAGAATATGAAAATGGCGTTAAAATTGCAGAGTTATCGATAGTTTCCAACAAAAATGGCATCCATAGGGTTTTACGGCACCACTTCCCCCGAATGCAGATTTAACATGGTTCTAGACTGGTTATCGAAAAACTGACTGAACCAGTCGATTTAGAGACTAAAATAACCCCATTTTCCATATTTTCAAGCATTTTAAAGAAAACTAATTTTTTACCTAAGAAAATGGCAAGGCTAATAATACCTTTGAATTTGGTGTCTTTACAACTTGGTCTAAAGTCTATAGTCTAAAGTCTAAAGTCTAAAGTCTAAAGTCTAAAGTCTAAAGTCTAAAGTCTAAAGTCTAAAGTCTAAAGTCTAAAGTCTAAAGGCTAAAGTCTAAAGTCTAAAGTCTAAAGTCTAAAGTCTAAAGTCTAAAGTCTAAAGTCTAAAGTCTAAAGTCTAAAGTCTAAAGTCTAAAGTCTAAAGTCTAAAGTCTAAAGTCTAAAGTCTAAAGTCTAAAGTCTAAAGTCTAAAGTCTAAAGTCTAAAGTCTAAAGTCTAAAGTCTAAAGTCTAAAGTCTAAAGTCTAAAGTCTAAAGTCTAAAGTCTAAAGTCTAAAGTCTAAAGTCTAAAGTCTAAAGTCTAAAGTCTAAAGTCTAAAGTCTAAAGTCTAAAGTCTAAAGTCTAAAGTCTAAAGTCTAAAGTCTAAAGTCTAAAGTCTAAAGTCTAAAGTCTAAAGTCTAAAGTCTAAAGTCTAAAGTCTAAAGTCTAAAGTCTAAAGTCTAAAGTCTAAAGTCTAAAGTCTAAAGTCTAAAGTCTAAAGTCTAAAGTCTAAAGTCTAAAGTCTAAAGTCTAAAGTCTAAAGTCTAAAGTCTAAAGTCTAAAGTCTAAAGTCTAAAGTCTAAAGTCTAAAGTCTAAAGTCTAAAGTCTAAAGTCTAAAGTCTAAAGTCTAAAGTCTAAAGTCTAAAGTCTAAAGTCTAAAGTCTAAAGTCTAAAGTCTAAAGTCTAAAGTCTAAAGTCTAAAGTCTAAAGTCTAAAGTCTAAAGTCTAAAGTCTAAAGTCTAAAGTCTAAAGTCTAAAGTCTAAAGTCTAAAGTCTAAAGTCTAAAGTCTAAAGTCTAAAGTCTAAAGTCTAAAGTCTAAAGTCTAAAGTCTAAAGTCTAAAGTCTAAAGTCTAAAGTCTAAAGTCTAAAGTCTAAAGTCTAAAGTCTAAAGTCTAAAGTCTAAAGTCTAAAGTCTAAAGTCTAAAGTCTAAAGTCTAAAGTCTAAAGTCTAAAGTCTAAAGTCTAAAGTCTAAAGTCTAAAGTCTAAAGTCTAAAGTCTAAAGTCTAAAGTCTAAAGTCTAAAGTCTAAAGTCTAAAGTCTAAAGTCTAAAGTCTAAAGTCTAAAGTCTAAAGTCTAAAGTCTAAAGTCTAAAGTCTAAAGTCTAAAGTCTAAAGTCTAAAGTCTAAAGTCTAAAGTCTAAAGTCTAAAGTCTAAAGTCTAAAGTCTAAAGTCTAAAGTCTAAAGTCTAAAGTCTAAAGTCTAAAGTCTAAAGTCTAAAGTCTAAAGTCTAAAGTCTAAAGTCTAAAGTCTAAAGTCTAAAGTCTAAAGTCTAAAGTCTAAAGTGCCAGACTTGCTATCGAAAAACTGACTGCACCATTCGATTCAGCGACTAAAATAACCCCATTTTCCATATTTTCAAGCATTTCAAAGAAAACTAAAGTCTAAAGTCTAAAGTCTAAAGACTAAAGTCTAAAGTCTAAAGTCAAGTCTAATGTCAAGTCTAAAGTCTCAAGACTTAAGACTCAAGTCAAGTCTCACGTCTCAAGTCTAAAGTCAATGGCAAGGCTAATAATACCTGGTGTCTTCAAAATTTGGTCAAAACCTAAATTATGTCATTTTTGGTCAATAAGGTCTAAATCGACTGATTTGACTAGGTAGAATATAAAAAGGGCGTTAAAATTGCAGAATTACCGATAGTTTCCAACAAAAATGGCATCCATAGGGTTTTACGGCACCACTTCCCCCCGAATGCAGATTTAACATGGTTCTAGACTGGCTATCGAAAAACTGACTGCACCAGTCGATTCAGCGCCTAAAATAACCCCATTTTCCATATTTTCAAGCATTTCATAGAAAACTAATTTTTCACCTAAGAAAATGGCAAGGCTAATAATACCTTTGAACTTGGTGTCTTCAAAATTTGGTCAAAACCTAAATTATGTCATTTTTGGTCAAAAAGGTCTAAATCGACTAATTTGACTACGTAGAATATGAAAATGGCGTTAAAATTGCAGAGTTACCGATAGTTTCCAACAAAAATGGCATCCATAGGGTTTTACGGCACCACTTCCCCCCGAATGCAGATTTAACATGGTTCTAGACTGGTTATCGAAAAACTTACTGCACCAGTCGATTCAGCAACTAAAATAACCACATTTTCCATATTTTCAAGCATTTCATAGAAAACTAATTTTTCACCTAAGAAAATGGCAAGGCAATACCTTTGAATTTGGTGTCTTCAAAACTTGGTCAAAACCTAAACTATGTCATTTTTGGTCAAAAAGGTCTAAATCGACTAATTTGACTAAGTAGAATATGAAAATGGCGTTAAAATTGCAGAGTTATCGATAGTTTCCAACAAAAATGGCATCCATAGGGTTTTACGGCACCACTTCCCCCCGAATGCAGATTTAACATGGTTCTAGACTGGTTATCGAAAAACTGACTGAACCAGTCGATTTAGAGACTAAAATAACCCCATTTTCCATATTTTCAAGCATTTTAAAGAAAACTAATTTTTTACCTAAGAAAATGGCAAGGCTAATAATACCTTTGAATTTGGTGTCTTTACAACTTGGTCTAAAGTCTATAGTCTAAAGTCTAAAGTCTAAAGTCTAAAGTCTAAAGTCTAAAGTCTAAAGTCTAAAGTCTAAAGTCTAAAGTCTAAAGTCTAAAGTCTAAAGTCTAAAGTCTAAAGTCTAAAGTCTAAAGTCTAAAGTCTAAAGTCTAAAGTCTAAAGTCTAAAGTCTAAAGTCTAAAGTCTAAAGTCTAAAGTCTAAAGTCTAAAGTCTAAAGTCTAAAGTCTAAAGTCTAAAGTCTAAAGTCTAAAGTCTAAAGTCTAAAGTCTAAAGTCTAAAGTCTAAAGTCTAAAGTCTAAAGTCTAAAGTCTAAAGTCTAAAGTCTAAAGTCTAAAGTCTAAAGTCTAAAGTCTAAAGTCTAAAGTCTAAAGTCTAAAGTCTAAAGTCTAAAGTCTAAAGTCTAAAGTCTAAAGTCTAAAGTCTAAAGTCTAAAGTCTAAAGTCTAAAGTCTAAAGTCTAAAGTCTAAAGTCTAAAGTCTAAAGTCTAAAGTCTAAAGTCTAAAGTCTAAAGTCTAAAGTCTAAAGTCTAAAGTCTAAAGTCTAAAGTCTAAAGTCTAAAGTCTAAAGTCTAAAGTCTAAAGTCTAAAGTCTAAAGTCTAAAGTCTAAAGTCTAAAGTCTAAAGTCTAAAGTCTAAAGTCTAAAGTCTAAAGTCTAAAGTCTAAAGTCTAAAGTCTAAAGTCTAAAGTCTAAAGTCTAAAGTCTAAAGTCTAAAGTCTAAAGTCTAAAGTCTAAAGTCTAAAGTCTAAAGTCTAAAGTCTAAAGTCTAAAGTCTAAAGTCTAAAGTCTAAAGTCTAAAGTCTAAAGTCTAAAGTCTAAAGTCTAAAGTCTAAAGTCTAAAGTCTAAAGTCTAAAGTCTAAAGTCTAAAGTCTAAAGTCTAAAGTCTAAAGTCTAAAGTCTAAAGTCTAAAGTCTAAAGTCTAAAGTCTAAAGTCTAAAGTCTAAAGTCTAAAGTCTAAAGTCTAAAGTCTAAAGTCTAAAGTCTAAAGTCTAAAGTCTAAAGTCTAAAGTCTAAAGTCTAAAGTCTAAAGTCTAAAGTCTAAAGTCTAAAGTCTAAAGTCTAAAGTCTAAAGTCTAAAGTGCCAGACTTGCTATCGAAAAACTGACTGCACCATTCGATTCAGCTACTAAAATAACCCCATTTTCCATATTTTCAAGCATTTCAAAGAAAACTAAAGTCTAAAGTCTAAAGACTAAAGTCTAAAGTCTAAAGTCAAGTCTAATGTCAAGTCTAAAGTCTCAAGACTTAAGACTCAAGTCAAGTCTCACGTCTCAAGTCTAAAGTCAATGGCAAGGCTAATAATACCTTTGAATTTGGTGTCTTCAAAATTTGGTCAAAACCTAAATTATGTCATTTTTGGTCAAAAAGGTCTAAATCGACTAATTTGACTACGTAGAATATGAAAATGGCGTTAAAATTGCAGAGTTACCGATAGTTTCCAACAAAAATGGCATCCATAGGGTTTTACGGCACCACTTCCCCCCGAATGCGGATATAACATGGTTCTAGACTGGTTATCGAAAAACTGACTGCACCAGTCGATTCAGCAACTAAAATAACCACATTTTCCATATTTTCAAGCATTTCATAGAAAACTAATTTTTCACCTAAGAAAATGGCAAGGCTAATAATACCTTTGAACTTGGTGTCTTCAAAATTTGGTCAAAACCTAAATTATGTCATTTTTGGTCAATAAGGTCTAAATCGACTGATTTGACTAGGTAGAATATAAAAAGGGCGTTAAAATTGCAGAATTACCGATAGTTTCCAACAAAAATGGCATCCATAGGGTTTTACGGCACCACTTCCCCCCGAATGCAGATTTAACATGGTTCTAGACTGGCTATCGAAAAACTGACTGCACCAGTCGATTCAGCGCCTAAAATAACCCCATTTTCCATATTTTCAAGCATTTCATAGAAAACTAATTTTTCACCTAAGAAAATGGCAAGGCTAATGATACCTTTGAATTTGGTGTCTTCAAAATTTGGTCAAAACCTAAATTATGTCATTTTTGGTCAAAAAGGTCTAAATCGACTAATTTGACTAGGTAGAATATGAAAATGGCGTTAAAATTGCAGAGTTACCGATAGTTTCCAACAAAAATGGCATCCATAGGGTTTTACGGCACCACTTCCCCCCGAATGCAGATTTAACATGGTTCTAGACTGGTTATCGAAAAACTTACTGCACCAGTCGATTCAGCAACTAAAATAACCACATTTTCCATATTTTCAAGCATTTCATAGAAAACTAATTTTTCACCTAAGAAAATGGCAAGGCAATACCTTTGAATTTGGTGTCTTCAAAACTTGGTCAAAACCTAAACTATGTCATTTTTGGTCAAAAAGGTCTAAATCGACTAATTTGACTAAGTAGAATATGAAAATGGCGTTAAAATTGCAGAGTTATCGATAGTTTCCAACAAAAATGGCATCCATAGGGTTTTACGGCACCACTTCCCCCCGAATGCAGATTTAACATGGTTCTAGACTGGTTATCGAAAAACTGACTGAACCAGTCGATTTAGAGACTAAAATAACCCCATTTTCCATATTTTCAAGCATTTTAAAGAAAACTAATTTTTTACCTAAGAAAATGGCAAGGCTAATAATACCTTTGAATTTGGTGTCTTTACAACTTGGTCTAAAGTCTATAGTCTAAAGTCTAAAGTCTAAAGTCTAAAGTCTAAAGTCTAAAGTCTAAAGTCTAAAGTCTAAAGTCTAAAGTCTAAAGTCTAAAGTCTAAAGTCTAAAGTCTAAAGTCTAAAGTCTAAAGTCTAAAGTCTAAAGTCTAAAGTCTAAAGTCTAAAGTCTAAAGTCTAAAGTCTAAAGTCTAAAGTCTAAAGTCTAAAGTCTAAAGTCTAAAGTCTAAAGTCTAAAGTCTAAAGTCTAAAGTCTAAAGTCTAAAGTCTAAAGTCTAAAGTCTAAAGTCTAAAGTCTAAAGTCTAAAGTCTAAAGTCTAAAGTCTAAAGTCTAAAGTCTAAAGTCTAAAGTCTAAAGTCTAAAGTCTAAAGTCTAAAGTCTAAAGTCTAAAGTCTAAAGTCTAAAGTCTAAAGTCTAAAGTCTAAAGTCTAAAGTCTAAAGTCTAAAGTCTAAAGTCTAAAGTCTAAAGTCTAAAGTCTAAAGTCTAAAGTCTAAAGTCTAAAGTCTAAAGTCTAAAGTCTAAAGTCTAAAGTCTAAAGTCTAAAGTCTAAAGTCTAAAGTCTAAAGTCTAAAGTCTAAAGTCTAAAGTCTAAAGTCTAAAGTCTAAAGTCTAAAGTCTAAAGTCTAAAGTCTAAAGTCTAAAGTCTAAAGTCTAAAGTCTAAAGTCTAAAGTCTAAAGTCTAAAGTCTAAAGTCTAAAGTCTAAAGTCTAAAGTCTAAAGTCTAAAGTCTAAAGTCTAAAGTCTAAAGTCTAAAGTCTAAAGTCTAAAGTCTAAAGTCTAAAGTCTAAAGTCTAAAGTCTAAAGTCTAAAGTCTAAAGTCTAAAGTCTAAAGTCTAAAGTCTAAAGTCTAAAGTCTAAAGTCTAAAGTCTAAAGTCTAAAGTCTAAAGTCTAAAGTCTAAAGTCTAAAGTCTAAAGTCTAAAGTCTAAAGTCTAAAGTCTAAAGTCTAAAGTCTAAAGTCTAAAGTCTAAAGTCTAAAGTCTAAAGTCTAAAGTCTAAAGTCTAAAGTCTAAAGTCTAAAGTCTAAAGTCTAAAGTCTAAAGTCTAAAGTCTAAAGTCTAAAGTCTAAAGTCTAAAGTCTAAAGTCTAAAGTCTAAAGTCTAAAGTCTAAAGTCTAAAGTCTAAAGTCTAAAGTCTAAAGTCTAAAGTCTAAAGTCTAAAGTCTAAAGTCTAAAGTCTAAAGTCTAAAGTCTAAAGTCTAAAGTCTAAAGTCTAAAGTCTAAAGTCTAAAGTCTAAAGTCTAAAGTCTAAAGTCTAAAGTCTAAAGTCTAAAGCTCTAAAGTCTAAAGTCTAAAGTCTAAAGTCTAAAGTCTAAAGTCTAAAGTCTAAAGTCTAAAGTCTAAAGTCTAAAGTCTAAAGTCTAAAGTCTAAAGTCTAAAGTCTAAAGTCTAAAGTCTAAAGTCTAAAGTCTAAAGTCTAAAGTCTAAAGTCTAAAGTCTAAAGTCTAAAGTCTAAAGTCTAAAGTCTAAAGTCTAAAGTCTAAAGTCTAAAGTCTAAAGTCTAAAGTCTAAAGTCTAAAGTCTAAAGTCTAAAGTCTAAAGTCTAAAGTCTAAAGTCTAAAGTCTAAAGTCTAAAGTCTAAAGTCTAAAGTCTAAAGTCTAAAGTCTAAAGTCTAAAGTCTAAAGTCTAAAGTCTAAAGTCTAAAGTCTAAAGTCTAAAGTCTAAAGTCTAAAGTCTAAAGTCTAAAGTCTAAAGTCTAAAGTCTAAAGTCTAAAGTCTAAAGTCTAAAGTCTAAAGTCTAAAGTCTAAAGTCTAAAGTCTAAAGTCTAAAGTCTAAAGTCTAAAGTCTAAAGTCTAAAGTCTAAAGTCTAAAGTCTAAAGTCTAAAGTCTAAAGTCTAAAGTCTAAAGTCTAAAGTCTAAAGTCTAAAGTCTAAAGTCTAAAGTCTAAAGTCTAAAGTCTAAAGTCTAAAGTCTAAAGTCTAAAGTCTAAAGTCTAAAGTCTAAAGTCTAAAGTCTAAAGTGCCAGACTTGCTATCGAAAAACTGACTGCACCATTCGATTCAGCTACTAAAATAACCCCATTTTCCATATTTTCAAGCATTTCAAAGAAAACTAAAGTCTAAAGTCTAAAGACTAAAGTCTAAAGTCTAAAGTCAAGTCTAATGTCAAGTCTAAAGTCTCAAGACTTAAGACTCAAGTCAAGTCTCACGTCTCAAGTCTAAAGTCAATGGCAAGGCTAATAATACCTTTGAATTTGGTGTCTTCAAAATTTGGTCAAAACCTAAATTATGTCATTTTTGGTCAAAAAGGTCTAAATCGACTAATTTGACTACGTAGAATATGAAAATGGCGTTAAAATTGCAGAGTTACCGATAGTTTCCAACAAAAATGGCATCCATAGGGTTTTACGGCACCACTTCCCCCCGAATGCGGATATAACATGGTTCTAGACTGGTTATCGAAAAACTGACTGCACCAGTCGATTCAGCAACTAAAATAACCACATTTTCCATATTTTCAAGCATTTCATAGAAAACTAATTTTTCACCTAAGAAAATGGCAAGGCTAATAATACCTTTGAACTTGGTGTCTTCAAAATTTGGTCAAAACCTAAATTATGTCATTTTTGGTCAATAAGGTCTAAATCGACTGATTTGACTAGGTAGAATATAAAAAGGGCGTTAAAATTGCAGAATTACCGATAGTTTCCAACAAAAATGGCATCCATAGGGTTTTACGGCACCACTTCCCCCCGAATGCAGATTTAACATGGTTCTAGACTGGCTATCGAAAAACTGACTGCACCAGTCGATTCAGCGCCTAAAATAACCCCATTTTCCATATTTTCAAGCATTTCATAGAAAACTAATTTTTCACCTAAGAAAATGGCAAGGCTAATAATACCTTTGAACTTGGTGTCTTCAAAATTTGGTCAAAACCTAAATTATGTCATTTTTGGTCAAAAAGGTCTAAATCGACTAATTTGACTACGTAGAATATGAAAATGGCGTTAAAATTGCAGAGTTACCGATAGTTTCCAACAAAAATGGCATCCATAGGGTTTTACGGCACCACTTCCCCCCGAATGCAGATTTAACATGGTTCTAGACTGGTTATCGAAAAACTTACTGCACCAGTCGATTCAGCAACTAAAATAACCACATTTTCCATATTTTCAAGCATTTCATAGAAAACTAATTTTTCACCTAAGAAAATGGCAAGGCTAATAATACCTTTGAATTTGGTGTCTTCAAAACTTGGTCAAAACCTAAACTATGTCATTTTTGGTCAAAAAGGTCTAAATCGACTAATTTGACTAAGTAGAATATGAAAATGGCGTTAAAATTGCAGAGTTATCGATAGTTTCCAACAAAAATGGCATCCATAGGGTTTTACGGCACCACTTCCCCGAATGCAGATTTAACATGGTTCTAGACTGGTTATCGAAAAACTGACTGAACCAGTCGATTTAGAGACTAAAATAACCCCATTTTCCATATTTTCAAGCATTTTAAAGAAAACTAATTTTTTACCTAAGATAATGGCAAGGCTAATAATACCTTTGAATTTTGTGTCTTCAAAACTTGTTCTAAATTCTAAAGTCTAAAGTCTAAAGTCTAAAGTCTAAAGTCTAAAGTCTAAAGTCTAAAGTCTAAAGTCTAAAGTCTAAAGTCTAAAGTCTAAAGTCTAAAGTCTAAAGTCTAAAGTCTAAAGTCTAAAGTCTAAAGTCTAAAGTCTAAAGTCTAAAGTCTAAAGTCTAAAGTCTAAAGTCTAAAGTCTAAAGTCTAAAGTCTAAAGTCTAAAGTCTAAAGTCTAAAGTCTAAAGTCTAAAGTCTAAAGTCTAAAGTCTAAAGTCTAAAGTCTAAAGTCTAAAGTCTAAAGTCTAAAGTCTAAAGTCTAAAGTCTAAAGTCTAAAGTCTAAAGTCTAAAGTCTAAAGTCTAAAGTCTAAAGTCTAAAGTCTAAAGTCTAAAGTCTAAAGTCTAAAGTCTAAAGTCTAAAGTCTAAAGTCTAAAGTCTAAAGTCTAAAGTCTAAAGTCTAAAGTCTAAAGTCTAAAGTCTAAAGTCTAAAGTCTAAAGTCTAAAGTCTAAAGTCTAAAGTCTAAAGTCTAAAGTCTAAAGTCTAAAGTCTAAAGTCTAAAGTCTAAAGTCTAAAGTCTAAAGTCTAAAGTCTAAAGTCTAAAGTCTAAAGTCTAAAGTCTAAAGTCTAAAGTCTAAAGTCTAAAGTCTAAAGTCTAAAGTCTAAAGTCTAAAGTCTAAAGTCTAAAGTCTAAAGTCTAAAGTCTAAAGTCTAAAGTCTAAAGTCTAAAGTCTAAAGTCTAAAGTCTAAAGTCTAAAGTCTAAAGTCTAAAGTCTAAAGTCTAAAGTCTAAAGTCTAAAGTCTAAAGTCTAAAGTCTAAAGTCTAAAGTCTAAAGTCTAAAGTCTAAAGTCTAAAGTCTAAAGTCTAAAGTCTAAAGTCTAAAGTCTAAAGTCTAAAGTCTAAAGTCTAAAGTCTAAAGTCTAAAGTCTAAAGTCTAAAGTCTAAAGTCTAAAGTCTAAAGTCTAAAGTCTAAAGTCTAAAGTCTAAAGTCTAAAGTCTAAAGTCTAAAGTCTAAAGTCTAAAGTCTAAAGTCTAAAGTCTAAAGTCTAAAGTCTAAAGTCTAAAGTCTAAAGTCTAAAGTCTAAAGTCTAAAGTCTAAAGTCTAAAGTCTAAAGTCTAAAGTCTAAAGTCTAAAGTCTAAAGTCTAAAGTCTAAAGTCTAAAGTCTAAAGTCTAAAGTCTAAAGTCTAAAGTCTAAAGTCTAAAGTCTAAAGTCTAAAGTCTAAAGTCTAAAGTCTAAAGTCTAAAGTCTAAAGTCTAAAGTCTAAAGTCTAAAGTCTAAAGTCTAAAGTCTAAAGTCTAAAGTCTAAAGTCTAAAGTCTAAAGTCTAAAGTCTAAAGTCTAAAGTCTAAAGTCTAAAGTCTAAAGTCTAAAGTCTAAAGTCTAAAGTCTAAAGTCTAAAGTCTAAAGTCTAAAGTCTAAAGTCTAAAGTCTAAAGTCTAAAGTCTAAAGTCTAAAGTCTAAAGTCTAAAGTCTAAAGTCTAAAGTCTAAAGTCTAAAGTCTAAAGTCTAAAGTCTAAAGTCTAAAGTCTAAAGTCTAAAGTCTAAAGTCTAAAGTCTAAAGTCTAAAGTCTAAAGTCTAAAGTCTAAAGTCTAAAGTCTAAAGTCTAAAGTCTAAAGTCTAAAGTCTAAAGTCTAAAGTCTAAAGTCTAAAGTCTAAAGTCTAAAGTCTAAAGTCTAAAGTCTAAAGTCTAAAGTCTAAAGTCTAAAGTCTAAAGTCTAAAGTCTAAAGTCTAAAGTCTAAAGTCTAAAGTCTAAAGTCTAAAGTCTAAAGTCTAAAGTCTAAAGTCTAAAGTCTAAAGTCTAAAGTCTAAAGTCTAAAGTCTAAAGTCTAAAGTCTAAAGTCTAAAGTCTAAAGTCTAAAGTCTAAAGTCTAAAGTCTAAAGTCTAAAGTCTAAAGTCTAAAGTCTAAAGTCTAAAGTCTAAAGTCTAAAGTCTAAAGTCTAAAGTCTAAAGTCTAAAGTCTAAAGTCTAAAGTCTAAAGTCTAAAGTCTAAAGTCTAAAGTCTAAAGTCTAAAGTCTAAAGTCTAAAGTCTAAAGTCTAAAGTCTAAAGTCTAAAGTCTAAAGTCTAAAGTCTAAAGTCTAAAGTCTAAAGTCTAAAGTCTAAAGTCTAAAGTCTAAAGTCTAAAGTCTAAAGTCTAAAGTCTAAAGTCTAAAGTCTAAAGTCTAAAGTCTAAAGTCTAAAGTCTAAAGTCTAAAGTCTAAAGTCTAAAGTCTAAAGTCTAAAGTCTAAAGTCTAAAGTCTAAAGTCTAAAGTCTAAAGTCTAAAGTCTAAAGTCTAAAGTCTAAAGTCTAAAGTCTAAAGTCTAAAGTCTAAAGTCTAAAGTCTAAAGTCTAAAGTCTAAAGTCTAAAGTCTAAAGTCTAAAGTCTAAAGTCTAAAGTCTAAAGTCTAAAGTCTAAAGTCTAAAGTCTAAAGTCTAAAGTCTAAAGTCTAAAGTCTAAAGTCTAAAGTCTAAAGTCTAAAGTCTAAAGTCTAAAGTCTAAAGTCTAAAAGTCTAAAGTCTAAAGTCTAAAGTCTAAAGTCTAAAGTCTAAAGTCTAAAGTCTAAAGTCTAAAGTCTAAAGTCTAAAGTCTAAAGTCTAAAGTCTAAAGTCTAAAGTCTAAAGTCTAAAGTCTAAAGTCTAAAGTCTAAAGTCTAAAGTCTAAAGTGTAAAGTCTAAAGTCTAAAGTCTAAAGTCTAAAGTCTAAAGTCTAAAGTCTAAAGTCTAAAGTCTAAAGTCTAAAGTCTAAAGTCTAAAGTCTAAAGTCTAAAGTCTAAAGTCTAAAGTCTAAAGTCTAAAGTCTAAAGTCTAAAGTCTAAAGTCTAAAGTCTAAAGTCTAAAGTCTAAAGTCTAAAGTCTAAAGTCTAAAGTCTAAAGTCTAAAGTCTAAAGTCTAAAGTCTAAAGTCTAAAGTCTAAAGTCTAAAGTCTAAAGTCTAAAGTCTAAAGTCTAAAGTCTAAAGTCTAAAGTCTAAAGTCTAAAGTCTAAAGTCTAAAGTCTAAAGTCTAAAGTCTAAAGTCTAAAGTCTAAAGTCTAAAGTCTAAAGTCTAAAGTCTAAAGTCTAAAGTCTAAAGTCTAAAGTCTAAAGTCTAAAGTCTAAAGTCTAAAGTCTAAAGTCTAAAGTCTAAAGTCTAAAGTCAAGTCTAAAGTCTAAAGTCAAGTCTAAAGTCTAAAGTGCCAGACTTGCTATCGAAAAACTGACTGCACCATTCGATTCAGCGCCTAAAATAACCCCATTTTCCATATTTTCAAGCATTTCATAGAAAACTAATTTTTCACCTAAGAAAATGGCAAGGCTAATAATACCTTTGAACTTGGTGTCTTCAAAATTTGGTCAAAACCTAAATTATGTCATTTTTGGTCAAAAAGGTCTAAATCGACTAATTTGACTACGTAGAATATGAAAATGGAGTTAAAATTGCAGAGTTACCGATAGTTTCCAACAAAAATGGCATCCATAGGGTTTTACGGCACCACTTCCCCCCGAATGCAGATTTAACATGGTTCTAGACTGGTTATCGAAAAACTTACTGCACCAGTCGATTCAGCAACTAAAATAACCACATTTTCCATATTTTCAAGCATTTCATAGAAAACTAATTTTTCACCTAAGAAAATGGCAAGGCAATACCTTTGAATTTGGTGTCTTCAAAACTTGGTCAAAACCTAAACTATGTCATTTTTGGTCAAAAAGGTCTAAATCGACTAATTTGACTAAGTAGAATATGAAAATGGCGTTAAAATTGCAGAGTTATCGATAGTTTCCAACAAAAATGGCATCCATAGGGTTTTACGGCACCACTTCCCCCCGAATGCAGATTTAACATGGTTCTAGACTGGTTATCGAAAAACTGACTGAACCAGTCGATTTAGAGACTAAAATAACCCCATTTTCCATATTTTCAAGCATTTTAAAGAAAACTAATTTTTTACCTAAGAAAATGGCAAGGCTAATAATACCTTTGAATTTGGTGTCTTTACAACTTGGTCTAAAGTCTATAGTCTAAAGTCTAAAGTCTAAAGTCTAAAGTCTAAAGTCTAAAGTCTAAAGTCTAAAGTCTAAAGTCTAAAGTCTAAAGTCTAAAGTCTAAAGTCTAAAGTCTAAAGTCTAAAGTCTAAAGTCTAAAGTCTAAAGTCTAAAGTCTAAAGTCTAAAGTCTAAAGTCTAAAGTCTAAAGTCTAAAGTCTAAAGTCTAAAGTCTAAAGTCTAAAGTCTAAAGTCTAAAGTCTAAAGTCTAAAGTCTAAAGTCTAAAGTCTAAAGTCTAAAGTCTAAAGTCTAAAGTCTAAAGTCTAAAGTCTAAAGTCTAAAGTCTAAAGTCTAAAGTCTAAAGTCTAAAGTCTAAAGTCTAAAGTCTAAAGTCTAAAGTCTAAAGTCTAAAGTCTAAAGTCTAAAGTCTAAAGTCTAAAGTCTAAAGTCTAAAGTCTAAAGTCTAAAGTCTAAAGTCTAAAGTCTAAAGTCTAAAGTCTAAAGTCTAAAGTCTAAAGTCTAAAGTCTAAAGTCTAAAGTCTAAAGTCTAAAGTCTAAAGTCTAAAGTCTAAAGTCTAAAGTCTAAAGTCTAAAGTCTAAAGTCTAAAGTCTAAAGTCTAAAGTCTAAAGTCTAAAGTCTAAAGTCTAAAGTCTAAAGTCTAAAGTCTAAAGTCTAAAGTCTAAAGTCTAAAGTCTAAAGTCTAAAGTCTAAAGTCTAAAGTCTAAAGTCTAAAGTCTAAAGTCTAAAGTCTAAAGTCTAAAGTCTAAAGTCTAAAGTCTAAAGTCTAAAGTCTAAAGTCTAAAGTCTAAAGTCTAAAGTCTAAAGTCTAAAGTCTAAAGTCTAAAGTCTAAAGTCTAAAGTCTAAAGTCTAAAGTCTAAAGTCTAAAGTCTAAAGTCTAAAGTCTAAAGTCTAAAGTCTAAAGTCTAAAGTCTAAAGTCTAAAGTCTAAAGTCTAAAGTCTAAAGTCTAAAGTCTAAAGTCTAAAGTCTAAAGTCTAAAGTCTAAAGTCTAAAGTCTAAAGTCTAAAGTCTAAAGTCTAAAGTCTAAAGTCTAAAGTCTAAAGTCTAAAGTCTAAAGTCTAAAGTCTAAAGTCTAAAGTCTAAAGTCTAAAGTCTAAAGTCTAAAGTCTAAAGTCTAAAGTCTAAAGTCTAAAGTCTAAAGTCTAAAGTCTAAAGTCTAAAGTCTAAAGTCTAAAGTCTAAAGTCTAAAGTCTAAAGTCTAAAGTCTAAAGTCTAAAGTCTAAAGTCTAAAGTCTAAAGTCTAAAGTCTAAAGTCTAAAGTCTAAAGTCTAAAGTCTAAAGTCTAAAGTCTAAAGTCTAAAGTCTAAAGTCTAAAGTCTAAAGTCTAAAGTCTAAAGTCTAAAGTCTAAAGTCTAAAGTCTAAAGTCTAAAGTCTAAAGTCTAAAGTCTAAAGTCTAAAGTCTAAAGTCTAAAGTCTAAAGTCTAAAGTCTAAAGTCTAAAGTCTAAAGTCTAAAGTCTAAAGTCTAAAGTCTAAAGTCTAAAGTCTAAAGTCTAAAGTCTAAAGTCTAAAGTCTAAAGTCTAAAGTCTAAAGTCTAAAGTCTAAAGTCTAAAGTCTAAGTAGAATATGAAAATGGCGTTAAAATTGCAGAGTTATCGATAGTTTCCAACAAAAATGGCATCCATAGGGTTTTACGGCACCACTTCCCCCGAATGCAGATTTAACATGGTTCTAGACTGGTTATCGAAAAACTGACTGAACCAGTCGATTTAGAGACTAAAATAACCCCATTTTCCATATTTTCAAGCATTTTAAAGAAAACTAATTTTTTACCTAAGAAAATGGCAAGGCTAATAATACCTTTGAATTTGGTGTCTTTACAACTTGGTCTAAAGTCTAAAGTCTAAAGTCTAAAGTCTAAAGTCTAAAGTCTAAAGTCTAAAGTCTAAAGTCTAAAGTCTAAAGTCTAAAGTCTAAAGTCTAAAGTCTAAAGTCTAAAGTCTAAAGGCTAAAGTCTAAAGTCTAAAGTCTAAAGTCTAAAGTCTAAAGTCTAAAGTCTAAAGTCTAAAGTCTAAAGTCTAAAGTCTAAAGTCTAAAGTCTAAAGTCTAAAGTCTAAAGTCTAAAGTCTAAAGTCTAAAGTCTAAAGTCTAAAGTCTAAAGTCTAAAGTCTAAAGTCTAAAGTCTAAAGTCTAAAGTCTAAAGTCTAAAGTCTAAAGTCTAAAGTCTAAAGTCTAAAGTCTAAAGTCTAAAGTCTAAAGTCTAAAGTCTAAAGTCTAAAGTCTAAAGTCTAAAGTCTAAAGTCTAAAGTCTAAAGTCTAAAGTCTAAAGTCTAAAGTCTAAAGTCTAAAGTCTAAAGTCTAAAGTCTAAAGTCTAAAGTCTAAAGTCTAAAGTCTAAAGTCTAAAGTCTAAAGTCTAAAGTCTAAAGTCTAAAGTCTAAAGTCTAAAGTCTAAAGTCTAAAGTCTAAAGTCTAAAGTCTAAAGTCTAAAGTCTAAAGTCTAAAGTCTAAAGTCTAAAGTCTAAAGTCTAAAGTCTAAAGTCTAAAGTCTAAAGTCTAAAGTCTAAAGTCTAAAGTCTAAAGTCTAAAGTCTAAAGTCTAAAGTCTAAAGTCTAAAGTCTAAAGTCTAAAGTCTAAAGTCTAAAGTCTAAAGTCTAAAGTCTAAAGTCTAAAGTCTAAAGTCTAAAGTCTAAAGTCTAAAGTCTAAAGTCTAAAGTCTAAAGTCTAAAGTCTAAAGTCTAAAGTCTAAAGTCTAAAGTCTAAAGTCTAAAGTCTAAAGTCTAAAGTCTAAAGTCTAAAGTCTAAAGTCTAAAGTCTAAAGTCTAAAGTCTAAAGTCTAAAGTCTAAAGTCTAAAGTCTAAAGTCTAAAGTCTAAAGTCTAAAGTCTAAAGTCTAAAGTCTAAAGTCTAAAGTCTAAAGTCTAAAGTCTAAAGTCTAAAGTCTAAAGTCTAAAGTCTAAAGTCTAAAGTCTAAAGTCTAAAGTCTAAAGTCTAAAGTCTAAAGTCTAAAGTCTAAAGTCTAAAGTCTAAAGTCTAAAGTCTAAAGTCTAAAGTCTAAAGTCTAAAGTCTAAAGTCTAAAGTCTAAAGTCTAAAGTCTAAAGTCTAAAGTCTAAAGTCTAAAGTCTAAAGTCTAAAGTCTAAAGTCTAAAGTCTAAAGTCTAAAGTCTAAAGTCTAAAGTCTAAAGTCTAAAGTCTAAAGTCTAAAGTCTAAAGTCTAAAGTCTAAAGTCTAAAGTCTAAAGTCTAAAGTCTAAAGTCTAAAGTCTAAAGTCTAAAGTCTAAAGTCTAAAGTCTAAAGTCTAAAGTCTAAAGTCTAAAGTCTAAAGTCTAAAGTCTAAAGTCTAAAGTCTAAAGTCTAAAGTCTAAAGTCTAAAGTCTAAAGTCTAAAGTCTAAAGTCTAAAGTCTAAAGTCTAAAGTCTAAAGTCTAAAGTCTAAAGTCTAAAGTCTAAAGTCTAAAGTCTAAAGTCTAAAGTCTAAAGTCTAAAGTCTAAAGTCTAAAGTCTAAAGTCTAAAGTCTAAAGTCTAAAGTCTAAAGTCTAAAGTCTAAAGTCTAAAGTCTAAAGTCTAAAGTCTAAAGTCTAAAGTCTAAAGTCTAAAGTCTAAAGTCTAAAGTCTAAAGTCTAAAGTCTAAAGTCTAAAGTCTAAAGTCTAAAGTCTAAAGTCTAAAGTCTAAAGTCTAAAGTCTAAAGTCTAAAGTCTAAAGTCTAAAGTCTAAAGTCTAAAGTCTAAAGTCTAAAGTCTAAAGTCTAAAGTCTAAAGTCTAAAGTCTAAAGTCTAAAGTCTAAAGTCTAAAGTCTAAAGTCTAAAGTCTAAAGTCTAAAGTCTAAAGTCTAAAGTCTAAAGTCTAAAGTCTAAAGTCTAAAGTCTAAAGTCTAAAGTCTAAAGTCTAAAGTCTAAAGTCTAAAGTCTAAAGTCTAAAGTCTAAAGTCTAAAGTCTAAAGTCTAAAGTCTAAAGTCTAAAGTCTAAAGTCTAAAGTCTAAAGTCTAAAGTCTAAAGTCTAAAGTCTAAAGTCTAAAGTCTAAAGTCTAAAGTCTAAAGTCTAAAGTCTAAAGTCTAAAGTCTAAAGTCTAAAGTCTAAAGTCTAAAGTCTAAAGTCTAAAGTCTAAAGTCTAAAGTCTAAAGTCTAAAGTCTAAAGTCTAAAGTCTAAAGTCTAAAGTCTAAAGTCTAAAGTCTAAAGTCTAAAGTCTAAAGTCTAAAGTCTAAAGTCTAAAGTCTAAAGTCTAAAGTCTAAAGTCTAAAGTCTAAAGTCTAAAGTCTAAAGTCTAAAGTCTAAAGTCTAAAGTCTAAAGTCTAAAGTCTAAAGTCTAAAGTCTAAAGTCTAAAGTCTAAAGTCTAAAGTCTAAAGTCTAAAGTCTAAAGTCTAAAGTCTAAAGTCTAAAGTCTAAAGTCTAAAGTCTAAAGTCTAAAGTCTAAAGTCTAAAGTCTAAAGTCTAAAGTCTAAAGTCTAAAGTCTAAAGTCTAAAGTCTAAAGTCTAAAGTCTAAAGTCTAAAGTCTAAAGTCTAAAGTCTAAAGTCTAAAGTCTAAAGTCTAAAGTCTAAAGTCTAAAGTCTAAAGTCTAAAGTCTAAAGTCTAAAGTCTAAAGTCTAAAGTCTAAAGTCTAAAGTCTAAAGTCTAAAGTCTAAAGTCTAAAGTCTAAAGTCTAAAGTCTAAAGTCTAAAGTCTAAAGTCTAAAGTCTAAAGTCTAAAGTCTAAAGTCTAAAGTCTAAAGTCTAAAGTCTAAAGTCTAAAGTCTAAAGTCTAAAGTCTAAAGTCTAAAGTCTAAAGTCTAAAGTCTAAAGTCTAAAGTCTAAAGTCTAAAGTCTAAAGTCTAAAGTCTAAAGTCTAAAGTCTAAAGTCTAAAGTGCCAGACTTGCTATCGAAAAACTGACTGCACCATTCGATTCAGCTACTAAAATAACCCCATTTTCCATATTTTCAAGCATTTCAATGAAAACTAAAGTCTAAAGTCTAAAGACTAAAGTCTAAAGTCTAAAGTCAAGTCTAATGTCAAGTCTAAAGTCTCAAGACTTAAGACTCAAGTCAAGTCTCACGTCTCAAGTCTAAAGTCAATGGCAAGGCTAATAATACCTTTGAATTTGGTGTCTTCAAAATTTGGTCAAAACCTAAATTATGTCATTTTTGGTCAAAAAGGTCTAAATCGACTAATTTGACTACGTAGAATATGAAAATGGCGTTAAAATTGCAGAGTTACCGATAGTTTCCAACAAAAATGGCATCCATAGGGTTTTACGGCACCACTTCCCCCCGAATGCGGATATAACATGGTTCTAGACTGGCTATCGAAAAACTGACTGCACCAGTCGATTCAGCAACTAAAATAACCACATTTTCCATATTTTCAAGCATTTCATAGAAAACTAATTTTTCACCCAAGAAAATGGCAAGGCTAATAATACCTTTGAACTTGGTGTCTTCAAAATTTGGTCAAAACCTAAATTATGTCATTTTTGGTCAATAAGGTCTAAATCGACTGATTTGACTAGGTAGAATATAAAAAGGGCGTTAAAATTGCAGAATTACCGATAGTTTCCAACAAAAATGGCATCCATAGGGTTTTACGGCACCACTTCCCCCCGAATGCAGATTTAACATGGTTCTAGACTGGCTATCGAAAAACTGACTGCACCAGTCGATTCAGCGCCTAAAATAACCCCACTTTCCATATTTTCAAGCATTTCATAGAAAACTAATTTTTCACCTAAGAAAATGGCAAGGCTAATAATACCTTTGAACTTGGTGTCTTCAAAATTTGGTCAAAACCTAAATTATGTCATTTTTGGTCAAAAAGGTCTAAATCGACTAATTTGACTACGTAGAATATGAAAATGGCGTTAAAATTGCAGAGTTACCGATAGTTTCCAACAAAAATGGCATCCATAGGGTTTTACGGCACCACTTCCCCCCGAATGCAGATTTAACATGGTTCTAGACTGGTTATCGAAAAACTTACTGCACCAGTCGATTCAGCAACTAAAATAACCACATTTTCCATATTTTCAAGCATTTCATAGAAAACTAATTTTTCACCTAAGAAAATGGCAAGGCAATACCTTTGAATTTGGTGTCTTCAAAACTTGGTCAAAACCTAAACTATGTCATTTTTGGTCAAAAAGGTCTAAATCGACTAATTTGACTAAGTAGAATATGAAAATGGCGTTAAAATTGCAGAGTTATCGATAGTTTCCAACAAAAATGGCATCCATAGGGTTTTACGGCACCACTTCCCCCCGAATGCAGATTTAACATGGTTCTAGACTGGTTATCGAAAAACTGACTGAACCAGTCGATTTAGAGACTAAAATAACCCCATTTT
Organism: Ophraella communa; assembly: GCA_035357415.1. Taxonomy (NCBI): domain Eukaryota; kingdom Metazoa; phylum Arthropoda; class Insecta; order Coleoptera; family Chrysomelidae; genus Ophraella; species Ophraella communa. The sequence continues at coordinate 23,588,786 of CM068985.1, forward strand.
CCATATTTTCAAGCATTTTAAAGAAAACTAATTTTTTACCTAAGAAAATGGCAAGGCTAATAATACCTTTGAATTTGGTGTCTTTACAACTTGGTCTAAAGTCTATAGTCTAAAGTCTAAAGTCTAAAGTCTAAAGTCTAAAGTCTAAAGTCTAAAGTCTAAAGTCTAAAGTCTAAAGTCTAAAGTCTAAAGTCTAAAGTCTAAAGTCTAAAGTCTAAAGTCTAAAGTCTAAAGTCTAAAGTCTAAAGTCTAAAGTCTAAAGTCTAAAGTCTAAAGTCTAAAGTCTAAAGTCTAAAGTCTAAAGTCTAAAGTCTAAAGTCTAAAGTCTAAAGTCTAAAGTCTAAAGTCTAAAGTCTAAAGTCTAAAGTCTAAAGTCTAAAGTCTAAAGTCTAAAGTCTAAAGTCTAAAGTCTAAAGTCTAAAGTCTAAAGTCTAAAGTCTAAAGTCTAAAGTCTAAAGTCTAAAGTCTAAAGTCTAAAGTCTAAAGTCTAAAGTCTAAAGTCTAAAGTCTAAAGTCTAAAGTCTAAAGTCTAAAGTCTAAAGTCTAAAGTCTAAAGTCTAAAGTCTAAAGTCTAAAGTCTAAAGTCTAAAGTCTAAAGTCTAAAGTCTAAAGTCTAAAGTCTAAAGTCTAAAGTCTAAAGTCTAAAGTCTAAAGTCTAAAGTCTAAAGTCTAAAGTCTAAAGTCTAAAGTCTAAAGTCTAAAGTCTAAAGTCTAAAGTCTAAAGTCTAAAGTCTAAAGTCTAAAGTCTAAAGTCTAAAGTCTAAAGTCTAAAGTCTAAAGTCTAAAGTCTAAAGTCTAAAGTCTAAAGTCTAAAGTCTAAAGTCTAAAGTCTAAAGTCTAAAGTCTAAAGTCTAAAGTCTAAAGTCTAAAGTCTAAAGTCTAAAGTCTAAAGTCTAAAGTCTAAAGTCTAAAGTCTAAAGTCTAAAGTCTAAAGTCTAAAGTCTAAAGTCTAAAGTCTAAAGTCTAAAGTCTAAAGTCTAAAGTCTAAAGTCTAAAGTCTAAAGTCTAAAGTCTAAAGTCTAAAGTCTAAAGTCTAAAGTCTAAAGTCTAAAGTCTAAAGTCTAAAGTCTAAAGTCTAAAGTCTAAAGTCTAAAGTCTAAAGTCTAAAGTCTAAAGTCTAAAGTCTAAAGTCTAAAGTCTAAAGTCTAAAGTCTAAAGTCTAAAGTCTAAAGTCTAAAGTCTAAAGTCTAAAGTCTAAAGTCTAAAGTCTAAAGTCTAAAGTCTAAAGTCTAAAGTCTAAAGTCTAAAGTCTAAAGTCTAAAGTCTAAAGTCTAAAGTCTAAAGTCTAAAGTCTAAAGTCTAAAGTCTAAAGTCTAAAGTCTAAAGTCTAAAGTCTAAAGTCTAAAGTCTAAAGTCTAAAGTCTAAAGTCTAAAGTCTAAAGTCTAAAGTCTAAAGTCTAAAGTCTAAAGTCTAAAGTCTAAAGTCTAAAGTCTAAAGTCTAAAGTCTAAAGTGCCAGACTTGCTATCGAAAAACTGACTGCACCATTCGATTCAGCTACTAAAATAACCCCATTTTCCATATTTTCAAGCATTTCAAAGAAAACTAAAGTCTAAAGTCTAAAGACTAAAGTCTAAAGTCTAAAGTCAAGTCTAATGTCAAGTCTAAAGTCTCAAGACTTAAGACTCAAGTCAAGTCTCACGTCTCAAGTCTAAAGTCAATGGCAAGGCTAATAATACCTTTGAATTTGGTGTCTTCAAAATTTGGCCAAAACCTAAATTATGTCATTTTTGGTCAAAAAGGTCTAAATCGACTAATTTGACTACGTAGAATATGAAAATGGCGTTAAAATTGCAGAGTTACCGATAGTTTCCAACAAAAATGGCATCCATAGGGTTTTACGGCACCACTTCCCCCCGAATGCAGATTTATCATGGTTCTAGACTGGTTATCGAAAAACTTACTGCACCAGTCGATTCAGCAACTAAAATAACCACATTTTCCATATTTTCAAGCATTTCATAGAAAACTAATTTTTCACCTAAGAAAATGGCAAGGCAATACCTTTGAATTTGGTGTCTTCAAAACTTGGTCAAAACCTAAACTATGTCATTTTTGGTCAAAAAGGTCTAAATCGACTAATTTGACTAAGTAGAATATGAAAATGGCGTTAAAATTGCAGAGTTATCGATAGTTTCCAACAAAAATGGCATCCATAGGGTTTTACGGCACCACTTCCCCGAATGCAGATTTAACATGGTTCTAGACTGGTTATCGAAAAACTGACTGAACCAGTCGATTTAGAGACTAAAATAACCCCATTTTCCATATTTTCAAGCATTTTAAAGAAAACTAATTTTTTACCTAAGAAAATGGCAAGGCTAATAATACCTTTGAATTTGGTGTCTTTACAACTTGGTCTAAAGTCTAAAGTCTAAAGTCTAAAGTCTAAAGTCTAAAGTCTAAAGTCTAAAGTCTAAAGTCTAAAGTCTAAAGTCTAAAGTCTAAAGTCTAAAGTCTAAAGTCTAAAGTCTAAAGTCTAAAGTCTAAAGTCTAAAGTCTAAAGTCTAAAGTCTAAAGTCTAAAGTCTAAAGTCTAAAGTCTAAAGTCTAAAGTCTAAAGTCTAAAGTCTAAAGTCTAAAGTCTAAAGTCTAAAGTCTAAAGTCTAAAGTCTAAAGTCTAAAGTCTAAAGTCTAAAGTCAAGTCTAAAGTCTAAAGTCTAAAGTCTAAAGTCTAAAGTCTAAAGTCTAAAGTCTAAAGTCTAAAGTCTAAAGTCTAAAGTCTAAAGTCTAAAGTCTAAAGTCTAAAGTCTAAAGTCTAAAGTCTAAAGTCTAAAGTCTAAAGTCTAAAGTCTAAAGTCTAAAGTCTAAAGTCTAAAGTCTAAAGTCTAAAGTCTAAAGTCTAAAGTCTAAAGTCTAAAGTCTAAAGTCTAAAGTCTAAAGTCTAAAGTCTAAAGTCTAAAGTCTAAAGTCTAAAGTCTAAAGTCTAAAGTCTAAAGTCTAAAGTCTAAAGTCTAAAGTCTAAAGTCTAAAGTCTAAAGTCTAAAGTCTAAAGTCTAAAGTCTAAAGTCTAAAGTCTAAAGTCTAAAGTCTAAAGTCTAAAGTCTAAAGTCTAAAGTCTAAAGTCTAAAGTCTAAAGTCTAAAGTCTAAAGTCTAAAGTCTAAAGTCTAAAGTCTAAAGTCTAAAGTCTAAAGTCTAAAGTCTAAAGTCTAAAGTCTAAAGTCTAAAGTCTAAAGTCTAAAGTCTAAAGTCTAAAGTCTAAAGTCTAAAGTCTAAAGTCTAAAGTCTAAAGTCTAAAGTCTAAAGTCTAAAGTCTAAAGTCTAAAGTCTAAAGTCTAAAGTCTAAAGTCTAAAGTCTAAAGTCTAAAGTCTAAAGTCTAAAGTCTAAAGTCTAAAGTCTAAAGTCTAAAGTCTAAAGTCTAAAGTCTAAAGTCTAAAGTCTAAAGTCTAAAGTCTAAAGTCTAAAGTCTAAAGTCCAAAGTCCAAAGTCCAAAGTCCAAAGTCCAAAGTCTAAAGTCTAAAGTCTAAAGTCTAAAGTCTAAAGTCTAAAGTCTAAAGTCTAAAGTCTAAAGTCTAAAGTCTAAAGTCTAAAGTCTAAAGTCTAAAGTCTAAAGTCTAAAGTCTAAAGTCTAAAGTCTAAAGTCTAAAGTCTAAAGTCTAAAGTCTAAAGTCTAAAGTCTAAAGTCTAAAGTCTAAAGTCTAAAGTCTAAAGTCTAAAGTCTAAAGTCTAAAGTCTAAAGTCTAAAGTCTAAAGTCTAAAGTCTAAAGTCTAAAGTCTAAAGTCTAAAGTCTAGTCTAAAGTCTAAAGTCTAAAGTCTAAAGTCTAAAGTCTAAAGTCTAAAGTCTAAAGTCTAAAGTCTAAAGTCTAAAGTCTAAAGTCTAAAGTCTAAAGTCTAAAGTCTAAAGTCTAAAGTCTAAAGTCTAAAGTCTAAAGTCTAAAGTCTAAAGTCTAAAGTCTAAAGTCTAAAGTCTAAAGTCTAAAGTCTAAAGTCTAAAGTCTAAAGTCTAAAGTCTAAAGTCTAAAGTCTAAAGTCTAAAGTCTAAAGTCTAAAGTCTAAAGTCTAAAGTCTAAAGTCTAAAGTCTAAAGTCTAAAGTCTAAAGTCTAAAGTCTAAAGTCTAAAGTCTAAAGTCTAAAGTCTAAAGTCTAAAGTCTAAAGTCTAAAGTCTAAAGTCTAAAGTCTAAAGTCTAAAGTCTAAAGTCTAAAGTCTAAAGTCTAAAGTCTAAAGTCTAAAGTCTAAAGTCTAAAGTCTAAAGTCTAAAGTCTAAAGTCTAAAGTCTAAAGTCTAAAGTCTAAAGTCTAAAGTCTAAAGTCTAAAGTCTAAAGTCTAAAGTCTAAAGTCTAAAGTCTAAAGTCTAAAGTCTAAAGTCTAAAGTCTAAAGTCTAAAGTCTAAAGTCTAAAGTCTAAAGTCTAAAGTCTAAAGTCTAAAGTCTAAAGTCTAAAGTCTAAAGTCTAAAGTCTAAAGTCTAAAGTGCCAGACTTGCTATCGAAAAACTGACTGCACCATTCGATTCAGCTACTAAAATAACCCCATTTTCCATATTTTCAAGCATTTCAAAGAAAACTAAAGTCTAAAGTCTAAAGACTAAAGTCTAAAGTCTAAAGTCAAGTCTAATGTCAAGTCTAAAGTCTCAAGACTCAAGACTCAAGTCAAGTCTCACGTCTCAAGTCTAAAGTCAATGGCAAGGCTAATAATACCTTTGAATTTGGTGTCTTCAAAATTTGGTCAAAACCTAAATTATGTCATTTTTGGTCAAAAAGGTCTAAATCGACTAATTTGACTACGTAGAATATGAAAATGGCGTTAAAATTGCAGAGTTACCGATAGTTTCCAACAAAAATGGCATCCATAGGGTTTTACGGCACCACTTCCCCGAATGCGGATATAACATGGTTCTAGACTGGTTATCGAAAAACTGACTGCACCAGTCGATTCAGCAACTAAAATAACCACATTTTCCATATTTTCAAGCATTTCATAGAAAACTAATTTTTCACCTAAGAAAATGGCAAGGCTAATAATACCTTTGAACTTGGTGTCTTCAAAATTTGGTCAAAACCTAAATTATGTCATTTTTGGTCAATAAGGTCTAAATCGACTGATTTGACTAGGTAGAATATAAAAAGGGCGTTAAAATTGCAGAATTACCGATAGTTTCCAACAAAAATGGCATCCATAGGGTTTTACGGCACCACTTCCCCCCGAATGCAGATTTAACATGGTTCTAGACTGGCTATCGAAAAACTGACTGCACCAGTCGATTCAGCGCCTAAAATAACCCCATTTTCCATATTTTCAAGCATTTCATAGAAAACTAATTTTTCACCTAAGAAAATGGCAAGGCTAATAATACCTTTGAACTTGGTGTCTTCAAAATTTGGTCAAAACCTAAATTATGTCATTTTTGGTCAAAAAGGTCTAAATCGACTAATTTGACTACGTAGAATATGAAAATGGCGTTAAAATTGCAGAATTACCGATAGTTTCCAACAAAAATGGCATCCATAGGGTTTTACGGCACCACTTCCCCCCGAATGCAGATTTAACATGGTTCTAGACTGGTTATCGAAAAACTTACTGCACCAGTCGATTCAGCAACTAAAATAACCACATTTTCCATATTTTCAAGCATTTCATAGAAAACTAATTTTTCACCTAAGAAAATGGCAAGGCAATACCTTTGAATTTGGTGTCTTCAAAACTTGGTCAAAACCTAAACTATGTCATTTTTGGTCAAAAAGGTCTAAATCGACTAATTTGACTAAGTAGAATATGAAAATGGCGTTAAAATTGCAGAGTTATCGATAGTTTCCAACAAAAATGGCATCCATAGGGCTTTACGGCACCACTTCCCCCCGAATGCAGATTTAACATGGTTCTAGACTGGTTATCGAAAAACTGACTGAACCAGTCGATTCAGCGACTAAAATAACCCCATTTTCCATATTTTCAAGCATTTCAAAGAAAACTAATTTTTTACTTAAGATAATGGCAAGGCTAATAATACCTTTGAATTTGGTGTCTTCAAAACTTGGTCTAAAGTCTAAAGTCTAAAGTCTAAAGTCTAAAGTCTAAAGTCTAAAGTCTAAAGTCTAAAGTCTAAAGTCTAAAGTCTAAAGTCTAAAGTCTAAAGTCTAAAGTCTAAAGTCTAAAGTCTAAAGTCTAAAGTCTAAAGTCTAAAGTCTAAAGTCTAAAGTCTAAAGTCTAAAGTCTAAAGTCTAAAGTCTAAAGTCTAAAGTCTAAAGTCTAAAGTCTAAAGTGCCAGACTTGCTATCGAAAAACTGACTGCACCATTCGATTCAGCTACTAAAATAACCCCATTTTCCATATTTTCAAGCATTTCAATGAAAACTAAAGTCTAAAGTCTAAAGACTAAAGTCTAAAGTCTAAAGTCAAGTCTAATGTCAAGTCTAAAGTCTCAAGACTTAAGACTCAAGTCAAGTCTCACGTCTCAAGTCTAAAGTCAATGGCAAGGCTAATAATACCTTTGAATTTGGTGTCTTCAAAATTTGGCCAAAACCTAAATTATGTCATTTTTGGTCAAAAAGGTCTAAATCGACTAATTTGACTACGTAGAATATGAAAATGGCGTTAAAATTGCAGAGTTACCGATAGTTTCCAACAAAAATGGCATCCATAGGGTTTTACGGCACCACTTCCCCCCGAATGCAGATTTATCATGGTTCTAGACTGGTTATCGAAAAACTTACTGCACCAGTCGATTCAGCAACTAAAATAACCACATTTTCCATATTTTCAAGCATTTCATAGAAAACTAATTTTTCACCTAAGAAAATGGCAAGGCAATACCTTTGAATTTGGTGTCTTCAAAACTTGGTCAAAACCTAAACTATGTCATTTTTGGTCAAAAAGGTCTAAATCGACTAATTTGACTAAGTAGAATATGAAAATGGCGTTAAAATTGCAGAGTTATCGATAGTTTCCAACAAAAATGGCATCCATAGGGTTTTACGGCACCACTTCCCCCCGAATGCAGATTTAACATGGTTCTAGACTGGTTATCGAAAAACTGACTGAACCAGTCGATTTAGAGACTAAAATAACCCCATTTTCCATATTTTCAAGCATTTTAAAGAAAACTAATTTTTTACCTAAGAAAATGGCAAGGCTAATAATACCTTTGAATTTGGTGTCTTTACAACTTGGTCTAAAGTCTAAAGTCTAAAGTCTAAAGTCTAAAGTCTAAAGTCTAAAGTCTAAAGTCTAAAGTCTAAAGTCTAAAGTCTAAAGTCTAAAGTCTAAAGTCTAAAGTCTAAAGTCTAAAGTCTAAAGTCTAAAGTCTAAAGTCTAAAGTCTAAAGTCTAAAGTCTAAAGTCTAAAGTCTAAAGTCTAAAGTCTAAAGTCTAAAGTCTAAAGTCTAAAGTCTAAAGTCTAAAGTCTAAAGTCTAAAGTCTAAAGTCTAAAGTCTAAAGTCTAAAGTCTAAAGTCTAAAGTCTAAAGTCTAAAGTCTAAAGTCTAAAGTCTAAAGTCTAAAGTCTAAAGTCTAAAGTCTAAAGTCTAAAGTCTAAAGTCTAAAGTCTAAAGTCTAAAGTCTAAAGTCTAAAGTCTAAAGTCTAAAGTCTAAAGTCTAAAGTCTAAAGTCTAAAGTCTAAAGTCTAAAGTCTAAAGTCTAAAGTCTAAAGTCTAAAGTCTAAAGTCTAAAGTCTAAAGTCTAAAGTCTAAAGTCTAAAGTCTAAAGTCTAAAGTCTAAAGTCTAAAGTCTAAAGTCTAAAGTCTAAAGTCTAAAGTCTAAAGTCTAAAGTCTAAAGTCTAAAGTCTAAAGTCTAAAGTCTAAAGTCTAAAGTCTAAAGTCTAAAGTCTAAAGTCTAAAGTCTAAAGTCTAAAGTCTAAAGTCTAAAGTCTAAAGTCTAAAGTCTAAAGTCTAAAGTCTAAAGTCTAAAGTCTAAAGTCTAAAGTCTAAAGTCTAAAGTCTAAAGTCTAAAGTCTAAAGTCTAAAGTCTAAAGTCTAAAGTCCAAAGTCTAAAGTCTAAAGTCTAAAGTCCAAAGTCTAAAGTCTAAAGTCTAAAGTCTAAAGTCTAAAGTCTAAAGTCTAAAGTCTAAAGTCTAAAGTCTAAAGTCCAAAGTCTAAAGTCTAAAGTCTAAAGTCTAAAGTCTAAAGTCTAAAGTCTAAAGTCTAAAGTCTAAAGTCTAAAGTCTAAAGTCCAAAGTCCAAAGTCCAAAGTCCAAAGTCCAAAGTCTAAAGTCTAAAGTCTAAAGTCTAAAGTCTAAAGTCTAAAGTCTAAAGTCTAAAGTCTAAAGTCTAAAGTCTAAAGTCTAAAGTCTAAAGTCTAAAGTCTAAAGTCTAAAGTCTAAAGTCTAAAGTCTAAAGTCTAAAGTCTAAAGTCTAAAGTCTAAAGTCTAAAGTCTAAAGTCTAAAGTCTAAAGTCTAAAGTCTAAAGTCTAAAGTCTAAAGTCTAAAGTCTAAAGTCTAAAGTCTAAAGTCTAAAGTCTAAAGTCAAAGTCTAAAGTCTAAAGTCTAAAGTCTAAAGTCTAAAGTCTAAAGTCTAAAGTCTAAAGTCTAAAGTCTAAAGTCTAAAGTCTAAAGTCTAAAGTCTAAAGTCTAAAGTCTAAAGTCTAAAGTCTAAAGTCTAAAGTCTAAAGTCTAAAGTCTAAAGTCTAAAGTCTAAAGTCTAAAGTCTAAAGTCTAAAGTCTAAAGTCTAAAGTCTAAAGTCTAAAGTCTAAAGTCTAAAGTCTAAAGTCTAAAGTCTAAAGTCTAAAGTCTAAAGTCTAAAGTCTAAAGTCTAAAGTCTAAAGTCTAAAGTCTAAAGTCTAAAGTCTAAAGTCTAAAGTCTAAAGTCTAAAGTCTAAAGTCTAAAGTCCAAAGTCTAAAGTCTAAAGTCTAAAGTCTAAAGTCTAAAGTCTAAAGTCTAAAGTCTAAAGTCTAAAGTCTAAAGTCTAAAGTCTAAAGTCTAAAGTCTAAAGTCTAAAGTCTAAAGTCTAAAGTCTAAAGTCTAAAGTCTAAAGTCTAAAGTCTAAAGTCTAAAGTCTAAAGTCTAAAGTCTAAAGTCTAAAGTCTAAAGTCTAAAGTCTAAAGTCTAAAGTCTAAAGTCTAAAGTCTAAAGTCTAAAGTGCCAGACTTGCTATCGAAAAACTGACTGCACCATTCGATTCAGCTACTAAAATAACCCCATTTTCCATATTTTCAAGCATTTCAAAGAAAACTAAAGTCTAAAGTCTAAAGACTAAAGTCTAAAGTCTAAAGTCAAGTCTAATGTCAAGTCTAAAGTCTCAAGACTCAAGACTCAAGTCAAGTCTCACGTCTCAAGTCTAAAGTCAATGGCAAGGCTAATAATACCTTTGAATTTGGTGTCTTCAAAATTTGGTCAAAACCTAAATTATGTCATTTTTGGTCAAAAAGGTCTAAATCGACTAATTTGACTACGTAGAATATGAAAATGGCGTTAAAATTGCAGAGTTACCGATAGTTTCCAACAAAAATGGCATCCATAGGGTTTTACGGCACCACTTCCCCCCGAATGCGGATATAACATGGTTCTAGACTGGTTATCGAAAAACTGACTGCACCAGTCGATTCAGCAACTAAAATAACCACATTTTCCATATTTTCAAGCATTTCATAGAAAACTAATTTTTCACCTAAGAAAATGGCAAGGCTAATAATACCTTTGAACTTGGTGTCTTCAAAATTTGGTCAAAACCTAAATTATGTCATTTTTGGTCAATAAGGTCTAAATCGACTGATTTGACTAGGTAGAATATAAAAAGGGCGTTAAAATTGCAGAATTACCGATAGTTTCCAACAAAAATGGCATCCATAGGGTTTTACGGCACCACTTCCCCCCGAATGCAGATTTAACATGGTTCTAGACTGGCTATCGAAAAACTGACTGCACCAGTCGATTCAGCGCCTAAAATAACCCCATTTTCCATATTTTCAAGCATTTCATAGAAAACTAATTTTTCACCTAAGAAAATGGCAAGGCTAATAATACCTTTGAACTTGGTGTCTTCAAAATTTGGTCAAAACCTAAATTATGTCATTTTTGGTCAAAAAGGTCTAAATCGACTAATTTGACTACGTAGAATATGAAAATGGCGTTAAAATTGCAGAATTACCGATAGTTTCCAACAAAAATGGCATCCATAGGGTTTTACGGCACCACTTCCCCCCGAATGCAGATTTAACATGGTTCTAGACTGGTTATCGAAAAACTTACTGCACCAGTCGATTCAGCAACTAAAATAACCACATTTTCCATATTTTCAAGCATTTCATAGAAAACTAATTTTTCACCTAAGAAAATGGCAAGGCAATACCTTTGAATTTGGTGTCTTCAAAACTTGGTCAAAACCTAAACTATGTCATTTTTGGTCAAAAAGGTCTAAATCGACTAATTTGACTAAGTAGAATATGAAAATGGCGTTAAAATTGCAGAGTTATCGATAGTTTCCAACAAAAATGGCATCCATAGGGCTTTACGGCACCACTTCCCCCCGAATGCAGATTTAACATGGTTCTAGACTGGTTATCGAAAAACTGACTGAACCAGTCGATTTAGAGACTAAAATAACCCCATTTTCCATATTTTCAAGCATTTCAAAGAAAACTAATTTTTTACTTAAGATAATGGCAAGGCTAATAATACCTTTGAATTTGGTGTCTTCAAAACTTGGTCTAAAGTCTAAAGTCTAAAGTCTAAAGTCTAAAGTCTAAAGTCTAAAGTCTAAAGTCTAAAGTCTAAAGTCTAAAGTCTAAAGTCTAAAGTCTAAAGTCTAAAGTCTAAAGTCTAAAGTCTAAAGTCTAAAGTCTAAAGTCTAAAGTCTAAAGTCTAAAGTCTAAAGTCTAAAGTCTAAAGTCTAAAGTCTAAAGTCTAAAGTCTAAAGTCTAAAGTCTAAAGTCTAAAGTCTAAAGTCTAAAGTCTAAAGTCTAAAGTCTAAAGTCTAAAGTCTAAAGTCTAAAGTCTAAAGTCTAAAGTCTAAAGTCTAAAGTCTAAAGTCTAAAGTCTAAAGTCTAAAGTCTAAAGTCTAAAGTCTAAAGTCTAAAGTCTAAAGTCTAAAGTCTAAAGTCTAAAGTCTAAAGTCTAAAGTCTAAAGTCTAAAGTCTAAAGTCTAAAGTCTAAAGTCTAAAGTCTAAAGTCTAAAGTCTAAAGTCTAAAGTCTAAAGTCTAAAGTCTAAAGTCTAAAGTCTAAAGTCTAAAGTCTAAAGTCTAAAGTCTAAAGTCTAAAGTCTAAAGTCTAAAGTCTAAAGTCTAAAGTCTAAAGTCTAAAGTCTAAAGTCTAAAGTCTAAAGTCTAAAGTCTAAAGTCTAAAGTCTAAAGTCTAAAGTCTAAAGTCTAAAGTCTAAAGTCTAAAGTCTAAAGTCTAAAGTCTAAAGTCTAAAGTCTAAAGTCTAAAGTCTAAAGTCTAAAGTCTAAAGTCTAAAGTCTAAAGTCTAAAGTCTAAAGTCTAAAGTCTAAAGTCTAAAGTCTAAAGTCTAAAGTCTAAAGTCTAAAGTCTAAAGTCTAAAGTCTAAAGTCTAAAGTCTAAAGCTCTAAAGTCTAAAGTCTAAAGTCTAAAGTCTAAAGTCTAAAGTCTAAAGTCTAAAGTCTAAAGTCTAAAGTCTAAAGTCTAAAGTCTAAAGTCTAAAGTCTAAAGTCTAAAGTCTAAAGTCTAAAGTCTAAAGTCTAAAGTCTAAAGTCTAAAGTCTAAAGTCTAAAGTCTAAAGTCTAAAGTCTAAAGTCTAAAGTCTAAAGTCTAAAGTCTAAAGTCTAAAGTCTAAAGTCTAAAGTCTAAAGTCTAAAGTCTAAAGTCTAAAGTCTAAAGTCTAAAGTCTAAAGTCTAAAGTCTAAAGTCTAAAGTCTAAAGTCTAAAGTCTAAAGTCTAAAGTCTAAAATCTAAAGTCTAAAGTCTAAAGTCTAAAGTCTAAAGTCTAAAGTCTAAAGTCTAAAGTCTAAAGTCTAAAGTCTAAAGTCTAAAGTCTAAAGTCTAAAGTCTAAAGTCTAAGTAGAATATGAAAATGGCGTTAAAATTGCAGAGTTATCGATAGTTTCCAACAAAAATGGCATCCATAGGGTTTTACGGCACCACTTCCCCCGAATGCAGATTTAACATGGTTCTAGACTGGTTATCGAAAAACTGACTGAACCAGTCGATTTAGAGACTAAAATAACCCCATTTTCCATATTTTCAAGCATTTTAAAGAAAACTAATTTTTTACCTAAGAAAATGGCAAGGCTAATAATACCTTTGAATTTGGTGTCTTTACAACTTGGTCTAAAGTCTAAAGTCTAAAGTCTAAAGTCTAAAGTCTAAAGTCTAAAGTCTAAAGTCTAAAGTCTAAAGTCTAAAGTCTAAAGTCTAAAGTCTAAAGTCTAAAGTCTAAAGTCTAAAGTCTAAAGTCTAAAGTCTAAAGTCTAAAGTCTAAAGTCTAAAGTCTAAAGTCTAAAGTCTAAAGTCTAAAGTCTAAAGTCTAAAGTCTAAAGTCTAAAGTCTAAAGTCTAAAGTCTAAAGTCTAAAGTCTAAAGTCTAAAGTCTAAAGTCTAAAGTCTAAAGTCTAAAGTCTAAAGTCTAAAGTCTAAAGTCTAAAGTCTAAAGTCTAAAGTCTAAAGTCTAAAGTCTAAAGTCTAAAGTCTAAAGTCTAAAGTCTAAAGTCCAAAGTCTAAAGTCTAAAGTCTAAAGTCTAAAGTCTAAAGTCTAAAGTCTAAAGTCTAAAGCTCCAAAGTCTAAAGTCTAAAGTCTAAAGTCTAAAGTCTAAAGTCTAAAGTCTAAAGTCTAAAGTCTAAAGTCTAAAGTCTAAAGTCTAAAGTCTAAAGTCTAAAGTCTAAAGTCTAAAGTCTAAAGTCTAAAGTCTAAAGTCTAAAGTCTAAAGTCTAAAGTCTAAAGTCTAAAGTCTAAAGTCTAAAGTCTAAAGTCTAAAGTCTAAAGTCTAAAGTCTAAAGTCTAAAGTCTAAAGTCTAAAGTCTAAAGTCTAAAGTCTAAAGTCTAAAGTCTAAACTCTAAAGTCTAAAGTCTAAAGTCTAAAGTCTAAAGTCTAAAGTCTAAAGTCTAAAGTCTAAAGTCTAAAGTCTAAAGTCTAAAGTCTAAAGTCTAAAGTCTAAAGTCTAAAGTCTAAAGTCTAAAGTCTAAAGTCTAAAGTCTAAAGTCTAAAGTCTAAAGTCTAAAGTCTAAAGTCTAAAGTCTAAAGTCTAAAGTCTAAAGTCTAAAGTCTAAAGTCTAAAGTCTAAAGTCTAAAGTCTAAAGTCTAAAGTCTAAAGTCTAAAGTCTAAAGTCTAAAGTCTAAAGTCTAAAGTCTAAAGTCTAAAGTCTAAAGTCTAAAGTCTAAAGTGCCAGACTTGCTATCGAAAAACTGACTGCACCATTCGATTCAGCTACTAAAATAACCCCATTTTCCATATTTTCAAGCATTTCAATGAAAACTAAAGTCTAAAGTCTAAAGACTAAAGTCTAAAGTCTAAAGTCAAGTCTAATGTCAAGTCTAAAGTCTCAAGACTCAAGACTCAAGTCAAGTCTCACGTCTCAAGTCTAAAGTCAATGGCAAGGCTAATAATACCTTTGAATTTGGTGTCTTCAAAAATTTGGTCAAAACCTAAATTATGTCATTTTTGGTCAAAAAGGTCTAAATCGACTAATTTGACTACGTAGAATATGAAAAATGGCGTTAAAATTGCAGAGTTACCGATAGTTTCCAACAAAAATGGCATCCATAGGGTTTTACGGCACCACTTCCCCCGAATGCGGATATAACATGGTTCTAGACTGGTTATCGAAAAACTGACTGCACCAGTCGATTCAGCAACTAAAATAACCACATTTTCCATATTTTCAAGCATTTCATAGAAAACTAATTTTTCACCTAAGAAAATGGCAAGGCTAATCATACCATTGATGTGGGTGTCTTAAAAATTTGGTCTATAACTAAATTATGTCATGTTGGGTCAGGAAGGTCTAAATCGACTGATTTGACTAGGTAGAATATAAAAAGGGCGTTAAAATTGCAGAATTACCGATAGTTTCCAACAAAAAATGGCATCCATAGGGTTTTACGGCACCACTTCCCCCCGAATGCAGATTTAACATGGTTCTAGACTGGTTATCGAAAAACTTACTGCACCAGGCGATTCAGCAACTAAAATAACCACATTTTCCATATTTTCAAGCATTTCATAGAAAACTAATTTTTCACCTAAGAAAATGGCAAGGCAATACCTTTGAATTTGGTGTCTTCAAAACTTGGTCAAAACCTAAACTATGTCATTTTTGGTCAAAAAGGTCTAAATCGACTAATTTGACTAAGTAGAATATGAAAATGGCGTTAAAATTGCAGAGTTATCGATAGTTTCCAACAAAAATGGCATCCATAGGGCTTTACGGCACCACTTCCCCCCGAATGCAGATTTAACATGGTTCTAGACTGGTTATCGAAAAACTGACTGAACCAGTCGATTTAGAGACTAAAATAACCCCTTTTTCCATATTTTCAAGCATTTTAAAGAAAACTAATTTTTTACCTAAGAAAATGGCAAGGCTAATAATACCTTTGAATTTGGTGTCTTTACAACTTGGTCTAAAGTCTATAGTCTAAAGTCTAAAGTCTAAAGTCTAAAGTCTAAAGTCTAAAGTCTAAAGTCTAAAGTCTAAAGTCTAAAGTCTAAAGTCTAAAGTCTAAAGTCTAAAGTCTAAAGTCTAAAGTCTAAAGTCTAAAGTCTAAAGTCTAAAGTCTAAAGTCTAAAGTCTAAAGTCTAAAGTCTAAAGTCTAAAGTCTAAAGTCTAAAGTCTAAAGTCTAAAGTCTAAAGTCTAAAGTCTAAAGTCTAAAGTCTAAAGTCTAAAGTCTAAAGTCTAAAGTCTAAAGTCTAAAGTCTAAAGTCTAAAGTCTAAAGTCTAAAGTCTAAAGTCTAAAGTCTAAAGTCTAAAGTCTAAAGTCTAAAGTCTAAAGTCTAAAGTCTAAAGTCTAAAGTCTAAAGTCTAAAGTCTAAAGTCTAAAGTCTAAAGTCTAAAGTCTAAAGTCTAAAGTCTAAAGTCTAAAGTCTAAAGTCTAAAGTCTAAAGTCTAAAGTCTAAAGTCTAAAGTCTAAAGTCTAAAGTCTAAAGTCTAAAGTCTAAAGTCTAAAGTCTAAAGTCTAAAGTCTAAAGTCTAAAGTCTAAAGTCTAAAGTCTAAAGTCTAAAGTCTAAAGTCTAAAGTCTAAAGTCTAAAGTCTAAAGTCTAAAGTCTAAAGTCTAAAGTCTAAAGTCTAAAGTCTAAAGTCTAAAGTCTAAAGTCTAAAGTCTAAAGTCTAAAGTCTAAAGTCTAAAGTCTAAAGTCTAAAGTCTAAAGTCTAAAGTCTAAAGTCTAAAGTCTAAAGTCTAAAGTCTAAAGTCTAAAGTCTAAAGTCTAAAGTCTAAAGTCTAAAGTCTAAAGTCTAAAGTCTAAAGTCTAAAGTCTAAAGTCTAAAGTCTAAAGTCTAAAGTCTAAAGTCTAAAGTCTAAAGTCTAAAGTCTAAAGCTCTAAAGTCTAAAGTCTAAAGTCTAAAGTCTAAAGTCTAAAGTCTAAAGTCTAAAGTCTAAAGTCTAAAGTCTAAAGTCTAAAGTCTAAAGTCTAAAGTCTAAAGTCTAAAGTCTAAAGTCTAAAGTCTAAAGTCTAAAGTCTAAAGTCTAAAGTCTAAAGTCTAAAGTCTAAAGTCTAAAGTCAAGTCTAAAGTCTAAAGTGCCAGACTTGCTATCGAAAAACTGACTGCACCATTCGATTCAGCTACTAAAATAACCACATTTTCCATATTTTCAAGCATTTCAAAGAAAACTAAAGTCTAAAGTCTAAAGACTAAAGTCTAAATTCTAAAGTCAAGTCTAATGTCAAGTCTAAAGTCTCAAGACTTAAGACTCAAGTCAAGTCTCACGTCTCAAGTCTAAAGTCAATGGCAAGGCTAATAATACCTTTGAATTTGGTGTCTTCAAAATTTGGTCAAAACCTAAATTATGTCATTTTTGGTCAAAAAGGTCTAAATCGACTAATTTGACTACGTAGAATATGAAAATGGCGTTAAAATTGCAGAGTTACCGATAGTTTCCAACAAAAATGGCATCCATAGGGTTTTACGGCACCACTTCCCCCCGAATGCGGATATAACATGGTTCTAGACTGGTTATCGAAAAACTGACTGCACCAGTCGATTCAGCAACTAAAATAACCACATTTTCCATATTTTCAAGCATTTCATAGAAAACTAATTTTTCACCTAAGAAAATGGCAAGGCTAATAATACCTTTGAACTTGGTGTCTTCAAAATTTGGTCAAAACCTAAATTATGTCATTTTTGGTCAATAAGGTCTAAATCGACTAATTTGACTAGGTAGAATACGAAAATGGCGTTAAAATTACAGAATCACCAATAGTTTCCAGCAAAACTGGCATCCATATGGTTTTACGGCACCACTTCCACCCGAATATAGATTTAACATGGTTCTAGACTTGCTATCGAAAAACTGACTGCACCAGTCGATTCAGCGCCTAAAATAACCCCATTTTCCATATTTTCAAGCATTTCATAGAAAACTAATTTTTCACCTAAGAAAATGGCAAGGCTAATAATACCTTTGAACTTGGTGTCTTCAAAATTTGGTCAAAACCTAAATTATGTCATTTTTGGTCAAAAAGGTCTAAATCGACTAATTTGACTACGTAGAATATGAAAATGGCGTTAAAATTGCAGAGTTACCGATAGTTTCCAACAAAAATGGCATCCATAGGGTTTTACGGCACCACTTCCCCCCGAATGCAGATTTAACATGGTTCTAGACTGGTTATCGAAAAACTGACTGAACCAGTCGATTTAGAGACTAAAATAACCCCATTTTCCATATTTTCAAGCATTTTAAAGAAAACTAATTTTTTACCTAAGAAAATGGCAAGGCTAATAATACCTTTGAATTTGGTGTCTTTACAACTTGGTCTAAAGTCTATAGTCTAAAGTCTAAAGTCTAAAGTCTAAAGTCTAAAGTCTAAAGTCTAAAGTCTAAAGTCTAAAGTCTAAAGTCTAAAGTCTAAAGTCTAAAGTCTAAAGTCTAAAGTCTAAAGTCTAAAGTCTAAAGTCTAAAGTCTAAAGTCTAAAGTCTAAAGTCTAAAGTCTAAAGTCTAAAGTCTAAAGTCTAAAGTCTAAAGTCTAAAGTCTAAAGTCTAAAGTCTAAAGTCTAAAGTCTAAAGTCTAAAGTCTAAAGTCTAAAGTCTAAAGTCTAAAGTCTAAAGTCTAAAGTCTAAAGTCTAAAGTCTAAAGTCTAAAGTCTAAAGTCTAAAGTCTAAAGTCTAAAGTCTAAAGTCTAAAGTCTAAAGTCTAAAGTCTAAAGTCTAAAGTCTAAAGTCTAAAGTCTAAAGTCTAAAGTCTAAAGTCTAAAGTCTAAAGTCTAAAGTCTAAAGTCTAAAGTCTAAAGTCTAAAGTCTAAAGTCTAAAGTCTAAAGTCTAAAGTCTAAAGTCTAAAGTCTAAAGTCTAAAGTCTAAAGTCTAAAGTCTAAAGTCTAAAGTCTAAAGTCTAAAGTCTAAAGTCTAAAGTCTAAAGTCTAAAGTCTAAAGTCTAAAGTCTAAAGTCTAAAGTCTAAAGTCTAAAGTCTAAAGTCTAAAGTCTAAAGTCTAAAGTCTAAAGTCTAAAGTCTAAAGTCTAAAGTCTAAAGTCTAAAGTCTAAAGTCTAAAGTCTAAAGTCTAAAGTCTAAAGTCTAAAGTCTAAAGTCTAAAGTCTAAAGTCTAAAGTCTAAAGTCTAAAGTCTAAAGTCTAAAGTCTAAAGTCTAAAGTCTAAAGTCTAAAGTCTAAAGTCTAAAGTCTAAAGTCTAAAGTCTAAAGTCTAAAGTCTAAAGTCTAAAGTCTAAAGTCTAAAGTCTAAAGTCTAAAGTCTAAAGTCTAAAGTCTAAAGTCTAAAGTCTAAAGTCTAAAGTCTAAAGTCTAAAGTCTAAAGCTCCAAAGTCTAAAGTCTAAAGTCTAAAGTCTAAAGTCTAAAGTCTAAAGTCTAAAGTCTAAAGTCTAAAGTCTAAAGTCTAAAGTCTAAAGTCTAAAGTCTAAAGTCTAAAGTCTAAAGTCTAAAGTCTAAAGTCTAAAGTCTAAAGTCTAAAGTCTAAAGTCTAAAGTCTAAAGTCTAAAGTCTAAAGTCTAAAGTCTAAAGTCTAAAGTCTAAAGTCTAAAGTCTAAAGTCTAAAGTCTAAAGTCTAAAGTCTAAAGTCTAAAGTCTAAAGTCTAAAGTCTAAAGTCTAAAGTCTAAAGTCTAAAGTCTAAAGTCTAAAGTCTAAAGTCTAAAGTCTAAAGTCTAAAGTCTAAAGTCTAAAGTCTAAAGTCTAAAGTCTAAAGTCTAAAGTCTAAAGTCTAAAGTCTAAAGTCTAAAGTCTAAAGTCTAAAGTCTAAAGTCTAAAGTCTAAAGTCTAAAGTCTAAAGTCTAAAGTCTAAAGTCTAAAGTCTAAAGTCTAAAGTCTAAAGTCTAAAGTCTAAAGTCTAAAGTCTAAAGTCTAAAGTCTAAAGTAAAAAGTATAAAGTCTAAAGTCTAAAGTCTAAAGTCTAAAGTCTAAAGTCTAAAGTCTAAAGTCTAAAGTCTAAAGTCTAAAGTCTAAAGTCTAAAGTCTAAAGTCTAAAGTCTAAAGTCTAAAGTCTAAAGTCTAAAGTCTAAAGTCTAAAGTCTAAAGTCTAAAGTCCAAAGTCTAAAGTCTAAAGTCTAAAGTCTAAAGTCTAAAGTCTAAAGTCTAAAGTCTAAAGTCTAAAGTCTAAAGTCTAAAGTCTAAAGTCTAAAGTCTAAAGTCTAAAGTCTAAAGTCTAAAGTCTAAAGTCTAAAGTCTAAAGCTCTAAAGTCTAAAGTCTAAAGTCTAAAGTCTAAAGTCTAAAGTCTAAAGTCTAAAGTCTAAAGTCTACAGTCTAAAGTCTAAAGTCTAAAGTCTAAAGTCTAAAGTCTAAAGTCTAAAGTCTAAAGTCTAAAGTCTAAAGTCTAAAGTCTAAAGTCTAAAGTCTAAAGTCTAAAGTCTAAAGTCTAAAGTCTAAAGTCTAAAGTCTAAAGTCTAAAGTCTAAAGTCTAAAGTCTAAAGTCTAAAGTCTAAAGTCTAAAGTCTAAAGTCTAAAGTCTAAAGTCTAAAGTCTAAAGTCTAAAGTCTAAAGTCTAAAGTCTAAAGTCTAAAGTCTAAAGTCTAAAGTCTAAAGTCTAAAGTCTAAAGTCTAAAGTCTAAAGTCTAAAGTCTAAAGTCTAAAGTCTAAAGTCTAAAGTCTAAAGTCTAAAGTCTAAAGTCTAAAGTCTAAAGTCTAAAGTCTAAAGTCTAAAGTCTAAAGTCTAAAGTCTAAAGTCTAAAGTCTAAAGTCTAAAGTCTAAAGTCTAAAGTCTAAAGTCTAAAGTCTAAAGTCTAAAGTCTAAAGTCTAAAGTCTAAAGTCTAAAGTCTAAAGTCTAAAGTCTAAAGTCTAAAGTCTAAAGTCTAAAGTCCAAAGCTCTAAAGTCTAAAGTCTAAAGTCTAAAGTCTAAAGTCTAAAGTCTAAAGTCTAAAGTCTAAAATCTAAAGTCTAAAGTCTAAAGTCTAAAGTCTAAAGTCTAAAGTCAAAACTAAAAATAAAAAAGACATAACTCTAAAGTCTAAAGTCTAAAGTCTAAAGTCTAAAGTCTAAAGTCTAAAGTCTAAAGTCTAAAGTCTAAAGCTCTAAAGTCTAAAGTCTAAAGTCTAAAGTCCAAAGTCTAAAGTCTAAAGTCTAAAGTCTAAAGTCTAAAGTCTAAAGTCTAAAGTCTAAAGTCTAAAGTCTAAAGTCTAAAGTCTAAAGTCTAAAGTCTAAAGTCTAAAGTCTAAAGTCTAAAGTCTAAAGTCTAAAGTCTAAAGTCTAAAGTCTAAAGTCTAAAGTCTAAAGTCTAAAGTCTAAAGTCTAAAGTCTAAAGTCTAAAGTCTAAAGTCTAAAGTCTAAAGTCTAAAGTCTAAAGTCTAAAGTCTAAAGTCTAAAGTCTAAAGTCTAAAGTCTAAAGTCTAAAGTCTAAAGTCTAAAGTCTAAAGTCTAAAGTCTAAAGTCTAAAGTCTAAAGTCTAAAGTCTAAAGTCTAAAGTCTAAAGTCTAAAGTCTAAAGTCTAAAGTCTAAAGTCTAAAGTCTAAAGTCTAAAGTCTAAAGTCTAAAGTCTAAAGTCTAAAGTCTAAAGTCTAAAGTCTAAAGTCTAAAGTCTAAAGTCTAAAGTCTAAAGTCTAAAGTCTAAAGTCTAAAGTCTAAAGTCTAAAGTCTAAAGTCTAAAGTCTAAAGTCTAAAGTCTAAAGTCTAAAGTCTAAAGTCTAAAGTCTAAAGTCTAAAGTCTAAAGTCTAAAGTCTAAAGTGTAAAGTCTAAAGTCTAAAGTCTAAAGTCTAAAGTCTAAAGTCTAAAGTCTAAAGTCTAAAGTCTAAAGTCTAAAGTCTAAAGTCTAAAGTCTAAAGTCTAAAGTCTAAAGTCTAAAGTCTAAAGTCTAAAGTCTAAAGTCTAAAGTCTAAAGTCTAAAGTCTAAAGTCTAAAGTCTAAAGTCTAAAGTCTAAAGTCTAAAGTCTAAAGTGCCAAAATTGCTATCGAAAAACTGACTGCACCATTCGATTCAGCTACTAAAATAACCCCATTTTCCATATTTTCAAGCATTTCAAAGAAAACTAAAGTCTAAAGTCTAAAGACTAAAGTCTAAAGTCTAAAGTCAAGTCTAATGTCAAGTCTAAAGTCTCAAGACTTAAGACTCAAGTCAAGTCTCACGTCTCAAGTCTAAAGTCAATGGCAAGGCTAATAATACCTTTGAATTTGGTGTCTTCAAAATTTGGTCAAAACCTAAATTATGTCATTTTTGGTCAAAAAGGTCTAAATCGACTAATTTGACTACGTAGAATATGAAAATGGCGTTAAAATTGCAGAGTTACCGATAGTTTCCAACAAAAATGGCATCCATAGGGTTTTACGGCACCACTTCCCCCCGAATGCGGATATAACATGGTTCTAGACTGGTTATCGAAAAACTGACTGCACCAGTCGATTCAGCAACTAAAATAACCACATTTTCCATATTTTCAAGCATTTCATAGAAAACTAATTTTTCACCTAAGAAAATGGCAAGGCTAATAATACCTTTGAACTTGGTGTCTTCAAAATTTGGTCAAAACCTAAATTATGTCATTTTTTGGTCAATCAGCACTAAATCGACTGATTTGACTAGGTAGAATATAAAAAGGGCGTTAAAATTGCAGAATTACCGATAGTTTCCAACAAAAATGGCATCCATAGGGTTTTACGGCACCACTTCCCCCCGAATGCAGATTTAACATGGTTCTAGACTGGCTATCGAAAAACTGACTGCACCAGTCGATTCAGCGCCTAAAATAACCCCATTTTCCATATTTTCAAGCATTTCATAGAAAACTAATTTTTCACCTAAGAAAATGGCAAGGCTAATAATACCTTTGAACTTGGTGTCTTCAAAATTTGGTCAAAACCTAAATTATGTCATTTTTGGTCAAAAAGGTCTAAATCGACTAATTTGACTACGTAGAATATGAAAATGGCGTTAAAATTGCAGAGTTACCGATAGTTTCCAACAAAAATGGCATCCATAGGGTTTTACGGCACCACTTCCCCCCGAATGCAGATTTAACATGGTTCTAGACTGTTTATCGAAAAACTTACTGCACCAGTCGATTCAGCAACTAAAATAACCACATTTTCCATATTTTCAAGCATTTCATAGAAAACTAATTTTTCACCTAAGAAAATGGCAAGGCAATACCTTTGAATTTGGTGTCTTCAAAACTTGGTCAAAACCTAAACTATGTCATTTTTGGTCAAAAAGGTCTAAATCGACTAATTTGACTAAGTAGAATATGAAAA
Source organism: Ophraella communa (assembly GCA_035357415.1). NCBI lineage: Eukaryota > Metazoa > Arthropoda > Insecta > Coleoptera > Chrysomelidae > Ophraella > Ophraella communa. Next base: position 23,610,461 of record CM068985.1, read on the forward strand.
TGGCGTTAAAATTGCAGAGTTATCGATAGTTTCCAACAAAAATGGCATCCATAGGGTTTTACGGCACCACTTCCCCCCGAATGCAGATTTAACATGGTTCTAGACTGGTTATCGAAAAACTGACTGAACCAGTCGATTTAGAGACTAAAATAACCCCATTTTCCATATTTTCAAGCATTTTAAAGAAAACTAATTTTTTACCTAAGAAAATGGCAAGGCTAATAATACCTTTGAATTTGGTGTCTTTACAACTTGGTCTAAAGTCTATAGTCTAAAGTCTAAAGTCTAAAGTCTAAAGTCTAAAGTCTAAAGTCTAAAGTCTAAAGTCTAAAGTCTAAAGTCTAAAGTCTAAAGTCTAAAGTCTAAAGTCTAAAGTCTAAAGTCTAAAGTCTAAAGTCTAAAGTCTAAAGTCTAAAGTCTAAAGTCCAAAGTCTAAAGTCTAAAGTCTAAAGTCTAAAGTCTAAAGTCTAAAGTCTAAAGTCTAAAGTCTAAAGTCTAAAGTCTAAAGTCTAAAGTCTAAAGTCTAAAGTCTAAAGTCTAAAGTCTAAAGTCTAAAGTCTAAAGTCTAAAGTCTAAAGTCTAAAGTCTAAAGTCTAAAGTCTAAAGTCTAAAGTCTAAAGTCTAAAGTCTAAAGTCTAAAGTCTAAAGTCTAAAGTCTAAAGTCTAAAGTCTAAAGTCTAAAGTCTAAAGTCTAAAGTCTAAAGTCTAAAGTCTAAAGTCTAAAGTCTAAAGTCTAAAGTCTAAAGTCTAAAGTCTAAAGTCTAAAGTCTAAAGTCTAAAGTCTAAAGTCTAAAGTCTAAAGTCTAAAGTCTAAAGTCTAAAGTCTAAAGTCTAAAGTCTAAAGTCTAAAGTCTAAAGTCTAAAGTCTAAAGTCTAAAGTCTAAAGTCTAAAGTCTAAAGTCTAAAGTCTAAAGTCTAAAGTCTAAAGTCTAAAGTCTAAAGTCTAAAGTCTAAAGTCTAAAGTCTAAAGTCTAAAGTCTAAAGTCTAAAGTCTAAAGTCTAAAGTCTAAAGTCTAAAGTCTAAAGTCTAAAGTCTAAAGTCTAAAGTCTAAAGTCTAAAGTCTAAAGTCTAAAGTCTAAAGTCTAAAGTCTAAAGTCTAAAGTCTAAAGTCTAAAGTCTAAAGTCTAAAGTCTAAAGTCTAAAGTCTAAAGTCTAAAGTCTAAAGTCTAAAGTCTAAAGTCTAAAGTCAAGTCTAAAGTCTAAAGTGCCAGACTTGCTATCGAAAAACTGACTGCACCATTCGATTCAGCTACTAAAATAACCCCATTTTCCATATTTTCAAGCATTTCAATGAAAACTAAAGTCTAAAGTCTAAAGACTAAAGTCTAAAGTCTAAAGTCAAGTCTAATGTCAAGTCTAAAGTCTCAAGACTTAAGACTCAAGTCAGAAGTCTCACGTCTCAAGTCTAAAGTCAATGGCAAGGCTAATAATACCTTTGAATTTGGTGTCTTCAAAATTTGGTCAAAACCTAAATTATGTCATTTTTGGTCAAAAAGGTCTAAATCGACTAATTTGACTACGTAAAATATGAAAATGGCGTTAAAATTGCAGAGTTACCGATAGTTTCCAACAAAAATGGCATCCATAGGGTTTTACGGCACCACTTCCCCCCGAATGCGGATATAACATGGTTCTAGACTGGTTATCGAAAAACTGACTGCACCAGTCGATTCAGCAACTAAAATAACCACATTTTCCATATTTTCAAGCATTTCATAGAAAACTAATTTTTCACCTAAGAAAATGGCAAGGCTAATAATACCTTTGAACTTGGTGTCTTCAAAATTTGGTCAAAACCTAAATTATGTCATTTTTGGTCAATAAGGTCTAAATCGACTGATTTGACTAGGTAGAATATAAAAAGGGCGTTAAAATTGCAGAATTACCGATAGTTTCCAACAAAAATGGCATCCATAGGGTTTTACGGCACCACTTCCCCCCGAATGCAGATTTAACATGGTTCTAGACTGGTTATCGAAAAACTTACTGCACCAGTCGATTCAGCAACTAAAATAACCACATTTTCCATATTTTCAAGCATTTCATAGAAAACTAATTTTTCACCTAAGAAAATGGCAAGGCTAATAATACCTTTGAACTTGGTGTCTTCAAAATTTGGTCAAAACCTAAATTATGTCATTTTTGGTCAATAAGGTCTAAATCGACTGATTTGACTAGGTAGAATATAAAAAGGGCGTTAAAATTGCAGAATTACCGATAGTTTCCAACAAAAATGGCATCCATAGGGTTTTACGGCACCACTTTCCCCCGAATGCAGATTTAACATGTTTCTAGACTGGCTATCGAAAAACTGACTGCACCAGTCGATTCAGCGCCTAAAATAACCCCATTTTCCATATTTTCAAGCATTTCATAGAAAACTAATTTTTCACCTAAGAAAATGGCAAGGCTAATAATACCTTTGAACTTGGTGTCTTCAAAATTTGGTCAAAACCTAAATTATGTCATTTTTGGTCAAAAAGGTCTAAATCGACTAATTTGACTACGTAGAATATGAAAATGGCGTTAAAATTGCAGAGTTACCGATAGTTTCCAACAAAAATGGCATCCATAGGGTTTTACGGCACCACTTCCCCCCGAATGCAGATTTAACATGGTTCTAGACTGGTTATCGAAAAACTTACTGCACCAGTCGATTCAGCAACTAAAATAACCACATTTTCCATATTTTCAAGCATTTCATAGAAAACTAATTTTTCACCTAAGAAAATGGCAAGGCAATACCTTTGAATTTGGTGTCTTCAAAACTTGGTCAAAACCTAAACTATGTCATTTTTGGTCAAAAAGGTCTAAATCGACTAATTTGACTAAGTAGAATATGAAAATGGCGTTAAAATTGCAGAGTTATCGATAGTTTCCAACAAAAATGGCATCCATAGGGTTTTACGGCACCACTTCCCCCCGAATGCAGATTTAACATGGTTCTAGACTGGTTATCGAAAAACTGACTGAACCAGTCGATTTAGAGACTAAAATAACCCCATTTTCCATATTTTCAAGCATTTTAAAGAAAACTAATTTTTTACCTAAGAAAATGGCAAGGCTAATAATACCTTTGAATTTGGTGTCTTTACAACTTGGTCTAAAGTCTATAGTCTAAAGTCTAAAGTCTAAAGTCTAAAGTCTAAAGTCTAAAGTCTAAAGTCTAAAGTCTAAAGTCTAAAGTCTAAAGTCTAAAGTCTAAAGTCTAAAGTCTAAAGTCTAAAGTCTAAAGTCTAAAGTCTAAAGTCTAAAGTCTAAAGTCTAAAGTCTAAAGTCTAAATTCTAAAGTCTAAAGTCTAAAGTATAAAGTATAAAGTCTAAAGTCTAAAGTCTAAAGTCTAAAGTCTAAAGTCTAAAGTCTAAAGTCTAAAGTCTAAAGTCTAAAGTCTAAAGTCTAAAGTCTAAAGTCTAAAGTCTAAAGTCTAAAGTCTAAAGTCTAAAGTCTAAAGTCTAAAGTCTAAAGTCTAAAGTCTAAAGTCTAAAGTCTAAAGTCTAAAGTCTAAAGTCTAAAGTCTAAAGTCTAAAGTCTAAAGTCTAAAGTCTAAAGTCTAAAGTCTAAAGTCTAAAGTCTAAAGTCTAAAGTCTAAAGTCTAAAGTCTAAAGTCTAAAGTCTAAAGTCTAAAGTCTAAAGTCTAAAGTCTAAAGTCTAAAGTCTAAAGTCTAAAGTCTAAAGTCTAAAGTCTAAAGTCTAAAGTCTAAAGTCTAAAGTCTAAAGTCTAAAGTCTAAAGTCTAAAGTCTAAAGTCTAAAGTCTAAAGTCTAAAGTCTAAAGTCTAAAGTCTAAAGTCTAAAGTCTAAAGTCTAAAGTCTAAAGCTCCAAAGTCTAAAGTCTAAAGTCTAAAGTCTAAAGTCTAAAGTCTAAAGTCTAAAGTCTAAAGTCTAAAGTCTAAAGTCTAAAGTCTAAAGTCTAAAGTCTAAAGTCTAAAGTCTAAAGTCTAAAGTCTAAAGTCTAAAGTCTAAAGTCTAAAGTCTAAAGTCTAAAGTCTAAAGTCTAAAGTCTAAAGTCTAAAGTCTAAAGTCTAAAGTCTAAAGTCTAAAGTCTAAAGTCTAAAGTCTAAAGTGCCAGACTTGCTATCGAAAAACTGACTGCACCATTCGATTCAGCTACTAAAATAACCCCATTTTCCATATTTTCAAGCATTTCAAAGAAAACTAAAGTCTAAAGTCTAAAGACTAAAGTCTAAAGTCTAAAGTCAAGTCTAATGTCAAGTCTAAAGTCTCAAGACTTAAGACTCAAGTCAAGTCTCACGTCTCAAGTCTAAAGTCAATGGCAAGGCTAATAATACCTTTGAATTTGGTGTCTTCAAAATTTGGTCAAAACCTAAATTATGTCATTTTTGGTCAAAAAGGTCTAAATCGACTAATTTGACTACGTAGAATATGAAAAATGCGTTAAAATTGCAGAGATACCGATAGTTTCAAACAAAAATGGCATCCATAGGGTTTTACGGCACCACTTCCCCGAATGCGGATATAACATGGTTCTAGACTGGTTATCGAAAAACTGACTGCACCAGTCGATTCAGCAACTAAAATAACCACATTTTCCATATTTTCAAGCATTTCATAGAAAACTAATTTTTCACCTAAGAAAATGGCAAGGCTAATAATACCTTTGAACTTGGTGTCTTCAAAATTTGGTCAAAACCTAAATTATGTCATTTTTGGTCAATAAGGTCTAAATCGACTGATTTGACTAGGTAGAATATAAAAGGGCGTTAAAATTGCAGAATTACCGATAGTTTCCAACAAAAATGGCATCCATAGGGTTTTACGGCACCACTTCCCCCCGAATGCAGATTTAACATGGTTCTAGACTGGCTATCGAAAAACTGACTGCACCAGTCGATTCAGCGCCTAAAATAACCCCATTTTCCATATTTTCAAGCATTTCATAGAAAACTAATTTTTCACCTAAGAAAATGGCAAGGCTAATAATACCTTTGAACTTGGTGTCTTCAAAATTTGGTCAAAACCTAAATTATGTCATTTTTTGGTCAAAAAGGTCTAAATCGACTAATTTGACTACGTAGAATATGAAAATGGCGTTAAAATTGCAGAGTTACCGATAGTTTCCAACAAAAATGGCATCCATAGGGTTTTACGGCACCACTTCCCCGAATGCAGATTTAACATGGTTCTAGACTGTTTATCGAAAAACTTACTGCACCAGTCGATTCAGCAACTAAAATAACCACATTTTCCATATTTTCAAGCATTTCATAGAAAACTAATTTTTCACCTAAGAAAATGGCAAGGCAATACCTTTGAATTTGGTGTCTTCAAAACTTGGTCAAAACCTAAACTATAAGTCATTTTTGGTCAAAAAGGTCTAAATCGACTAATTTGACTAAGTAGAATATGAAAATGGCGTTAAAATTGCAGAGTTATCGATAGTTTCCAACAAAAATGGCATCCATAGGGTTTTACGGCACCACTTCCCCCCGAATGCAGATTTAACATGGTTCTAGACTGGTTATCGAAAAACTGACTGAACCAGTCGATTTAGAGACTAAAATAACCCCATTTTCCATATTTTCAAGCATTTTAAAGAAAACTAATTTTTTACCTAAGAAAATGGCAAGGCTAATAATACCTTTGAATTTGGTGTCTTTACAACTTGGTCTAAAGTCTATAGTCTAAAGTCTAAAGTCTAAAGTCTAAAGTCTAAAGTCTAAAGTCTAAAGTCTAAAGTCTAAAGTCTAAAGTCTAAAGTCTAAAGTCTAAAGTCTAAAGTCTAAAGTCTAAAGTCTAAAGTCTAAAGTCTAAAGTCTAAAGTCTAAAGTCTAAAGTCTAAAGTCTAAAGTCTAAAGTCTAAAGTCTAAAGTCTAAAGTCTAAAGTCTAAAGTCTAAAGTCTAAAGTCTAAAGTCTAAAGTCTAAAGTCTAAAGTCTAAAGTCTAAAGTCTAAAGTCTAAAGTCTAAAGTCTAAAGTCTAAAGTCTAAAAGTCTAAAGTCTAAAGTCTAAAGTCTAAAGTCTAAAGTCTAAAGTCTGAAGTCTAAAGTCTAAAGTCTAAAGTCTAAAGTCTAAAGTCTAAAGTCTAAAGTCTAAAGTCTAAAGTCTAAAGTCTAAAGTCTAAAGTCTAAAGTCTAAAGTCTAAAGTCTGAAGTCTGAAGTCTAAAGTCTAAAGTCTAAAGTCTAAAGTCTAAAGTCTAAAGTCTAAAGTCTAAAGTCTAAAGTCTAAAGTCTAAAGTCTAAAGTCTAAAGTCTAAAGTCTAAAGTCTAAAGTCTAAAGTCTAAAGTCTAAAGTCTAAAGTCTAAAGTCTAAAGTCTAAAGTCTAAAGTCTAAAGTCTAAAGTCTAAAGTCTAAAGTCTAAAGTCTAAAGTCTAAAGTCTAAAGTCTAAAGTCCTAAGTCTAAAGTCTAAAGTCTAAAGTCTAAAAGTCTAAAGTCTAAAGTCTAAAGTCTAAAGTCTAAAGTCTAAAGTCTAAAGTCTAAAGTCTAAAGTCTAAAGTCTAAAGTCTAAAGTCTAAAGTCTAAAGTCTAAAGTCTAAAGTCTAAAGTCTAAAGTCTAAAGTCTAAAGTCTAAAGTCTAAAGTCTAAAGTCTAAAGTCTAAAGTCTAAAGTCTAAAGTCTAAAGTCTAAAAGTCTAAAGTCTAAAGTCTAAAGTCTAAAGTCTAAAGTCTAAAGTCTAAAGTCTAAAGTCTAAAGTGCCAGACTTGCTATCGAAAAAAACTGGACTGCACCATTCGAATCAGCGACTAAAATAACCCCATTTTCCATATTTTCAAGCATTTCAAAGAAAACTAAAGTCTAAAGTCTAAAGACTAAAGTCTAAAGTCTAAAGTCAAGTCTAATGTCAAGTCTAAAGTCTCAAGACTTAAGACTCAAGTCAAGTCTCACGTCTCAAGTCTAAAGTCAATGGCAAGGCTAATAATACCTTTGAATTTGGTGTCTTCAAAATTTGGTCAAAACCTAAATTATGTCATTTTTGGTCAAAAAGGTCTAAATCGACTAATTTGACTACGTAAAATATGAAAATGGCGTTAAAATTGCAGAGTTACCGATAGTTTCCAACAAAAATGGCATCCATAGGGTTTTACGGCACCACTTCCCCCCGAATGCGGATATAACATGGTTCTAGACTGGTTATCGAAAAACTGACTGCACCAGTCGATTCAGCAACTAAAATAACCACATTTTCCATATTTTCAAGCATTTTCATAGAAAACTAATTTTTCACCTAAGAAAATGGCAAGGCTAATAATACCTTTGAACTTGGTGTCTTCAAAATTTGGTCAAAACCTAAATTATGTCATTTTTGGTCAATAAGGTCTAAATCGACTGATTTGACTAGGTAGAATATAAAAAGGGCGTTAAAATTGCAGAATTACCGATAGTTTCCAACAAAAATGGCATCCATAGGGTTTTACGGCACCACTTCCCCGAATGCAGATTTAACATGGTTCTAGACTGGTTATCGAAAAACTCACTGCACCAGTCGATTCAGCAACTAAAATAACCACATTTTCCATATTTTCAAGCATTTCATAGAAAACTAATTTTTCACCTAAGAAAATGGCAAGGCTAATAATACCTTTGAACTTGGTGTCTTCAAAATTTGGTCAAAACCTAAATTATGTCATTTTTGGTCAATAAGGTCTAAATCGACTGATTTGACTAGGTAGAATATAAAAAGGGCGTTAAAATTGCAGAATTACCGATAGTTTCCAACAAAAATGGCATCCATAGGGTTTTACGGCACCACTTCCCCCCGAATGCAGATTTAACATGTTTCTAGACTGGCTATCGAAAAACTGACTGCACCAGTCGATTCAGCGCCTAAAATAACCCCATTTTCCATATTTTCAAGCATTTCATAGA